>OY979643.1:6620937-9222118 GCA_963855885.1 Coenonympha glycerion
AAATCTGTATACGTGATTGCATCCTTGGGATTGTCGTCATACAAAAAATCCATTAAATGAATTTTCTTGCACGATACCCTCCTAAAAGATTTTTTTTCGAAAAAATTGTTGTAGGTTTTTCATGAATTCGCGCAGTCTGAAGCTAATGATTTCACGAGAATAATCTTGTGATGTCATCCGTCCATCTGGTGCGAGTTCTGAGAATATTGCGGTTTCCGGCGCGTGAAAAAGAAAATCAATTCTGTCAAGTAGAGTAATATCTTCTATCGGAACCGCAATATTTTCACATTGATAAATGATTATTTATTTGAATTATTTATTTACACATGAGTAGGTACCTATCTCAAACACACTATAAATTAATAATATAATTGAAACAAGCTTTCTTTGTCTTGGGCAATGACGTTGAAAGCATCGATGTAACGTTTGACGATCTAGTCATAGTACATCTATTCTATGATCCAATCGGCATGATGCTGCAGTTTGATCCAATTTGCCATATTATACACTACACAAAATCAGTTAAAACTGATCCAATCGGCATGCACCGACGTTCAGTAAAATTTTCGTGCCAATTTTTGTTACCAAACTCCTCAGTAACGGCTCGAACGATTGTTATTAAATTTTCTGCGTATGTTTGGCAGGTCTTTGAGTTGGCCAGAAGCTATTTTTTATATCCTTAATGGCAAAACAACATTTGCCGGGTCAGCTAGTAGTTCTATATTATATTTCTTACTATGCCGTAGTTTGTTAAACGACTATTAAAACAAATCAGTACTTTTGGTTTTCGTTCGGTTTTAGAATATCTAAATACGATATTTCATTTAGATCATCTAAAATTCTAAACCAAACAAAAGAGAATATAAACTAACTACTCTGCATCTACACCTCACATATTATTATAGGTACAATCATATCACGAATGTGCGGAAGCGGTTTATTGATATTTTTAGCCGCGCTAAATATAATAAAGACCCAGAAACTTTAAGTTCAGTTCAATATGGCAGCTGTAGTTAACACCGACCCGTGAAATTCTACGAATTTCTCGGCTGTTGAAATAAACGGGGTGCGAACGTAAACAAGTATACAAAGTGATTCTTATTCAACCGCCCCAAGTGGCAATAATTACAAGTATATCTACCTCCCCGAGGCACTGTTGGTTGCTCTTTAGTTTCTCGTGGTTCTTATATTTCTCCCTCGAGACCAGGAATAAATGTGGAAAACTACAATTTTTGTCTTTGCTTTGTTCTTAAAATATTGTAAAGCTTTATAAAATTCTTTTACTTAAATACATCGTTTCGTGAAGCTTTTAAATGTAATTCTGTGTTATATTTTACTGTTTTTGGCCTTACAGGTTACCTTATACTGTATACATGTCGGTAGAATCAATGATTCTTATTACAAAAAATCATATTTTGAAGAGAGATTTAAATCGCAAGATCGGTTTTAAGCCTTTATCGCCCGCATCAAAAATGTCCACAAACATGTTGAATTTGTGCTCTCAGAATGCTCTATAGTTTCACACAAGATAATAAACGTGGACGTTTTTGGAGGTTTAGGGCTCATCTAGCGATTTAAATCTTTGTTTTTTAAACTCTATGCGGCTAAAACTTACAGTGTTTTATTACCATTTTCAACAATCTTGTCCAATACATATCTTTTTCCAATTTAGGATAATAATATTTTGTAAGTACCTATGATACCATTACCAACATATAGGGAGGCAAGTAGATTATTGGGAGGCGACTTCTGCCACATAAAGCCAATAGCTTAGTTATTATTGAAACCATACTCGTTTATCAATGTAAATAATGCATGTTGATTTTATAAATGAGACGTGTAGTAGGAATAATGGCTTATTAATTTTTTTTTACGATTAAAGTAGCAGAAACCTGAGCCTAAAATGCAGTACTTTTAGTTTAGTAATTTCTATCATATTTAATTATTAAAACATACTTGGAGCTGTCATAGTTTTAGAGTTTTTTTAGTAATATTTTTGTCTGAGACTATTATTTTCCCCATTCACTACTTATACCGACGTCAAAAGCAAATAGCTAAACCCCCTTTTAGAACCTTCATCACATTGAATACTCCCCGACCTGACGTCTGTAACCCATGTCTTTCTTACGATTTCATGTTAAATCAACGAAATTCAGTGTCACTCTTGTCAGTAAAAAGCCCGCAATATATACCTATTATAAATAATTTTAATATCATAAACTGACTGTAATATAGACGCCCTTCCACTACATTATTCAAACACAGTAGGTTTTTAGATGAAACGATATACCTAATTAGATAGGGTAACTTAAGTATTCTTAAAATAGTGGATTGTGCAAGAAGAGCATAAAATGAGTCAGATGACAGATAACTTATGGTCAAAAAACGACAAAAATTAGAAAAAAAAGGCGTGTGGCACTCGGAGACTGCCGCGGTAAAGCTATTGCATAGAATTTAAAGTTATTTTTAGTTTTGCCATCAATCTAAAAGTAGAACTTTTTAATGACAGTCATTAAAAAGTTCTGCTAAAAAATTGAGATTTTAAAGCAACTTTTGGGAGCTTTCTATCAAGAATATTTTATTCAACCGTTTTTCTGCTTCGGACCGAATTGAGATTAAAAATCCAAAATAGATGAAATCTCGTACTTGAAATGTGAAAGAAATTATCTTCAAAGTTTTATGGCGTTAAGTAAAACACATTGCACATAGCTCCACAAAAGTGAAAAGTGAGAGAGGTGCTTAAGATTCAAACTTTTGACTCCGATTGGCAGGCAGATACCCCTATATTCAATATACTCTATGCCGGCAGACGTCTAAATGGCTGGTAATTTAAAACTTCGTATAGCCAACGAATATATTATATGATATTACTAACGTGTATAGCCAATCAATTAATCAATATTCGCACATGTGCAACGAACAAATAATTTAGTTCATAATTGAATTACGATGATTGTCATAGATGCGTTGCCTATCAATAGACTAATTTATTATGTACCACATTCATTTAACTAGGTTTGTTCAAATAGGCTTTAATTTACGTAATATTAATAACGTACAGTACCTACTAATCAATTAAAATTATGTACTGTAATTGATACCCAGTGTTTACATGAACTACGACTGACTGGCGTAGCGTAGTTTTCTAGAGTCTAGGGGTTTTTCAATATTAGGTAGGTATATTATATTTCTGTATATTATATGTATGTATCAGTTATCTTGTACCCATAACACAAGCTATTGTTTACTTTGGGGCTAGATTGCGATGTGTGTAATGTCCTGATAAAAGAAATATAATATAACGTTTCCTCCCTCTGCTCCCTCCCCCGTCAGTAGTCAGTATAGGTAGATAGGTAAAGACCTATTTCTTTTTTATTTTGAATTAATAATAATATTGCAGGCAAGGTGACCACAGACACAGATAAAAAAATATAAAAAAATAAACACGTATTTCGCAAGAGTTTCGACAGATGGCGCTACATTTTCTTGTATGAAGAACTTGTTTACGTAAAATGTTTGGATGATCTATTACATTGGTGTAAATTATTGTCCCTTATTCTTTAGTCTGTGGGTACAACTTGTTGTGTTCACCTCGTTGTATCCTGATAAATCTCTCTGACTTGTTGTATTCGAAGCCTCAAAAGATGAAAGCAACGCCGTCGCTACTTACCACCGCCGCTAGATCTCGTACAACTTGAAGACTCTCTTACCCTTGAACCAAGTCCAAGTGTTAAATAGATTCTTTCAACTTGAATTTCCTGAATGTTCCACTTCCAAATTTTTCATCACTGCAGTAGTGCATTTTATAGAGCCCAAGGTTGTAGACTAACAACGTTCCTCGTGATCTGTAGCCGTATATAGGTACTCATCACTATAGCATGGCAACTTCGTGCGGGATCCGCCTGCGGGGTGACAGACGGTGGGGGAGGCAAGGAATTTAGATGTCAGCGGTTAGCGGGTAGTGTAGCGGGCAAGGGGAAATGTCTTTGCATGTATGCGTTACCGCGTCCCTCGGCCGTTGGTCACCCCGCAGGACGGTCCCGCACGAAGTTGCCAAGCTATAGACCAACGGCACTTAATTATATGGATAAAAAACCCATACATGAGCCTAGATATACACGAAGGTATATGGTACATGGGGCTGTACATAAACTAACTGTTATCCTGTAAAAGTCCGCAGCTCTACCGGTATTTTCTCAAACCTAACTCGAACCAGGTAAAACGGCAGGCGAAACTTAGCGGAATTTAAAATGAATTTTTCGTCATGTAATTTCGTATGAATCACTGTTATTTTTTATTCGCCCCAATTTTAACCCGGTAACAGCTAAGGGGACACAAAGACAAAGCCCGCCAGTAATGACACAAACTTTCAACGGATTTTAATTAAGGTCTGATTTTTTATGAAGTAACGTTGTCTAAAAATACCTTTGGCAGAATGCGGCTCGGGTTTTTGAACAGCGTACTTGAATTTCCACATTATTATTTCAGCAAAAATGTCTTTTAGAATAATGTGTTTGTTATACGTCTAGGATTTAGTATAGTAGTTTTTGTACAGAAATCTCTACAATTGAATACAGACATGGTACAATTTTATTTCACTTAAGAAAGCTGCAATGTTTTCCCCAGAAAAATGATAATGTAGTGAACTGTTAACACTGGGAACTGGAGATTCACATTGTCTTTCCTAGTGTTGGGACACACTGGCCAAAACTTTGGTCGAGTAACACATCCCTTGACGGAAAATTCGGCGCTACGCCAAACGCGATATACATATTTTGTTCACCTTATATGACGTAGGTTATTTGATAAACATTGCAAACGTACGTGTTTTGAACCGAACTTTTGGTGACGTTAACTATCCAGCTGGGGTATCCCGATACTTGAAAAAAAATATTCAAACAAAGAGGCGTCAAATAAAACTCTATAAATAACACGTAAAACATTTTTATTTACAAAATTAAAATTACAAAACAAATTATTTACATTTTAATACAATATAATTCATGGAACTTTTATGCAATTCTGTGACGTGTACATTATAATAGAAGTGATTATTTTATTTAAATATAAATAAAATTTATCTGATTTACTGTTTTATTTATATTTACTACAGGCCTATTTACAATCATATTTTAGGAAATCTACAATGTATTCCATGACAGATGATGGTTACCTGAAATACTATTTACAAGAATGGAGCGTATCAACTACTAATACAGGTTTAATTTAATTAGTATCATTACATGAAAATGAAGTCCAATGTTAACTTTTAGGTTCGACGAAAACGATCAGTTCGTTAAAATTCTAAGATCTTTCATGTTAGATAATAACAAAAGCATTTCAAGATTAATGGGAATAAATATTTTAATCAGTTGATCTCACTGATGATGGTCTCTCGTGAATTTTAGATTTTGTTTCTGATGGAATCCTTTAAGTTTTTCTAGCATTTGTGATCTATGGTATTAAACTAATATTACAATAGGCGAACGTTGGTATGTACGCATGTGTCTGCATGTCTGTTTGTAACATCTTCACGCTAGAAAGTAGTATACCCTAAATTAAACCCAATAGGTATAAAATAAAGGCTATTTAATTACATGACTCATTTTCCAGAAAATATCTTCATTTCCTACACTATATTTCTGTAAAAAACAGGCGTTGTCAACTTAAACTACTCAAGGCTACTTAAACAATAAAAAATAGTTGGTATAATGCGCACAACAATTGTTTAAGTTTCACTAGAGACTCACCGGTCTTCTTGAAACAGATTTACCGTACTTATGAGTACATGTGCATTGTGCACCAATGAATTCTACAATAAAATTCAATAACATTGGTAGCGATTCTGTTTAAGAGCCTCTATTTTTAGCACGTATTAAAATCTTCTACCATGTTCCCAAGGTTATGATAGCAACTAAGTTAAGATAGCACTATTTCTTGAGACTATTGTTATCCCTTTCCACGGGTAAAATTATGAAAGGGATAGAAGATTTTAAGACTCACTAAATTAAGAGACTATAAAATAGAAACAAAACTAATATTATCACTTTCCTTGGGTACATTCTGGAAAATGTTAAATTTAAGAGGTGCTTAACTTACACACATTAATACAAATCGCTACCAATATAGTTTCTTTGATCTAACTTCGGATAGTTAGTGTGCCAATTATACCGATATTTCCCGGAGTGTATTTACATAGAACGCATATCCATCTAAGTCTGTAACAAAGTTTGCAGCGAATGAGAATGTTCATTAGACACTGTCAACGAGGTAATTAATAACACTGTCACAAATGAGTTATGCAATATTGATGACGTAATCAATTACGTTATAGATCGTCCCTCATTACGCATGCACCCTTTTCAGGGGTTCGTAAACGATGTGGGAGAAACCCAACCCTTATTATTTCAGCCTGTTTGAAACTCACAATAGTTTTAAATTTTAAGCGAAGACTATTTAAGAATGTCGACGTAAGAATATTAATTAATGCTGCGTATAGAAATGGAATGGAAATGGAAAAAATCGTTTTAGGAGAGTGATGAGAGGAGCAAGACGTTCACTTGGTGACAAGTGATGTTATGTCTGCCCGTGTAGTGCAATGCACTATGGACTGATCATTGCAATACCATATTGTGTCTCATTGCGCTGCTGCTGCAATCCTGAGACATAAGAACTTCAATTTTGACGCGTCCTAATAATTTCAAGCAGTTCTTAAGTTTAATTTTGCCCAGTGATCTCTTTGATTCCCGTTCCCTTCAAACTGCAGCACATTAATACATTTTCGCTCTATGGTATAAGCGCCTTCGCACACGACTCGTAAGCATAAACGTAATCGCGTAGGACGAGCACGAACAGTTTCAAACATGTCCGCAGACGAAGCGATGTTGCAGCGAGTCGTAGGAGGCGTAATTGTTATGCGTAGCGTCATAACGATACGCTTGCGCTTACGAGTCGTGTGCGAAGGAGCTAACTGAGACCTACTCAGACGTACATTCGCATGAATGCTACCACCAGCAAGATATAAATGATGTGAGCAATATTCTTGCATGTTTTATAAGATACGTGATATTATTGACCATACTACATAACAGTTTAGCGCTATGGAACCCTAGTTGCTATTAACAGCTCGCACTTGGCCAATTTAATAAACTGTTGAGTTGCAAACATTGTCGCACCAGCCATCCACTCTTTATAATGATGCGTCATTTGCATTTTGTCACATGCAATAAACTTTCGTTACAACACGATTTCCAGAATAAAATCATATTGTCCCCTAAGTCTCTCTAACTCATCCAGCTAAGCATGAATTTGCGGTTCTTGAAGCGTAGGAAACATAAAATCAATGAGACGGTTCGAAGCCTATGAACAAAACGTTGAATTTGAGGGCTCTTATACCGGCGAACTTAAGAGGCCTTATAATAATAAAACTGGTCCTATCTATAAGTAAATAGCTAAACAATATTGTAGGTAAACACAAAACCATAATTCAATCAAACTCCTGTGTAAAGTGCCCCTTATTTATTTTTATTTATGTAATTGAATAACCGAAAAATAATACGAAATTCATACTTCCAATTTTCATGTTTATTCACACAGTACAGTGAGCGATATGATTTTTATGCACATTTTTTGTGTCATTTTGCTAACGAGCATATTTAAGCAATACTATACGCCTAATATTTACATTTATGTCACGCTCGTTTCCAACTATTCAATGCTTATTTACACGATTTAAATTTAACTCTAAGCGAGATAGGTTTTACGTAAATTGATAACTGTTTATACTGCACTCAGTAAATTTCTTTTAAAACCCGTGGCAAATACGTGTTTTGATAGACCACTTAAAAAGGCCTGATGTAGTAATTGACATATTCCCTGGACAGGGCGGACCGCGTGAAAAATGTCACCAGTTTAGCGGTGACAAAAATGCTTGTTTTGTCAGTCAGGCCCCGCTGTAGTTCGCTAAGTAGCCACCTATATAATAAGCCACCTAATTTTTGCAGATGACGCTACTGTTTGTTTACGTAAATCGTTCGGATGCCCATATCCTTTGGTTTCTTATGCGTGGATGTAGTTCAAATTATTTAATTTACATTGGACAAGATAATATTAATTGCATTTCTAATTAGTTTCCTTTAGTTAATTTAAATTTCATATTTATCCATATAGCCCCTGTAAATTTATGGGACTGGTACAAAATATATTCCCTACTATAAGACCACGTCAAGTTCATGTTTTTTTACAGGAATGACATTTTCCTGTGGCAAAAAGTAGCCTACATCCGTTGCCGGCATGTAAATTGCGGTCCGCTTGTGCCTCATCTAGATAGGTTCAACGGGTTGGCTGTGAAACGATAAAAACGTACAGAGAGACTTGAATGGCAATTTAATAAAGAAATACGAATGCAGGTTTCTTTCTCGCTGTCTTCCTATCATGCAAAAACAGAACACCGTGATTGTGTTTGTGTTAGTTAACATAGCAGAAGACCAACTCTTAGATTAGCTACAATATAAATTACTTGATTAATGTTATATCGGTTAAAGATTGTAGCGGTTCTCTGGTAGATGTCAGTACCAGTACTACTCGTACATATGATAAGTTTTTCTACGCACTATCCGTTTATCCGAGTTTACATGAGTTCCAAAGCAAGACATTTTACCATTAAAAAAAGTTTAAAGTAGAACTCAATAGTGGTCGAGAGGAAAATTTCCCTACTGGCCTCACAATTGACAAACATTGCATGTTACCATAGAAAAATGTCCTGTTTTCTTAAGAAGTAGGTATATATACGGCAAATTATATTTTGAAAACTGAACTCTACGCGGATGATTTACTGTGTCTTTACTATTTATAAGTATACAAACCAAATAGTTTTTGAGTAATGCAAGGTTCAAACGTAGAGTAGCTCCAAATGGTTCATGTAACAAGTGCGCAGCTTATCAGTTCTTTTATTTAACTTGGTTTTTCATGTATTAATTTACCGAATAAGAAATGTATCATCAATTTACGTTTAGCGCAGAAGTATAGTGAAAACAACATGTTAAACTTTCGTGAAATTACTATCTAATTTAATCAGACGGTAATAACAATTATAGTAATTCGTTTTCTCGTACCCTAGTTTAAACCCTATAATATCGTCTATTTATACGATGCATTTTATGCCTTCACATTTACCACAAAATTTTCAGGTCATCTAGATATGAGGGTTGAACAAGGGAGATATTTTAATTTGGTTTGGAAACCCAGTGAGATTATTGTAAGGAGAACAGTGATGAACTCTTTTCTTAGGTTGAGGGTGATGAGTAGTAGAAGCGCGAAGTTGAACGTAGGTTGCATGGCCTCGCTCTGCATTGCCGCCGGCCGCTCTCCGCTCACCACGTGGACTACCACCGATGCAGAATCTGATGACGAAGGAACTTGTTATTTAGCACAATCATAGACGAAATTAAAGATAAAGTTTTAAAAAAGACAAAGTATTAAAATTAGTATTGAAGCAGAGAGGTTTCACTTGCAAAGTAGATGTGAAGGGTACAAGAATATAGCGCCGACCGCTCAGCGGTTTTATCAGGACCTCTGTAGCGACCGTTAGGTACTATTATATGTATTCTGTGGTAGCAACCCGAAAAGAGCAATAGGATTTCGACAGAAAGAGAGCGCAACGTTTAGGATACAGGAGCACAATGTTTCGATCTAAATTCCACTTTAGTGTGTCAGCGCTAGAGTCAATATTCAATTAAATGATTTTGCTGAGTAAATTTTATGTACCGTAAGGTACTATTATTCTGTGATTGAGTAAGAAAAGACAAAATGGCGTATGTTGGAAACCATTTGAAATAGTAATAGGTATTTCGTGCCGTTTGGTGTTTTTAATGGTGGTGGTCAGGAATTATAGAATCTTTTTTAGAATTCCGTAGCTACCTTAAATGAGAAAAACGTACCCTTAAGGCTTAATAGATAACAGTGTTTTCGTCCGTCCGTCCGCCACTTTTAGCCCTTTCTTTGATGAATAGATAGAGCTGCATGTCTTTATGCTCATGCATCCTTATTGACTGGGAAATAAAGGAGTGGATTGCACGTTGACAGATAGGAGCGAATGGAAGAAGAAGACATGTTGTGACGACCCCACATAATGTGGGAAAAGGGCGGAAAATATAAAGAACACGCATTCTTACTGGTGTGCATGATAAAATTTAATGTAGGTAACTTGAAGTAATATTCTTGGTAATGATTTAAATCTCTGGTAATGAATATAATTTATTGTTCTCATGGCTATGCACCTCTCCATGTCAGTTAATCAGTCGAATAATGATAAAATAATAGCCAACAATAATTCCCATTATGTTCTCGGATACAAGAACTCGTTATGTAAACGTATTGTGATCGGCTTACTGGCTGTTTGGGTTGGGAGCCCGTAGTTGATAAAAAATATTGAGTACATTTTTTTTTGGGTACATTGAACGTATATCGGATCTATTCATTCGTCGAAGCTCTCACAAGACATAATTTGATGCAGAAAAGTTATATGGTTTTTTTTCTCTTCTCTTATTAATAATGTTTTAAGTCATTTTGGTGAAATATAAAAGAATTGAGGTTAGCAAAATACTTACTAAACGTCATTTTACTGCATCGAATCAAAAGTAGGAGTATCTATTACAGAGCAAAACTACCTGGTAGAGATTATCTAATCTGAAAATGTACGCCCTTCCGCAACATCTTTCTTTCAACGTCTCGTACCTACGTGGAGGGGCGTTCATTTTTAGGCCGTACATTACGATAATTGCAAAGGACTAGTATCCTACGCGAGTCAGCGAAGAGTATCTCATATACATTTGTGGACACGCACACTGAGAGATGTATGTGACATTCGCAAATGTATGTGAGACAATGACGAAATACGCTACGCTAATTTAATATGTTTAATCCAAAATCAATGATGTGAGATACTCCTCGGCGACTCGTCTTCGATGCTCGCTTAGGATACTAGTCGCTTGCAAATATCGTAATGTAAGAAGGGCCTTTGATTTGTAATTCTATACTTGCATATCTCACCAGAGCTACTAGGCGCGCAGGTGTAGTTCCCCGAGTCCCTGGGCGAGGCCCGCGCTATCAGCAGACGACTGGTGCGAGTCCTCTGCTCCGTCTCCACGCTGATGCCGCCTCTCTGCGCGTAGTTCACCACGTTCGCCCCCCGGTACCAGTAGATAAAGCTGGATAAAGTTACACTACATTAAATGATAAAAAACTGTGCTGCTGTACATATATTGGATGAAACTTTTTACGAACTTGGAATAGCCATAACAGACATGACAAAAATGTTCTATTTAACGATCTTGAACAGGTCATCATAAGTTTGTTACGGCTGCGGAAAAGTTCTATCTAACGATCGTGAATATGTCATCATAGTTATGTTACGGCTGTGGAAAAGTTCTATTTGACGATCGTAAATATGTCATCATAGTTATGTTACGGCTGCGGAAAAGTTCTATTTGACGATCGTGAATATGTCATCATAATTATGTTACTACTGCGGAAATGTTCTAAATGACGATCGTGAATATGTCATCATAATTATGTTACATCTGCGGAAAAGTTCTATTTGACGATCGTGAATATGTCGTCATAATTATGTTACGCCTGCGGAAAAGTTCTAAATGACGATCGTGAAAATGTCATAATTATGTTACCTACTTCTGCAGTAAAGTAAACTAATGAAGAAATTATAAAAGCGCTAATTTGGCATTTTCCATTAAGGTGTTAACGGCGCTAGGGGAGGTTGTTCAAATGGTAGTAAATTGTTTAAAGAACTTACCTCGGCGGATCCGGCGCGTGCCTCGCTATGCAAGTAAGATTAATATCGGATCCGGCGCGAACAAACAACTCTGGCCCCGAAAGAATCTCCGCCTTGGAAACTGGAACAAAACATCCTTATTAAATAGACATCATTTCCCCTCTTACTCGTCTGAATATTATAGGGAAACTAATATTTACGGAGACTCATATGTAGTGACAACATAAATAATACTCCTTATATTGCAGTTATACTAAGACTTATAATATTATTTTTCTATGGAAGACAATTAAATTTAAATAATATTAGGTAGTAGTAAAAGCCCTACAATATCTAATCATATTTATTTCGTATGCCATGCCAGTATGAAATCATTTAATGTCAACATAACAAAATGTTTCAGTAAAATGTTATTAGATTTTGAGTTATGAATTTTTCATAAGAAGACCATGATATTGAAGGAAGCCATAATTTGAATAACAAAGAATAACAAATTACACCACCCATCTTTATGGGTAATTTTTTAAACACGAATTAATATAGTATGTTTCATTACAAGTGCGGAAAGGCTGTTATTGCAAAGAGTTCCGACAAATGTCTACCCGAGCCGAGGCGCAGCCGAAAGCGAGGGTTGACAGTCGGAACAAGTTGCAATGACGGTTCCGCACGTGTACTGAACGATTATTTTTAATACAGTTGCGAAAAAATGAAGCAATTTAATAAAATAATAAAAACTCAATAAACTCAACTAACTTAACATTTTCTGAAAAACTTTGCTTTTTTCTCTTCTCTCCACGCAATAAATTCGTCGTATGTAGATATGTAGCGACTTTTTGACTTTTCCGGTAAAATGTTCTCCGAAGCATTTTGTGCAACAAACAACTAAACTCGCAAAGAAAATTTCTGAAAAATGGCGCCAACCGTAGAATATAAGCAGTTTTTTTTTATTCACCCATGATTTAAAAAAAAAATAAAAAAAAAATTTGGTCATAGACTAAATAATATTCTGGTACGCAAAGGGAACTTACATGCCCATACAGCCAAGTCTTCAGTAGATTTTTTTTTATTGATATGAAATGAAAATGAAATTTAATGAGATGAAATGAAACCTAACCAAACTCATTCAATCAAATCTGATATTGAAACAAATTAGTAGCTTCTTTTTAGAAATATACGTATTTGCATGAATCATAAAAACTTCTATGAATTTTTTTAGTAAAAACTTCATGGTTGGTTTTTCTTTTTAATAGACATTATTTTGACAGTTGGGAAAGATAACGCACGAGTTCGGGAAAGGTAAAAAAAAAGCACGATTATGTAATAGCCCACATCCCGAACGCTATACGTCCCTGCAATACGCCACTTTTTGAGCAACTGTATTAAAAAAAACATTGCAATTTCTCAGGTAATATTCAAATTCATTGTAATTTAGGTCAATTTTAATGGATATGGTAATACTTCTGTTTAGATAAGCTTATTCGCTTTGGAACGTCTACAAACATTTTAATATCTTCTATAGCGATTTTAGTAATTTTTTTACACTATACAAGTTAGTACTTGACTGCGATCTCACCTGATGGTAAGTGATGATGCACCTGACGATGTTAACGTACTAACTTGGACGGGACGGAAATGACCCCAACGGTTTCTACACAGCATCGCACCGGAACGCTAAATCGCTTGGCGATACGTCTTTGCCGGTAGGATGGTAACTAGCCACGGCCGAAGCCTCCCACCAGACCAGATCTGAGCCAAATTTAGAAATTATATAAACTTAGAAATTATAATTCCAAAGTGGCCCGTGGCGGGAATCGAACCCGCGACCTCCCAATTGAACCGAGCGCGCGTCCCCTGCGCCAGGGAGGTCGTAATACAAAAGACATATTTATTGTAAAAAAAAAAACAAAAGCTATATGTCTCTATCTGGACACTACTTCTTGAAAGCTTAAAGGAAAGTATGGCCGCGGGAAGTAGGTAAACAAAATCGCTTTATACAGGGACGATTTCAAAGAGACAGCTTTTGTTTGTTTATACGGCACAAAGATACCCGCTTACGGCCTCAAGTAAAGCAGTAAAGCCTATGATTAAGATACTGGAAGTTGCCGACGCAGCTTAGTCCTTAAGCTGTGCTTGCAAGTTTGAGACGGGAACACATGTAAGGTGATTATGTCTGTTTTTGAGAAAGCCATTGTATTTATCATTGCGTTTTGCTAGTAGCATTAATTTAATTAATAGTTTAATGCCTGCTGTAAGTGAATTACGAGATTACAGAGACAAGTCGTTAGACTCTAACGGTTAGAGAGCACTTAGTAGTGTTCTGTGGACAAGTCTCCTTGAGTCGCGAGGCTGGGCTTGGGCCACCCGTGGGGTCGATTCGTCCGACCTGCCGTGGTGGAGTGCCGCGAAACGCGGGCCCTCCTGTTCGTATGAATTTATACTGTAATTCTGTCTTTATGTTACTCACCAACAACTCCAGAGCAATAAACTGACCTCGGACTCCGTCAACACCTGCCACTCGTAACCACAGGAGTCGCGCGGCTGGGCGTGGGCAACCCGCAGCGTCCACTCGTCCGACCCGTCATGGTGGAGCGCAGCAAAACGCGTGTCGCTGCTGTTAGTATGAATTTCTACTGTAATTCTGTCTATGTGTTACTCACCAACAACTGTAAGCCAGAACGATAAACTGATATTGGGCTCCGTCGACACCTGGCACTCGTAACCACAGGAGTCGCGCGGCTGGGCGTGGGCAACCCGCAACGTCCACTCGTCTGACTCGTACTGGTGGAGCGCCGCGAAACGCGCGTCGCTGCTGTTAGTATGAATTTCTACTGTAATTCTGTCTATGTGTTACTCACCAACAACTGTAAGCCAGAACGATAAACTGATCTTGGGCTCCGTCGACACCTGGCACTCGTAACCGCCGGAGTCGCGTGGCTGGGCGTGGGCAACCCGCAGCGTCCACTCGTCTGACCCGTCCTGGTGGAGCGCCGCGAAACGCGTGTCGCTGCTGTTAGTATGAATTTCTACTGTAATTCTGTCTATGTGCTACTCACCAACAACTGTAAGCCAGAACGATAAACTGATCTTGGGCTCCGTCGACACCTGGCATTCGTAACCGCCGGAGTCGCGCGGCTGGGCGTGGGCAACCCGCAGCGTCCACTCGTCCGACCCGTCCTGGTGGAGCGCCGCGAAACGCGCGTCGCTGCTGTACGTGTGAACACCCACAGTCAGGATGTGAAGGTCGCGTTTGCGGATCCAGGATACCTACGGACAATGAAAGAACAATTAATTAATGAAAAGCGTTATCTATTATTAAAGCAGGCTGAAAATTAAAGAAAAGGGTAAAATACACTTTCGCTTTAGAATAGGTAGGATTTTAAAAGTAGGTTCAATTATAGCTTTAATTTATATAAGGAGCTTTTATTAAAATTCACGTGAAATGTATAATCAAATCTATACTGCTATAATATTCTTCAAACATGAAATTTCCTTCATGGAATGATTAAAAGGTTCTTGGATGTATTACGAAAAAACCTGTTTGAAACTATACAAACAAGATCTGTTTACATATAAATTATGACGGTATGTTATTTGTAGGTACTATCTATAGTTGTTATTGTATCTCAATCTACATATATGAATTGATATTTACGTTTATAGATTGTGGGAGAAAATGTGTTCATTATTTTACGTATTGTGAAAATAGCATAAAGCGACAGCCTCATGATCAATTACGTTAGTCTGATTCTACGTATATATTTCAGTCAACTGAGTGGAAATGCGTGCGGTTTTAGGATACATAGTACCTACTATACGAAAACTCTTTGTTACCATAAAGTTCCAGTGACCGATCCAAAAATCTCACCCCTTCAGATAAGTAGAACAGCGACAAGGCCAAAACAATACAAAGGGAATTTAGGGATCATAAAAATAAATCTTCGGCCATTCAGATTACATGTTTTGCCAAACGAGTGGTTTAATTGCATTCTCTAGCGTTTTATTGCTTGCCCAATTACAATGAACATTCGTAATTAATAAGCCTTTTATTGTTTGTGTACTAGTCTTATTAGGTTTTGGGGATATGCGAACATTCCCTTAAAAATTTAAATGTAGATATCCATAAAGGACGATTATTTATTTAGCAAAATATACCATTCATTTTTATTATTATTCCATCCTAGGTGGATGGCAGACCTAATTAAAAACCTGATATTTTTTATTTAAATTTTTCAGACCAGTCAATTTAAAAAAATCTTGATAATTAGGTCTCTTAGAGAGCTTTCTATTTCTTATTATGGAGTTCAGAAAACAGTGTAGTTTTTTTAATAAGGACATTACACACATTTTAATCTAGCCCCAAAGTAAGCGGTAACTTGTGTATTAGATAACTTTTATAATTATTACAGTATATAAATAATGTTTTTAATAAACATAAATCCAATACTAGAAGAATACCCAGGACACTGAATATTAAAACACTGAAAATTATAGCAGAACTCTTCCTTCGTATTAAAATACATAGCTTGTCAAAACCTCGGCCCTCTAGCGTTGCCGCGATCTGATAAAAAATCAAACTAATTAGACAAGCACCTAGATACTGAAGCCACGTAACCATTTCAAGTCCCTTGTTCAAGTGACGCCACTTTGAGCCTCATTTCCTTTTAACCCCAGCTTAGCTTCAGGGAGAGCTCGCTACTAAAGTGTACTTTAGAAAAGCCACTGTGTAATAGACGTGCCAGATAAGAAAATATAAAAACAGACAGACAAAAATATAAATGAATACAGCGTTATTTAAATTTTTATATGTACAAAGTATTTTAAGTCTGCACTAGCTAGGGTTTTTAATAATAATGCAACATCTTGATCACAATTTAATTGATGCCCCAAATTGACGTTACGTACTAACTATTTTCGTATCAAAGAATATTCCAAAGAAGGCAATAGGTATAAGTCGTTATCACCAATCTTTTCGTATTCGAATTTACGTTTTATTTCCTCAGTGGTTGTACCTGTATGAATTTAGAACCTGTAATCGTGTAGACTGAGCAAATAAATACTACTAATAGTATCTACTCCACTACTACCTCCAACAGTCCTTCAGTAGTCGTATAAAATTGTTTAAGAAGCAATTTCTCAGAGTATTCCAGGTAATTACAGCCAGCTTGTTATTTATACTGAAACTCCTGTACACGAATTATAATAGAGGTCCCTCGTCGGCACTCACGGCGGTAAATTAAATTAACATTACACTCACAGGACTTGAACGAGTGTGCAAAACTAATTTCGAATTCTAAATTCAAAAGAATTCATGTAACATCCAAGTAAATATACTCATACATACAGAAATGTGAAGCGTTTAATAAAATATACAGGCAAGTTAAAAGCCAGAAATTCGATCAAAATTTGCCTGTAAATAATTATGTGCTCGAGAAATTTTCAGATACTCGATTCTTAAGATATTCTGATGCAGGGTACGTTGGAACCTACGTTAACTTAGTTCTAAGTGTAATAAAGTATTAGTACACTAATCATGTAAATTGTACATATACATACATATGTATTGACCTTTCAAGTGCCTGTAAGTAAGGTAAAATAAAGATATTTCGACTTAGAGTTTGAGTTTGAGATCCTATTATTATCTAAAGTTTCCCTTAGAAACATTCGCGCCACATTGTTGAAGTTGAAAGTAATAAGTTCTTATCTATGAGACAAGAATCTCTTTTGTGTGGAGGTCAAATAGCTCTTGAACTCGCCTCTAAGCATATACTTGCCTTTGATGATACTTTATGAGACATTTTATATAACATTTCCTTCGCTTTTGTAAGGTAGAATAATACTTTGTGGTATCTTATTCAATAGAAGCGTAATGGATCGCACTGACTGAGCATATTTCAGCTTGCAGAAAAAGAATGAATGCATAGTACTGTAAACTAACGTTTTGGTTTTCACTCATTAAGTAGGTTATCTACGAGTAAACAGAAGCTGCATTCAAATTGAGAGATGGTTCCACTTTGACTAACACAAAAAAAACTTGGAGACATGATATTATATCCATTTTACACGTAGGAATTTATTTATTTTTCCTATTATTTTTATTTTTCCTATTGAAGAAAAACCATAACAAAAAAAAATATGAATTTAAGTCTAAAATCAAAACGAAGTATTAAAACTACTCTACTCATCTTCAGTTACTCGTGCACCTAGAATAATAACAATTTTGATCAGAATGCTATAAAAACAAACAAAATATGTACACTAAAATTTAACGAATACTGTCGTTGCTATAAGAACTCTCAGTTCACAGCAATACTTTGAATTTTAAAAAAAGGTCTCATTTCCAGTCTGCCAATTCTGTATTTACGAATAAAAAAGAGCTCTCTAGTACGGCGAGTTTCCCTCGCTGTAGCCATTTCCTTCCACATCGCAGGTTGGAAAGCGCCAGAGCGAAACAATATGGGGGCAGCTTGCAATTAAACTCAGCGCAGCCAGGCGCTGCGACAGCGCTCGTGAGTACCGTAAAATTAAAGTGTATAATTATGATTTGTACCCTACGGCACTGCCAAAGAGTGCTTTATGGTGAAGCCGTCTCTCTCTTTCTCTCTTTACGAGAAAAACTTGTAAACTGCAACGGATACAAATAAATTCTGACCGAATCTCTACCTACGTATAAAATCTTAGATGAAAATTAAGAAAATATTTTTGGTAAAATATTTTATTTCAATATTATCACCGCGGGACTATTCACTGCCGTAAGATTAATTATTCAAGTTTAATTTATTTACTACGATTTCGTATTGTGAAGTCAACATCTCTTGAGGATATCCCGGTGTGTGTGGTGTTTCTGGATATTAGACCATACTGATTCGTTTTAAGTAACGAATTATGTATAGCCACTGAATACCTAATAGTACGCTGTACGCAAAACTCTGTCCTGCTAATTAATTATTGTTACAATATGTATTCTAATAGGGTATTTGACTCCAATTTTTTTATTACTTTATTATAAACTAGAACTAAAATAATAACGTGCACTGAAAAAACTAATTAAATCGATCAAATAAAAAAAAAGTTATAAGCATTTAAAGATTTGTGATTAGACAGAGATAGCAACATTAAATTGTGACGTCACACCTTACCAATGCCATAGTAGCTTCGTGCGGCTTCATACAAATTTTCGTTTTGCGAGAAAGGGATAGAAGATCCTCCCAATCCAAAATTTAAACGCCTGTAACTTTGTTAATCTTCGTTGGATTTTGATATTTCTTTCACTGCACGTAATTATTTTTATCCTAGTTTATAATAAAGTAATATTTTTTATCAAATTAAAAAGTAGTGTAAGACCCAATTAGTAAGAAGTAAGGATGTGAGTGTAAGAATTTATATTGGAACCATCTTTCTTTTTAAGCTATTGCATAGCTTCTATCGCGGGCCTTGAGCGTGGAGACCGAATCCAGAGATTCCGTATTGAAAATAATATCATAATATTATATATGATAATAATATAAATGATTAAAGTTAATCTCGACAGAAATTATTGTATCATAAAACGCGTATATCCGTTAAAAAAAATTAATTGCAATGGACTTTATTATTGGCATTATTATTAAAGTTATATTGCTGCTCAATTAAAGAAATGCACTCGTATGAATCGATTGATTGGTGTAGCAAAAATGATTTATCGCATAAAGTTACCGTGAAAAAAAAAATTAAATATAAAATCTTACAATAAAAATCTTTTAAAAACATATTGCGCATTTTTTTATGTTTCAAGTAGGTACTTTGACCTCTACAAATTTTATCGTTTTTCTCTATCGTTTCTTGAAATATTTATCTTCATTATTTCCTGTAAAATAACTTATCTCAGATCAAAAATAAATAACGTTCAATTCCAATTGCAGCTGTTAATTATTACTTATTAATTAAAATCAGTGAAGTAAGCTCAGCGACTGCATAATTAAAGTGCATTGAGCTCTGCTTGAGATTTAAAAGAGCATTTACTGTAAAAAGTATCCATGTACTCACTTATAGTATTTTAAATAATTTATTTACTACTGGAAATCTCTAATTCTATTTTCTAATCTAATACATAAGCATGAATTACGCGTCACGTTTTTGTCCGCGATGGACTTCTAAACTACTTAACTGATTTTAATCAAATTTGCACACCGTGTGCAGTTTGATCTTACTTAAAAGAAAAGATAGCTTAAATAATTTATACGGCAGAAAAATGTTTGCCTGGTCAGCTAGTCTAAAATATAAAATTCTCTCGCCAATCTATGTTACCGAACTCCTCCGAAACCGCTCCATCGATTTTTGTTAAATTTTCAGTGTATGTAGATAAGCTATTTTTTAGATCTCTAAACGACAAAACAGCGTTTGGTTGTTCAGCTAGTAAACATTATAAATTCAATTTGAGTTATGAATAGGTAACCAGCAATAGGGTTCCAGCAAAGTTTTGCAAACGTGACAACTTTTTGGTTCAGTGCATTCGTAACTTTTTCAAAAATGCTCACCTCCTTGCGCGGCGCTCCTTCCAGTCTGACGACCATGAATGTGATTCGCATTTACAAATAAAAGAGCATCCTTCATCGCAAAATGTTTTCCCCTTTGTTGCTGTTTCCTTTCAGGGCGTTCTCGCAGGTACGGGGGCGACATGGAGGCAACGTGGGGTTAGTTTCCAATTAAGTAACGCGGCAGTTGTAGCAATAATAAGGGATGTAAAAATAAAACAGTTTTAAATTTGATAATTTCCCAAAATTGATCTAAATGCGTATTTTTGAAAAACATTTTATTAAAAACATCCAGAGGCATAAATTTAAGCATAAAATACAAAACTCATTGCCTTTAGCCTATGAAGTATAATATTTAGTCCACTATTAGCGAAAAACTAAATAAAATTTGTATTTTGCCGCCGGATACGCTGCACCATTTTGATTGAAATTTGAAATTGATAAATGAATATCATATTATGGAGGAACTAATTTTAGCTGGAATCATTCCTACTGGATTTGTAATAAAAGTCCATGCAGGTAAAAACTATTTAGTTCAAAAATAAAAGAGCACCTTTTCAGCAGGGAAGTTTTCCTTGACGTAGCAATTTCCGCTCACAGGCAGGTTTGCGACCGCCAGGGGAAACAATATGGGGTCCGCAATTAAACAGCGTCGCTTAGTGCGGTGCAGGAATGCCAAGAACGCTATGACACGGAAATGTACATGATGCTCGTAATTTACGACGCAATCATTCCAGCTCACTCGGTCATAAATTATATGGTTAATACACACATATTTTCTTTGGGAAAAATTACATGCAGTCTCCGATATAACCTAAGGATGAGCTCATCTGAACATTCTACCCTTCATATATTTAACCTTGTTCATACAAGAAAAATAGCGCTATCTGACAAAATACCCGTTAATACACCAAAATATCGAAAAAATCCTCGCCGTGCAGGAAATGCGAGTGCAGACTAATAACATAGTGAATGATCTGTGGCGTACATTGCGGTCCATAAACGATACTGCGGTCGGATTACTACTGACGCCGTCGGTGTCAAAACAAACATTCTGACACCAGTAAACTAGCGACATTTTTTCGTGCAGTCCGCCAGATCCTGAGTATAATATGTCTATTCATGCAGTGCTAAAGTTTGAGATGTTGGCTCCTTGTTAGATTTCACTGAGAACAGTCTATGTAAACCAAGATATCTGCTATCACCACAGACCAGGGAATTACTTTATGCTATCACGATATCACTCACGATATCATCGAATGACGAAATATTTTTAAAACAACACAAATTAAGTCATTGTGTGTGGAAAGTAAAATCTTTATAAGAGAAATCGGCCGTCGTTTAAGAGAGAGGGGCTACGATCCACGCTCTGGAGCCTACCTGGTCCAAAGGTTATCCATCGCCATTCAGCGTGGCAACGCTGCAAGCTTGACGGGTACCTTTGGCTCAGGTTCGACCAGGGGTGGCCTTTTTGATTAGGTCCCTTTCATGTATTTTTTAGGATTTATGAAAAAAATTGCTAAAATAAATTAATATAGAAATAATATTTTAAATTCTCAAAATAAGTACTTATTTTGTGTTTTGGACTTGATATTATTAAATAATATTAATATGCTCTGGATAAAACCTTGTCCTTTGGAATATTTCGGATGTTAAATGATTTTCGTTTGATGGTGACGTTGCCCACTTATAAATACTGTTCAAAACTGAAAGTGTACATAAATATTCATTATTTTATCTTCGGGGTCTGTGCATAAAACGTGAAAATAAGTGCATATCTACTGAGTGATATTCTCTCTATAAATCGTAATCAATGGAATTTTCGACGGTACGGTTTTTGCCTCAACATCAACACATATGTTTATATCTGCCAAGATGCCAATAAATAATTAAATCTTCATGAGAAACGTTGGATTGCGTACGGCTAAGAAGAATAATATATGATTCAAACGTGTTACATATTCAGCTTTTTATTAGGTATTAGTTTTTTATTGATTGTTATTATTTTTATACTAATAAGATTGTATTTTATGGACTCTCCTCTTAAACAGACTTGTCCCCACTGCCCAGCATCCTTTGGTCCTCATGGACTCCGTGTGCACATAGGGCGTATGCACAAAGATGCTCCGCACTCTGTCGTGCCTCCACCGTTGCCAGTGCAACCGCACATTTCATCGCTGGCAGCCACTAGTACCCATACAGTTGCAGTTTCTAACTTTGAGAGATTAGCTACATTAAAGGGGTCAATTCGTATACTTCGTCACATCCCTAAGGGTGCTAGGAATATTGCTGCAGGTTGCTTAAGTGAGCTTATCAATAAATGTGTGGATACCAATAGTACTACCGATTGGTTCGCACTTTTGTCATTCGCTTTTTCATCCTTTCGTGTTCCCGAGGTTAAAGGCACAGGCTCATTAACAGCAAAGGTGAAAAATAACATTGTGTCTGCATGTTATTGCTTGCCGGATGACCCCGTAGCCTATCAATCCTCTCCATCAGTTATAAAAACTATCGAGTCCAAGGTCTTTGGTGGTGATCTAAGGGGAGCAACACGCCTCTTATTGTCTGATGACTCGTTTGCGCAGTTTAGCCCAGAAACCTTGGGCTCTTTACGATCTAAGCATCCATCTCCTTCTCGTCCCCTCTCTTTTCCACCACCGCCTGATATTTCCGTCTCGCCACTAACCGTTAGTGTTGAAAAGGTTGCCCATGCGCTCAGCACCTTTTATAACAGCTCGGCTGCTGGTCTAGATGGAATTAGGCCCGGGCATCTAAAAGAACTCTGTTCCAGCTCGGTAGGGGAAAATGGACCTCGGTTATTGTCGAGTATTACTAGATTATGCAACTTTTTGCTTAGCGGTCAACTGAATACTGACGTATGTCCATACCTATATGGAGCCTCACTATGCGCGCTGGCCAAAAAGGACAGCGGTATTAGACCTATCGCGATAGGTAGCGTGTTTCGTCGCCTAACCGCCAAACTTGGATGTGGGGCCGTAAGGGAGGAGGCGGCTACTTACTTGCGGCCACACCAGCTGGGGTTCGGTACTCAGTTAGGTTGTGAAGCGGCTATCCACGCAACACGCTTGTTCGCTATGGATCCAAGAAACAAGGATTGCGTTATCATGAAGCTTGATATTCGCAATGCTTTTAATTCACTCGAAAGGGACACTCTTCTGCGTGAAGTCGAGGACAATATTCCATCCCTTTATCCTTTTTTATTCCAAAACTATTTTTATCCTTCAAACCTTTTCTATAATGAAAGATCCATCCTTTCCCAAGTTGGAGTCCAACAAGGAGACCCACTTGGACCGCTCATCTTCAGCCTCAGCATTCAAAAAGCTCTGCAGGATCTCGAATCACCTCTTAACGTCTGGTACCTTGATGACGGTACCATAGGGGGAAAACCTGAAGTCGTGGAACGAGACCTTCTCCTTCTATTGCCACGCTTGAAGGAGCTGGGGCTGGAGGTGAACACATCAAAATGCGAGTTCTTCTCCTGTAGTCCAGATTCAAACCACCTGTTCCCCCATTTTGAGGGACTTATACCTGGACTTAAGGAGTTGGACGTCGAAAATTTTTTCCTTTTAGGATCCCCTATCTTCCCATCTGCGATCCCTGAAGCCATTAAGAATAGGGAGCTGCTCCTTGCCGCTGCGGAAGAGCGTCTTAAAAAACTTTCGGCCCACGTTGCCTTAATCCTCTTGCGAACTTGCTTTGCCATCCCTAAGGTAACTTATTATCTCCTAAGAACCTCCCCAACTTGGCTCAACCCGGAGTCGATCTCGTCATTTGACGGTATTCTGAAAGTCACTCTGGAGTCCGTCCTCAATGTTTCTTTAAATAAAAACCAGTGGAGACAGGCCGCCCTTCCTATCCGTCTAGGAGGGCTGGGAGTGAGGCGCATGCGGGATGTGAGCCTGCCGGCATTCCTGGCGTCGGCTCATGGGGTTACGAACCTGGTCGCTAGTATACTACCTTTTAATGGTGATCCAGTGCGCATTCCCTTTCTAACCGACGCTTTGAAGGCCTGGTCTGCTCTCAACCCGGACATGCCTCCTCCTCAAGCTTCACACGCCCAGCGTCAGTGGGACAACATATCTTCAGAGGCCACATTAAAACAACTTATGGACCAGGCAGCGGGTGCGGATCTCGCAAGACTTAGGGCGGTATCGAAGTCAGAGTCTGGGGCTTGGTTACAGGCCTTACCATCACCGAACCTGGGCACGCTCCTTGACAGTGACTCTCTACGTGTTGCGGTGGCTTTCCGACTTGGCTGCAATGTTTGCGAACCCCATCGATGCATTTGCGGCTCCATGGTTGAAGCCAATGGTCATCATGCATTGAGTTGCTGTCGTTGCTCAGGCAGGTTCCCTCGTCACCACGCCTTAAATGATATCGTCCGCAGAGCCCTTGTATCGGCAAATGTACCCTGCACGCTCGAACCGCCAGGTCTTAGCCGAACAGACGGTAAGCGTCCTGATGGCTTAACTCTTGTTCCCTGGCAAAAGGGTAAATGCCTTCTATGGGATGCGACATGCGCCTGTACATTGGCACCAAGCCATCTGAGCCGTACTTCACGCGTAGCCGGTTCCGCTGCAGAATCCGCTGCCATGAGGAAAAAGGCCAAGTATGCGCCACTCTTGGGCAATTATTTATTCGTCCCACTCGCAGTGGAAACCATGGGATGTTGGGGTGTGGTAAGTAAAATCTTTATAAGAGAAATCGGCCGTCGTTTAAGAGAGAGGGGCTACGATCCACGCTCTGGAGCCTACCTGGTCCAAAGGTTATCCATCGCCATTCAGCGTGGCAACGCTGCAAGCTTGATGGGTACCTTTGGCTCAGGTTCGACCAGGGGTGGCCTTTTTGATTAGGTCCCTTTCATGTATTTTTTAGGATTTAGTTTTAACGTATCTTATAGTTTATGTAGTTTTATTATTTTAGTTTTTAATTGTATATTTTTATTTAAGATATTTTATAAGAATTATTGTAATGTGTTTACTTACTTAATTTAATTCTTACACCTTAATAAATTTTATTATAATTAAGTCATTTTGTATTGCTTTCACGTTATATACCTATTTTTTTTTTAATTCATACTTTCATTATTTATACAACATATTCTGTAGTGTTCAAAATATCTACTGTACACATAATAAAAGCATCGCTTTATTTGCATTGTTTTTCATTAAAACTGTGAATTCAATTTGAACGTGGCTTCATAATACAACAGTTGAAAATTATTGTATCAGTAATTAGAACATTTCATGTTATGCTATAATAGCATATGTTATATCAATGTTCTTTATATATTTAAAATATCAAGGTATTGTTTTTTCAAGTAAATATTTTATATTTATTATTATTGCGCGTTTTTAATTCCTCGCAATTGCTTGCTTTCGGTGCGATTACTTTTATTCAATAACACCCATAATAACTTCGTAATTAATCACGTAAATAAACTTTCAGCCACTGTGACGTCCACATAATTGGATAGGTGATGGAGTGCTCTGTGACTCAATTAAGATAAAACTTTGCTTATTTCGGTGTTTTAAGCAAAGTAATAATGTTATTTGGGAAAATGTTTTTTTATCAAACATGCTTGGAAACACAGACCAAGGAATAACTAAATTAGAGCATTATTTTGAAAATCTTTTTTCTATAGACAACGAGAGTAAACGAGCGGGCGGATCGGGTCACCTGATGGTAAGCGATCACCGCCGCACATGCTGTGCTATTCTACAAAATGAAATAGCTGCCAGACAGCTGCCGACCCGAATATGGCATGCAAAATTGTACTCTATTACAACTGACAAATTCATAGATGCAGAGATGTACGCTCGTCGCTGTTTTGCAGAATAGCACGCCTGGACGTTTGCAGCACCAGAGGATCTGCAGATGCGTTGCCCGAAAATATGTGCGTTTGAGGAAATTCAATGTCATTTTCTTAATTATATAGGGAAAAATCGTGATGAAATGCGTTTAAGTTCACCATAATTTACTCAAAGGTGCGTGACGTGTGTGTGACGCCTTTTAACCCACATTTTTCACCTCATTTTGAAAAGAGGCATAAAAGGTCGTTGACGATGCATAATCATTATTGCCATAAACATATAATGATAGAACTCTTAAAATTTTAATGATAAAGTTATGGCGGAACAGAAATGACACATGTTTTTTTAACATTTCATCAAAAAGTTAAAACTTGAAAGCTTTTACTACGTGTTTTGTTATTTTCATCTTGCAGTGAATGAGTTTAGAAGCAATATAAGTAAACATTACCGTTTTGTACACGACACGAAATGTTTTTTAGCGTAACACGTATTGGGCTAGGTTTATTTAACGTGGTGTGCCTGTGTTCTGTAACGAATGGGCATTTCGTTACAACAATATAGCCGTAGGTAAACACCAGGCGCAACGAGCATTTGGCTCGCTTTGCAACTTCGTGTCACACACACGTTGTGTCATACGAGTCAGCCACGATGCACGCAGTTTAGAGTTTGTTGTTTATAGCTTACTCTAGAGCAAAGATTTAAATCGCTAGATGAGCCCTAAGCCTACCTTGCGCACATCGAAAACGTCCAAAACATCCTGAGTGAGCGCTCTGATACTGTAGTGTGATTGTGTGTCAGAGAACGCAAGTGTAAATTCATTTAAGAGTAAATAAGACGTAATTTTGTATGTCGCATTGTATAGCCGTAGGTACACGTACACACCAGGCACAACGAGCATTTGGCTCGCTTTGCTACTTCGTGTCACACACACGTTGTATCATACGAGTCTTAGCCACGATGCACGCAGTTTAGAGTTTGTAGTTTATTGCTGACTCTAAAGCAAAGATTTAAATCGTTAGATGAGCCCGCCTACCGTGCGCACATCGAAAACTTCCAAAACATCCTGGTGAGCGCTCTGATGCTGTAGTAGTGTGAATGTGTGACGGAGAACGCAAGTGTAAATTCATTTAAGAGTAAATAAGGCGTCATTTCTTATATTGCTGTGTATGTAAGATGACAACGTGTTGCACGCAAGACAAAAACGTGGACGTTTTTGAAGCTTTAGGGCTGCCTAAATAAAGTGGCTAAACAGGATCCTACAGCAGTGTGCAATCAACTTCAATAAGAATCCACTTCCAGGAAACATAAAAATAAAAGAACGCTTTCCCAACAAATTCTTTGGTTGGCACTTCGTAAATGTTACAACTACAACACATTACAAAAAGAGGAATCGTCATAGTTTTGACTTTAAAAAAGCAAGTAAATCGCCGCCGCTTTTACTGGCTCAGCTCCAAACTTACCAACCATTCCACATCGACCCAATTTTCTATACTTTATACGAATCGAGCTCCGGACAACCGTTCATAGGATAGTTTACTTCAGTAGGCATTTAGGGTTTCGTCAGACAAGCAGAAAATTTCACTCTACTTTGTCTTCGGTCACACAATTCCATACAAATGCAGACAAGAACATTACGGGTACACAATGGACGTCAAATATTGTGTGATTATAACCAGCCAGGCTTTAAAGGATTTCGTTTGAAGATATAAAAGTGACATATATTAATTTTCTTATTAGGTACTTTGTTGGTACTAGTTCTTTAAAATAAACAGTGAATGTAATGTACTATAAGTCAAAGAACAATATAGGTTTGAAGTGTACCTAAATTATCTCTTTCCATCTAAACTGTGCAATGTAAACTTCTGTTTCTGTCTAAAATCTAAATTATAATATAACGTGGGTCAAAGTATGTAGGTATTTAGACTTTGTCAAGTTAATATCTTCTGAAATGTTCTACATAAAAAAATTGAAAAATGATATAGAGTATAAACAAAGATATCTGTCTGTCTCGGGGTTTACTTAAAGTATATCGAATGTAATTTTAAACTGATTAGCACCAGTTTCAAGCGTATCTTAAGTGTGGTCGACCTCTTTGAACCCAAAACGAAACCAACAGAAAAAATGTTAACGAGCGGTCGAAAGGTCACGTGCGAGTAATCGATACCGCCTAATAAGACTTTCTTCCTGTTTTATTGTGAACAATGGAGCTAACGAGGGATTGATTCTATCAGATTTTAACATATAAATGGCTCGTGTTAGACACAAGTTAGATAAAAAATACAGGAATAAGTCTCAAATAAAAGACCACGACACAGACAGACAGACAGACAGACGTGACACAACAAAGTTATCTTATAATGGTTCCGTTTTTTTCTTTTGGGATATGGAACCTTTAAAACAATACCTCATTGTCTGATCCGGTAATAGAGTGCGATTAAGCGATTACGCGTTCTGGTACGATGCTGTGTAGCTTCTACCAACTGACAAGGCCTGATCTACGACTTTTCTCCCTGAAACAATCTTGGTGTCAAAAACATTTTTGAGAAACTCTCTTGGTGTCAAAAACATTTTTGTGACACCAAGAGTGTCAGTTGTAAGCCGACCGCGGTATTGTATATGAACCACGGTCTACGCCACAGATCACTCTGTCTCGTTATTAGCCCGCACGCGAATATACGCAGGAACGATTTCCGCCATGTTGCGGCGTACTAGCGGAAATGTTTACAAATGGCGCTACTTTTTTCCTTGTATGAAGATGGTTGACGTAAAATGTTCCGATGGGCTCATCCTCAGTTTCATATCGATGCACATAATATATACATAATCTCTCACACTTCATTCAAATATTAAAAAATTAAAGATCTTTCATTTTTAACCGACTTCAAAAAAAGGAGGAGGTTCTCAATTCGTCGGAATCTTGGACCGGAAGCGTGGACCGATTTAAAAAATTCTTTTTTTGTTTAAGAGGGTTTTGTTTCCAGATGGTCCCATTTTAATCAGGTCAGGATCTGATGATGGGATCCTGGAGAAATCGAGGGAACTCTTCAAATTTTATATGGACACATGAAACTATTTGAGTATTATTAGAAAGAGTAATATTTTCCAAGTTGTTCTATGGTCATCAGGTCAGGATCTGATCATGGGATCTTGGTGAAATCGAGAGAACTCTTCAAATTTTGCTAGTATACTTAAAGCGAGTTGGGTATTTTTTATAGTTACTGGTGCATATGCTAGCAGATACGGATTTGATGACTAAAGTCATCAAGTCAGGGTCTGATGATGGGATCCTGGAGAAATCGAGGGAACTCTTCAAATTTTATATGGACACATGAAACTATTTGAGTATTATTAGAAAGAGTAATATTTTCCAAGTTGTTCTATGGGCATCAGGTCAGGATCTGATCATGGGATCTTGGTGAAATCGAGAGAACTCTTCTTTTGCTAGTATACTTAAAGCGAGTTGGGTATTTTTTATAGTTACTGGTGCATATGCTAGCAGATACGGATTTGATGACTAAAGTCATCAAGTCAGGGTCTGATGATGGGATCCTGGAGAAATCGAGGGAAATCTTCAAATTTTATATGGACACATGAAACTATTTGAGTATTATTAGAAAGAGTAATATTTTCCAAGTTGTTCTATGGTCATCAGGTCAGGATCTGATTATGGGATCTTGGTGAAATCGAGAGAACTCTTCAAATTTTGCTAGTATACTTAAAGCGAGTTGGGTATTTTTTATAGTTACTGGTGCATTTGCTAGCAGATACTGATTTGATGACTAAAGTCATCAAGTCAGGGTCTGATGATGGGATCTTGGTGAATTTGAGGTATCTCTTCAGATTTTATGAACACACCTCAAGCAATTTGGATATTTTACAACGCCTTGTGCATTTTATTGTTTTCCACTAAAAAGTATAAAATAAAAATGGGAAATGCTTTCCAAAAAACCAACTTCAAATGCCACTACAAAGAGTGAAATAATTTTTATTTAAATTTTAGGTACCTACACCAATTCGAAGTCGGGCGATTGTCTATGACTTTGTCATTTCTTCGCACATCAATTAAGTAAGAAGGACTATTAGGGATTGTATGAAACATTGCCCGACTTCGAATTGGTGTAGGTACCTAAAATTTAAATAAAAATTATTTCACTCTTTTTAGTGGCATTTGAAGTTGGTTTTTTGGAAAGCATTTCCCATTTTAATTCATTCAACGCAGCGGTCTCGTTAAAAGAACGTTCGAAAGTTGACCCGAGTGCATACGACGTAAGTATAATGAACTGCGCCCTCGATCCGCAATCCGAACACGATTAGTCCAGTTGGATATTGAGAATGGAATATTTTCCCCAAAAGTTTTAACTTTTACCGCTTTCCACTTCAACAGCGCTCGCAAAATACTGCTTTTTGGAGCGTACAGTGCCATTATAGGAATTTTTACAGTTGCTGAAAGCTATGCGGCAAATGTTAGTCGTACAAAACTGTTTTCGTAGAATACTTTCGCTGATCTGTGGTTTTAGTGACACCGCTCGAAAAGTTTACCAATTTTTTTCCTTTTATTGGAAAAAAATTAATCTGTCAATTTTATTATTCAATTTATTAACACAATTCAATTAATTATTGTTTTTGATTTCGGTTTTTGAAATTAAGAGTCCTGATACCTACGATGTCTCTATATATTCGAAATAATTCACATTTTTTAATTAAAATGAGTCTGTGTTTGAATAACTTGCTTCACTTGCTGTTATATTAATCAGTAATTGTTATGTTATTTATAATTAAGTTATTACAATTACATAAAACCCAAAAAGTGTAAAAACAAAACGGATTGTATAATAAAATAAAATCAACAACAACTGAAATTAAATACTCAGAATTATTGGCAGCTCAAGTCTCTATTTACTTTACTGTTCAACTTTAATGCCTAAATCATAAAGTAAAAGATCTACTAAACACCGTCTAATTGCTCAATTTCCCTTCGTAGGCCTATTTAAGACTCAGTCTGTAACTTTTAATGAGTTTGAAACACACACACACACACACACATACACTCAATAGGTTTACGATAGGAGTAATTGCCACACGTGGCATTTCATGTTTACGACACTAAGGTTTATCTTAGTTTAAGAGATGGTGGCATAATTTTTTGAGTTGTAATATTATGATATGCCAAGTGAATCTATAGTCGTAAAAATCAATACGTTCGTTGCGGTTGTTAGGATGAAAAGAAAATAATACTAGCGATATATTTTATCATATTATGCTTCTGTATGCAGCGGCAAAAAGCATCATCTATTTATCATATTATGCTTCTTTGCAGCGGCAAAATGCATCATCTAACCCACCACCACATCAAATGTGTTAAAATAGTTAAACCAAACCAAATGAGCCCAAACTCGAGCGGTTGACCAATTACCTCATTGGTTCCACAATAAAGCTCCAGACAACTCAATAAAATGTATAAATATTTAAATTATAATAATTTCATTGTTTCTACGGCCATTTTCTTACTGTTCTCTTATGTTTTGACAACTTTAGTGAAGTCTCACAGCTTTCTGATTATTATTTCATGAATAAATAATACATCATTGTTAGCTACCCTTCACAAAATATGGAATTCGTGTTAAACCGTTAGGCTGATTCTTTGACCAAAAAAATTGCGTGTTTATTATAATAATGAGTGTATGTAAGCAACATTTATAAATGTAAAAGGAATTGGTAGTTGGTTTATCCTTCATTCACGTCACAGCAGAACCATGGATCGATTTGTTTTGCACGGATATAGAGTGAATAGACTACTCTTTATTTCTGTTCGCCTCGTCCGATATGTACGGTTTGTCTGGGACGTGTCATAAAATATGCGCATAATAACATGCATTTTTCATGCATCAATAGAATATCGGATGGATGTGATTTTTTCGCACGTGTAGACTGTAGAGTGGATACTTTTAATTTCAGACAAGGGTATGAAAAGTATAATTTTTTTGAAGTACAAAATATTGTACTATTATAGCAGGCAGAACATTAATGACACTAGCTTCCATACTAGGTTGTGCGGTGGTTGAGAGACAAAGCCTGGGACGAAAATTGAAACCTTTGAGGCCTGTTTGTGTTGTTAAAGCCACTTCTGACCTACCTTGCCGCTTTATCGTCTGTTACTGCTTTAATTTCCTATTGTTGATCTGTGGGGTTAGTACAGGTTTTTACAAAAACCCATACTCATCCCTCTGAAACGGAATAATTGTCCTATTATGCTTTATCATACTTTCATCATTTCTTTCACAATATATTCTATGAAATTTAATGTTTTTTTTAGCTGACGTTGGACAAAAAGAGAGGTCGACTTCAAAATAAACATTCCACATCCTTTACATTTTTCTTCCTTACTTTCATGTGACAAGGAAGGAAAACTTAGAAAAACCCAAACAATTGAAAGATAAAAAAAATTATCTACGCTCATTGCTTAAAGTTCGAATTATGAAATCAAAATGTGTTACATATTGACCTACGTTATTCACAGACTTATATAATTATTAAAAAGTTATTCATTATAACATCGCTGTACTATGGAAATAACTCTAAAAAGTTGAATAATTTCTATTACGATACTCGGCTCTGGGTTCTTGTATTTTTATGTGTCGTCATCACAGACCAGGGAATAACTTTCTTTTCTCTGTGGTCGTCATAGCCAAAAGATAGTGTAGAGCCAATCCTCAATTTTGTTTTTTATATATGGAGTCCACAGACAACATTTAGTTGGTAGCCATGATTGACCATAGACAACAATTAATTCACGGAAACAATAATTTTTCCCTGCCTTATATGACTGATTAAAAAGTGTGTTCATACAGAATATTGAAAAGAATTATGTTTAATTTTTGATTATTTAATTATCCACTAAAAATATACTTTATCTGACTTGTATAAATATTTTTCTACTCTTTTTTGTTTCATGACTTTTTTAACAGACTATACGCAGTTAACAACTGAATTTTGGCGCCATACCTAACTTTTAACATTTCAATGTGTTATTTTTGTTACTTAGTCAAAACTTAGCGCGAAAAAATGTCTAGCAGTGAAACCTACTAAAGAAAATTTAACTCCACCTGACATTTTAGTAATTGCAACAAAAATGACCCACAATATTTTACCAAAAAAGTGAAGGATTTACGACAAACGTTAGCAAGATTTTATGGTTTGGATTTATGATAATTTGAGCGTAGATAAAGTAGTGTATGAAACTCTGCATAATTAGGTATTAAAACACTCGTGTGATACTATTAAAAAACTCGCCTGCGGCTCGTTTTTTAAACTCACACTCATGTTTTAATACCCCCCATTATGCATCCGTTTCATAAACTACTATTATGATATAATAATAAAGTAATAGCGATCTCATACCAGAGTAAGGTAACTGTTCCACCACCGACAAGGAAATTAGTTTTCGATTATTTTCACGCTCTAAAACTTGGAAGCGATCTTATGATTTCGTATCAATAAAATAAATGAATATAGCATAACACACATAGTTTAACGCTGAGAGTAACATAGAAATTAAATTATTTGTATCCGCAATAAAATCCGTACATTGCACAGTACCTGCGAGGACTGTCTTCAGTAGTTTGCCACAGCGACATATCCTATATTATCAAAGAGAAAACTCGCTCGCTCTGAGCGGTCAGAACATTCGCTGAGAGTTTGTACTTCGCGAAATGCACTTGTAATAAAACGTGTAAGAGTATCAGTAGGTATGAGCGCTGTGTATTTTCGTCTGTAACACCGACAAACGACCAGCGACAAACTATCTTAAACTTCTAGCAAGTGATACAAAATACAATAATGTTAATAATTTGATATTAGCATTATACGTTTTGGTTTGCTCCCCAGATTTGCTTGTTTGTCAAAAACGAATTGACATTCAAATCGACTTTTTTCCTACAACTTGTAATCACCATTTTTAGTGCAATCCAACAATTTCTTAGTGCACCCCTAGACCTCATAAGGAACCTGTGTGACAAATTTGGATTCTCTAGACCCAGCGGTTTGGGCTGTGCGTTGATCAATCAGTCAGTCAGTCAGTCAGTCAGTCAGTCAGTTTATTCTTATATATATATATATATAGATTACAGCTAGACGATCCTCTTAAACACTAATATTCAATTTTCGATTTCGATAATTTCAGTGTCATAATTGTTTCAAATAAGTATATTTACGCAAGCTTACGAGAGGATAATAACATGTTAACAAATTAGTAATTCATGCTTTAATACACATCAATGAAATTGTATCCCATATCGCTTTTATGTGCCTACATGAAATTATAACAAGCAATTCAATTAACAATGTTTTTGCATGCAGCCTGCCGCCTGTACGGTGCATTATGGATGAGGCGGGACCAGGAGGCCTTTGTCACTAGCGAGTATGTTCCAATTTATAATCTTTTTACCCGATAGCCAAGGAAGGGGTGTTTTTCGTGCGTATTTTGTATATTTTTTGGATGTATGTTTCTTTAATTTAGAGTAGGTACTAAATAGATATTCACGCAACCATTGGGTTGCCTGTTGTACCGCCTATTGTACCTCCAAGAGACAGGATAGCATGATATTCGGCACGAGAATTTTATATATTAGAGAAGATATAGATAATATACGTCATATTATTTTGAATGTAATTATACATTATACAACGTGTAGATTAATTGCCCTAATTCGTCGAAAGCCTAAAGTAGGAAACGGTATGTATAGATGCATGAAAGAATATCACAAGAAGTTGGCTCTATATCCTGAGAGAACTATAGGGAGTTCAAAAAAAAAAAAAGATTCCGACGAATTGAGAACCTCCTCCTTTTTTTGAAGTCGGTTAAAAATGTACCATCCTTAAAACAGTTGGTTCAATATCAATGAACTATAATAATGAAAATTATAATTATGAGGTTTGTTGATGTCACAGTTAGGGTTGCTATATTTTATTTTTCTAAATGAAATAATATTTTTTTTACTGAAAATTGGGACTTCTTTTCACGTTAATGTGTTTCTAGGATCAAGTTAAAAAGTTAGCTGCGGGCACACTATATGAATTAACCCACACCTTGTACGAGTATATAATTTTGCAGTCCGATATTTTTAGTTTATTTTTTAATTACTAGTTGTTGTTTTTGTTGTTGTTGTGTTTAAGATGCTATTGAATACGCATCAAAATCGGCTGTATTTAAACACAACCTCTAGCTATCAAGGCAGGATGGAAAACACCTGAGACGATTTTCAATCGATACAGTTGACAAGTACAGGTTCTGCCACAGACTTGTATACTAAAGACAGGGCGAACAGCGCGAAAAAATGTCGCCAGTTTAAGGGAGCAAAAATGACTATTTCGCACCCTCCCCCGTCAGTAGTTAGTATAGGTAGATAGGTAAAGACCTAGTTCTTTTTTTTTGAATTAATAATAATATTGCAGGCAAGGTGACCACAGGCACATAGATAAAAAAATATAAAAAATATACATGTATTTCGCAGGAGTTTCGACAGATGACTGACTACATTTTCTTGTATGAAGAACGTTTACGTAAAATGTTCGGATGGGCCTTATCTTGACTATTTTTATCTATTGGATCTGCGTAAATTCTGTTACACGTTGTAGTTATTACGAGTATGTCATATTCTGTCCATACTTATAAAGTGCACCGCTTTCAACCGTCTCCATTCAATTACTGCGACGCGAAATTCAATTAACACGAGGTTTTCACATAGACTCGACCGCTACTGCAGTCAGTCCATGTACTGTGTGACAAGGCCAATCTTGACGCGTGGCCAAAATCGGAACTAACGCCGCTATTTTGTGCTACTGTTTGATAGTTCGCTCTGTCGGTATATCACTATCCTATTTTGTGTTGTTTTTGCTTAATACTAACTAAACTAAAACTAAAATTGAAGTAAAATTGAGGAGATTTTACTTTCTGGCCGCCTTTGTTCTATAACAACGCCCTCCTGACAATGTCATTCAGGTGCCAAGACAGCCTTGTCGGAGTGTAGTGCGGGCTGGCATAATGTAGGACCGGAGAGCAGGCCTTTGTGTGAACTAGGTCCTTACCTCCCAGGCGGTACTTAGGCTATTAACGAGAGTGGTAATAGGTACACACTCGAAAATTACTTACTGCCTTGTTTTCTGACTTAAAAAATATTGAAGGTGTTTCGTCAAAAGTAGCCCACAAAATTCGAATTTTTTTTATTAAGTTTTTCGTAAATATAAAACGAAATGTAGGCAAATTATAGACCTATGAAAATGAGTTTTGCGAGCATAGCATGTGTACATATAGTTTTTTTATAAAAAAAAATGTTCAAAAACTCTCATTCACCTCATATTGGATCTCGAAAGATTTTTTTTTGCAGTTCCCCAAAGGAGCTCAAAGTCAAAAGTTAGTTACTTAGTTAGCCTACTATTTACAAAACACTAAATGAAATTGTAATTTCCCAATCAAAAAACAATAAAAAAGTAAATTATTTTGCCCACTGCGCTTTAATGGTCCTACTTTTTTCAAATAATTTATTGTCAACAGGGTAAAGTTTCAAGTTCTGCTACTGAATATTATGTTTCTACAGTAAAAAAGCGGACCTTTTTATTTAGTTAAGAAATAAGCCTGTTGCAAAGTTGCTTATCGTGGCACAATAACAGCAAATAGTGACTCTGCCACCTTTATACGGCCGCTGTTTGTGAAAGTTACGGGCGTGTTTGTCGCCAACTCTTACCAGAAATTGTTATTCTTGGCATTGTTAGTATTTCCGGGCGTATTTGTTGAAATACTATACAGCTTTTCACACTTTTCCCAACTCAAGCAATAAATACCAATATTTCAACAAGGTAAAATATAAAATTTACATTTTCCATCAAAAATATTTATTTATTTTATAACTTAGCAACTTTTTTCGCTTACTTTATTCACCACTACCTCGCTTGGGTATAATCCTATTGAAATTTGAAAATCTCATAGATTTATAATCGGTCGTCATTCGCGCTCCGACTAGATAGAGCCCTACCTAACAACGACAGCTCCGTGAGTGCGGCAACTTTTTTTTGTAGTGTGAGTGTGTCAATTTGCAATTTGTATGGTGCGCAGATGCTAGTGTGCGTGAAAAATTGTGTAGCGACGCCTCGGGTTCGCCCACAGATAGCTCTGTTTGAGCTATCTGTGGGTTCGCCAATAATTTGGGCACAGTATTCTTTGCCGCACTTTTAAGTCGAGGGCTGCGTCTTGGACCTCTATGGACAATCTCTTCCTACATCAAAAAGGAAAACTCATTGAAGAAGTTCAGCGTTCTAGAAGAAACTAATACTTTTTCCACTATTATTTCAAATTGTAGAATGAAAAACATAATTAAAATTAAGATTTCAATTAAGTTGACTTTGTTGTTTTTCAAACTAAGGACACATCACTTTTTCGGATCAAATGACTTTGTTAATGCGCCAAAGTAGGTAGGAGTAGATCGGAAAAACAGTTCCATCGACAAAAAAGAAAATACGGCGCTCCAAGACCCCTTTGAATTACTTTGGTAAATCGTTTCCTATTTTCAGTATTAGGAGGCTGTGTAAGAGTCTATTTAGACATATCAGGTTCAGCCACCAGAATGTTTTTTTGTATGGATGTGACGTGAGTTATAGTGAACGTTTATAATAGTTTAAGATTTAGTACCTTTTTACGTTTATTAGACCTTTTTAAAGATAAACTCATTTGATGACATGAGTAAAGACAAAAATATCATTCAAGTACTTTTATTAGAATCGAATCATGGAGATATCTCAGCAACTCCATAAAACTTGTTGAGCGGTAAAAGAAAATATTATGAGGAAACTTGCATATCTAAGACTTGAGAGTTCTCCGTAACATGCTCATTGGTCTGAAGCCTGATTGCGTTTTGTGCTCTTCAAGTAACGAGGAACAAGGATTTTAAAATGTTCCTTATGCAGGTTCGATTCTAACAGAGCTTTGTATGGTCCCACTTAAAGGTTAACTACTAAAATTCACAGTGCTCTCAAAGCCCTGATTTGTGTTAACGTTTATCAATGTATTGTAAAATATTCAAGAGAAATGAATTTTAATAATTAATTAACCATGCCACTTTATTTTATATTTGTTCACACAATTTACAAAATAGTTTACCTTAAGTTTCCATTGCTAATATCTCATTAAGTGAAATTTTTGTATTTCTTTTGAGGATAAACGCCTTTAAACCTAATTTAAATAACGTACATCTAGGTTAAACCCTCGATGTATTTGAATATACCCTTGTCCTTTATATGTGCGTATCCGAAACTTTTGGCTGTCTTCAATAGCAAGAAGAGTTCATGCGTTGAATGAAGGTCTTTTATGCGGACACTCGGGATTGCTCTTCGGTTTTTCATGTGTTCCTAAAATCGAATAGGTTTTCACTTGCAAAAACGACTTTTGAAACAGAAAACGATGAATAAAACGTTTTAAAATACTTGTAGATTTTCATTATGTACCGATTCTAATGCACAAGTTAAAGATAATAATAATAAAAGAATAATTTAATGTTCTGAAAAAAATTATATAATTTTTAAGGAATAATACCATGATAACTTTATTTTTTATAAACAGATCTAAAGAAGTCTTTTTACACATCATTTGCTAACTAGATCTTTTTTCATTAGCTGAAATTTAAGGAAACAGAATTTTAGAAACGATTAATATGTTACACCTAACACCTCTCGAGGTTCCTTTTTCATAAAACTTAACAGTTTGACTGTGTCAGTCATACATACAAACATACATTTGTCGTTTCACAAAAATTAAATTGTCATAAGTCACCACACAATCTTATTAAGAAATAAGGCCCAGCTCTAGACTGTCGAAATGTTAGTAAAAAGCTGTTTTCTTTCCAAGCTCGCGTGTTTGAACCTCATAAGAAATAAACATAATAAACCATAACAATCATAATATTAAGAATAATTTCCTTAATGTTAAACATTTGGGCGGGTCATAAAATTAACTGTTTCCTGAATGTTTAATTGTACTGTGTAGACCTATTTACGGCCCGTACTACGTAACTTTAAAACGAGTTCGAAACGCACACACAAAGTTTACGATCGGTGTAAATGAACTCACGATTTGTGTTTACGACAAGAACTCGAAAGTTACACTGATCGTGGTTTAATGATAAAATTAAATTGGAACTCAAGCGAAATATTTGGTTAAAAAAAGTAAAGGTTGCTAGTCGCTACGGCTCATGGGACTGCTTTGCTTTCATAAAACCTGACAACAGCCTAAAAGGAAAGCCTTAAATACCTGGAAGTAATTTCACCGTCCAAGTGATTTCGATTATTATGGCTATTGCAAAATATAAAAAATTCGATATAGGATTCATGTGTAGGCAAAGCAATTAGTACCTATTTTCGGAGATATGTGCATTTGTGGCGACTATGTATAGCTTCTTTAAAATTGAAAGAAAACGTGCAAGACTTAGAGTTCCTATAGGAACGTGAAAGTCCCCTATTTATTTATTTATTTATTACATAATATCCTTGCTAAACTTACAGCTTGTGCCAAAACGTTTAGCAAGTCAGATTCTGAGTACAAGCGACGACTACCCATCCACGCTTGGCCAGTGTTAAGGCCTATTTCCAAAATTTCTCACTCTCTAGCCCATTTTTACGGCACACTCCACCAGAGCCGTCAAAATGGGCCAGAATAGTTGGCCGTAAAAGGGGTCGGACCAAACTATCTCTATGTTGATGTGTACTTAAGAGAGGATCAAAGTCGTACATCACCTTGTTTTCCTCACTAGTCACACTACCCATATAATAGACGGTAAACATGAGATAACGTAATTTAACCCCTGGGAAATTCATTCCCGCTTCTCTATGTATAGCCCTTGTTACCTGCTATTTACTATCTGAATTTTTTATGAATACACTGTCCATCAGAGTGATTAATATTCCACGCATCGCTGGGCACGCGTGGGCGATGTAAAATGTATACCCATTCTGGCCATTATTACAACTAATAACTGATAATTTTAGGTGTTTTGGTGGCTCAGGGTCAGGTCAATCAAAGTGGGCGTGTTTTGTATTTTACGCTTGTAAAATATGACTAAAGAAATAGTAGTGTTTGTGTGGGCACACTGTATATTCTAACTACAGTGTCGTACCACAATATCGAAACACACGCATTGAATATTACGTCAATATGGCCCAGCTATTGTTCCGTAAGCCTTTAACCAACTCATAGGCTCACTTGCAATGGATCTAAACGGAACCTGAAGGCTGGATCAGTGTGTAAAGTCAGTCAAGTTAACATAACCCAGTAAGAAATGTTAATAGACGTTGAATCTTATTTAAGCATGGCAAAATTTAACCCGTTGTTTGGCACACGTGGCCCCTAAGCTTAATTATTGTTTATTCTAAAAGTAAATCAATATTAAAACTAGAACGTTATTTTGCGATCTCTAATAAGAACATATGGACATTTACCTATACCTAGAGAACAAAAAAGTGCTCCTCTAGCATTAGCTTACACAGATCTATCGGTTTACATCAGCGGAATGGTATAGCGTACTATTGGGAATAATGGTCATATTTTCGGGAAAAAAAAGAAACATAAACAAATCTCTACAGCTTCAGCTGGCTTTGTTCCAAATGTACAATGCCACCTCGACCCAGTTCCACGCACTTTATCCGCGCGGAGCTTTGGCGAATGCTCGCAGGACATTTCTTATAATACAGGGTCTATTTAGACATATCAGGGCCAGGCCTTAGAGAGATTTAAGGGATCAGAATCGCGAAACAATTTTGGGAAGTGCCACCAGTTTTAAAGCTATTGCATAGTTTCTATCGCTTGCCTTGAGCCTGGAGACCGAATCCAGAAATTCCGTAACGAAAATAACCCACACCGACTGGCCCGCTCTATTGCGGGCCGGTCGGATTGACCCGCTCTATCGCGGGCCTTGAGCGTGGAGACCGAATCCAGACATTCCGTTACGAAAATAACCTAACAAGTGAGAAGGCTAAGGTGTTAGAAGTTGATAAATAAAAAATGCTATGCAATAGCTTTACCGCGACAGTCTCCGAGTGCCACACGTCTTTTTTTTATTTGATTGCGATTTTACAGATTTACAGCTTAAATATATTTAAACGATCCGATTTATCACACCACTCACTGGAAGTCGTCAAGTTGTGTTTAAAAGATCCACATTTTTTTTATTGATTTAAAAATGACTTTAAAGTTAGATTTGGATGCCAGATTTGTGCAAAAGAACTGTCTGGATTTGCAGTATTTAATAGTAGATTCTGAATCTGATCCTTTGAAAATCTTTACTTTTGGATAAAATCGCTAAAATAAAGTATAAGTTAAATCTGTATTGATTTAAAAGATTGTAGTTATTTAAATATTTTAAAGATTTAAAACAAAATAACAAACTTAATAGTTGAACAATTATTGCAGGGATGTTAATAAAACGAACGTAAGGATAAAAATTATGAGTGGAAAGGCTTATAACATGAGTGAATTTCCTTATCCTCTATGTTGCCACATTTGCACCCAGAACTAGATTTGTCTGAATAAAGCTTTATTGAAAATCAAATCTCACATACGGAAGTCGGAAAGTGGTTGAAAAGTCACGTCCAATAAATTAACTTCGGAGATGTAGATAATACTTTTCACTAAGATTCGCAGCTTTAAGAGTAAAGTACCTACTTAATAGTTGGAAAAAGGAAAAAGAGGAAAAAAATAAAAGGAAATGGAGAGAAAATCTCATCATCTTATGACGTAGTAAAAGATTTACGTAAAGTAATTACTGTATTTCTGGCTGTATTCTTTTGTAAGTAGCGAGAATTGTGATATTAATTAATTTTACGGGATTCACTGAAGACCACGTCTGTGTCCCCAAAGACAGCGATCATATCAAGTATTCTTAACTGTTTTGAGATCACATATTTAAATACGGACGTAAATACGTAAATATGACCAATCCAAATGACCAATCAAACGCAGCCATAGTTGATATCAAATAACATAAAAAATATCCAAGTAACAAAAAACGATACTTATAGATGATATAAAAAACTGAATAACAAATGAGATAATATTATAGATACTTTTATAAATTTCGTCTGTGCAAAATGTCGTCCTGTCCAAAGCTCTTTCAAACTAGTTTACTTTGCACTTTTGAAAGAAAATCATTTTAATTCAAACTTTGGAGAAGTATTTTTTGTCGTGTCGAGTAAGACGCAAACTGTCCGACTCTGAGGTGGAAATGAATCTGCGAATTTGCTGAAATAATAATTTCAGGAGACACTTTGGTAAGTACGAAACTTTTGTCTCGTGAGGCTTATTGAAATACTTTCGTTGTGTTAATTTGAATGGCATCCTTATTACGGAGTGTTTTAAAGTATTTCTCCTTCATTAAGTCTTTCATTTTATTCTTGAAGAATGTTTAATTTTAACCTTAATATGTTTTTTTTGCGTTAATTTGGATGAACGCAAAAAATTTTAATAATTTTTTAATTGTTTGAATGTTTAATTTGTCCATTTTAACAAGTTTTGTTGGTGCAATAGTGCAAAACTCTTTCAGGCTAGTACAAAAATATTGCAATTTTTTAAGTATGTCAATATTTAACATTTTGTACGGCAGCGAGAATTACCACAAGTCGCAAAAACTTTCTATCTATATAAAAATCTGCTATCTATATATAGCTAGATATCTACGGTTTTTTAATAGGAGGCCAACGTAGATATCTAAAGAGTTTTTTAAACCTCAATTTTCATAAAATCCGTTTGTATATTGCAGAAATTTCAATTAACTCAAAGTTTACTTATAGGGTTGGTCGAGTTGATCTAGCCATTATGCAATATCAAGTGCAATTTACGCCGGAACACTAAAGAAGACAGCCTCTGTTGAATCTAGGTTAGCTCTAGACTTGATCCCACTAGTATTAATCTTCGTGTAAGAATTGAAACCGCATTAGAAATTGTCCTTTATACACTAGAATTATATATTTCAGCTAAAATGTCTTTTTAGTACGCAAATTATAGTATACTAGCTTTCGGTGTCTTACAAGGTCTAAGGGCACTATTGTTTGTTTCGAAAAAAAGAAGCCCATACGATACCTAATCTAGGCTAAATGTTTCCATTCTAGGCTTAAGAAATATAAACACAATAGAAAAAGAACACAAAAATAAACACATAATATCATACATTAGTTTTACATGATTTATTTTTAGTGTATTGTACACGTAGTTTGAAATTATATCAATCTTAGATATAGGGTGTAGGATAGGGTAGTTCTTAATTTAAATTTCCAAGTTTTTCTAACACAAGATTACATTTTTTTTTACGAACAAAATATGTTCTTTCTATTATTTATTAAGTAAGAACAGTCCCTTTATGAAACATCGTCGATTTCCTAATGTTTCATAAATACGATAGTTGCTTAACACACAGAAAACCGTGTGTGAAAAATGTGAACACATTTTTTTTATTAAAACATCACAACTTTGTCTGGCTTTGTTCCAAATGTATACTATTCCGTCCCAGTTCTATATACATTGTACGAATTACCATCGAAGTTTGGTGAGTGTTAACGCGATGTGCACACCACATCAAACCAAATCACACCACACCACATCAAACCAAATCACACCACACCACATCAAACCAAATCACACCACACTACACCAAACCAAATCTTACCACACTACACCAAACCAAATCTTACCACACCGCACCAAACCACGCAATACTTGACTACATCACGTCGTATTCCAAACTACGAGTATTACGCCTTATCTTTATAATATTAGCCCTTTCGCACACGGAGGGTAAGCGTTGTCGTATCATAACCTTATCGTTGCAACGCTTCGTGCCTGCATTTTTGCACAAACGAATCGTCTCGTAGACGTACAATGATTAGCGGATAGACAAGGGTAGTCTTGACCAGTTTGATGAATCCTATCATTTTTTTCAGTCATTTTGAAAGTTAAAAGTCATAAGAAATTGAAGTTCAGTTAAATAAAGGTGATTTTTTTACACCAGAACACTACGTCTATTGTAATGACAATAAATACCTGCTAAGATTCGCTGCAACACCTCTTCGTATGCAGACTTGTTACAATAAGTTCGTGCTCGTATTGCTCTCGTCGTACGCGCGGATTACGATACGCTTACGCTACTACGCCGTGTGCAAACGGGCCTGTAGGGTTAGTACAGGTTTCTGTACGAATTTAATTTAGAGTTGACTCTGTCCGAATGTTTGTGCGTCTTCTACGAATAGCTACGTTCGATGACGAATTGCTACGCGGGTCGTAGGATGCGTAGCAACGTAGCATCTACGAGCTGCAAAGACTTAATCATTTATCTCAATTTTAGACCTTCATTTATTTAGAGAGAGTTATTTAATGCTATTTTGATCTACTCAAAGAAAGCTCATGTTAAAATTCCCTCTCCGTTTCAGACTGTATGAGTTAAATTGAAAATTAAATGCCAAGTATAGAGTCAGCGCGTGGTTGCGAGTCACGTTCTATGAATGGATGATGGCTTAATAAATTTTCATGTTTCATTCATTACACGTTTTAATATTGTTTGCGGAATAATTTCATTTTCATATTGTTTTATTCAATCAATCGCTTTATTGTGGTTAAGATGAGTTAAATAATTTGGGAGTTCACTATAATATTATTAATATTACTTTGATGATAGGATAAAAATAACGAAGTTGAGAAATATAAAATTAATATTAAACAAATAAATGTTAAGTAACACCATTAACACTTTTGAAGTAGGGATATTTTGTCTCTTTCTCGCAAAACGAAAACTTGTATAGAGCTATGGCATTACTGAAGTGTGACGTCATTGTTCAATGTAGCTATTGGCTGTCTACTCAAATTTTATTAGTTTTTTTTTTTATTATTTTGTTTGTTAATAATAATTACTGTAGTTCCAAAAAAAAATCATAGTTTGGTTATTTCGGTCAATCCAACTCATATTTGAAGTAGGGTCTATTCACTATTGTGGAAAATAATAAACCAAATGAGATGACAGTCCGTGTTGATATTATAAAACAAACTTCTATCCAAAATCACAATAGAACTACAGTTTTCTTTCTTTAGAAAGATATCTTTCCTCCAACAAAAAAGTTCTTTTTATAAATTCAAGGCCACGTTGCAGTAACGGTGGGCTGCGTTTTAACAATGCATAACATTCACTCTCCTTTTGAAGATACCCAAGTCGTACAGTCATGTCGTAAAAGTATAATGCGGCTCCCGTCGCGTTTTAAGCGTTTATGTAGGTTAACTGTCTCGAAATGAACGTCCCTATGTATAAAACTGCATATTTACAAGGATAGAAATGCTAAAAAGTTCATCTCGTCTAAAACTCTTTCTGTGGCATGCTATGAGTAATAGGTACGCATGGAGTTTTTTTCATATTCACACCGTTCTGGAGTGAACATATTGCTTTTGATTAAATTTCGAAAACAGTTTTTTGAACTGGCTTGGAAGTTTGTGCTTGGAATTTCACGTCTACTGGCGAAAACCGCATCAAAATGGGTGCTTTCAGTTACGAGAAAACTTAAAAAACAGGCTCATACCAAAAACGATCATACGATAAAAATCGACCTACCTAGTATGAATTTGACATAAGTGTTATAAAGTGTGTCCTCGATTCAACTGATCAAATCCGATCCCAGGCCGTTGGATTCCCAAACTTTAGTTTGAACAGAGTCACGAATATTATTTCTGAGAACTTTTATTATATTTAACAATGCTTGAAACGACATTGTAGCAAAAGACGTAACATATTGTATAACTTAAATAATGTTTAGATAAACAATATTTTGTTTTAAATTTTTTAAATTGGATTACAACTATAGTGTTTCTTACAGGAAAAACATTTCTGAAGATATCTGTGGTACTGTGACGCGCAATACAGTTTAAATATTGAACTCATTTATTCTTTATTCATAATCATAATGAATATATAAAACTTGTAAGCAGTGATAGCTCAGTGGTTCTGACCTCAGCCTCTCATAAGGAGGTCGCGGTTTCGAATCCTCTGACTGACCTCTGACCTCTGACTTTTCCGAGTTATGTGCATTTTTTAGGAAACTAAATATCACTTGCTTAGCGGTGAAGGTAAACATCGTGAGGAAACCTGCATGCCTGAGAGTTCACAAAAATGTTCTCGAAGTTGTGTGAAGCCCGCCAACCCGCATTTGGCCAGCGTGGTGGGCTATGGCAAAACCCCTCTCAGTCTGAGAGAAGACCCGTGCCCAGCAGCTGGACATAAAAAGGGGTTAAGATGGATGATATACATCTTTTGGGATATAGCGGTTCCCGCTACGAGCCAATTTAGAATTTTATAATTTTCATTTGGCTCAGGCCTAGTCTGGTGGGACGCTTCAACTTTAGCCTTAACTAACCGCCCAACTAGTGAAGACGCACCGCCAAGCGATTTAGCGTTCAGGCGCGATTCTGTTTAGAAACCGTTAGGGATTATTTACTCCTTTCGAGTTAGTATGATAACATCATCGGCTGCACCGTCACTTACCATCAGGTGAGATCGCTGTCAACTACTAACTTGGAGTATATAAAATAACAACTTTTAGCATTTTATTTAATGCAACTCTGGAAATAAACTGATAAAACCATTCACGGGTCAAAAAAGTCGCGCCAAAGCCCGTAAGCAAATTCACGCTGACATTTTCAGAGGGCACGTTGGTGACTAACCAACGTTTTTGTTTGCTCTTGTCTATAAAAAACCGCCGGAAAAATTGAAAGCTTTGTCCAATTGCTATCGGAATTTTGCTTTATGTTCGATATGAAGCGACGTGTTGTGAAAAATAGTGTCTGGCTTTCGTTTGCTTGCTTTTGGGATGGAACCCTAAAAATATAAATTTCTAATTGGTCTGTGTAGGCAATGAATTACTCGTATGTAAAATGTGGTCGGCACATATTGTGAAGGAATGTTATTTTTTCCGGCCTGTATTTATATTCATATTCATATTCATAACATACTAAGCGTAGGTGGATAATCTAAGAGATCAGAGAATAATAGTTGTTTATTATATTATTAATATTTCGATATATATAAAATATCAATAGTCGATACCAAGAATAGTAATCATTGTAAGATGAATAATTGATTATTCATTGGTAATGGTTACGATTGAGTAGGTATGCGTGAGCCTGTGAGATGAGGAATAATTTAAATTTCTTGTCTCACTGAATATTAGATCCTCTTATAATTTTGTAATACGACGGTTTCATTAAAGAACATTAATTTTAAGTTCAGATTCTCTAATTGAATATTAATTTGAGTAATTAGGTATTCATTTTGATTTCCTCTGAGAATTCACTGAATTCGGTGTAATATAATTATTTCTTGTCGAGGTATTTTGTTGCTAAGCTTCATATTTTATCCACTTCTAGGTAAAATTTTATTTCAAGAAATAAAATATTCCTCCAATGAATTATTATACATCGTAAGTTAGTGGCAATTACATAGTTTCGCGAGCATAACATTTATTCAACTTTAGTGTTTTCATAAAAAATACTCAAAAATACTCATTTCCTTTATATCTCACAGTGCCTCCAAATATGGAAAAATGCAGAAAATGATCTTTCGGAGACCGATATGAAAGATTGGATCCGTGAGACCCATTAGTGAGTCCTTAAGTGTTAAGCGATTGTTTGTTGTTCAGTCGGTAGTAATAAGTTCCAAAAACGCTAGGATTTTTTTGATAACTGGCTTGGTTTTTTTTAGTAATTAGGTAAAATGTCATTTTTCTGTCAAATTTTCTCTCAATGCTGCCTATAGAACTCGCCAAAGCTCCACTCGCGAGGAGCACAAAAATAAGAAACGTCTTCACTGATTTTATTATTATGCTTCTAACTCTTACGTATAACCTGGCTAATACGGCATCGTTACGGTAGAATTTAACAAAAAAAGCGACGTTTTACCTAATTACTATGAAAACCATACCAGTTTTCAAAAATCCGTTTTGAGCTTTTTGAATATTATTATTACCGACACTCTATCTACTGTAGAATTACATCTACTGTAGAATCCAAAAGTTTATTAAATTAGAAAAATTGAGATTTTTCTACATAGAAAATTGTATATAAGCTTGTTTCCGCTTCACAGCGATTTTAGAAAAAAGACCCAAAATACATGGCGTTCCAAAAATCAATTAAAAAAAAATCAATTCAAATAAAAGAAGTCACCAAAAATCGTTTAAATAACCATTTAGCTTCTTTCTTACTCACCGATCTGTCAGACAAGTTCTTGACCCGGCAGTGGAGGTACGCCGGCTGGCCGACCGCGGCGGTGTACTCGCGCTTGGTGGTGTTGTCGAAGGTCGGCTGCACCATGGTGTCCGAGGCGGCAGTCACGTTGTTCACCGCGAAGATGGCGTCGGGGTCCGTGGTGTCGCTGCCGCCGGCCGATAGGCCTGGAATAACAGAATTCGTATTGTTGGAACTTCTTTTTTACACTCTACAACTCCCTTGACTCTACACTCTACAACTTACGACCTCCCTGGCGCAAGAGACGCGCGCTCGGATACGAATGGGAGGTCGCGGGTTCGATTCCCGCCACGGGTCACTTTGGAATTTTCATTTTGTGTCTGTCTGCGTAAATATCGAGGTGGCCTAAATCCTCTAACTATACATTTTTTCGAGATAATTTTATTTTATTTAACTCAAAAATAAATAATCAGATTATTGAATTTGATTCTCTCTCCGTTCCAAATTTAAACCAAAGCAGTTCCATATTTTTGTCGAGAGGAGGACATAAACAAACAAACAGTAAACCCACACAGATCTTTATACAAACTTTAGTGTGATTTATCCGCAGTATGCTTAAGATTTTGATGAAAACAATAACTATAAACTATATCAAGGGATGTTGAACAATAAAACGAAAGATATTAAAATTATTACCCACTTATTTTCGGAAGTTGCGGAATAGCGTTTGCGAAAAATAGCAGTTCGGTTCGGACAGGGTTTAATGGCAACAATAGATTTCCATCACGTCCACAGTTGGTATGACAGGGGTAGCCTTTATACGGGCGTTCGTTTGTAGACAGTTGTCCTTTGTTGTGCAATCAGCTTTACAGTATTGTTTGTGCTCGAGGTTACTTTGACGTTGCCAGTACCGGCGGCACTGTGGAGCAGACCTTTATTGAGAGGAAGTAAGAAATTGTGAGGGGGTGTTGAGGCGTGTTCAGAGTTGAAAGTTTGGTTCTAGTCTTTACAGAGAATGGAACATGAGATAAGTTTATAAGCTTTTTATGTGTTTTGTTAATAGATAAAAAGAGTAAAGATAGGCCGATCCAAACATTTTACGTAAACCTTCTTCATACAAGCAAACGGTAGCGCCAACTGTCAAAATACCGCCGCCGCCGCTGACCGAACTACCGCGTGGCCTTATACTGTTGGTGCTAATGACACCCATAAACTGGCGACATTTTTTCGCGCTGTTCGCCCTGTCTTTAGTATACAAGTCTGTGGTTTTGTTTTATCTATTTATCACATAAATGATGAGAATATCTAGTTATGTATGGTGTTGAAGCGTGATTAGAGTTGTAAGTTTGGTAAGCCTTTGCTGAGAATGGAAAATCAAATTGGTTTACGGGCTTTGTATGTATTTTGTTGTATATTTTAATTATAAATAAATGATGAACTTCATGCAAAGTGATACGCCTGTACATGTTGTCACATGCAGTGCGTCTAGGGTTGCCAACGCTTGAAAGGACCAACCTGGGAGACTTTTATGGATGTTAAGGGAGAGGGTTGGAAAGGTGTACGTGGAATGAAAATGACCTACCTACCTGAATTTATCCTTTTAATTTAATTATGGTTTCGAGCAACATCTAATATTTGTCGATTTTTCATCACAAAATCATAAAAGTTTTTAAATGAAAAATCGAAGTCATTTGAATACTCCGCAAGCCGCATTGAGGGTTGTCTCTCTCACGACAGAGACAGACACCACCGACGCTCTCCCGATAGATTCTCAAAAGATCGATTTATCGCCCCCAAAACCCCCTGTATACTAAATTTCATGAAAATCGTGCTAGCCGTTTCCGAGATCCGGATTATATAGAAATATATAAATATATAAGAATTGCTCGTTTAAAGGTATAGGATTTTGCCTACCTTAGTACTATTATGTATTCCGTGCTATTAGTCATGTCGGCTTACAGTGCCCTTAAGAAGAGTCCAATCACGCACTGGTGACAATTAAACTTTATTAGATGTATGGATATTTAAAATGTTTTATAATTAAATTAATTGGTGTCCGCAACCTTTTCATCAAGTTTCTTGCAATCGTAGAAATTTCCATTTGTCACGTCTAAGAAATTGAGATTCTATCTCAATATTGATATCAATGTCTGATTAAATCAATTCAAAGCAGCTTCGTTAACTATAAATCTCTCTACAAAGCTTAACCTCCACGTTATTGGAAACGTACTCTCGAAATATGCGTAATTAAGCTGTGTTTGAACTTTTGAGTATGGAAAATTCCTTCGCCATTAAATCAATATTTAATGGCCTGACAAATATGCGCTACTTGTGCCTGCTAAAACAAATAACAAAACCACCTGTGTTTTCGTTAAATTGGAAGTCATTGACCCTTAAGCAGTGAGTACGTTTAAGAACTATAAATCAAGTAGAAAACAAAATTAGTAGGCTTTCGGAGCTTAAATGTCAAGGTAAGGGAGCCAGAATAGATTAAAATTGGGCGTATTTCATTTGGGGGAGCACTCAACAGTCACGTAATCTGAAGTATGCATTATGAAATTCCGTCGCATTAGATATCGTCGAAATGCCCCTGTTTATCAGATGGAGGCCTGAGGATGCCTCGTTTGTAAACGGAATCCATTTTTAAATGTCACGCTTTGTTATTGTGAAAACGAATGGTATTTATTTCTTTTTTTGCTTATTTCTGAAGAAACATGGAAACGAACTGCGAATACTTGTTTATTTTTCCAACCTTCCAGCAAAATGAGGAACAAAGGAGAAACGTAATTTAGCTTTCTTACCATTACATTCGCTAGAAAGCGACTCAGCTATTTTCTCCTTCAAACGCTATTCATTATAATTATTATTATTAGGTATATATTATTTAACTATAAATAATACTGCCAGCCTTTAGTGATAAAGTACCTAATTTAGTTTCTGCTGTATTCCTCATCATTATAGCTTAAACTTTGAAATAGACGGCCTCGATAAATTGTATACCTGTACGGAAACCTTTCGTTGCTTTACATTTCTTTTGCTGACAAGAACATCAGTTGTAGACACCTCTAGGTAGATAATAATAAGCAGCAAGACCCACGTGTATTCATTCTATGGGTATGGTACCGAAATAAGCGAGTTGGGCATTTTTTGAGATGGGACAAAGCCATTGAACCCGTGACCGCCTAACACCACGATCTTGCGCCGCCTGGCCCCAGTGACGCCCCACGACTTTCTGCATCGTTCCTACGAGCTATGTTTGCCCATAGTCACTTCAGTTTTGCGACACATCGAGTTATGTCAGTCACTTTGATTATTTGCGGATCTCCTCATTCCTGATTCGATCGCGCAAAGATACTCAGAGCATAGCTCTCTCAATCGCTAGCTGAGTGACTCTGAGCCTTCTTATGAGGCTCATATTCAGCGACCATGTCTCAGATCCGTAAGTCATCACTACATTACAACACGCACTGTTCGGAGACCATAGTATAGCAATGAGGGATTTTTTTATTCAATTAATATAAAATATACAAACAAAATATAGACAAATTATTCGGTGTAACACCTCAATACTAGCTTGAAAGAAGTGACATCTACAGGGTAGATTGGCCGATTCATATGTGGGTCGAGACCCTATTGAGGGGCAGTCAATAGCAGGAATTTCATAAGAGCTTCTGAGATAACAAATTTCTTTATGCCCAATACGGAATTCCTTTGAAATGATCGAGAAAAAGTTTGACCCGTCCGAGTAAGTTTGTAAGTAATAATGGATACAATAATTTACTCGTATTTCTGTCTGTGTACATTGTATATATTCTTACATATTTTGATAATATTTTGCTCAATGAATAACAGGGTAATTATTTGGTAGCGTTGGTAACGTATAGGGTACTTATTGACTAATGGCGGTTCCCAATATTCGATCTATCCACGGTTTGCCTTACTAGAGATAGAAATTTGACGTAACTTTTATGGACCTTATGTCAAATTTCTATCTCTAGTAAGGCGAACCACAGATAGATCGAATATTGGGAACCGCCATAATTGTATTTATGTAATCCCGTTTCGTCGATATACCTAAGTATTGTGGCAGTTACCTTAGTAGAGAAACCATGCTAAATTCGATTTTATAATAGTTGAAAATTGGAATACGACCAAAAAATTTGAATCACAAAATTAATTTCCACCTCCAGGGAAAATAATTGGGTAAAATATTAATAATTATAATTATCTCTAAATTACTGATCCGTAAATTTAAACCCGCCGAGCAAAAAGCAATTTGTCATATGAAAAGGCTTACGAAATTCGAAGCATTGACCCTGTCGGATAGGTTTTTGATCGTTCGAAGGGTGAATTCACCAATCTATCCCGACTCTTCACATCATTTATCATCCCGACGTCTGCCAATAACATTAGCTTCCTTCACGTAAGAAATTATAAAGGTCTATCGAGATATATTACGCTCAAGATAATAAGTATCCATTAAACTATCACCAGTTATATTTTTTATAATGTTCTATGTAGTGTATTACATACTGCGAGTTTAAAATAATGGCCTCCGCCGCATAGTTTTAAGTGATTTTCACCAATAGATATAATGCTTGAAGGGTTAGGGTAAATAATTCAAACAAGTCAGGGCGACGAAAAGTCATCCTATCGCATGATAAATCAGGTACAGGGGGGTTAGTACAATTTTTTTTATGAATTCGAGTCGACTTGCATCGCACAAACGAAACGAATTCCTCCATATGTTTACAGCCGACGCTATCTTTGTGCAATGCGAGTCGACTCTAAATTCGTACATAAACCTGTACTAAGCCTTGGTGTGTAAATCCTACCAACCCATCTTGACGTGCGGCCAAATCTTTAGCCTTCTGGGCAGGGATCAGAGTCAGGGGTCTAAAGCGTAAACGCAATCAGTTACTGTGGCAGCGAGAATCAACGGGTCCCTTTTAAATCTTATTAATCTAATTTATATTTCTTCACTTTTAGCAAAATGTTGTTGAGCATCACTTTTAATCCATTAAATTAGTAAGTATTAGTAGCATAAACTTGATGTCCAAAGATAACCACCACATAAAATCGTCCATCGCGTTTGTCACAAAAATAATTTGCTCGTAAAAAATATCGATTCATATCATTATGAATAACAAGTTGGAGGGACCGAGGATTTATTTGTTGTTTGTCCTTTCATTTTTATCGGGCAATAGACATAATTCAAGGAATTTATACGCGCCAGTTGATTGGATTTTTCGAAAAGTTATTATTTGTTTAAGAGGTCATCCAATCAACGTTATCTGAAATATGAAATTACAGAGAGTAGAACATAAAAAAAATATGCTAAAATATATATTTATAGTATGTTAGCATAACAAATATTTTAAGCATGTTATGGGGATCCTAAAACAATAGGAAGTGAGCGTTGGTCTTGTTTTTTACATGCCTTGAAGGTTTTAAGCAAGATCCTTGAAGTTCACGATAAGCAATCGATCCCAGTGGCTGTAAAACCCATAATATAATCCTGTATCAGGCCACGCTCACTTGTTACGTGATCAAGACAGCTACAGGTAGCCATCACGACGGGCCGATTTCGGACGGCTGCCGCGCGCCGCGCCAGCTAGGTTGCATGCGAGTTTTAGTACAGCCTATTTCACTCGCTGCCGCCCGACTACGAGACAGCCTTAGTACGTCGGAAGAGATAAAGTTACATGATAAAAAGAGAGCACAACTTAGGTGCATAGCGGAGGCGGGGCCAGGCCTGTTGCGAACTGAATTGCACTTTTTTGTCAGTGTCTAGGGTCGCTATTTCTTTAAATCATCTTGCGGATTGAACCTTCCTTACCATTAGGTAATCCGTGCCTGTACATATAATATCCTACTGTAATCCATGTATACGTGTGTATAAATATAAATGGGTGTGACCAAAGGCCACTAGGCTTACAAACTGCGGGTTCCCAAACTTCACGCATCGTCGAGAGTTAGAAGATCCCTCAAGCCTTACAGCTTTAGTCACTACGTTCCCTTTACAGTTAAGTTTGAGTTTTGAGGCTGATTATACTAAGGTTGTTACTGTTTACTGCATTAACGATTATGTATTCACCTCCGACCTGCGGGATAGCGGGTGGATGAGAAAGGCAGATAATATATTAAGATAAGATAAAATTAGCTCGCCTTATTATGAAAAAAAAAAACAAAGTAACCAGTAACCATAAGTTTTGTAAGACCAATATTGTAACAAAACAATAAATCATTTTAATTTTGCAGCTTTTATTTTATTCTATCAGCGACTTGTCGTCATCGATTGCGGGCTGGAAATCATTACAGGAGGCCTTTGTCCAGCAGTGGACGTCCGTCGGCTGAAACGAACGAACGATTTCTTTCATTTTAGTGTATAATAGAACGTCTCTAGGTTACGGTTACATAGGTATGAGTTCGGAGCGTGTAAGCTCGAAGTTTACATCACTAAGATTTTGAGTAAATACATTATTAATCCGTATAACTCAGCTCGATGGAAACATATACTGTAATTAGGAAGGCGAACGGGAGCATCAAACGCCAATCAACGGCTTTGCCATAATTACGCAACGTGTCAGCAATACGCCCAAATTCACGATAGTCGATGTAAATAATGATATTATGTGGGTGGTATGAAATCGATATCGTCCTTGCTTGTCAAATATGCGGTCATATAACCATTTAAGACGATATTTAACTATTACTATAACTTATATGGTCAAATGATTATTATTTATAAAAAAATTAGCTATATGGCGAAACAGGGCGAAACAATATTTGCTTGTCCTGATAGTGGTAAATAAATACTATAATTTTTACTACATAATACTATGGTTTTTATATCCATATGCTCGGTCTAGTAGGTACGTAAAATTCTCGCGTCACAATGTTTGTAACTAAACTCCACCTACAAAAAATAACGTTTATGGCAAAATAACGTATGCCCGGTCAGCTAGTTGTCATGTTAAATGTTGCCAAGACGATGCAATAATTTGGTAAACTTTTTGAAAGACCTGTGTTTGAGGTTTTGTAACCAAGTTTCTAATTAACAGGCACCTACGAGTACTCTATGTAAGCTCTAACACCATAAGCTCACACCTTACCTTAAACACCTTATTCAAAATATGTGATTTTAAAACCTTATTTCCACTGAACCGTTACCGTTACCGAAACCGTTCCTGAGAAAAATGGGCATGATTCCCGGACAGATGGATAGTTAAATGATCCTATAAAGGGTATAAAACATTACAAAAGGCTAGTTGTGATTTTAACCTCCCATGCTAGTAGAGACAACGGTTGGCCTTTATAAAATTACCCCACACTGCTTTGATACGAAAGTGGTAGAAAAGTGAGGCTAAGATCGGACCTCGAAAGTCGGTCACCCTTATAGTCACCAAATTAGGTCATCCGTTTCTCAGCCAGCGCTGCGATTTGCGGTGTCGCAAAATAGGCCGCATCACTCTTCGCTCCATTACCTGGGGTTATCTCAAAATTTTTGGCTAAATCATTGATAAAATATCGTGGAATGACCAAGCAACCCTCGAGAAATTTTCTTTTAATTATTCTGGAGGGATCTCAGATGGTCCAATCACGAAAAAGTTCCAGAAATAGAAGAAGTTAACTAATCGCGGAGGTCCACAAATTCTGGAGGATTCCACACAATAGGTACATTATTACCAACGCAAAATAGCTGAACGGCCCTATTTCATTGCGGTGATCCCGTGGAAAACCCTTCCCTTGTCTATTATACACATCACAGCTTTATAGAACCTACTTTGGGCAATAACTGAGTCAACAATGGTCTTCCTATTCATAAGATTGTACGAGTAAAAATATAAATAAGTGTGGTTTATTTTTTTACGCACTAAACATTTCAGTATTTGCTCGTAATTTCACCCGATAGTAAGTGAAAATCCAGTCCTGCGGAGAGTGAATATGATATTTGCCTATCGAAATAATCTTTTCGTAGGATTGCCTCTCGTAGCGTAGTGGTACAGCACCCGGCCGCTATACCGGGGGGACGTGGGTTCAAATCCCACAGGTTCCGATAATTATTATTGCTACGTATTTAATAGGTACAATTAGGCCGTAGATTTTATTGTACCTTACATGCACTTTATATTTTGGAAAAGGTACGTAGCCCATAAAAGTGGCTATACAGGTCGCACCGTAATACTTAATGACTTAGCCATTGCCACTAAGGTGGTAACCAACCGCGGTCAAAGTCTAGACCAACCGAGGCCATAGATTATCATCAAAACTCTAAGAGCTATCAAGTTCTAAGCCTGCCATACCCTCTGCTGCAGATATTCGGGCCACGGTCATCACTCGAATGCCTTTTTGGGTCATTTGTAAGCCGTCACAAATTGATGGCGTCTCGTTTTCGTCTTTCGGCTCGTTCTATTTGTACGGTGTCAGTCATTTGTGTGGCTAATCTCCTTCACTTTGTCAAGTTCCATTTTGGAACGATAACCGAGCTTAAAATACGGCTTTAAAATATTAACCAACAGCCGTTTTATCTTGTCTATCTACACTTCACCACCAGTTTGTTGGTAAGTTGGTAGTTTTATTAATTACTGATTTTATCATTATCTAACTTATCTACTTTACTAACAGCTTACGTTAGTAAGCCTGTATAAAGTTATTATTGTCAGTAATTACTTAAATTACGCATCTTGAGTAAAAAAATATAATTAAGTTTAAGTTAAGTTGTTCCCTATAATATGAAACTAGTTTTTCCTCCTGACTCCTGGCTCCATGAATTTCAGTTTACCATAATCTCAAGAATAGATCTTTCCGCGAAAACCAATGTCTTTTTTGAATGGAATTTTTTGTATGTCCATTCCCAGCCAAATCAATTTAGGATTTGCGGCGTGAAGGAGTAACAAACATACAGAGTGCAAACATATACTAACTCTCGCCTTTATATTGCATCTAGCTTTCCATACACCATCGTCTACTATAAAAATAGCATAGATAGATAGAATATGACCAGAGTGGCTTCTAAGATCGAAATACTGAGCCACCAAAAAGTTTGTTCTATAGACGAATTTCGTTACTTTTAATGGTGTAGTTGGCACAAAAGCAATCGAAAAATAATATTTATCTAAGTATCGAAACTTTGATTGGGTTTCCTGCCCGTTTGCGTCAGCAACATAAAAAAGTTGGGAGGAATTCTTCGTATATCGATTCGGGTGAAAAGTCTCGGCGAAGTTATGTAAGGTCCAAATCAAGGTTTATTGGAAATGACATAAACCGGGGGAATATTTTATCGAGACAAGTCAACCTATCCGTGAACTACTAAAATTTAATACGATGCCTTTATGAACCAGCCTTCCCAAATATTTTCACTATAATATATACAGCTAAGAATTTCCTTCACCTAACTAAGGCGATGTAACGCTTTATGCCTCTAATCATGTTTATCCTTCGTTAGTACCATCAACATATTATTATTATTATGTACGAGGGAAACAGAAGTACCGCAGGTATATTCTGTAGAATTTAACGTGGTTAAATAATCTTTACGGTAATATTATAAAGACGAAACTTTGTTTGTATCTTACCACTTCATGCCAAAAACTACTGAACCGATTTGTTTGAAGTAGGTACGGATTAGAGATAGATTACTCTTAGTTGCTCTGTAATTTACACGTAATTGATTCGAATGGGGATTCAGGGATTTAGGAGATTAAGTAAACAACTTAATCTCCTGAATCCCTGAATCCTCTTTAAACACACAACTTGATTCGAATGAGGATTCAGGGATTTAGGAGATTAAGTAAACAACTTAATCTCCTGAATCCCTGAATCTTTAAACACACAACGAAACATATTTTTTTGGGTATCTACTGTAAGGAAGTTATGACTCTATGAGATAGTTAATAGACAACTAGCAGCTTTGCTCTATTATAAATATGTACTCGTAACTTACTTACAATTTGAGATAAGGATTGTTAAAACAGAATATCAGTTTGTAACTTGAAATTACCGTGAAAACCGTTACATAAGAAAATGTTGTTTAAATTTCCTTAAACCTGAATACTATATATCTGATACTATATACCTTTAGGTAACCCAAATCAATTAACGAGTAGAGTTTAAAAGAAAAACAAGTGAAAAATGTAATCGATCAACGAATCTTCTTACTGATGTTACGTAAACCGAATCCAATTTATTGCGAATGACATAATACAATATTTTCATATTTTCCCGTCGATCGCTTGTGGCCTACACAATCTTATTACTTTGGCGTTCGGGTGCGACCTTGGGCGTATGTTTTCGTAATAAAGAAGCCCAAAATCCACAAAATTTACGTAGGGTTTGTGTTTTAATTAAGCTTTGATGAAATGAAATGTCACGTTAATACCAAAATCCTTTTCAAATATGGAGAACATATTGAAATACGTCAATATAAATATCTAGCTATAAAACCCTGACTTAGGAAACTGGAATTTAAACAGCGTTGCTTTTTACAATATATTTTTGGGTGGTGGTATTTGTATCAAGGATAAGTAGTAAGTAAGTCAAAGTTTAAGTAGTTAGCCAAACTGATATTTTAAAAGCGAAGTTGGTATGCGTGTGTATATGTATGTTTTATAAACTAAAATTACTGAAACAATTTTATTATTTTTATTAATTACTGGACGGTGAGAAAAAATGTCGACAGCGTGCAGCGTGCCATAAATGCTCGTTTTGTCACCAGCGATAAGGTTTCTCAGCAGCCACATTTAGAATTTTGACAGATGATGATACGAAAACTAAATATCACTTGCTTAATGGTGAAGGAAAACATCGTGAAGATACATGCAAAAAAAATTTCTCGAAGGTGTGTGAAGCCCGCCAACCCGCACACTGACTGAGAGCAGTCTGAGAGGAGATCCGTTCCCAGCAGTGGGACATAAAAAGGGGTTGAGATGTTGATTGCTGAGGCTATTTATCGCAGAAAATCGCAGTTTCTACGGGATTTGAAAAAACTAAAATAGGTACGAGTACGTAGGCGAATTCAAGGGTTTGTTCGTCAGTTCGTTTCAGCCGACGGACGTCCACTGCTGGACAAAGGCCTCCTGCAATGATTTCCAGCCTATCGGTCCTGCGCTACTTGTATCCAGCGCCTTCCGGCGGCTCTTTTTTATTTATTTATAGAGACTTTTAATGTCGTCAGTCCATCTGGTCGAAGGCCTGCCAACACTGCGCTTTCCGGTGCAAGTTAACGAAAAATTCAAAACTCGCGGGTAAAAAATAGAAATCGATAAAGGTGTTCACAATATCAGTGAATTACGCTCAAATCATTTTGGGCGTAAATGCGTCCATTATTGTCACAAGCTTCAAAATATTGCTGAATAGAATAGATGTAATTGCAAATGTGCGTCCACGAAATTGGAATTATGTCATTACGAGTACAATAGAGCTAGCTCACTATGGTATATCGATTAAATTCAATTGTCCGATAATACTGGGATTGTTGGATCGGAGATAATTAAGGGATACGTCACAAATTCATTAGATAGCTCAGTGCTAGTATCTAGATTAGGAAATTTAATTAGATTCAATTTTTCACTCTTAATTTCCCTTTGCCATAAAAGGTTGCCTGGCAGAGATCGCTCGCAGCGATAAGGCCGCCTTTGCATACCATCACTATTATCTTTTTTTCTTTGTTCTGTGTTTCTTTTTCTATGTTTTGTGTTTGTATGCAATAAAGTGTTTCTTCTTCTTCTTCTTCTTCTTCAAATATGTACCTATATATAACGCCCTCGCGCCGCAATTACTAAACCGATTAGGATGGACTACTAAATGATACCCATAGATTTAGAAATATTGTCGCTGGTGCTCCGATGATACCTCTAAAAATAAGAGTAGAACACATCCCGGTAAAACCACGTTATATACCGTGAAAAATAACATAGGTACTATTTAAGAAGTATTTTACGTCTGAAGCATTAAGTTATGATCCATCAGGCATAGCAGTATAGTACCAACTTGTAATTGAGAAATAAAATATTTTTATAGTGGTTTGAAAATAACATTTATTTAGTATTAAAAGTAAATTGATAAGGAGTGGCACTCAAAGGCACAAAGTCGACAAAATTTTCCTGTTAAATTGATCGATCTCACGAGCTCTATGTTCCTTCAGGGACCGAACATCGGACAGGCACTCGATTATATTAAAGCTCAGGTACAGTTTCAAAGGAAATAAAGTAGATAAAACTTGTAAGCAAATACTTCGAGGAAATTCCAGCAGGCATTCAAGAACGATGTACCTAAATACGGTAAGTTTGTCAACAACTTAGCAATATTTTATTGGAATTCATAGATTAACGGCATAAAAGCGTTATTAAACCTATATTTAATTTAGTCACAGTGCTGGTTGAAATCTATAAAGATAATCACTTTCATATTTAAACGTCATGTATTTTGGGTCTTTAATAGATCAATGTCTTTAATCTAAATACGCTGTAAAAAACACGATTGGACAAAATTTTCTCAATAGAATTTTTTTCCCAAAAATCACTCCAAAATCTCCATTTTTATAATTTTATCGGAAAATAGGTACAAAGGATGTTATTGTAATTTCATAACGGATTTTTGATAACCGGCTAAGTTTTTAAGTAAAGCTAAACGTCGTTTTCCTGTTATATTCTTCCGCAACGCTGCCTGTCGCACCCACTAACGTATTCGTAAGAGTGAGAAGGACAAAAATGAAATCGTACGTACTTTTTGCGTTCCAACTAATAGTACCTACTTGTGGGGGCTGTTACAATATGAAATTGATGATATTTACTTACTTATTATTTAGTTAGTTGGCATTAATTTGGTTAAAATGGGCAAACGATTTTTTCTAAAATATTAATAAGTGTATAATTTTGTTGGTAATTTTGTAATATGCAGTATGGACTAAGAAGTCTCTAATGTTGGACTATGGAAAGTCTATAGGAAGGAGATATCTAAATATATAAAAGAAGAAACTGACTGACTGACTGACTGACATATCAACGCACAGCCCAAACCGCTGGGTCTAGAGACTCCAAATTTGGCACACATGTTCCTTGTGAGGCCTAGGGGTGCACTAAGAAAGGATTTTTCAAAATTCACCCTCTAAGGGGGTGAAACGGGGGTCCGAAGTTTGGATTTTATCAAGTTAAAATACGTCTTCACGCCGCAACTACTGAACCGATTTGGCTAAAATTTGGAATGGAGGTATATTATATCTTGCATTACCATATAGGCTATTTTTCATCCCGAAAAAATTCATGATTCCCGTGGGATAAGTTAAAAACCGAAATTCACGCGGAAAAAAAATCTCACGCCGCAAGTACACAACCGATTTGGATGAAATTTGGAATGGAGATAGATTATATCCTGGGTTAATAAATAGGGTACTTTTCATCCCGGAAAAATCCATGGGTTTTGCAGGAGAAGGGAAAAACCGATATTCACACGGGAAAAATACTACTTCCCGCCGTAATTACTGAACTGATATGGCTGAAATTTGAAAAAGAGATAGACTATATCCTGGATTAATACGAAGGCTACTTTTCGTCCCGAAAAAAATCATGGTTCCCGTGGGATTAGTAAAAAACCGAAATTCACGCGGAAAAAAAATATTCATGCCGCAAGTGCACAACCGATTTGGCTGGAATTTGGAATGGAGATAGATTATATGCTGGGTTAATAAATAGGGTACTTTTTATCCCAGAAGAATCCACGGTTTTTGCAGGAAAAGTGAAAAACCGATATTCTCGCGAGAAAAATACTTCTTCACGCCGTAATTACTGAACTGATATGGCTGAAATTCGGAATAAAGATAGATTGTATCCTGGATCAATATAAAGGCTACTTTTCATCCCGGAAAAATCCATGGTTTCCGCGGGAAACGTGAAACATTGATGTTCACACGCGAGAAATACTACTTTACACTGTAATTACTGAACTGATATGACTGAAATTCGGAAAAGAGATAGATTTTATCCTGGATTAATACAAAGGCTACTTTTCATCCCGGAAAATTTCATGGTTTCTATGATAATAGAGAAAAACAGAAATCCACGCGGGGAAAATATTCCTTCTTGCCGTAATTACTCAACTTATTTGGCTGAAATTTGGAATAGAGATAGATTTTATCCTGGACTAATACGAAGGCAACTTTTTATCCTGGAAAAATCCATGGTTTCCGCGGGAAAACTGAAAAACTGACATTCACTCGCAAAAAATACTACTTTACGCTGTAATTACTGAACTGATATGAATGGAATCCGGAAAGGAGATAGATTTTATCCTGGGTTAATACATAGGCTACTTTTCATCCCGGAAAATTTCATGGTTTCTATGATAATAGTGAAAAACAGAAATCCACGCGGGGAAAATATTCCTTCACACCGTAATTACTGAACTTTGCGTGAAACTTGGAATGGAGATAGATTATATCCAGAATTAATAGATATTCTACTTTTCATCCTGGAAAAATCCATGGTTTTCGCGGGAAATCTGAAACATTGATGTTCAAGCGCGAAAAATACTACTTTACGCTGTAATTACTGAACTGATATGACTGAAATTCGGAAGAAAGATAGATTTTAATACGTAGGCTACTTTTCATCTCGGAAAATTTCATGACTTCTACGAGTATAATCATATGAAAAACAGAAATATTCGTTCACGCCGCAACTACTGAACCGATTTAGCTCAAATTTGGAATGGAGATAGATTATATCCTGGATTCACAATTAAGCTACATTTTATCCCGAAAAATTCAAGGTTCCCACGGGATTAGTTAAAAACCGAAATTCACGCGCAAAAAATTATTCACGCCGCAACTACTGAATCAATTTGGCTGAAATTTGGAATGGAGATAGTTTATATCCTGAATTAATGCCTAGGCTACTTTTTATCCTGGAAAAAATCATGGTTTCAGTGATAGAAGTGAAAAACAGATATCTACGCGGGAAAAATATTCCTTCACGCCTTACTTACTGAACTGATGTGGCGGAAATACGGAATGAAATTAGATTTTATCCTGGATTAATACAAAGGCTACTTTTTGTCCCAAAAAATCCATGGTTTCCGCGGGAAAACTTAAAAACAGATATGCACGCGGGAAAAATACTACTTCACGCTGTAATTTATTACTGAACGGATATGTCTGAAATTCAAAAAGGGTATAGGTTTTATCGTGGATTAATACATAGGCAAATTTTTATCCCGGGAAAATCCATGGTTTTTAAGAAAATATTTAAATAGCAGATATTCATGCGGGAGAAATACTTCATCGTGCCGTCACTTCTGAACCGATTGGACTGAAATTTGGAATGCAGATAGATTATACCCTAGAATCAACTACTTTTTTCTCGGGAAAATCTATTGTTTTCGTGATAATAGGGAAAAACAGATATTCATGCGGGAGAAAATTTATTCCTTCACACACAATTACTGAAAATTTTTCGTTTAAAGTTGAAATGAAGTTTGATTTCATGTAAATTAACACAAAGGGTACTTTTTATTCCGGAAAATGGATGGTGCCCGTAGAATAGTTGAAACTAAAATTAATGCGTGCGAAGCCGCGGGTATCTGCTAGTAACTAAATATTTGATCAGGAATTTGCAGAGAAAGCCAAATTTTATGTGTGTCGAGTTTAATTAATTATAGTGTTAGCTTCTAGTCATATATTTTGTAGAAGCAAAATATTTATATAAGCGTCACTTAGCGCGGAAGCCCAGGCGGCAGGAATAAATTCATGCCACTGTGATCGATCACGTGAATCCGATATCCTTTTAGCGGTATAAAGGACGCTTACTTACTATAAATTAGCTCTTATGTCTATAGTAATCATAAAACCTAAGTTAAGAAAAAAAATTTAGGTGTATCTGTCCCTTTTTGGTCTAAATTCTGGGAGCATATGGTACTATGAAATACATTTATTCCTCGTTTACTTATTCGAGTTTAAATGATAGTTTGTTCGAATCCGTCCTAAAGCGATAATGACGGATAAGCTATAATATCAAGTAAATTAGGCTACCTTAATTACATGTGAATAGGAGTAATAAAGAAGACCGAAAAAGTAACTTTATTTTCTTTCCCAATTGTAGGTGGGTTGGAGCCTAATGGACTGTAAAAGCTGGCAATTACTCCACCTTATACCTAATAATGCCTATCTTAGTTTATTCGGTTAGCCCATGTAACTCTGGGACAAGGAAAATCTAGTATGGTTAATCGCGGCAGAGTGGTTTAATACGGCTTATTGTCTCCGCATTTAGTCTACATGGAGGAAGGTTATTTTATCTTATTACTGTAATTGATTTTAGCTGACCTTCATCTCTTTCGCTCCGGAGATCCCACGAGAATTTCACACAAATACTATTTGATTACCGTCTGAAAGTTGCTGTTTTAAAATTTTGATATTATAATATGTCTGTATGAAAATGTTAAAACAGTATTACTACTTTATGAGGTGGTGGTAAAGCCTCTGGTATGTGTAAAATACAGGATTTCTAAAAAAAATATTCACGCCGCAACTACTGAATCGATTTGGCTGAAATTTGGAATGTAGATAGTTTATATCCTGAAATAATGCCTTGACTACGTTTTAGCTTGGAAAAATTCATGGTTTCTATGATAGAAGTGAAAAACAGATATCTACGCGGGAATAATATTCCTTCACGCCTTACTTGCTGAACTGATGTGGCTGAAATGCGGAATGAAGATAGATTTTATCCTGGATTAATACAAAGGCTACTTTTTATCCCAAAAAAATCCATGGTTTCCGCGGCAAAACTTAAAAACAGATATGCACGCGGGAAAAATAGTAATCTAAATGAATAATAAATCAACTACTGAAGATTTCATTACTTTTATGTAAGTCAAATCATTTAATTAATGAATATCAAATTCAAATATTCATGATTTAAGTTCTCCGTCTAATTTCCATTCCATTATTTGGTACCGTGAATATTAACAGTTGAACAAATAGCTGCCATTTTTACCGAACGTCAAGTCAGCCGTAAAAGTTTATCGATTGGCAAGAACAAATACAGCGGTGAAAGCAAATATTACGCTTGTTTTTCATGCTTTTGTAGGATTCAAATATATAAAGTAGATCCCGATTTCCCCGATTTTGTCGTCTTTCAGAGGACAAAATCGGGGGAATTCGATTTTATCCACTTCGATTTTGTCCATGCTAGGGGGCTGAACAATCAATATGACAACGTGGCAATATCTCCAAAAGCGTTTGGATTCTCAGAAGATCTCCCATGAGATGAGTAAATAGTTACAGTAAATACAGCCAAACTTATTGTGAAAACTAGTAGAAGGAGTGGCAAAGTATCACTACACAAAAATTAGGACCATTATCTGTGCTGTGAAACTACTCGTAGACGAAGAAAATTATTTAGAGCACGACTCAGCTATTATCCTTGTTCATTTCACTCGAAATAGAATATGGCAATGACCTAACTAAAACTTTTTCACATCCGCATTGTTCTACATTCCGTAAACTACAAACGTGGTCGACCTAAAAAGTATAGAAATACTAGCAAGTACTTTAGAGTTTACTTGTACATCCGTGTGTATTCTGCTTTACCGTACAATTCACTAGTGGAATGGACAGTCGTCCACTGCAAAGTAGAACAGATAGGACATATTTATTTATAACTAGCAGAAACCCGCGGCTTTGCCCGCGAAAATTTAGTTTTCCCTACACACGGGAACCATCTATTTTCCGGAATAAAAAGTAGCTTTTATGCTAATTTAGGACGAAATCTGTCTCCATTCCGATTTTCAGCCAAAAAATTTCAGCAGTTGCGCCGTGAAGGAGTAGGTGTATATCCCGTATTAATTTTTTTTCGCTATTCCCGCAGTTAATCTAGGATATAATCTATCTCCATTCCAAATTCAAGCAAATCTATTCAGTAATTACGGCGTGAAGGAATATTTTTCCCGCGTGGATATCTATTTTTCATGATTATCATAAAAACCATGGATTTTCCCGGGATAAATAGTAGTCAATGTATTAATCCAGGATAGAATCTATCTCTATTCCAAATTTCAGCAAAATCAGTTCAGAAATTATGGCATGAAGAAATATTTTTTCAACGTGGATATCAGTTTTCCACTATTATTATAGAAACCATCGAATTTTCCGGCATGAAAAATAACCTATGTAAATAATCCGGGATAAAGTCTATCTCCTTTCCAAACAGTCATATCAGTTCAGTAATTACAGCGTAAAGTAGTGTTTTTTTGCGTGAAAAGCAATTTTTCAGTTCTCCCGCGGAAACCATGGATTTCTCCGGGAGAAAAAATCCTTGCTTTGATCTATCTCGATTCCAAATTTCAGCCAAACCAGTTCAGTAATTACGACATGAAGGAATATTTTTCCCGCGTGGATTTCTGTTTTTCACTATTATCATAGAAACCATGGAATTTTCCGGCATGAAAAGTGCCTATGTAATAATCCGGGGTAAAATGTATCTTCTTTCCGAATTTTAGTCATATCAATTCAGTAATTACAGCGTGAACATCAATTTTTCAGTTTTCCCGCGGAAACCATGGATTTTTCCGGGGTGAAAAGTAGCCTTCGTATTAATCCAGGATATGATCTATCTTTATTCCGAATTTCAGCCATATCAGTTCCGTAATTACGGCGCGAAGTAGTATTTTTCCCGCGTGAATATCTGTTTTTCACTTTTCCCGCAATAACCATGAATTTTTCCGGGATAAAAAGTAGCCGATATATCTGATACTCAGGATATATCTGATACTCTGTCTCCGTTCCAAATTCCAGCCAAATCGGTTGTGCACTTGCGGCATGAAGATTTTTTTTCCGCGTTAATTTCGGTTTTTTTACTAATCCCACGGGAACCATGAATTTTTTCGCGATGAAAAGTAGCCTTCGTATTAATCCAATATATAATCTATCTTTATTCATAATTTCAGCCATATCAATTCAGTAATTACGGCGGGAAGTAGTATTTTTCCCGCGTGAATATCTGTTTTTCCCTTCTCCTCCAAAACTCATGGATTTTTTTGGGATTAAAAGTATCCTATTTATTAATCCAGGATATCTATCTCCATTCCAAATTTCATCCAAATCGGTTGTGTACTTGCGGCGTGAGATTTTTTTTCCGCGTGAATTTCGGTTTTTAACGTATCCCACGGGAACCATGAATTTTTTCGGGATGAAAAGTAGCCTATGTAATAATGCAAGATATAATATACCTCCATTCTAAATTTGAGCCAAATCGGTGCAGTAGTTGCGGCGTAAAGACGTATTTTAACTTGATAAAATCCAAACTTCGGACCCCTGTTTCACCCCCTTAGATGGTGAATTTTGAAAAATCCTTCCTTAGTGCTCCCCTAGGCCTCATAAGGAACATGTGAGCCAAATTTGGAGTTTCTAGACCCAGCGGTTTGGGCTGTGCGTTGATATGTCAGTGAGTCAGTCAGTCAGTCAGTCAGTCAGTCAGTCAGTCAGTCAGTCAGTCAGTCAGTTTCTTCAGAAAAAGAAAAAATATAATCTATCTTTAATCCGAATTTTAGCCATACCAATTACGGCATGAAGGAATATTTTTCACGCGTGGATTTCTGTTTTTCACTATCATCATAGAAACCATGGAATTTTCCGGGATGAAAAGTAGGCTTTGTAGTAATCCGGGATAAAATCTATCTCCTTTCCGAATTTCAGTTATATCAGTTCAGTAATTACAGCGTAAAGTAGTATATCTCGTGTATGAACATCAATGTGTCAAGTTTCCCGCGGAAACCATGGATTTTTCCGGGATGAAAAGTAGCCTTTATATTAATCCAGGATACAATCTATCTTTATTCCGAATTTCAGCCATATCAGTTCAGTAATTATGGCGTGAAGTAGTATTTTTCGCGTATGAATATGTTTTTCTTTTTTCCTGCAAAAACCATGAAATTTTCCGGGATGAAAAGTAGCCTACGTATAAATACAGGATAAAATCTATCTTTTTTCCGAATTTCAGTCATATCAGATCAGTAATTACAGCTTGAAGTAGTAATTTTACCGCGTGAATATCAGTTCTTCAATTTTCCCGCGGACACCATAGATTTTTCCGTGATAAAAAGTAGCTTTTGTATTAATCCAGGATATAATCTATCTCGATTCCAAATTTAAGCCAAATCAGTTCAGTAATTACGGCATGATGGAATATTTTTCACACGTGAATTTCTGTTTTTCATTATTATCATAGAAACCATGGAATTTCCCGGTATGAAAAGTGGGCTTAGTAATAATCCGGGATAAAATCTATCTCCTTTCCGAATTTCAGTCATATCAGTTCAGTAATTACAGCGTAAAGTAGTATTTTTCGCGTGTGAACATCAATGTTTCAGGTTTCCCGTGGAAACCATGGATTTTTCCGGGATGAAAAGTAGCCTTTATATTAATCCAGGATATAATCTACCTTTATTCCGAATTTCAGCCATATCAGTTCAGTAATTACGGCGTGAAGTAGTATTTTCGCGTATGAATATCTGTTTTTCTTTTTTCCTGCAAAAACCATGGATTTTTCCGGAATAAAAAGTAGCCTATTTATTAACCCAGGATATAATCTATCACCATTCTAAATTCCAGCGAAATCGGATGTGCACTTGCGGCATGAAGATTTTTTTTCCGCGTTGATTTCGGTTTTTTACTAATCCCACGGGAACCTTGAATTTTTTCGCGATGAAAAGTAGCCTTCGTATTAATCCAAGATATAATCTATCTTTATTCATAATTTCAGCCATATCAGTTCAGTAATTACGGCGGGAAGTAGTATTTTTCCCGCGCGAATATATGTTTTTCCCTTCTCCTGCAAAACCCATGGATTTTTCCGGGATGAAAAGTACCCTATTTATTAAATCAGGATTTAGTCTATCTCCATTCCAAATTTCATCCAAATCGGTTGTGTACTTGCGGCGTGAGATTTTTTTTCCGCGTGAATTTCGGTTTTTAACTTATCCCACGGGAACCATGAATTTTTTCGGGATGAAAAGTAGCTTATGTGATAATGCAAGATATAATATACCTCTATTCCAAATTTTAGCCAAATCGGTACAGTAGTTGCGGCGTGAAGACGTATTTTAACTTGATAAAATCCAAACTTTGGACCCCCGTTTCACCCCCTTAGAGGGTGAATTTTGAAAAATCCTTTCTTAGTGCTCCCCTAGACCTCACAAGGAACATGTGTGCCAAATTTGGAGTCTCTAGACCCAGCGGTTTGGGCTGTGCGTTGATATGTCAGTGAGTCAGTTTCTTCTTTTATATATTTAGATGAAATATATAAAGGATCTTAGTTTTTAAACATTACCACGTTGAACAACTAGGCTGATACGATGCGCAAAAAATGAGCTTGCCCTTCTTATTTTTTGGCACTATGACTCCATGGTATCAGGGTCTCCTCGGCAAACGGGACAAATATGTAACTCTGTAATAGAGAGGCATACCTGCAACGCTTAAAAGATACAGCAGTTTCAGCTGCGGCTCCTAGCCTTGTTTTATGAATGAAATCCAGACTTCATAGTATACACTTTATTTTCCTTATTACAAGTAATAGCGTATTACATTAAACTCCTCATTGCTTATACTTTGACATACATATGCCTTATTTCTTGTATTACGATGCAATGAGTACTTTACATAGTTTTTTATTCATATCAGTACAATATCAATTGTATAGTTTTTGCTTTTGTGCTCCTCAAAACAATTCCATAATCTTTCTGTCATAGCCTACTAGATTTTTCATTGGTTTTGACTAGAGACGTTCTCATTGGTTTAGAAAAATGAGCGGGAATTTTAATTTGACCAATAACATGTAAGGTTTATTTGTTCTCTCCAAATGGTGGCAAACATTGTCACAGACAATCGAAAATATTCATAGGATTACCACAGAATATAAAATTATGCCTTTTTTTGAGCAGTCGTGTTAATAAATCATGACATTCGGCCATCCACTCTTGTGCAACCTCCTGGTGCACAATAATTAAACTCTCATCAAAGTAAAAATTCTACGACCACTCAACTAGGCGTTTTAGTACCTATAATGTTATATTGCACAAAAACTATACAAAAGATAGTATTTATTCTTACATATTGTTAACTAACTATTATGCCACCTTTATGATTAACAAAACTTTAATTTATATTTAAAACAATACTTTTCAAATACCTCATTTCACACTTCATATAGGGTTTCACTTACTTATCAATTCCCTGTATATTGGTTATTTACAATGTCTAAATGATTTTGACTCTTAGTTACCTACGGCTTAATCTTACTAAAATACATCATCATACAAAAACTACAAAAGATGGAATATATATAAGTGTACATGTTAAGTAACCACTATTTCGCCTTTATGAGTAACAAAATTATAATTTACATTACATATATGATGTACAATATTTTTCAAATACTTTATTTCACATAGGCCTAGCCTACATGCACTTATTTAAGAATATTCAGTACCTACATTTGTTTATTTAAATCTCTAAATAAATAATACTGACATTAATTTACCTATGTCCCAATCTCACTAACATAAAATAATCATGACATTCGGTTTCTTAGATTAATGAAAGTATTATTGGGTACAGTGAATTTTTAATTTAAATTTAAATTAAAGAAATTATTAACAATAACATACAGACCTACATAAAATTATACATTATTTATTGTATGCAATATTAGAAAATTATAAATGACTAACTCAAAATTGTTAAAATATCACTTCTTAGGGTCTGGAGACTCAATTAATTTAATTATGCAGATTTCAAGTATCAAGATATTATATCAAGTATTTTATTGAAGCAAGTATTGACGAAAACTGACAGAGACTGAATTAATTTTCCAAATATTATTATCTTTTTTTTTATTACGGTTACAGATTAAAATGACAACATTTTTTTTTTTAAAGAATGTTTATGTTATTGTAGAATAACATTTTTCAAATCTTTTTCTTTAAAGTAAAAATCATAATTTTATCGTTCATATTTTCTATAGTAAAATGACTTACAATCAAAAATTAAGTACCGTCTGCGTTTTCGTGCGTTCTGAACAAAAATTACTTCAAGTCAACCTTGCATAGCACATTGTGTGTTACATACAATAATCAATGTGTTACAATCTTGTTATTAATCTAATTTCTTACAATTGTATTGAAAAACGTCGGTAAATAAATCTGATAAATAATGACAATCTCGTAACATCAACTGCCTCTCGAGCTTACCACCTCAATAGGAAATACATCTAGTTTTTTTTTTTTACATTTTATTTAGTTGTTTCCATCGTAATTTCAAATAAAAATATATATTACTCATGAAATATTGCTAATTAAAAATTGCTATTTCACTTCAGACGATTTAAGCGCCGAATTTCGAACGTTGATCACGTCATACCAATGTTCAATTATTCAGCAAATCACCTCGCACTACAAACTCTGTATGATAATAGTGGTTTTATTTATAATCTGTACTAGACTATGCACTACAGACTATGTGAAATCCGGTTATTGTGCTAATTCTGTACCTATCTATCATTTCCATATCTTCGACAATTTTGTAAGGACCTAAAATTTTAATTTTATAATTCGTGATATTATCATCTAATGTTGGATACTGAATTGACTGAAATCGAAATACTGAACCTCTATTTATTTTTTTATTTTATTTTTTGCTCCATAAAATATATAAAAACGTTAAATTTATTCAATGTACAATAAACTTTACAGTTCAAGTTATTAGAGAACTAAAAATTAGAAACTAAACAAACATGATTCAATAAAATTAAATTTAAATATTTACAAAATATATAACTATTACTGATTTTAACTATTGTTAATGTTAATGTCATCTGAACATCTTAAGTATGTTTTATGTCTAATATTGTTAACCTTGACTTCCTTAGATCTGATTGAAACATTTGGCTTGGCGGTTCGCTCGTGGATACGCGACTACGTTTAATTCATAGGGGATACGTTATGCAATCTGAATGGGCATTTAATCAGACATTATACACATTTAGAAAATCATATACATACCTACAGTCACTTAAGTTTCTTTTAACTTAAGTGTTCCATATCGTTATCTTTAGGACTGATAAAGAATATGTTCTAGGTTATTAGAATGTTTATAAGGACAGAAAAGGAGTATGTAAGAGTTCGTTCCTAAATACTTCAATACTTGTGGCAACGTCATTGATAATAATAATGAAATTAAACTGTTACTCAAAATGATACGACAAGATTACTGAAGGCCTTTGTGAAAGGTTAAAAGCTCATTTATACATTTTGACGTTTCCTGATTTGTGTAATTTGCGCATAAACAATACCAAAATCAATTAATGCAAAATGATCATGACCCATTTTAACACGTAGGTTTTATCATCCGGATAACTATAACAAAAATATCACAAAAAAAATTAAGCAAACCTATTCATTGGTGTGTTTGAGTTTCACAAGTCTCACTAGAAATCGTCAACGGACTCTGTTGACTGAGAACTAAATCATGCCCAATTGTTCTAAAACATTAATTATGACTCTTTTTATGGGTTTTGGGAATTTTTGACAAGATAGTCCCCTTATTAACGAATAAATACAAAGTGGCAATATCATTATTATTGGTACTAATGAAATAGCTATAAGCGACTTTTTTTAAATAATTCTGATAGTGTAGCGTCACTTAGAATTTAAGAAATATAGCATACCTAGATCTTCACGTTTCTGACAATCCATTATCCAATACTTGCGCCTTCTTTCAAATAGACTTATCTTATATAGCGTGAATGATATCATAGTCTACCGCTTTATTGCCGCTAAGATCACAGCGATTAAAAATGTCAATAATAGCATTTCTACAAACTTCCATTAGGTACTTCGTGAAATGCATGCAAGCATCTCAACCAAAATAATATGACTGTAATTTTGCTCATTTGTGAATGATTTTGGAAGCTATTCGTTCCAACTGTAACTAAGGGAAGGTAAAGAACTGCGCACCACTTTTTTTTCTTTTTACAAGTTTTGTAATACAAATTGTAAGGTTTATTTTTAGTTTCCCTCACTAATGGTCGCACATTCTTTGACTAACCAGTTATTTACGCTTAGTGCTTTGCTTGATGAATCGATTCTGGAATTACATTAAGATTTTTAAATTAACTCTCACACCCGGCACATGATAAATATATATAAAAACCAAAGACGTATAATAAACTTACTTACATACACATAGATTAAATAAACATACATAAACGTTACACACATACATATATGTACCGGGCGGAGGACTACACCCCGGCAGGGGAGACCAAACGGCCGGGGGTCAGGGCGACAGGCTAAGAAACCGACGGACTATCCTAGCCGAGTCGAGCACCACCGCCTTCTGCATCTTGGCCGCAAGTGAACGGCCACGGAAACCCAGTCGCCGCAGATGGTGAGCGAGGCTGACTGGGATTAAACCATTAGCAGATATCACGATTGGAATGGTTTCAGTGGACTCCACGTGCCACATGGCGGAAACCTCGTGAGCCAGATCCAGATACTTTCGTTTTTTCTCCGTCTCAGCTCTCACGAGGTTACATTAAGATTACATTTAGGTAATACAGGTTACATTAAGATTATTATTATTATTATTATAGGCTAAACAGCTTTCGCTGATGCGCCTATATCATCTGTGCTCATTTAATCTTGCTTGCTCAGGTGCTTGTCAAGCCGGTTTTTAAATTGGTTGAGGGACTTTGCTGCGTAAGATGATCGTCATTGCAAATTTTCAAAAAATGTTAACCACCTCGTCTGTTGTGAAGCTTTTGCTTGCTGCTGCATTGATGATTGTAAGTACTTGTTCCAACTAAAGCAACGGTTTGGTGAGCCGCAAGCAGTGTGGGAGTTGTGGGGTCCACCGACGTTGATAATCTTCATCTCGACGTTGACATCTACGTGCCTTGCGGACCAACTTCCATAGTTATGACGGGGATCGCGTTTACACGCGCTTAGCCGCGTCCGTTCACGGCTAGCTCGTTCCATGTACCTCCTTGGTGTTGACAGAGGATGCGTCCTCACGCGCTCGCCTTTGACCCGCGTCAGTCCAGCCCGTTGATCGTGTCATATTCTCGGCAAAAGAAATAAACAATGCTCAATGAATTATGTATAGGTATATATAGCAGCTGTTATATAAAAGAGATTATTCGTGAAAAATCTATTTTAGTTTTAGCAAATTATATTCAAAAATAGATCTGTATTTAATAAAACATTGTTTCAAATTCCATTCATCATTCTACCTCTATTTTATTGTCACTTTTAATTAACATGAAGTCCTAATGAGTTTACTGTCCTTTCAGAATCTTTCAATGATAGAAAATGTATAAGTAAATTTGTAGTTATTGTTATTGTTTTTAAACATCGATAAACTGCAACTGAGTACTCATTATTACCATTTTGGTACACATAACCCAAATAATTGTAGAACATACATAGTTCCATCTTGGCTCACATAACCAAGTAACTCTTGGCACACGTAACCAAGTAACTCTTGGCGCACATAACCAAGTAACTCTTGGCACACGTAACCAAGTAACTCTTGGCGCACATAACCAAGTAACTCTTGGCACACATAACCAAGGCCATTATTCATCATAGAACATACATAGTTCAGTCTTGGCACACATAACCAAGGACATTATAGAAAAAATAAATACGGCACTCATAACCGTATTATAATTTGGTCACGGCACTCTTAACTGCCAATTAATTTAATGAAAACTTTAATAAAAGAATATCTATGTTGAAATTAACTTTATCAACACTAAATCAACATTATTTAAAAACCGCTTGACAGTACTAGTAAACTCTCATCAATTGTTGTAATTGCCTAAAGCAGAATCGCATTAATTTTATTCTCATGCCATCATATCATAATCAGTGTAAAAATCTTACAAGTATACTGGGGAATTACAAATGAATTAAAATTATATTTTATTACATGAAATCACTGCCACGGTATCTCTTTCAAGAACTGTTCAGAATGGCAAAGAAATGAAAATAATATGCCAGTGTTTGTAAGAACTGTCAGTTTCTAATTTTTCTCTTTTTTTATTGATTTATATCTAGATATAGCTTCTTAGAGTGAACTATTTTTTTTTTTTACTTTCCATGATATGAGTTAAAAGTTGTGCTTAATAAAAGTTTCTGCACTCAGATATTCATCATTAAATATTATTATTTCTGCGTTAGATAAATTATCCAAATTACATGAACTACTACTTGAAAACTTCAGCTATACCTAATAACACAGGAAATGAACAAACTACAGTTCGACAAGGCTCTCTTGGCACTTGAATGACATTGACAGGAGGGCGCTGTTATAGAATAAAGGCATCCAGGAAATAAAATCTCCTCAATTTTTACTTCAATTCTAGTTTAAAATAGTTAATAGTAGGCAAAAACAATGCAACATACAATAGCGATATACCGCTAGAGCGAACTATCAAACAGTATCACAAGATAGCGGCGTTAGTACCGATTTTGGCCACGCGCCATGATAGGCCTGACGCACTGTACACGGCTGTGCCGATATTAATCAACTAATGCTATATCTTGACACAATTCAGTCATTCATAATTAATTATTTAATAAAGCCCCGAACTATGGGCCTATGTGATATGCTCCTTTTTTATTTTTATTTGCAAATAATTATGATCTTACGTGTGTTCAGTATGAAAGAATCTAAAATTATATTTCAAACAATTACCAAGAAATTGGATCAGAGCGCTAAGCCACTAACCTAAAAACAGGTAGGTTTTCAAAATTAATCTCTTCTATTTTAATGCACAGACAATATGGCGTTATCGATTCAAAGCTTTGCATAGTTGTTGAATGGTTGTTGATGGCGCTTTCACTAGATGGCGTTGCACGTCAATAACTCGCGATAGGTTTAGTCTTGTTTTTTTTTTTACAAATTATTCATTTCAAACAAAGTTGCAATTATAATAAAAGCAACAAAAACTACTCTATTTAACCAAAGCGACACCCGACATGATGCCGCCGATAAAACCCGTCTGGTTCAATAGATAATTAAGGCATTACAGAAGGAATCAAAATGTACCTACTTAGTTGCTCTAAGTTTCGATATAAGACTTCGCCATGACTATGTTCAAACAAAATTACTAACTGGCTCAACCTCGAATTTTATCTTTTCACTATGATATCTGAATATCATACAATCTACATGAACTTGGAATAATGTTTCTAAGCACATCCATATGTACCTATTTACACGCCAAGGTACAGCAGATTGTTATAAAACAGGGACTTAATTAAGTTTATTTGTATCCACTGACCTATTAAAACATGCAACTAAATTGGGTAAATCATTGAAATTAATTTAAAATTATATCATACCTCAATATGTGGGTCTTCGGATCACGTACCACTTCTGAAGTTTTATGAATGAAATCCAGACTTCATAGTATACACTTTATTTTCCTTATTACAAGTAATAGCGTATTACATTAAACTCCTCATTGCTTATACTTTGACATACATATGCCTTATTTCTTGTATTACGATGCAATGAGTACTTTACATAGTTTTTTATTCATATCAGTACAATATCAATTGTATAGTTTTTGCTTTTGTGCTCCTCAAAACAATTCCATAATCTTTCTGTCATAGCCTACTAGATTTTTCATTGGTTTTGACTAGAGACGTTCTCATTGGTTGAGAAAAATGAGCGGGAATTTTAATTTGACCAATAACATGTAAGGTTTATTTGTTCTCTCCAAATGGTGGCAAACATTGTCACAGACAATCAAAAATATTCATAGGATTACCACAGAATATAAAATTATGCCTTTTTTTGAGCAGTCGTGTTAATAAATCATGACACTTGATTCTGTCTTTTATTTTTATAAATCATTCCCTCTAGAAAAAAATATTAAAATTTATTACCATCAAACAGAGATTACTCATTAGAGTAGTATAGTAGGGACGTAAAGAAGTTAATATAAAGGGATATTAAAAATTATCATGAAATCTCAAAGTGAACATTTGGGCCATAAGATAGTACAAAATCCTCATAGGATTTAAAACCACGGTCATCAAGGACATACGTCCTTGCTTTTCATTTCACCATTTTCTATATAATTTTAATATTTTTCTAATTTTTTGCGCAACGCTTTATCAGCCTAGCTGTTCCTTGGCACCATTCCCGCGGGCATGACTTACAAAGTAATTAGAATAAGATAATGAGAAATATAGTAACATTTCAATAAAAAAAATGATGAAAAAAATAAAAACATCAATTTTTTAATTACTAATTTTTTTAGTATTTCAAACACTTTTTATTCCTTTAACACGTGGACAAGATTATATTTTTTTGTTCATGCTATCGTTAACATGACTTCATTGTTATATTAAAAAAGCTTTAATAAAAAAAAAATATTTTTTAGATATATTTTGCATTTAAAAGCCTTTGTTCCAGTAGAAACTCGTACTAATTGGCCGAGTTTCACTGCATTCGTGGAGCTTTAAAAATTAAACAAGCTATAAACAAAATATATGCTAACAGCTAATGATCATACCTATTTGGAAGCACATTCATCGTAAATAAAGTTTAGGAATATTTTTAACTTAAAATAATGCTGTAGTAAAATTATAAACTAGCTTTTCCTACACGCTCTAACAAGCAACAATAATTAATGTCACTTTCAATTTCAAAGAGCTTCGTGCTACAAACAAAAAACGCATACAAAGTGAAAATGGAAAATGGGTTAATATTTACTCACCTATAGGTTCATAAAAAAGACGGCCTCATTAACGTCATACATAAACCAGAAGGCGAAGTTAATGTATAGAAAAGAGCCGAAACCACATAAAAAGGCCTGCACGCTAAAGGGTAGACATAAAATTAGCGCATAAAAGGCGAAGTAGGCAAATGTGTACCTTTGTACGCGGTTGCTTTCATACATGTCAATGAGTGGATCACACCGAGCGCTCTTTTGTCACGTGTAATGAAGTAAAAGTGTATCATATTTAAGGGGCCTGTGAACTACAATGTCTCCATTCATTCAAAATAACAAATCATTAGTAATTCGTGCATATTTGGATCATGTTGTGGTGTTATTCGTATTCATATAGTAATAATCTATGCCCCTGGCCATATTTGGTTCGGAAATACTTCTTTAAAACGAAATAATAATCAATTTTGATCAAAATTTTTATAACTTTTGTCGAGTTCCGTAATACCAAAAATTATGAATGAAAACTTGTAACTTTCTTTATTAACTGGTGTTTTTCTTTAGCTGGATAGTAAAAACTGTGCTCCTGAACTAATGCGACGTGAGATAGTGTTGTTTTTATTACAAAACAAATAAGTAGAAAACATGTCCTCTTTGACATAAAAATAAACAAAACTAAATTCGTTTACATTTTCGTTTTACAAAAGTATTTCCGAACCAAATATGGCCAGGAGCATAGATTATTACTATATGAACCCGAATAACACCACAACGTGATCGAAAATTGCACGAGTTACAAATGATTTTGGTATTACGTTTGTATGGGAGACACCGTGGGTCAGATGACTCTTAAGCCATAATGAATGTATTCAAAAACTTTCATTTAATTAGTAATGATAAAGATATAGTTGGGACAAGTTATAGCATAGCTGAACCGGCAGACGTTGCTTTGCCATTAGGCATATAAAAATAGCTTACGACTTATCACAGACTACCGACCATTTACAGTTTTATTTCAATCGAAACAATAAAACACAGACAGCTATATCCACGTACGAAAACTGATACCTAATAGCTATTTGCTATCAGTTTTCGTACGTGGTTTGTTATAAACCAAAGTTTATATATTTTGTTTACTATTTTTTGTTAGCAATTACCTAATAAACGTTAATAATTATTATATTATACTGGCATAACTAAGCTACATTGCCACAAGAGCTTATCCTCAAAATCCCCAAAGAATATAAATCATGTATTTACCTCAACGAAACAGAAAAAAACAGGTCATTTCTTTTATTTAAATGCCAAGTTTAGCACTCGCTTGCTTTATAATTTATACTTCCCAGGCGCTCGCTACAAAACTAGGCTACGACGTAACGTTGAATCAACAGCTCTATATTTTAACGAGCAGAAAAACACCTGGCCGTTAAAAACCTTTATAATGGCCTATCCAGGTATAATATTCTGGTCGGAGTCATCAGTAACCCGTTGCTTGCTTATATAAGGTTAATATTTCAAAATTATATTATATTAATGATAACATATACATACGTAACACAGTAACATCGTAGAGTCGATTAAGTGATGTTAAAAATTAAAGGCTGGTAAGAAATCATTTACTATGGGCCTCATGAGAAGGTTCAGAGTCACTCAGCGAACGATGGAGAGAGCTATGTCGGGGTATTTCTACGTAATCAAATCAGAAATTAGAAGATCTGTAGACGAACCGGGATCAAGGACATAGTTCAAAGTATCGCAAAGCTAAAGCCGTAATAGGTGGGGCACATAGCTCGTAGAACCGACGGACGCTGGGGATCCAAAGTATTGGATTGACTCCGCACGGGAAACACAGTTTTGGCAGATCTCCGACCAGATGGACTGACGACATTAAGAAAAAATTAAGTCACTGGATACAAGTGTTGCAAGAGGTCTTTGTCCATCACTGGACGCCCGATGAATGAAAAAAACGCATGAAATAAGAAAACATGTCCCTTTCCAATTCATGTTTTCTGCTGTTTTTGAAAAAAATGTCTAAAAGGTACTCTTAGGTATAAAGTATCCTTACTTAATATTATAAATGGGAAAGTGAGTTTGTTTGTTTGTTCCGCTTTCACGCCGTAACTACTGAACCGATTTGGCTGAAATTTGGAACATAGGTAGCTTATAACCCGGATTAAAACATAGGCTACTTTTTATCCCGGAAAACTCCGTAGTTCCCGTGGGATACTCAAAATACCAAATTTTCTAGAGCAATCTATAGCAACATCTATAGATAGATTGTTCAAGCGAACTTGCTTGAAAGCCTGTTTAAAGGTTGGAATAGGGAACGATAACGGGAAAATGATGTTTCCCTTAGGATTCATGAAAAAGCGAATTTGACGCGGGCGGTGCCGCGGGCAAAAACTGATGATATCATCACTATAAATGTGAAAATGGCCATTATGTAGGTTCTGAACATAGCACTGTACCCATTTAACAAGTGTGTTTTAGTTGAACAAGGGGATATGGGATAATAATGCTATAAAAAATAATGCTATAATGCTATAAATAATGCATAATGCTATAAATGTGAAAATGGGTACCCGTATTATAGGTTTCGACATTACAACTGTTTCGCTATTAGCATTTTGTGTTTTAGTTGAGCAATGAGATACAGGTTAATAATATTATAACTATGAAAACGGGTACCTATATGATATAGGTTCTGAACTAACATCTGTTTCGTTACTGACAATGTATGTTTTAGTTGAGCTATGGGATATGGTATAGTAATTAGAAATGCTATAAATGTGGAAATGGGTACCTACCCATAAAGGTGCTGAAAGTACAATTGTTTCGCTATTTATAATGTGTGTTTTGGTTAAGCAATGGGATACAGGTTAATAATGCTAAAAAGGTGTTCCTGTATAGTTTCTGATATTAGAACTGTTTCGCTACTAAAAATATGTGTTTTAGTTGAGCAATAGAATATGTGATAGTAGTTATGGTATAAATGCGAAAATGGATACCTATAAGGTAAAGGTTCTGAAATTATTTGACTCTTAAGCGGATACGTTGATTTTATTTTCGTCCTTCTCACTCTTATGAATACGTTGATGGGTTAGGTTAGGTTGTGTTAGTATGCAGCGTTGCGGAAGAATATAACAGAAAAACGTTGTTTTACATAATTACTTCAAAAACTAAGCCAGTTATTTAAATGTCGTTCTGAGCGTTTTTGGGAATTATTTTTTACCGATACATTAAAACAAAAATTACAATTATGTCCATCGTAGTTTTCGATGGAAATTAGAAAAATGGAGATTTTGGAGCAATTTTTGAGAGAACTTTTTGGCGAGAAATTTTTATCCAATCGTGTTTCTGAAGTTAGGTTAACACACATGCTGTTTTTTATCCAAGAAAATCCATGACTTCCACGGGATTTGTAAAACCCCGAAATTCACGCGGACGAAGCCGCGGGAAAAAGCCAGTAAATTAATAAAGAATGCCTTCAAGTAAAGAGTGAATCGCCATTTTCTAAGCATGCGCGCTCTCCACCCTAGACCTGGAAAACCCTGCGTGGAACCTGTGTAATGGGTCGCAGCCGATTATGAAGTAAACACAAATATTTACTTACTTAGCTTTATTTGAAACAGAGGAGAGGTTTAACAAAGTACTTATTAGCTATTTAACCTATTTGGTAATGCACTTGAAGACTTGTAGAAACACTCTGAATTGGAGTCTGTTATAGTTCAATATTTATATCAAAGAAATGCAATTAATAAACAATTATTATTCAATGAGATAGTTTCTAGAAAGGAATCTGACCGTTAATGTATTATTAATTTGAGGTTTCATCAAGTCATCAATTTGGAAAATTTCAAATATTTATCGTGGTTGCTTATCAAAGTACATTGAATATTTTTAGGTAACATTACACCTTCCCCCTAAGAAAAAGAAATGATTGAAAATCATTTCGACTTATTTACAGTAAGATTATAAGATTATACAACTAAAATTATAATTAAAATAAAATGATTTACAATTTTAAAATATACTTATTTTTAACAATAATTAAGTTTTTAATTTAGATAATCTAGCACTTCTTCGCAGTGGTGTTTCATTATTACAATTATTAGCTATAGGTGTTTTTTCCATTAAAGTTTGCATTTCAAGATTTTCAATTGGTGCTGTAGGAGCATTTGAATACATAATGTGAGAAATTGATGAGTCTCTTTCTCTATTTCTATTTCTGACATTAAAGGTAATACAATTAGTTATACTGTTACAACAATCAGTATTTATATGACGATGTGCTTCTTTTCCATATTTGTATAATAGCCATAAATATCTGAAAAATCTATAAAGAGCATACAAAGTTAACACTTTTATAATTGTAAAAACATGAGGAAGAAAACTATTTCCTGTCATTTGATTAAGTATCGAGTTATGATTTTCATATTCTTGAGTAAGTTTTTCAATTTCATCTAATTTATGACTCGTTAATTTAATTGAATCATGATCTAATTTATAAGACTGCAACGGTATTAAATCTAGTTTTGTAAAATTAAACTTATTTGTCTTTATACAATCATTAATATCAAAAGTGGGAAAAATTCTTATATCTACTGAATTTTCATTATGAGTACTAAAAGTAGTTAATACAGAATTAGTAGTGAAAATCTTACAATTTTTGTTAGAATTCAGAATTCCTTTTTCTTCTAACATAATATCTCTAGGTTGCATCATTTCACATTTAACGGTAGCGACAATCGGCTTTGGTGCGACATATAACCATTGATTTAATTTATCTAATTTATAAAACAATTCATGAGTAAGTTTTGTAATTCTTATGTTACAGTTATTAGGATTCTTAACATTATTTAACAAAATTTCAGTTTCGCAACTAGGTCTAGAGTGAGTTGAATATATTGGTATTTTATTATAACAAATTCTTAAGTCATCAGATAATAATTTACATTGTGACAAATCTTTAAGTGTTACATAATACATTCTGTTTTCTGAAACTGACAAGTATTGACTATTTTCATCAGGTAATATAAAAGAATAAAGATCATCGTTTTTATGAATGGGTAAACTTATAAGTTTATATGCATCGAATGTTTCATTGAATATTAATGGAACTGAGATAACGAATATAAGTCTATTATTATATAAGAATACATTTAGTTTCAATACCGATTCTAATTTATAGATTTCATTTCTTGTAAGGTCGATTGGAAATTTGGTATTAGTCGGTAAGTAAGTAATAACCTTTTGAAGTTCACTTATTAACTTTGAGGGTGAAATTATACTTGGATGTAATGTTTCTGTTTTAGCAAACAAAATAGCATTAATAATTATAGAATATTCTTTATCTACTTCAGAAATAATTAAATTAAGTAATTCTAAATGCTCTTCCATACATTGTTGTCTTTGCAAAGAAGTAACAGTATCGACAGTTGCTTTTGTAAAATTTTCTAATCTTCTCAAATTTATGTTAAATGTATTTAAGTTGCGTTCATAATTTGTAATCGAAGAATTGAAATTCATTATTGTACTTTGAACAACTTGAGTTTGTTGTTTTAAAATTTTAACAAATTCATTTTTGTCTTTATTAATTCTATCGAATGCTTTTTCGAAATGTTCGCCATCTTCAGCGTCTAAGGTACCAAAAACTGTTTTAAATAAGTAACCGAAGCCGTCGAACCAACCTCGTTTTGTTCTGTGATGATCATCTACGGTATAATAATTATATGAGGAATCCTTTTTATTTGGTGTATGACCGATCAAATCTTTCAATGATTCATCTTTTGATTTTAAAACAGGAATAAGTTTACTGATTATGTTTAAGGTAGTGTTACATACAGAGAAATTTGAAAACGTTTTGTCATTGCATAAAATTTTTGTGTCGCTGTATGTAACGTCAATAAGGTCTATTTTATTCTCTAGTTCTGTTATATCGATGTTTGTTATTAGTTTCCAAGTACTTTCAAAGAATTCAATTTTTCCTATTTGATCGTAATATAGTCCAGTATTTATTTTTAAAGGATATACTTGAATCAAGTTGCTATTAAAGTCACCATTTATTCTGAGGATTTGCAAAAGCAGGATCCAGACGATTGTCCAGGATATTTTGCAAGCAAATTATAATAGGATTTATTTTAGTATGCTAATTTTAATCTATTATTATGAACTAACTTCTTTTTGTTTTTAATTTTAATAGTAGAGTTACAATTAGAATTAATTTCGACTATTTCGTAAGGACCTTCATAATTACTTCTAAGTTTTTTACATTTGCCTTTAGAAGTGTTTTCATTCAACAAAAATACTTTATCTCCTACTTTAAACGATATACAATTATTTTTCTGATCATAATATTTTTTATTAATTTCTTTTGATTTCTGTATATTGTTTCTAGCTATTTCGTTACTTTTTTGTAATTTCATTTTTAGTTCACTAACATAATCATCGTAAGTGTATTTAAATTCAGGTGCAGCAGTGAGGCTAGATGGGATGTTTGGTTTAACACCAAAAACTAATTCAAATGGCATGAATTGAGTAGAAGTATGGATAGATGTGTTATAGGCAAACATTGCAAAATCTATCCATTTGTCCCAGTCTGTCTGTTTGTCACTAACGTAATGTTTCAAATACTCAGCTAACGTATGATGAGATCTCTCAAGAGCACCGTTAGTCTGTGGGTGATAAGCTGTACAATTAATTTGTTTTATTTTAAATAATTTTGAGACATTTTTTAATAGTGATGATGTAAAATCGGCACCTTGATCGGTAAGTATTGACTTAGGTATACCAAATTTACATATGAATTGTGTAACGAAAATGTTTGCGATTGTTAAAGCTTCATGATTTGGAATAGCATAAGCTTGTGAAAATTTAGTTAAATCATCTTGGAGTGTAAGAATAAATTTATTGCCGTTTTCTGACAAGGGTAAAGGTCCCACAATGTCTAATGCAATACGTTCAAAAGGTGTTGAAGATGTTGTAGTAAGTTCCATTGGAAGTTTATGTTTCTTTCGTACTAATTTATTTTTTTGACACGATTCACAAGTTTTAATAAATTTTTTAATATCAAGTTTCATATTATTCCACTTATATTTAGCTTTGACTCTTTTGTACGTTTTATGAAAACCGGAGTGTCCAGCTGTTGGATTTACATGACATTCTTCTAAGATTTGTTTAATTTCATCTTCTTTTGGTATAATTTTTCATTTAGGAAAATAATGATTTTTATTTTAGTATCTTTGAAAATATATCTCAACATAGTTCGTAATTTAGACCAACTGAGTTTATCATATTGATCTCCTAGCTTGGGAATTTTTAAAGTACACTCTCCCCCATTAGTTTTGAGTAAGTGCTCCCGCACTTTCGTCATTGTGTCAAAGAAATCCCGATACTCTGCTCTATTCCAATAATATTGTTTGGTACAAAGGTAATAAATGAAATGATCATTATGCTTTTTAATGACAATATTACCAACATCAACATCTTGTGGTTTGATATCTTTAAAATGATCAAATTTGTTTTTAATTTCTTTGTGAAAATCTTCAGTACATTCAAGATCACATGAGATTGGAATACAAATGTTACTGTCTAACTTATCACATATATTTCCATTAATTTCTTCGATATTATTATAAATAATCAATTTGTGTTGGAAAACGTTCAAAAATTGTTGATATTGTGAACGATTAATTGTTTGTATTCGACTTAACGCATCGGCATTATTATTTAATCTACCTTCTTTATAAATAATTTCGTAATCATAATCTTCTAGTAAAAGTCTCCATCTGACTAAACGAGAACTTGGATCTTTTGCATTAAATAACCAAGTTAGAGGTTTATGATCTGTATAAATTTTAAATTTTCTTCCATAAAGATAGGGTCTAAAGTGTTTTATGCTCCAAACTATAGCCAATAATTCTCTTTCCGTGGTTGAATAATTAGATTCAGCATGATTTAAGGTTCTACTCGCAAAAGCGATAGGAAGATCATTAGGTGGTGATCCTTGTGAAAGTACAGATCCTATTGCGTAAGCACTAGCGTCAGTAGTTAGTATAAAATCTTTTTCAAAATTGGGATATTGTAAAATTGGTTCGCTACTTAATGCATTTTTTAATTTTTCGAATGATTCTTGTTGGCTACTTGTCCAAACAAAATCAGTATCCTTTTTTAATAACATGGTCAAAGGACGTGATAATTTAGCAAAATCTTTTATAAATCTTCTATAATATCCAGCAAAGCCAAGAAATGCTTTAATGTCCTTTTGACACTTAGGGATAGGATAGTTAATTATAGCTTCAATTTTCTTTGGATCGGGCTTGATACCTTCATTAGTAATGAGATGGCCTAAATACATGACTTGTTTATGCATAAATTCACATTTATCGGGTTGAATTTTCAAATTATATTTATCTAAGCGTTGAAAAACTTCAATCAGACGTTTATTATGTTCTTGAAGAGAATCTGCGTGAATCACGATATCATCTAAATAGACGAAACATCTATAATTTTGAATTCCAGCAAGTACGGTGTTCATTAATCTTTGGAACGTAGCTGGTGCATTTTTTAATCCGAAAGGCATTCTATTGTACTGATAATGTCCTGAAGGGACAGAGAATGCAGTTTTTTCAGCATCTTCAGGTGCCATTTTAATTTGATGGAAACCTGAAGTTAAATCGAGAGTTGTAAAGTATTTGGAATGACCTAATTGATCCAAAATGTCTGTTATATTAGGCAAAGGGTAACTATCTCCAATTGTTACCTCATTCAATTTTCTATAATCGATAACCAAACGCCATTTTCTTTCACCGGAAGCGTCGAGTTTTTTCGGAACGACCCATACGGGTGAATTCCAAGGAGATGTTGATGGTTCAATAATACCTTGTTCCAACATCTTTTTTATTTGTTTATCGACTTCTTCTTTATGAATTTGAGGATACCTATAAGTTTTAACATTAATTGGAGGGGTATTTGATTTGATTGGGATAGTATGTTTTAGAACATCAGTACTTGATAATTTATCACCTTCTAAATGAAATATATGATGATAATCCATGCAAATTTTTTCTAAAGATTCTTTTTCTTCCTTATTTAGATGTGAAGTGCGAAGATGGGATTTAATCCTTTCTAATCTTTCTGGAGATATTGATTCAGATTTTTGAGAAAAGTTTCTGACTTGAACAATATTATTAGAATTTTCATCATTTTCTAAACATTTTCTGAAATCTTCTGAGACATATTCAATTTCTATATTCAGATTATTAATTTCCATAACTTTATCGTTTGTATTCAAAATAGAAGTAATAACTTTTCCATTTGTAACTTTTACAAGACTGTCCGCGATAAAAACACCATTTTCAATTTCTTTTTTATTTATTATTCCTAGTTCGGAATTAAAATTTAAGACATCAAATTCAACGATTTGCTCACAACGCGGTTTTAAAATAGTTTTGTTTTTTATAATTCCTGGAATAGATTTATTTAAATTCTTTGAATGACAAATCTTGGAGGTCTGTATGTCATCTGAAAGTTTTTCATTAGAATCCACGAAGGGAATATAATCAAATAATTGTTTTAGACAAATATTAGAATCCTCAGTGGGATTATTAGAATCCTCAACGGGAATATTATTTTCAAATGGAGGTTTCAGCACCGTGAAATTCACTCCTTTAGAATGCTCAATGGGAATATAAGAATCTTCTATGGGAATATTGGAATATTCTTTTTGAATTAAATTCTTATCATTACAAGAATCAAATGGTATGTTTACTTTATAAGGATCATGTAATTCGTCAGCACGGGACCATAGGGTTTTACTATTTTCGGGAGGGGCATTAAGAGTTTCTATTAACTTTATTTCAATTTCATTTTCATCTAGTTTTAAAATATTTCTTTCGAAATCGAGAGAAGCGTTTAAATTTTTTAAGATATCGTTCCCTAAAATACCATCAAAATCTATTGGGAAATCCTTTGCAATAACATGAAAAAGGCTTTCATATTTATAGTTATTAAGATAAAAATCAAGGTAGGTATAAGCGAGTGTCTTATTTAAATTTTTTGTATCAACTTTGTCAATACCTTTTAAATAAATTGGGTAATCTGTGTAACAAATGGTTTCATATTTTAATTTATCGACTTTAATTAGGGAAATTGTAGCACCAGTATCTAATAATAGTCTAACTGGTTCACAAGTTTGATTGAATTGAATGACTACATATGATGTAATAGCACTACAATTTACTGCATAGATCCGGCTTGAATCGGTCGGGTTTCCCTCTGCACAGCCGGCTGCGGAGGACCCTGCCTGTTTAAAGGCGATGGTCCAGCTTGTTGTGAGGAATTACCTCTAAAATGACTATTATTTTGACGAGAATTATAGTATTTGTTTTGATTATTTTGCTGTTGATTGTTTTGGTAATTAGTTCGGTTATAACGATTAGTGTTATAATTATTATTTGGGATGTTATTATTGGAATTTCGATTTTTTAATTTAAAACATTTATCGATAGTATGGTTTGTTTTCTTGCAATATTTACAAAATTGATTTGACACGGTTTGAAATATTTTATTTTGATTGTAATTTGGTTTATGATTATTATGAAAACGTTGCATCTCAAATTTACTTTTTAATTGTTGCTCTTCATTTAGTGCAACAGCAACTGCGCTTTCTAAGGTGTCAGGCCTTTGGGACTTGACGAGAATCGTTAAATCTCTGTTTAACCCATTCAAAAAAACGCTAAGTGCTTCATTTTTAATTAAGTTTACACATGCCTCCCTACTTGTTTTATCTAAATTACTGTCTAATGAGTTAATAACCTTAATGTAACAACTTTCAACTCTGTTTGCAAAACTCATTACTGATTCCTTAATGTCTTGTTTGCACGCGTTTAATTCTAGTTGCCACTGCCCAATGGTCCTTTTTTCTGAATACGCATCCAAAAGATGTGCTTTTAAAGCGTCCCATGTAGGGAATTCTCTGTTTCTGACGACGGCTCTGGCATTGTCGGTAATCTTAGTCTCGATGAGTTTGAAAAGGATTTCTTTATATTGCGGATCAACCAAGCTCATTGCTTTGTCGCAATTGTCGAGAAATTCAAACAACTTATTTTTGTTTCCATCAAACTTTATGAGCATACGCTCTGCCATTTCTAGACTAATTGTCGGAGCCATTTTCTCGTCAAATAATGAAGCTAAGTTATACATAAAAAGTAACTTATGTGCTTACTTGCGGCTGCTTGACCTTGAACTTGATGAGAGCACGATGTGGGGCTGCTGGCGAACTCCTCGTATACCTCCGGAGCAGGTAGGTAGTCCAAACAGCGTCTTCACCGTGGTTCTGGACTCGTTAAGCTTATTGCTTCTTTCAACGATCCGTCCCGACTGCGCCAAAAATGTAATGGGTCGCAGCCGATTATGAAGTAAACACAAATATTTACTTACTTAGCTTTATTTGAAACAGAGGAGAGGTTTAACAAAGTACTTATTAGCTATTTAACCTATTTGGTAATGCACTTGAAGACTTGTAGAAACACTCTGAATTGGAGTCTGTTATAGTTCAATATTTATATCAAAGAAATGCAATTAATAAACAATTATTATTCAATGAGATAGTTTCTAGAAAGGAATCTGACCGTTAATGTATTATTAATTTGAGGTTTCATCAAGTCATCAATTTGGAAAATTTCAAATATTTATCGTGGTTGCTTATCAAAGTACATTGAATATTTTTAGGTAACATTACACCTGGTAAACTTTAATATATCTGCCAGTGCACATTGCATTGCACATACCCTGATGAAAACGGTCTCAGCACGCATTGAAAGCTTATGTCACAGATAAATAAAGCTTACGGTGTTGACACATGAAAAAATGAACGTAGCATTTTATTTTATGAATCGCAGGGGAAATATAATTAGGCATGCAACTGAAAATACCGTCATGAATAATTTTAGTACAGCTTTGCTTTCAAGGTATCGTGATTTCAGATTTCGTGACAAATTACGAATATTTATTTATTATTCACGATTTATATCATATCATTTGCCAAAAAAAATCGTATCTGATCAAAAAAAAAATCATACGCGTTTATTATTTTTATCGCTAAAGGCTAAGTAATCGCCCGAATGATTATAAAATTTCCCAAAATAGGATATTATAATTTAAATTTTTTAATGTGTTCTATCTTCGCGCCGCAACTACTGGATAATTGATTTGATTAAAATAGTTGTAAAAGAAATTAAATTAAGCTTTTTCCGAACCGGTGTCAACCTCAGGTGTCAACTGTAAAAGTGCCCAGAAGGCTGGCAGCAATGCCACGTTGGATGGCAATGCTTGTCTTATAACCTAAGAAGCCAGCCTATTCTCTGGTCACGAAAAGCGTCGATTACGCGCTTTGAGATTTCTTTGAAAGATAAGCGAGTACTCGGACCCCACGGACCCAGCGTTTCGACCCCAAACGGCTCCAAACGGTAATCTCCAACTAGATTACTGTAATTGGACGCTGCTGATAGCGCCTGCACAACCCATCGTGCTAGGAAGATGAGAAGGCGCAAGGGTGTCCAATGTCCACGCCAGTTGCATTCCACATCGAAGGCACCCATTTTCCATGGCATCAATGACATACCGTTCGGTCTCCTACCATCATCACGCGCTAAGCCATTTGGTTGTAAAACGGCTGGCACGATTTTATTTATATTTTTTTAATAATATATTTACTGTTTCTGAATAAAATAATTACTTAAGTAAGTGTTATTATTGTGAACAAATTTTATAGTGCCTATAGAAACTTCCATTGAGTGAACGTGCGGAGGTATGAAAGGTTTAACAGCTTAGTGTAAAGCACGCTTTATGGTCCATTTTGTCGTAAATATTTTTTATCTAACATTTTCGTGTTCATAATAACAAGTGGCGTGCACAACTATAATCAGGTTAGAAAAGTGTAACAAATCTCCTTTTTAAATCTTATTTTTAGTACAAAAATCACAATAATTTTTTTAATATTGTGTAGTACACTTTGGTCTTCTTAACCACATTATGAATATACCTACACTAAGTATAAAAATAGCAGAAAAAACCGATCAAGTTCCGTACAATTACAAAAAAAGTAAAACCATAACAATTACTTATCTTATTAAATTTTGCCTAATAAATGTAAAACTAACTACCATAATAATAAAAATAAAATCTGTTTCCGAATATACAAGTAACTCAAGTATAGCTTCCCTTGCAAATGATACCCCTATCGATATCGATATTATAATGATACTCAATATTATTATCTCACGTTGAAATTTCGACGCCCTGGTTTTGCGAATTGTTCTGCTTTAAAAGTTCTGTAAGGACGCGACACCATATATCTTTTAAAGTTCACTCATTATAACGGGATGTGAAAAAACCGAAATTAAAACAACAACTAGTAAAAGATAAGTTGTGAAGTAGTTCCCAAATACTGAATTCATTTTTAACAAAAACTCTCATTACAGTTAACACTTTAGGACCACCACTCCGTCGTTCAAGACCGACAAAAAGACCGGGTCCTATCGTGTCCAACTATCTTCAACATTTCCGAATCACGTATCAGTATCACAAAGACACATCTTTTACTCTGCACGAACCAAAATAGACCTTGTTCGATCATGAAAGCGTCGAGTTTTCTTTGGGGCTATTGTATTTGCTTGCTTTTATGGGGGTGGGTTATACAGTCGGTCACTAATCCCTTTCAGTGGGACCGAAGTTCCATTTGCGCTTATTACTATTACTGTCACCGCATCTCAGCTATTTCTTTGAAGATATGCTGACGAATGGCTTTAAAAGTAAATCCTTGTATGCATTGATTTATAAACTAAGGATTTCGGGTCAGCAAAAAGTGTTCGAACTAAATGAAATCCAAAACGCGAAAAGAGTTTCAATAGCACTTAAGCAAAACTAAGCTGTATAATAATGGTTTAAGACAAAAATTACAATGTTTTAGTTTGTTTATAAAAATACACATAGTAAATACTCTCGTTTACCTATATAGGTTTTCTCGGGACACTCTATTGGTGAATTTTGTATAACACCCGCGGTCCATAAATTAATAAGCCAATGCTTGTATTTGTAAGTTCTGATCTCTGCTCTAAGTATCGCCTTTTTCGATAATTAAATAAATGTTGCACAGCGCACAGTGTGTGCAATGAATAAACTGTGATTATATTATATACTAGCTGTTGCCCGCGGCTCCGCCCGCGTGAATTACGATTTTTTTACATATACCATGGAATTCCTTGATTTTTCGCGGGATTCTGGTGTGATTTTATACAGAAACCTGTTCTTACTTCGCACGGGTTATCTTGTGGTGATTTTGAAAACTCCTTTTTCTTAATCATAATATAAAGTTTCGTTAATACGTAGTTGAAAGATCAAAATGACGATTTTAACTGTCGATATTTCGACCCAGTGGTCACTACGTGACCACGACTTGTACCAATGTATCGAAATATCGACAGTTAAAATCGTCCTTTTCAATGTGATTTTTATTCTGAAACCACGAAATATGTCAAAAATCATTAAATCATGTGAAAATTTGTACTGGTGTTAGAGCTCTTCTTTCAGGGTTCGGCCGGGTAGGTACCACTGGGATAAAATACTATACTAACAATATTCCCCGGCCCAACATAAGTCATTTAAAAATCTTTGCTTCATCTCAATACAATCCAAAATATCCGAATGGGCAATGGCTATATATTTCTTTACGTATAAAAAGACCTATGACATTCAGTCGGTTAGGATTTGTGAACCATTATTTTACCCTTTCCATATTGCGGATGATAAAAAAGACGCGGCACTCCGGGAATGTCGACAGAAGTGAAAACGTTAATCTGTTCATGTAATGGTTCATGTCTTAACAGTGCCATCTTAATATAAAGTCATGAAACAGTAAATTACATGACAGTTAATTATTATTTAAAAAAATCGGTAGTACGTACCTATCTCAGAGTTTTACATTCAAGTTCCACATAAATTGTAGAGATGGCGCTATACGATATAACGTAGCGAGTTTCATGATTTTTGTTCACCCTAAAAGTGAAAAATCTTAAACCATACAAAATCTTCTGCTAAGAGCTACTTTAGCTCTACCTCTTAGCCCTAGATTCTTTGTCCATTCCGAGTTTCAAATCACCTACTTGAACTTATCGCTAAAGGTTCTAATGCCTGTAATAATCATGTCAAGTTTCAATAAAATCCATTCAGCGGATCAGTCGTGATGCGCGGTCTTGAAACAGACAGACAGACAGACAGACAGACAGACAGACAAACAAAAATTAAAAAAATTACTGTTTTGGCTTCAGTATCGACTAGTTCAGTATAGAATAGTGTCCTCCAACAAAAATTTTCAAAATATCTTCAATGTACAGAATTCGACCCTTTACAGTTTTATTATAAGTATAGTATATCTACCGTACAGTAAATGTCAAATTTTGAATATTATTTTATAGGATTTTTTAATAGTTCACGCAACAAGTACCTACTGAACTATATTATGGCAAAAAGAAAAAGGATATTTTAAGGGTTCCGTATGTACCTCCAAAGAAAAAAAAATTGAAGCCTTTAAAGATCACTTTGTTTTGTCTGTCTGTCTGTCTGTGTTGACCCTTTATTTCAGTAACTATTAAAGATATTGCGACATGAAATTTCGAATAGTTGTCGGTAACAATTAACCTCTCAAAACAAAGTTAAGTTTATAGTTGAGTAAAAAAAGCACGAAAGTACGAAATCCTCAGTGCGCAAGTTCGACTCGTACTTGGCCGGTTTTTTTTTTGTGTATATTTCGGTGAGCGTGAGCTGGTTTTAATTTACAGTTGGACCTGGTAAGTGACACAATTGGCTCACGGGGCAGGATAACGTGTGCCGGGCCCACTATTTATCAATATAAATACAGCTTTTATTCAATACAGCTTACTTGATAGTTCGTAGATTTTTATGTACACTTTCTTTCGCACAGAAAACCGAATTGTAATATGGTATTCTTTTATTTCGTTGACATACTGGGTTGAATAAATATTTATACGAGGGTACGTTTGACCCTTGTTCTCTAAAAGAAAATTGCTTTGGAACAGTTCTTACGCAAATACGAAAGTAAGCGAATGGAAAAAATATCGCAAAGTATATAAAAAATGTATGATTTCATTCGTTAAAATACCAGAATTCTATAGCTATTTTATGTATAAAAACTCATAAAATAAATTGCAAGACATTTTCATTATTTTTGCGAAATTGCTGGCTTTTTCCGAATTTGACAAGCTCTCAATAATAATTTACTTTGTCTTATTAAAATAGTTTAGTTAATTGAGATTTATTTGTTTCGTTTAAATCTTTTAAGACACTTCATGTCCTATACCTTTAAACGAGCAATTCTTGTATATATATTTCTATATAATCTGGATCTCGGAAACGGCTCGAACGATTTTCATGAAATTTAGTATACAGGGTGTTTTGGGGGCGATAAATCGATCTAGCTAGGATTCATTTATATAAAATGTCGAATTTACCAAAAAAAAAATATGACTACTGCTGCCATCTATTTGCCAGTAGTTAAACTACCGAGCAAAGCTCGGTCACCCAGATATTTATTATTAAATAATGTCAAATTTTTATTATTTTTACTGGCTTGTAGATAAGATCTTAACTGCACCGAAGAAAACTGTTTAAAATTTAAAATATTAATTTAGATAATATAAAGAACAAAACATAAACAAAGAAAACAGAAAAAATACAGCAAATGCGGCTTTATCACTTGCAGCGATAATGTGTAATGGCCCTATAATATGCGTGGCTAGATTGCCTGGAGGAGCAATCTGGCCACGCATATTATAGGGCCATTACACAGAACAAAACAGAGGGCATTTTTGAGGGTCAGTAGAACGTTGTCTAGTTATATGATTCGTCAATGTAAGGTAAACTCACGAAATTGTCGAAATATATTTAAATATTTTGCCATGTCCTCGATATTAAGTGTGATAAATTCAATGTGAATAAATATGTAAAAAAGCGGAAAATCAAGATATATTCGACTTTTATGTTAGTATACGCGCCGCAAATAGTGAAATTACGGTGTAAGCCGTGAGCGGGAAACACACATATTTTGTGTTGTTATTATATTTACGATCCAATACGGAAGCTTGTTTATCGAGAGAAAAATAAGTAATAATGTGCTATAGAACAAACTTTTATCCACCCTCTTTCACAACTTTATCCTATAATAAACTTACATTTTCTTTCCATTTCATAAAAGTTATGTAGTTTTATGCTAATAATGTACTATTTAACTCCAAACTTAATGAAACTTAGTAAAGTCAATATCATATTGTATTCGGTAGGGCCACTTTTATAGGATTAAAGGTTATAGTGCGACACCGTTTGCGTAAGGTAAAATTAATGTCCTTTGTGGGATTGAGTGTACGCGTCTACAATATGATCACGAAGTCTGTCTTGGAATTTCCCTAGCACGGGTTTAAAGTCACTGTAATAAACATCAGCTACTAAATCAGGGTTACTACATACAATACTACCTATACCATTGAATGACAATAAGATTCTTGGAATGATAGGGATAAGCTTCTATCTCCTCAGGAGATAGAAGTTTATAAATACTTAATTCAACTGTCTATCACGGTTCATGAGATACAATATGGTGACAGACATATACGGATGGACAGCAAAGTCTAGTAAGAGGGCCCCGTTATACGTTAATACGTTATTCGGCTCAATCCCGGGCTGGGGTGTTTGATGGTTGTGCACGTAGAGATATAATTTCATCTACTATTGCTGATCACCTTTCTTTTTCTAATCGATATAAATAGACAGAGAAAAGAGATACGTGAACATGCTTTATAATGAGGGTTAAAAATGTCGTTATAGAATACATGTATTGATTAAGTGTCTCCAGTAGCGTAGTCTAGATCAATCTGAGCGGGCTACCTCATTCGGAATGAGTACAGCCGCATCAGTGTCCGCATACACCCAATCTCGGATTACTGGATTGTACGTCAATATCCGAATTAAGCGTGACGTGAGGCGTAATCTAACTTATGTGCAACCGAATTTGCATACAATAACAGCGGGAGCTAAGCTTCTGCCTATATAACTGTTGCTGTAGAATTTCGATTAAACTTTTTTGAGTAAATATTAGATAGTAGAAAGTGAAAACTAAATACTCTATCAGAAACTCACATAACACAGAACATAAATTATTTAATACTTTGTACAAATGGCGATTAAAATACGTGCGCTCTGGACAATCGTACCAAAAAGTATTAAGAATGTATGGGAAACAGCGTGGGTTAGTGGACTCTTAAGTATGTTAATATAAACAAAACTGTCCAGTAGCAAATAACTAAACAATGAAAGAGTTATTAGTTTCAGCCGATGGCGTCCACTGCTGGACAAAGGCCTCCTGCAATGATTTCTAGCTCACACGATCCTGCCCCACTAGCATCCAGCGACTCCCTGTTGTCATTCCATCTGGTCTGAGGTCTGCCAACACTGCGCTTTCCCGTGCGGGGCCACCACTCTAGCACCTTGGTTCCCCAACGTCCATCGATTCTACGGGCTATGTGCCCCGCTCATTGCCACTTCAGCTACTCGTATCTCGGTGACTTTGTGTCGTCGGACGGATCTCCTCATTTTTTATTTGATCACGTAAAAAATTATTAGCAGATTCGAAATCGGGTCCATTATAGATTGTCCATGCAGGTTTATACTTAATTTGCTTTCAAAAGTATTATTTAAACAGAAGGTTAGTGATTTTTATATTACGTATAGCACAAAACATATTTACTAGTTGTGTTGAAGTTAGTTGCCAATATTTCGACCTAATTGCATAGGTCATTATGTGGTCGCGGTGTCGGCGCCTAAATTCGACATTTTATCGAGGTTTGTACCCGTTACGTATTATACCTCTATTTCCGATACGAAATTACGTCCTCTTCAAAGATTTTTGTTTGATTTTCGCCTCATTTTACTTGTAAAACCAACTAGGCGACCATTCAAATAAAATAAAATCGAAATCAGAATAAGGTAATAAAGACAAAGACTCGTTAAAAAGGGCATTCTCGACCGTCCATCCCTGAGACCCTGTACGTGTGGAATCCCATTTTTAATGAAAAAGATCAAACTCCTTTTGGGAATCTCTCCTTTTCCGCGAACATAAAATGCTTTGTATTTATAGGTCATATAAAATTTCTCTAAACCTCATGTATGACCCAGTGCTTAGAACGGTCCAAATCAATGGCCTCCTTCATTAGTTCGTTCAGCGTAATTGGATTTTACTGAACTTGTAGCAGATATACAAACACAGCAATACTATCTGCAAGAAGTTATGTAAATATATTCAACCCACTACATTATTCAGGTCGATCAAGTAGCTCCCCCGAGCAAGAAAGTTATTTACGCCTGGCAGCCAAAGCTGTTTGTGTGAGTTTTGTGAACTTATTGCATTGAGACACTGTTTACTACCGCCTGCAGTATGCTGGTAGCCCAGTACAAAGACACTTGAACACCGTGGTGGGCTAAGGTCCCTCATCTTCCTAAACCCCTCTCGTTTTGAGAGGAGACCCGTGCAAAGCAGTGGGTCATAATGAGGGGTTGCGAGATGATAATGACGACGATAATTTATATCAATAGAAGGTGAATGTTTAATAGGAAAATGAAATGCTCCCATACAACAAACGTGGTTTTGACTCGTTTTTGATCGTTGGTCCAGTGGACCCATTATTCCTCTAATTTTTATAGTAGTTAGGTATAGTACGTACTTTCTGTCTTCTGCATGGTCATTGCGCATTCGGTCGATTATTATTTCTTTATAACTGTAATACGTTACACAAAAGTAGGTAATCTACCGCATGTGAACATTTCTCAAAAAGGTCAATTTAAGCTTCGGGTTTCCAAGTCTTAAATCAGAGTAAAAAGGAATCCTCTAATTCTTCTTACAATTATTATAATTTCTAGAACTTCTGCACAATTATTATAATTTGATACAAAAAGTAGTCAAGTCTTAAGTTACTTGAGAGTTTTAAGAATGTTGGCGGTTACTTATACGAGATCGCAAGAAATAAGAATTTCGAAGATTATGTTTAACATTTTTGTCTCACTTTTACATAATTTACATTTACATTACAAAGTAATACAAATCCAACAAAGGCATACAAATCTTAAAAATGAGTTACCGGCGTGAGTACTAAAAGTATTCGCTAACCCGTATCGTTGGAGGAAAATTGTTTTTTTGTTACTTATTACTTTTTCGAAAGCTTCTCATTCTCAATTACATTATCCAGAGATTAATTTTAATCGAGTTTCTTGTTGTTATTGCTTTTCTTTTGTTTACTGAATTTGCTATTAGTTGCAAATGAACAGAGAATTATTTTATTTTGTGTTTATTTTATTTTCACTTAATATACTTATTAATGAATGAATTAATTATTACTTTGAACAGAGGGGTTTCTTTCAATAAAAGTTACAAGAACATATCGCCGACCGCCCAGCGGTTTAATCAAGATGTCTGAAATGAGCCAGAAAGAGATAGAGGAGAGATAAAGTAGCGCGACAGAAAGAGAGCACACTGCACAACGTTTAAGTTAATAAAGTCGTAGGCGTAAGAAGATGCTGCGAATTTAAAGCATTTTATTGTTTCTACGTTAGAGTCGTTATTTATTTAAATTATTTGGGACGTGAATCTTCTGAATCATAAATAATTTCATGCGGATTTAGGCGATTATAACAACAATTCGTTATGATAGATTGTTTGCACGGACCAATCTTTAACGTAGCGAACCCTCGGAAGTTTGTCGTTTAAGCATTCCATTGTAGGAATACTCGGAGCCGCATTTGCAATTCAATGCTTAGTTTCTCACTTTTGTGAATTAATGAATAAGGAAATATCTCTAGGTAATAAATCGAACAAAAATTGCATTGAAAGGCAAAGCAATTTTGAATGAATTGCGAGCTTTCATACTTTAAAATATTATCATTTAAATGAAAGTTCATCTAGATTCTAGATCGTAATATTATAACTCAATAAAATTTATTGAATGAGATCATGAGCCAAGTTTTTTAAAAGGGCATTTTCAACAAGGGCAACAGTTTTAATCATTGTAGTGACACTTATTTCAATGCAACTATTTCAAAAATACTTAACAATTAATTTATTAGATAACTGCTGCTTCTTTCTACTTCTTCACAACATACTCAGAATACCATAATAGTACCTACCTTCAATATCTGTCGACTTACGAGTACCTACCTATCTAAACCCACTATATACTGTATACGCAAAACTTTGCGTTTGCTAAAACAGAAGGGAAAACTTTTATTATCTTCAACTTGTATCTTTTAGGTGGTAAAATGAGAAAAGTATTACATCTTGACCTTTCGTTAAGTAGTTCTCGGAACAAGTGCCCATTAAGGCCTCTTTCATGTGGAGGCTGTGAATTACGCGGCTGGCGGTGCCGCGTAATCGCGAGCTACCACTGTAAAAGACACTGTCACTCAAAATAAAAAAATAAAAAGCAGCCAAGTGCGAGTCGGACTCGCCCATGAAGGGTTCCGTTGCAGCAAGTAACATAATAATATAAAAGTTCTTGTAGTTAGTGGGAAAATCCCTTAAGTGTGGTAGGTTGTGTTTTTTACCCTTTAAAATGTGAATTTCGGAAATCCCGTTCTTAGTGCACCTTCATGACGTAAAATCAACCTAGGTACCAAATTTCAGATCTCTACGACTTTTAGTTCTTCCGGAGTAGCTGGAACAACGAAGAAAATTTTACTTTTGTATGGGAAAATCCCTTAAATGTATAATTTTTACCCTATAAAATGTGAATTTCGGAAATCCCGTTCTTAGTGCACAATGTCTTTATTCTTATAAATAACTAGCTGACCCGGCAAACACTGTTTTGTCATATAAACTATTACTCACTGAGGGGCATGAAAAAAGCTTACGTCCTATTCTTAGACCACACATACACACACAAAAAAATACTACACATACACTCAAAAAACACAAAAATTGGTCGAGTGGTTATGGAGGACTTTTGTTAAAATCACTGTGATACGAAAATTTTATGCAATAGAAAGAAAGATATATAAACATACGTTTTACCTACTCGTATATACGAGGGTTAAATTCGTTTATCTAGCCTAACGCACTACGCCACGCGACTTTATGGTAGAGACCGGCGCTACTCTGTTCACTCACCATCGCGTTGCGCGCCGCGTTGTAAGCCGCGTCCCGCTCGTATTCGTGGAAGCGGCCTAATATTGGCGGTCATCATGACAGTTCCCCACTTGTTTTCTAACTTGAGCAAAAACATCACATTACGGTTTGATGTATTATCAGTACTTTCAAACTTCTTCTTCACCAATAATAATACGTACCTATGAACTATATTTCATGAAATATTTATTTATTTATTTGTTCAAAGCGCCACCAACAAAATCACATGTGGCACATTGATAACTTAGGTACTTAGGTAATAGGCGGCTTCGATTCCCACCACGGGCCATTTTGGAATTTTATAATTTCTAAATTGGCTCAGGTCTGGTTTGGATTTAGCGTTCTGGTGCGATGCTGTGTAGAAACCATTGGGGGTGAGTTAACTTACCCTTTCAAGTTATTACAATAACATCTTCGGCTGCATCAGATGAGATCGCAGTCAAGTAACTAACTTGTTATTGTTAAAAACATATATTATATCGATTAACATTTTTCATATTACAACTTACAATTGGACACTACAACCAATTTACGAGAAAATGTATTTACAAGAGAAGTTTCCATGTCATATTATAACATTCTTTCCCTGTGTCCTACATAAAATATTTCTTCCCGTGGCAATTTACCTCAGGCAATCTCTAGTAATGGCAAGTGGCAAAGCAAGCTGAGGTGAAGTGTGCCTAGAAAATAGCCTATTCACTGTGGCCTCCAAAAAGCTTATTGTTCGTTTGATATTTTTATTTTGCCGTCAGCAACGCCACGCATTTATTCAATTTGTAAATGTCACATTTTTCCACTAAAGAAATGGTGGAAATACCTTACGCAAAAATACCTTAAGCAAATAAAAAAGGATTGTGTGGTTTTATTAAACTATGGTAAAAGTGAAACTTTTGTGTCCTTGGCTGCTCTGACGAGCGCCTTTCACTTTATTTATACAATACTACTCTACTCCGCGGCCGACCGACACGCGACATGCAACACACGAAAAAGAATGAGACGATGTAATAAAAGTTTCACTTTAAAAGTAATTGATCTTTATTGACAAGTTTTATTTATAGCTTTTTTATATTTGGTTTATTAAGATAATAAATTGGAGAGATGGAAATATTTAATCCTATCGATTTATTTTTAAACTTAATTAACAATTAATCAAAGGGTAAGTTTAAAATTGTAGGCGCCTAATAATCTTCAGAGGATCAAAACAAAGGGCCTCATAACAGTCTTTTAATAATTTATAAAATACCGAAAAGAGCGGACGTTGTTTTAAAATTCATAAAGAGCTTATTGTGCTAAGAAGTCTTAAGGGGCAGCAATTCAATTGCTGTAATTTGACGAAATATGCCTTAAACTACATATGTACTACGCTCAAAATATACACACATATACACATTGTAGGTTTATAGCAGTGAGTTTTGCGACATGTTTATAATTATTATAATAGAAACTACGATCAAAAATTCCCACTCACCTTGTATTGGTTCCCGAAAGATATTTTTTTTCAATTTCCCAGATTTCGAGCTATCGAGAACCAATAAGTAAATGAGTTTTGTTGAGCAGAGTTTCTATTTCAAACATATTATAAGTAGATGTAATGTTGTGCCCGCAAAACTCACCCATAAGCACACTATTAGTGAAAAACTAAATAAAATTTGAATTCGCACCCGTATGGTACCCATCCTCCTTAATATATAGCAACTATTATGGTATTATGTGTGAATAGGGACTTTTTCTAGTAATTATTAATATGATATATGATTCTTATACATACCAAGTTGAGTCAGGAGCAACAGTAGCACCGGGAGCCACATCACTGCCTCTTCTTCACATCATTACAGGACAGACGCAAAATTATCATCACATTAGTTTATTTAAAAAAAAAGTTTTTTATCGCACAGCGTTTATATAATGAAGATACATATTAAAATTCTAGCGCTTGCAATTTTGACGAATACCTAGATTATTTTTTATATTATGTTGACCATTTACTTTTCAATAATATTTTATTAATTTGCTTGTTAGTTTATTACCTAACACTAACTTTGATTATCACTGTCCTTTATGATTTAAATCATTAAATTATTATGAAGCCATTAATTTGGTATGGGATTTAAGAAAAGTACTATTTGAAGTATACTTTAATTGATTGCTATTTTTCGTTTTATTTATTTTATACACCTACTTGATTAGATAATTTTAATCAGTTACATTTAGCGCCACTTACTAACTCGCCAACGTTCATTTATTCATCTGAAACAAAAGAGATTTTGATATTTAAATAAAAAGTATTGTAAATTTCATCCAATAGTTAAATGGTAGCGCCACCACATTATATTGGAGATAGTTTGCAAAAACGAAAGATAAAAGAGAACAAGTATCGACATTGTTATGTCTTTACCTTATGATTATGACGATAAAATTAATGTAAGAAGTAAATCCAACAACCAACATACGTAATAATCTTATAAAAGCACAAATGTTGGCTGTTATAACACATTACATAGATTAGTGACCTCTGCTCTTGATATTACCGAGGGCAATCCTAGGAGCTTATCTGTAACGTTTCATACTCTCGTTTTTACATTCGAAGCAAAAAATATATGCATCCACTTTTCTACGAATATAAGTATTATTATAAAAGTTTAATGTAGTTTTCTATTGTTTAATCCGTGGATTTTAAAATGGATAAACCTTAACAATAGAGCAACCTTATTTTATACATATGCTCGTAAATTTCAAATAGAAATAGGATTGGTGTAACTTTGAAATCCCATTGTTCCGTGACCTATTTATTATTATTCGTTTTTATACTCTTGTTTTAACCGTGATCTAAATATTCAATCAAAAAGTATTCAGCTTTTCCAGCTTTATTTTAATTAGCTTTACTGAAATGCTCGTATCTGTATCGGTAAAAAATTGCATGCAATTTAATATATCACAGCCGCCTCTGGCATCATCCCTTATTAGATGAATTTTCAAAAATCTCAGATCAATAAGTCATTTTATAATACAATATACCTTTATTCTTATTCTCTGATCTGTGTTTCCTACTACAGATAAATTACTATACCAGCATGGCAAGGGTTTTCGAGTTTTTACCAATTGTCTTTTAAACGTGTTGTCATCTGTGGCTGTAAGTAATAGTCACAATTTTATATCTCAGCATGGAATCTTAGTTCTCAAAATATGTTTGCTTGTAAGGAATATCCCGCTCGGACATTCGATACGAACCGCACACATTTCCGACGTCAAACGTGTATGTTATCCGGGATATCCGCACAGAATCGGCACATAAACCGGGACTAGTGTTATGTAAACAGGGATCGCGTACCGTCGGATACGTTTCAAGTGTGGAAACTCATTCCACTTGATAGCACCGATCTGGACATATTCTGTAGTAGAGATCGGGAACTAAATTGACGTGGCTATTATCAGACCTATTGTGTTACGTCACCCATTGTCTTCACTCCTAGGTGGGTGAAGAAGTAGCTCGCAATTCATGCGAAACAGTTTGTCATGATAACAATATGTTTTAAGAGTCCTGTGAACTACGATGTCTCCATTCATTCAAACTACCAAATCATTTGTACTTCGTGCATATTTCGATCATGTTGTGATATTATTCGGATTCATATAGTAATAATCCTTCTATGCTCCTGGCCATATTTGGTTCGGAAATACTTCTTTAAAACGAAATAATAATCAATTTTGATCAACATTTTTGTAACTTTGGTCGAGTTCCGTAATATCAAAAATTATGAATAAAAAATTGTAACTTTCTTTATTAACTGGTGTTTTTCTGTAGCTGGACAGTAAAAACTGTGCTCCTAAACTAATGTGAGGTGAGATATTGTTGTTTTTATTACAAAACAAATAAGCAAAAAACATGTCCTATTTGACATAAAAATAAGCAAAACTAAATTCCTTTACAATTTTGTTTAACAAAAGTATTTCGGAACCAAATATCGCGAACCACGAATTACAAATGATTTTGGTATTAGGAATGTATGGAAGACATCGTAGTTTACAGGACTCTTAAGTAATCTATCGTATTTTACTGATCTCACTGCGTAAGGGAGGTCCCTTTACGCAGTTAGACGCTGGGGTATTTAAGCGTGAAGTCCCGGGTTCAATTCCTGAACTGAACTTGGAATATATTACAAAGTGAACTTTATCTGGAATCGCCAAATAACCTATGTAAATTATCAACATTTTATAATAACAGAGTGCTTTATAGAGAGCCAGATTTATTTATTTCCAGACATAGTCGCGTGTAATTATTATAATTTCACTAAAATGAGCCCGTGAGACTACAAGAAATTATGATTGAAAAAGTTTCGTGTACAAGTAATTATAATGTTCACTTTTGACGTTATATAAAAACCCACAATATTCGCATGTATTCAGACGGGCTCTGACCTACAATAAAATACCTAAAAATTTTTTTGTGCAACGAAAGGGCATTCATAAAACGACATATCAATGAAAGAAACTAATGTCAACCTACTGTTTTGCTACAGGAAATGCTATGAAATAATGCTCTCGCCAAAGATTTAAATCGCTAGATGAGCCCTAAGCCTACATTGCTCACATCGAAAACGTTAACAAACATGCTGAGTGAGTGCTCTCAGCTTGCTGTAGTATGCGATTGTGTGACAGAGAACACAAGTGCAAATTTCGTTTAAGAGTAAATGAGACATAATGAATTATGTCTCTGTGTGTGTAAGATGACAACGTGTCGCACACAAGACAAAAAACGTGGACGTTTTCAGAGGTTTAGGACTCATCTAGCGATTTAAATCTTTGTGTCTCGCGAATTTATAAAGCATCACCTTATACAGTACGCGAAAAGGGACCGTATCGAATAAATTTGCGAGGAGATTTAAACGCAAGCTTATTTCCCCGAGACGTTTTTCGAAGCGGCCAATAAAACCGGGGAATAGTGCTATTCCCGCTATTGAGCTGGAGGCTTAGAGGCGATAAATATTCCTGGAAAGACGGGAATCCTTTGATCAAAGGTGTCACTTGTAACACTTAGTTATTACCCCCTCATGAACTCGACTTGAAGGAATTTCCTCACATACGAGTATTATATTAAATGTTCATGATTTTATATTTGCGGTGAAATGGATGAAAGGATTTTGTTATGAAACCCAAAAAAGCCATTTGAATTACTTTATACTTTTAGCTTTGACTTGCGACTCCGCGCCTACATATAACCCGAGTTGTCACGAATCTTAGGCGTATTATAATATGGGCTAATCGTACCTTTATATTTTCGGGATAAAAAATAGCCTGGAGAGTAGAGACACATAATGGTGGTAGCCCGGATTAATACATGTTCATCAAGGATATGAACTAGGTCTATTTCAAATTTCAGCTAAGTATATCGTTTCGGCGTGAAGGAGTGACAAACATAGTTACATACACACGTACAAACTTTCGCCTTTATAATTTTAGTACGATATCGAGTAAATATAGCATATTTTTATTATTGATCAATGAGTATCTCCCATATTCCATGTACGATTTTTGTAAAGATTTAGAAAGAAAGTATCAAACTGAAAATCCCTCCGCGTATAACCAATCATAATATTCAACGAAATTCAAAGCTTTATATGAATGTTAAGAAGCTTATGTCGGAGTAGGTATGTTTCAGGATTAGGACTCTTAAAAATAAACATGTCGGTTCACCGAATAAAATTTTTAAATGCCGATATTAAAGTACTAACTGTTAATACTTAGTGTAACAGTCTTTTATATTTCAACCTTTTTGAAGAGTTTTTTTTTGATGTATGATGTATTGAATTTTTTAAAAGACATACTTCAACATATTTAGGTTAGCAATTCAGAGCATTTCAGATTAATAATTCACATTCACTCAATGATATATTATAATTCACTGTAATTAATTTTAGATTTTGTAACTTTTAAACTGGCACTTTAAATAGGTATTTTAGTACAGGTGTAGTGCTCTTTAAGCTCCGAGTATATTGTCACTTGCAATACCTTTTTTTACCAATATAGGCTAGCGGTTGACTGCAGTGATCTCACCTGATGGAAAGTGATGGAACTAAGGTGGAGCACGCTTGCCCAGGAAATGCCTAAACACTTTTGATTTGAAGGCGTCCAGGTTGTATGAGTTTGGGAAGACAGTGCTTAGGAGTGTATTCCAGTGTATTTGTAGTGCGTATCATAAACGCTTCAAACCGATTCGTACGTCTTTGGTACGTCAACCTATAAACTATTAAAATTAAATAAAACTCACTTGCTCATAAAGTGGCTCTATAATTTCACCGCTATTAGGCACATAATGACACCTATAATCGCAAACTGTGACTTTTTCATAACTATTATTGTGACTAAACTAGTGAGTTAGACAGTTCTTTTTTTAATTTTATCTAACAAATATTTTTTTTTAGTATTATTAGATTCAGAAGCGTTTTGAAAAACGTCGTATGATACACGTGAGTATTCATGATTACCGTCCTCGGCTATCTTAAGACCCTCACCTAACGGGAACCAAATAGCTAGATAATTTCACTTTGAGCAGATTATAATCACAGAGCAAGAACATAATCAAAAACGTTATGTCTTATATTACGAGAATATTCACGAAACATATTGTATTCACAGACTTGTATACTAAAGAGTAAAGACAGGGCGAACAGCGCGAAAAAATGTCGCCAGTTTAAGGGAGCAAGAATGACTATTTTGCACCCCCCCCCGGCAGTAGTCAGTATAGGTAGATAGGTCAAGACCTATTTCTTTTTTTTAAGTAATAATAAAATTGCAGGCAAGGTGACCACAGACACATGGATAAAAAAAAATATAAAAAATAAACATGTATTTCGCAGGAGTTTAGACAGATGTCGCTACATTTTCTTGTATGAAGAACGTTTACTTAAAATGTTCGGATGGGCCTATCTTGACTATTTTTATCTATTATTGTATTACACGGATACCTACAGTGTGTAATAAATCAATCATATTACAGCTTTAGGCCGGCTAGACCTTAAGTATATTATTTTCCAGGCACGCTTCAAGATAGTAGGCGGCATCAGCACTTAAGTTATATTATGAGATGGACGAAGGTAAATTATTGCTACATAAAGTAATAATATATTAGGTTTATTATGTTAGAGAATACCCCAAAATATCTGATTACTTAATATCAGTAGGTATGAGTAGAGAATCTAATGAATGGTTTGGATGGATGTTTTTTGTATACTCAATCACTCATTCACCGTCCTCAACACTGCCATCCCATCACTAATAAATAATAATTTAACCTTCAGATTATTATTGTCTGTGCAGTATTGTATGTATCTTTAAACCTCATATCACAAAGTAATTGTAATCAGACAACAAAAACAGGACAGTTGGTTTTAAACAAAGTTGGTATTTTTATTTATAATTAATTTATAATGCCTAGAGTCACGGAATACATAATAGTACCTACTAGAGTTTTTTAACGCTGTCCACGTCCCATTAAAACTGTAAAAGTGAGGAAATAGGGAGTAGCCTATTTCAGTGCCATTCAATGCAATATGCAATATTTTTATTTTTGACTAGCTTTCTTTAAATAGTTGCATTACATTAATATACAATAAAAAAAAAATTGCAGCCTCATACTCATTAGACATTGATAATTGTGATATAGTAACAAATATTAAAATATATTGTGATTTTGGTACATTATTGCCTAGTGAATATGATGGCTTATAGCAAGAACAATAAAAAATGTTGCCGCTGATTGGTTTGAATTTCTCAATTGCAAAGCTGAAGCTAAATTGAAAAATCATGTAATTGAACATATTTTGACAGTGAAATTAAAATTTCATTCAGTTTTTGTAATATATTTGTAAATAATATCACACTGAGTTTTGTTGGTTACTGACAATATTGTCAAACTATGTAGATATAACCCATTAGCAGAAGCTTTGCCGGTGACTCCACCGCCCACTTCAACCGCAACCCGCGCTCGTTTTTTTTTTTTACGCTATACAAGTTAGTACTTGACTGCGATCTCACCTGATGGTAAGTGATGATGCAGTCGAAGATGTTAGTGTACTAACTTGGAAGGGGTAAGTTATGTCACCCCAACGGTTTCTACACAGCATCGTACCGGAACGCTAAATCGCTTGGTGGTACGTCTTTGCTGGTACGTCTTTGGCCACGGCCAAAGCCTCCCACCAGACCAGACCTGCTTACGTATTATCATACCTACTGTTCTGTTGATGATACGCGCCAAAAATCGACCTAAAAAGAATTCTGCGAGACAGCAACTGCCTAGTTAAAGGCATCCAAAGGCATTTATATTTTATGTATTCCCAATCGGCTATGAAACACGCAAAAAGGACGAAGCCGATATAAATTTGCAGGGGGATTTACTCGCAAACTTCTTTCACTAAGACGTTTTACGGTGGCGTCAATAAAAATTGTGAATAGTGCTATTGAGTTGGGAATTAGGGACGACAAACGTGCGGATCTGCGCTCTTTTTGATCAACGGAGCACAAAATGGTATCATCTTATATTGACACCAAATTTTGTCATCAACTCGAGTAATAAATTCACACAAAGCGAAGTTATAGACAAGCAAAGATGTGGATAGACAAGCCACGTTTAAATAGGTAGAAATAGAAATTAATAACAACCTCTCATCATTTGTTTTAGTGTGTGTAAGTGATTAAAAATAAAATTCAACAACAAGACAAGATTCTGCTGTATAAACAACAAAAAGTAGACATTCTACAAGTTTGAGGAAACGTCATGATCCCATTTTCAGACTCACGAATTACACGGCGGTTTAGAACGGGCGCGGTTTTGCTCGTATTTGTAGAGCGAGCACTAACGGCGGCTGTGGACGGTAAAAAATACACATTTCGGTAAAGCGTTTGTGCAATCAGCGTGGATTGTACGGGAAGTCTAATGTTCCACGTCCATGCTTGTCGACGAATTTTAGGTTGAACTATGAAAGCAATTAAAATATGGTTTGAGAGTCTTCATTCACATCCTATTTCCTAATAAGCGACTTGACACGTAGCTTATAATAAAGTAATAAATAATCTGGAGTCAAATACCCAAATTAAAATTATAACTACGAAAGTGTGTAGTTTGTTCATTTTACTACAGCTACTAAACAAATTCGACAGCAGAATGCATATAATATTTTCATCCTTCAGGGCTAGTACAACGTATTAATGTAGTAGTAATTCGATAAAGCTTTACGTTTTCATATATAGTAGTAATTCGATAAAAGTTTAGGTTTTTATAGTTTTCAGCATATAAGTAGCTTTTATTCGGAAAAAAGCAATTTCATTAATATAATCTTATACACTCATTCCCAAAACACACTCACATACACACACACACACACACACATAAATAAATAAATAAATAATAATGTTCACAGAATAAAATGCATAATAATTGTTGAATAAATTATGGAAAATTTATTTTGAATTGTGTAAAGTACTTACAAAAGTTACAAAAAAATAAAAATGAAAAAGATTCATTTTTTTTGCTAAAACCAGTACAAAAACTACGTAACTCTACGTCTAGCGAAACTAGTAGACAGTGACATGAGAACTGTAATATTATTTATATAAATAATCTTATGGTTAAAAGGGGTCAATCTAAAAGGGTATACATATATAAAGTACATACGTGCCAACGAATACACGAGTAACTTTAGCCCTATCGATTCACAGTATTAATAGATTCCAAGTGTTACTCTCTTTAGTGCCCTTGTTTACACAATATATTTTTGTTGTCATAACAGCCTATAGAGATAAATAAGTAGGGGATGACACTATTATTTTTCAGTTAAATAATAACAGTATGATGTAGATACGTATTATAGTAGGAACAGTAGGAAATATTGTATTCGACGACGTAGGTATTTAGTACACTGTACAGGTTAGTTAATAGTTGGTAATTGACTGGAATTTGACTGGAATTTCATCACATGATAAGTGACAATGTAATGCTGAAGTGCTTCACTATCCAAACAATTATACTTACATTAATTTTAACGTTAGTTTCTTGGTGTGTTTGATACAACGTGATTTTCTGCACAGATCTAGCGGAGAGTAACAAATGTCACCTTTTTTCCGGGAAAATCAAAGATTGCCACTGGATTTGTGAAAAAAGCTGCGGGCAACCGCTATTAGTTCAATATTTCATTAAACTGAAGTTATTAATATGTTCTTGTCTGTGGGATTTTTGGTCTGTTTTTTATTTCTTATTATGTCCCTGTATACTCTTCCTTTGTGTAACTTATTATGAACAATTTACCTACGTCAACAAAAAGTAATTGGCTAGTTACTAAGACACTTTGAAACCAAAGAACCATTTTTAGATTTTCAGCTTCCATCCAGCACTTCGGGATTGCCCACGCATAATGATATTGCCACGATAAGTGCTCTCCATTTCAATTGACGTATTGGTAAAATTAAATAAATATCGTCATATAATAGTAGATTGTTACACAAGGGACGTAAGTAAGCTATTACAGAACAAGATCCAATTTGGCGCCAGTGCGAGCGCAGCTCGCATAGGGCGCTAATGGATCGCGTGCACCCGAGATATTTAGTCACACGAGCGAGCGCAGCGAGCGAGGGTGAATATAGTTCGAGGGTGTAATAGCTACTTGCAACCGAGGTAAGCATTCTACTTTATATCATTCTTGCGAGGTAAATAAAACATTGGTAATGCAAAATGAAATTTTAATTAGAATAATAAGCAAATTTAGAGACAAAAAAAAAAAAAATAAAAAAAAAAAAAAATAATAATAATAATAAAAAAAAAAAAAAAAATATATAAATAATAAAAAATAAAAAATAAATCAAGCATAGTGCGACGTAGTGTTGCCCTTGAACTGTAATGTTAACATTACAATTCAAGCATAGTGCGACGTAATGTTGCCCTTGAACTGTAATGTGAACATTACAATTCAAGCATGTTGCCTTGAATTGCAAACACCAACTTACAAGGAGACTTTCCACCATAGTAATCCATATTTACTGAGCAAGTATGATATAAAAGACATTCTCCTATGGAAATTAATTGATAGAATTATAAGTTACCTAGCGACTCTCTTGTAATCTCTCTCTTATAATGTAACCAGTAATCACGCCTTTCGTTATTTCGATTACTAGTATAGTATTACATTATCTGTGTTTCGGTGAACAGTTCTTATACACTCACGACCAGCAGTTGGTTACGAAGGTTATATTTTATGAAGCCTATGTACGAGTACATATAGAACGGACGCAGTGCACAAGTGCTCGTAATATAGATAAAATACCCAGGACAGCTAGTAATTACACAGCCGGTGCTTCGTAATTAAATAGACTGTAATTTCCCGGTTCATTTTTCAATTATCGCTGGATCTTTGTGTATTCTTATAAAAGAAAATTATAGCCAATTATTTGTAGGCCATTGTGATTTTAATTGTTACTTGTGTCAGAACAAAAGTGCCTTTTAAAAGCTATTTTAGCTTTTAGTGACAAAAATGAAACTCCAGAATATAGTCTTGTCAGTTTATAATAAGTAGTAATATTCATGGGATAATTAGGTATAACATGAATGTTTAAAATGGTTTGCTGGATAGGAATTTTGATAAGTAATGTCTACTTTTATCCCAGATATAATTATGTGCTTTCAAAGTTGTCTTTTTTGACTTTTGAACTTTTGGGTCCTAACAAAATATAATTGACCTTAGAGACTGGCTTTGAACTAAATGTACCTACTAGTATTTTTAAGTATATGGCATATATTTTATACCCCTAGAGTGTTTTTTAAGCCGAAGGCGCGGAGAGAGAGCCCACTCGCCCTTGTGTAGCAAGGCAGCGGAGCGGCTGAGGCTGGTCGCCAAACGCAAACAGAATGCCGAGGCTTTGGAGATAAGCGGGCGGGGGAAAGACGTCACAGACACGAAATGGTCGCTATTCTAGAGCTGTCTCACCTCCACAGCATCGGCATGCTGGTCGCCAACCTTGGCCGATCGGGCTTAATGGGTGCAAATGTTTAGCACCCGGGCGCAAAGGGCGAAGGGTCTACACTTCCCGCAGCGGTGGAGACGTCACAGATCCGAATTAGTCGCTATTTTACAGCTGTTATAGAACTGCTTTGGACCCTCCACTCCACCACTACTCTCATCTTTTACACATTTCCTATCGCCGTTTAGGAATTGTATAGATTTCCTGGTTTTCAACATTTCCAGTAACATATACATCACAAAATGCGGGTTCTGATAGTTTGCGACGGCTCATCTTTAGCCCATTTCGTTCATTGTTGGAACTATAAACATAACCCAACCCTTTTAACGGCCCACTACACTTGGTATGGATTTCTCTCAGAAAGAGAAAAAAAACCGGCCAAGTGCGAGTCGGACTCGCGCACCGAGGGTTCCATACCATAAGAGAAGAAAAACATTAAAAGAACCACTTTTGTTCATGAATTTACGAGTATAATTTACATGTAGGTACTTTTGTTGGCGAACCGCAAACGTAACTTTGTTTTTGGTGGTTTATTGTTATTATCAAAAAAAGTATAATAGTTAGGGAGTTCATTTTATTTTTCCTGTAAAATATATTTCAGATTTTTCGATTGATAAACTTCGGAGATAAGGGGGGGGAACGGTATTTTTTTCGACAGTTTGCTCAATAAATCAAAAACTATCAAGCATAAAAATAAATAAAAATCGGTTTTAGAATACACAAGTAACGCCCTTTCATATGATACCCCACTCAATATTGTTATTTCATTTTGAAAATATTAAGCTCCCGTTTTCCCCCCTTATTAAATAAAAATAAAAACAATTTTCAAATTTTTACGATTGCTATGACGTCGGGTCACTAATACCTATAACTATTCTAAATTTCAAGTCGATAGCTGCGATAGTTACTGAAATAATCGAGTGTGACAGACGGACGGACGGACGGAGAAAGTCTCACCATAAGGGTTCCATTTTTACCAAATTGGTATGGAACCCTAAAAAGTTAGATAACCAATATTTTTTTTATTATTTTACTAGATTATAGTAGAATTATTTTTTTATACTATACAAGTTAGTACTTGACTGCGATCTCATCTGATAAGTGATGATGCAGCCGAAGATGTTAACGTACGAACTTGGAAAGGGTAAGTAAAGTCACCCCCAACGGTTTCTACACAGCATCGCACCGGAACGCTAAATTGCTTGGCGGCACGTCTTTGCTAGTAGGGTGGTAACTAGCCACGGCCGAAGCCTCCCAACAGACCAGACCTGAGACAATTTAGAAATTATAAAATTCCAAAGTGGCCCGTGGCGGGAATCGAACCCGCGACCTCCCACTCGAATCCGAGCGCGCGTCCCCTGCGCCAGGAAGGTCGTCAAGCATTTTATCAAAGCAGTTTATATTCAATAGTATATGCATATAGCTACTGTGTAGTTGTTCGATTCTACCTACATAATATTTTCGCGTCAGCGCTTAATAGTTCCCCTAGGAAACCCTTGTCAACCGGAGGATTACTTCGGAAAACTCAATTTCAACTTTGTTACTAACGTTTATTTTGATTTTCATACGGTGGACTTCTGTAGCTTTCTGTGAGCGAATTTCGGAAGAATTGATAATTTTTGTATTGCTGATCTGTTATAACGACCCTACATTTGCCGGCAGTAGGTATTTTATCTTTCTCTGAATAGGTGGAAAAGCAACATCAAGTGCTATTAATCGAGGCGCAGGCGCCCGTCCAAGTTACGGCCAAAGCACGTAGCAGTGGGCATGAAAATAAGGCCAAGTAACTGCCTATGTAATTAATGGACTTATTGGCTAAAAAATATTTTTTGAAAATTTAACCCAAGACGGGAAAAAACAGGGGGGTCACTTACATAAGAATTTACGTTTTTATTGTGATTTTTATGTCAGGTACGTACACTAGTCCATAGACCATGGATGCTTTATTGGTGAACGTATTGATTTTTAAGAATATTAAGTTTCAGTAAAATTCACTTCTTGTTAGTTAGAAAAACAATGGAAAATTATTAGAATACTATGTACGAGAAAAAAAAAGTTAAAACACCAAAGTTACAACAGTTACTCAAATTTTTTTTAGTACTTAGCTATTTATATTGTTTGGAAATAAAATGGCACGTAGATAAAAGCAGTGACAAACTGTGCAATAGTCGTCTAAAAAATATGTAAAAATATTTCATAACTGTCGGGGCACTGGCTGACGTGTCACTCACGGATTTAGAAGTGTCATAAAATCATGTGTAATCGGCTTTTCATGGGGCTTTCACAATGACAGCATAGGACAGCATAGAGGAACGATTTTCAAGAAATATAATAAAATTTCCATTAACAAATATACATCATATACAAATATTCATACATTTTAACACTTGTATAACTCCTTCTTTTTTGAAGTCGGTTAAAAGTCGGATAGTTTGACAAATTTTCAAAGTTCTCATTAGGTAATTATAATTTATCGCATACCTATAGCTAAGTGAAAAGCCCCTTAGTCGCCGCGTCGGTTCCGGTACAAGTTAAGTATTATTCAAAAGGAATGAAAAAGACAGTGTAGACTTTTCTGACTGAACTTAGATTACTTATTAGAGAAGCAAAAAACTGTCTGTAGTTTAAAACTTGTCAATACATCCACTAGCTGATCCGACCTTGCATCACTCGGATGATCCTGAAATAACTTTGAGAAATCCTTCCTTATCCCTTGTCTATTTAATGGAATGGTACCTCCATGTAAGACATTTGCTCTCTTTATCTGCTGAGCGGGTCAAAGGTAACTGAGTCTCTTTTCTTTATTTATATAAAATAAAGAAAAGAGTACCTAATCGATCCGCGCCAGTAATCCCTCCGAGACTTGGCAGACATTTCTACCCAAAAATAATTGAAAAATTCCCCTCCTGTCAACTAAGCACCTACTGTGATACAGGATCTATATCCATCACTAAGGGTAGCCTGAATATACATTTTCTAGACAAGTACGTTCCATCTTAGGTTACATCAATCACTCTCCATCAGGAGTAATTTTAGGAAGGCGCTTACTACGTCTTATTATTATTTCTTCATATATATATTTCCGTTTAAGTATATAGGTCACAGAAAATGTATGAAATCAGAAATTCTATACAATTCCTGGGAAATCCAAAGAAATCCAAAAATCAGCCGTTAATTTATGTAATAAATTATAAGTTTTACACATTTCCTAGGCTTTCTATTAAATTCCTAAACGGCATTAGGAAGTGTTTTAAGACTTATTTCGTGATTAGAAAACATATTGTTGTGTTTAGAACGGGTACATACCACGATATAACACGATGATTTATGTGCCGATATTTCGACCCAGTTACATGGATCATGGTCACGACAGGACTGCGGTGTTGCGAGGTGTGTAGCTGGAACCGTCATAGGCAGTAACGAACTACCTATGACGGTTTCAGCTACACACCTCGCAACACCGCAGTCCTGTCGTGACCATGATCCATGTAACTGGGTCGAAATATCGGCACATAAATCATCGTGTTATATCGTGGTATGTACCCGTTCTAAACACAACAATTAGGAAGTGTGTTATGAAAACTAACGTAAATACTTTTATCTACGCTCATTGCTTAAAGTTCGAATTATGAAATCAAAATGTGTCACATATTGACCTACTTTATTCACAGACTTCTATAATTATTAAAAAGTTATTCATTATAACATCGCTGTACTATGGAAATATCTCTAGATAGTTGAATAATTTCCATTACGATACTCGGCTCTGGGTTCCTGTATTTTTATGTGTCGTCATCACAGACCAGGGAATAACTTTCTTTTCTCTGTGGTCGTCATAGCCAAAAGAGAGTGTATAATTTTCTTTTTTTATATATGGAGTCCACAGACAACATTTAGTTGGGATGGGCCATGATCGACCATAGACAACAATTAATTCACGGAAACGATAATTTTTCCCTGCCTTATATGACTGATTAAAAAGTGTGTTCATACAGAATATTGAAAAGAATTATGTATAATTTTTGATTATTTAATTATCCACTAAAAATATACTTTATCTGACTTGTATAAATATTTTTCTACTCTTTTTTGTTTCATGACTTTTTTAACAGACTATACGCAGTTTACAACTGAATTTTGGCGCCATATCTAACTTTTAACATTTCAATGTGTTATTTTTGTTACTTAGTCAAAACTTAGCGCGGAAAAATGTCTAGCAGTGAAACCTACCAAAGAAAATTTAACTCCACCTGACATTTTAGTAATTGCAACAAAAATGACCCACAATCTTTTACCAACAAAGTGAAGGGTTTACGACAAACGTTAGCAAGATTTTATGGTTTGGATTTATGATAATTTGAGCGTAGATAAAGTAGTGTATGAAACTCTACATAATTAGGTATTAAAACACTCGTGTGATACTATTAAAAAACTCGCCTGCGGCTCGTTTTTTAAACTCACACTCATTTTTTAATACCCCCCATTATGCATCCGTTTCATAAACTACTATTTTTACTACACATTAATTTAGCTTTTACGATATTGCTTCAATGCGTAAGCTAAGCTCTTGGAAAGCGTAAGCGTATAAACTACGGTTGCTACGTGCTACACGGCAGTGCATCGTATTGAAATACTTGGTGGTATTTAGTTTTCACTATTGTATAAAAGGGAAGTACTTATGTAGTAACTACCCACAACCGTAGTAAAGACCAAAACCTGGAAGAAAATGATGCGAAGATTTAAACGTACCTAATATTGAAACAATCATAATTAAGAAAAGTGGTTTTTTACAAGTTTTTATTTAGTTTCTCCTGTCCCGATTATTTGTTTGTATGTAATTAAATCTTGCATAGTTAAATTTAATTCACTTCTCGGTTACGATTGAGATGAAATTTTGCATTCATGTGTAAATCGGATGACGATGCAAAATTATTTTGACATGGAGCTGATCTGATAATGGAACCTAATGGTGGCCATAGGAACTCTGTAAAAAGACACAACCTTATGGAATTTCGACTCGTTCCTTCTTGAAGTCTACTTTGGTGCTAACCTAACCAGGATGGTTACCATCTAGCACTTATGGATGGAGCGTAAAATTAACAGGAGCTCAGTAATTAAACGTTATAGCCCCATCGAGTTTGGACTCATTTGATTCGTCTTGACGAGTACTTTGATGTTAGATGGTATTCAAGGTCTGGTGATGAGAAGAATACGGGAATTGTTTTTTTTAATGATGATTTGCTTCTGGTTCAAAGTTTTTTCAAAATTCCAATTACTACGCGACAGTTGAAAAGTAAGCATTAGATTAATTTTTCAATTGAACACTATGTCTTTCATCGCGTTATAATTGGAGAGGTCGATCAAGTCAGATATAGTAAAACACCCTAGGTTGAATACAAGAATCACAAGATTGTAAAGATTATTAGGTTTATAAATGGCAGCAGCCTTAGTTTTAAGTATTATCCCTATATTCCATAGAAAGACATATTTTAATTATTAATCATAAATATTTTAATCGCACTGTTGCATAATACTGATACGTAGTCGAGTTAAAACCATCCACGATAATTAAAAAGTACCGGTTTGGTGAATCTATAGTCACTATTATAAAATAATAATAAAAATATTATGAAGAAATGATTTCTACAATTTTTTTTTTAATTAATATATCAGTACCATTTTATATTTATCACAGGTATTTTTTTTATATTAAACGGGACAAAAAGTAATAATGCTTTTAGACTTTCGGTATAATTAAAACATAATATTTTCACGTTCCAGTCCCTCAATTGAAAAGTTTGGACTTTCCGTCGTACATTTATAGCAGACCTCTTGTGAATATGAAATGCGGACATCGGAATATTAACTCCGTCATTAAAATATTCCGAAAATGAATATTCATCAAATGGTTACGAAATTCATCCAGCCATGATTACAAAAAAATGTGAAGGAGTTATATAGTTACTTATTATTAGGTTTTAAGATACTAATAATTTTCTTATTAATCTACTTTTCGTGGTTAGATAAATCCTAAAGTAATCCTTTATTCTAATATCCCTATATTTTGGGAATTCATTCCTAAATTATAGGGGATATTATAGGTTCGAATTCTACGCTCTACACCGGGTCGACGTCCATTTAATTTTTTTTACCTTAACTAAAGCTCTAAAAAGCTCGAACTACGTACCTTAATTTTTAATACAGTAGAACTCTATCTAAATCTGTACACCTACCTAAAGTACGATTTATAAATGCTAAGTAAACTTCCAAATTTTACATTACTTTTATAGAATTTGTTTTTGAAGGTTTTTAAACTCGGAAAGTCACAAACAACACTGAAGTCTCACAAACTTTTGTCACAGATTAAAAAACATCAACTGTAAAGAACTGAGGCATTTCCGGACCCGAAAAAAAATCTCGCGCGCGATCTCGCACTGAACAGTTTATAGTTTTTGAATGTCAACTTTGCATTCGAGTTTTGAATTTCATCCGAACATCGCGCAGGCTGTTTCGGCGGGAGCACCAGGGACAGCGTCAGGCTGACTGGACGCGACGGCCTTCAGTACGCAGCGCGCATGCGCAAACAACCTCTTATAATTTGATATCTCACATCGCCGCCTCTGTGATGTGCTGTGCCAGAATCAGACTTTACATTATTCAATGTTATTCCCATCACAATTGGTCCCGTGTATGTTACACGATGATGATGATGAATTCAAAGGTGTTATGATTAGGTAAGATTTTTTATTTTATTTTATTGATTTGAAATTTTTAATTATTAAAAAAAACTTTATCTTGCTAAGGATTTTATTACTAATCTAATTTAACTTTGGCGCGAGCGCGATGAATACGATAGTGAATCCCGTACTACCGCCAGCAGATCGAAAGCCCTACACAACCCCTTAGTTTCTCCTGTCAGAGGGGTATCTCTCTAGAAACTACGCGGTTGTGTACGGCTTCATTTTCTGTCTTAAAAAATACTGACTCAACCTATTTTAATTTAATTAAAATTAACTTACGTATAATGACGTGGTGGGAATTTCGCAGACCCCGGCCAAACTTTGAAAATCATTACGTCATATTTAAAGATATCGCCGTGCCTTTCTCGATACCTTCCGGATTTTATTGTGGTGAATGGATTGGTAGTCAATTTGAAAGCGACACGCCAACACTTTCGGTTGTGGAGCTATGCTTTTTCTTTGGGCGTGAAGTCAGGTCAATCTACGACGAGATTAACCACGTCAGCAGTCAGCACATAGACATAATAGGCTTATGGCCGTCAAATTGCGATAATCCCAATATCTTCTTCACGTGTTTATATAAAAATCTCTGCTCGAAAGTGTCGAGTTAAAGAAATTAGTCCAAGATTTGTGAGTTACTCACATAAAACTCGATACTCGGACTAATTTCCTAGGATACACATTTTTATGCAAAGATTTTGATATAATCATGTAAAGATGATACTGTCATTCTCGCAAATTGATTGCTATAAGCCTGTCATGTCTAATTAGCGTACAAATTGCAAAAAACCACGAAAATTTTGAATTTCGCGGGCAGACCCGTTGATTTCACGTTAAGAATTTCATAATTTCTAAGTTGGCTCCGGTGGCTGATTCAATTGTTATCAACCTAAGTTGGTATGATTTCATATCAACATAGCATGATAGTTGCTAATTTCCAGGAAAAGAATACCGAAATAGACTTTTTACCTACATAGTGAGGGTTTCTAACTAACAAACGGAGGAAACTAACAACGTCTAGTGAACTATTTCAGTTGCCGTTGGTTATCTTACGACTATACTGTATAAGTGATTTAAAGTTCCACTGCAATAATATACTGGAACGAATTAGGGGTTAATAAGCCTGATCTAAACAAGTTATTGTGATTTGGTACAATATTTGACTGTATTAAGATAAGATAAGATAAGATAAATTTATTGGTAATCAAACAATGTGGGTAACTTAAATAACATTTTGAAGCCTTAACGTCTAAATATAACTAATGACTTAATGGAATTACAACTTTAATCACAATTATATTTCATACATTTTATTCTTCAATAATAATAAACACAATCAGGTATACTTTCATTGTACTGGCAATTTCGCACTTTTATTTATTTTGTTTTTTAAAACTGACCACCCTGATGGACACGCTGTCCCAGCCTACGTCCGCGCCATGCTTCATTCTTTTATTGTGCGCGGCAATGAGCACTCGACTACAAAAACACGTCTCGTTTTTGTTATTTTAGGTTCAAAGTAAAAAAAAAAAAATTAAGTGTTCAGTGTTAAAACTTGCTTAATTTTCTATACTGATAATGCTTAGACGCTAGTAAAATTTATTATTATAACAAAAATAAAATCAAATCAAATCATATAATTGTGCATTCATCTTCGTCAGACTCCGAGGAAAGAGGGTAAGTGAAAATTAACCTTTTTTCCCAGATATCACATCAACTCAAATATCAATGCTGACGAAAGTGTGTCCAAAAATTGAAATCCTAAGGCATCTCTAAGCTAACTTGGAGGGTATCACATTGAGGTTATCACGAAAGTATAGCATGATGCGCGAAATAGTCCAGGCATCTCTAAGCTAGCTTGGAGGGTATCACGTTGAGGATACCACGAAAGCATAGCATGATGCGTCAATGCTCCTGGAGGTTGACTGCGGGTCAACACGAAGGATTTTAAAAAACTTCAAAGGACTTTGCGGATACCAACGGGGGACGATGTCGGTGTGGCGCTGTTCTCGGCTTCACTACAAGTGGCTCCGCATGACCTCCCGGACTTTGATCCCGAATTGCTATCGGCGCTCAGTCACAAGAACTATATTAATGGTTAGTCCCGACAGTTGTAAAATTCTAGCCGACCTTCATTGCAAAGAATCAAATAGTTTATTTGATATACTTGCCTGGCTTATGAATAGCCAGTTAAACGTTATAGCCTTTTATCAGTGATAACTATTTCACGACTTAAAAACTAATTCCACGAGGGTACCAACGCGTCGAACTTTTCTAACTATGTACCTACAACAATAATGTTTAGATTTTGTGGTGGAAAATAATTTTACTTACTTTCGAAAATTAATGTTCAGATTGTGTAATGGGATGATAATTTAACTATTAGCTCAAAACTCAATAAGTTAACAATATTATGTATAATGTACCATTAGTCTGAAAGTTTCATTGAAGTGAATTGTTAAATTCTTTCTGAAACTAATAAAAATCTTAAACCACAACGCGTCCTGAACTGAGAAGAAGCTTAAGTATTGACAAATGACATTTTGTTTCGACAAATGACAAGTAATTAAAGTTCACGAACGGGACCAGATGTTTTTTCGGAGAAATAGTTTCGGGCATTATACTAGTTTCAATGGTTACTGATCGTCAGGTGTTGTAAATAAAGAAACCAGCAGGGCGCGGCGGGCGACTTTGCTATCGACACCCACCGCTGGGACAGCGCAATCTCGTTTCTCGAGAAACTAGCTGGCCCCCTCTCGTTACGGCTCGGCCAGCAGGGGGGGCGTGACACACTTGAGTATTGGCGATCAGCCGCGAGGAAGATGCGACGTGGCAGCGAGTCTCCAGCATCAGCCACAACAAGGACGAGGTTCATCGACGACGCTAGACATTAAGGTACCTATATGCCAGTTGTCTTCAACATTTTGAAGTTTATTGGTTACATATCACTGACAAGGAATCCGTCACGATCTATAACATGATCTAGAATTTCGGGAGTTATAATAAGTGAAGACTATTTTTTGACTTTCACTAGGTGTACAAATGTACGTACATTCAATAAAATATTTTAATGAATTGAACAAATTAAGGAACTAGCTCCAAAAAATTATTATTACATAATACCATTTTAAAAATCGTACACTAACACAGTGTACCGCCTTACACGTTCACAACAAAGAAAAAGCGACAAATGTCTTTGACAATCGACATTTCTTTTTTGGGTGAGATAATGTGGGAGTGAGTCAAGTATGTTCGATTATAGTTAAGATGTGTCTAACCTCAAAATCTTACGTGGTAAAAGATACATTCTAAATTTAAAGGCGTTGAATGAATTTGTAGTTCAAAATCCTTTGAAATTGATAGTTCATAGAACAGCTTACAGCGAATACTTAAAAAGGGTTTTATGCCTATGAACTGAAGAACCTTATTTTAAAGTACCGATTCATCCTTGGTAAAATACATAAAGAAGTTGTGACTCATCTCAGATACTTACCGCGGTTTTTTCATGAAGATTTGTTAGGTGTTAGAGTGTTAAAGTTATTTACTACCCTCAAAACATGCTCAGTTTCCTGGTTTTATTTTAATTTCTGACGATATGGCAGTATCGTTACCCAACCGCAAACTATGACGTGAATTATGTAACAATTCAAATTCTGTAAAAAAATTATACGCTTAACTCGTTGTATCATCTAAGAGTTAAGCTTAATTCCGATTAAAAGTCCTAAAGTCCACTCCTCCAGCTATTAGGTATGGATGGGGTTACACAGAACGTCTGTAGAAACAAAAAATGTAGTCCGTAAGAAAAATTAGACTTTAGACGCAGCTGTTCGTCCATCATCGGTTATCCTATCAGATGGCCAGTGGTTACAAAACATTTTTTAAGTCATCTAACTCCCTTAAACCTAAAAGGTTGAACTAGTGATTCACACGATTTCCCGGTCTAGATGAAGACTAATTCTTTTCATTAGAGGGATTTTTGTTTTTGTAATAATTAACGTTAAGATGAATCGAAATACCTCTTTACAGAGTTGATGGCCATATTTTTCGATACATCTATTTTGATACACATGATTTACATCAGTTGCATAGAGGATATCAAATATCCTCATTTAAACGATTGGGTTAATTGTTTCTTATATGGAAATTAAAGATAATCAAAAGCTGACCAAGAGTTACATCCAGTTAATGGGATTAAGCTATCGCTGTAAAATTATATACTTCAAAGTTATTCAAAGAGTTCAATCCAGTTATTGAATTTATCGCCTCTTGCAATAATGCGAAATGTAATCAATATGAACCCAGACGTCTTAGAAACAGACGCATTCTGAACATTTTGGAACACCAAGTTTACCTTTGCTCTTCTATACATTCTTCTAGAGGTAGAATGCTTAAAAATACTATTATAGACAATGCTTTAGACATACATCGTCTAAGGACCTCTACAACTTTGGATTTCCTTCTTTTACATAAGGTGTCAAAAGACTTACTTCTTATAGTACATTTATTGATGATAAATAAATAAATATGGTCTTTCCCTAGAGAACCACAATTCATAGGAATTACTGGAGGAAGTTCTCTGAAGGCATTAAAAAAAAAAAAAAAAAAAAGGACATTTTGTTGGAATTTTTAATAATCTATATGTTTCAAAAATTTTGTGTTATTTACAAAGTTTTGTGACAATACTGCTTTAATAACGACTGAGATCCGTACAATCCGTACATTATAAGTCAACCTCGTAATTTCCAACAGAACAACTTGTTAACGACGTAGCATATGGTACGATTACTTGTTATCATTCGGCATTGAGTTTAATTTCTGCTGATGATTTGGGTCAAATAAAAAAAAAAATATATATATATATATATATATATATATATATATATATATATATATATATTACATTGCGAAAATGAATAGATAAATTAACATCAAACACCACACAGTAGCACACAATATAGTATGCTAACACATTGCTCAATGGGCTGATCTTGTAACTTTTTTAGCTTTAGGCAGTAGACACAGCACAGAATGAAAACATTAGCATTAGTTAAAGTTAGTATTATTGTTTTTATATAATTCAAGGGAATTATTGAGTTTATACAACGCCAGCTACTACTCAGGGCGAACCAGTTTTAATTATACCATAATCAAAACTGAAGAGAAAGTATAAAAATTTGCCACAGCTTTGAAAAACAAATCGATATGTCGTTTACAAAATCTTAGACCAAGATATATAATAGACAACCTCCTGATAATGTTGAAGCGACCTCATAAGGTCGCCTGCAGGCAGACCACCGTGAGAACGTGTCTGCCGAGGAATATAATCTCTCACGAGAGAGGTCTGCGTTTCAGTGTACTCAGCACCAAGTACGCAACACTTCCTCGGCGAGCACGTAGTTTGTTGCTTGACCTCATCAGAAAAGCAGTCTGCTGGTAACAACCATTACGGACGTTACCTAAGTTTTATAACCTCTTATTGAGCGATGATGCTTCTGTCGCAATAGCTCTTTTGCTCTCTAATCATTAATCATTATAATCTATCTAAATATAAATTAAACCTATTTGTAATGTGACTGGTTTATTGATCCAGGAATTGAACGAAAAGATTGTGTTAATTAAATACTTCTGTGGTATAAAGAGGACCTATTTCCTATTATAATAGGAAACAATTTACTATCTGTTAATGTCCATAATTTAACAAAAATTTTCATCTCTAAACATCTACCTGATTGTGTTTATTATTATTGAAGAATAAAATGTATGAAATATAATTGATGATTAAACGAACTTACCTGTAAGTGAAGTTCTATCACAATTATGTGAATACATTTTATTCGAAAATAATAATATAAGGTCCCTCCCATACCCAAAACCCATGAGTATAATACGAAAATTTTGTTAAATATTCTCTAAAGAATGAAGCATGGCGCGGACGTAGGCTGGGACAGCGTGTCCATCAGGGTGGTCAGTTTTAAAAAACAAAATAAATAAAAGTGCGAAATTGCCAGTACAATGAAAGTATACCTGATTGTGTTTATTATTATTTTCGAATAAAATGTATTCACATAATTGTGATAGAACTTCACTTACAGGTAAGTTCGTTTAATCATCAATAATATCATTTGATTCGAGTCAAGTATTTAGTTATTTAGTAGAAAATTATATATAATACTATTAGATGAGCCAAAACTTATCTAGATAAACTTATTAAGACACTTACTAAGTACCCTTTTAATAGATTTAGGCTATGATCCTTCAAATTAAGTTATCAAATTGAGTGAAGCTTTCGCGAGACAAGACTTTGTTTAAAACTTTACAATTCGCGGACGGCGCAAGTTTGTTGTGGAGTTAAACGAGCGCTGCGGAAAATATTCTAATAATATACAACTTTAGGATGAATCTTCATTTTGCTGAACATACTTCCTTATTATGAGGTAATTCAATTTAATGAGGGCCACCATTGGCGCTACTGGTACCTACAAGACATTTTTATTGAATTTTATGTGTGTTTGAGTTATTGATTAAACATATTAAAAAATCAGCACTTACTGACGTCACGCATACGTTTTTAAGCTCCGCCCTGAAGCTGGATTTTAATGCTGTCAAAACTGTAAAATGGCGCTAATCTATATGCGACCAAGAGCGGTATGTGCTGTCGCCTGTCAGGCGTCAGCGGCATCGAAGTGTATGAAGCACGACGCCATATTTGAGAAATTTTTGGCTTCAACTTACGTCACCTCTTTCCTGTCCCCTTAGCTTCGTATTTCGTCGGTTTGAGTGCATGTTTGTTTGTCTTTCACGCCCATGCTGCATAACCGTCTCCGGCTCTACACGTTGGCCGACTCGACGCGAGCGGCTGCAAGTGCGAGAGAGGGGTTAGTACTTAGGTAAGGTTAGTCTAACTAGTTAGTCAGTTTGTTACCACTTCCAAGTTAGTACGTTAACATGATCACTGACCATCAGGTGAGATTCAAGTACTAACTTACAGAAAAAAATACTTATTTATCTGCTTTTATCCCGGATAAATCCATATTTCCAGCAGGATTAATGTAAAACTGAAATTCACGGAGTTGGACCTGTGTACGTCCGTCACTGATTAAAACTCTCATGCATGTAAGAAGTTCATATAAAAACTGATTAATTGACTTTTTAAACTCCCTTGCTTGTGGCGACAACTAGTTGCAATTATTTTCTTTATTTTGGCGCAGAGATATTGGAGAGCTAATGCTCTCCAATATCTCTGCGCCATTTTAGAGTCCATTATTAGCCACGGGTCCCCTTTCATAATGAGAAGGATTTGACCTATACTACGTATTGCTAGGCTTCACACACTTTTAGAACATTATGGAGACCTATCAAGCTTGCAGGTTTATTCAAGACGTATTTATTTAGTGCAATATTAAGTTGCCTCAAATTGGCCACAAACACCATATAGATCCTAAAAGTAAGCGGAATGAGCCTTAGATACGAACGCCAGACCATCGATTAGATAGCAAGCGTCTGAAGCATAGAGTTACTGTTATCCAAATGCCACGACAGTTAATAATTCTTCCGGAATACAGTAAATACTACTATAACAACGCAAGGAACTTTTTGGCAATTTTCCCCTTAGACTATTACGACACTCCACAATCATGTCGCCTTGTCTAGTAACTGAAATCTTTGGCAGACCGTTAAACGTGAACTCATTTCTTACTTTGGAACGAAACATTATACGTATCCAAAAGTAACATATTATGTGGGCAAACTACTCTTGTTAATGGTGATCGCAGACATCTGCACCACCTAGAAGTCTCACAAAAGCTTCAAGTTAAGAACAATGTACCTGAAGCGAGGCGAAAGCGATGAATGAAAAAAGATAATACTTTTTCAGTAATATTTTTATAGTCGTTATTTTACAATTTATAAAAAGACTTCGCTGTGTGTCTTGCGGTAATGTGCGATAAATTTTGAAACTTTCGTGGATCTCATATTTAGTATGCATGAAATTCTTGTCATTCTAATATTCTAAATAGCTATGGTTTAGTGATCCAATCAGGTATTTTCAATCACGTTCGATTTCAAATTCCATGATCAAAGTATTTTTGGGTTCAGGGCCCACGATCAAAGATTCATCTTTGAAGGTACCTTGAGACTTGAGAGCAATCTTATGAACCCATTTATTAGAAACATTTATATCAATTAAAAGGAAAAGAAGTTCTTACAGTATGTGTAAGTTTTAAAACGTACCTACCTACTGTATCTCATCGGAATTTGTCCCATGTCTGCCAGTTATTGCAGCTGGACTTTCTACCAATTGGACCTCGAGAAATTCATCGCATAGTTAACTGTAATAATAATTTTTATCTAAACTAAATAAAAAAGTAAAGTGAAAAATATTTACAAAAAGTATGTAACACCGTCCAAATGGTCGCTGCCCAAAACACTGGCGCTATTGCCTCGCTGTATAGCTAGGCAGGCTAGGCGTAGCCGTTGGGCGAAGTAAGCGCCAGCTCTTTGGTCATTCACCTGACGCGTGAACCAACTTTAATAACAACCAATAATTTATATTTTGATTTTTAGATCAATTTGAATGCTTATTTATATTATGTATGACGATTAAAAGAAAGTAATATGTAAAATATGTAAGATTTTAGGCACCGCAGTCTTCAGCTCTGTTCCTATTTATTATTTTTGTTATTAATAATCCTATACCTTTAAACGAGCAATTCTTGTAAGTATATATATTTCTATATAATCTGGATCTCGGAAACGGCTTAAACGATTTTCATGAAATTTAGTATACAGGGGGTTTCGGGGGCGATAAATCGATCTAGCTAGGATTCATTTTTAGAAAATGTCGAATTTACCAAAAAAAAATGACTACTGCTGCCATCTATTAGCCACCGAGCGAAGCTCGGTCACCCAGATATTATGTAATTATACTCAAACTTTACCAAGTATTTGAGTTTTGCATAAGTACAACTTTTGTAGCTCCTGCGACTCTTTAGGTAGTGTGAGAAAAACATCAGTTATTTATTTTGACAAACCGGATCTCAATAACCAATAAATGAAAGTTATTTGTTATTCGACTGTATGTAATAAAAGTTTAATCAACACCAAAACGTAAATAAAACCATGTTTGGAAAATTTAATTAATACACTTTAATCGAAATAAAATGACATGAATTTATTATATTTTTATCCTATAAGGGACTATAAAATCATCGTTATAAGGTATTATAAAATCATCGTTCAAATAGTAACTCAGTGGTTCCCAAACTTATTTTGTCTACTGCCCACTTTGAGAATAAATATTTTTTTAGCGCCCCCATTTTTTCACCTATTTAAAAACCACTATAACTTCAAATTGAATTAATTAATTATTGTGACCTATATATGTATATTAACGGAGAATTCTAAACGAAACTTTTACTATAACCCGCAACTTGAAACCTGAGCGCAGTAGGTAACATACAACGGCGCTTAAGGTCTCAAGTTAACTCTTACGGGCTCCACCTGCCAATAAGAATGATTATTGAAACGCAACTTTATAGTATTAAAACAGAGTATCTTTTATTAAAAATATAACTAAAATAATCAATCCTTATATAAAAACTAATGTGAAGGATGAATCTGATGCTGTTTAATAAGTTTGTTGATATCAGGTTCCAATTTACTCAAGAACAGTCGCAAGTCGCCACGTTCGGTAACAAGCAAACGATTTCGCTTTTTAGTAAGCAATGTTGTCACAGCACTAAATCCACGTTCACACAAATATGACGATGGGAATGCTATCAAGAATCGTTGAACGATTGACCACAATCCAGGGTACAATTGCGGGATCGGTTTTTGTAGCCAAAATTCTTGGTAACCATTTTTGAACTTGATTTTTATTTCCTCGTTTGTTGTCAATTCTATAAGTTCTTCTTCCAGCTGAGGTGACATTGCTGTGTTGACATTTGAAAACGGATCCAACACCCAGTCTGGTATTTCCAAGTTCAAAATGTCCTGGTATCGTTCGGTGAAGTCAATGTGGAGGTTTTCCAAATGTTGGCAGTAGGCAAACAATTCGTCGTTACTGCATGATACTGATAAATTTGGAAAATTGTGAAACTCACGTCTGCCCAGATTCTTTTTGTGTAGAAGCAGTTTGGCTGCGAAAGCAGCAACGACGTTTTTTGTTTTAATTAAATTTAGTTTATCGCCTTGCATTTGGAGATTCATGTCGTTGAATAATTTATACAGGTCTGTCATGTAAGCTATATCATTTTTTGATGTTATGAGCTTGTCGTGCAATTCTGTATCTTTAGTTTCCAAGAACTCTATAACAGAGTCAAACAGGTTGTAAAATCGAGTCAGACAATTGCCTCTTGATAGCCAACGAACTTCAGTATGATACAACAAACGGTTGAAATCCTCGTCATTAGTAACACAAAGCTGATGAAATAATCTATCATTCAAAGAGCTGTTGCGGATTTTATTGACTGCTTTGATGACATATTGCAGTGATTGAAATAGTTTTTCACTTAAGTTTCTAGCAACTAAATGTTGTCTATGAATAACGCAATGTACACCAAGGACATCTGGAATTTTATTTTTTAAGTACGCTATGAAGCCTTTATGGCACCCTGTCATAGCCGGAGCGCCATCCGTAGCAACTGAAATAATATTTTTCAAAGGAATCTCTTTCTCATCGCAAAACTTTTCCAATGTATTGAATATGGTTTCACCTTTTGTATCGGTCTCTAAATTTCTAGCAAATAATAGTTCTTCACATATTTTCTCATCTTTAATAAACCTCACGTAAGACAACAACAATGCTTCATTAGTTGGTAAAGTGGACTCATCGAGCTGAATTGAGAATTGACTTGTCCTCAGGTGATCGCACAATGATTCTTCAATGTTTTCAGCCATTTCATCAATTCGTCTTTGCACAGAATTATTACTCAAAGGAATTTTTCGGATAATATCTGCGGCCGGTTTATGAAGCACAGTAGTTATTACTTCATTTATTGCTGGCAATATTAACTCTTCTCCGATGTTATGTGGTTTGCCTTTTTGAGCAATTAACAAAGAGATATTGTACGAAGCTCGAAGTCCGTCGTCATCTTGCTTAGCAGCCGCCGAAAATAGTTTTGCTACACTTGGCTGTGTATTATGCTTCTTCTCTAGGTCTTGAAAATATGCTACATTCTTGTCTTTCTTATCTGGATGCATTTTATTCAAATGATCTTGCAGCCTTGAAGGCTTCATTGCTTCATTCGAAAATGTTTTTAGACATAGAAGACACAAAGGCGACGATGGGTTTGTGGGATTTTCAATAAATCCGAATTTAATATATTCCGCACAGTATTGCCGTCTCTTCTTTTTTACTTCCGACATTGTTTTGCAATGAGAAATACGTTCAACTTCGCGAGTAGTGTAGAGGAGGTGTAAGTAGTGCTCATCTATTACGCGCGAGACCACAAATGAAAATAAAATAAATATTACATTGTTTATATAGAAATGCTTAAGCAGCACGCACCGACAGGAATAAAACAAACATGCATAAACTCGTTAATCTCATTCGACGCTCAATCGTACTCAACAAGTCCGAACAAGTATTCAATGAATCATCCGACTGCTACAGGAATGCACAATTCGGGTTATTTAACAAAAACTTGTTAAAACATGATAGATATCTACGAGTACTAATAACTATTAAAATGCGAAAGTGTGTCTGTTGCCTTTTTATTTGTGTCTACTTTCATTACGAAACGGAGCGACCGATTGACATGATGATTCATTTTTTCTATATTCAATAAAATATGACAGATATATGAACTACGCGGAGAGAAATATAGAATCGAGTTTGAGCAATCTTTTAATTCATATTAGTTGATGTTCACAAGTTGTTGTTGAGAGTCGAGAGCTCTTGCAGTTAAGAGGTTGTTTAAGAGGCCTACTAGCTAAATAAAATTACAAATCACCCCCCCGCCTCGACACAACGCCCCCATTTTCTTTCTGGGTCTCTTACCGCCCCCCTTGAGACCTGCAGCGCCCACAAGGGGGCGTTATCGCCCACTTTGGGAAAGACTGTAGTAACTAATGCGTAATCTGTAAAAACATGTAAAGTAAAAACATATATGCATAGGAAAGCTTACCCTAAAAAGGAGAGATTTCTTCCAGCAACCCTAAAGTGTGAGACAGGTGAAGGGAAAAGTGGGATAGGTCATAGGTTTCTAGATTTTAATAAAAAAATATAATATAACAATAAAGGAAATTAAAGCCATCTATACCCTAAAGCAGCGCTTCCTGCCTTATCAAGCCAATAATGAACATAACTGCCACGCGTTAGAATTCCTTGAAAGGCTTACGCAACGAAATAATTAATGTTAAATTTCTCTTTCGCTAGCCGAAAACCTTGTCAGTTGGAGGTGAGAAGTATTTAGCAGAGGCTTAGGCATGCTCTTAGAGAACAAAGTTTGAACAGACGGAGTGGCGACGACAGAAGGGCGTCTGAATTACAAAATCAATTGATATTCCGTAGACGTTTTCAACAAATTTCCTAGGATTAATTCAAGGATAATTTGTTTTAATCAAATTAAAGTTGCAATGTTTGAATACCGTTTTATGTACATTGTAAAGTAATTTATAACTGCTTCATGAAATTGGCCTTCGTTCGTCTCAGCCGACGGACGTCCACTGCTGGACAAAGGTCTCCTGCAATGATTTCCAACCGCCACGGTCCTGCGCTACTTGTATCCAGTGACTTCCCTCAAACCTCTTAATGGCGTCAGTCCATCTGGTCCGAGGTCTGTCAACACTGCGCTTTCCCGAGCGGGGTCGCTATTCCAGTACTTTGGGTCCCCAACGTCCGTTGGGCTCCGAGCTATGTGCCCCGCCCATTACCACTTCACTAAATGAGTCTAAATTGAAATTGTTCTAAAACAAAAATTACTCTAGAAACCATATTCAAAAGCTACGCTAATATTAATTTGCAGGAGTAAATCGAGTATAACTACATAATGCACATAATTTTTGGTACATCATATTTGTTAAGCTATGCTATTGTTACACACATACTATGTTATATTTGTATTGCGTATTAAAACTTCAAAGTTTAATTTTAAAGATAGATTTCCTTTAGATTCATATGAGGCGAGCCTCTTCGAATCCTTATTAACAGAACCAGCTGTGCTATTCTACAAAATGTCCATCTTTGAAACAGCTGCCAGACGGCTGCCAACCCGAAAAAGGCATGCAAAATTGTACTCTATTACAACTGACAAATTCATAGATGCATAGATGTACGCTCGTCGCTGTTTTGCAGAATAGCACGACTGCTTATAATTGATGATTAAACGAACTTACCTGTAAGTGAAGTTCTATCACAATTATGTGAATACATTTTATTCGAAAATAATAATAAACACAATCAGGTACACTTTCATTGTACTGGCAATTTCGCACTTTTATTTATTTTGTTTTTTAAAACTGACCACCCTGATGGACACGCTCTCCCAGCCTACGTCCGCGCCATGCTTCATTCTTTAGAGAATATTTAACAAAATTTTCGTATTATACTCATGGGTTTTGGGTATGGGAGGGACCTTATATTATTATTTTCGAATAAAATGTATTCACATAATTGTGATAGAACTTCACTTACAGGTAAGTTCGTTTAATCATCAATTATATTTCATACATTTTATTCTTCAATAATAATAAACACAATCAGGTAGATGTTTAGAGATGAAAATTTTTGTTAAATTATGGACATTAACAGATAGTAAATTGTTTCCTATTATAATATGAAATAGGTCCTCTTTATACCACAGAAGTATTTAATTAACACAATCTTTTCGTTCAATTCCTGGATCAATAAACCAGTCACATTACAAATAGGTTTAATTTATATTTAGATAGATTATAATGATTAATGATTAGAGAGCAAAAGAGCTATTGCGACAGAAGCATCATCGCTCAATAAGAGGTTATAAAACTTAGGTAACGTCCGTAATGGTTGTTACCAGCAGACTGCTTTTCTGATGAGGTCAAGCAACAAACTACGTGCTCGCCGAGGAAGTGTTGCGTACTTGGTGCTGAGTACGCTGAAACGCAGACCTCTCTCGTGAGAGATTATATTCCTCGGCAGACACGTTCTCACGGTGGTCTGCCTGCAGGCGACCTTATGAGGTCGTTTCAACATTATCAGGAGGTTGTCTATTATATATCTTGGTCTAAGATTTTGTAAACGACATATTGATTTGTTTTTCAAAGCTGTGGCAAATTTTTATACTTTCTCTTCAGTTTTGATTATGGTATAATTAAAACTGGTTCGCCCTGAGTAGTAGCTGGCGTTGTATAAACTCAATAATTCCCTTGAATTATATAAAAACAATAATACTAACTTTAACTAATGCTAATGTTTTCATTCTGTGCTGTGTCTACTGCCTAAAGCTAAAAAAGTTACAAGATCAGCAAAGCAAAGTTACGGAATGAATAAACTCTTATTAAGGCCCATTGAGCAATGTGTTAGCATACTATATTGTGTGCTACTATGTGGTGTTTGATGTTAATTTATCTATTCATTTTCGCAATATAATATATATATATATATATTTTTTTTTTTTTTTTTTTATTTGACCCAAAATCATCAGCAGAAATTAAAGTCAATGCCGAATGATAACCATTAGTAATCGTACCATATGCTACGTCGTTAACAAGTTGTTCTGTTGGAAATTACGAGGTTGACTTATAATGTACGGATTGTACGGATCTCAGTCGTTATTAAAGCAGTATTGCCACAAAACTTTGTAAATAACACAAAATTTTTGAAACATATAGATTATTAAAAATTCCAACAAAATGTTTTTTTTTTTTTTTTTTTTTTTTTTTTTAATGCCTTCAGAGAACTTCCTCCAGTAATTCCTATGAATTGTGGTTCTCTAGGGAAAGACCATATTTATTTATTTATCATCAATAAATGTACTATAAGAAGTAAGTCTTTTGACACCTTATGTAAAAGAAGGAAATCCAAAGTTGTAGAGGTCCTTAGACGATGTATGTCTAAAGCATTGTCTATAATAGTATTTTAAGCATTCTACCTCTAGAAGAATGTATAGAAGAGCAAAGGTAAACTTGGTGTTCCAAAATGTTCAGAATGCGTCTGTTTCTAAGACGTCTGGGTTCATATTGATTACATTTCGCATTATTGCAAGAAGCGATAAATTCAATAACTGGATTGAACTCTTTGAATAACTTTGAAGTATATAATTTTACAGCGGTAGCTTAATCCCATTAACTGGATGTAACTCTTGGTCAGCTTTTGATTATCTTTAATTTCCATATAAGAAACAATTAACCCAATCGTTTAAATGAGGATATTTGATATCCTCTATGCAACTGATGTAAATCATGTGTATCAAAATAGATGTATCGAAAAATATGGCCATCAACTCTGTAAAGAGGTATTTCGATTCATCTTAACGTTAATTATTACAAAAACAAAAATCCCTCTAATGAAAAGAATTAGTCTTCATCTAGACCGGGAAATCGTGTGAATCACTAGTTCAACCTTTTAGGTTTAAGGAAGTTAGATGACTTAAAAAATGTTTTGTAACCACTGGCCATCTGATAGGATAACCGATGATGGACGAACAGCTGCGTCTAAAGTCTAATTTTTCTTACGGGCTACATTTTTTGTTTCTACAGACGTTCTGTGTAACCCCATCCATACCTAATAGCTGGAGAAGTGGACTTTAGGACTTTTAATCGGAATTAAGCTTAACTCTTAGATGATACAACGAGTTAAGCGTATAAATTTTTTTACAGAATTTGAATTGTTACATAATTCACGTCATAGTTTGCGGTTGGGTAACGATACTGCCATATCGTCAGAAATTAAAATAAAACCAGGAAACTGAGCATGTTTTGAGGGTAGTAAATAACTTTAACACTCTAACACCTAACAAATCTTCATGAAAAAACCGCGGTAAGTATCTGAGATGAGTCACAACTTCTTTATGTATTTTACCAAGGATGAATCGGTACTTTAAAATAAGATTCTTCAGTTCATAGGCATAAAACCCTTTTTAAGTATTCGCTTGTAAGCTGTTCTATGAACTATCAATTTCAAAGGATTTTGAACTACAAGTTCATTCAACGCCTTTAAATTTAGAATGTATCTTTTACCACGTAAGATTTTGAGGTTAGACACATCTTAACTATAATCGAACATGCAGTGACTCACTCCCACATTATCTCACCCAAAAAAGAAATGTCGATTGTCAAAGACATTTGTCGCTTTTTCTTTGTTGTGAACGTGTAAGACGGTACACTGTGTTAGTGTACGATTTTTAAAATGGTATTATGTAATAATAATTTTTTGGAGCTAGTTCCTTAATTTGTTCAATTCATTAAAATATTTTATTGAATGTACGTACATTTGTACACCTAGTGAAAGTAAAAAAATAGTCTTCACTTATTATAACTCCCGAAATTCTAGATCATGTTATAGATCGTGACGGATTCCTTGTCAGTGATATGTAACCAATAAACTTCAAAATGTTGAAGACAACTGGCATATAGGTACCTTAATGTCTAGCGTCGTCGATGAACCTGTTCCTTGTTGTGGCTGATGCTGAAGACTCGCTGCCACGTCGCATCTTCCTCGCGGCTGATCGCCAATACTCAAGTGTGTCACGCCCCCCCTGCTGGCCGAGCCGTAACGAGAGGGGGCCAGCTAGTTTCTCGAGAAACGAGATTGCGCTGTCCCAGCGGTGGGTGTCGATAGCAAAGTCGCCCGCCGCGCCCTGCTGGTTTCTTTATTTACAACACCTGACGATCAGTAACCATTGAAACTAGTATAATGCCCGAAACTATTTCTCCGAAAAAACATCTGGTCCCGTTCGTGAACTTTAATTACTTGTCATTTGTCGAAACAAAATGTCATTTGTCAATACTTAAGCTTCTTCTCAGTTCAGGACGCGTTGTGGTTTAAGATTTTTATTAGTTTCAGAAAGAATTTAACAATTCACTTCAATGAAAATTTCAGACTAATGGTACATTATACATAATATTGTTAACTTATTGAGTTTTGAGCTAATAGTTAAATTATCATCCCATTACACAATCTGAACATTAATTTTCGAAAGTAAGTAAAATTATTTTCCACCACAAAATCTAAACATTATTGTTGTAGGTACATAGTTAGAAAAGTTCGACGCGTTGGTACCCTCGTGGAATTAGTTTTTAAGTCGTGAAATAGTTATCACTGATAAAAGGCTATAACGTTTAACTGGCTATTCATAAGCCAGGCAAGTATATCAAATAAACTATTTGATTCTTTGCAATGAAGGTCGGCTAGAATTTTACAACTGTCGGGACTAACCATTAATATAGTTCTTGTGACTGAGCGCCGATAGCAATTCGGGATCAAAGTCCGGGAGGTCATGCGGAGCCACTTGTAGTGAAGCCGAGAACAGCGCCACACCGACATCGTCCCCCGTTGGTATCCGCAAAGTCCTTTGAGTTTTTTTTTTTTTTTTTTTTTTTTTTTTTTTTTTTTTTTTAAAATCCTTCGTGTTGACCCGCAGTCAACCTCCAGGAGCATTGACGCATCATGCTATGCTTTCGTGGTATCCTCAACGTGATACCCTCCAAGCTAGCTTAGAGATGCCTGGACTATTTCGCGCATCATGCTATACTTTCGTGATAACCTCAATGTGATACCCTCCAAGTTAGCTTAGAGATGCCTTAGGATTTCAATTTTTGGACACACTTTCGTCAGCATTGATATTTGAGTTGATGTGATATCTGGGAAAAAAGGTTAATTTTCACTTACCCTCTTTCCTCGGAGTCTGACGAAGATGAATGCACAATTATATGATTTGATTTGATTTTATTTTTGTTATAATAATAAATTTTACTAGCGTCTAAGCATTATCAGTATAGAAAATTAAGCAAGTTTTAACACTGAACACTTAATTTTTTTTTTTTTTTTTTTACTTTGAACCTAAATTAACAAAAACGAGACGTGTTTTTGTAGTCGAGTGCTCATTGCCGCGCACAATAAAAGAATGAAGCATGGCGCGGACGTAGGCTGGGAGAGCGTGTCCATCAGGGTGGTCAGTTTTAAAAAACAAAATAAATAAAAGTGCGAAATTGCCAGTACAATGAAAGTGTACCTGATTGTGTTTATTATTATTGAAGAATAAAATGTATGAAATATAATAGATATAATAGAATATATCGGGAATAGAAATATAATTGCTACGGTAAGAGATACGAATAGCTATAGGTAACCCTATTACTTAACCAATGACAGAATTAGGTTCACCCCACAACAACCCTAAGTATGTTAGGGACACACTCGTACATTATGAGATTTCACGTTAACCGTCCCACGTAGCAAGCGTATTTCAAATGTGGTTCCATGGGAGCTCGTTACATTACAACTCTCCGAAGTGTGTTTAAGAGCATGGGCCAAAGGGGCTACGATCTACATTCGTGATTTTGATATTGTTGGTATTTGTAGGTTACGGAAAATACTTTGAAGCTACATAATAATTATTGCGTTATTTTACGGAAATCCATAATTAGCAGGACAGATTTATTCTGTATGGTCCAATATGCAGGAACATCGCCCACATAAAACAGGACACACAAAATTTCTGCCAACACCTTCTTCGACGCTCGTTTCGTCCCGACACCGGAACATCCTCAGGCGATGTTGACTTCACACTACGAGATCGTAGAGTCACATAATTATTGTTAAAATTGGCGAAATGCTAGTTGGAAATAATCTGTTTTATTATTAATATAATTGTGGTTATAGCGGCAACAGTAATACATTATCTCTAACAAGTGTCTAACTATCACGGTTCAAGAGTTGTATGTATGTAGGTGATAAGTATCCCATGCTATTCCTTAAAATAATAGTCATATTTGATATGTTTCAGTAAGAACACTGTGTATTTTACATAATATTATGTAGTTATTGATTTTAAGTGCATATTTTTGGTTAAATAATTAGATAATAACTGCACAATTCTTTGCCTGAGTTGTACATTTTACTGATAGGTAGGTACTTACTTGGTTTCATTTTGTTATATTATTATGCAGGTCTTCCTATATTCATTCATCATCTCATTTATCTCAATTACAATCTGAATTATTATTGTAGTAAATTATGCACGAATGCGTTGGTCTGATAAGAAGCTTAACACTGCAACCGTTGCATTCACCTATGAATACAACAATTTAAGTTATGTGTAAAAGTACCTACATAAACTATTACCTATTTTCTGAACCAAGTCTCACTGAATAAAAGTTCATTTTCCTCCGGTAGTAGGTACCTGTAGGTTAATTCTTATCCCATAGAACTTTGAAAGAGTGAGTAAGTATAGAAGGAGCAATTGCTTTTTTAATGTTTGTACAAATAGCCATCGAAATACTAAAAGCGCTACTATTGGAAGTATCTGCAGCAGTAGTTTCTATAGTTGCTTTAGGTCCAAGGCATTTCACTTACGCTTAGCTCTATGACTCTGACAACTGTGGGTAAAATCACATAGGAACACCTCATCAGTAGAAAAATATTTTACAAAAGAAATTGCTCCATGCGTTATACTCTGATTTTACACTGATCATAGCGTGTAAAGCTTTAGTAAACTCCCAGCATCGCCACTGAATGTACTGTAATTTAAATGGAACGTGTAAAATTTTCATACTAGCATTATAAGCCTTGCAATGAAGCTGTGAAATTTAATTCCCAAGAGTGCTCCTAAGTGGTAGATTTAAAACAAGGTCTTGGAAATGTAATGAAATTATAAATGCATCGCGAAATCCACATGCGTAACAGCACTTGGGCCTTAAATCCGATATTTATCCGAGAAATACGCACCAAAATAAACTAGTAAAGACTATTTAAAATTTTATAAAAGGACTCCGATAAGAAAGCTCAGGATATGGGCATCCGAACGATTTTCGTACAAGCAAACAGAAGCGCCATCTGTCCAAATTCTAAAGGTGGCTGCTGAGCAAACTACAGCACGGCCGGTGGCCTTACTGTTGGTGGCAAAATAAGCATTTTTGGCACCGATAAACTTCGCGCCAACCGCCCTGTCCAGGGTATATTTCTATTGAAAAGTAGTTTTTGTATTGTAGAAGAAGAGGAAGAAACACTTTATTGCATACAAACACAAAACATAGCAAAAGAAACACAGAACAAAGAAAAAAGATAATAGTGATGGTATGCAAAGGCGGCCTTATCGCTGCGAGCGATCTCTGCCAGGCAACCTTTAGTGGGATAGGGCTGAGGATAAGTAAGTATTGTAGATACAATTATTAAACCCAAGCCTCTGATTCCCTATTTCAGAGAAACTAGTCAGCTCAGCATTGTAATAGGCTGATAATGATGTTTAGAGCCAGGCTCGTAAACCAATTCTTGAGACTGCACGACTCATATAAAATTCAGTCCGAGTTCGGTCCATATTTCGTCGGATTTAAATCGTGTTCAGTGCACAATGACTTTGTGGTAAGGTCGTGAAAATTAATTTGTCGGAGTGTTAGAAGGCTTGATATTATGATAATTATAATATTGTAGATCACATCTGATCCAATAACGTTATAACCACGTATTAGAGTACAGGTATATGTGAAAACCATATGAGATCATGATAACTGTGGCCAGATATATTATAATTAAATGGTTTCCGTGATTATTGTTCCATATTCGTAATATTATTAAATGGATTCTTATTTCTGTGATCATTTTTGTATGAAATAAATGCAAGAATAATCGTATTATTTTATCACTTATTCTTTCTGTATAAAGCTACTATCCTATGTTTTTTTAGTTTCTTTTTTCTGTCTCATATTGTCTTTTTATTCATTCACTAGCAGTACCCGCGGACTCCGTTCCGCGATAGAAATATTTTTGTGCTTGTGCTAAAACCTTGGATCATGACTGGCATCTTAAGGTGTATAAGAAATAAGTAGAAATAAAATGCAAAAAAAGATCCGATTAGATCCCTTTAGTGAAATACTAAAATTAAGTTATTCTAGATATCAAAATTGCTGCAACAATCTAATCAAAAAGATAAAACGCAATTATGATAGAAAGCAGTTGGAAGCATCGCTTAAAAACTCAAAAACACTTTGGCAGAATATAAAATCGCTAACTTAAATAATAAGAAATCAGATAATACGCAATAACTTAATATTCATCTCCTATACTATCAGTCAATTACATAAACCATTTCTTCGCCAACATAGGTAAAACCTAGCTGAGGAAATCAATTCCAGTAGTAATGGCGTTGTTTTTAAGGAGCCCCATAAATCTCAATTAAACTCTTTTGGGTTATTAGGTATGGATGACAGTGAAGTTAGTAGAGCACTTATGAATCTTAAGACAGATAGCTCCCCTGGGTGGGATAATATTTCTTCCAAGTTTCTTAAACTTGCTAAGAATTACGTAGTTCCTGTCATCTGTCATTTGATCAATCTTTGTTTTGACACAGGTATCTTTCCCGCACAGTTAAAGCGATCCAATGTAATTCACCATACACAGTGGCGACAGGAATGGTGTTAATAATTATCGTCCAATTTCTATCTTGCCTACAATTTCAAAAATAATAGAAAAGATTATTTAACGTTCGATTACTAAATTATTTAGATAAATACCAACTTCTTTCTGAATCACAATTGGCTTCAGACATGGAAAATCGATAGAAGATGCGGTTTTAGCTCTTACTTCATTTATTGATAAACAGCTTGATAGTGGTCAAAAATGTATAGCTTTATTTTTAGACTTAAAAAAAGCATTTGATACCGTCTCTGTCCCCATCTTGTTAAAAAAATTAGAATATCATGGAGTCAGAGATGTCTCCCTGGCTCTTTTTAAAGATTATCTTAGTGGACGAACTCAGAGAGTTAGGATCGGTAAGTACACCAGCCAAGACCTAAATGTCAATTACGGTGTTCCCCAAAGTAGTGTCTTGGGGCCTACGTTGTTCCTACATCAATGAGCTTTGTAATTTAAATATTAATAATGCCAAAATTTTCTCTTACGCAGATGACACTGCCATAGTCTTTTCGGGTTCTACATGGGAAAAAGTGAAAAATACAGCCGAACAGGGGCTTGCTACGATTTCGACCTGGTCGAGTACCAATTTACTTACGTTGAACACAAATAAGACCAATTATAATATGTGTCTTTCCATCTACAAAAGGACGCAGCCTAAAAGTGATTATAGTATCACATTGCATACCCCAGACTTTAGTAGTTTGTGTACCAAATGTTCCCGCATACAAAGGGTTACCTCAACCAAGTATCTCGGTATTATTATCGATCAAAGATTATCATGGCACGAACAAATAGAACTAGTCAGTAGTTAATTTGGATTTTTAAAACACTACGACATAAATCCTCTAAGACTTTACTAAATAAAATATATATAGCCCTCGCTCAGACAATTCTAAGGCTATTGCATCCCAGTTTGGGGTGGTGCAGCAAAAACAAAGTATATAGATGTAGAAAGAGCTCAACGATCTCTTATCAAGGTCATGTATCATAAACCATTTAGATAACCCACCCAGCTTCTTTATAAAATATGCAACTTATTGACAGTCAGACAACTTTATATATTACAAATGATTCTCAAAGTTCACATATCTGTTAAATTTCAACCCTCTCTATTAAAAAGAAGAAGAAAAGTAAATGTATTAAATGTACCTGCCGCTAAAACCTCTTTTTCTCGAAACCAATTTTCAAAAAAATCGAAACACCTTTATAATAAAATTTTGAATATTTACCCTAGAAAATCGATGACTGAGTGGTTGCAAAGGCAATCACAATCATATGAAGAAATAGAACAACTATTAGAAAACATGTCTAAATTAACATAAAGTTACTACTAATCACATTCTCCCTTCACTTCACCACACATACTTTCATACACACTCACACGCACAAACACACACACACACTCTCAAATACACGCATTGTTAACATTTTTCTCCTTGCATGCTTTAATTATATTGGTCTAAGATCCCGCCATACAACGACCTTCACCGAGCTGCTTATTGGATGAAAACTATTTTATATCCAATTAAATATGTCAATAAATATATCGCAAGTGGGTTGCCTAAAAAATTTCAGTCCAGGGTATGATTAATTAAGAATTTAAAAAAAACCATTGTAACATGGACTCCTATTTGTTACAGTTTAGTTGACATCGTAGTTCAAATTAGATTGATGTTATAAATAGTGCTTTTTGCCAGAAATAATTTCCTGGCTGAGGAAAGTATTTCTGCTCTATATTTTTTGGCAAAAGAAAGTTAACGGATAATAAAATCGTAGGTAAATAAGCACAATTGCAATTTGCGACCTGAATCGCTCATCCAATCTAATTTGAACTAAGATGTCAACGGAACTCTAACAAAGCGGAGTTCATGTTACGATGGTTTTTTTTTAAATTCTGAATTAATCATACCCTGGACTGAAATTTTTTAGGCAACCCACTTGCGATATCAGCGGTCCTTTATTGACATATTTAATTGGATATAAAATAGTTTTCATCCAATAAGCAGCTCGGTGAAGGTCGACCTTACTTGGGATCCCCTACTATATTACTTATAAAAAATCAAATGTATACTACAACGAATAACGATCTACCGTCAAATAATAAATATAAAGTTGTTATAGAAGAGCGGTACCTCCTGCCACAGGTATTTTTATATACTTAAAAGAAGGTGCCCACTGCCCAACCCATACAATGTACGAATCTTCGCTTTTCTAATTAATTATTAATTGTTAATTGATTAATTGATAATTAATAATCTAAAGTAATCTAACGTAACTATAACTATAAAGTAATATAGAACATATTACTTTACCAAAAATTGAAGGCTGCAAGCCCTTATAATCATAAATTTGAAAGTAGGTAGTGATTAACGTGTCGTTGGCTCCTTTACTGTTACGCAGGTTGCAAAACGGAAGCGCCGGCTAAGCTACCACCTACGCCATCTTTATTTGAATCGTGGTACTAAATTGTTTTATCGGCTCAACAGCCCGCGGAATTCAAATATTATGTGGTTTTTCCAATGACGAAGTATGCGAGACGCGTCGTCTAAGAGGACGAGAAATATGTGACGTATGTTGAAGCCAAAAATTTTTCAAATATGGCGTCGTTACCGCCCGTAACATTTCGGTCCCGCTGACACCACATTGTCGTTTCATTGATTACCTACATATTAAATGATCAGCACTCAGTGACGTCACGCATACAATTTTAGGCTCCGCCCTGAAGCCGGATTTTTAATTTATCAAAACTGTAAAATGGCGCTAATGTATGCAACCGACAGCGATATATGCTGTCAGCGGTACCGAAATGTAGATTTGACGTAAACCGTCAATAGTTGACATTTCTGTCAAATGTCAATTCACAATGAAAGACATGCTACCGCCATGATGAATCTTTGTTGAGTGTTGCAATTATAAGCAGAAATACTTGTTTTGTACAGCCGAAAAAGCCATTTTTAAAGAAAATATTAAGGTAAAAACTGTTTTTTGTGATCTGGGCTAAATCCATGTACATAGTTAAGTACATAGACCTGGCCCAGGGCTCATACATTGATGCAATGTCTCCTTTATTTGAATGATACATTAAAGTAGCAATGTATAACGAACTATAGAAAATAGTTATCATCACTGCAAGTGTAAATACAGAATATGACTCATAAAGTGGCTCTAATTTCACCGCAATTAGGCACATAATGACACATATAATCGCAAACTGTGACTCGAGCCGAGCGAGACGGTTTTTTTTTAATTTTATCTACTAAATAAAATTATTTTAGTATTATTTTATTCACAAGTGTGTCAAAAAACATATTTACAAACATAATTAATACCATATGGGCCAAATAAGTTTCAAAAAAATTATTTATTTTTAATCCACAATTTAAACAGTAAAACATTTTATATCGATGCAGTAAAAGCAGTTATTGTGAGTTATCCGTAGGAGATAGGCATACGCTATCGCGGACTTTTTTTACAGATTTTGATACGTTCTTTAACATTGTAGAACATTGTTTTGCTCTATCCTCAATAGTTTCCGCAGCGCACGCGATGAAAGCAATTTTTTACGACTTGGATTACATTATTCAGATGACAGTACAGATGCGTAATTAATTTTGGAAATTATTATAGCCTATGATACTCGACACTAACGTAGCTTTCTATTGGTGAAAGAATTTTGAAAATCGGTTCAGTAGATCCAGAGATTACCCCTTACAACGTCACAAACTCACAAACATCGTTACGCTACCTCTTTACAATATTAGTATAGATAAGAGAGATGAATTATTCCACAAAACTGATTCGCTGGTCTGTGAATTATTCTCTATGCACGAAATAATACTATGCATGAAATTAAGTACATAATATTATAGTACTTAATTACATGCATAGTAAATTGAGTGTAATTATAACTACAAAATTATACTTGTAGAGAGTGAGACTAACTTACAAATAATATCAGCGTGCAATAAACGGAATAATATAATCAATTCTAATAAGGACATCTCAAGCAATAAGATCGTATATTATACACGGCAATAGAGCAATTTCTGAGCATACCTATTAATCCCACGACGATAGAATTACACGAAACATTATTACACGTTCGTGGAGACGCTGTAAGATTACACGCAAATTGTGGCACGTATCCCGCGTATTTTAACACTGGCTCCATTGTGAGCTCTTCGCATTACAACCCTCTCAGGACATGTGCTTATAATCCTGTTGTAATCATTTGTATTGTCGGATCGTTTGGCAATCGTGAACGTGGAGCTTGACTGGTTAGTTGAATGTTCTTATACAAGGATTCTGATTTTAGGAATTGCTTTGGATTTTATTTTTATTGACTGTCTGACCAATAAAAACCAGTGGTAGTGAATTGGTTCAGACCACTGCCACTGCGGTAGTGGGTCTCGACCCAATCGGTTCAAATGCCGGGGCCTCAGACCTTACGGATTTATGTGCGTTTATCCTATCCCACTAATATACTAGTATAAACGCGAAAGTTTGGATGAATGAATCTATGTAACTCTTTTACGCCGCAAGTACTGAACCGATTTGGCTGAAATATGAAACATAGATAGCTTATAATCCGCATTAACACATAGGCTACTTTTTAGTCCAGAAAAATCTATCAGTTCACTAATTGCCGTCGCTCATGAACAAAATTACCGACTATAAATTAAATTTACTTGTTATTTCACATAGGAAGACTTTCAATCTGGTTTAAGCAGATATGGATAAAGGTTCAATACGCTTAGCTGGGGAGATTAACGCCATGTGGAACGTTGACTCAACGGTTATCATTCTGATAGTCGTTTCAGACAATAGGCGTGAGAGCTTCGACTAACATTTTAAGTAGCTTTTGCTAAGCTATGTGTTCAGTACTCGGCATACTGAATGCGCTGGGCCTGGCGGGGAGCGGCGCGGGGGCGACGGTCAGCGGTCAGCACACGGCGCAACACACAATGGGACGGCATTCACGGCACGGCGGGCTCCATAACCACGCGTAGCTACAGTCCGCACATATCATTCACAAAATAAAGTACCACAATAACTACAGTGAAGAACATATTATTTAATCACATCAACCCTTCAACACTATGTTGGATCCAGAGTTATAAAACGTAGTGTAGTCGTTTTCTCTAGAGACTTATTTTGACTATAGGGCTCGTTTATTTTTGAATAAATTAATTATTATTAATCAACAAGTCGGGACAGATAATCTCATCTGTCAAACTTGGGTTTAGACTCTTCTTGTCTGTCCGGGTAGTTACCAACGCAGTGTCTATTATTCGACCGTGAAGCATAGTAATGGTTAGATAGGTTAGACAGGCACTGTAGTATTATATAGTACTGGGCAAATGAGACTTAGAAACTGATGTCTAAAAGTGATTAACTTATTGCAATGCGTTGTATCCATTTCTGGGTTGTGCCACACATAAAAAGCGATGTCTGGTGCTTCCGTTACTTGGGCAATAATCTTTTATTTCTTGTTCAGGTGGTGAAAGTATCAGTCATCGTTTTATTTACATATAAGTTTGCACATTGTTTTGATCCATTTTTTTTTTAAATTATGGATAGGCTTGCGCTTGACTTCAATCATGGATGCTCTAAGGTGGAGCGCGCTTGCCTAGAAAATGCCTATTCACTCTTCTCTTAATGGCACCCAGGTTGTACTTGGCTGGGAACACAGAAGCTGGAAGGATGTTCCACACCTTAGCGATACGTATCAGAAACGTGGAAGAAAATCGTTTCGTCCGAGCTTGCTGGACATCAACCACCTAAGGAATAAGGATGCCACTTCTCCGGGCGTCTTGCGGTACTGTGGTAGAAAGGTGAAGGATTGTTGAGTTCTTGAGCACACTCTCCAAACTTTATCCGGTAAAAATCCTGTTAACAGGCAACCTTGCGTCGGTGTTCTAGACTGAGCAATTTTGCCCGCGTTAGCGATTCCTTGCCGATTATTCTGCGTACGCGGCGATCAACCGAGTCCAATGCATCGAGCACGTGTATGTGTGGCATAATATGATGTTTTATACAACCATCATTTAGTATTAATACGTATGTACATTCGTTTGTTACCCGTGGTATCCCCAATAAGCCTCCAGTGGTGTTACAGGTACTTTTCTTGCCCCACGGTGAAATTAGTTTTCCCGTGGTACCACCAACAGTTTCAAAGCTACGGGCCAGAAAAGTTGGATGGATTTTTTGCGGAGCTTTTCAGTTTATAATCGATCACGTGAAGTTTATTACACGTAAAGAAAAAGATAAAGCGTTGAAAGGGGCAAACGAAGCGGTCGGCTCGCCCGGGTGGAATTAACTAGCCGCGACCAATCGCGTCCTTGCCCAATAAGTTGAGTTTTTAAAACTTTTATTGGCTAATGGTTTTGTCTGGGGACTGCACTTAAAAGATTAACTTAAGAGCTTTTTGCTTTCTCTCAATAAGTAACATCATTACCGAAAACCTGATTGGTGGAAGATTTTAACATTGGATAAAATTGTGTACTTAAAAACTTTTTAATTGTCCACAATATAACTTGTAACAATGAAATTAATTGTGTTATTTACTTTGAGACCGATACAAGTCGGTGGAATGAAGTACTGGAATGTACTGACATCTGGCGCATTATCTTGTAAGCGTAGACCTCTCGTTAAGTGTGGGAACACACCTACGTAATTTACGTCGCCGAAAAATCGATTGGCATAAGGAATGTACGAGTATTATTGTTTAGTGTCAACCGAATGAATAATACTCGTAGACCGAAATAATTCATTCACCGAATAGATGGCGACACAAGTACTTATGTCTTAATTATAAATAAATAAATAAATAAATAAATAGTGGACAACATCACATACATTGCTCCGATGCCTTAGTAAGTAGCTTATGCTCTTGTGTTAAGGAAATCAGAAACAACGAAGGTACCACAACACCCAGACCCGAGACAATGTAGAAAACTTATTTTTCTACACTGCCCCGACCGGGGATCGAACCCGGAACCTGACGGAACCTAGAAGACATGGCGGCGCCTTGAAAACCGGCACGCTAACAAGTAACCACTCAACCACGGAGGTCAACCAGGAAATAATTTATTGGACAAAAGTAATTGTATTATAAAGAAATTTTTGATGAACACAAAGTAAAGCGACGCTGAAATTACTAAATCCAACCGAGGCAACATAATGGCTTACTCGGAATTGCCTTGCAAGTTTTCACAGTTAAATAATAGGTCTATAAAAGTGTCTTTCAGCGGACTCTACCCTGAACGATCGGTCAAACGATCTGATAACGGTTGGTAAGGTCAGATGGTAGCTTGCTGATGCACGCGATTAGTCAATTTTGGGGGAACACGAAATAAAAAATTTAATTCTTTTGATTGTTGTAAATTACGACATGACATGCGTTGAAGTGGCGATAATGTAGAGACCATTTTTATTTTGAGTGAGGTCTAATTTAGGAAATAGAGTTTTATTATATGGATCCAAAGTAGTGGCGATTGCTTTGTTGTAGTTCCACAATGAATGAAAATGTGAAGTTTATAAGTACTATTTATGTTTTAAGTAGGTAATCGATGATAGCCTGGGTTAGTACAAGTTGTCTGATAAAATTTTCAAATTTCGATTCGGTTAAAAGCTCTATCGAATTTTCAGCATTGTTGCATCTTGTACTAACACTGCAGAACTGTAAGGTACGAGTAAGTTCAGGATTTTATTTATATATATAACTTTATTGCACACATGACACAGCCAAAAAATACAGATAGAAAGACGGCCTTATTGCTAGAGCAATCAGGCAACCTTTAGTAAGAGGTTCTTGTACAAATTTGAAGCGAAGCGAGTCTACTCCATATTTCTACAAAAACTTCTACTAACCATATTGTACTGGCACATCGTGAAGTACTTCAGGAATATTTTTTGTCTCTATTCACTCAAGAATCAAGACATACAACTGAAATATATCTTAACATTTCCGTAAATTTTTGAAATTTACCTATTATTTCCTTTTAGGATAAATTCAGAAAATCAACGCTAAACTTTTCCCCGAAAGAAGTCAGCAAGTAAAGTTTATGAGTTGATCAGGCGGGACAAAAGTTAAGTCTCGAGAGATTCGCTCTACGCGGTCATGGATTTTAACTTAGTTTGCTTAATTAACTTCGTTCTTGCAAGCAATATCGATTTTATGATGAAGTTCATTTAAATTTCCCGGATATAATATTGAGGCATCTTTTATTAATTTAATTGCAAGTTAGTACTTGACTACAATGTCATTTTCACTTGATATCCAATAAGGATTAGATACATCGTATTGGTTTGCGATTCTTGTTTTTTTTTTAGTGTGTTTTAAACGTTTTTCCCATTGATATAATGTATAAAATATGATTAATATAACTAAAACCCTCCGAAACGGCTTGACCTATTTTTATGATTTTTTTGTATATATTCGGAAGGTCTGGGAATAGGTCGCAAACTATTTTTAATACTCCTAAATGGCAAAACAACGACCGTGGTCAGTTAAATATTGCATAAAGATCCATCGTAAATGTACGGATATATTATTGGACCATTATTGGATATCCGTTCGGATACTCGTATCGATGGCAATATCAGACACGCAGTAAGCGGTTCCTCCATTAGTGACAAATGTCCAATGAGACCCGGACCTTTGAAACATTTGTTAACAATTTGTAGCAATGTTCTACCTGCAGGTCGATCGGCTATCTTTTGTCATGTATCATTGATCATATCCAAAAAGATCCATGAGAATTGTAATTGCAACAGTTACGTAATAACCGGTATCCCGTAAGATTTCTCAAGACTGTAACTATGCGTGTATATCGACATTTTAGTGGTGGGATGTGGGTGAGATTGACGTACCTATAATCCGACTAATTTAAATATCCATGGTAACCTAACGATTTATATGGATACAGTAGCTTTCTTAATCTGAATGCAGGGCTTGAGTACGACTGCAGACTGCAGTGTAGTAGCAATGATTGCGTAGCAAAGCCAAGTAGTAATTACTGTTTGAAGTTACTGTCTAGCTGGGAAAATTTTTAAGCATAACAACTCGCAGTGTCATGATATTGCAATTCAAAGTCATGACACTGTCTGTATATGACATGATCAGGAATATCACTCAACATAATGTGAACGTCTTTCTAAAGGTTGGTATAACTTGTTCCCTGCAGTCTAACAGTCAATGTCAATAGGTAATAATTTGCCTATTGACTCTTAGACTGCAGGGAACAGGAATCTTCTTTCATATTATAAGAGAGGGATTTAAGCTGAGATGCCACAACAAACCTACCTGGTGATTCCAAGAAAGTATGTAACATTCAGTTCCTGTTGTTGAAACTTGTTTCTATGCTATTTTATAATACAAAAGGAAAATCTTTAAATGTGGTGAAAATATTTTCAAATCCTTAAGATAAAAGGAAGAGATATTTTTGAAAGATTTTTCATCTATTGGACCAGATAACTAACTCGTTTTATTGTAGCGTTCTCATAAAAAATATATAGGCGTTTTGAAAACATTTACTTGTAAAACATATTTAGCTTACACTTATAAAAGCGCCTTTGATGAAAAGCAGATATAAAAGATTATACAGAATCCTCAAGAAGTTTTCCTCTTCGAATCTGGGTGAAGTAAGACAAATTGGACGCTTTAATTTATCTTCGGTATTAAACAGCTCTGTAAAAGCGGCAACTGCGATAAAATCATTCATGGTTTTGAAACGAAAAGTCGGTTTTAATTAAACATTACGAACTATATCTAATGATAAATTAATGATTTTTCTCCTGCGTGTGTGTGTTTATGCGTGTGTGCGTGCGTGCGTGCGTATGTGTGTGTGTACGACTAATAACGATTGTAGTGATCAGTGGCGTAAATCGTGGTCCATAAACGATACTGCGGTCGGCTTACTACGGACGCTGTTGGTGCCAAACATGCCGCTGTTATTGGTACAAACGTTTTTATTCATAATACCTACAACGTTCGTTATTATCCTTGTAATATTTGATTTGGCAAAGATAATATACCCAGCATGAAACAGGTACATAAAATCACTGTAATGCTAATTTACACGTTGGCCGAGGCGAGGCGAGTGACTCCAAGTGGGAGTGAGTGGTTAGTACTAATCTTTCACTCGCCTTGCCTCGGCGAACGTGTAGAGCTAGACTAAACTGTTCAATCTAGGCGCCAATATTTCGACCTATTTTAATTGCATAGGCCGTCGCCACAACGAGACTGCCGTGTAGCGAGGCGCAAAGTTGGATCCATCATAGGCCGAATCGTTCTATTTTCCTTCTTGATATGACTTCACTTCTCTATATTTAGATCGAAATATCGGCACCTATTTACACTAAGCTTTCATTTTTGGGGTTCTTTTTAACTTGCAATGTATGTTTGTTCCGAATTATGCAACTCGATTTTGAACAATAATTATTGAGCTGTATTTTATACACTCGTTTAGTTCGGACGACACTGCATGGTTAGCTATGTGACGCCATTGTAAATCCAACATGGCGAAAATCCCAAGATGGTCGTCTTAGTTTTCATGCTCATGCATCAAATTAAAGGATTTTCTGAGAGGAGAAAGCGTTGTTTTAAAAAATAGTTTTTGTGAATAATAATTTTACCTAGGTACTTGTATCGTGTTACACATTACATAAAATAACATTATTAGAAGTACATTTTCTTCCAATGATCCGGTTCAATTCATTTAAAAGTATGCTATATACACGATTTTTAACAAGCTGAAATTCTGAATATTGTGAAGATAAATGTTACTATAACATGTATGTCATTCTACAAAAGCCGGCAACATTTTACGTGCTTGTAAAAAACGGTCATCAATGTAACGAAGATGTATGAATATTGAATTCTGCGAAGTAAACGAGATCACATCACAGTATGGTAATGAAACCTGGCAATATGGAGAGCTGCAATAAGCAATTCCATTATTTGTGACAGAAACTTTTTGTATGTAAAGCAAATCATTGATAGCTTTTTTATTCAACTAGTTAGTAGGTGACTGTAAACTTAAATGACGATAAGTATGCATAAATGAGATCACACTCAATTAGTACTACTTGGTGAATAAAAAAGCTACGTGCATAACTTTTTTTCTTCTATTGCTAGGTTTTACTAGAGATTTGCCTATAGTAATAGACGTATACAAAGGACACGGCGGACCGCGCAGAAAAATGTCGATAGTTTACTTTTGTGATTTGTCAAAAGAGTTTTTTGGACACCAACAGTGTCAGTAGTAATCCATCCGCAGTATTGTCTATGGACGGCGGTCTACGCCACAGATCACTATACTCGTTATTCCGCAGTTTGAGTTTCCACAGGAATAGGAGAAATTTTGCGCTACTTTTTTCTTGTATGAAGAAGGTTGATGTAAAATGTTCCAATGGGCTGGGATATGAACTTGAGGATCAAGTTCATATCGATACCAATCTGTGCCAATAGTACTTTATTTACGCTCGAAACAAAAATCTTGTGCTCATGTTGTACCACTTGCGAATGTTTTTGAGCCCGGTAATTCTTCTATGTCATCCAGGCTACTACAAGTTCCTCCTTCAAAGAGTGCTCCTGCAATGTTACCAGAAAAAACCACTTGAGGATATTATCTACGAACATTCTGCGAAGAGAGAACGACTAATTACTAATAATTAGTCGAAGTTTGTCTATAACCGGGGGTCTGATTGCGTAAGAAAAACGTATTCATCGTTATCGTAATTGTTACTAAATTCTGCTCCCCGATTGGCTGACGTAAATCAGGGAGTCAATCAGCGGGCAGAATTTGTATTTTTTTTTTAAATATAAATATATATATATATATAGTGGACAACATCACATACATTGCTCCGATCCCTTAGTAAGTAGTGCCCTTGTGTTAAGGAAATCAGAAACAACGAAGTTACCACAACACCCAGACCCGAGGCAATGTAGAAAACTAATTTGTCTACATTGCCCCGACCGGGGATCGAACCCGATTCGAATCGAGATGGCGGCGCCTTGAAAAGCGGCATGCTAACCACTCAACCACGGAGGTCGTCAATTTACGATTACGAATAGCGATGTTCTTCTTACAAAATCTAGGGCTGGTCTTCGTATAGTAGTCATTGAAGTTCAGATAACGCTCAGCGTCATTTTAAAAACAATGAACGAAATTCGTTTTCCGCGAGAAAATATCTGAGCTCGCAACGAAAATCCTCTTTGAGAAAGCGCTTCCGCCGAGCTTGTTACCTCAGCCTCGGGGCTTAACCAGTGGATGAAGGCGAATTTTTTAAATGGACCCCACAAACGTTATAATATTATCAGGTAACCATTTAAGCGGTAAAGTAGGCTTTTCTTTATTGGTAAACTAGCATTTGGTTTGAGAGAACTTTGTCCGTACAGATTTAATTTTATGTGATGTAACTCATGAATGAAGGGCTATGCATGATAAGTTAACCCGTCGAGTTAATGTAATAAATACCACTTCCCGAGAAAAGTTCACTCTCAAATACGTATGTAAAAAAAATAGTCGACCGAGGCTCAGCTGGTCAGGAACACCACACACAATTCTTCCAACACTTTCTTCGACACACGTTTCGTCCCGATACCGGGACATCCTCACGAGCTACACAATGCGAAATCCACGACTTCACAATGCAAAATCGTAGAGTCGTGAAAACTTTAATTCAGTTATCGGTTGTCGATTGGTCACGCTAGATCTGCAAAGCGACATAGCTGCGTATCATGTCAATGGGCTATCGAACGCATGTCACTAATGGAAGGATCGCTATGCGTTCCCTCCATTAGTGACAAATGTTTGCTGCAATCAGACGCGACGCTGCGAATGTTGGCAATTAATCAACGATCAATACCCTTACGCATTCCCTGTGAACGGTTCCTTATGGAGCATTTATTATTTACCAGCCGTTGCCTGCGCCTCCACCCGTGTGAGTTTCGGGTTTTACACAAATAAATGGGAAATCGTGGATTTTCCGGGATTAAAAGTAGCTTATGGGTTAATGGATATTATCTTTCTCCATTTCAGCGAAATCTGTTCAGTAGTTGCAGCGTGAAGGAGTAACAATCATAACACTTGAACACTTACATAGAAACTTTTATCTTTATACGTTTGAATAGCAGTATGATGCTATTTAAATATTCCTATCAATATGAAATTATTGGCTTGTATCTACCAAGACTACTTACCTATGTGCGTGGATATCCCATAGATTTTTCCTAAATAATATTATTTTTATATTATCTCGAAAAATTTAAAGCATAAAGGATTTCTATTCAAAAGAAAAGATATTAATTTTACAGTAGGCAAACGAAAAGCAAATAAACAAAAGTTTAATTTGAAGTATTTACTACTTTCTAGTTGTCCTAAATTTTAAATATTTTCCTACTCAATTTAATATACCGGTAGGTCGGACGGAAAGGATTGACTGTGCTCCTTCAGCACATTTTGGGCACAAATAAGCTTGAACTTATTATTGAATTAGATCAACTATCCATGAAATCTATAGCGTCCGAAGTCGTTGAGGCATTTAAGCACATTATAGGTTTCCTTAGAAATCTTATTTTCTTCCACTAATCTACGCTATCAGAATATACGAGTAGAAAAACTAGTTTTCAAAGTTGTGATAGAACTTTCTTCGGGTTATACCTACTAGTAACTTACTTCAGAGAATTCGAGTCCCTTGCGCCCACAGTTTCTGGAAGAATCTGTCTAATTAACCTAGTTGCAAAAGTATTATCCATTCCTCTACACTATTATACTATACTTGAAAAGTTAAATAATTGTTTATCCGCTTATTTTACGTGCAACTTACAAGCTTTTTTGATGTGTCACATCCTTCCTCTCGATTTGTAGATATTTTTTATGGGGATTGTTTTGGAAAAAGGACAAAAATTTGTAACAGGAAACCGGGGAAGCTCGCTCTACTTGATTTGACCAATGAGCGCGTGCGGTGCCATTTTGTATAAGGTTAGCAGCACGACGTACCTACCTACTGTTGGCCAAAATAGTGTACAGCATGTTATACATCATAATAATATGAGACTATTGTAAGTCTCGTTCTTTTTCTTTCAGATAAAAACAAACAAATCATAAAAATTTACAAAGTACCTATATGTATATCAATTATAAATTATTTAAAAATAAAAACATCGAGATATATGTAGTTAGTAAAAGTTGAAGAATAACGTAAACGGAACATTAAATATTTCGTCAGTGTAATACAACATTGTACAATGATATAAATAATAATCAATTAATAAAATAAAATGATACTATTAAACAACTTCAAAAATTACCGCTCTCAAAACAAAACATATTCATTTGTAAAATTTATTTTGGTAATTTGATTCCAATAAATAAAACACAGTAATTTTATTATAATAATGAATGTGAATTATGAGTGAAATTCGTGGATGTTCAATAGTTTTCCATTGAAACAAGTATAGTTTAATGGTCAATTATAAAATTCATCAGTTATTACAGGTGATTTATTAAACTTCTCGGAAAAATAGTTTCGATTTGGACCATAAATATAAAAGTTCCTTGTAGTATTTAATACATAAAACTCCCGAAAGTTATCTATAATTTACACAACATTTTTTATGGTTTAATGTGTTAATAATTGTCGAACAGATGTTGTTTAATAATTTAAGATATAAGGTGCCTACAGGACAGCGCATAGCTCCAAGAGTTTTACTTTCTCGGGTGGTATATATGTGATATTATTATGATGGTGGAAAAGCTTTGTTATGGCAAGTTATGGTAATCCGCTTTCCACACGGCATTGTATCAGAAGTCCGAAGCTTATCGTGTGTTTCTTGATCAGATCAAGAACCTAACAAAACACTGGAGATTTTACATAACAAATTAATATTATTTAAATATAACATTAAAATTAATAACATTAAACAAAATATTCAATATTTTACAGAGATACTCTCCTTGTTCCTACTCTGTAATGTAGCATCGGCAAAAGGCAATGGTGCTGCGGCGCATGAACTCGCGACGCGAAATAGCAACAGTGTTACGTCACTTTACTGAAATAACTTTTTATGTATGAAATAAATTAGTAAAGAATTTTGAAAGGTCGTAGAACAAAGTTATAATATAAACTAGCTTTTGCCCGCGGCTTCGCCCGCGTGAATTTCGGGGTTTTACAAATCCCGTGGGAGTCCTGGATTTTCTAGGAAAAAAACAGCATATGTGTTAACCTAACTTCAGAAACACGATTGGATAAAAAATTCTCGCCAAAAAGTTCTCCCAAAAATTGCTCCAAAATCTCCATTTTTCTAATTTCCATCGAAAACTACGATGGACATAATTGTAATTTTTGTTTTAATGTATCGGTAAAAAATAATTCCCAAAAACGCTCAGAACGACATTTATTTTTTTTATTTATTTATTTATTTATTTCTCCAAAATATAAGTTTTACAATTTTCTTAAATACTCTAAGGATACTTATGGAAAACTATAATACAGAGGTAAACATTATGAGGTTAATACAATTTCACCAAAAAAGCGCTTTAACCAATACAAATATTTTAGTATAAAATGTTTAAGTCATATCGTGAACTAAGTAGTTTCAAAATGTATTTACTTTTAATTTGACAAGATATTTCATTAAAACAAAGAAAGCATTTAAGGTGGTGATCCACTACCCCTGAGCTAGGAATAAACCTGTATTTCACATTTAAATAACTGGCTTAGTTTTTGAAGTAATTAGGTAAAACAACCTTGTTCTAATATACTTTTTAGCATTATTAACCTGTATCCCATTGCTTAACCAAAACACACATTATAAATAGCGAAACAATTGTACTTTCAGAACCTTTATGGGTAGGTACCCATTTCCACATTTATAGCATTACTAATTACTATACCATATCCCATAGCTCAACTAAAACATACATTGTCAGTAACGAAACAAATGTTAGTTCAGAACCTATATCATATAGGTACCCGTTTTCATAGTTATAGTATTATTAACCTGTATCTCATTGCTCAACTAAAACACAAAATGCTAATAGCGAAACAGTTGTAATGTCGGAACCTATAATACGGGTACCCATTTTCACATTTATAGCATTATTTATAGCTTTATATCATTATTATTTAGAGCATTATTATCCTATATCCCCTCGTTCAACTAAAACACACTTGTTAAATGCGTACAGTGCAATGTTCAGAACCTACATAGTGGCCATTTTCACATTTAGAGTGATAATAGATTCAGTTTTTGCCCGCGGCCCCGCCCGCGTCAAATTCGCTTTTTCATGAATCCTAAGGGAAACGTCATTTTCCCGTTATCGTTCCCTATTCCAACCTTTAAACATGCTTTCAAGCAAGTTCGCTTGAACAATCTATCTATAGATGTAGCTATAGATTGCTCTAGAAAATTTGGTATTTTGAGTATCCCACGGGAACTACGGATTTTTCCGGGATAAAAAAAAGCCTATGTTTTAATCCGGGTTATAAGCTACCTATGTTCTAAATTTCAGCTAAATCGGTTCAGTGGTTGAGCCGTGAAGGAGTAACAAACACACACACAAACTTTCGCCTTTATAATATTATTAGGATTAGGATTAGGATAACATAACTGTATACAAGTAAACTACGAAGCCTCATGCGCCGGGATGACTCTGAAGATGTTATACGGTCTCTTATCTCAGTTTCAAACCGTAATTCAATAATATCCGTCGCGACACTACATTGTGAACTATCAACCTCATCGCGGTTCGACCCCGACGCGGAAGTAACGAGCTTAGAGATAACACTCTTAGAAAAAGGATTTTCGTTTAGACACAATGTCGTCATACAATTTTATAGCTTGAGGGCTATTCAGGTAACGCGTTGCATTTCGTGAAGTGAAATCTTAATAAGGTCATGGCATTTACGTGCAGTGCGACAATCGGTACTAACACCGCTATCTTGTTATACTGTTTGATAGTCCGCTCTATCAGTATATCGCTATTGTGTGTTGTGTTGTTTTTGCTTAGTATCAACTATTTTAAAGTAAAATTGAGGAGATTTTATTTTCTGGATACCTTTGTCCTATAACAGCGCCCTCATTCAAGTGCCAAGAGAGCCTTGTCGGACTGTATACAGGCAGACGATATTGAAATCAATAGGTACATTTTTGCGAACAGTGAAAAATTTATTTTTCGACTATTAGCCCCCTGCCGTAGAAATAAAGCTATATACCTAGTACCAACTTTAGAGAAGTGGAGAAATTTGTCGTTAAGTATAACACCATACTATTTTGGTAAAAACTAAAACAGTACAAATAATGCTATAGCGCCATCCATATCTCTACAATTTATATGGCACTTTAATGTTAATTTCTGTGGTATCCTACTTTAATAATGTATCTCAGTATTATATTTCAAAATAGTAAACGCTCCAAGCTCGGACACCAAATTCTGATATTATTAAAACGTGAAAACAAAAAGCTTACTTTCTGGTGTCTCAACATAAAAACTCACTTTGCCCTATACAATATTAAGTAAGGATATCTGACGGGAAATAAGCGGTTCCGGTGAAGACTTCATTCAGGAAATATCATTTCCGCAACATCGCATCGGCGTTCTAGACTTCATCAATAGACGTGTATTTACCTACTTTACTATGCTAATGCTTCCTTTTTTAAGGTTCCATACCAAAATGGTAAAAATGGAACCCTTATGGTGAGACTTTCTCCGTCCGTCCATCCATCTGTCACACTCTATTATTTCAGTAACTATTAAAGCTATCGACTTGATATTTGGCCCGACGTCATTGCAATTATAAAAAATTGAAAATCGTTGTTAATTTTATTTTAAAGGGGGCAAAAACTTGGTATTGAAATTTAAAAATGATATAACAATATTGAGTGGGGTATCACAAGAAAGGGCGTTACTTGTATGCGTGATATTTGGTTTCCTAAAAACGCACATAACTCGGAAAAGTCAGAGGTGCGTGCCCAGGATTTGAACCCGCGACCTCCTTATGACTCGACCTCCACACTGCTCGCGAAGTTGACCGAAGTTGGCCCGAAGTTGAACGAAGCGAGCAGTGTGGAGGGGCACTTCGTCTAACTTCGCCAAATTCGAACTAACTTCGACTCACTTCGGGCAACTTCCATTTGTTGTCGGTTCTTGCGCCCGAGTTAAAGGACGTCAGACGTGCGAGTCGTAGTTCTCGCGAAGTTCACCGAGTAGTGTAGTGGCATACTTCGACTTCGGTAAACTTTTCCGAGTACTTCGCCAAGGAACTTCGCGAGCAGTGTGGACGGGGCATGAGAGGCAGAGGTCTGAACCACTGAGATATCACTGCTTCAATACTATACTACACTACTAATATTTATATTTGAAAATGTGGGATGTGCGGTCAACCAGCTATTTGACAAACAAATACCTAATGGAAGAACATTATGGACATTACGAGTAACAATATACAATCTTAGATGCCAAAAGGTCCGACTCCGATCCGGTCCGACATCATCAACATCATGACATGTGAAATTTCATCTAAATTCTCAAAATGTTGGGAATGACATAAGACATTCAATAAGTAAATTATAATATCATCATTCATTTGATGGGTAGTCAAAATATATTGAACGGTCTACTAAAAGTGGTTTCCATCAAAGATTTAAATCGCTAGATGGGCCCTAAGCCTACATTGCGCACATCAAAAACGTCCACAAATATGTTGAGTGAGTGCTCTCAACATGCTATAGTTTCACTTGTGTCAAAAAGAGTGACAACGTGTCACACAAGACAAAAACGTGGACGTTTTTGGAGGTTTAGGGCCCATCTAGCGATTTAAATCTTTGGTTTCCATTTAAGCACGAGTAAAACATGACCTTTTGTTTTCCAATTACCGGTTTTTTTTTTTAATTTGGAATCCAGTCCCTCGCATTTATAAACTGCGCCTGGAAGGTCAGAAAATTGTTTTTTTTTACTGTTGGTTTCAAAAATTGTAACTAATTCAATACCAATATCCTTATTTTTTTCGAGATAGTTAAACGCGAGTAAGTACCTATAGGTTGCAATTTAAAAGACTTTAGCATGAGAAACTGACTTCAAAAGAAATTGAATTGAGTTGCCGGCACTCCATAAGAAAACAGATGCGTAGTTTCAAAGTAATAACACGGAATCAAGCCCTTTTCCTTCTCCGTCCTCTTTTACGGTTTCATCAATAAGAAAACCCTATTATGTAAGTACAAGTCGGTCTTTTCCGTTATCAGCTTTGTGTCAATGTGTCAAAATTACTGGCACGAGTCTTACGAAATAGCATTCGAAATAGAAAGGAAATTCCTGTTTAATACCTCAAAATATTTTTCAAAGTCCTTTATTGTCACCTACCTATACTTCATGTCGTATCTGCTTTAGTACTTACCTACTCGATATTTTATCGATTTTGTAACACAATTTTTAATAAAACAATTTACGAAAGTGGCACGGAAGTACCTAAAGGTGTAATTATAGTGATACATTTAATAGCTTTATGACCAGTTGATATAACATTTAGTACATATTACAATATCTTGATCTTTATATTCGTATTTTATTGAAATCTCAAACTGACATTACATAGTTTAACTGTTCTTATGTGTATGTGTGTTATATTCCAAAAGATTTATAACTATCTAATGATTCACTCTCTATAGTTTTAATTCTAAAAATATTCCAAAGTGAGTAAGGTTAAGCTATCTTCATTCTTCGTCTGATTTGTTAGTTCTCTATACTCAGTAGCAAGTATAGTACGTTTGACGTGGTCAAATAATTTGCACACAATATCACAGTCTTGGAACTTCATCCAGCCATTGTATACAGGTACATTTTCTGAACGGCTGCGGTAAATTTTATTCAATATTCTGCCATAGACAGAGGGAATAACTGATCATATTGTTGACAGAGTACCGATTCCAAACTATGCCTTTGTTTACTTACACAGCGCCATTTGTGCTCCTGTATTGGATATCAAACAACACAATGGGCCAAGCCAGATCCTAGCCAGATGTGAGTTTATTAAATTTTAGCTTTTGGCTCTAGCTCTAACTGCATATCATAATACCTCAATGATATATTTTTAAATATTATAATGTACGTATGAGCACCTTTATTTACCATCAATCATAAACTGATCACATTGTTTTTGTCATTATAATTAATTATTTTACTTTTTTTCCAAGATATCTCCCAACAAAGACCGTGCTACCCAAAGATTTTTTCTCTTGTTGCTTAAAATACTATGCAGTTAATTTCACTTGTTTAAGTAATACCGAAATGGACTATTATGCCTGAGAATAAAGGTATTATTTAAGATCTGTTCACTTTTATCTGCTGCGCTATCGTCCTCGATATTGCTATTATGATTATATTTTTAACCGACTTCAAAAAGGAGGAGGTTCACAATTCGTCGGAATCTTTTTTTATAGTTTCTAGAAAACATCATGAACTAGATTTTACGCGTAAACCGAAAATACTTATAGTAGGTACCTTCTGCCGTCAAGTAAGTCGCATTTGCTTCCTTATGAAATATTTTTTTTTAACTTAAACCACTTCAAATTTAAATACGTATAAAAATTTCGCGGGATTTGAACCCGCGCCCCCCAGCTATCGCGGCTGGGTGCTCCGACCAACTATGCCACATGAGTCACATCCCCCCGTATTGAGATTCAAATACGTAATAGGCTATTTGACAACAATGAAAATATACCTGAAATTGTGGTAAATCTCACTAATAACAACGTAAATAAGCATATTTCACTTTATTTTAATCAAATATATGTATATTTTTCAGCAAAATAAGAGTTTAATAATGTTATAATTTTTGATATTTTACCTGTGACAGGAACGCCCTGTGATTGGTTGCAACTCTGGTGACGTCACACTCGAAAATTTGCGGGAAAACAACAGCTTTTTGTACTGATTTTTCTGATATTTAGATAAATACCAGCTTCTTTCTGAATCACAATATGGCTTCAGACATGGAAAATCGACAGAAGATGCTGTTTTAGCTCTTACTTCATTTATTGATAAACAGCTTCATAGTGGTCCAAAATGTATAGCTTTGTTTTTAGACTTAAAAAAAGCATTTGATACCCTCTCTGTCCCCATCTTCTTGAAAAGGTTAGAATACCATGGAGTCAGAGATGTCTCCCTGGCTCTTTTTAAAGATTATCTTAGTGGACGAACTCAGAGAGTTAGGATCGGTAAGTACACTAGCCAAGACCTAAATGTCAATTACGGTGTTCCCCAAGGTAGTGTCTAAGACCAATTATATGGGTCTTTCCATCTACAACAGGACGCAGCCTAAAAGTGATTATAGTATCACATTGCATACCCCAGACTGTAGTAGTTTGTGTACCAAATGTTCCCGCATACAAAGGGTTACCTCAACCAAGTATCTCGGTATTATTATCGATCAAAGATTATCATGGCACGAACAAATATAACTAGTCAGTAGTAGAACTCGAAAGTTAATTTGGATTTTTAAAACGCTACGACATATAGCCTCTAAGACTTTACTAAATAAAATATATATAGCCCTCGCTCAGACAATTCTAGGCTATTGCATCCCAGTTTGGGGTGGTGCAGCAAAAACAAAGTATATAGATGTAGAAAGAGCTCAACGATCTCTTATCAAGGTCATGTATCATAAACCATTTAGATACCCCACCCAGCTTCTTTATAAAATATGCAACTTATTGACAGTCAGACAACTTTATATATTACAAATGATTCTCAAAGTTCACAAATCTGTTAAATTTCAACCCTCTCTATTAAAAAGAAGAAGAAAACTAAATGTATTAAATGTACCTGCCGCTAAAACCTCTTTTTCTCGAAACCAATTTTCAAAAAAATCGAAACACCTTTATAATAAAATCAATAAAATTTTGAATATTTACCCTAGAAAATCGATGACTGAGTGGTTGCAAAGGCAATCATAATCATATGAAGAAATAGAACAACTATTAGAAAACATGTCTAAATTCACATAAAGTTACTACTTCTCCCTTCACTTACACCACGCATACTTTCATACACATTCACACGCACAAACACACACACACACACACTCAAATACACGCATTGTTAAAATTTTTCTCCTTGCATGCTTTAATTATATTGGTCTAAGATCCCGCCATACAACGACCTTCACCGAGCTGCTTATTGGATGAAAACTATTTTATATCCAATTAAATATGTCAATAAATATATCGCAAGTGGGTTGCCTAAAAAATTTCAGTCCAGGGTATGATTAATTAAGAATTAAAAAAAAAACTATTGTAACATGGACTCCTATTTGTTACAGTTTAGTTGACATCGTAGTTCAAATTAGATTGGATGAGCGATTCAGGTCGCAAATTGCAATTGTGCTTATTTACCTACGATTTTATTATCCGTTAACTTTCTTTTGCCAAAAAATATAGAGCAGAAATACAAAAATAATATAAAAAAAATTGGATATAAAATAGTTTTCATCCAATAAGCAGCTCGGTGAAGGTCGACCTTACTTGGGATCCCCTACTATATTACTTATAAAAAATCAAATGTATACAACAACGAATAACTATCTACCGTCAAATAATAAATAATAAATATAAAGTTGTTATAGAAGAGCGGTACCTCCTGCCACAGGTATTTTTATATACTTAAAAGAATGTACGAATCTTCGCTTTTATAATTAATTATTAATTGATTAATTGATAATTAATAATCTAAAGTAATCTAAAGTAACCATAACTGTAAAGTAATATAGAACATATTACTTTCCCAAAAATTGAAGGCTGCAAGCCCTCATAATCATATGAGTAGAGTAGAGAAAGTAGATTATGATTAACGTGCCGTTGGCTCCTAGTGTTACGCAGGTTGCAAAACGGAAGCGCCGGCTAAGCTACCACTTACGCCATCTATATTTGCATCGTGGTACTAAATCGTTTTATCGGCTCAACAGCCCGCGGAATTCAAATATTATGTGGTTTTTCCAATGACGAAGTACGCTACACTAAGAGGACGAGAAATATGTGACGTATGTTGAAGCCAAAAATTTTTCAAATATGGCGTCGTTACCGCCCGTAACATTTCGGTCCCGCTGACACCACATTGTCGTTTCATTGATTACCTACATATCATGATCAGCACTCAGTGACGTCACGCATACAATTTTAGGCTCCGCCCTGAAGCCGGATTTTTAATTTATCAAAACTGTAAAATGGCGCTAATGTATGCAACCGACAGCGATATATGCTGTCAGCGGTAACGAAATGTATGACGCGCGAGTGTCGTACGATTTGACGTAAACCTTAACTCAATCTGTCAATAGTTGACATTTCTGTCAATTAATGTCAATTCACAATGAAAGACATGCTACCGCCATGATGAATCTTTGTTGAGTGTTGCAATTATAAGCAGAAATACTTGTTTTGTACAGCCGAAAAAGCCATTTTTAAAGAAAATATTAAGGTAAAAACTGTTTTTTGTGATCTGGGCTAAATCCATGTACATAGTAAAGTACATAGACCTGGCCCAGGGCTCATACATTGATGCAATGTCTCCTTTATTTGAATGATACATTAAAGTAGCAATGTATAACGAACTATAGAAAATTGTTATCATCACTGCAAGAGTAAATACAGAATATGACTCATAAAGTGGCTCTAATTTCACCGCAATTAGGCACATAATGACACATATAATCGCAAACTGTGACTCGAGCCGATCGAGACGGTTTTTTTTAATTTTATCTACTAAATACAATTATTTTTAGTATTATTTTATTCACAAGTGTGTTAAAAAACATATTTACAAACATACAAATTAATATTAAAACATACATATGGGCCAAATAAGTTTCAAAAAAAAATATTTATTTTTAATCCACAATTTAAACAGTAAAAGCAGTTATTGTAAGTTATCCGTAGGAGATAGGCATACGCTATCGCGGACTTTTTTTACAGATTTTGATACGTTCTTTAACATTGTAGAACATTGTTTTGCTCTATCCTCAATAGTTTCCGCAGCGCACGCGATGAAAGCAATTTTTTTACGACTTGGATTACATTATTCAGATGACAGTACAGATGCGTAATTAATTTTGGAAATTATTATAGCCTATGATACTCGACACTAACGTAGCTTTCTATTGGTGAAAGAATTTTGAAAATCGGTTCAGTAGATCCAGAGATTACCCCTTACAACGTCACAAACTCACAAATATCGTTACGCTACCTCTTTACAATATTAGTATAGATAAGAGAGATGATTATTCCACAAAAACTCATTCGCTGGTCTGTGAATTATTCTCTATGCATGAAATTAAGTACATAATATTATAGTACTTAATTACATGCATAGTAAATTGAGTGTAATTTTAACTACAAAATTGTACGTGTAGAGAGTGAGACTAACTTACAAATAATATCAGCGTGCAATAAACGGAATAATATAATCAATTCTAATAAGGACATCTCAAGCAATAAGATCGTATATTATTATTATACACGGCAATAGAGCAATTTCTGAGCATACCTATTAATCCCACGACGATAGAATTACACGAAACATTATTACACGTGCGTGGATACGCTGTAAGATTACACGCAAATTGTGGCACGTATCCCGCGTATTTTAACACGGGCTCCATTGTGAGCTCTTCGCATTACAACCCTCTCAGGACATGTGCTTATAATCCTGTTGTAATCATTTGTATTGTCGGATCGTTTGGCAATCGTGAACGTGGAGCTTGACTGGTTAGTTGAATGTTCTTATACAAGGATTCTGATTTTAGGAATTGCTTTGGATTTTATTTTTTATTGACCGTCTGACCAATAAAAACCAGTGGTAGTGAATTGGTTCAGACCACTGCCACTGCGGTAGTGGGTCTCGACCCAATCGGTTCAAATGCCGGGGCCTCAGACCTTACGGATTTATGTGCGTTTATCCTATCCCACTAATATACTAGTATAAACGAGAAAGTTTGGATGAATGAATCTATGTAACTCTTTTACGCCGCAAGCACTGAACCGATTTGGCTGAAATATGAAACATAGATAGCTTATAATCCGCATTAACACATAGGCTACTTTTTAGTCCAGAAAAATCCATCAGTTCACTAATTTCCGTCGCTCATGAACAAAATTACCGACTATAAATTAAATTCACTTGTTATTTCACATAGGAAGACTTTCAATCTGGTTTAAGCAGATATGGATAAAGGTTCAATACGCTTAGCTGACGAGATTAACGCCATGTGGAATGTTGACTCAACGGTTATCGTTCTGATAGTCGTTGCAGACAATAGGCGTGAGAGCTTCGACTAACATTTTAAGTAGCTTTTGCTAAGCCATGTTGGATCCAGAGTTATAAAACGTAGTGTAGTCGTTTTCTCCAGAGACTTATTTTGGCTATAGGGCTCGTTTATTTTTGAATAAATTAATTATTATTAATCACCAAGTCGGGACAGATAATCTCATCTGTCAAACTTGGGTTTAGACTCTTCTTGTCTGTCCAGGTAGTTACCACCGCAGTGTCTATTATTCGACCGTGAAGCATGGTAATGTTTGGGTTAGATAGGCACTGTAGTATTTTATAGTACTGGGCAAATGAGACTTAGGAACTGATGTCTAAAAGTGATTAACTTATTGCAATGCGTTGTATCCATTTCTGGGTTGTGCCACACATGAAAAGCGATGTCTGGTGCTTCCGTTACTTGGGCAATAATCTTTTATTTCTTGTCCAGGTGGTGGAAGTATCAGTCATGGTTTTAGTACCATATAAGTTTGCACATTTTTTGATACGTTTTTTTAGGGTTCCATAGCAATTTGGTAAAAATGGAACCCTTATGGTGAGACTTTCTCCGTCCGTCCGTCCGTCCGTCCGTCCGTCTGTCACACTCGATTATTTCAGTAACTATCGAAGCTATCGACTTGAAATTTAGAATAGTTTTAGGTAATAGTGACCCAACGCCAATGCAATCATAAAAATTCGAAAATTGTTTTTATTTTTATTTAAAAAGGCGGGAAAACCGGGGCTTTGAATTTTCAAAATGAAATAACAATATTGAGTGGGGTATCATAATATGAAAGGGCGTTACTTGTGTATTCTAAAACCGACTTTTATTTATTTTTATGCTTGATAGTTTTTGATTTATTGAGCAAACTGTCGAAAAAAATACCGTTCCCCCCCCCCTTATCTCCGAAATGTATCAATCGAAAAATCTTAAATAATTATGATCAACAGACATGAATGTATATTTTACAGGAAAAATAAAATCAACTTCCTAACTATTATACTTTTTTTGATAATAACAATAAACCACCAAAAACAAAGTTACGTTTGCGGTTCGCTAACAAAAGTACCTACATGTAAACTATACTCGTAAATTCTTGAACAAAAGTGATTCTTTTAAAAGAAGTAAAACGTTGTTTTACTTCTTTTATAGTATGGAACCCTCGGTGCGCGAGTCCGACTCGCACTTGGCCGGTTTTTTTTTAATGGATAGGCTTGCGCTTGACTTCAATCATGGATGCTCTAGGATGGAGCGCGCTTGCCTAGAAAATGCCTATTTACTCTTCTCTTAATGGCACCCAGGTTGTACTTGGCTGGGAACACAGAAGCTGGAAGGGTGTTCCACACCTTAGCGATACGTATCAGAAACGTGGAAGAAAATCGTTTCGTCTGAGCTTGCTGGACATCAACCACCTAAGGAATAAGGATGCCACTTCTCCGGGCGTCTTGCGGTACTGTGGTAGAAAGGTGAAAGATTGTGGAGTTTCTGAGCACACTCTCCAAACTTTATCCGGTAAAAAACCGCTAAACAAGCAACCTTGCGTCGGTGTTCTAGACTGAGCAATTTTGCCCGCGTTAGCGATTCCATGCCGATTATTCTGCGTACGCGACGATCAACCGAGTCCAATGCATCGAGCACGTATATGTGTGGCATAATATGATGCTTTATACAACCATCATTTAGTATTAATACGTATGTACATTCGTTTGTTACCCGTGGTATCCCCAATAAGCCTCCAGTGGTGTTACAGGTACTTTTCTTGCAAGTGTTGCCCCACGGTCAAATTAGTTTTCCCGTGGTACCAACAGTTTCAAAGCTACGGGCCAGAAAAGTTGGATGGATTTTTTGCGGAGCTTTTCAGTTTATAATCGATCACGTGAAGTTTATTACGCGTAAAGAAAAAGATAAAGCGTTGAAAGGGGCAAACGAAGCGGTCGGCTCGCCCGGGTGGAATTAACTAGCCGCGACCAATCTCGTCCTTGCCCAATAAGTTGAGTTTTTAAAACTTTTATTGGCTAATGGTTTTGACTGGGGACTGCACTTAAAAGATTAACCTAAGAGCTTTTTGCTTTCTCTCAATAAGTAACATCATTACCGAAAACCTCATTGGTGGAAGACTTTTAACATTGGATAAAATTGTGTACAAACTTTTTAATTATCCACAATATAACTTGTAACAATGAAATTAATTGTGTTATTTACTTTGAGACCGATACAAGTCAGTGGAATGAAGTACTGGAATGTACTGACATCTGGCGCATTATCTTGTAAGCGTAGACCTCTCGTTAAGTGTAGGAACACACCTACGTAATTTACGTCGCCGAAAAATCGATTGGCATTAGGAATGTACGATTATTATTGTTTAGTGTCAACCGAATGAATAATACTCGTAGACCGAAATAATTCATTCACCGAATAGATGGCGACACAAGTACTTATGTCTTAATTATAAATAAATAAATAGTGGACAACGTCACATACATTGCTCCGATGCCTAAGGAAGTAGCTTATGCTCTTGTGTTAAGGAAATCAGAAACAACGAAGGTACCACAACACCCAGACCCGAGACGATATAGAAAACTTATTTTTCTACATTGCCCCGACCGGGGATCGAACCCGGAACCTCAGACATGGCGGCGCCTTGAAAACCGGCACGATAACCACTCAACCACGGAGGTCGCCAAATTCAAACTCGACGATACGAAAAGTTGGAGGAATACTTTAATGGTTTCTTTAACATAATGCCCCAGATCCTAAGAATAATCACCCTAAAGCCTATTTAGGTTACACCATTATGTACTTAATCTTCCAAAGATGTGAACGGGTAAAGCAAGGGCACCTTTAGGAATAATATTATTATGCCTTAGGTGGCCCCAAAGAATGCCCCAAAGAGTTTTTTGTATTTTAAAATATTGCATTAAAACGTTCACATGTTTCTTCTAATATTGAAAATTGTGATGTTTTATTTTAAATTTGTAACAACACTCTTTTAAATAAATTCGGTTGGTCTGAGAATAGGACTGTTTTTCATACACCTAAGTGTGAAATAATTTATTGGACAAAAGTAATTGTATTATAAAGAAGTAATATAATTTTTGATGAACACAAAGCAAAGCGACGCTGAAACTACTAAATCCAACCGAGACAACATAATGGCTTACTCGGAATTGCCTTGCAAGTTTTCACAGTTAAATAATAGGTCTATAAAAGTGTCTTTCAGCGGACTCCACCCTGAACGATCGGTCAAACGATCTGATAACGGTCGGTAAGGTTAGATGGTAGCTGGCTGATGCACGCGATTAGTCAATTTTGGGGGAACACGAAATAAAAACTTAATTCTTTTTGATTGTTGTAAATTACGACATGACATGCGTTGAGGTGGCGATAATGTGGAGACCATTTTTATTTTGAGTGAGGTCTAATTTAGGAAATAGAGTTTTATTATATGAATCCAAAGTAGTGGTGATTGCTTTGTTGTAGTTCCACAATGAATGAAAATGTGAAGTTTATAAGTACTATTTATGTTTTAAGTAGGTAATCGATGATAGCCTCGGTTAGTACAAGTTGTATGATAAAATTTTTAAATATCGATTCGGTTTTAAAAGCTCTATCGAATTTTCAGCATTGTTGCATCTTGTACTAACACTGCAGAACTGTAAGGTAAGTTCAGGATTTTATTTATATATATATATAACTTTATTGCACACATGACACACAGCCAAAAAATACAGATAGAAAGACGGCCTTATTGCTAGAGCAATCAGGCAACCTTTAGTAAGAGGTTCTTGTACAAATTTAAAGCGAAGCGAGTCTACTCCATATTTTTACAAAAACTTCTACTAACCATATTGTACTGGCACATCGTGAAGTACTCCAGGAATATTTTTTGTCTCTATTCACTAAAGAGTCAAGACATACAACTGAAATATATCTTAACATTTCCATGAATTTTTGAAATTTCATACCTATTATTTCCTTTTAGGATAAATTCAGAAAATCAACGATAAACTTTTCCCGAAAGAAGTCAGCAAGTAAAGTTTTTGAGTTGATCAGGCGGGACAAAAGTTAAGTCTCGAGAGATTCGCTCTACGCGGTCATGGATTTTAACTTAGTTTGCTTAATTAACTTCGTTCTTGCAAGCAATATCGATTTTATGAAGTTCATTTAAATTTCCCGGATATAATATTGAGGCATCCTTTATTAATTCAATTGCAAGTAGGTACTTGACCACAATGTCATTTTCACTTGATATGCAATAAGGATTAGGTACATCGTATTGGTTTGTGATTCTTGTTTTTTAGTGTGTTTTATACGTCTTTCCCATTGATATATGTATGAAGGCTTGAGCGATTTTTTTGGAAAATTTTTCGTTTACCTTCGGAAGGTCAGGGAATAGGTCGCAAGCTATTCTTCATACCCCTAAATGGCAAAAAAACGTTTGCCTGGTCAGTTAATTATTACATAAAGATCCATCGTAAATGTACGGATATGTTATTGGACCATCATTGGATATCCGTTCGGATACCCGTATCGATGGCAATATCAGACACGCAGTAAGCGGTTCCTCCATTAGTGACAAATGTCCAATGAGACCCAGACCTAATGGATCCTTTGAAACATTTGTTAACAATTTGTGGCAATGTTCTACCAGCATGTCGATCGGCTATCTTTTGTCATGTATCTCATATCCAAAAAGGTCCATGAGAACTTTGATTGCAACAGTTACGAGTGCATATAACCGGTATCCCGTAAGCTTTTTCAAGACTATGGGTGCATATCGACATTTTAGTGGTGGGATGTGGGTTGACGTATAATCCGACTAATTTAAATATCCATGGTGACCTAACCATTTATATGGATACAGACTGCAGACTGCAGTGTTTGTAGCAATGATTGCGTAGCAAAGTCAAGTAGTAATTACTGTTCGAAGTTACTGTCTAGCTGGGAAAATTTTTGAGCATAACAACTGATATCCCAAGGTGACGTACGCAGTGTCATGACATTGCAATTCAAAGTCATGACACTGTCTGTATATGACATGGTCAGGAATATCACTCAACATCATGTGAACGTCTTTTAAAGGCTGGTATATCTTGTTCCCTGCAGACTAAGAGTCAATAGGTAATAATTTGCCTATTGACTATTAGACTGCAGAGAACAAGTATCTTCTTTCATATTATAAGAGAGGAATTTAAGCTGAGATACCACAACAAACCTACCTGGTTATTCCAAGAAAGTACGTAACATTTAAAATCTTTAAATGTGATGAAAAGACTTTCAAATCCTTTAAATAAAAAAGAGTTATTTTTTAAAAGATTTTCGATCTATTGGACCAGATAACTAACTCGTTTCATTGTAGCGTTCTCATAAAAAGTATAAAGGCGTTTTAAAAACATTTACTTGTAAACATATTTAGCTTTCACTTTTAAAAGCGTCTTTGATGAAAAGCAGATATAAAGATTATACAGAATCCTCAAGAAGTTTTCCTCTTCGAATCTGGGTGAAGTAAGACAAATTGGACGCTTTAATTTATCTTCGGTATTAAACAGCTATGTAAAAGCGGCAACTGCGATAAAATCATTCATGGTTTTTAAACGAAAAGTCGGTTTTAATTAGACATTACGTACTTTATCTAGTGAGAAATTAATGATTTTTCTCCTGCGTGTGTGTGTTTATGCGTGTGTGCTTGCGTGCGTGCGTGTGCGTGTGTGCGACTAATAACGATTGTAGAGATCTGTGGCGTAAATCGTGGTCCATAAACGATACTGCGGTCGGCTTACTACGGACGCTGTTGGTGCCAAACATGCCGCTGTTATTGGTACAAACGTTTTTATTAATAATATCTACAACGTTCGTTATTATCCTTGTAATATTTTATTTGGAAAAGATAAAATACCCAGCATGGAACAGGTACATCAAATCACTGCAGTGCATTACAGTGTAATTCACACGTTGGCTGAGGCGAGGCGAGTGACTGCAAGTGAGAGTGAGTGGTTAGTACTAATATCTCACTCGCCTCGCCTTGGCGAACGTGTAGAGCTAGACTTAACTGTTCAATTTAGGCGCCAATATTTCGACCTAATTGCATAGGCCGTCGCTACAACGAGACTTCCGTGTAGCGAGGCGCGAAGTTGGATCCATCATAGGCCGAATCGCTCTATTTTCCATCTTGATATGACTTCACTTCTCTATATTTAGATCGAAATATCGGCACCTACATTAAGGTTTCATTTTTGGGGTTCTTTTTAACTTGCAATGTAAGTTTGTTCCGAATTATGCAACTCGATTTTGAACAATAATTATTGAGCTGAATTTTATACACTCGTTTAGTTCGGATGGCACTGCATGGTTAGCTATGTGACGCCATTGTAAATCCAACATGGCGGAAATCCCAAGATGGTCGTCTTATTTTTCATGCTCATGCATCAAATTAAAGGATTTTCTGAGAAGAACACGGAGAAAGCGATTGTTTTAGAAAAGAGTTTTTGTGAATAATAATTTTACCTACTTGTATAGTATTAAACGTTACTTAAAATACAATTATTACATGTAAATTTTCCTTTAATGATCCGGATCAATTGATTTAAAAGTATGCTATATAGTAATAGTAATAGATAATAAAAATGGGAAATGCTTTCCAAAAAACCAACTTCAAATGCCACTACAAAGAGTGAAATAATTTTTATTTAAATTTTAGGTACCTACACCAATTCGAAGTCGGGCAATGTTTCATACAATCCCTAATAGTCCTTCTTACTTACTTGATGTGCGAAGAAATGACGAAGTCATAGACAATCGCCCGACTTCGAATTGGTGTAGGTACCTAAAATTTAAATAAAAATTATTTCACTCTTTGTAGTGGCATTTGAAGTTGGTTTTTTGGAAAGCATTTCCCATTTTTATTTTATACTTTTTAGTGGAAAACAATAAAATGCACAAGGCGTTGTAAAAATACCCAAATTGCTTGAGGTGTGTTCATAAAATCTGAAGAGATACCTCAAATTCACCAAGATCCCATCATCAGACCCTGACTTGATGACTTTAGTCATCAAATCTGTATCTGCTAGCAAATGCACCAGTAACTATAAAAAATACCCAACTCGCTTCAAGTATACTAGCAAAATTTGAAGAGTTCCCTCGATTTCACCAAGATCCCATCATCAGACCCTGACTTAATGACTTTAGTCATCAAATCAGTATCTGCTAGCATATGCACCAGTAACTATAAAAAATACCCAACTCGCTTCAAGTATACTAGCAAAATTTGAAGAGTTCCCTCGATTTCACCAAGATCCCATGATCAGATCCTGCCTTATGACCATAGGACAACTTGAAAAATATTACTCTTTCTAATAATACTCTAAATAGTTTCATGTGTCCATATAAAATTTGAAGAGTTCCCTCGATTTCTACAGGATCCCATCATCAGATCCTGACCTGATTAAAATGGGACCATCTGGAAACAAAACCCTCTTAAACAAAAAAATAATTTTTCAAATCGGTCCACGCGTCTTCGAGTAATCGGTGAACATACATAGATAAAAAAAAAAGATTCTGACGAATTGAGAACCTCCTCCTTTTTTTGAAGTCGGTTAAAAATAGTCAAGGTAGGCCAAAGGTAGGCCCATCCGAACAATTTACGTAAAAGTTCTTCATACAAGAAAATGAAGCGCCATCTATCGAAAGTCCTGCGAAATACATGTTTTTTTTTTGTATCTATGTGTCTGTATAAAAAATACCCAATCTTTTCCTGTAATATTATTATTAATTCAAAAAAAAAAAGAAATAGGTCTTAAACTATCTACCTATACTGATTACTGACGGGGGATGGTGCAAAATAGTCATTCTTGCTCCCATAAACTGGCAACATTTTTTCGCGCTGTTCGCCCTGCCTTTAGTATACAAGTCTGTGTATATAGTATATATACACGATTTATGACAAGCTGAAGTTCTGAATATTGTGAAGATAAATGTTACTAACTATAACATGTATTTCACTCTACAAAAGCCGGCAACATTTTACGTGCTTGTAAAAAACGGTCATCAATGTAACGAAGATGTATGAATATTGAATTCTGCGAAGTAAACGAGATCACATCACAGTATGGTAATGAAACCTGGCAATATCGAGAGCTGCAATAAGCAATTCCATTATTTGTGGCAGAAACTTTTTGGAGTCAAGTGGGAAAACGGATACGTTATAATATGTAAATTGTAAAGCAAATCATTGATAGCTTTTTTATTCAACTAGTTAGTAGGTGACTGTGAACTTAAATGACGATTGGTATGTAAAATGAGATCACACTCGAGTAGTTCTACTTGGTGAATAAAAAAGCTACGTACCTACATAACTTATTTTCTTCTATTGCTATGTTCTACTAGAGATTGACCTGTAGTAATAGACTTGTACACAAGATCCGGCGGACCGCGCAGAAAAATGTCATTAGTTTATTTAATATGTCAAAAGTGTTTTTGACACCAACAGTGTCAGTTATAATCCATCCCTTTAATCTATATTATCAAAGCTTTATCCGCAGTATTGTCTATGGACGGCGGTCTACGCCACAGATCACTATACTCGTTATTCCACAGTCCGAGTTTCCAGTACAGGAACAGGAGGAATTTTGACAAATGGCGCTACTTTTTTCTTGTATGAAGAAGGTTGAGGTAAAATGTTCCGATGGGCTCAACCTCAAGTTCATATCGATACCAATCTGTGCCAATAGTAGGTACTTTATTTACGCTCGAAACAAAAATCTTGTGCTCATGTTGGACCACTTGCGAATGTTTTTGAGCCCGGTAATTCTTCTATGTCATCCGAGCTATTACAAATTCCTCTTTCAAAGAGTGCTCCTGCAATGTTACCAGAAAAAACCATAGGAGGATATTATCTACGAACACTCTGCCAAGAGAGATCGACTAATTACTAATAATTAGTCGGAGTTTGTCTATAACCGGGGGTCTGATTGCGTAAGAAAAACGTATTCATCGTTATCGTAATTCTTACTAAATTCTGCCCCCCAATTGGCTGACGTAAATCAGGGAGTCAATCAGCGGGCAGAATTCGTAATTTTTTTTAAATATAAATATATATAAATAGTGGACAACATCACATACATTGCTCCGATTCCTTAGTAAGTAGCTTATGCACTTGTGTTAAGGATATCAGAAACAACGAAGGTACCACAACACCCAGACCCGAGACAATGTAGAAAACTTATTTTTTTTACATTGCCCCGACCGGGGATCGAACCCGGAACCTCAGAGATGGCGGCGCCTTGAAAAGCGGCACGCTAACCATTGAACCACAGAGGTCGTCGATTTACGATTACAATTAGCGATGAATACGTTTTTCTCACACAATCTAGGGCTGGTCTTCGTAAAATATCATTGAAGTTCAGATAACGCTCAGCGTCATTTTAAAAACAATGAACGAAATTCGTTTTCCGCGAGAAAATATCTGAGCTCGCAACGAAAATCCTCTTTGAGAAAGCGCTTCCGCCGTGCTTGTTACCTCAGCCTCGGGGCTTAGCCGGTGGATGGAGGCGATTTTTAAAAATGGACCCCACAAACGTTATAATATTATCAGGTAAGCATTTAAGCGGTAAAGTAGACTTTTCTTTATTGATAAACTAGCACTAAATCTGAAATTCCGTACAGATTTAATTTTACGTAGCTTAACGTATGTATCCCGTAAATAAAAGGCGGCCATTGCATGATAAGTTTACCCATCGAAAAAATAAATACCATTTCCCAAGAAAATTAGATCTCAAACATTCAAAAAAATTAGTCTGCCTAGGCTCAGTTTGGAAGGTTGTTTGCGGAGATAAGGTACGAGCAGAAAGAGCAAAAACATTAAAATATGCTGGTAGGCCAATTTTTTTTAAATATTTATTTTAAAAATATTCATTTTAATTACCGCAATATAAGTGAAGTGATTGTGTGTTACAATATGCAGTAACACCACACACAATTCTTCCAACACTTTCTTCGACACACGTTTCGTCCCGACACCGGGGCATCCTCAGGAGCTGAGAAAACCCTGAGTAGAGTCGCGAAAACCTTAATTCAGTCCATTGAAATATGTTACGCGATTTGTCAAATATACGGTTTTCGATTGGTCACGCTAGATCTGCAAAGCGACATAGCTGCGTATCATGTCTATGGGCTATTGAACGCATGTCACTAATGGAAGGATCGCTATGCGTTCCCTCCATTAGTGACAAATGTTTGCTGCAATCAGACGCGACGCTGCGAATGTTGGCAATTAATCAACGATCAATACCCTTACGCATTCCCTGTGTACGGTTCCTTATGGCGAATTTATTATTTACCAGCCGTTGCCTGCGACTCCACCCCTGTGAGTTTCGGGTTTTACACAAATAAATGGGAAATCGTGGATTTTCTGGGATTAAAAGTAGCTAATGGGTTAATGGATACTATCTTTCTCCATTTCAGCGAAATCTGTTCAGTAGTTGCGGCGTGAAGGAGTAACAATTATAACACTTGAACACTTACATAGAAACTGTTATCTTAATACCATTCAATAGCAGTATGATGCTATTTAAATATTCCTATCAATATGAAAATATTGGCTTGCATCTACCAAGACTACTTACCCATGTGCGTGGATATCTCACAGATTTTTCCTAAATAATATATTATATATTTTTTTATTATGGATAGGCTTGCGCTTGATTACAATCATATCTGATAAACAGAAATGATGAGGTCTAGGATGGAGCGCGCTTGCCTAGAAAATGCTTATTCACTCTTCTCTTGAAGGCACTCAGGTTGTACTTGGCTGGGAACACAGAAGCTGGAAGGGTGTTCCACACCTTAGCGGTACGTATCAGAAACGTGGATGAAAATCGATTCGTTCGAGCTTGCTGGACATCAACCACATAAGGATGCCACTTCTCCCGGCGTCTTGCGGTTCTATGGTAGAAAGGTGAAGGAGGTGCTAGATTGTGGTGTTCTTGAGCACATTCTCCAAAGTATATCCTGTAAAAAACCGCTAAACAGGCAACCTTGCGTCGGTGTTCTAAACTGAGCAATTTTGCCCGTGTTAACGATTCCTTGCCGATTATTTTGCATGCGCGGCGATCAACCGAGTCCAATGCATCGAGCTGATATTTTGCAGATCCATCCCAGAGATGACTGCAGTACTCCATAGCGGAACGAGCTTCATACAGTGTCAAAAGCTGTTCAGGTGTGAAGTACCGCTTAACCTTGTTCAGAAGGTTAGTTTTTTGGCAGCTGTTTTCGCCTTAGCTTCGATGCATTTCCCAAAATTGAGATTGGGGGAGATACTAATACCCAAGTGATCGATGTGATCGCCGATCGGAACGGATACACTTTGAAAAGTGGGAGCCAAGGTGAAGGGGCTCTTTTTTGCGGTGAATAGACACGCTTGCGTTTTGGTAGCGTTAAACTTGACTAGATTAACGTCACCCCACTCAGACACTTCTCTATAAAGTCAAGTTAACGCGATCTACCAATGCCTCTCTTAGTTCGAGAATCTCAGCACCGCTGGATTTAGAACTAGACATGTATCTCTCCGAGACAGTGCTGTCATCTGCATAACCAAACAAACCTGGTTTAAGCAGATCATTGATATGCAGCAGGAATAGCGTCGCGGAGAGAACAGATCCCTGAGGTACACCGGCATTGATAGCCATTAGGTCCGAAGAGTGACCGTCGAAGACCACTTGAAAAGACAGTTACAAAAGCCAGCGGGTATTCCATACGCAGGGAGTCTGCTGAGTAGTCTGCCGTGCCAGACTCGGTCAAAAGCCTTAGAGATGTCAAGTGAGACAGCTAGCGCCTCACCGTATCTCTCTATGGCTTCGCCCCATGTGTGCGTAGCATACACAAGAAGATCGCCAGTGCTTCGGTTCGAACGGAAGGTCGGAAGCCATACTGGTATTATTCTATTATCTCGAAAAATTAAAAAACATAAAGGATTTCCATTCAAAAGATAAGACATTTTTTACAGTAGGTTAACGAAAAGAAAATAACCAAAAGTTTAATTTGAAGTATCTACTACTACATAGTTGTCCTAAATTTTAAATATTTTCCATACTCAATTTAATATACCGGTAGGTCGGACGGAAAAGATTATACAATAAATAAATTGGGCCCCTTTAGCCCGTTTTGGGCACAAATAAGCTTGAACTTATTATTGAATTAGATCAACTATCCATGAAATCTGCACCGTCCGAAGTCGTTGAGGCATTTAAGCAGATTATAGGTTCCCTTAGAAATCTTATTTTCTTCCATTTATCTACGCTATCAGAATATACGAGTAGAAAAACTTGTTTTCAAAGTTGTGATAGAACTTTCTTGGGGTTATACCTACTAGTAACTTACTTCAGAGAATTCGAGTCCCTTGCGTCCACAGTTTCAGGAAGAATCTGTTGGATATACAAACTTTTTGTATATGGCTAAATTTGAATTTAAAAAGATAGTTTGTTTGGAATACGTTTTTATTTTTTGACTGTGACATACTATTTTGAGATCCTAAAATAGCTACAATAAACTGGTATTTTCTCCACTTAAAATCTGGTGTTTATCTTCTACTAACCACGTTCTGCTACATTGGTTATGGGCCCAGATACGATACGAGAGAAGTAATCGTATGTAGAGGATAAAATTTGATTTTAAAGTCGATAAGAGACGGAGTAGCTGATCGAGTATCGAGGTGCGATGACGAGCAACATGATGCGAATCGAGCCCTTGAATAAGGACAACTACGATAGCTGGAAAATACAGGTACGAGCTATTTTAACCAAAAATGATGGTTGGAAGTACGTAAATGGTAAAGTACTGAAACCAACTGAAGTCGTAGAGGCTGAAAAATGGGAAGTAGAGGACGAAAAAGCTAAAGCGGACATTATTTTATCGATGAGTGGAAGCGAACTAAGACATATTAGGAGCTGTAATACCTCGAGAGAAGTCTGGCTGAAGCTGAAGTCAATTTATGCTTCGAAAGGGCCTGCTAAGAAAGCGACACTTTTAAAACGGTTGATATTGCACAAGATGGCGGAAACAGGAAATGTTCACGAACATTTGAATACCTTTTTCGATGCTGTTGATAAGCTAGGAGATATGGGTATACAGATCAACGATGATTTGCTGTCTATAATGTTGTTGTACAGTTTACCCGGAAATTTCGAAAGCTTTAGATGTGCTATTGAGTCGAGAGACGAGTTGCCGAAACCAGAGGCATTAAAAATTAAAATATTGGAAGAGTACGAGTCGAGAGAAGTGAATAAAATTCAGTATGAAGGCGTTATGTATACAAACGTAAATAAAAACTTCAAGAAAGGAAAGAGAGGCGCTAAAAAGAGTACTAAGGCTGAAGGAACGGAAAAGAATTTTAAGTACAAATGCTTTAAATGTCACGAACCTGGACACAAAGCATCTGATTGTAAAAAGAAAACAGGTGGAAATGCCCTGAAGGCTGAAGAGACACATTGTGCAGATCAAAATCTAACTACTTTTAATGTTTCAGATTTAGAAGTTTCTAATGCTGTTAATGTTCAAAAGTACGAATGGATTTTGGACAGTGGGTGCACGTCTCACCTTTGTAATGATGCAAGTAAGTTCGGGGGCACTTTAGCAATGACTAGCGGAGAAATAACTTTAGCTACGCATGTAAGTACTGTTATAAAAGGTAAGGGTACTGTAAGGTTATCGGCATGTAACGATCACTCTGAGACCTCATTTGAATTACGTGATACGCTGTATGTCCCGGATTTAAGGACGAATTTGATTTCAGTAGCCAAGTTAACCAACGATGGTTATGATGTTACATTTAGGCACGATGTAGCTTATATTTTTGGCAGGACAGGTGAAATCAAATTGATAGCATATCGTAGGGGTAATTTATATTGTGTAAATAGGTCTGAGTATTGTAATTTAAGTGATGCAAATGCTGATGTACGTTGTTGGCACGAGAGATTAGGACATTTGAACGGTAGAGATGTTGCCAAGCTTTTAGGTAAATTAGGTGCTAAATTTGACGTTGCCGAAGTACGAAACTTACGTGATTGCGATATTTGTGCTAAAGGAAAGATGACCGCGTTACCTTTTTCTAAATCCGATGGGCCTTGCGCTGAAAAGTTGTACATAGTTCATTCTGATATTGTAGGGCCTATGAGATGTCAATCAATGGAAGGTGCAAAATATTTTATAACTTTTATTGATGATAGTACTCGTTGGTGTGTAGTATATTTTCTAAGGTCGAAAGATAAAGCCTTAGATGCCTTCAAATCATATAAAAGTCACGTTGAAAACCTGACGGGACTGAAGATCAAATTTCTTCAAAGTGACAATGGAGGTGAATATTGTAACGTTGAATTTGATAATTTCTTAAAGGAAGCAGGCATCACGCGAAGACTGACAGTTGCTCGAACACCACAGCAGAATGGGATAGCTGAACGAATGAACCGAACCTTAGTGGAAATGGCGAGATGTATGCTGTTGAGTACAGATCTTTCCTCAGGCTTTTGGGCAGAAGCGGTGCATACAGCATGTTATGTCAGGAATCGTTGTCCTACGAGCAGTCTACAAGGTGATATTCCTTATGAGAGGTGGCATAACAAGCCGGTGAAGATTGAATACCTTCGAAGATTTGGAACCAAGGTACATATTCTGGATAAAGATCCAAAGAAGGATAAGTTTGCTGCAAGAGGGATCGCAGGTATTTTTGTAGGATACCCGGGTAATGCAAAAGGATACAAAGTATGGATTCCAGAGCAAAGAAGATTCATGATTGCGAGAGATGTGAAATTTCACGAAAATGAAATCTCGAAGCAAGAACCAAGGCCAGTGAACTTCACGGAAGACAAAGATAAGGATTTCATTGAAATTGAATTCTCCAGGCAAAATGTTCCAATAACTGAAGAACATAGGGGCGAGAATGAGACAGACCGAGTAGAGACTGATGAAGAAATATGGAGTGAATGTCAAGCATATCCTGGAGATGATCAAGATGATTCTTCGTCAAGACCTGCAGAACTTGAACAAGCGTCTGAAGAAATAAATCATGATAACCGACAAAGGTTGATGAAGAGAGCTCCTGGTAGACCTAGGATTTTACGCACAGGTAGTGTAGGCCGTCCGAAGAAAATTTATCAAATGACTGAAGTTACACAACCGATCAATTCTGCTGATGAAAATGAAATTGAAGATTTTGTAGGTTCAGCTGAAATTACTTTGAAAAATGCTTTAAAGAGTAGTGATAGACCTGAATGGGAGGAAGCCATTTTATCTGAAATCAGAAGCCTAGTTCAGAAAGGTACATGGGAGATAGTCAAAAGACCACAAAATAGGAATGTCGTTGGCTGCCGTTATGTTTTGACGACGAAGCAGAATGTTGACAAGTCTTGGAAGAAGAAGGCGAGGCTTGTAGCTCAAGGTTTTAGCCAGCGGTATGGAGTCGACTACGAGAAAACCTTTGCACCTGTTGCTAGACTGGATACTGTTAGATTGTTGATGGCTCTCGCAGTGGAATTAAATTTGGAGATACACCAATTGGACATTAATACTGCTTATTTAAATGGATCCCTGGACGAGGAGATATACATGGAGATACCAGAACTTTTGAGAGAAAGTTTAGTTAAGCTTATGAATCGAGAGGGAGAAGATCCAATGGTCAAAGAGCACGCGCAGAGCATGCTTGTAAAATTGGATAGCGGTTGCGATTCATGCTTATTGCGAAAATCATTATATGGTTTGAAGCAAGCTGGACGTCAATGGAATCTCAAACTTAACAAGAAGTTAACTGATATGGGGATGAAGCAGAGTCTGAATGAGCCGTGTCTATATTTTAAACAAAATGGGAATATTTATTTATTCGTATTAGTCTATGTCGACGATATTTTGGTCGCATGTCAAGAAAGAGGTTTAATTACGAAGTTTAAGAATGAGTTGTCGAAAGAGTTCGATTTGAAAGACTATGGTTTAGCAAAATATATGTTAGGCATCGATATTCGAAGAAAAGACAATGTCATTGTTTTGTCACAACAAAATTACATCGAAAGTTTACTAAAACGTTTTTGCATGGAAAATTGCAATAAATGTGCAACTCCTATGGAGATAAATTCCAAACGGAAAGAAGAAGAAAAATGCAGTGATGAGAGCAGCAAGGCATGGCCTTATCGAGAGCTAATAGGTTGTTTGAATTATTTAGCGAATGCAACCAGACCCGATATCGCTAATGCGGTAAGTAAACTTAGCCAGAAAGTGAAAAATCCTGAAAAATCCGATTGGAAATCAGCGAAACGTGTTTTACGTTATCTGAAGGGAACAAACTAATACAGTCTCGTGTACAAGAGAACTGGTGAATGTGTGCAGGGTTATTCAGATGCTGATTGGGGGAATTGTTTATTAGACAGACGATCTTATTCTGGTTATGCATTTATTTTAGGTGGTGGCTGTATATCGTGGCAGTCTCGAAAGCAGCGTAGCGTAGCTACTTCAACGTGCGAGGCAGAGTATGTTAGCCTGTCGGAGAGTATGAAGGAGGCTGTATATCTTAATAGCTTATTGAAGGAATTTGGAATCATGAGGTACGCTCGAGTGATTGTTCATGTCGATAACCAAGGGGCTATATTTTTAGCTCAGGACCCAGTGTTTCATGCACGTAGCAAACACATTGATATTAGGTATCATTACGTGAGGGAGATTTTGAGGAACAAGAACGACATTGAGTTGAGACATGTACCCACTGCATCCATGTTAGCTGATGTGCTTACTAAGCCGTTATCTAGTGTTAAACACAATAAGTGTTTAGATGGTTTAGGTGTTAAGGCCAGCTGAGTTTTCTTTTGGATATCTTTAAATTTAAATTTATAGGGGCGTGTTGGATATACAAACTTTTTGTATATGGCTAAATTTGAATTTAAAAAGATAGTTTGTTTGGAATACGTTTTTATTTTTTGACTGTGACATACTATTTTGAGATCCTAAAATAGCTACAATAAACTGGTATTTTCTCCACTTAAAATCTGGTGTTTATCTTCTACTAACCACGTTCTGCTACAGAATCTGTCTAATTAACCTAGTTACAAAAGTATTATACATTCCTCTACACTATTATATATTTGAAAAGTAAAATAACTTTTTATCCGCTTATTTTACGTGCAACTTACAAGCTTTTTTGATGTGTCACATCCTTCCTCGCGATTTGTAGATATTTTTCGTGGGAATTGTTTTGGAAAAAGGACAAAAATGTGTAACAGGAAACCGGGGAAGCTCGCTCTATTTGATTTGACCAATGAGCGCGTGCGGTGCCATTTTGTATAAGGTTGGCACCACGACGTACCTACTATTGGCAATATTAGTGTACAGCATGTTAAACATCATAATATTATGAGATTATTGTATGACTCGTTCTTTTACTTTCAGATAAAAAAAATCAATTCATAAAAATTTACAAAGTACTTATATGTATATATCAATTATAAATTCTTTTAAAATAAAATCATCGAGATATAATTAATTAAAAGGTGAATAATAACGTAAACGGAACATTAAATATTTCGTAAGTGTAAAACAACATTGAACAATGATATAAATAACTAGTAGGGCGCGTGGAGGCGCGGGCCACACGTGGCCCGCGTACTGTCTTCTGACCTATAAAAGAATCGCCAATTGGAATCCGATTGGCAGTGGGCTAAACGAATTACCTCGGAGCACGGTCATGGATTTAAAGATAGTTAAGGGCTCTTTGAATTAAAAATACACTGAACCTCATTGGATGAGGTTCAGTGTATGTTTTATTCAAACAGCCCTTAACTATCTTTAAATCCATGACCGTGCTCCTCAATCATCATCCAAATCGTAGACCATCATCTCTTCTCATACTTTTCATAGTTTTTCATAGGCCTTGTTTATTGTAGCATCCACATTTTCCATGAAAAAATAAATTCAACCACTTTGATTTTTTTTCATTCATCCCGTAGACCTAGAGATTCTAATTACGTCTTGCAAATAAATCACTCTCTTATCTTCTATACTTTCCGAGATTTTTAGAACAACACGAAATTTGTATGGCGGCCATCTTGAATCCGCCATTTTGATTTTTTTTCAGCTAACCGCCAATTGGATGACGTTTCGAGTTACATTTGGTCGAGCACCCCCCACCTATCTTCGATACCCTGGCTGTGCTCTTCGCCCGTCTCCGAAATCCTCAATCATCAGCTCTCTCCATATTTTTCTCTAGTAAATCTCCGAAAAACCGCATCACAACCTTGCATAATTACCAACTGTTAGTCTCTTCAACATTCCCCATACATTTTCTATGGAAAAATAAATTCCGCCATTTTGATTTTTTTTCCTATCCATCGAATAGACCATGGGGTCCTGATCACTTCTTGTCCAGAAACCGTTCTTCCATCTTTTATACTTTTCGAGATGGACACCGATGAAGTTTGTATGGCGGCCATCTTGAATCCGCCATTTTGAATTTTTTTTCGGCTCACTGCCAATTGCATGACATTTCGAGTGACATTTGGTCAAGCACCCCCCACCTATCTTCAATACCCTCCCCATGCTCTTCACCCATCTTCCAAATCCTCAATCATCAGCTCTCTCCGTATTTTTCCTCCGAATGATTTTTTTTCTTCTATAGGACCCCATCCGGGAAAAAAATTTTTTTCATACAAAATTGTTCAGGAGAGGTGATCAATCAGTGAGTGAGTGAATCAGCACGAGTAGCTATATATATAGTAACTAGTAGGGCGCGTGGGGGCGCGGGCCACATGTGGCCCGCGTGTTGTCTTCCCGCCTATAAAAAATCCCTTCAAAATTCCCCATACATTTTCTATGGAAAAAAAAATTCCGCCATAATGGATTTTTTTTCTATTCATCACACGTAGATCTTCGAGTCCTGATCAGCTCTTGTCAAAAAACCGTTCTTCCATCTTTTATACTTTGCGAGATATTGACGAAATTCGAATGGCGGCCATTTTGAATCCGCCATTTTGAATTTTTTTTCAACTCACTGGCAATTGGATGACGTTTCAAATGACATTTGGTCGAGCACCCCCCACCTATCTAAAATACCCTGGCTGTGCTCTTGACCCGTCTTCGAAATCCTCAATCATCAGCTTTCTCCGTATTTTTCCTCCGAATGAATTTTTCCCTTCTATATGAAATGGTCATTGAAAAAAAAAATTTTCATACAAAATTGTTCAGGAGAGGTGATCAATGAGTCAGTGAGTGAATCAGCACAAGCAGCTATATATATAGTAATAATCAATTAATAAAATAAAATGATACTATTAAACAACTTCAAACATTACCGCTCTCAAAACAAACCATATTCATTTGTAAAATTTATTTTGGTAATTTGATTCCCATAAATAAAATACAATAATTTTATTATATTATTAATGAATGTGAATTATGAGTGAAATTCCTGGATGTTCAATAGCTTTCCATTGAAACAAGTATAGTTTAATAGTCGATAATAAAATGTATCAGTTAATGATTCCATTATTGAAATGTAAAATAATAAATTGTAAAATTTAAGGTGTCTATAAACTCCTCGGAAAAATAGTTTGGATTTGGACCATAATTATATAAAAGTTCCTTGTAGTATTTAATACACATAACTCCCGAAAGTTATCTATAATTTACACAAAATTTTTAATGTTTAATGTGTTAATAATTGGCGAACAAATGTGGTTTAATAATTTAAGATATAAGGTGCCTACAGGACAGCGCATAGCTCCAGGAATTTTACTTCCTCGGGTGGTATATATATGATATTATTCTGATGGTGGAAAAGCTTTGTTATGGCAAGTTATGGTAATCGGCTTTCCACACGGCATTGTATCAGAAGTCCGAAGCTTATCGTGTGTTTCTTGATCAGGATCAAGAACCTAAAAAAACACTGGAGATTTTACATAACAAATTAATATTATTTAAATATAACATTAATATTATAACAATAATAAATATAACAAAAATATTAATTAAGTTTTCAACTAAGTATTCAATTAAGTATATTATTTAAGTATTCAACTTGAAAATATTATGTTTGTTCGGGTGGAATCAAGCAACTCAATTTTGAAGCAAAATATCTTCAACCTATTAAGCTGAAATTTTTAATTATCACTTTTAATTTGGACGCAAATAATATTATAGTAACATGTGTAACGTCATTTTATATCCAATATCCGTCATATTGCCTCCTGTAATGCCTCCAATACTATATATATGAAAGGTAACTCATTTGCTGGCCAAGACGCCTTTGTAAAAGTAAACTATAAATATGTACATAGGTTACATAAAAATACCAAATCGCTCCCGGCCTGTATTTGTTTACATTAAAACTTACAACTTTGTTCTACGACTTTTTTTTACTCGATAGTTTGAGAAATATCAAATATTCAATATTCTACGGAGACACTCTCCTTGTTCCTACTCTGTAATGTAGCATCGGCAAAAGGCAATGGTGCGGTGGCGCAGGAAAACGCGACGCGAAACAGCAACAGTGTTACGGCACTTTACTGAAATAATTTTTTTTTGAATGAAATAAATTAATTAAGAATTTTGAAAGGTCGTAGAACAAAGTTGTAATATAAATAACATCACTCTGTATACAAGTAAACTACGAAGTGTCATGCGCCGGGATGAGTCTGAAGATGTTATACGGTCTCTTATCTCAGCTTCAAACCGTAATTCAATAATATCCGTCGCGACACTACATTGTGAACTATCAACCTCATCGCGGTTCGACCCCTTCGCGGAAGTAACGAGCTTAGAGATAACACTCTTAGAAAAAGGATTTTCGTTTTGACACAATGTCGTCATAAAATTTTATAGCTTGAGGGCTATTCAGGTAACGCGTTGCATTTCGTGAAGTGAAATGTTTAAAAAGGTCATGGCACTTACGTACAGTGCGACAAGGCTATCTTGGCGCGTGGCGAAAATCGGTACTAACACCGCTATCTTGTGATACTGTTTGATAGTCCGCTCTGTCAGTATATCGCTATTGTGTGTTGTGTTGTTTTTGCTTACTATCAACTATTTTAAAATAAAATTGTAGTAAAATTGAGGAGATTTTATTTTCTGGATGCCTTTGTTCTATAACAGCGCCCTCATTCAAGTGCCATGAGAGCCTTGTCAGACTGTATACAAGCAGACGTTATTGAAATCAAAACATTTTTGCGAACAGTGAAAAATTTATTTTTCGACTATTGACATAGCCCCCTGCCGTAGAAATAGAGTTATATACCTAGTACCAACTTTAGAGAAGTGGAGAAATCTGTCGTTAAGTATAACACCATACTATTTTGGTAAAAAATAAAACAGTTCAAATAATGCTATAGCGCCATCCATATCTCTATAATTTATATGGCACTTGAATGTGAATTTATGTGGTCTCCTACTTTAATAATAATAATGTATCTAAGTATTACATTTCAAAATTGTAAACGCTACAAGCTCGGACACCAAAATCTGATATTATTAAAACGTGAAAACAAAAATCTATCTATCTGGTGTCTGAACAGAAAAACTCACTTTGCCCTTTACAATATTAAGTAAGGATATCTGACGGGAAATAAGCGGTTCCGGTGAAGACTTCATTCAGGAAATATCATTTCCGCAACATCGCATCGGCCTCCTAGACTTCATCAATTAACTTGAGACGTGTATTTACTTTACTATGCTAATACTTCCTTTTTTAGAGTTCCATACGAAAATGGTAAAAATGGAACCCTTATGGTGAGACTTTCTCCGTCCGTCCGTCCATCTGTCACACTTGATTATTTCAGTAACTATTAAAGCTGCCGACTTGATATTTGGAATGGTTTTATTTAATAGTGACCCGACGTCATTGCAATCATAAAAAATTGAAAATCGTTGTTAATTTATTTTAAAGGGGGCAAAAACGGGGCGTTGAAATTTAAAAATGAGATAAAAATATTGAGTGGGGTATCCACAGACTTGTATACTAAAGACAGGGCGAACAGCGCAAAAAAATGTCGCCAGTTTAAGGGAGCAAGAATGACTATTTTGCACCCTCCCCCGTCAGTAGTCAGTATAGGTAGATAGGAAAAGACCAACTGTGAGAGGTAGAGGTTAGAACTTATAGGTACTTGAAAATGTGGGATGTGCGGTCAACCAGCTATTTGACAAACAAATACCCAATGAATGAACATTATGGACATTACGAGTAACAATATACAATCTTAGATGCCAAAAGGTCCGGCTCCGATTTTGCGCATCGAATTAGCCTAGCTGTTCAGCGTGGAAATGCAGCTAGTATTCTTGGCGCTATTCCGCGTGGGCAGAATAAAACTAATTCATGTTTATTGTGACAAAAAATATTAAGATAATGCTTTTCAGTTTTGGATACCCATAGGGTAAAACTGGATTTATAACACTAAGCAGCTATTAACCGTCTGTTTGCTATATTACAGGACTGTATTTGTAAGACTATAACTGCTGAAATTAAGGCATAAATCTGGTCCTTAAAGAAATTAAACTTAAACTTTAAAAATCGGCATTTAAGCTGCAAGCATGCAAAACAATGCAGAATGTAGCTGTAAATGCAGTTAGCTTAGTAGAATGGTGAGAGAGCTAAAGCTAAATTTTCCATTGTTAATAAAGTTTACAGATCAGTAGTACAGTGTGGAAAACCAAGAGTTATCATCCTTTCTCCGAGCGGTAAAAATAGAGGAAGGCAAGAAAACTATTTCGTTCCGAGCAGACTTGGGGGGCCAGTATTTGGATGACTGTAAGCTACTTAACGTAATCCTCTTTCCAGGAGCATTTCCGCTGGGCTTTTCAACCTCGATTCGAAGGGATAACTGGACGCAGTCAACAGTAAGGTTAGTAAAGGTTTAATACAAATTTCGAGTCAACTCGCTTCGTATAAACGTATCGGACAACCGCTGAAAGCTTAATTCACAATGTGTCGGCTTGGGACACGGTCTGTAGATTTATGAAGGAATCCGATTCGTTTATTCGAAGCGAGTCGACTCGAAATTTGTACAAAAACCTGTACTAACCCTATTTAATGTGAGTATTACAGTGTGAATGTTCAGTTTCAATCAAAGTTATTTTATTTTAACCACGAGAATGACATTATCAACATCATGACATGTGAAATTTCATCTAAATTCTCAAAATGTTGGGAATGACATAAGACATTCAATAAGTAAATTATAATAACATCATTCATTTGATGGGTAGTCAAAATATATTGAACGGTCTACTAAAAGTGGTTTCGATCAAAGATTTAAATCGCTAGATGGGCCCTAAGCCTACATTTCGCACATCAAAAACGTCCACAAATATGTTGAGTGAGTGCTCTCAACATGCTATAGTTTCACTTGTGTCAAAAAGAGTGACAACGTGTCACACAAGACAAAAACGTGGACTTTTTTGGAGGTTTAGGGCCCATCTAGCGATTTAAATCTTTGGTTTCCATTTAAGCACGAGTAAAACATGACCTTTTGTTTTCCAATTACCGGTTTTTTTTTTTAATTTGGAATCCAGTCCCTCGCATTTATAAACTGCGCCTGGAAGGTCAGAAAATTGTTTTTTTTACTGTTGGTTTCAAAAATTGTAACTAATTCAATACCAATATCCTTATTTTTTTCGAGATAGTAAAACGCGAGTAAGTACCTATAGGTTGCAATTTAAAAGACTTTAGCATGAGAAACTGACTTCAAAAGAAATTGAATTGAGTTGCCGGCACTCCATAAGAAAACAGATGCGTAGTTTCAAAGCAATAACACGGAATCATGCCCTTTTCCATCTCCGTCCTCTTTTACGGTTTCATCAATAAGGAAACCCTATTATGTAAGTACAAGTCGGTCTTTTCCGTTATCAGCTTTGTGTCAATGTGTCAAAATTACTGGCACGAGTCTTACGAAATAACATTCAAAATATTTTTCGAAGTCCTTTATAACCTACCTACTTCATATTATCGTATCTGCTTTAGTACTTACCTACTCGATATTTTATCGATTTTGTAACACAATTTTTAATAAAACAATTTACGAAAATGGCACGGAAGTAAGTACCTAAAGGTGTAATTATAGTGAAACATTTAATAGCTTTATGACCAGTTGATATAACATTTAGAAATATTACAATATCTTGATCTTTATATTCGTATTTTATTGAAATCTCAAACTGACATTACATAGTTTAACTGATCTTATGTCTAAGAATATTCCAAAATATTTATAACTACCTAATGATTCACTCACTATAGCTTTAATTCTAAAAATATTCCAAAGTGAGTAGGTTAAGCTATCTTCATTCTTCGTCTGATTTGTTAGTTCTCTATACTTAGTAGTAAGTATAGTACGTTTGACGTGGTCTTTGATTAGTACCTAATCAAAGGACGTGGTCAAATATTTTGCACAGAATATCACAGAGTCTTTGAACTACATCCAGCCATTGTATACATGTCCATTTTCTGAACGCCTGCGGTAAATTTTATTCAATATTCTGCCATAGACAGAGGGAATAACTGATCATATTGTTGACAGAGTACCGATTCCAAACTATGCCTTTGTTTACTTACACAGCGCCATTTGTGCTCCTGTACTGGATATCAAACAACACAATGGGCCCAGCCAGATTTTAGTTTATAGAATTTTAGCTTTTGGCTCTAGCTGTAACTGCATATCAAAATGCCTCAATGATATATTTTTTAAATATAATGTACGTATGAGCACCTTTATCTACCATCTATCATAAACTGATCGCATTGTTTTTGTCATTATAATTCACTATTATACTTCAACCAAGATATCTCCCAACAATGACCTTTAGTGCTACCAAAAGATTTTTCCTCTGTTGTTTAATATACTATGCAGTTAATACCTACACTTGTAGGAATATCGAAATAGACTATTATGCCTGAGAATATAGATATTATTTAAAATCAGGAGCCATACCACCATCTCTTATAGCAGTATTATAGTAATATTGTTTTAAAATTTTCATACTGGCACTGTATGAAAATTTCAAAACAATATTACAATAATACTGATATGAGAGATTGTGGTAAGGCCCCTGTTCACTTTAATCTGCTGCGCTATCGTTCTCGATATCTACTGACGTTTAACGGTGGTTTTTAATATCCTATCTATCCATGGTTTACCTTACTAGAGATAGAAATTTGACATAAGCTCCATACAAGTTATGTCAAATTTCTATCGCTAGTAAGGGAAACCATGGATAGATAGGATATTGAAAACCGCCGTAAGTAAGTCGCAACTGTGTCGTTATGAAATACTTTAATACCTAATAGGTAGTAACTTTTTGCAGGATTTGAACCCGCGCTCTCAAGCTGAGTGCTTTGACCAACTGAGCCACGCGAGACACATCCCTCCGGGTTGAATTTTTCTTTGGCAGAACTGAGCGCTTTCTATTGAAAAACGTTACAGTTTCAAACCAATTTTTCAGAGGTCCATTATTCCAAATGAAACAAAAGATGCCATTTTTACTTATTAATATAATTTGATACTATATAACTATATCCTATACTGATACTATAGCCAGCTATGTTTCACAGAATAAACATCATCGATAGGACTTTTCTACGCAAACCGAAAATATCGTCGAAAGTAAAATATCACACACTTCACCTCCAACGGGTTACCCCAAAAGGTGCGGAAATGAACTGAACGGAAGTGCGTTCTAAAACAATTGGGTTTCCGATGTTAAACTCTACCTCTTACGTTCAAACAAATAGATTTCTTTTCTTTTCGTAATGTTTCTACGGCCTTATTTCAACAAATCGATGTACGTTTTTGCTCATAACAAGCGTAGGTATTAATGATTAAATTATGTTTTCTGGAGCCAGGGTAGCTTCAGTTACTTCTAGGTTCTTTACAAAAAATTCTGCTAACCGTAGTGATCATGAGAAATTCACATACTTGACGGCACTATGCTTTAAATTTCTAAAAATAAACAATCAAAATTATTCTTACATTATTATTGCTCATCTTATCATTATTTATTTAAACGAGCAATTCGTGTATATTAATTTATATCTTGGATCTCAGAAACGGCTCTATCGATTTGGATTAAATTGTTTATTTAGATACTATGGGTAACATACGAGCATTATTACCTTTGATTAGGTACTATATACCTAATCAAAATATTATTACCATCTTGGCAGCAGTTTCACTCGACGATTCCTGTACTGTTAGTCATGTCGGTGAACAGGCAAAAATTATAGAGTGCAGCCAATTTATAAGATAAATCGAAGTTAAGACAACAATATGATAAAAACATAATTTAATTAGAAACAATTAGATTCCTACATAATATCAGCATCTAAGCAAAGTATAACATAAAATACTCGGCAAAATATGTGCACCGGGGTGTTAAGGCTCGCATGGGGAGCTTAGCTTAGCTCATGTAGCTTCAGAAATGCATACACATTTATACAACAAATTTTGCTTTACTTAATAATATTTTAATTAAGTAGTTTACGTAGCTTGCATTAAGCATACATTGGTATAAAAAATAACCTAGCTATAAAAGCTAAACTCAGTTAGCTTATTTCTTCATCAGCTATTGGTTTTATAGTGATAGCTTGGAGACTTACTAGTTTGATAATAAATCAGAAAAAGTGGCTATATTTATTGAGACAGTTGAATTTTCAATAAAATGAGTTTAAAACCAAAAGATCGAACCAACCATTCTTCATGATAGATACATCGTTCGCCTTCTTCCCAATTAATGAATGGCACGATCCCGACAGATTTATGTTACCTAAAACCGGTAGCGATCTTAACTAACTACCTAGTTCAGTTTGCAGCTCTATAATTCACTTAACTTTAGATACCTGATTTACGTATGTAAATTATTGGATTGCTAAGATTTATTTTTACTGGATTTTTGACTAATAAAAGAAAATTATAATTCAAATATCTCGGCTCCTCTATAAACATATTCTTGGAAAGCGTGCTACTACTTATATTCATTTGCGTTTGGGAAATTATATTAAGAGCAATGAAATAAAAATGTAAGAGCCTTAGTTATTTCTTAATATCAGAGCAATATACGTCTCCTTTTTAATAGAAATATTTTTCAAGAAAAAGGCGAAATGAAGAAACTCTTGCAAACAAAAAATATTTTATTGTTCCTAGGTTAAAAATAAAATAACACTGGATTAATAAATAGATTTTGAGAACAGTTCTATAATTAATATAATTATTAGTATAATAAATAATATAAAAGCATGGTTCTTGTTAGAACAGAGAAGCTACTAAAAACAATTCTAAGTTTATATGTTTCCGGAAACTAGTGAAAACCAGAAATTGTATAGAATTCCTAGGAAATGTATAGAATTCCTGGCTTATAAAGAAAATATTTGAAATGAGAATTTTACCATCAATTAATAAAAGCATTTTAGGAATTGTATTGAACTCCTAGGAAATGTGTAAAATACAATTTATTACACACATTTTCGACCGATTTTAGGATTTCTATAGATTTCCTAGGAATTTTATAGAGCTCCTGATTTCGTACACTTTTGTGACATATACATATTACTAGCAGAAACCCGCAGCTTCGCCCGCGCAAATTTTAGTTTTCCCTACACACGGGAACCATCTATTTTCCGGAATAAAAAGTAGCCTTTGTGCTAATTTGGGACGAAATCTGTCTTCATTCCAATTTTCAGCCAAAAAAATTCAGCAGTTGCGCCGTAAAGGAGTAGGTATATCTCCCGCATAAATATTTGTTTTCACTATTTCCGCAGTAATTGTGGATTCCCAGTACAATATCTATTAATCTAGGATATAATCTATCTCCGTTTCAAATTTCAGGCAAATCTGTTCAGTAATTACGGCGTGAAGGAATATTTTTGCCTCGTGAATATCAGCTTTTCACTCGTATTATATCAACCATGGAATTTTCCGGGATGAATGGTAGCCTATGTAATAATCCGAATCTCTTTACCGAATTTTAGTCATTTCAGTTCAGTAATTACAGCGTAAAGTAATACTTTTTGCGCGTGAACATCAATTTTTCAGTTTTCCCGCGGAAATTATGGATTTTTCTGGGATGAAAAGTAGCCTTCGTATTAATCCAGGATATAATCTATCATCATTCCAAATTACAGCCAAATCGGTTGTGCACTTGCGGCATGAAGATTTTTTTCCGCCTGAATTTCGGTTTTTTTACTAATCCCACGGGAACTATGAATTTTTTCGGGACGAAAAGTAGCCTCCGTATTAATTCAGGATATAGTCTAAGTTTGTTCCAAATTTCAGCCATATCAGTTTAGTAATTACGGCGTGAAGAAGTATTTTTCTCGCGAGAATATCGGTTTTTCACTTTTCCTGCAAAAACCATGGATTCTTCTGGGATAAAAAGTACCCTATTTATTAACCCAGCATATAATCTATCTCCATTCCAAATTCCAGCCAAATCGGTTGTGCACTTGCGGCATGAAGATTTTTTTCCGCCTGAATTTCGGTTTTTTTACTAATCCCACGGGAACTATGAATTTTTTCGGGACAAAAAGTAGCCTCCGTATTAATTCAGGATATAGTCTAAGTTTGTTCCAAATTTCAGCCATATCAGTTTAGTAATTACGGCGTGAAGAAGTATTTTTCTCGCGAGAATATCGGTTTTTCACTTTTCCTGCAAAAACCATGGATTCTTCTGGGATAAAAAGTACCCTATTTATTAACCCAGCATATAATCTATCTCCATTCCAAATTCCAGCCAAATCGGTTGTGCACTTGCGGCATGAAGATTTTTTTTCCGCGTGAATTTCGGTTTTTTACTAATCCCACGGGAACCATAATTTTTTTCGGGACGAAAAGTAGCCTTCGTATTAATCCAGGATATAGTCTATCTCTTTTTCAAATTTCAGCCATATCAGTTCAGTAATTACGGCGGGAAGTAGTATTTTTCCCGCGTGAATATCGGTTTTTCCCTTCTCCTGCAAAACCCATGGATTTTTCCGGGATGAAAAGTACACTATTTATTAACCCAGGATATAATCTATCTCTATTCCAAATTTCATCCAAATCGGTTGTGTACTTGCGGCGTGAGATTTTTTTCCGCGTGAATTTCGGTTTTTAACTTATCCCACGGGAACCATGAATTTTTTCGGGATGAAAAATAGCCTATATGGTAATACAAGACATAATATACCTCCATTCCAAATTTTAGCCAAATCGGTACAGTAGTTGCGGCGTGAAGCCGTATTTTAACTTGATAAAATCCAAACTTCGTTTCACCCCCTTAGAGGGTGAATTTTGAAAAATCCTTTCTTAGTGCACCCCTAGACCTCACAAGGAATATGTGTGCTAAATTTGGAGTCTCTAGACCCAGCGGTTTGGGCTGTGCGTTGATATGTCAGTGAGTCAGTCAGTCAGTCAGTCAGTCAGTCAGTCAGTTTCTTCTTTTATATATATAGATTATACATAGAGAATATGTCAGCTGTGTCTAACATAGATGAAAACTTTGTCAAAACTAAACCGGAATTTAATTTTTCTACACCATTCCCCCTTCCCATTAAACTTCTCCATTCTGCAAACCTTAACTATGCTCAATCTTGTACTACTCATATTATGTGAAAGTAATATTGCTTAAGGTTAAGATACCTTATAGGAGTATGTACCTAACTACCTAGTTGCTATACAGAAATACAATCTTCCAGGTTCATTATTTGGTTTCATAAAGTTCTCAGAACAGAAACTCGTTTCGCAGGTATTCCAGTTTTCCTAATGAGAAAACTTTTATTTACACATATTCTTTCTATGTTGTCTTCTCAGACAACATAGATCAGGTTAAGGATAATTCTGTGGTTCTGAGAAACTGTGAGGTTGTGAGACACTATCTATCTGCAATCTTAGTTTTCTTTTATCTGTAAAGCCATATTCATGCAACTAAGAGAACTTGATAACCTGCAAATACGAGTAACAGAGTTAAACATATAGCAATTATTATAAATGCTATAAGTATGCATTTATTTATCATTTTAAACTGTGATTTTTAACCGACTTCAAAAAAGGAGGAGGTTCTCAATTCGTCGGAATCTTTTTTTAAATTCCCAAAAGTAGATTTGATTTGATCGATGTTTGTGGATTACTCTTCGCCGAAAATCGTAAAAATATCATAGCTCAAAAGTTTTTACTCTTCACCCAAGAGTTTGGTTTCACTACTATGGCATTGGTACGGTGTGACGTCACAATGTCATGTTGCTATCTCTGTCTAATCACAAATCTTTAAATGCTTATAACTTTTTTGTTATTTGATCGATTTAATTAGTTCTTTCAGTGCACGTTATTATTTTAATTCTACTTTATAATAAAGTAATAAAAAAATTGGAGTCAAATACCCTATTACTTTTTGTTATTGTTCTAATGTGATACATAAGTAGAAGCCCTTGTACCTATATGTGATTCTGACGCAAAGCTGTTCCTGCGACTTAACCGCTTTTAAAAGTTTTTATGTAAATCCACCCTTAAAAGTTTGCTTTGGGGTTGGAAAGGCTAAAAGTCCTGTTTTAAGTATTCTTTTTCCGCATGTGAACTGTACACTATGTTTTTAAATTCCCCTTTTACTCAGCCTATAAATCTTTCTAAAGCAATTACTTTTCACGGATCACAAAGCGATGTACTCGTCAAATTAATTTATAGCTTCGTTCACGTATAAAGCTGATATCTACCGATTTCTAAATCTACCCGCATTGCGGGCTTAGCCTTCGAATAACTTTGTTTATGACTGTCAATTCATGAAGAAATAATTTTGATTCGTAATCATGTTGTCAATTTCAGGTAAAAAGAGAACTTATGGCTTCACTTCAATAAATACCAAAAGAAGAAATGTTTGACTAATTTTATTTCACTTTTATGGTCACCAATCGACGATATTTTCGAACCGGGGAAAAAATTGATGTGGCTTAAAGTTGTTTTAAAAATATATGTTCGATTTGGGCATCCCCTGAAACTGCCACCGTTTGGTTTTACTTTAAAAGGGGTCTGGTTTCGTAAGAAAGACGTATTCATCGTTATCGTAATTTGTTAAAAAATTCTGCCTTACGTAAATCAATCCATCTATTGAACCAATCAGCAGGAGGGCATGACTATTACTTTTTCCAAAATTTAGACAACTTTTTAGTAGTTGAAAAATCAATTCCTGAGAGGCAGTACAAAATGCCTTTGTAGAGTTTGTTGACTTCCGTCCAGCTTATTTTTACAAAAAAGTCAAGCTTATTTTTATCAATAAACTGCCAATGCATTGACAAAGATGCGTCGATTGCATGGGTGATTACTTTGAATAACAGAAATAAAAATGTTTAAAAAAATAAGTACTTTCACTTATTCCATACGAATAGCAATTGTATAGGTAAAGACCTATATTAATAAGATAGGATAGCATAGGATAGGATAGGGTAGGATAGGAAGTGTTAGTATACTGTTCGAGAAAATACAGTTACTTCAAAGTAATAAGTAGTATTATGGGAACGTGATCTCAACCAAAGACATGTGAGAAACATAATAATGAAATAAAAAAGAAAAGACAAAACAAAAGTTAGCAAAAATAATGCCAATAGCAATAATACAGCGAAAATTTGGAGTTATAATCCGAAATGTAACCTCGGCTTTTATATCAGGGACGATCATTTGTGTTGGGAGCGCGAGCTGCACTTAAATGCTCTACTTAAAGAGACAGATGGCGTGTCATTACGCGGAACTGCAACGGTGCAGCTATTTTCAAAGAGAATTTTAGTTTTCTTTATAAAAGACGCGGCTGGAATTTGGCGTAATTTCGACGTATTCTGCTAGAGGTTAATGTGTCGTATTTATCTTCAATTTTATTGACGTTGGAGTTTTATTTTCAGCAAGCGTGATATTTTCGCACAAAAACTATAAAAAAATCTGTGGTGTATCGTTGAACACTTTAACAATTTAACCCAGAATTACCTAACCTAACTGGGAGTGTAAACATCAGTTTAAACGTAAATTGTATTTTTTTAACAATTGATAGGCTTACGCTTAACCACAATCATTTCTGATGGGCAGAAATAATGAGATCTATATACACAGACTTGTATACTAAAGACAGGGAGAACAGCGCGAAAAATGTCGCCAGTTTATGGTTGTCATTAGTACCAACAGTATAAGGCCACGCGGCAGTTCGGTCAGCGGCGGCGGCGGTATTCTGACAGATGACGCTACTGTTTGCTTGTATGAAGAAGGTTTACGTAAAATGTTCCTATCTTTACTATTTTTATCTATTTTTTCTATATAGGATGGATCGTGCTTGCCTAGAAAATGCCTATTCGCTCTTCTCTTGAAGGCACCCAGATTTATGTAAAATCTGTGCCCAGATTGTACTGGCTGAGAACAATGTTCATTGTCACATAAGATATTGCGTGCTAGAGAGAGAGAAAGAAGAGAGAGAGAGACCACTTATGTACTTAATAACAGTATCAGTAAGATCTAGTGAAATGGTAAATACGGCCTGCAATCAAGAGCTCTATTTGCGAAAGCCCTTACTGATTTCACTCGCTTCATTAGTATACTGATTAGCTATTTTGCAGATGAATTTGCAGGTAACAGTTAGAAATAGTAAATATTTTATCGAATAAGAGAGCTTATTTGCTAATATAATGACTGGATTATTTTCAAACTTAATCGAAGACTAATACCAAACTCACCGGCATATTTAGCGAAAAAAAAAGATCCATAATTAAAAAAAATATGGTTTTATTTTAAAATCTACTTACTACACTTCTTTTGTTACTTAAAGTTTCATTTGTTTTTACTTAAAATGAGATCACATTAAGAACAGATTTTGCGAGTAAAGGCTATTTGTGAAAAATGGTACATTTTTGAACTTTTCATGTAACCTGGAAAAGTGAAATTTAATATTAAAATTACAATTAATTCAATTAGAAAAATGGTGATTAAGTTCTCCCACGTTGGCAGGAGCTGGAATTCTGGACTTAACTTTTTTTTTCAGCAAGTCCCAAACGTGCTCTATTGGGTTCATACCCGGTGATCTCGCCGGCCACTCCATAACAGTGATATTCATATCATTAAGATAAGCTTGAGGTACCCGAGCGGTATGCAGCAGAGCATTATCCTGCATAAAAACAAAATCGTCACCGATATATGGGGCGAACGGTACGACATTCTCTTCTAAAACTTCTCTGATATAGCGGTCTGCAGTCAGACTCCCTCTGTCAATCACTACCAAGTCTGTGCGAGCTCCCAAACAAATGCCCGCCCAAACCATTATTGATCCACCACCGTATGCAACTGTAGTTTCAAAATTTGTCTGAATGTATCGTTCTCCTTTGCGTCTGTATATTCTTTGCCTGCCGTCAATTTGATTTAAGAGAATTCTGCACTCATCACTAAACAATACCTTACTTCATTGGTCCGCGTTCCAAAGTCGATGTTCCTGAGCAAAAGTTAACCTGTTTCTACGATGATTTACCTCGAGCCTTGGAGCCTTGGCGGGCACAAATGAACTCAAACCAGCTTCTTCAAGCCTTCTTCGTACCGTACGCTCACTTACGGTTACACCCCGCACTGCTTCTAACTCATGTCGAGCTTGGACGGCCGTCAAATGGGGGTTCCTACGTACACGAAGCCGAATGAAACGATCATCCCTACTCGAAGTGCCTCTTTTTCTGCCTTATCCTGCTCTTCTCACATAAGTACCAGTCTCCCTGAACCGTTGGATACTGCGATGGATCGTTGAAACTGGTCGACGAAGATCTCTGGATATCACTCTGTAGGTTTGACCATTTCTTCGCATTTCGAGTGCCCTGGCAATCTCCGTTGGGGCTAAGTCAGGCATAATTCAGTCATCAACTCCAGAAAGATACGCGATTAAAAAAAACTAACAAAAAACAGTATTTCAATGAAATTTTAAATCAAACTCAGAAGGAAGAAATACTCGAAGTTCGCTCCAGATCAGGTGTATTTGAATAAAATTAAAACAATTGCATAAAATGTGATGTTCAGTTGTTTTCTTAATTTGAAAATATTTCTTTTTAAATTAAATAACGTATAAACCAGCCAGCAACTTTATATGATACTGATATCAAACCTTTTTTTTATGTTCCGCTAAATATGCCGGCGAGTGTATTATTTTCAAACTTAATGATGACGTTTACCTGATGTTGAATGATACGCATGCCCATAATTTTGCATTGCAATATCATATGACACACTGCACTCCACTCAATATTATCCTGAGACATCAGTTGTAAGGTCTCATTTCGCATGTTTCATTTCATTTTTTCAGTGGCGTACTTTAGAAGTAAACACAGTATGTAATACCAATTAACATACATCTTGCGGTAGAATTAATAGACACCATGGTGGTACCTCTACCTACCCGGATGAACTCCGCTAGAAGAGTCCTACCAGCAGTAATCAGTATTTATTAACCTACTCGAAAAATTAATTCTCCCTAAAAACCTAATTGTAAAATTATTTGTAATTTAACTATCGTCAAATTAGGGAAATTGGTCTGATTAAAAAGATCGTCTAAAGCAACTAATTATCGATTCAATTGTTAATTTGGGTGTTTAGGCTTGTCTAGCTGCTTGCTTTTATAGCTTCCATAATTTAAGTTCCCTTCATTTCTGTGGTAATCTCTATAACATGGAGACGGCTGAAAATGCTGATGTATATGAACACATTTCCTTGCAAATAAGGGCACTAAAATTAAGTGGGTTTTATTTTTTCATACCGTACCGTCCAAATTCTATTAAATTTTGGATGATTGTGTTGAGAAGATCTGTGTTTGGCTTTTTCATATTTATTATGCCATCGCTGGGGCAGTTCTTATACTTTGTCAAATTGGTCAATTCTGGAAATTATGAAGTGCAAGAGGCTGCCGGCATGTAAGTTTTACGTACAAAATAATAAAAATTCAAGCACATTATGCGTAATTTAGCTTAGAGTTTTTGTAAGCCTGTATAGCCAGTCCCGAGTGTTTCTTCACGCGCTATGAAAAAAATTACATGTGTTAACTGATCGTACTAGCCAAATTTCTGTGAAGTCGACCATGAAATGTGTAGCCATGTGATGTGCACAGTGACACAGTTCACAAATGTGATGCTCAGATCGCCTTTCCATCATATAAAGCTCAGAATCAACTTTACGTGTTCTCTAAGGCATAATTCAAACCAGTTCTCACTTTGGTTCAATATTGAAAGATTTGATATCTATACAGTTTTAAAGGGATCTAAAATGAGTAAAGTTTAAAACAAGAGTGATGAATAAAGTGTTTTGAATTGAAAGCATTCGAATCAATATTACTTATGCAAAAGAAATTTCTGAACTGAGAACATGTAAAATACTTCCAGTTTAAGTAAGAATAGTAAAAACAAAAATACAACATCTACATTCTCTAGAGACAAAAACATTGAGAGATCCGAGTCGTAAAAAATACGTTGAAACTGCAAACTTACATTAACACCAGAGCTTAGGTACTTTTAAGCCGCTTTTTCCCCAACCTCTCTAGAATAACTCACGAGCTGGAGAACAAACGTGGTCTTATGAACATAATCCTATACATCTAACTTATTTTGTTCGTAGACTATCCATCCTATTACCTTGTATGTTTATACGTATAAATATACATATACTTAGGTCACGGTGGACCGCGCAAAAAGTGGCGCTAGTTTACTGGTGTCAATAAAGTTTGTTTTGACACCAACGGCGTTGGTAGAAGCCGACCGCAGTGTCGTTTACGGACCGCGATCAACGCCTCATATCACTTCAATGTGTTATTAGTCCTCACGCGTTTTCCACAGGGACGGTTTTTCCATATTGTGGCGTATTAACGGGAATGTCGTCAGATAGCGCTAATTTCTCTGGTATGAAGAAGGTTTACGGTAAAATGTTCAGATGGGCTTAAGATGGCATGGGATTTTTAGACTACTATCTGCGTCCACCGTAGGTTGCGGATTGCGGTAGATAAAGATTCTGCTCTTATTCTATAATATTATCAGCTCTACCAACCATCTCGCTTGCTAGTTCTAAATAGTGCAATGTCTGTATCTTTAGCTACACAACTTTCTAACTGATAAATGTGACTAAAAACTTATAACCGTAACCAAATACAACTCCTAAACTACTTTTCACAGAATAAACCTGGTGCTGATAGAAATACTAATTTCCTTAATGTTACTGGATTCAACCAGCAAACGCAATTGTCTAATGGAATTGAAGAAACAAATGCAAAGGATAGAATTCCAGCACTTTACACTTCCTCAGAAAACCATTGTGGAGGGAAGCGTTAAACTGTCCCGGAAGCTTTACTTTTGGATGGTTCTAAGTTGTGCTATTGTTATTATTGGTATGCTGCTTCATAATTCATTTGTATTTAAACCTTCTATAGTAACAGTTCGCTACAGTTTAATGAAGCTACTATACTTTTTTAGTAAGAACTTTCCTAATACTATCATGGTGTAAAACAAAATTCAATATCCAAAATATCCTCTGATTCCTTAAATTAGTCCTCTTAAAATAGTTTTTTACACGTAACTTATGGTTATTTACAGTTCAGGTAATTATAGCACCAGGATTGAAAAAATTTCAAACGTTGCCGGCAAAAATGGACTTCATATTTTTCGAAAATAGCGGAATGTACTTCAATTTCCTGTTCGTCCATCAGGTCAGCCTTTTATAATGCAATATTAGAAAACACTAGTGCCTAGCATAAACTTTATGTGTGCACATATTATAGTGACTAATTAAACTAACAAAAATTAACCAATTCAACTTTTCCTTTTAGTATTCTAAAAGTAATTCAACTTTTCCTTTTAGTATTGTAAAAGGAAAAGTTGAAATGTAACAAAAAAGTTTGTATGTTTTGATGTTTTTTACTGGATTAACTCATAGGGTACTTTTAATTCCGAACACCTGAAACTCAGAACACCCGAAGTTTTAGCAATTTACACCTAGGCCCACTTGCGTCGGTCTGGATTAGTGTGTTAACTCAGATACGTAAATGAGAGACGTTGACTCTTAAATATTTAACTCCCGTTTCGCGCAAGTAGACCTTAAATGTTTAATTCACAATTAAATGTTGGAAAAAATCCACGCAGACTGATTTAAAGTTAAACAAGACTGATGCTTAAAAACTATTAAGGTAGCTAAGGCCCATTTGCGCCGGCCTGGGTTAGTGTGTTAACTCAGAGTTAACTTGCTAATCTAGAGTGAAGTTGCCTAAAATTGTTTAAGACGAATGGTAAAGCAAAATGCGTTTTTAGACGTCTTTTAGGCGATGTTTTTCAGCTAAATTACAGATTAGAGAACTACAGCAATTTTGTGTTATTATAAATCGTATCTTGAAGTATCTTGTTGTGTCGATATTTTTGGTGATCTTTACTCACTAATCAGAAAATACAATTTAGAAAGTGCTATGACTTGCGTAAGATGAATATCTTAAGATGGTTTTTTTTTTGGTTTGGCTAATCCGTTTATCATGAATCTTTGCATACATGTTTCTTTATTTTGTATCTTGTTATTCAAAGTCCATTTGTGACAAACAGTATTGCAAAATAGAAGTTATATCATAAAAGCTCTTTGGTGCCTACTGTAAATCAAATTCCACTAATAAAGTATTTGCTCACAAAATTAATCAGGCGTTTAGTTACGCATGCAACGTTGCCAGTTCGGCGCAACTCATGCCGCGTTGCCGTTCCGCGCACAGGCATTTTGGCAGTGCGCGCGTGTGTTATGATTTGACATCACAGAGTATTTTTTGTACATTTTGACATTTTGGTACCGTTGTACTGTGTACATGTCGATTGTTGTGTGACTAGGGTTCGATTTCGAAAAAAAGTGAAAAATATATTATTTCTTCTTTTGGTGAGCTGTGCAAATGTGAAACAAGGTGAAAACTTAAAATTTTATGTAAATAAAGAAATATTGTGTTCATGATTTTACGAGTTAAATTTACATATAAGTACTTTTGTTGGCAAACCGCAAACCTAACTTTGTTTTCGGCGGATTATTGTTATTAGCAAAAAAAGTATAATAGTTAGACGGTTGAATTTATTTTTACTGTAAAATATACGTTAACTTCTATTGATCATATTTATTTCAGATTTTTCGAATGCTAAACTTCGGAGATAAGGGGGGGGGGGGGGGAACGGTATTTTTTTCGACAGTTTGCCCAATAAATCAAAAACTATCAGGCATAAAAATAAATAAAAATTGGTTTTAGGATATACAAGTAACGCCCTTTCATATGATACCCCACTCAATATTGTTATCTCATTTTGAAATTTCGGCGACCCGGTTTTCCCCCCTTTTTAAAAAAAAATAAAAACAATTTTACGATTGCTATGACGTCGCGTCACTATATTATCTATAACTATTCTAAATTTCAGATCGATAGCTTGAATAGTTACTGAAATAATCGAGTGTGACAGACGGACGGACGGACGGAGAAAGTCTCACCATAAGGGTTCCATTTTTACCAAATTGGTATGGAACCCTAAAAACGAACATGTCAAGAAATCGAATTGCCTTACTCCGACACCATCGAATTGTCCTACCCCTAGAGTGTTTTTTTTTTAAACCGGAGGCGCGGAGGGAGTGCATCCCCCGGGCGAGCCGGAGCGGCCGAGGCTGGTCGCCGAAGGCGACCATCACGCCGGGGCTGCGGAGGTGAGTGTGGGTCATGGGTGCCTGTGCTTTGCTACGCAAGGGCGAAGAGGCTGCACTTCCCGCAGCGCCGGAGACGTCACAATTCCGAATTGGTCCCTGTTTTAGAGCTATCTGTCAAAGTAATTATTTAAGTTATCCTAATTAACCTCAAAATTTTTGAACTTTAAATATTTATTTCTCGAAAACTATTAAGATTCTACGGGTTTGGCTTGGGGGGATAGACCCCCCACTCCACCCTCCCCTTTACCTCCCTCCCACCCCCCTCCGCTACGGGTCACCAACTAAAGACCACCCTGTTTTTTAATCAATGTTTTGTAATATTTGCTTTTTTGTATAAATATAACCTAGCTAGATATATTTATCGCCCCCGAAACCACCCCCAGTCCAAATTTCATGAAATCGTTTGAGCCGTATTCAAGATACATATAATACGGGACATACATGTTATAGGGGTTAAACGGGGATAAAATAACGGGGATAAAATAAAAATAAGGTATTCTATGTATATTTATTTACAATTCGAAAAAAAATGTAGGTATTCTCTTCGTTATTACTCTGTCTGCCCAACTCTGCGAGTCTGCGAAATAAATCGCTAAATGCGCCATCTAGCGGTAAGACAACCGAATGCAGTTGCACGCTACATTGAACTACTAATCAAAAATAGATGGCGGTAGCTCCGCGTCCAAACGCCCAAGGTCATTTGCTTGACCATTCGTCTTAATGAGAGACGTTGACTCTAGGGTTAAAAATGTAAATTATAACCTGCCGTTTCGTGCAAGTAGAGAAGAAGAAGAAGAAGAAACACTTTATTGCATAGAAACACAATCACAGGAAAAAGTTATAATAGTAATGCTATGCAAAGGCGGCCTTATCGCTGCAAGCGATCTCTGCCAGGCAACCTTTTTTGGCTATAGGAAAAAAAATCTGAAAAGTGGGATAGGGCTGAAGATGAGGAAGTTGATACCAAAAATAAAACAAAGATGATACAATAATAGTACAACTATACATAATAAGAATAAATACATATACGTTGACATAATAAATACAATAAAAACAGAATAAAAAAATACCTACTAGAAACAAAGCTGGAGCTGAGGTTAATATTTTGTTTTTAGGTTATCTACAAGCCCATGCTACTACTTGTGTTCTCTTCAATTATAACGATGCGATGGGCATTTATGTTATACACAAGTAAGTACTAATTACTAATTTGACACGTCTAAAAGTAGTCATATTCTTTTCCACGAGGAGAATTTTGAAAAGGATTTCAGTATCTTTAGACTTTGAATTTGTTTAGATATTTTGAACAGTTAATTGTCTAACGAGTAAGCGCGTTTAATATGCAAAAACAGAATATTCCACATTGTATGAGGTACCTATACCAGCTTTTCCTCGTGGGCGCTTTATTTTATTGCAGTCAGCCAATTGGACGTTTTAATTTATAACTTCGAGAAAATGAAAGAGCTTGTTACGACGCGGAATTGCGAGATAAATGAAGCTTTTAGGGATGGATTTAAAAAGAGCATCGTTCATCATTGCGCCATTATAGAGTAAGTTAACAAGCTCGTTAGTAAGTCAAATGGCTTTTATGCAAAGAACATACTTACCTTATGCTTTTTATGAGATTGTGTTATTTTTTTTTTCAAATATTTTTTTATGGAGATTTTTAGATTTTTTTATGGAGTTATGGATTTTTTTTGGATGGTTTGGTGGTTGTGGTTGCTTTCGAAGGTAAAGGAAACTAATTCATAAATAAAGCTCCATTTCCAAGGGCTTTATTAGCCCCTTCGCATACGGCTCGTAAGCGTAAACGTAGCGTCAACGTATCGTTATGACGCTACGCGTAAGAGGACTGCAGTGTTGCATAAACGAATCGTCGCGTAGGCGTATAATGATTTGATAGAGGTAAAGGTAAAGGGTACTTTTCAACCATAAAAGATAATAGTCATAAGAAATTTTGATACGTTTAGTTAAATTTAGGTGTTTTTTAAAAAAAAATAATGAAAGCATACCTTTTTACGCTTTGTGTTTTACGCCAGTACACTACGACTATTGTAATAACAATAAACACCTCGCCTGCGGTCCTTCGCTTCGTCTGCGAACATGTTTGAACATGTTCGTGCTCATACTGCTCTCGTCGAATGCGCGGATTACGATACGCTTACGCTTATGAGCCGTGTGCGAAGGGGCTAACTTATACAAAGTGTTATGATCTTAACACACCTACTGAAAGTTTGGACACGAAACGTTTCACATTAAGTGTCAGCTATTCAAAATGCACTGGATGTATAGACGTATAGACGTAAATAAATGCATGGCTAAAGGTTCGTTACTACTTACGCCAAACACGCAATAGTTTTGGCTGATGAGAGAATAGCGAGCGTATTTAGGCGAACTACTTATCGCCACAGATGTGTACCGACACTTACATTTTCATTTCATGAATGTGTTTAAACTATAAGTACCTAAAAAAAGTAACCTATCCAGATTTAAATGAGATTTTTCTATGCAAACACACGAACGCAAATTGTAGTAACTATCCCTAGGTATTTACTGAACTTAATTTTGTCCTCGTCCTTTTTAACTAAACCATTAAAACCTAGACTTGCAAATTGTATAACCTTAAATATTTGCAACATTTAGCATTTAAAGGAGAGGCTACGACCTTCCACGAAAGACAAGGTCAACGCTCCCTAAATCCCACAGGAGAGGCGCGTTTATTCGCCACTGAGCAAGAACTGTCACTGCTGGGTAGAATATACCCCCAGAAGATATAATTGCAAAATATTATTATGGCCAATTATGGCTACGAGTAATTTTATTTAAAAAAAATATCTGTAGATACTTTAATATCAAGTTAAGAAAATTTTCAACGAGACTCATTATTACCATTTCAAACAACTGCCCAAAAAATGGAGTATAATGTTTTTTAGGGATCAAGTACCAATATGTATGTGAGTTTCTGTATTCCACCATAACTTCTGAATAGCGGAATAGATTTGGACATATGGGGTATCGTTGGAATCCTTACATCATTCAGAGTGATATAGGCTATATTTTTTTGGAAAAAGTAGTTTTGCCACAGGGCCGTCGTAGGTTATTTTAATAACATTATATTATTTTTAATAATTATTATTATTAAGTTTGTATGAACTTTATTTTCTGCTTTCAGGTTTGTTGATACGATTGCAAGGGTTTTCGGGAGACAGTTTTTGGTTTTCTTTTTAATAAATTCAATTATTATTTGCACGACTTCAGTACAATTTTTTTCTGTAAGAATCTTTGGAATATTATTTTTTTTTTAATTTTAATATATTTTTGAAGAAATATGTTGTTCATCTCAACACTTTTTTATGTCTAGGGTCTCCTCTCAAAATAAAAGGGATTTGGCAATAGCATTTCACACACTTTTCAGAACCTTGTGGTAGCTTTATTCGTTTCCTCATGAATCACGATCCTGTTCCAATCAGATACAAATATTATAACGTAATCAACCATTTTTTTTAGAAAAAGGCATTCCTATATTAGCTCTGAAAGGAATTTTTACTGAATTATTTTAGATACTTATTTAATGTATCCCTTTTTCATTACCAAATTACGAATATATAAGCTCCTATTGAAATGAATTGCAATTTATATTATGTGTTTTATTAATAAGAGCCTGTTTCACGATCACCAGATAAACTTTATTTAACAAATAAACTTGACATTTTGACAGATTACTAATACAAAAATGGTCACCATATCAAATATATTTGCTAGATAAAGTTGATCTGGTGATTGTGAAACAGGCTATAATAATAAGTACCTTCTTTTGCAGATGCCAAATCCTTATAAAAATATTGCGGAACTTGCATGGATTTTTGGATTTTTGACAGTTATGACTGTATTTATGTACTTTGATTGCTATTTTGGAAGCATTATAACGGAGAAGGTTAATTGAGATTTGAAGTATTTCAGATATAATTAATCGACAATAAAATCGACAATGAAATGATCGAATTTGATAATATTTAAAATTATCTAAAAACATAGAATGATTTAAATCTTTGATGTAAAGAGTAATAAACATCAGCCCATATTATTTCAGGGCCACCGTATGTCTACGGTAGTATATTGTTTCCCATGGATCAATTTACCGCACTATATGAAAAAAAACTTTATAATATTCATAGCAAGAAATCAACAGGATCTCGCTATAAATGCATCTAAACTATTGCCAGTGTCTATGACAACATTTAGAAAGGTAACCTTTGTTGCCAGTTTTAAAATATAGATTTTAAAGAATTTCACAATATTCATAATCTCAACCAATAGTGGCAGTTTTGTTGTGCAAAGTTTCTAGACTAAACTAATTTGACGCGTCTAAATATTGTGCCATCCTTTTCCATGAGGAGCATATTGAAGAGAATATTGGTATTTTAGACACCTCAAATAAGTTCAGTTTACAGATTTTGTACAACAGAATTGGTATCATTACCTAATTATGGTTACAAAGGTGCCAAATAAAAGTGTTTGATTATTTGTATTTATCTTTGCCTTTATTTTGGTTTCAGGTAATGAACTGGACTTACAAGGGATTTGCTGTTTTGAATCAAATGAAAAAATAAACTCAGTATTAATAATTTTGGGCCAAGAAAAGTATTAGATATACCTATCGGCGGTTTAATCTAGTGTATGATCTATTTCCATTCAAAATTTAGCCGATTCTTTAATGGGTAATTTTTAATCGGTTCAGTAGTTACGTAGTGTAGAATCACATGACATACACTCTTACCCGCTTTCACATTATTAAAGTGATTCGTAGTTTCCACAAGAATTCAATATGCAGTAAAGTGAAACGTATGCGTCCCCAAGGTTGAAAACGATCCCTGATAACAGACTTGCTATCACACGAGATAGTCGTCGCCTCTACGCCGCGCTATTGGCGTCTCGAGCTCGACACACCTTTCAATAACATATACGAAGATTTTTAAAAGAATATCGAGTGTCAAAGAGGTCATTCATACCACACGCAAAAAAAATTAAGAAAATTCTGAACACTTTTAGGTATATTAAGTAAGTAGAATATTTTAGTCCAAGGGGACTTATAGAGGTAAAATATTGGTTGGATGAAATAACGCATTATCATTCAGTTCTTCGTTCACCATTTCAGTTTTATTGGTAAATGAAAAGGTCAATAGAGTTCAAGGAGTTCAAAATTAATGTTTTGCCAGCCTCTGATCTAGAGCTCGGCATGGTCCCTAGAGAGAGAGAGAATAGTTATATGGACTTTTATTTGACAGACTGACAGTTAAAAAAAATATTTGCATTCATTTTAAATTGCTTTCAGCTTTATGAGCTTTAAATGACCGCAAGCGTGATAGTTTAATGTGAATTTCCACGACGTTCAAACCTGTCCCGGAGTACGTACTTTAAATATAAACTTCCTTGTCTCGCAAAATTCATAATTATTCATAATAAAGTTACCGAGCCATTTAAGATTAATGCAGGGTGCAATTTCCCCCGCTGTGCAGTTATTAAGTAAAATAATTTCACCTTAATTATTTTCTGCTTCGCTTCAACGCTGATTACATGCTTAGCTGTTTTAATTAGAATAATAGGTTTACCTACTGTCTATACTCATGAAGAATTTATACTAGACTGTAATATACTTATTATTATTACTTACGAAAGACTTTATTATATAATGTAAGATTACCTTCCTATGTAGTAGTATGGGATTGTGAACTTATTTACTAAATTGTTAATTTTCGATTTTATAAAGTTATCAACATTAACATTTGAAATTGGAATAGTTAGGCCCGTTTGTTTCATCAATGATGACCCTCGCGTCTGACCCTTTCTCTAAAAAACGTATCCGTATAAAGTTACGTTTATACGGATACGTTTAAACGTAACTTCATCCTCAATCAAGAAGACCTCATCGTTGTTTCTCATCATCAACATCATCATCACCATTTTTGTCAAGGGTAAGCCTGTCTACAAAATAATGTTGAATCAAGGAGGCCTTAAATATTATTGTGTAATATTATCAATTTAGTTATCAATAAAACATGAACATAAATATCAGTGTTATTATTTTAATACTTAATTTTTAATACTTAATTAACAAAAGTGTATTCTTAGGATACATGTTCCTATTTGTAATTTGGCAAAGCTACTATTAGACAATGCCTTTGAATGATTAGGTCCGACGAAATGTCCGCATGAAATACATTGTTCCTGCGTCCACTAACATAGATATCATTGTGAAACAGGACCTCCTTTGATCCGGTTTCCTTTTACTCATTTTACCTATGCATGCAAAATACTCCATCCCCTTTGCGGTATCAACTAAGCCATGTTTCGCGTATTAGACACACTTTATAACATCTAGGTAAGTTTACTGTAATACTGAATAGGGTAGGACTGTAATTCTGACAGTCGTTCAGAAGTTTGTCTCCTAATCGACGGCAAGATTTCGAATATCACTAACACAAGCACGCCTTATTTTTCGGAGTTAAATATGTGCGTATGTGGCAACTCAATATTTCTTGCTTACCTATTGATGTAGGAATATACCTTGAAGAATACTTTATGCCTGAGAATGCTCCAGAATTTTCTCAAGGAAGGGCATGATTTTTAATTAAGAACAGACTTTTGAGTGCATTATGACTAATTATGGCGTGTTAGGCTATATATATTGTGGTTATAATAACTTTGGACCACATAAAAAAAATTATGGCCAAACTTCTAAAATTAAATTGGTCGTAACAGAAATCGTAATAAAGAGAACACACTACTTACTCTTCGGTTTTTCTATGTTTTCCAAGCAAATTTATTCCATTAAACGGAGTAAATCATAAGAAGCACTAACGGATAAGTGGATAAAGTGAATGAGATGCTAATATCGTCGGTGTTATGCCCGACGGAGGCCAATACTCAATATTCCGAAGCGGCGCAATAAACTTCCGTATTAGCATCCAAAACGTCCGAGAGGATCCCACTATAGAACCTTTTCACAGGCTCTTATTATGTATATTTACAGACAGAATATAGTGTATAGTTAGTTCACCTAAAAGTTTCACTAGAAAAACAAGCACCTTCTATTACTTAGCTAAAGTATTATATTGAATTGAAGCAGGCGTTATTTTGCGGAAATCATTTAATTATACAGACTACATGAATTAAAATGTAGATACTTTTTAGGTGATAAGAGGTGCTCTACATAATCTACTTAAGTTTCGATTCCACCCAATTTGTTTTCAGTTAACTAACGAAGGCAATGACCTTCTTTTGGGACATCTTCAGAAAGCTGAACCTTATGTACCTACTAAAATAAGAAAATAAAATTACATCAGTTGTCGAGCCGGAGAGAAATCTTTGTAATAGGCACGTCAGTCTTGCCTCTGGGAATCGATAGATACGTGACTGGGCCGTGTTCTTGCGCGTGCCAACAAACTGGACCTATTTACGTCGTTTGCGCTTGTGTGTGATGAAAATTAATGAGGTATGGCGGCGTAGTAAAACGATTTCTGCTTGTTTAATACTTGATTTTGCTTTTTGAGATTCCATCTGGATAAATGCTAAACTTGTACAGACACGTATGATGTGGGTATCATATGCCGCAGTTATCTTAAGGCGCCTCTACAGAATGGCTTGTGATGGGCCATGCTTGGCAACGCACAACTGTAGGCCACGATCACTTGGTGTTCACACAATGGCGCACGGCTCATTGCTGCCCGGTGAGGCACTTGCGATGGACGTGGAAGTAGTTACGGCCGCGGCTATTTATTTTCAATATAATTCTTTGTTGAGATTATTTTAAATATTTATACATATACAATTCATATTTTCAATATTTATACTCTTTTGGCGATATTTTTTGCAAAATATATTCTAAATTGATTCATAATTACTAGTTAACAATTATGAATCAATTTAGAATATATTTTGCAAAAAAATATCGCCAAAAGAGTCCACTATCCGTATCAGCGGTCGGTGGCGAACTGAGCAATGGCCCATTGTGTGAACACCACAGACCACGCAACGCCACGATTCCTTTGAAGTGTGCGCCAAAAACCGACAACTTTCCGATCGCGCGCCATCGTTGACCATTGTCCGCCATTGCATACCATTTCCCCCTGTACACAATGGCGATGGCCTGCAGTGGGCCATGCTGGCCCATTGTGAAGACGCCGCTTTAGTACTATGACAATAAAAGGGGTCAGAGATTGGAAATATTGACCATTGCCAATTTTTTTCAGGATTTGGATCTTCCAGTAATTTTATTGGCTGGCTCATTCTACCGACTATCTTCTTTGGCAATAAGATATTAACAAGATTAATTAAAAAACCCTGACTGCACTTATAAAGTTACATAATAAAGTAGAATTACATTTAAAATTCCTGCCTAGTTACTATACTTAATTTTAATTTCCACGCGTTGTGAGAAAATCACTATAAGGTAAGCCTTGGCCACAACTAGGCATTGATGGCCTCAAATATGTGTGCCTCTGCTCCTCTGCCTCAGCCCTCACTCCCACGTTCACCTATCAATGCCTCTTTTACTGGCCGTTGCAGTATAATGTACTATAAATTCTGAGTAACATACGAGTACAATAAGCAACCAGAGCTAAAATAATTTCCTCCGCCTGTCGTAACTGATAAACAATTTTGGCCTCGATAACGCGGGTCTTTACAATATGGAAAATAATTTTCAGTTATAAACTTAATACTAAAACAGAGTCAATATTAAATTTAATAGATGCAATAAATCGCCTTGTGGACAGTGTTCATTCTCTGCGGAACCACATTTCATAATAACGAGCGCGCGTGGACAAAGGCCGCCGCAACGTTCAAACGATCCTTTAATTGCTCCAAATGGTTAACTTATAATGGCTTTAGGGATAGATATTGTTAAAATGTACTAATAAACGAAAATTAATGTTTGTTTGTCGTCGTTTAGCTCCGAGCTACCGCTCTGTGCATTCTGTTGTACAAAATCTCTATTATTGTCTGAACTTAATTTACTCGTCTAGATATGCTATCTTTTACACTGTTTTGTCAGACGCAAAAAAATACGGAACCCTAAAAAAGTCGAAACTCCATCGCCAAGTTTGAATAACAGGTTTGAACCGAGAAGGACTCAAATTTTAGAACGTTGTACTCAACGTTAACTTTACGTTTACGTTCCCTTTATTTAACCCTTGGTCGAGTCGAGGCGAGTAGCTGCGTGTATAAAGAACATTACTGTTTTTCCACAGAAAATTTCAGATTTCCTGTAGCAGCCTTTTTATCTTTATATTATAATATATATCATTAATGGAATCATTTAAGTGCAAGAAAGTGAAGAATCGTCAACATAACACAGGGTAAAAACTTTAAAAGATATCGGGAGTAAGACAGCAGGAAACGTAGTTCGTCTACAAATAAACAGGAGCTTTTATAAAAAGGATAATTGGATTTTTCCTAAAGGCGAGGCGACTAGTTTCAAAGAAAGAAATCAATTTCAGCCCACTCCGAGCTCCAACACGTCTGCGATAAGGAATCCTTTGATAGCTACTTTGAGACGCGTTATTTTGTTGTACGAACTCGTTTTCTAATAGAAGTTGGTTCGTTCGTTGTCTATTTAATACGAGTGGTTAATCAACGAACCACAAAATCATTTTGCTGCACTCCGCAATATAACTTCTTGGTGTAAAATCATAGACACTCATCAGCCTTCTATTATCGTCCCACATTTGACGAGATGCTTTGTAGCTCTCTTAGAAGGGAGTAGGTTAGAACTTCAACCCGCCACACTGTGCTTGTATGGATTAGCGTTAAAGTCAGAGGTGTTTTTGCAATGAAGGCAATCTGGTTCAGCAAGTACAGAAGATTGAACTGGAAATAAGATTGGATAATATAAATGAAATAATTTGTAAATATATACCTACGGTATAACATCATAAAAGCTAAAACTCTTTGTACAAAGTTGAAAAGTAATTAAAAATGTAACATAAAGAAAAAGGGGATTTTAAAATAATTATATTTCTCGTTCTCACGTAGCACCGTAGCACCGTAGCGCGTCGTAGCAGTTATTTCTGTGCCACGTTTTTATAATTCACAACGTTTCAGCCTCGCAGTTGATTTACAGACAGGCTTCTCGGGTTACGTCGAGCGAATAATTTATTTCTGAACGCCAAGATATGTTTGGTTTAAATTAAGAGACAAAAGCTCTGCTAACTTCGTTGCCCAATCCTTTTAACTGATTTGTTGTTATTTTTTTTGTTTACTTAGAGCGTATTTATTTTAATTAAAAAAAGAATAAGTAAATATCGCTGCGAGTAAAATACTAATGTTTCTTTCAATCCATTTACAAAATAATTATTGTGAGATATCAAGTACGGAAATTTACATAAGAATATTTTTTCAAAATATGGAACAAGCTGAAGGAAAATGTGTAAAAAGTAAGTCGTGATAAATTCCCCCAGATATTTTTATGATATTAGATATAGCCTGAAATAAAATAATCAATGTTGCCAATAATACGAGAATCTCTCTATTTAAAATTATACTCTACATACAAACAAAGATGACATATTAAAGACCTGTTTCTGAATCACCAGATAAACCTGTATCTAGCGAATATAATTTATAATGTTGTGACAATTTTTGTATTTGGGATTTGTCAAAATGTGAAGTATATTCGTTAGATAAAGTTTATCTGGCGATTGTTATACAGGCTCTAAGTAAATCACAATAATACGGTTTTCGACAGTCTACTACTTAGCAGTTCTAAAACGCTGATATTATTATAGCTTACATGTATGAGTAAATACATAGTATACTGTGTTGGTGATTATTATCAAATATCTGTCATATTTAATTGACTACACACATGAACATTAAACATATATCTCATTCGAAAACTGATATCATCTAAGCGACTACGCGGTAATAGAAATTCCGGTTTCCGAAACATGACACTAAATCTTAACACACATTTACGACAGTACCAAAAATGATATGACGTAATCTGAGATTTATGTTGAAGGGTATATGGCTTAAATTAACTTGTAGTTGTGATGATTATAATCTAGATTATGCAGTTTGTAACTCTACACACGCGCGGAGTTTACGCCTAATGACTGTGACGTAGGTGATTACCTCTCTTAAGTTTTATCTAACCCTAAAGTGATTTAGAATGATTTATAAGACTGAGCAAATTCAGAGGTGAAAAGCGCCTCTCTCTAATGTGACAAAGTTGCTTTGCGTTGTCGCTTTTTATAGCATATCCGGTCTATAATGCAAACTATGCCCGCCAGATCCATTTTATGTAGTTTATCGTCATTTGTAAGCTAATAATAACACATTGTTGGCCTATGCGAAATTGTGGAAATGGGATAATCATCTTCCTGTGTATATTTAATTAAAGTCTTTGCTTAAAAGTGTCCATTTTAAGAAATTATTCCAATTATATTATACATTTTCAATTAAAATGTGTATAATATATCTGTGAAGATTATTATGATTCTGCCATTCATGCAATTTTACTGTAATAATCCAACGATGTGTTATTAGCTTACAAATACAAAAACTAAATAATATTAATTTGGGCGGCAGACCATTGCATTCAATGTTAACTAAGGATTGTCGGATTTGTTCTTGTTTTCTAATAAAAAAACAGTTTTTATTTTTCTGAGCCTTACAACTTATGAGCTAAAGAACAGAGTACCCTATGGTTCACTTCGCAAATAACAATAAATCCTTCCTTCCTTAAATCCCTAAATGAATAATTGAAGCCCGATATATTGATCCTGTGAATTCTATGCAACTGGAGTCGTCATAATATGCTAGTGTTCATTAAAGTTAAACAACTCAACATATAACGATACTCGCAGTTTTCAATAATAAAATTGAATTCTGTTATGAAAGTATTCCAATCCAAATTGTTTTGCTTTTGTATTAGATCTATCAGTTAGTTACTCTGAATTTTTCACGCGAAAATTTTTCAGTAAACAAATGTTTTGCTAGAATGAATAGCGTTAGATTATTTTATATGTTTGCGATAGTAGTTTTATGAAAAATTGTGATGACAGTATTGTACTATCCTTGTTTAAGATTCCGTAACTAAAGAGAATCGTCTGGTGACTAAGCATGACGCGAAAAGTTGTTATCAAAAATGTAGCTCGTATAGAGAGAGTTGTAATTCCAAATTCCAGAGCTAGGTCTACATTTTATTCTTCTTCTTACTTTTTATTTTTTAGTATATTTAAATATTAAAAAGAACTTACAGATAGATAATCCACTTCAAATAAGAGAACGGCACGAGATGTTTTTTCTACATTTTTTTTCCTTAATGAACGTGTAGGTAGAGATAATTTCTATTAAATATTAATATAATTAAATTAGAATATTTTCGAATATTCATACGCCATTAGGTACCTTCCTATAATAACCTAATACTCCTGCATTCTGACGAATAAATGACATGTTTTTTTAACATGTAATTTAAATCAAAATTTCTGGGACTGTAAATAAAAAAAATCGCAGAACCTTTTTTCAACTCCAATTAAATAATAATAAGTATATTGATTGCATTATTATAAAAGTACCAGAAATGGTGCACTTTTATAATGCAGATATACTAAGTGATAAACGTTAAAAATCTTAAACTCTATTTATATGAATAAATGCTTTCGCTCGCGTCTCGGAATATTTAATTTGCTGTGAAGTCTTCTCAGGGTTGCTCGTTTTGCATTCACTTTGCTGAGATACGAAGCTCATCTAGCGTTATATTATTCTGAGTTATGCATCCCTAGTACTCCTCTTTAACCTTAGGTCTCTTATATTCTAGAAAAGGGGAATAAAGAGCTTGTTTGAACTTAAAAACGAGGAAAAACTTTATAATTATGTAAGCACACTGCGTGCACGAAGAATTATTTAGAGAAGGTGTGCAGAAACCTAAGATTTTTACAACCACTAGTATCTAGTGAAAAATTCACAACCACTATTTTATTTACATAAAGTACTTTACATATTACGAATTTAATATCTTAGCTAAGTTCCCATTATAAATTTTACTGTTGCAAAATATTTGCACTTTCGCGGTGTGAAGTAAGCTTTTTCCCGATCCCACTTCGTATTCTTAACTTAACCACTTTGCTGTAGTTTTATGCATTTTCCGTGCAAATGTTTTCAATATGCAGTAAAGTAAAATTAAGCACCGACCTCTCTGACACCGGCCAATTACCATTTTAAATTGTTTATGTCGTCATTTACTGTTTTCAGATTATTATACAAATCACTTAACTGTTAGTACTTTTAAAGACTTTTAAGCTTTATTTTGTCTGTCTCCTAATAACCTTTCTGTTTTTTATTGTCTATAAATGGAATATTTAAGTTAATGTGATCTTGAAAAGTTTCATAGGGAACTATCAAAAGAGCGTGTGGACTGGAAATAATAATAATTAGTTTGCAAGTGTACGAAACAAAGTCCTGATATTCTTCACGCGCTATATTAAGAATTTTTTTTTACACGAGAGCACAAAAAAGAAGATTTTCAAATTTTTATGATTGCAATGACGTTGGGTCACTATTACCTATAATAATTATTCCAAATTTCAAGTCGATAGCTTCGATAGTTACTGAAATAATCGAGTGTGACAGATGGACGGACGGACGGACGGACGGAGAAAGTCTCACCATAAGGGTTCCATTAATACCATTTTGGCATGGAACCCTAAAAACATGTTTTCAATGAGTACGAATATGTCCAAAAGTAGGAACTAGTTTGATTTAATGTTATTTAACCACCAACCGATATCGTCCGAGTTGTAAATTAAACAAGTTTCGCAATATTTTAGCTACTTACGGTATAGGTAGCCTATATTTAGCTATTTTCGATATAGCTTATAGCACCGCAAGTTTACAATGTAATCACGATTTTATAATGTATGTGTATTATAAGTTGATATTTATTATTACAAATTTTTATTCAAATAGCAAAGTATTTACGTAACTATGTTTGTTTAGGTGGTTATTGCAACTCAATTTGAAGCAACTATTATAATAGGTAGGTATACAACCCATAGACCTGAAATAATTTTGCGACACACGTTAAAAATGCATCATTAGCTCTGTGATGTCTTTCCAAATCCAATATGGTGGAAGATTTAAGATGACGGACAAGTTACTTTTAATCCCGCACGCGCACAATAATGTTGTCAAATGAAAGCTTTCTGAGAAGAATATACACATAAATATACGTATTAAAACTTGTTTAACAAAAATTGATTACTTATTTTAACAACTTATTTGTAAATTTAAAAATTATCATACATTAAGGTATGGTGTATTTTTTAGAAAAAAACCGCTGGCCATTATATTTAACGTACATGTATATTAGTTCGTTAAAATTATAATAGTAACTTTTATTATAATACTTACTATTATAATTATGTCCTTATTATTGTTATTGTGATAATTATCTCGATTTAAAGTAAATGGAATAAAATTTTAGTTTTGCCACTTTTTTCCAGAACAGAGACGCCGATGTTTGTTATTTATCCTTCCTCGCTATAATGAAAGCTTTTTGTATGCTAATTTTATGAAAGTGTCATTTTAGCTCGCTATAAAGTTTTTCATTTACTATCTCAACATAAAATTAGCTTGAAAATGGTAAGTTTCGAAACTAAATACAATGGATATTCACAGCATAACACAACAAAAAAATTAAGTCACTGAATTGGTTATTCAGTAAATTAAAAAATATATACAAAGTCAGAAAAGAAAAAAAGTTCAATTTTCATGGGTAAGTTTCCGAAAACAGTTAATTTCAGTGACAAAAATGAGACGGGTCAAACAAAAGTCTTGTTAATGCTGGGGTCCTATGAATATTCAACTTCTACATATTACTAAAGATGTTTTGTATGAATCAAAAATATAAGATGAAGTCATAAAAGATGGGTTAATCGTCTTAAAATTAACATCATTAATCATCATTAAGAAATTCATCGGAAAACTTTTTAAATTTTTAGTAACATTAATTTCTTATCTGTAACCAATTTGCTTCTATATTAGTAAAGTATGTGCTTAGTAGTGCAAGATACATAGTGTAGATGTAGTGGCTTTCTCATTTCTACTACCCATCCTCTGAAGCGTCTTTCCTTTTAATTTCCTCAATACCATCGGGATCAAGACTGAAGAGGCATTTTTTTGCGTTCCACATTAGGCTATAATATCGTGGTATTCATGAATTATTGAAAATCGGTAGTCTCTATACTGCTTTAAAGTGAATACATGGCACAATAAAATATTTTGAGTAGGTACAGAGTTTCATTTAAAAAACCAGCTGTATTTGGATAGCAATAATTTACTGACAACTAGGAAATTGAACATCGGTCGTGCCGAATGAAGACACATTTATTGTTAAACCCGATGTAATATATGGCTAATAAATTAAATTTGCTACAGTCAGCCAAAATATACAGCTTGGTAAGTTGAAAGCGGCAAAAACATTTTCTACATGTGATTGGGACATCGACTTCAATCAGCGAGAAGATTTTTTCCAAGTAAGTAGGTAGATTAATATGAGTACTCATATTGCATTCAAGAAGTTATTTTATTTTAAATATTATTTTCTTTAAATATTGGATCATCTCTAGAATTGTGTGGATTTATGGTTAAATATTTTTTAAATTTAGATTAGGCTACACTACACTATTATTATCAAAGTGCCAGGTTTTTAAGAAGTTGTATAGATATTCTAATCGCATGAACAAGCAATAATATAATAAAGTATTCTCGTAGTATCGTATCAAAGGTTTCTCGAGTAAAGCAAATGTATGGATATGTACCCAAGACAAATGCTTAGACACCACGTTTTACTACGTGACTAGAGTCTAGAGTATATTTTTATTTTGCTACTGAGGGAAACATGATTCTGCAGGATTAAGTCGCATAGTTTGAATTCTTGACTATGCCACGAAATCCTTACCTTAAATTTTTTTACAATGACTCTCGTTTTCACTAACACTTTAACAGACACCTAAGCCCTTAGGTGACAGTTGTTGTAAGTGAAAACTATCACCTATCGGCTTAGGCGTTTCTTAAAGTGTTACTGAAAACGAGCATAAGCTTAAAATATCTGGGTGACCGAGCTTCGCTCGGTAGTTTAACTACTGGCCAATAGATGGCAGCAGGAGTCATATTTTTTTTTGGTAAATTCGACATTTTCTAAAAATGAATCCTACTCGTAGCTAGATCGATTTATCGCTATTATAGGATTATTATTTAGGTATTTTACTAGTCCTGCCCGTGTAGCAAAGTGGCTTGCGTGGCACTGGCTGCGTTTTCTACAAGCCTAGTAATTCACGTATTGTTTTCATACACTGAGTGTACTCACTCTACTTCACCACAGACTTCACAGGCTTAGTGATGGTGAACGTGGTTGACGTGAGCGAGAGGGAAAGGGCTTAGTTCACGTGTAGTGTACGTACACTACATGTGAACTAAGCCCTTTCCCTTCACGATATGTAGCGTCGCCTACGTGAATCGCTAAGCTTATTTGTTGCACAAAATTGTGGCAATCTTTCTGCCACCAGATGAGGCTTTTAACCGCGCGAAAATGTCTCGAAGGAAATTTTTAGCACTTTGACCAAGGGCGCAGGGTATATCCACGGCAAAAGGGACAAATATGTAACTCTCTAACAAAGATTCTTATTTGCGACGCTTTATTTGCGACGCTTACCGACCTTTCTCTTGATTCGAATGATTGAAATATATCGAGACATGATGATTCCTATATCATCCACCGGATCTCGACTCAACGAACCTTAATTTGAATCTTACCTTCCCTTCTTTTGAACCTTCGGAAAGCAGGTTTGCACTGTGAAAACACTGACCCTGAAAAATCATGTTTTTTTTCGAAAGTGATCAGAATGAAATTGTTAATCTACCTAGGACTTTCTCTTCTATACGCATGAGTAATATACCAAGCTCTACTTGATATAATGGGTTTCAAGTGGACTATCGCTGTCAAGTGGATTAGGGTCAAAATAATCCTGCGGGTAACATCTGGCATCGTTAGAATAGACTTTCTATTGTTTGAGAATTATTCTACGTTAAAATTATTAATTTACTTACTTATAATAATTAATGTAAAGGGCATAAAAAGGTCATACATGAACCAAATTTTAATAATAATAATATTTAATATTTTAATACTAGATAGCAAGTCCTAAAATATGTCTCGCTGCTTATATACATATTTCTAACACAGTTAATGTTTTATAGGTAGAAATTCTATGTAATCGATGGTTGATGAATTTCATGATAGAAATAAGTCCCGGGGCCCTATCACCATCTCTTATTGCAGTAATGCTGCAGTATTGTTTTTACATTTTCATACAAACATAGTATGAAAATGTCAAAACAATACTGCAGCATTACATAATAAATAATATTGTATAATATGTACCCGCGTATCACTAGGAGATCTGAAATTAATAGTTACAACATAGTATAACATAATATAACATAAAGCTGAAGTTTTAGATTACACTTGACTCGCTAGTACTCGACTAGAATTTAACGAAATAAGAAAATATTTACCGAGGAAACCTATATAAATTGTCATTCTGCTTTCCTGTAGACTGGTTCTCGCTTCCAGTGAGACCTATAAAGAGTAGAAATTTTAAATTGCAGCGCTTTCATACGAGACTTGAAATAGTAGGAATTTCTTCGAATGCTACTCTTAGAAACAAAGAACGTGATCGTGGCTGATTGGGCGCTGAAATTTTTCAAAGAAAAAGTGTTGACAACTGAAATTGCGAGTTCAACTTCTAATATATCTATCAAGTGAATAATTAAATAAAATATATTATATTTTCACTCTAAGGTATAAGTTTTGCATAAAGCTTTACCTAATAAGAATAAATTGGTGATAATAATTATGGGTGGTACCTTCTTTATAATGTCATTCTCGTCTTCAAATTTTATTGCGAACACTTATTGTAAAACAAAATATTTTTAAGCAACTAAAGGAGAAAGCCGATTTTTGTATGGAAATTGGGCTATACCTTGCGTCTTAACCAAACCATCGGTAAAACATTAGAAATATTCTCAATATTAAGTAAAAAAAGATTAGTAAGATATTAACAGGGAGATTGTAATAATCTGATTTTCTAAGTGATTGATTTTCTAAGTTTTATAAGTGGCATGGCGGTTCCACATGTTTCGAAACGTTTAATTACTTTGCTTTATAATACTTTTGAACCCCTTTTCACATTTCACTTACATAAATATTGTGGCATTGTCCTTTTTGATGTCTACGCATTGCCAGTATCTACTAAGCGTAAAAACTGCATCGTTAAAGAATATCAACGTACTCTAATATCTCATTAATAGGTCTTTATTTTTAGCCACCCAGTTAGCGTAAGCAATTGATGAATTAATATACTACATTTGAAGATAAAATTACCTTATTATTATCATCAAATAATGGTCAATGAAAGATATAATTTTGTGTATCCTATCTACGAGTATGTTTTGTTATAAGGCCTGTTCTGGTGGGGTTTTGCTTTTGGGTATACGTTGAATTAGAACTTGGAAATTGAAACTATTCCGTATTATGACCCACTCAAATTAAATGACGGGCCTATTATTATAAGAGATTAATTTAAAAAAAAGATACCGAAAGTGACGAAGGGAAAGTTGAAAGGCAAATTCGAATGAAAATCTTTCAGAAAGCGTTTCCGTTCAGTTCATTTCCGCGGCTCCGGGCCACAAGCGCTAGAATTCACGTCGGATTGACGCAGCGCGATTTTCACAGAGAAATTATTTTGGTGGCAAAAACAAAAGATTCAGAAGTACCTACATACTATTATTGTACTTTTGAACAGTTTCTTGATAACGTAGATATATATTTAGTTGTAAATTTGTAATGATTACATAAAACATTATATACCTACTAAGATTAGGAGAATATTTAGATTTGAATAAAATTTTAAACAGTTGAAGTTAAATAGGTAAATAGGAGAATTTATAAAATTATTTATTGGTACAAGATTACTAAAAGTGTCACCTAAAGGGGTTGTCGGTGAAAACAATCATTGGAATTCGAGGTGATACGATGCTTAATATCACATGTGGCCAAAAAGATTAGATTCAGCTATCCGAACCTTATTATTATAATAATTTATTGAAATCTATAGACCTTCACTGCTTATGTCCCTTTGCTCTGTAAGAAAATTGTGGAAAAAATAACTAACTTTGTAGCGGGGATGAGCGGGGACAGTGATATTCTGTTTGGTACTTACGTTTGACTTGGAACCCTTACCCGGTTTCTATCCGCCGCTCGGTCCTCGTACAAAAAATATGTAATTTAACTACCTATATATAATCAAATTTAAATATTTTTCTTTTATTTAAGGTAAGATAATATTTGGAAAATTTTTGGGATAAAAAATAACATACGACACGTACTCGGTTATGATTTAATATAGTCGGTGGAATCTCATTTAATCGGTTACTACAATCACACAATATCCAACAAAATAAATCTTTAGTGACGAAAACAAGGTTATGATTTAATATAGTCGGTGGAATCTCATTTAATCGGTTACTACAATCACACAATATCCAACAAAATAAATCTTTAGTGACGAAAACAATTTGTTGCACAATGTTTATATTAAAAAAAATGTTAATTACACAAGTTTAAGTATCCAGATTAGAAAAATACAAATTAATTAACTTGCTTAAAGTGTCGGGTTTAATAAATACAATGTATTTAACTTGCCAATCTAAATTCAATTTAATAACGTGATAACTTCAAGTGTCCAGGTTAATAAATACAATGTATTTAACTAGCCAATCAAAATTCAACTTAATAACGTGATAACTACAAGTGTCCAGGTTAATAAATACAATGTATTTAAAAATACAATTCGTTTAACTTAATTACAAGGTTTTTTTTTATAGCTCAGCACGGTAGGCGAAGGTTCGATATTTACTAGTTATTAGTTGTCATTCATGGTTTGTACATACCTACTTAAATACATCACATTACACTAGTTTCATTTGATAATCCTAGATTTTATGTGCACATAATTCTACAGGTCTTATCCGTTATTTATCTAATTACTATTGACCCTATCCTAGGCAAGGATTCAATAATACACATTTGCTATTTGGACCCTGGTATATAGAAAAATAATAAATTAAGATACCTTGAATAAATCCGAATCTCGCAAGGCTTGCTCCTACCAGCAAACAGTCCCCTGCCGAAGGCCTCGGGCACTCAGCGGTGCTCTGTTGTCAACGATTCCGCTAGCACGAAATGGGTCTGAACGTCATCCAGCTTCACACGTCACCGCGAGAGAAGACCTCAACAGTGTCCTACGCCTAGCAGAACATTCCCAACGAGCGGATGCCCTTTTCTTCAGAATAATTTGGATTACAACAGGCGGAGAACCCGTCGTAATTATTAAGTAGTAGCTCCCAGGATTACTGCGACATTTAACACTGGAGCACTGGGAGTTTATTGGCTCATTACAATACGTTACATGGACATTTCACGTCGAGATATTCCACACCAAAGTAAATTTTCCATCAAAGTGATTTTTCATCAAGGCGATATTTCATCCTAGTGATATTCAATCATAGTGATATTTATTTCATAGTGATATTTTTTCCCACATCGATCAGATATAACTGACGATTTCCACGCCTCACCCAAAACAAGAAACTAATTTCAACACATTATTTTAACCACCACTAATTTTTTTATAACCGAAGACTAATTACTTTACTCCAGCACCAGGAGCATGCTTCCAAAATTTTTTAAGATCAGAGAATGCGCGCACTTTGTCGCGCGCAGCGTATTTATTATCTCAGCGCAGTTCCGGAAATCTAATCGGGAGGATTCCAGAATCTTCGAGAGTTCTAATAAAACCCGTGAACAAATATGCACTCAGCCGCTTGGCGGCGAGTGGAGAAACTCCTACGTTTACGTCTTCGAGATAATTTCCCGATGCACTCGATAGATGTCGCCTAACTATCCTGACTTCATGTCTCTAAAATATCTAGAAAAGGCGTCTATCGATATTCTAAGGTTTCCATCACGAGATGAATTACTTGTATTATTTTTTAGGAGAGTGATTATAATATTCCTCGTGCAGTTTTACGAAACAAGATGCGAACCTTGTCGGCGCATTGCCACGCTAACGACACATAAAGTAGTGTTGAAGGATCTACGCTACTTCTCCAGAGATGGCGCCACAATCGCGTTACCAAATTTTCCTTAACATAAGGCTCCCTCTTGTGGCTGGCGGCTGTAGCATAGCTTTAATATGAATGATAGAAATTAACCGGAAACGACAATACTGTACACAGAAACTTCCAGAGGTTACAGTTAATTCCCTGAATCTGGACATTTCATTCTTTGTCCACAAATACTAGCAATTCCACAAATTTCCTAAAAAATGTCACGTTACAACTTTGTGCTACAAAAGTTAAATTCGTGCGTATAATGTTCTGGCTATACAATTTGATAGAAGACCACGCTATTCAAAAAAAGGGCGCCCTAACTACGCCCGCACTCATTACAGTATCGAATCTTTGACTTTGTTGCTTTATCACATCCTAAGGAACTGTCCATGTACTCGTAACATGACCATAAGTCATAGTCCAACGGATTAGAAAGCTGAATTGGGAGTGGGTGGGCCATGAGGTTGAGGTTAACACTACGGTACACGCGCCTCTTTTTTTTACTTGAGTACACGCGTGGCCTTACTATAGTAGCCCATTTTAAAAAGTCAATAAATTGTATATTTATAACTATTTGATTAAAATAACAAATGGAATGGAAAAAATATATATTTAAGTTAACATTACAACAATACAATTTAAATACAATATTTAAAATAGTGAACAATTAGCAATTTATTAAATATCTACGAAAAAGTAACAAAAATGGCAATACCGAGATCAACGTATTTTTGTTTTTATTAAAACCACTCTCCATTACTATTTTCTTCATTTTCGTAGCATTCAGGATATACTACTGCTTAGTGATTGTGAAAAATCTTCTAGTAGCAAGTCTTTTACCACTTTTTTGTCGACCGATTTCGGGCCCTCGAGCAGAGTGCATATCGACTATCTCGTGCTGTCTTTGGTGTCAAATCATGATTTAGATACTTGGGAATCCTGAATTGTGCTGCCGAAAAGTGCCCCAATCCTCAATTTAAATTGTCGGGTTCGGGTTGTTTGAAACTGGATAATGGATCCTTAGCATTTCTAGCTCTATCTCCTTTTGGGCTTGCTTATCTAATACTTAGGTTTTGGGTTCGAGTTCGCGTTGCCGATGGTATATTTTTGTGCCAAATGGTTCCGTTCGTCAATTTGTAGATTAGACCGCGCCTTTCAGATAGAGTGGAGTGTTAGCCGAATCTTATGTTTCGTCAGACCTTTCATTTAGCCTTTCCTCTTCATTTTCCTGAATCTCTGACTCATGCAGAACTAGGGCCTGTTGTTAGTCTGGTTCTGGCTCAACTTTATCATCTTCACTCTCTGTCACATCTTCATCATCTAGTCTAGCTTAAGTAGCAACAAAGATTCACAAGTGGAAACACACACAAACACACTCATGACGTTAATGTTATAAATCTGTAAAAAATAAAAAATTGACATTTTCCAATTTTAAAATAACAATAATTAAACACAGGTATAAGTATACATACATAACATAGCTGGAGAATATTATTTTAGCGTTATAATTCGATAATACACGAAAAGTTACTTAAATGATTTTGGTACATCAATACACGCGCGGACTACTTTAGTAGGCCCGCGCTTTTGGCGCCAAATATCTCGCACATGCGTTTGCGCAGGAATTGTGTTGGGTACTAAGGTTGCGAAGAATATACCAGACGAGGCTTATCTGGAATCGCAAACTTCTAGGATGCAAAAATAAAAAGTTACGACAAAAAAACTAACCCTGGTCTACTATAGTAGGCCGCGCGTGTACTCTAGTGTTAAGGTTCTGGAATGGAGAGCGCGTACTGCAGGTAAGCGTAGCATACTCCTGCTTGCTGGACTGACGCCCTGAAAAAGTTCGCTGGTTGCGGGTGAATTAAGAAGGCGGAGGACCGTGTATGGTGGCGCGATAAGGCCTATTTAAAGCAGTGAACGTCTATAGGCTGGTAAAGTAAAGTTAGTGTGATCATCTCCTTAGTGAAGCGAAATGTTTGCGCCGTTTGCGAATTTAGGTATTTCAGCAGCTTCCGCTCTTGACGCCGTCTCTTTGAAACGAGGCGATGTGTCGGCGTTTGTGGTTTACTTCACTGTGACCCTCCTCGTACCTGTTGAAACAGTTTACAGGTAACAGGTTATTTAGCTGAGTACCTATAAAGCTCCTAAATGCAGAGTGAGTAACAAGCTGCGGCATGGTTTAAGATTAATTTAGGCGTTTGTTCAAGAAAACGGTATTAAAATGATCAGGTTAGTTAAATTGAAATAATTCCGAAGAAATTAATCCTCTACATCAGTCTGTTACTTAATTCATCTTGGTAAGCCGATACATGGTGCCACGTATATAATATATATTGTATATACAATTATAGGTATGTCACTCAGTCAGTATCTTATGAGTCTTATTTTATGAGTGAGGGAAATAAGATGTTCACATGTGAAACTTACTTCAACTTCTTAGTTCATCCCATGTTGCAGCGCGGAATTATTATTATAACGTAGCAGCTAGCACTGAAATTGTTAATTATAATGTAAGGTTGCATAAAAGGTTCTCGCCGCGAGTATAAATTGTACGAGTATTGAATACCTAACAGCGAAGGATTTTTTAAGATGAATGATGATGATGATGATAATGATCATGAGCGCTAAAAAGGAGGAGAAAGAGCGCTATTACTTGTGTGGTAAAAGAAGAAAATGTACCAACAATGAACCTATAAGCACTCACTTAAACTTGCTTAAACTTAGCTTTAAATCGATTTGCAGTTATCACCATATGCAACAAATATCACAATGATATTTAAACAAGCGCCTGTACGTTAGGCCTCTGTGAAAAAAGAATTTTTGAATTTGAATTTTTATATGTTGCACCTCCACGCAGATTTAGTTAAAATAAACGTAGAAAGAAGGCTTAGAAATGTCTAAGTGGATGGATGAAAAAGTAATTAGTAACTAGTAGGCTTCTACAGCTTCGCAGGTCTAGCAGTTTTCCTGAAACAAATAGCTTCCCAAAGAATGACCGGAAAGTAAAACATAAAATATTCGGTATTGTTATGAAACCGACGGAATTTCGTCAAGTTATTCCAGTGGACCTCCCATAAAAGGTATATTATGAAAGGTTTCTTTTTCATCCGCCGCAAAACCCTTTTACCGCGTTTATGTATATTTTTAGAGGCCGGAGGAGATATGAGATTATTATGGAACTTTATGTCCAAGCGTAAACTGAGACATATCTTAACATTGATGTTCGAAGAAAATTCATAACAGTATGGATATTTTTTTCTAGAAAGCTTTTAAGCAATTACCAACGGAAATTACCTTCACTATAAGTACGACTTGTTTATCTATTTACTGTCCTACAAAGTCATCAAAGCATTTTATGATTTTGTATGTAACATCTGAATCTATTGAATGGAAGCAGGCGTTATTTTGCGGAAATCCTAGAGTGCTCTACGATTTCGCATTGTGAAGTCAACATCTCCTGAGGATGTCCCGGTGTCGGGACGAAACGTGCGTCGAAGAAAGTGATAGAAAATTGTGTGTGGTGTTTCATGTGGGAATTTTTTTTTCTTTTTACACTATACAAGTTAGTACTTGACTGCGATCTCACCTGATGGTAAGTGATGATGCAGTCGAAGATGTTAGCGTACTAACTTGGAAGGGGTAAGTAAAGTCACCCCAACGGTTTCTACACAGCATCGTACCGGAACGCTAAATCGCTTGGCGGTACGTCTTTGCTGGTAGGGTGGTAACTAGCCACGGCCAAAGCCTCCCACCAGACCAGACCTGAGCCAATTTAGAAATTATAAAATTCCAAAGTGGCCCGTGTGGCGGGAATCGAACCCGCGACCTCCCACTCGAATCCGAGCGTGCGTCCCCTGCGCCATGGAGGTCGTCAAAGTTTTCCTGCATATTGCACCATACAGAATCCTTTCAAGTAGCGGATAATAGCAAAACAAATCTAAATCTATCTCTAAGTACCTAATATCTTTTAATGCAATATGTATTTTTAGAACATGAACATGGTCGTGTAACTTAGACTTTTGAGTATGGACATTTAAATGAGAGCAAATTATAAAATTGGAAAAATATTTTCCAAACTATACCGTGTTTATTATATTTATTTAGTGAAAAGTTTTATTGAAAGGGATTTATCTTTTTTATTTTAGTCACAGACATGTATACTAAAGACAGGGCGAACAGCGCGAAAAAATGTCGCCAGTTTATGGGAGCAAGAATGACTATTTTGCACCCTCCCCCGTCAGTAGTCAGTATAGGTAGGTATAGGTAGACCTATTTCTTTTTTTTAATTAATAATAATATTGCAGGCAAGGTGACCACAGACACATAGATAAAAAAATGTACAAAAAATAAACATGTATTTCGCAGGAGTTTCGACAGATGGCGCTACATTTTCTTGAATGAAGAACGTTTACGTAAAATGTTCGGATGGGCCGGAATATCTTGACTATTTTTATCTATTATTTTAGTATAAATATTAAACTTCGACACAATACGCAATGATTACTAAAAGTTAAAAATGTACCTATTCAGAAGAGATTTAAAATACCAAAAAAAATAAGACCACTTTAAAGAATATGCCTCTGCCTCCTGCCTCTCATAAGAAGGTCGCGGGTTCAAATCTTGGGCACGCACCTCTGACTTTTCCCAGTTATGTGCATTTTTAGGAAACTAAATATCACTTCCTTATCGGTGAAGGAAAACATTATAAGGAAACCTGCATGCGTATGAGTTTACAAATATGTTCTCGAAGGTGTGTGAAGCCCGCCAACCCGCACTTGGCCAGCGTGGTGGGTTATGGCCAAACCCCTCTCAGTCTGAGAGAAGACCCGTGAGAAGATAAAAAGGGGTTGAGAAGGAAGGAAGGAAGGTATCAGAATATTTTAAAATTATTACATTAAGTTGAATTGATAACACTCCCGAATCTCTATCTAAAAGCATTATATTAATAGTGTTGGTATGTGCAGTATAGTTTAATATCAGTTTCAATGCTAGCATTATTACCACTAATGCACTTCCAGTTCGAGTTCAGAAGTTTGGCAATATTTAGCTAGCTGCGCAATGGTTTATTATATTATCCACTCAGAGAACTGTCAAAAAGTAATATAGTGGCTTGAGAAAACAAGATGTTTCAAACAACTATCGTATGGGACGATGAAGCTAAGATTGTTCAAGTAAAAAGATATCGGTCTGCTTGGCAACTTCGTGCGGGACCCTCCTGAGGGGTGACAGGCGGCGGGGGAGGCAAGGAACTAATATGTCAGCGGTTAGCGTGCGGTATAGCGGGGAAGGGGGCACTTCTCTGCATGTATGCGTTACCGCGTCCCCGGCCGTCTGAAACCCCGCAGGAGGGTCCCGCACGAAGTTGTCAAGCTATTATAGCTTGACAACTTCGTACTATAATAGTAAACTTCCGTTTTTATACAAATCCCGTGGGAGCTCTTTTCAAATTAAGGTGTTTCGGCCCTACCAGACCGCAAAATTCAAATTTTATTTATTTTTCAAAAATATTAGACTAACTACACATTGTAGGCGCAATATTTATGTAGATCTATATGTTTTAATCACAGGTTTTAATTTAAACTTTGCTCAGTTCCCAATCACCTTATATTGGTTCAAGAAAGATAATTTTTTGCATTTTCCCAGATTTCGAATTATCAGGAATAGGTAAATGATTATTGTTAAGCTGAGTTTTTATTAAAAACATGTAGATGCATAAATGTTATGCCCGTAATACTTATTGCCATAAGTCTACGATGTATAATTAGCCCACTAAGAAAAACTAAATAATATTTCAATTTTTGCGCTCGGATGGTACTCATCCCCCTTAAATCAGTGCACTGTACCACGGAATACATAATAGTACTAATGGTACAGAAGGCTCACTCGGCAAGTTGATTTAAATAAATATCGACCTTAGCGCTGACACGAAAAAGTGCAATTCAGTTGGCAATAGCGCTGGCAACACCTCCAAAAAGAACTTCTCTTTCTATCGCGTAACTTTATCGCATTCGTCGTACTAGGGCTACCTCGTCATCGGGCGCACGCAGCGCGTGAAATAGACTGTACCCGAACTAACGCGAGCAAAGTATTCGGCGCGTGGCGGCCATCTGAAATTAGTACGTAGAGACGCCTACCTGTTCTGTGTGTATTTTCTAGATCACGTGATAAGTAGACTTGGCCTGACTGTACAGCCAAAACTTGACTGTCATAAAAAGCAATAGAGATAGATACCACAAAGTACATTGACTTTTTAGTAATAAAGTCACAGACATCTGCTGGTAAGGGAACACATTTCAATATTATTCAATTTGCAAAGACGTTATCGCATTACAAACTTCACTCCTAAAACTCTTTTCTCAGTTCGTAAATATTCATTGAATGTCGGTACTCGGTAGTCAGTGCTCCAAAGTTGGTGGAATTTCTTTCCAAGTGCTGTTTACTTCTTGCTTAAATAAAAATACTTTGTTTATTGCTGCTATCTGGTCGTGACACTTACTCGTACTTATTTCATGGAATTTTTGTACCACTATTTTCTGTTATGCAATTCAATAGTTTCTTATATTGGGCCTTCTGTAAAACTGACACCTGGGGTAAACCAATTGGCATGTACTCTAGACAGGGCGAACCGCGCGAAAAAATGTCGCCAGTTTATCGGTGTCATTAGTACCTACCAACAGTATAAGGCCACGCGGTAGTTCGCTCAGCGGCCACCTATAGAATTTTGACAGTCGTTACTGTTTGCTTGCATGAAAAAGGTAAATCGTTCGGATGCCCATATCTTGAGGTTAGTAATCAGTGGGTAAACCCTTTTTTATAGATAGAAAATGCCTGACACATACCCCTCCGTAAGGGAAAACGGAAGGGTTGTGGGGCTTGCACCCACTAAAACTCTGTTTCCTCGGCAGACCTGCTGGCGGGAGTACGGGATTCACTGTCGTATTCAGTCAGCTCCTGGCCGCTGCCGAAGCCATTTAAAACGCGTGCCCGTATGTACTTGCACCTTCTGGCCTGGCTATTGGCGACAGATGGCTAAACCCAAACTACGGAATATTACATTATTTTATTGCGTTTTAATTGCTCATTATTAACACCTTGCAATGTATATTTTTCTTTATCATTAAAAAAATACTGATGTTTAAAACTGTGGTAACTAATTAAAACCTTCAAAATCAAAATAACAAATCAGTTTTAGTACACCACTCTTAGTATAAAGCGAACTCTTAGCACCGAATAAATAATATAACTAGAGAGACATAAATGAAATCACTGGCTTCTGAAAAACATCAATCTTGATTTAAAGATAAAGAATAGTAGCAGTTAAAGGAAAGAAGAGAAATATTTCTAAGACCGATAATAGAATGGAATCATTTATTTAAGTTCGCTCTTAGAGTCTTCGTTTTACCTTCCAAAGTTAGATCTATATTTTTAAACATTACACCGAACATACAGTCTTTATATTTGTCAATTTGGGGATAGTATAACAACATGATAAGTATTTAAGTAATAATGATTTTTCATCAAAACTTGTATATAACCAACGAATAAATTATTCGTTGGTTATATACAAGTTTATTTAGGATGAAAGGACTAGATACTCTTAACATGGAATAAAAAATAGGAAAAAAACAATATTTTCGAACAAAACGGTACATCAATGTTCGACGTAGCGGATCAATTTTTAACACCTGCCAAAAATATTACGCTTGTTTTAAAATGCATGGACAGTTTTAAATATTTAGTTTCACGAATTCTTCAATATGAAAATGTTGGGGAACAGTGCGGGTCCAATTTTCGATATTAATTGGATACACAAACATCGAGGCGCCAGACCGAGAAGTGTTGGCAATAATAACTTATAAGTTCTCTAGTATATTGTATAGCTTACTTGTATATAACATTATAGAGTGGGGAATGTGCGGAGTTCAGTGGATAATTTATTATTAACTAGAGGGTGCCCGCAGCTTCGCTCACATGATCTCTATTTAACTTAGAGATTAATTTCCAAAAGGATACATAGCGGATGCTTTCGTCATAGCTGCTCGCATATGTATGCTTTTATAAATAAATAAAAAATGGTAAAGTGCGAGTCGAGCTCGCGCACTGAGGGTTCCGTGCCATCAATACCCATTCTCTAGGTATTAAAGTTAACTCAACACACCTGCCCACTAATTAATTTAACTATTTATTTCTTCAGTAAGTATATAACTAAATATTCTGTAAAAATTTGAAGCATCTACCTGTAACCGTTATCAATACCGAGCAAAAACAAGCAAAAAAATTACTTTAATTGTATGGGAGCCCCCTCAATTATTTATTTAATTCTATGTTTAAGTATTTGTTGTTATAGCGGCAACAGAAATACATGACCTGTGGAAATTGCAAGTCTGTAGCTATCACGGTTCCAGAGATACAATCTGGTGACAGACGGACGGACGGACAGCTAAGCCTCAGTAATAGGGTTCCTTTTTTACTCTTCGCTTACGGAACCCTAAAAAATAGGTCAAAAGTGAGAATCGATTTCTATCTCTTTAGGAAGTATTTCACTCACACAGAGAGTCTCAACTCTCTAACAATAATACTAACCATGTTTGCAGCACCTTACAATTGTATTAAAAGTTAGAAGCAACGTGCAGCTTTAATTGAAACCTAAACAAACTTCCTCAATGCCTTTGTAGCTACTTCAGAGGTAAGCAAACAATCTATATGAGGTAGGAGATAGCTTGAAACTTGTATGATTGGTTTACTGTTAGACGACAAAACATTTGTATAAAATGTCATTAAATTAGTATTAACTACAATCGTACTTCGTGCCGTATACGCGTGATTTACTTTTAACTTGCCTTCCAGTTTTATTCTACGTTCTAAGTTAGAACTTACTTTTCCATTGAATGCCTTGTGATAATTCTCAATACTAAGTTGTCCAATTTAAATGCAAAAACACATAGTATAGCTAGCGTATTATGAAAAAATAGAACTTATTCGATAATTCACATTTATTTTCTTAAAGTTTTATTTAAATTGAATTTCACAGGATTTATACCACGGCAAAATTGTTGAAAACAATAATATAAGTAGTCACAACATGAGTTATGTTTATTACTGAAGATAAGCTCTGCAACAGCAAAATTAAGAATTGAAACTTCGTGAAGAATTGAAACAATGTTAAAAGTTTCCAAAAACAAACTTTGTTTAACTAAATGTTCGAGACAAGCGTTCGCTAAGTAAATGAGAGACGGGTGTCAGCGCAAGTCATAATCTAAAAGTACAATATCCACTTAATCAAATGAAATCTGTAGTTTCCTAACTTTGTTCATGATACGATTAACTAGTATAGTCTGGTGAATTTTAAGATAAGAAATATTTTAAGGTCATTTCAGATACATGAAGGCCAAGACTTGCTTTACAGTTACTCGTGGAATCCTGAGACTATGTATATACGTTAATTCATTATATCTTGAATAAAATACAATAATTAATAATTAATTAACCAAAGAACCGACTTCAACTCTCATCAAACTACTGTTGAATACCTACATCCATTCCAATTAAAAATTTAAATCTTATATGGATTTCTTATGGATACCAATATCGGAACTGGTCAAAAATTAAATGGGACCACACAGAATGCGTCAGCTTTCTAGTAAAAAAGAATCATCAAAATCGATTTACCTAGTCAAAAGTTACGAGGTAACAAACATGAAAAAAAACATACACTCGAATTTATAACCTCCTCATTTTTTGAAGTCGGTTGAAAAGAGAAATTAAATTATCACACCCTTTATAGCCATATGGCATATTGCGTACCGATAAAAAAAATGGAAGGAAAATCAAAAAATGTATAAATGCGGGGAAGTCACGTCACCATTTTGGCGATCTTTTTCATACTTTTTTCAATGTTTTTGACACTTGATTCACGGACAGCACTGTATCTGGATTCTGGACAGTGTCGAGATAATAGTCTTCATGCGATAACCTTCCCATAAAATGTCTCGTAAAACGAATTAATACAGTGGACATCGGTTTACATTTTTTATATCTGTCATAAAAAAATTGTCGTAATAACGTTTATATGAAAATAAAAAAGTGATATGAATATTCAATTAAACTGTCTCTTTTGGATGTATATTTTTACTAGCTTTTGCCCGCGGCTTCGCCCGCGTGAATTTCGGGGTTTTACAAATCCCGTGGGAGTCCTGGATTTTCTGGGAAAAAAACAGCATATGTGTTAACCTAACTTCAGAAACACGATTGGATAAAAATTTCTCGCCAAAAAGTTTTCCCAAAAATTGCTCCAAAATCTCAATTTTTCTAATTTCCATCGAAAACTACGATGGACATAATTGTAATCGGTAAAAAATAATTCCCAAAAACGCTCAGAACGACATTTAAATAACTGGCTTAGTTTTTGAAGAAATTAGGTAAAACAACCTTTTTCTGTTATATTCTTCCGCAACGCTGCATACTAACCTAACCTTTTTTTTTTTTTTTCTTATCGTCTCTTCTTATCGTGAGGAATCCTCATGGATACCCAGTCGCCCGGGGGAGCGGCTGGGTTATGCCGGACTCTTACCGGCTAAACCCAACGGTGTTTCCTCCTCGCACCGTATGACGGGAACACGGGAACGCTTGCGCAAACCTCCGCGAACCCGCCGGTGCCCGGCCGCTTGCGCAGCCCCTCCACGAGGTAGAGCATGGAGCTCCCCTCCAACAGCAAGGCCCGCCAGAAACACCTAAGCCGGCCTTACCTCCTCGGCGCCCATCCGTAAGGCGACGGACCCCCCCGGGACCGCCACCCAGGGGCCGTGGGCACGGGTAAGCCGATACCTGCGGAGCTTGCTCCTGCACTTCGCAGGTATCGACCTCCCATACCCCGCGGCGGATCTGATGTTTGGCTCCGCCGCAAACCACCAAACGGCCGCAGAGAACAGGGAGAACGGCAACGACACACCGACACTCCTCTTCCCCTGCGGCCCCGCCGCCGACGCATCTAACGGTGCGCCACCGTTTGGTCGCGGGAGATAGGGCGAGCGGCAACGACACACCGACACGCCTCTCCTCCCGCGACCCCTCCTGGCTGCAGGAGACAGAAAACTCTGTCCCCCACACCCCTCTTGGACGCATCCAGAGCGGGCCCATCTCCAGGCCCACTCCGAGCGTCCCCTCCTGGATTCCTTTTGGCTTCACCGTGGGGCCCAACCACGGCTACTGAGCCCCCCCATCGCGACAAGATTGGAATCCATCGGGGGGGATACTAACTGTAGGGATACATTGCAACTGTGTGTGTGTACTTGTGTGTACGTGTGCATGACGTGTGCAAGGCGAGGCGCTGCTGCGCAGTTGCTGTCTGTTCGGAGTCGAGTGTGAGCGTCTTAACTTTGGGGGCATATGTATAATTAAAATTCATATATCAGCTCGTGGTATTATTTCGTATGAGACAGCAACTCCCACTTCACTGTAATTATTATAAAGTAGGGCAGGGAAGTCAACATCCCCTACATTGGTGACCCCGAAAAACATCAGTTAGCCCCGGGAAAATAATTTGTGTAAAGACATTTGGAAAAGTGAAGTGGTCAAAATTGAAGGATGTACGAGCCGCCACACCCGGTAACCGCCGCGACCACGGCAGGTGAGAACGCAGCACAATTGGCTGCCATAACTATATCATCAAGAATTCCTGAATTTTGGAGCGAGATGCCACGTCTATGGTTCGCACAGGTTAAGAGTATCCTGGCACCCCAGAAGCAGAGTGATGAAACAAAATTTAACATCGTCGTAGCGAAGATTGGAAGAGAAGCCTTGCAACAGGTGAGCGATATTTTATTATCACCCCCTGAGACGAACAAATATCAAGTGCTGAAAGAGCGCTTACTCCAAGTCTACGAAGAAAGTGCCGAAAGGCAATTTCAAAAACTTGTGGGAGAAATGGAACTAGGAACTCAGAAACCATCACAATTGCTTAGACGAATGCGAGACCTAGGAAGAAACGCGCAAGCATCAGAACAAACGCTACATAACCTGTGGATGAGTAGAATGCCACCCAACGTAAGAGCAGTATTAACAGTAAGTCAAGACCAGAAGCTCGAGAATCTAGCAAAAATTGCTGACAAGATAGTAGAAAACACGCGATGTGGCGAGATTGCTGAGGTAAGCAGTGGAAATTTACCAGTATCAGAGTTGTTGACCCAGTTACACAAACTCAACTTGGAAGTAGCTTCATTAAGAGAAGAGGTAAAGACCAACAGACGAAATTCATTCCGCCAAGGGCGAGGTCAAGGTCCAAGGAGCAACTCAAGGGCGAGATCAAGATCGAGGACGCCAAATGACCCGGACTGGCTGTGCCGATTTCATTACCGCTACAGAAACAAAGCGAGAAGATGTGGAAACCCTGCGCATGGAAGGAAAATCCGTCGTCATCGGGAAACTAAGTGGGGTACAAGCAGTCGCGATGGGACACTTTGTACCCGGACAAAACCATCGACTTAGTATATACGATAAGGACAACGATCTTCTCCTGCTCATCGATACGGGTGCTAATGTCAGCGTGGTTCCAGCTTCTTCGAGGCAGAAGTCATCAGGTGCATGTTCGAACTATAAACTTTACGCGGCAAACAACACGGAAATCAAAACCTATGGTACGAAAACTCTAAATTTAAATTTAAAATTACGACGTTCTTATCGCTGGACATTTATTATTGCAGATGTTAGTCAAGCTATATTAGGAGCTGATTTTTTAAAACATTACAATTTATTAGTAGACTTAAATGGTAAAAAACTCATAGACAGAACCACTAACTTACAGACATTAGGTAAAATAATTAATTGCAGCGAAGGCAGTATCAGTACAGTAGACAATAACCACCCATTTATTGATATCTTACAGGAGTTCCCACAAATTACAAAACCCGTGTCATTTACTGATATCGATAATGTATCTCATAGCGATGTGTACCACTATATAGAAACCACAGGTAGACCAGTTCATGCGAGAGCCAGACCCCTGCCACCAGACAGATATCGAAAGGTAAAGGAAGAATTTAGATTAATGCAGGAAATGGGCATATGCAGACCATCGAAAAGCGAGTGGGCCAGCCCGTTACACGTGGTGGCCAAGAAAAACGGAAACATTCGGCCGGTAGGTGACTATAGGCGTCTAAACGCCATCACCAAGCCCGACCGGCATCCGGTTCCGAGACTGCACGACTTCACGTACATATTGGCAGGTAAGAAAATTTTCAGTAAAATAGATATAAATAGAGCGTATCATTATGTAAAAGTCGCACCGGAAGATATTGAAAAAACAGCTATAATTACGCCATTTGGTCTTTTTGAATTCACGCGTATGAACTTTGGACTCAAAAATGCTAGCCAAACATTCCAAAGATTCATGAATAATGACGTTTTAAAAGGTTTAGATTTTTTATTTAGCTTCATAGATGATGTCATCATAGCAAGTGACGACATTGAACAACATAAGTTGCATTTAAGACAGGTATTCGAAAGATTCAAAAAATTTGGGATAACAATAAATTTAGAAAAATGTGTATTTGGGAAAAACACTATTGAATTTTTAGGATATGAAGTTTCGACCAAAGGAATTCGACCCTCGGACCTCAAGGTCAAAGCAATTGTAGAATTTCCTCGACCGCAAAATATACAGGAATTGCGACGATTTCTGGGCATGATAAATTTTTACAGAGCAAGCATACCTAATGCCACAGTATATCAAATGGAATTAAATAAGTATTTAAAAAATACAAAAAAGAACGATAAGTCATTAATAACGTGGACTGATAAATCTAACGAAGCGTTTGAGCAGTGTAAACTGAGCCTTAAAAATGCTGTAATGTTATCGCACCCGGTACCAGGTGTCCCAATTTGTCTTACGTGTGACGCATCAAATACCTGCGCAGGCAGTTCAATACAGCAATGGGTAGATGGGAAATGGTTGCCTTTAGGTTATTATAGTAAAAAGTTTTCATCAGCTCAACAAAAATATAGTACTTTTGATCGCGAATTAACGTCAGTATACATGGCTGTAAAGCATTTTCGTTTCCTTTTCGAAGGTCGTGAATTAATAATTTACACCGATCACAAACCTCTTACATATATAATGAAAAAGATAGAGAGTAATAGCGAAACACCGAGACGTATGAGGCAATTGTTATTCATCAGCGAATTCACAACGGATATTAGGTACATTAAAGCCGAGAATAATAATGTTGCGGACGCCTTATCGCGCGTGGAAACAATATTCTGTCCCACTATAATTGATTACGAAGAACTCGCTCGCGAACAATGCAAAGATGATCATATTACCGGACTTCGCGGCGACAGCAACGTAGGCAGTCTACAATTAAAACGAATAAACATACCTAACGTGAGCGAAGGTATCTATTGCGACACATCAACGAACAATATTAGACCGTATATACCTAAGAAATTTAGAAGAGTTATTTTTGATTCGATACATAATATAAGTCATCCCGGAGGTAAGGCAACACTTAACTTGATATCACAGCGCTATGTATGGCCAGGTATGAACAAAGACGTCAAATTATGGGCCAGGTCATGCATCCCGTGCCAGAAAATTAAGGTAAGTCGTCATACAAAATCGGAAATAGGGAAATTTGCACCCAGTGAAAAGTTTAGGCATATACATGTCGACGTCACAGGACCTTACCCAATTACGAAAAGAGGAAACAGATTTTGCGTAACCATTATTGATCGTTTCACAAATTGGCCCGAAGCTATCCCGACTCCGGACGTCACTGCTGAAACAGTGGCCAGAGTGATATACGACAACTGGGTAAGTAAGTACGGATGCCCAACTTGTTTATCATCAGATTTGGGAACCAACTTTCAAAGCGAAGTTTTTGGAAAATTATTAGAATTACTAGGTATCCAGAGATGCAGGACGACACCTTATCATCCCCAAAGTAATGGAAAGGTAGAGAGGCTAAACAAATCCTTGAAATACGCCCTAGCCTGTAGATTATCCAATAATCAGTCATGGGATGAGGAAGTGTCAACCGTACTATTAGGCCTTAGAGCCGCACCACGGTCCGACACCGGCTTCAGTGCTGCTGAACTAGTTTTTGGTCAGAAATTAACACTGCCAGGGGATTTTTATTTAGACAAGATTACTAAACCATTAGATACTTATACGTACGTTGATCAATTACGAAATATAATGCAGAGTATGCAACCTAAGGCACGTGATTTTAATTCGGAAAATTCAAGGAAAATATTTGTCCCCAGTGAGCTAAGTAATTGTAGCCATATTTTTATTAGGAATGATATGATGAAGAAATCGTTAACACCAACGTATAATGGTCCCTATGAGGTACTCAAACGGAACAGTAAATTTTTTACAATACAGTTACCTAACAGAAAGTCTAATATTTCGATAGATAGGCTAAAACCTGCATACTTGCTCGCAAGCGATAAGGACGTTGTTCAAAGTCCGAAAGATAATGAGGTTCGCACATATGTAACACGCAGTGGAAGAATTGTACGCCCACGTGTAAGATTTTGTGACGCGTAATGTATGTAGAAAACATTAAAAATGCAGTAATTAGTAAATATTCATTTTATTTGTAATTATATTATAACTACATTGTATTTACATTAATTATATTTATATGCAGTACGTTATGCATAAATATTTACTTTAAAACCTTAAGAGTATCGAATATACGATAGGTAATGTAGAGACACCTTTAAATGCGTACCTACCGTGAACCAAGTAGAAATGTTGTAATCGTAATATTTAATTATTAACAACTTTATTTTATATTATTGTATAACGGACATGACTCATGTAATTTCTTATTGCATAGTAAATGAAACAATGTAACAATTATAACAAATGTACTACTAATGTATATTTTTTGTAAAATTTTACTGTGTAAAATTTTGGGGGGATTTATGTAGGGATACATTGCAACTGTGTGTGTGTACTTGTGTGTACGTGTGCATGACGTGTGCAAGGCGAGGCGCTGCTGCGCAGTTGCTGTCTGTTCGGAGTCGAGTGTGAGCGTCTTAACTTTGGGGGCATATGTATAATTAAAATTCATATATCAGCTCGTGGTATTATTTCGTATGAGACAGCAACTCCCACTTCACTGTAATTATTATAAAGTAGGGCAGGGAAGTCAACATCCCCTACACTAACCTAACCTAACCTAACCCACCAACGTATTCATAAGAGTGAGAAGGACGAAAATAAAATCAACGTATCCGCTTAAGAGTGAAATAATTTCAGAACCTTTATCTTATAGGTATCCATTTTTGCATTTATTGCATAATTACTATCACATATTCTATTGCTCAACTAAAACACATATTTTTAATAGCGAAACAGTTTTAATATCAGAAACTATACAGGAACACCTTTTTAGCATTATTAACCTGTAGGCTGTATCCCATTGCTTAACCAAAACACACATTATAAATAGCGAAACAATTGTACTTTCAGAACCTTTATGGGTAGGTACCCATTTCCACATTTATAGCATTACTAATTACTATACCATATCCCACAGCTCAACTAAAACATACATTGTCAGTAACGAAACAGATGTTAGTTCAGAACCTATATCATAAAGGTACCCGTTTTCATAGTTATAATATTATTAACCTGTATCTCATTGCTCAACTAAAACACAATGCTAATAGCGAAACAGTTGTAATGTCGGAACCTATAATACGGGTACCCATTTTCACATTTATAACATTATGCATTATTTATAGCATTATAGCATTATTATTTATAGCATTACTATCCCATATCCCCTTGTTCAACTAAAACACACTTGTTAAATGCGTACAGTGCTATGTTCAGAACCTACATAGTGGCCATTTTCACATTTATAGTGATAAAAGATTCAGCTTTTGCCCGCGGCCCCGCCCGCGTCAAATTCGCTTTTTCATGAATCCTAAGGGAAACGTCATTTTCCCGTTATCGTTCCCTATTCCAACCTTTAAACATGCTTTCTAGCAAGTTCGCTTGAACAATTTATCTATAGATGTAGCTATAGATTGCTCTAGAAAAGTTGGTATTTTGAGTATCCCACGGGAACTACGGATTTTTCCGGGATAAAAAGTAGCCTATGTTTTAATCCGGGTTATAAGCTACCTATGTTCCAAATTTCAGCTAAATCGGTTCAGTAGTTGAGCCGTGAAGGAGTAACAAACATACACACACACAAACTTTCGCCTTTATAATATTATTAGGAATTAGGATACTGAAGCAACCCTAATTTATCGTTTATAAATTCAATATCATATGGAATTTCGGGAAAATTTAAATCTTTTTTTTAAATAAAAAGGAATTTTTATTCATATACCTTTCCTCCCTAAAATTGAGACTTGTCCTATTTCTTTGAATGTTAAAATTTCTTTAATTTCATTTAATATTTAAAAAATTGTAAAGCCACATAAAACTGATCCCATTTTTTCACAATTTCATACGTGAACTATATGGATCTGCGCACTCTATGTATATGTGATGAATAAACAAGTATAATTTAATGGGAAAATGCTTCGCCTGAAAAAATATTTCGTTTTATCTTTCGGCACGCAACAGTTACAGGTACGAATACCTTATATGTCTTCAGCATGAAATAATATAAAATAGTATTAGGAAATAATGGAATTCTTTCTCAGCACGAAGCTGGCTTCAAAGGAAAGAATTAATTACATCCATTCAGTGCTTCTGTCTATCACCTCTTTTATAACCGTTCTCGTTCCACTTTCACAGACAAAAATGGAAGATACTGTTATGACTTTTGTTATTGACTCGGTTCCCAATATTCGATCTATCCATGGTTTGCCTTACTAGAGATAGAAATTTGACATAACTTGTATGGACCTTATGTCAAATTTCTATCTCTAGTAAGACAAACCATGGATAGATTGAATATTGGGAACCGCCTATAACGTTAAATAAATATCTACTAGTACCATAAACTGTTTAGTTGTATCCATTTAATTAATCACACCAGTATTTTAAGACACAAAATATAGTTTGTGCAATTTTATTGTTTAATCTTCTAGTAAAATTAAACAAACATTAATAGAACTATCTATAGATTCATACAAAAATGTAGTTATACTCTGTGTACTATTTCATTGTTTTATTAGGTGAAAAAATCCAGTAAGAGTAATACATAAACACCGAAGGCAGTTTAGAACGTAAATAAAACGTTTCATTTTGTTTGCAACTGCTGCTTAGTTAAAGATAAATCCGTCCAACTTTAAAGTACGGGTTCTAACGAACTTGTGAAATATTCATACGGCAAAAAGTGGTTGGACGGATTTAGTCGACTTTTGTAATATCGACGGCGTCCCGCAAACTTCGAAGCCATTCTTTATAGCACTTCAGAGTCTTACAACTCTGTGTATATCCTCAGATGTTATAAGTATAGTACTGGAAGTCGTTAACGGTGGAGAAAGCGTTTTGATTTATACCATCAATCGTCATAAATTTACAGCACTTTACTTGCATTAAAACTTTTACTTTACAGCTATAATTTATGTCCTTGATTCAACGTAGCCCACTGAATTCAATTTTCAATAAAAAAATCACAATAAGTACGTTATCATATGTAAAATCTATTCTAAATAACAATGTCATATTTAATTTTTTTTTCAATAAAAACTGTGCTAAAAAATAATTACCTAATCAGTTAAATTTTTTGTCAAGCAGTGCTATTCAACAAAATATCCACCTCTGAAACAGCTGCCAGACATCTGCCAAGCCAAAGATGGCATGCAAAATTGTACTCTATTACAACTGACAAATTCATAGATGCATAGATGTACGCTCGTCGCTGCTTTAATTATTTTTGCAGATTCAAGCAAAATTTAAGTAAACTTATCCTGATTTTATTTATGACTAGAGAAAGATTAGTTAGAGACTTCTTATCCTCTATTGGCAGCTGGTATGAACAGTAAGCTAACTTAAATTATATTGTAACATTAATTTCAATACCGATAAAAAGTTTTATAATATTGTAACGTCGTCGGTCTAATAAAGGTAGGATCATAAAAATCCGATGGTGAAATCTCTCTACGAAATTTTACCCAGCTAATTGCAAAAAGCTGAAGAAAAATGTTTAATTAAGGCAATGAATACTTTTCCTTTTAATTTCTCTACCAGTTTCGCTATGACCGCGAAATTGGAGTTGTTAGTTCAAAAGTTTCCTCCGAGTTGCACTCGATGAATATTTAGTTGAACCACGATTTCCATAACCAAGTCTTTTAGAGTAAAGTAAGCAAGAGCGTCTTAACTTAGGTCTTAGAGTTGCACGGAGCACTGTAACATTACGTCGAAGATAATTAAAGGATGTATTCAGATACATCGTAGATCCAGTGTGTTCAAACCATGAAACTACGTCAGTTATCAGACATCACACATATAATGTCAGGAAAAGCTATACCCATATGAGTTTATTAATTTTTTATTTCAATATAATGTGCAAAATATAACACAATTCTGTAAAACTAGAGCGTACTACAATATAGAAGTAACGAAACACAACGTATATCCATACAATATAGTAATTACAAATCCAGTATTTTTTTATTAGTAGCAGACAGTATAGACACTGAAGTTGTTGTGTGTGAAGATGCCTTTAAGCATAGCTGAGATTTCTTCTAGCTACAGTTGCTCATTAAGGCACTTATCGAACTTGTCTACGACAAAGTTTCGCTTCACTTATTACTAAGTCACATTATGTTAATCCTAGGTATTATATATGAGTTCTCCGAATTTTTTATCCGAAAAAGACGATCGATGTATCGAAAGGATAGAGAAATTATTGAAATTGGCTTTGATATATTTGAAATGCAAACATGAATTTATAATAATAACTTAATATTTTATGTAAAACATATTTTACGTAGGATTTTTCTATATTAATTTTCGGTATATTTATATATATGGGCGGAAAAAAAGTGAAAATTTTGAAGAAGAAAATAATCCGTATTATAATTGTTTATTTAATTGCATTTAGAGTTTAGAATTGCCTCCATTGCCTTTTCTTTTAATTTTCTTTTCTTGTATTTTTTGTATACGTGCAAATTGTGGCAGCAATTACCAGCAGCAGTGTTCACTGTTCCTTCAAAGCTTCAACAAACTTCTTAAGAGCTGAGGTGTTTGCAATTGTCCTGGTGCTGCAAATTTCCATGGGCGGCAGTGTTCGCTTATGTGACCCGCCTTCTCGTTTGCTTGCGTTCATTATAAAAAATCAAGTCTCTTCGTTTCTGATTGGATCATGTAGAGATTCTCCAATAAAATTTTTCACTATCACCCGCCGAGTAAATCGATCCAGTTTCTCCCATCAACCGGTGATTGGTACGCATGCTGTATAGGTAGTACTAGTATATCGACCACTGATCTCCATCTATGGATTGAACATTCTATACAATTAAAAGTTCATTTTTTATGCCGATTTGATGCGCAGGTCCAGGGTACTAAATAGACATAAGTTGGTAGAGAAAATGATGCTAAAATGTCGCCAGTTTATGGGTGCCAAAAATGCTTGTTTTGCCACCAACAAAACGCTACGCCGTAGTTAGGTCAGCAGCCACCTATAGAATTTTGACAGAGTGCGCTACTGTTTTCTTATTCAAACAAGGTTTACGTAAATCGTTCGGGTGCCCATATCCTGAGTTTTCTTATCAGTGTTAGAGATCGTCGTTTTGGATGTCAGATTCTTTAAGTTCCATGGACGCTCACGTTAGATTACACAACAATCAGCGCCAAAATGGCAAAAATCAAGTGTCTGCAGTGTTGACAGTCGGAGATCCATAGAATAGAGGTCAGTGATATCGACCGTTTGTTACCACCATACCGTCAGTGTAGTGGTTATTAATCTGGCAGCTATGTCACAATGCAAAGCGCTCAACATTACTCGCCGCGAATTAGAGAGCAATGAGCGGGCTGTCGGCGGCACGCGGCAGCCACGGACAATTTAATTTACGGCGCCGCACCACTCACAATTACGAACTAGGATTTTGTTGAAATGTATTGAACAACTGGTACTTTATCACCGGATAACAAACATGTGGCGAACCGGCATCAACACGTTCACTGCTATATGGGGTTAAAATGGCCCCGTCCGAGACTTTCACACCGTGAGGGCGGCCAAAATTTCAGTGCGGGGAAGTAGTGTTTGACCATTGGTTGAAATAGGTAAAAACAGTTACACAGATATTTTTCCCTCATGAAAAATAGTAATGCTATTTGCACCTTGTTCCACATCAGAGACAAAAAAAGGACGTGGGACATTGGATAAAACACAAAATTTCACAAATTACTCGATAGATGACGCTGCTGTCAGTTAGCTCGCGCTAACGAGTTCATTGCCAAAATTAATTACGTGATTACATGCGCGCCCATTCTGTTGACTAGTAAGAGAAATTTTTATTCTAAATTTTCGTAGATTTTCTTCGTGACGGATTTTCGTCACGCAAAAATCCAATTTCTTTCGCCTAGCTCCCTCCTAAAAAAAACTTTGTTTAAAAAATACTCTTAAGCTGAGTCTTACGGAGCAAAATAGACCCCCTATTGCAACAGTATGGTAGTTTACTGTCGGGTCATAACTACCCCGCACAACATCAGGGGAAAGTTTCAAAAAAGCCCCAGCGACGGTGTTAAAGTGCATGCGGGCCCGCCCGCGCTATTGTTGTAACTTGTAACAGCTTGGAAGTTCAAACTTAGCTGACAGCACTAAGTGCTTGCTCGCAAGGAGATTTAGCGCTGCAAGCTATATGGTGCTGCATAAAAACCACTTGCTGAAGTCTAGTTTAGCTTAGCGTGCTTCATTTCAATAGTTGCTGAGGTACTAATAATTATTAAGAGCAGTTAGGTCTCTAGTATACAATCTAATTGCAGAATAGTAATTTGGACTGTAACTGGATCAGAATAAACAAGCCAGTAGGTATTTATACAAATTGGAGCGTGATTTTGGCGAGGAAGAAGGCAGTCAACGCCATACAAAGTATCTTTTAAATCAAAAAAAATATTTAGGATCTAATTGACCGTATAGACAATAGACATATATAACTAACTCTACTTACGGCAGTTGTGAAAAATGAAATATCTTGCCAAAAAAATTTTGAGCAAATAATACTGGTTGGAGAATGGAGTTGCTATGATTTCACGGTATGAAAGTACAACACTAAAAGAAAGATAACTAAAAACTGAGTCAGGGAAACCCCAATGTCTTTGCCCCAGATAGGCACTCAAGGTAATTGAGATCGCTATTTGCGATAACCTAAGAGCCGTTCTAGAGCTGTCGGCGCGGAGAAAGGGTTAGGGTGCTCGGTGCGAGTCGCAAGGAGATCGCAGACTCACTCAATATTACAAGTGTAGACAGGTAGGTCTATACCTACCTACTAAAGACACACGGTGAACCCGCCTGTGCTTTAGTCGGATGATCCCTTGGGCATTTTGGAAACCCTTACATACATCTTGTGTACGCCATTAAGGAAACCTTTGAGCAAAATTTAGCTTTCTATTAGGTCCACCGTCCAAGGGCTTTCTTGGTGTTTGAATTGACCACTAAACCGATCGGGTTGATATTTGAAATGGGGTTGTACTTTGTATTTTTTCAACTCAATGCCTCTTTTTGTCCCACAGCGCTCAGTCTCTTCTCAAAATGGAAGGAGTTTGGCTATAGTCCACTATGCTGGCCAAACGCGGGTTGACGAGCTTCACACACCTTTAAAACATCTCCTCCAAATCAATCCAGCATTTCCAAACGCGTTTTTCGAAATGCATGCAAACAACCAAGCACCAGGTGATATTCTTAATAGTAGTATTATTAGCTTGCTCGATATAAAAAAAAATCCAACGAAAAGAGAACCGCCTCCTTTTTTTGAAGTCGGTTAACAATTAATATAGCACTTCATCACAATAATCCGGAAGCAAACACAAAATCTGTTTTAATTTATTTCGGTGCCAAAACGCATGCCGGCTTACTCTATATAGTGCGAGCCAATTTAATTTGTAACCCTAAGCTTGTTTATTTGGTACAGTGCAACAAACAAAGGCAAACATTTAACTCTACCAGATGAATTCACAGTGAATTAACAGACAATGAAGTTTTTAATTTTGCCTTTATTTAGCTTCTAAGTTTATTAAGTTTTACTCCGTTTATCGACCCAGAACACTCACCATAAGGCAAAATAAAGTTAAATTTTCGTGAAATAACACACCTATTTTTGGTACCAATAGCTTACTTATTATACTAATTATACTTATGAAAAATTTCTGGAGTATAAACACACTAATTATTTTTTGCTTTATTAAAAAAAACATTTACAGTCACTATATTATTGTTCCAATTATGATTCGTGTTGAGAGTTGTATTAGATACTGAATAACACAGATTTTACTGAATAGTATCAACTGTTTTGCCAAAAAATTTCATTGCTTTTATTTGAGATGCAAATTGATCTTGAATTTTACAGGTAGCGTGAGCTTGAAAGCCGTATTCAAATTAAGTTCATCAATAAAATTCGTTAAGTGCATCCGCAGTGCGGTGCTGTCGGCGATCTCAGAATTTCCAAACTGGGTTTAAATCACCGTTACCAGAAGTCCCGATTTTGGTGAAACGTCCCGATTTTTTTAAGAAAAATTAAAAATATATTTTCTATGACCATTTTTGCTATCTATTTTCATGTAAACGTGATTTGAATCCAAATAAATATATAAATTTTTTAAAAATTCTGATAACCTACATAACTTTTATTACTACGTCCCACTTTCGATGGGAAAAATCCCGCTTTTTTAATCAAAAAGTTCAAAAATCCTAATATTGCCTAAAATAAAATCTGGTAAAGCTGGATTAAAGCAGTTTAGTCTGTTTCAGAAACGCGTGCCAGCTTACTCCACCGTGAGCCGCTGGGCCAAGTTAATTTGTTTCCTTGAACTTGTTTATACAGTGTAATGATTCGTTGGAGAGACAAGTAACATAGAATAGATACACATACTGAAACTAGGAATAGGTTGATTGCAGCAAGCTTTGAATTGCACCAAGCTCACTAAGAAGACGTTTCTTTTAATACAAGTAGTTCGGACAACACAGATAATATATCATTGTCGGACAAGAAATCAAAATTGGCCTGCAATGATATTTTACGAGTAGTAAAATCTACGAGAATCAAAAAAATATTTATAGACAAGAGAGATCTTTCTTAAATCCAGTTAGTATGGAAACTGCACTGCGTTTTGAGTTACATAAGACGTGTTTTGATCTATTCCTAAAATAAACTTTTTTTCATAATCTCTATTTTACATGACAATGATAGAAGTAGACAAAACCTAAGCAAATTTTGCTCAAAATTGTCTCGTTCTTTTTCGAGAGAATATACGTTTGTCAGAAGTTTGCATATTTTTAATCAGATTTTAGCTAGAAATATGTAATATAACTATTTTGGCTACATAATAATTATAATCTTTCGAAATAATTATATTTACACATTCAGGTCGGGTTAAAAGAATATTCAAATAATATATAAATAGCATGATAATTTTAATGGTGTAAATTGGCCATTAGAATTAATGTTCTTACAATTAGTTTATTACAATATTATCCAAAATGTGTTTCTGATGAAACAGACAGCTTTCAATATAATATTCCATTGCGGTTGATGAAATTTCATAATTGGGTCTTACACTACTTTTGAATTTGATAAAAAATATTACTTTATTATAAACTAGGATAAAAATAATAACGTGCAGTGAAAGAAATATTAAAATCCAACGAAGATTTACAAAGTTACAGGCGTTTAAACTTTGGAGTGGGGGGATCTTGTATCCCTTTCTCGCAAAACGAAAATTTGTATGAAGCCACACGAAGCTACTATGGCATTGGTAAGGTGTGACGTCACAATTTCATGTTGCTATCTCTGTCTAATCACAAATCTTTAAATGCTTATAACTTTTTTGTTATTTGATCGATTTAATTAGTTCTTTCAGTGCACGTCATTATTTTACTTCTACTTTATAATAAAGTAATAAAAAAATTGGAGTCAAATACCCTATTACATCGTGAATTAAATTTCGTGTTTCAATTACGTATACTGTACATTTCAATTTATACGAAAAACAAAACAATGTGAGAACGAGTAAGAAATTAATGTTAGAACTATTGTTACCTAATTGCATCATAATTCAGCTTATACAACGTGTAGGTACTTGCCTTACTTACTACTATTTTATTAATCTATGGCTTATCTGTTCAAATAGCCGTTGATACAAACTTATTCCATTTATGCATTCTTAAAAATAATAATTTTTAAACCGTTTTATTATTGCTAGGCATAATTAATATTGTTTTACGAAAAAATATAAAAATGTTTTAATATTAATAAACAAAATTAACGAAAGAGCGAACGTAAATCAATCAGAATTTTAATTAATAGCATAATAATAAATCAAGCAAGCAACCGCAATGCGGCTCTGTTTTATGAGCATACAATTTCACAAAATATACAAGGATTTTTAAAGAATACTGAGAGTGGAAGACTAACGGAGATACTATGATTTTTTAAATCTTAATTCCACTCTATTATAAAGTCAATGGCAATAGACTCTATAGTGGACGTTGCAATTTAAAAAAGTCTTTTTTTTGCATTGAAATAAGTGTTTTATGATATTATGGTACCTAAATGTAAAATAAGCGTCAATATTTGTATTAGCTACTTTAATATGTTTTTGCTAAAAAACGAATTAATAGAAAAAGCTTTTTAGTTTTGAATTTAAGAGGCTACTGACCCACGACGTCTCCCATACAAACGTATGTACGTAAACGTAACGTATTTGTAATTCGTGCAAATTTCGATCATGTTGTGGTGTTATTCGAGTTCATATAGTAATAATCTATGCTCCTGGCCATATCTGGTTCCGAAATACTTTTGTTAAATGAAATTATAAAAGAATTTAGTTAATTACGAAATACTTCTGCTTATTTGTTTTGTAATAAAAACAACCCTATCTCACGTCGCATTAGTTCTGGAGCACAGTTTTTATTGTCCAGCTAAAGAAAAACACCAGTTAATAAAGAAAGTTACAAGTTTTCATTCATAATTTTTGGTATTACGGAACTCGACCAAAGTTATAAAAATTTTGATCAAAATTGATCATTATTTCGTTTTAAAGAAGTATTTCCGAACCAAATATGGCAAGGAGCATAGATTATTACTGTATGAATCCGAATAACACCACAACATGATCCAAATATGCACGAATTACTAATGCTTTGTTATTTTGAATGAATGGAGACTTTGTAGTTCACAGGCCCCTTAAGCCCGAGCATTTGAAGTTTTAATTACATTTCATTTACGAGATGAATTAGTTGGAAAATGCAAAATTATAGAATGAAATAATACCGATAATTAAATTATACTAGGGAATATAAATTTGATTTCAGTATCAAAAATTAAATACTACACTACAACATGATATTCATAATACATCTATACTTATAATAAAACTGTAAAGGGTCGAATTCTGTACATTGAATATATTTTGAAAATTTTAGTTGGAGCACACTATTTAGTCGATACTGAAGCCAAAACTGTAATTTGTTTAATTTTTGTCTGTCTGTCTGTCTGTCTGTCTGTCTGTCTGTCTGTCTGTCTGTTTCACGACCGCGCATCACGGCTAATCCGCTGGATGGATTTAAATGAAACTTGACATGATTATAGCTCATACCCCGAGGTAGGACATAGGATACTTTTTGTCCCGAAATTCATCATGGTTTCCCTGGAAGACGGCATCAAAGTCAAAATGTGTATTTAGTTATAATTCATTAACGCGTTGTCCGATTTCATTCATTATTTCTTTGTTAGAAAGGAGGTTCTTTAAAAATTATTCCATACAAATTTTATCATCATCACTTTTGTAGTTCAGAAATTACAGGCATCAGAATCTTTAGCGATAAGTTCAAGTAGGTGACTTGAAACTCGGAATGGACAAAGAACCTAGGGCTAAGACGTAGAGCTAAAGTTAGACTGGACCACCCTTACAGCCGTAAATAAATAGGCTTAGCAGAAGATTTGGTATGGTTTAAGATTTTTCACTTTTAGGGTGACCAAAAATCATGAAACTCGCTACGTTATACCGTATAGCGCCATCTCTACAATTTATGTGGAACTTGAATGTAAAACTCTGAGACAGGTACTACATGGGTACTACCGAATTTTTTTAAATAATAATTAACTGTCATGTTATTTACTGTTTCCTGACTTTATATTAAGATGGCACTGTTTAGACATGAACAGATTAAAGTTTTCACTTCTGTCAATGTAGTCTGAGCTGTCGACATTCCCGGAGTGCCGCGTCTTTTTTATCATCCGCAATATGGAAAGGGTAAAATAATGGTTCACAAATATTTTTAACTCTTAGGTCTTATCGATCCTAACCGACTGACTGTCATCTAAGGTTATACGTAAAGAAATATATAGCCATTGCCCATTCTGGTGTTTTTGATTGCATTGAGATGAAGCAAAGATTTTAAAAGACTCTTATATTATGTAGGGCTGGGGAATATTGTTAGTAGAGTATTTTATCCCAGTGGTACCTACCCGGCCGAACTCTGAAAGAAGAGTTCTACCACCAGTACAACTTTTCACATGGTTTAATGATTTTTGACCTATTTCGTGGTTTCAGAATAAAAATCACAATGAAAAGGACGATTTTAACTGTCGATATTTCGATACGTGACCACGACCTGTGCCACTGGGTCGAAATATCGACAGTTAAAATCGTCCTTTTGATCTTTCAACTACGTATTAATGAAACTTTATATTTTTATTAAGAAAAAAGAGTTTTCAAAATCACCACAAGATAACCCGTGCAAAGTAAGAACAGGTTTCTGTACATTATCAAAAAGGAATTCCAGTACGAAGGTATATTATGTAAAAAAATCGTAATTCACGCGGGCGGAGCCGCGGGCAACAGCTAGTTGTTACATAAAGGCAAACTGTGAGTTTAAGAGTAACAATAAGTTCTTTATTTTCAGGCATAAATAGGTATACTTAAGTTACGGTGGTTAATTTCCATCAAGATTTCCACGAGGTACGCCGTACGCGGGAGATATTGTACTGCAAATGTGTGTGCGCAACACATGTGCACTCTGGGGAGCATCTAGACACGACCACCGAGAGGCACAAGACGTGCTCTCTGAGGCATGAGGGTGAGTTACCTATCGTTAATATAAAAACTCTGGACCGGTATATAAGGTGTTTACAAAATTACTGCCACCATTCCGCGACGTGATTGTGTCATACATATACGCTTCAATATTGGAGAAATCTCAGTCCCTGGGCTCAATAAAATATTTAATTTTTTATTAAAAAATTATTAACACATAGCATCATGTTGCATAAGCACGTCCATAAGTCGAGCTTTATTTACAATAATCCAAGGTCAACGCTCTTAGTCTACGGTCAAGGTCAATACTGAATACTTACGTATGCTCTGATGGACGTGCTTATGCAACATGAGGCGATGTCATAATCATTTCAAAAATATGTATTTTATTGAGCCCGGGGACTGAGATTTCTTCACTATTGAAGTGTATATGTATGACACAATCACCTCGCGGAACGACGGCAGTAATTTTGTAAACACCTTATATAAAATTAATAGACAGGAAAACTCAATAAAGTTACTAAATTAATCTGAGTTTTTTTAACAGAAAATCTCAATACAATTTACTGTCTGACCCATTTACTACCGATATGGAAATTGAACCCAGGACCTCGTAATCTGTAATTAAGTATGCTCACCAACAGACTAATGAGATAGTCCACGATGTAAAATTAGCTTCATATTACTTGATATTACTCACCTCCCTAATGCAAGGGCAGCATACAATTCGCTTTTTAAACTAAAAGCCCACATCGCAAATGGAATCAGTCGAAACGGTCGGCTGGATTCACTTGCTGCCATTCCGAATGCTGTTGGGTCTATTGGCTCCGCCAAATGTATGTGTGTTTTAATTGAATAAAACACCGCTGTGCAGTGAACGGAAGTATAGGTAGATTCTGCAATTAATAGTTACATTTTATTACTAAATCCTATTGTTATTGAATAAAAAAGTGGATGTTTTTCATGGAAATTACGCCATACTCCACCAATTTGGCTGAAATTTGGAAAGAGTTATGTCAGGGATAAACAATAATTATATCGGTTACATTTTATCTTAGAAAGATTCCAAGGTTTTCAAGAATATCCAAATATGTGATTACCGGCTGCGCGAGCCATCGTATCATCATCATCATATCAACTTGCGGACGTCCACTGTTGAACATAGGCCTCCCCAAGCGAGCGCCACCACACCCTGTCCTCAGCCTTCCTCATCTTTCGTCCGTCCACGAATGGGATTATAATTATGTATAATCACGTGGAATTTTGATTTTTTAAAAGTCTAATTATCATATTGCGTAAGAACAGCCTATTTACAAAAAGGGTGGTCGAAATAATATTACCAACTACAGACCTATTTCGATACTGTCAACTCTGTCGAAGGTTTTTGAGTCGCTCGTGCACCCAATACTGTCACGTCATGTTCTACATATGCTTTCTGAGGCTCAAAATGGTTTCATCAGCTCCAGATCAACTGTAACTAACTTATCAAATTTTAGGTATAAGTTTCGTTACTGCCTCTGTAGACTCTAGATTAGAAGTTGATGCTATTTACACTGATTTCTCAAAGGCCTTCGATAAAGTTAACCATAAACTACTAATAAAAAAACTGTCTTCCGTTGGACTCGGTGGTTCACTCCTAACGTGGCTCTCATCATATCTTGCCGACAGAAATTCCTATGTGGCGATAAAAGGATATTCTTCCCGATTATATAGTGCCACGTCAGGTGTTCCCCAGGGTTCTATATTGGGACCACTTTTGTTCAATATCTTTATCAATGACATCACAGACTGTGTACTTAATTCTAAATGTATAATATTTGCAGACGACCTAAAATTAGCAAAAGAGATCTCAACGGAAAATGACGCTATTTCTTTACAAGAAGACGTAGATAGAATTGCTAATTGGTGCAAACAGAACGCCATGGACCTAAATCCGTCCAAGTGCTCTTATATCAGTTTTACTCGCAAACGCACTGCCATGAAAAGAAAATATACAATTAACAATTTCCCACTGCAGAGAGTCGAATTTGTCCGGGATTTGGGGATTACCATAGATTCAAAATTACGTTTTAATATGCATATCGAAAACATTTGTAGAGCAGCAAGAAAAATGCTAGGATTTATGTACAGAAATGCTAAACCTTTTAAAAAAACTAGCACCATAAAAACTCTGTTTGCAACTCTAGTAAGAAGCAAACTTGAATACGGCACAGTTATATGGAACCCTAGTTACCAGGTCCACAAGGATCGTATTGAAAGTATACAGAGGCGATTCACACAACTCTATTCCCTAAAAGAACATAAAAGATTACCATACAGCTTTCGACTCAAAACTTTTAAATTAAAATCTCTAACGGATAGACTAAAAATTCATGACATGGTCTTTTTGCACAAGCTTGTAAACGGTACATTAAACAACTCAGAGTTGTTGGGCCAAATCTCTTTTAGAGTTCCCGTCCGAACACCGCGCTACCCTGTCTCACTCTTCACTCACCGTTTTTGTAGGACTAATCTTGGTCGTCACTCTTTGATACCCAGACTAAACAGCACATACAAATATTTTATTTCAAAGGATAAGTCAATCGATATTTTTAAGGAAAAACTGCCCAATTTCAAAAATAAGCTACTAAAAATGCTTGGCTAGCCAGATTTTATTTGTATAGTCCTTAGTAGTTAAATTAATATAGTTAATGTGTTTGATTATTTCCTTTTGTATAATTAGCTTTCCGTTTTACTTATTGTTCTTTTTGTGTCACTTTACAACTTAAGTTTATATCTTTATTTAGCGTCGACTTGAACAATTATTATGCATGTTGTAGCTACCTTTAAGTTAAATCATATGTGTATGTAGTACCTATGTTATATGTATTTATCAATGTGTTACATGTGATTTTGTTGGTGGCGCTTTGAATAAATAAATAAATAAATAAACAGCAAAAATGGAAAGGAAAATTACTCGTAACGTTTAAGTACATAAGTTTTAGTACATAAGTGTGTACTTTGTTTTATGTGTGGCATAATGTTTGGAAATAAACATATTTTTCTTTCTTTCTTTCGTAAATACAGGAAGTAATCAGAAATGATAATATTATTTTTCTGTGATTTATTCCTGAAATGACTCATTTATGTTAGCGGAAAGTAATTATTAATGATCTATCTGCCTTTGAGGTCGCACGTGTCCAATGGTTGTACGTCGTTCCACGTGTTAAGGTCAGACTGAGGTCTAACCTCTAATTAAAATTAAGTACTTTAGGAAAGGTCACAGGTTCAAAAAGTCAGAAACTCTACCTTTTCAGAGGTACTCGCTTTGATTATATAGATATACATAATCTAAGGGTACTCGTACGTGCGTTAATGGAAACGTGAAAAACGTGAGGAAAACTCAATAATGAAATACGCTACGCCAAGAGGAAGGGAAAGATGTGACGTATGTTGAAGCCAAAAAATTCTCAAATATGGCGTCGCGCGTCATACATTTCGGTACTGTACTGTACTGAAACCATTCCAATCGTGATATCTGCTAATGGTTTAATCCCAGTCAGCCTCGCTCACCATCTGCGGCGACTGGGTTTCCGTGGCAGTTCACTTGCGGCCAAGATGCAGAAGGCGGTGGTGCTCGACTCGGCTAGGATAGTCCGTCGGTTTCTTAGCCTGTCGCCCTGACCCCTGGCCGTTTGGTCTCCCCTGCCGGGGTGTAGTCCTCCGCCCGGCACATATATGTATGTGTGTAACGTTTATGTATGTTTATTTATATTTTTCGTATTTAAGTAAGTTTATTATGTCTCTTTGGCTTTTATATATATTTACTAGCTGATGCCCGCGACTTCGTCCACGTGGGATAAAAACTATTCTATCTTTTAAGTTGGACCAAATGACAGATATTCACGAAGTTTGAACTAAATCGGTTCAGTAGTTTAGGAGTCCATTGAGGACAAACATTGTGACACGAGATTTATATATATTAAGAAGATTATGTGCCGGGTGTGAGAGTTAAAATAAATATGAAAATAACAATAATATATACACAATAATAACAATAATAAAAATAATAACAATAATCAAAAATTTTAATTACAAAGTATGAATTCAACAGTAGTTTAATGAGGGTTGAAGTCGGTTTTTTCGTTAACTAATTAACGTATATTATGAACTTGTAATTTTAACATAAGGTGCCCAAAAACTCGTGCTCAGCTGTGGGCCATGGAAGTATATAATAATATAATACTAATGTTTTGTCCGTTTTACACTTCGAAGTCATTAAATGGTATCAAGACATGTCTTAGTGAGTAAATAACCTTTGTTTTGTCGTGTGTGGGTCACTGTGGGTCCTGAAGCTGTGTGGCCTCAAAGAGCGTCTCTAGTAAACATCAATGTGACCCTCGAACGGTGTGTGCTCTTTGTGATACGCGATAAATTGAGTTTACAGACTTTGATGTCCTTAGACAAACCGGCGTCGACACCGACGTGATAGTCTTGGGTCCGTCAAATAATTTCGTACCGTACCTACCGTGTTTGTTTTCGTTAGTCCACATACGAGTATGACCGTACTTCAGCTTTCCACACTCCTTCTTTGTATTTATAAATAAATGGGTTTTTATTCTTGTTATATTTATGAAAAATCTTTCACGGATTTTGTCCCCGGCGAAAGTTTTTAAAAACGTCTATTTAAACTAGAATTATTTGCGAATACAAGAGAGTGAAGATTTATTACTTGGTGCTTAAAATATACATATTTTGCAAAACTTTTGCATTTAATGACTTTGTCAATTCAGGCTTTCACGCTATTGCGCTAGTGAAAAAGTACCGGAATTTTTGTCGAAACTTTATCAATCGAATCTTTACCTATTGCTTTTAGGGTTGTTAAAATTGAATTTCTTAACAGTACTGTAATTTAATTACATGTTTAAACTTCTATCTGTAACATTTATTGTTTCCATTAATTATACTTAAAAATAATGGTTTATCTCTGATGTGGAAATTTATTGAAGCTCTTGCAATAAGTAAACGTCAACAAAACGTTTACTCTTAATAAATACCCACCAAATTGCTTACGCTCGCAGCTGTACTCAGCAAAACTAGAGTATGTTTCCTCGATGAGTTCCGTTTTGCTACATACAGTGAATTCCATACAAATGTTACAGTGAAACTTCATAGAGATGTCAACGGCGGCTTAAAGTTTTAGTTCCCTCGTAATATTAAGCAAATGTCCGTAACGAGCAAAATAAAATGGTTTGTGGACGAACGAGTGAAATATAAAAGCGCAGCCGGAAGCGGGCGCTGTGCCAACAATGTCGTTGGAAAGCGTTTCCCCTTGTGAGTTCTGGCTAACCCGAGTGCAAATATGGAAATTAAGCTGTACGTTGTACAAGGATCTCCGCGTATTCTTAAACTGTAAAATCTGAAGCCTTGGGTTCAAGTTTTCATGTTATACTTACTTATACCAAAAATGGTGATGCAACGAAACCAATTTCAAGCTCTTTACCCGACCACTGCAAGGAAGGATTATATTTTTCGCGCGTATTTTATAAGGATATTTGTTTTGTATCTTTCTTTATAACTCGCATTTTTAAAACGGCTGAATTAATTTTAAAATGTAGTGTATCATTAGATTCATCTCGGAAACCGGGTTTTTTAATTTTTTTAACTAACCTTGTTTTAAAGAACTCTCATTTCGCTTTGATTCTACGCTGGCAGTTACTTTCGCCAGCAAATCGGTCTGGCTTTACGATGGGGTAACGTATCCAGCATTCTTTCTACCCTTAGTACCTTTGCTAGTACCCTTCCTCGCTGCAGAGGTGAACTTTGTGTTCAGTTATATAATACACTACATATCTGTTTTGTTAAACTCAGTTTGTATAAATTCCACAATAATAAATATTCGGAGCAACCATATATTCTTTGTTTGCTCACAAACATTTTTTAAATTATAATGTTAGTGGTAAATAAAATAAACACAAAAGATTTATTTTACTTTCCCATAATTCCTATCAAGAATATTGCGCACTACATCCTGTACATAAAAAAATAACAATGTTATTATTATTTATATGAACACCGCGAATCAAAATGATAAAATCAGTCCAACAAGTACTGTATGTGATTAATGTTATGGCGTGGGTTAAACTGTCTGATTTTATCATTTAAATTGTATTCACTAAATTTAAACACAGAAAATGGATTCGTGTTTAAATAAAATTAAATAAGGCTGTTTTTGTGACGATAAATTATGTTTCATGAGCTATGCAAACAAATTTTTCTTTTTTTTTTCGCTTTCCGTGGTTTACTTATTACCCGTTTTAGAAAACTTAATGGGACATTTTTGTAAAATTTAAGTATAATATATTAAAGTAATAATTCTATTGAAGGTATTGCAATTAAGATAATAAGCTTTTAATAAAGTTTGGGAGAGTTCAGTTTTTAGGGAGAGATCACATTTAATAATTTTGTATCTACTAAATAGGTACTTACATACCTATTTTGTTATTAGTCTAAAGACCATTACATATTTTTAACTAGTGGTGATATGTTACAAATACCTACGGTTCTCCAACCGGCTATATGGATGCAATAGACGCTTACATGGGACCCGGCGGACAGCGCGAATAAATGTCGCCTGTTTACTGGTGTCATAAATATTTGTTTTGACACCAACAACGCCAGTTGTAAGCCAACCGCAATATTATATTATGGGCGACGGTCCACGACACAGATCACTATAGGTAATTGTTATTAGTCAGCACGCGAGTCTCCACAGGGGCGATTATTATAGTATTAGCGGCGGAAATTTGACAAATGGCGCTTCTTAGGGTCCCTTACCCTTAAAAAAGGAACCCTATTAGCGAGACTTCGCTGTCCGTCCGTCCGTCTGTCACCAGGCTGTCTGTATCTCTGGAACCGTGATAGCTACAGACTTGAAATTTTCACAGACGATGTATTTCTGTTGCCGCTATAACAATAAATACTAAAAAATAGAGTAAAATAAATATTTAAGGGGGCTCCCATACAACAAACGTGATTTTTATGCTCGTTTTTGATTTAGTGGGCAGGGGTGTTTAGTTTACTTTAATACTATAGAGAAAGGGAATATACTCTTGATGGTACGGAACCCTGAGTGCGCGAGCCCGACTCACAATTGACCAATTTTTTCTTGTATGAAGAAGGGGTTCATATTGCTGATGGCTGCATACTTTAAGGCTATCCGGGATAAGATTTTGTATAATATGTAATGAATATTATAATCACTCAGCCCATACACGGCAGATCTTGAAATTTTCTCTCATTAGAACATAAAATCCCTTTAATTAAGCTGTACCTAATAGAAATTAAGATTTTCCTAATGAGACATACCTATATTATTTCGGGGCACATATCACTCACATCAAGAGGCTTTTGAATTCTACGCTTTATTTTTTACGTCATTAGAACTATAATTCTGTGGGTCACTATAACTTCAAATTGTGCAGTTTGTAACTCTAAGCACGTTTTAGTTTCGTGCTAATGATGGGGATATACGCAGATATACAAAATATATAACAAGCATCAAATTACTAGAATTTTAAAAGTCATGCAATGTTAAAATTTGTTTATTAAAATAAATTGCATTATTATCTACGACCCTGCAAAATTTCTTTTACTTTTAATAGGTGATTTTCCTACTTTTATCAACTGACATTTCACATTGTTCGTTACTTTTTGTAGCGAGCAAACGACACATAGGTCGTAGAATTACTGATGGAACATCGTAGAACTGGTAGAAATTTCAATAGAAAGCTGTTACCATGTTGAGTTACAGGTTACCTACTTCTATTAGATTATAACTATGGGTATAAATAGGATCAATAAATGAATTCATAATTTTCATCCTCATTCGCAGTTTCAGTCTCCAAAAGTATAACCAGTTCGCAGAGCTTTGCCAATGAGTTTCTCACGTGATGACCGCGTCTTGCGCTCGTCTGGTGGTCGTCTGAACTGAAGTGAGAGAGGCATTGGGGTCTGAATGCGTAAGAAAAAGTATTCATCTTTATCGTGATCGTTAGTGAATCCTGCCCGCCGCCGATTGGCTGACGTAAATCAGGGAAACAATCAGTGAGCAGCATTTGTAAACGATTACGATAAAGATGAATACGATTTTCTTACACAATCTAGGGGCTGATCGGTTATAAAGATAGTAGGTTTATTATATTTTTCTCCGGTGGGTAAAACACAAAACAAATAGTAATCATTGTTTGCTGCTTATAATAATAAACCACAATGCTTGGTTCATCCAAAAACATAATATTATAGGAAGAAATCACAAATTGAACCTGTCATAAACACAAAAGTGGTACTTGGGAGATTTATAAATAAACTCTATTCAAATAGAAGAATTTGTATTGCCGCCGCACAATGGAATGTGGCAATAAAGGGATGTATTTTGGAGGAAAAACCCTCTATTCAGAGTAAACATTTTTGGGGAGATGGATTTGTCACGTCATATGTCAACCCTACATTTTCTGGGCAGACCAATATCGTGAAATATGGATGGACGCACTTTATCGAAAAATATCATCATTAAGAATTTTCATTTTGGCTGATTGGCTCTTAACTTTTTCATCATAGGCTTAGGCAATTACTGAGATACAAGTTCTATCTACTCCTTGATAGGGTATTTTAAACAAATCAAAATATTAATTTATTTCATGAAATATAGTCATTTTTGAAACAATATTCAGTAATAAATAAAACTATTAATAATAAAGAAATAAAATCGAGCAAATAACGAAAAAGTTATAAGCAACGAATAAGCCTGATTTGACAGAGATAGATATCGGATTGTGACGTCACTGTCACTCATGCCATAGTAACTCGTGGTAACTCTATAAAAAATTTCAAATGCTTGTAACTTTTGATTTTCTTTTCGAATAACATAGTTTACAATAACACTATAAAAATGGAGTGAAATACCGTTTTATAAACGTGCGCACTTTTCCTATACAGGACTATACGTTTTTTGTCAGATTGACTGCTACTGGTTTAAATTCTGAAATGGCTAACCGCTGTCTATACAAACAGGGGTCTGATTCTCGAAAATATAAAACATACATCGGCCAACCATCCACGATAACCATTGCAACGCAGCCATCAAGCATTCAGCAGCCAATTGTCGCCTTGGCTGCATAACTGACGCAAGCATTAACCAATCAGCGCATAGATAGTAGCTCGCCGCAGCTATAAGAATTTTTGGAGAATCAAAAGGCTGTAGGCTACGTTGAAGTTAGCTTATAAGAGTTCCCTGGCGCTAAAAATTAAGGTACCCACTGGCGGTGTATTCAAAAATAAAATTCATAATCTGGCGAATTTTTAAAACTTTCTCAAAAGGCTAAAGGAACTTTTGTGAGTAGGGAATGAATATTCATGCGACCCGCTCTTACACTACGCTTTTTGTCATTTGCATAATACTCAGAAGCCCACTTAGTTAACTAAACTATTCCGTATTATATTTCCCATAATAATAACATATTCCCATTGTTACATCCATCCTTAGTGCAAGTGTATAAAAAAGAAAACTAGGAATACGTTTTTATTTTTTTACGTCAATAAAAACGTGGAAAAAAGAAACGTAAAACAAGGAAGTGAACTTTATAAGAGGACCTTATTAAGTACAACTGAGTAGGTACAAGTATTACTTATAGAATGGGTACGGTTACTAATAAATCTAAGAAAGAACTGCACAAATGAAGTCGTGTTAATATGATAATAACTCGATCACGCTACAACTACCAAACTGCAATCTTATTATAGCCATACTTGCAGATACCCGTGGCTTCGTCGGTGTAAATTTTTGTTTTTCATAATTTCCACGGGAGATAAAAAAAATCCGGAATAAAAAAGTTACCTTCGTGTTAATTTAGGACATAATCTATCTCCCGCGTCAGTTGTTCAACTTGTAGTAAAACTTCAACCGGAAGATCTACGAATCTTGCGGGATTTGTTAATACTGTAATACACAAAGGAACTTACCTAAAGCTGTGGGAAAAAGCTTGATCAATGCTAAATGGTTCAAGAAGATTTACTCACTCTGTGCTGGAGTCGTGCTAGACAGAAATTCATTATTTTGTAGCAGGTCCAGCAGCTGTTGCGAGTATAATGGACAGTATTTCTGCTGAACTTCTTGTATAGAGCACCTCGGTAGTCGGTATAACGATTTATCACGTCATAACCGCCAGTGAAACACGCTTCCCTTTTGTCGCAAGGCGTTCATTTGAACTTTTTGTTTGTGTTTCGTTTGCTACGGCTCGGCAAGCTAAGATAAACAGACGAAATCCAGCGAGACTCTCGTGTCGCGAACTTTTGCTTATCTTTTGAATTGCGGCGACGCTAACAAACAGTGGCCGTATATTTTTATAACGATATTACGCATTACGGACCAAACTCCGGGATGGATATTACTTTAGATAATAAGTACATAATATTGTGGTAGGGATTTCTTACGTACACAGCCAAAAAAAATAGTAATCGTTTCATATAAAAATAATTTTAACTTCTTCTGCTTCTTTAGTTTTAGATAATAAAAGGTATACGCGAAGCAGAACAGTATTTCTTTGTCAATATTGCTCATATTTTATTGCAAACTCAAACCGTCAATCTGTTTTTATAAAAAGTTAAAAATGAATAATTCACTCATTGAATCATCATCGGCTAGCTCAAATACTTGACTCATTATTACTTGTGCCGAGGTTTATTTTGAGGACAAAGAATATGAGAGTATTTATTTACCTGATCGAAGCAGGGGCAGTTCAATTAGAGTAAAAATGTTCCAATTTCAATGAACATTTGAGAAGGCAATACATACTGTAAGCTCTAGAGATACCGACTGTAAGCTCTAGAGTCTATGCGTATTACATAATTTCCAACAAAAGCCAAATATTCACTGTAAAAACACGTCATGATAATATTACGATGAAAACACTTTCTTTTACGAAGTTACTTTTTCGTAAGTAAGTAATATATTCCCCATAATACAGGTTCAATGAAGTGTACACCGGATAACATGAACGGGGTTCCTTGTACGATGATTGTTCTGGAAAAGGTAGGAGAATATAATATTTTTGTCACTATACTTAATTTACCAACTTAATATAAATGTAGATTTTGTACAGAGCTCGAACTGGTGGAGAGGTGGCAAGTTTTAATTACGTAATAAGCATGAAAAAGTTAAAACATTTACATTGCACTTGTACCCACTAAATTCTGCCTGTTTCTCTTACCCAAATTGACATGCTGGCGGGAGTACAGGATCCACTCTCAATTGCGCTCCCACCAAGTATCTTGTACTGTCCCTGCTCATACGAAATGCCTGCCTAGAGATTTCGAGTATTTTATCGTGAGTAAGAGAGGTTCTTCAACGAATCGTAATGAGAACTCTGTCCCAGAAAGGATTTCCGTTCAGTTCATTTCCGCAGCCTTTGGGTTGTTTAAGATAAAGAGTAGAGATTTGAAACAGGTATGTACCTACTAAAAGGTAACCTTTGCTTCAAATATGAAAACAAGGGAAAATTCTAATTGTTTTTAAAATATCAAGAAAATGTAAGTATTAACGTGATAAATAAACGAAATAAGTTTAACAAAAGTTTGGTGCCAGAATCGATTTTTCATTTATTTTATCGTGTCCCAAATTCAAATTCGGGCATCATGTACATTATGGAATCTAAAAGAATTTGACTTTCCTATTATGGTCAATACCGGAAGGTACACCATAATCTGTTGTAAATCAGAGCTTGTGATTTTTTAGGTTGTTATTATTCTCTTCTATAACCCTGCTTTAATTTCACTAATTTACAGCATTTCCTTAAAAATAAACAATAAATTGACTATTGGACGGACTGGACACGCGTTGGTCTCTAGAGAACAAAGAACAAACTTAGTTATCTGTTGGTACATACCTAATTGATTGATGAAAACATTCCCACTGTTGTGTCCCAGCTGAGTTGGGTGAACAATCCAACAAACTAATAGGTACCAACTTAGTTCAAAAAAACAATTCCAAAAGTTATTATTGTTTTTTGTTGAAAGTGTCTATGTAGTAAAGAAATGGACATGTGCCCTGTACAGGACGGACGGCGCGAAAAAATTTTGCCAGTTTATCGGTGCCAAAAATGCCACCAACAGTAAGGCAACGCTGTAGTTCGCTCAGCAGCCACCTATAGAATTTTGACAGATGGCGCTACTGTTTGTTTAAACAAAAAAGGTTTACGTAAATCGTTCGGATGTTCCTGAGGTTTATTATCGGTGAGTAAAGATGACCCTTTTACTTCGTATGGGCAATGGGCATTAATAAAAGTAGCTCTCTAAGGTGCTAGCTCTGGATTTGGTGCTATGCTATATAGGCTACCCTTACGACTATACTTTTGACGACCTCCGTGGCGCAGGGGACGCACGCTCTGATTCGAGTGGGAGGTCGCGGGTTCGATTCCCGCCACGGGCCACTTTGGAATTTTATAATTTCTAAATTGGCTCAGGGTCTGGTCTGATGGGAGGCATTGGCCGTGGCTAGTTACCACCCTATCAGCAAAGACGTACCGCCAAGCGATTTAGCGTTCCGGTACGATGCTGTGTAGAAACCGTTGGGGTGAGTTCACTTACCCCTTCCAAGTTGTTACGCTATCATCTTCGACTGCATCATCACTTACCATCAGGTGAGATTGCAGTCAAGTACTAACTTGTATAGCGTAAAAAAAAATACTGCCGTGCTATTCTGCAAAAATACTTTTAAAGCAGCGACAAGCGTGCATCTATGCATCTATGAGGTCGTCAGGTGTAATAGAATTTAAATTTGCATGCCATCTTAGGTATGGCAGATATCTGACAGCTGTTTCAGGGATGTACATTTTCAAGAATTAGCACAGCGTATGCTAAAGGTAACGTTTACCGACAGGAGTAAAGTCGTAACTTCAAACAGACTATAATAACTTCAAAAAATAAAATGTGAAAATCTTTAATGTGTCCACGATGATGAGTTAGTGCCTACTAAAAGTCTACTAGTGAAATATATTGAAAGCCTAGCTTGGTCCAATTAGTGTCGTATTTCAAACTATCGCGGAAAAACTTGCGGGCTCGCTTCTGAAAACATACTTCACTAAAGCTGGTATAGAAAGTACTTAAGAAATTGGTATAGAAAGTACTTTATTACTCAGTAATTAAGTATCGAAAGTTCAGTTCTCAGCAGGGGACATAATTGGGAGCTGGCTGCATTAATACAAGCTAAAAATTCACACAGATTTTAATAAGATTTTTTTGGAAAGAAACTTTATAGGTAATCGGTATTGTGTTCTCTTTTTCTACGTTTCTGTTACGTACCGCTGAATTCTGAAATAACCTCCTGCCCTTCATCCCAATACCTACACTTCTATTTTAGTATAGTCAAATATAGTCAAATCATCATTATTTTACAGATAAACTGCACCTAAGTTTGTAACAACATTTGTCATCAAATGTGATAATATCAAGGGTATCAAATATCATGAACAATATAGGCGCTAGTAAGCACCATTTAGGCTTAGATTTGGTAACCGATCTATGTAACTATTCATACTCCTATAGCTATACGTTTCTATGGAATAACAACCCTTATCATTTCCGTATTCATATCCAATATCCTCCGTTACGTAAAATATAGCCTCCTTCAGGAAATTGATATATTTAGACGTACAAAGTACCCCCAAAGTCCATAAATTCCGACGACTAACCCCACATTTTGCTTCTCGAGTTACCACAGCAAAACATGGAGTCAGTGGAAACTTACGCAGCTGTGTAAGTTACAAGAACTGTGTATACGGTTCGGCTAAATAATATTTCAATCGCCTATCACTTTGTAAAACCTCGCTCGTTCCCAAAAACTCCACTACCCATAAAACATTATCCTAACTAACAAACATCCAAAAACAGTTGAAATGTATTTAGAAGTATAACTGTCTGTTATAAGAGGACACCGTAAACATTAGTTAGCCATATTTATACTTTGCATATTATAGCTTTTTCCGCGTGGATTACTGTTTTTAAATCCCGCAAAAGTATGGATTTTTTGGGAAGAAAGTGGCCCATGGGTTGATCCAGAGTAAATTCTAAAAACGGATGAATTGGCCGGACGCGTGGGGCTTTTCATAAACTAGATATCGCTAACCCTCAAGCCAGGGCTACAAGGCATTACTAGAGCTAGGTTTTTCGTATACATATTATTGTTTTAAGTATATCGGACAGATAGCGAATGTGATCGTTTTTTGAATAATTCGAAACGTGGGTTCCTCAGTTTTTTAGGTGCTCGTTTAAAAAATAACATAGTTCAAAATACTTGATTGTTTTGCAAAATCGGGCGTACAGATTGTGTTTCCTAGGGTTTTGGAGAAAATTTTATATTGTAATAAAACGATATTAGTTAAATAAGAATCCTCCTATATTTTTTATAGGAGGATCTCACCAATTTGTTGTCTCACCAACCCTGATTTGTTGATCTCACCAATCCCTACTAAGCAGTAGTTTTAATTAATATCAGTTTCAAAGTATAACGAAACGCATCAATAGTCTATTCAGACATTTTCAGAAAATAGTCCATAGATGCGTATTTTTACACTCTGAAACTGATATTATTTAAAACTATTCAAAATTATTGAATGTGTTTCCATTTACTACCTATTTTTACATTTATCTACATTGACTATATTATATTATATTGTTATTCTTGAAATGAATGTATTATTGAAATGTATTATGTACCTGCTTATTTATTCCTGTTGAACATTGTTATTATTGTGTAAAGTTTCATAAAATACAATGCAAAATTCATATTCTAAGCACTCAATAAACGTTAAACTAATTACTGAATTCAAATAGATGAAGTGTCTTTGTTAAATGAATTGAGTATTTTCAAACAAAAAGTACTTGATTCTCTTTTCACAAGGTTGTTTGTATCAACAAAATATATTAAACGTAGCTGGCAGCGATCTCCTTGAAACCAGCTTAATGGAAGAAGGCGTGTCTAATTCCTACTCGTAGTACGTACAGAGCTGACTTAAAGCTCAGACTTTTAGAGAAAAAGTCTGGCATTTAATAAATCGTCTTTCCTTTCTATCGTCGATCTTGATTCCTTTGGTTCCTCTCCACGGGAAGGCTAATAGCAGCGACGCGCCTCTTAATGTTTTCATCAAGATAAAGTCTTTTCGTGTTTTCGCGTTAAGTAATATTGTGTTTTTTCTCATTCTACGCCACGAATGTGAGTTTGCGTTAGCAAAACTCGTCCATTAGATATGAGATCTCTCTAAGCGATCCCTTTTTAGAAGCAGCGAGAATATTATATGTAAATGCGTACTTTAAACTTGAGCCTCTAGCAAATATGTAACAGTTAGTAACAGAACTTACCATATAGATTTTTGATATTAATTATTATCCTTATCAAATCTGGACGAATCTAGATGTCTTTTTTTAAGGTCGTAAAGAGCGAAACGTCACGTTTTTTTATCTATATTCATAAACTCGAACGTCAAATGGTGAATTTAAAAAATAAAGATAGCAATAGAAGTATTTGAATTATTTCACAATATCATTGAAGACACAGATTCCTTTGAAAATAGATCAGAATAGAACAAGACGTTGCTCCTATCTTTGACTAAAAAAAAAATATCTGATGGTTTTCAAATGATTTAGCGAATACTTTAAATAATATCTAAAAACATTAAAGATCAAGTCTCCTTACAAACTTAAAAGAAAAACTAAATTAGAATATCTTCATCAACCTAGGATTTACGATGCCACGATCAATTTGTACACACTTCAAACTTATAACTGTGTATACATAGTCGTCTTTGTATAAGGGGTTATAACAATGTTAAAAACAGCTTCAGACGACAACCGACTGTGACAGACGAATCATTAAAGTCAGTAAAATAAAATGCCAGTACTCAGCCATTAAATTAAACGGCTTACACTAAGTTGTTAATCGCCTGGACTGCCGCCAGATTCCAATTTGAAGGAATCGCTGACAATTTTGTGGAGTTTTACCAGACTTTACTAATTGAATGCGGAGCCCTCTAGTTATGGGGTGACAGAAAAAATAAAATTTCTTTTGAAGTTGTTATATAAAAAAGTTGCAAAAACCGATAAAATAGTCACAGATCATTTTAAGGGTTCCGTACCTCGTTGGCAAAAACGGATCCCTATTACTACATACATATACACTTGTCCGTCACTTACTACATACATTATATACTAGTCCGTCCGTCTATCAAGGCTGTATCTCTTGAACTGTGATAGCAAGACACTTGAATTTTTCACAGAAGATGTATTTCTGTTGCCGTACAACAAATACTAAAAAAATAGAGTAAAATGGAACCGTATAGAGTTGTGCGACTTCCTCCATCCGTCTGATTATCCGACAACAGACGAGCGTGGATTGCGGTTGTATGCAATTAACTTAAATCATCGGCAAAGCTTCTGAGAAAGCTTTTTAAATTTATCTCAAAATAAATAATAAGGATCACTGTTATGTATTCGCTCACAGTTTATGCATGTAATGTAACTCTTTTTGGAAGTCATTTCAATATAGACAAAATATTATGCACCTTTTCTAGATTCGTTGTTTATTTTCCATCGGCAAACGCTAAAGTTTTATTCGTAGTTTTACGAGCATAGTGAACATAAAGCTGTTCTACTATAGCTTAGATTTCGTCCTGTGCACTGACGTTTTTATGGAAGGAAGTGGCGAGTATAAAATATTCGATATGACCCTAACGTCAGAAAGTAGAAATCAAACCGTAAACCCTGCACGAAAAAATAGTATATCGGATATCGGGAACGAATGTTTCAAACTGGGACAATCCCGCAAAACTGCAAGTTTACGGCTGCGCTGCTAGTCTTTTTTCTGTTAAGGCCCCGACTATAGGGACGAATTCTTCATGTAGGTATACAAACGTTGTAACAAAAACATATGCAATTCAAGTTTATTAAATTAATCTGTAATCCCAAAAAACATTGTTGAACATTCCTGATTTGTTGATCCTTACATTGAAGTCTTGAAGGGATAGTTAAACACAATCTCATCAGTATCCCCTAGCTAATCTTTATAGTCATCAGTATCTTATCTTTATCTGCTGAAAACAGACCTCCTTTACTCAGGGCCTCAGACTTAGAGACAGAGATATAAAGCTTATAATATTTGCCATGCTGCTTATGCATGCGTTTGGCGAAACTCTGACTTGACACCATATAAGGACTTATACCGATTGATTTTTTCATATTAACAAAACCCGGGATAGCCAGAAACACGTGATATTTTACGCAAAGTCCATTAATTTTAAAAGTAGGTCAATAATCTCCGATCACGTTACCGACATTATAATGCTCTGTCTCAACTAGGCCATATCTCCACCAATGGCAAAATACACTGCGCAAATGTAGCAGAAACATTTAAACCGTTTCCATCAGAGCCATGCCAAATAGGAGCTAATTTAATATACTGCCAAATTGTTTTGGAAACAAATCAGAGATTTTAATGAACAGCCCAACACGATGCGGGTAACCAGTAATAGGCATTTAAATTGTATCCGAGTGAAATGCATTAATTGTTGGATCATTGAATTTGAAATTCGTCGCTGTTGTACTGCAGCAGATGATGCAGTTGTTTTTAAATGGACGTTGGTTTCATTTAAAACTATAATATCGGTTCAGAGAGTGTTTTGGATTTGGTCTAGAAGACAATGACTTGAGGACCAATTTCCTCCAATGTTTATGAAGAAACTACCTATGTTAGCGATGTGAACCACAGAACATTATTAATGTGAACAATAGCTAGTTTATAACGGACAACCGTTTACAAAACTAGATTAAGTTATCCACATTCAAGATATTATTTAACCTATTTATTGGACGAATCGGGCCTAAATTGTGCATACAGAATGCGATTTCCTTATCGATTATCATGATATTAAAAGTTTTTTGGAAATTCTGACTGTACCTACCCCTTACAGTTTGAATTTCAAAATCCTAATACATAATATACCTAGGGATTCACGTAAACAAATCGCAATGTTATACATAAAATAGAGTAATAGTAGAATTTGTAAAAAAAAAATATCCTCTACACTTATATTATTATACAGTAGGTATAAAAAATAGGCAGATATTTTAACATGCTCTTTACAAAGCTCGCATGGTTATGGATTATTCTGTCTACAACTGCAGTCACCGTGCAATGTGCATTTAATACTAAACACACTGCTCTGTCATCAATTTCCACCCTAAATACTCCGCGAGAGTGCACTGAAAGGGGTTTTTATGCAGCGTTGCTCCTGCGTATTTGAGCGGGCCTGTTTTAATTTCACCCCTCGCAATTACAACTTGCCAAGTATGTGCAAAAACGATTATTCCCCCATCCTCTGCCAGGGGCTACGTTTACAGTTTTATGCGGGATGGAACCGTCAAAATAGTTAAAATAGTCATAGTATACCTCTTGTTCGTACGGAATCTAGATTGATATATACCATTAAAAGATTTTTTGCATTCGAACTTTGCGATTTTCGACGATTCACAAGAGCCTGTAAAATAGGCCTACGTGAAAAATAAAGATTTACATCTTAATTTCGCTGGATTTGGCATAAATTTTTACTCTACAATTATCTCGGAAAAATCCAAGGCACGTGAATTAAAGTGAAATTTACACGGGTATACCATAGATATTTTTTTTCGTAGATGAAAATTATTTATTTATTTACAAATTAATTAAAAATCTTGAATAGTGTTTAAGATTTGACGATTGACCTTTGTTAGTCTAAAAATACAAGCTTACTAAACAAGACTATACTGTATGTATACTTTATAGTCAGGTATTTACTTGTATGTAAAAGCATATCTAAGGTTAGAGAGACACAACAGTCTGTTATTTCAGGCACTGTTTAATAAACAATAGTCATAATATTTGGAAGTGGCTCGTATTTGCACAATACACAGCGTCTAGTCTAGGTCTGAGTTTTAGAGTAAATAATTCAACATCTGAATATCGGTGTAATATTGTTTGGATAGGTTTAACTACAGCTGTATATTGAGCAACCTCCCTGACGCAGAATTCCCGGGTTCAATTATTATATACTGGCAAAGATAACAAAATTTATAAAAAAATGATGCGTTATCGTGGAATATTCGGTTGGAACGAAGTTTCTTTCGTAGTGTACTATATTAGAGTGACACACAAATTCAAAAGTCGTCCATTAGGCCTGGTTTCCACCAAAGCGGCGATTTAATTTGACATGCGAGTGGTAGGGGGCGAAGATAGTTAGGTAGAAATTATAATTAGTACTAACATAGGCTTAAGTGCATGTGTATACTAACAATAGAGTTTAGTTTTTAACTTGAGCTTTTGCCCTGAAATAAAAGTTTAATTTATATTTATTAATTTATTTAATACGTCGCAGAAATTTTAATTGACAAATAATAATTATTGTTATGTTTGCAATTTGAATGTGATAAATACACAGACGAATAAAATGCATAAATAATGGGATGATTTGGGATTTTCGCGGATCCTATTCGTGTCCTATCTCATAGCCTCTCATAGCCTCTCATAGTCCGAAAAGGAACTTTGTTCGACTAAATCAAATAGCATAAGAGAATTGAGAAAGAAATATTTATTTACATTTAAATAATTAAAATGTGGTTACGAAAAGAAAGGAACAACAATACACAACAAAACTTAACTTAAAAATGTTATTAATTAAAATAATTTTTGTGCCAATTTTTTTTTCTGGGTATTTTTTGTTCACAATATTTTTAAAGTTCGCAACGGGAACAGCTGTCTTCTAAAAATCAACCTGTACAGGTTGCCAGAATGTTTGTTAACTTAGTTCGAACAACTGAGATGCTTTAGTTAAAACAACTTCTTCGGAACTTCCAACTTTTATCTTCCAACTTAACAAGTTTGGCACTTACAATGTTCCAACAAGAAGTTAAACCTGAGAACAGTTTATCAAAACTGTTGAACTGAATTATTAATATCAATGAAGACAATTATTTGATTAATGCTTTATACTTAATTTTAGGTATGGTTTATTCAAAGTATTTGTTAAACCCCTAATCCATAAAATTAGACCGTAATATATAATTTATAAAAAAAGCAATCTTCGAAACATGTACTTTACTGATCTATGTTTCCTTTTCCGTATTCCTCTCAGTGGGTCCATATTTAAGTACATAATGATAAAATATAATTTATTCGTACCTATATTTCATTGTTGTTGTATTTTTGTAGCCACTACCTACTAATTCCACCACTACTTATATTAAGGCTGAAAATAGGGCGGGTTGGAAGACTTTACATACCTTTTGAGAACAATACGGACAACTCTCAGACATGCAGGCTTCCTCAGGATGCCCAAGTGTAGTTGGCTAGTTGCTATAAACGCAATATAACTTTGGAGTCCGTGGTACGTGCTTGGAGCTTCAATCCTGAGCTTTAGAATGTATCCGGAGTCCTAATCAATAAATATAATATGTATCAGGTCATAACACATGTTGCAATGTAGTTCGGTGGATTGTTGTGCTAGAAGACTCATCGGCATCCTAGACACTGGTCAACCAAAATTCCAAAGCCTTGAATATCGCCGTAAGCTTGCATGTCCGTCGGTTTTCTATACAATATAATATAGAGTGTGCTCAGGAACTATTTAATTTGGTTCCCCTACCTTTACCATAGAAGTGTAAAGCATCGTTAAGGCTTACACTCTTACATAGTTGACATACCAAAGACACGTACAAGCGGTATGATCCCTCGTTGCTGATACACATAGCAAAAGTCTGGAATAATCTCCCTTCTGCTGTCTTTCCCGCCATCTAAAACTTGGGCACCTTCAAGTCAAGAATGAATACGCTCCACCTTAGTCTGTATTATAACTTTCCATGCTTGTGATCAGTGCTAGCCTATTTATGTAGTTTAAAAAACAGTACATTTGAATATAAGTGCGGAAAGTTTGCCATGTCTTTACGAGTCCACCAGGGCTAGACAAAGTAACAGTCGTTTAGCGTCGACGACAGTAAAACCACGTAACCGAATAGAGGAAAACACGCTGTTTTTGAAAATCGAGTACGACAATTTGAACGCTCCCTGGCGTTCTCACTGAGCGGCTGACGTTGTAGATAACTCTAGCGTACTTCGCGTGACAAGCGACACCAGCACTCAGCAGCAGGCAGTGGTGGTGGGTACGCATAGAGTACATCCTGCTTTCATTTGGGTTGTACTGCGGTGTTCACGTGGTTTTTCTATTGTCGTCAACGCTTAACGACAAGTCACTTTGTCTAGGCCCGCTTGTTGGCCCAAGCCAAAGCCACAGGACAAGTAGAAATGACAATTCTGCACGTCCATTGTTCACTGCGTTTTTAATACATTTGCGAAAAAAATAATGGTTTTACGAGTATGCCTGCTCCGTGTTTACGTGCCGTGCTCCGGTGCTGGCTGCGGTGTCGGCTCCGGCGGCACGTCGCGGTGCCGCACAGGAGGAAATCAAAAAAACACTAGTGCGGAAAAGAATTACTTCCCGCACGCAAAACACACATGGAAATGTCTACTTTTTGAGCAAATTTATTAAAAAGAATCATATATTAAGAAGCATATAAAGAATACTAAAATATATAAAATCACCCGGTAACTGGAAAACATTCATTTTCCGAAACTAACCACGATGCAGACCGCAAAGCCACTAACGTCAGCGCCAATCACTCGTCAAATATTTATTAATTTAAATAGGCTATCAGTTATCAGCTATCACTGCTTTAATATTTTATTTAAATAGGTACATCCGCAAAATTTCCAAAGTAAATTCCACCAGAACACCTGGCTCCAACTCGCCGGGCGTGGATAAATGCGAATATCGTTGTTCGTTACAAACCCGCCTGTTTGCATGTGTCAGCGAAATATGCGCAAATAAACCTATCATTTGTTACGTTTAACACACCCGCGGCATTTGCTCGCGTTGTTTTGTTAATAGCTGGAATAATTTCAATATTCACCAACTATTGGAATCATTGAAAATGTATCTTCATTTGAGTTCGTTATTGCTTATTCAGTTGCCAACTAGAACGTATGCGGTTGCAAATATGTAGTTTTGTTTTCACCTCGCTTCGTTAATATCCGACTTCGAAAAAGGAGAAGGTTTTCTATTCTTCAGAATCTTTTTTTTTTGTTTTAAGGATTATTTTGCAATCGCCAGATAAACTATCTGAGGAATAGAAACACATGCGTCATATTTATTTCTTAGTTAACGATTATATGGAGATTGAAAAATCAGCCGTTAGTCAACTTATCATATCACACCAACAAATTTTACATCACAAAAAATCAACAAAAAACGTGTGACGTCTATAATTTCACATTTGGCCGGTGTAGAGATTTAATAATATGTTGACCGCCTTATAGCGAAATAATAGGTAGGTAATCTTAGGTCTTAGGTCTTTTAAAACATTACTGTTAAGTTTTGTTGTTTTTAAATACTATATTATCGGTTATTTATCGTATTTACCGTAAAAATCTCATTTACCAATAGAAACATTGCGTGGTACTCCAAGCTTTTAAATATATCCCTGAAATAGGTGATAAATATAAATAAATTATTAATTCGATTCTCTTTTCAAAGAGAGTTTTAAATATTTAGGCCAACGCCAAAGTGCTATTACGAGAATCAGAATTGAATGAGCGAACACACTCGCCTGAAATACGCGAACATAATATACCTATGTGTATATTCACTTTCAACCTTTTAAAATAATTAAGTTTTGTATAAAACCACAATTTTGTATAAAAACTAGCTAGCGGCTACGTAAGTACGAAGTAACCTAAGTATATAAGTATTTTCTAGATGGATCTAATCTTTCAGTCGAAATACCTATTTTATATTTTACAACTACGTTATGGCATAATATAATGGTAAGTCTCTATAATTTTTAAACTGCAGGTCACTAAAAATCGCTTAAATAAGTACGCCGTCTATTCGACGTTAAGGAAGATGGGTACCATCCGGGCGCGTAAATTGCGCTAATAATAATGGGCTAATTACTCATCGTAGGCTTTGCTCGAAAGTTTCCACTCACCTCCTATTGGTTCCCGAAAGATAATTTTTTGCAGTTTCCCAGATTTCGACCTATCGGGAACCAATACAAAGTAAATGAGTATTGTTGAGCAGAGTTTTTATTAAAAACATGTAGATGCATGAAACCGTAGCTTGCACTTCCTTGCGGCCCGAGCTTTTTGTATGATGATACCTACCTCACATTCAGATGATAGAGAGTCCTTAATCAGCACTTATATAGAACTTAAAAGACCAATATAGACTTTTAAAGAAAACAATACACAATAGAGTTAACCATTCATTAAGCGTACAGACCCGCGATCATTGCAGTTTGCACTTCTCGGAACCGCGTCTCGTAATTTTCGCAGGACGGAAAGATGTACGAGTACGTCCGAGCTAATTGCGCGCCAAGAGTGCTAAGATCTGCAGTTGTTCTCAGTACTGTCTTCATTGTTCAGTAAGTCTAATAAAATTAATCATATAATGTGCTTTGTTATTTTTAAGCTATTGCATAGCTTCTATCGCGGGCTTTGACGGGTGGACCGAATCCAGAAAAACCGTAACGAAAAATTTCAGCCAAACAACAAGCCAAAATTCATAAAAAATCACATAAAATGACATAATGGGCCAATCAGAGAACTGTTGAATGAAAAGAATTTACAATTACCTAATTTGAGAAAACTTTTTATCATAAGTTGCTACATGCAAAACTTTGTTTAATCTTATGTCTTCAAACGAGCAATTCGTGTATATATATTTGAATCTCGGAAACAGCTCCAACGATTTTCATGAACGGTATACAGGAGGATAAATCGATCTAGCTGGGATTATTTTCAGAAAATGTTATATTCACCAAAAAATAAACTGAGTAAAGACCGATTTGAAATACAAAACATTGTTTTATGTAATATTATGAGGAAAAGTAAAACTCAAATATCCTTGAAACACTGTCACTCAAGTGTCAACTTTAATTTAACACTGTTGGGAACAGGCCTAGAATCACGTGATTCTAGGCCTGTTCCCAACAGTGAGAAGATAAGTAAGATCTTTAATTCTTAAATAAATTTACTGTAATCTATTACCGCAATGAAAAGCCATTTTTCTACTATTGATAAGCGTACAAAATCCGTACAGTAGTGATAAAACTTCCTAAGATTACTCTGAACAGATTCGTCTATACGCGGAACAGTCGATAATGTTTTATCGATATTGTTAGGAGGACTGTACTTTCAGTCTCCATAGCAACAGTTTTCTATTATTATTTAACTTGTCATACTACTGTAAAATAAAAACATTCGTCACAAGTTCCAACAGTATTTATTTTACTTTAATTTGGTAGCAGAGTAAAAATAAAGCGATAAATACGTTGATCACGATGGCGTCGGGCTCAAGTACAAAAATTGAGACTTTAAATAAAGAAAATTTCGACACATGGCGAATTCAAGCAAGGGCCGTACTCATCAAAAATAAATTATGGAGTGTTGTTGAGAAGCCGCTGAATCTTGAGAAAGCTGATGAAGAGAAGAGAGAGAAGGATCTTTTAGCTCAATCTGAGTTAGTACTTTTAATTTCACCCTCTGAATTGAAGATTTTGTACCAAAAGTTCTACTTTTCTATTGATGGCAAAACTAAAAATAACTTTAAAGTCTATGCAATAGCTTTACCGCGGCAGTATCCGAGTGCCACACGCCTTTTTTTTTAAACTTCCTTGTTCCACAATGAAATTCGTTTTTGAATGCCACCGGAATTAGATTTAACCGATAAAAGAGTCACACTAATATCATAAAGGCGAAGTTTTTATGTGTAAGTGTATGTGTATATTTGTTACTTCTTCACGTCGCAACTACTGAAATGATTGGGTTGCAACTTGTAATGGAGATACATTATACCCTAAGTTAAAAAATAGGCTACTTTATAACACGGATAAAATATCCTTGGTTCCTACGGGAATTGTAAAAACGATGAAAGAATGCTTTTATTTTAAGTATAGTAAGTAAGACAAGTTAATATCCGAGAAACCTATTTTTATGACAGGTACCTAGTATATTTAAACGACTGCCCAAAAAAAGGAGTGTAATGTTTTTTGTACGTATAAAGCAAATTGAAATAATTATTGTGTTTCTCTATGAGTCTATTATTATTATTGTAATTATAACTGTGTTCCTCCATTCCGTCCGTTGTAAAATCAACGCTTTCTAATTCAGCCGCGAAACCAAACTGTGCTAATTAACAAACAGTGTGGGTAGGCTGTAAATTTGATGTTATCAAATACCAAAGGCGCATTAGTAGGTACAGTTGGCTTTGTGGTAGCCCTAATCAGCATCGTTATCAATGTGCCTACTGCCAAATTTGCAGCTTTAGATGTGTGGGTGAGCAGACATTTGTATTTTCAGTTGGGTACCTATATCGCAATTTCTGTCAAGTACTGCGATTTCGCCTGAGATTTCACCTGGGTATGCAGTTACAGATGAAAGAGCAGATTACCTTTAATATCCGTGGCAGATATAGAATATCTTCTTTTAACTTGCGGTTCATACGTCTTTGTCCTGAATTATGTATGTGGACACGTAAATGTGTGCGCAATGATCAGAGAGCAGAGAAGAGTCGTATATATGTGATAGACACACATTTACATGGATGATACGAGTATATTACTCGAAGTTGTTAGTTAATTTGGTATTGAAATAAAACCTTGGTTGAATTTTACCAATTATTTAATTATCAGACCAGATGGCATATTTTTAAATGCAATACAAGAAGAAGGGAAAAAATCAAAGAGAAGAAGAAATTTAGAAAATTAAAAATCAAAGACTACAGGCGCTGCACAAAGAAGCTGTGCAACAGAGGTACTTGTTATTATGTCTTTGACAGTTAGAACAAGAGCTCCAGCCATATGACATTGCGATCCGACAGATGGAATGGAAATGTAACGACATTCAAAAAGATGTATTGAAAGCAAAGAACGCGTGGAAGTCATGACGTAATCAAAGCGATCATATTCATACTTTTTTTTTTAATTTTATTACTTTTTCATTCCATCTATTGTATCGCAATATGTGTATGTATGGCTAGACCTATAGGTAAATACCTACTCATTAGTCGTTCTTGATTCAGTTCATGTAATAATGACGTGCAAATATTTGTGTGAGCTTCTCACTAATACGTTAGTAATATTATATGAATATTCGTTGCTAATACAGTCTAAACATAATATTCTGCGTATAGGTAATAATTATGTCTGAAATATAGTATAAAGTTGCAATTACCAATGTTATACCATGTAAAGTAAGAGGTAACCAGCCTAAGGCCCGGTTTCCATCAAAGCGGAGCGGAGCGAAACTGTGTTTGAGTAATCAATCAATTTCGTCATTTTGACATCTCCGAAACTGATGGAAGAGAAGATATCGGAATGACAAAATCTGACTCAAACTGTTACTCAAACACAGCTCTGCTCCGCTCCGCTTAATCAATTACTTTTCAGTATTTATCTTTAATCCAGACTTGACAAATACTTCACAGTACGAGTAATCTCTTAGTCAAGAGAAATTAAAGCTTTTTCCGCTACAACTCATACCGATTGGTTCCAACTTTCCTATAGAGTTTAAAAAAGGAAAGCTAAGTTTGTATTATTTCACGTCTACCTCTTTAAATTTTTCAGACTAAGAATACTGATTTAGTACTCTATAGTACTGTAAAGAGAGCTCTATTCGGAATGTAACTTTGTTTTAAAAAATCATGCCAATAAAAGTCAAACGATACTGTAATGCTCTGTTTAGAAGGACACTGCTTGTATTCGATTTTGTATCGGGAAAATTATTCTGTTCTGTTTAAAAAGTTTTCCACTCACCTATTGAACGTTGTAGAGGGGATTAAAATGGCGCTTGACTTATGTTTTTAACCGACTTCAAAAAAAGGAGGAGGTTCTCAATTCGTCGGAATCTTTATTAGACAATCGCTTTGATATATTTTGACTCAAACTATACCCTATTAAACAAAAAAAGAATTTTCCAAATCGGTCCACACGTCTTCGAGTAATAATACATAGATAAAAAAAAAGATTCCGAAGATAATAGTTAGGGACTTGATTTTATTTTTCCTGTAAAATATACAGTAATGTCTATTAATCATAATTATTTCAGATTTTTCGATTGATAAACTTCGGAGATAAGGGGGGGGGGGACGGTATTTTTTTCGACAGTTTGCTCAATAAATCAAAAACTATCAGGCATAAAAATAAATAAAAATCGGTTTTAGAATACACAAGTAACGATATGATACCCCACTCAATAGTGTTATTTCATTTTGAAAATTCAAAGCCCCGGTTTTCCCCCTTTTTAAATAAAAATAAAAACAATTTTAATGATTTATAATTGCAATGGCGTTGGGCCTCTATTACCTAAAACTATTCTAAATTTCAAGTCGATAGCTTCGATAGTTACTGAAAATATAATCGAGTGTGACAGACGGACGGACGGAGAAAGTCTCACCATAAGGGTTCCATGTTTACCAAATTGGTATGGAACCCTAGAAACAAAATAGAAAGTTACCGTTCCTGGAATCAAGCCTGTAACCACAGAGAAAATACACACAAAAAGGTATAAATAAATTATATTTGTATATTGAGAATCACAGAATGTAATTACGAAACGAGACTGTAACAAACCAGCGAGATTACACTGTTGTAAGGTTACAAATAGGTATATGAAGATGAAACATTATTCTAAACAAAATCTTGGAAACAAAATTAAAGTATTAAAACAATTTAAGTACCTAACAAAAATGACTTTTTTTACCAGATATTTTGAGAAATATGAAATATTCAATTTTTTACAGAGATACTCTACTTGTCCCTGCTCTACAGAAATAACATTTTTTGTATGAAATAAATTAATACTGAATTTTGAAAAGTCGTAGCACAAAAGTATTTAGTTAGTGTTAATGTAAACAACTACAAGCCGAGAGCGATTTAGTATTTTTTTTTAAAACCCTGTATACTTACCAAAGACATTAACCTTGCAACCTTCAAGTCTGCAACCAGTGCGTCTTTCCTGCCCTCTACTATAGAATGGGAACGAGGATCAGACAAACGGAATGATCCTTAAATGCAAAGTTGCTCAGCGGAGTACGGAGGGAGCCATTTATTTGCCAGCTGAAGTGGCAGCGGACAGATTACGCTTGTTGTAGGAACCATGGCCGTTTGAGTTAAAGAGTCCTGGAGTGGTCATCGAATACAAATAAGCGTATTGGGTGGTACCCCCCAGCTCATTACTTAGTCATTGGATGAATGACATAAAGTGGGTGGTGAGAAGCGGCTGGATAAGGAAGGCTGACGACAGAAGTCATACGTCGAACAGTGGACATCCGCATTCCTCAGGCTGAGATGATGATGATAATTACACTTACCAAGTCCTCGAAGAGAAGAAATTAATTTCCAAGAATAAACAATTCCCGTTTCTTGGAATCCTTGCTAGCTAGTTATTAATTTATCTTCCACTCTTCGGTAATTAAATTAAACCGAGCTCATTGCAGAAACTAATTACTTGCTTGTCTTTGGATATAGCAAATTGAGCTAAGCTGGAGATTGCTTCTGTATTTACTCGTTGTTTAGCGTGAACCTAGCTTCAACTGCACTTTTACCTATGACCTAAAATAAACGGGTGGTTTAGATTGTATTTTCTTTATTAGATGTAGCCTAACGCGTGTCCATTGTTTGCCATAAACACTTCAAAATAACTACAATCGCGTCTAGTTCTGAGCCTTTTTTATCCAGCCACTTTTTATCATAGTCTGTGCTGAAAGACAGCTTACTTGCATGTACATAAGCTAAGTACCAACGGTCAGCGCCTCTTCGACAAGCAATACCTGCCCACTGCTTCTTAAGCTTGATAAAGAAATCTCATCTCATGCAATATATCTCCGGACGCGTGGGAACAAGTTGCACTACAGGCTAAGTGGCAGAAAATCATAAAAGATAATTCTAAAACGTTTGAAACTTTGCTTCATAATCATCTCGAGACTAAGCGACAGGACTAGGGCAAAACCATCCTACACTTACGCCTATAACAGCAGTGGTCACCTGTAATGCCGCTCGTGCGATAGGGTTTTTAAAACTTGGTTCTAAAAACAGCACGGATGTGGCTGGCAAAAAAAATGGTACAAACCTCAGATCACTTTGAGTGATCTGAGGTACAAACAGTAGGTACGGTTGACGTTGGCGGATACGTCATATAGAAGGCATCAGCTTAGGCACGTCAGTAAACCCGATTATCATGCCTGTTTCCTTATCTTATCTTTCATTTAAACCACATACCTTAGTATAGTTGATTCATAGCGCCAATAAACCTCTGTAGTTTTTAACTGTCATGGTCATGTTCGGTTCATAGTATACTAATAGGTAATTAATATCTGGAATGTATTGCATAATCGATATTTTAATCAATTACGTAAGTAATAGGTCCAATGTATCAAGCCTTCCAAAATGTAAAATATTTCCTCGTTAAAACAAGATAAAGCTGCTGGCGAATGAATTCAGGACAGTTTAAAGCAGATTCATTAATGACCCTAATTAATATTCACGCAGGGCTAAAAGAGTTTTCAGAGGTTTATTAAAAAGTACGCAAGGGCATCTTGTAGTATTATAGATATGCATTAATTTGTTGGCAGCTCTTTATTAAATTACCACCAAGGTAAATATTATCATAATAATTTTATAATGACTGTCCGAGGTTTATGTTTCGGTATGTTTTGGTCAAGCAATTTCATTTCGGGCACAGATTCGATTTCGGTCAATATTTTTGATTTGTCGCATATCGTTCAGCATACTTCATGACTTCATATAATTAAATTGATTGCTAGCAACTAGAAAGTTGATTAAATCGCAATTTCATTATAATTGAGATTATGTACTCGTACAAAACTATTTTATATGTATATAAATATTTTTAATTATAACGTATTTTAATAGAGTTGTAATCGGTAGGTATATTGTGTGTAAAATAAAAATGTAGATACTAGCTTTTAAGATACTATTAATATTTAAATTTTTAATTTCTTAACTGTTCTTTCTTAAATATTTCGGTTTCAGTCTACTAGTTAATGTTGTGAATTGCAATTTAGTATAATATTTTGTATTATATTTCGTTTAATAAGTAACGAAAATAACTCGCTCTCGTATACCTAGAACTCAAAATCATTTACTCTGATTGACTCACACTAAACGACTCGTTGAGTAAAATAAATGAAACTCGCACATTTCTCTTTGAAATAGTAAATTCAGATTTCAAATGCAGCTTTTACCTAACGAGGGCTACAGTTATATCCTTTTTATATCTGCTTTAGGGCAGAGAAATAGAATTCAGCTTTACACTGCAAAATTTCACTTTTATAGATGCTACAGAATGTGAAGTGTTTAATAGGTATGTTGCACCAAAATTTCCTACTCAAATAATGTATAGAAAAACATTACGCTATGACCAATAGGAACGGAGTATCAATGAAAAATGCTCCTAAATCGGTAAACATTGTTTTTTCAGAATTCTTCCTTTGCGTCCGCTCCATAAACTACGTAATTGACATTTTACAAGAGCCTGTACGTTAGCCCCAATAAATTAATTCCATGGTTAGCCCTATGTGAAATAAAGATATTTTGACTTTGACTTTTGACATATGACTATGGCTGCAGCCTGCACGTTTGCCTAGTCTTAAGCCGTGCGTCATTGTTTTGAATCTCGAACGGACATCCACATTTCTGTTGCCCATATTTTATGTGCTATCCGGTCTTCATGACAGCTTGACTGCCACCGAAACATTGCATTGGTCTCGTGTGGATGAACGTTATGTCTGGCTGGCTTGTTTGGCTTCGAGCGAGGGTAACAGAACAAAGCCTTATTAGTGCTAACGCCTGGTAAGATATAACTGAATTGCAATCCATTTTTCGCAAAAAAGAAATGTGGACACAGCTTCAAGGTAGCGGGAATTTAAATAAATCTAAATACAGTATTAATTTATACATGTTCAAAAGAAATATTTTGTTAGTGCGGCCAGGTTCACTTATCACGTAATCGAAGAAACTAAATGTAGCCATCTCGACGCACTAATGTCAGACGGCCGCTGCGTGCCTCCTACTTTGCTCGCGTTAGTTCTTGTGCGGTCTGTTTCACGCTGCGTGCGCCCGATTGCGAGGCAACCTTGGTACGTCGAACGAAATAAAGTTACGCGATAAAAAGAGACCACAACTTAACGATTGTTGCACGTTGTTTGCGGAGGCGGGCCAGACGCTATTGTCAACTGAATTGCACTTTTTGTGTCAGCGCTAGAGTCGCTCTTTCTTTAAATCATCTTTCGGAGTGAGCCTTCTATACCGTTAGGTACCTACTATAATGTATTCCGTGTTAGTGGCTGAAATAATTTCAACCATTATAACTTTATTATTATTACTATTATATTATCTTGCATCAAATTTTATTCAACCCGGTATTGAATGCAAATCGTTTCTCCGCTTGCGCTTAGACTTTGTATTAAAACTCGGACTTAAATATTATCTTTAACTTTTTGCTAACATTTTGTATAATTGTTAAGGTTTCCGCAAACATAAATAGAAGTAAATCGAGCTCGGTTGTAGCTTGTAAGGTTTGTTCTGCGAACTTTTGCTTATCTCTTAATTTGCAACTGTACGAAGGAAATAAATAACAGAGTTTAACTACAGCAATTACAAATTTTTAGTTCCGGAATCCTTTGAATTTGTACAGGAATAACAACTTCCATTAGTAGATAACCGAGTATGGGTTATCACATGAATTTGTTCATTGTACACTAACGCTGTACCCGCACAACGTCAAAAACCATAGAAATATTTAGCGGTATATCTCTGAGCGATAAAACCAAAATGAGGAGTAATTTGTATAGGAATAACAACTTCCGTTAGAAGGCAACCGAGTATGGGTTATCACGTGAATTTGTTCATTGTACACTATCGCTGTACCCGCACAACGTCAATACCATAGAAATATTTAACGGTATATCTCCGCGCGATAAAATCAAAATGAGGAGTAATTTGTATAGGAATAACAACTTCCGTTAGAAGGCAACCGAGTGTGGGTTATCATATGAATTCGTTAATTGTACACTACCGCTGTACCCGCACAACGTCAAAATCCATAGAAATATTTAACGATATATCTCCGCGCGATAAAATCAAAATGAGGATAGGAATAACAACTTCCGTTAGAAGGCAACCGAGTGTGGGTTATCATATGAATTCGTTAATTGTACACTACCGCTGTATCCGCACAACGTCGAAAACCAAAGTAATAATTAACGGTACGGTAGGTATTTTTGCGCGATAAAACAAAAATGAGCAGACCCTAAAATGAGACGGTCGCCAAAGCTTGCAAATAACGAGTAGCAAGGTTCAAGTAGCAATCAGTAGAGCACATACCAAGCTCATTAAACCAATGGACGTTAAAAAGCTGCTGAAATGACGAACCAACCAAACCTGCAACCAAGTGGACTGATGACATTAAGAGCGTCGTGGGAAGCCGATGAATGCAAGCAGTGGAAAACCATTAATATTAATGGAAACGCTGAGACTAAAGGCGAAGTCTGGGACGCGTTTGACCTTGACCCATATATTTTTTTTACACCATACAAGTTAGTGTCTGACTGCTATCTCACCTGATGTGTAGCCGAAGATGTTAACGTACTTGGAAGGGATATGTAAAGTCACCCCAACGGTTTCTACACAGCGTCGCATCGGAACGCTAAATTGCTTGGCGGTACGTCTTTGCTGGTAGGGTGGTAAATATCCACGGCCAAAGCCGCCCACCAGACCAGACCTGAGCCAATTTAGATTATATAAAATCCAAAGTGGTCCGTGGGCTCCCACTCGAATCCGAGGGAGGTCGTCAAGATTATAGTAAAACAATCCTAACTGAAAACTCTTCATGCGGTCTGATTACCACTACATCATCAGCATATAACCGTCCCATTGCTAAGCACATAACTATCTCAGACCCTCATTACCGTAAGCAGAATAACCGGCTCAAATCCTTCATACCCAGTAATTCTAGCGTGTCAGGTTAATTTTGCGGTAGTCTACTATCAACTTTAAAGCCATCATCTCGAAAGCCTTAATTGCTTGTTTGCTTAAACTTTGGCAAAAAGGGGTTACCACGGCCGAATTCGCCAACCTTAAGGTACCGAGTTTAAATTCCTTACAGGCAACTTGGGATTTTCTTTGGAGGGTCTACTAATGAATTTGAATGGCCTATTCAACAAATTAGAGACGGACGTCGACAGTGTTCCGTGAAGGAACAAATGTAGGCAACTGTCGGTACATCCCTGTGGGGTGTCATTCCAGTTACCTGGGGGCCTAGGCAAAGTGACATTCTATTCGCGATATCGCTATATTCAGCGATATAGAATGCCAAAAATGTATGTAGCTAATGTCAATCCCATACATTTTGGACTTTTCTATTCGCAACATTGCTAATAGAATGCCACTTTGTCTACAGGCTCTGACCATGAATGATGTAAATTATCATTATTTTCATTTTTATCATTATTATCATCATCATGGATGATGATGATAATAATGATAAAAAAACAACCCGACAACAACCCGTTTTTCCGAACAAAAACTGCCGTGCGAAATCCTTGGCTCTCGTATTAAATTATATAGTGACCGCGAATCCACTGTTTACCGCGCGTGTCATTTGCGTCCTGGGATTTCAGGGAAGTCTCCAAGTTTAATGCCAACAGTAGGTAGGTACTACATCAATAAACAATTCTTGGAAGCGGTAATATTACTGCAAAGATGCTTTGACCATTATTCCCACTATATGTATAATTATTACATAGTAGGTAAACAACAGTATCAGGTTATAAATCGTCCCGGCGGGTATTGGCAATGATCCAAGACAATTATATCAGGTTTGCCCTCTATACCTATTAACGTATTGATCTGATCTTTCCGTTATGACAATGATATTATTATATGGTTGTTCTTGTTATATAAATCACATTTTGCAAACCATGCAAATTATTTTAAGTTTGCGTTAACTTCTGACTAAGTTCTTACTGTATTTCGATGGTTTGTCTGCCTGAGATGAAATTTGAAATTGTGAGGTTCTTTCAGTTGTCTTTTTCTTGAGATTTGAAAGAAATTAACATTATATGTTACATATGTATCCGGAAAATTATCTACTACATTATTGTTCCATAAAAATATAATATGCCTTCTCTTTCGAAAAAACTTTGTATATTTTCATTAAAGGAATATAGAGTTCATGCTTTTATTTGTTAAATTTTGTATATTTCGTTGTTCGCTACTCTTTACGCCTGCACTTACTAATGCTTTTTCACTATTTATCTCGGAAAATCCACTAGAAAGCCTAATGCGAACTAGTCTCAGTTCACATCGCCAACAGAAAAAGCTTCGGAGCTTTGAGATGTTTAAAAATATCGATTCTTTTGTTACATTAGGAATTCTCTCTTGATCTCAGTGGGGTAAGTACAGATTTTTGTACGAATTTCGAGTCGACTCGCATCGCACAAACGAATCGAATGCCTCAATACATTTACAACCAACACCATCTATGGACAGCACTGATCTCCATAGAGTATATAGAATATACTCTGGATAGCTGACTGTCAACGTAAAAATGAAGACACTTGATTTTCGCCATTTTGGCGCTGATTGTTGCGTAACCTGGCGTGAGCGTCTATGGAACTAAAATCAAATGACATTTAACACGACGGTCACTTCCAACAAATGTCAATTTAGTACCTACCGTGGACGCTTGGGGGAGGTGCTTCAAATCGGTACAAAAATGAACTGTCAGATGTATGGAATCACGAATCCAGAGATACATATCAGTGATGGACAGTCACTGACAGACTGTCAATAGATGGCGCAGCCCGTAAATGTATTTGAGGCAGAGGCATTCGATTCGTTTGTGCGATGCGAGTCGACTCGAATCTCGTACAAAAACCTGTACCACTCCTCTGCTCGCCTTGTAACGCTTTCTATTTATAAAATATCTTTGTGTTGTCGCCTATGACTAGCGTGCCTTGTTTACGGTCGCGCATTGGGCCAGCAGCGCCCACAGCAGCACACAAAGGGCGAAACTGGGAGAACGGAGGCAGTCTTGTTTTAGTTAAGACAGTCTTGTTTTAGTTATGTCAGTCTTGTTTTAGTAATGCAGTCTTGTTTTAGTAACGCGAGCAGTATCAGGTAAAAGTGTAAAGTGAAGAGTCAATATGGTCTTTCGCAATATTTGGAACTTGGGACTGGGAGTGCTACAGTTTTTTCCCAACTTTTAGGCATTAAGAAAACAATATTATGCAACCACACCAAACAAGCCACGAGTTTAAAAAACAACGGAACTCCCAAGTTAGGACTGCATTAGCATGATTATACCTATCTGGGTTGTTTTCACAACTCGACCGTGGAAATCGCACGTAGAGTACTAGAAAGTGTTATAAACAAAATGGTTATTGTTAAATTAACTTTTATCTACGCTCATTGCTTAAAGTTCGAATTATGAAATCAAAATGTGTCACATATTGACCTACTTTATTCACAGACTTCTATAATTATTAAAAAGTTATTCATTATAACATTGCAGTACTATGGAAATATCTCTAGATAGTTGAATAATTTCTATTACGATACGCGGCTCTGGGTTCCTGTATTTTTGTGTGTCGTCATCACAGACCAGGGAATAACTTTCTTTTCTCTGTGGTCGTCATAGCCAAAAGAGAGTGTAGAGCCAATCCTCAATTTTGTTTTTTTTTTTTTATATAAGGAGTCCACAGACAACATTTAGTTGGTAGTCATGATCGACCATAGACAACAATTAATTCACGGAAACAATAATTTTTCCCTGCCTTATATGACTGATTAAAAAGTGTGTTCATACAGAATATTGAAAAGAATTGTGTATAATTTTTGATTATTTAATTATCCACTGAAAATATAGTTTATCTGACTTGTATAAATATTTTTCTACTCTTTTTTGTTTCATGACTTTTTTAACAGACTATACGAAGTTTGCAACTGAATTTTGGCGCCATACCTAACTTTTAACATTTCAATGTGTTATTTTTGTTACTTAGTCAAAACTTAGCGCGGAAAAATGTCTAGCAGTGAAACGTACTAAAGAAATTTAACTCCACCTGACATTTTAGTAATTGCAATAAAAATGACCCACAATCTTTTACCAACAAAGTGAAGGATTTACGACAAACGTTAGCAAGATTTTATGGTTTGGATTTATGATATTTTGAGCGTAGATAAAGTAGTGTATGAAACTCTACATAATTAGGTATTAAAACACTCGTGTGATACTATTAAAAAACTCGCCTGCGGCTCGTTTTTTAAACTCACACTCATGTTTTAATACCCCCCATTATGCATCCGTTTCATAAACTACTATTATACTTCTACGTAATTATAAATTCATTGCTATATTTTACTTATTAGAAGCGGTTCTTCCAGTTAATAACTTAGAAAATGACATTTAGAATTTCGCACAATGTTGTAACTTGTAAGTACTACGTAGCGAAATGCCTAAGGCACTTCGCCAAGTGAAAATTATTTCAAACACGAGTTTAAGTATAAATCTTGTATTAAATAGGTACTAATACAGAGCTCTTATTATAAAATTCATGTTACACTTTGTTAAACTTTGTAAAAGTATACTATGATTGCATGATACGATATTGTATTTGCATGATACGATACTAATACGATATGTTTTGTTATAAATTTGTCTGTTTGCCATTCGGTCCTCATATAGCGAAACAAGGTTTGCCGGGTCAGCTAGTATTATTATACAAATTGATTTTTTGACATAATTACTTGTTTTAATATATACTTAATAAGTTAAGTACCTACCGAAAAAATTTAATCATAATTCTAATTTTCATCATATTATGGAACCTACTATAGAAGAAAACATTTTATGTCCTATAGGTAGGCATAATGTATAATGTTGCATTGTTTCATGTTGCGTTATTTAGTTTTGTGTTTTTTGTGCTATTATCTGGTGTTATAGGTTAAGTATAGGTTAGCATTATTGAATCAATGTTAAATGGCGCATTACAGCCAAGAAGAGGCCGGTTGTCGTGTCAGTTGCGTATAGTAATTTTTATAGCGCCATCTCTAAAATTTAGGTGGTATTTAAATTTTAATTAACTTTGTATGACTAAAGTTGTACTGTCACAATAAATACTTTTCAATACAGTTGTATGGTATGGCGCACTTTCAGAGGCTGTCATTAGTATTCGAAAGTTAAATCTTACGCACAGGCATCTTTCTTTTTCGTGGTCGTAACTTACTTTTACAAGCTCGATCATTATTTTATTTACTATACAAAAAGTTTGATAGCAAGGAGTTTTTAGTTTACGTTTTCTTTTATCTTTTTGTTTTATTTTTTTTTTTATCTTTTTAATTTTATCTTTTATATCTTTTTTTATCTTTTTTATCTTTTTTTTATTTTATCTTTCATATCTTTTTTTATCTTTTTTATCTTTTTCAGTTTTTTTTCATATCTTTTTTATTTTATCTTTCATATCTTTTTTATTTTTTTTATCTTTTTATCTTTTATCTTATGGTTTATCTTTTTATCTTTTATCTTTACGATTGCGAATTCGAAGTCACCTTCAATTTCGATCTTCGATATTTTATTTAAGGTAAAAACCAAACAAGATGGAAATTGGCCCCCAAAATCTTGAGCAAACATATCTCTTTGATTTTTTTTACTAATTCTCACAACTGTATTGAAAAACGTCGTGTGATACACGGGTGTATAGGTTTTTGCAAACTCGTGACATTAAAAACCCTCGCCTTTGGCTCGGGCTTGTTAATGACAGCTCGTTTGCAAAAACCTACTTTCCACCCTTGTATCACAATGTACTATTCACTGTCACACTGTCACTATAATTACTTACTTTCGTCTTAATGTTTTTAATATTGTTCACTTAATGCTAACAAATCGATAAAAAAAAAGTTTCACTAGCATCAATAATTGTGGTATCACATTATGGTATTATGTGCTAATAACATAATGATTTCATAAAACCAAATCAACCACCCAGGTGGTGGTTGATTTGGTTTTGTTGTTCTATTAAAAATACTTAAATCACTAAACGCTTTCATAGTATTTAGTGCATCGGGTAGAAAATAATCTATATACTTATAATAAAACTGTAAAGGGTCGAATTCTGTACATTGAAGATATTTTGAAAATTTTTGTTGGAGGACACTATTTAGTCGATACTGAATCCAAAACTGTAATTTGTTTAATTTTTGTCTGTCTGTCTGTCTGTCTGTCTGTCTGTCTGTCTGTTTCACGACCGGGCATCACGGCTAATCCGCTGGATGGATTTAAATGAAACTTGACATGATTATAGTTCATACCCCGAGGTAGGACATAGAATACTTTTTGTCCCGAAATTCATCATGGTTTCCCTGGAAGACGGCATCAAAGTCCAAACTTTTTTTAGTTATAATTCATTAACGCGTTGTCCGATTCCATTCATTCTTTTTTGTTAGAAAGGAGGTTCTTTAAAGATTATTCGATACAAATCTTATCATCATCACTTTTGTAGTTCAGAAATTACAGACATCAGAACCTTTAAGTTCAAGTAGGTAGGTGACTTGAAACTCGGAATGCACAAAGAACCTAGGGCTAGGACGTAGGGCTCAAGTAAGACTGGAGTACCCTTACAGCCGTAAATAAATAGGCTTAGCAGGAGATTTTGTATGGTTTAAAATTTTTCACTTTTAGGGTGAACAAAAATCATGTAACTGGCGTTATCGCTACGTTATACCGTATAGCGCCATCTCTACCATTTATGTAGAACTTGAATGTAAAACTCTGAGATAGGCAGTACCGAATTTTTTTAAATAAAAATTAACTGTCATGTTATTTACTTTTATATTAAGATGGCACTGTTAAGTCATGAACAGATTTAAACTTGATAAAGTTTAAATCCGCAATATGGAAAGGGTAAGATAATGGTTCACAAATATTTTTAACTCTTAGGTCTTATCGATCCTAACCGACTGACTGTCATCTAAGGTCTTTTTATACGTAAAGAAATATATAGCCATTGTCCATTCCGATGTTTTGGATTGTATTGAGATGAAGCAAAGATTTTTAAAAGACTCTTATATTATGTTGGGCTGGGGAATATTGTTAGTAGAGTAATTTATCCCAGTGGTACCTACCCGGCCGAACTCTGAAAGAAGAGTTCTACCACCAGTACAACTTTTCACATGGTTTAATAATTTTTGACATATTTCGTGGTTTCAGAATAAAAATCACAATGAAAAGGACGATTTTAACTGTCGATATTTCGATACATTGGTACAAGTCGTGGTCACGTAGTGACCACGACCTGTGCCACTGGGTCGAAATATCGACAGTTAAAATCGTCCTTTTGATCTTTCAACTACGTATTAATGAAACTTTATATTATTATTAAGAAAAAGGAGTTTTCAAAATCACCACAAGATAACCCGTGCAAAGTAAGAACAGGTTTCTGTACAACATCACACCAGAATCCCGCGAAAAATTAAGGAATTCCAATAGGAAGGTATATTATATTATATTATCGTAATTCACGCGGGCGGAGCCGCGGGCAACAGCTAGTACTTTAATAATTTTGATCAACAAATCGAAATAATTGAAATTTTGATTTGTGCAGGTGGCAATAGATAATGTCACTAGCAATAAATAAAGTAACGACACAATACGATTCAGTGACGTTTATCATAAGTCGTATCCCGAGTACAATACGACAATACTTTAATCGCTCAATCAATTCGATGACAGGACTCAATAACGTTAAAACAAATATCAGTAATTTTTTTTTTGTCATCGAAACGAAATAAACGATAAAACGGATTCCGTTATACGTAACGATAACCGTTTAAATAATAACGACAACACACGCACCGCGCGGCACGATAACATCAATTGAAAACGTCGAATTCGTTGAAACGTCCCCGCGATACCGGCACCGGCTCACGAGCGTTCGTTTTTATTAAACCCTTAACTGAACATTACAAGTATAAAAATTGAGCGGAGTGCGATCAATGTCGGAACAGGGAGAATTCCGTATAATGCTTTTTTTGTTTACTAGGGTTTTCCCGTGACACCACCCGCCTGTATTTGGATATTTAACAATACCTACTTTACTTTTACCTTCTTTAATACCTACCTACTTTGTTAGTAAAGCAAGCATTCAAAAGCAATGTGTAGTTATAGATTAGTAAAGCTAAAGCCCGTGTTTTTTTGGGATATAAAGTAGCCTATGTGTTAATCCAGTGCATAAGCTGCTATCATGTATCTACTTTCCTAATTTTAGCCAAATCGATTAAGTTGTGGCATGATTTTGTAACATACATACATACAAACTCACTTTTTACAATTACAATATTAAATATGTAATAAAATTATTAAAACATATGTAGAGTGATGGATAAAGCCCGCAGGGATATATATACGCTATCCTAGTAGGTAAATGATGATTTTTAGCTTGATTCCCTTACTATCCTTATATAATCAACTTTGAAAGTTACTTCTCTCATCACCTGCTCTGAGTGCTGAGTTTTTAGCTGGCGACTGCGAGCGCGCGAACTTCCGAAAACACAACAACATTGATATTTTCCACTCAACTAACGCAATGCGCGCGGTGTATGATAAGTACCCTGACCATGTAAAAATATAATGTCGATACTTCAGATAAATTAAATGTCCATCACGGGTTTAGTATTTGAAGTAAGTTTATAACTGTTACAGAAAACGCGCAGTGTACGTCGAAACTAGCTTATCGCAATACGAAGTCCGTAGGCAAATCCGTGCTCGCCCGGATGCAAAAGGCGGGGTCAAATTGTACGCGTTTGTTAACTTTTTTTTTTTATGAATAATTTTGACAATGTTTTGATCCATATTATGTAAGGGTTTCATACGTGATATGTGTGATAGTTATTGTAATTACTGTTGTATGCTACACTGTATGCAAATGATAGGCAGTTAATGTATATAATGAATTAAATATTAACAATGATTATGATAAGGTATTGGTTGGCACAGTGTGAATGCGTCATGTCGCGGACCGACCGTGTGCTGCCGCGCTCAATACTACAGTACTGAACAATTACAATTAAAGGTTGATATAGTTTAAAACAAGTCAGTGATTTCAAAAATTTACATTTTCTATTTAGGAACTATTGAAAAGCCATATATTACATCAGAAGACAATATAGATAAGTACAAAACATTACAATCAATCTGAAGTTAACTCATTTCAAATTAAAAAAAAAATATTTCACATAGGCCTCACTATACAGGATCTTATAAATACGTATAAAAATGCCATAAGTTACATCAGAAGATAGGATAAATATAGCTTGACCGCTATAAACTTGGCCCTCCCATGGTCTGCGGGACGCGGGGCGGGTGTGCGATTGGCTATACACGGTACGATGTAATGACTCGCATCTTGAGAATTCTCCTATGGTATTTTCTTGAGTATGTATCATAATACACGTCGCAAGATTAATACTGTCGTGTGTAGCGTTATTCACGTCAGTCACAGCTGACAGCTGATTATTTGAGTGCACTGATCCCTATTCTATGGATCCACAGTGACCCAGCCTGAATTGTATAGAATGTTTAATCCATAGAATAGAGATTAGTGGTTGAGTAGCTCCCGCCCCGCGTCCCGCAGACCATGGGAGGGCCAAGTTTATAACTGTCAAGCTATAAGTAGATAACATAATAATCAATCGAAATTTAATTAAGTCAAAGTCAAAATATCTTTATTTTACATAGGCCTAATGTACAGGTTCTTGTAAAACGTCAATATTGTAATGTATTGTATTAATTTCAAATGTGAAGGTAACTTTAAAGTATTTCACGTGTATTTTTATTCCAAGGGTAACGGTTACAACATTTTAAGGATCACCTAAGTTACAGTTCTTGTGAAAACGAGCCCTAGTTCCCCAAGTTAATTTTTTGCCATTTTGTATGCATGACAAAAGTCAATTGACATTAAATCCATCAGATTCTTTTTTTCTTACTATTTCTTTTAAATTTTCATGCCTTTTTTTTATCGTGGGGAATCCTCATGGATACCCAGTCGCCCGGGGGAGCGGCTGGGTTATGCCGGACTCTTACCGGCTAAACCCCACGGTGTTTCCTCCTCGCACCGTATGACGGGAACACGGGAACGCTTGCGCAAACCTCCGCGAACCCGCCGGTGCCCGGCCGCTTGCGCAGCCCCTCCACGAGGTGGAGCATGGAGCTCCCCTCCAACAGCAAGGCCCGCCAGAAACACCTAAGCCGGCCTTACCTCCTCGGCGCCCATCCGTAAGGCGACGGACCCCCCCGGGACCGCCACCCAGGGGCCGTGGGCACGGGTAAGCCGATACCTGCGAAGCTTGCTCCTGCACTTCGCAGGCATCGACCTCCCATACCCCGCGGCGGATCTGATCTTTGGCTCCGCCGCAAACCATCAAACGGCCGCAGAGGACAGGGAGAACGGCAACGACACACCGACACTCCTCTTCCCCTGCGGCCCCGCCGCCGACGCATCTAACGGTGCGCCACCGTTTGGTCGCGGGAGATAGGGCGAGCGGCAACGACACACCGACACGCCTCTCCTCCCGCGACCCCTCCTGGCTGCAGGAGACAGAAAACTCTGTCCCCCGCACCCCTCTTGGACGCATCCAGAGCGGGCCCATCTCCAGGCCCACTCCGAGCGTCCCCTCCTGGATTCCTTTTGGCTTCACCGTGGGGCCCAACCACAGCTACTGAGCCCCCCCATCGCGACACGATTGGAATCCATCGGGGGGGAAATTTTCATGCCTACGTTTTCTTGCATCGCTCATATCTTCTCTCCGTTTAATTGCATCCATCACATAAATAGGCTCTCTTACTTCCATTTTTCTATCTAATCGCGAATCAATTATTTCTGGGAGCATACAGTCTAGGTAAAAAATTTTCAATTTTTCTTCCATGAATTTTTTCCAGAAATCGTCATCTCTTTTAATATTTTCAATTTTAAAGTCTACTTTAGTCCAAACCATAAAAATGCATTCACTTTTTTGCGTAATATGAAGTTGTCCTTGGATCTGATAATACCAGTCATGACTCGTATTTATTATCAGGTTTCCAGTTGGATTGCACTTCCAAAAAGTGATTTTTTTAGATGGACCCCGTCATCTATACACATATTGGCAGACGCATATGGACATTTTAATTCGATGATTTTATCGTCATCTAATAATCCATCTGGACTTGCTCCAAGGTATGGTATTTCAGGATCCACAAATAAACCGCACTTTTTTATGTGACAAGGGAAACCGTTAACATTTCCCTAATAAGATTCCAACTGCCCCAGAGCAATATTTTCATAATCTTTGCCATGTTGTACAGATTTGATGTGGTCTAAATTTACTCCACGAAGCAAATTTTTTACAAGAGGTCCGCATTTTATAAGGCCTCTTTTGCAAACTTTTCCAAAACTTGATGCGGTCAGTCGCTGTCGTCTTCCTTGCACCCATTCCATAGAGTCTGATTGTAATACAGTTCTTCTCTCCAGTTCATTTCTTTCTACTCCGGTTAGAGTAAGCTTTTTTAAATGTTCATTTTTCGCAAACTCAAAATCAATGTCATTTAGGTCTGGTTTTTGACAGAAATAACCACAGTTCTTCTCTCCAGTTCATTTCTTTCTACTCCGGTTAGAGTAAGCTTTTTTAAATGTTCATTTTTCGCAAACTCAAAATCAATGTCATTTAGGTCTGGTTTTTGACAGAAATAACCATAATCTTTGTCTTTTTGACAAATATTATCGTTTTTTCTGTCTGGTTTAAACTGATTGGTTTTGCGAAAGGACTTTGTTTTAGGGCGAATTCTCTCTTTTTTTAACTCAAGACGGCTTATAAATAGGTTAGGTTTTTTGTTGATCACTTTATTGTAAATAAAAGTTACTGGCTGCTTTGTGTTAAATGCCACAACTGACGTTGCACATCGTGCCGAATATGATTGTCTGTTTGAGTAATTTATTCGTTTTCCTCCCACAAACTTCGCTACAATACTATTAAATACTTCTGCAATATTACTGTTAATGTTGTAAATTAAACTCTTACCATTCTTGACCACAAATTCCTTCCCTAGGCTCGCTGACAAGGTCAGATGTCGATTTTGAAAGCAATCGGCCCAGTAACAAAAAAGTACAAAATGGCGGCCACTTTTTTTTTATTTTGACCACAAATTCCTTCCCTAGGCTCGCTGACAAGGTCAGATGTCGATTTTGAAAGCAATCGGCCCAGTAACAAAAAAGTTCAAAATGGCGGCCACTTTTTTTTATTTTGACCACAAATTCCTTCCCTAGGCTCGCTGACAAGGTCAGATGTCGATTTTGAAAGCAATCGGCCCATTAACAAAAAAGTTCGAAATGGCGGCCACTTTTTTTAAATTTTGACCACAAATTCTTCCCTAGGCTTGCTGACAAGGTCAGATGTCGATTTTGAAAGCAATCGGCCCAGTAACAAAAAAGTTCAAAATGGCGGCCACTTTTTTTTTAATTTTGACCACAAATTCCTTCCCTAGGCTTGCTGACAAGGTCAGATGTCGATTTTGAAAGCAATCGGCCCAGTAACAAAAAAGTTCAAAATGGCGGCCACTTTTTTTTAATTTTGACCACAAATTCCTTCCCTAGGCTCGCTGACAAGGTCAGATGTCGATTTTGAAAGCAATCGGCCCAGTAACAAAAAAGTTCAAAATGGCGGCCACTTTTTTAAATTTTGACGACATATTCCTTCTCTATGCTTACTGCGAAACTTAGATATCGATTTTTAAAGCGATCGGCCCAGTAACAAAAAAGTTGAAAATGGCGGCCATTTTGTAAGTAAGCATATTATTAATTCCTTGCACGCTTGTTGCAAAGGTTTTTCAATCTTTTAAGAATTGTGGTAGTTGACGTTTATGGTGTTGATATTTCGCGCGTAAGTTCTTATAACTAAAGGAATAATTTATGAGTAAATCGAAATTTTGACGTTAGTTCCATTTTCGGCCACCGGGCAAGAAAAGTTTGTGGCAGAATACCTTCCCGTCAGGTGAAGTCGATCATCCAGTCAACAACCTATATTTGAATAGAAATACCTACTCATACGACAAAAACAAATAAAAATAATATCAGTGAAACTCCAAAAAAATACTTTTACCATTTTAATTCTGCTTCGCGCTTACCGGTGCGGAGGCGCGGCGGTGCCGCTAGCGCGTTAAATACCTATAGTTGACTTCGATCTTCACCTATCATATAAGTGAGAAACAGATTAAAAGGCAATACAAAGTTTGCAAGGTCACTCAGGTGTTACAGTGTTAGTAACAAAATGGCTCCTGCACGGCTTTTCCCGATTTTTATGAAATTGTTTGTGTGAGTATTCGGTAGGTCCGAGAATAGAATTCAAACTATTTTTATACCCCTAAGTGAGAAATAATGTTTATATGACAAAGCAACGTTTGTCGGGTCAGCTTAGTTTAGTTCGTCTACTTGCTCGAAAAAAATACAAATAATATAATTTTGGCAGCAGCCACGCTGGCACTGACGACCCACCCAGTTTTGGATAGAGTGAGACACACAATTTCAATCGCGAGCGACGCGAAAACATAGCGCTTCTTCAAACAGACGTGGATTCGCCTTGAAAACTGAGACAGCACTGAATTTTTCATGCCGCGGACTCTCTAATATAAAGCGATTTCTGGAGACCATTTTTTCATAGTAAAATGTATGGCGTTTTTCGCATAAAAAGATGATTGATTTGGAGGTCATATTATTTGCTCTATGGTTTGAATTAGAAATAACTTTGACGGTAAATGCATTATCTATACTTTCGTCCTATGTTTTAACCAAAAATATTTTCAATTATAATAACGAAATGGCTTGCAGATTTAAAATAGAAAAGGTTGTTTTAGATGTTTTTGCCTAAGTGACGCATTTTTTTTCTCAAAAATCAAGAATTATTTTATAAATGTTTTGCGGTGTTTGTGTAGACTCGTTTACTATCCATCTGAGTATTTTTTTTGATGTCGTATAATGAAGCGAGTGGTTCAATATAGTTAAATCCGTAACTCCCTTTTTCACGTTTTCCGCAGTCGCGCCCCTTAAGGGGGGACCCTAAAAACATACCAGTCCTACCCTCATTATATAAATTTTATGTTACGGCAGACCCATAATGGCAGATAAGCGGATCATAACAAATATTCCTATTAAAACGGACTGCTTCCTCGTTATCTTAACACGAACGACCAGTTGATGTTAGCAAAAAAATATGCATGGCACTGTGGGCCTAGTCCTTTTCAACCTTTTTTAACCGACTTCAAAAAAAGGAGGAGGTTCTCAATTCGTCGGATTTTTTTTTTCTATGTATGTTCACCGATTACTCGAAGACGCGTGGACCGATTTGAAAAATTCTTTTTTTGTTTAAGAGGGTTTTGTTTCCAGATGGTCTCATTTTAATCAGGTCAGGATCTGATGATGGGATCCTGGAGGAATCGAGGGAACTCTTCAAATTTTATATGGACACATGAAACTATTTGAGTATTATTAGAAAGAGTAATATTTTCTAAGTTATTCTATGGTCATCAGGTCAGGATCTGATCATGGAATCTTGGTGAAATCGAGGGAACTCTTCAAATTTTGCTAGTATAATTAAAGCGAGTTGGGTATTTTTTTATAGTTCCTGGTGCATATGCTAGCAGATACGGATTTGATGACTAAAGTCATCAAGTCAGGGTCTGATGATGGGATCTTGGTGAAATCGAGGGAACTCTTCAAATTTTGCTAGTATACTTGAAGCGAGTTGGGTATTTTTTATAGTTACTGGTGCATTTGCTAGCGGATACTGATTTGATGACTAAAGTCATCGAGTCAGGGTCTGATGATGGGATCTTGGTGAATTTGAGGTATCTCTTCAGATTTTATGAACACACCTCAAGCAATTTGGATATTTTTACAACGCCTTGTGCATTTCATTGTTTTCCACTAAAAAGTATAAAATAAAAATGGGAAATGCTTTCCAAAAAACCAACTTCAAATGCCACTACAAAGAGTGAAATAATTTTTATTTAAATTTTAGGTACCTACACCAATTCGAAGTCGGGCGATTGTCTATGACTTCGTCATTTCTTCGCACATCAAGTAAGTAAGAAGGACTATTAGGGATTGTATGAAACATTGCCCGACTTCGAATTGGTGTAGGTACCTAAAATTTAAATAAAAATTATTTCACTCTTTGTAGTGGCATTTGAAGTTGGGTTTTTGGAAAGCATTTCCCATTTTTATTTATTAATACGGTATTTTATTTCATTCTTTTTTAATACGGTATTTTATTTCATCGTTTTTGTTGCTCTATTGTAAACTAGGTAAGAAATTATATTAGATACATTTAGTTGCAAAACGAACATTAGTAAAAATAAAAAAAATCGAACTCGCCTGCAGGATTTGCACTCGGGTCTTTTAGCTTTTGCGGCTGACACGTTCACCAAATAAACTACAAGCCTCACGTGTCATCTCAGACACTACAAAATTACATTACAATGACTATTAGCTACAAAATTATGGTATACCGTATAATAAAAATACTATAAAAAGTTACTTCAAAAGTAAAGCATAGATAATAATAAACACAGGAGGGGACGCGACGGCTCAAAGACATAAGCCGCTTGAAAGCTGTGGTTTAAGCGAGCTTTCTTTTACTTTTCTATAGTCTTGTATTTTTGACATTGGAATCGATGTTAATCTGTCGGTATAAAACTGTTCATTTTCTAACTATATGCGACAAGATACTTTATACTTATATATAACTATAGAAGTTACCATAGTATTGCCAACGCTCGATTAGTCCTATACCTTTAAACGAGCAATTCTTGTATATATATAGTTATATATATTTCTATATGTATAATCCAAATCGCGGAAACGGCTCGAATGATTTTCATGAAATTTAGTATGCAGGGGATTTTGGGAGCGATAAATCGATCGAGCTAGGATTCATTTTTAGAAAATGTCAAATTTACCATAAAAATATGACTCATGCTGCCATCTTTTGGTGGGTAGATATACTACCGAGCAGAGCTCGGTCACCCAGATATTTTACATACATCATAAACTTATTATATGGTCTGTGATTATGCACTTACCTACAATCCTTCTTCTTGATGACTTCCAATCCCACTTTACACGACGCGGGTCGCGCTTGTATAAATAGGGAAAGTCATCTGCAAAACTTCTGTGAACGGGTTATAATATCAGTAAAGGTCCTATTAGGGTCATTCCTACCCATGATAAAATAACGACATAGATATAGGGTTTTTAAAAATCTCGTCTACGTCATTTTAACACATCTTTGTACTTTATTAGGACCAATTGGTTCAATGGTTCGAGATATAAAAGCGATGTTCTGTTTTACAAAAGTACGATGTACCCTGATGTAACTCTCGTAATATCTTATCGATTCAAAGAAACATTCTCAAAGGATTGGTATCCAATCTATTCGCGCGAAAACAGATCTTCAAATAATTGAGTTACTGTTTATACAGGACAACCAAAATATTTTGCTTACATTGTTAACTCATTTAGAATAACATACTCCGTTAGCAACAAAATTTTCTTTTGTTTGTTCGTACCTTTATTCCTGGAAAAAAACTTGTTATTTTGAGTTCAGTGGTTGATCTGGCGCATTCATCTCTTACAAATATTTCAATAAAAGAACGACGCCACAGTTACGTCACAACCATTATATTTATTTAAGGCTCTTGTAAGCTCATTTTACCAGAAACAGCCTAAGAAAAGATACGGCTAAGAAGCTCTTTCGCTTCGCATCAGCGACTCTTGAAAAATGATGTCATTATTTAAAGAACTTCAGCCTTGCACACTTACAAAGTCGCTAGGAAGAACCGCTTAGATTAAAATATGTATGCTCGTATATGGAACACGGTGTTTTATTCATTGTTATGTTATAGATAAGGTGCCTACAAGTATTTGTCAGAATAATTTTATCAACACAGAGAATAAGTTTTTTTTTCTGTATTTACGACCAGTAAGTAGTACCTGGTCGGGACCGATCCCCGGTCGGGGCAATGTAGAAAAACAAGTTTTCTACATTGTCTCGGGTTTGGGTGTTGTGGTACCTTCGTTGTTTCGTAAGCTACTAAGTAGCTTACACTTGTATTGTAAATTAAATCCCATTGTTCACTTCGTACACTTTATTTCATGTGACAATATCTCGTTTAATAAATAAGCAGCTTGTTTGCTTATACATCTTAACTTTCACATTCATTTGTTAAATTCTAGTATTACAATTCAATAGCATATAGCTTTACTTTCAAATTAAATATTAACTCAATTACATGTTCGCTCTACTCTAGCCTCTCTCCATCATATCTATTTTTTTTCACAGCTGTCAATGTCAATGGCGGGAAATGCTATGATTGGTCAGTATTCTGTGATCTCAAAAATGGAAGTCAACCTTACCATAGATTAAATAAAATCATGACATTCGGCCATCCACTCTTGTGCAACCTCCCGGTGCACAATACTTAAAATCTCAAGTAAAACAATTTCTACCACCAATCAAGCAATGACACCACGCCATCATTGTTTCTAACAAAATATAGAATTTGTCGTTACAATATTATGATAAGTAACTACTATTCTATCTTAATGATTAACAAAATTACAATATATATTTAATTCAATCCTCTTTTTCTCTTATAATATTATTGCTTAAAATACAACTCAATTCAAATACTTGATTTCACATATGCCTAACTCACATGCACTTACTTATGAATAGTCAGTATTGTTAAATTACAATATCTAAATAATACCACCGAATAAATAATATATGATGATACTGACTTTAATATACATCTAAATCTCTTTAAAATAATCATGACACTTGTGTTATGGAAATCAGAAACAACGAAGGTACCACAACAACCAAACCCGAGACAATGTAGAAAACTTGTTTTTCTACATTGCCCCGACCGGGGATCGAACCCGGAACCTCAGAGATGGCGGCGCCTTAAAAACCGGCACGCTAACCACTCAACCACGGACGTCGTCAAAAATGATATTCACGTTGATTTATTTAAAGTATTTTGTGGAATTGATTTTAAATTCCTTTTTCACACCAATTAAATATTAATGAATACCCTCAAAGTTACCGTGAAGCCGTGAAGAATAATATATTTGGTTGTTTACACATTCGAAATGACTTAAAGCGAAACCGTTGCTCCCGAGTAAAAGCTTTTTCCAGAACACCCTTGGCGCAGAGCCCGCTACCGGCAACACTCTTTTATTTCACTCATTTACCCACAAATCATTTTATTTCCATCGTTACCAACATTTGAACCGAACCCGGCGCGAGTGAGGTTACGAACGGGAGTGTTGTGAAAAAGATGGATGAAAAACTAAAATTATAAACTTTGCAGCACGGTATTTTACACTATTTTTTATTGCTTTATTGAAAAAGAGGTTAGAAATATTGGCATGAATTGAAAATAAAATTTTTATCCGACGAGGAAATCAAAAATTACAAACTTTTCAATTCTTCTTCTGTCCCTTTACCGAAAAACGAAAATTCGTATAAAGTTACCACGAGCCTAATAAGGATTATTACCTGAGACTCATTTATGTATGAGACTTGAAGAGTATGTACCAACCCGCACTTGGTCAGCATAATGGACTAATGCCAAACCCATCATTCTGAGAACATTGTCTGCCCAATAGTGGTGAATAAAATTATAATAACTTAAAATATAATACAATCCATGGTAAGTTGGTCACTTATACAACTACACCCTAAATCGTTTTTAAACAATGGTGATACTTTCGCTCAGGTCTCACAGATTTCACTGTTCATAATTTGTGAATTGTATGAAAATCAATTATTCCTAAAGAGAAAACTCAAAAACCTTTTGCAAACCTAAGTAAACGCAAACACTTTTGCTAACAATTAATTATTTGAAACACGACGCTAATTGAAAAGCTCGCTTTTGATTTATTTCACAAGCGAAGACTCCGAGTAAAGCACTTAGTTCTTCCGAACACATTTAAAGTTTCCAGTATTTATTGGAATGTTTTGATGTTGGCGCCTTTGGAAAGTACGGTTAACAGAAATGTTCTTTCGTAGTTTATTAATGCGAGGTAATTTGAGTTGATGTAAGTTAACAATGAGAACTTTAACCAAAACTGCTGCACAATTTAATGGAAACATCATCGGGTCGTAAGTATGTTTTCAATTTTATTTTTATTTGCAAGTGGAAAACCAACTTACGTTACGCAGAAATGTAAGATATTATTTATAGTCGTTCACTTACAATGCTAGCCTTGCCTTGTCTACAACCATCCATTAGCCAGTAGGGTTCACTTGCGCGAAACGGCGGGTTAATATTTACATTTTTAACCATAGAGTCAACGTCTCTCATTGGACAATTTGACAATTTCACTCTGGGTTAGCGTGTTAACTCTGAGTTAATGCACTAGCCCAGGCCTAAGAGTATATTATAACTTTGCCTTTCTTTAACCGTTACCTCAACCGTTGCTCTTATAACAAGACGAGACCGTTTAAGAGACTTTAATTAAAAAAACAAAATGATGGTCAGCAAGAAAACTTTCCATAAAACGTTTTAGTGGCAATTGCTACTGATTTAAAAAAAATAAGATTCTCTACAGAACCAACAGCTTACAGTCCGAAAAGTAAAAAAGACCACCATGTATTTGAGACGAAAAAATCATGGCTTGAATCACAACAACTTGTAGGTCTTAATCATAGAGACACAGACGCTATGGTGTAAAGGAGAAAAATTCAAACAACAAAAGTTTCATATATTTGAAACATTAAAATAAAGTTTACACCGTGTTAACAATTTTTACTTTTTCCCGGTTGGGTCGTAGCCCTAAGTAATTGGTGTGTGAAGCACACAAATATATTTTTAATACAGTTGCTCAAAAAGTGGCGTATTGCAGGGACGTATAGCGTTCGGGAAGTGGGCTATTACATACTCGTGCTTTTTTTTTACCTTTCCCGAACTCGTGCGTTATCTTTCCCAACTGTCAAAATAATGTCTATTAAAAAGAAAAACCAACCATGAAGTTTTTACTAAAAAATTCATAGAAGTTTTTATGATTCATGCAAATACGTATATTTCTAAAAAGAAGCTACTAATTTGTTTTAATATCAGATTTGATTGAATGAGTTTGGTTAGGTTTCATTTCATCTCATTAAATTTCATTTTCATTTCATATCAATAAAAAAAAATCTACTGAAGACTTGGCTGTATGAGCATAGTTCCCTTTGCGTACCAGAATATTATTTAGTCTATGACCAAATTTTTTTTTTATTTTTTTTTTAAATCATGGGTGAAGAAAAAAAAACTGCTTTTATTCTACGGTTGGCGCCATTTTTCAGAAATTTTCTTTGCGAGTTTAGTTGTTTGTTGCACAAAATGCTTCGGAGAACATTTTACCGGAAAAGTCAAAAAGTCGCTACATATCTACATACGACGAATTTATTGCGTGGAGAGAAGAGAAAAAAGCAAATAGTTTTTCAGAAAATGTTAAGTTAGTTGAGTTTATTGTGTTTTTATTATTTTATTAAATTGCTTCATTTTTTCGCAACTGTATTAAAAATAATCGTTCAGTACACGTGCGGAACCGTCATTGCAACTTGTTCCGACTGTCAACCCTCGCTTTCGGCTGCGCCTCGGCTCGGGTAGACATTTGTCGGAACTCTTTGCAATAACAGCCTTTCCGCACTTGTAATGAAACATACTATATTTAGTCACAAAAATAACAAACCTATGTGTTTATTTTGTGTACCTATATGCCTTTATGTTAGAGCAGGGATGCTGAACCTTTTTATGAGCCTTGTGAACGTGACTTTCAAAAGTTATTATAGAAATATGAAAAGAAAACTTACTAACGATAGTTAAAGTCATAAAACAAAAATAAATCGAAACAGTTTAGGCACTTCTCAGGAAAACTTGTTTTAGATCTAATCTTACTACAGATAAATATTTTATCGCCACTATCTGCTAAAATATGAGAAACTGATGACACCAACTTTTGTATCCAAGGACGACGACAAGAATATCTAATAAGTAAAAAAAAATTAGGTTTTCGTGAAGTAATCGTCTGGGATAACACGAGCGAAGCATGATCCGTCATCTACTAAAAACAGTAGTTGCAACCAAAACTTGGTTCACTAACAAACATACAAGTTAACGATTTCACATCCCTGGCGTAAAATGAAGGCACACCTCTCAAAGGAAACTCTGCTAAGCTTGATAAACGTCAAAGGTACGGTTGAACATTTCAAATAGGCGCCGGCAATTTGTTTAGTAGATACGCTCGGTTGAATTTCCACCAACACTTGAGTAAAAGGTAAAATATCATTCACGTATACCAACATGAATTATAATGTACTTACTTACCTTTCCTTACAATCAATTTCCTGAATGGTACGTATTTTACACTGCAGATATTAAAAAAATGTAGTTTGTGTTGCTTGATTTTGACTTACAAATAACTTATTTTATTAACGGGATTAAAGATATCGTGAAAAAAACAATGCAGGTTTTCTCGTGTTGATGACAGTTCTCCAATATTTTCTTAAGGGTTTATGAACCCTGCCAATTAGTACTTGAAAAGGACAGACTAAAAACTTAGGCTCTGTTCTGGAATCATACTTTTTGTAACACCAAAGTCATTTTGAAAAAAAAAATATATCGTTAAAAAAATAGCGTTATTTGAAATTTATCATTGGTAACTATGAAGATATTATACAAAATAGCTTAATAATCTTCTGAAACACCAGGCGACGTTCTTGTTATATACCTACTAATACCAAGTATGAGCTAATGTCACCATCCGCTTATACCTGTCTTCCAGCAAAGGTATGTAAAGCAGATGCAAAGATACCACGTCCCAGACACACGACGTGAATACCTTATCCAGACTAATGTGACGCCAGCAACCCACAGACAGGTTTGCAGACATGAATTTTTATCTTCACAAATCATATTACGAACATGACCTAAAGTACACTTTTATCTGCAGTTATTTTGTACACTGTATAAGTATTGAATGGAAGCAGGCGTTATTTTTCGAAAATCCATAATAAGCAGGGCAGATTAATTTGTTTTGCTATAATCCACTATTGAAAATAATATGCAGGACTTCCGGTTTAGTGAAAAACCACATACAATTCTTTCAAACTTTCTTCGAAGCACGTTTCGTCCCGACTACGGGACACCCTGAGGAGATGTTGACTTCACAATGCGAAATCGTAGTGACAATGTTCGTCGATTGGTACTAATTTGGATGGGGCTGGTAACCCTTCACGGTTGCTACACAGCATCGCACCGGAACGCTAAATCTCTTGGCGGTACTTTTTCGTTAGAGTCTCTGTCACTAGACGAGTCTGAAGCCAATTTAGGCCCGTGCCGTGAAACGAACCCAGGAACTCCAGGTTGGTGATACATAGACTGATAATGATGATGATGTAGAGAAAAATGTGGGTAATATTTATTTAGGTGCGTACTAATTTGTAACGAAAGTTCAATATGTAACTTGAGGAAAGACAAACGTAACAGAGACCAAATTACTTTCTAAGTATTTGTGGACTCGATCTTATTTGTAAAACTAAATAAACTACACAAGTTTTTAATTACTGAAAATAATAAAGTAAGGAAATGAAATACAACATAAAAGACTTTTTAAAAGCTTTTGTTACATTTCTTTGATATCAATTAGAGAAAAGAAATCTTTAAAAACTTGCTCAATTTGGCTGAAGAAATTGGACCTATATAATCTTTGACCCAGTGCTTTTTAATTGCGACAATTAACTCGATAAATAACGAAGGAAACTCGCCCTGGGCGGATGCTCTAAGAGAGCTCGAATAATCTTGAGGGTGTGTTTCAGCCAAAGTATTGTTTAATAGTTTAACCACTAAACTAAATTTGATAATAATGTTTGAAACAAAAGAGATTAAGGTTTAAGTAAAATACGAAATTTGTGTTTTTGTATTGAAATATATCTATGGTGTTTAGAACAATTAGTATATTAGTAGCACTCCTAAGCCTTGGCGGATATATATTTTTGTTTTTTACAGAATATCACGAAAATAAACAGCTTTTCAAAACTTCACATTGGAAGAGATAGAGAGCTAGTTTTAGATAGACACTTAACAGGTCTCTTTAGTAGGACTGTGCTTATAGTCAGGATTACTTTAACTGTTTATTTACAGATTTCTGAAGTCAATCAAGTGAATAGCAGCTTCGAGCTCTCAGTAAAGCACTTGAAGCCTGGTATATAAAATTAACAAGGGATCACCTGATACATTTTTTTCTTTTAATCGCCCTCTCAAAATTACCTACACTCTCTTTGATCATGACCTCTTTCTTGCCTGCCTACGTTTCTTGCAAGTTTTCCGATTACTATCAACACGCCCTAATTAGGGCGGACACTTTAACATGGACGTGCTATGTAACCATCTTACAAAGAAAGAAGAAAAGAACAAGTTTATCAAGATACATCATTATTCCTTCCTGTACTAGGTCAATTATTGTATGACTTTGCAGTTAAATGAAACCATTTACTATTGCTTTTAAAAGATAACATCTAAAATCTTACCTTTTTTGTATAAACGGTCTTTGTTTTACATTTTTCTACCTAGCTATTACAAGCACTTCAATACGAAGATTTCATTTTAGTTTAAAAATTGAACAAACTCATGTCACCCTTTTTGTGACGATCGATTCAAAATTCTACGATAATATTTATCTTACTTGTAAAAATAGTAAAAAAGTAAAAAACAACACTTTTTCTTTGATTTGTTATTAACTAATTATTTGATTGAACATACGTTTGAAATGCATTGTATTAATAGGTTAGTGCAAATCTGATAGTGGAGTAGATAGATTCTTGGCTTGACTTGGCGTGGATTAAAATGAACCGGTTGATTTCGTCGTTAATTAAAACACAAAGTCAGTATAAGAATATTGGTAATAACAACATGGTAATATTAAATAGACAAAGTAACCAAAAGAGGATCCAAGTCTCAGGGCAACTGAGCATTATGCAAATGACAAATAGCGCAGAGCACGAGAAGGGTCATGAATATTCACGATTTGCTCATTACAAAAGATCCTTTGGCCTTTTGACTGAGGTTAAAAATGCAGCAGATTAAGTATTATGTTTTTAATATTTTAGCTTTTTGATTCGACTTTATCTGTCTAGGATTGTAAAGTGAGTGAAATTTTAAAATATCTTTCGTTTTTATCACTAGAAAAATTTGTAAGACGTAATGAAAATTGCAAAGTAAATTGTAATATAGAATAGAGGTTCACTTTTAGATCCACGCAAAAAGAAACTGTTAAATACGATAAAAATAAACATGAATTTAATAAAACAAATCAAATCAAATTTATCAAATTGAATTTTAAGAGCTATAAAAAAAAACAAATTGCGACTTTATGTCTCAAATACCTATAAAAAATTGGTGACGATGCTGATCTCGTAGTGAAATTCTAGTTCTTACTTGGGGACCCTTAGCAGATATGTTTATAGTCTATACTTATACATTTGCGGTTAGACGGAAACTGATCCGTGAACGTTGTATTATGTTGCTTTACTACAATATTTTCGACCTCTGAGAATTCCTGTATGCGGAAGAAGTTCTACGATATTGTGAATTTTCGTTGATCAAAGGACGCTAAGTACAACTTTCGTTATAATCCTCTTATTAGAGAACTTGAAATTGTAGGAGACGTTTGTCCACTGCTGAACAAACGCCTCCTGCAATAATTTCCAGCCCACATGGTCCTGTGCCACTTGTATCCAGCGCATTCCCGCGAGTCTTTTAATGTCTTCAGTCCATCTGGTCGAAGGTCTGCCAACACTGTGCTTTCCCGTGCGGGGTCGCCATTCCAGCTCACTTTGGGTTTCCAACGTCCGTCAGTCTTACGAGCTATGTGCCTATTGGCACTTCAGCTTCGCGATACGTTGAGCTACGTTGGTGACTCTGGTTCGTCTGCGGATCTTCTTATTTCAACATGTAGAGAAACTCTGAGCATAGCTCTCTCAATCGCCCATGAGAGACTCTGAGCCTTATTATGAGGCCGATTTGTACAAGACTATTTCTCGGATCCGTATGTCATCACTGGCAACTCAGTGGGGGTACATTGTAATTATTATTTTCCTGTATTAAAACAGACATTAATATCCTGGTAACAAGGGGCTCATAATGAGATTACCGGGGCACACCGATCGATCTCCCCGGGGGCCGGTAATCTCATAATGTGATTAGGATGGAACGCTGTCCCGATATGTTAATTTTAACGAATTTTTTATCCGCTGATATTGATAGCCTAATAAACGCTTATAAACGTGTTTTTCTTCATGATATTAAGACAAGTACCTGCTTATAAACGTTATAACAAGTACATAATATGCTTATAAACGTGTCTTTACTAGATAAATGATTATTATTTTAAGCGTGTCGAGAAGCGATATGGTTTTTTTGGTCCCCTAGCTGAGGACCTAAACATATGGAATTGTACCTGCTTCAAAAAAGAAAACTTTTCATATAGTAATCTGGAGGCCGTATATACTTTTGTCTATAAGAAATCTTTTTCTGTTAAATTTGCTATTATCGCTCTATCGCAAAATACCAGATTCTACTTAACTTGCTATTTATTACTTTTAAATTGATGATGACTTTAATTTGGTGTAAATAACGTAACAAAGTACGGCTAGTCCTTAATTTCTGTCGCTCATGGACGACTCTTTTAGATGAAATACCTATAATATCAGTAAGTATATGCCAATGTCTATTCAGTATGGCTTTTACTGTCTGAATGTCTGGCTAAATAAATTGCCATGTACCACCTAATAATGTCATGTTTAAACATACACCTACATTAAAAGAAGCCCATTATTCTTACATCAACACAAGGCGTTAAAATTAACGCTTTTTCGTCATGAATATAATGTCCTGTATATTTTTTTAATTAAATGATATATTAAATGATGTAATTAATTTCTATGAAAAACAATATTCATTGTCGGGGCGTGAGAATTAGGTCAAACCCCTACCCTCTGTGAATTGTTTATGCGTCCATTAATACTTCGTCAAACCACACATTAGCATATTCAAAAACTATAAAAACATTTTCATTCTAAAACTTGCGTCCCTAAAATATTATGTATAGGAACAATATTTTACTATAGGCTTTAATATTAGTCCTAACATCATATCATAATATCAATAAAAAGAAATGCCGAAACTATTAATTTTTTAAAAAATAACTACGTACTTACTCTATTCATTAAGTTAGTCTATCTGCAGTTCTTCTTCATAATCCCTCTCCATGTAAATATACCAAATCTATCCTTCGTTCGTGCATGGAGTATGGTGCCAAAATAATTTTCGAGACATTTCCACCCGTTTAATAACCTCATTTGGTGACAAAGACTGGCTCCTTTTTGTACAACGAATCAGCCTAAGTAGCTGTTCAGCACAAAAATGCAGCCAGTACTCTTGGCTTCACTCCACGCAGCACCTTACACTATTGATATGTTTTAGTGTAAAATTTTCAGTCATTTGAAAAAAAGACTACATACCTAGGTACAAACTTTTTCACGTAGTAACTCAGGTACATAACCACTTAATGAAATGTAGGTACCAAATGGCCTAAAAAAGTACATAGATATATATCTTATACTCATGATCCCAATCTGACAACTCCCAAACAGTCTGAAGTATGGCCACAGGGCCAAAGGACTTTGTAGAGATTAAGTTTCTAGTCCGATACCTAAGCTCGTTGCATCGAGGAAGCTAAGCTGTGAAGACCACTCACGTTTGAGATCAAATTTAATCCTATCAACTTCCTAAGGTAGTATTGTGTTACTTTTATTAACGAGTATATTTTATTTTAGCAATGGCGCCAAAGATTAAAAATAGTTTGTTTAAATGTGGCAACTTCTCATCAAAATGTGATTAAAACCTTTAACATTACCCAGGATAAAATAGGTTAGGCACCGTCCTGTCAGTACATTATTTCTTTGAAAATCTGTCATGGTCAGTAAAGCTGGTAAGCAATCATACGCAATATCGAGCAGAGCCAACTTATAAGAACGTGTTTAAATTTAGATTGTGCAATTTTGAGTAAAAGTAAAAAGTGCGTAAAATTTAATCAAAATCGATTTTTAGCCTAGGTAATTATCAGAATATGTGGAAATTATTTTTGAGCTAAGCTTTTCTTTTTTACTGAAAAATTTCTTTGGTGTTTAAAAAAACAACTATTTTCACCGACATATATAATATGTCGGTGACTATTTTGCTATCAGAAATAACAATGCGAAAAATTGCTATTGTTTTATAGTTGTAAAGTTTTTCCTTCTTTTGTCTATCTTCAAGTTTTATTTTCGTCAATTGACTTTATATTTTATGGATGACATCGCTTCGTTGCTTAGCAAAAGCCCTGAAAGGCGTTTGAGGACTTTCTGAATGATGAATAATTTGTAAGGTGTGATTGTATGACTGATAAATAAATAAGACTATTTATTCTACGAAGTTTGAGTATAGAGTATGTAAGAACTTAAGAGTTTATTCCTTGCGAAGCTGTACTTTAAAATGGGAAGATAAATTAAGTATGAGGTTCTTACAATATCAATAGTTTAGTGTGATAGATTTCGGTTGCACTTAGCTAAGACAAAAAATGCATTTATATATACATATTAATGTGACTTATAAAAACAAATACTGATAGCTAACTAGAGGATCGGACGTGATTCGTTACCATTCTACCGTTACAGCGTAACGGTGCGATGCTGTGTAGCTACGTTCTACGATTACAGCGTCCAACTACCTTTTACACAGTAGGAATAGACAATTACCCTGGACAAGACGGACGGTGCTTGTTTTGCTACTAAGGCCACGCTGTAGTTCGCTCATAGCGCTGCTGTTAACTTGTACGAAAAAGGTTTACGTAATGATTCGGATGACCATCCTGAGTTTCTTATCAGTGACAGATAAAGATTTAAATCGCTAGATCCTAAGCCTACATTGCGTATATGTCCACAAACATGTTGAGTGAGTGCTCTCAGCGTGCTGCAGTAGGTATCTACTTATGACAAAGAGAGTGACAAATATAACGTTATTCCCTGGTCTGTGGTGACAATCGTTGATCGCACACAAGACAAAAACATTGGGCTCATATAGCGACTTAAATATTTGATAACAGAAATGACAGAACGTCAATATAAGCATTAATGCGCAGAGCGTTCTAAATCAATAGGCGTTCTTGTTTTAATTGGTTTTTATCTGTAAGCTAGACTAGCGTCAATAAAACAGCCGCTCAATAACCTCGAGCCCTCTCCACAGACGCCGTGGAGTGATCTCGATCAAAGCGAGTTGACTGCATCGCCGCTGCGTCAAATAGCTGTATAAATTCAAGAGGCCTCCCGTTTACGTTGGCTTTGACTAAACTTGTAATTGGAATTTCACGAGGATTTACACTTTATAGTTGGCTGAATGCTTATCGAGCATCTTTTCTACTTTTATTGCACCAAGCTTGTTGGTCCATGGTTCCAAGTTGGTGGTTGGTGTCCTTTCAGATTTATGATGAAGGTTAAAAGCATTTTAAAATTTGTTTAACCTACCGTGATGAAACCTGCATAGATACCAGAAATTAAATATCTTTAAAGTTCTCCATAATATTGTCAAAGGTGCCTGAAAACCTGCATTTGGCCAATATGGTGCGCTACAGCCATGCCAACTTGGAGGGCTATACTCATGCCAACTGAGTTGGCTATAGCCATGGTAACTTGGTGGGCAATAGCCATGTCAGCTCGGTGGGCTATAAGCTAAACCTTATCTTTCTAGGAGTTCTGTGTCCAGAAGTAGGCCCTAATGGAACGTTAAAACGCCATTATAGATTATGGCATTTTAATTTTCCTCTTCCCAGGTTAGAACTATTCCTTCTAAGACGTTTCGTTCTCCATTAGATAAAGCAGTCAAGCCTCATTCTCGGATAAAAGAAGATTTATTTCACATACTCTAGAGCTGGACCAGACTTTATTTTGATATCACAATAAAGTGCCGTACAGCAAAATCCACTTTGTCCGCCTTCTACTCAGTACGTTTTCATTACAAACAGACACGATACGCACCCGTGGTCCGCACATAAGTCCGATCTACGCCAGCAATGTGGGCCGGTCACGTATCTATTGACTCCCGAAGGTGAAAGACTTGATTGTACGTGTCTATTGCAAGGATTTCCTTTTGATCTGAACTCTGAGTAGTGAGTCGTCGTTTCAACCGATTGACAGCTTTCTTTAGACAAGTAATTACTTTTTATTAAGTTAGTTTTTGTCTTGTTTGTCTCACTTGGTGGTGAATAAAGATAAAGCTAAATCGGACGTGAGCTAATGTAGAAATTATAGAGCCTATGGTATTTTTTTCGACAGTTTGCCCAATTAATCAAAAACTGTCAGGCATAAAAATAAATAATAATTTGTTTTAGAATACACAAGTAACGCTCTTTCAGATACCCCACTAAAAATACTGTTATCTAATTCTTAAAGTTCGAAGACCTGGTTTTCCCCCTTTTTTAAATTAAAAAAAAAAAAAAAAAACATTTTTTATGATTGAAATGACGGCACGCCGCAATTACCTACAACTTGGAATAGTTCACAACAACATTTCAACGGTACGGACGATAACTTTAATAGATCGAGTGAGACAGATGGACGTGCGGACGGACGGACGGAGAAAGTCTCACCATAAGGGTTCCATTTTTACCATTTTGGTATGGAACCCTAAAAATTAAAGGATATCTCTTCAAATTCCTTAAAATGAAGTCGATGTTTCTTTACCTGTGGCTCAAGGTTTCTCACACGCTATATTTTAACTTGAAAGGATTTTTCGTATGAAATCTTATTTTCAGAGAAACTTTGGGGCCCAATATTCTCAGACGAGTTTGATTAGGATATCCAATAAGGTTATTTATTATAAGAAAACAGACCTCAGAACTTCCGAAGATTGCTCTTGAAAAATATGCTTTTGTAGGGTCTCTATCAAAACATTTTCGCATATTTATGTTATCTTTTAAGAAAATTTATGTTTCGTTTGGTTTTGTCTTGTATAAGGTATAAAGGCCAAAGTTTGTTACTCTTTCATGCCACAACTACTTACTAAACCAATTTGGCTGTGAATTTGAAAACGATGTTTTGGCTATTGGCATAGGTATAAATTATCCTCACGGTGGTATTGATTTTTCAATTGCCTTTAGTCCTATTCTTTATTAGTGTTAAGATAATAGTTCTGTATAATCTATATATCGGGCATGCACAAAATACCGAATATGACCGAATGGGGAAGCGAATAGCGGTCCTGGCGTCTGCTGTTTGTGTGACGAGCATGAATATTTTCAAGAGTCTGGGTGTTTTTTCAACATAAATATCTAGTATCTAGAACTCAACCTTTCGCTTACTTTGGGGCTAGATCGTGATGTATGTAACGTCCAAAAAGTCATGAACTAGAATGTTAGAAGATAGACTACAACTTATATAAGCGTACCTAGTTTCTCCGTCCTTATAGAGATGCAGTTCAATATTAACTAAGTACCTACTTCCGTGATTTGCACTTTTACCCCTTAACCTATTCACAGGACATACCCCGAATTGAGGCGCTTGCTTACGAGTTCTCTTTGCGCGAGGCACAATTGCACAGCACTGAGCACTGAGCACACACGGAGCACAAAAGCCTATGTTTGTTTTCTGAGACAGGGCGACAGTGCCCTTTAATGGCTTTAGAACAAAGGCTGAAATGATGCTGGTCGCACATTCTAAATTCAATTTCCTGCATTGATTCATTCTTAATATATATGTTACAGTCATAGTGATTAAACAGATATTATTAATAATGACTGGTTACTATGGATAATAGCCAAATTGACTAGACAATTTGATTAATTAATCACTTTATCTGGATATTATTCATAGGCGCTGGTCACAGTCTGTTTGTCTGTTTGTCTGTCTGTTTGTACGGGCTAATCTTTGGAACGGCTGGACCGATTCCAATGAAATTTTGTGTGGTGGTAGCTTATGTCCCTGGCCCCACTCTGTCTTACTCCATGCGAATTGAGTAACATAAGCGATTTCGACAGACAGAGGAAGACCAAAGAAGATATAGGTAAATTGTGTGAAAGAAGATAGCACGTTGACAGGAGAGATTGGAAGAAGACTCCTTTACGGGTCCATCGAACCCTCATTTATCTTGGGAAAAATTAAGAAATTCCACGGGAAACATTTTTGTAAAAAAAACGAACTGCACGCGGGCAGAGCCGCGGGCAACAGCTAGTTGAAAATATGAAGTGCTTTCATAGAATGAGCTGTTTATAGGGATGACACCTAAAACTTTTGGTACATTTTTGAACTCCCTATAGTTCCCTCAGGATATGAGCTTTTTTTAAGGTATCCTAACATTGTCCCCTGCTTAAGGCTTTCTGCTTATAATGGCAAGTAACCAACACGTTGTATAGGATCTAAATTTTTTTTAGTTGAAGAAAAGAAAATAGAAAGATGGACGTTCCACGTAAATTAAACGAAACAATACCGTTCAAATGATATGGTACATTAAATGCGATACCTACCACGACTTGTATCGTAATGTCTGCGAAATGTACTAGAAAGTAGTTTCTTTTCTTGCGACAGCGTTTGGCAGAGTCGTATTATAGAAACAATTAACGATATTTTTAAAATTGGCTCAGCATGGGATCTTCTTTCTATAGGAAAACAATTTAAAACTAGGGCGTAATTCAAGTTGAAGCTGTTTTGTATTTGCGTGTCATAATGTCACATGTTGTGTGCAGTGTGTGTCATAAATACTCGGATCCTTATATCATATATTAAGGAGCACACCACGGGTGTGCCCGCGAAATTCAAATTTTTCGTGGTTTTTCACGATTTTTAAGCTAATCTATATATATAAAAGAAGAAACTGACTGACTGACTGACTGACTGACTGACTGACTGACTGACTGACTGACTCACTGACATATCAACGAACAGCCCAAACCGCTGGGTCTAGAGACTCCAAATTTGGCACACAGATACCTTGTGAGGTCTAGGGGAGCACTAAGAAAGGATTTTTCAAAATTCACCCTCTAAGGGGGTGAAACGGGGGTCCGAAGTTTGGATTTTATCAAGTTAAAATACGTTTTCACGCCGCAACTACTGTACCGATTTGGCTAAAATTTGGAATGGAGGTATATTATATCTTGCATTACCACATAGGCTACTTTTCATCCCGAAAAAATTTTTAGTTCCCGTGGGATAAGTTAAAAACCGAAATTCACGCGGAAAAAAAATCTCACGCCGCAAGTACACAACCGATTTGGATGAAATTTGGAACGGAGATAGATTATATCCTGGGTTAATAAATAGGGTACTTCTTATCCCGGAAAAATCCATGGTTTCCGCGGGAAAACTAAAAAACTGACATTCACGCGTGAAAAATACTACTTTACGCTGTAATTACTGAACTGATATGAATAGAATTCGGAGAGGAGATAGACTTTATCCTGGATTAATACATAGGCTACTTTTCATCCCGGAAAATTTCAAGGTTCCCGTGGGATTAGTTAAAAACCGAAATTCACGCGAAAAAAAAATCTTCATGCCGCAAGTGCTCAACCGATTTGGCTGGAATTTGGAACGGAGATAGATTATATCCTGGGTTAATAAATGGGCTAATTTTCATCCCGGAAAAATCCATGGATTTTGCAGGAAAAAAGAAAAACAGATATTCATACGCGAAAAATACTACTTCACGCCGTAATTACTGAACTGATATGGCTGAAATTCTTAATAAAGATAGATTGTATCCTGGATTAATATAAAGGCTACTTTTCATCCCGGAAAAATCCATGGTTTCCGCGGGAAATGTTCACACGCGAGAAATACTACTTTACACTGTAATGACTGAATTGATATGACTGAGAATCGGAAAGAAGATTGATTTTATCCCGATTATTACAAAGCCTACTTTTCATCCAGGAAAATTCCGTGGTTTCTATGATAATGGTGAAAAACAGAAATCCACGCGTGAAAAATATTCCTTCATGCCGTAATTACTGAACTGATTTGGCTGAAATTTGGAATCGAGATAGATTTTATTCTGGATTAATACATAGGCTACTTTTCATCCCGGAAAATTTCATGGTTTCTATGATAATAGTGAAAAACAGAAATCCACGCGGGAAAAATATTCCTTCATGCCGTAATTACTCAACTTATTTGGCTGAAATTTGGAACAGAGATAGATTTTATCCTGGACTAATACGAAGGCTACTTTTTATCCCAGAAAAATCCATGGTTTCCGCGGGAAAACTGAAAAACTGACATTCAATATAAATACTACTTTGCGCTGTAATTACTGAACTAATATAAATGGAATTCGGAGAGGAGATAGATTTTATCCTGGATTAATACATAGGCTACTTTTTATCCCGGAAAATTTCATGGTTTCTATGATAATAGTAAAAAACAAAAATCCACGCGGGGAAAATATTCATTCACGCCGCAACTACTGAACCGATTTAAATCAAATTTGGAATGGAGATAAATTATATCCTGGATTAACACATGAGCTACATTTTATCCCGGAAAAATTCAAGGTTCCCGTGGGATTAGTTAAAAACCGAAATTCACGCGCAAAAATTATTCACGCCGCAACTACTGAATCGATTTGGCTGAAATTTGGAATGGAGATCATTTATATCCTGAACTAATGCCTAGGCTACTTTTTATCCTGGAAAAATTCATGGTTTCTATGATAGGAGTGAAAAACATATCTACGCGGGAAAAATATTCCTTCACGCCTTACTTACTGAACTGATGTTGCTGAAATGCGGAATGAAGTTAGATTTTATCCTGGTTTAATACAAAGGCTACTTTTTATCCCAAAAAATCCATGGTTTCCGCGGGAAAACTTAAAAACAGATATGCACGCGGAAAAATACTACTTCACGCTGTAATTACTTAACGGATATGACTAAAATTCAAAGAGGGGATAGGTTTTATCCTGGATTAATACATAGGCAAATTTTTATCCCGGGAAAATCCATGTTTTATAAGAAAATAGTTAAATAGCAGATATTCATGCGGGAGAAATACTCCATCGTGCCGTCACTTCTGAACCGATTGGGCTGAAATTTGGAATGGAGATAGATTATATCCTAGAATCAACTGCTTTTTTCTCGGGAAAATCCATTGTTTTCGTGATAATAGGGAAAATCAGATATTCATGCGGGAGAAAATTTATTCCTTCACGCACAACTACTGAAAAGTTGAAATGAAGAAAGATTTCATGTAAATTAACACAAAGGGTACTTTTTATTCCGGAAAATGGATGGTTCCCGTAGAATAGTTAAAACTAAAATTTACGCGTGCGAAGCCGCGGGTATCTGCTAGTAAGACATAATAGGCTTATGGCCGTCAAATTGCGACAATCCCAAAATCTGCTTCACGTGTTTATATAAAAATCTCTGCTCGAAAGTGTCGAGTTAAAGAAATTAGTCCAAGATTTGCGAGTTACTCACATAAAACTCGATACTCGGACTAATTTCCTAGGATACACATTTTTATGCAAAGATTTTGATATAATCATGTAAAGATGATACTGCCTTTCTCGCAAATTGATTGCCATAAGCCTATCATGTCTAACTAGCGTACAAATTGCAAAAAACCCCGAAAATTTTGAATTTCGCGGGCAGACCCGTTGATTTCACGTTAACCCAACGAGGTAATATTATAGATCAATGTATTAACCTATCTTTTTATTTTCTCCATTGAGATATCCAATAGATAGATATCTGTAAGTAGATTGGATTATTTATGTGCGTCGAAGGAAGTGTTGGAATAATTATGTACGGTGTTCTTTGTTCTTTTCAAGTAGCGGATTAAAGCGAATTAATCTGTCCTGCTAATTATGAATTTCCGCAAAGACGCCTGCATCCACATATTGCAATAATGCATATCGAATCTGCAGTTTTCTTTGAAGTCCATTGAGACTTTTCGAAGCCTATTCTAGACAGGATATGAAAGTAGGTATAAAGAGTACTAATACTAGTTTGTTAGCAACAGTTTCGAGTTCGCCGCCGCCCTCTCGAAGTGTAATTTTCGTAATACCCCAAACAATCCGCGGCAGAATCCGTTTCAATTCCCGCGAACGACCTTTCAGCCACGCGAACTACAACTGCCGCACGCCCCGACAACTAAAAGCTCTTTACTAACGAACTGCACTCAAGCTGCAACAGTTCGCCATTACTTCTAAAATATTCCATTGGTGTTGTTCCGCGGATGCCACGATATCCGTTCAAGTCACTGATCTCTTTTTTTTTTACGTCATACAAGTTAGTACTTGACTGCGATCTCACCTGATGGTAAGTGATGATGCAGCCGAAGATGTTAGCGAACTAACTTGGAAGGGGTAAGTTATGTCACCCCAACGGTTTCTACACAGCATCGTACCGGAACGCTAAATCGCTTGGCGGTACGTCTTTGCTGGTAGGGTGGTAACTAGCCACGGCCAAAGCCTCCCACCAGACCAGACCTAAGCCAATTTAGAAATTATAAAATTCCAAAGTGGCCCGTGGCGGGAATCGAACCCGCGACCTCCCATTCGAATCCGAGCGTGCGTCCCCTGCGCCACGGAGGTCGTCAAAATCTCTATTGCACAGTATGCTGGATCAAACATTGTATACAATTAACAGTTCATTTTTGTGCCGATTTGAAGCGCCCCCCTCAGTACTAAATTGACGTTAGTTGCTCGTGACCCTCGTTTTGAATGTCATTTTATTTTAGTTCCATGGACAGTCACGCCAGCAGGTCGATTGGCTAAGAAATGTTTCTATCAATAACAAACTTTATTAATAACAAATCAACCATGTTATACTTCATTCACGTAGAACAGTCACAGATTCGCATTGATGCAGTACTCTATGATATATGAGGTTACGCAACAATCATGAAGATCATGGCGAAAATCTTCATTTTAACGTTAATGATCTGAGATCCATGGAATAGAGATCAGTGGTTCAAGTGAAATCCACCGTAACGAGAGGTTATGAAAGCAGTCTGTTTGTAAACTTTTGCGGTCATAAACTTTGGGGTCATAATTACGTTCGCTCGAAACTAGCTCTCTGAACTGAATTTCAGAAACGTGTCCTGACTGGTAAATACTTTACAAAATAGGGAGATTGAACGCAGATGAAAAATATAAAATTACACAAGTAATACGCTGTAATATTTAAAACACTGAATTACAACTAAAAGCTTTGAAAATTACTGCATCCATTTTGATAAAAGTTGCACTATATCCTAAAGTGAATTAAAGGTGAGAATGATGATTATGTTTACAACTTCCAATGCAATCAATATTAATTTCGGGGAAACTAAAATGCGTTAGCGTCTACAATCTACGAGTACATGTATGTTACGTACATATAATACACTATCATAATATTTAATGCGTTTTATTAAAATATTACGCCTCAAATAAAAAAAATCTATAGTAAATCGTTTTAAAAGACTTTTTAAACAATTCATAAATTGATTTAACAAGTCCGCGAATAAGGATAATCCTAAAACTTTGACTTAGGAAGTCCCAAAACTCGCAACTGTATCCCAATTATTATCAGACTTGAATTTTATATTAACAAGTCCATTCATGCGAAAAATACACGAATAATTTAGATGAATTCATTACCAGAGACAAAGGAATCATTTACATTTAGTAAGTCGGAATTTGTTTGTTTGTAAACTTCTGACATTAATTTCGATCTCATCTCAAAGTTACTGTATTCAATTTCCGGGTTCCCGGAACATCGCTTTTCCAGAATGGGTAACTTGACTGAAATTAAATGGTTCAATTGTCCTATAGAACTGTGGCAAGAGAATTTCAATTAACAAAATTTGTATCAGCATTTATTACCCCCTCCCCAGCGGGGCTAGAATGGAGAGGGGTAATAAATAAACATCTAAAAAAAAATTTTTGAAATCAAGCTTTTATGCACCATTTTTAGGGTTCCATACCAATTTGGTAAAAATGGAACCCTTATGGTGAGACTTTCTCCGTCCGTCCGTCCGTCCGTCCGTCCGTCTGTCACACTCGATTATTTCAGTAACTATCGCAGCTATCGACTTGAAATTTAGAATAGTTATAGAGATTAGTGACCCGACGTCATAGCAATCGTAAAAATTTGAAAATTGTTTTTATTTTTATTTAAAAAGGGGGGAAAACGGGAGCTTTGAATTTTCAAAATGAAATAACAATATCGAGTGGGGTATCATATGAAAGGGCTTCTAAAACCGACTTGTGTATTCTAAAACTGATTTTTATTTATTTTTATGCTTGATAGTTTTTGATTTATTGAGCAATCTGTCGAAAAAAATACTGTTCCCTCCCTCTTATCTCCGAAGTTTATCAATCGAAAAATCTGAAATAATTATGATCAATAGACATTAATGTATATTTTACAGGAAAAATAAAATGAACTCCCTAACTATTATACTTTTTTTGATAATAACAATAAACCACCAAAAACAAAGTTACGTTTGCGGTTCGCCAACAAAAGTAGATAGATAGATAGAAAATACTTTATTGTACACCATTACAAGAAAGAAACAAAAAACAAATACAATAACCAAAAAACAAGAAAAACAAATGTACAATATGGCGGCCTTATCGCTAAACAGCGATCTCTTCCAGGCAACCATCGGGGTAAGAAGCGGCTATTGGAAAACATGAGGCAGGTGGTACAATAAAAATATGAAGCATATGTATAAAATAAATTATTAACCTAATAAAATACAACTAACCTATATACATATATAAATATATATATATATATATATATATATATCTATAATGAGAATTATATACATAAATATAAAAGTACCTACATGTAAATTATTATACTCGTAAATTCATGAACAAAAGTGGTCCATTTAATGTTTTTCTTCTCTCATGGTATGGAACCCTCGGTGCGCGAGTCCGACTCGCACTTGGCCGGTTTTTTCTGTATTCTTCACAGAAACCCCTTTCATTAGGTACATACCGGGTAGAAGTGCATTAAAGTTAAATAGTCCGCCATCTTTGGTGTTCCGCAATGTTGAATTTTAAATAACGTCACACAGATAACGATGCACTGACATCCAAACTAAACATTTAAACAGTAACGTTTTATCCTTTCCCAGGAAGATATTGTCTCTTGCCAATGCAAAAGTTTGTGGCTTAACATGACGCTAAGTTAAAATATCTTAAGATTTACCTATTTACTCTGAAGGAGCATGACGGTATATTATATCTGATCCTATTTCTGACGACGATATGTCGACGCGAGTAAATTACAATATCCAGCATTAACACACAATCACAGGAAACTCCCGGCGAAATTGGTACACGAACCAAAGAATGTTAATTTTCTTTTAACGAAGAAACTGCTGCCGATCCTCGCGGCAACCAACATTGGCTGGGAGTTTTAAATGACGTATTATATAAAACGGGACCAGCTGACGCTACAGTAACTTGGAGCCGTGATTCGCTGCCCCAATAGCACAATTGTTACTACAATAGGTACTAATATTAAATTGACGGAAAAATTATAAACTTTTATCTCATAGCCCGATATCATCCCGTTCTGATACAAATACTTCGATCTAAACTATTCAAATAACTGTAGAAATTTTCAATACTGAAACTCGCTATAACTGGATATTCCCACGTTCAAAAATATTGCAATATTTAAACCTGCTTTGTCCCAACAACATAATATTATTCAGTTTTCAAGACATGATCATATAAAAATAAATGCTATTGGCCAAGTGCTAGTTAGACTCAGATATCAAGGGTTCCGCATGGCAAATTCCATCGCTCAGATTCCTAAAAAGGGAAGCTCCCAGCTTGTGCATGCCTGTGTGAATGGATTTTAGCAAAACTACGAGCTTAAAACCGCTATCAATAGCGAAATGAAACCAATAATGCTCCGCTAAATTGACGTTGCGCTAAAACGTTGGTGCCCTGGAATCCTGCCAGTATCCAATTTAAAAAATCGCTGTCAATGTGAAAAATCTTTGGCAGCCTTCACTAATTAAATATGAGAAAGAAAGGTTCGTAAAAAATATGTTAAATTGTCCTCTTTCACAAACACAGCAAACTCTGAGAAGAATTTAAACTTGGAGTAAGAGTAGATGAAATAGTAATTTTAGGGTTCCGCACCCAAAGGTTAAATACGGGACCACATTACCAACGCATATATAATATTGATATTACTAAGACTTTGCTTACCGCCTGTCCCTCCGTCTGTCATCAGGCTGTATTTCTTGAACCGTGATAGCTACAGATGATATATTTCTGTTGCCGCTATAGCAACAAATACTGAAAAATAGAATTAAATAAATATTAAAGGGGGATACAGCAAACGTAGTTTTTTTGCTCGATATTAATAACTGTAAAATGCAGACGCATCAAATGTTCACAGAATATCTATATACTTATAATAAAACTGTAAAGGGTCGAATTCTGTACATTGAAGATATTTTGAAAATTTTTGTTGGAGGACACTATTTAGTCGATACTGAAGCTAAAACTGTAATTTGTTTAATTTTTGTCTGTCTGTCTGTCTGTCTGTCTGTCTGTCTGTCTGTCTGTCTGTCTGTCTGTCTGTTTCACGGCCGGGCATCACGGCTAATCCGCTGGATGGATTTAAATGAAACTTGACATGATTATAGTTTATACCCCGAGGTAGGACATAGGATACTTTTTGTCCCGAAATTCATCATGGTTTCCCTGGAAGACGGCATCAAAGTCCAAACGTTTTTTTGTTATAATTCATTAACGCGTTGTCCGATTCCATTCATTCTTTTTTTGTTAGAAAGGAGGTTCTTTAAAGATTATTCCAATACGAATCTTATCATCATCACTTTTGTAGTTCAGAAATTACAGACATCAGAACCTTTAAGTTCAAGTAGGTAGGTGACTTGAAACTCGGAATGCACAAAGAACCTAGGGCTAGGACGTAGGGCTCAAGTAAGACTGGAGTACCCTTACAGCCGTAAATAAATAGGCTTAGCAGGAGATTTTGTATGGTTTAAAATTTTTCACTTTTAGGGTGAACAAAAATCATGTAACTGGCGTTATCGCTACGTTATACCGTATAGCGCCATCTCTACAATTTATGTGGAACTTGAATGTAAAACTCTGAGATAGGTACTACCGAATTTTTTTAATAAAAATTAACTGTCATGTTATTTACTGTTTCCTGACTTTATATTAAGATGGCACTGTTAAGACAGACATGAACAGATTTAAACTTTATCATCCGCAATATGGAAAGGGTAAGATAATGGTTAACAAATATTTTTAACTCTTAGGTCTTATCGATCCTAACCGACTGACTGTCATCTAAGGTCTTTTTATACGTAAGGAAATATATAGCCATTGTCCATTGTGATGTTTTGGATTGTATTGAGATGAAGCAAAGATTTTTAAAAGACTCTTATATTATGTTGGGCTGGGGAATATTGTTAGTAGAGTAATTTATCCCAGTGGTACCTACCCGGCCGAACTCTGAAAGAAGAGTTCTACCACCAGTACAACTTTTCACATGGTTTAATAATTTTTGACATATTTCGTGGTTTCAGAATAAAAATCACAATGAAAAGGACGATTTTAACTGTCGATATTTCGATACATTGGTACAAGTCGTGGTCACGTAGTGAGCACGACCTGTGCCACTGGGTCGAAATATCGACAGTTAAAATCGTCCTTTTGATCTTTCAACTACGTATTAATGAAACTTTATATTTTTATTAAGAAAAAGGAGTTTTCAAAATCACCACAAGATAACCCGTGCAAAGTAAGAACAGGTTTCTGTACAACATCACACCGCGAAAAATCAAGGAATTCCAGTAGGAAGGTATATTATGTAAAAAAATCGTAATTCACGCGGGCGGAGCCGCGGGCAACAGCTAGTTTAATTATAAATTCACTATAAAAGCAAATAGTTAATTTTACATACCAGTATTTGTACATACCAGATTGAATACTGAGGATATAGACAACAACAAAATTCTAAGGTAAGCTCTGTTCCTGGAAGTTCCTGCAAGTGAAAGGTACGAAAAATCCCGTCAAAACGCTGAAATTCAATTAGCCAGCTCAGACTCAATCAAGGCACTAGTTGGAAAGTCAATAGAATTGCTGACCGCCGTTAGGGTTTTCCATCACTAGCCTAAGAGCACGCTTTAATCAAATAAAGTTTCACATGCTCTCTGAAATAACAGTAGCCTATACTGATTTCTATAACTTTTGCCTTACTGACTATAGGTGTTTTTATTTTTTTTTTTACTTTTGATAGGCTTGCATGATTGTATAGTCAAGCTTCAATCATGTCTGATTGACAGAAATGATGTGTTATATATTTTTGTTGAATATAACGTGTAGGTACGTCCGTCATATTATTAATTTTATCAAAGCCAAAAATAAGCAATGTACGAGGCGAAACCGAGTAAAGGAGGCTTCAGTTGCTATCGTCTGATTTCTGAAGGAAGCACGTAGAAGGAAAGTTTCGGATGTTGACCGCCAAAGTCTACTTTAGGACGGTGATTTCATGCAAAGCGTGAATAGAGATGATGAGACTATGACAATATGAAACAATATTTGTCGGCTTTAAACTGCAAATGGAGACACATAGACTTTTTCTTAAAAGGTCCTAAAATTAAATTAATTTATCGACATGCCACTCCTATCAGCAGCGTGAAGCCATGTTGTTGAACATGATGAATTATTGACACTTGAAGTGAGTTTGGCGCTCGCCGCAATGCGGTCAGATTTACAACGCCAATGGTACAAAGCTTTATTCCAGGCATTAGAATGTAACCAGTACTGCAGTACACTCTCATTTGGAGTACCTATTATGCAGTGAGTAGCTATTATGCGCTTTTAAAAAATAATATGAACAATGTTTTGGTAGTTAAGGTTATACCCCAAAATTGTGAAACGTTGCGTCTTAATTCGTATGCGTATCCGTATCTCAGTCCATTATTTTAGTGATTTTTCTAGCTTTTGACATGAAATTATTAAAGACTATATTATAAAAATTAAAGACTATAAAATAGGGGTCAAACGTCATTGTAATAACGAAACAACACACGAAACAACAACTCAAGACAACAACAAGTACGATCAACTCAACAACAATAAGCTCGATCTCTATTATTGTCAAGTTGCTAAAATTATTGTTGGCCAAATGCAGGGTTCCGTACTGTCATCGCAAAAGATTATAAATCACAGACTTGTATACTCTTATGAATTCACATTATAACCTTAATTTAAGATTAGGCCGTAATTGGTTGACGGAATTAGGGATCAAGAAGCGAGAACTACCGTGAGGCTTCGTCATCATATTATTATATCATTAAAGGAACGTAGCACGTGCTTTGAAGTCGAAACAGTGCGGCACGACATTCGGCAGACTCACAAGCCACGTGTAGTATCGGAGGGGGTGAAAAAAGTTAAGGCCTCATTCAAGAAGGATCTTGGAGCAGTGTGCTATATGATGGGTTGGAAGAGGGCATTAAAGTTACATACAATCACTATGTTTTCTTGACACTACAATATGTGCCAGCAGCTTCTAGTCGTCCAAGGAAAAGTAGAGGGTACCAGACCTCGCGGCAGATCGCCTATGAGATGGACGGGCCATGTAAAGTTTGTAGTGGACGTCCCTTAACATGTATGCCCAAGAAAAGCAGCTGTCCGGGAAGAATGGAGACGGATTGTCAAGTGTGTGACTGAAATGATGACCTCGACCGCTCTGACAAGAGTTCAACAAAAGAAATGATGATCGCCATGTTTACGTTCACATATCAGAGAACTAAGTTTACATTGGCAAGTTCAAGTACCTAGCCTTTCTCTGTATCACCGGCCTTCCAGTCTCGGTAGGTACGATTTACTTGTCTTATATTATTTATCCCTGACTAAACGCTTTTCAAAATTACTTATCTCAAATTCGCAAACCATAAACTTAGTTCATAATTAATGTTTTAGAGTTAGAAGCGTAATTTTCAGCAAATTACTTACTTGAAACGTCTGTGCCTGAAGTTTCATTAAGTAGTGCTTTAATAGTCCCCACTACTTGAGAATGAAAACTTCAATATCTTTAACCGTGAAATTAAATTGATTTGGTATTTAAAAGGATTACAAGGTAATTAAAAAGCGTTAAGAGCGATAATTCGAAAGTTTTATGGTGTGATAGGTCATTTACCCGTATTTGGATGGTCAATCAATTAGTATAAGATTTACGACCATATGAAAGTAACTCAAGCGTTATAAAACACTATTATACGCAAAATAAAAGACATTTCGCTTCTACAATCTACATAAGTAGTATAATCTGAATAAATAAATATGAATATACCTATACGTTCAATGTAGTACCTACATATTTAATTGCTTATACATTTTAAACATATTATTCTTATTTAAGACTTTATACATTATAATTATTATATAATACTTATGTATATATATACTAAATCTAAAAGTACCGTACAATTAAAATTATATCAATATCCTCAATCCAACGTCAAGTAGACTATTAGTTAGTTTATCCGAGGTCGTAATCCCAACAGTCGTAATACAATGCACTAAGTAGGTAAACAGTACCTGAAATAATATTATCAGCCTCAAACCTGACATAATACCTTGATAATATAATCTAACCTTAGCCCAATGCAATACATACGAGTACTCGTAGTCACTGTGTTTGTACTGATCAGCGGCCTTTAGCTATTTGACTTATCCACCGCGGTCGTAGCAACATTTCAGTAGCATATATGTCGGTCGTAGCAACATTTCAGTAGAAAGTCGAAAGAAAATTGAAAGTCGCAGTAATGTCGGAGTATAGTTATGGTATACCATAACTATACTCCGACATTACTGCGACTTTCAATTTGATGTAGTAAACTGAAAAACAACGAATATTATATGTAGAATAATCAAAGGATTTCACATAAATATAATTTGCTTTGAAAGTCACTTCTCTTATTTTATTATACATATTTGTACTTAATTTTGTGAAATATAGAAGGATTAATTCGTTTAGTAAGATTCTAAATAATTCGTAAATATCTCCTTACGATGTGTTGGTTTTATTAATAAGTGCATTGAACTTAGAAGGTGCATACGGCTTCACTCACTTGACAATATTTACTCCCATTTATTTCTTAGTATATGCATCATTATAATTTTATCTCTATGGTCAGGTCAGCCCAATACGGAGAGGCTTTCAGCTGTGCGTTAATAGATCAGTCGGTCAGTCAATCAGTTATAGATTAAAATGTATAAATATAAATATAATGGAAATGGAATGTCAATCCTGTTTTTCCCTTGTAAAAAAATAAAAAGCCAATAACAAACGGTTGTAGTTACGAAAATTGGGTCACACTTATTTTAAACGTTTTCATGTGAAATTAATGTTTGTATTAACTGTTAACAAGTCTGTAAACATCAGACGGACGCTGGGATTTCAGTTTATTGGTAATTTGTACAAATAAAACATTAATCTTTGTTAGTAAAATATTCCGGAATGTTCTGTGAAATTAATTTAAACAAGATATAAATTATTTATGAAGCCATAAAATCCTGTTGGCCTTGATGTCGTTGGTCCACCTGATCTCAATGAATTGAAACTTTTTAAGAGGGTTGTAAACAAAGTTAAGACCTTGGAGAGTGGATCCACAACTTTTCCGTAAGCAGACTTTAAGAAAAAATGTTTTTACTGTGAATGATGGTTTGACTTACTCTTAGCATGAATATCGCAAAAAATTTCTTTATAAGATGCTTTGAAATGATTGCTTGGTACTACTGTGCTAGAACTATAATATTATGTTATGTGGGATAATTTTCACACGACTGCCCAAAAAAAGGAGTGTAATGCTTTTAGGATTCATGTATGTATGTATGTATTTGTATTTATGTATTATGTATGTATATATGTGAGTTTCTTTATTCCACCATAACTTCTGAACTGCAGATCTGATTTGGACATACGGGGTATCGTTAGGATCCTTACATCATCCCAAGTAACAAAGGCCACATGTTTTTGGAAAAAGTTGTTTTACCACAGAACAGTAGTGTTTTTTTTTAATTTTTAGTTATTAATTGTAAAACCCTTTCGATGGCCTACCCTTGCGCAGTTTGAGAGGCCCCAGGATCTTAGACGAACACACCGGTGCTTCTCGAGAGCAACACCCTCAGAGCCCGTCTCGGGTCCCTTCGTAGGGGCTGTGTGACTGAGGGCGGCGGTCATCGTAACCTATGATAATATAATAAGAGAAAAAAGTCTTAATCTATCATGGTAACCGCCTACCCGACGTCTCTTTCTGTAGCTGGGTCAGGTCGCTCACGCTCTCGTTCAGAACCCTCTTTTTTTGTGATTACAGCCTCACAAAAAGAGACTGCAGCCCGCCATGAGTCCTCTTTCGCGGGCATACTGCAATCACTTTTTGCAGCGGAAGATCTGTGCCTACATGACTTTTTAATTCTTGGCGTTCTGAGTCCCAGGCTGGGCATTCCGCCAGTGTGTACAAAGAAGTACCTACTGCCAAGCCACAGTTCCGGTACGATGCAGAGCAGCAACCGTCATGACTAATTAGTATGGTAATATCCTTCGATGCACCTTTACTTACCATAAATGATATCACAGTCAAGTACATTATAATTATTAGTAAAAAAAATATTGCCAAATTTGCTCGTAAATAACTATATACGATAACATACAGCAAATTATGATATTATTTATTTAACCATGCTGTAGCAGTCCATTGAACCGTTGAATTGCAAAATCAGAGGTTCGCCACACATCGACCGCGGCCTTACCGAACTTATAATAAGTAACTACTGTACACAGTATTCGTCCATAGTTGATAAATGTGGACATTTCAGTATGGTACAATCTACTAAAAGCATATAATTAATTAAAAGTGTTTTTAAAAACATGCTTTTTAGAACGCACGTATTTTAAAGCAATTAGGCATAGAACTGAGGTGTAATTTAAGTATACACAATCTTGACGAGGCTTTATCATAGTTCATATCATAGTTACTATCATAGTTAAATGTAAATAAAATCTACTGTATGTACATTTCTGTGCTGCCACAGTAGTATCCTGGTAAGGACTGACGGTGAGGACCCAATCCTGTGCAGTGACCTGCAGTATAAAACTAATAAAATACATAAACACGTATAAAATGTTGTTTATTTCGTCATACTTACTTATATAGATCCTCTACTCGTATTTAGAGATAATTCTCGATGTCGATTCAAGTCAATATTACTTACCGTAAAATGCATTATGATCGGAAAGGAACCAACATACAAAATATTAATTCCGTAGGACAAGAGGAATAATTAAGCTTTTAATTGAGCTTAGAAGACTAAGCCCGAATCGTAATGAATTACGATCTAAATTGTAGCCTTAGCCTGGCCTTAGCAACATATTTCTCGTCCAAAAAATTGCATACAGTCAATTAAATAGGAGTTTTTTGTGGACTCGAGTAAACACCGATGAAACCCATCGCATTGAAAATAATCATCTACATTTTACAAAATTCTATGTTATTTTAACAGAAGCAACAAATTCCACTCTGCACGCCTTTCGCGCAGGGAAAACAATTTTATGCAGCAGCAACAAACAGCAGCGAGGCTAAACACAACGAAACTGTATTGTACCATTAACGCTACGGTCTGTTTTAGCCCAACTAGAAGTCTAGAAAAGTTCGTTCCAATAAGCACCTCAAAAGCCAACGAGTCTGCTATTTATATATATTATTTTGATGTGGTCCGTCTACCTGGTGGAGGAAAAATGCAGGCTACATAAGTAGCAGGATTGATTAATTTGTTTTGCTATTATCCGCTACTTGAAAGGATTCTGTATGGTGCAATATGCAGGAACACCATCCACATGAAACACCACACACAATTTTCTATCACTTTCTTCGACGCACGTTTCGTCCCGACCCGGGACATCCTCAGGAGATGTTGACTTCACAATGCGAAATCATAGAGCCACGCACCGAAAAATGCAGGCTACATAGCCTGCATTTTTCGGTGCGTGGCTGCCATTCCAGCTGTATTGCACCATTAACGCTGTTACAGTCTGTTTTAGCTAAACTAAGAAGTCTAGAAAAGTTCGTTCCATTAAGCACCTCAGAAGCCAACGAGTCTGCTATTATTTTGATGTTGTACCTGGTGAAGGATGTACTCGTAGTAGATTCTAGCTGGATCCTAAACATCTACGGTCTATCAGAGTCCTATGAAATATCCGCCGACTCACAACCACTTCGATTAGGCGGCATGAAAACGTAGTATTTGTCAATTGTTTCGTAGGCAGCATTGTATATTGTCCGCAATCCAGCGGTGTACGTCCGTCAGACAACGGTGAAAAAAGCATCAGATTTAATGCAAACGTATTGTCTTGTCTTCATTGCAGCATTTCTAGGCAAGAGCTTGCTTGACCTTCTCGATTTTTTTGACAAGTCAAGTTAGTACCTGACTGCGATCTCACCTGATGGTAAGTGATGATGCAGCCGAAGATGTTAGCGTGCTTACTTGGAAGGGGTAAGTAAAGTTACCCCAACGGTTCCTACACAGCATCGCACCGGAACGCTAAATCGCTTGGCGGACGTTGATGATAGCAAGCCTTTTTTATCTGCCTTCAAAAACTAGGAATACTATTTGAGTCTTTATTCCAATTATTCAGCATTATTGTACGCTGCTACTACCTACCTATTCCAGTCTTTACTTACGCTCAAACAATACATCTTGTATACCTTTACGGTTTATACTAACGGTAGACCTTATACTCAAACGAGGAGCTACGAATTAGATTATGCCTAATCATTGTTCTATTGTGATCTGTGATTTAACACAATGCTATGCTCGTCCAACAGTAAGTCGGCTCCCATTATTACTTCCTCCTTGCGAACTAACTGACCGTTCATTCGAGATACACCCCGAATCATACGGACGAATTAATTCGACTCTATATTCGTATTCGTGTGTGTATAACAAGGGGAATTATGGTCAATTTGTTTCTGCGAAACAAGCATTGATATATAAACTAAGGATTTCGGGTCAGCGCTAAAAAGTGTCCGAACCTAATGAAAGCCAAAACGCGAAAAGAGTTCCAATCGCACTTAAGGCGAACTCAACAGGTCTGCCCGCGAAATTCAAAATTTTCGAGGTTTTTTGCAATTTGTTCGCTAATTACACATAATAGGCTTATGGCAGTCATTTTGCGAGAATGGCAGTTACTTCTTTACATGTTTATATCAAAAATTTTGCATAAAAGTGTCTATCCTAGGAAATTAGTCCGAGTAAAGAGTTTTAAGTGAGTAACTCGCAAATCTCGGATTAATTTCTTTAACTCGACACTTTCAAGCAGAGATTTTTATATAAATACGTGAAGATGATACTGGGATTATCGCAATTTGACTGCCATAAGCCTATTATGCCTTATCAGCTTATAAATCGCGAAAAACCAAAAAAAATTGAATTTCGCGGGTACACCTGTGGTGTAGGCTGTATAATAATAGATTAAGACATAAATTACAAGGTTTTATGTTTATAAAAATACACATGTACCCTCGTTTACATACGTTTCTCGGGACACTTTTTTCGTGAATTTTGTATTACACCCGGGGTCCATAGATTTATAAGCCAATGGAAACAAGGGGAAACGTAAACAATCATTGCTTGTTCTATGTAAACAAAATCAGCCAAGTGCGAATTAATCAGCCAATTTGCGAACTGAGGGTAGTATATCACCACAACCTCAACAAACAATAGTATAATATATCCTTTATAATAATATGTTCCCAAGACCAATTTCGGTCACGGGGTTAATCTGAATGGTGATTTAGTCAGAAACGCGGGATATATGTATTATAGTGTACTAGCACCACACAAGCACAAGTTAATACGTGTCTCCATTTCCTTATACTCTTAGCCCGACGGGACGATCGCTTGACACGATCAATGAGACTTTAACAGGATTACGGATTAGCATGCGGGTGGATTGCCGATTGTAAAATTTTGAGCTGACAAGAAGTAAGAACTGCCTCGTTGGTCGATTTACATAACATCGGCTGCATCATGCAGTCATCACGTGATCGTGGCAACGTAAAATAGGGTGTAAAAAAGAAGCAACATACTTATTATAGGCTGCGCATATACATATAGATATCCTCTACCTCTAAAAAAAACCGAAGATCATTATTTATTCTAAGTCCAAAACTCCAAACTAAGTTTACCTACAAACTATACACGCAGATTAAAAATGCAAAGTGTACAAATTGGAGCCTCAACAGTTAAAAGAAGCGAGATCAGGCTACGTCCTCCAAAAACCTACGATATTAGCCTTTTATTAGCCTACCTCGAACGGAAGAGAACTGTGTAAAAGTAACTCTCATGAGTTGACATAAGGATTATTTTACATTACTAAGCTTCCTGTTTTAACTCCGAGTCCGGCTATTCGTTTTTCGAGTAGCTTGTAAACTGTTTCATTGTTCTCTTTAGTACATAGCAGTTACAATAGCGTGAAACTTACCCTGTGAAAATTGAATACTATTTTGGTCGTCTTAAACATGGTTTTCAAGCAATGCTTTATTATTTCCCTCAGGAGACATCGGATAGAATCAGGTGATATTTAGTCTACGAGAGTGTATATTTAATTAGCAAGATGCCACTAAAATTGTTTGTTTTCTATCCCACTTACAGAGCACGTCCCAAGGAGGCGGTGCAGCTGCCGCGCTAATACTCTGTCATTTGCAAGGACTACGATTTTGCGGCGCTTGCGTTTGAAACGCTGGGACCATGGTCATCGAATACAAAAAAAAAACCGGCTAAGTGCGAGTCGGACTCGCGCACCGAGGGTTCCATACCATAAAAGAAGTAAAACATTCAAAGAATCACTTTTGTTCATAAATTTACGAGTATAATTTACATGTAGGTACTTTTGTTGGCAAACCGCAAACGTAACTTTGTTTTTGGTGGTTTATTGTTATTATCAAAAAAAGTATAATAGTTAGAGAGTTGATTTTATTTTTCCTGTAAAATTTAAGTTTATTCCTTTTGATCATAATTATTTCAGATTTTTTGATTGGTAAACTTCGGAGATAAGGGGGGGGGAACGGTATTTTTTTCGACAGTTTGCTCAATAAGTCAAAAACTATTAGGCATAAAAATAAATAAAAATTGGTTTTAGAATACACAAGTCACGCCCTTTCATATGATACCCCATTCAATATTGTTATCTCATTTTGAAATTTTGACGACTCGGTTTTTCCCCCTTTTTAAATAAAAATAAAATAGATTTTCAATTTTTTATTATTGCAATGGCGGCGCGCCGCAATTACCTACAACTATTCCAAATTTCAGTTCGATAGCTTCGATAGTTACTGAAATAATCGAGTGTGACAGACGGACGGACGGACGGAGAAAGTCTCACCAGGGTTCCATTTTTACCATTTTGGTATGGAACCCTAAAAAATCGTGAATGTAGTGTCCCAAAAATTGGTCCAAGCGTCTGGTGGTGGTGACCCAAGAGCTGGCGCTTATTTAGCTCAACGGCTAAGTTTTGCCATACAAAGAGGTAATAGTGCCAGCGTCTGGGGCACTATGCCCATAAATGAACAGTTGGACGTTGTATTTATTTTGTAAATATTAAGATTTATAGTTTTAGTTTTTTGTTCATTAATAAAGAGTATTTATTTATTTGAGTAATAAACCTTTAACGTGCAACACACTATTTTAGCGCGAAAGGACTGTTGTACTAGACGTTACATTTCGCCCTAGCACCGCTGCATGCTCAGATAACATGACAATGCAAAATTACATAGGGAACAAAATATCATTCCCTCAATTTTGGACTTAAAATTCCAAAATTGTAGGGTTCCCAGTCCATATTTACGCATGTTTCTGGAGTTCTGGACGGCTCGTCTCATGTCGTCTGTCACAAAACGTTCATTTTGTTTCCTCCGAACAGTAACTACTCGCGTCAGTCTGCTAAAATAATCCACCATTGAATCCCTTTCAATTCCAGCGAACAGCCAACCAGCCTCACCAACTTTACCGTTGCGAACAGTTCCAACAACTAAAAGCTCTTTAACGACTTTATCTGTAGAACGAACTATAGAGACTTCAGAGGTCCGTTATACATCAAAATTAAACTAAATATTACTCAATTTCACGAACAATATCAAGCAACATCATAATGAATATAATATATTGGATAATACTAATTTAAAAATGCCAAAACAAATGTTTTTTTCATTTAATTTTTCAATGTTTTCAATTTGAGGGCCGGAAAAACATAATTCTCAAGAGCCTGGAACTAACTACGCATTGGAAGTCGAGCTGCTACAATTAAATATCAAAAATGTATGCTATTTAGAGCGATGGTTTTATTTTTCCTGTAATTACCCCTTATTATTTTAGACTTTTTAAAATAGACAGACTAATAGACGGATTTTGTTTCTATAGCAGACAGACTAAAGAACGGATAAAGGCATTTTACCATTTTGGTACGAAAACCCAACTAATGCTAGAATAACGAGAACCAATATAAATTACCTAAATTATATTGGAAAATAACGTCGCTGGGAGTCTGACAACTCTGGATGGTGACCGAGACAAACATTCAAGTGTGCCCAACATTGATTAAGATGGTTTATTGGTTACTCAAAAAAAAATTAAGCACTCATTCAGATTTCGAAATTAGGTATACTTTGCACAAAAGTTGATCATGAACGCAACCAAGTGGTCTGAGAGATATCTCAGAATACGACAGAATTTAGTACAAAAATTTTTGCATCCATTTATCACAACTACATTCATCTGAGGAATCACTTGACGCGTACCAGTCACGCCTACCGCATTAAGGCGCCGCGCCGGGAAAACCGCGGTATTATGGCAACACCACACTATCTACGACTGAGCTAATTGCGGGCCAGACGTGCCGGGAATAATGGCATTTCCCTAGGAAAAGTTGCTCCCCCCACTTTGCGACTTGTTTATTTTTCCGCGGAGCTCGCATTAAAAGTGGTATTTTACAATGGTAGAATGAACACTCGCTTTAAAATTTATTTCTAACGCGTAAGGTAAGTGAGGGGTAATTCGGTATGTCTGGTAATTTCGTTAGTTTTTGCTTTTGGCGTAAAAATAAGCAATAAAGACATGTTATAAATAAATTAAACGTAAATTCTAAATCTTCATCATATTACCCTTTAAAAAATCGAGTATGAGAATTTTTGTGAAAAAGCTCAGACCAATACGACTCTTTAAAACCTAAGTTGGCCGCAAACCGTTGTAATACACCTGCGTGCTTGTATTTACCGTAAGCTTAAACATCATACTTTATAAGCTTACAGAAAGACAATGGTAAGTCTATTTGAATTAAGTTTTTTATAGTGTAAACTTGTGTTTCTTTACAATTAATATAATATAGGACAGAGATAAATACAAGTACTTAATTCACTTAAAATTGCAATTAATCGACTCACGAAATAGCCGGCATCTTATTTTTCTTAGGTTGCGTATTTCGTATCACTACCGAATTAAGAATTTATGAGTTTCTTTTTTAAAGCTAGTGTATTAATTTATTAATCAAGATATTTTAAATATAAAATCAAAATCATAATTTGAAAGTAATGAACTTTCTTATGAGCTAAATTCGGTATATGATTTTTTCAATAAAACTCTTAAAATACGAGTTTGAAGTAAACCTAAATTTGAATTTTTAAGGTGAATTCGCATAGGTACTAGTAGCATGGTTTTATTTATAGTTCGTTTTGCTTCATTTATTTTCATATAATATCTCTATATTCAGGATATTTAATAGTTACTTTAAATGATTTTTGAATGATTTACAAACTATAGTACAGGACTTTTCCAAAATAAGTATCACGAAATAAGATGTTTTTATTTTAGCACTCACTTTTAATTTCGTGATAAGGAACTTAAACTTATTTATTAACGTATGATTATCAATTTATTAGTTTTAGTGATGAAATATGTCTAAGGGATAAACATGAAGTTCTACATTTCAATTTTCATTACAAACCTCACTTAGGTACTCAACTCAAAATTCTCTGTAAAATAAAAAAGTAACTGTTCCCATCAAATACCTGCAGGCATTACTTTGTAAAGGTTTGTGATTAGTAAGAAAAAATTATAGTTATTTTGTTATGTTTCAGCCACATGGAATATAATGAGATATACCGTACAAAAAATCATCTATCTTAAATTAATTGAATCGAGATAAGAAAACTTCAAACTTGCTGAAATTACTTACTATTAAAGTTGGTTTAGTTTTTCAAAATTTTTAGTTTATTTTTATAATAAAGGAAGTTATTTGAAACTAAAACTTTTACGCGAAAATTTCATGTTGAAATAATAGCAACAAAATCCTTTGTATCCATGTTAAATCTAAACTTAATGATTTTTGATTTAAGATGGACTCCAATTTTTTTTTCAAGAAATTGGTATTTGAATTTTGGAGATTCCAATTATATAAGAGATATTTGAGTAATCTCTACAGTTTATAATTAGGTATTAACATTGTTTACTTTTAAGGGTTATTTTTTACTATTTTTTATTTTGAAATCTGCTGAACCGATTTTGATATTTTTTTCACTAATAGAGAGCTACATTATTCTGGATGGATATTGGCTATCTATTGTTCTATCTAATCTATTGTTCCTAAGGTATGCAAGCGATATCGTGAAAAACAGTTATGATTAGGGAACAGTTTGTACTTAAAGCTGAATTTGAGCTTAATGTAACATGTTTTTCCTGTAGAAATCGAATATCTTTATTGCTATATTAATGTATTAAACTCCTGTTATATTTTTATTTAAAATGTTTTAATATAATATCATAAAATTATTGTACAAAAGTTTATCCCGAAATCAAAACCCTGAATTCACGAATTAAAAAGCTGAGCCAAATTTTATCACGAAATAAGAAGGAAAAAAGAGGTCTACCAATAAATTATTTAAAAAGAAAATTCTAACTAAAATCACTTAATTCATGCACGTATTAGCTGGCAAAAGACCAATGTTCTTTGAAAAAAAACTTTCAAACAGAAATCAGGTTTAGTTTTTTTTATATTAATTTTTGAAGTCGTCGTAGCCTTAGTATACCGAATTACACCTCACTTACCTTAAGAACAGTTTCATAATATAGAATTCAACGTGGTAGCTACCGCTTTTGTATTTTAAAAAAGGAACGCCTGAGTTACTTATTTCACCTATGTAGATAGTCTTGCATGAACTGGCTACGGATTTTACTTTAGTAAATAATTATTATTATTATGGCACCGACTAACAAATTACGTGCTAGGTGTACGAGTACTTACCTACCGTGCTATCAATCAAATAAATTAGCTATCATATTTTGCAAAATAAGGAGCAATTTTAACGTTACGTAATATCTACCTAATGAACTGGGATTTTCCAAGTCAAATCAGCATTTACTGTATCTCGTTTTAGTGAGATGAAAAGTATTCCACACGACTGCAACAATATTTTTTTGCATCTCGTGTGTACATATGTTTTTCTCTTTATATTTTTCTATGTTTTTTAGACCCACTTTCGTTTATAGAATTCAATTGTTCATTATTCAATAGGTACAAACATTCACGTTAAATAATAATATTTTAATAGTTTATTCTTGGTTTATTCTTGCTCGTAATTAATAAAGAAACACTTGCCTATCTCTCCATGCATATTCATTAGAGAGGTTAATGTCGGTTTTCTAAAGTTTACCCATTTTCTTAACCGCATAAGTAAGTTCTTGATTAAAACTAAAATGCTATAAGAGTTTATACAGCTTTATGAGTTAGCAAGAGAGTGAGCAGACATGTCCCATAATGCTATCATGTTTGCTCATGTTTTGCGTTACTTATAAACAGCTTTGGATCCCTCGAAGTACATTCGTGATTTTCTGTAAATAGCTATTGGCATTGAGATACTAATATAATAGCTAGGTACCTAAATAAGTTACGTTGTTACTTGTCCAGGTAGATGTGGTCTGTCAACACTCTTAAATCTTACTGAAGTAAAAGTTATTTTAAATGGAATTTAACTTACAACACTGACGACGAAATATTGCACGTTTACCTGTTACCTGTTACTCAAAAAAATTAAAACGTGAAGTTATTGGTAATTTTTGCAGAAACGGGATCGCTAAGACCATATTTTTACACGACTGCCCAAAAAAAGAGTGTAATGTTTTTAGTGTACATGTATGTATCTATCTATGTATGTATGTATGTATTCTGCATTTTCGGTATAGTGTATTTAAACACTTATTCTAATACATTTTTTTAATTTCGTTCCATTTCAGCGATCGACAGCTTTCAGGCTACGGCTGCTTGCCGAAAATTCTCTATAATAAAATCCATACATCCATGCACGGCGCAGACTTGCCAATACTTACGTCATGATCATGAAGTCGTCCAAACTTTCTCAAACCAAGACAAGTTCGTTCAAATTTGATTTAATATTCGCTCGAGTCGCACACAAGGCATCTTGCATGTTTCACTGGTAAAGTGGTTCTTCGCTTGATGTAACATCCCTCGGGTCAACGACTACCAGATGCAACTTTGATCTCCAACATTTGGAAAACCTCATTTAATATCTGCCGAACTTACTCGTAGCCACTTTGAAATTTGAATGCATTTTGTGGTATTTCCAATAGTCTGTTGCATTTTATAAGACTCAAACTGACGTGACAGTTTGAATTGAAGTTTGATGAAGTTAGTTTTAACTTGTCTTGTAAAACGGACCTTCCTACTAGCAATGACGCACCATTTTGATTGATGATTAAGCATTTCGGTGTGATGCTGTGTAGAAACCGTTAGAGGTGACTTTTTCATTCCTTCCAAGTACCCTAATATCATCATCGGCTGCATCATCACGTGCCATCATCAGGTGAGATCGCAGGTAACTTGTAGGTAGAGTTTATTTCGTGGCTTGATTTCATAGATAGCTGACAGTTACTCAAGAATATAATTAAGATATATTTTGTCTCTACAAACACCTTCCGATACCTTTACCTTTAGGATAGGGGAGCAAAGTTAGTTACAAAAACAAAATCTGTGGATCTTGACTGATGTTAATGACTCATTGAAACCTTTACTGAATAGATTAGTACTACAAATATATTTGGAAACTTGGAGTAATAGAAGATGTTCTTCATGTCTTCTTTACTAAAGAACCTTGGAAGTTATTATTATTATTAGTCCATCCGTCTCCGTCTACAAAACGACTCCGACTACAAGATGCTTTTATAATTTTATGTATTATTATGGAGAATTGCGATCACATTGCCGAGATTCTTGCGTATCCCTAGGATGGTAACATAATTTAAACGAACACGCACTGTAACAGGGGTGCCATGTCACCCCATGGTAATAAAATGAATAAAAAACTTTTGTTTAGTGAAAAATAATACGTTTTATTTTTGAAACAAACTAAAAGAACACTTTTCTTGAAATCAATCATGAATTAAATGAAATTGGATTAAAAAAATAATAGTTTTGGCTACTTAAACACAATTGAGACAAAATTCCTTACGAAGTTCAGGGCATGCAGGTCTTTTGCATTTTGAACAAAAAATCTTCACTTTTTTGTCATTCTTCCGAGGACACAATACACATTGAGCTTGCTTTTGCAATTTGGCAGGAGGTTCACTTGTTGGAACTTCTTTGGGGATATTTAGAATGGCCCTTATATTTCCCGATAGTTGCCGAGGTAAATTTGACTTCAAGCGTCGTCTCTGAGGCTACCCTAAGGTGTTCTGCTTGATGATGGCGCAGAAGCAGACCAAACATGACCATTCTTGCCTCTCAAAACACTCTCTCAAAGATGTGACAAAGGCACATCATCTTCGTCTGAGCCGAGAACAATGTCGTCTTGTTCTGAATGCACGGAGACGTTATCTTCATTTTCAGAAGCCTCCTCCGACTCTAATGGCTCTGTTTTACTCTCATCATCCTCAGCCATATTATTTAAGTACCGCTCAAGCTCTTCATCATTACGGAACGCAATAATGAACTGAAAATAAGATAAAAATAAATATAGTAACAAAAGAAAATAATTACGTCAATAGTAACAGGGGTGACGCAACACCCCACAAATACCTGCAGAATGAAATTGACGTGTTGCAGCTTCTCCCGCGCAATGGCTACTGATGACTCTCGGTAAGATAAAAGAATACACGAAACGGTAGAGTGAGACAGCGAATAATTTTCAGTAAATCACAGCGTGATTTCTCGCGTGGGGTGCTAAGGCACCCCTGTTACCATCCTAGGGGTATTCTTCTCAATGCAAAACTGTTTTCCGAACCTGGCGGTAGAGTATTGACACATTTTCATAAGTTACTATACATATAGTGACCGTAACATAACGGTCTTTTCAAGCTTTTGTTTTTCGAATTTAGTTAAAATTAAAATAGCGGGTGATATTATATCACTATAAAACTTGTTCATTCAAACTAATCCGACAGCATTCAAATAAATCGTACCTAAACCTAACGGCTTCTAAGGCCTGAAGCACATAAATACTTCAGGTGTAGCCGTAATAAATATGGAAAAATATTAGAAAACCTCGAGTTTAGAAATAAATAAATAAATAAAAAAATTAAAAACGGAACCTTAAAAAACCAATAAAGTGCAAATGCCGACTCGCGCACTAAAAAAATGCCAAAAAAGCTGAGACAAATATATACAAGACTACAAAATATGTAGACACTTTGCAGCTATTGGAATTTAAATTTATTCTGCTTATTGATTGAAGCTTTACCACCTAAACAAGAAAACATTAAGTATCTAAGACGTATCTAGCCAATACCGAGACCAAGGCCTACCTAGAGATTGAAAGATTTATTACCACATGTTTTGATAATCATGTTAGATTCTATGACGCATAGATTCTTCCTCTAATGCCATTCGAAGATTTTGCAAAAAGTCGCGAATGTACACATCGCCTAACCGATGCGAAAAACGAGCTACCATTTAGATTTATAACCACTTTCTTTTGAAAGATTTATTTATACAGCCCATCCACAAAGGAATTGGGGACCAATATGTTTCGTGAAAAAACTTTCATTCAATGTGAATTTATTCCGGGAGATGGATTTGTCACGTCATCTGTCAGGCTTTGTCGCAGTAACGAAGCTCGCGGATCTCTTTTTTGTTACCTAATCTAATAACAATTTGGGTTCCAGATGGACAATGATTTATAAGCGGCTATGGATGAGGAAGGCCGACGACAGGGTGTGGTGGCGCTCGCTTGGGAAGGCCATTGTTCAACAGTGGACGTCCGCAGGCTGATGTGATGATGATGATGAATGATTTATATGGTCATTACATAATTATTTCATTTCATAGGTATGTATCTCTTCAGAGATAAGCTATCCAATGCATTAATTTTTATTTAGTCTATTTTCCTATGTATGTTGGTGCATAAATAATTAATATAAATAAATGTATTTGTAATAGATACTGACGCGATGCCCTTCGATGCTTAAAATATGCAGGTACTTATTTGATGGCCGAGATGTAAATAAGTACTTATTAATTTTATTACTTTAAGTAAATGAATTTATCTCCATAAGTATGAAAATAATATTTTAAGTAAGCACATCTAATAATCTTCAAACAGAAAAGAATATTCACAGGCTCGCGCAGTATAATATATTAATTATTATTAATAGTAGGTACGGCCGTTACGGTTGGTCCTGAGACCCGAGCGCCAAATTAATTTATTGCTTTGATTAAGGCTGTAAACATAATTCCTCGACGGGAGTTATTAAACGATTAACTGCTTGCCACACCACATTTACGAAGGGAGGTACCTTTTGCCACACCACATTTACGAAGGGAGGAAGACTCTTATTCTAAAAAGACTATAGGAGACGCAGTAGACGTACCTAAATCTGGCGACGTCAGAGGTGGTGACAGTCCAGCTCAACTCAATCCTACCACCAAAAAACCATCCACCATCCACATTTTATTTAATCTAGGAATCGCCAAGCTCTTCCATCTAGCGTCGCCTGGAGCCAGTACTATTTGTCTTTATTTTAAAGAGATCGATCTTAACACCTGATCTAGGGTTTGCCAAAACAGCATTTCTCAGCAAGTGGTCAACACTTTGGATACCCACGGTCCATAAATTCTACGAGCTCTGTACCTACTCCACCCAATGCCATAACAGATCCGCAAATCGGGACGTGCATTGAGCTTCGAATACCTACCTAGGATGGTCTGGTAACTGGTTCTTCTACGGGTTTTCTCTCTTCATAGACCTGACCTGATTCGACGGTGGAAATAAAATATAAGTTCCTCCATCGCTTACCTCATGATACAAGAAACTACTAATGCCCACCGATCAGAGAAGTAATTTAACTCGTAATTTAGATAACATGAATAATAAATATATGGGTGCAGCAGCAGTGGTCTGATGGGCCTTAGCCAAATATATATAAACAGGGGTACGGGCCTCGAGGCTTGGCCTCCAGCTTACCTGGGAATAGGCACGGGAAAGACCACTTCCCCGGTAGTGCTCTAAATATTTTTTCCACATAGTAAGTAGGTAATGTTTTAAAGAGAAACATATTATGTGCTTACACCTAGTATATTTCAGGAGAATTGAACATCGTTGTAGTGAAGACGTGGTGTGACATAAGACTCGAGCAACGAGCCGTTAAATTAAACAGCTTGCTACTTGTTTACGTCTGGACTCGTGCCAGCGCCGAGATTTAAGAAACTGCTGACGCTGTGGGGAGGTTTTGAGCTATTCACACTAATTAGTAAAACGCCCAGCCGTCATTGCATTACAGCAGTTCAAACCTTTAAATCCCTCTCTTAAAATTGTGTAGGACTGTTGTGAGCAGTGGAAAATTGGTGACGATTATCATGAGGACGAGTACCTATGGATAGGATGTCATTTTCTTATTGGACCCGTTTTTTTTTGTGATTAAAAGTAGGTATTATGCGAGGTTTAGATTAGCGACTAAACTTGCAGAAGTTAACATCTGAAAGCTATTCCTATAGTAGGTATTTAAAACAGTCACTTCAAACTCACTAAATAAAGTAGAAATACTTAAATTCCAAAATTGTTCCAAAAGTCAACATCTGCAAGTTTTCTTGCTAAACTGTACCTCGCTTTACGTTATAATGTCGTCCACTTTCACTGTCTAACTACTTACACTCGATTTTACTATTTTGAAAAATAAAAACAAACACTTGAATTTATTTGCAGAATCTCATCTCACAGTCTCATCCATACAAACTTTCTCTTTTATATTATGGTGTGTTAACTTACCCAAAGAAGGCGTACTGACTACTGATGCTCGTCGAGCATCAGTACGCCTCGTACACCAGGGTTGCCAGATATTTGCCATTTGAATTCGCCCAATTTTGCCTGCTGAGTAGCCTAAATTCGCCCAATTTTTTTTTTGCACAAGTAGCCTAATTCGCCCAAATCTTTGTATCTAACAGACCTATATTTTAGGCCCAAATAGATCCTATACCTTTAAACGAAATATATTATATATATTTCTATATAATTTGAATCTCGAATTATTTTCATGAAATTTAGTGTACTAGGAATCTAGCTAGGATTCATTTTTAGGAAAGTCGAGTTTACATTTAATAAAAAAATATATGACTCCTGCTGCCCTCTATTGGCCAGTAGTAATACTGCCGAACGAAGCACGGTCACCCAGATATTATTTATTTATTTATTATAGATAGGTACCAATTACCAAACTATAACTTATGGTGGGGTCATGTTCTGTATTTACACTTGCAGTAATAATAACTGTTTTCTATAGTTCGTTATACATTGCTACTTTAATTTATCATTCAAGTAAAATTTTGTGGAAAATCTTTCAATGGATAAAATAAAATGTTTTATAATAAAAAAGCTTGATGAAGATCATTGAGATACAGAATACCAAAGTAAACATCCAGGTGCAAAAATTCAAATTTTATTCAAATTTTATTATTATTACCCACACGAATGAAATTGATACGGATACGTGACATAACATTCCGTCGCTCTGGGCAATTGCGTTATATCGAAGTGTCACTTCATTTGTCCGGCCAGTATAAAGTATAGTAAAAGATTTGTGTCAAACGCACTTATGTATCTCTATCTCATTCCTACAAATAGTAATTGCAATACGTATGAAAGCAAACAGCATGGAAAGACAAAAAACCTGATATTACATACGTTTGTAACGAAACTTTCGTTACAAACGTATGTAGAAGAATAATTATATAAATTTTGGTCAGCCATCATTAGCCTAAAATCGCCCGTTTCTATTTTCCAGGTAGCCTAAATGGCTACCGGTAGCCAATCGAGATTTTTGGTCGCCGATTGACCCCCCGAGGTAGCCTAAATGGCGATAATTCGCCTCATCTGGCACCACTGTCGTACACCTCGTCAAGACTTCAATACATACGTCAAATGTCATGTTTCTACTCTTTACTTCAAACATGGCAAACTTATCGCTTAACGTCAGTACCAGTAGGACTTTTTTTGTACTGAGCCAGGACATTGTACTGGCTCAGTACAAAAAAGAGGCTACTCTTACAAACTCTTTTTTAAGTCATGTCCTACCCAACACTACATCTATCGAACTGCATCGAATTAAAATCGAAGTAGGTATACAGATACTGCTATAATTATACAGTGCGACAAGGATATCTTGCCGCGCGGACAAAATCGGTACTAACGCCACTATCTTGTGATACTGTTTGATAGTTCGCTCTGTCGGTATATCGCTATCGTATGTTGTGTTGTTTTTGCATAATATTATGAACCTAGATAAAACTAAAATCTGAGGAAATTTTATTTTCTGTCTGCCTTTATTCAATAACAACGCCCTCTTGTGAGTCCTGGACTCCTGGCAATGTCATTCAAGCTTTGATTATATAAATATACAAGCATTCAAGGGCCAAGAGAGTCTTTTCGGACTGTACATATTTTTATCTAACTTAACCTACCGCAAATTCAGGCTAAGTTCCCGTAAACGAATTTTTGAGCAATTCTTGCAATTCATGCTGAAACACGTGGACGTACAGAGAGGTTGTTCTCCAATATTTTGATAATTCAGGGGCTCGAGGGTCGGGCCTCAGGACCGGGGTTACCTCGACCGATCACTAGACATTTTATCAAGTTTAAGATTTACAAGTTAAGCCCTAAGCCTACACTGCGCATATCGCATTTATTTGAATTACTAATTTACCGAACACGGCACTATAGTCACAAGTTAACTTTCAGTGTCAGAATGACGTTGATATTGTCAAAGTCAGTTGTCACTTGTCAAATGTCATTTAACGATATCAACAATGTGTTGTCATGTCTGATGTCAATGTTTACTTGTCATTAAATTTCGCACGCATTGTGCAATTTTTTTTACTCGATAATTTCAGCAAATTGATATCAAGCTATCTAAACATCTTGATTGTTCCTTTAGAAATATTTTATAAAAGTGGTTGTTAAACAATTATATCAAGAAACCCAAAAATGAGGCTAGTAGACTCTGCAAAGTTGTTGGAGCTTCAAAACAAACCTGCGAAAATTCGTAATATTTGCATCGTGGCCCACGTGGATCACGGGAAAACTACTTTGGCGGACTCCTTGATATCCAGCAATGGTATCATATCGCAGAGAATGTCTGGCAAGCTTCGATACATGGACAGCAGGCCCGACGAGCAGGAGAGAGGTATTACCATGAAGAGCAGCAGTATCGCCTTGTATCATGCTTTAGACAAGGAGGAGTACCTCGTAAACCTTATAGACTCTCCGGGGCATATCGACTTCTCGAGTGAAGTGTCTACAGCAGTCAGATTATGCGACGGAGCTATCGTTGTTGTGAGTATACCCATGCAACCATTCTATATTTTGAACAATCAATGGTTTCTTACTCTATAAGTTATAAATTCCACTTTTTCGAAATATGAATTAAGAGGTTGTTGCATAATTTATTTAAGAGTAGATGTATAATTTAATTTGAAAATTAACCTTTGTTAGAAAAGGATTAACTTCATACAGATCGTTCATCATACATAGCACTCCGATACTAGTATTAGTAGCATTAGTTCTTAGGGTAGGTATGCTTTCTATACAAGAGGCTGATCATTATTATTTGAATTTATTATTTTCTCAGGTTGATGTAGTTGAAGGTGTATGCCCCCAAACAAGGCTCGCTTTAAAACAAGCGTACTCTGAGAACATCAGGGCAGTTCTAGTATTGAACAAAATAGATCGACTCATTGTAGAGATGAAGATGACAGCCCTCGATGCGTATGTTCACATCTCTCAAGTGTTGGAACAAGTTAATGCAGTGACGGGAGAGCTCTTTGCCTCAGAAGTGTTGGAAAATGAGACTACACTGATTGATAAACAGGTAAACTGTTCTGTTTCCCTTTGTTCTTATTTTCTTTTGTTGTTTATTATATATAGCTTAGTTCTAATTGGAAAATTTGAACTATTGTGAACTATACTTAAGGAATTTCAAATCAATTTATTTCCAATTTTCATCTAATTTGTTTAACACGAAGCTTGCAGAAATACAAGCTTTTGTGTTTTCAAATTTCCTATGTCATTATGCTGTTATCACTTACTTGGTGTGTCTCAAATACGCAGACGTGTAGCGAGCCGCTTATTTAGTAAATAGTGGCATCAGTGTTAGAGCTGCAGGCAAAGTGTTAAGAAATGGTTCATAAAAGGCTAGTTCGGAAGCTTGTTTATTTTGTGTTATTCATATGTGTAATAATGTTAATTTACAGCCCGATAAGCCAAGGCCTAAAGATGACAGTAACGTGTATGACTGGACCTCTGCATTGGAAGACGCTGATGATTCTCAACTATATTTCTCCCCTGAGCAAGGCAATGTAGTATTTGCTAGTGCTATTGACGGATGGGGTTTTACTGTTCATACGTTTGCTAAGCTTTTCTCAGACAAACTTGGTAAGTAGTTTTTTATTCTAACTGTGAGGCTGTACAAAAATAGGTCAATCAATATGTTTTGCAAAGCACTAAGGATATATTATTTTGTAGAGCATGAATAGGTAAACATGGGAAGTTAAAAATTCTAACTGAAATAACTAAACCTTGTGAAATATTATACAAAAAAACATAGGTTCAATTAATATGCATTAAGTCAACTAGCTTGTGTCCACTGCTCCTCCTGGATGAAATTCCGGTGTCCCTAAGATGCGTGTTTCTGGGATAAAAATTTAATTAGCCTTTGTATTATTTTAGGTATCATCTATCTCCATTCCAAATATCAGACTAATTAATCATGATATCAATAGATGCAGCCAAAGTATATACTTAACTTCTGAGTTTCATTACTTTATATTTGCTTTTGATTTCAGGTGTTAAAGAAGAGTTATTGAGGAAAGTTCTTTGGGGAGATTTTTATTTGAACTCAAAAACTAAACGCTTCATGAAAGGAGCTCAAGAAAAAGCAAAGAAGCCCCTCTTTGTACAAGTCATATTTGACAACCTATGGAATATTTACGAAACTATAGTTTTAAGAAATGATAAAGAAAAAGTGCCAGTTATTTGTGAAAAACTTGGTATCAAATTAACAACTAGAGATTTGAGACACACAGACAGTAGGATACAACTGCAGTCTTTAATGATGCAGTGGTTGCCGTTATCAAATACAGTATTAGATATGGTGTGTACCAAACTTCCCTCGCCAAAAGAAATTTTGGCAGAAAAAGTTGAAAAATTAATGTGCTCACGCATTCGAGATTTTGAATCTTATCCAGAAGAAACAAGGAAACTTAAAGACGACTTCTTAGCCTGTGATAGCAGTAACGATAGACCTGTGATTATTTTTATATCTAAAATGTTTAGTGTTGATAAATCTGCTTTGCCTGAGAACAAACCAAAAACATTAACACCTGAAGAAATGGCTCTTAGAAGAGAAAAAGCCAGGCAAATGCGTGAAGAACTCAAAAACAATGTGAATTCCGAAACTGTGCCTGTTACAAAGGAAAACAAATTGGAACAAGAGGAAAAAAACACAGAAAAATGTGCAGAAGATGATAAAGAAAAGGAAGAAGAAAACCAAAATGCATTTATAGCTTTTGCTAGAATATTTAGTGGTAGGGTAAAGAGAGGTGACAAAGTCTATGTCCTTAGTCCAAAACATGATCCCTCCCAAGTGCTACTTAAAAAGGACTTTCAAATAGATCCTAATAAGAAACTAAAAGATTTGCAAGCTGATGAACACATCACATGTACAGAGTGAGTCTAAAGATGTAGATGACGAAATCATTGTAGTGAATTATATTTTTTTAATTGTATAAAATTTTTTTTGCAGGATCAAATCGCTGTACATATTAATGGGTAGAGAGTTAGAACATATTGAAGAGGCTGTGGCTGGGAATATTATAGGTTAGCTACATTTTGGGTGTAATACTAATATTAAATATTAATGTCAGGCCACCACATAATGGGTTTGAGTACTTAGCCTTATGACTTATCTACAATCAACAGGTTTCTATGATGATATTAGATAAGTCATATTATAGCAACACCAAGTTGGGTCGTAACTGCTAAAATTAATTACATATCCTATCCAGATTTGCCTTATTGTATACCTACCATATGTTCCATAAAAGTTAAATGTCAAATTTCTTTTTATGGTAGATCAAATCTGAAAAGGATAATCTATTAATTTCGACAGTTAGGACCGCTAACTCATATTCAAAGGAGGGTATACCTTTTTGACTTTATAGAGCTTCAAAACGTTTACGGGGGGTTTTTGGCAGCTTTTCTGTCCGCTTAACTTTTTCAAAATGGCGCGCTTTTAAAATCAGCTGATGTGCGCCAGCGCCATCTGAAATCACCATCCGTGTGAAACGTTCTTTATTTGAGCCATAGACAATATTATAATAGACATTACAATAAAATGCTAACAGATAATTCATAATTTTAAAAATGATATTGGATCGCGTCATTTAAAAAAAATTTTGTTTTTTAAATATAATATGATTTGCAGGTATTGGAGGCTTAGAGGATCACATACTCAAAACAGCTACTCTAAGTAGCACCGTAGCGTGCCCGGCGTTCAGTGAGATACAGTATGCGGCGGTGCCAATTTTAAGGGTAGCTGTAGAACCCAACAACCCTTCGCACCTACCTCAGTTAGTTAAAGGTGAGACCACGCTTGATCCTGGATATTTGTGTTATAACAATAATTATTTTGCTATACTGCAATATGTAAATCCCTGATGCATCGCTTTTGGACGAAATTAATAAATATACTGTAAAAATAAGATCAACCTTATTGACCCATTATAAACGTATCAACGTATTTTTTTTTCACATAATTTAAAGAACACCGGCTCACCATTTATTACAAAGACTGCTATCTCACCTGATGGTAAGTGATGATACAGCCGAAGATGTTATCGTACTAACTTGGAAAGGGTAAGTAAACTCACCCCAATGGTTTCTACATAGCATCGCACCGGAACGCTAAATCGCTTGGCGGTACTTCTTTGCTGGTAGGGTGGTAACTAGCCACGCCCGAAGCCTTCCACCAGACCAGACCTGAGCCAATTTAGAAATTATAAAAGTACAAAGTGGCCCAGGGTGGGAATCGAACCCGCAACCTCCCACTCAAAATTCGAGCGCGCGCCCCTGCGCCAGGGAGGTCGTCAAAACTTCTGACTTTACTTTCTGGACTTAGTCTGATTTACAAGAAGTAAACATTACTATTAACAGGTCTACGATTGCTCAACCAATCGGATTCCTGTGTCCAAGTGTTACTACAAGAAACCGGGGAGCATGTTTTGGTGACGGCCGGCGAAGTACATCTGCAAAGGTGTCTTGAAGATCTCAAGTAAGTATTAAAGTAATTTTTTATAAACAGAAAATGCCTAAATCATACTCCTTCAGGGAAAACGAAGGTTACGTCGAGCTTGCCCACTAAAAACTGTCTGTCAGTTTCCATGATCGACCTGCTGGAGGGAGTACGGGATTCACTTTCGTATTCACCACACTAGTTAACTGGGCACTTCCTCATATATTTTGTACTTAAATTAACAATAGGACGTGATACAAAAGCCACGTGTAGTGTACGCCATTAACAGAGTTTTATGATAAAGTATAAAGTAAATTGAGTACGTAGTGCTGGGTTAAATTCCCGGCTTCGGTCCTTTTTGAATTGTCTGAGGTCTGGTTTGGTGGGAGATTTCGACCACCGCTAGTTAATATATTCCTGCTTGATGATGTGGAGCAACCAATATAGGTTATGTTCCTTCCAAGTTAGGTCTAAATCTACGTCTTAGATTTCTTTCCCTTCGGTAATTTAGTTTTAGTAACTTTCAATATCTTAATCAACTTCGTATTGTTCCAGGAATTTATACGCCAAAATACCAATCACATCCTCAGAACCAATAGTTCCGTTCAGAGAAACAATAGTGGAACCGCCAAAAATAGATATGGCTAACGAAGAAATCGACTCGCAAAACCTAGACAATGAAACAGAAAAAGATCCATTAATAACGATATACACTAACAACAGACACAGTAGAATAAAAATACGCGCTAAACCGTTGCCAAATGAAATTACGTACTTACTAGACAAGTCTTCCGACCTATTGAAAGCTATATCTCAACACATCAAAGCATTACAGGGAATGTCTGAAAATGAAAAACTCGAAAGTAAATTGGAAAAATTGCACATAAACGGAAAACACAAACTCTCGGATAGAATGTTGAAACTTATAGAGGCTTTCAAGTCCGAATTGCAAAGCATATGTTCGAAACTGGCACCAGAATGGAGGGACGTTGTCAAGCAAATTTGGTCGGTGGGCCCCAGGAATTGCGGTCCAAATTTGCTTTTGAATCAAACGCCGGATTACAAAACTAAGTATCTTCACCATGAAAAGGAGTTGAAGGAAGATCCTAGGTTCGAATACGAGAGTAGTTTTGTGAATGGGTTTCAGTTGGCGACACTCGCCGGACCTCTTTGTGAAGAACCGATGATGGGTGTTGCCTTTTGCGTAGAGGAATGGAGCTTGGATAAAGTGGAAGAAGATAAGTCTTACACCTATGGACCTTTATCAGGTAAGAAACCTGAATAAGTTAAAAATTCAAAATTTTGTGGATTTAAAATGTGTAGAAGTGTATAGTATTCTGGTAGTTACCTTTTATTTGATACCCATTTATAACAAATAAAAGGGCTTGACTGAGTAACTCCATTTTTATAGATCGATAATAAAATTAATCTGAATTTCTTTCGACATTGACCATGGATGTATGGAATTCGGTACCAGACTGAATCAAATAGAAACTTTATTCTTTATAGATTACGGTCTCCATAACTGTACTATATTTTTTTTTATAAAAATCCGGATCCAAAGTAATAGGCAAATGAACATGTACTTTTCAATAACATCTTTAGGACAGGAAATGTACATTGAAAAGTGGTAACCTTTAGCCCATTAAATTACATTCCAGACTAGAAAAACTAATATATTTTTTTTAATAAAATTAACGTTTGTAGTAAAACATTTAAAACTGTCGTGGTATAGCTAGTGCTATAACCCATTCGCAGAAACTTTGCCGATAAATTTCCCCTACTTCATACTATCGACGTAGTTTCTGCGAAACTTTCACTCTTTCAAAATCGCTTATGTTTAATTCGAATCGTTGTTGCTTGAGAGAGTGGGACGCATCATCGTGGATCGAAATATCTATAAGCAAGTTGTTTTTGTGTTGACAGGTCAAATAATGTCAGCAGTCAAGGAGGGGTGCAGAAAAGCATTCCAGGCTCAACCGCAGAGGCTAATGGCTGCCATGTACTCGTGTGATATAGTTGTCGACCAAAAAGTATTAGGTAAGTGGTTGAATATACTGGGAGCTTGAAAAAAAATTTAAAAATCGAAACGTTTTTGACGAAATAACGAAAATTTGAACGTTATTTCAAACACCAATCAGCGGAAATAACTTTATTTTCGCCATTTTGGTGCTGATTGTTGCGTAAGCTGGTGTGGGCATCCAGGGAACTAAAATAAAATGAATTTAAAAACTATGGTAAATGTCAATTTTAGTACCGTGGACCTTCGACGGGGGCGCTTCAAATCGGCACAAAAAAACTGACAGTTTTACAGGATAGTTAGTCCAGCGTACTAGTATAATTAAATAGAGGTCAGTGCTTTAGGGGTACAAAGGTATAAAAATACTGGTATCCTCTTCAAAATATCTTTTCTGGAAAAGAAAAGCACTTTGTATGCTTGTCAAATTAGGTTAGATTATTAGGTATGTGTTTACTAGAATTAAATCGATATTAATTTAATTATTTAGGTTTATTATTTTGTAGCTACTTAAATAAGAGAAATCAAGTTTTCAATTCGTTTTATTTGTTATTTAATTACAAATATTGTAATTAAAACTACTATTTACAAAGCGATTGTTCTAAGTATGGTTCGAATATAAATAGTACATATATGAAACTAAACCTTAAAACTATAAATGCATCGAAATACACAAAAACCACTGAGCGTCGTATCACATTTTTTTTGTGTACACTTAACTAATATTCACCAAAAAAATCGCCATTTATATCGGCGATGACTAAGAAGATCGTAATGTTCGTTTTTTACTTAATCTATGGCTGTCTTTTCCTGGCAGATAATGAGAACTTAAGTTTAAATAATACTATAGAATACGTCTTATGATATAAAACATACTGTTGAGAATAAAAGGTACTAAATCGTTACTACAGTCTAAGTGCGTATTTGCGTCAATCTCGCCACATCGATAAAATATTTGGCAACACAAATATAATCAATCAAAGTCTTAGTTGAGCTTTCCCAATGACAAGGTCTTGGGAAAGCTTATCAAAGAATCTTATATTTTCCTAAGTAGTGTCCTGGGGCCCTACCACCATCTCCTATAGCAGTATTATTGTAATATTGTTTTTAAAATTTCATACTGACATTGTATGAAAATTTCAAAACAATATTACAATGATACTGCTAGAAGAGATAGTGGTACGGCCCCTGGACTTAGGAGTTTTAAGCGTGGGAATAAAGCCTACAGAATCAAAAAAATAAAAAAATTCAATAAAAAGTGGCGCCAACTGGTGATGGAAATTTTCGTTACACCTAATTTGGAGAAGCGGCTCTAAGTAGAAAAAATGTTTTGAATGATAATGATAGTGTTATGTATCTGCGAAAGTCTGCTGTTAGTAATATTGGGCTCATACAGTGATCGTAAAAATGGCAGCAGATGACCCATTTGTCTGACGACTTTGATAAGCTATTGGAAAAATCGTGTACAAGAGCAACCAGACACCGAAGTAAATAAGTAATGACATGCTTATAGGGTACGTCCATCAGTGGGCGTGTGAGGTCTCATAAACAAGAAGGAAGATCTGCATGATTTATGATGTCCTAATACTTATAAGTCTGTTTGTTAATTTGATGTATCCATCACTACAACCAATATGATCTCTGATTTTAGACTATCGAATATAATATCGATGATGCGGTTCAACGCGAATACACACGCAACCAAACACAGATGTATAATATCGAGTATTTCTCAGGCCGAGTAATTCAATCATTAACACCAAAAAAACTTACCAACTAACTGGTACAAGAAAGCTAAAGCGTATTGAAATTAAATACCATCTTACGCTCCGAGTTTACGTTGAGCTCAACGAGGCGGCTAGCGCGGCCGTCTTGAGTTCAACCTACTTTTCACTAACAATAACATTGGTTTCTTCTTAATTGATCCAATGCAATGATCGCGCCAGTTCTTTTACCTTGTGCCATGGGAACGGCGGGTATTCCGAAGTCGTTCGCCTAACGCGCGAGGCTCTAGATCGCCTATTGTAATAGTTGGAGTCTAAATAACTATGCGACTGGTATCGGTTGTAAACCGGCTTGTCGTATGAATGCGGCTGCGAATAGTCCACTTTGTACGTGCTCGTTGTGGTGCTCTGGACGCCGGCTGGGAATCTGTTTGCGCTGTAACCTGAAAGTTAGAGAATTTACGATATTAATAAACAAAGAGTCTTTTTGGAAAGATATCTGTAGACATTGGTAGCGATTATGTTCTGAAATTTCTAACTTCAGCGGGTCTAAAAAGTCTAAAGACCTGTTATTCTTTTCCTCAATGACTATTGTGAAAGGGATAGTAGATTTTTACACACACTAAATTTAGAAATTTTACAGAATCGCTACCGCCTACCACATACATTTAACCTATGTATACACGTACATTTTACGTCATACTGATTCCAAAAAGACGCTAGAAAATAACATTTTACCTACAAACTTATTAGACCTAACCAATTTAGAAATTATATTTTTTTTTGTGTCGGGATTCGAACTCGCGACTCTACTCGAATCTGAGCGCACCAGGGAGTGCATCGCGTTTAAAAAAATCTCTAAAGACTAAGACAAACTAATTGTTTAGTTGCATATCAAGGAAAATATCAATAATAATAATTTGTAAACTTTGTTTTTGGTTTTCCAATTTTCTATGTTTAAAAGTACTTTGTATTCCCGAATAGGCAACATTATCTCTTTAAAATCCTTGAAACATTGTACGAGAGTACTTCGAATATCTTTTTCAATTCAAGTTTACGACACAATCCTTTCAGATAAGTCGACGGCCTTTGCCCTAAGCTAGGCAATAAAGCATTAAACCCATTCGCTCTATTCGCTAATACGTCCGTAAATCACCGCTGCAGTCTTCATAAAGTACCGTGTATTAATGCAAGCGATATGGACGTTTCTAAAAAGGAGATAGCGTTGGCCAGTATACTCACCAGTATAGCTCGTCGGTCGCACGCACATCATGCCGTAAACTCTTATTCCAGGTACCGACGCGTACGTCGGTTGGTCGTGAGACATCGGCCCCTCTGCGAGATTAAATAATCTTTTATCTCCCAAACAAGCACAGTATATCTTTAGTCGAAAGAATACTACAGTTACATTTTGTCTTGAAAGTTTTATCTCGGTAACTCTTTTTGCGGCGGAATAGTAAAACATGTTGCGGGATTTGAGAATTATTACTGTACGGGGCAATTTATTATGATAGCGTTGTTTTTTTGCAGCGGTTGAGATTGAAATGTGGAAATTGCAACAAAAAAATCAATAGTGAAAGAATTTGTACTGGGCAATGTAAGAATTGATGTGTTCAAAAATATTTTTTTCTGGCACTTATTGCCAAGCCGTTCAGTCTTTTTCCTGGGTTCAATTCACAGGTAAATTGGACTTTGGCAACTTTTATGCCTTCGTGGCAGCCAAAATATGTTGCCACAAACACACTTGCCGCAGTGAAGAACGAAAAAAATGGTAAGGGAATGCAAAATTCTCAATTTTGCATGATTGAGATTTTTTTGAATGTGTTCTCAAAGTTGTATAAGACTACCGCATTTGTCCAACCATAATGAGAAGGGTTGGCCATAGCCCATGGCCACTAACCCCTCTCATTATGATAAGAGTCTATGTTCAGTAATGGCCATCGAAAAGGAACACCTCTGAGGGTTTCCACAAGACAGCACTTGTTGGATGGAAGTATAGTGCGGTCAGAGTATATAATATGTATTTAACAAACTTTTATTGAACTTGCTATGTAAGTGTTTCCGGGAGGATTCTTGCAACTTTATTTTGAAGCAGATATTTTCAATGCATAGCTGTGTGATGTCAACTTAAATCCAACATGGCGGATCACTCAAGGTGGCGGATCAGCATAGATGTAGACGGATCAGCAATTTTTAACACTCCTACAATATAGTTATCTAATTGAAGAGTTTGCTGCGAGGAATACAGACTAATTGACGTACTAAAATTTACTCACCTAAAATATGCGTATCCGGACACCTGCATATCACTAAATAGTGTGACTTGCCGGTCCTTATGTTCTGCAATGCTAAGAGGGACCAGTCTCGGGGCGCGCGGCACTCCCTCATCTCGGAGACAGCTTCGCACGTCTTCACCAGTGTCACCGCCTTCTTCGCGTACTGCAATGTAATTGAGATTTATCGTTCAATATGCGTTATAAATCACCCAGGTACCCCTTATCTAGGACAAACTTTAGTCTGCCCGCTTATAAAAGTTATAATATCGCATCGTTATTCATGTCGCATATTCTCTGCAATCTCGTTCAAAGCTGCATTTTTCTGTACGTATAAATTAAAATGTTCCTTATAATCCTTTAATATTATCATATGATTATTGGGAAATTAAATAAAGGATTGTAAGTTCATTTCATGTAAATCCTTGGGACTCTTGGGAGTGATATTGAACTCCTGTAATTATTATACTAGTTTAATAAGTCTTTAAGAGCTATTGTGAAACGGTTATAACAACAAAACAAAACCCGGCTAAGTTCGTTGTGGGCTTGTTCTCAGTGCAGGGCGCGTTTGAACCCTCGTCAACTTAGTTTTAAGTCCACTTATAGTTATCACCATATAATATGTAAGTCACAATTAGTGTCATATTGACTTTTTATAATAGTCGTTAGGTTTTTAGGGTTCCATACCAAAATGGTAAAAATGGAACCCTTATGGTGAGACTTTCTCCGTCCGTCTGTCACACTCGATTATTTCAGTAACTATCGAAGCTATCGACTTGGGAATAGTTTTAAGTACTAGTGACTCAACGTCATAGCAATCATAAAATTTTGAAAATCATTTTTATTTTTATTTTTAATTGATATTGGAATTGAGAGTCACAAGAACAACCTCAAAAACGAATAAGTATGTAGATTTCATGCAATTAGTGATGTATTTGTATTTCCCACTGGAGAAGAGCGAAGACGTTTCCAACCCGGACTATTTTTCTCAAGCCAAAGTAAATGACACGCCATTAACGAGCAAATTACCCGTTACACATCTAACGTTCGCATTGCACGGAATCTTAATTAACCTTTATCTATTGACGGCGCCGCCGCGGCAATTAATTAAAGTTCCACCGTAACACGGGGCCCAGTGTGAATGGTCCCTTTTAGGGCGGCCGTGGAGACTACTCCGTTAGGTTTTAAATCCTGCCTTCAGTTCACCGATATGAACCTAAGGATGAGTCCATCTGAACATTTTACGCAAACCTTCTTCAAACAACAAAAAAATAGAGCGCCAAGTGTGAAATTTCCCGCTGATATGCCACAATATGGCGGAAACCGTCCCTGTGGCAACGCGCCTGCGGACTAATATGAAAATGAAAATCTTTATTTTTCACAAACGCCTAATTATAAGCTCTTATGAAAAGTTAAAACTCTACCGCCAGGTCCGAAAAGCACGTTTGCAATGATCTGTGGCGTGGTGTGTGGTGGTGATGATGTGTGTGGTGGTCCATAAACAATACTGGCGGTCGGCTTACTACTGATGCCGTTGGTATCAAAACATTTTTGACACCAGTAAACTGGCGCTTTTTTGCTCGGTTCGCCGCGTCCTGTGTATATGTCTATTCTTCAGTCTCACCTTCTTTTTGGAATCCGTTGTAAGGCGCGTGGTATGCAGGTCGTCTGCGTTCAGGCTGGCCGAGCAAGGGTCCCTGTATCGAGCTGGGCACGCGCATAGTGGTTGCGTATAATTCAACCGCACGTACACCGCGTTGCACACCTGAAAGGTTAGGTAAGGTTACATGTATAAACCGTAACTAAGTATTACTGTACAACCTGGAGCCCTACCACTATCTCTCATAGTAGTAATGCTGCCGTACTGTTTTAAAAATTTCATACAAACATACTATGAAAATGTAAAACAATACTGCAGCATTACTGCTATAAGAGATGATGATACGGCCCCTGATTAGCGATTGTGATTACCTACGTATTGCTTACAGCTCAGCAGCTATGTTGAACCCTTTTTGAAGTGAAAAGTTAAGTAGCGTTGGGAAAAAACATTGAACTCGCGGCACCGTTACCGTAACCAACACCAGACACTTACGTAATTGTTCAAGTTTTCACTCCCGGAGTACCAACTGCCACTTCATTTCTTTTTACTCATAGTCATAGACCATAGTTGTTCATTGCGACTTTTAATGATGGTAAGTGATGATGCTTCCGAAGATGCTATTGTGCTAACTTTAAAAGGGGTAACCAACCTCCAACGGTCTCTACAGATCACTCTAGCGGAACGCTAAATTGCTTGGCGGTGCGTCTTTGCCCAATCTGATCAGAATTTTGAAGTTCTATAAAATTCCAAGGTGGTCCTTGGCGAAAATAGAACCCGCGGCCTTCCACTCGCATTCGAGCATGTACTAACTAACTGCGCCATCTTCAAAGAAACCTAAATTTTGAGTGGGAACTAAATATCGTCATATTCGATTCAGCCCACTCTTGTTTAGACATAGTGGCGTGACTCACAAAATCATATCGTAAATGGTTGTATACGACTATTTATAATCTCTATTTGCACAATGTCGTGCCACGACAAAAAAGGAATTCTGAACACACTATCTATACAGTAAAAGCATAATACCTTTCATATGAAAGCTTCTATGAATGTTGATGGTTCTTCGATTTAAATACGAATAGCCAACTCTACATATTATAGGTACGCGAATAAAATATTTCTCTGAATGAAGAAATTTCATTACCTGTTGAATAGCGCATTCCGGTAGTAGATAGATGTGTTGATTGTGAGGATAGTAATGGTACTTCGTCGGCTTTGCTAGAACCGAAGTGGATCCCGCGGGCAAAGGCACCGTCTGTAAGCAATGACATTTCAAATGATAAGCGAATACGTTCCAATGATGAACGCTCTAACACTAAAGAGGTAATCATAGTTGGCGGCATTCTTTTTTTCCGTAGGAAGAAAATCTCATAAAGGCGATCAACGAGTCTGTCCGCGAAATTCAAAATTTCGTGTTTTTTTTGCAATTTATACGCTAATTACATATAAGGCGGTCAATTTGCGGAAATGGAAGTATCATCTTTACATGTTTATATAAAAATCTTTGCATAAAAATGTATATCCTAGGAAATTAGTCCGAGTATCGAGTTGAGTAACTCTCAAATCTCTGACTAATTTCTTTAACTCGACACTTTCCAGCAGATTTTATATTAACACGTGATACTGGAATTTCGCAATTTGACTGCCGTAAGCCTATTATTTCTTATTAGCTTAAAAATCGCGAAAAACCACAAAACCACAAAAAAATTTCGCGGGCACATCCGAGGCTTCGCTGGGAGAGATGATATACCAAGCGAACTACGGACTTAAAACGTCCTATGCTCTCTGGACATTCTTCCCGAAACCGCATAAAAAGCATTACTTCGGGAAAAAGGCTGTCTGACAGTTCTAAAGTTGCTGTGCTCGTTGCCCGTTCTAGTTGTCGTTTATACTCTTCTCCCCATAATGGTCTATTCTATAACATATAATATTTGCTCCCTTGTCGGCATCTTTTATACTCGTGCAAAAATGCACACGGCCATCGAAAGCGTTAATTCATGTCTTGTCATTAACAGCACTAACAATGGTGTGAAAAATTGTGAGGTCGTCGTCACTTCCCGTTCATCTTTTATGGGATTTTACGCGATTACGCGATTCATTCAATTATCTCCAAATTGATTTATAACTCTACCATAAATATTAATAAAGCTCGTTCCCAAAACGCCTGATAGTGTGAAGTATTATTTATCATTGTTTTACAATGATCAAAGTTTATGAATTTTATAACGAGTATTTTGTGGGATGTTATCATTTTATAGCTGAGTTTACTCCTGACTTACTGTAAGTGGAGGGCGCTTCGGAACCCTCGTAAAGGTTTTAGCCAATACTTACATGAAATAAAGTTTTTAATTTAGACGTAAGCAAAATATATTCCTATAGAGTTGAATAAGAAAATAGCAGATTTATTGAACTTTTTTACTGATAAAAGCAATTGTAAAAAAACCTTTAGTGACTCAGAGATTACAGTTACATTGGTTTAATCAGTTAGTTATTCTTTAAGCGATTATTTAGTTCACCTGCTGTGTCATTCATATATTTAGATAAATATCGCCTTATAACTGATCAAGAAATCGCCTTAACTGATCTGTTGATTCATAAGTTGACGTGAGATTGAATGTTTTTTTGACTGTACACATCTGTTTTGTACTCGTATGGAACGGATTGTAGGTAATCAGATTCTGATAAATAGTAATTAACCACACCGCACACGGTTTGAAATATGCAAATGGGTTACAAATTTACTCAAAGTGGCCGTATCAAATGAATTGACCCATTTTATTACGGGGAATATAACATTTGTTTCTAAATATCTAAACGTAATCAAATCTACTTTATATTGTCTCCTTTATCATACAAAGAGACATAGAGTTTGAGCCTTTACACTGCTACAATGTGAATTAGAGGATTTCTATATGGATTGGTCTACTTATTTGCTAAATGGCTGTGCTTTGTTAAATTTAATTTTTTTTTTGTTTTATGCAGCTCTATATAAAATGGGCACAGTAAAAAAACGTTTAAATAAGTAGAACATCGATAAAGTCAGCGATGGTGCACCATAAAACTGTAAATTGATAAACTAGTTTCGGAAAAGATTTAAATAAAAAAAATCAAGAGCTTGTAAAAAGCTCATACCTTAAATAAGAACCGTATCTTTAGAAAGAAGATCGTGTTTGTTATTGAATAAAGCATCAGAAGTTGGATTCGTTGCTATTTTTTTTAGTTTGTAATCGCTTCGACTAATCTCACTTTTTTGTAGAATCGTAGACCGTTCGATTCAACTCTTGCTTTTAAATAAGTCTGGTCCGTATAGATAATTTCATTGTCTAATCTCTTTGGAGTTTTCTATCGGCTTTCACTTTGTACTCGTACTGTTTATTACCTTTTTCTTATTTTGATTAGCTAAATTACTAATTAATTCAATCATTTATTTCATTGATCAAGTTTAATGAATTAAATGTTTTTTAAAGAAGAGTTTCATTGCTTTTTATGGAGTTTAAATTTACGCCGACCGATCCCGTTCAGATAAATAGAAAAAAATTAGATCTATTTGAAAAGAGTATCAAGGTTGGGCTTGTATCTTACGGTGTGTATTTTTAGAGTTCCGTATCCAAATTGACTGTCAACGTAACTGTTTGAGTTACTACTCGTCTGCTGTCTCACAGTCATTTGCATCACAGAGAAAACTTTATAAATACAAACATGCATTCTCTTCTCATACAACAAATACGATAACATAGCTCTCTTTCCACCTTACTTATTTTGAGTTGAATCTTGACATCGTATAGGTAAAATATCCACGCTCAGCTATCAGAACAATTGTTATTTTTAACCGACTTCAAAAAAAGGAGGAGGTTCTCAATTCGTCGGAATCTTTTTTTTTTTTTTCTTTTTTTATGTGTTGTATGTCCTTTGCCATCTTCAAAATAAAGTTTGGCGGTCATCTCGCAAAAACGTTCTGCCCTCAATTGCCGGTTAGATAGTATAGGTACTGTGGGACATTTTCATGTTGAAGTACTAGGGAAGTGTTTTGCAGCAGTATTTTGTTGTTGCTTTCTTCCTCCCTTTGTATTCAAGATACGGAATACTATGTGCGTGAGTGCGACTCCTACTTGTCCGTTTATTCTATGAAACAGCGGACGTCACGTCCAAGTTGGATGACCGAAACTTTTCGATAGAACAATTTAATCGTACCGCCTTTTACTCCATTTTTAATCCGTACCGTACCGCCGTCATGTCGTCAATTACGTGTTTTTGTTCTGGCTTCAAATGTTCAAAACTTTGTAATTCGATCCAACGTAAGACCCGTTACGTAAAGCAAGGTCGGAGTCGGTACGAAGCCAGATCAACCGATATGTTTACCTAAAAGTTTTAATCTCCGGTTCGCGATCTTGACATGATCCCAACTTCGTGCAACCTGCAATAAATGATCGCGATAAAATAGTTCGTTGATCCGAAGCAATAATAATTGTTGTGGATTTTACATTTGGTTCGGTTTTGTTTAGTTTATACACCGTGCTTATTCCTACTGCTGTTTTTCTCCTCTCCTTTTGGTTATTCGCTAAAAAGGTGTAAGGCTCTATATTTCTCTCAATCTATTGAAATTTTCAAAATTTTTATCATGTTACTTTAATAGAAGAAATTAGATTAGCATTTGGAATTTCTGTAAGCCCTCAGCTACAGTTATTTAGTACCTACATATAATGAAAAAGTAGGTTCGTAAGAATTGTACAAATATTTTGTAGTTTTTATGATTGACGTAAAACGGTACCTTAAACGAGTTTAAGTATACACGTGTCACTACATTTGTGTATTTTTCTAGTTTCTATCATGTAAAAGTTACAAAATATGCTCATACTCTTAAAATTAAAGTTTGTCTGTAGAAACTTGTTACGTTATTTACGAGTTAGTTACAGTTTTAATTTAAATTAAACTTAAGCGGTAGTGTGATGACTTTTATATTTGAAATTAGAGTATTTTATTGCGAAATTTAAAAATTTTTATAGTCTCTTCGTCACAATTATTTAAGGTTATTATATGATTTACTCTTTTAGAGCTTTATACTTTTTAACTATAATCTTAAATCTTTCGGAACCTATAGTATTTTTATGAATGAAATCCAGACTTCATAGTATACACTTTATTTTCCTTATTACAAGTAATAGCGTATATTACATTAAACTCCGTATTGCTTATACTTTGACATACATATGCCTTATTTCTTATATTACGATGCAATGAGTACTTTACATAGTTTTTTATTCATATCAGTACAATATCAATTGTATAGTTTTTGCTTTTGTGCTCCTCAAAACAATTCCATAATCTTTCTGTCATAGCCTACTAGATTTTTCATTGGTTTTGACTAGAGACGTTCTCATTGGTTGAGAAAAATGAGCGGGAATTTTAATTTGACCAATAACATGTAAGGTTTATTTGTTCTCTCAAAATGGTGGCAAACATTGTCACAGACAATCAAAAATATTCATAGGATTACCACAGCATATAAAATTATGCCTTTTTTTGAGCAGTCGTGTTAATAAATCATGACATTCGGCCATCCACTCTTGTGCAACCTCCTGGTGCACAATAATTAAACTCTCATCAAAGTAAAAATTCTAGGACCACTCAACTAGGCGTTTTAGTACCTATAAAAACATTGCACAAAAACTATACAAAAGATAGTATTTATTCTTACATATTGTTAACTAACTATTATGCCACCTTTATGATTAACAAAACTTTAATTTATATTTAAAACAATACTTTTCAAATACCTCATTTCACACTTCATATAGGGTTTCACTTACTTATCAATTCCCTGTATTTTGGTTATTTACAATGTCTAAATGATTTTGACTCTTAGTTACCTACGGCTTAATCTTACTAAAATACATCATCATACAAAAACTACAAAAGATGGAATATATATAAGTGTACATGTTAAGTAACCACTATTTCGCCTTTATGAGTAACAAAATTATAATTTACATTACATATATGATGTACAATATTTTTCAAATACTTTATTTCACATAGGCCTAGCCTACATGCACTTACTTAAGAATATTCAGTACCTACATTTGTTTATTTAAATATCTAAATAAATAATACTGACATTAATTTACCTATGTCCCAATCTCACTAACATAAAATAATCATGACATTCGGTTTCTTAGATTAATGAAAGTATTATTGGGTACAGTGAATTTTTAATTTAAATTTAAATTAAAGAAATTATTAACAATAACATACAGACCTACATAAAATTATACATTATTTATTGTATGCTATATTAGAAAATTATAAATGACTAACTCAAAATTGTTAAAATATCACTTCTTAGGGTCTGGAGACTCAATTAATTTAATTATGCAGATTTCAAGTATCATAATATTATATTAAGTATTTTATTGAAGCAAGTATTGACGAAAACTGACAGACTGAATTAATTTTCCAAATATTATTTATCTTTTTTTTTATTACGGTTACAGATTAAAATGACAACATTTTTTTTTTAAAGAATGTTTATGTTATTGTAGAATAACATTTTTCAAATCTTTTTCTTTAAAGTAAAAATCATAATTTTATCGTTCATATTTTCTATAGTAAAATGACTTACAATCAAAAATTAAGTACCGTCTGCGTTTTCGTGCGTTCTTAACAAAAATTACTTCAAGTCAACCTTGCATAGCATATTGTGTGTTACATACAATAATCAATGTGTTACAATCTTGTTATTAATCTAATTTCTTACAATTGTATTGAAAAACGTCGGTAAATAAATCTGATAAATAATGACAATCTCGTAACATCAACTGCCTCTCGAGCTTACCACCTCAATAGGAAATACATCTAGTTTTTTTTTTTTACATTTTATTTAGTTGTTTCCATCGTAATTTCAAATAAAAATATATATTACTCATGAAATATTGCTAATTAAAAATTGCTATTTCACTTCAGACGATTTAAGCGCCGAATTTTGAACGTTGATCACGTCATACCAATATTCAATTATTCAGCAAATCACCTCGCACTACAAACTCTGTATCATAATAGTGGTTTTATTTATAATCTGTACTAGACTATGCACTACAGACTATGTGAAATCCGGTTATTGTGCTAGTTCTGTACCTATCTATCATTTCCATATCTTCGACAATTTTGTAAGGACCTAAAATTTTAATTTTATAATTCGTGATATTATCATCTAATGTTGGATACTGAATTGACTGAAATCGAAATACTGAACCTCTATTTATTTTTTTATTTTTTTTTGCTCCATAAAATATATAAATAACGTTAAATTTATTCAATGTACAATAAACTTTACAGTTCAAGTTATTAGAGAACTAAAAATTAGAAGCTAAACAAACATGATTCAATAAAATTAAATTTAAATATTTACAAAATATATAACTATTACTGATTTTAACTATTGTTAATGTTAATGTCATCTGAACATCTTAAGTATGTTTTATGTCTAATATTGTTAACCTTGACTTCCCTAGATCTGATTGAAACATTTGGCTTGGCGGTTCGCTCGTGGATACGCGACTACGTTTAATTCATAGGGGATACGTTATGCAATCTGAATGGGCATTTAATCAGACATTATACACATTTAGAAAATCATATACATACCTACAGTCACTTAAGTTTCTTTTAACTTAAGTGTTCCATATCGTTATCTTTAGGACTGATAAAGAATATGTTCTAGGTTATTAGAATGTTTATAAGGACAGAAAAGGAGTATGTAAAGTTCGTTCCTAAATACTTCAATACTTGTGGCAACGTCATTGATAATAATAATGAAATTAAACTGTTACTCAAAATGATACGACAGGATTACTGAAGGCCTTTGTGAAAGGTTAAAAGCTCATGAATACATTTTGACGTTTCCTGATTTGTGTAATTTGCGCATAAACACTTAATACCAAAATCAATTAATGCCAAATGATCATGACCCATTTTAACACGTAGGTTTTATCATCCGGATAACTATAACAAAAATATCACAAAAAAAATTAAGCAAACCTATTCATTGGTGTGTTTGAGTTTCACAAGTCTCACTAGAAATCGTCAACGGACTCTGTTGACTGAGAACTAAATCATGCCCAATTGTTCTAAAACATTGATTATGACTCTTTTTATGGGTTTTGGGAATTTTTGACAAGATAGTCCCCTTATTAACGAATAAATACAAAGTGGCTATATCATTATTATTGGTACTAATGAAATAGCTATAAGCGACTTTTTTTCAATAATTCTGATAGTGTAGCGTCACTTAGAATTTAAGAAATATAGTATACCTAGATCTTCACGTTTCTGACAATCCATTATCCAATACTTGCGCCTTCTTTCAAATAGACTTATCTTATATAGCGTGAATGATATCATAGTCTACCGCTTTATTGCCGCTAAGATCACAGCGATTAAAAATGTCAATAATAGCATTTCTACAAACTTCCATTAGGTACTTCGTGAAATGCATGCAAGCATCTCAACCAAAATAATATGACTGTAATTTTGCTCATTTGTGAATGATTTTGGAAGCTATTCGTTCCAACTGTAACTAAGGGAAGGTAAAGAACTGCGCACCACTTTTTTTTTTTTTACAAGTTTTGTAATACAAATTGTAAGGTTTATTTTTAGTTTCCCTCACTAATGGTCGCACATTCTTTGACTAACCAGTTATTTACGCTTGCTTGATGAATCGATTCTGGAATTACATTAAGATGATCGTCGTTGCAAATTTTCAAAAAATGTTAACCACCTCGTCTGTTGTGAAGCTTTTGCTTGCTGCTGCATTGATGATTGTAAGTACTTGTTCCAACTAAAGCAACGGTTTGGTGAGCCGCAAGCAGTGTGGGAGTTGTGGGGTCCACCGACGTTGATAATCTTCATCTCGACGTTGACATCTACGTGCCTTGCGGACCAACTTCCATAGTTATGACGGGGATCGCGTTTACACGCGCTTAGCCGCGTCCGTTCACGGCTAGCTCGTTCCATGTACCTCCTTGGTGTTGACAGAGGATGCGTCCTCACGCGCTCGCCTTTGACCCGCGCCAGTCCAGCCCGTTGATCGTGTCATATTCTCGGCAAAAGAAATAAACAATGCTCAATGAATTATGTATAGGTATATATAGCAGCTGTTATATAAAAGAGATTATTCGTGAAAAATCTATTTTAGTTTTAGCAAATTATATTCAAAAATAGATCTGTATTTAATAAAACATTGTTTCAAATTCCATTCATCATTCTACCTCTATTTTATTGCCACTTTTAATTAACATGAAGTCCTAATGAGTTTACTGTCCTTTCAGAATCTTTCAATGATAGAAAATGTATAAGTAAATTTGTAGTTATTGTTATTGTTTTTAAATATCGATAAACTGCAACTGAGTACTCATTATTACCATTTTGGTACACATAACCCAAATAATTGTAGAACATACATAGTTCCATCTTGGCTCACATAACCAAGTAACTCTTGGCGCACATAACCAAGTAACTCTTGGCACACGTAACCAAGTAACTCTTGGCGCACATAACCAAGTAACTCTTGGCACACATAACCAAGGCCATTATTCATCATAGAACATACATAGTTCCGTCTTGGCACACATAACCAAGGACATTATAGAAAAAATAAATACGGCACTCATAACCGTATTATAATTTGGTCACGGCACTCTTAACTGCCAATTAATTTAATGAAAACTTTAATAAAAGAATATCTATGTTGAAATTAACTTTATCAACACTAAATCAACATTATTTAAAAACCGCTTGACAGTACTAGTAAACTCTCATCAATTGTTGTAATTGCCTAAAGCAGAAAAATAAGTGCTTCTATAGTTTAAATGAATTTTTCAACACAAAATGACTTATTATTACGAACTAGTCTATTTGATAATGATATATTATGTTAATTATATAATTTTGTGACATTTAATTTGTTCACATTATACATAGGTACTAAATGAATTATTAAATTACTAACATCTTATATTTTAATATCATGATGGCATTGTGAAATCAGGCATGTCTCAGTATGACTGTAATGTGCAGGTACTTTGAGCATAGTTTAATATACCTAATTAACGAAATTGTGCAAAAAGGGAATGATCATGTACTTAGACAATTCATAACACACATATTTTGCATGTCAATTGACGAAACATACTGGAAATTATTAATTTTATGTGAACATCTTATGTACAATGTTTCTTGCAAATAAAATTCATTTCATTTTCATTTCATTTCATTTCGTTTCATTTCATTTTCATTTCATTTCATTTTCATTTCATTTCATTTCATTTTTTCATTTCAGAATCGCATTAATTTTATTCTCATGCCATCATATCATAATCAGTGTAAAAATCTTACAAGTATACTGGGGAATTACAAATGAATTAAAATTATATTTTATTACATGAAATCACTGCCACGGTATCTCTTTCAAGAACTGTTCAGAATGGCAAAGAAATGAAAATAATATGCCAGTGTTTGTAAGAACTGTCAGTTTCTAATTTTTCTCTTTTTTTTTTTATTGATTTATATCTAGGTATAGCTTCTTAGAGTGAACTTTTTTTTTTTTTTTTTACTTTCCATGATATGAGTTAAAAGTTGTGCTTAATAAAAGTTTCTGCACTCAGATATTCATCATTAAATATTATTATTTCTGCGTTAGATAAATTATCCAAATTACATGAACTACTACTTGAAAACTTCAGCTATACCTAATAACACAGGAAATGAACAAACTACAGTCCAACAAGGCTCTCTTGGCACTTGAATGACATTGACAGGAGGGCGCTGTTATAGAACAAAGGCATCCAGGAAATAAAATCTCCTCAATTTTTACTTCAATTCTAGTTTAAAATAGTTAATAGTAGGCAAAAACAATGCAACATACAATAGCGATATACCGCTAGAGCGAACTATCAAACAGTATCACAAGATAGCGGCGTTAGTACCGATTTTGGCCACGCGCCATGATAGGCCTGTCGTACTGTACACGGCTGTGCCGATATTAATCAACTAATGCTATATCTTGACACAATTCAGTCATTCATAATTAATTATTTAATAAAACTATTTAATGCACAGACAATATGGCGTTATCGATTCAAAGCTTTACATAGTTGTTGAATGGTTGTTGATGGCGCTTTCACTAGATGGCGTTGCACGTCAATAACTCGCGATAGGTTTAGTCTTGTTTTTTTTTTTTTACAAGTTATTCATTTCAAACAAAGTTGCAATTATAATATAAGCAACAAAAACTACTCTATTTAACCAAAGCGACACCCGACATGATGCCGCCGATAAAACCCGTCTGGTTCAATAGATAATTAAGGCATTACAGAAGGAATCAAAATGTACCTACTTAGTTGCTCTAAGTTTCGACATAAGACTTCGCCATGACTATGTTCAAACAAAATTACTAACTGGCTCAACCTCGAATTTTATCTTTTCACTATGATATCTGAATATCATACAATCTACATGAACTTGGAATAATGTTTCTAAGCACATCCATATCTACCTATTTACACGCCAAGGTACAGCAGATTGTCATAAAACAGGGACTTAATTAAGTTTATTTGTATCCACTGACCTGTTAAAACATGCAACTAAATAGGGTAAATCATTGAAATGAATTTAAAATTATATCATACCTCAATATGTGGGTCTTCGGATCACGTACCACTTCTGAAGTTTTATGAATGAAATCCAGACTTCATAGTATACACTTTATTTTCCTTATTACAAGTAATAGCGTATATTACATTAAACTCCGTATTGCTTATACTTTGACATACATATGCCTTATTTCTTATATTACGATGCAATGAGTACTTTACATAGTTTTTTATTCATATCAGTACAATATCAATTGTATAGTTTTTGCTTTTGTGCTCCTCAAAACAATTCCATAATCTTTCTGTCATAGCCTACTAGATTTTTCATTGGTTTTGACTAGAGACGTTCTCATTGGTTGAGAAAAATGAGCGGGAATTTTAATTTGACCAATAACATGTAAGGTTTATTTGTTCTCTCAAAATGGTGGCAAACATTGTCACAGACAATCAAAAATATTCATAGGATTACCACAGCATATAAAATTATGCCTTTTTTTGAGCAGTCGTGTTAATAAATCATGACAGTATTCTAAAAAATGTTCAAACTGTATTTGTATTCAAAACTATATTTATCACATTTTTTAATTGTAACTTTAAAGTAAAAAGTTAATCTGCCGTCTCTTGAAGGTTGCTTATATTATTATGAAAGAAGTTTATCAAAATAGACCTAGTGTTTTTAGAGTTCCTAGGTCACCCTAGACTACAGCTCAATTTATAGCACATATTTTTGTATCATCACCTAGATTTGCGGCCTTTCTTACTCAAGTCTCCTCTTAGATTGGTAGGGATTTAGCCATTGCTTACCACGTTGGCAAAGTGTGCCAGGCATTCACAGGTTTGATAACATTATGAAAAAACTCTCAGGGGTGCAGAAAGAGGACATGTATCTGAGGCCTGTTCTATAATGCATTCCTTGCCTGCCCGAATATGAGGCGAAAGTAGTAATCACGTCTTGGCTACCAGTATTCCTACCACTACATTAATGCTGGGTTCGAGTTTTTGACACAGCAGTGCAAAGGCAGTTCTCTTTGTATAATCGCGAAGAGATTGTGGTGGGTTAAATGAAAAGCCGTGCTTTGTTTATTTATAATGCGGTAGACTCAGTGTATGTAAGTCTAAAGGCGTCGTGACTTGTAAACATCGTGTATTAAATGCCTAGCTATCATCGGTCAACATGAAATTATCTCGACAACTTAATCTAGCACGAGCCCAGCGGTTTTAATTGTAATGACTCGTGGTATAAACTTAACACATTGTTTGTTTTGTTTGTGTAATGCTTCTTTTAATTAAACGCGTGTGTAGATACAGATCTTTTTTTTTGTAAGAAGATATTATTTTGATATGTGTTGATGTAGGTTAAGCCGGTACTACTTTGCGGGAGTTCTGATATCGGTATCATCCGAAGGAGATGTTTTGTGATCTAGTTTCAAAGCGGAACGATAGTTAGAGTTTGTATGAGTTTTTGGAGGCACTGTAAAGTAACATGTAGGTTAATGCAAAATTGCAAATTAATTTAGATGTTCAAATATGATTGGATCGCCGCCAATATTTTTTGAAACTGTATAAAACTATAAACGCCTTCAAATTATAAATTAAGAAACAACTCCCAACTTAACAAAATTAATTATTTAAAGGATGTTAACTATATATAATTTAGCCGCTATTTGGGAAAGTCTGTGACCAACGCTAGTTGAATAAAGTTATTTGCTCTTCCGCAAATGTCTAAAAAGTGTAAACTAACGTATTCCATGGACAGATATTTTATGATAACCACCATAGCAACAAGCGGAGTGCCCTTGACGATATTGCGTTCGTTGCCCGCCGCGATCTACCTCAACGCAAGTTCAGGGTCCCGAGCCAACCGCGTAATCACTTCCGATGCTAACTGATTTATGTACAATTCGACGTATTAACCGGTTGTTTATTGCACAATTATGGCTAGCGGGATCTCGTATCGTGAACAAACTATTGATCGATGAATTTTTACACGCTCGATGAGGAGTAGCTGTTTTCGTTAAATCGTGCATAGCATGTAATTGCTTCGAGTTAATTCGATTGTTAGAGCCGATGGACGTCCATTGCTGGACAGGCCTCATGAAAAGGTCTTCAATCCTACCAGGAATCCAGCGTCTACCCCTGATATGTTATATCATCCTACGCCTATATCGTTATGGATCTTGAGTTCTTGATGTTTCTCATGAACGAAGTCCATGATCAACTATTCTTCTTTTCTTCTGCCTTACTTGTCATAAGATATGATTAAGTTTTCCAACTATATTATTATACTATATTATGACTAAGTTTTCCAACTAGCATTGAAGCATTGTGTCCCAAATAAACTATTCTATTAGAAGAGTGTTCTCTTCGGACAGGGATTAAAAAGATCGAGATGGGAAGCCTGTGTTCAGATGATAGTATTATTATATGTGGATCTGTTTTGTCAAAATTTCCTGAGATTTATGAAAATACTTTTTATGTTCAATCCTGGTTCCACATCCATTGGAAACTTGCTGTCGTATCATTATTTAGGCTCCACCAGAAATAATTACTGTCGTGCAATACTGCAAACCAAAATCGCCATCTCTGATTGTGCCTCAACCTACGATTTGTTTCTTCAACCAATGACAAAATTAGAAATTGTTCCAACCCTATTAACGTCCTTAACATCTTCGCTGAAGTGTGTAATCCAACGGAAGCACGATATTATCTGCGCATCAACCATGTCAGATCTGTCAGTGTTGCTCCGACTGGTTTCCTTATACATCCTGAAGCAATTTGCCTATTTGTCATAAATTGATTAAGATAACGAGCTGATCACCGGGTTTAGTTGCATCACTTATTTATTTTTCCTTATCGGGCTTACAGTTAATGCACATACCCAACAGGTTTCTATGCATAGCGGTCCAGTAATTCAATACTTCAGGTTTCCGTTCCGGACTGCTTCCAAGTTTATAAATATTTTATGCTCTACATACGGAGATCATAAACAGGATTATCTGTAAGTTTGCTTCAGTTAATTGAATCCGTTTCCTAATACGGCTTTTATGAGCTTTGGAGCTGTGACTATTCGCATCATTTGAATTACGCTTCTGCCATAAAGATTGTCATTACTTATGATTAACCTCCTACTTAGAAGCTAAAATATACATATAACATTTATTACGAGGGCCTACGGCTTCGCACGCGTGAGTGACCTTGTTTTGCTTTGTAAGGGAGTTTTTATTTAATTTAGCCCGATTCCAAGTTTTAAACTAAGTAGTTTTTACTAGCGTACAAAAGATCAGTCAGTCAACCACTTTTTCTTTTTAAAATAAATAGGTATGCAGTAGATTAAAACATTTCTCATACATGACACGGAATCTTGCCTTCGACCTTTATTGTAACCATTGCGGATATAGGGTCGATCTTTATTATAACCCTAACAATAGAGTGTTATAACTTGTAGTTGAAATATGCATAAAATACTTATATTGCGATTCCGGAAGCCATTGTTATAATGTCATGTATTATTCATGAGTGCAGTCTAGCCTCCTACGCGTGTGCTATTGCGAGGAAAGAACAGGTTAGGTTCCAGGGAAATTCACATCTCGCTAACTTATGCAAGTGGTTACTGCTGAAAATACTTGTAATAAAGCTTAAAACTTTGCGGAATGTCTATAGGAGCATGTTTATTAACATTTACGCCTGTATTTAGTTTACGAAAAGTTCATGTTAATTTAAGTGATGATAGTCTAGATTAAGTATTTTTTTTTTCATTTCATTTGTCGTTAATGGTAAATCATTACTTATACCTAGAGAGAAATCCACAAGTTTAGTAAATTCTTCGCTTTGGTTTGTCATTGAATCTTCGTAGAGTCAGATTCAATACTAATTCAAATAATACTATTTTTTAGTAATATACTCAGATTAACCTACTGCATAACCTAGATTTACCCGAGGCCAAGGGCTGTAGATTACCTGCGACGGTAATAGTTGAACAATTATTATTGAGTAAATTTTTTATTCAAACAAATTCAAATGTTTTGCATTTAACCTTATATCTTAGTCCTAAAAGTAAAGAGTCCATGAGGACATTTCAATGCCTTCCCAAACCTTATCTCGCGCTAACTTTGCCGCGCGCGCCTAATTTGAACCAAAAATGGCGAATTTAATAAGACACCCTACAAGTGATCTTCTAGTGGTTAACTTAGATATTTGCCGACGTGGTTTTACCTATCCTATAGATATCTAAGAATACATCCGCAATCTATTGAATATGTAAATATACACCCACGCGAATTGACGTGGTGCGAAATCCATCGTTAATTTATGCTTTTAAAAGCAAACTTCAAGCACCAATTTATAACTGAATTATTTACTGCTCAGAGCTGTCTGGGCAGTTCACCTTTCAGTTGTATATGTTCCTTGAAGTCCTTGTTATGGAACTTACGTTGTTTATCTATGTCAGTTACTTCTTACTCTGCCAAGGACTGCATTGATGGTCAAACAAATAAATCTCAAAAGCTCATCTGAGATGAAGCAGAATTATACCGAAAAGTAGCAATTACGACGTCGTTTGTTGGGTCTCTCCTGGCACTTGCGTATTTCCAGAAAGAGAAATAGTCAGTTATTATGATACCTTTAAAAAATAAGAAATATTTTACAGAGACAAAGGTATGGTGCTGTCGGGTGACATAGGGAACATCTTTAATTGCAGCGTATATCAATTTTATTTTCCATAAAATAAATGTGTTCCAAAGTGGTTCCAAAGCATGACTTACTACTACAGGTGTGACTATTGCCTTCTATGACTGACAGTGATAAACATATTACAAAGCAGACACTGTACAGAACTGAAAGTAGTGTACGGCGCGTCTAATATAACAGCGATAGAATTTACGCACATATAACAACCGTACACCCATGCATACAATAAAAGCTCATCAGTCCTCGTATAAAAGAGAACACATAGATAAATACGCGATAAATATCACATGGACTGCGATATAATTAGTCTAATCCAATATAGAGCCAATCGCGTCTGTGGTCGCGTACCATTCGAAGTAATGAAATTTTAGTGCAATTACCAAGCTCGCAACTTCAATTGCAAACAGCGCTGGTGACTAGTATTTGAATTCGATATTGCATGGAACTAATTAAACCGAGAACTTTAGTTGGGAAGCATGTCTCTAAATTAGTACGTGGATTTATTTCAACAGTTTTGGTTATTTTGGTACTGCACTAACGCCATCGTTTCAAACACTCCAGGATTTATTGAGCAAGTCTTTAGATCCAGTGAATCTCGTAGCGATTTGCTTCATTGTATCGGATTATCTGACGTTAAAGTCACTCAGGTAGGTACCCATAGAATTTTGTTAAAAATTAATAACTTCTTCATCAGCCCTGCCTAGTACCTGGAATGTTTTATTTCTGTTTGCATATGTATAAAAATAAATAATGACATGAGACAGGCAAAATATACAACTAATGTTCAGGGGCCTCCTCATTAAAAATATAGTGAATCCGTGCCCAAGACATTGTAGTGCAATCACAAACGTTGCACTCACTGTAGTCTGAGGTTGCACTGAACTGCGCTCTTCAACCTAAGACGTCAGATTCTAAGCTCATTGCTTCAAGTATTTTTACTGGCTACATTGCCCTCCAAACCAAAACAGTAATATTTCACTATTACCTACTGATTTACGGTAGAATATCTGACACCACGATGGAATCTGCATGGAACCACCAATCCTTGCCCCTTAGAATGGGATCTGGGGAAAATTTCTCCACAGGGTCAGGATATAATATTTTCACACCTACAGCTTTATCCACTCTCGGAGCATGGGCGCACGGGTTGAGATAATATTCCCTGTGGCAAAAATGAACAAAAGGATTTCTCCTTGCCCCTTTTGCTGTACCTACTTAAGGCGGTGCAGCAGATTTGGATACATTTCTATCCCTTACCCATAATAGGGGGGGCTGGTAGTGATTACTATTTTTACTTAATTTAAACATACAACATTCTCACAATACAGTCTTCGAAGTATAAAGTTATTAAAGCTCACAGCGAATTTAATAAAGTACTACGTCTATCCAGTTACCTCAGTTCCTGGAAAAATAGACCTTAATTGGCAATTGAAGTGTCTGTGTAACGGACCCATAGCCGGAGTCACGACTTCTTGTAGCCGACTGGTATGGATCCCTCTAATGACGCCATTTCACTTGCTGCGACCGAATCAGCGAACGTGGTTATGACATTGGGTCAGTGTTTTACCGTTTTATCAAAGCTCTACTGTTTGCCGTTAGGGAAGCTTTTCTTTAATTATAATGTACTCGTAGGTAATCGGTTTGTTCAAACTTTAAATGTTAGTTTGAGCGGAATCTTAAACAGATTGAGCTGAAATTTGGTACGTTTGATTTGGATGACTATGCATGGTTCTGTGTGACGCCATTTTGAATTCAACATGCACAACACACAAAATGACGGACTAATAACTAGTAGGGTTTGCTGAAAAGACGATAAATTAAGGTATCCAAAGGTTGTTTTTAAAAATATCTTTTGAATAAAATTAAATGATTTTCGTCACTTTTTCGTGTCTATTTTTATATTGATTCCTTTTGAAATTAATTACATCATTTTTTCACAGATTCTCTTAGCTATAGTAAACTCAAATTTACGGAAAATTAAAATGTTTCATGATTTAAAAAAAATTATGAATATACTTGTAGGTAATTACAAAATTTTTGAAAGAAGATTATAAAGTGTTCATTAAATTACTTGTATGAAGCAATGAATCAAAATTTTTAACTACATGTTGCTAACAACTATAATTCTTTGCTAATAGCATGTTGTAAAAAAGTCTGGACTGCCTTCGCATTGCGTTAGGTATTACTCGTACGTTCAATTAGTTGTTCTGTGTTATATACTGCAAGTTGTAATTGGCGACCATTATTCTTATATACAAAGTACATTGTTATACTCGGATATGACTTGTTTATCTTACTTTGAAATGTAATGTTGCTAATATTCAATTCAATCCATTAATATTCGAAGCATCCTCATTGATATCACATCTTAAAAAATAACCATATCTATCTGTTTCATATTTATTTAATTCTTCAATAAAATTCCAATTTTCAGACCCTGGTAATTAAGGAACAGATACAAAGTTCGTACAGAAGGCAAAAATTACAATTCCTATATTTTATGTTAATCAGAGAAGACCTACCTATACCTAACTACCTGCCAATTTATAGAGTTGTGGATTGTCTGTGTTATCCCCATTGAGTTAAATACGTTTATACCAATGGTTATCCCATAATTATTTTACAATAGGATCTAGATAAAGGAAAGGTTTACCCGGTAACGCGCAAGTCGCTACGCTTGACCGGGTATTACGCACGTTATGCGTCGAGACCAGTTCCCGCGCATCAAGATCGTGGATGCGCGGATGAGATAACAGGTATCATGGAGCGCTATTAATAAAATTGTTATAAGAAATTATAGCATTGACCGCGCCTCTTCCTGCGTTTAGTGTCGTGTCGCGCATATTACGTATTCGGTGCCTGCGCGCGCGTCGCTTGTGTCAAAATGCATTTGATGCGCACTAAGTACATATCACTAGCGTTGCTTTTAATCGCTTGATGCTACGCCGAACACATTGTATTTGCGGCTGATCTATATGAGATAGGTTACTTAGAAAACAATGCGACCGTTTTGATTATTGAGTAGGCGACGTAAATAATTGCGCTATTAATGTGTCCCGACACTTAGAAGATCTTCAAACAGATCATTGGTTTTGGGTTGAATCTGGGAAAACTATGATACATGTCACAAACCTAATTTTTTTGTTCGTGCAAATTTTTAAAACGAAATTTTTTCTCTTTCTTATTACATTGTTCTAGATGCGGATTGTGCGGGGAATATATGTATAAAGTTCCCGCAGGCGAAGTCACGCCAACAGCTAGTAATATTATATACCAGCAAATTCCATTTAAGAATGGCGCCTATGGAAGTATATTATAAGATTAACGACCACCGCCTGAGCAATAAAAGCAAAATTACAGTGAAAATCCAAATTGCTTTATAGCAGAAAATGCTAAAATACTTTCTAACAATAAGTCAGTACCGCCAAGATATACGGTCCATTATTGAGCTTTCAATAAGAGAAATTCCAAGCAAAGAGCGTTCTAAGATGCTAAAGTGAAACAATACTAAATATCTTTGGAATAGTTCGCTGTATGAACAATTTACATGGGCAGCGAGGATGCTAGCAAAATACGACTACAAATTCTGCAACATTTATAATGGCTATAAATCTATTTGCAAAGCTTAAGCGTAGTAAAGGTTCGATCTATAAGTAAAGAATGGCGATGTATACAAAAATTGAATAATGTTTTACAATCACGATCGGGGTCCAAGACCAGACAAGTTAGCATATACGAGTATGTATGGGGTGCAAATAATTGAGGTACAAGTAGGTTCAATAAATTGATTTTAACTATGCACGAAACCACTTAAAAGATGAAAGAGCACAATGTCTTGCAAAAAAATTTAAGCAAGCAGAAACTGCGTGCTTATGAGAGGCCTATGTTAAACAATGAACAGATGAGGGATTCGTAAAAATGTTGTTAGTGACAAACTAAAGGACGATCTCGGTGAACATTATGCCAGAGAACGTTAACGGGATAAGCTTTATAAGATCATTCCAGAGCAAGTAACAGACATACGGCTTCAACGAGATGAACGCAAAAAGCGAATTGGCCGGAATAGCTTCTCTGATGCAAGTTACCTATTACGTAATAAATAGGTTGATGGAACTTTTTTCATTGACCTACTTGATTCAACTCCGAATAGGTTTAATATACTGTTAGAATATCGCCACTGCCATACCAACAATAAGCTATTTTCCTGGTAAATATGGTATTTTGACAATGGTCTCACTAAAATTAAACTTTTCCATAAACAACTGCTTTGTGTTACAACTATAATATCAGGAAAAGAGAAAGATCAGTCTAGAGATAGACAGATGTAGATGTTGTTCGCAGGCCCTTTTTGGCACAGAAATACTAATGACGTCAACATATGGAAGAGACTATCCGCCTGAAAATGAGATGAGTTATGGTGATAAGTTATAACCACTGTAACCATGCTAATAATAACCCTAGTGATTCCGTCAACCGGATAAGGTGATAAAATCACACATAGGTATTACAGAAATTAATGAGATTTACAATATTCGTAAAGGCAAAGTATGCATGAATTTCACATGGGTAGAGAAGCGTTCAAGAGTAGTTACGAGTATATTTAACTGATGAGTAAAATGAGACGTGGGAAGGATAGGTTTTGGTATTTCAAAAGCATGTAAGCAAAGGGTCCTCCTCGTATATTTACGGTTTTGTATTCGCGTTAGATACTAAATATATTAATCAATAATCAGGCAAGGGAATGAAATAGGAGAAGCCGCTGGCAGTTTTCAACGCTGCAGGCCAATTATGTACAGTCGTTGTATTCATTACACGAAAGATGGCGAGTTAAAATGTGAGGGTGTAGCTAGCTAGTATGGCTGGTGCGGCTAGCGTGACGTACGATCGGTTCCGCCTTATCGGAACATCGGACCCCGTACACAGCACGTGCCTCTGCATACTTAGATGAACCACCGTCGATAGAGTTGATATCGAAAAGTATATTGCCGCACGCACTTGCTTACTGCGGGAGATATCAAATACTTGAGGAGAATGCACTGACCTAAAGTAGATGTGTATCTACCTTTATTCTCCATGTTTCAATGTTTGCTATTGTTTCGTAGTTGCCGTTCTAAATCTTATCTGATTATTTACGTAACTATACTCGTCATGATAAATTCGTAGAATAACAGTTCACCCTTCATGAGAGACATTTCTGCAATGTTAAATGTAGTGCGAACTTAAGCGATATCAAAATTAACAAATGGTTAACGGAAATGAGTCGCTGCATTTTCTTGGAACCTGATCTGGTATAGCTAGAGTAGCTTTCTCAAGAATTATAGCCAGACTCCAGACTGGACAGTTTGTATGCCAAAGTGCAACATTTCCTTATCTCCTCTCCCACGCATTAAACTTCTCTTGTGCTGCAATTGTTCTCAAATGAGCGATGCAAAGATGTCATTTTGTTCATCGTAGTAGGTAATAAATTCTGTAGTAAATTCAATAACGAAATACGCTACGCTAGGAGGGAAAGATGTGATGTACGTTGAAGGTAAAAATTTCTCAAATATGGCGTCGCGCGTCGTACATTTTGATACCGCTGACAGCACATACCGCTGTCGATCTTTAACATTAGCGCCATATTACAAGTTTTGACTAATTTAAAATGATGCTTTAGGGTGGAGCCTAAAAACATGCGTGATGACACTAAGTGCTGATGCTTTATATGTTCAATTAATGAGTAAATCTAACAATCAAAAAAAAGATTCCGACGAATTGAGAACCTCCTCCTTTTTTTGAAGTCGGTTAAAAATAGTAAATGTAGCTATGTTTAATTTAAATGCAGTTATGTGTTACGTATATTGGAAGCGCTATAAATATTGCCAACAGTAAAAAAGAAGAATAAAAAAATGTACTCGTTCCCTGAATAAAGCACTCGCTGGCATACCAGAGCGTTACATTCTAGACCTATGTCATTAATTTCCTCGCCGTATTCGATCCTCGTTAGGGTATATCTGAGGTAGCACTACAAATCCGTATAGGACAGTTTACATGGCATTCAGCAATCCGAGCTACGTTGCTAGTGGGTGCAAGGGGACACCAAGCGAATTCGCTCTCTTCGAATTATGTACTTTGCGCGAATATCCAGTTACAAAATCACGACTGAGCCTACAATGCCTTTATAAATCCAGCTTCCAATGACGGCCGTAATTAATTATTGAGAGGCATTAAGATGGAGGCTCGCTGTAACCTGGTAACAAGGTTTTTTTTAAGTTCAAAGCAAGTGAGTAGACAACTCCTGTTAAGAATCTATCTTAATATATATATAAAAGAATGAGGCATTTTGGTTTGTTCCACGGATTCCGCCTAAACTATAGGTCGTAGAGATCTGAAATTTGGTACGTAGGTCCATATTAGGTCATGAATTCGTACTAAGACGGGGATTTCAGAAATTCAAATTTTAAGGGGTAAAAATCGTACATTTAAGGGATTTTCCCATAAAAAAGTGATTTTTTTCGTTGTTCCCGAAAGGAATTCCCGAAGAACTAAAAGTAGTTCAGATCTGAAAATTGGTACCTAGGTTTTTATCAGGTTATAAAATCAGTTCGTACTCAGTTTTTTCGGGGATTCTTGAAATCCAAATTTTGAAGTGGCCGCCATTTTGAACTTTTTTGTTACTGGGCCGATTGCTTTGAAAATCGGTATTTGAGAAGAAGAAGAAGAAGAAGAAACACTTTATTGCATACAAACACAAAACATAGAAAAAGAAACACAGAACAAAGAAAAAAAGATGATAGTGATGGTGAAAAAAAGATGATAGTGATTGAGTATCGCAGCAAACATAGAGAACGAATTTATGGTCAGAATTAAAAAAGTGGCCGCCATTTTGAACTTTTTTGTTACTGGGCCGATTGCTCTGAAAATCGATATTTGAGTATCGCAACAAGCATGGAGAAGGAATTTGTGGTCGAAATTTTAAAAAAGTGGCCGCCATTTTTAACTTTTTTGTTACAGGGCCGATTGCTTTGAAAATCAATATATGAGTATCGCAGCAAGCATAGAGAACGAATATATGGTCAGAATTAAATAAAGTGGCCGCCATTTTGAACTTTTTTGTTACTGGGCCGATTGCTCTAAAAATCGATATTTGAGTACCGCAACAAGCATGGAGAAGGAATTTGTGGTCAAAATTTAAAAAAGTGGCCGCCATTTTGAACTTTTTTGCTACTGGGCCGATTGCTCTGAAAATCGATATTTGAGTATCGCAACAAGCATGGAAAAGGAATTTGTGGTCAAAATTAAAAAAAGTGGCCGCCATTTTGAACTTTTTTGCTACTGGGCCGATTGCTTTGAAAATCGATATTTGAGTATCGCAACAAGCATACAGAAAGAATTTATTGTTAGAATAAAAAAAAAAGTGGCCGCCATTTTGAACTTTTTTGTTACTGGGCCGATTGCTTTGAAAATCGATATATGAGTATCGCAGCAAGCATAGAGAACGAATTTATGGTCAGAATTAAACAAAGTGGCCGCCATTTTGAACTTTTTTGTTTCTGGGCCGATTGCTCTGAAAATCGGTATTTGAGTATCGCTACAAGCATGGAGAAGGAATTTGTGGTCAAAATTTAAAAAAGTGGCCGCAATTTTGAACTTTTTTGTTACTGGGCCAATTGCTTTGAAAATCGATATTTGAGTATCGCAGCAAGAATAGAGAACGAATTTATGGTCAGAATTAAAAAAAGTGGCCGCCATTTATTATGGACAGACGGGCAGACAGTGTAGTCTCAGTAATAGGGTTCCCGCCTTTTTCCCTATAGGTACGGTACCTTAACTGAACTACGAGTATATTAAACTTTTTGTAACAACCTTTGTAACAACTTTTGTAAAATTTTCAAAACCGATAAGTGACTATAGCAGCAAGCACAAAGGAAGAATTTGTCGTCTTAATATTATTCAAATAAATGGCAGTTAAGACAGGAATTTTAGTAATTAAATGCCTGAGGATGTAAAGCAGAGGTTAAACGCGAGCGAAGCCGCGGGCGACCGCTAGTTCCTAATAAGTTAGTTTGGAAAGAATTTACAAGCTTGGTTATTAAGGGCGCCTCGAGTCTTTTAAAGGCCTTGCTAGAATACTGTCGGGTGTGGTACCGACACAGGTAGGCATACTCGTACTTCCTATCGCCAGAAAAACTCATCGAAAAAAATTATTAGGCATTTTTAAGATGGAAAAAACCATTGAACTCATGATGGCGTTACCACTCTGTTATGTTATATAATCTGCATAAACACACACACACACACACACGCACACCTTGTGTCAAAATTTACCCTATTCGACGATTTTGTTGTACAATTTACAGAACATGATGATGCCCTCCATGACGTATCCGTCAATGGCGACACTTTAGGTTCTAGCGTGCGCACGGATATGTCATATGATTGGCAAAACCAAATTTGATTTTGAAAACCCTGTTACATGAGTACAGCTGACCACTGCTGTTATAGGTGTAGTTGTAGGATGGTTTTGGCCTAGCTTTCCGGTCCTGAAGCTTAGCGTCCAGATGGTTTTGACGCAAACTTTCATAAGTTTTAGAACTATCTTTTATAATTTTCCGCCACTTCGCTCTTTGTATAGCAACTTGCTCCCACGTTGCAGAACATAGAGCTCGGAATAGGAATATTATGTATTCGTTGGTAATAGTTAGATTTCAGGATATTTAGTTTTTTTGATAAAAGGAAGCATGATTATATTGATAACATCTAAAAAGTACTGCCTCCAACCAACGCAGTACGTGACTTTTCACAGTGGCTACTTCGAGCCATTTACTTTACTCGTATGCACATTTGCACAGCTGAAGACCCTCAGCAGCAAAATTGTATAAAACGACACCAATAAGTGCTCCATCATCATACGAATGCTCATAAGTGTCAAGTGGGTGCTTGCTTCATTTAAGTGGGCCCGGATAGCGTGCCTTGAATACAACTCACCACCACTATGGCACGTCATATTATGTACCATATTAGAAAGACGCTTTGAATTTTACATCATTTACGTCCTCCCGTCGTTTCAGATATTGAAGTTTAATTTAATGGCTTCGCTATTAGGATATTTAATGTTGAAGCAGGCAAACTGAACATGGCCGAGTCTCGTAAATAGTCTAGGTTTAGACCGGTGAGCATGATCGATTGCAGCTCACGAGGGCCTGAGTTCGAGTCCCGGGTCGGGCCAGTAAGTGTTGGGTTTTTCTATAGTACTAGTTTGGAAATTGACGGTGTTTAATCTACGTGCCTCTGAGAGCACGTTAAGCTGTCGGTCCTGCACCTGATCTCTCTTAGTTACTTTGATCGTGTCGGAGCTGTCGTCTGGATTTACGAGTATGAGAGAGACGGTATAGAGAGCGCACCTGTGTCTGCGCACACACTTGTGCATTATAATATGTTATCGTACGGAATGCGTCAGCGGTTCCAGATCTTGCATTGGGCACCATTCCCAATGGAATCAGGCGTTACCAGCAAGTATCCTATGAGGATTTTCCTACACCCACTTCGGAAATCTGAGGGAGTTCGCGTTTGCGTGTCACAAGAGGCGGAGAGGCTTGGAGTGACAAGACAGTGGATCTCTGTTGCGGACAGCGACGGCGCAAGGCGAGCCCGTATTTGTATCGTCCTGCCCCAGAATGGGGAGAGTGAGCACATAGGGACAAGAAAACAACTTGTAGGGAGTCAAGGAGGCGAGTAGGGAACACGCCAAGAGCAAGTACCGAACGGGTGCCCTCCAGTGTTTCAGCCCCCATAACCACGAGGTTGATTGGGCCATGGGTGGTGCAGGGTTGGGGGCAACCCTGCACCACCCATGGCCTCCCATAACTCCCATAACAAATAAAAAATACTAATATGTCCCACGCTGATGTAAAATCTTAGCAGAGATTGACCGTCGTAGTCGGTCTGAAGGACCTTATTAGAATTAAATGCAAGAAGTTATAATTTTATAGGTGCTCCATTATACAAAAGCTCAAGTGTCAAGAGTGTGGTCGCTTCGGACGAGTGGGCCCGGATAGCGTGCCGTGAACGGGACACGCCACGAGTCAAGAGCCACAACTCACAACTATGACACGCCACGCGAACCACAATGGAAAGATATTTTGATTTTACATGGTGGCCCTTCGTCTTAGAATATTTAATGACTTGACCACAAAGAGATTGTACGATGAAGCCGGCAAAATGGTTACTGGTATAAAATGGCTGGAAATATTTACCTAATTGGTTTTTCAGTTTTAGAAATGAAAATTTATTATTAGAAATGGAATTTAAATTTATTAGAAATGAAAACTTCTTTAGGCGACTTGACATTTTGGAAATGGTAAAAACCATTGGACTCGCGACACTGTTACCGTAACCGACACGTCACGTAGTTATTAAAGTTTTCACTTATCGCACTGGGTACTTTGTGTACTAGTTAGTAGGTACTTTACTGCAATAGAACCAGACATAAAGTGACGATGCAGCAGAAGATATTATCGTACTAACTTGGAAGGGGTTAGCAGCTCCTGACGGTTGCTACACAGCATCGCACCGGTTCTTTAATGAATTTAATCGGCAGTGTATCATTGCTGGTAAGGTGGTATCCAGCCCCGGCCAAAGCCTCTCAAGTCCCACCAGACCCGACTTGAGTCAATTTAGAAATTATAAAATTCCAAACTCCAGTAGTGGAACCCAGGACCTCTCGAAACCCGAAAGCACTGCCCCTGCGCCAAGAAAGACGTCGTTAACTTTAGTATTTCTTTTTCTCTTTATCTGTAACTTAAGATTGCTTTTTCCACTTTAAGCGATATATGTATAGGTAGACTCTTGCTTAGCGTTGAGTCAGCGCAAAGTACTATAATTATGAGGATGGAATATAGATGTACAAGAAAAAAGGTGTGATCATAGAAACCTTAAGTAACAAATAAAAGTACCTAACGTGCAATTCTCATCATCTAGTGACTGAGAATATTTCCTATCACCTTTAACTAAATAACACGGTAGGCATTCCCACAGGAAGTAATGTATGCAAATTATTGTTATTTACTATTTACTAAGGATGCCTATTGTTACGTTGTTTGAATAGCAAACGACATTTTGTATTCAAATGATCTATTTCCGCGATCTTTTAATATTGGAAATGGTTGTTTAAAACCTATCCGTGGATAGTTTAATGGCCAGATTCCACTCGCTGTCTGCGCACGATCTCATTTTTAAGTGACATCTCATTTAAATATAACTGACAGGTAAGGTATTGCAACTTCCAGTTAAATCTTAGGTGAAATGTAAAGCTATTCGCAGATTGCTTCAGATCATGTAAAAGACACTAGGTCAGCTGAAGGATACAGAAAGAACTAGTACGTAACAACATCGCCAAAATCCCTGCATTTACACATTTTAGTGTCGTCTGAGGTTCTTTACTATTTACAAGGAACTTTCATTGCCTATATTTTAGTTAGAATACAAGCAACATACACGTTTAAGCAATTCGCACTTTGTAGTCGTTCAATAGAGGGCTTGAATTAAGCACCTTTGATACAACTCTACATAGTTTCAGGGGATTCTGTAATTTTTGTGGCGACTATATTTGTGATTGTCATTTGTTTTCATTAATGTATAGGCTCGTATTTTGTACTTGTTGGTTAAATAGTTAGTTAACGTCCTGGTACGTTCATCTTCATAAATGCTTTACCTTTGCTTTATAATTAACATTGATGATATTGTACCAAGAAGAATTACCAAACAATTAATATTAACAAGTACTCTTAAGTTATTTACAGTAACAACGCGGATGTCGAAATAATTCGCAACAAAATATAAAGAAAATAGACTCTATCACGATCAAACGTTAATACTAAGCGGGATCAGCTATAAAAACTAAAATTAATTTCTTTCATGACGCTAGCAGCAATTCTGTTATTAATTGATTGTATCTGAGGCTATGCTCTTTCGTATTTCGTAATACTTGGCAGTAATTGCCAATAAAATAAATCCTTTCTCACAGTAATAAGTACTGTGTGCTTAACTCCCATTATTTACACATTATACTACAGTTCACAATAACTTTTTTAGGAAATCTTATGATAGTTTAATGACTCATTATTTGTGAGTGTGTATTAGTGTCGATCATTAATGCTCTCGACATCCAATCCAAAAGAATCCTTTTTCTTCATTGATATATAAGGATTTAATGGTCTAGGATCCCGCTATACAACGACCTTCACCGAGCTGCTTATTGGATGAAAACTTTTTTATATCCAATTAAATATGTCAATAAATATATCGCAAGTGGGTTGCCTAAAAAATTTCAGTCCAGGATATGATTAATTAAGAATATAAAAAAAATCCATTGTAACATGAACTCCTATTTATTAGAGTTCCGTTGACATCTTAGTTCAAATTAGATTGGATGAGCAATTCAGGTCGCAAATTGCAATTGTGCATAATTGTGCATAAAACCTACGATTTTATTATCCGTTAACTTTCTTTTGCCAAAAAATATAGAAGAGAAATACTTTCCTCAGCCAGGAAAGTATTTCTGGCAAAAAGCACTATTTATAACATCCAATCTAATTTGAACTACGATGTCAACTAAACTGTAACAAATAGGAGTCCATGTTACAATGGTTTTTTTTTAATTCTTAATTAATCATACCCTGGACTGAAATTTTTTAGGCAACCCACTTGCGATATATTTATTGACATATTTAATTGGATATAAAATAGTTTTCATCCAATAAGCAGCTCGGTGAAGGTCGTTGTATAGCGGGATCCTAGGCTATAAGGATTTCGGGTTAGCGGTAAAAACTGTCCGAACCTAAAGAAATCCAAAACGCTAAAAGAGTTCCGATCGCACTTAAAATTATTTTTAGTTTGTTTATAAAAATACACATGTTTATATAGGTTTTCTCGTGACACTTTTTTTGTGAATTTTGTATTACAGCTGGGTCCATAGATTTATATGCCAATGTTTTTCTTTGTAAAATATCCAAGGTACGGCAATTTTCTAGTGGCTAAGTTCTTCTACATTATATTCAAAACCACTCGACAATCTTCATCGCATTTTGAGATAAATAAGATCAAAGTATAATTCACGTGCCTTATGAAAATCACCATAAAATCATCTCGTCTTCGATCCTTCCGCAGTATCTTTACACGAGCCTATAGCCACAAGTACATGGATATAGAAAATTGCACCTGTTGCCATGATTGCAGCCATTGCAGGCGTCTAATTCGCCTGGAATAACGCGGAGGCTAGCTTCCGCATCGCTAAAGAAATGTTTATTTTTAACGAAATTGATAGCTCCGCGCAAGCTACAACTGTCATTTACTGGGCATGAGAAAATCTGTCCCCTCCATTACCGACCGGTCTACTACTTTGTTTCTACGTTTCTACGGTTACCCCCCAGTTTCTCATGGGCTGATCTTATTTATAGTTAACTTCAAGGTCAAGTGTTAAAGTGTTAAAGGAAATAAGGTTTAGAAGAAGATGAGATTATGAGATAAGGATGACTTGGAAGGAGATGGATTCGAATTATCGCTCTCTTTTTAATGCGTAGTGATGGACAGAGAAAAGAGATCGATAAAATTTTCTCGTCGCAAACTTTTTAGCCAAGGGCAAACATTACAATCAAAACGGTATACCGTACTTGTAAGATGTTCAGGGGAAAACTGATGATACTGACTCTCTGCGGCCTCCAATTTTGCTTACATAGTATCGCTAATAGTAAACATTAGACTACTAGGCGCGGGCTACTCGGAAATGTTTAAAGGCTTTAAGTACAGGTTAAATGGACTGTTTACCAACCTAGGCAACCATTAAAGTATTACTTTATGACAGGTTTGCGCCTTGAGAGATAATTGCTGGAGACATCTCTGATTCTCTTTCAATCATAATATAATGTACATTTTACAATACCCATGTGTATGAAATGTGCATTAAGTTTTACTTATTAGCAGTGTAAATCGATTTATTTTTAATTGAAGTTCATACTAAAAGATTTATTGCTTCATAAGAGTTTCTATTAATATATCCTGAGTGTTGTATTTCTGGACCCCATTTTTAAGGGTTCCATACCAAAATGGTTAAAATGGAACCCTTATGGTGAGACTTTCTCCGTCCGTCCGTCCGTCCGTCCGTCCGTCCGTCCGTCCGTCCGTCCGTCCGTCCGTCTGTCACACTCGATTATTTCAGTAACTATTCAAGCTATCGACTTGAAATTTAGAATAGTTATAGGTAATAGTGACCCAACGTCATAACAATCGTAAAAATTTGAAAATTGTTTTTATTTTTATTTAAAAAGGGGGGAAAACCGGGTCGACAAAATTTCAAAATGAGATAACAATATTGAGTGGGGTATCATATGAAAGGGCGTTACTTGTGTATTCTAAAACTAATTTTTATTTATTTTTATGTCTGATAGTTTTTGATTTATTAGGCAAACTGTCGAAAAAAATACCGTTCCCCCCCCTTATCTCCGAAGTTTACCAATCGAAAAATCTGAAATAATTCTGATCAATAGAAGTTAGCGTATATTTTACAGGAAAAATAAAATCAACTCGCTAACTTATATACTTTTTTTGATAATAACAATAAACCACCAAAAACAAAGTTACGTTTGCGGTTTGCCAACAAAAGTACCTACATGTAAATTATACTCGTAAATTCATGAAAAAAAGTGATTCTTTCAATGTTTTACTTCTTTTACGGTATGGAACCCTCGGTGCGCGAGTCCGACTCGCACTTGGCCGGTTTTTTATTGGAGATCTTTCAAGTTTTTGCCATGCTACGTGTGGCGTCTTTCACATTATAACGTCGTTACTTTGCTATACTTTTGCGTTTTTTCTGGACTATTAATTGTTATTAGGTATTTTATAATGGAGCGACGATAAATAGCTTCAGATTACGTTTTATACTTTTTCAATTACTAGTTTTTATCGACGTGGCTGTCGGGTCTATTAATTCCTATTAGTCAAGGGTAAATTTATATAGTGCACTATATATTTTAGTCATCCTGAAGCTTTCTACTCGACTTATACTGTATGGGTTTCTGCGCGGCCTTTGAAACGATTTGCGTAGTTTTGTATTGATCCCATAAAATTGGAAACAAATTAACATTAAATCTCTTTTAAAAACAGTTCAGCCCTGAGAGCCTTACAGAAGACTGGTTTCTGGAATTCTAAATACACCATCGCAATTCTCGATTGGCACTTACATTTTTCCCCGCAACACTCAAGTATTTCGTGTAAATAAACAATGTAGCTTTTACCCTGTATACAGTCTGTTATCTTAAGCGCTGTCTATATAAAGTTTCGACGAGATACCATCGTCAGGTACAGCTTAATTAAATTACAGACGGACCAATCAGATAACACTGCAGGGCTTAATTTATTATTAGAAATCTCATGTACTAGTTCTATGGAGTCATAATTTTAATGGGATCTTATTAAAGGAATCAGTCGTCTGTGTCAATTTGGTTTAATAGGCGTAAAGAACTGTTGCTTTTTATATCGAGCACGGATAGAGGATTACAGGATCAATCATAATTTTTCTTCTTATTTTATGATTATATTTAAATAATCAGTTGATCGCATACTGCTTCAAGGACCGTTAAAGAAGACACGCGCATGACCACATAAATCATTTAAAATATCCAACGCGTGACAGATTTTCTGTCACATACATATTCATAGCAACCATAAACAATGTTTTTTTTAATCATAAGTATGCTTATAAAATATAAAATTTTAGTAAAATAAAAAATCATATAAATTATATTCTTGGGGTATTACAGAAATTTTCTAAGAATTTAGTTGATGGCGGGCGTTTAGACGGGCGGGCCTCTATTGCGGGTCATACGGCAGTGTAAGTTTAACAAACAGGCTTTTCTAATAATAAAATTAATAATCTTCCTCAATTATTATCAACTTTGATTTTTTTAAAATAGATAGATATTTGCAGAGCGGTAGCAATAACACAAAATTCCTTTTAATTTATCATGAAGTTGGCGGTTTTTTTTCTTTTATGGTTATATAATCTCATAAAAGGCCAATTACCATGAATTATTACCATGAAAGGGGCATATTTGCTTTCTAAAGTTCTCAAATTGAGTGGGCGCGTAGCACGTAGGGCTACGTGAGTTGACGTTTTATAGTGTTGCGCTAAAAAAACTGTATGTACTGCTCTACAAACGAGACGCGAAAAAGTTATGTTTTCTAAATACATTTATAAGAAAATATGAGATAATTTTTAGAAGATTTTTGATTCCATTAAGGATTTTGTAAGTGCTTAAATTAAGTACTTTTTGTGATCCTGCTTGAAGACTGTTGAACTTATTTCATAAGCTGTAAAAAATACTCATTCCTTTTAACAAAAGGTTTTTAGCGTCAAGACCTTCGCACTAGTGCTCGTAAAATCAAGTTCAAGAGGTAATCTCACACATCATCATGGACAAATATTGCATTGTTTGCTGTGAACGTTAAATAAGCAATGGACTTTTAAGACACTCCCGCAATACTTAGGTTTTAAATAAGTCTGTCAGTAGGAGAGTGCAAATATAGCCTGGCCGACGATTTTCTTTAAATCGTTGAACCTGGCCAATTAAGATTGATTGGTTCAGACAACGAATCTTCTTGAGCGACTGTGTTTTCTAGGGATACCAAGCAAATTGTATTTTTAAGCTAGGCTTAACATAATTAATTTTATCCTATTTCTTCTAGCTAAGTTGTGGATTTTTTACTTAATTAAGGTAATCGTCTGTCCATCTCAACTCTAATCACAGAATTAACGCAAAACTAAATTAAATAGCTAATAGTTAATATATAATTAGTTAATATATAGTTAATAGTTAGTATATAATTAATAGTTTTGCGTTAATTTTATGTTAGACATTGTACCTTTTTAATAACAAGAGATATAAAAGAGGAAATGTGGCATCCGGCAACCCTGGCTGTAAGGATTGTTAAAACAGAACTAATCAATTGAATGATTTTTATAAAATAACTGGTAAAAACTTGAAAACTATAATTTATCTCAAGGATAGATTTGACATCGTTTGGTTTGAACTGTTCGTTGACAGATTAGTCTTTCAGTCATTATCAAAAGACCAAGGTATAAAACCGTGTTTGCTACTATAAATAACGACAGGACTACCTTTTACTATAAACCTAGAAACCCGGAGGGAAAGGTCACGCTTAAGTTAGTTACGTCTAATAAATTATGCCATTAAACGCCCAATAAACCTCTAATGCATTACGTTAACTGCCCACAACTTGCTTGGTACCGTTTTAAATCTCACCTCCGTGTATGACCTTTTGTATGGTTAAACGATAATTTCGTACCGGCTAATTACTTACTTAAGCTTTATTTCAAAGATCAATTTACTTAACTCGAATTATTCGTGAAATTTATGCAATGCATAGGTATTTCTATTTATGTGTGCGTGCGAATGTGCTCGCAGAATGGAGGTAGGTTATACCTTCTATTTTTAGGGTTCCATACCAAAATCGTTCTTATTTTTATTTAAAAAGTGGTTAAATTCGGGGTGTTGAAATTTCAAAATGAGATAACAATATTCAGTTGGGTATTATATATGAAAAGGGCATTACCTGTGTACGGCCTTAGGTACGTTTATTGATCGTAAAATCAGAAAAAATTATGGTCAATAGGAATTGATGTATACTTGTATTTTATAGGAAAAATTAAATCAACTCTCTTACTAGAATACTTATTCTGATATTTTTATTTTATTTTATTTTATTTTATTTATGAAGGAAAACTTACAGCTAAATCTTACAGACTAGTCATACATCTAATTATCACAAGTTTTCACAAGTGGGATGACACAGAGTGGATTAACAACAAACCTCTTAAAATAAAGTTGGGTTTGCGGTTGGCTAACAAAAGAACCTACTTGTAAATTATATTCTCGTAAATTCACTAAACAAAAGTGATTATTTTGACATTTTACTTATCTTATACTCGTAGTATGGGACCCACGGTGCGCGAGTCCGACTCGCACTTGGTCAGGCTTTTATCTCTGCAAAATCATAGTTCTTATGGGATTTGTGACAACCTAATTACCGAGTGCGGAGCTGCGAGCAAAAGCTAATGGGGAATAAAATAAACAACAATGTATAACGTACTCTTAATATTTATGTCAAGTACATTTGTTATGCTATCGGTGCAGGCCAATGTGTTTACACGAATAAATTAAATATCGAAAATAAATAGTGGCTGCCGCGATGACTCCTCAAAAAGGTAAAATAGAAAGCAGCAGAGAAAGGGCAACATAAAATCGAAGAGGCTTTTTACATTGCCACAATAAGTAACGAAACGTGGGCAGCGTATAGCGATTTGTACGATTTCACCTATAATTTCGTATCGGAACTATGGTGGATCGTGAGCGCGCAATTTTTCCATATAAAAGAGCAAATGTTTTTCCGCTGTTGGACGTTTATTGTATTGGATACGATAGTATAGCTATTGTAAAGAATCATAACAATTGGTTTCTCTACGACGTTTTGTGTAACTAGATCCGTAATTTACGATTCACACATTGATAAGTGCATGGAACAATCTTTTTTTGCACACAGTTAATACATTACTGAGATCTCACGTGATGGCGAGTGAAGATGTAGCCAAAGATGTTACTTTTCTAACTTGGAAGGTGTTAGTTACCCGTCTAACGGTTGCTACACTGCATCGCACCGAAACGCTAAATCGCTTGACGGTGCGTCATTTCCGGTAAGGTGGTAACGTAACTATCCACGACTGAAGTCGCACACTGTACAATAAAATCGGCCGAGTGCGAGTCGGACTAGCGCACCGAGGGCTCCGTACTATATTCATCGTCGTCAACAACAACAAACTGATTTTATAAGTTCCGTTTTTTTAGGGCAGGAACCCTAATTAAATCAGCACAGATATGTGAGTATCTGAGAAAATTAAATCCATAATCGAATAGTTATGCAATTTTAATGATGCTTGCATAAACGAATGGTGTCATTGCATCAATTGCGTCGTGAAATTCGTCGTCGTCATTAAATTGACATCCCTTTTTAGCAATTTCATACTTATTATACCATCATAGTAATAATCCATCCAATCCAATCATCCTAACTAACTAACAGTGGTTTCTAAAAACTTTCACAATCACAACACTGTAACGCATTTGCATTATAATTATTGTAACGTTGAGAAGCCGTCAATTTCTCACCCGTCACAATAGATGGACGAATAAAGTCATAAATCATAAATTAGTTATAGGTATCATATCGAGAGCTTATTATCATCGGCTATTATTATTTAAACGTCATTACCGTTCCTCCTGTCATGGCCAATTATAATCATAGAGCGTCATGATCGTAATGATCATTTTATCGAGGTAGTATGCATGAAAGCCATTTCGATTTCATAGGATCTTAACAAGACAGTCAGTGAGGGCGTAAGATATATTGAAGAGTAAGAGTTCCTTTTCTTGTATCCTCTAAGTATAAAGACTTTTACTTATGGCCTTTATCTTATTTTAAAATGCAATATAGAAAAACCCCAGACCCTGAAAATATTCACAAACATGTTACTGTTATGGGAATCTAACCCACAACCTTCGACGCAGAGGGCATGACCACATATTACGTGTAGTTCAATCAACGAAGATGCGCCCCCCTCCTTCCTAACTTCTTACGATTCGAACGAAACATAAGCGATTGTGAAGAAGTTGGGCACGTCTTCGTGGTTTAAACTATGTGCGCTCCTTATTACTGTTGATGCCGCTGATTTGCGACAGGAAATTGTAAGACAGGTGTAAATTAGCTTCACTTGTCCAGGTTATTTGTCTGATAAAGTCACGAGTTATGAATCTTACTTCAAATCTTACACTGGATTTCAGTTGTCATAAAATCCTTTTTTTTTAATTTCCCAGCATTAATAATTAATAATAGGCTGGAGCGTGCAGAGCCTTGAGTTTTATATCCATTCCAAAAAAACCCTTTGTCCCGAACACGCAACAATAGAAGAAAGTATTTTTAAAAATTCGTATCATCCATCACAAACTCGCTCGAAATTGCCCACGCCCTTTCATTATAAATCAACAACAGCATGAGTTATTCGCTTATTTGCCCTAACGCCCTCACTACCGGTAGCCAGGCAGAAGTAACGGTTTATAATTCTATGCACTTAATCACCCTGAAAACTATCCGATCGAAGCGATTATTTTGTACCTGATATTCTGATAACTCTAATAAATTATTAGAGTTATTACAACTCAAAAAACACTTACTATCAGTATACTGTATTACTTTACATTATATAGCTTTCTATAACCGTTCTAAAAGGCAAAGATCTATTCTCTAATAGGAGAGAAAAAGCATACAAAGTTTAGAGTTTCCACACAGCTTCAAAGCTGCTGGCTAACTTTTTTGTTACAAAAATTGTATGTAGAGATTCGATTATATATAATAACGCCTTGAAACAATTTTAATCACTAGCCTCATTGAAAATAAATTTTGTTAACTGCGTCTCGGTAATACAATAATAGTAGTTTATGAAACGGATGCATAATGGGGGGTATTAAAACATGAGTGTGAGTTTAAAAAACGAGCCGCAGGCGAGTTTTTTAATAGTATCACACGAGTGTTTTAATACCTAATTATGTAGAGTTTCATACACTACTTTATCTACGCTCAAATTATCATAAATCCAAACCAGAAAATCTTGCTAACGTTTGTCGTAAATCCTTCACTTTGTTGGTAAAAGATTGTGGGTCATTTTTGTTGCAATTACTAAAATGTCAGGTGGAGTTAAATTTTCTTTAGTACGTTTCACTGCTAGACATTTTTCCGCGCTAAGTTTTGACTAAGTAACAAAAATAACACATTGAAATGTTAAAAGTTAGGTATGGCGCCAAAATTCAGTTGCAAACTGCGTATAGTCTGTTAAAAAAGTCATGAAACAAAAAAGAGTAGAAAAATATTTATACGAGTCAGATAAACTATATTTTTAGTGGATAATTAAATAATCAAAAATTATACATAAATCTTTTTAATATTCTGTATGAACACACTTTTTAATCAGTCATATAAGGCAGGGAAAAATTATTGTTTCCGTGAATTAATTGTTGTCTATGGTCGATCATGACTACCAACTAAATGTTGTCTGTGGCCTCCTTATATAAAAAAAAAAACAAAATTGAGGATTGGCTCTACACTCTTTTGGCTATGACGACCACAGAGAAAAGAGAGTTATTCCCTGGTCTGTGATGACGACACACAAAAATACAAGAACCCAGAGCCGCGTATCGTAATAGAAATTATTCAACAATCTAGAGATATTTCCATAGTAGAGCTATGTTATAATGAATAACTTTTTAATAATTATAGAAGTCTGTGCATAAAGTAGGTCAATATGTGACACATTTTGATTTCATAATTCGAACTTTAAGCAATGAGCGTAGATAAAATAAATTAAGTTTTCCACGCAGAGAGTTTTTTCATAGTCTTGTAATAATTTACGGAAGGGCCACAATAGTCACTTCTCAGCACTTTCTTCCGCAGATGTCCGGAGCGTTTGACAAATCGATTTATAATGGAAGCTAATCGACCAAGTTACCTTGTTTTCTTTGTTTAATTTTTAATACAAGAAAAGTTTTAAGGAAAATTGGGAAGATTTCTAATTTCTTGTTTTTGTTACGAGCTTTTTAATGTTATAATAACATAGTTACACCTCCACAGAAAAACGAAATAGGGTTTTAGTGGAGGCAGTTTTTTAAGAATATGTTACAATTTCCCCAAATGTATGGGAAAATAAATAAATAAAATAAAGAAGTTAGTGATTGTTCGGAAGTTCTGACGTCGGGTAATTAGCACTTATAACTTTTTTAAGTAATGACTGTTTTCGGCTTTTAAATATGACTTGCTTCTCGGTGAAAGAAGCTTGCATGGTGTTCTTAAAGGTGTTGAAACCTGCCAGTCCACATATGGATAGTATGTCACGTGATGGTCTTCTACCCCATTAGGCCAAACCACGTGACCAGTACCTAGTGGGCTGTTAAAAGTGGTAGAGATGAATATAGGCTTTGAACCACTAATCAATCTTCCCTGATGGCAATTGTTACAAACTGTGTGCTAATTATGTTCACGTTAGCTTTTAAAATAAAAGTTAGACTTGGTTGTTTCAACATATGGTTTTAACAGACATTTAACATATTGTTTTAACAGACATTTATTCGTTAAACATGGCGCTAAAGAACAAAATATCATAAAAAGTGTCAAGAATAACGGTCATACTTATCTACTATAGCAAATGAACCTATTTTAACCGAAGTTCACTAAGACATTAACTATACTTTCATGACACACGCGTCTCTACTTTTTTGAAAATCTGTCTAAAATTGTTAACGCATAGTAAACGGGAGTATCTAGGTGTACTCCTGTCTTATTGTATTCGGTTTTGTCTACATTGCAATATTGGTCATTAGAGTTAAATGCCGAAAGCTATTTCAGACACTTTCCTTTATCTTGGCCGATGTACGTCCACTGCTGGACATAAAATTTAGGTCTTCTGAAATGTTCCACGCCCAGTTTTCCGCTGCCTGCGCGTTATTTTACAGAATCTCGTTTGGAATGGAAATGCCCGCTAAATGTCGTCTTTGTTACTGAATATCTTAAAAACTGTTTAATTAACTCTTGCAATGCCTATCAATGTCGATTACCATCAATGAACACCATTTCAAATGTCATTATTAAAATGAAATCGAAATGAACTTAACGATTTTGCGATAGAAAGCGTTTTGCGTAATGGGAGATTAAAAATATAAATATGATCTAAACGCCTCCATTGATAAAGGCCTGAGAGATTGAGAAGATTTGATCCAAGCCTTACGCAGTATTTTTTGTATGGCTATTATATTTATAGATGAACAATGTTATATCAAGATGAGTGAGGAAATCAACAGGACAGATGAACTAGCTCATCATTTTGTCCTGTTATTGTAAAAAGATTTTACACATTTGCGAACGTTATCCAAATAGATTAGAAGATCCGATCCAAACCTTATACAGTACTTTTATGTTTGACAGTAGGATAATAATTTTCATTATTTGCCTTCGTTAATCCTTTATTGTAATGTCAAATCATCTTAAACTCATTATAAAAACAACCTTCCAATCATTTAGCCCAAATTCAATTCTCAAGTTAACCCCTAACCATTATGAACATAGCTTATAGAACAGACTGCAACTAAATGCATTATTACGTACACTATTACACTGAGTTGTGAGAACGCGATAGGAGTACCTAGGTACGCTGAACCCATGCACCAGCCTCAACGTACGGCGGACATAGAATTGAATCAATGCCATACCAATATCAACTTTATCCAGATTGCACTAGGAATCTTTATACCATACCAGGATAGGATAGGATATTATGCAAATGGGAGGAGTGTATCAGGATCTTGCAAACCAGCTTTGGGTTTTTAATTTTACTATGACATTCATTTTTCTATTTATTTTCAATCCTTTAATAACATAATACCCGAGCACAGCGTTTATTGACGCTCAACATCTTCGTAATAAATAAGAGCATATTCATATACCATTCAGAAAATGACGCAGAACGTGTAAATTAACTGGGATGAAATGAATGATAAATAGTCCGAGTACGAGTATGTCGACTTAAGTTGTGAGTTACTTACGTCAAACTCGATAGTTGGACAATTTTTTACTACGTATACTTTAAAGCTAAGCTTTTAACATAAACCTGTAAATATGTTAGTGCCATTTTCGAAATTTTAGTTCTAAAAGCCTAACTTTTCGTATAAGTTTACAAATTGCTTAAGACCAAATAGAATCAGGCGACCAGTGGCGTTTTGTTCACCTGAATAATGTTCGCAAACTTCATTGATGACATAAATAAACATATTTCTGTGTGAAGAAAAGTCAAGTTAATAATGGTGAAGCAAACAATAAAGCTTAATCGTAGTCTACTTATAATCACACCGTCGTCGCGTCGTGTATAATTAAAGGTCACGTAACAAGGCAGAAGTCGCGAGCTAAAATATTGATTAGGTTGGTCGCCGAATTTTGGCCAAAAGTACTATCTGTCGCTTGTGAAGTGTGGACATGTTTATTTGTGTAACTAAAACATCATCGAAGACATAATACATGATCTATGCAAAAAATTATTAAGTTAATAATGGTGAAGCAGACAGTAAAGCTTAATCGCAGTCTGCTTAAAATCACACCGTCGTCGCGTCGTGTATAATTAAAGGTCACGTAACACGGCAAAAGTCGCAGGCTAATAGCGAGTCTGGCTCGCATGTGGGTCGGCTATTGTGGGCCAATGGAGCACTGCATCACTGCCGCACTTTCTTGCAGTTGCAGATGAAATTACCTTTGTACATGTACACGACAGGGTATCAGATCTGCATTCCTATACATAGTTGCTCAATTTCTTGTTACTGATGGTAAAGTTTAGTTATTGTTAGAGTTGTCTACACTTATCACACAATATTATTTTTATTTTTATTTTTATTATTGTTTTTGCGATATAAGCTGCCCATGTTCGCACTTAAAACTATCAAAATAGCATTATGACAATAAATGAAATAATAGTTGTCAAAATTTTCACAACAAAAACTTATTTCAACTCTCATCAAACAACCTTTGAAGTACTTTCTTTCCTATAAAAAAATTATCGTCGAAATATTAGAACAGGATAGTTAGGATAATAAAAATGATAGACATTCTCGTAAATAAAAATTTCGTTTCTGATTAACGTAATATATTTCCAAATTTTGGCGTTCATTATAATTCACTGTTATTACCGAAACTAAAATTCTAATTAATTATCTTATCTGAAACGGTTAACATTATAAATTACATTATCAATTCCAACAATAGTAGTACAGAATGCATGCAAACGATGACATAATTAATTTTCATCAAATGCGTTATGTAAATTAATGAGTGACGAAATACTATCTGCTTTTTGGAGCTATTGGTCGATTAATATGCTTGTTTAAAACATGTTCATGTATCGAAGTAACACATTAAAAAGTAGAATAATTTAAAATTAAAATAAGTTTAAAAGTTAAAGTGAAAACTGACTTTAAACCACTTACGGGCTCTAAAAATATTCACTTAAATCATGTAAATGTATGTATGGACGAAATTTAAGATAAACGTGTCTGATTCTACGAGTAAATTTAAGTATCGACGGTATACCAGTTAGTCATTAAGATTGATCAAGAACTGGTGAAGTTATGGACACTATTGAAACGGTTACAATACAGCATCAACCGTTATTGGTAATCTTCAAAAATAAAACATTAAAATTATGAAGATTAAAAAAGTCACCAAAGGCATAAAGCAGAAGATTTGCACATAAAGCTACCGTCAACACAATTCACACCTAATAATATACTTAACAATTCACACAAAAAATAAACTTACTTGTATGCCATTCGATCCATCCAAAGTTTAAAAACCTCTTGTAAAATAACCCATTAGGTGATAGAGTTAAAAGAGTAAACCTCAATTACATTCCGAGAATTGTGCTGTGAGAACAAAGATCTATGCTCTTGATTCTAGCTTAGATTTTCCACGCATTTAAACCATTGAAAGTATAGATCCTCGATAAAATATTCTCACCTCTGCTATGTTAGTGGTGTCTTCTGAGTTCTGAATCATCTAATCCACAGATAGAAGTCTCTTTAAAACCTATGACAATTTGCTAAAATTGCTGTTATACTTTTATTTACGACAAGTTAATAAAATATATAGCTGAGTGTTAAGTAAGTGGTAAGGGTTTTTAAAATCATGCACTAGATACTTAGACTAAATAATTTAAATATCGAACTCTATCTAAAGAAAACGTCTTTCTTCGAAGTCGTGGTCATTGCTATTTGAAAAACAAAAAGCTATTTTATGCGGATATGCTATTCAAGAAACAAAGCAATAAGTCTAAACCGAGAGATATTCAGTATTCAAGGAATTCGTAATCCGCAACTGTAAAATGAAAATAAAAAAGCGAATCACGAGGTTGTTCTTTTTCTGCCTATTCATTGTTAACCAGCTAAATCTTTTAGGAGAAAAGATACAGCCGAAATCTTCATCAGACGCGAATTATCAATCCAGTAACCTAGTTTCGTCAAGACGCCTTGTGGATTTGTACTTTACAGGTGATGATAATGATTGCCAATGATTGTTCTCTCTTCAATCTCTGTTTATTAATTACCTGATGAGGCTTAAATTTCAATTTTTTTTTTGTTACGAATTAATATTCCTGATGGCTAGGCTCGGACCTTGATGTAGTCGAATTTGGGATGATTGTTTCTTTATCGCATGAGTGTTAAGTGCCTTGTTGGTCTAGTGGGGAGCATGCTCGTCTGCAGCAAAAGTAGTCCTGGTTTCGATGCCTCGAATAGCACGTTAAGCCGTCGTTCGCACACGCTTGTGCACTACAATACCTTCCGCGTCTCTACTGACTTATCTATGTAGACATTTACCTCCGTAGCTGAAACAGGTCTGGGGATCATTATGATTGTAATTATTGTTCCGATAATTTGGATTGTTCATCAATTTCCGTCATTATCTAAAACCCTCAAAAATAAACCCTCAAAATATTTAAAAACGCTGTAAAAAAGCATTATATTGCAACTCTGGCTACTTAATGACGACTAAGTAGTATTTGTTTATTTGTAACATAACAGATTATATACATAATATATTATAATTATTGTATTATTAGTATTGTTATTCAGTATATATATATTAGTTTATTTTATTTTATTTAATATTTATGAATATTTATATTTATTTTATTATTTTTAGTTGTGTAATCTAGTGTATGTAGTAGTATGTACTTATTTGAATTTAGGTATAATTATTGTAGTGTTGCACCACCTGCAGTCCGTGGTTCCTCTGTATTTTCCTAATCTGTAGGTTGCCTGGCAGAGATCGCTACCTAGCGATAAGGCCGCCTTTTGTACTAATTAATTTTTTTTTACTTCGTAGTTTTAGTATTATGTTTTGTGGTGTACAAATAAAGTGTTAAATAAATAAATAAATATCTATTCCATTTTAAGAATGCGGATTTTTTTTAATCTTATAAATAATATCTACTGAGTTTCCTATTTTACTTCATAAAGTTTAAACTCAATAGGTTCTGTTTTTCTCAATAAATGTCCATCATCAAATCATGAAATCATCAAAACATAGCACTTATCAACACTGTTATTTATTTTATTTCTCTCAGTTTTCAATATTGCGTGGTTAAGTTGGGCGTGACGCGTCGTTTTGTCTACTGCTGTTGCTTCACGGTCTACATGCATCAAGTATCCGCCGAGAACCTTTGGTCTCTGTCCTCAAGTTTCTTCTCAAAGGAGAAAGTATTGGTTTTTCTTTGATATGCATTTTGCGTGTCATTAGTTATATTTATGTCACTACATTTTAAATTTAATTCTACTTTAATCTTTTGATTTTTACATTTTTATTATTATCCCATGTTTACAAGAGCTGTGTTGTAATTGAAGATATATGAGAAATCTTTGTCTCGTCACCAAAAGCCGCCATTTCTTGCCAATTGGCAATTAAGGTGTTCAATTAATGATTTCTTAAAATTTATTGTAATAAAATAGTTTAGTGTTTGCCTTCACGGTAAAGCTAACGTTTCCAGAAGTTATTGACAAAAATATTGACTCTCTTATACCTGTTTGTGATTTAGTGCAATTTCCGTATTAGCTTATATACCGACTCTTACGGATACTTTTGACCAGTTACACTAACGGTCCTACCCGTACATTGTAGAATCATTTCCTTGATATGTTTCATACATATCAAATTATGCAATCACATTAATGATTCAACGGCTGGCCATTGTTCGAAAATAACTCAACATTCTCTCGAAATCCTGTTATTTCCGATTATTTTCCCACGTGTTATTGAATATTCAACTAATGCGCCTTGTAAACAACACATGCAAATGCTTGGGCAATAACAATTATTCAAATGCACGCATCATTCACTACAGTAAAAACCTCTGTACTCCTCATCGCGATTAAATGTAAGACAGAACTTAATAATATTCACTGCCTTCAATAATCCTTTTATTTAACTCTGCATCTTATGCACTACAGTCTGCAAGTATTTTTTCATATTAACCGGTTTAATAGAAAGATCGATATTGTACAGTCATTTATTTAGTGACTTGTCGTTTTACTTGAACATTTGATGATTAAACGAACTTACCTTAAGTGAAGTTCTATCATAATTTTATGAATTCCTGTATGAAGATAATAACAAGAATACTAATTAGGTATTCACGCCAAGTGATAGCCATTCAGACACTAAAGTTGAGAGAAAAATTAAAAAATTTCAACATTTTTCATTACGATATCTCACGCTAGCAACACTGTGTCTGTCATTTCATTTAGTTCAGAGTAATTATTATAAGAGTGCCTTTGTGCTTCGATAAGCTCGTCTTGGTAGGAGCAATAAAGAGCATCTAAATATGTATCATATAATATATACATAACTACACAATATTATACATAACCACACAATATTATATATGTAAATATAATAATATATATATAAATGGGTTATATAGTCTTCAATAAATATTTATTATAATATGTACATTTTTTATTTACAAATTCATACATGGGTTTTTCCACAAAACAGGGGCGGGAGGGTGTTATTATCTTCATACAGGAATTCATAAAATTATGATAGAACTTCACTTAAGGTAAGTTCGTTTAATCATCAATTTTATATTCATTCCTGTATTTCTATATTAACAAGAATACTAATTAGGTAGATGTTTAGAGGCATGACATTTGTAAATAAGAAATGCTTTTAAATTAATAGAATAATAAGCATAATCGCTTAACATTGACCAAAAAAATAAAAATAACAACTTAAGTTGATATTCAAAGCAAATTAAAAAATAATGGCATAATTTTGTAGAAATACTAAAACTGTACTATAGTTAGCTATAGTAAATCAATATTATTAGTATAATATATTAATAATAATATATGTACAAATACATATATTTTTATATGTGCGAATACCGAGGGTATATTAAGACTATCGAGCAGTACTGCTTGTATGTAGTCTTGACGAATAAAAGAGGTTTTAAATCTCTTTCAACAAGCTTTAAAATATTTGTATCAGTTAAAACATTTAAATGCAACACTTGATTAATCGTAATAAATTGGGCTGTTAATATGCAACCATGAAATATATATTTTAAACAGTAAATTGATCACGAATATATTTTATAAACTTGAGTAGAATAAATATTACCGAGACATATTTTTGGTCAGAAAAAAAATAAAATCAATTTATTAATATAAAAGATTAATAAATCTATGGGTTGCAGAGAACTAGTTCGTAAATTTTTGTTCATCTTGACTGTAGGCATTAGTATTTTCGTAAAGTGTCCTTTACTTTTATTCATAGCTCTTTAGAGTTATTTCTTTTAAAGGAGTTAACAATGATATTTTTATTTAATTTCCATAATAATATTGTTATTTGGGTTTTGGTGTTGGAACAGCTCTTTAATAAGGTCATTAAGATTTAAATTGACCTTAAATTATATTTTTAACTGCATAGTAAGAATATTCTCAAGAGATATTTAAAAAAAAAACCATAGAGAAATTATTTTATAAGCCTATTTTAAAGTTGATTCTGTGACAAAGGCTGATGAAGTAACTGTATCTACTGTTTATTCCTGTCTTCTAATAAAGTGATAACAATAGAAACTGATAGTCTGAAAAAACAATATGTTTTCTAATATTGTCAGACAGTAAACATCTTATACAATATTATAAGTATATGTATGTATAACCGTGTTGAGTTTCTCATTTCACATAATATTAAAATTTTAACTGAAGGCATAATTGTTATTCTTAACAGTTATTCATGTTATAATATAATGTTGTTTAATATCATTAATTGTTATTTTAAAAGTCACCCCAACACTACTATCGCTGTTGTACTGGTTAGTTGTAAACAAAAAAACCACATATACAATTGGAATACAAATATTAGACAATACTTTTAAAGTTCTTGAATTTCTGCATCAAGACCATTTTTCAATTTAGCAGTCTTTCAGTTAAAAAATGTGATCTGATTTTTCCAAGTTGATAATCGCAAAAAACAACGAGCAAATGTAACATGTCAATAGGTAGACATGTCGAAATGTTATTCGCGATTGTTCGTGATTAATGCTTTGTTGACTTGTTGCGACGATGAAAAAACATTTTTTTTTTTTCACTTACCCAATAATTCCAATGTCATCACAGAAGATAAAAGTATCTAATCTTCGTTTAATAATAATCAGTCAATTACATACCACAGCTGACTGCTGAAGTACTACTGTACTGGTATTCAAGTTCCTAGTGACGCAGTGATGAACCAATTTTCAATTATCATTTGACCTTGTTCAGTCATCATCGAGAGCTAAATCCTTGCAGCGGCGTCATCCATCGGCATGAAAGTTAAACAAAATATTAGACTTATTTAATAATGATTAAATACAGAAAATATATAATGTAGGCTATGTATCAACTCTAAAAGAACAAAAAAAAATATTATGATACGTGCAAGCCAAAATTATGAACCATCATTGTTCATATTATCATAAATCCAATGAAGTATTTAATGATTCTATGATCTTATATATCTATTGGTAATTTCCAAATCCTTTAACATTTTTGATGCATAGATAACCATTAGTTAATAATTAGCGGCGCGATAGCCTGAAAATAAAAATATTTGATCTCGAGCAAAAATTAATTTGGTCTTTAAATATATTAATTTCCATTGCGTAACGTTATTCCTAGGTATGGATACCGATATTCCTGTACAAGGATACCTAAAAATAAATTTAAATAAACATATCATCGGTTGTTTTCTACTTTTTCCATATTTATTATTCATTTAAGAAATTTAAGATTAAGTCAATTATAGAAACTATAAATAACTTTGATTTTCAAAAATATTGCATTCTTTTTAAAGCATGCATCATAACTCAGTTAAAGCATTGATAAATTTGATGTAATATCTAACACATCAAGTTACGATGAAAGAATGGTTGTATTAAATACATGTATTTGTAATGGAATAACAAAAAAAAATTAAGTATGTTATCGAATAGGTTGTCTCATATTCAATTGTATGTGAACAGAATATAATAGCCGAGTTTTTTGCCCGACCTTCTCAGTGCAACCCGCTTTTCAGATTCAAGCTTTCATAAAAGCCTGTAAATCAAGTCCATGTGAAAAATTAATAAAGATCATCATTTTCATTTTTAATTACTTAAACATGAAAATTAATTGTAATGTTAGTGGTTCAATAGTTTATAAATCTTCATAATATAAAACCTTTTTGTATAAAAGTAAATTATGATGAAAGAAACTAGGATAGTACCTAGATACCTAGATACCTAGTGTCATTGCACTACATGCGAACTAAAGAAGAGAAAAAAAAAAAAAATTACACATTAAATTCTGTTCATAGTTTTGAGAACATAAAGAGAGAAAAAAAATATTTTTAACTCATATTTAAGCACGATAAAATAATATCATCAGGCTCGAATATTTTATGAAAGTGGTTATTCTATAAGCGGCAAACGTACGAGTAAGTAGGTGTGCCTTCTTAACCCGAAACGACTATAGGCGAACATGCGCGAGTCCGCACGAGGTTCGAAACAGCGCAGCACTCCGCCAGCACTCCGATCGGCGGCCGCGCGGCGCCTGACATGACAGGTCGACAGAAATGTCAAAAGAGGACATCGATAAGTACTTGCAAGGCTGTTTTGCTCCTGGTGCTGTTCTTGTGGGGAAATTAAGACTCTTCTGTCCTGGGTAAATCTTCGAGAAAAGTCGTCGCAAGAGACGAGTGCTGTCCTGCGATTTGGCCCGTGGGTCCACCATGGACCGACAGGTGGATTGCTCAGATATTCCTCCAGTGCCAGTTAATATTGGATCTTGATTAACTGTATTTCATATTATTGATAAAAGACATAATATACACAGAAGTTATTAGAATATTATATTATCAAATAAAATTTTTGTGTCTCACTCGTACATTTCAAATTTTGAGTAGTATTACTACTTAGTTGATTTTGTAAGACGTTGTCAATGGACTTTTTATTGATGTATCTATAAATAATGACCACAACAAGAAACGATTCGTGTGGAAGACTAAAATAATTGTAAATAGTGCATTTGATTGCGGGTACTTTTCAGACCTGGTCTAGTAAAGTAATCTTGGTTCATTTAAATTAGCAGACAGTAAAAGAAAATATTGATATGAGGGTATATCGAAATAGTTTCTAAAGGTAATCGTTTTGATCCTTTATATCATTCCAATACAGTTGGTGATAAAAAAAAACAGCATCGCGCGGTGTTCTCAGGTGGTCACCCATCCAAGTATTAACTGCGCCCGATGTTGCTTAATTTCGGTGATCGGACGAGAACCGTCAACCGGTGTTTTCAACATGGTATGGGGGCGTTTAAGCACCAATTTTTGCTATTTTGGAAGTTGCTTACAAGATAATCTTGTCATTTTTGGGAATGATTAATCCAAAGGCGTTGTCCCAATAACCATCCTCAATGTGTATTTTCGTGAAGGTCACACTCTCTAATGAAGTGTACCCAACACTGAAGCATAAACTGCAGAATATACTATGTTGATTGACTTTTTTGCAATTATTAATATAGAGACGATAATCTTATTGACTCACCCTCATGTATGTCGTCATGATGATCACATCCTCTTATGCAGTGTTCTCAACATAGATGCTTTGCAATTATTAATACAAAGGCGATAGTCCTCAGGGTTTTCACCTACCAACTACCCTCAATGTATGTTGTCGTGAAGGTCACACCCTCTAAATGAAGTGTACCCATCACCGAAGAATGCATCTTGATTAGCTCATCTTGCAGTAATTAAAACAAAGGCGATAGTCCTTCCAACTACCCTCAATGTATACTGCTGTGAACGTAACACCCTCTAGAGGTGTACCCAACACTGGAGCAATATGGATTTTCTGAACCAATAATAACAATTTCGTAGATTTCACAATTCGTTTTGACGATGAATCCGATAATTTTGAATATTTCTTTTCGGATACTTTGATTTCCGCAAGAAATACTTATAATCACTCACTTTTTTTTATACGAGTTTAATAATGTTGTGTTGAACGGCCGAGCACTAGAACGCTAATGAAATGACAGACACAGTGTTGCTAGCGTGAGATATCGTAATGAAAAATGTTGAAATTTTTTAATTTTTCTCTCAACTTTAGTGTCTGAATGGCTATCACTTGGCGTGAATACCTAATTAGTATTCTTGTTATTATAGAAATACAGGAATGAATATAAAATTAGCCGATTTTTCGCAAAAGTGACGTTATCGTTAGTGACATTAGTGTATCGTTTTGCTTTAATTCATATAGGCGATTTTTCTCAAAAGTTACGCGTAGGTAAAGACATATAATGCCTTTGTGAGTTTTGTTGGTATTGGTTTTTGTATTCAGGAAGTGACCTGATGACTTTCCAGCGTGTGCGTTTAAAAGTTTTTGTTACACATCTCAAGGTGTATTGAGGAACCGCTCTACTGTGTTTAGATTTGTGATAGATGCAATGACGTGCTATTAGTTTGCGGTAGTCCCAGAGCCGGCTGTCGTATTCTCAATCTTTGAATTGAGAATTTTTTTATTTGTTTTAATACTGCTAGAGCTCAAATCAATCATTAAATCTTAATTTGCGTGTCTTCTTCTTTAATTTAAAAGCATTGTAATTTGCGAAATGTAAGCAACATAGTTGTAATTATTTATCTGGTGAAAATAAAAATATGTGACGAATCACGTTACACGCGAAAAGCACACCTTTAAAAACTAAACTTACGTTATTACAGGTTCATTGTCTATATTTTGTAAGCTTATATTTTACTGCAGTGACTCCAGTATTAAATAATTTGTTATATAAAATCTCAGTTTTTCTTCTTTTTTTTTTCCAAACTACAATGGGTGAAATTGTAATTTTTGATTTAATCTGGCGGTAATAATATTATCTAAAAACGTTGAGAAACAGATTTTTTATAACTGGCTTAGTTTTAGAGAAATTAGGTCGTTTTTCTGTTATATTCTTCCGCGACGCTGCATGTCGTACCAATCAACTTATCCGTGAGAGTGACAAAGGCAAAAATAAATTAAATAAATCCCCTAAAATTCAAAATCAAATTAAGGTGAATTTAAAAGTTTAACTTTGAACAACGATTATATATGAGCTTTTTTCCACTTTCTAGCACTGACGAATTATTTTTAGGCTATATCAAACCCTGTATGTCCTTCATCATTGCGTGAAGTCGTTTCTTATCTACCTCTAGCTAGTTAGTGCTAAGAAGCTGTAGCTGTCTTTCAGTCTATACGAGTACGTCTCACCTTCCGTGATAGTTGATGTTTGCAAGCCCCAGTTATTGCAGCAAATATGCTATCAATTTGCCACGATTAACAAGTGCTTGTCGAGCTGGGACTGTATATGTATCTCTATTTTTACACCTCAGTTGCATTGCTAATTATTGCTTACGGCTTCATTATCTTTACATTTCTATCTTAGATGTTTTATACTCGTATTCGCTTGCCATAGTATCAAAGAAAATTATCTACCTATTTATGTAAATATAATTCGACGTTCGTATCCATGATTATTAATTAAATAATAGTTTTTGCATCAAATAATAGCAAGTAATCTTTTTAGAAAATAATATGCATTTCCTTAAGATGTAAAATTCCTTAATCGTAAGCTAAGCCCTGCATAGCCGGGTTTGCAAGAAATTACATTATCCGATCCGATTACTGTACTTGGTACTTAAATCACTTCACTTGAACTCGCACACGCCTTGACAGCTATAACGACTGTATGAACCAGCTTACAAGGGGCAAGCTACTCATTAGCTTGGCCACCTTCCCGAATTCGGTTCTAGTAAGCATAGATATAATACGTTCAATCCATGAAGACGCGCTCCACTCCTTACAATTGCTTATGCTTCATTAGATCGGAAGGAGTTAGGAAGGAGAAGGGAGCTCGTCATCGTGGATTGAACATAATCGAATGCTTTAAAAAATAATCTGTCAAATGCGACTCGCGCACTGAAGGTTCCGAACTATCAAGACTTCTGCCCATCGAATTCAAAAAACGAGCTTTTTTCTATTTTTTGCGGTCGTTGTCATAGCGGCAACAGAAATACATCATCTGTGGAAACTTCAAATTTCTAACTATCGCGGTTCAAGAGATTCGGCCTGATAACAGACGGTCGGACGGACGGCGAAGTCTTAGTAATAAGGCCCCGTTTTTACCCTTTGGGTACGGAACCCAAACAAGTGTAAATGCGGCATTACATTCTGAGTGCCTAATTCAGATAACATTGTTAGCGGCGTGCTCGCAGGAAGCGTGGAGAATAGATTGGCTCAGCAGCGAAGTGGCTGCGGTTGGCTTTGAATTTTCAATGGGAATGACTACGCTATTAGCGTTTGTATACCTCTCAGGCTCTCATGGCATAAACCACAAATCACCAAGGGATTCCTAGATTCTTTAGGACCATATCGCACTAAGTAGAGAACCTATACAACACTACACATAGCCTAAAGCATTAACTTTGCTTTTGTACATTCTGCGTTATAAGGTTTATACAACCAGATAAAATCAGTTTAATAATAACGCCTTTGAAAAATAATGCACTAAGTATCGTACCATTTTTTACCATGATCATATAATTTTTTTTATCATTTTAGCATTTTTTTCATAAACACTTATAGTCCTGTGACGCATATTTTTACTGGGCTAGCCAAGGTGTATATGAGAATCTAATGCAATGCTATAAATTGTGCAGTGGGCTGTAAGTTAAGTTTGTTAGTTAAAAACCCTCACTGGATTTAACTAAGAAAACGAAAGCAAAAATCCTTTTTGAACAAGTTACTAGAATGGGCTGTCGACATGATACCATACCAACCTAGGTTGGTAACTTGTGCAAAAATAATGCAAATATAGGATTTTTGAAACAAAAATACCAAACCCAGTAAGGGTTTCGAACTAACAAACTCAAAGATACAAAATCAGCCCACAGATTAAAGTACTCGTGGTGACTAGATCCAGGCCACGACGCCATGTCATTTTAGTGAGATATGACACGTCATAATCTCAGCTACACCTCGGGGTTTCCGACGCAGATGGTGGATGTCCTCGCCTGACGCTTGCCGTTATAATCTCAGCACTTGCAGTATCTTTATCGCGGGATATAAGCGAACCTCGTATCCGCCTCTGCTCAGAATCTTGTTAATGTAAATGTACCGCAACATATTTGATATCCTCTTAATAGTAAAGGAAATTAACTTTCTTACACTACATTTCCTGATTAATTTTACTTGTATCTCAATATTATGCTATGAATAATAAACGTTATGTACCTATTTGTAAAATATCTGTAACCGTACGTGTGTTGTATCATCATCATCATGAAAAGGCTTGAGTTAAATATATGAATCAGCGTACCTATTCTGTAACTCGGTGCCTATCAAAGAATGATAGCCACTAGCAAATGTTTTTCATCCATTGAAGTTTTGCTAAGGAAATGTCATTTTTATTTCATAGCAAACTTTCAATGTATAAAAAAACATTTGGTAGGCACCGAGATACAGAATACGGGCACTGGTATGATGAAATGAGAGAATAATAATGTTTCTAAGAATCCATCTATGGAATCATTTTACTCTTCGCTAACATTGCTATATTTACAAATAAATATCAATTGAATGACTAAGAAGTGTGATATATCCCTATAATACTACTTTCAACACTTTCTTTGCCAACACTTGAGAGACTTTAGTCACGGTCGTCATACATTAGTATTGTATATCGTAAACAAGCAAAATTGACCGCAACCAGGAATATGTCAGTTTCGATGCGCGTATCATGCATGGCATCAATTGATTTTCGATGAGTTAGTGATTTAACAACTGGGATACGGTTGCATCGTACTAAGTAGAGAAGGCGTAGAGAAGTAAGAAGTATCTAGGACCCATCAAATCTCCAACGCACACTTTAGCTTCATTTGTCATACATTTAGCTAAGGTAATTATGACCGCGATCAGGTGAATTACCTATGCGTTTAATGAGTTATCATGGAACACTAAATACGTATAATATTAGGTATTTATCAATGGATGGATATATATTACTGTTGGGATATAATGTGATAGTAGTAAACCAGTTTCTAGTTGTGATGATAACACGTTAACATTTTCTTTTAAGTTTTTCTTTTTAATATTAGCCCTAATACCTACACTGATCCCATGCCTTTCAAACTCTATCATGCACCTATTGTACTAACGCACTTTGAGAAGGATTATTATAATTTCAAAAGCTTATAACAACAGATAAAGCTGCTAAACAATCTTTTCGAAATCTATATAATAAGTGTATTATGGATATTCCAGTTTTATATTCTTCGCACTACGCAATTAAGTCCATCGAATCGATGGTTCACAACGCAATCGGTTCGCACGAACGCAAAAATAACAAACCGAAGAAGGCCATTACGCCAAATCCAGTCAAGATATTCCTGAGCATCGAGGCAATCTTTCTCTAAATACATACACGTCTCGAACATCTCCGTGTCATTATAGCACTGGAAGTGCCTGTTGCGGCGGATGGGTAATGTCGCCGTGCCGTGTACGATACAATAACTATTTTCCCCGCATTTATACAACCATATAAGGTCGAGATGAAAAGTCGCCAGTCTCCGCGATTGGCTCGAATAATCTCACGGTGCGGCGTGAACCGCGAATAACGGGCGATGGGCTCGCTTGCATCGCTATAACCTCCTGACACAGTTGTTTCGATTTCTGCGGAAAATTGATTCCCCGCGAGAGCTCCCTAAATTGATCACTTTGCAGGTCATTCTATTACCTGCTTATTCTTATTGTAATTTGAATGCTGGTGAGAAGTATCACACTGAGGCTTATACCCCTACTACCTATAGGTTCAACAGGTCAACGCAAAATCTCTGAGATTTAGCTGGAATAATACAACCAAAATTACAAGACCAAAATTTTTATACATATTAACTCCAAGTAACACAAACAACCAAAAAGCAAAGTAACAAAGTACAACCTAATCTCAAAGCTACCGAACATGGGTCCACAGATAATTTCATAACAATCGGTCGAGCTGTTTTGGAGGACTTTGGTAAAAAACATTGTCATGAGAATTTGATATATTAAGAGAAGATAATTCCTATTAATTTAAATATGCATCAAATTCGGATGCGTATTGATTTCGTCGTGGTGAGACAGTCTCGCGTAGCTCAGTGGAAGAGCTCCCAGCCGCGATAGCTGGGGGACGTGGGTTCGAGTGCTACCGCGAGTGAAATTTTGATGCATATTTAAATTTATAGGAATAATTTCCTAAGTGTGTGAAAACACTATAATATAAAATATAAGTAGTAAGTGAAGATAAATTTCATCGTGTTTATTATTTCACCTGCAATTTAAGATATAGATCTTAACAGTTAATCTCATAAAATGTACCTAACTGTTAAGTGATTCTAACCGAGTTTTTATATCTTTTTTGCAGTATTTCAATTTAAAATTCAACGGGTTTCGGTCAAGTGCCCGCTTGCCGCGTGATCTGGGCCCTTTGCTGAAATAAAACATCACTTCCAATTATAGTTTACATTGATAGTTCTCAATGCCTCTATTGTAGGAGTTGAAATTTAAGGCAACGGAATTTAAGATACAGTCGGCATCAAAATCTCGTTCATAACCTAATTATTAAATTACTTCATATAAAAAATATATAATTTTAAACAAAATTTCCAAATAGATAAAAAAACATTGAAATAATCGGTTGCAATGAACACCATGCAACTTAGTTCGCAGTCACGATAAATGGTTCCTTTTGGCAGATTAAATGTGTACTGTGTTCGTACATAAAAATGTTACAAAAACGCAGGTTATGTGGCCTCAAAGGATGAAAACTGTAACAGCACAGTGTAGGTATAAACAGTAAAATTACTTACTTGTTGTGTTTGCATACCAAAGAATAGCAAGACGAAAAAAATATTCAGCAGTTGTTTAGTTGTATATTTGCTGCATCCCAGGACAAGCATTGCAATGTTTAAGAATGAAGCTGATACGATACCTGTGTCTCTTGGTGCTTAAAAAGGGGTAATTTGCGGCTAACTGTACTCGATTACATGGAGATGCGTAAAACGCATCGCGCAGTGTCATCAGCTTTCGATCTAAATGCCGCCATAGATTTGCGGTTTTTCATCCTCAATACAATAAGGAATTTGTCTCGTTGCCACCTGCCTCCTAACAGCCACAACAGTTAACGTAACACTTTCCAACTTGAAATACTGCATTTTTATCAAAAACAAGAAAACATTACGAGAACACTTTTGGCTTTACAACTGTTTCTAGTTATTTTTTCTTACGTTTTCCAGCAAGTGTTCAATTAGTCAAAGCTTTTTTTTCTTTCCGCTGAGTTGTGTATGGCACTCATTAGAGGAATGTGGATTGCGACGCCCACGCCACGTAGCGATTTTTTTATTCTACTTTTATTCACTCTTAAGCGTTTTACTGTGCGCTTTTTTACATGGGCTAAATAGTTTGGTTTTAGGCTGTTTAGAAAGGAAACTTACTATTTCGTAGATCGAAGTTTCGCTTCAATGATGAATAATCCTTTTGTAAATATAGAGTTTTTAAGAGTGGTGGATGTTTTTAAGGGTCAGAGCGGAGCCCGAAGCCCTAAAGACGGACACCAACGGTTTCTCTGTTCCCCATTCCTAGGAATAAGTTTAATTTATGTCTCTCCATGTAATATTTTCCATTGTGGTCATTGATTGCAACGGTCAATATAAAATACTAGCAGAAACCCGCAGCTTCGCCCGCGAAAATTTTAGTTTTCCCTACACACGGGAACCATCTATTTTCCGGAATAAAAAGTAGAGCCTTTGTGCTAATTTGGGACGAAATCTGTCTTCATTCCAATTTTCAGCCAAAAAAATTCAGCAGTTGCGCCGTAAAGGAGTAGGTATATCTCCCGCATAAATATTTGTTTTCACTATTTCCGCAGTAATTGTGGATTCCCAGTACAATATCTATTAATCTAGGATATAATCTATCTCCGTTTCAAATTTCAGGCAAATCTGTTCAGTAATTACGGCGTGAAGGAATATTTTTGCCTCGTGAATATCAGCTTTTCACTCGTATTATATCAACCATGGAATTTTCCGGGATGAATGATAGCCTATGTAATAATCCGAATCTCCTTACCGAATTTTAGTCATTTCAGTTCAGTAATTACAGCGTAAAGTAATACTTTTTGCGCGTGAACATCAATTTTTCAGTTTTCCCGCGGAAACCATGGATTTTTCTGGGATGAAAAGTAGCCTTCGTATTAATCCAGGATATAATCTATCTTTATTGTGAATTTCAGCCATATCAGTTCAGTAAATACGGCGTGAAGTAGTATTTTTCGCGTATGAATATCTGTTTTTCTTTTTTCCTGCAAAAACCATGGATTTTTCCGGGATAAAAAGAAGCCTATTTATTAACCCAGGATATAATCTATCATCATTCCAAATTACAGCCAAATCGGTTGTGCACTTGCGGCATGAAGATTTTTTTCCGCCTGAATTTCGGTTTTTTTTACTAATCCCACGGGAACTATGAATTTTTTCGGGACGAAAAGTAGCCTCCGTATTAATTCAGGATATAGTCTAAGTTTGTTCCAAATTTCAGCCATATCAGTTTAGTAATTACGGCGTGAAGAAGTATTTTTCTCGCGAGAATATCGGGTTTTCACTTTTCCTGCAAAAACCATGGATTCTTCTGGGATAAAAAGTACCCTATTTATTAACCCAGCATATAATCTATCTCCATTCTAAATTCCAGCCAAATCGGTTGTGCACTTGCGGCATGAAGATTTTTTTTCCGCGTGAATTTCGGTTTTTTACTAATCCCACGGGAACCATGATTTTTTTCGGGACGAAAAGTAGCCTTCGTATTAATCCAGGATATAGTCTATCTCTTTTTCAAATTTCAGCCATATCAGTTCAGTAATTACGGCGGGAAGTAGTATTTTTCCCGCGTGAATATCGGTTTTTCCCTTCTCCTGCAAAACCCATGGATTTTTCCGGGATGAAAAGTACACTATTTATTAACCCAGAATATAATCTATCTCTATTCCAAATTTCATCCAAATCGGTTGTGTACTTGCGGCGTGAGATTTTTTTTCCGCGTGAATTTCGGTTTTTAACTTATCCCACGGGAACCATGAATTTTTTCGGGATGAAAAATAGCCTATATGGTAATGCAAGATATAATATACCTCCATTCCAAATTTTAGCCAAATCGGTACAGTAGTTGCGGCGTGAAGCCGTATTTTACTTGATAAAATCCAAACTTCGGACCCCCGTTTCACCCCCTTAGAGGGTGAATTTTGAAAAATCCTTTCTTAGTGCACCCCTAGACCTCACAAGGAATATGTGTGCCAAATTTGGAGTCTCTAGACCCAGCGGTTTGGGCTGTGCGTTGATATGTCAGTGAGTCAGTCAGTCAGTCAGTCAGTCAGTTTCTTCTTTTATATATATAGACTAGCAGAAACCCGCGGCTTTGCCCGCGAAAATTTAGTTTTCCTTACACACGGGAACCATCTATTTTCCGGAATAAAAAGTAGCCTTTATGCTAATTTAGGACGAATTCCGATTTTCAGCCAAAAAATTTCAGCAGTTGCGCCGTGAAGGAGTAGGTGTATATACCGTATTAATTTTTTTCACTATTCCCGCAGTTAATCTAGGATATAATCTATCTCCATTCCAAATTTCAAGCAAATCTATTCAGTAATTACGGCGTGAAGGAATATTTTTCCCGCGTGAATATCTATTTTTCATGATTATCATAGAAACCATGGATTTTCCCGGGATAAATGTAGTCAATGTATTAATCCAGGATAGGATCTCTATTCCAAATTTCAACAAAATCAGTTCAGAAATTATGGCATGAAGAAATATTTTTCAACGTGGATATCAGTTTTTCCACTATTATTATAGAAATCATCGAATTTTCCGGCATGAAAAATAACCTATGTAAATAATCCGGGATAAAGTCTATCTCCTTTCCAAGTAGTCATATCAGTTCAGTAATTACAGCGTAAAGTAGTGTTTTTCGTGCGTGAAAAGCAATTTTTCAGTTCTCCCGCGGAAACCATGGATTTCTCCGGGAGAAAAAATAGCCTTCGTATTAATCCTTGATATAATCTATCTCGATTCCAAATTTCAGCCAAACCAGTTCAGTAATTACGACATGAAGGAATATTTTTCCCGCGTGGATTTCTGTTTTTCACTATTATCATAGAAACCATGGAATTTTCCGGCATGAAAAGTAGCCTATGTAATAATCCGGGGTAAAATGTATCTCCTTTCCGAATTTCAGTCATATCAATTCAGTAATTACAGCGTGAACATCAATTTTTCAGTTTTCCCGCGGAAACCATGGATTTTTCCGGGGTGAAAAGTAGCCTTCGTATTAATCCAGGATATGATCTATCTTTATTCCGAATTTCAGCCATATCAGTTCCGTAATTACGGCGCGAAGTAGTATTTTTCCCGCTTGAATATCTGTTTTTCACTTTTCCCGCAATAACCATGAATTTTTCCGGGATAAAAAGTAGCCGATATATTAACTCAGGATATAATCTGTCTCCGTTCCAAATTCCAGCCAAATCGGTTATGCACTTGCGGCATGAAGATTTTTTTTCCGCGTTAATTTCGGTTTTTTACTAATCCCACGGGAACCATGAATTTTTTCGCGATGAAAAGTAGCATTCGTATTAATCCAATATATAATCTATCTTTATTCATAATTTCAGCCATATCAATTCAGTAATTACGGCGGGAAGTAGTATTTTTTCCGCGTGAATATGTTTTTCCCTTCTCCTCCAAAACTCATGGATTTTTTTGGGATAAAAAGTACCCTATTTATTAATCCAGGATATAATCTATCTCCATTCCAAATTTCATCCAAATCGGTTGTGTACTTGCGGCGTGAGATTTTTTTTCCGCGTGAATTTCGGTTTTTAACTTATCCCACGGGAACCATGAATTTTTTCGGGATGAAAAGTAGCCTATGTAATAATGCAAGATATAATATACCTCCATTCCAAATTTGAGCCAAATCACTACAGTAGTTGCGGCGTAAAGACGTATTTTAACTTGATAAAATCCAAACTTCGGACCCCCGTTTCACCCCCTTAGAGGGTGAATTTTGAATAATCCTTTCTTAGTGCTCTCCTAGACCTCACAAGGAACATGTGTGCCAAATTTGGAGTCTCTAGACCCAGCGGTTTGGGCTGTGCGTTGATATGTCAGTGAGTCAGTTTCTTCTTTTATATATTTAGATTACGTGATTTTACTATCAGTTAAAACTCTCTTTTTTCTCGGCCTCACCTTGCTGCTTTGATATACTCGTACCTATTAAAATTTGCTCTACGATTATACAAATTACCTACTTGTTACTCATTATATGAAAACTACCATACTTAAATTGTATGTGTGACAGGAGCTGCTTATTAACTAACTTATAATTTCAAAGAGTAATAGTTTTTGTTTTTGTACAATGATCGCCTAGTAATCTAGCCAAGTCAAGCATAAACAAAGATGTTAGAACCTGTAAAGGGCACATAGGTTATAATAATTTTGCACCGTTACTTTTAGGCCAGTAATTATTATCATCAGTAGATAGAATTATTATTGACCGGGATTAACAAGATAGGCTAGGAACCTTCACGGGTGCCTAGCGACTAAGTAAGGGCTTAATTAGATGGCTGATTAGCATATTTAGTTAACTTTGATCAACCAACGCTATCGTTAGTCGGTGATTTGCATGACACCTCTGTCGAATGTATTAATAGAGAATGAGCTTCTTGAGGTAGCTTTCTTTCCTCAGTTTGTGTCTTATAAGTCTCTGATTAATCAACATAGTAAGTCGTATGGTAATGGTACTCGTAATGTATGGAATTCGACATTTTCCCGCACTTTGATTCGGAATTCGGCTTATCGTCCAACTTGTTAATAAATGAACCTCAAACGGTCCGAATTGTAATAGCACCTGTAAGTTTATCTTGACTTGGTTAATTATGCGCATATACGATCGTGCCTGCCAGTTTAAAGATTTTCGATTTCCGGTAAACACATTTGTGTACTCAAAAACGGCCTGACGTTCGACATACTGTATGTACTGTTTGTGATAAAAGAAATAGGTACGACAAACAAAACTTTCTCTTAAATTTTTGATATTTTTGAAAGCTAAAAAAAACTGTTCAGTTTTAAAGCTGTCGGATCCGTATTTTGGTAGTGATTTAGTTAACCGAAAACTAACTTGGCAACGTTATTGTACGTAATAATCGTGGCGTGTCATTGGCAACTTTGGTTATGCATAATGATATTACCATTAAAAACCGTCTTTAACCAGTCAATGTTAATCTATAAATAAGTCCTAGTGTCTAAACACAGGTCTCCACTCTCCACTCTTAAATGTGACAAATGCTGCAATACTGTATGAAGATTGAGAGGCAAAATTGACGCCTATACACGACTGTGATTTAGGTGGGAAAAGAAAATAAAAGTGTACATCACTTTTACACTCACTTAAATCACTTTCAGTTACATATCATTATAATACGACAACATCAAGATTACCGCCTACTTAGAATAAATCACTCGCAAGTTACGCAATAGACAGACAATGAAAACGTAAAAGTTAAATGGAAAAAATAAGATTCCAATTTCAATTATTTATAATGAATCGAATGAATGGTAAACTACGAATAATGACATATTAGTGCATTATTATCATATTTGGAGAGTATGTTTATTGACAGCTCAAAGGTAAAGATGTGAAAGTTGCCATTGTGGCCGGTGACTGCCACTTCAACTTACACGTAGCTACTGGCCGTGCCTAATAACACATGTGGGATTTACTATTAAGGGTACTATCAGACATATCAGGGTCAGGGATTTTGAGGCGGGCCAATGCGCCAGATTACCTGAACCATGTCATAAGTTACACACATAAAGAAAATCTTCAGAATCTTCTGTTATACCAGTTTTGTTTTAGTTAAAGAAATGTATACGGGCAAAAATGTAAATCCTTTACGCTTTGTCCTAGTTACTATACGTATTATTATACTGTACATACTAGTTACTATACATATCATAGTTAATACTGTGTATATAAGTTACATTAAAAATCTTGTAGAAGATGTCATCCGTGGCAGCTCGTACTGCGAGATGGTTATGTACTTCGTATGGCAATTTTCGTTTAAATAGTCTTGCTCGGAACAAACACATCGTTATCTAAGTAATAGCGAATAGCAGCACGTAACAGCGCTGCACGAGCCCTACTACCGATATGTATAGCTAAACCTTTGTACGACTCATTTGGGAATATAAAAAGACAACTTTATCATTTGTACCTTTATGATTGTCCAGCGAACAGTGATGATAGAATAAAAGCATTAAAGGTTTGTTCGTGAACCGGACCGAATGTTCAGTTTACAAAGTTACTTTCTCCCACTAATGAAGGTAAGGTGCTATTGGTGGGTTAGTAACTTTTGTCGAGCATTGTAGAAATTTGGTAGGCAATTTTAATAGGATTTTAGACTGCGCCGACTAATGGCCATCGATTACGAGTATGTAAATAAAATAGATCGCCTAAATTTATAGGTAGTTCAATCCACGAAGACTTTTCCTTTACACTCTCCTTTACAATCGCTTATATGTCAATACGATTCGTTAGGAGTGAGGAAGTAGAGGACTCGACGCGTTCAACTTCAGAACGACTAGACTGCATCATATTGGATTGGGAGAAAACTTCTTTAGCGCGATGCAGGCTCGGTATAGTTTAGTTCGTCTCATAGACTTTGGTTCCTTGTTCAGTTAACATAATACGCATATATTGTGAGATCTTTAGTAGGTAAGGTACGTACTTATGGTTAGTTAGCGGCAAATAATATTATTACACCTTAGATGTTAAAACTCACCAACTGCTGAATTTAACACATAGCTGCTATTTTCTAACGTTTTGCACCATAAAAAGATTAAGAGTAGGTAATTAGGACGGCTGCTTATAGCGAATAACTATAGCGAACAACTATGGTGCCTACACTAACTTTACTAATACGACATCATAAATAATAATCATAGAATATTTTAAAATTTCCAATGATCAACATCTGATTATTTTTAAAAAAAAACTTTGCTTAATTACTCGGTGAAATTCGAACTAAATCACGTTTTTACCTTCTACTAATTCGAGTCTTATGCAATAACTAGTTTATCAAAACGTTAATGCCATAAATATATCAGTTATTTAAAACTTTGTATTAAACTCGAAAGGAAAGTTGAATTTATACGCAGCAAATAAAACTTTAATTGGAAATCATTCACTCCGATTGGCGATGTAAATAATTTTACATGACGTGCCTTAAAATACATCGAACTTATTAAGTTTTATGCATTTCTTATCTCGTACAACTTGTTTAAACTTTCACATAAAGTGCTTAAGCTTTATTATAAAGAAAATCCGAGTAAAATACTTGGAAATTCGTCGTTCAAATTTATTTTCCCAAAACAATCAGCATTTCTTCTAAGCTGTAAGTAATTAACATCAAATAAACTGAAAACCACGATTGAATTAGCCATGTAAAATAATTTTTGACTGTAGGTGATAAACTTAATTCCAAGTAATTATAAAAAAAAAACCTTGTATTTGAATATGCCTTTACGAATTGCGTAAAACGAGAAAGTTGAAATACAAACTAAAATATACGCGAAAGTATGTAAGTTCTTTAATCTGGCATCGTAAATATTTCCGCCGAGATTCCTTTATGATAAGATTGATCGAAGCGCATAATTCCTTAATAAGCATGTGAGAGATACGACTTCGTATGTACGGGCTAGAGAGCATTTCTGTGAATCCCGCGATTTGTTGTCATTTGCCGGAGATGTGAGTAACAGATGTTTGATATAAGTAGCTTCAAAGTGCATCATGCTTACAAGATCGTATCTTAGATGCGTAACTGTCTATATTTTATGGTTCTTACATTTTTAAGTTTGTCGTTATTCTTTCACAATGTTTCTGGTAACTTAACAATTTTATTACCTATGCTAGTTATGCCTCCTCATACTATACGAGTGTAATTTATCAAAAACCTCAAATTTCATGCGTAAAATTATCTTCATAAATGTTATAATCATAAAAGAATACACCATTAAAATCTGTTACCCGCATCTGCCTTGTTATAACAATTCACATCATACTTAAGCTTTTATATTAAAGCTGTCGGTATAAAACACTAATTAGACAAGTGTGATTTGGACTTGACCGGTTCAGTTTTATTAGTTCCGTTGAACAAACTTTGTGTTCCATAACGTTAGCTCCATAAACCTTGTTAGCAATGTTTGTTTTTGTCTTCGCAGATACTCTAAGGACTGTTAGTAGTGTAGCTATTAGTAGTATGTTTAGTAGTTGGAGCCCAAGTGGGGGATTTCGGTAGTCAATTGAGCGGTGTGGAGACCTATTGCATTGTAAATATAAGCTGTTAAAAAATAAGGTTATATTATGATGTATGCTATTTCAGTGGTAAGGAAAGAAAAAAAATCGTGATTTTGAAAATTTTTCTCCAGCGTATCAAATTTTAATACAGATGTTTCATCTTATTTCTTGATGTGCTTGTCGACCTTACCTCATAATCTGAGAATTATGTCGAGATATTTCCTTAATCTGCCGGGTCAAAAATAAAATTTTCAAACCGGCAGATTAGAAAACTCCTGAACATATTAATTGTAAAATTATAGGGTCAGGACGACAAGCACATCAAGATGAAGCATCTGCATAGAAATTTGACGTGGTAGTTTTAAATGCCGAATTCTTTTTGAATTTTTCGAAAACCGGTACAAACTTCCCCTACCATTGAAATAGCAAACGTCATATTATAACCTTTTTTTCATTTTAGCACCTAATCTTTACAATACCATAGATCTTCACGACCAACCAATTTAGCATCGTGGGCTCCCCTACTAATAGCATCATTTCACGTTTCGATGACGTGCAAATTTCGCTTAGTGCGTGAAGAGCATGTAACCTAGTCTGGAATTTTGCGGGCAGACTTAGCATTCATTCCGGACAGCAACACATTGACATCGATAAAGTTTGACCTACGTCAGAGCAGGGAAATTGTCCGTCGAGTAATACATGCGTATCTATGTCCAATGTGGGGTAAAACTTTCGACCGCAACTCTTCAACCGCAGCGCGAACAAGAAACGGTGGTCACGTATCCAAGATTTTGCTTTTGCTATCAGAGCAGCAGTTGTTCCGCGGATCTTTTTTACCGCGAACTTTTACCATGTTAATTTTGCGGCTGAAATGTAAACTGTAGAAATTGCATTTAATCGGTCATCTGATCCCACTGCGCGCTCGCTTCGGATTTTAATTATGAATGGCTTTCAAACGTCAACACCTTCCCACGTTCGCATGCTCCAAATACTACTAATGGCATTTCTTCACAACAGAAGATTATTGGAACACTGTATAATGATCGCTCGTAGTCGATTGCGAAGAGTTTTTGTTTTCTTTAAATCGATATAAATTTTGTGGATGAAATCGGCAGGCGGCAGCAGTTTCTATTTAGCTTATAATATCCTTTAGTAACATTATACTTATTAGTACACGAGAAAATTGTAACAACGGCTTCTCACCCCACCTCCGGTATTATCACCATTCAGGTACCAGCAGTTATCTAGCCAGCGAGAGGCGATCTATCCGTTTAAGTACACGCCGACGATCTACTTTTTGTTACTACATGCTTATCATCGATGCTGTCATTATAGATTCGAAACGAAAAGTGATCTTGTTTTTTCATCACCGTACGTGATCCTAGCTTAAACGCTTTCATTCGTGTAATTTATTCCTATAGGTAATGCAAGGTACTATTATGGTATTCTGTGGTATTGCGTTAAGACGAAAACTTGATGACTGCATTCAAGATAGTCATTTTGCTTTAAATTTCCTAAAAGATTTCTATAAATCATTAGTTTTGGCTTAAAGTCAACAAATCATCAAAGGGGAAAAAAGTGATAACCGCTTAGTTGACAGTGTGAACAACGATTCTGTGTAACAGTCAGTGCAACGGTAGCGCGGATGATACGCTTTTTAGTGCAAACAGTAATAATATCGTAATCGGCACACTTTTTATGAATTACTTGATCGTTATAACAGGCCTTTAGATGAGACACTTACTTTAACTTCAGTCGCAATACTTTTTCTGATCTTGATTCTTGGTATATAAAATTAAATGTTGAAACCGCAGAGAAATTTACTTTAACATTTAAATAAGCTTATAGTGCTATTATCTCGTTCTTAATTAATTATTTCATCTAGATATTAAAGCATTCACTGCACTACCGTTCTTTTAGGTTCAGTAGAACGTTCTATTTTCACGACTATGTGAAGTATGCTTTACATTTTGTCACCGAGGCTTAAGATTTCTCATGGTTATTGTTTATCTTTAGTGTTAAATCTCTTATTAACTGTCTGTCTGTTACAGTTACCTGATATTAGATTAGTGAATCCTGGCCGTTCTGAAACCGTATTTATTATACTTGAGGGAATTTGCATGCCAGAGTTTCTTACGTTACTTATTCTCATAGTGTTAAAGTCTGTAAAACCTTAAAAAGGGGGTATAGATAGTTATCTTGCCTTTCCTGGGGTCTTACCACCACCTCCTAAAGTAGTAATATTTTAATACTGTTTTAAAATTACAGACTATGTGAGTATGGAAATATCTTAAAATTGTTGCTGGTAAAGCCCCTGATGTTTATAATTTTGCGAAAGTTTGAAATTGTAGTTAACAAAGATTATGTTTAATATGACCATGGCGATAGTTAATCAGATGGTTGTGCGGTTTACTGTTAGGTTAAACCATTGACGCTAACGGTTAAAGAGACATTTGAAACATTTTTGCACGTACGAATATATCTAGATTCGACATGATGTCCTGTTGACTAACATGGCCATGACGCTTTCGAAACCTTTTAATCCGTTGCATATCCTACTTTTGAGGCTTTTGAGTTAACGACTAAGTTGAAACTATAGTGATATTTTGGGAACATTTCTTGTGATACCTGATATTCCTGGATACCGTATGATGCTCAGTTTTTATCCTTATGAAAATATGGATCTATTGGGAACAAAAATGTTTTCTTGTGGAAGTCGTCCATTCTTTTGCCGACCATACGCTATTTTTAAAATTTATGAATATCCGTGTCAAGAAATTAAGGATCCAAGTAGCTCTTAGAGCCTGTTTCACAACCGCCAGTTAAACTTTATGTGACGAAAACACTTGACATTTTAACAGATTTCCAATACAAAAATTGTCGCAACACCTAACACTAACATTAGGTACTAGTTAGATAAAGTTCGTCTGGTTATTGTTCGTCTGGCCCTTAGTATCCTATTTTTTTTCTTTGGAGGGCAGTAAAGAAAGCTTTGCTCTACAATGCTTTATTTACCTTACTGCTACTACTCCATCCCAAATATCCGCCCTTTATTATTATTCTGTCTGTAAATTATTATTTATTTTAGGCTTATAATTAGGCTTATTTTAAGGGTGATAAGGCATCTGAAAAACAATCGCACTCAAAATTTCCTTGCCCTCATAATCTGATGGAATGGCAGAATATTCTGACAGACTGATCGGGCCCAGGTCCAACATTTTTGCGACTGTAGACTGATCGGGCCCAGGTCCAACATTTTTGCATGCTCAGCGAGGCACGGGTAATACCGTAATATTATGCTGTTCAATAAATACCAGGGTCATAATTATTGTTTTTTGCGATCGTTGGATTTACCTATATGCACTGAGCGATGACTTTTTACCATAGGTTTATTTACTATCACTAATTATTCTTGTCCCATTTTATCACTTGCATAGGACCCGATGACATTCACCCGCCTTCTTGCTAGGAATCTAGTGAGTGCCGTTACATTTCATTAAATTTAATACTCGAGCTTAATGATACCCTGCAGATTCTTAATATTAATCTACTCCGAGCTAATTATTATCAGGACTTACATACAGAACCATTAACAGAATGCAACCTTAAGCCCTTAAAATAAGAGTTAAACTTCTCGCATTTTGAACGGTACCTTCATAGTTCATACTTTACAGTTAAGATTTAGATCTTAACAGTGCACTAATACGATGTTAATGTGTTTCGTGATACTCAATTTGGCGGATGTAGGGCCGACGCGTTATGTTATCTAATAGCTGATAATTCCTCTCAGATACGATTGTAAAACATAAATCTTCTACTTAGCGGTTTCAATTAAACCGCCTCTTAACCAACGCCGGGTTATTTATTATACTGACCTATACTACATTTTACACAACCAATTCCGTGAGTAAACTGTTATTGATAACACTTCAAAACGAGTCCCGATTTCACGTGTTTCATTGTACGAGTACCTAAAATGTAGGAACGTACGCCTTATTGGCCAAAACTCTATCTCTTCTTTAAGAAAGGGAGGCCCCTGTTCTTATAGAAGTGATAGAGTTTAGGCCTATGTCCGAAACTGGACGTTAATAGAATAATATTCAAAAGCTATTTAAAAAAAATCTTGCCACAATTATTGAAAATACGAATAAGTTTAGAATTTCCGAAGTTTTTGATTAACGCATAAGTTCCGCCGTGCATCTCAAAAATAATATGTACATTGCCCTAGGTTTCATTTAAATTTGGTAAAGATCATTTTCACCAAGTTTAAATAGACCTAAACATTGAAGGTCAAGACTTGATAAAGGTTTATGTGAACACCTAGAAATTTTGCTGTCTTTTTTTAGAATTCTCGTATCTGTATCACTGCTTTACCAAAACGACCTACTAGAGAACAAACCCTTGGAAAGTAAAAAAGGATTAACAAAAAATAGTGTTATACCTTCTACTTGTTTTGTTCTTGTTAGTCAAGAACACAACTGTTCTTACTAAACAACATTCGAGTTGCTTTTTAAGATTATTATCGTACTAGTTAAAAATGTATATGCGAGCATCTATTTGTATTCTCGAAAAACACAATAAAAAATATTAACATTCCGTTAGCGTTCTCACGTTTGTTACTATTTAAACCCAATTAGTAAACATTAAATGCAACGTTTTATAAGTAGCAATTAGTTAGTTTAATTTGATAGTAATCATTCGAGACTTCACACCTTCAATCGTTTACGTTTGAGTACAAATAAATTCCGGGCCTTACATACACAGTATCTACCGATCCACTTTCGATTACGAGAGCTTAATTAGTTTTTAGGGTTCCGTAAACATAATATACAAAACGTTATTCTACTTTGTCACCAATCACAACTAAGGCTGCAATTTATATGTACAAATAAATTCCGGGCCTTACATACACAGTATCTACCGATCCACTTTCGATTACGAGAGCTTAATTAGTTTTTAGGGTTCCGTAAACATAATATACAAAACGTTATTCTACTTTGTCACCAATCACAACTAAGGCTGCAATTTATATGTGGTCTTCATTTTATACTGTCCTTTAATTTGTTTTAAATAATTTCTATTGTCTTTAGTTTCGACGTCTTTTTGTATTTTAATGCGTCTATTTTTTAAAAATCATTGTAAGGTCCACTTCCGCGAAACGGGAGTTAAACATTTACATTTTTAACCCTAGAGTCAACGTCTCTCATTGGACAATTTTGATAACTAATTTTGTTAACACATTAACCCAGGCCGACGCAAGTGGGCCTAAACGCTCCATCTTCCCTTACACTACATGGCATACATAATAAATGTGTTTGTCATTTATTAAATTGTCTGCAATAATAACATTTTATTTTTTCCATCTACGGAACTCTACGTTCAGATGGCTGTCACCAACTTACATATTGCATGTTTTTCAACACGTGTGATTAAATTTGGAAGACCACATGTTATAAGCGGCTTATCAAAATGAATCTACACTTATTTCATTTCACTTTCGATTATATTTTAATGGATGCCGAGGTCAGGCGCAGTGTAAACTTTTTCCCGAAGACTAACTAACAATTTTATCAAATGTTATGACATGCATACTTAATGCGTTTAGGATTAAACTTGAACTTGCACTTTTATGTCGTTTTCTACTCACGCAACAACATTTATTGTTACAGGTAAGCCATTTGTCGATGCAACAGCAATACTGGTTGGTAATCTTTTTTACGTGCATAACATGCTCTTTATCATCAATAGACACTTCTGGTAAGTAGAGACTTATTAATGGTGAGTAGCGACCTATACTATTCTGACTTTAGAAATATTATATATCTAAAAATGCATTTGATTATTTTTTTAAATCCACACTTTTAACTTTGGAGAGAAACACACAGAATTCAAAAACGATGTCCAATTAGATTCGCATTTGAAGCTCATCACATCACGCCCTGAAAGTGCGAGTACTTTCTAAACATGTGATATGCTGTTAAACTAAATGCAGAGACGCGCGAAAATTATAAATGTCTTGACAACCGACACCGTGACCTGCAGTATCTAACGAACGCAATAGAATTTTGAATGTTTACGATTTGATGTCGATGAAAATAAAACCGGTCAAGTGCGAGTCGGACTCGCGCACCGAGCTAAATCAGTTTTAGAATACACAAGTAACATTCATTTTGAAATTACGATGACTCGGTTTCCCCCCTTTTTAAATAAGGAAAAAAAAATGATTTTGATTTTCGATGATGATGACTGAAATAAAAGGTCGTGACTCGTGACCAGGCAGACGGACAACAAAGTGATCTCTTTATTTTTCACATATAGGCTCAAATTATAGGCTCTTATGAAAATTCAAAACTCTACCACGGCGCCAGGTTTGGAAAGCAGGCTTACACCGAGAAAAACTGTCAAGAAAAGTCATATTTCAAAAGATTACAGTGTATATAACAAGTAGCTGACCGGGTTGTTCTCAGGCCTACCGAATGTATAGACAAAAAATTGCATAAAAATCGGTGGAGCCGTTTCGGAGGAGTTTAGTTAAAGACACTGTGACACGAGATTTTTTTATATTAGAAAGAGATATGACGTTATTGTAATACCTACTAAGTTTACCTCTTTGTATGAATTCACACAAGATTGGCATCAAGCTTGACGAAGCGTATTTTTAAAGATCTTTGTAGAACTGCATCTAGATAAATATATTTTTTTCAGTTCAGTAAGCCATTGTAGCGGTAAGTATAGACATTGTTGCTTAAAGTGTTATAAAGAATTTAGCATAGTCATTGGATGGAATTATTTTTTTATGGAAAGAGACGAGACTGATTGTGAGGTCAAAGATATAGTAAGTATACGAAATTGCCTTTTGACTTGATATTCATACTTTCACTTGAAAATCTTTTGTTAGTAACCGTCAAAGGAAGTCGATACTTAGGTGAAATTGCGCTAATGGTTTACAATAGTTCCATGTGAGGTGTTAAGATCAGTAACAATGCGATATAGAGTATATCTTCTTTTAAATGTCATCAAAATCTTAACTAACAAATTCTCCAAAATTCTAGTATCAAATTAGCTGATTACAATTTCTCATCAGCTGACTTTTATTGGCATAGGTGCTATATGCATTTGCCCAGGTTCAGTTGCTGCTCTCAATACATCATAATTAAGAATTTTTCACAATTTACCGAGACTTAAAATGATTTCTAACAACGCTACCACTCAATTAACATACTTACTTCTGAACTTTCTACTGCCATAAGTAAGTTATATATATTTCACAGGACGTGCCTTGGCAAGAACTGGTATATAGAGTTAAATATTTTATTATTTGAAAAAAAAAAATGTTCACAAGTTTCACGGAGATTCCTATTTTAAGAACATGGGGTAAAATAAGACCACCTTGCATTGAAGTTGTCTTGTTAAAGCCATGCATAAAGGAGAAGTAAAGTATGCGAGCCGTAAACATAGTCGTGTGGTAAAAGAAACACGCAAAGTGCTTATTAAAGTAAACGTACTCGAAGCAAAAGCTAATACTTTAAACCTTGATGGAGGTCTAGTGTTTTCCAAATAAATCTCTTATAATTATAGAAGTTGTACACAAAAAACTAAAAAACATTCCACACTAGGAATCGTTATTCGATCGCAAAGACTATCAGGTGCTAGCAAAGAGATTATTAAAATTCATTCACTCATATGCGCTCTACTTCTGTTCAATCATAATAATTATCGTCACACGATCAACAAAGTCACCGATCACAATCACAACCACTGAAGCGTTGAAGACGATGAAAAAAGTGTGTGTTAGTCATACAACGCATGGAAGTGAATTAAACAGTTTTAGGAATGTGAATAAATGATTGATATAATGGTATCACGGAACAAAAATAACGCATTCAAATTAGTGAAATACTGATAGCTTTATTCGTAACTAACCTAAAAAGGAATAATCAAAAAAGATTTATTCTAGAGTTGTTCCTTAAACACAACTAGAAAAACTGTACCAAATAATCAACGGAAGAACAATTTGTCAGTTACAATTCCGTTTACTAATAAGGTACTACTGTTTGAATATTGTGTTTATGTACACAATACGCTGCTGATTCCGTACACTTTCTATAATTAACCAGTTGGTTTCGCTTTCATCTATAACTTATGTGTTTTGATGAGTCAGCACTGTTTCAGATGACAAGTGTAATAATTGATTATGCGGGACCAAAATTCAATAGCGATCGTTATTTATTGTAGTTCAATTCAAGTGAATGGGCTACTAAAACAACATTTATAACGAGATTTGTTGTTTTGAACTTTACGTATTATAAAAGCTATAGCTGTTGGATAAACAGCTGATGCACTTGAATTCATAATGGAGAGCCTTTGGCACGTCGTTATCAATGACTATTGTCATGCTAATGCTTATATTTACTATTCCATGGAAAACTGACCTCAAAATGCACAAGTGGAACGCTTTAAAGATACATTGCGGCTGATTCCTGCCAGAGATATTTTCTACGTAAATATATGTAGTTTTAGCGAACAGCTATGCTGATGAAAATTTGTTTCTTGCTAAATGTTAAGGCCTTACAACTTACCTATTGGATGCTATTCCAATATTTGGATCTGTTCTTGAAATCTTTATAAAACACATTTTAATTTAATGTCTGCAGATTTTATCTTCCATCCAATCTATTTATATTTCACGATGTTTCCTTTTAAATTTTATGTGTATACTTCTGAATCATTTCATATCATATACCTGTATTATAATGTGGTAACTTATTGTAATGCACTTCAGAGTTGTGACGTTTACCGTCATCGCATAACGGATACGTGGTTAGCCTCTATTATGCAACGGACTTGAAAAAGTCCAAGAAACGTTATCTCTGCATAAACTAAACCTGCCTAGTGCCTATCCTTTTCCAGAGCCGGGTAACTGTGTATTATTCCGCATATATGGTATAAGAGGTCGCCCGCACCGTTCAGCTTTAGGGCATAATATATTTCATCCATGCGGTAAAGTGCCATAACAAATATTATAGAATTTTAACCCAACGGTACTCTGAACTCCAATAGCCTAATGGAGCGTATTAAATGTCAGTTTGTCGAGTTCCTGGGAATAGTATCCATGTCATATTTCGTAAATATGTTACACATCTACTCTCCTTAAATTTTATACTCAGGATGCAATATATGCGTACTCTCGTGTTCACAATCTTATCTAAATGATGTAGAATTATTGTAAATATTCTGTAAAAAATACACAACATTGTAAGTGATGGCCTTGACCTCAAGTCAATGATTGACGGTCCAAAAATTACATGACGACACGGACGTCATAAGTTGTAGCTTCATCTTAAAACCTGATTCTTTCATATTAATTAATCACTTATCTAGTAATCATGATTATTAAGTGAATTAATTTGATTTGTTTTGACTTCTTTTTTGCTTCCATGGTGAGAGACATTCAGATAACAATGATGAACTAATCGGAGGATGTTGCAGCTACATTCGTAATTATGTCTCTTGGCAATACTCAATACTCAAAAAATTTACTACACTTAAGATATGTGACAGTGACCACCAAACAACGAGACTCGGAAACATTTCTGCTGAAAATTTCATCTTACTGAGTACCAGTACTTGTTCCACTTCAATATCTGAATATCATCCACGGAATGAAATTAGTCTTAGGCACGGAGGCGGATACGGTCTTCTCATTTTACCCTTGGGACCTCCCAGGCCACCACCACACAGATAATTATCCTGGATTCGCCCTCGAACGAAAATAATAATAATGTTATTTAGGACATACAAATACATGTAAGAAAGACTATACTAGACTAGACATAACGCAGCAAAATATCGATTTCGTTTCTATAAAATCAGTTCCTAAGGAAGTTGCTTATAGTAAAGTGTTACCTGATTTGAATCGGCAAAGACACCTATAATAACTTAGGCAAAATATAGAGAGACCCGTAGACACTGCATAGACCGGTGATCATTGATAAACCAACACGCCGTAAAACTCACAGCGGGAAAATGTCGAAGTTACTTTATAGTTCATTGCTAATTCTGTCGAGAATGTGATACATTATAGACTGATCGGAGATAACACCCACTTTACCGTAGCTGTAAAGTTGACAAATGAATTGAACTGTTGGTAACGTCATTTCGTGATTTTACTGTCTGTTACTGGAAACGATGACCGCTTACAATCTACTACGTGTGGTGCAGTAAGTAGATCGGTGAGGTTACTAAAATTACTTTGTACTCAAGTAAGAATTATAAATTAGTTTGTGAGTTGTCAGCCAAGAACAATACTGGGCTATGAGCTTGCCTTGTCCTACTCGGGAACTTTATGCTATGAATGTGACAGGAAAGTGATTTGAAGTAAACGGAATACGGGCAATCTGGATCGACTACAAGAATGTAATCATTAAAATTTGATGAATGCATGTGCCATGTAATGTTGAATAGTATTACACAATGAATGCATAACAGATGGCCTTGAATTGAAAAGTCAATGTCGGTCGACGCACGGTAATGCACAAATTACCGCATCACACGGAAACCGGCCTCGATCACAACTACATGCGAACGCGTGTGATTGCCAATGATTAGGGTAACTCGCTTCTGCTGCTTTGCATGTCATTTGTAATAACACAGATTTCATATGAGTTAATGCCGTTGAATAAAATGTGCTGTCCCCCTACATGGCCAAGGGATAAAAATATCTATCTCCCGACTAGCGGTTGCTCCGCCCACGCAAATTTCTTTCGCCAATCCCGTGTGAATCATTGATTTTTTTTTGGAACAAATAATAGCCTTTTTCGAAGACTTTTTTTAAATTTGAACCAGTAATTCCTGACATTAGCGCGTATAAACAAACAGACAAACACTTCAGCTTTATAATACTAGCAGATAAAACTATAGGAGGAGATAAACTTTTATTCCTTATTTCTTTTCCAGTGTAGACATAGTCCCAGGCCCATATTAGCCACCCAGGACTGATAATATCGATAAAATATCGATTCATAAAAACAATTTGCAGTCACCTAAAAGTGAATATTGTAGTAATAAAAGATAGATAAAGATGTATAATGTTAGTCTAAACTAATGACATAAAATCTTAATAAGACAAAAGCTATTGATGATATCGACAAAAAGAACATAGTCTTCTTAATTTTCAAATCGTTTTTGTTCCGCCTACGTAAATCATTAGTTGACTTGATTAATAAAAATTATCTTATAACAATTTTTAACTGCCTTGATGTAATGCAATTATGTATGACCCTTTTGTAGTATTTAGCCAATGCACTCATCCATACATAAACAATTACAAAACAGTACCCTTTCTTTTAATTTAATATTGTGTGTATACGATTAATTTCGTGATATAGTTTTTATTGAATTATTTTTTTAATTTATAGATTTATCTTGGCGTAATCTAGAATGAAAGTGAACCTTAACAAGTTTTAAACTGTCACGAAATTCGCACTGTATTACATAATAAAATACTTTCAGAAGTAAAAAAGCTTTACCCAATCGTATTAAAGATCTTTGTCAGAGTGAAGGCTAATCAATTATTTGTTTTATCTTACCCGATACTGCAAAAGAAAAGAAATGATCTGGGCAAATAAAGCAGCTTATTGAGTGTGAGAAACGAATTAAATAATAAATTGATAAATTATATAATCTGTATTTTGTACACAATAAAACCATTACAGTTCTTCATGTCGATGGTTTATTAACATTTTTTAATCGTTTTCTTAATTAAGTTTACTATTCTAAACCTATTGTGTATTTTTAGGCGCTCAAGGGGAAGTCTAGTTTTAATAGTGCACTTTGCAACTACGTCATTCGTAATTAAATCTTAAATGTTTAAATGGGAGATTTTTATTTCTATGTTTCTCATTTACAATTATCTACAAAGCTTTTTTAGTTACAAGTATATTTGATCTATAAAGAATCCTTATTTGAAAATATTTACGAATATTTTATACTACAAAATGTAATTCTTGAGCTCTTGGCCATTACCGCCTGAATCTGATAGAATATCTCGAGTGTCTACAACATGCTTCGTCAGGCATTCTTGTCATTGGAAGCAACGCGGTTATTAACTCGCATCTAACAATAGGGGTATTATTTTACTTGAATACTTTCCACAATAGTTTCTGTTTACGACTATTCTAACCTAGTTCTCGGATTGTACCTAACGTAGGTACTATACCCCTTTCTCTTCCAATCGTAAGATAGATACGGCTATCGACTTTCTACCTATAATGCGCACTGATTAATTAGACACGATTAGTATTAGATTCGGCGTCAGCAATTCGTAAAATTATACTATTGCGACTCATTTTGGGTAATGATAGTTATGGAAGTTTTTAGATTTCAACAATCTAAAAAAAGGCGGCCCCCTAAGGACAGTCTTTTAAAAGAACTTACAACTTACTCGTTCTCTCACTTACTTGTGATCGCCCACCTTAAACCCTAGGATTAAGAAGGCTAAGACTTAGCCTAAAGATTCCCTTTATATTATGAATTAGGCCGTATTTTTCCAAATTCCTGCAGAAGCACCTGGACGAAGCATGAACGGTTGAGCTTATAATATTTAAAGAATATTATTGAACCGTATCAAATTGATAAAGCATGCACGCAATTCATTGAAAATATAATGATCATTATCTACCTCATATCGTATTCTGATAACGAACACCTGCTAAATTTCTAGTTGCTTGGGTGGCGCCGATGCTCGCAACAATATCAAAGGAGTGTCCCATACTACTCTACCTATATTTCGCAGTTTGTGTCTGTCTCACAGTATTTTCACGAGGTAGAACTTTTACAAGAACTGTAAGACATCTGATGGTATGTGACGATGCAGCTAATTGTAATTGCAGAATGCTTAATCGCGATTTATGTAGATAGCCGTGGCCGAAGCTACGTAATCTTCCTACGTATATGGTCACTATTTACCTACTGAATTTAGATTTGCTTTTTTTTTTGCATTTTGCTTTGAGAAAATATTTATAGACTACGAAATTAACATCAATAAATATGGCAAGAATTGGTTTATACCCATTTTTGGTTTTTCTTAAAAGAAAGTTACTTTATCGCATCTTTAACATAAGATGTGGGCTTAATTTCTTTAGTATTGTGTTCAAATCGACATTCGAGAGAAAGTTTAAATTTCCTTAAAAAGTTAATACTTTTTTCTGACGAAGTTTCGCGGGCACTGCATTTGTAACCGCAGTCCGCAAGTAAACTAATGAGAAGAAAGTGTAATCGTCTACGTGATAAGACTCTTTTTGCATAATTCCACTGGCATTAAAACTTTTCCAATCAAAACCAAGAATGTCAATCCCTAATTATAATTAACATGCCCTAAGGAATTGATTAATTACAAAAAATCGATCAGACACGTTTTCATTCACAATAATCTGCAACGATGTCAAGTAAACCTTAGAAAATAAATGAGTGAACTGGCTTTCACGTAATAAATTTACTGCATGCTAAAAGCCGATTATACCTGCGGGCAGAATATTTCAATTGGAGTTATTAAAGGGACTTCAAATATTTTTACACTTGTTGATAGTATTGATGAAACGATGTAAGAACGGAGCAAGTTTCTGAACATCCAATTTCGACAAAAAATTTCGACATTAAATGCAATGTTTTATCTATCCATTGCCAAGTAATATTTGGTAATAACGGTGGAAAAGGATAAGAAATAAGAAACATACACACACATACAAACTTTCGCATTTATAATAATATTACTGTTAATTTATTAATTTTATTCATGGTACGAGTATTTGCACAATGTAGTCTCTCTAGTGCTCCTAACGACCATAATTTGTAATACAGTATTCTACAAAACCTTTGGTGCTTTTTTCAATTATCCCTAATGGTTTCCATTGCAGTTTTTGTATTCTTTAGTAATGATAGACTATGCATGATGGATTGTATTCGACACTTGAATGAGTTTTTAATTTCAGATGTTATGGTGTCTACTGAGTGATTTTTTCCTGAATTCAATGGAAATTAATAATTACTTCTTCGGTTCATTAGCGTTCCCAACATATTTCCATACTCGTAACAATACAGCAAATATGTAATTACCTAGGGTAGAATCCTTTTCCACACTATTTACGATAATTGTTATTTCTTGACCTTCACGATAAGCTAGATGGAATAACTTATTTTGTGAATCCTTTTTAATCTTGAATAATAAATACTTAATGAAAGACTTATAGTTTACTTTGTATTAAACGCAATAATTATGTTCACCTCATTGGTCGGAACTAACACGTTCTTGCATACAATAAATATTTATAAGAGCAATTTGTAATGCTGATGTGGGAATTCGGATCGATTAGTGCAATCTTCGCAACCTTTCTCTACGAGCACAATGGATGAACTCCGTTCACGCACTGGTGCATTTACGCATGTTCTTACAAAAGCAATTTGTATTCCTACAAAGTGCTCGTTCAAATCACTTCAAAATCGACAGATTTAAGGAACAGTTAAACAGCATCTGCCGGTGAAAACGGGAAATATGGCTATTAGACTGTAACGAAATTAGAGTAATGCTCGATCATTTTTAAAATTACTGACCTCTTTGTTCGTCTGCTCGTTGATCTTGACGTGGTTCTGCTGTGGTTTGTCCCGCAATGGCAGGTACCCCTCGCGACTGTCCGCCGGTTCTGTGACGGTGCTATCCGTGAACGTCGTGGATTCGTCCCCGGTACTGGCGGTTCCGTCGGTCGGCCGAGTTTCGGCCACGGTGGTCAAGGTTTGAGCGGTATCCTTGGTGACTTCGACTGTCGTACCAGACGTATCGATCCCGGCAACGGTCTCTGTGTTATCGCTATTCGTATTGACTGTGGATTCCGTAACCTGTACGGTCGGAGTCTCCGTGGTCCGCACTGGTCTTATGGTGTACCGTTTTGGCGGTTTAGCGGTAGAGGTTAGGATATTCGTCGTTGGTGGTAATGTTTCAGTTTTCGATGTTTGCGTCGTTTTAGCCTCAACAGTTGTGTCGGTCGCGACGATCTTTTGGGTGGACTTTTTCGTTTTCGGGGGCGTGGATGAGGTTGGCCGGATCGATGGGGTCGTTTTGATTTTGTTATGGGATTTTCGGGCAAGGGTCGTGGGCCGTTCCCGTTCCTGCAGGGTGGTTAGAGTCGGGGTGTCGTCTATCGTGGTCTGTACGGTCGGGGGTTGTCGGTCTGCCGGCGGGTCTAGATTGGTCTGTTTGGGCGTTCTGGACGGAGGGAAGAAGTAGTCCATGATGGATGGGGACTTGTTGCGGTTGGTGGGTATCCAGGACCAGGGGTTGAAGTCGATGAGGCGGGGTCGCGGCGGCTCGGCGGCGGCGAGGGCGAGGGCGGCGAGCGCTAACAGAGCGAACAGTGTGCGAGTCATGGCGCGGCGTGCGCGTGCGGCCGCTGGGACGATCGGAGCGGGACTGCGCACGCGCTGCGAGCCGCCGGCCCACCACCGTTCACCCACTTCAAGCCGTAGCTTAGGGTCGAGATGCAGATTGCAGATGCAGCCTGAAGGGATATAATACGCTCGAGGAAAGTTGGAGAGTATGCGGCTGTATAACTACCTAGTAGAATTGAACTTTGCTGGAACGAGCAGTTTACAGTTAGACATGGATAACAGGTAATTAAAAGTATATTTGAGGTAACCTATAATAGGTTAGGTTAGGTTAGGCATGATAATAGTCTGTGTCTGTATTTAAATATGAAAGGGAAAGGTGATTGGCAGATCTATCAATACACAGTTCAAACTACTAGATGGATCGGAATCAAATTGGGTATAGATATGTCATAAACTTCCGCTAAGAAAGATTCAATCGCGAACAGGTAAAATAGAAGACACCCTTCTCCAGTTATAGATATCATTTGTAACAAATTCCTTGTCATGTGTCAGTATGTTATAAAGTACGGGGTTGCTACGCCAGACGACCCTATAGTATTTATGAGAGACACAATCAATTTTTTGCTTCATTTACCGCTATTCAAATATAGGCGTAGACTAATCGTGTAAAATCAGTCCCAAAACACGTCTGAAGTTTAAAATTTAGAGAAAATTAAACAGCACCGCAACCGTGGTGATCGCTTCTACACGCTCTATTTTTAATAATCTTTTACAAACAAAATTAGGACTCCACAACGCATCGACTTCATCGAGGGTGGTTGAGTATGCTTTCACGACAATAAATATCTACCTCAGAAGTGCATTTCTAGCATCGTAATATGAGTACTAAGACGATCCAAAATACTTGATTGCAAGTTCAAGCGGCTAAAAAATGACACCTTTACGAACCTAAACTCGTCATCAGCTTTGCCATCTCAACCATCACTATGTTTCAGAGGTTATTAAAATAAGTTGAAGTGGGAACTTCCCTTCTCCTATGCTTTAGACCCCACGTGTGATAATATATAAGGATAAATAATAATATTTTATTTTTGTGATAGCCCGAGTGCGCCATTTTCTAAATTCTAATGAATTAAATAATTACCAATTAGTACAACATTACTTATATTATCTTCTATTGAGTTTACTCCCCTACTTATTTTGGATACTGTACGGCATATAATTTAAATTTTTGTAGGCAATATGTAGGTGGTCCAGAAGTGATGATATCACTTCTGTTTTCTCCTCGCTGAAGATGCTATAAAAAGCCAAAACCGTGCATTCGGATTCGCTGCCAAATCGAGACTGATTGTGAGATCATAAGGTGTGATAAACTTCTTCTGATCTGTGATTATTCTTATTCTCCCCTTTAAAGTTTTCTGCCACTCTTGCAACTTCAGATATAAAATATACTCTTGTCTAATGTTAATAATAAATTTAAATCCTTATTAAAATTATTGAATTAAAAAACTATTAGAATTATATAAAACATTAGAAATAGAATAGTGCCCGCTACTACATCTGCCTTATAGCTTTTTGGGTTTCGATATGCCGAAAGAAATTACAACCCATTCACCCAGTGTATAAATAATAGGAACACGTTCTTTAGAGTGTACTGTTCTTTAGGATCATTTAGGACCTTAATTCGAAATTCATTATGCATTCATTCTTTAGATGGAAAGTCTTAATTTTGTTATAAGTCATCCCTTTCAATTTAGGTAACTTTTTGTCATGTCGCGATAGTAACAAGATTCATTCGGGGCTAATCATCGCCCCAGGCTTTCACAGCTCTAAATATGTGCAATTTTTTCCTTATTTATGAACGGAAATTGAATCTACGATTTGAGTCTCTAACGGGTGCCAATAATAAAGTCATAATGAAGCCAACCGCAAATGCACTCAAATGCGTAATGATCAATTTTGTAAAAATTTCATATGTAGTCGGTGTATATTAGTTGCGACTTGTGCAAGTGTATAACATATCTAATGATTGCCTTGGTTAAGTGAATTCAGTGATTTCATGGTCACAAAACTACTTACGTAGAGAAATCTTACTCTAGTTCTACTTAAGAAATAATGGAAATGATCTTTATTGATTTTATCGGCATGATAATCAATTACAATAATATGGGATAAATCGATATGGTGAATTGTGTTAGTGGAATAAGATTTTCGGTGATTTTATGTATTAGATATCTTTAGGTGTACTCGTAACTACAAGCATATGATGGGTATAAGCACAGATTTTAGGTATAAGATTGTTTGACTGATGCCACAATTGGTTTCCAGTCCCCACACATTAAAATTGAAAAGAGAAATTGTATAATTTACGACAACACTCGGAGCTCTTTTTCGAAACAACAGAAAGAGGCATTTGCAAACACCGAATTAAAAAGTGAAGACTTGAATACAATCGAAATTAAATGTGAGAAAATACTGTTCTAAGCCTCGTCACTTATCACCATTTTTGGAAAGTTGGATACTTAGCTAAGTATATTTTTAAATTAATATTGACATCTGCACAGACAAACAGCATAATTCGGAGTCAGAATTCATACGATCACTTCCTGACTCATCATCATCTAGTCCAAAGCCTGCTAGAATACTCAAAGGCAAAGTATTCTCTTTAATGTAGACTAGAGATTGCTAGAGATAAGAAGGATCATCTAAGCCAAACAGGTAAATCAGGTAAATGTACTAAAGGTAATAAAGGTACGAATTAGCCTTTGTCCAATATTTACACAGTCCATAGACAAGTCTCAAGTTTGAAATCCTTAGGTAGGTCTTATAAAATGAACCAAGCAAAGGTTAGATTGCATATCTTTATTCATGAAGTCATTTACTACTGTTGACCTAAAACAGACCATTATATGAGAGTAACGGTGACTTTACCTTCGATATTTAATTCCGACTCGCCCTGTATCAACACTACCAGAACATTTGTTCTTCAGCGAACAGTACACCTTGTACCATTTTTCGGGGGACATTGCCCTGTAATCAAAAGTCGCTGCGGCCAACTTTTGCTGTAATGTCTTAAAATTGTAAAAAATTTAACTCTAGGATCGGTTGTATACTAAGACCTGAGGAGGAGGAAGGACAACAAACAGACTTTCTTGCAATTTTTTTAAAATTGGCATCTTTTATGGAAACGCTCTCCATCTTTAACCACATTGTCACTTCTCATCAGGTGAGATAGTGGTCAAGCATAAGCCTTTATTGAATTTAAAAAAAAAAACACAAGTAAAAACGCGTCAGATTATTTTAAAGATTATTTATTATTCCCCCTGCATTGTAGAACCTTAGATATAGATATCGATCTCTTTATAACATTTTCAAAGGTGTATGATCAACCCGAAATGCATTATATCTCTTGCCAAACCGATCCATTTCTGAGTCCAGATCTTTACGTGAAAGAAGTTGAGAATACATATATACTGTTGTTGTATATAATGTTTCTTTTTCATTAGAAATTTGAATAGACATAACAGACTGATGTTATAGTTATTTTACGATGATGTCTCATTACATTACCTAGACTCAACGGCAACGGCATTTGCGTATTATGAAGCACATATTACGTATGATTTCTTGGACTCAGTTCAAATAGTAGCTATATGTTACCCGCGTTTAATGACTTCACTGATTATATCTCCATCAGACGCGTATCCAGTTTCATGTGATACTCCAGGTAACACGGTTCCGAAGTAACAGGATTTAATAATGGGAGGCCCGGGATAATGGTGCGAACGGACGGCAACACTTTTACTGCTCATCTCGGGGTTTCTTCCACTCAGCACAAACGAAGAGATTACGTAATTACGCATCAATAGCGTAATGATAAGTTCCGTCGGGGAAGGGACCGACGCGTGTGATCCAGGAAAACAGCCCCGAGGTTAGTCAACCGGGAAATTTTCAACTTTCAATGAAGAGACAATACTTACAATACATTGTTGTTATTTATCTTACACATTTTCTTGTAAAAAGAAATAAACAAATTACGACTGTATTTTTTAAATATTATTTCGCATAAAATAATAAAATAAATACATATATTATTATATGAGTTGTACTAACAATTTGGATAAACTTTTGGGAAAACTTTGTATCTATTGAATTTTTTTTGCAATCGTATTTCCGGTCGAAGCAAATTAAGTTTAAAGACCCAAAAGACATGAAAGTATGTAGTTGTCTTTTAGTTTTCAACCTGCAGGTCAAAAAAAATCGCTTAAGATCGTTTACGCCCATTAATTTATACCCTCCTTTAGAGACAGAACTGATTAGAGATTTTTGACCTTACTATAATTAAATAGACTTCACTTCATCAATCGAAATGAATACCAAGTTCTATGAATGTGAAAAAAGGTTTATAGGTTCCTTGCTACTAAATTTAAAATGTAGCCGAACACATTCCGAGAAAACGCATACTTTTTGATTTAAATTATTCCAAGAATTATTTACCAGCCCTTTTTAAAAGACTTGGTAGACCAAATCACAACAACTTTTAGAACCCGTCCATGCTAAAGTTTCGCGAAATCTTAAAATAAAAGCAATCAAAAGACCGTTGTGCTAAAAGCCCTATAAAGTATTCAGGATTAGAAAAGCGGCAGATGAAAATTGATTGCTCGCCTCGACTTCGAGAGTTTGCGTGGGCGGGAAGCACTCGCTAAACGTAACGGCAGTGTTTCTAACCATTAGGTTGGTATATTTTCTTGGGTATTTATTCTAAGAAAGCAGTATCCCGATCTTAGTATACGTAACACCGACAAGAAACCTCAGATATGGGCATCCAACCGATTTACGTAAACCTTTTTCGTACAGGCAAACAGTAGCGCCTTTGTCAAAATATAGAATTAGGTGGCTGTTGAGCGAATTACAGCGTGGTCTTACTGTTGGTGACAAAATAAGCATTTTGACACCGATAAACTGGCGACAAATTTTCGCGCCGTCCGGCTGGGCCTGTCCACTGTCCAGGCATCAGGTGTATGTCTTTTTTACGTGTATTATAATATTATGTTTATTAATAAGTTCACGCTGTTGGACGTGAGGAAGTGAAACTGCGATATACTCGTAAGTAGTTACCTACATTGTTAAAGGCTTTGTCCGCGGAATAGATTTTATTCTCTAGACTTTTGGTATAAAATCTTTTTTGGTAAATTAAAAGTTGCAAGTAAAATTTGCTACGTTTTGCTGGTGAGGCAAAACTTGCTCTCCATCTACGATTCTTCATTATCATTGCACTTTTAATTATAATATTCGTTTTTTTCAAAATCGGAAACCGGCGATTTCTTTGCAGCCATAGAAAAGCGTGTTTGAAATCAACTCTACTTATACTTCCCGCGGCAATTTCCGAAGGTGAAATCAAAACTACGAGAGTTATGAGCCTTTTATTATGAAAGAAGAACATCTAAAAGGATCTCGATACGGTATTCATGGTGTGAGTCCACTTTCAAGGTCGATTATGTCGGTCAAACGCAAGTGAGAGCAGGAAAGAGTATAGGTTGTAACCGAGTGCATACAAAGCAGAATCTAGTGAAACTTTACTTAAAACCTACAACATTTACCATTGACGTATGGTGCCACCACGCGAGTGTATGTTTGTTACAATATGATATCTTATTCGGACCGATAATAATATTTTCGTTAATTGAAATGGTGCTCTTTTTAAAACATAAAATTACTAGCTGACCCATAAAACGTTGAATTAGGGATTAAAAAAATATATAGCTTACGACCTACTCTCAGACCTACCGAACATACTCAGAAAATTTCACAACAATCGGTCGAGCCGTTTTGAAAGAGTTTGGTAACAAATACGAGACATATTAGAAAAGAAAGATAATAATTTCTGCTACGGTTGAAGTATAAAAGTGAAGTTACAGTATCTTTACTACCGTAGTTTGTTTTCATTAAATCATTTTAAATATCTTTGGTACGACACTAATTCTGATTCTTTTACTATGTTTTTTTTACTTATAATTAAATTAATTCCTGGGTGGTCGTTCCATCAAAGTTTCATTAGATTACAATATAAGTAAGTACTCGGTAAAAACCACAATCTCATCGCGCGCTAAAAAGATTCTCTAAGTTATGGATTATAATTTCACGACTAGGAGTACCACGTTTAAACTTGCATTTATTGTCTTTGTTTAATCTTATATCTGGCTAGTGCATTGACACATACACAGGACCCGGCGGACAGCGTGAAAAAATATCGCCACTTTACAGGTGTCAAAATTTTGACACCAGCAGATTGAAGCCGACTACAGTATTGTCTAAGGACCGCGGTCCACGCCACAGGTCACTATATATATACTTGTCATTAGTCCGTACGCGAGTTGTGTTGTGGCTTATTAGCGGAAATTTTGACAAATGGCGTTACTTTTCTCTTGTAAGAAGAAGGTTGACGCAAAAGGTTCCGATGGGCTCCGAAGCGTATTTCGTCATTAGCTCATCCTCAGGTTCATTTCGGTGGGTTAGTATCGTAAGCAACCTCATAAAATTGGCATACTTTCAAATCCTTATCCTTGATACCAAAATGAGACGAGTATACCCCATCTAGTTAACTAATACAGTAAAAGTAAGTCGAATAATAGAAGATGGTCGTAAAGAAATTACATTCATAGTCGTTTACCAATGTTAAATGAATCTTTTTATAAATTTGATTTCCATTGCGTGCTAAAGCCGCACTAAAATCTTTTTATTTGAATGCATATTGCAATGTAAGCCGCTGTGATTTGTGGGCCGTTCGTATGATCAATTACTCTGACTCCTACTGTAATGCAAATAAGCTTGATAATGATACTTTCCAATTGCTTTATCGTACGAATACTCTCTCTTATTCAATTATTGGATCAAATTTTCTACTTATCTTGGAATGGGCATTTTGATAAATCTGTTCCAGACTGTTTATTGAAAATGTAAACATTTTAATCATTGGTTATTTATCGCCACAGAATACCATAATAGTTTGGTATCGCAAAGTTATCATGACCTAGGTTATATAAGAGAAATATAGTTAACTTTTACGTAATGTATCAATATGTATACAAGTTGTTGGTTAATTCGTATAGTGTGCCCTTCTTACATAATCCTAGAAACACATTAAAGGAGATAAGAAGACCCAATTATTTTGTTTTATTTTCAATACAAAACTTATTATTTAACTTAGAAAAATTGTTTTTAGTAACCTAACTGTGATGTCAACAAGGCCTGAAAATTGCAGCCTATTAAATGAGCCGTTTTTAGGGATGTCACTTAAAATTTATGGTACATTTTTGAACTCCCTATAATTCCCTCAGGATATGAGCTAAACTTATTGTGATATTTTTTCAGGTATCTATACATCGTCCCCCACTTAAGGCTTTTGGCTAGTTATGGCAAGGAACAATACATTGTATATTACAAAATTGACATGAATACTTCTTTGCCTACCTATTATTTTCTCATGTGTGAATAGGAAATTGTGTTTTTCATCTGCCATACGTTTTTGTCGACTTCCTGCGAATTACTATTTTCATAGGAACAAAGATGCGAAGTTGACTAACCGATCATCGATTTATGAACTTTAGTGCTACGACAATACGATTGTATTTCTTTAATACGGGTCGTTTCATCAAATTGACGCGAAAATCACGAATTATTGAAATTATGGTGATGATTACCACTTGAATCCAACAATCGTGGCGACCTAACGGTACCGCTTGTTATGGACGCCTGGTGGGTCAGGATTCTTGTTTAATTTAAATAAAGGCCAACTAATAGGTGAAATAGGCGTTAGGCGAAACTTCAATGAGCATGGTGTGAGACCATGAAGCCTATTGTCTTTTTGATTAGAAGTTAGCAATTTTATTTAAAAAGGTCGTAGTCCTGTGTTCGATTCCGAGTTTGTACAAAAATTGTTAAGTTATAAGAGTTTTTCTGTCAAAATTATATATTCTCATGTGTACTATCAGTATGTTAGCATGTTTAGGAGAAAAATTTTAAAAGATCTCGGTTGTTATTATATTCTATTTAATTTAAAACAATAAATGCGAGTTTAGACTTTACCGGTTGCACACATTTGTCTTTGTTTTGCCACTGCAAAATGTATTTATGCATCTCACAATCAGTAACGTACCTACCTAATAATAACAAGAAAACTGAGATACGAGTATGTTTCGTTTACGCCGGACCTAGGTAAATCTTGTATAGTTACTTAGATGCTTGCTTTCTGTAAATCGTTGGATGGTGACCATTCATTTCACTGTCAAATAAACTCGTTTAATTCGGTGTATTATATCTTCTACGAACTCTTTCAACTAGATAAATGATATATCACAAAAAGTCAATTGAATTGCTTTATTGTAGTAACAGCTTAGCACAATCATCACCTTCGGCACTCAGAAATATTATTATGCTCTGAAAAGACATTTTTTTCGTGTCCCATAATAATCATGGTGGAGGGGAATTAACGGGGACGATAGTTTTTCTGCCATTTGTCACGTCATTAGTGATTCGTCGCGCTCGCTACGGCAGAAGGAGCTGTGCGATTCTGAAAGAATACTTATAGCAACGACAACGCATCGTGGGCTCTGATTGGTTCAAGCCCAAGACGGTTTTTATTTACGTCGGTGGGGCGAATAAAATTCGGTGCGTTTTTGTACATTATGACTTCCTTGCAACCTTATACAAAATTTAAAAAATAATATTAAACATAAATTCGTTGAAGTTTCCGATAAAATTAAAAAAAAATTAAGATTTTGTTGCAACTTCTGGGACAACTTCCTATCAATAATTTTTTTCCAATCGTGGTTCTGCTTCCGAATGAGTTTATATTACATGATGTTTATATTTGAAAGAATTATATTCATTTGGTATCATGGTCATTCTATTTATTGTTATATTTAGTTTAATCTTGCTCATGCAACTGATTGGTTAATGTTTGCATCGGTTATGTAGCGTAGGCACCGATTGGCTGTTGATAATAATTGTGTTGCTATGGTTATTATTTATCGACGATGTTTACGCGATGTATAATTTTTTTTACGAGAATCACTCCTCAGCGCCGCGTAAGCAACACGCAACACAAAATTAATTTTAGTATTAGGTATAGAGAATTGTATAACACTAGTGTATATCTACGACAGTCTTTGATAGGCCTAAGATAGAGTTAAGAATCAGGTTTCTTCCCCACAAACGTTTTCTTCTACTGCTTAGTATATATGATAATGGTTTTTGCTACAATTTAGCTATATTTTTTCCTACTTTATAAGAAAAGTTGTATTATTCTACCTCATGGGCGTAGCCAGGATTAAGTAAAACAACGTTTGCCGGTCTGCTAGTATTTATCTAATATTCTGCACATGTAGGGGCGGTTCAACCCCCCCAAATCCAAATCCAAATATCTTTATTTCACATAGGCCTAACATACAGGCTCTTGCGAACGTCGATATGACATTTCTTGCATAATAATGATGATAACTACAAGTCGACTTAAAACTAAGTTTACGAGGGTTCCAAACGCGCCCTGCCGCTGAGAAGAAGCCCACAACAAACTCAGCCGGGTATTTTTTATGTTAATTGCCGGGTTGAACCCCCCATAACCCCCCCCCCCCTGGCTACGCCCATGTACTACCTAATGACATTTTTGAATTGTCAAGTGCCGAGTGTTTTGCCAATTCTTCTCGGTTTAAACCTTTACGAACCTGACGGTTGACGGAGTTTTGACTTTCATAAAAGCCTATTATTTAGGCGTGTTTGCAAAATAAAAAAAACCGGCCAAGTGCGAGTCGGACTCGCGCACCGAGGGTTCCATACTGTAAAAGAAGTAACACATTAAAACAATCACTTCTGTTCATGAATTTACGAGTATAATTTACATGTGAATAAATAATGAACCGCAAACCTAACTTTGTTTTTGGTGGTTTATTGTTATTATAAAAAAAGTATAAAAGTTAGGGAGTTGATTTTATTTTTCCTGTAAAATATACATTAATGTCTATTGATTATAATTATTTCAGATTTTTCGATTGATAAACTTCGGAGATAAGGGGGGGAACGGTATTTTTTTCGACAGTTTGCTCAATAAATCAAAAACTATCAGACATAAAAATTAATAAAAAAATCTATTTTAGAATACACAAGTAACGCCCTTTCGTATGATACCCCATTCAATATCGTTATCTCATTTTGAAAATTCGAAGTTTTTCCCCCCTTTTTACATAAAAATTAATACAATTTTCAATATTTTATGATTGCAATAACGTTGGGTCACTATTACCTAAAACTATTCCAAATTTCAAGTCGATAGCTTTGATAGTTACTGAAATAATCGAGTGTGACAGACGGACGGACGGACGGACGGAGAACGTCTCACCATAAGGGTTCCATTTTTACCAAATTGGTATGGAACCCTAAACATTTCATTTTCATTGAAAATAACAACAGATTTAAATTATCTTATTAGATTTGTGAGTGATAAAATAACAGATTGAAAGAATATCACTCCATTTTTTATGATATCACACATATCTACATATTATTATATCAATCGAAATAGAATATTAACAGTTGTATTAAGACATTCTGTGCCAATTTTCCGTTGCTCTAGTTTTCAGTTCTCCACATAACCTCAGGCCTGTGGTCAGTACAGTACGCTACCGTTTACTTTTCCTATGGGAATGGGATTGCAATCCGAGATGCCTCGTTGTTTATGGGCTCGAACCTCTTAAAGATTTATTCTATCCTTTCCGCCCGTGGGAGGAAAATGGAGCGGTTACATCGATCGATTATAAAATAATTGTAATGTTTTCTTGTTTTTTAGTCTAAAAGCACGTCAGCCTCTAATGCAGCGTTTGTTTTGCAATAAGTAAAATATAAATTAAATATGTATATATTTTCTGTTACTACTCTCTAATACCTTCATTTCAATACCCATATTGTGATAGTTGAAGAAAAAATTTTGTATTCCACTTTTGAAAATGGCGCCTCACATCTGCCATATTGTTTTTTTTTTTTTCAAAAAAAATTATAGCGTATAAGTATGTTACTCGGAAGGATCTAAAGATTCTAACGATATCCCATATGTCCAAATCTGTTCAGCCGTTCAGAAGTTATGGTGGAATAAAGTAACATCACATACAAACATACATACATACATATATACGAGTACAATACATACATACATGAACCCTTAAAACATTACACTCCTTTTTTCGGGCAGTCGTGTAAAAACAAAGACATCTATGTAGCATCCTACCTACATAGATGTCTGGTGGGAGGCTTTGGCCATGGTTAATTACTTAACTGCCACTCTACCAGCAATACGTACTGCCAAGCGTACCGCTTATGTACCCTTCAATATTATTTCAACTTTTCGTTACACGTTGTTTAATGTTAATGATGACCATTCACATTATACTTAAGTGGGAGCATTATATATTATTAAAAAACATTTACAATTTTGAAACATTTATTCATTTTCGGTCAATAATTTAACTTATATGCAATAGCTATACATGAAACAAATAAGGAAGACGAACCGATGTATCGGCATGATTTTACAAACTTCAACATTCTTTTTCATATTTACATACATGTATAGATTCTCATTGCGACTCTTCTAACACTCTTATTGATCTATTTATACGGCTCAACCAACAAAGTATGATAATGTATAAATTCAAGTTATACAGGGTCATATAAAAATACCAAATCGCTCTCAGACTGTAGTTGTTTACATTAAAACAAACAACTTTTCTTCTACGACTTTTCAAAATTGAGTATTAATGTTTTTCATACAAAAAAATATAAATCACGTTATTCCTCTAAAGTGGCATTACACTGTAAAACCAATCGCCGCCGCGAGTTTGCGCGCTGCCGCCGTTGCCGATATTACGTTGCAGACTTACAGAGTAGTTACAATTAGAGAATCTTCATTAAATATTGAATATTTGATATGTCTCAAAATATCGAGTTAAAAAAAGTCATAGAGCTAAAGTTCTATTATTATTAATGTAAACAACTACCAGCAGAGAGCGATATCGTATTGTTTTTTGTATATTTCTCAATAGCTGTGCAGTTGTAAATCCAAGCTATCTCACGCACTTTTTGTCGAGATTTGCCTTTCGAATTTTACTATAAGGTACGTGAGTTAGCCTGATGAACTACAAATAATGAATTCTTCTCTAAACCAAAATTTAATTTTTTTTCGTTTCTCAAACTGCCTTTTTTCCGGTAGAGATATATTTAACTACCTGAAAAAATGCAATAATATTGTTTTTCAAATTATGTGAGGCAATTGGATTTTGTTTTAAATATAATTCCAACTAAATTTAAGATCATTATCATATCTAAATGTAAAAGAAATTGTGTTTTTTTAGACCAGCTACATATATTTTCTTTAAAAATCGTAAATTTATGGTATCACTATTAGCTCTTGTTAGCTGCTTAAGTGTATACCAATTAAATTTGTTCATATGAACATTTCAATTAAAATTTTTGTTATTATATGATGTAAGGTTCTTGAAGACATGTTTGTAGAGTAAAATATTTAATTAGTTTCATTTTTACAAATAACTTATCCTAAAATTTTAGATATATCAGTATATGGCTTCCGACCAATTTATTATTATCGTATAACAATTATACAATCATAAATAAAAACAAAACAATTAGATAAAGATCTTTTCAGACATATCAATATGAACAGTCCTTTAAACTTAAACGTCATTTCATTTAGGTATACCTACTTACTCGTATTTTGTTGTGGACTAAACATGGTTAGTAGTTAGTATTCACATAAGGGAAATTGCCAACATGAATTATATTGTAAGTATTTATATTAAATGATATTAAATACAGAGTTATATAAAAAATACCAAATCGCTCTCGGCCTGTAGTTGTTTACATTAACACTAACAACTTTTGTTCTACGACTTTTCAAAATTCAGTTTAATTTATTTCATACAAGAAAAATGTTATTTCTCTTTAGTGACATTTCACATTATAACACTGTTGCAGTTTCTGTTCGGTAGGAAAAAGTAGAGTGGGTATCTGTAAAATATTGAATATTTGATATTTCTCAAAATATCGAGAAACAAAACGTCGTAGAATAAAAGTTGTTAGTTTTAATGTAAACACATACAGACCGAGAGCGATTAGGCTTAAAAAGTCCTTGTATAGATGAATGTGAGCAAGTACATAGAACTGAAATGCGAGCAATTCGCTGACAGCTCATCTGCCATGATATGTCTGAATAAATCTTAATTCCTATCTTCTCGATTGGAATGGAAGACACATTGAACAAAGACTTCGATTTAAAAAATACTTTGACAAATAAAAACGCAACAACCCCGCAAGTATGGCAAGTAAATATTTAAAATAAATATGAAAAAAAATAAACTATACTAACGTTTGGAATGAAACTTACGCTAATATTATTATTTACAAACATAACAGCAATAATACGTCAGCCAGCGCTCTGTTATAAAATATATACAAGTTTAACATCAACGCCTTTTTCTTATTGGTAGGTATATTAAAAATTATTAAAGTTCGTCAAATGCAGCTAGGATCGTTATAAAAGTAAAAAAGAGTCTAAACTATAATATACACAAACTAAAAGCGTTGATACAATATAAACTATCACTCAGTACCTTGAAAAACTACCTAAAAGTATTATTCACAATCTAGCTCGAGTTAGGTTGCACGATATTCACACTCCGCGATGTATTTAATGTATGCAAAATATCTTAGTATTTGCTGGTGTATCTTATACATAAAAGTATCGAATTGGATCCTACACTCCTAAGTTAAAAATGCGTGTCCATTTTCGACTAGCAATAGCAAGAGCATACGCATTGGCCCTAATAATGTTGAATCGTAATACGACAGAAAATAATATTACAGAATAACTTGGTTTCTTGCGTTATTACGGAACATTAATTAACGATTATTTTTTGTACGAAGGACGTTTTTTGTAGACATAGCTGTAAGGGCCTTATAAGAGTGAAGAATGCACCAATATGAATATGAGGAAGATTCTTCTTCTTTATTCTTTATATAAGAAAAAAGTAGCGTCATCTGTCGAAATTCCCGCTAATACGCCACAATATGGAAGCTGTACCTGTGAGTTTTCACACGTGCTGACTAATAACAAGTGTATTGATCTGTGGCGTGGATCTTGGCCCGTAGACAATACTGCGGTCGGCTTATACTGCTGTCGCCGTTGGTGCCAAAACAAGCATTTTTGACACCGATAAACTGCCATTAATCGCGTAGTTAGTTAGAAACTTAGCAATTCTTCGTTGACAGTGGACACGCATAGGGTAGTAGGTATATTATATTCATCTGGGAGTCCTAATATAATTATTAATTTTTGTACTAAACAGGTAATGAGCAAATCATAAAAGCTGCCTAATCTTCGAAAGCCGCCTGTACACTCCGCGTACAATGAAAGCGATCACACGTGGGAGGAAATTCTGTGGTTTCAGTCTTTGTCGCCTACGAATCGGTAGGTCTCGGGGGGCGGTTCGGGCATGCAGTAGCCGTGGTAGGTGCGGATGTCCTCGGCCACGTAGGTGACTCCCGGCAGCACTCCTGGTTCCGTGTGGTGCTTGGGGCAGCTGTGGTCCCGCGGGCACTGGCAGATGGTGCTGGCGTTCACCTCGTCTATCTGCTCGTGGCGACGCCGAGCGCTGAACAGCTTGCATGGCTCCTTGCGGGAACACCTTAGCCTCTGTAAAGAAAATGTTTTTTCTTAATTTCAAGTGCATTTATAACTCGTTTGTTATATTAATTGTAGGTACTTTTACTTTTAGGTGCAGGTAACTTACATAACACGATATTATTAAAATTGGAATTTGAGAGAAGGTGGAAATTTTATGCCATCCTAACCTTTCAAAACAAACTTTCGCTAAAATTGATCTAAGTATTACAAATACTTATTAGAGCCTCAACATCTCGTGAGGATTTCCCGAAATCATCGTGAGTTGTATTTGTTGTTAAATATTTTTTATACCTCATTATAATTTTAAAACTAGCTGTCCCGACACATCTTATATTCTCTAGCTAGACCATAACTCGACATACTCAAAGGTCACACAAGATGATTCATTTTTTTATGAAACTTACAGATTACTTAAACTTCCGCAAAGTATTTGTATCACATGCAGTCCACAAGGAGTTCTTTCTTGTTAAAAAGATATTACATACAGCGCCACCAAGCAGCAGCAATCCGAACTACGTCGAAAAAGCAAAACTTACGCTTTGCGGCGAGCACGCGAACTGATACTGGTTGCCCTGTTGGCCGCTAGGTGTCGTGTACGGTAACTTCCTCAGGAGGTAGGTGACCGATTGCTTGGGGCAGTGGCAGTTGACGATCTGCTGGGTCGCGTTGGTGTCCGGGAAGGAGTAGATGATCCAGGCGGCGTCCTTGAAGTACCGGCACTTGGGCAACCTCTTCACGGGGTCGCAGGTCTTGTACAGCGTTGTTTTGTCCGCTAACGTGTGGTTGTCGTCGTCTGATAGGTCGCTGAAATTAAGAGAAAAATGTCTTAATATATTATATATATTACGCATTTCTCCGCGATTCACTCCTGGATTAGATAGCTTATAGCCCGGATTAACACAGGCTACATTTTATACTGGAAAAATCCATCTTTCTAACGGGACTAGCGAAAAATTAAATAGACGCGGGCGGGGCCGCAGGCAACAGCTAGTAACCAATTTTTTGCACTTTAGTGCATATGAATTAGGCATTATTTCTCAATTTTACTACGAGTAGAGAGTATATGCATTATGCAGTAACAACTAACAATTAAGGACAAAACGACACCATCGCGTGGGCCTCTGCAGCATTTGTGCTATTGTTATTGGCCTTTACTTACATTTACGCAGCTCCTTTAAAATGTATCTTATTACACAAGTGTACTTAACGCCGGTAAATGCAATATAAACATCGAAACAGAGTGTTAATTCTAGTCTGTTATCAGCCCACGTGGCAGTAAGACCTTGCTACCTAAGGATGTTACTCCTACATGATATTGTTCAATACTACACGAAACCACCGTTTGGGTTGTAACCTCAGCGAAAATACCACAATGCAATTTGTGTTTTGACTGTTTCGTAATTTTACAAACAGTAGCCATACAGTAGCCAAGTATTGCTTATACGTATTCTTATTACGAGTATGATTGCGTAGTGAGATAATTTATAAAAACAATCAGTATAATCTTACAAGAGATGAAGAATTTTTTTACTAGAGTGAAAGGGTCCATACAACAATCGTGATTTTTGCTTGTATTTGGTCGATGATCCAGAACACCCAATATTTAGTCCATAATTAATTATACATATTCAGCACGTAATTCATGCCTTATAAAGAAATGGATTGCAGAAAACTAAAATCGAACTAAGCTTTCAATTTCAAGTGGGAAACTTGAGACTAAGGCGCGATCATTGACTATTTTATTAAATTATTCAAATTGAAAATTCTAAAAATCCTTAAATCCCAACCTACCCTTTGCTTTTTAAGGCATGTTCCTCATTATGAGTGCGTAATAAGAACCTTTAAGTCAGGAGTTAATAGGTATCTTGTAGGCGAACATTAACGAATTAATATTATGTATTCGGTGACCTCAGGCTGCATTGCCACCAGACGGATATAACGCAGGCAAGCCAAAAAATATATTTGAATTAAATGTAAAATGACATTACAATATAACATTGAATGCAAGGAGAAGCACTGAAACAAGGAGAACATTTACCTGGAACAAGGCCTGTGCCCCAAACACCGGCACTTCCTCTCGATCCAGGGCTGGGTGGAGTCGTACAGATCCACTTTACTGCACACCTGCCTCGCTCGGCAATCTGGCAAGTCCTCTTCCGAAACCTGAAAGTAAATTACCACAAATTACATATGTGCTTACATTGTATGGAATGACAATTTAAAAGAAAAATGTGCGAGTTTTACATGTACAAGTTTTAAAAGTTTGTCTCTGTCAAAGATTTAAATCGCTAGATGGGTCCTAAGCCCACACATCAAAAACGTCCACAAACATCTTGAGTGAGTGTTTTCAGCATGCTGTAGTGAGAGAGGGAGTGACAGTGTGTCGCACACAAGACAAAAACGTGGACGTTTAGAGCTCATCTAGCGATTTTAAATCTTTGGTCTCTGTTACTCATACTCTTACTTATGATAGTTGAGATTGAGAATGATAGAGTCTGCTAAAAGTTGAGGTACTTTACTAATTAGATATAATAAATATCTTTATCTAATAGGTAATACCTTTTATTAATTTAGAAGAATTTAGACCACTTTTGCTACTACGTTTTTATGGAACGTAGAAATATCAAAATAATGTCCTAAATTATTTTCTTTCTCAAACAATATATAATGTTACTTAACACCTTTATAATAATCAATCAATAACTATTCAATCTTATTTTGTCATGCCAATATTAAATTAATGAAAACAATGTTTTTTTGATGTCCATCAATGATTAATTAATCATCTTTTGTATTGAATGTCACAACGCATAATATCCTTTGTGGCGATAACATTGTGTCATGGTGACATAACATCCTTACATTTGCCACGTTTGTTGCTATCGCGTGGCCAAACAATGCATGAGTTTTTTTATCTACTTACGTGGAACTCCCCAATATCGGCGTGCATATTTAGTTGTGCATTACATATTCACGTCGCAACAATCAACCAGTATCACGACACTGATACAATCTGTGCAACAATAATTGCTATCTTCTACCTTTCACACTATCATCATCGGTTTATTTACAATAGTTAGGGCATATTCTGCTTGCTGCTTGGTAGCCTTATGTATATTCTTACAAATTAGATTAGTACGTCTTATCGAAGATCACTACTCATTTATGGTCACAGCCGATTTTCTGTCAGTCTGTCACTACTAGCCACGAGTTGCCTTTATGGGAAGAGAACGACAAGTCTGGCTAAGTGCGAGTTGGCAGACTTTACATACCGAGAAGCCTCTGGGTGGGTCGTGCTTTGGATACAAACTCTGAGAAAAAGTAGACAGAATTCAACGACTGGGCTACATTTCTTTTAATTTTGATAGTCTCCAGCTACGATAGCTAAGGAAAAACTGCTTCAAATCCCGCCGAGTACCTTAGACAACTTTTATACGTACCTATTCAATATTTATAGAAATTACATCCTAAATGTATGAAGCAATATAATAAAAAGATAATAAAAATTAGTCTTAGTCACAGTCGATTTATTCAACGGCAACATTGTAGTCGGTCGCAATGCTATCACTCACGCGTTACGATGGTATTGCGCAGGTGTTTTGCATTGAAAGATTGTCGAGTCCGCGCAAACAAAATTTTGCACGGCGAGAATTACAACCGATCGTTTCCTATATGAAAGAAACATCTTGTGTACGCGGCGTGGGAAATACGAAATGTGTTTGTCGAAAGCGATTCGCACCTGCCGCCCTTTGTGAGGCAAGAAAACAGAAGTGGTTTACGGGATATCATTATTACGACGTCCGAAAGATGTTAATCATAATGATTGTTGGGGCTAACAATGTATGTAGGGGCTAGGGACATGTGCTTCGATTCCATTCACTTTTTTTTGCGGCGAAGGACCATCGTTCTTAGGCTTACTTCCGACCGGAAGGCGCGCCACTCCGCAACCTGTTGGGTGTGGGAACATTTTTTTATTCACAAACATTAGGTATATCTCGAGCCTAGTTTCGCCGGACATTCTGTGCTTGATCTTAACACTGAATTAATACTTTACAAGCATCGCTAATTTTTATCTTGGGTACCTACTGTTCGTTAATTATTATCATAACCATCACATTATAAAACACACCATATAGTGATTAAATTTCAGCCTTTTTATTAAAGAATAATGTTCGAACAGGCCGCTTAAATATTAAATTTTGAGATGTTTTTTTGCAAAAAAAATCGTACCAAGGTATAAATGAATAACAAAAAATTTGTATTTAATCCAGCAAATGCCTTTTTATATGGAAATTTATTACCATTATGATAGCAATACTATGTTAAACATGAGTCAAGTTATATCAGCCGATTTAAATTAACATAAACATAAGATCAAATCAAGTCCTATTAAGTTAAAATAAATTTCCATAAACATTAGATTTCCGACAGCCCTATTAGAATTAGAAGCGTGAAAAACGTTCTTTTTTTCGTTGTTCCGGATATACTTCCCGTTTCTTGTGTATTGCGACGTATTTCGCGGAAACGGTTTCGGACGGATCTTTCAAAAGCCGTACATACAGCCCTTTTGTGTGGCTAACAAAAAATAATCTCGCATGGACTGTACACAAAGTATGGATTGTTGACTTACTTTGCGTTGGAGCATTTTTTTCAAAAGCTGCTCCCAATTCTGTGTTCTAAACTACGTTCTATAGATATTAATTTTCATGGAGTCGCGAAAAAATTTAGAATATTAAGACAACCCTAAACTTTAAAAGCGTTTTTGCAATTTCAATGCGTGATAAGAAATATAATACGATTGATAATAAAAATCGATTAAATCTGATATACCTTCTGAATATTTAAAAGCTTATTGGTGTTAAATGCATTAACATATTTAAGGAAATGTTTGAACGTCTTTTTAAGTAGAATTTAAAAAAAAACGCCAAAATTATTTCGTATTAATTGGAATCATCGTATTCATTACAACCAAGCGAATTAATATATTTTTCGATACATTGCTCATGAAGTGGCTTTAGTAATTCACCGTTTTTCGACTGCCAAGTGCCAAGTCGAGATACAAACATTAACTTATTTTACTTACTAACATTAAAAATTCTTATGTCACGGTAAACTTGAATGAAATCGCTATATTTTCTACTATGAGATCCAATATGGTTTATTATAACGACAGAATTACTCGCATATAACGCAGTCTACAGGCCACAGACTTTCATTCGCCAAGACCTCCATCAAACCTAAAATTGCCTCTTGACTCATTCATTCATCGAATTTATTTTCGATTTAATATTCATTGAAAACCACATCTATGATTGAAAACCAATTTTTGAATATCCAAAATACGGTCTGCGGCCCTGGTCTGTCGATTTTAGAGAACGTGTCATTTCTTTTATTTCTAAATAATATAAAATTAGCCGTGTCGCTGTTTCGCTTTTATATTTGATACTATAAATATAATAAAAAGCTATAACCGGCATTTTCGCCCCAGGACTAATTTTGGTATTAAATTAACCAAAAATGTTAGAGGTTTGTTTGAAAATGGTCCTTCATAAGTGGGAAGAGGGTGTAATTTTTAACTGGATGTTTGGTGAAGATAGTCGAGTTCATCTCGCGAAGGCAGTCGGCTGCGGGGCGCATCCGGTGTGGACAGGTGTATCGCCTCGCCCACTCTAATTAAATAATCTCAGCCCGGACGACCTTCCACAACCTTCCAAGTACGCCTAGCCCTTAGAAGTGGGCACACGCCTCTGCTGTTTCTTTTCAACTTTTTACGTGGGCTCACGCTGTATGCATTCGAATGTCGATCTTACGTAAGTTATCTCACTCGTTGAATACGTTGTGATTAATTATATCCCATGAAAATCAGTGTACAGAATATTCAAGAGAGATCAAAACCTACTCAAAATTTTGATTTAAAGGTTCCTCATGTGAGAAAAATCGAACGCATATACTCGTAAGATCACTCTGCTGTCCGTTTGACCATTTGGTTTTGATTTTCAGATTTGGCAAGGAACAACTTCTTATATGACAAGAAATGGAATAAATCCGAAAATTGTCCGTTTCTAGTTTTACCTACACAGAATAATTTTCGATCCTAAGAAATTAAACAAATACTATTAATGTAAATAAAAATGAAGCTTTTTAGGTTTTGATGGTACGGAAACCTTAGTGCATGAACCGGACTCGTAATTGACTATAGTTATTTTGTTGGTTAGGTTTACGTTTGCTACTCCACTGTATAATTAGGAATGGATTACATCCCAGATTACCATACATACCTACTTAGCTACTTTTTAACCCAAAATATTTATGGTTGCCACGGGATTGGTGAAAAGTCGAATTTTACGCGGGCAGAGCTGTAGACAAAAGCTAGTATTTAAAAATATCTTAAAAAAACTCTGGAGGTGGATGTGTTACTTATATGAGTGAGGTTATTTCCTCTACTTCCTGGCCGATTACGCTTACGATTACTATTTATCAGAGCGTGTGAAGAACGCCATTCTTAATAGCTGCACATACGACTGGATATTCCCTTATAGCTTCCTCTATAAAAAGCGCATTATGTTATTCCATGTGCGTCCTTGTCACATGTCTACGGGCGTCCTTCGTTTCCTTGAACTTAATTTGCATCTATAAACTTACTTGGAATTAAAAAGTACTTACATATACTTCTGCTTGCCTCGCCATACAAACCACGTGTACTACCTATTCATATTAGTAATTTTTTGGTATCACGGGACTGATTTGTGGACTATATGGATGATGAATGGACTTCTTCCTTTTACTTCATCCAAGCTGGATTTGTCTTTCTAATCGGAAACTGCTTGTGAACTTTCGGTAACTTTTTATTTTGCAGGCTTTTCAATGCAGGCCTAACTTACAAAATCATAAATCAGCATCGCTAGCTAGCTAGCTAGTTTTTATATTAGGTACCTATATAACAGCAGCCGTAGCCATATTACCTTATCTATTCTACTTCTACGATAACTATAGAATCGATGTTTAAAAAAAGTTATAGCAATGTCATATGACATATCCAACCACGCAACTTATCGTTGTTAAGAGTAATTTTACATGGTTATAAGTAGCTGCTGTTAGACTCTTCTCCAAAAAATGAGAAATATCTACACTTATATAACTCAGTTCACTGAGGCACTGAGTTCCTTTGAGAAAGTATGGGATTTTTCAAAGTAAGGGATTTTTAAGCAAAGTGTAGTTTGGCAGACTTCCATCACACCCTGCCGAAGTCTTACCGCTTTTCTGCCACTAAGTACTTGAGCCCAGTCTGATTTGAAGTTTATTAAGAAAAGTCTTCTTATACTTGCAAAGAGAAACTTATTCTCTGATCTGTAAAGCTATCCACCGAATAGATATAGAAAATAGATGCTTATTACTTTCGTATTAAATCGATATTTGTGCTTACGATAATTACCATCTACTCTGACACAAGCCAAAGGAAATTTCGTATGCAATAAATTACAGCACATATTCCAATTAGCCCCTGTTAATTACACTACACAGTTCTGGGATGGGTTTGGGCGGTGGACGGAAGCATCAATATTAATACCGTGCCAGAAGCAATTTAAACTTTAACTCGCAATTATCATGGTATAAAATTGACTGCTACCCAACCTGTTTTAACCGGGAACACAGGTAGCTAAAAACAAATTACTAATCCGCATAATAACGCATCGCCAGCGGCCGAAAATTATTTATTACATATGTAATTAGCTGGAGGCTTTCGACGTTCGACATCCGTCCCGGTTAAACTTGAGCCTTTTGTTTTTATTTCAAATTAGTTTACATCCTCTCTGAGAACACCTTGAAGGTAATTTCATGTTGAACGGCCTACCTTGTGTTGAGCTTTTTAAGGATTTTATCTGTTCTATTTTATTTTATTTAGGGCCTGTTTCACAATTACCAGATAAACTTTATATAACGTAAGTGTAAACTTGAAATTTTGACAGATTCCCATTACAAAAAAATGTCACAACATAAAATATATTGGCTATAGGTAAAGTTAATCTGGTGATTGTGAAACAGGGCCTTATTTTATGTGTCAAAGGAAAACTTACAGCTAAATCTTACTGACTAGTCTTACAAGATGTAAGACTGTAAGTTATCTTGAGAGCTAATAACAAATTTTCACAAATAGATAAAGGCAAAAGATAGAAAGGAGTTTAAGTTGTAGAAATTAATCAAAGATTGGTAGAAGAAGTTACTGGAAGTGGTAGTGGTAGAAGTTTAGATATCAAGAAGGGACTAAAGAAATAGAGTCGAAATTTTTTTTTTTCCATAAATTGGCGTACCTTTTTAGAGCAGTGAAAAAGATCTATCCCTGGTTCACTGTGAAATGCATTGATAGCATTCGAAGCACACAAAATGTAGTTGTTGCTTCTAAAAGTTTAGGTTATTGAGATGCGTAATTTTTTTTCTTTCTATACTTAATTTTACTCCGTATTATTATAATAATTTATAACTTGGATATTAAAAAATTTATCACGACATATTATATGCTGTTTTTGAAATAAGACACCTAGTTTAAGTTGATACTTCCATTCAGGAATACAAATTAAGTAATAAGTCGTTTTATGAATAGAGGTGTAAATATATTTTATTTTTCTTCACCACTTCCCAATATGTACGAGTACATTTCTTTCACAAGATTGCGTGTTTAAATTTAAAAATATAATATCAACGAATCGGCGCTATGGTATAATTTACAGACTCGCAGATTCATCTCACTTCTGATATTAATCATACGGTTTCAAACGTGCATATTTTACTGTATGAATACGGGCTATGATTAGCCTTATTGATCTGCTGCACCATAAATAATAATTTTCTACGGATATCAACGTAAATATAGAGTAAGTTATAGTGGACCATAAATAGATTCGCGTGCGTGGAAGATATTATAATTAAAATACTTTTTTTATTCTTAAAAATGTTTTTAAGAATAAAATTAGAATGTTTAATATGGAAGATCTACTCGTACATTACAAACGGGGCAAATTGTGTAATGAAAACTTACTTTGCATCGCAATCTTAATTTTTTATCAAATCGGTAAAAATTACGTTTTGAGACAGGTTTGTTTTAAATTGAAGTAGGTACAAAACATTGAGTAAACAACACACGAATTATTAAATAGGAATTCGACTTTAAAAAACTTCCCTTTAAAAAAAACACTTTTGTTTTTAACCACGGGCACATTATGGCGTATCGGCTCAAAACTATAGTTACAAAATAGTGGTGCCAATTTTGTTCTGCATACTTAATATCTAAACTAAAATAATTTGGCGCGCGGTATCCTTTTCAAAATGCTTTTCATGGAAAAGGACAGCATTATTTTTAGACTAGATTTGGCACAACAGAATTTGCACTAGTACCAGTCTATAACGGCAACAATACGAGTAGTATACGCAATACGCATTCAGTCCGCCCATGCGATAGTACGAGAAGTCGTAGCCCGTAGCCATGTAAGGCGTATTGCTCTAAAAGACATCAACGCCTGCCGGAAGCGACGCGACGCCGAATGCGTTGCGCCCGCGCACCTAAAACCTAGTTCACGAAAGCAGAAATCAAACTAATATCATACCGAACGTTATCTTTATATATGTTTGAGTTTGTTACTCCTTCACAACAAAATTTGGAATGGAGATAGATTGTCTCTGGATCAACATTATTTCTATGAATTTCATTCCTGAAAAATCCATTACTCCTGCGGAAATTGTGGAAAACTTAATTAAGACATACTTGGGTATTTTTTTTGTCCCGCTATAGCCCAAGATGTCCTCTGGATTTTTGAAAAACGTAAATTTTTATGGACGGATATTATGTACGTAACATAAAATAGAATGAAAAATTAAAGTTTTTCATAAAAATTTGATTTTATTTTAAACACTTGATCTTGTTGCCAAATTCAATTAGAAAAATAAATTTTAAGCTATATACCAGTAACGACTATTCTATGGAATTTAACCATAGGTCCATATTACTTAACAGCTATATAAAGTGTGGACTTAACTTTAAAGTGTCACCATAAGTGGCTCTACAGTCAGACATTGAAATGTGTCCAATACTTATAACATGTTGTTGTTATTATTTACATACAAATATTACTTCACGTGTAAAGGCACATTGTTATACTATAGCTCGCAGTACTATATTTTTGCATACCTAGATAAAAACCTATGTGATGGAACGGCAAGTAGAAAACAGGTCAGAAAACGTATTTATTAATCAATATTGCAACTTACGTCTGACACGTGTAAGGCCATGGAAAAAGATCTGAGATCCACAGTTAATATAAGTACCATTCACAAATCCGAAGGTTGTCTGGAAAAAAATCGCTACACATTCAGATTAATTCATTGTGAGAGATAACAAAGAGTGAGACCAGCACATTCGGTAAGTACCTATCAATAGAAGATGGCAAATAAACGAGTTAGATATAAAGCTAAGTTTAAGATCTTAAATCCAGTTAAGTTTTATAATTAGGTTTGGACTTTGGAGCCAAGATTACATAAGAAAATTTATTTTTGGAAAATGAAAGCTTTTGTTAGACATTCCTGTTCAATGAAATTTTCAATTCTATTGAAGTCTACTTTTTGTCAATTAAATTGTTGACTGTATTACTTGAAGAACTGGAAGAAATTATGTTTCAGAATACCTATAAGGATTTCAAATGCGGTTCAAATACTTTTAATGTGCTACTTTTAAATAATAACCCGCGGATTTATAAAATACTTAGCAATATTGTTTTTGCAGACAAACAAAAATGTCAACTGTTTTTTTCAAACTTTTGTGTATTAAAAATCATATCTCTGACTTTATAGCTCAAAAATTAATGTTAGTCAAATAGCGAAAAGACTCCATCTAAATGAGGACAGCATTTTGGAGAAAATAGTGGACATGAAAATATGTGCAACGATATAGCTATGGTACACATAATGGTACACATAGGTACGGATCAGAATCTTATTTTTAAGGTCGGTTAAAATAATCAGGTCGAATTACAAACTAGTAGACAAAATAATTATATCAAAACGCGACTCATACAATCTGTATTACCCCGATCCACTTACAAAGAATCAAGCTCTTATTGAAGATCCCCTTTGAACACTCGAGCGTCTCGGATCTGAGGGCATCTCAAAGGGACACGTGCGCCTTGAATAAACGAACGCCCTCCGGATGCCCCGCAGTACAGACACGAAGATGCCTCGCTTTCATATTGAAATTACAAGTACAGGGATAGATAAAGGGAACTGTTGTTAGGAGATGTACACTGTTCACGTACAGTACGTATGAGTACCTACTGCATCAGTGAGGAAATTGACTCAATTGTACTGTTTTTTAAAGCCCACGTAAAACGAAGGGTGTTATGTGTTTGTGTCTTTGGAAACATAGCTCTCAAACGGTTGCACTAGTACCAATTTTGATGTGTTTTTATTGGGAACTAATTTTTTGAGCTGTTATTTAAATATTCGAGATGTTATTATGATCAGTTGGAAAACATATTGAGCAGTTATTTAATTTAATGGCGGTTGATTAATTATTGCGACAGTAAAACATGAACAGTAATAAAGAATCAATTAGTCGGTTATTTTATCATACAATATCAATTCTAAAAATAATTTAGCAGTCCAATAACTGAATGAGCGGTAAAAATGATGGAATGAGCGGTTCCTTTTCTCTTAAAGGTTCTCTGAAGTACGCAGTACCTCCAGTTGAAGCTAAAAACATTCCACTCGGACAAAAAAGGAAGTTTTTGTCCGAGTGGTATTTTCACGAAAGTTTTTTATGTAATACACTTCACAATGTCACTAGCTTTCGTAAATAACTCAAATTAACGAGAAATAATAAGAAAAATTATTATTATAAATCACATTTTTTTAGGTTATGTTTACGTATTTTTTGCCAGTTTGCTAATATTTTTACGAAAGATTTGTATCACACTGTCACTAACTTTCGTAAATCACTGCACAAACGACTTAGGGTCCAGGAGCGAGCGAAGCGAGCTCGGGACTTGAGGGCACCCCGACTCGGCTGGGTTAGGTGACGAAGAGGATGGCGGGGCCTGCAAGGCCCCGCCATCCTTCTGAGTGGTTATTTTCTTTTATGACCACCCAGAAATAGGAGCCCCGCGAAGCGGGGCTCCGTCGACTGGCCTTTAAGAAGATTAAAGACATAAATAATGAGAAGAGGTGAAGATTTTTTAATTTCAAAAAAATATTTCTCGAAAAGTATTAGGCCTCGTACGATTTGGCTTGGGGGGTAGACTCCCCCTACCCCTCCCCTCCCCCTCACCCCCCTCCCATCCCCCCCGCAACGGGTCCCGTGTCCTAGACCTACCATTCCTTCAGTCAAAGCAAAAGTAATTTAATTTTTCATTACTATTTAAGTACTGTTTTTTTTATTGTATTTTACCACCTCATTGTTTATAGAATTGCTTAGAATGAGATTTCTTACCGACAAATTCCGATTTCTTACTGCCCACGCGTAACCGCTCGTTCAATTTTTTTTACCACCCATTTAATTATTTTCCTGCTCAATTATATATTCACTGATCCAGTTCATTATTTTTTATTACTCATTTTTGTTTACTTTACTGCTTAGTTTTAACTGCTGAACTAGGTTATTAAACATGCCATTTTTAATTTTTAACTTATCAAAACTGCTATTTAGAACTGCCTCTTTAAATCAGTGCCGTTTTTATTTCATTGGAAAGCCACTTTCCGTGCGGTGGTTGTTTGCTATGTTTGGTAAATGTCGGTTCAGCAGTGTAAGAATATCAGCTCATTTTCAAAAAAATTCAGGCATTTTTGGTGTATTGTTAACTTACTCGATTAATTTCTTAATGACAAGCGTAGGGAGTTTTTACACGACTGTCCAAAAAAGGAGTGTAATGTTTTAAGGGTATCATGTACCTACTCGTTAGTGAGTCTCTTTATTCCACCATAACTTCTGAACGACTGAAGAGATTTGGACATATGGAGTATCGTTAGAATCTTTACATCTCACCGACTAACATATTTTTTTGTTGTATTTTTTGGAAAAAGTCGTTTTACCACAAGGTACACGTGTTTTTTAATTTCTTATTATTTACTCGTTTAATTTTATATTATGAAACCATCAAAAACTACCCCCTTTTGATGTTCCTGTGGTTATGCTATCCCACCACGCTGGCCATGTGTAAGTCTTTGTAGATCATAACTAATAACTAATTATAATTGACTATAACTAAATTGAGATCAATTTTTACCACAAGAATTTAAACTCAAAAATATAAGATTAACAATTATTATTAACAAAGATAACCATATAAATTAAGGTTTAAGTTTATATCTCAGCCTTTCTCCTTAAAAATGAGATTCTATTTAGAAACAGCAGCCCGATTCATTATTAGTTACCCCTCAGGTACCTTTGTACTTTTAAAATAAATCACACACTAACGAAAAATAACTTGCAAGAACCAATCAATAATATATTTCAGTCCATAAAAAATGTGACTTCCAGTCTCCAAATAACGAAGTCAATCCGTGTTTATTATTAAAAGGCTTTAGAGGTGCATCGTATTTAGTTTTTTTTTTTCTTTTTTTTCCATCGCGTAACGCAGGTGCAGCTTTGACTGTCCGGATGCTCTTATTGGATTTTTTTATACAACTAATGCCTCGTCCATAAAGGACCTGCTCCATTAAAATTTATAATTTAAATTCATATTAATCACCACACCAAGATACATAATATTCTCGGAATAGTCCATACGACGGGTAGGTACTTACGACAAAACGATAGTATTTTTTTTACGATTGATAGGCTTACGCTTGACCACAATCATGTCCGATGGGCAGAAATGATGAGGTCTAGGATGGAGCGCGCTTGCCTAGAAAATGCCTATTCACTCTTCTCTTGAAGGCACCCAGATTGTACTTGGCTGGGAACACGGAAGCTGGAAGGGTGTTCCACACCTTAGCGGTTCGTATCAGAAACGTGGAAGAAAAACGTTTCGTTCGAGTACGCTGGACATCAACTACATAAGGATGCCCTTTCTTGATGACGTCTTGCGGTTCTGTGGTAGAAAGGTGAAGGAGGTACAAGGTTGTGGAGTTCCTGAGCACACTGAGTATATACAGTTGAATGCAAAATATTCATTGTGGAATGAGTATGTATGTGTACCTACTTATATATTTTTATTTTTGTAACCGAAAACCACGACTGTCTAATTGTAATTATGACTATTCTTTTTTTTTTAACTAAATAGGCTAGAGCTTGACTGTGACCACACCTGATGAAAAGTGATCATACAGTCTTAGGTGGAACGCGCTTGCCTATAGGAGATGCACATTCACTCTTGATTTGAAGACGCCCAGGTTGTAAGTGGCAGGAAAGACAGTGCCTGGGAGGGTATTTCAGGCCTTTGCGGTGCGTATCAGGAACGAGAAAGGTAAACTTGAGCTGAACAATACTGCATTTGGCATGCTTTTAATGTTACCTACCCGAGCTTGATCATATCAGATGCATTGCGTCTCAGCCTGGGATGCTGGTGCATTGCAATGTCATTTGACGAGCTACTCTGGGACAGATTTAGGGGTGTGATTCTCAAAAATATATAATTGTACATCGGTCAATCTGTCATTCTCTATATGAATATGAATGATATGAATCTTTGAAGAAATTTCTTAGAATATCTTCGCTGTTAATGACAGGACATGTCAGATAGTTATGATTGAATTATGGTTCAACTTCTTAATTAAATATGTAGAAGTAGACGTGTCCTTTTACGATGAATCGTTTAAAACAGGAGCGCTACAACAATTCCAACGTGCATTTCATAGGTAACAAACGTTGTATCGCCGAATTCGGACAGCATTCCGAACATTGTGGTCCCGCCTTTACCAGTGACGTTGTCGCCGAGATTCCCTGTCGAGGTCACTTTTTACATTCACTCTGTGACTCGTGTCTCGAGTCACGCTATTTGCCGTCCCAACCGTGGAGAACTGACAGTCTGAGCGCATACCGACGACATGTCCCTAAACAAAAAGTCGCACCTAGGTCCTAGAGTAGTGTACGTATGGACATAGAGGGTCCGTAGGTACGGTGTTGGATACATACAAAAGTCAGTTCCGTTATTCAGTTAACTATTTCCTTTTCTTTAACATTAAACCATTAACAACTTTTCTTTAACATTAACCTAGATGTAGATCGTGGTGGTAGAGGTAGTCACGACAAAACTGCGTTGTAGCGAATCAAAAAAAATATCGTATGTATCGGCCATAACATGCGGTTACTTTGGAAAGTGTATCATCAATTGCATCCGTTCTATGTAAGGGCTGATCTTGGCACGCCTATACAAACACTCGTTGCTCGCGACGTAATAACATTTTATAAAAACAGGACTGCGTTAAAGCCGATAAGTGCAAAAGAGATCGCAACAAGTTTTCTGTATCCCTTATTGCCTGTTTGCCATGACAGGTAGGCATAGTTTTTAATCAGCTAAGTTTTGGTATTCATCGTAGCGTCATCTGTCAATTAATGTCTGCTCCGTCTGTCGCGTCGTGTCGTAACGGCAAGTGTGCGCCGCAATAGTACTTGACAAAAACTTTGTTGACGATGATTCGACAGGAAAAAGTCGCTAGTGGAGGCTTACGCTTAATTATCTCATTACATACCCATTTTATAGCTTCAATCGGATCTGTCAGTGCTTGATGGCTATGAAATTGTAAAGGTGCCTAAAGGCTTGCTTTTTTGTCGTTAAATGAAATAATGACTCTGAAAACGTCTTCCACACGATCATTGTTCTGGGACAGTTTACATTGTCGTACATGGTAGCAGCTATGTCACTTCTACGAGGGCACTATAATACAGTTGTAGGTAATTTTCTTCTAATCTTATCCATTATATTAAACTAAATTTATACTTCAAAAAATACAGTTTACTTAATATCTTTTTTCTTTGGAGAACGTAACGAATTAAAATGAAAATAACATAATAACGCAACATAAAGAAGGTGCTAAGGTAAAAACTTTTGTTTTAAATTAAACAGAATTGACGGCTTTTAGTCCTTTTTTCCACCGCAGCCACGGAATACCTACCTAATAGTACCTGTCGGTACAGAAGGTGCATTCGGCAAGATGATTTTAAAAAATAGCGACTCTAGCGCTGACACTAAAAGTGCAATTCAGTTCGCAATAGCGCCTGGCCACGCCTCCGATAAGGACTTCTCTTTCTATCGCGTAACTTTATCGCATTCGACGTACTAGAGCTACCTCGTCATCGGGCGCACGCAGCGCGTGAAATAGACCGTTCCCTGAACTAACGCGAGCTAAGTATCCGGCGCGTGGCGGCCATCTGAAACTAGTTCGTCGAGACCTGTAATTTCTCGATCACGTGATAAGTGGACCTGGCCTGCCGCAGCGGGAATGTGCCTGAGAAGGCGCCAAAGTAGTGCACGTCATACTTATTTTACTGTGGTAAAAATTGACCAGCCATTGAGAGAAGTTGTAGTTTAACTATGCTTAAATATAGCGTGTCTCCAAGTTTGAAAATTCGACTGTCTAATAATTATCCTACATTGAAAAAATTGTAATTTTTTAAATCGAAACTTCTACATATAGGCGCATTGGGCATTTTTGAGATGGGTAAAAACCATTGGTCTCGTTACCGTAAACGACACCTCTGTACCTATATTATGTACTTATTTTTTTTTTGTTTTCACTTAGTTGCACCCATCTCCCGTTACATCCGCCTCCGCTTATTATGTGCACCATCCTATCGGATATCTATGAGACACGTGGAAATGGAAATGAAGATTTATTTTACTGCAACGATTAATTGGAGATAGGAAAAGTGCTGCTTCGTAATTGTATCCGTAGTGTACCGTCATACGCCCTATTCTTCTTCTTCTTCTTAAAGTGCTGTCTCCTAACGAAGGTTGGCAACCATCAGAGCGATTTGAACCTTGGATACCGCTGCTCTGAATAGACTACGGGTGCTCTTTCCAAACCATTGGCGTAAGTTTCGAAGCCAAGATATTCTCCTGCGGCCAGGCCTCCTCTTACCTGCCACCTTCCCTAATCCCTTGCGTTATTAATTGAAGGAGCTCATATTTCTTGATGTTACGCATCACATGCCCGAAATATTCTCATTTTCTCTTTTTTATAGTATTAAGCACTTCTAGACCTTTCCCTATTCTCTGGTGCACGGTGCTGTTTCGATGGCGGTCTGTCCATGAAACTTTGATCATATAAAGGAAACTTTGAGCATATAAAGGAGATTAACCAAAAGTCCTATTTAAAAACTTTTAGACTTCAGTCATGAAGAAAATCTACGAAAATTCAATCACTTGTGCATTTATTATTTTCTGTGCAGCACACTAAATTTTTATGAAAGTTATGTTCCGCGGTGGGAATTGAATCGAGTCTTCAAAGATTTGTACCTGGCTAACGCGATTTACTGGGAAGCTACGACACGGTATTACGAAAGAAACTTCGTTTCAACCGAGTATTCCGCGATAATCACGCATTATTTTTCTAACGTGTATCTCCTTCATGTTAGAGCATTTTAGACGAATGATGTGGACGTTGGAAAAACATGACGTAGATTTAGTTAGGTACTTATCGACAACCATAATATAGTCCACGGTATATTTTTTGACACGACCTCTAACACATATCTACGAGTACTTATACTGAAATGTGAACACATTGTTATACCTAAGTCCCGTCCGTCTAAAAATAGTCTAGATTTAGACAAGCTGTGCCCAAATCGCAGGCAATCAATTGTGATAGGTACGCATACATTATTCTATTCAACCTGTCAAATATCACCGGTGCTATTACGGACGTGTTAGGTTGACAGCTCGTTTATTGACTTATCCGTTTTGATGATATTTGAGCAAAATTATGTAACTTGATAGAAACCTAGATAATAATAATCCATTGAACCACAGAAAAGACATGGAATACCTTATTCTCTCATCTGTGCATTGAGCACTAATAAACATTGCTTTTACTGTAAAATTGATGATACCTCTTCATTCATGAGGGATTTTACAGTAAAAGCAGTCCTTATTAAATACCGGGAATACCCCTCAACTGAATGATAAATTTTCAAAAGCAATGAATGGTGCCTTAATATCGAATTGTTCTCGGCACCAGGAATTACTTGGGGTGGCGCATTTGATCATTGACCAGAAGTCTCCTGTGGTTAAGTCATTCAAGGAAGGTCCTTTTGTTTATCAGTTGTCCCCATTCTCTTTGACTTCAACCACTACCGGCACTCGAACCTATATTGAGGGTTGTATTCCGTCAACAATTGTCTCAAAATCCTTCCTTAATTTACTTTTTTTTACAAGGTGTGTCTGCGGTCTCTTTTACAAGTTGTTTTTACGTTCTTTTTATTTTTATTGCATACAGTCAAATAAAGATAGAAAGAATATGCAATGCTTAATCTCATATAGGATTTTTCCAGCTCAGCTTCTATAGTTGCGCTAGTTGTAATAGTTGAATCTGATTTGATGTTTACTGAGTTTTTACTGTAATAAGCAATTCATTTATTTTATTTAATATTTAAAAACGTATGGGTATAATATCGGATTCAACTTTCTTTTCGCATTAATTGAATCTTGAATTACGTTGAGCGTGTTCGTATCTGTCAAGATTATACTCTTGCATAAAAGAATAATGAGCAAACGTAAAACGACAAGATAACTTTTAAATTCCATTCCTTAAGACGAACAACCGAAAAGACGGTTACCGTTACGAATGAGCTTAAACCCAGTGCCATAAAAAGAAAAAAGTTTTTTTTTAAAGCAAATAGCATACACTCGCCGCGCTCGGGACGCAGCCTCGACCGTAAGTCATCGAAGCTGTCAAGATAAGAATGAATGAATGAACACCTGCCGCTACCAGTGTTACGCATTCACCTACGCGGCCGTGCACCGACCAGTCATTAAAATTATAACATTTAAAAACATTCAAAACGTCCCGCCATTTCAACTCTTAACACACACAACTTACGAACCATTATCAAAGGAAATAACCGCTGTCGTCAGAAGCTATAGTCGACTGCGCAGAATCACAGAGCCTAGGTCGGAACGATTATCTTCTTGAATCGACTTTAAAATTAGGCATAATAATATGATTAACGTTGTTTTAGAAATATGACTTACAAAACTTGACATCCGTGACTTGTACTTTTTTTTTTTATTAATCCCGCATGTAATTATTGTCGATATTAGTTTCACTGAGGAAATCGGTGGCTGGTTATGTGTTGTGCAGTTACTTTGATGGTGTTTTAGTTGGTATTTAGGTGCTATCGTTTTTAAATTTTCCGGTTTGTTTCCTGTTGGATACCATGATATTAGTCATTGCGTCTTGTGTGTGGGTAATTTTTTTTTTTTGTGTTAATTGGGCTAATTGCTGGGTGGCTCCCTTCGTAGAAGCACTTACAAATACATGACTAACGTATCGTGCGTTCCTTTGATCGTCATAGACCGTATAATATGAGGTCGTATGATCCAGGAAAAGGCTTCAAATATTTCCTTGGCATTTGTGTGGATTCCAAGAGGTCGGAGAATGTGTTCCTAGTAGGACGTTTATGCAATATACACCCTTTTTTATTTCCAACAGTTTTTATCAATGGAGATAAAACTAAACTAGGTTTTGAACTAAACTAGCTCAGTATAGTCTGAACTTAACTATCTTACGTAGGCATCCTACGTTGCAGACTTACATTTTCCAATAAAATAAAAATATAATTTTGTTAAATAATAATCTTAAATGAGTGTCTAGCCCACTAATCTATATCATGGTGGTGGATCATATTATAAGTACCTACCTTTCCGTTTCTGAGAGAAAACATCGTTGAAAACTTGCCGTTTGTGATAAAATGATTATATGAAAGGAGTGAACTCACTCACGATAAAAGTTTTGTTAAAACTTTAACATTAGGCTGAAGTTATTGTTTCCTGCAGTAATCGCCGTTCGTAGAAGGAAAACAGTAAGTATTTTCAAAAAGCACAAAGTATTCGAAATACATAGTCAATTTCTGTGGCGTTGCTCTAATATTTACAATTTGAAATGGGTAGGTAAGTACATTAAGTTATATCATTTCATTAAATCTTATTTTTATATGTCCTTCAGCGTACTTACGTACTACAACTTAAGTACCAGAATTGAACATTTTTTAACGCCTACTAATTGTTTTCTTCTTATGCTTCTTCGTGATGTATGTCACGACTTATAATGATTATTGTGATGCCTTATGGGGCTGTCATGGGCGTACGTACTTACTAAATAATAAATAATTTATTATAGGAGCGTCGATTAGTAGTATTCATGGCAGCTGTACTTAATTAGATATGTACTTAAGACCGTAATCAGAGACATTGCCTAAAAGTGCTTTATGGCCAGTGGCCACAGATTTATACATATGCGTACCTATATGGCTTACAGAAACACCATAATATCATTTGCTGCTTGAATTTAATTAAAAATTGATTTACATAGGTACAACTTAATAAGTGCAACTTAATTACTGATAACTGACAGTTAGAAGTTGGTAAACTAAGTAAAATGGGTCAGTACCTACTTATAAATATCTATGATTTCTCATCGTTTATTACCTCAGTGGTGTCATCTTTTTTAAATGAATCAGTTTAAGAGGTTGTTATTTGTTAATAGCGAAATATATATTATCTTTTTTTTAATATCTCAGCAAAATCTACCTTTGAACTTGTTCTTTTTTAATATTTTACCTAAGTGAGTATATGAGCCTAACAGCGCTTAACATATATAATATTATGTTTTCTATAATATAACGTATTTATGTACCTAAAGTACAGTTGGATGCTGTTTTAATATTCAACGCCGCACTTAACTTTCGCGCCAATAAAATGGTTCCCATGCACATCTGAAATTCTTGAAAGAATTCAATTTCTGTTGTGAATTAAATCAAATTTAAGTACTCATGGTATATGTCTAAAAAATATACATATATAACATAGTGTATACCTACGCAAAGGAATAAGAACAATTCATATCCCCTTGATAAAACACTAAAAAATCAATCTAACCGTTGCCCGCGACTTTATCGGTGCCGCTGGGAACTATCTTTTTACCGTAGATTAAAAAAAAATTTGGTACAAATCTTGTCCTGGCAATTAAGTATAAACATATATAAGTACTAATATTGTAAAGTTATCGTATGAAAGGGGTAAGTAAACTCACCCCAACGGTTTCTTAAAAGCATCGCACCTTGGCGATGCGTCTTTACGGAAGGGTGGTAACTAGTCACGGTCGAAGCCTCCTCAGAAAAGTGACGGAGTTGTATCCCTTTACAAGATCTGAAAAGGGTCCGCGACACTACAGCTTTTTCAGACTTTTGAGGTTGCCTCTTTATAACGGGATTTATGTAAAAACCGAAATTCATGCAAGCGAAGCCGCGGACAACAGCAGTGCTAGTAACGAAATAAAATAATTTGCACGCTTATATTAAGTCGATATAGTCGCCAGATTTTTGCTTATATCTCGATTAGACTCAGTACTAGTAGGTACAATTTTTAGTAAGTTAAGATTCAGGGTTAAAATTTCAAACCTGCTTGAGTCATGGTACCTAAGTACGAGTAGGTATATAAGATTTTGTCAGTAGTTTTATACACGCGGCCTTAACTGTAAGTACCTAGGTATCTACTTCAGAATATTGCACAATGCACATCTATGTATCCTATTTGCGGTAGGATATATTTTAATTTTTAACGTGATACCTACCAACACTACCAACTGGAAATTTGTCGTCCGACATTTTGCAAGCGGTAGATAAAATACGCGTAAATTAAACCGTAGTGGATAAGCTTACGAGGCTTTCCGGCGATTTCGAAACCACTTATTAAAATTATTATAAACCATATTTTACACGATTAGCCAGTAGGTAGGTTTCGCTTACGGAAAGCTCTGCTTCCGTCAAGGCAAATTAAACGCGATTAATCAATGAAAGACTATTATGGGCCCGTGAATAATATCAATGTCGAAATCAACAAGTTCATAATTAGGTCGCAAAAGGGTTGCAAAACAGCGATCGAACTTTGAGGTGATATTACGATATTGAGAAATGCAAGCCTCAAAACGAAGGCTCCGTAAAGAAGCTAGTTTATGGGTGTTGCGAGTTTTGTTTGGATTCGGGAGTTTTGGCTAAGAATAACCGTATTGCCCGTAGTTACTTTAATGTATAGATAGGTCTGTAGGTAGGTTTTCAGAAATACTCATATTTTTTCAAGAACACGCTTTTGGTTCTGCTCATCAAAGCTCTATGGGCTTTGGAAAAGTGTAATTTTTTATCAATGGAGACTTTATATATCTTTTATTATATTAAATGCATATTAGCTGACCCGACAACGTAGTTTTGACATTATATAAATTATTTCGGACTTTGATGTATGAAAATTAGCTCATGTCCTATTTTCAGACCTACCGAATACGTATAGGAAAAAAATCACATTTAAAATGTTGTTTTTCCTATATTAACGGAGAAGTTTTGACAAACATAAGAGAATTTTATCTATGTCAGTACTGTTAAAACAGTTAAGCACTTAAGTTCAAAGTTGTCACGACACCAAAAGAATCTGAGGAGAGGTTAAGCAGTGGATACTCACTCCAGTCTGGTAGAGGATCCTGAGTCCGCTCCTGGGCGAGCTGGACCGCCTGTGCGGCAGGAGCGGCAACTTGTCCGGCCTTCGGATGTGGATCTCTCCGGAAGGCCGGAACGCTTCGAGCGGGGTCCGGATGACGGCCCGCACGGCCGCGAGCACGCACGCAAACATGAGTGTGGTGAGCACTTGCATGTTATCAGTTATCAGTTATCACTGTCAGCAAGTTAGCAAGTTATCAAGTTATCACACTTGTGTTATCGAAGGCTGTTCGGCTGTCGTGTACGAGTTGTTTGCGGGTCGAACGAGCTCGGACTGGCGGCGGGCGCGCCGAGGCAGGTACCACTTGGCCTACGCGCCCGGTAAAACCACCTCTGACTCCGACCGACGCCGCTTGATACTTTGAAGGTTTTTATGTGCTTTCGAAGTTTTATCAGCCTGCCGTTTTATTTGCCCAATCATGATAAAACTCGAAACATTTTTAAAACTACAAGATGTTAGTTTTTGATATGAGCTTTTTGATCTTTCCCCTCGGTTATATTTATATCCCGGTCCCGGTATATATTTTTGTGGTAGTGATTTCGGAAATGGGACGGAAATTTGTAACGGAAAACCGTGGAAAAGCGGCTATTTGATTAAACCAATAAGTCATTTTGTACAGTGTACCATAGTTTTTACACGTGTTCCATAGTGTACAGATGTTACACATCATGATAATATGCAACTACAGTACCTAAAGCTCGTACTTTTTCGTTATTTTTATTTTTCTGCTATGACAATATAAATAGTTATGAGATTACTCTGCTGCTATTATTGCAATTTTTACTTAATGCATGAAAACATTGCAATCTATTTATCTTTTTTAGACTCGAGTGTTAAACAGTTTAGGAACTTACAAGATATTCGGTTTTGATGATACAAAAACTCCAAAAAATTCTGAAAAATATGAACTTAATAAGTAGGCACATTTTCTGATTGCCTCTAAAGAAGGATGAAAGAAGTTCTCAATGTTATAATTTGCTGTCTGTAACTTATTTATACTTTCGTGTTCAATCGCTGTTACAAGTAGCTTCGTCCTTTTATTCCCACATACGAGTAAAGATTAGGAATATTTTATGGTATATGAGCTTAGAATGAGGTTGAGATTGTGTATAAAATATACAAGTAGGTAAAATTAGGCCTAGCTAGAACTAAATTAGCTTCGTAATATCTTCCATTAAACTTTTGCTATAATATCTTCGAGCTTCGAATAGTTGGAGTCTTGCAAGTATCAAGAACATTGCGTCGCACTCGGGTTGACTTCCTACCGACGATGTTTTTTTACACAATCTTGTTGCTTGGATATAAAGATACGTTTATATTGTTTCTAACTTAAACTTTATATCATTAACCCTTCATATAAATAAACTCTTTTCAACTACTTTTAGTAATTAATTCCAAAATAGTACCTAGGTACACAAAAGCAAAACTGATCATGACTGTTTCGGAAAATAAATTTTATCGTGACCTGCGTGTAGGTGTGTGAACTTTGTGAAGCCTGCCAGTCTGCCACTTGGCTAGTGTCGTAGGCTAAAGTTAAACCCTTCCTATTCTAAAAGGAGATCAGTGTCCAGTAAGTGGGCTGTAAAAAGGACATCTACGATGCAAACCCTTCCTATTTTAAAAGGAGATCTGTAGTAAGTGGGCTGTAAAAAGGACATCTACGATACAAGCATGCAATGCACACAGCACCGGCCAAACTATTATTGTTCGCGCATTAAAAAACCCCTTTGTCATTACAGCCCCACTTGATAAACAATAAGCCACGATAATCCCCCTTCACAGTAACGTAAGTTTTACAAAACAAGAACAACCAACAATTATCGTGTGGAAACGAACCTTTCGCGGAACGAGTCTCGGCCGTCCGGCGTTCAATGGTGTTGGATTGTTGTAACGCGACCTTATGCGGTCTTCCGTCTCGCTCGCTCCCATTCACTGTCCGCTCGCATCAATGAACCGCTTCTTATGAATGAGTGGACAGTCGCCATAGTAGGCGCTATATGTAGCTACACGTAAGGTATACCTATACGGTTGTAGGTTATACATATGTATGGGCAATGGGAATGTATGTGCCGACTGCCGTGGCACGTGGTTACATGTTTTTTTTTCTGCTTTTCTACAAGAACGCGAAGGCTCTGGGATTGGATTCGGGGTTTTAGTTTTGACAAAATTAACCGTTGCGATTCAATACTGGTTGAGGTTGTTTCAAATATTTAAACACTAGTGTTAGAGATTACATCTCCGTCAAAAACTTTTGACGCAACCGTACCTTAGACGGTAACTTAGACGTACCGCCAACCATTTCCAAGTTGGTCTAGTTTCATCTTAAGCTTCATAGGCACCAACTACCAAGTAAAACTGTAGTCAAGTATGTACTGATTAGATTCAAGATTCAAGATTCAAATCATTTATTTCATATAGGCCACTACTTGTTAGCACTTATGAACGTCAAGTAGGTACATATACTTATTAATAGTGATAACTATTTAAAGACTTAAAAACTAAGTTTACGAGGGTTCCAACGCGCCCTGAACTGAGAAGAAGCCCACAACAAACTCAGCCGGGTATTATTTTTTTTTTGTTATCACTATTAATGAATTGTAATGATTAATGTAAATAAGTGCCTTTATAAAACACACAGAATGAATTGAGTTCATAACTTCGAACTGTTATTCTGCAAGAATTTTCAATACGTTGAAATAAGAAATACTTAGCCTTCGAATTCAGGTTTTCTTAGGTATGGTATGCGAAGACCTAAGTTTCCGAAACCTTCTCGCACTATTATAAACTTTCCAATACCTCTGTTGAAAATTAATAAAAATAACTACTTAGGTATGTACTATGAACCGAATTGATAATATTAAAGCGTTTCTAAATATTTGTATACCTAAGTTATGTTCTTTTAATAATTATGAAGGTAAGTTGAGGACATCTTTAAATGACCACTTTGTACCTATATTAACATAAATAGGGACTAATAAACATACTTAAGTAAGTACTATTCTGCACTATGGGTAGTTAAGTATAAAATTAATGAATAATATGTGATCAACATAACAATTAGATAGATAAGTATTTTCTATTAGTTAATGCACAACCATGTAAGTATGTTTAAGTTTAACTTATAAATAACTTGCGTACAGGGCTTGCATTGTAATAAAATATATCAACCGCGATCCTAGGTTTACACTTACGGATCTACTTAGTGGTTATAAGGACATGTTTCTATAAACCTTCTTGGCGCAGTTTATACAGATTCAAGCGACAGATCCCGGGTTCGAATCTTTGGCATGTTTGTTGTTTCACGCCACAATTACAGAACTTAAAGGGATGGTCAATATACTATTTTATAATCTGGACATAGTATTGACGATCTCACCTGATGGTAAGTAACGATGCAGCAGACGTTATCGTGCGAATTTGGAACGAGTAAGCAAACTACAACGATTTGTACACAGCATCACACCGGAGTGCTAAATTGTTTGACGGTGCGTTTTTGCCCAGTCGCGCCCGGAGCTTCCCACGCTCTAATTAAGATAATATTATATCTTTTAAATTATTCACTTATTTACGAATCGCGTGATTTTCAGTTTTTCGCTAATCCCGTGGGAATGATGGATTTTTCTGGGATTAAAATCCGGAAAAATCCATCGGTGATGTGCTAATCCGGGTTATAAGCTATCTAAGTATGTTCCAAGCTAAAACGGTTCAGTAGTTGCGGCGTGAAAGAGTATCTATCCATTCATCCATCCATAATTCCATACTTACAAACTTGCGCGTTCATATATTAGTAGGATAGGAAGGGCTAGGTATATATGATATATAGAATTGTCATGACACAATGTTTGTACTTTGTACCCAAACACCTTGACGGCTTGACCGATTTTTATGATTTTTGTCTACATTCTGCAGGTCTGAGAATAGGTTATAATTTGGAAACTATTTCTCCTATCCCTAATAGCAAAACAACGTTTGCCTGGTCAGCTAATATTATATAGGAAATATAAAATTCCAAAGTTACCCGTAACGGAAATCGAACCAGCGACTCACTCGAATCTATACCTTAAAAAATATACCTTAGAAAAAACTTAAATTCTCAAGTGCCATCCATTGATGGTGCCATCCGTGTTTGTGCATACGAAGTCACTTTAAAAGGAAACCTCAATGGCTGAGGCAACAAGGGGGGGTAGATAAAGGAAGAGCTCAAGGGATCGAGTGCATTGTCCCACAGTCGATGGCGGTTAAACAATGGGGTACTTGAAACTCAAGTGGTCAGCGTTTTTGTAAACCCCATCAGGTGAGAAATAGTCTAACTTGGAGTTTCCCAAACTTAGGCACATTTTAAGTGTTGTTGTTTTTAATATCAATCAATCAATTAATAAATGAAGAAAATACCTTGTACCTCTTTATAAACATATTTCATGTACATAGTGTAAGATTTGAAAACATTCAGAGGTTAAATACTAATAATATTTGTTTTATTGGTTTTGGTCACGTTATGTTGGTTTCTACCTGGGTTGCCAGGAAGAAATCGATTCTTCGTGATCAAGACGCCTTTTGCAATGTATATAGATGTTTGTGTGTCCAATATTTTTGTGTGTTTTGTGGTGTAAGCACGTACAATAAAATGCAATTCATGATTAATTTATTTTATTAGGTTCAATTTGTTATTTGCTCGGGAAACATTAAAACTATTATTAACAAGTAAGTTTATATAAGTTGAATTCGGGCATTTTGAAACGATGCGGGCAATATAGCGGAACGTTTCCCATATACATAATTGTACTAATTCAAGTGAGTCCATATTGTTCAAACTAAAATAAAGGAAACCTGAATAAAAGAAACATTTTATTTATGATTGTGTGCCACAGAAGGTACTTTGCATTACTTAAATTTCCCACACTTTGGGAAGCCATAAACTGAACCATCGGCACGCGCACTCGAAGTTGGGAACGCTTTGTGAATGCCCTTATTCCATCTTATTAAGATTGTTTTGTTCTCTACTTGGAAGTGAGATATCCGGCGAGGTTCCGGAGATAGCTTGGGCACAGTTTAACGCGCTTAGCACACGATAAAAGTTTTAACTTTATAGCTTTTATCTGGTTCCAAGTGATAATCGATACTTCGTAAGATAAATTACGATACGTCATCTTCCACGAATCACGATTATTTCTATGCCCGTGAATATTCTTCCGAGTTGTATTTTCTTTTGGTTTTTAAGTTTTAACTATAAACTATAAAATTACGAAGGAGAAATGTTTAATTTTGATTACTTAAAATAATTTACTGTCAAAAATGTATGTATTTTTATTTGGGATTTTTATTTTTGTAATACTGCACCTAAATGGACAAAATATGTAATATGTTTCGTAAAGTAGCAATTATCATAGTATTATTATTGTTACATATATCTACTCTGAGAAAAATCTCGACTAGGTATTTACTTGCTGAAGCGAATAAAATGAAATGTTTTATTTCATTTACATTAGATTTTAGTGGAAGTTCTTAACTTTCTTGCATTAAGCTAGTTCTTATTAATTTTATTTTATTGCGGAATAAGTAGGTTCTTAGTTAGTATTTAACTATTTATAGAAAGGCCAGATTTTATATTATTCTAGTCGGCTGCGTAGGTCCTTAGTTATTTATAAATGGTCAGTGTTAAAATAAGTATAAATAACTCATTACAATACCGCCAAAATTCTATTTCCACGTTAACCCTACATACCTACCCAAACTGCTAAGCGCTACAAATAACAGCTTTAAGTTAGCAAGTCATATTTCACGTCTAATCGTAAACTTTACCTGACGTCATCTTGATAGAAACACCTGGGGCTGACACGCGATGGATGCTATGTTTGCTTAAGTCGAAAACTTGCCTCATTCGTACCAACTGTACCTTGTTTGTAGGGAAACTTCTTAATAGCTCGCTAAAACTTCAACTAAAATTAAATCACCCGTAGCACGCGACTGACGGAGCTCCTAAGTAATGCCCCTTGATTGTGTAAGAAAAACGTATTCATCGTTATCGTCATCGTTTAGAAGCTCTGCCCGCCGATCCCTGATTTACGTCAGCCTATAATGGAGCAGAATTTGCTAACGATAACGATGAATATGTTTTTCTTAGACGATCAGGGGGCCTACCACCGTGACACATTTTCATACAATGTCAGTATGGAAATTTTAAAACAATATTACTTTAGGTCACGGTGGTAGGTCCCTTGACCCATGGTACGAGTATAACAGTTTCTACGTGGTTTACCAATAATTGGTGGTGGTGTTTTCCTCTCTGATCTGCCGCCCATAGTGCAGTTTGCATACCGAGGTGAATAGGTTTTAATATTACACGACTGCTTTTGCTTCGCTTTTGAACAAAATACAAAAAATATATAAGAATGCGTGACGTGGCCATTAATTATAATTGATACATTTTTGAGTTTCGTATCTTCATGGCGTAGGTATCGCCAAACGCCATATTGCTGTGTGCTGGTGTGATGTTGTTTACCAAGCTTTAGATAGGAAGATGCATCTCTCCTCTTGTAGGTACGATATTCTTGGCGTCTTGGCTTCATCATCATTTACTACATACTACTCGTAGGGGATCTTGTAGTAAGTGTCAGATTGCAGTGGATACGTTCTTTCCAATTCCAATTAATGTTCATTAAACACGAAAGCTGTAAAAGTTTCATGTATTTCGTAAATCACACAAGCGTCACAGAACAGTGGAAAAGCGCCCCTATATTGTCGTTAATTACAACTAAACATAACTTTTTATAGTTACAGTTATGGGCTAATTTACATTAAAAATACTAACCCTCGGCAGTAATAAGTTATAAGTTGTAACTAATGATTACATTACACACGACTAGTATAATTTGAATATTTTCATGGCTTATTTAAAAAATACTTTACGACTTGTAAAGTATTTTTGTCAGTTATTAAGATTACAAATCACTTACAGCAATGTTCTTAACAATATAATATAAGTATTCTTTTATACATTATGTAGTAAACTTAACCCTAATTTTTACTTTTTGAATGATTAATTTTCAAAATAAATACTTTTTTATACTTGTTATTTGAAAACTTATTATTAAATTTTTATTTTTAAACTTTAAATTTATTCAAGCCACCACCGATCAACTGCTTTTTAGCTACGTACCAACATGGACATGAGGTCTCGAAATTATTAAGATAAAATAAATGCCTCATGTCACGTCAACTGTGTCTACGTAACGCGGAAGCCAGAAATAATAATATAAGAGATAAGGAGCAATAATATCCCTTACCGAGAAGGGTGTAGGTATTGCTCGCCACGTGTAAGGGGTGAGAGCAAACACCAGACTAGAAGGGTGTAGGTATTGCTCGCCACGTGTAAGGGGTGAGAGCAAACACCAGACTAGACACAATGATCTTTTTAAGGTTCCGTACCCAAAGAGTAAAAAACGGGACCATATTACTGAGACTTCGCCGTCCGTCCGTCTGTCACCAGGCTGTATCTCTTAAACCGTGTCAGTTAGACACTTGAAAATTTTCAGATGATGTATTTCTGTTGCCGCTATAACAACAAATACGAGTAGGTACTAAAAAATAGAATAAGATTATATTTAATGAGGCTCCCATACAACAAACCTGAATATTAATAATAGCAGCAGGTAGACGCTAAAAATATGCTCAGAATAATAAGTAATTCACTTTAAAAATAAATAATTAAATTAAAATTGAAATAATATTAATCATACAACAAACATGATTTTTGACTCGTTTTTGAACATGATGGGCACTGGGCAGAGGTGTTTTGGTTGGTTGTGGTCTTGATAGTAACCCTCAGTGCGCGAGGCCGTATAATTTCGAGCCCGATGCGCACTTTTTTATTTTTTATGTACGGAAAATTCTTAGTACTAGTCGGGAGTTTGGAAATTGGCAGTGTTTTACACCCATACATCGGACGACGTAGGTCTGCAGATTATGTGAGAGTTGGAACAGAGAGTGCACCGGTCTTTGCACACACACAAATGCAATAATGTCCCGCGCTGATGGAAAATCTAAAAAGATTTTAGTCAACGGAACAGAGAGCCTTTTGCGTACAAAGAAAGAAGGTTTCTGCAGGGCAAGGTTGTGCGCGTAGAGATAATATATCTCTTTACTTTTGTCGCTCTTTTTTCTCTTTCTGATCCATATTGATAGACGGAGAAAAGAATGCAACAAAAGCAGAGAGACATATCTCTACGTGCGCATGCTACATAGGCTGGAATCTCAAATTCTACATCGCTAAAATTATAAATGTCTTTCGCTGATCTGAAGTCTGCACAGTTTTACTCGAGTTTCAGTCAATTTTAAACCATTCATCTCGATTTCCACGTTCACGATCCTCGTGGACGGCTCGTGGAAATTGTGATCTCGGGGTTAAACGACCACTTAACATACGAACTTATCACAATTTTAAAGTGGAAACTTCTGAAAGCTCGTTGGGCATTTATTGAGATGGGAAACAAACAAACAAAAACTCGCGAAACTGTTACCGTAACCGACACCTCTTTGTATAAGTATCTGTAAAAAAAACTTCATTTTATATTTCCATGTGTGATTCCTCCACCACCACCACCACTCCACCGGTCCACCTGACGAAAGTTGACGCTCTCTTCTCCTTTAATTTTTAATTTAGGGCAAAAAGTTAAGTACTTATATGAACATATTTGTAGGCTAAACAATTTGCTACAAATTATGTCCTTAATTTTTTTTTGTAAGACGCATAGTTTCCGAGATATCGCGAAAAAAGCGTTTTCACCCCTTTTTCCAAGATGGCGGCCGGGGGACAAGGGTGGCGACCCCACAAATTTGAGGTTAAGATTCTATTTATTTGATTGATTGACACATGTCCCAAAAATAAAACTGCATCCTCTAAAAAATACAAAACTCATGTAACATTTCAATGGACTAGTATGAAACTTTCATTCTTGATTTTCGTAGATTTTCTTCGTGACGGGATTTCTGTTGCGCAAAAAATTGCGGGCATAATATTAATGATGCAATAATGATGCAATATATCCATTTTCTTTAGTTCAACCCCCTGCGCGATGCCCTCTCTCGAAAATAACTTAACTGTAACTTATGAAAACAAAACCTATAGTCAATCCCCTTTCCCAAGTAGCTAGTGGCGGTGGTTTTGCGGTCCACGTGCAAGGATCGCCGTCGCGCGTCGCCCACGTGCGACCTCCGCAGCCTCCACGGGCCGTATTGACTACCCGAAATAGATTAACTAATCACCAATCACAAATAGATTTAACTATGCAGGTCGCACTTATTTAGACGATCGTCTAGGTTCTACACTAGCGGCACGCTATGATGGCCGGTTTGACGTTTGTCCGCTCATGAAGTTCCGTATTAATTGATAACGACTTTGAAGGAAATAATTGTATTACTTTATTGACGATAGTGATGTGCAGAGATTCATAAATTTTATCGAATGTAGTTTTAGGTTTAGGACTCAAAATTTATTTATTTGTAATGTGTCAAACCGGCCATCATAGCGTGCCGCTAGTTTAATAAGGAATTTTCGTGGGCGTTTACCTACTGAATTGAGTGCATAGAAACTCCGTGGGCGTGTAGGTTAATAAAGTCAACTAAAATAAGTGCATAGAATAAACTCGCATATATAAATTTAAGGTCGGGTGGGTAAAGGTATTTTAGTGTTATTTATACGTTAGTCATATTTTTTTATAACCATAACTTAGATTAACTTAAGTACTGCAGGCCATCTTGGATTTGATAAGTAATTTTCGTGGGCGTGTAGGTTGATGAAGTCAACTGAATTGAGTGCATATAGAATATACTCGCACATATTTTCAGGTCGATCGGGGAAAGGTATTTTGGTAGGTACTATTTATACGTTAATGTAATTTTTTTGTAACCATAACTTAACTACTGCAGGCCGTACTTATTTCGACGATCAACTCGGTTCTGATAATAATTTATTTTCGTGGGCGTGTAGGTTAATTAAGGAAGTAAACTGAATTGAGTGCATAGAATAAACTCGCACATATTTAAGGTCGGGTGGGGAACTTTTTTTTTAACCGACTTCAAAAAAAAAAGGTTCTGTATTCGACCCGTATGTTTGTATGTAAGTAGGTTTTTTTTTAATTTTGTTCCATTTCTATGCATCGTGACGTAACGCTATTTTTCACTTGGCTCAGCCTGCTGGTAGATTCCGTCAAATCGGAAACTCGGCGCGCGCGCAATTTGTCACCGGCGCGGCGGCGACAAAAAGCGGCTATTACGTTTTTCTCCCTTCCCGTCGATCGTTTCCCGTCACGATAACGAACGACACAAAAACGAAATCCGATCACGAGGAGATTCGATAATAACACCTCATCTCTCGCCGCACCGCTGAAAACATTTCTGGAATTGTCGCCACTCGCCGTTGCGTTGGTGCGAGTTTTTGCCGTTTTCTAGGTTAGCTGCTACGAGTAGATTCAGTATTTAACCTTGAACGAGCCGGTTGATTTGATGCGCTTCTATTTTACTGTTGCCGTTCATGGTTTTCGCGTATTTGTTTCATTGGTAAGGGATGTAGCGCCACTATTTCAAGCGCTGGAAACGTTACTTTAACGTTAGGTAGTTGCAATCCTACCAGTTTTTACCATTCATATAGATATTCAAACACATTAATTATGTAATATAAAACATTCAGTGATTTCCGTCTAAAGTCACAGTGAAAATTTTACTATAAACGTGGCAGCTAACGTACGTATTAGGTTAGGTTAGTTTAGTAACCTAATAAATATTCTACGATTAAGAATTTAAAAATCAATTATGTTCAAAGACCCGTTCCAGTAATTCCGTATGAACTTCGAAAATTTTTTCCTTACCCTTTCTCTACACTCTATCTTATCAAGTAAACCTCTATGTAAATTATTATTTTTTATAAATTCCACGATGACTAATGAATAAGTAAGTCGGAAGAATAACCGAAGGTGGTATCAAGTATTCGAATGAACCAAAACTAAAATACTCTAGGAAAATAAAAAAGTGTTTGTAATAACCGTTGGTACTAGGAATACGTTCTTCATATTCGGAATTAAATTTTCCATATAAAAAGTTACTTTCTTTTCAATGCACATTTCTTGTCATACAGATTTTATTAAGAAATTAACTTATTTATTTCAACGAATCCGGGTGTTAATTAAACAAATAAGTGTGAGTAAATGTGGAGGATGTCTATAAAAAATAAAGCTTGGATTTAAATAAGCTTGGTACGGGACTCCATACATCCATGGCCTTTTAATAGTTTTAATATTAATGATAGATTTCTTCTTGAAATGCGGTACTTAAGCTTACTCTCATTTCCACGGTAAAGCCACGGAAACTATAACGCATCGATAGAAAACCATCGATGGTACGGCGTTTTCATTAAATTGTGTTATATTTCCGCGTTCGCCGCAATTATTCGCCGGCCCGTTACGCGCGGAGCCGCTAAGCTTATTATGAGATGTTTTTCTCATCAGACGGATGCAGGTAGTAGGTACACGCACATTATTTGATCTTCGTCACAGTAAATCGATTCCAGTAGCCGAGGGTCGCATAAATAGTGGACTGATTCCTTTGATGCGGAATACCTACTCATATACCTATATTTTTTTTGTGTATATTATATTTGCTCAAAATGTTGACTTTTCCATACGTGTTTGACGTTTCCAGTTACGCGGAAAGTTATTATTTTCTGCGCACTAGTGCTTTTTGTCTTGCATATTATAATATTCAGATGCATAAAGAAGGTTTTTAATGACTCAAAAAGTGTTCGGTTAGTACAGAATTTGAAATTGAAATGATTAGTTCACAGTCTAAAAAATACATTAATATAAAGATATTTTATTAAATTTAGAATTAATTTATATTTAATGATTTTCTTTAGTTGTTTTATTTCTATCAAAATGTATCAAATACACGTCGTTAAATGCATGTGCGGAATTATCATTTCCATACTTCGTAATGTTGACCCGCGCTTTCGGCTTGAACCGTGCAGAAATGACATACTTTCCGCACTTCAAGCGAAGTATACTATTTATTTTTTACCATTTTATCCAATTTGATCGTTGAACACATGACGAAAGTGCCTCCAGTTGGGTTTATTATACTTACCGTATTTATCTTACACTAGCAACCCCTTATTAACTGACTTTGAAAAACAAAAGATGGAGAAGGTTCTCATTTTTTTTTGTCTGGATTTTCCGAAACCGATTTCTCCGAATGATGTGGATTGGATTTTTATCGTTCCACTTTTGATCGATAGAAAATAGTCTCGAATAGATCCCATGCTATCGAAATTGCTTCAGCACTTTTTATACTATCTTTAATAATTTAAAAATTAAAAAACACGAGTGCCCTGTGGTAAAACTACTTTTTCCAAAAAAAAAATATAGCCTATGTTACTCAGGCTGATGTAAGGATTCTAAAGATACCCTATATGTTGAAATCTATTCAGCCGTTCAGAAGTTATGGTGGAATAAAGAAACTTACATACATAGGTACATACATACATAAACCCTAAAAACATTACACTCCTTTTTTTGGGCAGTCGTGTAAAAATAGGGGATTTTTGTTGGAATTTCGTCCAAATTTTGCAATCCCACTGATGGCCACGTCTAATAACGAGAGATTTCCTCACAATGTTTTCAATTCTCCTTCACCGCTAAGCAAGTGAAAATATTAGTTTCCTAAAACGCACATACCTACTTTTAGGAAAAATCCGACAACCAGATTTCACAGGTCTGAAATCTGAATCAATCAAGGTTTTTTTGAACTAGCTATCGCTTGACTGTGATCAGACCTGATGGTAAGTGATGATACAGTCTAAGGTGGTGCGCGCTTGCCTATATTCACTCTTGATTTGTAGGCGCCCAAGTTGTAGGTGGTTGTAGGTACTGCCATGTTATTAAGGTTGCCGTATTATGGTAAAAACAGTCGCCGAATTCAATTAACAGGATCGGGAGATTAACATGTTTATCAAACAACGGCGGTGTATGAAAATTGCCGGAAGGTGCACTGACCATACAATCAAAGTTTGTAGTTTGGGCACGCGTGTTTGCGGTGACTATAAAAACAAATCATTTTGACTGCTGCCGGGTGATTTGTGAGGAATGTGCCTAATCTTTAAAGAAAGGCACACACGGACACAACTTTCTATAGTATCTAGCCGACCCGACAAACTTTGTTTTGCCACATGCATTAATTCTTCACTTAGGCATATAAAAGTTGATACGTACCGAATTTACAGAAAAAAAACATAAAATTCGCGGTCAAGTCATATCGAATGAGCTGTTACAAAAATTATGTTACATTTATTATACAACCTAGTTAAAAGAAGATAGACATAATAATAATAAAAAAAATAATTTCTGTTTAGTATCGGGTCCCTCAAATGATTGAAAACCCCTAATAGAATCATTGTTGTCCACCCATTTTCTCAGGATCCACTAGAAATAGAATTTGAATATTATACCCACCCCACCAAAAACTGAGCTAGGTTCCCCTGATCCTAGGTATAATAATATAGGCCTATAAGTTAATGCCTTTATGAGCCACTAACTTGCGTGTAATCTAAGCCTATATTTCCCAAATAGTTTGCCGCTGATGTAAGATTTCTACTGCATGCAATTGGAGAAGACAATTTCCTGCGGTTTGTTCGTGTAGATATAAATAAGTATAATTATTCGTTATATGAACTGTCAAATAATTGGTCAAGTGCGAGTCGGGCTCGTGCACTGAGGGTTCCGTACTATCAAGACCAATTCCATCCAAAACATCCACCAAATTCAATAACGACCAAAACATCGCTTTTTTTTACCTATGGGAGCCATTAACAATTATGATTTGAATTTATCTATTAATTATATTATTTAGCCACCATTTTCGCTTAACTACTCTTTTTTGCCAAATTATACATCCACTGTATCTCGAATCGCCAGTAGGTCAGCAAGTAGGTATAAAGCGACCGGAAAGGGCGCCCTTAATTTTATTGGTTTTAGGGTTCCGTACCCACAGGGTAAAAACGGGACCCTATTATTGAGACTTCGCCGTCCGTTCGTCCGTCCGTCACCAGGCTGTATATCTTTAACCGTGATAGTTAGACAGCTGAAATTTACACTTATTATGATGTATTTCTGTTGCCGCTATAAAAACAAATACTAAAAACAGAATAAAATATAGGTACCTACATAAATTGGGTAAACAACAAACGTGATTTTTTTCCTAATTTTTGCTCGATATTGGTAATGGCAATATGTAGACGCTTGAAATATTCACAATATATTACATTATATAATACTAGCGGACGCCCGCGGCTTCGCTCACGTTGAACCTCTGCTTTACAACCTCAGGCGTTTAATTTCCAAAATTCCTATCGTACTTAACTGCTATTTATTTTAATTTTTACGACAAATTCTTTCTTTGTTCTTGCTGCTATAGTCACTTATCGATTTTGAAAATATGAGGTCGTCAAAAAGTTTAATATAGTTCAATTAGGGTTCCGTACCTAAAAGGTAAAACGCGGGAACCCTATTACTAAGACTACGCTGTCTGCCCGTACGTCCGTCCGTCCGTGCTTGCTTGCTACTATGGTCCGATATCGGTTTTGAAAGCATTCGGCCCATTAACAAAAAAGTAATAAATTGCAACCACTTTTTTCTTCCTTTCTTTAAATTCTTTCTCTATGGTTGCTGTCATAGTAAGATATCGATTTTTAAAGCAATCGGCCCAGTAACAAAAAAGTTCAAAATGGCGGCCACTTTTTTAAATTTCGACCACAAATTCCTCCTTCATGCTTGTTGCGATACCTACTCAAAGATCGATTTTCGGAGCAATCGGCCCAGTAATAAAAAAGTTCAAAATGGCGGCCACTTTTTTAAATTTTGACCACAAATTCCTTCTCCAAGCTTGTTGCGATACTCAAATATCGATTTTCAGAGCAATCGGCCCAGTAACAAATAAGTTCAAAATGGCGGCCACTTTTTTAAATTTTGACCACCAATTCCTTCTCCAAGCTTGTTGCAATACTCAAATATCGATTTTCAGAGCAATCGGCTCAGTAACAAAAAAGTTCAAAATGGCGGCCACTTTTTTTTTTAATTCTGACCATAAATTCGTTCTCTATGCTCGCTGCGATACTCAAATATCGATTTTCAGAGCAATCGGCACAGTACCAAAAAAGTTCAAAATGGCGGCCACTTTTTTAAATTTTGACCACAAATTCGTTCTCTATGCTCGCTGCGATACTCAAATATCGATTTTCAGAGCAATCGGCCCAGTAACAAAAAAGTTCAAAATGGCGGCTACTTTTTGACCACAAATTCCTTCTCCAAGCTTGATGCGATACTCAAATATCGATTTTCAGAGCAATCGGATCAGTAACAAAAAAGTTCAAAATGGCGGCCACTTTTTTAAATTTTGACCACAAATTCCTTCTCTATGCTTGCTCCGATACTCAAATATCGATTTTCAAAGCAATCGGCCCAGTAACAAAAAAGTTCGTAATTTTTGTATGGGAAAATCCCTTAAATGTACAATTTTTACCCCTTAAAATTTGAATTTCTGGAATCCCCGTCTTAGTACGAATTCATGACCTAATATAAACCTAGGTACCAAATTTCAGATCTCTACGACTTTTAGTTCTTCGGGAATTCCTGGAACAACGAAAAAAAAATCACTTTTGTATGGGAAAATCCCTTAAATGTACGATTTTTACCCCTTAAAATTTGAATTTCTGGAATCCCCGTCTTAGTACGAATTCATGACCTAATATCAACCTAGGTACCAAATTTCAGTTCTTTACGACTTATAGTTCTTCGGGGATTCCTGGAACAATGAAAAAAAATCTTTTTTGTATGGGAAAATCCCTTGAATGCACGATTTTTACCCCTTAAAATTTGAATTTCTGGAATCCCCGTCTTAGTACGAATTCATGACCTAATATCTACCTAGGCACCAATTTTCAGATCTCTACAACTTTTAGTTTTCCGGGAATTCCTGGAACAATGAAAAAAATACACTTTTGTATGGGAAAAACCCTTTAATGTACGATTTTTACTCCTTAAAATTTGAATTTCTGGAATCCCCGTCTTAGTACGAATTCATGACCTAATATCTACCTAGGCACCAAATTTCAGATCTCTAGGACTTTTAGCTTTTCGGAAATTCCTGGAACAACGAAAAAAAAATCACTTTTGTATGGGAAAATCCTTTTAATGTACGATTTTTACCCCTTAACATTGGAATTTCTGGAATTCTTAGTACGAATTCATGACCTAATATCTACCTAGGCACCAAATTTCAGATCTCTACGACCTATAGTTTAGGCGGAATCCGTGGAACAACCAAAAATGCCTCATTCTTTTATATATATAGATTTAAAAAAATAAATAATAAAGTTAAAATAAAACAAAAAAACGTATTTTTTGCGCTTTTACGGTACGGAACCCTTCGTGCACGAGTCCGAATCGTACTTGGCCGATTTTTATAAAGTAAGGCGTCAATAGTGATATCAGCGAAATGCAACCCTTTATCCGGTAGGTAGCTACGAGTATGTCTACCGACTTTTATTTTCACTTACGCAGTTTCTGTACGCGCGATTTCATCACGACAGGATATTTGTAATTTGATACTAAACAGCTTTAACTTTATACCTCGAAAAATTAAACCGTTATCTATACCTACTGCAATACATAACCTGAGTTATTGCTACCTATCCACTTAACTATGAATTACTATTTTCGTAACGAAAAGCATATTGAATGAACAAGTTAGAAAATTTAATTTATTTTGGTTATGCATAGGTTCAGGTACCGGAGCCGTACCACCATCTCTTATAGCAGTAATGCTGAACAACATACATAACATATATAACATTTTCATAGAAACATAGTATATGAAAATGTCAAAACAATACTTCAGCATTACTGCTATAAGAGATGGTGGTACGGCTCCTGAAACATTGTCAGACTTATCTAAGGTACACATTTAACACATGTTAAAATTAATAATAGGTATATTTTATACATTGTGTAAGTAATAAGTATATGAAATGTAACCAACCCTGTAACCAACCTGTTGCAGACCATACTGTTACCTGTTGTGACTGTTACCTGTTGTGTTGGTGTAACCAAGCCTGATGTCTGTTGTAATGCCGAGGCTGAACTAATTAATTAGGCACAATATAAGCCCTTGGGATAATGATAGTGAATTGCTCTGATTTTACCTACTAACCTATTTTCAATCAATCAATCAGTGGCAGGGCGCGTTAGAACCCTCGTAAACGTACCATGCCACCATTATAATATTCCTGGACAGCCTTTCTTCCCCATAAACAACCTGTGTCCACATTATAAGACGCTCCTGACTAACCGTTTATAGTACCTACATAGTATAGTTTATAGTACACACATCCACTTTCCACAGGCTTTATATTTCATGTAACCCTTGGCTAAGTCTGTATCAGACATCGGTCCAAATCTATCGCAAAGCACCTCGATTTGATTTGTTCGACAAACAATCTCCTCCCCGGCTTGGTAGCGTCTCGGCGGACGTGACGAATTCGACCGGATGCACGCCCGTGGCCGGAAGACCCCCTTTCATCTCAAAATGGCCATAACGAATCACTTTAAAAAGCCAAGGAATTTTTCAACACGGCTGCTCACTAAATATTTTGTCAATGCACTAGACACACAGCCGGCGGACCGGGGACCTTCCGGGTCCCAAGAGAAGAACCTTGTAGGTAAACGATGGCTATATACTCACAGAGTACTTTTTATATGTATATACTCGAAACTGTAATTAAAGAATATTTTTAAATATACCACAAAGTTACAAAAACAACACCCGATCTATGATCAAAAGTATGAAATACCTAGTTAAGAACAATTCATACAAAAGTCTGAACTATTTTATCACAAGAGTTCATTCTTTGATCAATGATAATTTGGCTCCGGTACGCCCTCGATCCGCACGCTGTGTGTTTCGTGTTAGATATTGTGTCAAGTTAAGGCGTCACGAAACGGACTTTTTTTCATGGTTTTTTTCGTGTTTCCTTCTTGTAAACTTGTCGTGATGCGAAATTCGATACCCGTGTGGCGTATAGTTTCAGCCAATGAACTTTGACGCAAATTTCGTGATGACTAAAGAGTTTAGGTTACGGTTGAATGTTTCGGAGTTCACGCTATTCCTTTTTGCACGCAATAAAGGCGTTAAGAATCTCTTAGTCAGGCTCAGTAATCTTGACAACTTGGTGTCACAACTCACATTTAAAGCGTTTTCAAGGTGCTCGTACTTAAAATATCCTGCATATTTTTCCAGATTTCCCTCCACAATATCATAAATATAAATTCCACTAATAACGAATCTTTTTTTCATCGCAGGTAAACTGTACGCAGCGCTGGGCAGGCGCGGCGGGCGGGTGGTGGGCAGCGACCTGCAGAGCGGCTCGGCGTCGTTCCGCGTCCGAGCGCTGATGCCCGTCGCGGAGAGCTTCAAGTTCGCGCTCGAGCTGCGCACGCACACCTCGGGCCTCGCCGCGCCGCAGATGATGTTCAGTCACTGGGAGGTACGTACAATGATGTACGCAGCGCTGGGCAGGCGCGGCGGGCGGGTGGTGGGCAGCGACCTGCAGAGCGGCTCGGCGTCGTTCCGCGTCCGAGCGCTGATGCCCGTCGCGGAGAGCTTCAAGTTCGCGCTCGAGCTGCGCACGCACACCTCGGGCCTCGCCGCGCCGCAGATGATGTTCAGTCACTGGGAGGTACGTACAATGATGTACGCAGCGCTGGGCAGGCGCGGCGGGCGGGTGGTGGGCAGCGACCTGCAGAGCGGCTCGGCGTCGTTCCGCGTCCGAGCGCTGATGCCCGTCGCGGAGAGCTTCAAGTTCGCGCTCGAGCTGCGCACGCACACCTCGGGCCTCGCCGCGCCGCAGATGATGTTCAGTCACTGGGAGGTACGTAATGAAATGGATGAAATGAAATGAAATTATTTATTTCACATAGGCCTAAATAATAGGCGCCCATGAAATGTCAAAAACTCTCCGCCAAGTTCGGAATGCAGGTTTGCACCGAGAAGAACTGGCAAGAAACTCGGCACTTGCTCCTTTCAAAATGTCATGATATATAATTATTCTTATATATTATGAAAAGTTATTACATATAACCTTTAGGATATCTCATGAGGAGATGGAAATATATCCCTATCATTCCAAGAATCTTTGTCATTAAAAATCCTTCAATAGTATAGTAACCCTGATTTATGAGATGTTTCTTGACAGTGGCTTTACTGAAGGCGTATACCGCAAGTGGTGAGCAGTTACGAATATTGTTGTTGAGGCACCACCAAATTTAGCCAAATTGGAGCAGCCATTCTCAAATTCTAGCCAGACTAACGAACATATTTTTAAAGACTTATTGATATTATTCGCAGGTGATCGACATCGACCCGTTCTGGCGGCCGCGCACGGAGGAGGAGTACCTGCACTGGGGCGAGAAGTGGGACGGCGTGAACCGCGCCAAGGCGTACGTGGACGCCGTGCGCACGCGCAAGGGGCTGGCCACCGACAAGCAGCTGGTGCAGCACGCCGAGAAGCAGAGGACGCTGTCCAAGAAGAAGTAGGCGTTGACAAGACCCGGTTTCCACCAAAGCTGAGATAAGACGAGAGCTACGAGACGGCTAGTAGGCCTGGTTCTTTAAAAGTTCTTCGATTGGCGAGCAGTTCGTGAAAATTTTGTCATTTTGAAAGAAGCCTTTGGCATTTGCCACTGTCTTATCTAAACATGTTCCATCCATTCTACCTGGATGGCTGGCAATCCACGACCACCCGGTATGCCAGATCTTTCATTCCACGCACATGCACACTATGGAACCATCTTCCAGCAACAGTGTTCCCTCAAAACTATTGGTATAGGGTTATTCAAGGGGCGCATAAAGAAATTTCTTAAGAGCCGGCAACGCATTTGCAGTTCCTCTGGTGCTGCAAATGTCCATGGGCGGCGGTGATCGCTTATCATCAGGTGAACCGCCCGCTCGTTTAATCGCGTTGGCTATAAAAAATCTGTCACCACCACACCACACACTACCACAGATTAAGGTGGTGGTGGTGGCGTCTGTGGTTACCACCTGTACACCTTAACACCCGAAAACATCATTTGATTGACGCTATACACAGCTTAAATCTCTCCGCTACGCATCTCCTCTCCGCTTTGGTAGAAACCGGACCTTAGCGTTGAATGTCGAGACTTTAGAAATTTAACCGCTACTGTTAAAAAATGTTATTTAAAAAAACTAACTATCAATAGGTCCTATCTACTTCATTTCCCAAAACCCCACATCGTACCTGGGACAAAAATTATGATCAAAGATTCAAATTCTTTAACATAGGCCTAAATTACAGACACTAATGAAGTGTCAAAAAATTGCTATACTGCCGTTAAACGGTTGTTTGTAACAGGTAAATTGTTATACCTAGGGAATTTACTTTTTAGGGTTCCGTACCTCAAAAGAATAAAATACGGAACACTTATAAGATCACTTTGTTGTCCGTCTGTCTGTCTGTGTGACACGATCCTTTATTTTAAATTACATGCCTTTAATTTAATTAAATTACCTGCTGAAAACTGATAACGGCAGCGTGTTTTTTTTTAATGTGAGTTGCGTATAATGTGATCGTAGCCTTATCAACTGTGATGTCTACACGATGACGCAAAAGCGTGCGTGCGTTTCTGTCCTTACTAATCGTTCACGCGATGCATCGATTTATATCCAGACTCAAAAATAGAATAAAAATTCAAAAATAGACTATACCTACTCTCAGACTATAGTTTTTATTCCTGCGCTGGTATTTATGTGTTTAATATTTTGTAATAAGTTATTTTCCTTAATACTTATATTGAAATAAGTTATGCACGAATTACCTACTGCCAATTTGAAGATAAATGTTGCTGCGATCAAATTTTTTTGCCCAACAGTAACACATTGTGTTATCAATAGGTATACTGACTAGGTACCTATATCTACTATAAGATTAATGTCAGATTTTCCTAAATTCAATAATAAATGAAGACTTTATTATTATACCTTTTATGTTGTTTCTCTTTGATAAAACCCCTGTCTTTGTAAAGAAATTCTTCCAATATTAGTTGTGCTTTGAGGTTGGCTGCCTTGTTGGTTGATTAATATTTCTTTAATATTTTTTATATAGCATTTATATTTAACGATGCCAATCAGTTAATTTGATTAAACTCATTCATTAATTAAGTATGTATGGGCATTTGAACGGATGAACTTTGTTTTTTTTTTTTTATAATTAAGTAATATCTGGGTGACCGAGCTTCGCTCGGTAGTTTAACTACTGGCTAATAGATGGCAGCAGGATTGCTTCGGTAGTTTAACTACTGGCTAATAGATGGCAGCAGAAGTCATATTTTTATTATTTTTTTGGTAAATTCGACATTTTCTAAAAAAAATCCTAGCTAGATCGATTTATCGCCCCCAAAACCCCCTGTATACTAAATTTCATGAAAATCGTTGAAGCCGTTGCCGAGATCCAGATTATATAGAAATATATATATATACAAGAATTGCTCGTTTAAAGGTATAGGATTTTGAACTATTGGAAACAATGGAGGCCCCATGTTAAATTTATTTAGTTCTGTAGGCCTATTATGTACCTACCTATAGCATAAAGTACCGTCTAGGTACCTAATATGAAAAATGTATGTAGTATGTGTACATTCTACTTAAACGTATTATTGACTTGTCATAAATTAAAATATATTATTATCTTAATGCAAATAAGTACCTATTTATATTTTGATTACCTAAATATAAATAAAGTTATGTAAACGCATAATTGCTGTTTTATTTGTTTAAACCTGAGTATGAAACATTGCTGTACATTTTTCTTCAGGCGCAGGTAGAAAATAAAAGATGGTTCTGACAGAAGTTGTAACATTCATGTGTGTAAGTCCAAAAAGAGTGTGGGGTGGTAACAGTGTTATGACATCAAAAGTTTTTTTTTTTTTCAAAAAATGCTCCACTCGCCTACAGAAGTTTACACTTCACAAATTAATTCCAGGGAGAGGGAACTGTTGCACTTCCCAATACTTAGAATTCGTAGGTAGACAGGTAGAATTTCCTGCATTTCGTTACGTTATTTGTTAAAGATTTTCCATTTCAGACAAATAAACTAAAAATCGGACGCTGAAGACCGCCAAAAGTGAGCAAAACCTGTAATTAAGTGCCATACTTAGGGGACGTTCTGAAAATAGGCCAGCCAGCAGACGCATCGCCAAGCGATTTAACTTTCTGGTGCGATGCTGTGTTGAAACCGTTGCAGTGAGTTTACCTTCCTCCCTTCCCTTCGGCTGCATCATCACTTACCATCAGGTAAGATCGCAGTCAAGTACCAACTTGTATAGTGTAAAAAAAATCCGTCAAGACGGTACTAGGTCGTCAAAAGGAGCTAATGAAAAAAATAGTTACATATAATCATTGTAGGTGCTCAATAATTTGGGTTGTTTTTAAAATGAAAGAAATAAAACAAGTCGCATTCAATAAAGTCCTTTATCTATTATTTACATAAAATAACAAACAAATTCCAATCATATTATATACAAAATGACCGCATAACAAAAAAACCTTAACAAATTCCTACAATAAACCATCAATCACCGATTTTATTTATTATAATAATTTGATTGCACTTTAGATCATCTGCCTTCGAAATTTTGTTTCAATTTATTTAGCGAATCTATATTAATCCTAATATAGGAAGTATTATAGAAGTGAAATATAGCTTTAATTGCAACTCAACTTTAATTATTTTTTTATTCCATAAAAATAAATTAATTTACTGTTAATACAATAATAGTTTATCGACAGCTGGTGTTAGGTACGCCAACATCATCTCAACTCAAACGAAGTTTTAATAAAATCGGCTCATCCGTTGGTGTTTTGGTTGCAGCACGAAAATCGAGCGGTGACTCTTATAGGGTCAATTTACACCATGAAATGGAATGGAAGCGACTTCTTTGCAACGAAATAGCATAATGAACTATCTGTCAATTGTATAACATACAAATTAAATAACAGCAAAGGTCCCGCGTCTTCCGGGGAATCTTCGCGTATTCTCGAGAAGTCTTTTGGGTCGGTCACAGCAGTAGGTGCCAAGCTTTTACAAGAAAATTCGCTGGAATACTAGAGCATTCCAGCGAATTTTCGCGTCATGAGGCGAAATTGACCTCTCCATTCCGCGGCGGTGTATATTGACCTTTATCTGCCGCGACTTATATTAATTATTATCTGGCGAAAATGTAATAGGCAGATGATATTACCACAAACCTTTCACCAAAGCCTTTAAACTATAATACTTTGTATTTACGTAAAATATTTTAACATAACGAGCTTTCCCCATTAAGCCAAAATTAAGCTACTTATATTAAGTCTAAAGACTATCCATGCTATCCACGTACGCAACGCACCATAGTTTAGTGAAAATAAGTATTTGGAACAAAACAAGAGGTCGCTTTGCGTACACAATGTATGTGGGATCAATTAGTCTTCTGCTTATTGTATTATATTAAAATTCCACATAATCCTACCTACGTTCGATATTGTACAAACCACTACCTACCATTATCCTATACCTTTAAACGAGCAATTCTTGTATATATGTATATTTCTATATAATCTGGATCTCGGAAACGGCTGCACCGATTTTCATGAAATTTAGTATACAAGGGGTTTTGGGGGCGATAAATCGATCTAGCTAGGATTCATTTTTTTAAATGTCGTATTTACCAATAAAAAAAATGTTACTCTATTCCTGACATCTATTGGCAAAAAGTTAAACTATTACAGTAATTTTCTGCTGCCATCTATTGGTGAGTGGCTGTGATATTACCAAGCAAAGCTTGATCAACCAAGTATAATCATTTACTTTATTATATTTTTTCCCGATGGCTTGAAATCTGGGAAACTACATGACATCTATTAGCGAATAGTGAAACGAATTTTAATGACCGCGGCTGGCATTTGTTTTAACGAGAATAATATTATAATGCTAAAGGTAAAATATGACTTCTCCCGACATCTATTGGCGAGAAGTTATATTTTTTTTTTTATGGAGTCAACGAACTGGGCGCGAAAATTCAAATTTTATTTAGTTTTCTGGTTTAGTGGGCTTATACATCCTAAGTTTATATAGTTTATACACAACATTTATGCATCTCATATTTGTAATCAAAACTCTGCTCAACAATACTCATTTACCTCATATTGTTTCTCGATATATTGAAAACTAGGAAACAACGTGACATCTATTGGCCAATAGCAATACTATTATAATGGCACAGGCATCCAACTGTTTTAACGACACAATAAATATGACTCTTTCTGCTGACATCTATTGACGAGAAGTACTTAATACTAATTTTTTTATGGAGTCAACGAATTGGGCGCGAAAATTCAAATTTTATTTAGTTTTTGCTAATAGTGGGCATAGCTGGGCATTAACTCGTTAATCCGTTAATCGTTAATTTACGAAGTTAACATTTTGATTAACGGTTTAACTTTTAACTAACTTCAACAGGTTTTATTAATTCAGTAGGTAACGCAACGATATAAAAAGGCAATTTTACATAGGTAGGTATATTAACGGATTAACGATTAACGTTAACTTGCGTTAATTCTTCCGCAAAGTAACGCTTTAACGTTTAACGAAGCTTACTTATTTTGTAACGGATTAACGATTAACGAAGTTAAGTATTTGATTAACGGTGCCCAGCTATGATAGTGGGCTAATAATTATACATCGTAAGTTTATGGCAATGAGTTTTGCGGGCACAACATTAAAAGGGGCAAGGTGGTATTCTCTCGTTCAAAGCTAGCTCCATTCGAAATAATGGGCCTTTGAAATTGGTTTTTAATCGTAGTTTCCCAATATCAAAATTATCGTGCCATCCACAGAGCAAGATAATCCATGGCACAATTGGCAGGGCACTCAGCTGTGATAGCTAGGGGGTACGGGTTCAATTCCCGTTGGCAGCGATAATTTTAAACACTCGAAATAAAATAACTTACGTAATTGGTTGATGTAATGTAAAAAACCGGCCAAGTGCGAGTCGGAATCGCGCACCGAGGGTTCCATACCATAAAAGAAGTAAAACATTGAAAGAATCACTTTTATTCATGAATTTACGAGTAAAATTTACATGTAAAACTTTTGTTGGCAAACCGCAAACGTAACTTTGTTTTTGGCGGATTATTGTTATTATCAAAAAAAGTATATTAGTCAGTGAGTTGATTTTATTTTTCCTGTAAAATATACATTAACTTCTTTTGATCATAATTATTTCAGATTTTTCGATTGGTAAATTTCGGAGATAAGGGGGGGGGAACGGTATTTTTTTCAACAGTTTGCTCAATAAATCAAAAACTATCGGATATAAAAATAAATAAAAATCGGTTTAAGACTACACAAGTAACGCCCTTTCATATGATACCCCACTCAATATTGTTATCTCATTTTGAAAAATCGAAGGTCCGGTTTTCCCCCCTTTTTATATAAAAATAAAAATAATTTTCAAATTTTTACGATTGTTATGACGTCGCGTCACTATTACCTATAACTATTCCAAATTTCAAGTCGATAGCTTTGATAGTTACTGAAATAATCGAGTGTGACAGACGGACGGACGGAGAAAGTCTCACCATAAGGGTTCCATTTTTACCAAATTGGTATGGAACCCTAAAAATAAAGTATTAGTATAATATATAAATATTAAACTAATTACACTCGTGATTTTTATTTAAGGAGCACACCACGGGTGTGCTCGCGAAATTCAATTTTTTTGTGGTTTTTCGCGATTTTTAACCTAATAAGACATAATAGGCTTATGGCAGTCAAATTGCGATAATCCCAATATCTTCTTTACGTATTTATATAAAAATCTCTGCTCGAAAGTGTCGAGTTAAAGAAATTAGTCCGAGATTTACGAGTTACTCACATAAAACTCGATACTCGGACTAATTTCCTAGAACATTTTTATGCAAAGATTTTGATATAATCATGCAAAGACGTTACTGCCATTCTCACAAATGCGTAATTAGCGAACAAATTGCAAAAAAACAATGAAAATTTTGAATTTCGCGGGCAGAGTCGTTGATTTCCCCTTAACCATACTTACGAGTTCATATTTTTTTTTTATTATTATGTCGATAAGATCGAAAAATATTTTTTCATATTTCATCATTACATTAGTACCTATGTAATTCATATTTAAATATAGTTTCTACTCCAAATTACAATTTACAAAAAAAAACCGAGCGAAGCTCGGTCATCCAGGTACTCGGAATTATCCTAGCATTGTCTTTGGCAATAATTGATTTTTGATTCGTGATTAAATTTTGTAATTCATAACATTCAAACCAAAGTATTCGGCGCTTATAATGTTAGCTTTTAATCGAACTGCTGTAGGTTTTTACTAAACCGTACAATTTTTTGTACAACTTTCGAGTCGAAAGATTGTGAACTAAGCTTTCGGCGGTTGTCCGCTTGGGGTGCTGGCTGTATGTGTGGAGAAATTCGTTCCGTTTATTCGAAGTAAGTCGACTCGGTACAAACACTATTGATATACCATGAAACGGCTATAATCTGTGTTAATTAAAAATCTAATCTAAAATGGCGTCGTCGGGGCTATAATTCTCACATGCTTGTATATTTTGTCAATCATCAATTCTATTCATTTCTATTATAAATCATATTAAAAAAGTAACGCGAGATGTCGCTAACGCTATAGATCGAAAACTTGACGCCAGCTAGACTTTTAAGAATCATTTCTTTGAGGCTAACGTATACTGGGGACGGCAAGGGGTTTTGGTGTCAGTCAGCGCAAATAGCCGCTCAGATACTGATTTATTAGATACTGCGGCTAAAATCTGTGACTGCGGCGTCCAACGCCTGCAATGGCAAGTCACGGCATCCTGCCGCTTTCTTTCCATGCCGCGGGTATCATTTTAAAGAATTATTTATGTCGTATTGCTATAAAGTTATGTTTGAATGTCCATTGATAAAAGTTGAAATTCCTTGCCTTGCCGTCTCCAAACTGCGTTAGCTTTTAATGGCATAGTTTTGTGTCATATACGCCAAACCGCTGTTTCTAATATTGATTAAACATATAAAGATACAGTACTTAGTGACGTCACGCATGTATTTTTAGGCTCCGCCCTGAATCCGGCTTTTTTATTAGTCAAAACTGTAAAATGGCGCTAATATAAGCGACAACATAATGTGCTGTCAGCGACCCCATACTGTTGCGGGTATGGCAACGACGCCATATTTGAGAAATTTTAGGCTTCATCGTACGTCAAATATTTCTCGTCCTCTAAAGCGTACTTCGTCATTGGTTTCTAAAAGTCAAAACATTTGGTTGGAATTATTATTATTATTAAATATTTACCGAAAAACAACTAAAGTGGACACTTTGGCACACTGACAACCTTGTCGTAAGGACGTGTTCACAGTGAGCGTTAGGTATATCATTATGTACGTGAGCTTATAAATAAAATCATCGTTTATAATCACTGTGTATAACGTCACTACAAAAACAGTAAAACTAAGGTAATAAATAAAATTCATCATAAAACAAATCTGATAAATAAATTAAAAAACTTTAAAACTTTAAGCTTAAATAATAATATTTTAATGTTTTAGTACCAATAAAAATGTTCAATAGGCCATTCTTTTAGATTATATAACAAAAAAATTATTCACACAGCAAAATTCCATAATTTAGGTACATTTTTCAGTTCGTAATAAAAATAATGAAACTAGGTATTAATGATGACTGTGAAATATAACTACATATTGGAACAAGTAATAATATAAGCAATTTCACAGGCTTGGTTACTTAAAGTATGCACTTCGCGTACTTCTTCGTGTGACGTCACATGAGCTTTTACCAATCCTCAAAACGAAACGGGATGAAATCGGAGAATTTATATTCACAAGTTAGTACTTAACTGCAATCTTATCTGATGGTTAGTAGTAATAGAGTAATTTGTAATTTAATTTGTTCCACGGAACTAAATATAGAGTAGCGTAAGAGATAATATAGAGAGTAAGTTCCCATGGACATGCCGTCGTAGATGCTATCATACTCATTAGGAAGTGGTACAAGGGTTGCTGGACACACAGGATCACACCGGACCCCTCCAAGAGAGAGAGAGAGAGAGAGAGAGAGAGAGAAATAAATCTCTTGGAGCTACGTCTTTGCCGGTAGGATGGTGTAGATATTTCCACGATGGTGCGCCCCACTTTGACAAACTCCATACGAATCGAATGAAACACAAGCGATTTTAACAAAGTGGGGCGCGTCTTCGTGGATTGAAATATCTATAACCAGTCGCGATCGAAACTAGACCCAACTCCGACCAAATTAAAATTTTAAAAATTTATAGAACCCAAGACATCCCGCTTCTAGCTCTACTCTACCAACGGACAACGGGGCACCATATTTCATCAAAAGGAGTGGTGCATACTTTAAATAATGAAGCCTTTAATATAATGAGTGTAAGTACATAATTATAACATCTTAATAGTACCAAAAACATACTAGTTGAGCTTTACTAAAGACTAGATAATAAATTATTTTAACTACAACATAATATACAGCAAAAGTTAACAAGTAGGTATATTTGAGTTGACTTAGATTGTATCCTTTAACTTTTCGTCTGACGTTATTGATATGGTTTGTAGCTGACCGAAAGTAAAAGTGACCTTCCCAAAATTTATCAATTTTGGATTATTTTTTTATAGGGGGTAAACACAAACTGCTTTGAACTAATTTCACTACCTGACTCAGCAAGCGTTGTTTTACCATAAAAAAAAAATAATAATAAAAACTCGCTTAGGAGTATAAAAAATTATATACGTCTTATTGTTAGAATTACTGACGAGCCCCATAAAAAATTTGCCCCAGTCAAATCATCAATCAAAAGCTAATTTTAATCTATAATTTGATGAAATTAGCGTTTACAATTTTGGTTCAGCAGCTTCAACCGTGACTAGTAGCTATCATTCCACTCACTTAAAGTTTCGCTAATTTATATCACCAACACTAAAAAAACAATCAATTTGCGTTTTTCAAAAACTTATTTAGGGCACAATCTATCCCCATTATTTGCAGCGTGAAAAAGTAACAAGCTTTACAGTATTATTTTACAATATTACTAACATTAAAGGTGTTTCCGAATGTTAAAACTAAAAACTAACGTCCGTCGGTCAAAGCGAAGTCAGAACAAGTTAGGATACAATGTAAATCAAATTCTTTATATAAAAAGACTGTTAATATTTACCAATTTAATTGTTACTCCTTATACCTATTTCATTTGGATACGTAAAAGTTCCACTACTGTAGTCCCAATTTGGTTGCATATAAATACCTAAGTCGAAGATAGACACAGCGCATTTTTCGATTTCTCAATAGGTTATGGGCCTACTTCATTTTTTATGTAAATAATACTCATTCTTTGTTCGAACACAGAATTGTTCAAAATATTTATTTTAATTAAGTTTGAGATTTATATGTAACCAAATTGGCACCAATATTTGCACCAATGCATAGATCTACAAGTTGAGTGTCATCCTATAGTATTGTATTGGCAAGATATATTTGTTTTTATTTAGCAAATACATTCGATATTCAATCTCGACTTAACAACCATCCATTCAAACAACATGGAGCCAGAGTTTTTCTTTTATCTTTACCATAGTACTTTCTTGTGAAATTACTTCATATTTTTAGAGATAAAGAAGTGTTCGGATTAATTGAAAAAAAATGGCAGAAACTACAAAAATATAGATAGATAAGAAAATAAGGTGATTCACGATTGACATAATATTTACGACATTGACTAATTCATAAAGTTTTTGATTATGCCTGAAAAAGTAAATAAGGAATAGTGTCATGAAATTGTGTTTAAGAAAAAGCCATGGCTCCAATTTAACTATGAGTTAGTTCAAGGAATGTTTCAAATAATGTTAAAAATGAATGAAAACTTATAGGTAACTTAGATAATCTTCATTTCAGAGGTCTCACATGAACATCACTTGAACTGTTGTTTTACAGTTCAAGTTAATTCATTATCATAATGACTTTCAAACGTTATTGGGCCAAGTTCAATACATAATACGATCTTAACATCAAAACTAATAAGTACCCAGCCAACAAGAGTGGATCTTTATTTGATTAGTTTTTCAAGATTTGAGTGATTTCATTGGCATATTGATAATTTATTATGCAAATTTTGGCTGTGTACTTAATGCTTAAAATTAGAGATGCCACAAATATTCGGCAACTGTATTCGGCCTAATCGGCTCCTTTTTTACTACACAGATTCGCCGAAATAACGAATACCGAATCAAACAGGTGATAAGTATTATTTGCAGAAGTTAGCACCTTCCTTTATTCGGCTTTCGGCCAAAAGCGTGGCCGAATATTCGGTATTCGGCAAATCACTACTCGACTATTCGTGGCGTCTCGAATCTGTCTATCGCACCCTTAATCTATCGTGTTTGACACATTCAATAACACCTAGCGTCGCCTTACAGGCTGTTTAATTGGTTTCCACTTGCTCCTATATACAAAATCACATTTTTTAAATCAGTGTTTTCTTTGGGTTTTCTAAGTTTATTAACTTCATAAAAATATACAACCTAAAGTATGTGTTCAAGGAACTTTTCTGTACAAATCAAATTTTAATATGATCAGATGGATATGCCCACATGCACTTTTTATTTCTATAATTCATTATTAAACAATCAGATTTTTTTACATTTAAGGATGAATCATGATTATTAATACATTTTCATTATATTTCGTTGAAATGTGTTAAAGTTCAATTTGTACAGAAAAGTTACTTGTGAACATTTAACGAATATAGAATTCCAACTCAACAAACTATAATAATCACAGTACGCAAAACTAGGTAACGCTAGTCGCAAGGATAGAACCACTGTTTAGCTATCATACAGTTCGGAAAAAACACAATTCACCGATGCTTACAAGTGCAATAATCGTAATCAAATAATTCTCAAATATTTGATCCCAGTAGCAATGATATTTAGCTACATCACACATTTTTTGGAATACAAAGCAATCTAAAATGTTTTTATCCAACTGTACGACTAACAAACAATGGTAGAATGAAAACAAGTTACAGCGACGAACGAAGCAGGTACTAACTTGGATGTGGCGTAAAGAAATACAATATTAATTGATCACAGAGAAACTAAAAAATGCACTAGTTAAATATCACTGGTCCGTTCACTTTCTGCCTTCACTACACTTGGCTGATCATTCACTTCTCTTTCACTTTCACTTCTCTTTTCACTTGCCTCTTGAGCGAGATAAATTTACACGGTTTTCTCTGGTATATCGATGTTGACGTAAGCTCCCATCACTTGGGCCGTTCACTTCACTTCTCTTTCATTTTCACTTTCACTTATGAACGCGCTAACTGAACACGGTGTTGGGCATGTCGATGTTGATGTCGGCTCCTTGCGCCATGTCGGTCAGTATCACGCCCGATAGCGCTTCTAGTGATTGTCTCACCTGAAGTCAAAAATAAACAAATTAAAAATGTGCCTATAGTGTCACCACGTGATGGCCAATTTTCCTTGGTAAGTACCAACAGCACTCAATGAATAGCAATGAAAAATTTGGAACACTTTGTTGAGTAACAACTGAATAGTCAACTTTTCAGTGTACAACGTTATGAAGAAAATACCTTATTTTGCAGTCATGAGATAAGTTATCTTGGTAGTTCGGAGATCAAGTATCAACGGCCAATACCGCTGTGAGTGCTTAAAGAACAGATCCGTCAAAACGTGGCAGCAACAACATTACAGAGTGGTTAACACATAAAATATTGGTCAACGGTAAGTAGTAACGGATTTGTCAACACGTCAGTGGGTTGCGATAGATTGGTCAACGAGACGATGAGTAGCAACTAGCAACCGATTGGTCAACACGACAATGAGTAGCAAAGTTTGGCCAACACATCTACGAGTAGCAACAGATTGGTCAACACTTCGGTGACGTTTGGTACGTTGAGTAGCAACAAATTATTTATTAACACCTCGGTGAGTAATACGATTGGTTAACACGTTGGTGAGTAGCAACAGATTAGTCAACACGTCGGTGAGTAGCAACAGATTAGTAAACACGTCGGTGAGTAGCAATAGATTTCGTCAACACGTCGGTGAGTAGCAACAGATTGGTCAACATGTCGGTTTGTAGCAACCGATTGGTCAACACGTTGGTGAATGGCAACAGATTAGACCTTGGTGAGCAGCAGCAGGTTGGTGGAGAGGAACGCGTGCAGCTCGGACGCGGCGCGCCCGTGCAGCCGCGCGCGCCACCGCACCAGCTCCGAGTACAACTCCTCACCGGACGACGAACTCTGCACGGACAACTTTTAATTACACACAAAATTCCTTTAATTTTTTGTCATATGTGCTAACGCTGCTGATATGCTAATATGCTAATAACGCTGCTAAATTGACAGTTAAAAATGATATAAACGCAATTTACCCTTTATTAGGATTCAGGGGGGCTCACTGCATTAAACAAGATAAAAAGGACAGCACTGTTTTTGGAATTGTCCATTCGGTGGCAATTGGTGACAGTCGATGCGATGCACAAGAGCTTACATTGAATGGTCCTTCGAGCCGGATCCTCCGTGGGAAAATTAGTTTGTTTTAAAATAAATTATTAAAGAAACGAAGAATGCCCGTCACGCATTTGTAGCGTGAACCGCGGTCCATAGACAACACTGCGGCCGGTTGACGCTGTTGGTGTCAAAACAAATATTTTTGACACCAGTAAACCGTTGTCCGCCGGGTCCTGTGTATACGTCTATTGTTGTTACTCACCGGATAAGCGTGCGAGCAGTAGTAGAGCCGGTACGCGAAGTACGCGGCGGAGCAGCTGAGCAGCACGGCGAGCGCGAGCAGCAGCGCGTGCGTGCAGCGCGGCGCGCGGCGCGGCGGCGCGGACCCCGTCAGCAGCGCCGGCTGGATCACCGCCGCGCCCGCTGCAACAGACCACCAAATATTGCTAACATGGACAAAATCCCGTCCCGTCTGGCATTGCCAGCTCGGTATGCAAGATTGAATTTGCCTGCAGTGAATATTATGGACGCAACAGTATGTGTATACGCTGCATTTATAACGTGGTTTGTACATACCGGCAGCTATAATAGCCTCGGGCTCGGGTCTGCTGGGCGCGGTGGGCGCGTCGATGTGGTCCGCGCCGCCGGAGCTGCTGTCGTCCTCCGGCGAGTACTCCGACGCTTCTATTTCAGAACCGCGAAGTTCCTGCAACAATTTTATTAATAAAAAGATTCCGTAAAAGTTTCAATAAAGATGGGCGCCAACAAACGAATCGAAAACGACGGCCTAATCATGGCATATCTGTTGCTCTTATGACAGTTTTTGAGCAGAGATAGGAATGAAAACACTCGCGTCTCTCGTCGCGCGTGCACAAGCCCACCGCGTTGGGAATGATACGCGCCACTTTCGTCAGGACAATGCTACACACCTGCGGCTCGGGCACAGCCAGCTCGGGCACCCGGGTGGTCTTCCACACGTGCATCATCAGCTTGTAGGTGGAGTCGCGCGACAGCAGCGAGCCAAACACGTGTCGCTCGTCGCGGGTGCACACGCCCACCGCGTTGGGAATGATACGCGCCACTTTCGTCAGGACAATGCTACACACCTGCGGCTCGGGCACAGCCAGCTCGGGCACCCGGGTGGTCTTCCACACGTGCATCATCAGCTTGTAGGTGGAGTCGCGCGACAGCAGCGAGCCAAACACGTGTCGCTCGTCGCGGGTGCACACGCCCACCGCGTTAGGAATGATACGCGCCACCTTCTCTTTTGTGATGCGAAGGACGGACGTCGTTGGTATCAGTAGCTGGGAACAACAATTCACAAATCAGCTTAAGACCAATTGGTGCAATGCAAAAGAGAAAGGGTGTTCAAAACAATTCAGCTTTTGACGAAATAAGATGACACGCCATATACATATTTTGCTCAAAAGTCATTTGCTTTATTTTTTTCTTGCCACCTCTGGCTTCTGACTGGAACAAGTTACATTGAGCTAATATGTTTTGTTTTGTGTTAAATTACAAAACTATAATATACCCGTGGGGCTAGTATAAGACACAATAATGCGAAGAATTCGATATCGTTATTAGTTTTTGGTTAGTATACCTACGTACTTAAAGATGTATAGCAAAACTGAAAGTGTGGTGAAATCGAAAATACAACGTCTTGTCCTATAACGTAATTATTAACCCGCACTGTATTCAATATTAATTGATACAGTATGTTGTATTACCTTTTAAATTATTAGCTCAATGCAACCCGCTCACCTTGCTAGCGGACTTGGAGACTTGATTGCGAACAAATACATAAAAATAGTTCTTTCTCTGTGTCATGATCGACATTATTTGTCAACAGTTTGTAGCGAGGACACCACAAGTTTTTCAACCTGTGGGGACAGTTATATTAACTGTATATACACTTATCACACAAATTGATGCACGAAAACTAAGTCGTCATATTTTTATTATAGGTAAGTTAGATTATGTCAATGAGGTAAGTGTTAAGTTTATGACAGGTAATTATAATTATTATTTTTAACATTAACACTTCAAAATGAAACATTAATTAACATATAATATGAATTTATAATTACTGCTATTTTTAAGTGGACTAAGTTCATGGTCACAAAAGGAGTTTTATTTATATAATATACATATAATATATTTTGTAAATTAAACAAAAAGAATACGCCTAAATATACCTAAATTCTTATTTACGTCACGTCAATTTGTTCAAACCTTTACTACCTATGTCAACTTTTTCAACTTCATCATAGTCTAAATTCACTCAATCATCCATCTATTGAGTTGTCTTTAAAATAATTACTTCTTTTCTATGTTTTTCCATCTAAGTCTAAGATTTCTCCCAATCGTGTGGCAATTAAAACACACGTAGAGGAATTTTTACTTTTCTGGAAATTCAAATCAATCAATGTCAATTGTGAAAGCTTACCTTAGTCACATAGCCAAAGACGTTAGAGTAGAAAGCGAAGTAGTTTTTCGTTATATACAGATGTCCCTGTAGCAACAGATCTCCGACCAAGGCGCACGAGTAATCTGAAACATAGAAGAATGCGCCTCGTAAGCAGAGCTTTACTGCGAAGCGGCTTGCCTCGCGTTTCAGACGATACTTACTATATACGATATTTTTGCGCTGATTAAATAAGTATTACAAAATAATTTATAGTAAAATCAAATACAAGTTATTAAAAAAGTAAATGGCCAGCAACTTTGAATATTTAAAAATTTTTAAGTAAATCTTATTTTGACACTAATACATACTAATAAATGTTATGAATTTTCTAAAAATTACATTGTTATAAGTTTTTGCTATGAAACTTGGCTATTATCTTACATCTGCGTAAAGCGTCGACCGCTATTTTAATAGGTAAACAGCCTGTACAAAAACTGTTCTAACAAGAAAGTTATACTCATGTTTTAAAATATTTTTGAGCCAAGTACTAGATTATAAGTAATGCAAAATAATTTGATATCGATGTTTTTCATTGCAATTCGATTAAAAAGTTATATATTCACCGACGCACTCGATTCGTCTAAAAAACTAAGCGAAAAAGATTAGAGATAAAGGGTGTCGAAAATGTGAACGTCAGACCTTGGCGAGAGGCTGTGTTTAAATCAAAATCAGAACGCTGCCAATGCAGTGACATTCGAATAATTATTGAAATATGAGATGAAAGTCAATGGATACATTGACGTCATTTGGTCCAAGCGCAAGCGCAGCGTTTTATAATGACGTTCTAGGGTCATGTCAGAACATTATGATGTAAATGGAGTACGATTATGTAATTACAAGCATAAATAAACTTGCAATGTACGTTTGTTCGGAAGGAATCTTGCAACTCTATCTTGAAGCAAATCCTTAAGCAGCAAGGAGTGATGAGTAAAGATATTGTGATGTAGAAACTCACAGTTGAGCACCCGCTCCTCGGGCCCGACCTGCGGGAAATGCCTCTGGAACTTCTTCTGGCGCGCCTTGCTGGGCTGCTTGCCGTCCTTGCCCACAATGAACATCCTCCAGCAGCAAGGAGTGATGAGTAAAGAGATTTTGATGTAGAAACTTACAGTTGAGCACCCGCTCCTCGAGCCCTACCTGCGGGAAATGCCTCTGGAACTTCTTCTGGCGCGCCTTGCTGGGCTGTTTGCCGTCCTTGCCCACAATGAACATCCTCCAGCAGCAAGGAGTGATGAGTAAAGAGATTTTGATGTAGAAACTTACAGTTGAGCACCCGCTCCTCGGGCCCGACCTGCGGGAAATGCCTCTGGAACTTCTTCTGGCGCCTTGCTGGGCTGTTTGCCGGCCTTGCCCACAATGAACATCCTCCAGCAGCAAGGAGTGTTGAGTAAAGAGATTGTGATGTAGAAACTTACAGTTGAGCACCCGCTCCTCGGGCCCGACCTGCGGGAAATGCCTCTGGAACTTCTTCTGGCGCGCCTTGCTGGGCTGCTTGCCGTCCTTGGCCTCGTCGCCCGACGCCAGCCCCACGCGCACCGACGGCGCCGAGCCGGACAGCGGCTTCACTACATTCCTGCAATAGACCAACAAACTGAATTAGGAAGGGACAATAGACAGTAAGTACCTAAACAAATAAGGTCAAAAGATTACAGACGCACACAACTAGCCAGTTGCCAGGCGTCCGGATAAAGCAACTCAGGATTTTAGATTGCGTGTCCGGGCAAAAAAAACGGTGTCTGGCTAGTCCAGAGTTTTTTCAGGCTTTTTACTGTGTTTAAAGTGATCTGTGCTTTTTACTTTTCGCAAGCGAGCGATGCGCAACAAGATTTATGTTAAGTCAAAAATGCTTGATTTAAATTTTTTGTCGTAATAATGTATGGTGTCCGGCCTTTTACCCAAGTGTTCATCCAAACTGGCTGGACTGTACGGCTTTTAGGTTTGACGACCTGGCAACCTGACAAAGAGTCCCCTACCTACACTCAGATATTTAGATTAGGAGAAGAAGAATTAGAGCCAGCTTTGCTTGGGTACTGTGAGATCTGGAATTTTAAGATGACGAAGAAGTAGAAATGATCACTAGACCACCTTTTTAATGGGGAACAGAGATTTGGAATAAGTCTAATGTTTTTATTCAAATATCATGCATAGGTACTATCACATAATATACAGTTGATATATATGAAGTACGAAGGACTGGAAATGTCGAGAATCGAGCTGTTGTTACCTAACTTGCAAAACAATTTTTTCGATTGTTTTCTAGTAGCCTAATATGTTTTATTCATTATTCCTAAACTCGGTCTCGGCTAAGTTAGCTACCAATCACAATTTAAGCATGTAACCAATTTCGCTAGAAATTTATTTTATCTACGAGTATGACTAAAGTTTTATAAAATTTGGTTTAGATAAATAATTTGATTTGATTAGCAAATAAGACGTTGCCTGAAGGGAGAGATCGCCTGGAGAAGATTATTTCCCCCGGTGGAAGGAAAGACGGATGCGCTGGCCGGATCAAATCCGCACTCACTAATCACGAAAGTCCACGATGCTGTCACCGATATGAACCTGAAGATGAGCCCATCGGAACATTTTTGGAACATTCTCATACAAAATAATTGGTCAGGTGCGAGTCGGGCTCGCGCTCTGAGGGTTCCGTACTTAACTACTATAGAAAAAGTAAAACCATAAAAATCCCTTTTTTTACCGAACCGCAAACTTAACTTTGTTTTGTGAGGTCAACTGCTAATACCAAAAAAGTATAAAAGATACAGAGTTCATTTTATTTTTCCCGTAAAATATACATCGATGCCTATTACTTAATCATAATTATTTCAAGTTATTCATTTAGTCCACCGGGTCCTGTATATACGTCTACTGATGCAGTACACTTCGCAACCAACAGAACCGAATGCCGCAACATCGATCGTCCAGAAGAAAGTCAACATCACGACCCTGAGTATTGAGGAACAAGACGCAGAGAGAGAGGAGAGAGAGAGATAAAATAAATGACGTTTAAAGAGCTTCTTTCACCGTTTAGAATTTTTAAATCGTAGTGTCCTTAGAGTTCTGAATGTTTCAAGCAATGATTACACAACGCCGTAAATAATTCCTGATAACAATGGAGTACCGGTTAAGTAATTTCATAAATGTGAACCGTCACGCCCAATACTGAAAGTAATGGAAATAATGCCAAAAACCGGTAAAGTGATTGTTTTTCCAGGTACCATGTATAATGTATATTCATTGGTTCTGTAATTCTGTTGTATAAATATAGATAAAGGAATCAATCGATTATCGCAATCATTTGTTGAGTCACTACTTAATCAAACTGCTATTTTAAAACTTTGAATCACTCGAAGTTATTGAATTTCTTTAAAAAAAGATAACCCCTTTATGTTTATGGTATATGATAAAGTTTGTATAATATGTGAAGGATAGGGTCTTTGTATGCAGGTGACATTCTAATCGTCTTAATTTAACGACTTCTATGAATGAGACGTTATCTCTCTACCTAAAAGTCAAAGTGTGTTACATTAGTATTATGAACGAATATATAATATTACTTAGTATTATCGACTTAACCTTGGCCTTTCAAAGTTTAAGCGTATGATTGCTTATTCTATTTTTTTTACTTTTTATGCACGTCATTAGTATTTATTCCTCTTACTTACTTCTATCTATCGGTTAATCCACTACCTAGTTTTAAACGCATATTATCAGTTTTTACATACTTAATCCATCCACTTCTTCGGAAATGCATTTATCTCAAAATTATATAATACATATAGGTATACGACTCCATAGAAAGCCTAAGCTTAGATCTCATCACATAGGTATTCATAGAAGAGATAAGGCCTCAAGAACCGTTAGCACAGAATACATAATAGTCCTTTAGTTAAAAATAAAATTGTAATTATGATTATTACATTATTATATTCCAAGGATAGATTTGTATTTTTATGATTTGGTCGTCTAATTTTTTAAATTAATATCCTACAGCGAAAAATCCATGTTTCGTGATAAGCTTTTTATAAGTAGACTGTAGATACTACGGCTGATAGCAGATGGACTAGGTCTCCGATGAAATTCAAACGCAGTTATGTGATGGTAATCGTATATTCGACCGTTACAGCGCGCTTTGAGCGGCAGACAGATGGTGAATATTAACGGCACGCAAGTAAGTTCTCTAAGTATTCCACTGGTAACAGATACAGAAGTAATATGGTATTCGGATACATACAATTCTTTAACTACAAGTACCACTCTATACCAGCAAAGGCGATCCGGCGCGATGCTATGTATAAACCGTGCTCTTTCAAGTTGGTATCGTAGCATTTTCGGCCGCATCATCACTTATTTACTATTAGGTGAGATCGCAGTCAGGTACAGTAGAAAAAACTTAAGTTTTTAATCCAACTATGAAACTATAGTAAGTATAAAAGACTAGCTGTTGCTCGTCCGCTTGAATTTCGGTTTTTCACTAATCCAGTGGAAACGATGGATTTTTTCGGGATAAAAAGTGGCCTATGTGTTAATGCGGGTAATATTTTACTGAAAATTCATAGGAGCCAATATTCAGGCCTATATGAAATAAACAAACCATCGCCAGCTCAATAACACGTGGTCTCATAATGAGAATGGTACTGGCCACGCTGACCACTTGTTATTGAGAATTGCAGGCTTCGGATAATATTCTTAATCATCATGATAATATACGATATTTCATTGCCTTTATTATTCAAAAAATAGTATACTTACCGCAACTTTTTAAAAACATTTAAAAGCCAAAGCGAACACTCTAATCTGTGCTGACAACAACTAACATTCCGAAATTGAAAGAAGCATCATAATTATCTAATTAGAATTAAAGCACGGTTTTCAGAATACAATGAAAACTTAAATCATAGATAGAGGATTGAAAATACATACTTTTTCATGACGAAAACACCCATTTTTGAAGAATGGTCCAAGACAGGGCGCTCTACTCTCGAAGAACCTCTACGACACTCGAATGAGAATAACTGACCAAAGAACCGTGTTTGCTCCAGGTTATATCCATACATACTGAATGAGGATCCCGATACGAAAACATGGAGCGCCCACGCCAGAACGAACCTTATGAGTAAGGGATAAATATCAAGCCACCGGCGATCCAGATAAATAAAACATGCGTGTCGCTGATACCTACGCAAGTTATTGCATTTTAATATGACATACATCGGAGAACTGTTATCCTTACCTACTGTTTACGGAGAAAAACTTACCAATAAGTGGCAGTATTGTCACGGAATACATAATAGTTGAGATAATAGTACCTAACGGTACAGAAGGCTCGCTCGCTCAAATAGTGACTCAAGCGCTGACACAAAAAGTGCAATTCAATTCGCAATAGCGCCTGGCCCCGCCTGCGCAAACAACACGCAACAAACGCAAAGTTGTGGTCTCTTTCTGTCGCGTTACTTTATCTCATTCGACGTATTAAGGTTGCCTCGCACGCAGCGCGTGAAATAGATCGTACAATAACTAACGCGAGCAAAGTAGCCGGCCTGCGGCGGCCGATCGATTCTCGCGCTTCAGAGCTACGATGCCACAGACAGACACACACAACGACATCGACGTCAAACTTATAACACCCCTCTTTGATTCGGAAACTTTGAAAAGATCTTCAAAAAAATAAGTTAAAAGGCTTTGTACGCGTCCCGTTAGTTTTTCCGGAATAATTTGCCGTTAAACGAAACAATGTATAAAATCAATTCATTTTCTTCAAATAAATTGGAGTAATATTAATCATAAAACAAACTAATTTAATCCTCTTTATTGAAGATGATCAAATTAGTGATCCGATAGAAGCTTTACTTGACATCAGGAATTCAGAACTGAACAGTACTTAAATATATATTTCCTGTAAATCAAAGAAATGTGATCATCTAATAATTCTAAGACGTAATTTATAAAAGGTGTCACCTACGTCAGTTCAGTATTTCAATTCATCAAAGCCTTCGCCGGAATCAAACCAGGGTCTGCTTGTTATTCTAAAGCGAATTTAGAGGCGACCGGATTTTTGCTGGAATTGATTTTTATTTAACCTCCACAATTTAGCATTACCTAGATATAATTAATTACTTAAACACTAAATCTAGATAAACTCTGAGCAGTTTTGCTTACATCATTCAGCATAGGCAATGAATTTTCTCTTTCTGTGAATTGAGTTTTTTGTGTGTTAATCAAGGTCAAAAAGAAATCTAACAAGTCTTCGCGGACTGTAGATTTGCAGCTTATAATAAAAATACTAACATTAAAGCATACAAGGAAAAACTGGTATATTAAACGACAGGTTTAAGAACTGCAAAGAGTTACCATAAAGGTTGGTCTATGCTAGACGAACCGAGAACGGCTCCGCTTTTGCTTCGCTCGTGCTGGGTTCGTCTAGCGTAGACCCTCCTTTAGAGATGCAAATAGGTAATATTAAAGCATACCCGTAATTTTCGGAGTTCTTTATGCTGCCGTCGCCACTGGACTCGTCCGAGTACTCGAAAGAGACATTATCCACCATTGTACCGTATAAGAGCATTATCCATCAAAATGCAAAACACACATTGTCGAATGCACCTTTCACCATTGGAACACGTGTCGTTCCATCGCGTATTTTGACAAAACACGTGAACGCATCGAAACATTCTGCACCACACTTTAAACACATTTTTCTCCTATAACATCAGATAGTTTTAAATCGCGAACGTCGAGCACATCGGCCGGTGTATCATGAATGAATGCGAATTAATGATACCCACGAGTACTTACATCGCGGAATAAACTAGTTGACCCCAAATTGCGGCCATCAATCAACAGAGATAAGATTAATAAAACAAACATATCAACGACTCCCTTACACGGGTGGATTCAGAATATTTTATAATCAATTCAAATATACGAAGAACACCTCGTTGAAGCGAAAGTGATAACAGTAAACTGTAAAGAAGTACAAGATAAAACACGAACTCTTTCGAAACTTCCGATAGAGGTGAATATTCCAAACATTTTTCCGCTACACACTGATACGTAAACCGTACAGATAAATTTATTTTCGAAGATAGAAAGTATGGTGTTTTAAATAATACGCTTGGAGCCACTCTCACAGAGGTTGCGTTCCGTCCGCGGTCGAGAGAACAACTGTTGATAGGAATGGCTATGTAGATACAGCGAGTATTGATTGTGTATCGAATACGCCGCAATTTATCGCCACGAACGATAAGATAGCAAAAATCTAACAGAGCCGTAGCAGAATTACACGCTTCGACATACAAGAAGGGAATCGGAAAAGTATTCCGGAACATAACGCACGTGATACTGGTGACCTTTCCGGAAGCGAGTTCATCGAACTTATGAGTTATGACGCCTCACCGACTTAGAATCGAGAACGAGTGAAATAGCAAAGATGCCACCGGACTGCAGTTTAATTGACAAAAAAGAGAGTGGGAATAACAGCCGTACGATTGGTTGAAGACGTAAATCGGCATTCACCTTCGTCTAGCCGCATAAGAAACAACGGTACAAGATTACTAGACTATGGCAGCCTTAGTCTTGGATCGGTACATGTAACATATGTTTGTAGAAGGAGAGTATAATGAGGTCGTTTATAAACACCAAGAACAGAACTGGAACAATGGACGTGCAAACAAGGAACAACACAGGATTCAATATTGGTGTTATTATGTACTTTACTTACTATCTGAATCTCACAATTTTGTTTGCGTGATAAAATATATATTTTGTAAGTTTTCAGAAAATCTTACTTGATTTTATTTAACGAAGGTGTTAGCTGTTATCTGCTTTCGGAATTTAAATACGTAAACGTAGAGTTTTCTTACTAGGTAGGTAGAGTCAATATTCGTCATTTTACTCTAAAATAAAACTAGGATTTCCGAAAATCAGAGAAGTTAATTTGTAACAATGTCCCACCAAAATGTTCAACAGATATAATTTAATGTATAGTATAGATAACTATTAACTTTATGATGATAAATAACTTATTAATCATAGTTGCGAAACTTCGGTAGTCGACCTTGATGATTCTCTATTATTTTTATATTTTATCGACACAGGTGATAGCGTTAAGTGTATGTTATTATCGTCGTTATTATCTTCTGATGTAACTAAAGATACCTAAATATAGATAATCACGTTTCATCACGGTTTAACGTCGAATTAAATTTTAACAATTTTCCGTGATTAACTTGTTTTATTATTATTAGTCGCTTAAAACCATGAGTGAAGAGTTAATGCTGCTTCAATAATGTAGACAATTTTAGTTGTACACTCCTTTCGTATAGTTTAGCTTAAACAATTAACTTAAATAACAATTATCGAATAGATTAGGAATTGTAATAAAAATAACTATACTAACTTGATAATTTTTCTTATTATTGATTTTCTTTAGAAAATAATCATTTAAAGGACTGTCTCTATGTATAACTTAGGAATTTTATAATCATCATTCATCAATGTTTTTTAAAAAATTCTGTCTTTCTACTTCAAATACAACCAATTATATTATGGCATATGTGATATATATACGATAAAGGGGCAGGAACATCAACATTATCAGTGGTGATTGGACAAATGGATAGTGGCAGCTCGCATCTAATGCACCTACTTTACTCGTATGCAGTATAGACTACAATACACTTGATATTCTGACGAGCTACCTATTCTGTTACACGCTGATTAAGATTAATTGCTGCGAACGTTCCACTGTAATAATTAGCTGTATATATTTATATTACAAGTAATATTTATAATCATAATGAATATGCACCGTTTTTACCGTTTTGTGAAAAGTTATACACTTTGTTATTTATGTATGGTCAGGTTCAAAAATGCATATAGAATTTGCAAACAAAATCCCTTGCCTCGGTCATTTAGTTCATAGTAATACTTTGAACCTATAAAAGCTGTTAAGTCAAGGTTGCTAAGGTTGATAGTCTGGTAATATGCGGTTACTTGCATACCTACCGTTTCAGCCTTTACTGATGCCGACTGTACAGTAAGGGGTTTTAAACTCATCTAATCTGCTAGTCTCTGATCTCTGATATTCAATAAACATACTAAAAAATTTCAATCCACAAACACGCGCCCCACTGTCAAAATCACTTATGTTTCATACGATATCAACAAATGGGAAGGCACTGGCCCCTAAGATACGGGCTTTCCTAGTCTAGGGTTCAGGAGTCCAACGAACAATGTACCTACTCGTAATTTGAGTTTTTTTTTTTTCAAATAACTGTTTATGAGGTAATTTATTTATTCATATGGAGGCTCAGACTACATTAAATAAAGTATGGTATGGAGGTTGACAGAGTGGGGCGCGTCTTCGTGGATTGAAATGGTTACACACGTGTACAATGTACTATAATTTACAATTTATCCGGTAACAAAAGTAAACTATAACGTAACACTATAACTGCATCATTGCACACAATATCCAGAGCAAACTACAGACTTCCTTCCGCAGCGACGCGCTAGGGAGAATAACGACTTTCATAAAACTCTTGTGATTATAACACAGACTATTTTACGATATTACGATTACCTATTCTACGATAAGTAACCTGAAGATATGGTCATCTGAACATTTTACGCATACCTTCTTCAAACAAGAAACAAGTTGCGCAGTCTGTCAAAATTTCCTACTAATAAGTACGCCACAATTTGGCGGAAACCGTCTCCATGGAAACGTGCATGCGGACTATTGACAAGTGTAGGTACTAATCTGTGGCAGAGACCGTGGTCTATAGACAATGCTTTGGTCTTCTTACTACTGACGCTGCTGGTGTCAAAACATTTTTGACACCGGTTAACTGGCGACACTTTCTCGCGGTCCGCCACGTCCAGGGTACCTATAGGTCTATTCTTCTACTTCAAATATCAGTGATGATGAACCTCGGAGTATAATTACGAGTACAATATGTGTACTCCTCAGAAAGCAGCAATGTAAGAGTATTAGCTCTTTTCCAAAATCATTTAAACCATTTTTGGCGTAAATATTACTCATTGATATAATATCTATAATAGTATTATAATTATACTATTTTATACGCGTGCCAGTATAGTAGTTAAATTAATAATAGTTAAAAAAAAATTGTTTTATTAAATTAGTTCTATTAGGTAGAGCTTGAAAGTAAGTTACCACAGAGTAATATTTAAACATAAGTATGAGGTGCTTTATAATATATCTAACTCACTTGATCATAAAATCTGTGCTTGATCATCATTTCTTATAAATGAAGATGTAGGTATTAAGAACGGTACTAACCAATAACATAGTTATTAGCAATATAAGCAAACAGCTATGAATTATGTGATAATGTTATAATAACACGCTGTAAATTGACGTCAATGTGTGTCTATCTAAAGTGCTTCAGGTATAACTTCAGTAATAAATCTAGGCATCTCATGAATAATCAATCATAATTCAATAAAGCAAATGCCCAAGACTACAAAAGCACAGAGGTAAGTTTTTATTTTTGATATACTCGTAGTGTATCTTTTATCTTTCTTTTTTAAAAATATGTATATTTTAGAGCAAAATGCTGCCTTTCCAAAGACATCAAGATAAATGGATAAATCATAATAATATTATATGATAGAGAAAATAACAAAATAATCTAAAATAGGTCGGAGGTATTCTAGGCCATTATATAATTTTATTAACTAACTATTTATATTTTAATTAGGTATTATATACCTAAAAAAAAACCAAAAATATTAAAAAATAACTCGATTGCATAATTTTTCCAGTTCATTTGTTTTCAGAACAAGTTCTCGTGAATATTTTTAAACTCAAGCGAAGAACGATTAACGCAAGGAACTGATAAATAGCTGGTTTCCATCACCTATTTTTTGTTCTTTCAACTGTTTACTGGGTACGTCTCTCTGCTGGTTATTTTACGTAGGTACGGTCAACTCCAAAAATCCATTCATAGCTTCAAGGCTAAAGCTGTGTCCAAGTATTGTCATAAACTGTCAACAAAATCAACCTTAAGGCTTAAGATTGCTACGTAATACTCATACAGCCTGGCCGAGTGCATGCCAAGGATCTTGTTTGCAAATTCTATATGGACTTTTGACTTTAGCTGTACATCTGTTTTGTCCTCGGATTACTGTGTGTCTGGTGAGTTGTTACTTGTTACTGACGGTAGCGTAAAATCGAATTTACGAATACATAAATAATGTGCTTTAATCAATCAATCGGAATAGGTATAGTTAGGTATCGACTGTATGATGTATCGCCTGTTTTACAGGCTAAGGTATCGAGGAAGGATTTGTTGGTCGCTGCACGGGGGGACAATAAAATGAGGAAATACGGTCTGCCGTAAATACCGTAAGCGCAACAGAGAGCGCCATTGTATTACCCCACGTGCTGTGTAGCAACCAGTATCATAAAAGATTCCTACCATAGGTGGGAGCAATGGGTGTATACTGTATAAGGATATTGCTTCCTAAGGAAATGATGAGACAAGATAACTTTCGAAATATTGGTGAATTATTTATTTTTGCAATACATACCTATTATCTACCTAAAATTAATCGTAGAAAACATATACATTAAATGCATGTAAAAGAGAGCAAATTAAACTAACAAGCGAAGATAAAGCCGGTATATGAAAAGACCAATAATAATATAGAACTCGATTAATATTTTCTTAGTGTTCGACTTCATTAATAAAAAGCACGTTTTGTTTTAGCAAGAATTAAAATTAATAATTTTATGGACGGAACATCCTATAATAGGTATCCTAAATGGCATGAGTTATGACTCATGCCATTCAGGATACCTATTAAAGACCACTAAACCTGTTCGCGCTCCTCACTAGATTCAATAAACACCTGATAGCTAATTTTAAAGACAACTAATCTCGTGGTTCTTGTTGGAGAGTGTGAATTGATGAATATAGACAATAACTTTATGAGTCATGATAAAAATGCACGATTCAAAATTTCGGAGATGAATTTTATGAGTTCATGATAAAAAATTAAAAATCAAATTAAAAGTCTAAATCTGAGAGCTAAAATCGACTACTTATAGCTCTTTCAAAAACAAAAACTCCTTCATCAAATCGGAAAACAGGTTTGAGTTTGCATCGGAAAGAACTGGCGTGAAACAAGCTTAAGTACCTATTTTTTTTTCAGAATTAATTTTAAGATTTATAATTTTTATATGGAGTAGAAACTGTCCCCGCGGAAACGCGAGTACGAACTGTAACATAACTGTGGCATAGACGGTAGACCGCGGTCCATAGATGATACTGCGGTCGGCTTACTACTGACGCTGCTGGTGTCAAAACCAACATTTTTGACACCAGTAAACTGGCGAAAGTTTTCCGCACGGTCCGCCCTATCCTGAGAATATGTCTATTAGCTAGGTTTAAAGATTACTCACTTGTCATGTTTGGACCGCGAGTGCGGCTCGAGTTGCAGCGGGGTGGCGGGCGCGGAGCGAGGCGCCCCGCACCCGCCACCCGCCGCGCCCGACCCGAAGTTCCCAGTTGACCTGAAACAAGCACACAAACAGAATTATCACACGAATACACCCCACTATTGCCACCCCACTATAAATAGATCTCGTGGCATAAAGCGGCGTCTTCACAATGGCTTGTGATGGGCCATGCTTGGCAACGCACAACTGTAGGCCACGATCACTTGGTGTTCACACAATGGCGCATGGCTCATTGCTGCCCGGTGAGGCACTTGCGATGGACGTGGAAGTAGTTACGGCCGCGGCTATTTATTTTCAATATAATTCTTTGTTGAGATTATTTTAAATATTTATACAATGTTAACTAGTAATTTTTAATATATTTTGTAAAAAAATATCGCCAAAAGAGTGCACTACCGTATCAGCGGTCGGTTACGAACAAGCAATGGGCTATTGTGCGAACACCACCGACCACGCAACTTTACGATTCCTTTGAAGTGTGCGCCAAAAACCGACAACTTCCCGATCGCGCGCCATCGTTGACCATTGTCCGCCATTGCATACCATTTCCCTCTGTACACAATGGCGATGGCCTGCAGTGGGCCAGCATACGCCATTATGTAGACCAGTCTTTCCCAAAGTGGGCGATAACGCCCCCTTGTGGGCGCTGCAGGTCTCAAGGGGGGCGGTAAGAGACCCAGAAAGAAAATGGGGGCGTTGTGTCGAGGCGGGGGGGTGATTTGTAATTTTATTTAGCTAGTAGGCCTCTTAAACAACCTCTTAACTGCAAGAGCTCTCGACTCTCAACAACAACTTGTGAACATCAACTAATATGAATTAAAAGATTGCTCAAACTCGATTCTATATTTCTCTCCGCGTAGTTCATATATCTGTCATATTTTATTGAATATAGAAAAAATGAATCATCATGTCAATCGGTCGCTCCGTTTCGTAATGAAAGTAGACACAAATAAAAAGGCAACAGACACACTTTCGCATTTTAATAGTTATTAGTACTCGTAGATATCTATCATGTTTTAACAAGTTTTTGTTAAATAACCCGAATTGTGCATTCCTGTAGCAGTCGGATGATTCATTGAATACTTGTTCGGACTTGTTGAGTACGATTGAGCGTCGAATGAGATTAACGAGTTTATGCATGTTTGTTTTATTCCTGTCGGTGCGTGCTGCTTAAGCATTTCTATATAAACAATGTAATATTTATTTTATTTTCATTTGTGGTCTCGCGCGTAATAGATGAGCACTACTTACACCTCCTCTACACTACTCGCGAAGTTGAACGTATTTCTCATTGCAAAACAATGTCGGAAGTAAAAAAGAAGAGACGGCAATACTGTGCGGAATATATTAAATTCGGATTTATTGAAAATCCCACAAACCCATCGTCGCCTTTGTGTCTTCTATGTCTAAAAACATTTTCGAATGAAGCAATGAAGCCTGCGAGGCTGCAAGATCATTTGAATAAAATGCATCCAGATAAGAAAGACAAGAATGTAGCATATTTTCAAGACCTAGAGAAGAAGCATAATACACAGCCAAGTGTAGCAAAACTATTTTCGGCGGCTGCTAAGCAAGATGACGACGGACTTCGAGCTTCGTACAATATCTCTTTGTTAATTGCTCAAAAAGGCAAACCACATAACATCGGAGAAGAGTTAATATTGCCAGCAATAAATGAAGTAATAACTACTGTGCTTCATAAACCGGCCGCAGATATTATCCGAAAAATTCCTTTGAGTAATAATTCTGTGCAAAGACGAATTGATGAAATGGCTGAAAACATTGAAGAATCATTGTGCGATCACCTGAGGACAAGTCAATTCTCAATTCAGCTCGATGAGTCCACTTTACCAACTAATGAAGCATTGTTGTTGTCTTACGTGAGGTTTATTAAAGATGAGAAAATATGTGAAGAACTATTATTTGCTAGAAATTTAGAGACCGATACAAAAGGTGAAACCATATTCAATACATTGGAAAAGTTTTGCGATGAGAAAGAGATTCCTTTGAAAAATATTATTTCAGTTGCTACGGATGGCGCTCCGGCTATGACAGGGTGCCATAAAGGCTTCATAGCGTACTTAAAAAATAAAATTCCAGATGTCCTTGGTGTACATTGCGTTATTCATAGACAACATTTAGTTGCTAGAAACTTAAGTGAAAAACTATTTCAATCACTGCAATATGTCATCAAAGCAGTCAGTAAAATCCGCAACAGCTCTTTGAATGATAGATTATTTCATCAGCTTTGTGTTACTAATGACGAGGATTTCAACCGTTTGTTGTATCATACTGAAGTTCGTTGGCTATCAAGAGGCAATTGTCTGACTCGATTTTACAACCTGTTTGACTCTGTTATAGAGTTCTTGGAAACTAAAGATACAGAATTGCACGACAAGCTCATAACATCAAAAAATGATATAGCTTACATGACAGACCTGTATAAATTATTCAACGACATGAATCTCCAAATGCAAGGCGATAAACTAAATTTAATTAAAACAAAAAACGTCGTTGCTGCTTTCGCAGCCAAACTGCTTCTACACAAAAAGAATCTGGGCAGACGTGAGTTTCACAATTTTCCAAATTTATCAGTATCATGCAGTAACGACGAATTGTTTGCCTACTGCCAACATTTGGAAAACCTCCACATTGACTTCACCGAACGATACCAGGACATTTTGAACTTGGAAATACCAGACTGGGTGTTGGATCCGTTTTCAAATGTCAACACAGCAATGTCACCTCAGCTGGAAGAAGAACTTATAGAATTGACAACAAACGAGGAAATAAAAATCAAGTTCAAAAATGGTTACCAAGAATTTTGGCTACAAAAACCGATCCCGCAATTGTACCCTGGATTGTGGTCAATCGTTCAACGATTCTTGATAGCATTCCCATCGTCATATTTGTGTGAACGTGGATTTAGTGCTGTGACAACATTGCTTACTAAAAAGCGAAATCGTTTGCTTGTTACCGAACGTGGCGACTTGCGACTGTTCTTGAGTAAATTGGAACCTGATATCAACAAACTTATTAAACAGCATCAGATTCATCCTTCACATTAGTTTTTATATAAGGATTGATTATTTTAGTTATATTTTTAATAAAAGATACTCTGTTTTAATACTATAAAGTTGCGTTTCAATAATCATTCTTATTGGCAGGTGGAGCCCGTAAGAGTTAACTTGAGACCTTAAGCGCCGTTGTATGTTACCTACTGCGCTCAGGTTTCAAGTTGCGGGTTATAGTAAAAGTTTCGTTTAGAATTCTCCGTTAATATACATATATAGGTCACAATAATTAATTAATTCAATTTGAAGTTATAGTGGTTTTTAAATAGGTGAAAAAATGGGGGCGCTAAAAAAATATTTATTCTCAAAGTGGGCAGTAGACAAAATAACTTTGGGAACCACTGATGTAGACGCTACATAAGAGGCTGAGCGGCTTGCAGTGAAAAGACTGACTTTGCTGCGGGCAGCCACGGGGCGAGGCGAATCCGTCGTTGTATCGCCCTACCCAAGAACACGAGTCAGTACCGAACGGGAGTCCTCCCGCGATTCGGCCCCCATAACCACGAGGTTCATTGGGCCATGGGTCGTGGGGGGTTGTCCCTATAGGTAGATCAATCCACCAAGACGATCCCCACTCCGTCATAACCGCTTATGTTTCTTGCGATTCATAAGGAGAGGAAGGAGTGGGACGCGTCTCCGTGTATTGAACTAAGAGTACCTGTACTCTGTAGTCTGTACCGCATTTCTTTAATATTTACAACGATTTGCATACCTCAACTAAATGGTGTAAGGCAACAAAATGAACTGAAAGAAAGCGGTTGGGCTCCCGAAAAGCTATCCCTCTTATTATAGGTATCGTTTTGAATTACATATCATATTGTATCGTGTTGACTGCAGTCTGTTATAACTAAGCAAATGCTGATTTAATAACAACTTCATGAGCAATTCTTATAAAGTAGGCATTTTTACCCAAACAAGTAAAACACTTACTCGTATCTTATATCACACTTCAACTCAATTTTGCATCAGGCTTCATGATATTATGAAAAATTATGAACATAATAAATCGACATAATATATTCACTTAGGAAAAGTAAGAATAAAATGATCACTTATTAAAGACTAAAGTTAAAAATAAAATTTAAAAAAGCAGTAAACAAAACGAAGAAAGAAGGATCAGATCGTCAGAAACGCGAAGCTACTTATACATATTTAAACTAGAATAACATGGCAAATAAACGGAGTTGAAAAGATAACAAACAAGGAGTCCTCGAGATAAGTACGAGTAACACAGATTGTATCCAAAAAAAATCAACAGTAGCATAGCAAAAACTCAAGGTTAAAAATTTTTAAAACATTAATATGCTCAATTTAATGCACGAGAAGTTTAAATCGCATTAAGTGAAGAACATTTAAATAAAGCTTTTAAATATTTAGGTATACGAGTATTATATTCTCACGGACGGAGTATTATATTCTGAACCGAATTTTCCGGATAACAAATAGGTATTACTGTTTCATAGAATTCCTTCTCAGAAGAACGTTGGGTCTGATAGAGTTTACACCTAATAAAGCCTAAGTCTTGTCTACAGGTCGAGATCGTTGAGGTAATTAAACGTAATTGCCCGACAATTTAACCTGTTAACAGAACACAGCAACGGCACATAATATGGAAAGGCCAAAGGTGAAGACTGTGATTTTATATTCCTCGAAAAGTGTTCTTAAGTATACGCGTATCTCATCAAAAATCTCAGACACAACAATGCATTAAAACCACTTATGCTGATACCACCGAAGCACTTGCACCGAAACGGCGCGAAAGATCTCCAGTTCAACAGCAAAATCCTGAGATTTGAGATTTTAGATCTGACTCTAAATCCTCTCCTTTATAACAAAGGAAGCCTTTTCCCAGCTGAGAAACAAGATTAAGGACATTTTGCTACGCCCTGGCTTTTTGACTATATTTTATATGTTATGTGGTCAGATATGCAAATTAAATAAATAAAAATAAAAAAAAAACATTTAGGCTGGCAACGAAAATGAATTAGTTTTCGATTGGATATCTTCATTATAGGGACGAGACATTTCTGGAAGTTTTCAAGTTACTTAAGTTAATTAGGGTTTTTTTAATTATTTAGGCAGCCATCGATATGGGAATATGTCCTTCAGTAACCTATTATAAACTGTGACATAATAATAAAATTAATCTCATAACTGCCAACAATTTTACCATAGCACAGAAACTAAAGGGTTACATTAAACTTAGGGCCTGTTTTACAATCACCAGATACACCTTATGTAACGAATATATTTGATGTTGTGACAATTTTTGTATTGGGAATCTGCCAAAGTGTCGAGTTTATTCGTTAGATACGTTTATCTGGCGGTTGTGGAACAGGCTGTTTAAGGCTGATTTTTCAATCGCCAGATAAACTATCTGAGAAATAAATTTGAAATATATGCCATACAAAATCTGTCAAAACGTCATATTTATTCCTTAGTCAATGTTTATCTGGCGATTGAAAAATCGGCCCTTAAAGTGATAAATGTACAGATTTTAAAAACTTCAGATATAATGTTTGCGAGTTACCATTAGAATTACAATTCGCTATTGCCTTTAAGTTTGTATAAGGAAAACAAGATTCCAAATAAGTAAGTACTTACGTGTTTGTTATTGACGAAAATGAATACTAATGCCGCATTATTTTCTAACTCACATACTTCACATTTTTAACAAACAGGTTCGTTTGTAACATGTATTACCCAAATTAATTTGGCTACCTTGACGACTAATCACAAGTTCGGTAAGTAAACGTTGTCATGGCTAAATTGATTTCCTTCACGTTTCTTCCAAAGTAATTTCGCTGAGTCTAACTGAGATATTGGATCGAGCTGGGACCCCCAACGAGGTCATCGTTGCGAACTACCAAGGGCACCCGAGGTTATCGTAATAAATATTTACGAGTATTTTGAGGAAAACAGATATCTGCATTTTTTCTGCCTTGGAACAAACAAATTTTCTGGAAATACTTAATCGTTTATTTTAAATCAATTTTATTCATGAATGATGGTAAAGAAGAATATCTGACACCCCAAGTAACATTTTTGGTTATAGAAAGGTTGTGAAAAGGTTCTAGAACCTTTGTATGACAATCCGATCGTAAGTCTTAGTAGGCACAACAACGTCACATTAACGTTATATTAACCTCCTGAGTGCCCACGGGCCCACGTCTCAGCACCTTTCTAAGAGCTACAGCAAAACCTATAGCTCAAATCCAGAACCTTTTGAGCTACTTACACAGAACCCAAATAGAACCTTTATAACTTTAATTTAACGTAAATATAACCTTGCAAGGCAGCTTTTGAGTTCTCAATTAGTCTTGGATTGAATTCTAGGACAACTTATAACATTTTGATAGATATGAATAAATGCCTTTCCAAAACCTTTGGGTTTTAAATTGATTCTGTGTTAGTTTTGATATAGAAATATTTAAATAAAATACATAATAATAATGGCGACATTCCCTGTTACTACACCAAGTTTCAAAATGGCTAGATAGGTGCTCATATAAAATAATAAGTAGCTTATTGTAGTCAGGAAAAAGTAAAAACATAATGCAACTGGCACTTTATCGTGAAACTTTAGGATAATAGTGCTATATACGAAACGGGCCTTTCGTAGGTTAAAAATTTTAAAGATAATTAATTAAATAATTACATTAAAAATCACAAATTTGTTAGTTTAGTGGTAAAACACATTAGAAATAAAACTTCTATATTTATATAAAACATGTTATATTAAAAATCACATAGCACATGCATATAATTCAACTATTTAAAATTAAAATGATTCTTTTTGGATCTTTTTTTTTATTTCATTAAAAAAATATGGCCGGCGTTTGGAAATTAGTAAAGAATTAAAATTAACCTTTTCAGAACTTTATTCAACAAAATTATCTTAATGTTTGCCAAAATATGAGCTACATATGTTGCCTTGAAGTTGCAAGGACAACTAAAAATGTTTGAGGATGCCTTTAAGGTTTTAAAATATTCTCTTGGGACTTAAATTATGCCTACAGGTCCTAAAAATAGCTTATTGGTTTGAGTTTTCACTACGCAGTCCTAATTTGTTTGCCTAGACAACTCAAATAGAGCGTAAAGGTTTTAAAAATTACTTTTGAGCAATTTCAACATTCCAATTCTTAATGGTTATATCAAAGTTAAAAAATAAACCTTGAGATCTCACTTGAGCATAATAGTAGCCTTTTCAGAACTTAATCAGGAGTCAACAACAACTATAAAATCCTAGGACTAAAAGCTCTTGAAACATAGGTCAAAATAACGTTAATTTAAACTCTTGCCATCTTCTCTAAGGTTGCAGTAATAAATAATTAGTTTTAGGACTTAGTAATCATTCTCAAGTACTTAATATGACCAAATAGCAAAGCATTAACCTTTTTACGACCCTTATAAAACCCAAAGGCATTTTTCACAACCTAGGTCCAAATTAAATGTTACTTGGGACGCCAGTAATATCTTTTCACACCGAAAATTTGTTTACAGAAAATTTATTTGGAAGCATAAAATCAGGAGATTATAATATTATCATAACTGTATAAACACTACATTTACGAACTACGAAGCAAATGTAAACACTGATACGTTGTTTTTTCCATAAAATTGTTTGTATGGAAAATCTACTTTTATTGAATCGTTAGCCTACTTCCAAGAAAGAAAACAAGACCGTCGATGAAATTCAATCTATTCATGTACTTTGAGGAATTTTCCTATAGACCCGTAGGCTTGAGAAATCCAGCTTCCATTACATAATGGTAGAAACTTGTTTCTTATAACAACATTTTGACAGGCCATATTCACGTGATCGACAATGCTACAAGTAGCCGTTGGCATGGTATCATGTCAGCATAGTTACCATGCTAGTTGCTAACCTGTGCAAAGAAACACAAAAGAAAGGATTTTTGCCCCCGTTTCCTTAGTTAATATCCCAGTCAGGGTTGTCACTAACAAACTGAACGAAACAGAATCAGCCCACAGTAGTGTCGTTAGGGAATACATTACAACTGAAATAAAACTCATTGTTATAAGTACGTTATAGATGCCGTTGTTTTAAAAACGAAGCACGAAGTGAGTATTGCTCGAATTAACGATATTCGAGATTATTTTGAAAACTAGAAGTTGATCAAATTATTATTCGCCTTCAGTCGAGAAAGTAATTTCAACTGGTTCACAATGAGATTGGTTGGAATACTGATGGTTTTATTCTTTAAAGTCTTAGAGATTGAAAACGTAAGTTTGTGTGTGTGTATCAAATAATAAATATCTATGAAACAAATGTGCCTGCCAAATTCTGTTTGCGTTTACACTATTCTTTCAGAGAATGCTTCCTATTTTTTACGATACGGAAACTCCTGCAACTGACAGAAATACAGAAAATGATTCTGTAAGTATAATGGACGTATCTAAGGAGAAAGAAATAATACCTAAAGCATTGGACGATGAAGAGTATGAGCTCGAACAAACGAAAACTATCAATAATGGAAATACCAAAAAGGTAAGTATAGAAATTAACAAACATTACGAATCAACAATTAAGTAGATATCAGAAGTACTAGTTTTAGCAATTTCGAATTAACAATGAAGTTAAAAACAATAGGGGCAACAACAACCTAACAAGAATAACGGCCGATTTTTCTATCGCCAGATCGCCAGATAATAATCGTTAACTACAGAATAAATATGACATTTTGACAGAGTTTGTATAGCACGTATGTTTATTCCTCAGATAGTTTATCTGGCGATTGAAAAATAAGCCCTAAGAACAATATTTCAAGTTTCTAATATATGCAATATATTGATAATTTTAATTTTGCAGCCATGCGCTATCGTAGTGCTCTCCAACATTCAAAACCCGTCCATGCAGTCGCTATTGAGGAAGTATAGATATGACGCAAATGGTTAGAAAATCTTACCAAATAATTTATCGCTTCCTTGTTGATACTAGCTCTAGCTTTACTGATTAATTATTTAATTTTAGGTATACTGATACCAAGCAGCGTGAAGTACTTTATTAAATTACCCCAAGGTTCCAATTCTCAGTCTGTTCTCGTGCCACTGAATGACAAAGCGTTCTCGCCTTTAGGAGGGTTCGTAAGGTAAATAAGCACATAGCAGATGGTCCATTTAATAATAATAATCATAACTTGAATAAATAAATATTAGGGGTTTTTCTAACTACTCTTGGATTAAACTCTTAAACTGGAGGCTAAATATCTACTAATATGTATAACCAAATGGACTAATACTAATAATTGAGGAAGTTTTACACAACGAGCAATCTATACTCTATACTAATGTTATAAAGCTGAAGAATTTGTCTATTTGTTTGTTTGGCGCAACTCTCAGGAGTCAGGAGGAGTAAGGAGGTTATACTTAATTGAAAATTTATTTATCTACGCTCATTGCTTAAAGTTCGAATTATGAAATCAAAATGTGTCACATATTGACCTACTTTATTCACAGACTTCTATAATTACTAAAAAGTTATTCATTATAACATCGCTGTACTATGAAAATAACTCTAGATAGTCGAATAATTTCCATTACGATACTCGGCTCTGGGTTCCTGTATTTTTATGTGTTATCATCACAGACCAGGGAATAACTTTCTTTTCTCTGTAGTCGTCATAGCCAAAAGAGAGTGTAGAGCCAATCCTCAATTTTGATTTTTTATATATGAAGTCCACAGACAACATTTAGTTGGTAGTCATGGGATGGGCCATGATCGACCATAGACAACAATTAATTCACGGAAACAATAAATTTTCCCTGCCTTATATGACTGATTAAAAAGTGTGTTCATACAGAATATTGAAAAGAATTATGTATAATTTTTGATTATTTAATTATCCACTAAAAATATACTTTATCTGACTTGTACAAATATTTTTCTACTCTTTTTTGTTTCATGACTTTTTTACAGAATGTACAGTTTATAACTGAATTTTGGCGCCATACCTAACTTTTAACATTTCAATGTGTTATTTTTGTCATTTAGTCAAAACTTAGCGCGGAAAAATGTCTAGCAGTGAAACCTACTAAAGAAAATATAACTCCACCTGACATTTTAGTAATTGCAACAAAAATTACCCATAATCTTTTACCAACAAAGTGAAGGATTTACGACAAACGTTAGCAAGATTTTATGGTTTGGATTTATGATAATTTGAGCTTAGATAAAGTAGTGTATGAAACTCTACATAATTAGGTATTAAAACACTCGTGTGATACTATTAAAAAACTCGCCTGCAGCTCGTTTTTTAAACTCACACTCATGTTTTAATACCCCCCATTATGCATCCGTTTCATAAACTACTATTTTGCGTTGTATAGTCCGTTTATATAGCTATGACCAATAGAAGCAGAGTACCTATCAATGAAAAATGGTGCAAATTGCTCCTTTCGGGGAGCTTCCGGTGCGCACGCTGCAACATATTATATCAATGGCATAAACGGTTAAAGATACGCAAAAAGTATGTGGAATGGAATTGTTTTTCTTTAAAAGTTGTAAAAAAGGCCATGACACTACATGTCTATCTTTTAAGATTGACTCATAATGAGGGGAAAAGTAGAAATCGAAATTGCATGCGGGCGTCGCCGCGAGCAACAACTAGTACCTATACTTATAAATAATTATGTGCTTAGTCGTGACTGTGAGTCTCTTTATTTGTTGTGTTGTCTTTACCAGTTGTAATATCAGATAGGTATTGCAAAACGTAAATCATACGCAATTTCCGATATTTATCTTTATTGCTAATGCGGCTCTGGCGAAACGCCCACTTTGCAATAACTGTCTCTGTACAATCCTATTAGCTTTAGTATCTGGTTTAATGGATGTTATTATTTGCAGGTACTATAAAGAAGTTCCACCAATCCCGCACGCTTGGTGAATTATATTCAACCACCGATATGAATCTGAGAAGTGAGAATGAGCCCATCAGAACCTTTTACGTTAACCTTCTTCATACAAGAAAAAAAGTAGCGCCATTTGTCAAAATATCCGCTAATATGCCGCAACATGGCGGAAATCGTCCCTGTGGAAACTCGCGTGCGGACTAATAACAATCTTGGTCAATAGATAATATTGCAGTCGGCTTAAAACTGACGCTGCTGGTGTCAAAAATGTTTGCTTTTTTTTCTTTTCTTTCGCGCGGTCCATCAGCGGGTCCTGTGTAAACGTCTATTTATCCAACCCATCCTATATATGAACCTACTTCGGGACCACAGATAGCTTGAGCTATCTGTGTTCGGGACCTTACTATAATATGCTTTTCACTTTTCTATGCTTGTAACTTATCGAGTGTAATAATTAATATAATCAATTATTAACAAACGTGTGTAGGTATGTAATCAATGTATTTTTTATTTCCACTCTCAGATAACACTACTACTAAAAATAAGTATTTTACCAATTTCGCATGATTCGCAATCACGAATAATTTATTACTTAATGAGGATATATAGAACTAATATTTTCAATCTACCTATCCGTTTAATAGAGCAAGCAATTATTTGAGGTATTTTTTCAAAAAACTCTTTTTCGTGGAAAATCTCAGTGTAAATTTTTTTAATAACTTCATCATATCATAATACTAATGCGATAATAAACCACAGAATCTGCCAGATGGTACTGCGCAGAATCCTAAAGGAACATAAGGGATAAAGCCAAACAAACACAACACCTGATTAAACAATATGTTCTGCGTAATAACAACATATTGTGACCTCAAATGTAAACAAAACATGTTACCGTGTGCCAGGACTAAAATTTTGAATTCAAGGTTGAAAGAAGTCTGGTAACTTTTAATGTTTATAACCCACATTGCAACTTGAGACTAGCAAGTTTTACTTTATAATTACTTGTCTTCTATCTTAAATCTTCTATTATAAATATCATGATATCCATAGCTGAATTATGAAAATGGATATCTGTGAATTTAAAATAAATGACAAAGTAATAGGCCTACAGTCTACACCCTTAGAACTATCGACCTACAGAGTACAGATCTATTAGACCTTATAGGTGAATAAAGCCAAAAGATGACCTCGTCTTTGTCTGCCTATCAGTCAAATAAGAAAATGGTATAGGCGGGTTTAACTTTAAAGATACAAGATAAAATAATTGATATATTCTTAAAACCTAATATCTCAAAAATATTATTTTATTGAATATGAATATCACAAAAGTATCGTGAACTCAGTAGCTGCTCCACAGACTTACAAAATATGAGGCAACAGATGTCCACTCCCAGGCTATGACGCGAAACGCGATATTAAGAATGCATTTCTGTGAGAACTATACACTGCAGCTATTGCTTCTTCAAACTACAACGTAGGTTTCAAATTGCATTTTATTTGAGTACATAAGAAATATTTAAAAAGTATTATTAAGTGTATACCATTTAAACCTACGATATTTTCTTTATCTTCTACGGAACTATCATAAAAATATTAAAAGCTAATTTATTTTTTTCAATTATAAAAACTTCCTCCTTTTATTGGTCTGTGGGAATAACTAAAAGACACCTCATAGATTTTTTATGAACACATTCCATTCACTAGGTATAACAGCAATTATTTTTATGGACTTAAATATATTTCAAGATTGTTTTGGATTTATGCATATGCGAACTCAACGTGTTCTCCATACTTTACATTGCAGGATATATTTTATTATTGTTTGTGTTGAAATGCAATAAATAAGATAAATTCTTCGTCCGCCTATGGAGTTCAAGGCAAACAACGAACGATTACGAAACTATTGAATACGGCAATACTTACATACCTAATTGCCTACTTAGTCAACTTGCATAGAAATCGAACAACCATAAATTCCTATTTATGCGTTAATAAAATAAATATTCCCGACAGAGAAATAAAATTGAAAAGTCAAGTTGCTCACTAGTACCGATTTCTGACTACATCTAGGTAACGGTGCTTGTGACTGACTGATATTTAATTTATTTTGAGCAGAAACGACACGGCATTTGTTAAACCAAAACGAGCCCAAGATTCGACCCCCTGACGAAAATCAGAGACTCTAAACCTTACCTTTAGAGGCCTTGCTTACCTTCAGAGTGAGTATCCCCGTTCAGTTCAGAACACCAAATACCTCCACTGATTAAATTACCTAACTAGAAATTTCAGCTGAGCAATTTTGCTTGCATGAGGCCCGAGAGATATTTACACCCATAAGATGATCTACATAATCAATCTTTTCCTTCATAACTAAACATTTATTATAAGAGAGGTTGTCATCATGAAAAGCAAAGAAGATTACGAAGTGAAACATTTATAAAAAGTTAGCGATAACGTAAGAAATGTGTGGAACGTTCAAAACTAATACTATAGTAACAATCGACCGAACCGAAGGACTGACTGAAATGAGTTAGGAGTTACGAGTACATCATTCAATATCTTAAACGCATTTGGAATAAATTAAATTCGACACGGTTATGTAAACAATGCAAATTGATTTAATAACAAAGTTGTTTTGTACGTCATAGGTATTATCCTATGGTAAAAGGTTATAAATATATTAATTCAAAGCCCGTTTTAATTAGAAATAGGAAAATGTGTTTCTCCGACACCAAATACATATAAAAATCTCAATTGCAATATTATTGCAGTACTTACGCATATTTTGGTATATAGTTGAGTAGAGCGTTGCCAATAATTGCCATAATATGGCAATTATTGGCAATATTATATTATATAATGACTGGGCGGGCCTACAAATGTCTCTTCTCACGTTATTTCTCCAATCTATCAACCTATTTCCGAACTAAACCGTTAACCTGGGGCGATGACTTAAGATCAATAGAATGAAATAAAACTATCCAGATACAGTCGGCCATATGTAGCAAATACATCACCGTTCAAACTGAACACATTGGCAACAAGCCAACTTCCTTACGCGTAGCGGATCCACTAAAACGGGAAGAGTACAAGCGAAGCAATTTAAGATCGCACGATGTTAGCTAATGTTTAATTCACCCGGGGACCATAACGACGTAGGAGTTTTAAGTAAAACCCTTGTACGACAAACTGTTCGATAAAATTGTCACGAACTGTGCGATGAGGAAGAAATGAAAGACAAAAATACATGAATATGTACAGATAATTTAAGGCAGGTACTTAAAGATAGATATTTCAATCCACGAAAACGCGCCCCACTCTGTCAAAATCGCTAATGTTGCCTTCGATTCGTATGAAGTTTGACAGAGTGGGGCGCGTCATAGAGGATTGAAATATAGCTATAAATGGAAAGTATACGAGTTTGACCAACAGGCCTCTTAATTACCAAAGTATGTAGCCAAAGGTTTGCGACAGGCATGTACATCTTGCATTGTTGCCGTCAAACGTCAAAGAAAACATTTCACAAAAGTGACGTTCGACTTGACAGTTACCTCGGCAGGCGGCAGCTCAGCTCTTCCAATGTGTGGCAGATAGGTCAGGAGTAGGCGTAGAGGGAACTAAATCCCACTTCTGACATCAGATGTTAGGTCTCAAGGTTGGCCAAATAGAGACACACTTGGCTTAATTTCACGTCCAGGGGCCCTATACCACCATCTCTTATAGCAGTAATGCTGCAGTATTGTTTTGACATTTCCTTAGGGTATATATTGTTTTGACATTTCCATAGGGCCCCTGAACCCTAAAAGGGGCCTTAAATGCAGCCGCAGCAGCATTTCGAGGAAGATTTGACTCGAAAATGCAAACTGATTTAACGGCGTAGAAGCCGTATTTACGCGATCTTTAGTGAAGTTTTGTTTAAAAACTATAAAGACAATGACTTTTAAATTTAAACGTCATGTATTTTGGGTCTTTAATCTAAAATCGTTGAGAAGCAGAAACACGATTAGATAAAATTTCCTCGATAGAAAGTTCTCCCAAAAGTTGCTCTACAATCTCAGTTTTTCTCGTTTTTATCGGAAACTGAAAAGGATGTAATTGTAATTTTTGTTTAAATGTGTCGGTAATAATTATATCTAAAAACGTTGAGAAACAGATTTTTGATAACTGGCTTAGTTTTTGAGTAATTAGGTAAAAGGTCGTTTTTCTGTCATATTCTTCCGCGACGCTGCATGTCGCACCCATCAACGTATCCGTGAGAGTGACAAAGACAAAAATAAATTCAATAAATCCCCTTAAGATTAAAAATGGTACATACGACAATCTTGCTGATGATCTGCTGATTGCCGAATATTTTATGGAAAACAGGGCCATAGCCCATAACAGATCGGAAGATTTACGCCTGTCGCAAAGCTGTCGCAAAGCCGGCTTTCTTCCGGAAGACTATTGTGCCTGTGTGTCTTGTATAAAAAATATCCAAAGCATCTCGTCGACGAATATTACGATTATTGCGATACGTAACAACGTACTCGTGCGTAAATTACGAGTATTTAATACATCGCGACTCGTGAGTCGTGACGATTGTGCTCTGCGCCATAAGGCGTAGGCGTGTAGATGGCAATGACGTCGACACACCTATTCTATCATCTTAAAACACCTGTGGATGAGCCAATAGGATTATTTTACGTCAACCTTCTTCATACAAGAAAAGAGTAGCACCACTTTTCAAAATTTCCGCTAATACGCCGCAACATGGCGGAAATCGTCCCTGTGGAAACAAGGACTGTGTACTAATAACAAGTATAGGATCTCTGGCGTGGACCGCGGTCCATAGACAATACTACGGTCGGCTTACAACTGAAGCTTTTGGTGTCAAAGCTATTTTTTTTGACATTAGTAAACCGGCGGCATTTTCTTTTGCGCGGTCCGCCAGGTCCTTTGTTTCGTATAGCTCAACATATATACTCTAGACTCTTTTAACCTAGCTTTTACTACAGAACACGAATAGTACCTTTTTTTGCTTTACCCGTGTACCCCCTACTTATATAAATATCTCTATTGCAGTTGTTTCATTAATCAATGCTTTGTGCTCGTTTTCACCAACACTTAAAGAAACCTAAGCCTAATCGTCTAGGTGACAGTTTTCACTTACAACAACTGTCACCTAAGGGCTTAGGATGGGGCATAAGTGTCCCTTAAAAGTTAAAATATTGGTTAAAACGAGCATTGATTTCGTAAGACAAAGCATTGCTTTTAATGCGTTCAGACGATATTAATAAGTAAAGGCGTAGACTCTAGCTGCTTTTGAAGTTTTAAAGTATATCATTGAATATCATAATGTCTATCATGAAATGACGCATCGGAACGCAAGGAATAAGGAACCAGAAATAATGCCTTTAATCAATTCGGTTATCTTTTCGTCTGCGTTCGTTCGTTCAATTATGTTCTTTGGCTTAAGTGTATTTTTAATAAGGATTACTTGGACATATCTTCGCACTTATGTTATGTGCACTGTTAAGGACATTGAAGAAGTAAAAACACGAGTCAAGAGCAGAATTAAAAGTTAAACCCCTTAAAGGTTAAAACTGCCTTATTCCTGATTCTTTCTTGTTAATCGCCTGATCAGCTAACGACATTTTTTTATACGACACTATGAAAAAGATTTCAAAGAGTAGTGACTCAGATTATGCGAAGAATTTCCTTCAATTTGTGTAGGTTCCTATTTCGTGGCTGTATCATATAAATTTAACGTTATCATACGTGTCTCAGCATAAGCATGTAACCTTGGTTGCAGAGCTATGAATATTAATTTGATGTTTCATAATAGAGCAAAGGCGTCGAGGCGGGGACGTTGGGAAGTCAGCGTGGTCCTCAAACCTTAAGTACATAAATATTTTACCACTCGGTGATATCTTTATATCCAGTGAACCTTGGATAAAACAAGCTCAATTCCTGTTTAGAAAAAGAACTTGTTTATCCAATCGTTTATCGTTCGATATCGTTTTGTATCCCCGTTTAAACCCTCGTAAACTTAGTTTGAAGTCGGCTTGTAGTTATCATCATGTACATACTTCACAAATATCATATTGACCTTTTACAAGAGCCAGTACGTTAGGCCTTAAGTGATATAATAGTATGTTTCATTACAAGTGCGGAAAGGCTGTTATTGCAAAGAGTTCCGACAAATGTCTACCCGAGCCGAGGCGCAGCCGAAAGCGAGGGTTGACAGTCGGAACAAGTTGCAATAACGGTTCCGCACGTGTACTGAACGATTATTTTTAATACAGTTGCGAAAAAATGAAGCAATTTAATAAAATAATAAAAACTCAATAAACTTAACTAACTTAACATTTTCTGAAAAACTATTTGCTTTTTTCTCTTCTCTCCACGCAATAAATTCGTCGTAATTATGTAGATATGTAGCGACTTTTTGACTTTTCCGGTAAAATGTTCTCCGAAGCATTTTGTGCAACAAACAACTAAACTCGCAAAGAAAATTTCTGAAAAATGGCGCCAACCGTAGAATATAAGAAGTTTTTTTTTTCTTCACCCATTCTGGTGATTTTAAAAAAAAAATTTTGGTCATAGACTAAACAATATTCTGGTACGCAAAGGGAACTATGCCCATACAGCCAAGTCTTCAGTACAATTTTTTTTATTGATATGAAATGAAAATGAAATTTAATGAGATGAAATGAAACCTAACCAAACTCATTCAATCAAATCTGATATTGAAACAAATTAGTAGCTTCGTTTTAGAAATACGTATTTGCATGAATCATAAAAACTTCTATGAATTTTTTTAGTAAAAACTTTTTTTGGTTGGTTTTTCTTTTTAATAGACATTATTTTGACAGTTGGGAAAGATAACGCACGAGTTCGGGAAAGGTAAAAAAAAAGCACGAGTATGTAATAGCCCACATCCCGAACGCTATACGTCCCTGCAATACGCCACTTTTTGAGCAACTGTATTAAAAAGATATTTTCATTTGATTTGATTTTGATTTATCTTCCAAGCCAATAGCAAATTCTTTTCAGATTACAACAGTTCAAGACCTAGATATTCCTATACTTAATTATTATTGCATTATAATAACAATTCCTTCCAGAAACAACGTTATTCTTCAACAATGCTGCTGGAAGTAGTTTAAGAAACTCGGTGCGCCTTCGAGGATGTTCAGAATTGTATTTAAGACCATTGTTATTATTCAATGTTGCTGTTATCTGATCTAGTAAGCTCTGTATTTAATTATGATTATATGACCTTTTTATCGTTTCCCGGAATTATGGCCATTAAACATACAAGTAGCTTCTTCAAGATGATTATTAGGTACGCTTACATTTACTGATTGATCAAAGAAGATTCAGCCCCTTCGCACACGGCTCGTAAGCGTAAGCGTATCGTTATGACGCTACGCTTAACAGCATCCTGAAGATGATCGCTAGCAGGTTGGACTGCAGGTATGTGAGTCACAGATGCGCTATTTCAAATGGATTGGCTGGCAGTGATTTGCATATCTGTCTATAGTAAATAAAATAGATATTATAGGTTAAGTTTTATTTTGCATTCCATAATAGTAGTAGACTACTACTTAACATAGATTTAAGTTTTTCATGTACTTATTACTAACCAAATACTATGAGCCTTTTGTTGCTTTTAATAAACGATTTATTATTATTATAACAATATTACAATTACGCCTTCTACGATTCGCTGCAACACCGCTTCGTCTACCGGACATGTTGGAAAATGTTCGTGCTCGTACTGATCTCGTCGTACGCGAGGATTACGCTACGCATACGCTTACGAGCCGTTTGGGGCAAAGGGGCTTAGTTTGCTGCAATGTTATAAATAATAGGAATTTAACTTCTCAAATACGAAATCGTTCTTATTTGATGTTTAAAAAATCTTGGAACTGTTAATAAAACTATCAGCCAGTAACCAATAGAAACGACCCTTCCGGTCATTCTGTCGCTGACTTATTAACGATAATAATAATCATCTATCATTAATATTGCAATGTAGGATTCAAATATGATACTCCAGAGACTTGATCCTGTTGTTTTAGGTAAGAGATTTTAAATAACTTCTGCCCATTCGCGTGGATTTAAGTTTGTGAAAATTCCGCGCCAAACATGGTTCTAAGACCGTCTAGTCTTCACAATAGGAGACTCTTCAACGATTAATATTTATTAATCGTTGAATCGGAAGAAACAAACAGGTTTCAGTATTAGCCTCTAATACTAAAACCTATAACTTAAAAACTACTAGAAATATACGCACTTTAACTTACTTATATTTAGTCATTATTGTCTTGATTGCATCAGTGCTGCATAATTGACATCTCTTCCTAATTAACACAGCATTTGGGGCATGACATTGTGACACGTGCTTTAACAAACTACAAAGTCGACTAAAATAACTTAGCTAATACATTTGGCGAGAATACGCTAGAGAATCTCCCGATATGAATATTAATGTAAGAGGTGCTACATAATATATCATTGCACTTATAAAATTAAAAATGCTAAAGTTTACCTAGGCGTACGTGCGTGCGTAAAGAGTAGCGTATAGAGTACCTATCCCGATTTTGGCGGGATGTTTTTAAATCAGAATTAAATATCTGCGGGGGACAGCCTCAGTACCGCTTTTCGGGGATAACTCGTAGACTCACTCCACAGACTATTGACAGTTTCAACTTGAAAAACAATATTTTTCTAATGAATAAACTTTTATGATTTAGATTTCTATTCTTTTTTTAATTTTTTTCCGAAGTCGAATAAAATTTAACTATTTAACGATAGGGTAGACCGGAATCAAAGTATTAAATCTTTATCAATACCTTTTTTTATGTATATGGCTATTTTTGATATCACGTTTATATGTGATACGAATTATCACGTATAACCGTAATTTGAATTCAAATAAAAAGATATATTCAAATATATAGATAAGTATTTGAAAACTTCTGATTACATGCTTATTTTTAACTATGTCCCGCTTTCGAAGAAAAGAATCTCGATTTTTTCAAAAATCTGGAAACGCTGTATAGAACCTTGCATAAAAATCTCTGAAAGGACAAAAATATCTTGGCCTTACAACGTAACAGTTATTTTGGTAGTTCAGTTCAACATAAAGTGGGTCAGTGGCATATGGCAGGAATCTATCATACATAGGAGCTGTTGCGACATAATCTCCACCACGCGTTTTGTGAAACACGATATGCAAGGTTATAATATCTCTACCTTAGTAAAATATTTTTCAACACACTTGCTCATAAAGTGGCTCTTAATTCACCGCAATTAGGCACATAATGATACCTATAATCGCAAACTGACTTTTTCATTACTATTATTCACTAGTGAGTTATAAGTTTTTTTTTTTAATTTTATTGGTTGAGTCTCGGTAGCTCTATGGGTTGAGTTGCTTTGTTCTTAAAAAAGTTTCGATATATAAAAATCGTATTCAATATTACAAATAAATTAATGTAGGTACCTATTCCTTGCTCATTTCATGCAACTTCGTATTTAAATAGATTTAAATACGAAGTTACATATAATACTTTCCTGGCTGAGGAAAGTATTTCTGCTCTATATTTTTTGGCAAAAGAAAGTTAACGGTTAATTAAATCGTAGGTAAATAAGCACAATTGCAATTTGCGACCTGAATCGCTCATCCAATCTAATTTGAAGATAAGATGTCAACAGAACTCTAACAAATAGGAGTTCATGTTACAATGGTTTTTTTTTTAATTCTTAATTAATCATATCCTGGACTGAAATTTTTTAGGCAACCCACTTGCAATATATTTATTGACATATTTAATTGGATATAAAATAGTTTTCATCCAATAAAAAGCTCGGTGAAGGGATCTTTTGGAAGGGAGGGCTTTCATCACTAAAAAAGTACCAAAAAAAAAAAATTTGGCAACGCTGATTAAGACCAAAGTAAAACGAAATGTACAGTAGATATACATTTTGGTGCTGTTAATTAAATTATTCTATGACTCAGTTGTCGAAATACGCTCATTGAATGAAAAATTATTACTTTTATTACTATAAACTACTGTAATACTGCGAAATGTGTATTTGCTTGCAAGTTGGATGCCTTATAGACTAGCTATTTCACAAAAACTAAGTTAATGAGGGTTTAACTATCATATTATTATGACAATAATATAGTGTTGGAATTATACAGTCATATTAGCCAATAATATATGTCGACTGACGACTCTTTTTCTGAAGTTAGTAGATGAGAATTTCTTGTGGTAATATTTCTGTCAAAGTTAATCTGAGTTACTGGTGGTAAAGATGATAAGATATAATCGTATAATATATTATTATCTGACAAGTATTATTGCAGCGCTGATTCTTTAGTCATGTCATGTGATAAATATATTGTGGGGTTATACAATGTGCAATCAGAATAAATATTCACATTCATGGAGTTTACTCTCTCATTGAGATTTATAATTAAGTAAAACATAACAATTTTGTTGAGACTCATGCCATAATGAATTGTAATAAACTTATGCACACATATTCTGTATCTCAGTGCCTATCAAATAATGATAGTCGCTGAAAATGTTATTCTTATTTCATAAAATAAATTAATAAATAAATGTTTTTTTTTTATAGCAAACCAAATGCATAAGAAACATATGCCCGTGGCTATCATAAATCATTCTTTGATAGGCACCAAGTTACAAAATACATACCTACCATGATCCCAATTGGCCCCTGTTACATACATTGATATTGAACTAATTTAAGATTAAAGTTAAATAAAATTACTATGTAAACTAAACTGAATCCTTTTCTTAGGAACAAGACATTCACTTGATACTAAGCAATATGCCTGTCTATGTCAGATGCAGTGTCCTCATCCGATTTTTATAACAGGCTTAGTTTAATAATTAGGACAAGTTTTTCTGTTATATTTCTACGCAATGTTGCACATCGCATCCACCAATTTATTCTTAAGAGTGAAAAGGACAAAAATTACCATTAATGATACATCAGTTTTTAAATCTCAATATGCCGTAGATTTGCCAGCTGGTGGCTATTAAAAAAAATTGTAATACGCTACTTATACAGCAGAACAAATAACACTAAGGTGTACCCATGCAGTAGAACTCTGTAGGACAAGTCCTACCACCAGTAAGATACCTACCATCAGTAAGATACCTATATACTACCACAAGAATGCATTTCTAAGCAAGGAATTCATAATTCTGATATAAGCAACTTAATTACCAAGTTTTGCGTATGGTCAAAAGTCCTCTCGGCCTCTTCCTACCACCTGCATCAGTGATAACTGAAAATCGATCACTGAAACTCCTTTTCACTTCAGGCAGAACCCTGCTACTCGCTTCCCTTAACGACTTTCCAAGAAAGCTATTGTTTCTTCGAAACTCAAACTCATTGCGCCCACTTGGCTCAGTGTTTATGGAGTCTTTAAAAGGTGTGTTCCGTTTCTTCTTCTTTATATTGTAGCAATCTTCGGCCTCGCGACTTTTAGTGTATCCGTTTTCGCGATCATTGAAACCTTGCACGAAACAGATCATAATGTCATCAGGATATGATTCCTTCATTTAGAAGGTCATGCCCACTTTTCAACGGCAAAAAACTTGTTCAACGAAGCCACACACTATAGTTTCATCAGTCGATCGTACCACCTCAAGTCAAACTTTCTTTTAGCACACTTCAGTTCCACTTAAAACAGGTACTTTAATTTGACATCACTTTTTTTATTTACACGGTTTGCGAAGGGATTGTAACGACTTATCATAATATCAACTTTAAAATCCATTCCAAACAGAAAAAGTAGAAAATAAAGCTAATAATTTCGTAAAATCGTCTTTAGCCGCCACTTTGACAATCACAAAAATGACATTTTATTTCGTTCGGTAATCGCTCGGTATTTAAAAAGATAAGATTAACGTTCGAAAACACTTGTTACTCGTACAACTTGATCCAACTGTAGACGAATATATACTAAACTTGAAAGGACTAATCGCCGGACGCCGAATGGCCGACCGCGCGGAACGTGACGAAGTCGGCGAGCACACGCTTCCCCCGCCCTGCCTTTATTGAGTCCAATCACCACAATATACGGTCTACTCTATGATGTAGACTGACGGACGCGGTTTTCGTTCGGTTTGAAGTGACGGAAGCAACACCGATATGAACCCAAGGATAAGATAACTAATAAGGCGCGTGCGGACTAATAGTCCTCCACCGTCTGTCACCCTGCAGGAGGGTCCCGCACGAAGTTGCCAAGCTGGCGTGGACCTTGGTACCAATATTGAGGTCGGTTTTCTATTGACGCCGTTGGCGGTTGGAGTCAAAAGAAACACTATTGTCACCAGCAAGTGGCAATTACATTTTATGCGCGGTTCGCTGGGTCCTGTTTCTACTAGCTTTATTTCGCAGCTTTGCCTGCGCGAAGTTTCCTCCGAATCCTGCGGAAACCATACCAGGATAAAAAGCACCTTGTGTTATTCTCACAGATTGTAGTTAATCTATATTCGTTCCAAAATCCAAATAGCCAAATCGGTTGAAGCCCGGTTTCCACCGGGTCGGAGCGGAGCGGAGCTGTGTTTGAGTAACCAATCAGATTTAGTCATTTCGACATCTCTCCCCTCAGTTTGGGAGATGTCAAAATGACGCAATGGTCAAACACAGCTCCGCTCGGCTCCGCAAACGTAGTGATTAAGTAAGTATATACTCTTTGGGCTCCGCACCGGTGGAAACTCAATCGGCCGGCAGAGATGACTGATGAGGGAAAAACTAAGTTTTAACCACCTATCTGTACCTAGTATCTACCTACCAAGCTATACATAAGTAGGTTGAAAATTCGCGATTTGCCTTAAGTATATGTGCATTGTGGTTAGATAAATACTATCCGCGCCCGCGACTATATATACTTCGGGTTAAAATATTATGTAACTTGTTACAATAGTGCAATAATAAATTAATAAGTTGGTATGAACTAAGTAGATAACTCCTTATCCGGAAAAATCTTCTAAAGTACTTGAGTCTTGCACTTCTAAAGTACAAAAACATGCCTATTGCCTATTGCGATCAATAAAAACGGGAAAACTACGTTCAATAATGGGATCACCAGGGTTACCAAAGCCACATCACAGGGAACTGTTTAAGGTAAATACCACAAAAATGGGAAATGCTTTCCAAAAAACCAACTTCAAATGCCACTACAAAGAGTGAAATAATTTTTATTTAAATTTTAGGTACCTACACCAATTCGAAGTCGGGCAATGTTTCATACAATCCCTAATAGTCCTTCTTACTTACTTGATGTGCGAAGAAATGACGAAGTCATAGACAATCGCCCGACTTCGAATTGGTGTAGGTACCTAAAATTTAAATAAAAATTATTTCACTCTTTGTAGTGGCATTTGAAGTTGGTTTTTTGGAAAGCATTTCCCATTTTTATTTTATACTTTTTAGTGGAAAACAATAAAATGCACAAGGCGTTGTAAAAATATCCAAATTGCTTGAGGTGTGTTCATAAAATCTGAAGAGATACCTCAAATTCATCAGATCACTCAGATCCCATCATCAGACCCTGACTTGATGACTTTAGTCATCAAATCAGTATCTGCTAGCAAATGCACTAGTAACTATAAAAAATACCCAACTCGCTTCAAGTATACTAGCAAAATTTGAAGAGTTCCCTCGATTTCACCAAGATCCCATCATCAGACCCTGACTTTAGTCATCAAATCCGTATCTGCTAGCATATGCACCAGTAACTATAAAAAATACCCAACTCGCTTTAAGTATACTAACAAAATTTGAAGAGTTCCCTCGATTTCACCAAGATCCCATGATTAGATCCTGACCTGATGACCATAGAACAACTTGGAAAATATTACTCTTTCTAATAATACTCAAATAGTTACATGTGTCCATATAAAATTTGAAGAGTTCCCTCGATTTCTCCAGGATCCCATCATCAGATCCTGACCTGATTAAAATGGGACCATCTGGAAACAAAACCCTCTTAAACAAAAAAAGAATTTTTCAAATCGGTCCACGCGTCTTCGAGTAATCGGTGAACATACATAGAAAAAAAAAAAAAAAAAAGATTCCGACGAATTGAGAACCTCCTCCTTTTTTTGAAGTCGGTTAAAAAATACCTAGGCAGGTGTTTATATGAATTTCAAGTCGACTCGCAAGTCGCATCGCACAAACGAATCGAATTGGGTACCTAGGTAGGTATTTGACTCAAAATTTTTTAACCGACTTCAAAAAAGGAGGAGGTTCTCAATTCGTCGGAATCTTTTTTTTTATGTATGTTCATCAATTAGTGGATTACTCGAAGACGCGTAAACTGATTTGGAAATTCCTTTTTTTTGTTTGAAAGGGTATACTTCCGAGATGGTCCCATTTTTTTCAGGTCAGGGTCTGATGATGGGATCCTGGAGAAGTCGAGGGAACTCTTCAAATTTTGCAAATATACTTGAAGCGATTTAGGTATTTTTATAATTACTAGTGCATTTGCTTGCAGATGCTGACTTAATGACTATATTCATCAAGTCAGGTTCTGATGATAGGATCTCGGAAAAATTGAGAGAACTCTTCAGATTTTATAAGCACACTCCAAGCGATTTGGGCATTTTTTTCAATGCCCTGTGCATTTGTTGTTTTCCATTAAAAAGAACAAAAATAAAATGGAAAATTATTTTCAAAAAAACCGACTTCAAATGCCACTACAAAGAGTGAAATAATTTTTCAATGTAGGTACACCAATTCGAAGTCGGGCAATTCGTACAATCATAGTTCGAATTGGTGTACCTACATTGAAAAAATATTTCACTCTTTGTAGTGGCATTTGAAGTCGGTTTTTTTAAAAAGAATTTTCCATTTTATTATTACCTACTTTATTATAAACTAGTTGTTAGCGAACCGCAAAAGTAACTTTATTCGCTGCAGTTTGTAACATTTTAAAGGAGATGGTTCAGATTTCGTTCGGAGCGTCGGTCCGGTCCTTGTACAAGTAGAGAAATGAAACAAAAAAAATACTAAACCAGTTTTGATCATTCAAATCTGCGAATTTGTCGTAATTTCGGCGGTGTGATTATTTAATCTTTCCACGTTAACGTGAAATCAACGGGTCTGCCCGCGAAATTCAAAATTTTCGTGGTTTTTTGCAATTTGTACGCTAATTAAACATGATAGGCTTATGGCAATCAATTTGCGAGAATGGCAGTATCATCTTTACATGATTATATCAAAATCTTTGCATAAAAATGTGCATCCTAGGAAATTAGTCCGAGTATCGAGTTTTATGAGAGTATCTCACAAATCTTGGACTAATTTCTTTAACTCGACACTTTCGAGCAGAGATTTTTATATAAACACGTGAAGAAGATATTGGGATTATCGCAATTTGACGGCCATAAGCCTATTTTGTCTTATTAGCTTAAAAATCGCGAAAAACCACGAAAAATTTGAATTTCGCGGGCACAGCCGTGGTGTGCTCCTTAAGCAACACTAAACACGAGTGGGTAACAATGGCGGATTCATATTTTTTGACGTTTTCTGTCAAGTGTCAAATAATGGGAGGTCGTTGATGTGTCACATAGGTTATTTACTTGATTGATTAGTTAATATTATAGACCAAATAATATAATGAATGCCAAATCGCCAGAAAATCCACAAAAAAACACAAGAGATAGCATTCACGAGCACTTCACAACACCGCGGCAAACTCGGAATGAAAAGAAAACAGAAACACCATAGAGTTCATTGAATAATGCACTTGGCTGTCAGAAATGACATTTGATACATTTCGCGCCTCTATGGCTAAAGGTTGCCATCTTGAAAACGTATCGAAAACTTGAAATACATTTTATTTTATTTCTAGTTATTTGCTTTAATATTCTAAATTATTATATTTTTAATATAATCAATGTATTTTCCTCTATTCATGGTAGAGCGTACAAAGAGTACACCGAAGGTGAACCTTCTCCTTTTATTTAGTTAACGTGTAGTTAGTCTAATATTGGCGAAAAACTAAATAAAATGTGAATTTCGCGAGCTAGTAGGGCCGAAACGACACACCAAAACTAGACGACGAGAGTTAGAGCATTTTACTCGTATATTTCATTAGCAGTTAAATATACTTATGTAAAATAGAGTCTATGGAAGCAACATTGTATACTTTATTAGGTACTTACTTCAATATCTGACAAGTAAGTAATTTATGTAGGTACCTATGAGCTATGAATAAAATACAATACTTGCTGCATGATTATTATCCTCCATAAAATAATGAACCATAGGTCAATATTTTTATGATAGGTAGGTAGGTACGTAAGCACCTACAGGCCTAAGTGTAACTAAGTTCCTCACTTATTCTGCCTGATATTAGGTACCTACCTACTTAGGAAAAGATTCAAGGTTGGAAAATGAAAAGGTAGGCAGGAACTAGGAACTAGAAATTTAGGAAATTCCTAAATGAAACCACATGTAAGATAGAGAAGGGACATTTTGGCCTGAAAAAACTCGATTACCTATAGTTTCGGACTCAATTAAAACGAGTCTCAAAAAATTCGTATTAGGAACATTTTCCCGATGACTTCATGCTACGATACTAAAATCGTACTCCAAGCAGATATAAGCAGTAAATACCCCTAAAAAACAAAATACTTACGGAACTAAAAGTATCGAAGACTACTGAATGTACATGAGTCACAGATTTGTGGCTATACATAATATCTCAATATATTATTCAGCGCCCTACTTGTTTCTTATTGGAGGCTTCTTAGCTTCCCTTTTCAGTATATTTATAACGAGGCTACGTACCTTAGGCACGTCAGTAGCTTATACCTGCCAAAAGTAATTCTAACTTTAAAAGGCAAATCCTGAACATCTAAAACGTACGTATTAATTATTTGTACAATTTTTTCGTTCAAGGAGGGGGCACGGTTCAAGATTCTAATCGTAAAAATAAAGGTCCAAACAGCTATGACGTCAGTGATGGCGACAAGACATAATATTTTTAACTAAGGGCGTGGTGTATATATAGACATCACTGATGTCTATATACACCACGGACCACCACGTGTTTGGCAGTCGGCCCACAATATCATTGCAATGATTGTCTTGTCTGATGACAATGTTTAGCTCTTGACTTATAAATAAAAAAAAGTTAGGAAGAAAAGCGTACTCCTTATAAACCGTAATTTAATAATTTTAAAAAATCCTAAAATGTACAGGAAATTGTATAGGTAACTATACTAAACCATGATGACATTTTCCATATTTTTCTAGGTAACATTCAAAATAGTTTATCGACTAGAAAAAAAATCTAAATAACGACGAAGTTCTTGAAAGCAAACAATTTTGGAACGAGGCAAAAAGTTGGCTGTTCTAAATTCTGAATGATTTAAAACTAATCGATAGAATAAGTAGGTATAACAAAAGTCTTGTCAAAAAGAATAAAACAATGGAACAATTCAAATCCTTGAAATGAGTTCACTAGCAGCTTTCGAGAGATGTACATTTTCAGAGGAGCCGAAAAAACTTTTGTTCCAAAATGAATGCTCCTTTAGTTTCCACAGACCACATTTCTTAAAAACTGGGTCGTCATCAGCAATGGCTACTGCCCTTTGTAGGCCGAGATGAACATTTCTCCATCCTTCATCAAATCAGTATTCCCGCGTTCATCTGAACACGAGCTTCTATGGACACTAGATAGGTACCTATTGAATCGAGTGCGCGACATCAGGGAACCAATCAGCGTGCAAAGTTTATAAACGATTACGATAATATGAATACGTTTTTCTTACACAATCTAGGAATTGGACTGAGAACTATTACTTCACAGATCTTAGAATCTTTCCGAAGACCTTTCTTTAACAAGGAAATCTTTCAACATCTTTTTTGGATAGAAAATCCATCTTATTAGCATGTTATGTTATACTACAGGGCTGTGGGTCAGTTAATATCCGACACACGAACATTTAGCCCGATTCGATCATCCATGAATAGGTGTTCAGTCAACCGTCGTTTTGTAGGTGTCGGTGCAGATGGCCCGTGCGCGGTGCAGCAATACTATGGCGACATTTGTATAAAACACTTAACCCTCTTACAAATAAACGTGGAAAAAAGGTGGAATTGTTATCAATGATATATAATATATAAAAAGGAGATTGTTTTGTCTTTTTCCATCAAATTTCAAACGCTGATGACAGTGAAGGACAAAACAGAGTATAACTTTTCCACTGCTATTCCATGTTTATTTGTTAGGCGGTAGGAACGTACATTTTACAACGATAACACGGCCTAGTTTTTAGATTGAAAAACGATCCAGTTTTCTCGTTCTCGTTGTAAGAGTTATAAGGAAAACGTTATGGCGACCCTAAAGCCCGGTTAAACCGTCATACTTACTTATATTATATGTAAACTTACTTAAAATTTTAGCATAAACTACTATTTTATTTTAACTGATATTAAAAATAATGGTTTTCAAAGGAGAAGGTAGGTGAAAACCAGAAATTCGCAGGGAAGGTGCGTGAATTTCGGGTTTTCACAAATCTCGCGGGAAACATGTATTTTTTAATAATAATAATAATAATGATTTATTTTCAGACATTAAATCCATTAGTTGTTAGTAACAAGTTTTCTTATAACCTATGTTAGTAATTAATTTAAATAGAAATAATTAATGTCACAAAAGTAAAATTTCCAATGTCAAATACATAATAAAATTGTGTTCAGTTCAAAAAGCGGCTTGGACCCTTCCGCATATGCATAGCAACCCAATGCCTCAAGAAGGGGTTCTCCCACTTCTCTATCAATGTTCTCAGAATACCATTGGAACTGCCGCGCAATCTACTCATCACAGATGCAGCTCTTTTCCTCATTATGGCATGGAAGTCATCAGTGTGAGCTTCTGCAAACATCTGTGACGCACTGCACCAGCGCGGCAGCCCCATCAGCACTCTGAAGCCATTGTTATATTGTACTCGTAGGTCGTTGTAGGCCCTCTGCGTATACGTCACCCAAAGGCTGCAAGTGTAAAAAGTTTGGCAATATGCTTTAAAAAGAGTTAGCTTTACTTCTCTGTTGCAACGAGCAAACCTACGGGATAACATATTACATCGGACCGCCAACGCCCTACGCTCCCTCTCTATATCCTCACCATCGGTCATATCCTCCGTAACAATGTGCCCAAGATATTTAAATTCTGTGACTCGCTTTAGCTCAACCCCGTTAAGCGTGACTGGTGGTATATAATCGATGTTATGACCCTTGCTTTTAAATACCAAGAGCTCACTCTTTTTTACATTATATACAAGCCCATGTGACGCAGCATATGACTCACATATCTTGAGTAGCTTTCTGATTGCGTTTATCGATGGGCTCAGCAGGACCATATCGTCTGCATAACTCAGGTTATTGATCATCGTACCATCAATAGAGCATCCGATTCCCGTCCTGCTCAGCTCATCGATAAGCTGGTTCATGTAGATATTAAACAGAGCAGGAGATGTTAACCCGCCCTGTCTCACGCCACATTCAAGCCTATACGAGTCAGAGTAAGCACCTGCCCACCTAACACGATTTTTTTGCGAGCCATACCAATATTTCAAAATATTTATTAGCTCCAGGGGTACATTTAAGCTCCGCAATTTTATGCATAGGTTGTCATAGCACACCAGATCGAAAGCTTTAAAAGATCAAGAAAGGCAGCATATACTGACAGTCTGCTTCAGAGCCAGTATAGCACTTTCAGTGGATAGATTCTTTCTGAAGCCAAATTGTGCATCATGAAGCTTCAAATATTGACTAAGTTGGCGATCCAGCAGACCATCAAGCACTTTCCCCAGTATCGTGGCTAGCGAAATTGGCCTGTAATTGCATTTGTCTGAGATATCTCCAGTTTTGTTCTTAACTACAGGAACCACAACACTTTCCATCAGGTCTGCAGGAAGATAGGTGTGTCGGACGCAAAACGTAAACAGCATCGCGAGCACACGATTTATATGGGGGCCCGCATGCACAAGGTGTTCTACAGTCAGCCCATCATGCCCCGGAGCTTTATTCCTCGCAAGGTCTTTTATGACACCCTTCACCTCCCTAGCACAAAACGAAAGAGGTTTCAAAACTTGGGTATTTCCCTGAACTAATGGGTCCCGAGTCTGGTGCAATGTAGCGTGAACTCTAAAATGCTCCTTAAATATATTCGCTATACGCCCTACATCCGTTTCCCCATCCACACTGACAGGGAGGCCCGCCACAGGATTTAATTTACGCGTTTCTTTCCAAAATTCTTTAAAATTTTTCTCCTTATGTTGCTGCGCTAACGCTTCCATCTGTAGCTGCTCTTTATGATTCTGACAAAATTTTAATTTATTTTTAAATATTCTTCTACTTTCCCTCATATCATAGTACAGTTTCCCAAATAAAGGCATACCGGATTGCTTCCATTTTAAAAATTTCTCACGAGCGTCCCTGTGGGATGATCTCACGTATCTATTCCAGCCCGCTACTCTTTTACCCTTCTTGACCTTTCCAGGCTGCTTACTCGAAATCGCTGCCTCTTGGAGCGCCAGAACAACTCTTTGGTAAAGCTCATCAATAACAAATCGATGGTTTACGTTATTGCACATATTATCACAACATACACTTAGTTCAGGAGGAAAATCTATGTTCTTCAGTACATTATAGCATAAGTTCCTATACATATCAACCTGAGGTTTGTCTTCCCATTTAATTTTAAATTTCTGATCGGAAGGAACTGTTGAACCAGCAGTCGTAGTGGTATATTTAGATCTTATAACACATAAGTTACAGTTTACCTCCAAAGGGAAATGGTCTGACCAGAACACGTCATAAAGCACCCTAACATTGCTAATAGATAACCAAGCCGCCTCTGTAACCACACAATGATCGAGCCAACGGCGACATCCATGCGCATCGCTTATAAATGTGTAGGTATTACTATCTCGACCAAGCTTAGCGATTTTTAGGACAAAAAGTTTCCTATATCTCTATTCCCAGCCAAATCTGTTTGTTACTTCCAGCGTGACAGAGTTTGAATGGAGTTGGTATTTTTCCTTACAAACTGTGGACCCTCGTTTCATCTCCATAATATGTGTGCCAAATTTAGACTCTCTAGACCTGGCGATTTGGACTGTGCGTTGACATGTCCGGCAATCACCAAACAGTCAGCAAAATATTCGTTTATATATTATTTAAGTAGATGACTATGTTTGGCCTGTTTCTCTTATTTATTCAGTAAGAATGAAAAATGTATAAATAAGTCCTCCGTGAGTGGAAACAGATTAATTAATTATTAATACTTATTATTCATACATTAAAAACAACTCTGATAAAGGTTATGTGTGGCCGTGAACAGTGCACACTGAACAATGCAAGAGCACAAATAAGTGCTTTTGTTTGCAAAGTGAAAGATAATACCTCCGCAATATTCAAAGACGAACACATGCGGGCTCTAAATTATAATCTAGGAAACATACCACACACATAAATACTAAGAACGTACTCGTAGTTCTGTCTTTAATATCCTATATTTAGATTCCTAGATTTAATAACCTATATTACATTTGTTTTTCTGATGCATTTAAGATAATTTAAGTGTAAGCAATAATTTTAAGGGGTTAGTACTAAGTTTAACACACTAATTAAGGCTCACTCGCGCAGAATAAGTCGTCAAAATTGTCCAATGAGAGACGTTGACCCGGGTTAAAAATGTAAATACTTAACTCCCGTTTCGCGCAAGTGGATCTAAGTAGATATAGGACTTAGGTTAAGGTTCAAGATAGATTAGTTAGGTTCAAATAATTATTTGAATATTTATGACATCATACACGTTTCGAGGCATCTGGAGTTATAAGTTCCGAAATCGGTACTCCCGGGACTAAGTAATGAGTTCTTTGTTGCACTTGTTTTTTGTAGGCCGTTTTCAGCCTTCGCAGGAACTTCGCCTTTAGCCAGGCATATAGGCATGACAATGAAAGCTCGTCATCAAAACTCGTCATAGAAACCTGTAGATTGTTCACAGCAATTAATATCTATTTAAATTTTAAACCCGTATCTCGGTTGCAGCCTAAACGAAACAGATGTTCAACGATTCCAGACTGGGGCAATGTGTTTCTCTTGACCTAAACTAAACCTCACTTTTAACACAGTAATCAAACTTAACAATTATCTACCCTGATTTATTTGCGCAAATTGTTAAACAGCTGCATATCATGTGTGTTTTGATTCAATTAATTAATGACTCTGGATTTAGATTACCTTCCTATGTGTACCTATTGTGTACCCACAGATTTTATGTGTACCTATCTAAATTCTGTGAAATAAACTGGCCTGCAAAAGTAAGTATCACACTTTTCAAATTAAATTTTTTAAAAGTGTGATAGGTACTTACTTTTGCAGGCCAGTGTATATACCTAGTTAGAGGTTGATCGCCGCGCAGCCAGAATAATCGGAAAGGAATCGCTAACACGGGAAAAACTGCATATCCTAGACCTCATAATTTCTGCCCTTCGGACATGATTGTGGTCAAGCGCAGGCCTATCAATTGTAAAAAAAAATGATGTTGTTAGGAACGCGGAATCTATCTATAACGTTTAAATACTCAAAAAGTATTTAATTATATTCACAGATTTTTTTTCCTTTTCTTAGGTTACCGTATTTGTTCTATCAATCGATTAGGGGCCTGATTCTGCCCGCTGACGGAAAGTAGGGATACTTTCCGTCAGCCAATCGGGGGGCAGAATTTTTAAACGATTACGATACCGATGAAAACGTTTTTCTTACACAATCTAGGGACTTTTTCACAATTATTAAAGTCTCTATTGATGTTTGAGTCCTAACACTAAAAATAGAAATGCCAGAAATGCAGACAAAGAATTTATAGATCCGCTTTTTCATTTGTAGAACCGTAGATCGTATACCTACTTCCATTTAGTAGGTACCTACCTACCTACTAAAGAAAACAAAAAAAATATATAAATAAAGAAAATTTGCAAGGTACTAACCTACTTAAGCTTTAAATAAACAGTAGTCATGTTATGAGAAGAAAGGACAACGAATGGATTAAAGAAAAAACTGATTCATGTCCAAATTATATAACATCAGGATTCAGGAAGAGAGGAAGACCAATCTTCAATTAAAGAGATAATGTTAATTCGTAAGTATTTTGTCGCAACGAAATCAACACGTGGAAGTATAGTGTTTGATCAATATAACTAGGATAATAAATGAGGGTCTATTTGAAGTTTTCTTAAACATAAATAAACAACAATCTCAAACAAATAATTCCGTAGGACCATCAAATAAACCTACGAAACACCTAAGACTTAGGAAATACGGGCTGAGATGATAAGAAACAAGCATGACGGCAATTTGCACACCTGCTTTGCATAAATAAATTGGACGTGATATCAACGGTTACATAATTACTCGTAGGTAAGTTGTTGCCAGCGATTTCGCGTAGAACTAACTAACATCTAAGTAGGTACCTACATAGGTAAATAATTACAAACTTAGCTATAAACTAGCCATAGTTAGACGATTTGCATATAGGCACAATCTAATTTGTCAACTGAAGAAACCACAAAAACTCCTGGCCATAGATTTAGGTATTATAGATTTGGTCGTCACTCGCGCTCCGACTAGATAGAGCCCTACCTAACAAAAACAGCTCCGTGAGTGCGGCTTTTACAACTAGATAGAGCCCTACCTAACAAAAACAGCTCCGTGAGTGCGGCTTTTACAACTAGATAGAGCCCTACCTAACAAAAACAGCTCCGTGAGTGCGGCTTTTACAATTTTCAGTGTGTGTCAATTTGAAGTCGAGGGCGATCTCTTGAACCTCTATGCTCCTCGCGAATCTTTTTACTGTCCACTTGGTGCGTGTCACTGCGTTAGTGCAAATGCCATAGATGCCATAGCCCACCGCCCAACATCTACGAGGTATGTGCCCGAAGATGTATATCACTACCCTCTAACAATACTCGTAATATTGGCTTACCCTCTCCTCCAGACATGAGTATCAGACGAGAGACTCCTTCTACTTCTCAGCCAGGCTCTTCTGATAGTCGTCAAAGGAAGGCTGTCCCTCCTGATCGCCCATCGCACTTTAGATCCTCGCACTGATTTTAAAAGCTCCTTCTCACTTTCCATTTGCCGTTTCCATTTCAGCGCACATAGAGATACGTTGATCACTGAATTCCAGTTTATATTTGACATCGAGTAATCCAGAGTCATTAGTGCAAATAGCTTAAACTACATTAAGGAAAATATAATACATCAATCCAATTCAAAACTAATATAAATTAACGGAGGCACACTCCTAAAATAAATACTGTCCAGTAATTATTTTACCTCCTGATATTAATTATAGAGATCTAGTTTCCAGAAAACTGGTTGCTTGACTTGATTCTTTAACCAAGAAAATTTCCAGCATGCAGCGAATTTTAAATACTGGAAAACACCTTGTTATTTATATCCGTAGATACGAAATAAATTACTTATGAATTGAGCCAAGAATTTTTGTAAAAGCAGTTGAGAATTACATAAATACTAAGTAGTAATGCAGATTTTATTTTATAAACACGTACTACACTAACATTTTCCGTTCATAATTCCGCACCGACTGAATAATTATCTGTTATCAAGCATCTCTCTAAGCCTTTCTTTACTTAAAGATAACAGACACAATGTAAAAAGGTGAATAGTGCGTACTTAAATATAGTGCAGTACCTACGGGCTTAAAAAATGTCGCCAGTTTACTGGTGTCAAAAATGTTTGTTTCGACACCAACAGCCTCCGCAGTTATCTGTGGTATGGACCGCAGTCCATACCACAGATAACTCAATCATTATTATATTTGTTATTACCCCGAGTTTCCACAGGGAGAATTTCCTTCATGTTGCGGCGTATTAGCGGTAATTTTGAGAGATGGCGCTACTTTTTTCTTGTATGAAAAAGGTTGAGGCAAAATGTTCCAATAGGCTCATCCTCAAGTTCATATCGATGCCCTGGACAGTTTTCTGGTCCTCCTCGCTCTTACGAATACGTTAGTGGATGCGACAGGCAGCATTGCAATGTTTTCCAAACAGTTTTCTGCTTCTGAGCGAATAAATACATGACGTTGAAAATGTCTTAAAATAACCATTCGGCCCGTTAATAAGAACCTTTTTATATTAGTCAATTCGTCACAGCTAGGAATCCTACTTCTTTGGCCACAATTCGTCAAAGATGTACATAATATGTAGTACATAGACGTCTTTGCAATCCGTAGGCCGCGCCACGCCACAGTTGCTCCAATCAGGAAAACCATGTATAAATGGGGAAGATGACTGACTGACTGATCAGTCAGATATCGACCAGACTGAAAGATCCGCTAAGAAAGTATTTATTTAAAAGTACAACCCGAAAGATCACGCTCTCTAATTCTAAAAAAAGCAAAACCACACAATGTCGAATCAGTTACATGTATAGTAGTAGACTTGATCACAGTTTAACCTAGATAGGTTAAATGTGACGCATATCGTCGTGAGCACCTTGTAAGGTTTCGACATTGAACGCGGTACTCCACGGGGATTTAGGCTAAGCCCCGACAAGCCTTGGGCGGAAATTTTGAGGGTTGGAAAATTTTGGAATCAATCGTAAAGGTTAGCCAGAAGCCCTGGTTTATCTGATAAATATTATAAATGTGAGTGGTCTAATAAATATTATAAGTGTTGTGAGTTAGGATGTTTGTTAACTCTTTCACACAGCAACTACTGAACCGATTGGCTGAAATTTGGCATAGAGATAGCATAAGACATAACCCGGATTAACACAGGCTAGAGATAGCTGATAACGTCATAACCAGTGGTCGAATTGAACTTTTTCACGAACCGGAACGCTGTACCTTCAGTGCTTCTATTATTTTTTGGACTTTTTTACGAACCGGAACGCTATGCCTTCACAGTACCTACTCATATTAAATTCTGAGGGTACAGATACATTTTTAGTAGTGCTCCTGCCAAGAAGATCTCAATTATTTAAAAACCAGAGTTTTGAACACTCTGAGAATAATTTTCACGAAACGGAACGCTGATTTCACGAACCGGAACGGTGATTTCACGAACCGGAACGCCGTTCCGATGCGTTCCGGTCCAATTCGAGCACTGGTCATAACCAAAGATTTATATCGTTGGTCATACCCGAAAAAACCGGTACGAGTATTACCACAGACGGGACAGACCAGGGAATAACTAACTTTATATTTTCTCTGCGAGTGAGATTACCCATGCATATTTCATCGTTGGTAGTCCCACAGTTTAAAGATATTATTCTGAAGATATGAGTATAGGTTAGACTCTTGAAGCAATTTAAAATTAAAAGACGACGATACGACATTTGCCAACTATTCTCATTTCAAAGTTGATAAAAAATAACTTGACACGTTTGTAGGAGATTGCAGCTGCATAAGTGCTAGCTAGCGCCGTGTAGAGTGGTCAGATCCAATTATTGTTTGGCATAGTAATCTGTTAGGTAACCGTACGATAGACCCTCATACAAATTACAAATCTGCAGAATGCAGATGCAACGCGAGCCAACCCGAGATTGCGTCGATGCATGCAGCTTTTTAGAAACCTTTCGGGTCGGCTGACGAAAACTAAAAAGGCCTTGGAATAGGCTATTTGACAACAATGAAAATATACCTGAAATTGTGGTAAATCTCACTAATAACAACGTAAATAAGCATATTTCACTTTATTTTAATCAAATATATGTATATTTTTCAGCAAAATAAGAGTTTAAAAATGTTATTATTTTTGATATTTTACCTGTGACAGGAACGCCCTGTGATTGGTTGCAACTCTGGTGACGTCACACTCGAAAATTTGCGGGAAAACAACAGCTTTTTGTACTGATTTTTCCGAGTGTTTTGTTTGGCGGGCGTTTTATTTTATCTTTTAGCTATTTAAACAGTAATTTTCTGGTTAACTTTATAACTAAACATACTAAGGAAATAAATAATTAAGTATTTCAAATCGCAGAATGGAATCAAATTTTGTGCGAGCTGATAATAGCAACCTACCTAAGGTAGATGCTTTTATGGTTGCACTTTACTTTAAGAATAATGCTGATTATTATGGCGCGGAACTGAAAAACATAAAAACAGCAATGTAAGTACCTACCGCGTCGAACATATTAGTCCTTCCTTTATTTACTTTTTTCATCTGCAATTCAACAGCACCGATATTAGCAAGTGAAGACATACCTATTATGTTCCAAGAAACATAATAAACTTGAGATAATAAACTTAAGAGATAACAGCTATGAATATATTATATTAGGTAGTTAAAATACACAAAGAGACTCTAAATGCTAGACCCATATTACCTAAATTGGGGTTAGTTTTAGATGTTAGGTTATATAACTTATTTTTTAATAAGAACTGATATTATATTTAGCTTGAATATTAAATTAAAAGGTAATTATTAGGTAGGTACTTACATCAAAGTGATCTTCACACATAAAAACATTTGAATGCGATAAAAAAGCCTTTGGATCTCTTCGAGCTAACTGTAACCATTTTTTTCGCCTTTTATCTGGTACAGACACAAACACTTCTTGAGGGCAATTTATGGAGGTATTTGTACATAATGGTACTACACAGCATTTGTACACCATTCTTTCTGTTAAAATATATTAATTTTTATTAAATTTAAAGAAAAGCGAAGAAATTCAACTAAACTGTACGGTACTGTAGTCTGTTTATATGCGTTTGACAATGTGTGACGTCACGAGTCAGATGACAAGCGCCATTACAAAATTGGCGTTTTTGGCGCGGTTTTGAAAATTGAAATTTTAAAAGTGGTTTTTAAAGGGAATTACATTAAATTTCCGTGAAATATCAATGTAATGTTCTTAATAGGTAGTAATAAATTCTTTAAAATCATTTTCAAAATTTAGTCAAATAGCCTATTATAGGGACATGCTTCTATCTCCTCACGAGATATCTTAAGAGTTGTGTAATAATTTTTTCATGTTATGTACGACAATGGTACCTACTTATTACCTACTGTTATTGTCATTTTGTAAAGTGCAAGTGCCGAGTTGCTTGCCAGTTCTTCTCGGTGCAAACCTGCTGTCCGAACCTGGCGGTAGAGTCTTGACTTTTCATTAGAATCTGTTATCTAAGCCTATGTGGAAAATAAAGATGTTCATTTTCATTTCATTTCTCTTTGCTTGAAGTGTCCATAGTTTGAAGTAAGTATAGGTAAGTAACTCGCAAATCTTGGACTATTTTCTTGACAATTTCTACCAAGATTTTTATATAAACGCGTATAGATGATTCCTTTTTTTACCCTTTGGGTACGGAACCCTAAAAATTGTGTTTACGATACTAGTAAAAAAAAACAACTCACTGGCCCAAGTAGGTGGGTGTTGGTACGCGGAGGTGCCGCCGCGAGCGCTCGGCGTCGCTGCCGTCGCTGGCTTCCTCGAGCCCGACCGCGCTGCTCGATCCACCAACCGACCTTTTCAATATATTTATTACATAAAAATCTATTCATTATCAATAAAATATAACTATAACACAATACATAAGTTAAATATGTAAGGCTTGTAGGAATTTTCGAGGAAAGTTTCTATTAAAACATGTCATGTTTTTAATTATGCCCGCAAAATTCATTGCCATAAACCTACAATAGGTACCTACGTAATTAGTCTAATGTTTGTAAAAAACTAAATAGAATTTGAATTTCGCGGCCTGGTTCGTGCGTGTTTGGTCCAGTGTCGTTTGGGTTTCCCCTAGAAATATCAAGGGAAACCCAAACGATCAGGCCCCGTGAACATCCAGCCGGGGCTATATTAGTTCCAAAGGGTCCCCAAAATCTAATATCGCTTTTGGGTTGTGCCCGGCATGATGTAGGTAATTAATATATTGTAACTTCTTTAGATCCTCAAAAGTTCTCTAAATTTTCATAGCCCTAACCCTAAAAGGTCTCTAGCACTTTCTAGCGATCCTAATAAGCTAACAAAGTGGCATGGCAAGTAATAACAAATGGCAAGGGGTTCATTGGCCGTCAATATATTGAGTAGGCAAAATTAAGGTCTGAATAAAATTAATATCTTATCTTATGTTTACAATCTTTTTTTCAGAACTTATGTTAAAAAACTTTTTCTACTCAATTCAAGTGCTTAAAATTGCTTTTAAACTATAAAACAGTTATATTTTTTATTTCACTAAGTACTGCATTATACAGTGTTTAGGTTCCTACATATTCGTTTTTGTTAGCATATTAGAAATTTCTAAAATAAGCCACCCAAATATGAAAAACTTACCTACCTACTACAAAAGGTCAAAAGCTAATAGGAAAAATGACTCAGCGTGGTTCAAAACAGAATATCATAGCCTATTTAAAAATTAATTAAAAACAGGATTGTGTAATTTTATGAAACCACGGTAAAAGTGAAACTTTTGTGGCCTTGGCTGCTCTGACGAGCGCCTTTCACTTTATCCCTACTATGTCCGCGGCCGACCGTCACGCGACATGCAACACACCACAACACACAGACGGATAAATAGTAATTTTGCATAAAATTTAAAAACATTAAGTACCTAGCTTGCCCTAGGCTAAGGCTTATTCAAATAGGCCTAATTTACGGACACAACACATTAATAACGACATTGAATCCTTTTATCATACAATATTTGTTACGTAATAGTTTCTATATTTTACGAATTGTTCCAAATTTAGGAATAGCAATAAGTGAAGCTAATAAAAGTAAACAAGCCAAATAAAGCATTGCATTGTATGTGAGTTTTAAATTATTGTAGTTGCAAATGAAAACAAGGGCAGGGGTAAACGCGGACATTTCCTCCCTCCATACTAGTAGTATGATACGCCGGTTCCAGCGCAATTCCGGCCGAAGGCCGGACAGACTGGCCGCAGGCCAGTGCCCCCCGGCCGTAGGCCGGGGAAAAAGTAGTATGATACGCCGGTTCCAGCGCACTTCCGGCCGAAGGCCGGACAGACTGGCCGCAGGCCAGTGTCCCCCGGCCGTAGGCCGGGGAAAAAGTAGTATGATACGCCGGTTCCAGCGCAATTCCGGCCGAAGGCCGGACAGACTGGCCGCAGGCCAGTGCCCCCCGGCCGTAGGCCGGGGAAAAAGTAGTATAATACGCCGGTTCCAGCGCACTTCCGGCCGAAGGCCGGACAGACTGGCCGCAGGCCAGTGTCCCCGGCCGTAGGCCGGGGAAAAAGTAGTATGATACGCCGGTTCCAGCGCACTTCCGGCCGAAGGCCGGACAGACTGGCCGCAGGCCAGTGTCCCCCGGCCGTAGGCCGGGGAAAAAGTAGTATGATACGCCGGTTCCAGCGCACTTCCGGCCGAAGGCCGGACAGACTGGCCGCAGGCCAGTGTCCCCCGGCCGTAGGCCGGGGAAAAAGTAGTATGATACGCCGGTTCTAGTGCACTTCCGGCCGAAGGCCCCCAGTAACCCCAGTCGGTGACTGGGGTACTAAATGCATTCATTTAACGGATGTGTGGGGCGATGGCAATGGGGCGATGGGAATGGGGGGATGACGAGTAAAAGGTTAGCGTGGTATGGACATGTTATGCGGAGGGATGAAAATCATGCAACTAAAAAAACAATGAGTATGCTTGTGCAGGGGCGAAAAAGTATAAGGAAGACCGAAAGAGATGGATGGATTGCGTGAAAGAAGACATGCGTGTGAAAAGAGTGGATTGCGAGTTGGCGGCTGATAGAAGCGAATCGAAAAAAATAACATGTTGTGTCGACCCTCCACATAACGAGGGAAAGGGGCAGGAAGAAGACTAACCTAACCTAAAAAGGGACAAACCTAACCTAACAGGGCAAACGTGCTAGGGTGCGTCTTGTGCAGGAGCGAAAAAGTATAAGGAAGGCCGAAAGAGATGGATGGATTGCGTGAAAGAAGACATGCGTGTGAAAAGAGTGGATTGCGAGTTGGCGGCTGATAGAAGCGAATCGAAAAAAATAACATGTTGTGTCGACCCTCCACATAACGGGGGAAAGGGGCAGGAAGAAGACTAACCTAACCTAAAAAGGGACAAACCTAACCTAACAGGGCAAACGTGCTAGGGTGCGTCTTGTGCAGGGGCGAAAAAGTATAAGGAAGACTGAAAGAGATGGATGGATTGCGTGAAAGAAGACATGCGTGTGAAAGGAGTGGATTGCGAGTTGGCGGCTGATAGAAGCGAATCGAAAAAAATAACATGTTGTGTCGACCCTCCACATAACGGGGGAAAGGGGCAGGAAGAAGACTAACCTAACCTAAAAAGGGACAAACCTAACCTAACAGGGCAAACGTGCTAGGGTGCGTATATATTATTATATACTAACCGAACCTAACCTAACCTAACAGAGCAAAAGAGCTAGTGTACGAGTATATTATTATATACTAACCGAACGTGCAGAGGGGGTTTGCCCAAAAAAATTGTAAGGCTTACAGAACCGTGTCTCTGCACGCAGCGCTGACATTGACGGGTCTTCTCCCACTGGACCTACGCGTAAAAGAGATGGCGGAGCTCTATGAAGCCAAGCGCGGTAAACCGCAGGACATATTCCGTGGCAACGAAATCGAAGGGAAGAAGAGTTTCTTGGGCGCTGTACACCCTGCTAAAGAGGCAGAAATCCGGTTCGACTGCCTTGAGGACCTTGAACCAGAAACTGTATAAAAACATAATATCCAAGGGATGTTGATATTTACTGACGGCAGCAGAATCGAGCAAAACAGTAAATCTGTTTTGGATTCGAGCGCACGCAGGAGTAGAGGGCAACGAAAGGGCGGACGAACTGGCAAAGCAGGCGGCAAAACACAAAAAGACAGCGCCCGATTACGACAAATGCCCACTGTCATATATAAAGAAGTCGCTAAAATCAAAATATATTCAAGTTTGGAACGACAGATATATAAACAGCGACAGGGCTAAGACTACGAAGCTCTTCTTCCCGGACGTAAAAATGGCTCATCAGGCCCTGTTTTTATAGTTAAATTGACACCTATACTTGTGCAGGTCTTGACAGGTCACGGTGGTTTTGCTGGATACCTGCACAAGTATAAGTGTAAGGATACTCCGGCGTGCCAAGGCAGAAGAATCTGTTGTCCATCTGTTGACAGATTGTCCAATGTTTTGTCGGCAACGGTACGATGCTCAGCACATGACGGGTCTACAAATATCGCTGAACAATGTGTCAACACTGATGTGTGACAAAAGCTGCCAAGATGCCTTCACTACATTCTGCACAAAACTGGCTTAGTACGCAATTAAAAAGAATAAAACAAGATAGAATAAGTATTCTTGCTATATTATACACTATTATAAAGATCCAATGTATTATATATATTTTAAGTAGAATATAATATCTTACATGGATAAAAATTTTGAGGGTATAGTATGGGAAAAATACTGATTAATATTACTGATAAAATGAAAAAAAAAATACATTCTAACATACAATAATTAAAACAATCAGTAAAAATAAATGGAAAAAAATCGGTGGAACACAATATCGGAGGGAAAAAGCGTCTCCTAGACAGAGACAAACCTAACTTAACCTAACCTAACCACTGACCTTACGTAACTCAAGTTTTTTTTATTGAGAATTGATCAAACCTTATTAGGTGGACGAACGACAGCAAGAGTATTAGAAAGTTTTAAAAAGAAATATTATGAGAACCACATATTATTGTGAAGAAAGTATCAAAACAGCCAAAAAAATCAAGACACAGTAAGATCCATATGACACTAATAACAAATCTCTATATTATGTGCAAATGATATAAAATATTTTAAATGGTGATACTGAAAATTTTAAAAGAATTTACAAACTGAAGAACGATAAAAGTCCAGGACGAGACAATTATGAAACAATGCAACAAATATATCAAAAAGTATTGATTATGCAGAAGCATTTGACTCTATCTCGCTTGAAAGCATTTGGAACGTCCTACAACACTTTGAAATGCCGCAAATATACTTGAAAATAATTAAAACTAAACACTAAAATAATGAAAACAACACAAGTATATTTGTTAACCGTCTACCAGAATGTATGTATTCAAATACAAAAGAAGGTTAAATGAAGTTAAGTTTTCAAGACAATATACTCGTAGTTTGCTTAAACTGTAATGGCAAATTTACTATTTTTTTGATAGAAATTAACATGTGATGAAACCTACTATACTAGTGGAATAGCTAAAGTTATTAATTCAGACCAAACTATTTTCTAGGTTTATGTTTATTTTGTTCAATATAAATTCGTTATGCATTTAAGAATTACAAGTACCAATATTAATATGATCTAATATTTTTTTAATAACTCAGATTTTTCTCTCATTCGATTCAAATATTTAAACCACATCCTACGAGAGCCTTACACATTATACATACATATAACAGGTACAAATTCCTTGGTCAGATACAAATTCTGACACAAGTGACATTTGTTTATCACAGAGTAAAGAAATCATTGTCTATGCTCTAGGATGCTTTGCGATGGCGCTCCCTGTCACAGTTGTTTTTACAAACGGATTATTGTAGCAACAACAGATATAAATATATATTTTTCCTACACTTTCTCTTTCGAAAAACTCTATGTATCTAAAGTTCAAACATACGGACAGAATCGAAAATGGGTTCGCAGCAATATATTCTCATCTGAAATTATGTTTGGTACATCACCATTGTTCTTTTACCACAATACAGTATGTTTTGATAAAATAAAATTTACCAAAAATTTAACAAAAAAAATTTTACAAAATAACTTTTTTTTTAAATGAAAACTTTTTTATCTTTACAATGCATTAATGTTTTCTAAATTCACTTTCATACTTTTTTAAAGTTACTCAAAAGTTTAATCCTATTTTCAGAAACTTAGACATTCCACTAATGAAAAATATTTTACGAAATATAAAACTATTCACGTGTAAAAAAAAAGATTACACATAAAAAAGTTCACTTACTTTAACGTAACTCGAAATAAAAACTGATCTCGTGTTTTCAGAAAACTTAGATACTGACAACAATATATAAATTTATAAAACTATTTTACGAGTTGAAAAAAAAATGTATGTCACTCAGCAAAATACAAAAAATAATTTTTTCAATTTTCTTTTCTGGTTTTTCAAAGTGAGTGAATTTCTTGTTTGATGTGGGTAATTTTTTTTCCAATTCGAAGTCGGGCAATGTTTCATACAATCCCTAATAGTCCTTCTTACTTACTTGATGTGCGAAGAAATGACGAAGTCATAGACAATCGCCCGACTTCGAATTGGTGTAGGTACCTAAAATTTAAATAAAAATTATTTCACTCTTTGTAGTGGCATTTGAAGTTGGTTTTTTGGAAAGCATTTCCCATTTTTATTTTATACTTTTTAGTGGAAAACAATAAAATGCACAAGGCGTTGTAAAATACCCAAATTGCTTGAGGTGTGTTCATAAAATCTGAAGAGATACCTCAAATTCACCAAGATCCCATCATCAGACCCTGACTTGATGACTTTAGTCATCAAATCAGTATCTGCTAGCAAATGCACCAGTAACTATAAAAAATACCCAACTCGCTTCAAGTATACTAGCAAAATTTGAAGAGTTCCCTCGATTTCACCAAGATCCCATCATCAGACCCTGACTTGATGACTTTAGTCATCAAATCAGTATCTGGTAGCATATGCACCAGTAACTATAAAAAATACCCAACTCGCTTTAAGTATACTAGCAAAATTTGAAGAGTTCCCTCGATTTCACCAAGATCCCATGATCAGATCCTGACCTGATGACCATAGGACAACTTGAAAAATATTACTCTTTCTAATAATACTCAAATAGTTTCATGTGTCCATACAAAATTTGAAGAGTTCCCTCGATTTCTCCAGGATCCCATCATCAGATCCTGACCTGATTAAAATGGGACCATCTGGAAACAAAACCCTCTTAAACAAAAAAAGAATTTTTCAAATCGGTCCACGGGTCTTCGAGTAATCGGTGAACATACATAGATAAAAAAAAAAAAATAAAAAAAAAAAAAAATAAAAAAAAAAAAATAATAAAAAAAAAAAAGATTCCGACGAATTGAGAACCTCCTCCTTTTTTTGAAGTCGGTTAAAAAATATTTTTTTCAATTTTCTTTTCTGGTTTTTCAAAGTGAGTGAATTTCTTGTTTGATGTGGGTAATTTTTTTTTAATTTAGAATAGTTTTTTATGCATTTTTATATGCATTTTTATCCACTGCTTTAAATTTTTTTTATTTTTGTCTAGTGATAATTTTCTTTTAACTCGTGAAATATTTTTATAAATTTATACATTTTTGTAGATTCATTAAATATACTTTTAAAAAATTCAATAAATGTTTCAAAAATCTTTTTTTTCATTGGCCTGGCATAATCAAATTTACTAAAGATATAAATATCACACAATATTTATAGTTAAAACTATAATTATATTTCGAATATATGTATTTGTTTCGAACAAACTTCCGCTGCACAAGTTTATGAAGTGTGTGAGTATCTTAAGACTGCAACCATTTTCTCACATCTTTTTTAGACATTTTACTTCTCATGGTATTTGATAACTTCTCTTTGCTACTGAATCCAGTAGGATGTTTTGAATCATAATATTATATTGTTTGTTTCTAATAAGCAGTCCATTTTGCCTCATCTATTTTCTTCTTAATATTTGTCATATGCTTATTACCTCTAGAATTAGGTGTGACTAAGGTTTCTTGATTTGATTTATAGTTACCTTCAATCTTATTCAATTGAAGTTGATGAATAAACTCAGATCTTTCAGCATTACCGATGTAAGACAACGGTATTTTAATTGAATTTAAAGCTTCTGCAAATTTTTCCCAACCTATAGGATCACTTCTTTTAAGTGATCTCAGGGAGTCATTTATTAGATCAACAATATTACTTCCAGAAACTTTTTCATTATTTATTATAACTGTACCTTCATCATCCCAGTCAATTGTATTTTTACTCAAAGAGATTAAGTTCAGTAACAACTCACTCTTTTTCAAATATGACCTAGGTATTAAACTTAATATTTCAGTTGAAGTGTAACGTGTCCGATTATTATTTAATATATTTTGTTCTTTTGCTTCATATGATGGAATTTCAGTCAAACTCAAGTTTTCATTTTTCTTGCCACAATTTTTAATTTTTTCAGTTATAATCGGTAATTTAATAGGTTGACGAAATTCCTGGGTAAAATGTAGGTATCTTCGTAAAGTTTGTTCGAAACAAATACATATATTCGAAATATAATTAAAGTTTTATCTATAAATATTGTGTGATATTTATATCTTTAGTAAATTTGATTATGCCAGGCCAATGAAAAAAAAGATTTTTGAAACATTTATTGAATGTTTTAAAAGTATATTTAATGAATCTACAAAAATGTATAAATTTATAAAAATATTTCACGAGTTAAAAGAAAATTATCACTAGACAAAAATAAAAAAAATTAAAACAGTGGATAAAAATGCATATAAAAATGCATAAAAAACTATTCTAAATTAAAAAAAAATTACCCACATCAAACAAGAAATTCACTCACTTTGAAAAACTAGAAAAGAAAATTGAAAAAATTATTTTTTGTTTTTGCTGAGTGACATACATTTTTTTTTTCGACTCGTAAAATAGTTTTATAAATTTATATATTGTTGTCAGTATCTAAGTTTTCTGAAAACACGAGATCAGTTTTTATTTCGAGTTACGTTAAAGTAAGTGAACTTTTTTATGTGTAATCTTTTTTTTTACACGTGAATAGTTTTATATTTCGTAAAATATTTTTCATTAGTGGAATGTCTAAGTTTCTGAAAATAGGATTAAACTTTTTGAGTAACTTTAAAAAAGTATGAAAGTGAATTTAGAAAACATTAATGCATTGTAAAGATAAAAAAGTTTTCATTTAAAAAAAAAGTTATTTTGTAAAATTTTTTTTGTTAAATTTTTGGTAAATTTTATTTTATCAAAACATACTGTATTGTGGTAAAAGAACAATGGTGATGTACCAAACATAATTTCAGATGAGAATATATTGCTGCGAACCCATTTTCGATTCTGTCCGTATGTTTGAACTTTAGATACATAGAGTTTTTCGAAAGAGAAAGTGTAGGAAAAATATATATTTATATCTGTTTTGCTACAATAATCCGTTTGTAAAAACAACTGTGACAGGGAGCGCCATCGCAAAGCATCCTAGAGCATAGACAATGATTTCTTTACTCTGTGATAAACAAATGTCACTTGTGTCAGAATTTGTATCTGACCAAGGAATTTGTACCTGTTATATGTATGTATAATGTGTAAGGCTCTCGTAGGATGTGGTTTAAATATTTGAATCGAATGAGAGAAAAATCTGAGTTATTAAAAAAATATTAGATCATATTAATATTGGTACTTGTAATTCTTAAATGCATAACGAATTTATATTGAACAAAATAAACATAAACCTAGAAAATAGTTTGGTCTGAATTAATAACTTTAGCTATTCCACTAGTATAGTAGGTTTCATCACATGTTAATTTCTATCAAAAAAATAGTAAATTTGCCATTACAGTTTAAGCAAACTACGAGTATATTGTCTTGAAAACTTAACTTCATTTAACCTTCTTTTGTATTTGAATACATACATTCTGGTAGACGGTTAACAAATATACTTGTGTTGTTTTCATTATTTTAGTGTTTAGTTTTAATTATTTTCAAGTATATTTGCGGCATTTCAAAGTGTTGTAGGACGTTCCAAATGCTTTCAAGCGAGATAGAGTCAAATGCTTCTGCATAATCAATACTTTTTGATATATTTGTTGCATTGTTTCATAATTGTCTCGTCCTGGACTTTTATCGTTCTTCAGTTTGTAAATTCTTTTAAAATTTTCAGTATCACCATTTAAAATATTTTATATCATTTGCACATAATATAGAGATTTGCCGTTCTAAACAGATATTTGTTATTAGTGTCATATGGATCTTACTGTGTCTTGATTTTTTTGGCTGTTTTGATACTTTCTTCACAATAATATGTGGTTCTCATAATATTTCTTTTTAAAACTTTCTAATACTCTTGCTGTCGTTCGTCCACCTAATAAGGTTTGATCAATTCTCAATAAAAAAAACTTGAGTTACGTAAGGTCAGTGGTTAGGTTAGGTTAAGTTAGGTTTGTCTCTGTCTAGGAGACGCTTTTTCCCTCCGATATTGTGTTCCACCGATTTTTTTCCATTTATTTTTACTGATTGTTTTAATTATTGTATGTTAGAATGTATTTTTTTTTTCATTTTATCAGTAATATTAATCAGTATTTTTCCCATACTATACCCTCAAAATTTTTATCCATGTAAGATATTATATTCTACTTAAAATATATATAATACATTGGATCTTTATAATAGTGTATAATATAGCAAGAATACTTATTCTATCTTGTTTTATTCTTTTTAATTGCGTACTAAGCCAGTTTTGTGCAGAATGTAGTGAAGGCATCTTGGCAGCTTTTGTCACACATCAGTGTTGACACATTGTTCAGCGATATTTGTAGACCCGTCATGTGCTGAGCATCGTACCGTTGCCGACAAAACATTGGACAATCTGTCAACAGATGGACAACAGATTCTTCTGCCTTGGCACGCCGGAGTATCCTTACACTTATACTTGTGCAGGTATCCAGCAAAACCACCGTGACCTGTCAAGACCTGCACAAGTATAGGTGTCAATTTAACTATAAAAACAGGGCCTGATGAGCCATTTTTACGTCCGGGAAGAAGAGCTTCGTAGTCTTAGCCCTGTCGCTGTTTATATATCTGTCGTTCCAAACTTGAATATATTTTGATTTTAGCGACTTCTTTATATATGACAGTGGGCATTTGTCGTAATCGGGCGCTGTCTTTTTGTGTTTTGCCGCCTGCTTTGCCAGTTCGTCCGCCCTTTCGTTGCCCTCTACTCCTGCGTGCGCTCGAATCCAAAACAGATTTACTGTTTTGCTCGATTCTGCTGCCGTCAGTAAATATCAACATCCCTTGGATATTATGTTTTTATACAGTTTCTGGTTCAAGGTCCTCAAGGCAGTCGAACCGGATTTCTGCCTCTTTAGCAGGGTGTACAGCGCCCAAGAAACTCTTCTTCCCTTCGATTTCGTTGCCACGGAATATGTCCTGCGGTTTACCGCGCTTGGCTTCATAGAGCTCCGCCATCTCTTTTACGCGTAGGTCCAGTGGGAGAAGACCCGTCAATGTCAGCGCTGCGTGCAGAGACACGGTTCTGTAAGCCTTACAATTTTTTTGGGCAAACCCCCTCTGCACGTTCGGTTAGTATATAATAATATACTCGTACACTAGCTCTTTTGCTCTGTTAGGTTAGGTTAGGTTCGGTTAGTATATAATAATATATACGCACCCTAGCACGTTTGCCCTGTTAGGTTAGGTTTGTCCCTTTTTAGGTTAGGTTAGTCTTCTTCCTGCCCCTTTCCCCCGTTATGTGGAGGGTCGACACAACATGTTATTTTTTTCGATTCGCTTCTATCAGCCGCCAACTCGCAATCCACTCCTTTCACACGCATGTCTTCTTTCACGCAATCCATCCATCTCTTTCAGTCTTCCTTATACTTTTTCGCCCCTGCACAAGACGCACCCTAGCACGTTTGCCCTGTTAGGTTAGGTTTGTCCCTTTTTAGGTTAGGTTAGTCTTCTTCCTGCCCCTTTCCCCCGTTATGTGGAGGGTCGACACAACATGTTATTTTTTTCGATTCGCTTCTATCAGCCGCCAACTCGCAATCCACTCTTTTCACACGCATGTCTTCTTTCACGCAATCCATCCATCTCTTTCGGCCTTCCTTATACTTTTTCGCTCCTGCACAAGACGCACCCTAGCACGTTTGCCCTGTTAGGTTAGGTTTGTCCCTTTTTAGGTTAGGTTAGTCTTCTTCCTGCCCCTTTCCCTCGTTATGTGGAGGGTCGACACAACATGTTATTTTTTTCGATTCGCTTCTATCAGCCGCCAACTCGCAATCCACTCTTTTCACACGCATGTCTTCTTTCACGCAATCCATCCATCTCTTTCGGTCTTCCTTATACTTTTTCGCCCCTGCACAAGCATACTCATTGTTTTTTTAGTTGCATGATTTTCATCCCTCCGCATAACATGTCCATACCACGCTAACCTTTTACTCGTCATCCCCCCATTCCCATCGCCCCATTGCCATCGCCCCACACATCCGTTAAATGAATGCATTTAGTACCCCAGTCACCGACTGGGGTTACTGGGGGCCTTCGGCCGGAAGTGCACTAGAACCGGCGTATCATACTACTTTTTCCCCGGCCTACGGCCGGGGGACACTGGCCTGCGGCCAGTCTGTCCGGCCTTCGGCCGGAAGTGCGCTGGAACCGGCGTATCATACTACTTTTTCCCCGGCCTACGGCCGGGGGACACTGGCCTGCGGCCAGTCTGTCCGGCCTTCGGCCGGAAGTGCGCTGGAACCGGCGTATCATACTACTTTTTCCCCGGCCTACGGCCGGGGGACACTGGCCTGCGGCCAGTCTGTCCGGCCTTCGGCCGGAAGTGCGCTGGAACCGGCGTATTATACTACTTTTTCCCCGGCCTACGGCCGGGGGGCACTGGCCTGCGGCCAGTCTGTCCGGCCTTCGGCCGGAATTGCGCTGGAACCGGCGTATCATACTACTTTTTCCCCGGCCTACGGCCGGGGGACACTGGCCTGCGGCCAGTCTGTCCGGCCTTCGGCCGGAAGTGCGCTGGAACCGGCGTATCATACTACTTTTTCCCCGGCCTACGGCCGGGGGGCACTGGCCTGCGGCCAGTCTGTCCGGCCTTCGGCCGGAATTGCGCTGGAACCGGCGTATCATACTACTTTTTCCCCGGCCTACGGCCGGGGGACACTGGCCTGCGGCCAGTCTGTCCGGCCTTCGGCCGGAAGTGCGCTGGAACCGGCGTATCATACTACTCATACTTTACCTACATAGAGAAACGTGAATAGTGAAATGTCGACTACTGAATATGTAGTAAGTAGTCGAAATTTCACCATTCTTGAACTTTGAAATGTCATTGTTGAAATCGAGCAAAAAAAGAAAACGCCGAATTGTTTTGAAAATTTCAACTGATTATACAAAAAAACAGTTTACAACGGATCATTGAACTCGAATAAAAAGAAACGCGTGTGAAGGGAGCAAAAATTTTTCAAGTTTTCACATAACTATTTATTTCTAGAAGTCACAAATAGCTGCAAATGAAGCGAACACGAACTTCATATTAAATTTTGATGACTGGATACGCGAGCGAAGCGGGCGTGAATTTTTCTGTTCTTTTTTTGCCGTAAAAGTCACTAAACCATAATTATGGTTCTTTTGTTCTTAGGTTGGACCAGACGGTAGCTTGTGCGCAGAAAGCCCTTTTCCTACTCTTCTCAGTAGGAAAAAGGCTTTCTGCGCATAAAAAAATCTGGGAGTACGGTAGCGCCCAAGACTAGGTGTTTTTTTTACGAAACAGAGAGACTTTGGGTTCCGGAACACAACAACTTAATATTATATTTTTATTTCACATTAAAAATGTTTTTATAGCGAATACAATATAGCAAATTCCATAGCGAATACGATATAATAATAAGCTAAACAGTAAACACATTACAACACCAAGTATTATTGCATGCACATGCAAATATTATACCTTGGCATTACGAGTTAAAGCCCTCAAAAAGCTGCAAGCAGGAACTAATGGTCTGGGGCTAGGTGAGCTATGAACTCGGCACACGCCATGCTGACCACCTAGAAATAAGGCACACAGCTGCTTTTAAGCCATGTAAATGTATAGATCGTCTAATCTTAAAAAACGCCCCTCCACATGTGAAAGAGGAGTGTACTGGAAGGACGTTCATTTTTAAACTAGACGATCTCTACTTGTTAACTAAAATATTAAATTATATTAATTCGGTAATGATTGCGAATTGCAACCTCAGATTTTACTCAGAGGTGCGAGATGATGGAACTATAGGATGCAGCAAATACATACAATTTTCCCAATGCTAATTGTAGTCCTCATGAGGTAAAAAAAATGTCGTCCACGGTGATCAATCTCGTCCGAGATTTTCTATCGCCGCGGGACAAGTGTGCGCAAAAACACCGATGCACTCTCTATTCCCTCTCTCTCATAAATCGATGGGACGGCAACTGAATTTCATTGAATCGAAGGTGATTATGTAAGTCATAAATGTCTGCATTGACATTAGAATACAACCAATCGCTCAGGGTGTGTAGGCTTAGCCCTGTGACCTTACGATCGTCGATCGCTCAAATGGATAGATTTTTAAATGACAGACAGACAGACAGAGGGACGTATGAAGTCGCACCATAACTATGAGATATTGTAGATCAATGCACCATACTTGAGAATGACATAATATATGTATATTCGATCCCCCTATTCTGTATCTCAGTAACGATGACTCAGTGACCCGACCCCCACAGAGCTTATTTGACATATATTTTGTATCCATTGAAGGTTCGCGACAAACTCTTATTTTGGCTGCACTTATTGAAGCAGCAATGTATAGTGAAACACATACAACAGTGATCACCACTGCAAATGTCAATTTTACAGAACCACGTGACTAAACGAAGACTACAATGACTTATCAACTATCAACTATAATAAAATCGGCGCTCTTTAAGTTTTTGTATTATGGACACAATATAATATTACGAAAAGACTCATCACAGTAACAACTAATGTTGCTATATGCTATGAAAAACCTTCGTATCTATTTATCTATCTATTGCATATTTTGCATATTACATTACGTAGATACGTCATTATTGGTATACATAAGTGTAAAGAAATTAACTATGAAATATGAACTTATCACTCAACATCTCAGTAACAAAGCTAATGATGCTATGCTATGAAATATCTAAGTGTTGGATATACAAACTTTTTGTATATGGCTAAATTTGAATTTAAAAAGATAGTTTGTTTGGAATACGTTTTTATTTTTGACTGTGACATACTATTTTGAGATCCTAAAATAGCTACAATAAACTGGTATTTTCTCCACTTAAAATCTGATGTTTATCTTCACCAACCACGTTCTGCTACATTGGTTATGGGCCCAGATACGATACGAGAGAAGTAATCGTATGTAGAGGATAAAATTTGATTTTAAAGTCGATAAGAGACGGAGTAGCTGATCGAGTATCGAGGTGCGATGACGAGCAACATGATGCGAATCGAGCCCTTGAATAAGGACAACTACGATAGCTGGAAAATACAGGTACGAGCTATTTTAACCAAAAATGATGGTTGGAAGTACGTAAATGGTAAAGTACTGAAACCAACTGAAGTCGTAGAGGCTGAAAAATGGGAAGTAGAGGACGAAAAAGCTAAAGCGGACATTATTTTATCGATGAGTGGAAGCGAACTAAGACATATTAGGAGCTGTAATACCTCGAGAGAAGTCTGGCTGAAGCTGAAGTCAATTTATGCTTCGCAAGGGCCTGCTAAGAAAGCGACACTTTTAAAACGGTTGATATTGCACAAGATGGCGGAAACAGGAAATGTTCACGAACATTTGAATACCTTTTTCGATGCTGTTGATAAGCTAGGAGATATGGGTATACAGATCAACGATGATTTGCTGTCTATAATGTTGTTGTACAGTTTACCCGGAAATTTCGAAAGCTTTAGATGTGCTATTGAGTCGAGAGACGAGTTGCCGAAACCAGAGGCATTAAAAATTAAAATATTGGAAGAGTACGAGTCGAGAGTAGTGAATAAAATTCAGTATGAAGGCGTTATGTATACAAACGTAAATAAAAACTTCAAGAAAGGAAAGAGAGGCGCTAAAAAGAGTACTAAGGCTGAAGGAACGGAAAAGAATGAAGGTTTTAAGTACAAATGCTTTAAATGTCACGAACCTGGACACAAAGCATCTGATTGTAAAAAGAAAACAGGTGGAAATGCCCTGAAGGCTGAAGAGACACATTGTGCAGATCAAAATCTAACTACTTTTAATGTTTCAGATTTAGAAGTTTCTAATGCTGTTAATGTTCAAAAGTACGAATGGATTTTGGACAGTGGGTGCACGTCTCACCTTTGTAATGATGCAAGTAAGTTCGGGGGCACTTTAGCAATGACTAGCGGAGAAATAACTTTAGCTACGCATGTAAGTACTGTTATAAAAGGTAAGGGTACTGTAAGGTTATCGGCATGTAACGATCACTCTGAAACCTCATTTGAATTACGTGATACGCTGTATGTCCCGGATTTAAGGACGAATTTGATTTCAGTAGCCAAGTTAACCAACGATGGTTATGATGTTACATTTAGACACGATGTAGCTCATGTTTTTGGCAGGAAAGGTGAAATCGAATTGATAGCATATCGTAGGGGTAATTTATATTGTGTAAATAGGTCTGAGTATTGTAATTTAAGTGATTCAAATGCTGATGTACGTTGTTGGCACGAGAGATTAGGACATTTGAACGGTAGAGATGTTGCCAAGCTTTTAGGTAAACTAGGTGCTAAATTTGACGTTGCCGAAGTACGAAACTTACGTGATTGCGATATTTGTGCTAAAGGAAAGATGACCGCGTTACCTTTTTCTAAATCCGATGGGCCTTGCGCTAAGGATTTCATTGAAATTGAATTCTCGAGGCAAAATGTTCCAATAACTGAAGAACATAGGGGCGAGAATGAGACAGACCGAGTAGAGACTGATGAAGAAATATGGAGTGAATGTCAAGCATATCCTGGAGATGATCAAGATGATTCTTCGTCAAGACCTGCAGAACTTGAACAAGCGTCTGAAGAAATAAATCATGATAACCAACAAAGGTTGATGAAGAGAGCTCCTGGTAGACCTAGGATTTTACGCACAGGTAGTGTAGGCCGTCCGAAGAAAATTTATCAAATGACTGAAGTTACACAACCGATCAATTCTGCTGATGAAAATGAAATTGAAGATTTTGTAGGTTCAGCTGAAATTACTTTGAAAAATGCTTTAAAGAGTAGTGATAGACCTGAATGGGAGGAAGCCATTTTATCTGAAATCAGAAGCCTAGTTCAGAAAGGTACATGGGAGATAGTCAAAAGACCACAAAATAGGAATGTCGTTGGCTGCCGTTATGTTTTGACGACGAAGCAGAATGTTGACAAGTCTTGGAAGAAGAAGGCGAGGCTTGTAGCTCAAGGTTTTAGCCAGCGGTATGGAGTCGACTACGAGAAAACCTTTGCACCTGTTGCTAGACTGGATACTGTTAGATTGTTGATGGCTCTCGCAGTGGAATTAAATTTGGAGATACACCAATTGGACATTAATACTGCTTATTTAAATGGATCCCTGGACGAGGAGATATACATGGAGATACCAGAACTTTTGAGAGAAAGTTTAGTTAAGCTTATGAATCGAGAGGGAGAAGATCCAATGGTCAAAGAGCACGCGCAGAGCATGCTTGTAAAATTGGATAGCGGTTGCGATTCATGCTTATTGCGAAAATCATTATATGGTTTGAAGCAAGCTGGACGTCAATGGAATCTCAAACTTAACAAGAAGTTAACTGATATGGGGATGAAGCAGAGTCTGAATGAGCCGTGTCTATATTTTAAACAAAATGGGAATATTTATTTATTCGTATTAGTCTATGTCGACGATATTTTGGTCGCAAGTCAAGAAAGAGGTTTAATTACGAAGTTTAAGAATGAGTTGTCGAAAGAGTTCGATTTGAAAGACTATGGTTTAGCAAAATATATGTTAGGCATAGATATTCGAAGAAATGACAATGTCATTGTTTTGTCACAACAAAATTACATCGAAAGTTTACTAAAGCGTTTTTGCATGGAAAATTGCAATAAATGTGCAACTCCTATGGAGATAAATTCCAAACGGAAAGAAGAAGAGAAATGCAGTGATGAGAGCAGTGAGGCATGGCCTTATCGAGAGCTAATAGGTTGTTTGAATTATTTAGCGAATGCAACCAGACCCGATATCGCTAATGCGGTAAGTAAACTTAGCCAGAAAGTGAAAAATCCTGAAAAATCCGATTGGAAATCAGCGAAACGTGTTTTACGTTATCTGAAGGGAACAAGCCAATACAGTCTCGTGTACAAGAGAACTGGTGAATGTGTGCAGGGTTATTCAGATGCTGATTGGGGGAATTGTTTATTAGACAGACGATCTTATTCTGGTTATGCATTTATTTTAGGTGGTGGCTGTATATCGTGGCAGTCTCGAAAGCAGCGTAGCGTAGCTACTTCAACGTGCGAGGCAGAGTATGTTAGCCTGTCGGAGAGTATGAAGGAGGCTGTATATCTTAATAGCTTATTGAAGGAATTTGGAATCATGAGGTACGCTCGAGTGATTGTTCATGTCGATAACCAAGGGGCTATATTTTTAGCTCAGGACCCAGTGTTTCATGCACGTAGCAAACACATTGATATTAGGTATCATTACGTGAGGGAGGTTTTGAGGGACAAGAACGACATTGAGTTGAGACATGTACCCACTGCATCCATGTTAGCTGATGTGCTTACTAAGCCGTTATCTAGTGTTAAACACAATAAGTGTTTAGATGGTTTAGGTGTTAAGGCCAGCTGAGTTTTCTTTTGGATATCTTTAAATTTAAATTTATAGGGGCGTGTTGGATATACAAACTTTTTGTATATGGCTAAATTTGAATTTAAAAAGATAGTTTGTTTGGAATACGTTTTTATTTTTGACTGTGACATACTATTTTGAGATCCTAAAATAGCTACAATAAACTGGTATTTTCTCCACTTAAAATCTGATGTTTATCTTCACCAACCACGTTCTGCTACACTAAGTACCTATCTATTTATCTATGTATATCATTTTACGTAGATATTATAGTATACACAGGTAGGTACAAAGGATAGAAAGATAACTTACCGGAAAATTCTCTTCAGGCGACTAATGACTTGGTATTTTATGTACACTTTAGTTACAAGTGGTAGCCTTTTTTTTAATGTTTTTCAGTTCATAACATCGGAAAAATACTGGAAACTTTTAACACCATGTCACCTACGACTATCTGTTATTAAAAATGTTTAAATCATCACTCCTTTTATTTATTTATATTTTTTAGGATATATTTGGTGATATTATTTAAAAAAAATAAACACATTTAATATGAGGGCTAATGGGGAAATAACTCTGAAGTACGGACTCGTTATTATTTTAATTGTTTATAACTTGTAAGTATAATAGTACTGGGATGTACCTATTTGTTTTAAAATGTTAATAAGTATAGGTACCTAGTAGGTGCCTACCTATCCGCAACCAGTCACATATGCGAGAGTAGTATATCTGCTTTACAACATTACGAAGACTTACAAGTTCATTGGATTATACGAAGATAGATATTACATTTATAATCTTATCACGGTTTCTAAATATACCTACCTTTTTTATAATAAGGAATGAAGAGACTACAAAGACGTTCACCTGATGGTATGTGATACGCATGTCCATGTCAGATGCAGAGCGTCCCATAATTTAGCATTGCAATATCATACGACAGATTGCACTGCGCTCATCATTTTGAGTAAGGTGTGGTTTTCACCAAAGCGGAGCTTCTTGCATAAACAATCAGATTTTGTCATTTTGACATCTCCAAAACTGAGGAGAGAGGAGATGTCAAAATGACGAAATCTGATTGGTTACTCAAACACAGCTCCGCACCGCTAGGCTTTGGTGAAAACCGGGCCTAAAACCTGTACACATAATCTCCTAATGTTCTCATTTGTGAAAATATAATTAGGTACTCGTAACAAGCATATTAGGGCAATGGACTCTATAGGTGTCTATTTGCTGTTATTAAAAACTTAACCCTGACTTTCTTTATGTTTAGTTTTCACTTCAATTTTATTGTGATCTCAGTTTAGTTTTCACTTCGATTATTGTGATCTCAGTTTAGTTTTTACTTCAATTATTATTGTTATCTCGGTTTTGAAATTATAATTTCGGTCTTTAAAAAGATTCGTTTTATCATCTAGAACTCTACCATCACTAGGTACTTAGGTAACTAAGTACATTTGCTTTTAATTGCTTAATATCTAAAAGATAGTCAACATTTCTACGTACTTGGTTAATTAATTAATCAAAGTTATTTTATAATATGATAGTAAATACCTAGAAAAATAAAAAAATACATGTTGTATTCATGGTAAAGTTCATAAAAATTTAGAAACTACCACAAAGTATACAACTATACAATCATTGATATCGCAAAAAGTGAAAAAAATGTTATGGATTTTCCTCGCTGTTTTCGTAAAGATATGTAACCAACCATTTATTAAATAAAATTGCATGATAAATATAGTTTTATGAATAAAAACATCAATCACTTGGTGAAGAAATGAGGTAGCACTTTTTGATAAATTATATCGGTAAATAAACTTTTGATGAACATCACTTCACTTATAACTTGTTTGATTAATAAATGTATTCTAGTATAGTTATGTTATTTTTCTCTATTTTCCTTAACCACTGTAACAATCACTTCTAAACTGTACCGATCCCAACAACCAGGGTACCTGTCATCTGGGATAGCGAGTGGTATATTGTTTTCTTGGAAAATGGTCTTTAAAGTTGTGAAAATATAGCGGAAAACGGCTCGAAGTATTTTCATCGGAATAGAAACATGCGCAGTGGTGCATTGCGCATGATATTGATTGCAATCATATGTATGAAAGGAGAAATGGCGGCAATTTAACTTTTTTACTTCGCCGTCGCCCAGCTGAACTGCATCACTGGATCCACGATGCATCCAGATGAAAACATAAACTAACAGTACCATACCATCACACCATGGATTTGACTTTGACAGCTGTTGGATCTAAAAACATTTTTATAATACTATATTTGTATTGGTTAAATCGCTTTTTTGGTGAAATTGTATTAACCTCATAATGTTCACCTCTGTATTATAGTTTTCCATAAGTATCCTAGAATATTTAAGAAAATTGTAAACTTATATTTTGGAGAAATAAATATATATTATTATTATTATTATATTATTATTAAAAAATTTCAAGTCTGTAGCTATAATGGTTACAGTATGTATAGCGGACGGGCGGACATTGAAGTCTTAGTAATAGGGTCCCGGTTTTACCCTTTGGGTACAGAACCCTAATAGCTATACTAGTCGTCATGTCCACAGTTAGGTTTGCCAGCTCGCCAAACTGTGTCATGGAACACAGTTTGGTATAACACGTAAAACATAACGTCATTTTTCGGGATTTTCGTGACGCAAAAAATCCGTTTTCTTTCGCCTAAAGCTTGGCAGCTTCGTGCGGGACCCTCCTGCGGGGTGACAGACGGTGGGGGAGGCAAGGAACTTAGATGTCAGCGGTTAGCGGGCGGTGTAGCGGAGAAGGGGACACTTCTCTGCATGTATGCATTACCACGTTCCCCGGCCGTCTGTCACCCCGCAGGAGGTTCCCGCATGAAGTTGCCAAGCTATAGCCCCTGCGCGATACAGTCCGTAAAGAAACATGGTTTCAAAAATTCATATGCGATACATCACCAATACTCTACTGCTCTTTGAATGCCTTCCTCTATCTAAGAAAAAGAGCACGAAGCTTTTTGATAACTCCCACCGTGTACGGTGCAACTCCAGTGTGGATTCACCGACTTGCATACGAAATCCCTACCTCACAGGGCTACCTATTCATGTTACGTTTTCACAACACTAAGATGTGAACAAGAAAATGAAAAAATTAACACTGAAAAAGTAACTTCACATCTATTGGTTTACGCTCTACCCTTTATGTCAATAACCTTAAAATTCATTTACCAGTGTTCGTGAAAAAATTTTTGATTTCAATATCGTGTGCTTAGATGACGTAAATTTCATCACCTTTTTAAACATTTCACATCACGAAATTTAGCCGACGCGCTACGTGAATAGGTAGCCCCCCAAAACTTCAGAAGTGACAATATAAGGTATCAAGACCGATATCGCGTAACATGCTCTTCGAAGCTAGAGGAGACAAGAAATTAGCAAAATTCACACACCGAAATTTCACCAGGGTATTTTAAGATTAATTATGTTATTAGCAAAGCAAAATGCAAACTCAGCACAAAAGAAGCAACTTTTCGTAAGTATTCTTAAGTATAGAAACGAATTAATTAGTAATTAAGATAAATAAGTAGATCCCGTAACTTACGTTATAGAAAGCTCGGGTATAGCTCCGGCCGAAGCGCTGGTGAACACACGTCGGGGCGGGATACTCAAGAAACCCAAATCTAAGAAAATTTTAGGTTTTTAGTAAATCGAATCTTACGGCTTAAAACTTAAAACTTGTAAGTACTAAGTGCTTTGGTAGATCAAGATTCATCAAAAACGCAACCATATTCCATGGTCAATAATGAATCCAAGCACCTACATCATTGGTATATAAATCTATGGATCCCGGGTGTAACACAAAATTCACGAAAGTGGAAGCACCGCGCCTAATAAGTCGGAAACGTATAACATTGGTAGGTAGGTACTAGGTAAGTATCAGAAATCCCCTATTTCCCTATTAGATAGTATTTCCCTATCTCTGATACTTATCATTCTAGCTACAAAACATCTTACCACTATCACCGATTGTGCAGAGGCCCGCATCTGACACGGATCGACCGCGAGTCCGCAAGCTCAGCGGGTCTCTCCGGAAGAAACCCCAGTGCCACGCCACCGATGTGCGGAGAAGCCGGTTAAACCTGGGGGTGTAATTCCATCGTTAAGTATAGCTCGGACACCTCAGTATTTCTTGCAGTAGGAGCGCCGGCCGTAAACCGCGTTACGCTAGCACCAATGGCATCATCTGTCGTGCTCTTGCCGCCGTTTTAGAACCAAAATCGCTTGGCGCGCGACGATGGTAGGAGACTGGACAGTATGTCATTGATGCCATGGAAGATGGGTAGGCCCTTGGTGTGTATACCATTGCGCCTTGTCATCTTCCACGATGACAAGACGCAATGGTACGGCACGATGGGTTGTGCGGGTGCTGCTCCTGCATCAGCTTAGACTCTGCAAATACAGTAACCTCGTTGGTGATACGCAATCGCGTATTGGAGCAGTTTGGTTTGGGTTCAAGACACTGGGTCCGTGGGGTCCAAGTACTCACTTCTTTAATTTAATCGACGCCTCTTGTAACCAGAGGGCTGGCCTATTTTCTTAGGTCAGAGGATAAGCATTGCCATAACGTGCCTTCCACTAACCACTTATTTAACTACTTACTTAATTGTGATCGAATCTCATCTGTTGGTAAAAAAAGATCGACGATTAACGGTAGGGCCGGAGATTTCGCGTATCGTACTAACTTAGATGAGGTAAGTAAGTACTTAGCCCCTAAAATTTCCACGCTCAACATCGCTTCGGACTTCGGAGCGCTAAATCGCTTGGCGGTACATCTTTGCTGATACCTAGGGTGGTAAAAAGCCATAGCCAAAGCGATAGGACCTCAGGATAGGACCAAACTTGAGCCAATTTGACAGTCAAGATCCTAAACCGGCGACGTAAAAACGTTGTCTAACCGAGGCAATATTTCAAGAACAAAATGTACCTAGGCCACGGAATACCTAATAGTACCTAAAGCCTATAGCTCTCGCTCTCTCATTTTTCACCATTTTTCACAATCATCGTTTATTTTCAATTATGTAATTGTATGTAATTTGTAAGTAACAGTATAACCTGTGTTTGAGTATTTGTGAGTATAACTATACCTACCTACATACAATTACAAAAGCTATAGGTAGGTATATATACATAGAGAATGTGTCATCTATTGCAGAGGCATCTTGGATTTACCTCCTGAGCGGTCTTCCCGTGTTGGAACTGCTGCTAGAAGACGTGGAGGAGTCGCTGCTGCTAGAACCGCTGCTTCCATCACTGTACACTTCAATAGCGCTAACACTTTTGCCAAAACGCCGCGCCTGTCTCTGCGCCATGCCTATTAATTTTCCTAATCACTTTAATCACTAATCAATCAAGCTTTAACGTTCTTAATCTTACTCTAATTTATCTTATAAAATAGAAGATCGGAAGTTTTTGTAAATGAATTTGTGCAGTTAGTACGCAGAACGAAATTCGCTCTGAAACTAAATTTTTGCTGATTTTGTTATCGTCGAAAATCTGTAGCCGAAATCTGTCACTGTGGCGTCTAAAATTAGTTCTGATGCTGAAACGTACTTAGTGTAGCGTACGGGACTTGAGTCATCAACAATTAGATCAGATTGAAAAATTATCGCGCTACGCCGTTGCTTCAATTCTCTGAATACACTGTGCCTAATTGTTTTGTTATTCCGAAAAAATCTCGTTACAAAGTAATCTAATCATTAAAGTGGTTCACCATCTTCCTTATTAGGGTTCCGTAACTCAAAACAAATAAAACGGAACCTTTATGAGATCACTTTGTTGTCCGTCTGTCTGTCTGTGTGTCACGAACCTTTATTTCAGTAACTATTAAAGATATCGACATGGGTTATAATGGCTCAACGTCATTGCAATCTTAAGAAATTGATTTTTTTTATTTTGATTTAAAAAGGGGGAAAACCGGCTCATCGAAATTTCAAAATGACAACAATATTGAGTGGGGTATTATATGAAAGCGCTCTACTTGTGTATTCTAAAACCGATGATTGCGGTGCTCTACTGCTACTTACCATTTAGTGTTGGAGCCTGGAGGATAAGTAATAGCAAAATAATTTTATATATCAAACGAATCTGTCTGCTGTCGTGACTCATGCCACTTCGCAGCATCACACAGATCTTGCATTATACATTTTCGCTCCAACACCGAATCACCCTCAAGAGCTGTTGACTGAACAACCTGCATTTGAAAATTCCAAGGATGCTCCGAAAGCACGCGTAGAGAAAGTAGGTAGGTATAGTGCGGTTGGAAGGTTTGTTTTGCGCTGCGAGATATTTTTAGCATACAGAATTATATCGTTAACGATACCTAAATCATCATTACCAATTTTCCGTGTAAAAAGAAAAGTTATTTAAGACATTGAACATAAATAGTAGGTAGGTTAGGTTAGGTTAGGTTAGGCTACGCGCTCAAGACGCGGCGATCAAAATTTATGTACAAACTTTTTAGGGCTGAATTTTCAATCGCCAGATAAATAAACTATCTTAGATAATTAATGAAACATTCCATACAAAATCTGTCAAAATGTCATATGATACATATTCCTTAGTTAACGATTATCAGGCGATTGAAAAATCAGCCCTTAGTTGAATATTTGTGGCGATTAGAAGTTAGGGGCTTTAAATTAAGCGCGTCTACTAACGTTATTTACTATTACATTTAAAATTGGTATCTGTAGAAAAAAAGAAAAGTATCTCATAATACTCAGTACTATTTTTAGATATGCTCAATTTAGAGGTCCTAAAACCGACTCGCTTCCATGGTAGATTGATGGTCTAATTTCAACAAATAAAACACTACATACCGTTTCAAGTCGTTTATTTAAAATTAACAATACCAGTAACTGTAATTGCTATGCGCAAACACAAAAGGAAGGTTTTGTATATCAAAGTTTAAAGTTAATTCTAAAAATCTAAACATACATAATAATTTGGAGCGTCTTAAAACTATGTATAGTACACAACATAATATAGTATATATATAATATGATCTTATTACAAATTAAATTGTTAAAACGAAAAAGGGTACCTAGGCACAAGTGGAAACTTACTACTTTGGTCTAGTTATAGGTATGGATAAAATAGACATAAACACTGGATAGGGCGGATGAGGACGGCGCGAAAAAATGTTTCCCAGTTTATCGGTGGTTACATTTTAAGTTGTTTCGCCACCAACAGTAAGCTGTAAGACCAAGCTGTAGTTTGCTCTGCAGCCACCTAATTTTGTCAGATGGCGCTACTGTTTTCTTGTACGAAAAAAGGAATGTAAATCGTTCGGATGGCCGTACCCTGAGTTTTGTTATCAGTGATGAAAAATGTATTTCGAGCAAGTATTTCCCATAAGTTTTACCTTTATTTTAGTAGGGGCAATACTTATTACCGAACCCATAAGTTTTTTCCCTTATTACGGGGCTAAACTAAACCCATAAGTTTTCCGCCTATTTTAATAGGGGTAAAACTTGTCACCGAACCCATAAGTTTTCCCCTATTTTTGTAGGGGAATAACTTGTCACCGACATTTGTATGTCCCTACAAAAATAGGGGGAAACTATTATTTTCAAAATTTGTATCAACGGTTATTTTCGTTACGGAATTCCTGGATTCGGTCTCCACGCTCAAGGCCCGCGATAGAAGCTATGCAATAGCTTAAAAAAATTGTCACTAAACCCATAAGTTTCCCCCTACAAGAGTAGGTCAATGCGACTATAGAAGTTTTCAATTCAAAATGCTCTATTAACTTTGAAAAGTAGAAGTAGGGTACATCATTTGAAGTTTTAACAATTTAAAAATAAATGAATTGTTCAAAGCGCCACCATACAAATTAATTGTTCAAAACGCGGACCAAAATAACATTACGCGTCAAAATGAGGTTATGAAAGATAATACAAATTAATAATATTATCGTGTATAAAATTTATGGAAGGGTCATTATTTAATATTTGGACTTTCCAAAGAGTATTCGTAAAACTAAAGATCTATTATCTTAATAATACGGCCGGCGGGGATTGTTCTGAAAAGAAAAGAAAATTTTAGTTTTATGCCCAATTTCTATTTCTTCTAAAATTAAAGTAGTAAATATTATATTGAATTTGTCAACAGAAACATTATTACCAGAGGGTTGGGTCTAAAGCGGTACGCTAGCATCATTCGCTTGCGGTACGCGTCGAACTCGTCGTCGTCGGCCGACACCACGTCCGACATGGACGCGCCCAGACCCAGGTTCGCTACGGACTGATTCACCAACCGACCAACCTGACCGAGACGCGTGCGGGACAGTTTATACACTCACCAGAGGGTTAAGTCTGAAGCGGTACGCGAGCATCATCCGCTTGCAGTACGCGTCGAACTCGTCGTCGTCGGCCGACACCACGTCCGACGTGGACGCGCCCAGACCCAGGTTCGCTACGGACTGATTCACCAACCGACCAAGCTGACCGAGTCGCATGCGGGACAGTTTATACACTCACTAGAGGATTGGGTCTGAAGCGGTACGCGAGCATCATCCGCTTGCAGTACGCGTCGAACTCGTCGTCGTCGGCCGACACCACGTCCGACGTGGACGCGCCCAGACCCAGGTTCACCAACCGACCAACCTGACCGAGTCGCGTGCTGGACAGTTTATACACTCACCAGAGGGTTGGGTCTGAAGCGGTACGCGAGCATCATCCGCTTGCAGTACGCGTCGAACTCGTCGTCGTCGGCCGACACCACGTCCGACGTGGACGCGCCCAGACCCAGGTTCGCTACAGGCTGATTCACCAACCGACCAACCTGACCGAGTCGCGTGCGGGACAGTTTATACACTCACCAGAGGGTTGGGTCTGAAGCGGTACGCGAGCATCATCCGCTTGCAGTACGCGTCGAACTTGTCGTCGTCGGCCGACACCACGTCCGACGTGGACGCGCCCAGACCCAGGTTCGCTACGGACTAATTCACCAACCGACCAACCTGACCAAGTCGCGTGCGGGACAGTTTATACACTCACCAGAGGGTTGGGTCTGAACCTGAAGCGGTACGCGAGCATCATCCGCTTGCGGTACGCGTCGAACTCGTCGTCGTCGGCCGACAACACGTCCGACGTGGACGCGCCCAGACCCAGGTTCGCTACGGACTGATTCACCAACCGATCAACCTGACTGAGTCGCGTGCGGGACAGTTTATACACTCACCAGAGGGTTGGGTCTGAAGCGGTACGCGAGCATCATCCGCTTGCGGTACGCGTCGAACTCGTCGTCGTCGGCCGACACCACGTCCGACGTGGACGCGCCCAGACCCAGGTTCGCTACAGGCTGATTCGCCCTGGACAAAATATAACCAATTATGAAATTGACAAAACGTGATGATGATTATTAATTTAATGTGTTGTCCTTACTTGTTAATAGGATCCACAATTCCCGTACCCTCGGCTCCCAGCCCCTGGCCTTCGTTCCAACCCAGCTTCTGCAGCATTTTGAAACCTGTGCAAGAAACCTATTAATTTATCAAGGTATAAAAAGCCTGTAGATGAGCAGTGAAGCAGTTTAATGGTTGGTTAGGTTAAGAAAAAAGGAAAAAATGCTTAAGCGTTTATTGACTCCATTGAAAATAGGACTGTATAACCATAGCACAATGTAAGAACAAGGGGATGTTAGCTGCACAAGATGATAATTTCTGACTATGTCTTACCAACGTTGTCTTCCTTTAACTTGTATTCTTTATAGTCGCTTAAATCTGGCTCCTTGCCGCTTTTGAATGCGGAATATTTCTCCATGAATCTGTGAGAAATAAATAGATCGTCTTAAAACATACTAAATACCTACATACATTAAAGACGATAGTTTTTATGTGATAATCTTGGAAAAGATTAATTCGTTTTACTATAGACCGCTGCCTGAAAAATATCTGTATGATCCAACATGCAGGAACGAGCCAAGCGCGTCATTCAATATGACACACTATTGCGATATTGCAATGCGAGATTGCAGAGTGACGTTCGTGTCAACGACGCGTTCTAATATACCTTTCCCATTGCCCCCCACACTGTTGTTACCGCGCCACTGCTGGACTGGTGCTGCACTTACTTCTTGAGCTCCTCGGGTGGCAGGAAGTCTCCGATGTGATGCTTCCCCGCGGCCTGCTTCGTCAGCTCGGTGGCCCATTTCTCCGTCGCGTTCATTTCTTTGGCGCGCAATCTGAGGAACGAATGCGAGTGAATTAATTAATAAATACTTTTTTTTATGTCCCATCCGTGCGTTTTTTAAGATCGCTTTCAAATTCGCTCGCTTTAGCATGACTCATTGATCACCTCTCCTGAACAATTTTGTATGAAAAATTTTTTTTTCAATGACCATTTCGTATTGAAGGAAAAAATTCATTCGGAGGAAAAATACGGAGAGAGCTGATGATTGAGGATTTCGAAGACGGGTAAAGAGCAGAGCGAAAGTATTGAAGATAGGTGGGGGGTGTTCGACCAAATGTCATTCGAAACGTCATGCAATTGGCAGTTAGCTGAAAAAAAATTCAAAATGGTGGATTCAAAATGGCCACCATACGAATTTCGTCGATATCTCGGAAAGTATAAAAGATGGAAGAACGGTTTCTTAGGAAGAAGTGATCAGGACCCATAGGTCTATTCGATGGATAGATAAAAAAATCAAAATGGCGAAATTTATTTTTACATAGAAAATGTATAGCAAATTTTTTTTATGGGCGGGATGGCAGCGCCCACACGCGCCCTACTAGTTTCTTAATATAGCGGCAACGGAAATACATCAACTGCGAAAATATTAGCTGTCTTACTAACATGGTTCAAAAGATCGTCCTGGTGACGGACGGACGGACGGACGGCCAAATCTCAGTAATAGGGTCTCGTTTTGTACCCTTTAGATACGGAACCCTAAAAAATGGTAGAATATGAAGCACATACTTGTGCTCCCAGGTGCCCTCCGCCGTGTCCTCGTCGCTGTCGTACTCGTACTTGTGCTTGCCCGCGAGCGCGAGCCGCTCCACCTCCTGCCGCTTCTTCAGCATGTCCTGGAGACATTCGCAGACATTGAAATACTAAACTATGAACGCAGTTACGTATAAATCTTCTTTCAATAAAAATGGAAAATGCTTTCCAAAAAACCAACTTCAAATGCCACTGTGAATGAATTGGTGTACCTACATTAAAAATTATTTCACTCTTTGTAGTGGCATTTGAAATTTTTTTTTTTTTGGAAAGCATTTCCCATTTTTATTTTTTACTTTTTAGTGGAAAGCAACAAAATGCACAAGGCGTTGTAAAGATACCCAAATCGATTGAGGTATGTTTATAAAATCTGAAGAGTTCCCTCAATTTCACCAAGATCCCATCATCAGATCCTGACTTAATGACTATAGTCATCAAATCAGTATCTGCTAGCAAATGCACCAGTAACTATAAAAAATACCCAACTCGCTTCAAGTATACTAGTAAAATTTGAAGAGTTCCCTCGATTTCACCAAGATCCCATGATCAGATCCTGACCTGATGACCATAGGACAACTTGGAAAATATTACTCTTTCAAATAATACCCAAATTATTTCAAGTGTCCATATAAAATTTGAAGAGTTCCCTCGATTTCTCCAGGATCCCATCATCAGATCCAAAATGGGACCATCTGGAAACTATACCCTTTTAAACAAAAAAAGAATTTTTCAAATCGGTCTATGCGTCTTCGAGTAATCGGTGAACATACATAGATAAAAAAAAAAAGATTCCGACGAATTGAGAACCTCCTCCTTTTTTTGAAGTCGGTTAAAAATGCTACCAATGTCAAATATAACTTAATCACGGCTCATGATTGGTGCGTACTGTGCCGTGCCAGCCGTGATTGGCCGATTGACGCGAATGAAATGAATGGAACACGAGTACTTTCCATAATATAATATACCACATGAATTCAACATAAAGTAATAGTTGCGGTTGTAATGCGGCTCGAAAACTTAGATTTTCAACTAGATAGATATCCTAAGATTTTACTAAGAACAAAAAGGGTAGAGTAGGAAGTGGGAATGGACCTGGTACAAAAGGTTGAGCTTGAAGTTGTCTTCGCACTTCTTCCAGTCGTCGGCGTTGAGGTTGGTGGTGCCGTAGTTGGTCATGGCGTACTGCATCAGCGCGTGGTTGCCGCGGTTGATGCTCGTCAGCTTCAGGCCCTCTTCGTCTATCTTCGCCAGTTGCGCACCTGCAATCAGATCAATGTAATAGCGCGCGTCTCAACCACTTGACACACTCTCAGATTCTTGCGCTTGCGGCGCTCGCGGCGGCTGTCGTCGTCGTCGCTCTGCGAGCTGGCCGCCTCGCGCTTCACCATGTTGTTGTGTGTTCGCGGTGCTAGGAGAGCACATTTCACCTGGAATGGCGCTGGGCAAGGGCGCGACGACGCCGGGCGGCTTGATGTCGACGGGCGGGTCGTCGCCCCAGCGCGACTTCTTGCGCTTGCGGCGCTCGCGGCGGCTGTCGTCGTCGTCGCTCTGCGAGCTGGCCGCCTCGCGCTTCACCATGTTGTTGTGGAACTGGTTGTAGAACGCCTCTTGCATGCCGAAACTGGCGGTACAAATGTGCGGACAAAATTAATAACTTTAAAGTGTTCAATCCGATAGAATCATTATAAAAACCAGGACAGATACACAGACTTTTTGTGAAAGCAACTAATTCGTACATCTATAATACTGATTGTCAGATTAACTCACCTATCCTTACTGTCCTCCTTGACACCCCTGTGCTCGTTGCTGTCGTCGTCCTCCAAGGAGAACTCCGGCTCGTACTTATCCTCCGGTTTCACCTCGGGCTTGTTGTCAGAGGAGGCCTCGCTGCGGATCTTAGCGACCAGACTCCGGTACATCTTATACTCGTTGGAGTTGGGGTTGTGGAGGAACCTGCAACCGTAGCGTGTTCATAACGTTGTGTCAACTAGGAATCATGATAAAGGATAATTTTAGTTGAGTTTATTAAATATAACCTGGAAATATTGTTATGGAACAGTGTTGCTTTGAAAATTCACATACCTATTCTTAATTTTACTGAATTTTTGTTTGCATAAGTATGAAATAATAATCACAGTTTCATAAAAGAACAATAAAATGATGGTACCAAAGGAGCTTCCTTTACAAAACTTTATGTGAAATTATAATTTAGTTTTTCAGTTTGGTTGTATGCTGGTGCCATATTATATTGGACAAAACATACACTTTTCAATAATGAAGCTATTATTGATGTGAATTTGTTAGCCTTCACAACTACATTTACCGATCAATTTTATGTATATGTAAAGATCGTCACAATTTCCAATTAGATCAATAGATGTAGGGTTATCTCAACCACGAATGCTATTTGAAGGTAACGCAACCCTGTTCCACGGCGGGTGTTAACTCTGATATGTAATATAAAATGAATACAGCACGTATCCTCGGGCGGCAGTCGCTATCTGTGGAGGACGCGCTAAGTGGCATTACCACAGGGTTTGGTGTTGTGAGTGAATGGCTTTCAGCACATGTTCCCAGTGGTCGCCGTTGGCCGCGACCTCGGCGGCGGCGCGCTGCAGCGGCGGGCGATCTGCAGAGAGAACTGCGCGGCACGGGTCAGACAGAGTCGCGGGCGGCGCGCAGGCGCTGCGGGCGGCGCTACCGAGCGACGCGACCGCCTCAAACTACTACTTCAGTTACCATACTATGTAATGTTATAATCTTTAAATGTTAGTTACTATTCGGGTTTAGATAATTTTGGCAAGAAACATTCTAAAAAGTATAGCTCTATTTTTGTCACCTTAATCAATCAATCACAATTAATATCAGAGATTTTGTACATCTCATAATGTGTTGATAATGTTAATTAATGAGAATTTATTGACACAATGCTCTTATTTGGAATTTATGGGCTTGTATCTTTTATACCTTTATAAGTTTATATGCCTATGTCTTTTGTATATAAGATTGTGTTTTTGGTTTGGAAATAAAACAAATTACTCTACTAATGACAACAAATTAGTTAGCTTGTAGTGAACATATGAAATTTAGCAAATTATTAAGGAAAAATCGTGTGTTGTTCATTATTTAAAAAAAGTCTTGCAAAATCCCCCACATTAAAAGCAATTAAAGAAAAGGCATTATTTATGTAAAATGTAAAATTCAGTTACGAAAGATACTAACATTATCATTATCGTCGGCAGTAGTTTCAGAGCAGCCAAAAAGATTGGTACTTTACCAAGTAGTCAGTTCTCAAGCTCACTACATTTTACATGGACAATCAACGTGACACTATATAAACTAGTGGATAATTATTTTTTATCTGTATTAATACTTGTTGATTTGAAAAAGAAAATGTACTGAGCTTTCATAGTTCATACAACATAAAAAATTGAGATGGTCAAAAATTGTAAAAAAAAATTAAAGACCCAAAACGCAAAATGTGATCCTCATCATCTCAATTAACTATCATATTAACATAATCAACAGAAAATTGTAAACTATTGTGCAAAAATAATAGTGATTTCCAATTAATTGTTTACCTTGAGAGTTTGGTGGTGGTATGTTGCCTGGCTCCATATCCTTGGGCTTTGGTATGTGAGTGAGAGGCATCGGCATCGGCGGCGGTATGTTCTGCAGTTTCATGGGCTCCGGAGGAGGAATGTTATCTAATGGCTTTGTGTCAGAATGATTGTTGGATGGTAAAGAACTTGGGGGCATTTGACCTTGAGGCATGAAAGGCATGTTTGGTGGGCACATTGGAGGGCCATTGGGTCCAAAGTTAGGGCCACCAGGCCCAAATGGAGGCTGAGGGCCAAAGTTGGAACTGTTAGGTCCCATTGGTTGGTTCATTGCATTTGGGGGACACATTGAGTTTGGTGGACCAGGAATTTGAGCATTTGGGAATGGAGGGAAAAATGGTGGCATAGGCCCATTGGGGCCTGATCCTCGAGCATCTGGACCACACATGTTAGGGGGCATTGGGCCACCAGGTCCCATAAAATTTGGAGGCATTGGAAAGTTTGGTGGACCACCCATAAAGGGAGGAACAGGGGGCATATTGAGACCGGGACCCATCATGGGACCAGGACCCATATTATTAGGACCAGAGTTGGACCCCGGCGTCATATTTGCACCTGGCGGCATAGGACCAGGACCCATAGGACCGGGAACCATCGGCCCAGGACCCATTGGACCAGATCCCATAGGTCCAGGCCCCATAGGCCCTGGACCCATCGGTCCAGGTCCCATAGGCCCTGGAGCCATTGGACCTGGTCCAAAACCCATAGGTCCAGGTCCCATTGGTCCTGACCCCATTAATCCTGGTCCCATCGGCCCAGGAGGCATTGGCCCAGGTCCCATAGGCCCCGGACCCATACCATGTCCCATTGGGCCAGGGCCCATGTGTCCATGCCCCATAGGACCTGGAACCATTGGCCCTGGTCCCATTAGACTTCTAGGACCTGAACTCGCTGGTCCAGAATTAGGTTCTTGGCCATCGTAAGAATCATCTCGCTGTCTCTCATAGTCATAGTCATCATTGGAAGAGGCACCATCGTGGGAGTTCCACTGATGATGTGCACCTGGAGGGTTTGAATCCTCATCCGGGGGTCTAACAGTGATTTGCATTAGTGAGGGTATATTTTTCCTGTCCTCTACAACTGGAGTAGTGGGACTATGGGCTCTGTTACTGCCTCTATCATTCCACCTTCTATGCCTGTCTCTGAAACAACAAAGTTTTTTCCACATACAAATTTCTTTTCCTATTGTTTTTGCAATAAATTTATTGACTATGATCAGATGTGCTGAGTTAACTAGGTTTTCAGATGGAGGAGCCATCACTTTTTCAAGTATCGACCATGTGACCTCATTTGAGGTGCATTAATTTCATAAAAAACCTCTATTAAATGAATAGATTTCATAAAAGTACCTCCACCAGCCTTTAAAGATGGGTAACTTGTGCTAAAGTTATCATTACCTAACACATAGCTCTTTCAAATAAAGTATTACAAATGAAGAACTATTCAATCCTCATGCTTTTGCTGATCACGATTAATGAATATAATTTATGAATGAACATAAGAAGACATGTTCTGTGACCGAATATTTCATAACCCACAAACTACATAGTTTTGATGAGGATTGGGACCTGAACGACCAATGGGGAAATACTGAAAGTTAATAAAAAACCTTGAAATGTGGAAAGTATTGGTTGTTTGGTACCTTGACACTCTCTCCTGCTCCCGTTCTTGGCTATATCCTTCATTACCATCGTGAGCTTCTTGCCTAGCAGTCACAGCTCTCTGCTTACTTTCATTTTGTATTCTATTCTCTTCACATTCTTGCTTTTCTTTTGCCTCTTTTTCTTGCTTTTCTCTATTTTGCTTATCAATAAGCGCTTTGTATTGGCTCATGAAGCTACCATCATTGGAGAATATGTTTGGTGAACCTGTTTCTTCCTTACCGGTTGGACTGTAAAGGATAATTACAGGTACTGTATGAGAAATCATAAATAACCACAATTCAATACAGGGTTATATAAAAAATACCAAATCATTTGACTGAAAACATAACTAGTTTTTAAATCACCTTATGTCATAAATTACTATGAGATTGCTTCTTTCAGGTTCGTGCCAAGATACATTCTATGGTCTGCCACAAACGCCAATTACATTTTTTCAAGTATAGAATTCTGTAGAAATTTTAGAATTTCTGCCCGCTGATTGGTTCCTTAATTTACGTCAACCAATTGGGGAGCAGAATTTGCCAACGATTACGATAACGATGAATACTTTTTTCTTACGCAATCGGACCCTTAGTGTACAGTGTATACTCTAATAAATTAGCTTGGAGCTACTGTATTACGGGAGGAGGGGGGAGCGTGCAGAGAACTGTAGTGCATGTGACCTAGGTACTAAGAACGATAAAAATCCCATACTTAGATAACTTAGCTTGAGCCGCGAGAGCTGCCGCCTGTTTCTGAGCTTCTAACTTTGCTTGAATTTCCATCTTCTTCTTTTCTATGATTTGTTCCTGTTTCGACATTTGTGCCCATCTTGTGCTTACGGCAGATTTGTTCTTATTATCTTTGAAATAAATCATCATCGTTTGTTTGGGTATATTTATAAATCACTTGAATATCCAAATAAATACAGTTTTAGATTTATTTTGCTGAGTACGGGCAGGCCCCTGACACTCGCCTACTATGGTGGGTGCAAATCACAGACCAGGAACCGGTGCAAATATTAACCTTACTCTATGGTGGGTGCTCTTTAATTTCTCAATACTTCCATCCAAGTTGACAGTTCTTACCTCAGATAGACGACACATCAACCTAAAATGGGTTTGTTTTCTATTTCAGATTTAATATAAAAATACCTAAGAAACAAAGACTATTCATAGACTAGAGAATTTGTGTAAATGAAAACAAAATTTGTCAGATGATTTTTAAAAGTTCTAAACTGAAATCTTTTTGTTATTTTCGTTGGATAGACCAAAAAAATTAAAGAAGACCGATAATTTATACTGATTTACCAGTGAAATTAAGTTTATTATCATTTTTGTGAGCGCTTGTATCAATATGCCTCGCAAAATTGTTTGATTTCTAGCTGCCGAGATTCTTTGTGAGAAGGCATACGTTTTTACCGAGAGTCAAGAAATGTGAATTTCCGCAAGCTCGCCGGCTTCAATGACGAAATACGATGTTACATCCATGGCCGCCTTATTTTCGGAATGTCTGTGATGTGCAGTCTAGTCGTGGGTACTATGTAGTCCTCTAAAAGATCCAACTCACTTAGTCCGACACCGCTTTCGGATCTGATTCCTCTTATCGATTCCGACTCCTCCTAATGATTCCAACTCCCGTGCGACTCCTTTAGTCCAAAGACTGAATTAGTCCTATTGATTCCGAATCCTCCTAACGATTCCAACTCCCGTGCGACTCCTTTAGTCCAAAGCAGGGTTGGATTCCGTAGTATAATTATACTATTTGTACCATAATTTTATGTTGCGTAGTATATAGTATCGTTATGCTTGGATTGTACGCGAAAATACCATAATTTTAATACCCAATTATTTATTTAACATTTACCCCTAATGCACGGACTTTTTTCCGAATGGATACATAAAATGAAAACGAGAAGTAATGACAGGGTTAGAAGTGCAAGAACCCAGAGCCGTAAAGCTCTATATTTAAATTTAAATTTTGAACGGTTATTTTTAATTATTTTAAATTGTAATGGAATTGGCGCAAATCATAGATTACTTTTTACATTATCTCTAAAGATATTTTACAATGGTACCAAAACTAATTTTTCGTTTTCAAAACAGTATACACATTGTTTATATATTTTTACTAAATAATATGTCAAAAAAAATTGCCACTAGGGGGCAGTTTCAAGTGCTGCCCTCTACAGTCTACAGTCAAAGCTAAGTCCCTATTATTGTTTTATCTATTGTAAATAAACAATTCAAAATTATTATTACAGCCTAGGTTCGAAACCGATAAAACCGTTCAAAGTTTAAATTTCCCGCCACAGCAAAACATAGTCAACAAGACAAAAACAAAACGTAGTATAATTTTTGGTAAATAGTATAATTTTAATTTCCATAGACAATAATTTTATGGGAGCCCGATTCCAACACTGGTCCAAAGACTAAATTAGTCCTAACGATACCTTTATTCACCGAACCTTTTAGACTCTCGGAGGAACGTTGTGTCGAATCGCGAGAGACGACTTTAAAAACACTTACTGAACTACTTAACTATTGCTTCCGAATAATTCCTACATTGAAAATACTTCTACAAAATTTATACTTAAGTTAAACTGCCTTAATATCCTTAAATTAAATGACAAAGTTTTTAGATAGGATTTTATTTTAAGTACCTATTAGTTATTAAAATTATAATGTCTGTTTTTGAACTTGTATTTTTTCTAAAAATGGACCTAACTTTTAATATAAGTTGCATAATTACTTCCGTAATTTTAAATTTTTCGTAAAAATAAACAAACTATAATAACACAATATGTATGAGTAAAGTTAAACGATTTTAAATTTTGTTTGGTTCTCATAAAGGCTAATATCCATTATCCACTCGCAATACAGAAGTGCGAACGAGACAGCTTGCAGCTGTCTCGTTCGCCCGATGGTACCGAAAACAAACGGAGTCATACTCGCGACACGACATGCCGCGAAAGAGATCGCACTACAGTGCGACAAGGCTATTTTGGCGCGTGGCCAAAGTCTGAACTAACGCCGCTATCTTGTGCTACTGTTTGATAGTTTGCTCTGTCAGTATATCACTATTGTACGTTATGTTCTTTTTGCTTACTATTAACTATTTTAAACTAAAATTAAAGTAAAATTGAGGAGATTTTATTTTATGGCTGCCTTTGTTTTGCAACAGCGCCCTCCTTCAAGTGCCAAGAGAGCCTTGTCGGTTCACAGATTTGAATTTCGCGGGCACACCCGTGGTGTGCTCCTTAAACGCGGCCTACGTTGTTGTGTTCACTGGTAGTATTACTATTCACCAATAGATGGCAGCAGAGGCATATTTTTTTTATTTACATTTACTGTTATAGTTTTACCTACTTTTCGCCAATAGATGTCGGGCAGTGTGATATTTTTTTTGGTAATTACATTTTCTAAAAATGAATCCTAGCTTGATCGATTTATCGCCCCCAAAACCCCCTGTATACTAAATTTCATCAAAATCGTTCGAGCCGTTTCCGAGATTCTGATTATATAGAAATATATATAAATATATACAAGAATTGCTCGTTTAAAGGTATGGGATATAAAATTTATTGTGTAAGTTTAAACAAAATGACGGCCTAAATCGGCCCGACCGAGTTACACATGTCCCTGATTGCAGTTTACTATAGATAGTCGGGCTGGCAGAATGACACTGCAGCCCTGCGGCAGAGTGAACAATTAAAATAGCTATCGGCCCTGCATGCATACATACAATACAATCGGCAGTGGCACTGCAAGCAGGGCCCAGCAGGCAGTGCTTCTCTGTTCAGTTTTCACTGTTTGCTGCATAGTGATGATAGTGATTATATACTCTTTGGTTTGCTGATTGCTCCGCAAAGTACTAGTGATATAGAATTGCATCATAATTGCATCGCTAGACTCTCACAATAAATTGTATGTAATAAACTTGTGATATTATTATCTTGTGTTGTATTTATGTTACGAAAAGACGTTTAATATTTAATTAAGTGCAGGACGATAGGACGTTTTTAAAGTGATTAAGTTTATAGTTTAATTCGTATGATTTGGGAAAATCATTTCAAAAATGTCTGAAAATGAAGGAAAATGATCATAGAAAATATGTGAAATGTGGCAGAACCATTGATCTATAATATACCTCAAAGGGCAGAACACGCGCCGAAGATACGACAGTGACGTATCATAGATTTCCAAAACCAGGAAAGGCTAATTTTACTAAGTAAGTATTTTTTATGTTATATTTTAAAATATTAAATAACTAGCTGATGCCTACGACTTTGTCCGCATGATGTGTTCCAAAACCTTAGTAACAGGTCGGGCCCAGAGAATTTTATAAAGCTGTTGGTCCTGTACTTCACATGTACCTATCTGGTAAAATTCCTGTCCAACCAGTTTCAGCTTTAAAAGTAACAGACTACAGTTGTTGGTGTTGATTTTTATGGACAGATTGGTCTCTAGCTCAGCCACTTGGTTGTTTATTATGTTATTATACTTATCACACAAGTGTCTATTAAGGGCGATGGGTACCATCCGGGTGCGAAAATTCAAATTTTATTTAGTTTTTCGCTCATAGTGGGCTAACTATACATCGAAGGCTAATGGCAATGAGTTTTGCGGGCACAACATTTATGCATCTACATGTTTTTAATAAAAACTGCTCAACAATACTCATTTACTTCATATTGGTTCCCGATAGCTCGAAATCAGTGAAACTACAAAAAATTATCCTTCGGGAACCAATATGAGATGAGTGGGAACTTTCGAGCAGTTTTTATTAAAAACATGTAGATGCATAAAAAGTAGGCCCGCAAAATGCATTGCCATATTAAGTCTACAATGTGTAGTTAGTCTAATATTTGCGATAAACGAAATAAAATTTGAAGTTCGCGGGCTGGTAGGGCCGCAACACCTTAAGCTAAGAGGATATAATTGTTGTAATTTTTTCATATTAGTACTGAATATTCTCTGTGTATTACTTTCAGGGCTCTTGCTTGGGCAAAATTTTGCTGGCCAAATGAAATCTAGACGTCTTAAACAAACTTCACACAACAAGTAAAGTATTATGTGGAAGGCATTTCAACTCATCTCAGTTTTATGACAATAACAGGTAAAAATTAAGCAGATTTGCTATTCCTCATTCATCTGAAGTCGATATTCTGTTAAATGAGAGAGAAAATGTTTTTAACCAGGTTTTAAAGACTATTGTGTGAATAATATTTTTGTGCATTTATGGTATGTAATTATTTGTAACAATTTTTTATTATTTACAGAATGTGGAACAGGCTAGTGATGGAAATAGACTAGTGTCAAGAGTTCCATTTTCGATTCGAGTGATCGTCGATATACAGGTCATGCCCTAAATCAATCTTTACAATTAAAGTGAGTGGATCGATCAAAACGCCTTCTGTCGCGATACGCAGGTAAAAGGCACAGAAATATCCTCTTTACCGATGAAAAAATTTTCACGATTGAAGAACACTACAACAAGCTAAATGATAAAGTGTACGCTCACAGTTCTAAAGAAGCTGCTCAAGTGGTCAGGAAGGTACAACGTGGTCATCATCCTGCGTTAGTGATGGTTTGGTGGGGCGTGTCTTATCAAGGAGTCACAAAACTGCATTTTAGTGAAAAAGGAGTGAAAACTTCAGCCAAAGTATATCAGGATACAGTCTTGGATCATGTTGTGAAACCTCTCAGCAATACTCTTTTTAAAAATATACCGTGGACTTTCCAACAGGACTCTGCACCTGGTCACAAGGCACGAACTACCCAAGCCTGGCTTGAAACCAATGTTCCGGACTTTATAAGAGCTGAAGACTGGCCCTCATCTAGCCCAGACCTCAACCCTTTAGACTTCAAATTATGGTCAGTTTTAGAGGACATGGCCTGCTCTAAACGACACGGCGACATTGAGTCTCTTAAAAAATCATTGGAGCAAGCAGTGGCAAAATTTCCCTTGGAAACAGTGCGTAAATCCATAGATTCGTGGCCAAACAGATTAAAGGCCTGTATAAAAGCCAAAGGTGGCCATTTCGAATAGAATATTTTTTTTATTTTTTGCTGAGACTTTAATAAATATGTAGGTATAAATTTTATTAATATTACATTACTTCATTTAAAAAAAAAAAGCCTTGTCGTTTGTAACAGAACTTATGGCTGGACTAGTTATATTCTTATACATGTAGTAAAAAATGGGTATTTCAATATTAAAAACAGCCACTCCAATTTTATTTATATGTATAATGTACAGATTATTATTGTTTTATCATTTATGAATGATTGGCTTTGACAATCTTTATGAATAGAACCACAGACCAGCGAATGAGTTTTTATTAGAACTATATATAGCTGTAAAAATAAAAAGCCTGTTTTCGCATATGTCAATCGATGAGACTTGTAATGAACCATACGACTCACTACCCGATACTCACGATGAATCAAGTCAAGTGTGTATTAGTACTTGATTGATTTGATTATACTATTATTGTACCTATATTGTAAACTGCATTGGATTAAATTACTTATCAGATATTTGACTTAAACTTAATATTGTTGGTATTTGAAAATGATAGAACAATACAAGGATATCCTTGGGAGTGATAGTGATTTGCTCTTTAGTGTCTGTAAAGCCTACATGAAATAAAAATACTTTGATTGAGTGATTAGTTGTTTGATTAACATTTGAAAATTATATTCATAATTCCTATTCAGTAATATAATAAATCTTTTAAATATAATATATAGCCTTTAATTTAAGATAAGTAAAAGTCTGTATTTTAATTATTAAGTGTAATAAGTAAGAATTCTTTTGGATAATTTCACAGATTTTAGATAATTTACCATTGTCAACTAGTTACTTAATATTGTTCTCAAGTTTTTAATCAAAAGTTGAGAACAATATTAAGTTCAAAATCAACTCAAAAGATTTTTAGCTTAATAATTGGACTCGATTTTTTTTGTGGTTTTTCGCAATTTGTAAGTTAATAAGACAATACGCTTATGGCAGTAAAATTGCTGATATAGCAGTATTGTCTTTACATGTCAAAACCTTTGCTTATAAATGTCCATTATAAAAAATTAGTCTAAGTTTCGAGTTTAAACAAAATAGTCGATTCTTAGAGTAAATTTCTTTACCGGTCACTATCAAGCAAAGATTTTATATATACATGTGACGCTGCCATTCCGCAATTTTACTGTCGCAAGTATACGATATTAGGTTATAAACTGCGAAAACCGGAATAAAATTTGAATTCCGTGGGCTAATTTGACTCAACCACGGGTGTGCCCGCGAAATTCAAATTTTTCGTGGTTTTTCGCGATTTTTATGCTAATAAGACATAATAGGCTTATGACCGTAAAATTGCGATAATCTCAATATCTTCTTCACGTGTTTATATAAAAATCTCTGCTCGAAAGTGTCGAGTTAAAGAAATTAGTCCGAGATTTGCGAGTTACTCACATAAAACTCGATACTCGGACTAATTTCCTAGGATATACATTTTTATGCAAAGATTTTGATATAATCATGTAAAGATGATACTGCCATTCTCGCAAATTGATTGCCATAAGCCTATCATGTCTAATTAGCGTACAAATTGCAAAAAACCACGAAAATTTTGAATTTCGCGGGCATACCCGTTGATTTCACGTTAAAGGCTATATATTATACATACTAAATAGGTAAGTATATATTAATAGGCAAGTATATTATGCGTATACGTAGGTATGTATACCTCTATAATTTAAAAATCCCGCTCGAATCTGTTTTCATGATAATCTGCAGTGGCGCTAGCGGCCTGTACGTGTATAAACGCTGTGGCGCATTTTTGTAGTAAGGAGATACTGTTCTTCTCCGCCAGGAGTAATAGTGTTCTGTGGCTATAACTTATTAAAATAAATACTTGGAGATTCGAGGGGTTTAAAAATATACATAAATATAGACGACAATGATATATTTTAAAGATAATAAGAACAAATCTGCCCTGAGCACAAGATGGGCACAAATGTCGAAACAGGAACAAATCATAGAAAAGAAGAAGTTGGAAATTCAAGCAAAGTTAGAAGCTCAAAAACAGGCGGCAGCTCTCGCGGCTCAAGCTAAATTAGCTAAGTATGGGATTCATAATTATTCATAGGACTAACGCATTGCACATTTTTGTAGTTTCCCGTGCCTTCTACACGGTACTAAATCTAAGTGTAAGCTAAGGCTAAGATAATTTATTAGAGTATATACAGTTCTTTAAAGATATCAGATAATCTGACCATGCATTATTTATTATCGTAACCCATTAGCAAGTCATGGGTACAGACTTCTATAACTTCCACATTTAGATTATAAGAGGTATATGAAACAGGCGTAAAAAGCTGCTTTAGATCTATTGGAGCCACACCTAGCTTTAGGATGCTTATCCACCAGAGATGTGGAACATTCTCTTGCAAAACAGGTTAATGACAAACATCTAGAGAAAAATAGATTCTAATCCTTTGAACTCTCACTTATCCAGTTTGACTTAACTTGTTAAAATGTTTAAATGTACAAGATTTTTTTATAACCAACTAACTCTGTAATATTTTTAATATACTCAATTTGGCATTTATCTTGAATTTATTTATAGTTTCTTGTACATTGCCCGTAATTTTCCTTCACAGTCCGACTGGTAAGGAGGTAGCAGGTTCATCAAACATTTTCTCCAATGATGGTAGCTTCATGAGCCAATATAAAGCACTTCTTGATAAGCAAAATAGAGAAAAGCAAGAAAATGAGGCAAAAGAAAAGCAAGAATGTGAAGAGAATGTAATACAAAATGAAAGTAAGCAGAAAGCTATAACTGCTAGACAAGAAGCTCACGATGGTAATGAAGGCTATAGCCAGGAATGGGAGCAGGAGAGAGGTTCAAGGTACTAAACAACCAAAACTTTTCACAAACCAAGTTTTTTTTATTAACTTTTTGTATTCCTCCATTGGTGGTTCAGGTCCCAATTTTCAATATCAAAACGTTTGTGGGTTATGAAATTTTCCAAGCCAGAGAAAATGGTTTTCCTACTTTCGTAAATATTCATTAATCAATTGTAATACATCTATAATTCAATGTAATGAAAGTTTAATGTGACTAATACATTGATGTTATAGCAGCACAAGTATAGGGATTGAATAGAACTTCATTTGAAAGAGCTTTGTGTTAAGTAATGGTCAAAGTATAGAAGTAACTTTAGCTCTACCTTCTGCACAAGTAACCCACTCTTAAACTTTTTTTATATCTTACGTTGTTTCAGAGACAGGCATAAAAGGTGGAATGATAGAGGCAGAAACAGAGCTCATAGTCCCACTACTCCAGTTGTAGAGGACAGGAAAAAGATTCCTGATAATACAAATATACCCTCACTAATGCAAATCACTGTTAGACCCCCTGATGAGGATTCAAACCCTCCAGGTGCACATCATCAGTGGAACTCCCACGATGGCGCCTCTTCCAATGATGACTATGACTTTGAGAGACAGCAAGATGATTCTTACGATGGCCAAGAACCTAATTCTGGACCAGTGAGTTCAGATCCTAGAAGTCTAATGGGACCAGGGCCAATGGTTCCAGGCCCTATGGGACATGGACTCATGAGGTCTGGTCCAATGAGACATGGTATGGGTCCGGGTCCTATGGGACATGGGCCAATACCTCCCGGGCCAATGGGACCAGGATTAATGGGTTCAGGACCAATGGGACCTGGACCTATGGGTTTTGGACCAGGTCCAATGGCTCCAGGGCCTATGGGACCTGGACCGATGGGTCCAGGCCCTATGGGGCTTGGGCCTATGGGATCTGGTCCAATGGGTCCTGGGCCGATGGTTCCCGGTCCTATGGGTCCTGGTCCTATGCCGCCAGGTCCAAATATGGCGCCGGGGTCCAACTCTGGTACTAATAATATGGGTCCTGGTTCCATGATGGGTCCCGGTCTCAATATGCCCCCTGGTCCTCCCTTTATGGGTGGACCACCGAACTTTCCAATGCCTCCAAATTTTATGGGACCTAATGGTCCTGGTGGCCCAATGCCCCCCAACATGTGTGGTCCAGATGCTCGAGGACCAGGCCCCAATGGGCCTATGCCACCATTTTTTCCTCCATTCCCAAATGCTCAAATGCCTGGTCCACCAAACTCAATGTGTCCCCCAAATGCAATGAACCAACCAATGGGACCTAACGGTTCCAACTTTGGCCCTCAGCCTCCATTTGGGCCTGGTGGCCCTAACTTTGGATCCAATGGCCCTCCAATGTGCCCACCAAACATGCCTTTCATGCCTCAAGGTCAAATGCCCCCAAGTTCTTTACCATCCAACAATCATTCTGACACAAAGCCATTAGATAACATCCCTCCACCGGAGCCCATGAAACTGCAGAACATACCGCCGCCGATGCCGATGCCTCTCACTCACATACCAAAGCCCAAGGATATGGAGCCAGGCAACATACCTGCACCACCAAACTCTCAAGGTAAACAATTAATTGGAAATCACTATTATCTTTGCACTTATAGTCTACTTATTTGTTTTAATTATATTAAATTGATTGTTACTTGGGATGGTGAGGATATCATTTTGGGTTTTTGATTTCTCTTTATATTTTTTTTACAATTTTTGACCATCTCAGTTTTTGTATGTTGTATGAAAGCTCAGTACATTTTTTTTCTCAAATTAACAAGTATTTATGCAGATAAATAAAAATCTCCCCTTGTTAAAATGTAGTGAGCTTGAGAATTGAGCTACTTGGTACCGTTGTTACCAATCTTTTCGACTGTTCTGAAACTATAGCCCAAGAAAATTAAGATAACTTTATTTATCCCCCTTCTATTATATGTATCTCCCTTTTCATAACTGAATTTTACATTTTCCATAAAGAATTTACATTTTCCATTCCTATAACTGCTTTTAATGAAAGGACTCAGCAAGAGAAACTTTTTTAATAATAAATTATACCAGGATTTTCGTTTATAATTATAATTTACTAAATTTCTGATATTCATTAAGAGTTGAATGATTTGTTGTTATGAGTAGAGCCTACTGCCTTCTTTGCATACATGATACAAGCTCTTAAATTCCAAATAAGAGCATAATTGTGTCAACACATTGATTAACATCATCAACACAAAGTTCTAATTCATAGTTTATTTATAAAATGTATAAAAATCTTTGATATCAATATAGGTGACAAATCGTCGGTTTACGGGTAAAACATTATAAATGCACTTTTTGTCTGAATTGAGTTAAAAATGCAGTTATACTTATTTTTTTCCGCTCTATCGATAGGTAAAACCGAATAAATGCTACGACCGATAGTTTCGGAGATAGCCAGTTTGAATAAGTTACAAATGCCCTAAAAAAATTAAATCTATACTAGTAATTGAGCATAATCATCTTTAATGCATTAACCCAATCAAGATTATTCGAGTAAAATAGTATAAATATGATTATACCTTTTTACATGTAATAAGTCTCTTACAAAGCAATGAAATAATCGTCAGATATAAAGTATTAAACGCATTTAAAAGCATAAATCCAAATTCCGAATTCTCACTTGTACAGTTAAAAAATTATAAAGGCATTCATCTTATTTTACTCCTTGTATTGTTATTTGTGATGTTATTTTAAATTCTAAAATTGTACAGTAAAAACGTAATAAATGCATTCAAGCGATTTGAACGGCAGGGCGATCGCGTAAAAAATTTATCAATTACGAGTAATTTACAATTAAGGGATTTATTAAAGTGCATGAAGCTTTATTTATTATGACTTTTAAAAAGGTAAGCAAACAAAATAGTTGATGAAAAAACCTAAAACTTGAACGTATTTACCTGATGACCAGCCTTAGCTTAGATTAAGATCTAAGCTAGGGCTGTTTAACCGATCGGCTTCAAAATGAGTTTGCAGAGACGAGTAGCAGCCATGGTATTTCTTCAGGAATAATTAATTTGTTACATCTTCATTAAAACTCTTCTCTGATGGCTGATGGTTTATTATAAGGAATGGAAAAGAGGCAGTTCTGTCCACGTATGAGCCTTACCACATTACGAAAGTTTCTCTGTATTCAGATACGTGCAGAAAACAGAACATAAACCAATATGTGGCTGCATTATTACTGTTTCCAGTTCATAACATTGCTCACTTAATAAAAATCTAACACAACTTTCTTGAGTCAAAAGAACGTTCAAATAATTACAATTATGACATGTCGGACAACGTAAACCCTCGAAGACCCTCAAGACGTTGAGGTACCTCAGTCAAGCCCTATTTTACAATGGAAACGACTTTATAATAATCCTTTACGCATCAATGAAATCAAAACAGGATCTTCTCAGTTTATGTAACAAAAAAATGATTCCTAAAGAATACCATGGCTGGTACTCGTATCGGACAACTCGTTCTGGAGCCGATTGGTTATCCAGCCCTAGCGTAGACAAACAGTCATAAGCTGAAGACCTCCAAGATAAAGTTCTTTCACCTACTATTTTGTTTTTCATTCTTTCTTAAAAGTCATACTAAATAAAGCTTAATGCACTTAAATAAACTCCTTCATGCCCAATAACTCGTAATTCGTATTATTTACTAACAGTAAAATGGATTACACCCAAATTTAAGTTTATTTTAATTCATGCATAATTTTGTATAGTAGTTATCGTAATAAATGTCTTTAATTTTTTAAAAAGCCTTCAGTTAAAACCAGATAAATAAAACAAAACAGGGGTTCTTGAAGTCAATTTCCAAAAAAATACAATTTCTGAGATAAACATTAACAGAAAGAAACATAAAACAATACAAACATACAGAAAACAATTACCTGGGTACTAAAATTAGCATTTTAGGGTAGGTTAAACAGAAGATGGGGTACATTTGCAAGTTACAGGTAAAACCAAATAAATGCATGACCCTCTGAATTATAATGAAGGTTTTATAGTATTTCTTTATCAATATAAAACAATATCAATATATATCAATAAGATGGATACTTATTGCATTATTTGAACTTACATATTTCTAGCTTATTAAGTTTTAAGTATCCCAAATCTTACCTCAAACTTTAAAATGCGATTTACTCGAAATGATGTAAACTGCATTTATTATGTTTTCACAGTAAACCGACGAAATTCAAAAATAGAGCTGTACCTTTCAGCATATTTCTCATCAAAATTTAACTTCATGATCCAAATTATTTCAGATAAGGAGATTTTCTAAACCCGAATAGGGACTAATATTAAAAAATTATAATATTGCGTTGTATAGAAAATTAAGTAGTAGTTCAAAGCAGTCGTAAAGCTCGGTAGCGCCTGCGCGCCGCCCGCGACTCTGTCTGACCCGTGCCGCGCAGTTCTCTCTGCAGATCGCCCGCCGCTGCAGCGCGCCGCCGCCGAGGTCGCGGCCAACGGCGACCACTGGGAACATGTGCTGAAAGCCATTCACTCACAACACCAAACCCTGTGGTAATGCCACTTAGCGCGTCCTCCACAGATAGCGACTGCCGCCCGAGGATACGTGCTGTATTCATTTTATATTACATATCAGAGTTAACACTCGCCGTGGAACAGGGTTGCGTTCACTTCAAATAGCATTCGTGGTTGAGATAACCCTCCATCTATTGATCTAATTGTAAATTGTGACGATCTTTAGATATACATAAAATTGATCGGTAAATGTAGTTTGTGAAGGCTAACAAATTCACATCAATAATAGCTTCATTATAGAAAAGTATGTCTGTTTTGTCCAATATAATATGGCAGCAGCATACAACCAAACTGAAAAACCAAATTAGAATTTCACATAACGGTTTGTAAAGGAAGCTCCTTTGGTACCATAATTTTATTGTTCTTTTATGAAACTGTGATTATTATTTCATACAAATTAAGAATAGGTATGTGAATTTTCAAAGCAACACTGTTCCATAAGAATATTTCCAGGTTATATTTAATAAACTCAACTAAAATTATCCTTTATCATGATTCCTAGTTGACACAACGTTATGAACACGCTACGGTTGCAGGTTCCTCCACAACCCCAACTCCAACGAGTATAAGATGTACCGGAGTCTGGTCGCTAAGATCCGCAGCGAGGCCTCCTCTGACAACAAGCCCGAGGTGAAACCGGAGGATAAGTACGAGCCGGAGTTCTCCTTGGAGGACGACGACAGCAACGAGCACAGGGGTGTCAAGGAGGACAGTAAGGATAGGTGAGTTAATCTTACGAATAGTATTATAGATGTACGAATTAGTTGCTTTCACAAAAAGTCTGTCTATATGTCTTGGTTTTTATGATGATTCTATCGGATTGAACACTTTAAAGTTATATTATTAATTCTGTCCGAACATTTGAACCGCCAGTTTCGGCATGCAAGAGGCGTTCTACAACCAGTTCCACAACAACATGGTGAAGCGCGAGGCGGCCAGCTCGCAGAGCGACGACGACGACAGCCGCCGCGAGCGCCGCAAGCGCAAGAAGTCGCGCTGGGGCGACGACCCGCCCGTCGACATCAAGCCGCCCGGCGTCGTCGCGCCCTTGCCCAGCGCCATTCCAGGTGAAATGTGCTCTCCTAGCACCGCGAACACAAGAATCTGAGAGTGTGACAAGTGGTTGAGACGCGCGCTATTACATTGATCTGATTGCAGGTGCGCAACTGGCGAAGATAGACGAAAAGGGCCTGAAGCTGACGAGCATCAACCGCGGCAACCACGCGCTGATGCAGTACGCCATGACCAACTACGGCACCACAAACCTCAACGCCGACGACTGGAAGAAGTGCGAAGACAACTTCAAGCTCAACCTTTTGTACCAGGTCCATACCCACTTCCTACTCTACCCTTTTTGTTCTTAGTAAAATCTTAGGATCTGTAGGACACATTAAATAGTCAACTAATATTTTATGATGAATGCAGTGGTATATCTATACTAATATTATAAAGAGGTAGCGTAACGATGTTTGTGAGTTGGTGACGTTGTAAGGGGTAATCTCTGGATCTACTGAACTGATTTTCAAAATTCTTTCACCAATAGAAAGCTACGCTATTGTGGAGTGTCATAGGCTATATTAATTTCTAAAATTAATTACGCATCTTTACTTAAACTTGCACATTGTAATCCAAGTCGTAAAAAAATTGCTTTCATCGCGTGCGCTGCAGAAACTATTGAGGATAGAACAAAACAATGTTCTACAATATTAAAGAACGTATAAAAATCAGCAGGACAAATTAATTCGTTTTGCTACTATCCGCTACTTGAAAGGATTCTGTGTGGTGCAATATGCAGGAACACACCACATGAAACACCACACACAATTTTCTATCACTTTCTTCGACGCACGTTTCGTCCCGACACCGGGACATCCTCAGGAGATGTTGACTTCACAATTGGAAATCGTAGAGACGAACGTGAAGTCAACATCTCCTGAGGATGTCCCGGTGTCGGGACGAAACGTGCGTCGAAGAAAGTGATAGAAAATTGTGTGTGGTGTTTCATGTGGTGTGTTCCTGCATATTGCACCACACAGAATCCTTTCAAGTAGCGGATAGTAGCAAAAAGAATTAATTTGTCCTGCTAATTATGGATTTCCGCAAAATAACGCCTGCTTCCATTCAATACGTATAAAAATCTGTAAAAAAGTTTGCGATAGCATATATCTATTTCCTACGGGTAACTCATAATAACTGCTTTTGGTGTTAAAATTGTGATTAAAAAATAAATAATTTTTGTGAAGCTTATTCAGCCCATATGGTATTAATTTATATTATCATTGTAAGTATGTTTTTAGAACGTAAATTTAATGTAGAATATTTGTACCCCTTACTCTATAAAGTTTAAACAAATATCTTCAAAGATATTAGCAAAATAAAAAGCTGCGGTCGCGCTGCCCCGGCGCGGCGCGGCCGTTGCGTGGCGATAGGTAGATAAGTATAAGTATAGGCAGTATCTATCCGATTGCGTCGCGTTTAGCGCTGTCGGGGAAGAGACTGGCTATTACGCGGGACAAATGGGCTGGGAAAAAAATATTTCTAACGCGGAACGGAGACCGCGGGCACTGCTAGTTATACTTATAATATATATTATGTAAAGTACTCGGTGTTTCATTCATTTCATTGGGCGTCAATCACGACTGGCACGGCACATTACGAACCAATCGTGAGCCGTGATTAAGTTATATTTGACATTGGTAGCATTTTTGAAAGAACTGCGGTCTTCATAGTTTAGTATTTCAATGTCTGCGACGGAATGTCTCCAGGACATGCTGAAGAAGCGGCAGGAGGTGGAGCGGCTCGCGCTCGCGGGCAAGCACAAGTACGAGTACGACAGCGACGAGGACACGGCGGAGGGCACCTGGGAGCACAAGTATGTGCTTCATATTCTACCATGTTTTAGGGTTCCGTATCCAAAGGGTAAAAACGAGACCCTATTACTGAGATTTGGCCGACCGTCCGTCCGTCCGTCACCAGGCTGTATATCTTTTGAACCGTGATAGTTAAACAGCTGACATTTTCACAGTTGCTGTATTTCCGTTGCCGCTATGATAAGAAATGCGAGCGAATTTGAAAGCGATCTTAAAAAACGCACGGATGGGACATAAAAATAAAAGTATTTATTAATTAATTCACTCGCATTCGTTCCTTAGATTGCGCGCCAAAGAAATGAACGCGACGGAGAAATGGGCCACCGAGCTGACGAAGCAGGCCGCGGGGAAGCATCACATCGGAGACTTCCTGCCGCCCGAGGAGCTCAAGAAGTAAGTGCAGCACCAGTCCAGCAGTGGCGCGGTAACAACAGTGTGGGGGGCAGTGGGAAACGTATATTAGGACGCGCCGTTGACACGAACGTCACTCTGCAATATCGCAATAGTGTGTCGTGTTGAATGACGCGCTTGGCTCGTTCCTGCATGTTGGATCATACAGATATTTTTCAGGCAGCGGATTATAGTAAAACGAATTAATCTTTTCCAAGTTTATCACATAAAAACTATCGTCTTTAATGTATGTATTATGTAGGTATTTAGTATGTTTTTAAGACGAACAATTTATTTCTCACAGATTCATGGAGAAATATTCCGCATTCAAAAGCGGCAAGGAGCCAGATTTAAGCGACTATAAAGAATACAAGTTAAAGGAAGACAACGTTGGTAAGACATAGAAATTATCATCTTGTGCAGCTAACATCCCCTTGTTTTTACATTGTGCTATGGTTATACAGTCCTATTTTCAATGGAGTCAATAAACGCTTAAGCATTTTTTCCTTTTTTCTTAAACTAACCATTAAACTGCTTCACTGCTCATCTACAGGTTTTTTATACCTTGATAAATTAATAGGTTTTTTGCACAGGTTTCAAAATGCTGCAGAAGCTGGGTTGGAACGAAGGTCAGGGGCTGGGAGCCGAGGGTACGGGAATTGTGGATCCTATCAACAAGTAAGGACAACACATTAAATTAATAGGCATCATCACGTTTTGTCAATTTCATAATTGGTTATATTTTGTCCAGGGCGAATCAGCCTGTAGCGAACCTGGGTCTGGGCGCGTCCACGTCGGACGTGGTGTCGGCCGACGACGACGAGTTCGACGCGTACCGCAAGCGGATGATGCTCGCGTACCGCTTCAGACCCAACCCTCTGGTGAGTGTATAAACTGTCCCGCACGCGACTCGGTCAGGTTGGTCGGTTGGTGAATCAGTCCGTAGCGAACCTGGGTCTGGGCGCGTCCACGTCGGACGTGGTGTCGGCCGACGACGACGAGTTCGACGCGTACCGCAAGCGGATGATGCTCGCGTACCGCTTCAGACCCAACCCTCTGGTGAGTGTATAAACTGTCCCACACGCGACTCGGTCAGGTTGGTCGGTTGGTGAATCAGTCCGTAGCGAACCTGGGTCTGGGCGCGTCCACGTCGGACGTGGTGTCGGCCGACGACGACGAGTTCGACGCGTACCGCAAGCGGATGATGCTCGCGTACCGCTTCAGACCCAACCCTCTGGTGAGTGTATAAACTGTCCCGCACGCGACTCGGTCAGGTTGGTCGGTTGGTGAATCAGTCCGTAGCGAACCTGGGTCTGGGCGCGTCCACGTCGGACGTGGTGTCGGCCGACGACGACGAGTTCGACGCGTACCGCAAGCGGATGATGCTCGCGTACCGCTTCAGACCCAACCCTCTGGTGAGTGTATAAACTGTCCCGCACGCGACTCGGTCAGGTTGGTCGGTTAGTGAATCAGTCCGTAGCGAACCTGGGTCTGGGCGCGTCCACGTCGGACGTGGTGTCGGCCGACGACGACGAGTTCGACGCGTACCGCAAGCGGATGATGCTCGCGTACCGCTTCAGACCCAACCCTCTGGTGAGTGTATAAACTGTCCCGCACGCGACTCGGTCAGGTTGGTCGGTTGGTGAATCAGTCCGTAGCGAACCTGGGTCTGGGCGCGTCCACGTCGGACGTGGTGTCGGCCGACGACGACGAGTTCGACGCGTACCGCAAGCGGATGATGCTCGCGTACCGCTTCAGACCCAACCCTCTGGTGAGTGTATAAACTGTCCCGCACGCGACTCGGTCAGGTTGGTCGGTTGGTGAATCAGTCTGTAGCGAACCTGGGTCTGGGCGCGTCCACGTCGGACGTGGTGTCGGCCGACGACGACGACGAGTTCGACGCGTACCGCAAGCCGATGATGCTCGCGTACCGCTTCAGACCCAACCCTCTGGTGAGTGTATAAACTGTCCCGCACGCGACTCGGTCAGGTTGGTCGGTTGGTGAATCAGTCCGTAGCGAACCTGGGTCTGGGCGCGTCCACGTCGGACGTGGTGTCGGCCGACGACGACGAGTTCGACGCGTACCGCAAGCGGATGATGCTCGCGTACCGCTTCAGACCCAACCCTCTGGTGAGTGTATAAACTGTCCCGCACGCGACTCGGTCAGGTTGGTCGGTTGGTGAATCAGTCCGTAGCGAACCTGGGTCTGGGCGCGTCCACGTCGGACGTGGTGTCGGCCGACGACGACGAGTTCGACGCGTACCGCAAGCGGATGATGCTCGCGTACCGCTTCAGACCCAACCCTCTGGTGAGTGTATAAACTGTCCCGCACGCGACTCGGTCAGGTTGGTCGGTTGGTGAATCAGTCCGTAGCGAACCTGGGTCTGGGCGCGTCCACGTCGGACGTGGTGTCGGCCGACGACGACGAGTTCGACGCGTACCGCAAGCGGATGATGCTCGCGTACCGCTTCAGACCCAACCCTCTGGTGAGTGTATAAACTGTCCCGCACGCGACTCGGTCAGGTTGGTCGGTTGGTGAATCAGTCCGTAGCGAACCTGGGTCTGGGCGCGTCCACGTCGGACGTGGTGTCGGCCGACGACGACGAGTTCGACGCGTACCGCAAGCGGATGATGCTCGCGTACCGCTTCAGACCCAACCCTCTGGTGAGTGTATAAACTGTCCCGCACGCGACTCGGTCAGGTTGGCCGGTTGGTGAATCAGTCCGTAGCGAACCTAGGTCTGGGCGCGTCCACGTCGAATGTGTGCGTCTGGCTCTGGCACACCTCGTGAGTTAGCAAGTCGTGGCTGGCATAGCATAATATGGTACCTACATGTAATACAAACTGTAATAAATGACAGTAAATTTTATTACGGCTTCTATGCTTTTCCGTTCTCTACCACGCTCAAGATAATGTTTCCTTTTTATTTTATTTAGGAAATAGATATTTGGCATAAAACTAAAATTCTCTTTTCTTTTCAGAACAATCCCCGCCGACCGTATTATTAATATATAGATGTTAAGTTTCACGAATTATTTTTAGAAAATCCAAATAAATAAAAAATGATTCTTCCATAAATTTTATACATAATAATAAATAATATTTTTGATCTACACATTTATTGTTTCAAAGCACAGATATTTACGTAAATCTAAATGTATGTTGTACCGTCGTCCATCACTGTACTATTGTGTCGAAACTTTTATTATAATAGAGTATCGTGTTTTTTAGTTTATTGGCGTGTGAGGATAATAATTATTATGACTCTGTATTCTCTTTATAACCTCATTTTGACGCGCAGTGTTGTGTTTGTCCGCGTTTCGAACAAATAATTTAGTTATTAAAATTGTATCGTTGTATGGCGTCGTTTCGAACAATTATTTCAACTTATACTTTTCACCGTTACCATAATAGGGGGGAAACTTATGTGTTCAGTGACAAGTTTTACGCCCATTAGAAGAGGGAGAAAACTTGTGGGTTCGGTAATAAGTTTTGCTCCTACTAAAATAGAGTTTTCACTTCTGTCATCAATCAGTCTACAAGTCCGACAAGGCTCTCTTGGCACTTGAATGAGGGCGCTGTTATAGAACAGAGACATCCAGAAAATCAAATCTCCTCAATTTTACTTCAATTTTAGTTTAAAATAGTTGATAGTAAGCAAAAACAACACAACATACAATAGATATTATAGATCAATGTACAATAGCGATATACTGACAGAGCGGACGATCAAACAGTATCACAAGATAGCGGTGTTAGTACCGATTTTGGCCACGCGCCAAGATAGCCTTGTCGCACTGTACCTCTATAGTCTATACCAACGAGTATATCATCTACTATCTTTGTGTAGGTACATAGTTTTAGATAGCTCGAAAGGCTCCAAATTACTATGTTTATTTAGAATTAACTTTAGTATACAAAACCTCCTTTTGTATTATAGCATAGCAAATACAATTACTGATATTGTTAATTTAAAATTGTCATGATTTATTAACACGACTGCTCAAAAAAGGCATAATTTGATATTCTGTGGTAATCCTATGAATATTTTTGATTGTCTGTGACAATGTTTGCCACCATTTTGAGAGAACAAATAAACCTTACATGTTATTGGTCAAATTAAAATTCCCGCTCATTTTTCTCAACCAATGAGAACGTCTCTAGTCAAAACCAATGAGTAGGCTATGGCAGAAAGATTATGGAATTGTTTTGAGGAGCACAAAAGCAAAAACTATACAATTGATATTGTACTGATATGAATAAAAAACTATTTAAAGTACTCATTGCATCGTAATACAAGAAATAAGGCATATGTATGTCAAAGTATAAGCAAAATCAGGAGTTTAATGTAATACGCTATTACTTGTAATAAGGAAAATAAAGTGTATACTATGAAGTCTGGATTTCATTCACAAAACTTCAGAATGGGTACGTGATCCGAAGACCCACATATTGAGGTATGATATAATTTTAAATTCATTTCAATGATTTACCCCATTTAGTTGCACGTTTTAATAGGTCAGTGGATACAAATAAACTTAATTAAGTCACTGTTTTATAACAATCTGCTGTACCTTGGCGTGTAAATAGGTAGATATGGATGTGTTTAGAAACATTATTCCAAGTTCATGTAGATTGTATGATATTCAGATATCATAGTGAAAAGATAAAATTCGAGGTTGAGCCAGTTAGTAATTTTGTTTGAACATAGTCATGGCGAAGTCTTATGTCGAAACTTAGAGCAACTAAGTAGGTACATTTTGATTCCTTCTGTAATTCCTTAATTATCTATTGAACCAGACGGGTTTTATCGGCGGCATCATGTCGGGTGTCGCTTTGGTTAAATAGAGTAGTTTTTGTTGCTTATATTTGCAACTTTGTTTGAAATGAATAATTTGTAAAAAAAAATAAACATAAGACTAAACCTATCGCGAGTTATTGACGTGCAACGCCATCTAGTGAAAGCGCCATCAACAACCATTCAACAACTATGTAAAGCTTTGAATGGATAACGCCATATTGTCTGTGCATTAAAATAGAAGAGATTAATTTTGAAAACCTACCTGTTTTTAGGTTAGTGGCTTAGCGCTCTGATCCAATTTCTTAATAATTGTTTGAAATATAATTTTAGATTCTTTCATACTGAACACACGTAAGATCATAATTATTTGCAAATAAAAATAAAAAAAAGGAGCATATCACATAGGCCCATAGTTCGGGGCTTTATTAAATAGTTAATTATGAATGACTGAATTGTGTCAAGATATAGCATTAGTTGATTAATATCGGCACAGCCGTGTACAGTGCGACAGGCCTATCATGGCGCGTGGCCAAAATCGGTACTAACGCCGCTATCTTGTGATACTGTTTGATAGTTCGCTCTAGCGGTATATCGCTATTGTATGTTGCATTGTTTTTGCCTACTATTAACTATTTTAAACTAGAATTGAAGTAAAAATTGAGGGGATTTTATTTCCTGGATGCCTTTGTTCTATAACAGCGCTCTCCTGTCAATGTCATTCAAGTGCCAAGAGAGCCTTGTCGGACTGTAGTTTGTTCATTGCCTGTGTTATTAGGTATAGCTGAAGTTTTCAAGTAGTAGTTCATGTAATTTGGATACTTTATCTAACGCAGAGATAATAATATTTAATGATGAATATCTGAGTGCAGAAACTTTTATTAAGCACAACTTTTAACTCATATCATGGAAAGTAAAAAAAAAAATAGTTCACTCTAAGAAGCTATACCTTGATATAAATCAATAAAAAAAGAGAAAAATTAGAAACTGACAGTTCTTACAAACACTGGCATATTATTTTCATTTCTTTGCCATTCTGAACAGTTCTTGAAAGAGATACCGTGGCAGTGATTTCATGTAATAAAATATAATTTTAATTCATTTGTAATTCCCCAGTATACTTGTAAGATTTTTACACTGATTATGATATGATGGCATGAGAATAAAATTAATGCGATTCTGCTTTAGGCAATTACAACAATTGATGAGAGTTTACTAGTTCTGTCAAGCGGTTTTAAAATAATGTTGATTTAGTGTTGATAAAGTTAATTTCAACATGGATATTCTTTTATTAAAGTTTTCATTAAATTAATTGGCAGTTAAGAGTGCCGTGACCAAATTATAATACGGTTATGAGTGCCGTATTTATTTTTTCTATAATGTCCTTGGTTATGTGTGCCAAGACGGACCTATGTATGTTCTATGATGAATAATGGCCTTGGTTATGTGTGCCAAGAGTTACTTGGTTATGTGCGCCAAGAGTTACTTGGTTACGTGTGCCAAGAGTTACTTGGTTATGTGCGCCAAGAGTTACTTGGTTACGTGTGCCAAGAGTTACTTGGTTATGTGAGCCAAGATGGAACTATGTATGTTCTACAATTATTTGGGTTATGTGTACCAAAATGGTAATAATGAGTACTCAGTTGCAGTTTATCGATGTTTTAAAACAATATCAATAACTACAAATTTACTTATACATTTTCTATCATTGAAAGATTCTGAAAGGACAGTAAACTCATTAGGATTTCATGTTAATTAAAAGTGACAATAAAATAGAGGTAGAATGATGAATGGAATTTGAAACAATGTTTTATTAAATACAGATCTATTTTTGAATATAATTTGCTAAAACTAAAATAGATTTTTCACGAATAATCTCTTTTGTATAACAGCTGCTATATATACCTATACATAATTCATTGAGCATTGTTTATTTCTTTTGCCGAGAATATGACACGATCAACGGGCTGGACTGACGCGGGTCAAAGGCGAGCGCGTGAGGACGCATCCTCTGTCAACACCAAGGAGGTACATGGAACGAGCTAGCCGTGAACGGACGCAGCTAAGCGCGTGTAAACGCGATCCCCGTCTTAACTATGGAAGTTGGTCCGCAAGGCACGTAGATGTCAACGTCGAGATGAAGATTATCAACGTCGGTGGACCCCACAACTCCCACACTGCTTGCGGCTCACCAAACCGTTGCTTTAGTTGGAACAAGTACTTACAATCATCAATGCAGCAGCAAGCAAAAGCTTCACAACAGACGAGGTGGTTAACATTTTTTGAAAATTTGCAACGACGATCATCTTAATGTAATTTCAGAATCGATTCATCAAGCAAAGCACCTAAGCGTAAATAACTGGTTAGTCAAAGAATGTGCGACCATTAGTAAAGGAAACTAAAAATAAACCTTACAATTTGTATTACAAAACTTGTAAAAAAAAAGTGGTGCGCAGTTATTTACCTTCCCTTAGTTACAGTTGGAACGAATAGCTTCCAAAATCATTCACAAATGAGCAAAATTACAGTCATATTATTTTGGTTGAGATGCTTGCATGCATTTCACGAAGTACCTAATGGAAGTTTGTAGAAATGCTATTATTGGCATTTTTAAACGCTGTGATCTTAGCGGCAATAAAGCGGTAGACTATGATATCATTCACGCTATATAAGATAAGTCTATTTGAAAGAAGGCGCGAGTATTGGATAATGGATTGTCAGAAACGTGAAGATCTAGGTATACTATATTTCTTAAATTCTAAGTGACGCTACACTATCAGAATTATTAAAAAAAAGTCGCTTATAGCTATTTCATTAGTACCAATGATAATGATATAGCCACTTTGTATTTATTCGTTAATAAGGGGACTATCTTGTCAAAAATTCCCAAAACCCATAAAAAGAGTCATAATTAATGTTTTAGAACAATTGGGCATGATTTAGTTCTCAGTCAACAGAGTCCGTTGACGATTTCTAGTGAGACTTGTGAAACTCAAACACACCAATGAATAGGTTTGCTTAATTTTTTTTGTGATATTTTTGTTATAGTTATCCGGATGATAAAACCTACGTGTTAAAATGGGTCATGATCATTTGGCATTAATTGATTTTGGTATTAAGTGTTTATGCGCAAATTACACAAATCAGGAAACGTCAAAATGTATTCATGAGCTTTTAACCTTTCACAAAGGCCTTCAGTAATCCTGTCGTATCATTTTGAGTAACAGTTTAATTTCATTATTATTATCAATGACGTTGCCACAAGTATTGAAGTATTTAGGAACGAACTCTTACATACTCCTTTTCTGTCCTTATAAACATTCTAATAACCTAGAACCTTCTTTATCAGTCCTAAAGATAACGATATGGAACACTTAAGTTAAAAGAAACTTAAGTGACTGTAGGTATGTATATGATTTTCTAAATGTGTATAATGTCTGATTAAATGCCCATTCAGATTGCATAACGTATCCCCTATGAATTAAACGTAGTCGCGTATCCACGAGCGAACCGCCAAGCCAAATGTTTCAATCAGATCTAGGGAAGTCAAGGTTAACAATATTAGACATAAAACATACTTAAGATGTTCAGATGACATTAACATTAACAATAGTTAAAATCAGTAATAGTTATATATTTTGTAAATATTTAAATTTAATTTTATTGAATCATGTTTGTTTAGTTTCTAATTTTTAGTTCTCTAATAACTTGAACTGTAAAGTTTATTGTACATTGAATAAATTTAACGTTATTTATATATTTTATGGAGCAAAAAAAAAATAAAAAAATAAATAGAGGTTCAGTATTTCGATTTCAGTCAATTCAGTATCCAACATTAGATGATAATATCACGAATTATAAAATTAAAATTTTAGGTCCTTACAAAATTGTCGAAGATATGGAAATGATAGATAGGTACAGAATTAGCACAATAACCGGCTGCCTGATTACGTATAACATAGCAGTAGCGACAGCAGACGCAGAGCCACAGCGACCGGTCGCTAAATGTCATTGTTTATTCGCATTACCTAAGCCGATCGCGCGTCGTCTGCTCCCCTGTCGCAAAGTGCACTTTTGTGGTCTGTGGAATGCACTTTTAGCAATCGATCACTAGCGCCACTTGCGATCAGACGGCAAAAGATGTAAACAAAATACAGTTTTTATTGTCATCTGTGGTTATTCCATGGTCATTCTGTGGTACATCGAATAAATCTGCGGTATAGTTTGAGCCACAGAGCAGTAATAATGTTCTGTGCACAGAGTACTTTTTTGTTTTGTTAGGTTAGGTGTGAATTTTATGAAATTATTATCATCTGCCAGTAAGTTTAAAATACTTCTTTGTTATTTTACTACGTAAACATGTGTACCTACTTTTTTCCTGTTGCTATTTGCTAACATGTTTTTATAATTATTATAGCATCAATAGTATCATCGAGTGTCTACCAGCCAGCTGAACGAGTTGCTGGAGCACCTAATGGCGCACCCAATTCTAGCTAAAGGAGTTGGTTTGGGAGTGAGAGTGATGGAGGCCATCGATTGAAAATGGAACAATAATATTGGTTCCATATTCAATGCCTCCAGCAGGGATTGCAACCAGTCAGGCCAGCGGAGGAAGTGCGTATGAATATTCTTCTTTTATGCCCTCGATTTCAAAATGAAAGAGTTATGTAACTACATTTCTTATATGGAACCGGCTGGTGGTCAGCTTATACTGCTGTGAATAAATGCATAAAATTTTTAGATACTGCTGAGGCCACTGCGGTAGGTCCACCTCTTACAACAGCATAAATGTATACAATTTTCAGTTTATTCTGAGGCCACTGCAGCCATTCCAAGCTGGCCATTTCCACAGCTTTCTGCAACTATATTATTTGCAACACTGATAGCCCATAGCATAAACGACCAACACATCAACCTCTGTTGCCTATCTTAGGCCCACTTGCGTCAACCCGGGTTAGTGAGTTAACTCAGGGTTAACACGCTTACCCAGAGTAAGTTTTCAAAATTGTCCAATGACAGACGTTGACTCAAGGGTTAAAAAGAAAATATTTAACCTCTGATTCGCGCCAGTGGACCTTAGAGGGTTATAGCTGGTTTACTTTAGGGGTATACAATGATGGATTGGGGTTTGAATACCACATCCCAGTATGCACCTCTCTCTCGTTTGAGTTGTGTACAGTTGTGGAAAGCGGCTAGTGTTGAAGGTTTGCGTAGTAAGAAAACCTGCATGTCTAAGAGGTCACCGTAATGTTTACACCATATGAAAACATTATGGTGAAAAGGTTGGCAGGCTATATAGGAAAGGAAACCAGTGCCGAATAGTAGTATTATAGAAACAAGGATTCAGACTAAATTATATAGAACATATTACAATGTACTCTTATTCTCAAACTAATTCATATATTTTTTTCCTTTACAGAAAGTCCAGTTTCTCAAAGACGGTTTCAGCAGCCCACACTGAGCAGCAGCTCCACCGTTACCAGAAAGAGTACAAATAGTAAGTCTTTTCTGTTTAGATTTAGTAATATTAATACTTTACTACTTATTAAACTTTCAATAGCTTTTAGCACTATATAACTATCACAAAATTTAAGCATAGAATAAAACTCCTGCCTGTTGAATCGGCCTCTTGGTCTCAAAAAAAAAATTCTAACATTGATGATAGAATTAGTGTTTAATAGATGTTTTATATTTTACAGACCAAAGGGTTGAGCCATCATGGAGAGACGAAGATGTTGTCGAGCTGGAGAGACTTTTCAGAAAGTCCAGTTTCTCAAAGACGGTTTCAGCAGCCCACACTGAGCAGCAGCTCTACCGTTACCAGAATGAGTACAAATGGTAAGCCTTTTTTGTTTAGATTTAGTAATAATAACACAACTAATTCTTAAACTTTTAATAGTTTAGCACTACATAACTATCACAAAATGTAAGCATAGAATAAAACTCCTGCCTGTTGAATCAGCCTCTTGGTAACATCGATGATAGAATTAGTGTTTAATAGATGTTTTATATTTCACAGACCAAAGGTTTGAGCCATCATGGAGAGACAACGGTTTTCGAACAGGAGAGACAAAGGGTGGGCGCAGAGAGAGGACTGGCTGAAGCTGCTTCTATTACAGCGAATGCATGCTGGCAAAGGCCTTGAATAAGCTTTTTGACTTATTGTGTAAAATGTTTTAACAATTAAAAAATATGAATTTATTTGTTGTAAAAATAAATGAGAGAAATTATTATTTATAATATTAGTAATTTGTCAAGTTACACCTTTGAAGAACTCCTTAACAGTAGGATTCTTGGAATGGATAGAATATGCTTCCGGCTCCTCACAAGATAGTATAAAAGTTAATTTAATTATGTAAGAAAAGTTGTATATATAAATACATTTTTAAAAAAAAGCAAGTGCAGAGTTTCTTGCTAGTTCCTTCCAGTGCTTTTCGAAAGACTTTTTATAAGGGCCTGGCTTATGAGAAAAATAAAGATTTTTATTTTGGATCTCTAATGAAATTTTATTATTGAATGGAAGTTAATTAAGTCTTGAAATAAAACTCATTTTTATCATTTTTTGTGTAATTTTTTATTTTCTATTCTGTTCCTCCACAACCACTGGGGTAGCAATAGTTATTACTATTTAATAACTTAAAACTCAAGGAGAAGGCTCAGAGTCACTCAGCGGGCGATGGAAAGAGCTATGCTCGGAGTTTCTCTACGTGATCAAATCAGAAATGAGGAGATTCGTAGACGAACAAGAGTCACCGACATAGCTCAACGTATCACGAAGCTGAAGTGGCAATGGGCGGGGCACATAGCTCGTAGGACCGACGGACGTTGAGGACCCAAAGTGCTGGAATGGCGACCCCGCACGGGAAAGCGCAGTGTTGGCAGACCTCCGACCAGATGGACTGACGACATTAAAAGAGTCGCGGGAAAGCGCTGGATACAAGTGGCGCAAGACCGTGCGGGCTGGAAATCATTGCAGGAGGCCTATGTCCAGCAGTGGACGTCCGTCGGCTGAAACGAACTTAAAACTAATGAGGGTTCTAAGATGCCCTGACCTAAAAAGAAACCCACAGCAAACTCAGTCTGGTGACTGGTCTGTCTGTCTGTCAACTGGTTTTCATATTTTACGGTTAGGTAACGTTGTGGGTACCTCAAGAAACCTTAATGCTACTTCATGCACTCCCTTATCGGATATGTCTGGTCTTCCACTTTAACATTTCCTCATCAAGTGGTGGCAGTGCTCCCTCGATTCCTTCAGTGCCTTGAGGGAATTTTGAAGTTCATTTGCATTTTCACAACGGCTGCTCTGCCTTCATTGTTATCTCAATATCTGAAATGTGCAAATAATTTATTGTTTACGACATTAAAATTGATTAAATCACTGTCACAAATCTCTAAAATATTAACAAATCATATAACAGTATAGAAATAGAGAAATAAATAGCTGTTTGTTAGTTTAGTTAGTTAGTAATAAAATTTCTCATTGATTAACAGATAAATTCATATGGCATTGGTATGGCCTCTAAGAATAAAAGGTGTTCCACAGAATAGACACCATATGAATTTATCTGTTCATATGGCGTTCGTTCAGTAATAAATTTTAACACTTTTCTCTTTGTTAATATTCAAATCAACTAAAATTACTTGTTTTTTACTTCTTATTCTTAGTTCGTTTTTAACAGGGCAGTTGTATTTTTTATTTATTTATTTTTATTTCTGTTGTGCTTGGTATTATCTCGCTGTTAATCCTCATGCAGTTAGATACTTAATGGCCATAGGTTAGCAAGATTTGAAACATAGGGTTAATTTGTATAATTCGTAAATATTAACATTTTTATTATTTTCAATAAAATATAATAGCTATAAAATAATCACCTGTTTAATTTAATAATTTGTCTGTTCCCTTGCACCTCTGGAAGTCTAATGTATATTTGCTAAATATCAATGCTGTTGAGTGCCTTGGTGGCTTCTTTGACAGCATTTGATACACTAGATTGGCTCAATCCATGAAGAAAATTCATGCCAACTGGGTTTTGATATGAACCAGTGACATAACCTGTAATAATAATTGAATCTTAAATATTCATTTCATAAACAACTATGGAAGCCATATATCAGCATTCCAAGGCCGCTTTTGTTGCTCTTCACTTTCGACAGTATTTACACAGTTTTTGAAATAGTTCTTTCGTGAGCCTATAATGAATTTTAACTCTGCGTCAGGCGATGCTTGCTGGTTACTGGATTTGCTTGATCTCTCAAATGTAATTTCACCGTAAACGAGCCTTCTCCAAGAATTGGGCCACCCTCTCTTCTTCATTAAGCGCTTCCTCTAAAAGAAAAAAAGTGTTCCCTTATAAACTTATAAAACAAACATGAACATTGTACATTGGGCTCTAAATTCCTTATTTTTTATATAAATAGGTAAAATTATACCTTTTCACGTTAATAGAGATAATATAATATACTTACATATTTTAAACTTCCTTTCTATTATTAAATAGCTCATTTTTTCTCATAATTATATTATAACTCCACCAGACAAAATAGCAATAATTCGTTTAGCGACAGGTATTTAGGCTGTCGCTTTAATGGTCGCTTTTTTGTCGGCTGTCGCTGTCGAGCCGCTGTCAAATTTAGCATACATAATACCAGCTTGTTAGCACGACAATGGATTGAATGCACTTTTAACCACAGACGACATAACTTTTTACAACACAGATTGTACCACAGATTGATCGCCCGCTGTCAGCTGTTAATCGGTGTTTACATAATACAAAAATGCTGTTTGACAGCGGATAGTACGCGATTTATGCCTGTGGCAAACCTGTGGCAAGATTGGTAATAACCCCCCGGATTTCACATAGTCTGTAGTGCATAGTCTAGTACAGATTATAAATAAAACCACTATTATGATACAGAGTTTGTAGTGCGAGGTGATTTGCTGAATAATTGAATATTGGTATGACGTGATCAACGTTTGAAATTCGGCGCTTAAATCGTCTGAAGTGAAATAGCAATTTTTAATTAGCAATATTTCATGAGTAATATATATTTTTATTTGAAATTACGATGGAAACAACTAAATAAAATGTAAAAAAAAACTAGATGTATTTCCTATTGAGGTGGTAAGCTCGAGAGGCAGTTGATGTTACGAGATTGTCATTATTTATCAGATTTATTTACCGACGTTTTTCAATACAATTGTAAGAAATTAGATTAATAACAATATTGTAACACATTGATTATTGTATGTAACACACAATATGCTATGCAAGGTTGATTTGAAGTAATTTTTGTTCAGAACACCCGAAAATTTGTGGACATGCACATGCACATGTGGACATACTATAACGTAGACGGTACTTAATTTTTGACTGTAAGTCATTTTGCTATAGAAAATATGAACGATAAAATTATGATTTTTACTTTAAAGAAAAAGATTTGAAAAATGTTATTCTACAATAACATAAACATTCTTTTAAAAAAAAGTTGACATTTTAATCTGTAACCGTAATAAAAAAAAAAGATAATAATATTTGGAAAATTAATTCAGTCTCTGTCAGTTTTCGTCAATACTTGCTTCAATACAATACTTAATATAATATTATGATAATTGAAATCTGCATAATTAAATTAATTGAGTCTCCAGACCCTAAGAAGTGATATTTTAACAATTTTGAGTTAGTCATTTATAATTTTCTAATATTGTATACAATAAATAATGTATAATTTTATGTAGGTCTGTATGCTATAATTAATAATTTCTTTAATTTAAATTTAAATTAAAAATTCACTGTACCCAATAATACTTTAATTAATCTAAGAAACCGAATGTCATGATTATTTTATGTTAGTGAGATTAGGACATAGGTAAATTAATGTCAGTATTATTTATTTAGATATAAACAAATGTAGGTACTGAATATTCTTAAGTAAGTGCATGTAGGCTAGGCCTATGTGAAATAAAGTATTTAAAAAATATTGTACATCATATATGTAATATAAATTATAATTTTGTTACTCATAAAGGCGAAATAGTGGTTACTTAACATGTACCTAAATATATATTCCATCTTTTGTAGTTTTTGTATAATGATGTATTTTAGTAAGATTAAGCCGTAGGTAACTAAGAGTCAAAATCATTTAGACATTGTAAATAACCAATATACAGGGAATTGAAAAGTAAGTGAAACCCTATATGAAGTGTGAAATGAGATATTTGAAAAGTATTGTTTTAAATGTAAATTAAAGTTTTGTAAATCATAAAGGTGGCATAATAGTTAGTTAACATGTAAGAATAAATACTATCTTTTGTATAGTTTTTGTGCAATGTTTTTATAGGTACTAAAACGCCTAGTTGAGTGGTCGTAGAATTTTTACTTTGATGAGAGTTTAATTATTGTGCACCAGGAGGTTGCACAAGAGTGGATGGCCGAATGTCATGATTTATTAACACGACTGCTCAAAAAAGGCATAATTTGATATTCTGTGGTAATCCTATGAATATTTTTGATTGTCTGTGACAATGTTTGCCACCATTTTGAGAGAACAAATAAACCTTACATGTTATTGGTCAAATTAAAATTCCCGCTCATTTTTCTCAACCAATGAGAACGTCTCTAGTCAAAACCAATGAAAAATCGAGTAGGCTATGGCAGAAAGATTATGGAATTGTTTTGAGGAGCACAAAAGCAAAAACTATACAATTGATATTGTACTGATATGAATAAAAAACTATTTAAAGTACTCATTGCATCGTAATACAAGAAATAAGGCATATGTATGTCAAAGTATAAGCAAAATCAGGAGTTTAATGTAATACGCTATTACTTGTAATAAGGAAAATAAAGTGTATACTATGAAGTCTGGATTTCATTCACAAAAAAATGAATACGAGATTTGATATTTAATGGTGTTTTACTTGTTGAAATTAGATTTTTACAATGGCAGTGAGTCGGTTTTATAGTCTCTAAATTTATCTTAAAATAGAGACATAATATACTATAGAGTCGATCGATCGAAGTCGAATAAGAAGAATGATACTTTTTTCTTTTTAAGGCGAACTCAACAGGTCTGCCCGCGAAATTCAAAATTTTCGTGGTTTTTTGCAATTTTTACGCTAATTACACATAATAGGCTTATGGCAGTCATTTTGCGAGGATGACAGTTACTTCTTTACATGTTTATATCAAGATTTTTGCATAAAAATGTCTATCCTAAGAAATTAGTCCAAGTAAAGAGTTTTAAGTGTGCAACTTGCAAATCTCGGATTAATTTTTTTAACTCGACACTTTCAAGCAGAGATTTTTATATAAATTACGTGATCTTGGGATTATCGCAATTTGACGGTACATCTTATCAGCTTAAAAATCGCGAAAAACCACAAAAAAAATTAATTTCGCGGGCACACCTGTGGCCGTCGTTTCTTCTTTCTCTTCCTTTCTTGTAATTTTCAAGCGATTTTGTCAAGCGATCTTCACCTAAAATAGATATAAGCAGCAACTGCATTGTGAGGAGGGTCATTTTAATCGAGAGCTAGTTTTTGATACGAAGCTTGCCGAGTATCAAAATAGGATTGTACGAGCATTTTAATAAATGACGAACAGTTGCATACAAGATTTTATCTACAAGGATAATAATTTATTTTACAAAACATACGTCTAAGTTCAAACCAAATCAATCGATCAAAGCAAATTTTTAATTTTCAATTCAAGCGTCTATCTCAATTCTCAATGACGATTGACGAAATACGCCACGCGTCTATCTCGACTCCCGCCATACGCTAGTGCACTGTGCTCCACAGATTAGATTATTGTAGATGCCCGCTAAAGTTCAGTAGAGTACCTATCATCATCACGGAGTTTCTATGCAGCTGAAGGAGTTAGGTTTAAATTCGGCCCTACCAGCTCGCGAAATTCATATTTTATTTACTTTTTCGCAAATATTAGACTAACTACACATTATAGATTTATGGCAATGAATTTTGAGGGCCTACTTTTTATGCATCTACATGTTTTTAATAGAAACTTTGCTCGAAAGTTCCCACTCATCTCATATTGGTTCCCGAAAGATAATTTTTTGCAGTTTCCCAGATTTCGAGCTATCGGGAACCAATATGAAGTAAATGAGTATTGTTGAGCAGAGTTTTTGTTAAAAACATGTAGATGCATAAACGTTGTGCCCGCAAAACACATTGCCTTTAATCTTCGATGTATAATTAGCCCACTATGAGCGAAAAACAAAATAAAATTTGAATTTTCGCGCCCGGATGGTACCCATCGCCCTTAAACGAGCAATTCTTGTATATATATATATATTTCTATATAATCTGGATCTCGGAAACGGCTCGAACGATTTTCATGAAATTTAGTATGCAGGGGTTTTTGGGGGCGATAAATCGATCTAGATAGGATTTATTTTTAGAAAATGTCGAATTTACGAAAAAAAATATGACTCCTGCTGCTATCTATTAGCCAGTAGCTATGCTACCGAGCGAAGCTCGGTCACCCAGATATTTTCACGTAAAGGTAAACAATTTTATAAATTGTGTGAACATAATTATTGAAAAGAAAGTGGCATGCATGGGTATATTATAAGAACAATGTTTCTTTAGTTTTTTTTTAAGATACAAATGACTTTTCAGTACCAAAGGATGTAATGTGACAACTTGTCACAAATACAGTTTAACAGTTTTAAGATAGTTGTTTAAATTAAATTACATTTCTTAGTTTCGTTCTTTCATAGCAAGACATTCTAAATATATAGCCTTTTTCCGTTTTTGATGTTCATTCAATTTTTTTGAGAAATATGCCACCGGTTTGTCTTTACCATCTAGTTGTGTCTGTTTTAATATTGCTCCAATGCCCTCCAAAGATGCATCGGTAAAGATTTTGATTGGTAAGTCTTTGTCGAATATTTCCAAGACCGGTTGCGAACATAAATATCTTTTTATCAGATTGAATGCTTCTTCACATTTCTCTGACCATACAAATTTCTCGTTTTTTCGTATTAAATTGTGTAATGGATCTAAGATAATTGCACTTCTTGGTATATAGTCATGGTAGAAGTTTATTTTTCCCAAAAATTGTCTGATGTTCTTTTGCGTCTTAGGAGTTGGAAAGTTCCTTATTGAAATCAAATTGTCTTTTAGTGGTCTTACTGAATTGTTCTGAATTATATGGCCGAGGTATTTTACCGAGTCTGAAGCAAAGGTACATTTCTTAAACTTCAGTCTAAAGCCTTCTTTAATTATTGCCTCTAATACATTTCTAATGTGCCTTATATGTTCTTCAAAGGTAGACGAGTATATCAAAATATCATCAATATAGTTAACAGAGTATCCTGTGAGATTGTGTTTTCTTAGAATATTGCTTAAGATTCTCTGGAAAATTGCTGGTGATGTTTTCAAGCCAAAAGGGAGGCAGGTCCACTGGAAGTGGCCATCTTGTGTGACAAATCCTGTTTTACTTCTGTCTTCCACCCGTAATGGTATTGCCCAAAATGCTGAGTTTATATCTAGTGTAGTAAAATACTTGCAATTTCTAGTTTTAATACATAATTAGATCATCTATCAAAGGAAATGGTTGAGCTTGTGGTATAACTATTTTGTTTAACTCTCTGAAATCTACACATAAACGGGATTTTCTATTTTCACCTTTTTTAAACGCCAATGTCACTGGAGCAGCGAAAGGACTGTATGATTCTTCTATTAAATTGTTCTTTAGTAACATCGATATTTGCTCTTCAATTTCTAATCTATCTTGTATTGTACATCTGTATGGTCTTTTACTACAATATTTATTTACTTGTAAATCTATGCGAGCTTCATAATCTTTAACTGAACCTATATCATACTTGTCCTTAGCAAATATTGTTTTATATTCCTTTATAATTTTCTCTATCTCAATTTTCTTTTGATTATCTAAATGGTCTGTCATACTTATAAATTCCTCTGTTTCTATGTGTTCATTGAAATTTACTGTATATTTTTTTAAATTATTATCTTCATTTCTGTTATCTTTAGACATCCTGTCTATTTTATTTGTTATTTTCTTTTGTTCTATCAGCAAGTTCTCATTTTGGGTTAATCTGAATTTCTTTATCATATCTAATCCGATTATGAAATCATCAAAATCTTCATTTTCTACTATGTATACATCCACCTCTTCTTCTAAATCAAATATTTTAATTTTTATTGTTATCAAGCCATCCATCTTCTTCACACCATTAACCGTTTTCATGTATGCTATGTTCACATCATCTTTTTTTTCTTTTACTTTTATTAATCTTGAATTTATTATAGAAATCTGTGAGCCTGAATCATAAATACCACTCACTTCTAGTTTATTTTCTAATAAAAGCTTGATTTTGATTAATGGTGTGCTTACTAGTTTTTTTTTTCAGTATTTATGTCTACTTCAATTATGGAGTTATTGTTTACATTTTTAGTTTTAAGAACTTTTTCAGGTTCATTTTTATTTTTCTTGAACCAACATGACTCCTCCGGATGATATCTAATTCCTTTGTCCAAAGACTCACAAGTCTTACATGACTTCTTCTCATAAGTTTTATTTTTATTATAAAATGTACTGCTCTTTATGTTAGTTGAGTTTTTCTTATACATCGTGCCTTCATATTTTCTTATCTCGTTGAACAAGTCAGTAGTGTTGTTGAGTTCATCCCTGTTTAACTTATTTAAGATAAATCCAGGTAAACCAGTTGCAATAAGATCTATCATTGTTTTGGAATCTATAGATTTGTTTATATCTAATAAAAGCCGTTCTTTTTTTATGGCATAATCAATTAACTGTCCTTCTTTATACCTAAATGCGAGAGCATATGTGACTATGTCCCATCCTTGGTTTTTAAAAGTTTCTAAAAACTTGTCTTTCCATTCACTCCATTCAGAATTTATTGTTAGTTTTATGATCATCGAGCTATACCAATCCAAACAAGGTTTATCTAAAAATAACCTCAAAATATCTATTTTTGTCTCATCTTTTGTTATATTAAAGCGCGCACACTCTTTTTCAAAAATTTCTATCCATTGCATCGCATTAGGATTTTTGCTTGTGAATTTTTCAATAATAAATTTTTCTGAGATATGTTTTAAGTTATGTTGATTTTCTTTCTTAGTTGTAGTTTCTATTAATTGTTCCAAGATTTGTTGCAAAGTGTCATTTTTGTCCTTTGCTTGTGTTGTGCTCACTTCATCTAAATATTGATCTAAAAATTGCATATTACCTTCCTCATCTACATATGTCTTCTTTAGATTTTCATCCAACTTTATCCATACTTTTCTACTCTGGTGTCTTTTTTTAATGCTATTTTTTACTTTTGCGAAAGTGTTCGTTTTAACAATATATGTATGATGACTCACCGGCTTCAGTTCCTCGGGTAAAACATAACATTTTCCTTCTTCAGTACATATTGAAGTTATGGCTTATACATTTGATTTGCCATCATTTGAGGCTATCATCGTAAACTCAAACTGAAGCCGGTCCATATTCTCTTAGTTCACAAAAATGTCGTTTTATAAGACATTGAGGATCTCCAAAATTAAACCACAAATTGTTTCTCTGAAATAACAAAGAAACGACATTTAAAGTTCACTATATCTCGAGTCCTCAATCACATTCTTTCTATGAGTTTTTATTACGATAACAATGCACAAAACAATTTCAGCGTCCCTCGCCATTTTAAATCATCGACACAGATCACTAATCATAGGTACAGACAGCTGATACGCGAAGCGCGGCAAATTCAAATGAATGAAATGTCACTCATTTCATTACATGTATTGTTTATATTTTTTATAACCACATCTATAATAATTATTGAAATGTAAATTGTCATCATAGGAATTTGTCCTGTGTTCCGTTTAATCATGGCCACTTTAAATTAGAAAGGGACGCTGAACCTGCTGAGACCTCTCACACAGACTGGTGCGCCATGGTTATCAGTCTATAAAAATATCTGCATAAAATGTAGTGATTGCATACTCTTTGGTCACAAATACACAGGCATTACACAGGCTTCTCAGTGGTGCGTCTTATTTTTTATGTTGGTAGTACAAGTTGGAGAACGAGCACAACTGGTTGGTTGGAAGTTGGAATGTGTAAATTGTGTACTGACGTAAAGTAAATTTGTCTGTGAATGGTCTGTGATATTGAAGCACAGAGGATAAAAGAATGTACCTATAGGCAACTGTTTTTTTTTGACAATTTATAAACCACAGTTATAGAAATGTTTTAGACTAGCGTCTAGCAAATGTCTATTGTCTAGCAATCACTTATCACTTATCACCCCTGAAGAAAGTGGTGAACGTGAAAAATGCCTATTCGGCGCCAAAGTTGTACGTGGAAGGACAGTGCCTGGGAGTGTATTTACATTGCTAAGTACTGTAAAACATGATCTAAAGGCGAAAGTTGTATGTGTAATGTGTATTTAGGGTTACGTACCCAAAGGGTAAAAACGGGACCCTATTACTGACACTTCGCCGTCTTATAGGCTGAATCTCTTCAACCATGATAGGCAGGTGCTTTAAATTTTCCCAGGTTATGCATTTCCGTTGCCGCTATAACATACTAATAAATAAAATATAACAAAATACAACGAACGTGGTTTTTGGTCGATGGTCCAAAACTCCCAATAACTCTACTTGTGTAGTTGTACGAGAATATAGTAGGGTATTGTTCTGAGTAAGCTCTGCGTTATCTTCTCGCTACCTTGTATATAATGGTACCTAATAGAAAATTTAGTTTTTAATTTTTACGCTACAACTACTGAACCTATTTAGATGACGCCTTAACCAATATAATACATAAAATACATGGTTTCAAGAATTCACAGCACAGATTAACAAAAATAAAACAGCCAATATCTTTGCATATTATTCTTTTTATATTTTTTTCTTCACTTTAAATGGAAAATACATTTCATTTTACTCTTAATGTTGTCATTTATTTATTGTAAACAAATATATTATAAAAGATTTACATATTACTATCAAAACAAAATATTCACAAAATGGCAGACTAACTAAACAATAACTCAAGTTGTTTTTCAAGCATGCTAACAATTGCATATTTTTTGAGCTAAACAAGAAGGGAGAAAATTTTGGCACTGATCCCATAATACAAACTTAAATGAAGTTGGCATAAATGCATATTGTAGCAACACTGCCTGACTCTAGGGTAAGTTAGTCTGTGCATCCAGATTTTGAATAGGTACCTTTTATAACAATACTCTCCACAATGTCTCTTCAGCCCGTGTACTGTGATGTATCAACTGTTCGTTCCGAACAAAAACACTGACGCTCTGCTTCACTCACTTACACGAATAGAAAACGCCAAAGAGAGCCTAACGTGAATATTGTTCTTGTGGTAACTCGACAAACATATTAACTATTCGCTGCCTCATTATTCTTTAAAAATTCAAATGGCTTAATTAAAAAAAAACAACAAACTTGCTCCGTTCATAAGTTATGAATCATAACAATCAAATTCCATTGAATGGATTAAATCAACTCAATTGAAACATTCAAACAAACCATTTAAAAATAAAAAAGTACCTCTTCTCATATCTGCTTTACCCTGCCTTAACAAATTAAACAATTATTATAGACAGTTGACAAAACGAAAAAAACTTATACAATGGAAGAGGACGTGAGCAAAATAAATCACAAAAGGAACATTCAACATAACATAGCTTCTATGAATGCTCTGAAGTTGAAAACAACCATATAGAGTTAAGTATAATTAATTATATATTATTATAGTTGATTTCTGAGTAGCAAAAAGCCAAGTCCCCTCCACTGTTACACGAAATGCCGAAAAGAAAAGTATAATTCATAAATTGTACCTATACTTTGTTTTTATAATCTAATTTTTTTTACATTTTAATAATTTAAAAACAACCAGCACTTGGTCGAGAAATTTATATCCATTTTTTTTGTGTATTTTATATTTTGATGAAATATTATTTTAAAAGCTAATTAACGTGAGCCGATGTCAGGATTCATAGCTAGTCGTCGTTCGCTCGAACCGGCTGCCGACGCCGGCTGGCAAGGAGCGGCCTCCGCCTGACTCGAGCTGGTATAAACACTTGTATACTATACACATTAACACTACCGCATCGTCTATACATCTCGACTCGTATAACGCACTGATATCTCGGGGCACAAGGAATATCGCAGCATCGTTGAGCCGCCGACGCGACGAGCCGCGGCCCGGACGCACCCAACACTACGATCACATCCCTCGCGCGCCTAACGCCTAATTCGTACTCTATTTACATCGACGTAATACATAGTATTTAAGTTGTTCGGTAAATCGACAGTCTTGCGAGATCGCCGTCGGCCCGAAGTGCGTCGGCGGCCATTTTCTGATAACTGTACAGCAAATTTACAATAACTCTCGATCAGTATACGCATTACGCAAACTCAAACATCTACATCTAAAAAAATATGTAAGGATCTTCACGTAACGCCCGCCTAAGCCGCTACTATATCATATCAGCTATATGTTAAGTATATAACGTGTTAGTTTTAGCGCGTGACAAATTCGACTTTGGCAAACGTATAAATACATTATAAATTAAATTAAATAGGCCAAAATTCATTGTAATTTGCATAATTATTTCATGCATGGGGTAACACAACCAGATTGATTCTGAGTGTTTCATTTCATTACTAGGCAAATATAACGGAACGTATAACAATCGTGCCGTATTTGTCACGCGACAAAGTTTACATTTGGGAATTAGTAATACTAATATATCTCTAACTAGGATTTAAGAAAAAAAGTTGATGTTACTTAAGTATCGCCTACACTGTACAATGGACTATGATATTTCTTTGAGATATTATTATATTTTGTATAAATATGTCAAAATACAAATATTTCTGTGCAACCTCCTAATAACTTATTCGGTAACAATCGAGCATAGTTCGACATTTTAACAACTCCCTTTGTGACAGTATATCAGATATCAATTTATTTAGAAAGGCATTTTATTTATAAAATTTGTTATAATTTTAAAGCGGTATGCAAGTTGCAAGTTGTATGTCACATTTAAATGATGCACTGTTATTTTCATTAATATTATGTAGATCACACGGTTCTTATGTAGCTAATAGTAATAAATAGAGATATATCTAACGAGATGACAGCCGATATTTATAAAGATGAAGCGTAATTCACATCTAATAGAAGTAACGTCACATACTTATGCTTGGAGAATATTATGCTGTGCTATGCTTGGATACCTATAAATATTTACAATATTTCTGGAAGATTAAAATAACATAATCAAAATTACTTGAGCCTATTTTGAATGAAATTTGCTATAGAAATGTATGGTTATAGTTATAGACAAAGTCAGTTAATATAAAATCCACAAGAACTGTGGATTGTTCCCAAGGTAAAAAGTAATCTTAGTCAAGATAAACACGAGTTAATTCAGGCTATTATAATATGTCTACATTTTAAGTTTCAGCCAAATCTGTTCAGTAGTTTTAGAAGAGTTCCAGTATAGAATAAATCTTTTTAATAATAATAAACTGATGATAAACAGCGTTTATTACTCGTTTATTTATTTATTTATTTATTTATTTAAATGATACACCAACGGTCACTGTATAATCATTAATAAGAAATACAATATTTGTGTCAAGTGCGAGTACCGTAACCTTTACAGGTGTACACAGCATTACACAACAACGTTTAAGCAACGTTTCTTCTCTTAGATGTGGTCTCTTAGCCTCAGTGCATCAACAAACAGTGCTATATAAGATTCAGATAAATGGAATGCATTTCACGATGTCCACTTCAATTATAACAGTTTTGACTTTAACACAAGAAATCATCACCTCCCATAATGATTAATATTAATAATATGTTATAATAAAACAATCGACGCTTAAACTACTGGTAACAATAACATTTTTTAAACGGATTTTTGTTTGTCGAACCGAATGGTATTATTACGTAAAGAGAGAATGTTGTTTGTGATGTACAAGACGCGGGGCGAGTTACTGCTTTGTAAAGTTTATTTATTTTCGATGTGATTATTTTTATAGTTAAAATAAATAAGGAAAGAAAAATAAATTAAGATTTCAAAGCAATGTTTAATTATCTAATATCATGACCACAACATTGAGCATTATAATGAGTAAAGTGAGAAAATAATAAATGGTGTGAGCAAACAAAGGGCACTTTCGCATCAATTGACCGATTTACTTGACACTAGGTAAACTGTGTCGTTTAATTACGTACAAAACAATTGACTTTATTCAATCGAAATAAGGAAATAGCAACGTTGTTTGACATACTAATTGACGAAAATTAACTAAAATAACAGCATCAATCAACAATGTTTTTGTAAAACTTATCTCGAAATGCCTCTTTTGTTTAATATATTATACTATCAAATATACATTATACACTAGCTCAACAAATAAGGAAGTACCGTACGTTTATTGTGAGAAAACAATTCTTGTATTCATTTAAATTTTTGCCTTATGTTGATGCACGCGTTCTCCATCAAGAAAGATATGTTACAATTGTAAATAAATAATTAATTAATAATTGATAAGATAATTGGTAATATATTCGCGTAAATATCTTTGATAAAGACCGAGGATTTCGTGCATTTAAATCAAGCAAAGCTGACTAATAACAAATACTATAACTTATCGATTGGATAGTTTCAAATCGGCTAAAGCAATGGCAAAATATTAAAACTATAAATGGTTAAAATATGAAAAAAAAAGTCATAATATAATTAAAATTCATTGAGTTCAAATATTAGTAAAATATTTTATAGAAATGTAAAAAGTAATTAAAGTAATGGATTCAATTGTAGATGGTAATTCTGTCATTTCATTGGCTGCAAAGCAACCACAATAAATAGTTTTCTTTCATTTCTGTAAAATGTCAAAAATAAAAGTAGTAGAGATCTCTACAATTTGCCATTGCTTTTTTTAATTTCGCAGCCAAGTCGTATTTTTTTGTAAAAACAAGTGGACCGAGTTTTCTTTCAGAGATAAAATCAGATTCACTTAACGCTAAATCATTTTTCAAAATATGGACGTTAGTTTAAGGACTAAATACGTAAGACGGCTTTTCTTACACTCGGGCCAGAGATTGAGTATTATAAAGATTTAAAACAAAATGTTCTCGTCAAAGTCTGAACGCTATTTTATTCTTGACTTTAAATCTTTATTAACATTTTGAGTTACAGGGAGGGAATTTATTACAAAATAAGGACGTACAAACGGGTAGTTAAAATAACTTCATTTTAGTATATTTAAAATATTTAAACCATTGCTGTTAATCTAATACTTTGTCTTTACTGATTTGTAGCCGTCCTTAAATGAAGAATGCATTTTCATGCCAACTTTGTGCAAATAATTTCTGAACTAAATTGATAAGTCTGTCTAAAAGATAGCTAGTATCTAGCAAGATCTATCTTTAGACCTACAAATTTAGTTAAAAGAATTTGCACAACCAATAGGCAATGGCAATGGAATCAATAGTAGGCCCTAATGCAGACTAAAAATAACTAATTTTTATTGTGATTTGGAGGGTATTTCCGAAGAGGACCAGAATGTTTCCTTACTCCTAGTGGATGTCCAACACTGGCCGGTTGCTGCTAACTTCGAGACGTAATAGCAATTAAAAACTAATTAAATACAAAAATGTTTCTTTCATTTTTATATATTTTGGCAAAATCTATGACCGCATCGCTTCGCTTAGATACCAAACTTCCATAGACAACAAAAATTGATATAGAACGTCTTGCAGTTGCCATAGTTGATTTCTGACAAGCTACCTTAATTTAGATATGAAAAAGATAATAAAATACAGTACATTAGTAATAACAAGTGAGAAGGGATTGCGCGGCGAAGGAAGCATTAAATATGAAAATATGTCCCGAATTCCGAAAAGAAGTAATGAACCGCACAAAGACTTGCAAAACATCGAAGTCAGCACTTAGTCATTACAAGTCAGGACTGATTGGAAGGCAAAACAAACTGAACTACTTAGCTAGAAATAATAAGGTAGAAAATCAAAGAACAAAGCTTAATAGAAACAGCAAATATGGAGGTTTGTTACCTAAATGAATATTGTGTATTCAAGCTCAATCGTGTTACTGCCGCAAGTTTTTTTTAATACTAAGAGTTCATCTCATTATGAGTTTCTTTTGTGACACCAATGAGTTTTATTAAAGCCGCTGAGATATTGACAAGATCTTAATTTACACGGCAATAACACGTCGATAATCACGGAACGAATATAATATAAAAAGATAGTAATATATTATTTGAAATTCATTAATTAATTACATTTTTTTAAATGAATAAAACTGAAATTATTACACTACCCACAGTAAAAATTTAACAAGAACATGATAAATCTTTTTTTCTATATAATTTTACTATATACAACATGCAAGCTGGGCAAGACGCGTACAAAATGAACGTCCGACGTTAAAAATGGATGGATTGCTTCGAAGCGAATGGACGACTTCGCGCTAAACGGTGAGGCGACATTTTTTCGAAATTGCAGAAATCCGCAATCGATCCATCGTTAAAAGAAATGTGTAGGGTTAGTATAGGTTTTCGTACGAATTTCGAGTCGACTCGCGTCGCACAAACGAATCGAATTTCTCGATACATTTACAGCCAGCGCCATCTATTGACAGCCGAATGTCAGCGACTGTCCATAGATGGCGCTGGAAGTAAATGTATGAAGGAATTCGATTCGTTTGTGCGATGAGAGTCGACTCGAAATACGTAAAAAACCTGTACTAAACCTTGTTTAGCGAAATTATATTAAAAGGGCAATCTCTGGAAGCGAAGTTCATTTGGACAATAATAATTTCAGACGGCAATCATTCGAGTGGAATAAAAAACGTGGACGAACATAATATATTCTACCATTGGACTATTATGTACTATTTCATATTAAAATATAAAAGATATTTCAGTTATATTTACATAATAAAAACCGATTGATAAAAACAAATCCAGGACCTAGCAACGTTGACTGGTGGCTCGCAATCATCAAGATCCTTTCACTACTAACAATAGCAAATAACATTATGGTACAATACTAACTTCTGTGTCTTTCTGCCGTGATCGTTATGTGTAAACTTTAAACTTGCATCGATGGCGGAATTTTTGGAATCAAAGCAGAAATACACAAGTCTCCAGTAAAAAAATAAAGTTTGATATTACATTAAATACAGTGTAATTGTCCGAAAATACGTAATAATATATAATTAGCTAGGTTTATAAATGTTTTCTTAAAAATTCATTATGGGCCCTCATATCCGGTACAACGCGAAGACTCCCTCCGATTGTGTGTGTCGATCGGTCACAAACTGACCGTTACGCTCTATAAAAATAATGGAAGAACCATAAAACTAATCGTATTTTGCTGCAATATAACAATATATATAACATATATATTTTTTTAAACTAAACACTTCCTTCCAATCAAAACGATAAAACGTTCACCAAATTAGCAGAAAGCTTATGTGTGTACGAATTGTAAATACGTTTTCAATCTTGCATACAAAACCACGCAGAGTCATCCGATCCGCACAAATATATACTTCCGAAGTAACTTATACTCGTACAAAGTTTTGAGTTTGGATCGAATTTAAGGCAGCATCAATAGGAATCTCGATGACGGAAAGCTTACAACTTCCGTCGTTTTTAAATGAAACTCACATTGGCATATAAATCTATGGACCCAGGGTGTAATACGAAATTCACGAAAAAAAGTGTCCCGAGCAAACCTATGTGTATTTTTATAAACAAACTAAGACATTGTAATTTAAGTCTTAAACCATTTTTATACAGTCCAATTTTGTTTAAGTGCGATTGAAAATCTTTTCCTCGTTTTGGCTTTCGTTAGGTTCGGACACTTTTTAGCGCTGACCCGAAATCCTTAGTATTTATATATCAATGGACACACATCAACAATACTGCAATTTGGCTCGCACTGAACGTTAGACGCGCTCGGAGCGGTCGCTCGCAGTAGTGCTGGTCAGGTTAGAGTCCACACGGTCTGGTGCGCGGTGCGGGCAGGTACGCTGGTACGCTGTCGACGTCGAGGCGTGTTACTGTACTAGAGGCATCGGGCGGGCGGCGAGGAGCGGCAGTGTCAGTACGCTTGCGTGGTGCTGGCGGTGGACACTCGCTCCGGCTTCAAGTTGCGCTGCGATAAAACTTGCTTTGTCAAACTATTCTTAATTTCAAATTTGGTCAGGTGGGAGCAATGACGTAGCACGCTACGCTAAGAGGGCAAGAAATATGTTGAAGCCAAAAATTTGTCAAATATGACGTCGTTAACGGCCACAACAGTACGGTACCGCTGACAGCACATAATGTTGTCGAACGGTGTTCGATTCAGATTACAGAAAGACCTTCTGTTTGTTTGGGTACTGCGCTATAAAGAGGCTGTTTAAGATAAGGCTCATCCATTATGTGAAGCTCTACAATAATTATAAGGTCCTCGTACTCACCAGTTGGTCGTACTGTTGTACCATCCGTTTGATATGGTTGAGCTTGCGGTGCAGGTAGTTCACCCGCCGCCTCTCGCGCTGGTACGCCGCGTCGTTGCATATGCGATGGTACTCCTCGACTATGTGAAGCTCCACAATGATAAGGTCCTCGTACTCACCAGTTGGTCGTACTGTTGTACCATCCGTTTGATATGGTTGAGCTTGCGGTGCAGGTAGTTCACCCGCCGCCTCTCGCGCTGGTACGCCGCGTCGTTGCATATGCGATGGTACTCCTCGACTATGTGAAGCTCCACAATGATAAGGTCCTCGTACTCACCAGTTGGTCGTACTGTTGTACCATCCGTTTGATATGGTTGAGCTTGCGGTGCAGGTAGTTCACCCGCCGCCTCTCGCGCTGGTACGCCGCGTCGTTGCGTATGCGATGGTACTCCTCCACTATGTGAAGCTCTATTTTCTGTAAAAGATAAAACCAGAGGAGTTATAACATGTATGAAGCAACTTTTTTTAACGTTCAGGCTTATGTCTTACGATATTAGTCAAAGTAGACTACCACATACTAAATAGTTTGGCTTTTTATCATTTTTCTATAAGACCTATAGAAACAAGTTTTTAACTACGTGATATACCTACTAAAATTATAGTATTTTGTATGATTTTGTGCGTATAAACTAGCCGCGCAAATACCTCATTAGAAGTGTATCGGGTGTCCAGACCGCCTTTAGAAACAAAGTTTGCTGCACTCGATAATTAAGGGATACAAATCCAAAAGAAAATGTTGGACACTGGCCAATAAGCCACAAATACTATACAATCAGTCAGATTTTCTGAGTAACGCAGTTCAAGAATGAATACACGGAAGCAAACTATATTTTCATTATTTCCCTTTATCTTGCAATACTTTACAGATAAAAGTTTTGTAAACCAATGAGGAAAAGAACGATTGCAAATATGTTGCAACAAAGGAATACCGATCCAACAATACACCTTAATCATTTGATAACTGAGAATGTATTGTAAATCACGTAGAAATAACGTTTTTGTTTCGTGGTTTTACGAAATCAATTAAAACATACTTGGCTAATAGAAAAGAATAAAAAACATAATGTATAAGTTGGTTTATTCATAAGACCTTGAGCGGAGGTAGCTGCGTAACCTTTTAAAGACGCAAGCCGTTGGCCTTGCTTTTTACGAGGTTCACGAGATTGTCTCAAGAGAGAGAGTGTAAATACTATTTTTATACAAATAATCCAAGATACAGCTATAATTAATTATTATCGGTGACAAATAACTTTTCATCTCATCCAAAAATGTCCAATATTCTTAATTTCCCTCGGTTTTTTTCTTTTGTTTATGGTCAAAAGATTTCAATTTTTTTACCATCGAGATTGATGCCTTCAACAATTTATGCCTCAAACTCAAACTTGGTGAAGAGCGCCGCCACCTGCACCACGCGTTGGTACAGCAACTGGTACTCCGTGTACAGCGCGGGGATGTCAGTGTAAATGTATTAGGTGATGGCCTTACCCGGTGCTGCGGCGACCTGGGCTCGGTTCGCTTGAGTTCCTGCTCGAGCTTGGCGAAGAGCGCCGCCACCTGCGCCACGAGTTGGTACAGCAACTGGTACTCCGTGTACAGCGTGGGGATGTCAGTGTAAATGTATTAGGTGATGGCCTTACCCGGTGCTGCGGCGACCTGGGCTCGGTTCGCTTGAGTTCCTGCTCGAGCTTGGCGAAGAGCGCCGCCACCTGCGCCACGAGTTGGTACAGCAACTGGTACTCCGTGTACAGCGTGGGGATGTCAGTGTAAATGTATTAGGTGATGGCCTTACCCGGTGCTGCGGCGACCTGGGCTCGGTTCGCTTGAGTTCCTGCTCGAGCTTGGCGAAGAGCGCCGCCACCTGCGCCACGAGTTGGTACAGCAACTGGTACTCCGTGTACAGCGTGGGGATGTCAGTGTAAATGTATTAGGTGATGGCCTTACCCGGCGCTGCGGCGACCTGGGCTCGGTTCGCTTGAGTTCCTGCTCGAGCTTGGCGAAGAGCGCCGCCACCTGCGCCACGCGTTGGTACAGCAACTGTTACTCCGTGTACAGCGTGGAAATGTCATTATGAGTGTATAAGAAGATGGCCTTACCCGGTGCTGCGGCGATCTGGGCTCGGTCCGCTTGAGTTCCTGCTCGAGCTTGGTGAAGAGCGCCGCCACCTGCGCCACGCGTTGGTACAGCAACTGTTACTCCGTGTACAGCGTGGAAATGTCATTATGAGTGTATAAGAAGATGGCCTTACCCGGTGCTGCGGCGATCTGGGCTCGGTCCGCTTGAGTTCCTGCTCGAGCTTGGTGAAGAGCGCCGCCACCTGCGCCACGCGTTGGTACAGCAACTGTTACTCCGTGTACAGCGTGGAAATGTCATTATGAGTGTATAAGAAGATGGCCTTACCCGGTGCTGCGGCGATCTGGGCTCGGTCCGCTTGAGTTCCTGCTCGAGCTTGGTGAAGAGCGCCGCCACCTGCGCCACGCGTTGGTACAGCAACTGTTACTCCGTGTACAGCGTGGAAATGTCATTATGAGTGTATAAGAAGATGGCCTTACCCGGTGCTGCGGCGATCTGGGCTCGGTCCGCTTGAGTTCCTGCTCGAGCTTGGTGAAGAGCGCCGCCACCTGCGCCACGCGTTGGTACAGCAACTGGTACTCCGTGTACAGCGTCGAGAACTCGTTCTTGTACGCGCGCCGCGTGCTCGAACTCGTAATGGGAGGGTATTGCCTGTAAAACATTTAAGTTGCACTCATGGAACTTTCAGTTTCACCTTTCGATACAGTCATACAGATACTCTTTACAGAATTAAACTCACTCTTAATTACATAATGAAAATCAAGGGAAAAGTAAAGTCGCTGGGCTTAAGCATTGTCAAAACTTAAATTTAATGTAAGTACATGATACATAAATAAGATCCTCTTACCTTTCAATATCTACAGTTTCAGTCATGTTGTCATCAGGCACAGGCGTTAAAGCTGTATTTTCTAAGTGATCCGTATTTGTGATGTCTTTTACTGAAACAGTCAAATTTAGTATTATTTACTATGAAGTTTCCAGACCTTCTTTAGCAACAGGCTTCACATGTCACATGCAGTATATCCTATGACTTTGCATTGTAATATTGTATGACACACTGCCACTACGCTAGTCATCCTGACATGTCAGTTAAGTCTCATTATGCCCATTAATTTCTCTGGCTACATTTCTCTTCAAACCGAAACACATCCATGCTTCACGGCAACATATCACTTCACTGGGGGGCTATTCATGACTGTAACGCGTTGGCTACACTTTAAGTGAAATGTTTAAAAAGGTCGTGGCATTTATTTAATAAGCAGTACATATTGCAATCAAAGTATTTTTTTCGATTACCGAAAAAATAATTTTACGCATATAATTGAATGTAGTTTAAAACGCAAACATGGTTGACAATCGTGAAATTAAATTTATTATAGGTTGAAAGATTGTAGAGTAGTTTTCTATACATTCAATTTTACACTCTAAACCAATAGATGTAAAGTTAATTTTTCAGTGTTAATTTTTTTTTCTTCGCCGGCCACCTTGGTGGGCTCCAAAAATATATACGTAAGAGGAGTAATTGAACATGTCAGTGATATGTACCTGTAATACTAGTTTGCTCTACAGGAGGACTACTTCTACTAAAGCCGTTCGCCTTTACAGGACTCGGGCAGAGATCCTTGACCGTGGTGAAGTTGAGAGTATAGCCGTTGTCCTTTTTCACTGGAATCAAAAAGGGGAAGGTTATATTCTTTCTTATTCTAGCAGATGTACATGCAGATAATTGCTCTAAACCCTACCTAATATTATTATTATAAGTTATTTTTATTGAATAATAGCTGAGGTTCGTGGGTTGGGATCACAACACACCTTTGATTTGTCAGAGTTACGTAGATTTTAAGAAATTAGATATCACTTGCTCATCAGTAGAGGAAAACATGGCGAGGAAACTTGCATGGGGGAGTTTAATACAATGTTCTCAAAAATGTAAGAAGCCAACCCACACTTGGCCAATGTGATGGATTATGACCAATCACCAACATTCATTTTAAGAGGAGACATATACCCAGCAGTGGAACAAGAAAGGATTGAGACCAGCTGCTCTTGTATCACTCAGGTGATCCAGAAATCCTGTGATAATTTAGAAAATATCTTCCTTATCCCACATCTTCTGAGCGCAATTTTAGGTTCTAGTGCTGGGCAATTAGTTAGTGTGAGTGAGTGAAGAAATGAATGTATGAGTCAGAATTTTCTTTATTTATATTGAGTTTTGTTTGCAGCTGTAATTTATGCTGCTTTCTATTACTTTTTAGTTTAGAGTCTTCTATCTGTGTTCATAAAAAGACTTCCAAAAGAAGAAGACAGAACATTATTTAACTTAACAACTATTTAGAAAACTTATTTATTAGAAAACACCTAAGTAGTTTATTACATTACATGGAATTCAAATACCTGTACAACATATGTATTAGTTTAGTTGGGCTTTAATGTATGGAATAAAGTCAATAACAAATTATTTATTGGTCTTCAACTAAGCATGGTGTTATCAGCCTTGCTTGTAAACACGTCTATTTATGTGCAAATTATGATACAGCATTGATCTCGTTTACTTACACATAATAGAACTGGTACAGGGAAAATACGTTGCTGAATATATTATTGTGAGTTATATATAACGTTTATGTATCATACTTAGTATTTCATCTGTGTGAATACCAAAACCTGACATAATCTTATTCTAATCATTATTATCTATTACCATAATCCTAAATCCTATGGGATAAAACATTGATGAACTTTTACTTTGGTTTACTTTAATATGGAATAAACTAATTTTCAAAATAAAATAAGCTAAGATCTAGTTGTAGAATAAATAGTATGCTGTGTTAGCGTGTGTCTATGTTGATTGATTGATTGATAATTGATAATGTTGATTGATTGATAAATCGGCACTAATTTAAAAATCTCTCAAATGGGCACTATTTTAAAAAACCTCCATGTTTTTTCCTCCTGATTAGTTAACTCCTATGATTATTTGGGGAATTTAAGTGTTTTGGCACTCAATTAGGTGCTGGCGGGTGGATTGATGAAAATTAAAGCATGATTAAAGCAAGATTGAAAACAGTGGTATGAAGAATGCAGTCGTTCGGTAAGTGTTGAGTGTGTGGATAGAGGGAAAGGGGTAGACCCACCGATAATGAACCTGAGGATATCGTCATCAGAACATTTTGCGCAAATTTTCTCCATACAATAAAGTAGTGGAATCATACAGTCAAAATTTCCCAACATGCCGCAATATGGCGGAAATCGTCTCCATGGAAACGTGCGTGGAGACTGTTCACAAAGGCGGGGACCGCGGTCTATAGACTATACTGCTGTCGGCTTACTACAGCGTCAGTAGTACTGACGCTGTCGTTGTTAAAACAAAAATCTTTGGCACCGGTAAACAGGCGCTGGTGCTGGTAAATAGGTGTATCGGTAGACGTGTCAGACTCACCCGCTGTCCGGTCGTCCTCGTTGTCGGACGCGTGCCGCTCGCCCGAGGAGGTGGTCGCGTAGCCGGAGGAGGGCGGCGAGGGCCGGCGGTAGTGCGAGATGCGCTGCTTCTTGGCGGCGGGCGCGTCGTCGGCGCCCGCGCCGCGCTTGCTGGCGCCGGGCGACGCGCGAGGCGACAGCGAGTTGGCCGAGTCGCTGCTGAGGGGTGGTGTCAGGTTTTGAGGTTTCCGCCTGTGGATTAGAAGCGAACATGTTTAAACTTGCAGTACCCGCTCTCTAATAATTACTCAGCAATTCGTTTAATGCACATTGATAAGGTTATGGGCCAATTGTTTCAACAACTTACACAGACCCGTGACTGTTAAATATAGCGGTCTTCTCCATATGTTTTTAAGCTGTAGGCATAAGAGCAATATAGCCATATTTAATGGTTAGGGGTCTGTTAAAGTTAGTTGAAGCAACAGGGTCTTAGTCATTAACCATACTTAAATATGGTCCTGTTTGTGATAAGGTGCATCCTGTAAACGATTTATTCGATTAAACAATTATAATAAGGGCGTGTAAAGCATTTTAACCCTCCTGCACGAACACCAGTCCTAGATTTACATGGGTAGGTATGAGATGATCACAATAAATATTCTTTAGAGATTGACATTTATCGAGGAAATTATAGTATGCTTCAGAAACACACCTCTTGAGCATACGTTTTTCCTCCTCCGTATAGAAGGGCCACTCTTCATTGACATCGTTCCATATGTGCCTACGTAAGTGGTAACAATTGTCCTTGAGCGTGCCGATCTCGGGCAGGATCTTGTTCACCATGATACGCTCCTTGTCTTTGAAACCCTCTGCAATGTTATTGTTTAGATTAGTGCAATCCGAGCATGAAGTACATACGCGAATTGTAAAGTGTGTATTAAAATAATAAAAGTACAGCTTACCGCTGCTGAGTCTCGCGTACAGCTCGGGCTTCTTGAAAGGTTTCAGTGCTAATAATTGTATAAGTCTTTCTCTGAAAATAAAAAAAAGGTTTATGTTTAGTTTGTGTCGGACTATACACTTACAAAGCAATATTATGATGTCAATGTTAAAGTGGGTTAAAGATTCGACCTCCAATGATGCCTTTGAATGCACTATAGCCGGATTAAAAATACCAGTTAACTTTCTATTAATAGAAAAAGCAGATGTAACCGCAACTTTGTTTGATGCATTGCATTTGTACACCAGCCAAGATCAAATTAAAAAAATATTTTAATAAACGTTTATTGTATAAAATCGCAGATCAGACTATACACACATTCTATGGTGCTTATGGATTTAAGAATTCTTGTAAGTAATTTGAGAGAAAAATAGTGCTATCTTTTGCCATGAACAACATAATTAACATGCAAATACTAACAATTCAGACCTGTGGAAATAAAATTATGATTTGGCAAAAAAAAATAGAAAAGAAGGAAGAACCATTGTCTATGCAAAATCGATTGAATTTCTAGTCCTTTGGTAAAAACTAATAATTAACAAAAATATTAAATGACGCAATATTCAGCATAGGGACATTACCACTTTTTATTAACCGACTTCAAAAAAAGGAGGAGGTTCTCAATTCGTCGGAATCTTTTTTTTTTATTTTTTTTTTTTTTATCTATGTATGTTCACCGATTACTCGAAGACGCGTGGACCGATTTGAAAAATTCTTTTTTTGTTTAAGAGGGTTTTGTTTCCAGATGGTCCCATTTTAATCAGGTCAGGATCTGATGATGGAATCCTGGAGAAATCGAGGGAACTCTTCAAATTTTGTATGGACACATGAAACTATTTGAGTATTATTAGAAAGAGTAATATTTTCCAAGTTGTCCTATGGTCATCAGGTCAGGATCTGATCATGGGATCTTGGTGAAATCGAGGGAACTCTTCAAATTTTGCTAGTATACTTAAAGCGAGTTGGGTATTTTTTATAGTTACTGGTGCATATGCTACCAGATACTGATTTGATGACTAAAGTCATCAAGTCAGGGTCTGATGATGGTATCTTGGTGAAATCGAGGGAACTCTTCAAATTTTGCTAGTATACTTGAAGCGAGTTGGGTATTTTTTATAGTTACTGGTGCATTTGCTAGCAGATACTGATTTGATGACTAAAGTCATCAAGTCAGGGTCTGATGATCGGATCTTGGTGAATTTGAGGTATCTCTTCAGATTTTATGAACACACCTCAAGCAATTTGGGTATTTTACAACGCCTTGTGCATTTTATTGTTTTCCACTAAAAAGTATAAAATAAAAATGGGAAATGCTTTCCAAAAAACCAACCTCAAATGCCACTACAAAGAGTGAAATAATTTTTATTTAAATTTTAGGTACCTACACCAATTCGAAGTCGGGCGATTGTCTATGACTTCGTCATTTCTTCGCACATCAAGTAAGTAAGAAGGACTATTAGGGATTGTATGAAACATTGCCCGACTTCGAATTGGTGTAGGTACCTAAAATTTAAATAAAAATTATTTCACTCTTTGTAGTGGCATTTGAGGTTGGTTTTTTGGAAAGCATTTCCCATTTTTTATTGAGTGTGTAAGAAAGCATTTTAAGTTCAGTTTTAACTTTTAAGAACGTTTTTGGCATTAGAATATTTTGTTAAACTCGAATAGACACCAATAACAAACTAGCGCGAATTGCTAGTTAGCTAATTAGAGTTAATGAGTTTAATACGAGAAGAAGCAATTCGCCAACACGGCGTAAAGAAATCACGATTTATTGCCTTGAGGTGTTTGAAGCTAATAATTTTGCACACAACCTTGGCTGTGGCATGACTAAGCCAGGAACACTAATCGCCGTGTAAAGGCTTATGCTTGTGTTACAAAACCAATAATGGAAAGTGAGATGCCATTTGATATGTACACTGAAATGTTGACAATCATGACCGCAATATTCTTCCTTCCTTCACATTACTGATCAAGCCAATTCTACAAGCTCATTTATAATTTCTCAATGGTACTGATTCTGTTTTATTCACTAAATTAAAATCTACTTTTTCTTTCACTATGTACATTGGGATTTTGACCAATCCGAAATTTGCTTTGACAGACTAAGTCAGTTGGAACATCAAACTTTAATGGAAAGTTAATCATAAGGAAGATCATTTTCTGCAGTTTTGTAGATTTGGAGCTATTGAGAACCAATATGAAATAAGTGAGTATTTTTGTAAATGCTATGCTTGCACAGATAGCTATCTCCAAGGATAGCGGTAATGTTAGACATTATGTAGAGTAATTTCAAAAATCTGCTACAATGCAATAAGTAACAATATACAGTGTATAAGCAATGTTTAACATGTAATATTATTATGATAGGCAAGTCAAACCAAACCACATCCTCTACAGTCTAAATAATGGCCACAAATTATCAACATCCATTTTTTGATAATAAGACAAAATTATCGTCTTGTATTCTACTGCTTTTGATGTTTCCAACCAGACTTTTGATTATACAAGAAGTACTTGTTTCATGTTGTCAAGTCAATATGTACTGTTATAGATTATAAAAATGCAACACATCAATTTATTGAATAGATTGTTTATCAAAGTGTGCTGATAAGATGGCAGTCAATATTTTTAGACATAAATATTTATGCAAAGGTATTAAACGATGGTCTCCATGACCATTATCAAAGAAAAGGTTTCTTATTAAGGATGAGGACCTGTCCGTCGAACGTAAATTTGATTTGGTTTTTTGCAAATCGTAAACCATGAAAAACACGTATTTAAATATTATGAAGATCATACTGCCAATCCCACAATTTTACAACCGTAAAGCCACAATGATTTATTATCTTTTAAATTGCCAAAAACTAAATAAAATTGAATATGGCAGGCAGGGTCATATGGATACGCTTTCAAGTAATTTGACGTTGTAAAAAGTTTGATATAAAATTATCAGTACAAGATCAAAAATAAACTCGAAAGTCATTTTCGTCTGCAGCATAGTGGGCGATATTTTAATAAGTCAATCTCACTAGTTGGAATGTTATAATGTGATGATAAATTTTAATGGAACTATAGGCAGGTTCTTCCAAACAACACAACAGAGGTTATTCTAAAGTGGGAAAGGAGATTGTCACGTTTTAAAGAGGTTCAAATGGCGAATGGCTTAGGTTGGTTACGCCTTGGGGAAAAATCGACCAGGTTGATTACATTACACCTTGTGAGGGTGGTTTTACTGGTACTGTAGTTACAAAGGCTGGAAGTACATATCGCGGACCGAGCGGTTTTTTATGGACGACTGTACCGAGCTAGAAAGAGATAGAGGGCAGATAAAGGAAAGTCGCATTACTTTATCTGCTCTCTATCTCACAAAAGAAAAAGAGCACAACGCTAAGGTGAATAAAGTCGTAGGTGTAAGGCGATGTGGGAATTGATGTATTTAGAGAGAAGTGGAGGTGCTTGGTTATATTTGCTTGGTGTACTCACTTTATGGGCCGCCTCGTGAGGTCCGGGTTGGGGGGAGGCCGCTGCGCCTGGTGCGGCTGCGGCTGCGGGTGCTGCTGCGGCTGCGTGGGAGGGAGCGCGGGCGCGACGGCCGGCGGGCGGGTGGCTGGCGGCGCCACCGCCGGCCTCTCCACTCGGTCAGCTCTATCGGGCCGATCGGATCTCTCCGGCCGCTCCGGTCGTTCTTGCCGTTCGGGTCGGTCGGTTCGTTCTGACCGCTCCGACCGATCGGCCCGCTCGGACCGCTCGGCCCGTTCGAGACGTTCCGCCTGAGCTGCCTGGCCGTTCGAGTACGCTTGGTGCGATGCGCGAACTCGGTTGATTCGCCGCCCGATATCCGTTTGGTTGGGTTTTATGACGCGGGTGCTGAAAACACAAAATTACCTTTCAATAGAACATAAACTTGAATCATTTGAAAATTGAAACTTTCAGGTACATAGTTAGTACATTAAACGTTCACAAAGTATCCTTGTTGGTATTCGTCACGCCGATAAATTCAAACTACAGCAGCGGTCAGATCTGAGTTTCTTAGAAATATAGAGTTAGTTGAAAATGTTAGCGATTTTGATTTAGAAATTTAGCGTTACTGAAAAACCTTCTATCCCTTACACAATGGTAAATATAGTAAGGGATACCTTAACACTAGTCTTCAGAAGTAGTGCTATCCCATTCCAATGGTACTGTTTAGAAAGGAATAGTTGTATATTTGGACGCGCTAACATCGGTAATTCTTCAATCAAATCATTACCAAATTACCAATCTTGAAATTGAAGTCAGGTTTAAAGCATGCACGCAACCAAAGATTTGAATCACTAGATGAGCCCTTAGCGTGTGACACGTTGTCATCTTACACACACAGCGACATAAGAAATGGTGTTATAGTGATGTCTCATTTACTCTTAAACGAAATTGGCACTCGTGTTCTCTGTCACACAATCACACTACTACAGCATGCTGAGAGCGCTCACTCAGCATGTTTGTGGACGTTTTCGATGTGCGCAATGTAGGCTTAGGGCTCATCTAGCGATTTTAATCTTTGCACACAACGATAATTTTGACGAGAGCAACAATAAGAGTAGAACGTGTGACGTGGTAGGGAAACAGTGGTACCATTTGCTCTGCTCCGCGGCGATGGTCTTGGAGAAGCGGTCCTTGGTGGCCTCGTACGAGTCGTCGTTGGCCTGCACGCGCATGCGGCGCGGCAGCGGCCCGCACGCCTCCAGGCGCCGCACGCCGCCGCTCCGCACGCACTCAAACGAACCCTGCAACAAGTAATCACACTCGTCTTTAAAAACGAGAAAAGTAGTGTCTATGGGCGTGTTTATGTTTGTTACTTCTGTACGCCACAACCATTGGCATATAAATCTTAGGGTGTACCGTGTAATACAAAATTCACGAAAAAAGTGTCCAGAGAAAATCTATCTATAAACATACGTATGTGTATTTTTATAAACAAACTAAAGCATTGTAATTTATGTCTTAAACCAGTACTATACAGCCTAATTTTACTTAAGTGCGACTGTAACTCTTTTTCGCGTTTTGGATTTCTTTAGGTTCGGACACTTTTTAGTGCTGACCCGAAATCCTTAGTAGAACTGCGTATCTATTCTGTAACTCGGTGCCTGTCAAAGAATGATAGCCACTAGCAAATGTTTTTTATCCATTGAAGTTTTGCTAAGGAAATGTTCTTTTTATTTTATAGCAAACTTTCAATGGATAAAAAACATATGCTAGTGGCTATCATTCTTTGATAGGCACTGAGATACAGAATACAGGCACTGATTTGGCTAAAATTTAAAATGGGTTTAAGTTATGCCCAGAATTATCACATACGCTCTTATTTCCAAAAAAGATAAGAATGTGAGGTTTTTTTTCAACTAAACTTAGTGAAATCTATGAGGAATGAATAAATTCTGAGTTTGGCTGGTTACATTGGCGTACACACCTTAAATTGTTTGCTATCTCTTATAGCTTATCTAACCTAAGCAGTTTTGGCTTCTTGCATCATCCATCTACATACATTTAGTATTGAATACATTTATTGAATAAGTTTGTTGTTAATTTAACGTTTTAACTATGAAAAAAAAAACTACTAAGCATTTTTCAAAAAACTGAGGTAATAATACATACATAGATTTAGCTAGCAACTCACTTATTGTTAATTGCTTCCTACGTGCCCAATCTTGTTTTCAAACTTGTTCTCAAAAATATGTTTCTACAACTACCTAATTATTATTTATAACAGACTGTAATAACCTTGCGACAGACACTTATCAATGTTAAATAAACAAGTTTAAACAGGGATGTGGAAGATTCGTAGTTATGATTGCCTCTATCATAAAATATGATTTTTTAAGTAGATTGCAGTTTGTGTGATGTGTTCAAGTAGTTTATTCCACTTGATAAATAATACGTAATGGGATTTTTCCGAACCTAGGACACATGAATTTGAGGCTAAAGTCTTAACCACTAAGCTGTCACCACTTTTCTATTGCTTATCCACCATCTACAGAATAAAAAGGATAATGACCATTGACCATGGATGGACGGAATCCCGTATCAAGCTGATAAAATCCAAACTTTATTTCTTATGTACAAGGTCGCCAAATTAACTCCTACAATTTTTTTAATAGACATCTAGAATCCAAAGTTATAGGCAAATAAACAAGTTGTACTTCTCAATAAAATCTGTATGACAGGAAAAACAAATTCCTAATGCCAATGGTTTGTAAAAAACAGTATTTTATTTTCCTAGAATATTTTGGTTTTGGTCCATGAGAAAACTTGATATCACCTTTGGTCTTTCTTCTTTAAATTGTAGACCATTTTATAGATTTTTGAAGTAAAATGGTTCATGTGCAGTTATTGCCTTTGAAATCTAATTTTGTGTATTAAATGGATATTTAATCACATTTTGCAGCAGTAGGTATGTGTTGGCAAGTACTAAGTATGTGGTATAGGTAGTTACCTACATATTATGCTAGTTGCATTAGCTCTCTGAAACTTGTTATGCTCACATTTAACTGTAGACAGATTGCTTCACCACAAAGTCGTTAGTTTACAATTACAGAATCTAATATTTCAAGTATAATCACAGCTACTCCAAAATAATAATTAATTAATATCAATGATTAGAACAAAAATTTTAATTAAGGTATCTACTCTATCATGGGGCGTTTTCTTTACCAATCACATTGAATATGGTTGATTGATAAGGAAAGGATTTTCTAAATATTTTATGTTCATATAAGATCAAATTGTCCAGGGAGGAGTTATTAAAGGTGTAAACGAATTTGATTTTTGATAACTGGCTTAGTTTTTTAGCAATTAGGTAAAACGTCGTTTTTCTGTTATATTCTTCCGCAACGTTGCATTTCTCACTCACCAACGTATTCATAAGAGTGACAAAGACAAAAATAAATTCAGTGTATCCTAAGTTACTATACTTGTTATCAGGTAAAGGAAAGACTGTTTGTGGGTCACAAATTATGGCAACAACCGCTCAGCGACCTACAAAAAGTATCGAGCACACCTCCTTATCCTTAATAGGTGAGGTGGTGTTGAATTCAGATTCGTTTCGTTAGAATAACATCAGCTGATTGATGCCAAACTGAATGCTATTCATGTCAAATCATTTAAGTTGAATTACAACTTGATGTTAAAATACATAATAATTTGGACAATGGTACCCAGTTCTGTTATGCATAATCTCTAAAGTTGACTAGATAATATAATTTGACGCGTCTAAAAATAGTACTATCCTTTACAAAATACTCTACATGGAAAGGGATATAGATATTTCAATCCACGAAGACGCGCCCCGCTCTGTCAAAATCGCTTATGTTTCATTCGATTCATATAGATTTTGACAGAGTGGGGCGCGTCATTGTGGATTGAAATCAGATCAGAGAATGCGATCTGTGGATATTTCAATGCACGTTGACGCGCCCCACGCGACACACGCAAAAACAATGTTTTTAATCATTATTTTTAGACAGGTCGAATTAAAAATTAGTTTAGAGATTTTGAAAAACAGAATATTCAACAATACACAATAATTATTATTTCAAAATTTAAACACGAAATGCATTTCATGATTACAAGAAAGATAAATGGGAGTGAATAAGTTATGCACGTAAATGATATTGTATATGTGGAATATAATATTATTATTATGAGAAATTGACCTTTGGTGTATTATCATCTTATCGGCGACATTGGGTTCTCCACCGCAATCAACACAATTACTAAGTAGTTGAGACTTGAGGCACATCACGACGATAATTTCGCAAAATAATATTTGAAATAATTCCCGAGTGAACTCTTATAATAAGTATTATTTTTTATACTCTACTTCAAACTCATAAACTAAATAGCGTGACTTGGCTTAGTTATACAAATAGGAGTAGATAATATCATTTCATACAAAATGGTACAATACACACATAATATTAGTGGTAGGAATATTTAGGGTTATGAACAAAAATTGAGTCTTTACATGTAGTCCTTATTTTTATAAATAGTTCGCAAATACGGCTATTAGAGTCCAGTGCAGAACCTGAAATAAATATTATCAAAATAGGTTCTGTATCTCATGCTATTCGCCAATCTCGACTGAGCACGTCAGCTAGCTATCGATGACGTATATATGAATATATAAAGCACATAATCTCGCAGAATTATAAAAAATACCCGATATGAAAACGTGATATCCGGTATCGGTTAAAAGTATCGTATTTTAAATAGCTCACTGGCAGATTCGTCTAGGTATATTTACTTCGTCGTCACATTTTATACTTGACTTGTTACCCTTTTAAGGACAAAAACTCTCCTGTTTTATTAATATTAATTACAACACATTACGGATCTTAGAGTAAGTACCTAATTATTATTTAAAGCAACTTTTGAATAAATTATAACAATCGGCACAATCATCTTAAACTACTATTTAAACTTGTTACGAGTATCTTGTAAATACTGATATACTGTCTTCAGGAGATAAAATTATCTTCTCAATTGGCACAAGGCAAAGAGGGAAAAAAGGAAATGATTTATCGAAAAATCTTTCTTAGCGTGAATTGATGATCAGTTAGTCAGGTAATCAGTTAGTCAACTTTTTCATATACAGATGAAGCTGAAGTGAACGTTTATGCACGGAGTCTCTGCAACGATCAGTCGCATTAAAAAAAGAGCACTTAAGGAGCTAGATTATTCTGATTGGAAAAGAAAACTTTTTGGTCTAAGAATGAACTCTATCTGTTAATAATAGTACTTTTATCAAACTTTAATTACCTGTGGACCCTCCATTTCTGCATTGCTATTGATACTGAATTTAAAAGTGGACTCGTTCGGTGACCCGTTGCCACTCGTCGGAGCCGGAATGGAGATTTTCTGTAAAAGAAAAAAAAATACATAAGTACAAAAGAACAGTTTAAAAAATAGTTGGTAATAGAAGATGGAGTTACAATAATTATAGTAGTCCTTACTGTGAAGTTACAATAATTAGAGTAGTCCTTACAGTGAAGTTACAATAACTAGGGTAGTCCTTACAGTAAAGTTACAATAATTCTAGGGTAGTCCTGAATTTTGGCATAGTTATAGTTTTTATACCTTGAGATGTCCAGAGACCTGATAAATTAAATTATTTCCCCTGATTTTCCCTGGCCCATTTTCGGCTTAATTTGACTGGACAGTTAAATGTAGTCCACATTACAAGTATACTTAGAGGTACGTACCCAAGATTTTTTACAAAAATTTAACAGAATATAATTGTTTAAAGAATGGACATTATATTACGAATCATGTCGTGCGCCCACGAATTTTGGCAGCCTATTTGACGCATTAAGACTAATGAAATGGCCAGGTCCAAAAGGCACGCGGGCAAAAGGAAGACCTTATAGTCGGTGGGAGGACGACATCAAAAAAGGTGTAGGAACTAACTGGATTACGATAGCCAAGGACAGACAGCGCTGGCAGTCTCTGGGGGAGGCCTTGACCCGCAAGGGGTTTTCCGACGATTAGTGTTTAAATCTTATTTTTAACATCTTTTTATTTTAAATTCTACCTTAATGTCTAACACTAGATTATAAGATGTATCAATAATTGTAAGTTTGTTTTCGGAAAAATAAAAGGCTTTTTATTTTATTTTATTTTATTTTATTTTATTTATTATTTATATTTGACGCATATACCTAATTTGAATCAGAGAGGCAAAGTAGTTTGATGTTAATAATAATCTACTGTTAGATTCGTTGCCATTAAACGAAAACTCAAATCTTTTACTTCCAAATCAAATTAATCTTCTCTTTAAAGTAAGGATCTCAATCTCAAATATTGATAAATAAAAAATACACAACGCGTAAAATTTTCCAAGCATAAAGATAAATCAACAAATTCGTTATTATCTAGCTGTATTGATATCTAATAAATTATTTTAATTTTTTTATATAATTAATTTAGCCGTCCGGGGAAATGTTGTTTTGTCATTATGAAAAATAGCTTAAAAAAAAAATAAAAAAAGTTAGGTATTTAAGTTTAAAAACTTTTTTTTATTTTTTTTATTCATACTTTATATTCTAGCCATCAGCGAAGGTTGGCAGTTTGTACTCTTCCTTATACGTATACAAGACAAAACATAATACCAACGGCACTTGCGTTACCCGCCCACTCTCTCTACACCTCTTTTGCCGACATTCTTTCCCCAACGCGAAGATTTGAGTCATCCGAAGTCATTCTACTGAGATAATCGAACCAACTTCTTAACGGAAGGAAGAGAGGTGATAACGGTTAAGGAGGTCATTGTGAGGATTGTAGATGGACCATTAGTAGCACTCGTAACTGCAGTGATAATATGAGAAGGGGATAAAAACGTCATACCCGATTTTATCCTCTGACAGAAAATGACTGCAAAAGCATGGCAAAAAGGGGCCAATGTGAAAAATAGCTAAAATACACCCCCGGATTAATCAATGTCCGTTTTTGTCATTTGTATAATATGTGGGTCTATCTGTGGTTTTGCCAAAATCTACTACGTGATATTGAGTAGACTAGTGACGTATTGGCGGAATTTTATTCCTGACTTATCTTCGGGGGTACCTCAACGTACGAGTATGCGCCAATGCTCAATGCATTGGTGAAAAAAACCGTGGAAGGGAATAATTATTTTACTCTTTCGCTGTGAAGAAAATCTCTGTCCATACTAGCCAAAGATTTAAATCGAAAAACGTCCACGTTTTTGTCTTGATGTACGACACGTTGTCATCTTACACACACAGCGACATAAGATATGGTGATATAGCGAGGTCTCATTTACTCTTAAACGAAATTTGCACTTGCGTTCTCTGTCACACAATCGCACACAGTATGGCTGAGAGCACTCAGTCAGCATGTTGTGGACGTTTTCGATGTGCGCAATGTAGGCTTAGGGCGTATCCAGATTTAAATCTTTGATACTAGCAGTGTTGGTAGCCTAGTAATGAGTAATGACTTTCATCGCCTGGAATGGCAACGGAGCGCGGTCGGCTCCTAGACGCTCAACGCAACGGTCCGTTTCGCCACAGCACCAAGTGGACGCTCAACACGCGATGCTTTAATGAATTTGCACGAGAACGTAATGTGCAATTGTAATTCGATCGTACAAACATTTTGCTATTGCTAGAAATAGTTTCGAGAGCAATCAATATTGACTGCATTGCTGATCAGATATCACATTACATAGTTTCAATAAGTGTGAAACGTGGAGAATTATTTTCCATAAAAACATGTTTTGCTCACATTTTGTTATTGTCAAGAAACCTAAACTTAATTTTCGGTTTGGGAAATTGGCGTGCAATAATAGACATATTATTATTTATACAGGGCCCGGTGTACCGCGTGGCAAAATGTCGCCAGTTTACTGGTGTCAAAAATGTTTATTTTGACACCAACGTCGTCGGTAAATGACCGGCTGCAGTATTGTCTATGGACCGCGGTTTACGCTAACAGATCATTATATTTTATTCTGGTCCGCACGCGGGTTTCCACAGCAATAGTTTCCGCCATATTGTTTTTTATATAATCACAGTTACATGTTGCTTATTAGTGGGAATTTTTTTCTTGTATAAAGAAGGTTTTCGTAAAATGTACAGATGGGCTCATTTTGCGCATCATATCGGTGCGCGCAGTGCATCCTAGTCGCAGACCACGTATTCTTACGAGTGAGGAGGGATCAACTGCAAACAATTGAAATGAAACACTAAAATATCTGAAATTCTGTGCACAAGCAATGCACAAAAGTGCCCACGCGTTATCAGAAGAGAATTACTCGTACATGATAAGATGGCTCAAATTGTCCGGATATAGCGCGTCGCGCGTCACCTACATCACCTACATGCGTGGCCCCGAGCCGCTTTTAAGGTCGCGGGCCGTGGCTGTCGACGTTGCCAGCAGTCAGCACCACAATGCCAAGCAATTAACCCTCGCAAAACTGACTTACAACGCTACGTACAACGACTTGTGTAATGACCCAGGAAACATGACAATCAAATTAGGTTTGGGCTAATTAAAATGGTTATGACGAGGAAAGTTCGTTGTGATAAACAAATGAAAAAGAAAATGTTACATAATTTTTGTTTAATTATACATTTTAATTAAAATATCAAGACTCCAAGTTCATATAATGTAGTAAATAACGCTTGTCGAGGGTTCAGAAAGCATATCGCGAATGATGAACCCAAGGTGAGATATATAATACACTACGAGTATAAACAATTATAGAGCTGATGAGGAAAAAACCCGCTACAAGCCGAGTGCGAAGGCATAGCGGGGGAGCGCGGCGCGCGGCTTTCTCTGCAGTAGCGACTCCGGCCGATATAAAGAGCGCGTCGCGACGGAGTACTTTGGCATTCGGTGAACAGCCGTCTGGCCCGCTACAGTTGCAGGCTCCTGAATATCTGCTATTGTTTCATTTCACTGCTGTTGTTCCACAAACTCTTATGGCGAATTAATAAATGTAATATGATTAGATATCCATTTGCAGGTAATGAGACCGATGCATCAGCTGCTGTTTGTATCATGTCAAGGTTGTTAGTTTCATTGTTTGTCTTTTAGCGAAGGTCGTTCGAGTCTACGCCTCGGTTGGACCGGAAAATACGAGGAAATTCAACATCCGCTTTTCAAGGCATTATTGGTCTGCTCTTTGGACGTTTCGTTTTATCGAGCCTCGTCTGGCAGCTCATGATTTCGTCGGTAATGATAATTCGGCGTTACATAATTCTCCTAAAACTGAAATGATATCAGTTCCCTGCACGCAACTGATATCATTTCAGTTTTAGTTGTCAGGAATTCTCGATTGTGTTTCGCCGTCGCCGTCGCGCACAGCGCCCAAGGCTTTTGTTGCTTACCTAATTTCTCAGCAAGCGGTACGCGGAGTTTGCAAAGTGAGAGGCCGACCGAACCGGTTCGGTGAGTATGCTCCGACAAGAGATATACGTACGAAATAGCCTTAGCGTGTTTTGCCGCTCGGAGTCGTTTTATTAACTAGGTGCGAGAGAACAGGTAGCATTGAGTTCCGATTAAGTTTCGAGAGATCGGTTACAATATCAAAGATCGAATGTGTCAACCCGGACGCGAAACAGGCAGCCGCTCGCCCCAGCCGAGCCATTTAACGTGTTGTATCTTATTAACGTAACGCTGTGGAGGCGGCGCGGGGCCTTCGAAACAATTTCGACTTTAGCGGCGTACAAATTGAATGTATAATGCATTATGTTGAAACCGGCGCACGTCAGCAGTGAACGATAATAAATAGTTCTCAACACGCACCGTAGCGGGAAATCCACGCAGCTGGGTTGTGATCGGCCCCACGTTAATTGCTTACCGACTTCTTATCTTATTTTCTATATACACAAGATAATTATTTGTTGAACAAAAATTATAACATAAGTCATATTATATTATTTAAATCTATAGCCTCTACTTGTTTATCGCAAGGCTGAGGTACAATTTCGTTCATAAGATTACTTGTTATCAATTAATCATTACTTGATTTACATTTCGATTTTTATCCTTATCTATTTTTTCATTTTCAAAAATGACAGTATAAGTACGTAAAGAATCTTAACGTTGTGGTTTTTATGGTTTTATGCCACAAACGATCATAACGTTATTCGAACCAGCAACAGTTTTTTCATTTCCAAATTAGGTATAACCAATATAACAGTTTCCTTTAAATTTCCGCTAATCGATCATTTCTAATTACATATCTACATAGTGAAGATAATTCATAACAAGTTGTTGTTTTTATAAATAAACAAATACATACGTCATAAAACAACAGACGCGCGGATAAATAACACGTAAATACGTACTTCTAAGGCGAATCCAAGGAGGAAGCTGCGTTGACATCGGCCGGTTCCGCATACAAATCAATGAGATGAAATCGAGCACTCGTAAAATTCGGAAAGACGCCCGCGGAAGAAATTGCTCTAACAATTACTAACGGTAGCCGTCACTTTCATCGCAGACACATTTAAAGGCAAAGTGAGTGGCCAGTTATTCGTGAGGTTTCTACAATACTATTTGCATATTCACCGACTTTCTAATGGACGATGCGTCCGTCTTGTCGCAATCGTTGGCAGTGGTGAGGTAACATCGATTCGTTTAATTATATGTCCGACATACGTGAAAAATAAGATATTCAAGTCTCGCGTATCGTCGTCACTGATCTAGGCATCTGCGTTTACCGAACGGCCATTTTAACCGACCCGTTATAAATGACAATGAGCACGATAGATATAGGTAATATTGCGTTTGAAAAGTGTTCAACTCCGGTTAACGATTCTACATTCGATTACGGTTTCAGCGGACTACTGAACCAAGGAAAACGATCACGCTCAACGAACGATTTAATTGCGGGCGTTGCATTCTCTGCGTTTGCAAAAATGTTAAAGACCATCGCATAACGTGTATACTTAGAAATTGAAAACAGGCGTTTTCTTCGATTATTTAGCAGCACGGTGAATGAACTATTCCTTGATAATTGTTTTTCGTATGTTGCTGATTAGATTGTGTTCCAACGCGAAGCCCACTTGGACGCGTGATTTGTTATCGTTTTCACGATAAAAACGGACGAACACGTCAATCTTCACGATTGTAATTTGCAAATGGATACATCTAGATCAATTTTGTTTTATAATCGGATGACAATGCAATGGCAATTAGGTATTAGAACATGTGGCTAATCTGATGATGGGATCGAAAGGTGGTCATAGGAAATCGTAGTCAAACGCCACGGTACAACCTTATCAAATTTGGACTCGTTTGGTTCGTCTTGAGTTTGTAACAAGGGGCCTGATTGCGTAAGAAAAAGGTATTCATCGTTATTGTAATCGCCGCAAATTCTGCCCCCCGATTGGCTGACGGAAATCAGGGAACCAATCTGATTAGCCGGCAGAATTTATAAACAACTAGCTGATGCCCGCGACTTCGTCCACGTGGGATAAAAACTATTCTATCTTTTAAGTTGGACCAAATGACAGATATTCACGAAGTTTGAACTAAATCGGTTCAGTAGTTTAGGAGTCCATTGAGGACAAACATTGTGACACGAGATTTATATATATTAAGATTTCGATATCGTTGAATTCGATTTTCTTACAAAAACTGAGTCTGGTGCTGAGAAGAATACGGATAAAAAGTATAAAAGCATGTTTTTAAATGATAAAGATATGTCAATTTGGTCAAGAGGATTTAGTAATGCAGAAGAATTAGCACCATCGAAGCGGATTGCAAATAGTGACAAAAGAAACGTATTAAATTGAAATGAGGCGGTGTTTGGGCGTGTCTTTAAAGGATTCCTTCCAGTGCCGTTCTCCTCGCGATATCTGTTCGCGACCTTCCGACGGAGGAGGGGCGCCTCTCACCGAGCGACGTGACTGCAACCACGGCCTTACGTCGCGACTCGCGAGGCTGTATCGAAACCTCTACGTAACCAAGCTCTTTCCAGCGGTTACCCAATGCCCGATAGAAGTTCCCTCGATGTCTACATTATATTGCTGTATTACCAGCGCATTAAAATCACTAACACTTCACGTGAACGCTTTGCGTAACGGACACTGCAGCACATTACACGTAGGTTACCTGAGGTTCCGCACAGTACAACAAGTAAATAATTTAAAAATTAACAAAAACGACTGCCCTGTGGTAAAACGACTTATTCCAAAAAAATATAGCCTGTGTTACTTGGAATGATGTAAGGATTCCAACGATACCTCATATCATGTCCAAATCTATTCAGCCGATTAGAAGTTATGGTGGAATAAAGAAACTCGCATACATACATACATGAACCCTAAAAACATTACACTCCTTTTTGGGCAGTCGTGTAAAAAACAACTGATGCACCAAAATAAACTTGTTTCAAGAGTGGGAAATAAATTCCTACAAATTTATAAAATTGTTGCATTTGAGTTATTTAAACCTGTACCTCCGTATGCGCATGCGAATTCTCTTTTTAGCGAGATTTCGAAAACAATGGGTATGTAAAAGGCAAGTGTGTATTCTGATTCTCACTCGACTGCCGACTAGTTACACTGTGCACTCATTCAAATAGCAGAGTTACTTTTACTTAACAACCAACAAAATTAGGTTTTATTTTCGACTAACTGTTGAAAATTAACCATTATTTAAAACAGTATAACGAAAACTTAGGTAATTCATCGATTAATTATTACCTTTAACACTATTCAGAGCTATAGGATAGTATTTTTTTGAAGTAGGCAGTGAAAGGGACCAAACAGATTTGTGAAACATTTAGACGTTTCCATTATTGCGCAAGGATATTTCATAAGTTTATACTGACTTTTAAAGGCCGTAAAATTACGTGAGGAATCAGTTGAAAATTGCTATTCAAATTGAAAAATTATAGATGATTAAAGTGGTATACAAACGCCGCAACAACTGACTGCGCGATGTCTACACAATGTCGCAAGTATTTAGATCAAGGTGCGAAACACGCGCTTCGTGAGTCCGAATCGAAACAGAGGAATTTTTTGACGATCGTCATGCCGGTATTCAAGGAGCAAACTATTAATTTTCCATTGACACGATAAATCTATTCATGTCAATAAATTATATTATTGTCCATATTTAATTAACCGACCTCAGACCAAGACCTACAAATATTTACAAAAATAGTTTATATTACAGCTCTTTTTATTGGTAGGCTGCCGTTACAACACAAACATAACATTAAAAATATATTATTTATGATTTTTTGTCTACGTACGGGAGGTTTGAAAATAGGACGTAAACTATTTTCATACCCTAAATGCCAAAACAACGTTTGCCCGGTCAGCTAGTATTTAATATTCAAAAGTTTTTTTTTAAGTTTTTATAATGCGTATATAAATACCTGTATATTGTACTATAAGTACTTCATGCTAAAACTTAAGATATTAATTCAAATATCCAGGATATTAGACTCTTCAATAGAGATCATGAATAATTTATCCACCCCATGTGTTATCACTGAGCAGCTTGATTAAGATTAATTAGCGAAGTTCAATATCGAGAAAGATGGGTGTGAAGTTTGGATCTAGAACAATCTTCTAGAGATGCGGCGCCGACGCGCCGTGACGATAGCCACGCCCCCGTCTGGGGATCTGTACTATATGGGTTACTCGTGAGTTGTGAGTTGTGGAGCTGATGTAGATGAGGTACAAATATGACGTACGTACTCTACGCGTTTAGGTGTTTACAATCATTGTAAATCGTATAAAGTTACAAAACAATATTTACAAACTCAAACAGATGTTGTTTCGCGTGCTAATGATTGTGTCGTTTTTTTAGACGTAAAAGCCCCTTCGCAACATCTTCTTCTTCTTCGCACGGCTCGTAAACGTAAGCGTATCGTTATGACGCTACGCATAGCAACATGACCAATTAATTACGCCTCCTACGATTCGCTGAAATACCGCTTCGTCTGCGGACATCTTTGAAAATGTTCGTGCTCGTACTGTTCTCGTCGTAAGCGAGTATTACGCTACGCTTACGAGCCGTGTACGAAGGGCCAAACATAGATAACCACATGGTTGTTGAAATAATGACAACATAACACTCAAATGAGATATGAGCATCGACAAACAGCACACACAATAAAGCAGACCAATTGACTGCAAAACTGCTCGCGCGTTCGTTGAATTCAATACGTTGAAGCTATAAGTAGGCGCGCCGTATTGTCCAAAAGCGGATATCAAAACGATTTTGAATATAGGTAGTATGCTTACATACATATACGGGTGTATATAAACAAACGAACTCAAAACTTTAATATCTTAAAACCTATATTTTATACAAGACTGAGGTTTTGACGAAACCACCTTCCTTATGCGGATAAAAGTGAAAATAAAGTGAATAAAATGTGACACATCTTTTATCGTGACTGTCATATTTTAGGGTTGAGAAAAACTTTATATGAAGATGCAAACCGAATACATAATCACAAAAAACATCGGCTTCGTTGCAGACAAAATTTATTGACTTTAAACATGACATAGGGAACAAGTCTGTAATTATGGCTCAAATAAATGAAACAAACCATTAAAACACGAATGTATTATTACCACATTTGCTATATATCATGTGTTCAATAAAAATCGTTGCGCGGAAACTTGTCATCCGAATGGACACATATTAAAGTCACCGTTTACTTAATTTGCACCAAGCCGTAAAAATTTCACTTTCGACAAACACTTCTACACCCGCTTTTTGAATTAGTACGTTGAGTGTTTGACAAAATATTATTAAGAACGTAATAGCATCACATTTTAAACATTTTTCCTTAACATCTTTATGCTGTGCTAGCATAAATTGAGATATTTTAATGTGAATTGTTCCTCGCGTGTCAGTATAATTGTCAAACGACAAGCGTATTAGGGGTATTTAAATTTTTTAATTTAATTAGTTAAAGTTCATACAATGGTAAAAATTAATAAAAGGAAACTGTCTTACATTTTAACGTACTTTACTTATAAGAACAAAGAAAAATTATGTAGGTACCTAAAGCAATTAGATATGCGCCATAGGAAATTGACCGTCGGGTAAAGTGTAGTATATAGATGCCACGTAACTGTTAGTCTCTAGTCCAGCTAATAAGATTTGTTGTATAATAGTTGTTACGAAGCCGGCGGCTACCAGGGCGAAAACAATTGTGAGCTAGACCGGTTCCTCGATTTATACAATCTCGTATGCAAGAGATTGGAGCAGAATAATATCCTGAAGAAAAAATGTAGTTTTACCACTTGGGTATAATTAAACCGAATTGTGAAAGATCAAGGTACTGCACCAGTGCAGTCATGAATTTATCAACACAAATATTGAATATAATTTATCATTAAAATATCGATGCTTCTTACAGTATATTTTTTATGAAAAATTATACTAATTAACTTTTAAATTATGATTGAGGCTAACTTGCGATCAAGTAATTGATGAGGTTCCTTTATAATTAACAAATACATATAAGGCATAAGAAAGAATTTTTCGAAATTGTCACGGGAAGTGATCGAAGCAGCTAAAAAGGGCATTGGTCAGGGGAGGCCAATATTGGGTAAGGATAAAATGTTTATCTCCTCCTAGAGTAGTTAGTGAGGTAGAGTAGACTATAGAATCTTGTTCAATCTCCGAGCATGGGCACTCGGATGAAGTTAGTATATCCCCCTTGGTTCGTGGATAAGGAATTCTCCCGGCGATATATTGACTCAACATATCGTTGGTTTCTACAAGTTGACAAACTGCCGTGCTTCAGCAGGTAGAACAGTTAATATTATCCCCTATCAGAGGACATAATCGGGGGATTAACTTTTTATCCCCAGCCCATTCTAGGGCGTTGCGATGTAAATAATTGCATACAATGAAATCAAGTGCCTAGTAGATACCATCTAGTACTTAGTCGGTTTAGAAGGCATTTTTTTTTGTTACCTACTTAAGGAAGACTTCAAGCCGCACAAGCCCGTACCGCAATACGGCATAATAATGTTGTGATAAATTTAAAGTTACAATTAACTTAATGGGTTCCATCATTATTGTCGATGCCTTGAACTACTATTTAAAATTACTTACAATTGGCGATCGTGTCAATTTGACCTAAAATGTGTTTTGAGGCGAAGGCTACTCGGAGTGTTGCATACGTATCGGATATATTGAGGCTTGGGAATGAATCAATCACTATCTAATTGCGGTTCACATGTAAATACAGACATTGGACGCTCATGGTATTGTGTTTAGGTTGCAAATTAATTTTCTCGCGAACTGAAGTTCAAAATAGTTGCGGGCGAGCGGTAACTTTTACCTGACTTACGTAAGTACACGCCAGGTGTAATTTATTATCGACTCCATGCCGAGCTTTCGTAATGTCTAGGCGGGCTCTATTTAGCCATAACATTTTGTCTATATCGTTTTCAGGCTCTAGCAGATATTGACTCGGCGTCTGATACCTACAATGGCCAATAACGGCTGTATTTGCATGTGTCCCGTTTGTCTTGTACATGTTATTTTTAGGGTTCCATACCAAAATGGTAAAAATGGAACCCTTATGGTGAGACTTTCTCCGTCCGGCCGTCCGCCAGTCACACTCGATTATTTCAGTAACTATCAAAGCTATCGACTTGAATTTTGGAATAGTTTTAGGTAATAGTGACCCAACGTCATTGCAATCATAAAATTTTGAAAATCATTTTTATTTTTATTTAAATAAAATATTTTTGATTCACTCATGAACTTTGAAATTGAGAAATATAACAACAATGATTTTGACGACCTCCCTGGCGCAGGGGACGCGCGTTAGGATTCGAGTGGGAGATCCCGGGTTCGACTCCCGCCACGGGCCACTTTGGAATTTTATAATTTCTAAATTGGCTCAGGTGGGACTTAACTTACATAGTTTAAGAAAATAAGACTTTATTAAGGATTTATACGAATTTAAGCATTAATTTTTATAATCGAAACGGAAAATTAGTTCATCAATAACCAAAATTAGCTATATTTTTTTATAGTCTTAAATTTTGTTATCTACCTATATACGACTAGTTTATTTTCCTTTGATATTTTAAATATAAAGGTTTGAGAGAAGGTGAGACGAGGTTTGGAAAATAAACTATTCCTAACGTTTATTCACACAACACGTTTGAGCTCTGAACTCAATATTGTAAGTCACGTCATACGAGTATTTGAGGTGGCTTAGCTGTCCACCGAATAAATTATGTTCCGAGACATAAGCATCTAGGTTCTTCAAGTTTTTTTTTTACACAAACCATCTGTAAGTAAAGATAATCACTTCCTACTTGGGCATTGAAAGCGGTATTAGCTTAGCTGTCTATGATGTGCATGTATCCGACAAACGAGCCGACTTTCCCTTCTTTAATGGAAAAACAGCATTATGTCAACCACCTTACGGTCAATCTTTTGATGCAGTTGCTTTCCGCAATCTTCGGGAAAAATAATTAATTGCTGAAGGTTTTAAGTAAGCAGCAATCATGTCATTGTAAACCGTTTTACTGAATTTATTCTCAATTAACTTACAATATAATTTATGAGGTTGAACGTATATTATGTTTTATTTAATTGGATGGTTTTGCAATTTTTATTCATAATCTGCCCATCATGAAACTAAATTAACTAATCGCCATAAATAACAAATCTCCCGGGAAGTTCCCCGGCCAATAAACGTCTAGAAAATAAATGATTCCCCCGATGTATTCAGTCAAAGTTGCGTCTCACACAATCTTTATTGGTGCTCCATACGCGGGGAAACCCGGACGTTAATCATACAAAACAATATTATTTCATTATTGGTACATACCTAATGCTTCTTGTATGGAGTATTTACAGATTAACCTCAATCTGCTTAAAAAAGTATTATGTTAAACATATATATGTACAATATATACTTTTTTGATTTACGTGTAGAAACTTCCAAACAATGAAATTATATGTTAGTGGACAGGGGACCTTTGTTAAGAACGCCATTATATCGCTACTTCGTGCGTATAATAAAGAGACCTAGTTGACAAAAGTCACATAACTAAACGTGATTTTGGTGGGGCCGATAGATTTATACCGACATGTGGTAACACCGGACAATTACTAAAGCTGTTTGGCCTCTGTAAATACTATAATAATATACTTTTATCACAAACATAAGAGGAATAATAAACCGCTTATTAATTTTTTTTTTGCTACAGATACCTAACTTCCGATTTTGTAACTGAGTAACGAGAAAATGAGAAAACAAAGAATTGTGTAAAAGTTGTTGTATTCGACTTCAAAGTTCATTAACTAAATGTTAGCTATCAAGGCTACATAAAAAAGGCTGTATAAGGTTATACAGGGTTACATAAAAAATACCAAATCGCTACATCAATACATTCTAGAGTAGGAACAGGTATAGAGTATCTCTGTATAATATTGAATATTTTTGAAGTTGTTGAAGTTTAATGTAAAGAAATACAGGCCGAGAGCGATTTGGTATTTTTATAGAACCCTGTATGTTGTGCTTTTTTACACCATGTAGATTTCTAAACATTTATAACGAATAGGTCTTTATGGCAGGCTGATTGAAGCCTTATCTTGTGACCGTCGTCTTCATCGCCGTACCTGTGTGTCCCCAAAGGTCGAATAGTGTTTGCATTTAAATGTTGTATAAACGGCTCTATTGATTTGTTCATAGTTAACCCACTAATCTATATATATAAAAGAATGAGGCATTTTGGTTTGTTCCACGGATTCCGCCTAAACTATAGGTCGTAGAGATCTGAAATTTGGTGCCTAGGTAGATATTAGGTCATGAATTCGTACTAAGACGGGGATTCCAGAAATTCAAATTGTAAGGGGTAAAAATCGTACATTAAAGGGATTTTCCCATACAAAAGTGATTTTTTTTCGTTGTTCCAGGAATTCCCGAAAAACTAAAAGTCGTAGAGCTCTGAAATTTAGTGCCTAGGTAAATATTAGGTCATGAATTCGTACTAAGACGGGGATTCCAGAAATTCAAATTGTAAGGGGTAAAAATCGTACATTAAAGGGATTTTCCCATACAAAAGTGATTTTTTTTCGTTGTTCCAGGAATTCCCGAAAAGCTAAAAGTCGTAGAGCTCTGAAATTTGGTGCCTAGGTAGATATTAGGTCATGAATTCGTACTAAGACGGGGATTCCAGAAATTCAAATCCAAAGAGGTAAAAATCGTACATTAAAGGGATTTTCCCATACAAAAGTGATTTTTTTTTCGTTGTTCCAGGAATTCCCGAAAAACTAAAAGTCGAAGAGATCTGATATTTGGTACCTAGATCGATATTAGGTCATGAATTCGTACTAAGACGGGGATTTCAGAAATTCAAATTTTTAGGGGTAAAAATCGTACATTGAAGGGATTTTCCCATACAAAAATGATTTTTTTCGTTGTTCCAGCAATTCCCGAAGAACTAAAAGTAGTTCAGTTCTGAAAATTGGTACCTAGGTTTTTATCAGGTTATAAAATCAATTCGTACTCAGTTTTTTCGGGGATTCTTGAAATCCAAATTTTGAAGTGGCCGCCATTTTGAACTTTTTTGTTACTGGGCCGATTGCTTTGAAAATCGGTATTTGAGTATCGCAGCGAACATAGAAAACGAATTTATGGTCAGAATTAAAAAAAGTGGCCGCCATTTTGAACTTTTTTGTTACTGGGCCGATTGCTCTAAAAATCGATATTTGAGTATCGCAACAAGCATGGAGAAGGAATTTGTGGTCTAAATTTTAAAAAAGTGGCCGCCATTTTGAACTTTTTTGTTACAGAGCCGATTGCTTTGAAAATCGATATATGAGTATCGCAGCAAGCATAGAGAACGAATATATGGTCAGAATTAAATAAAGTGGCCGCCATTTTGAACTTTTTTGTTACTGGGCCGATTGCTCTGAAAATCGATATTTGAGTACCGCAACAAGCATGGAGAAGGAATTTGTGGTCAAAATTTAAAAAAGTGGCCGCCATTTTGAACTTTTTTGTTACTGGGCCGATTGCTCTGAAAATCGATAATTGAGTATCGCAACAAGCATGAAAAAGGAATTTGTGGTCAAAATTTAAAAAAAATGGCCGCCATTTTGAACTTTTTTGTTACTGGGCCGATTGCTTTGAAAATAGATATTTGAGTATCGCAGCAAGCATAGAGAAAGAATTTATGGTCAGAATTAAAATAAAGTAGCCGCCATTTTGAACTTTTTTGTTACTGGGCCGATTGCTTTGATAATCGATATATGAGTATCGCAGCAAGCATAGAGAACGAATTTATGGTCAGAATTAAAAAAGTGGCCGCCATTTTGAACTTTTTTGTTACTGGGCCGATTGCTTTGAAAATCGATATTTGAGTATCGCAACAAGCATACAAAAAGAATTTATAGTCAGAATTAAAATAAAGTTGCCGCCATTTTGAACTTTTTTGTTACTGGGCCGATTGCTTTGAAAATCGATATTTGAGTATCGCAACAAGCATAGAGAACGAATTTGTGGGTAAAATTTAAAAAAGTGGCCGCCATTTTGAACTTTTTTTTTACTGGGCCGATTGCTTTGAAAATCGATATTTGAGTATCGCAGCAAGAATAGAGAACGAATTTATGGTCAGAATTAAAAAAGTGGCCGCCATTTTGAACTTTTTTGTTACTGGGCCGATTGCTTTGAAAATCGATATTTGAGTATCGCAACAAGCATACAGAAAGAATTTATAGTCAGAATTTAAAAAAGTGGCCGCCATTTTGAACTTTTTTGTTACTGGGCCGATTGCTTTGAAAATCGATATATGAGTATCGCAGCAAGCATAGAGAACGAATTTATGGTCAGAATTAAAAAAGTGGCCGCCATTTTGAACTTTTTTGTTACTGGGCCGATTGCTTTGAAAATCGATATTTGAGTATCGCAACAAGCATACAAAAAGAATTTATTGTCAGAATTAAAATAAAGTTGCCGCCATTTTGAACTTTTTTGTTACTGGGCCGATTGCTTTGAAAATCGATATTTGAGTATCGCAACAAGCATAGAGAACGAATTTGTGGGTAAAATTTAAAAAAGTGGCCGCCATTTTGAACTTTTTTTTTACTGGGCCTATTGCTTTGAAAATCGATATTTGAGTATCGCAGCAAGAATAGAGAACGAATTTATGGTCAGAATTAATAAAAGTGGCCGCCATTTTGAACTTTTTTGTTTCTGGGCCGATTGCTCTGAAAATCGGTATTTGAGTATCGCAACAAGCATGGAGAAGGAATTTGTGGTCAAAATTTAAAAAAGGAGCCGCCATTTTGAACTTTTTTTTTACTGGGCCAATATCTTTGAAAATCGATATTTGAGTATCGCAGCAAGAATAGAGAACGAATTTATGGTCAGAATTAATAAAAGTGGCCGCCATTTATTATGGTCAGACGGGCAGACTGTGTAGTCTCAGTAATAGGGTTCCCGCCTTTTTCCCGATAGGTACGGTACCTTAATTGAACTACGAGTAAGTAAACTTTTTGTAACAACCTCATATTTTCAAAACCGATAAGTGACGATAGCAGCAAGCACAAAGGAAGAATTTGTCGTCTTAATACACTCGGCGTCAAAAAAATCGCACCTTTCAAAAAATCTACTTCAAACAACTTTAGACCTTATTTGACATCAATAATGAGGGTCATGTTGCATATCATTTGAAAGGTGATGAAATGGAGTGTACAAAAACAATTCAATTGATTATTTTTCTTTTACTGGAAGAGCACAAAAAAAGAAGAAGAAAACACTTACAATTTTGCTCCTTAAACAGCCGCTAGTTGCGCTACCTTTTGCAGGTATAAAAGGGTCAATACAGGTTCAATCGGGATCATTCGCTATCCAACCGTTGAAGTGGACACACGAGAAGCTCATTCCCAAGAAAAATACCCTTGAAGATGGATACCACTGTCGATGAGGCCGCCCAAGTGATTGCACTACTGCAATCAGGCATGCGGCAGTGTGATGTCGCTCGGCAACTCAACTTGAGCCGTTTTTCGGTTCGAAGAGTGTACCAGCGTTTCCTGGAGACCGGTGGCTACGTCCGAAGACATGGGTCTGGTAGACGTCGCTGCACCTCGGAGAGAGACGACCGATTCATCGTATCGACATCTTTGAGAAATCGCTTCTTAAATGCTGTTGAGTTGCGACAGCAGCTCCAGACAGCTAACAGAAGAACCGTGAGTGTGTCTACGGTTAGACGAAGGCTGGGGGAGAGGAAAATAGCGGCGCGAAGAGCTGCTACGGATCCAAAATTGACCGCAGAGCATCGGCGAGCCCGCTTGCAATTCGCTCGCGAACACGTCAATTGGACCCTCGAACAATGGAAAGCTGTTCTCTTCTCAGACGAGACGAGAGTGTGCCTTTTCTGCAACGACAGACGCAAAAGAGTGTACAGAAGACAGGGTGAACGTTTCGCCCAAGCCTGCATCCAGGAGACGGTGGAATATGGAGGCGGTTCTTGTATGTTCAGGGGCGGCATGTCTGCCGACGGCAAAACCGACCTTGTTTGCGTCTCCCGGGCTCGAGGTGCTCGCGGGCAAGGGTCGCTGACTGCTCACCGGTACATCACAGAGATCCTGGAAGACCATGTGGTCCCCTATGCCAGTTTTGTTGGCGAGGGGTTCACGTTGATGCATGACAACGCTCGCGCTCACACTGCAATTATTGTGCGCGACTACCTTCAAGATGTTGGGATCTCTGTTATGCAGTGGCCAGCGAGAAGTCCAGACCTGAACCCGATTGAGCACCTATGGGACCATTTAAAACGCAAGGTTCGGTCTCGTGATCCCGCTCCTACGACTCTCCAGGAACTCAAAGATGCCGTTATTGAGGAATGGGACACTATCCCTCAAGAAGAAATTTTAAAATTGGTAAGATCCATGAGGGATCGTATGGAAGCCGTCATCAGGGCAAGGTAACACTAGATTTTAGATTAGTTTTAATATCATTTTTGTATTCTTTTTTGTGTAATTAATCTGTTTTAAATTAAGGCTTAATTAAGGATTTTTACTGTTTTATATACTTCTTTTTTTTGTGCTTTTCCAATAAAAGAAAAATAATAAATTGAATTGTTTTTGTGCTCTCCATTTCATCGCCTTTCAAATGATATCCAACATGACCGTCATTATTGATGTCAAATAAGGTTTACAGTTGTTTGAAGTAGATTTATTGAAAGGTGCGATTTTTTTGACGCCGAGTGTATTATTAAAATAAATGGCAGTTAAGACAGTTAAGTAAGCGGTAATAAATGGCAATTAAGGAATTTTAGTAATTAAATGCCTGAGAATGTAAAGCAGAGGTTAAACGCGAGCGAAGCCGCGGGCGTCCGCTAGTACCCACATAATCCATAATAATTTGGCGAATCACTTTGCGCGGATATTGGATAAGTAGGTTTTGTATTAAAAGTGAAAGTTAGGTGGGTACGAATCACCTGACTATTTTGTTTTATTTTAACAGCGTTAACCTACACTTAAATTCGGCCTTACGAAATATGAGACAACACAACACTAACCTTCAGTACTTTAACCAATATTTCAAGTTAATAGTTTCAGATTTTTTTATTCCCTTACTATATTTAATGCGTCCGAGATGATTTCTATCTATAGAAAATAGTCTCGTTGCCGTTTAGCTACCAAACCCTTAAAAATAATAGTATCGGAACAGCCTGTGAATTCTCAGGTAACAGCTGTAGAAGAATGCAAAATTATAATAATCACACCAATGAGTACTTCGTACTTCACAGTGATTCTTCAATGTTTACCGATATCATTTCTCTAGCGTTCAACAATTATCTTATCTTCTTTAAGATATTATTATAATAAAATGTTCATATTCGAGAGATTTATTCCTTATTAGAACAAAATATCTGATCCACTCGGATATTTTGTTCTAATAAGTACTGACTACTTTATTAGAAGTGATCGTCTTTCTCCCTTTTAGGTTCAAAATTTTCAGCCCAGCAATATTTTTACATAATGTTTGCCGCTTTAATCTATGATCTCGGACTCTAAGTTTTTTATAACCATATAGGGATATTGATGGTTTCAAATTTTGTCTCTTCATTATTTTCTGCGCTATAAACCTATTATCTATTATTATTTGTATATCGGTCTATTATTATCGGTATTGTCTATTACTAATTACTAGAGATGCCACGAATATCTGGCTACTATTCGGTATTCGGCCTATTCGGCCACTTTATTTGGTATTCGGTATTCGGCCGAATAGTACATATTATTCGGCCGAATACCGAATACCAAATCGTGGACAAAAAAGACATCATATTACTTAAGATTTGTATTTATTACCAAATTACAATATTTTAATAAGTGAAATTAATCAGCGATAAGTTGTGATGGATAAAAACAAGCTTTTCAGCATTTGATGGTAGCAAACGATTACGCTTCTCATCGTAAATGATAACAGCTTCAGAAAACTACCTCTCACTATACACGCTGCTCCCGGGAGAAGAAAGATAAACTTTAGCAAATTTTGAAAGGTTTGGGTATTGCTTTTCATTTGCTGACCACCGCTTGAAAGGATCAGCTTTCCTATCTATGCGAGTAGTTTTCAAATAAAAATCTCATCATCTAAACCCGCGCGGCCCGCGCCCGCGCTCGAGTGAGACAGGTCGCGACACGATTTTGCGGTCGACAAGCATGTACTTAGTGCCGAATGTTCGGCGGCCGAATATTCGGCGCTTCGGCCGATAGCGTTGCAGAATATTCGGTATTCGGTATTCGGCTAAATCACTATTCGTGGCAACTCTACTAATTACTATCGGACTACCGAATTAAGAACGGTAAGACATTTACTGTTAAATCAGGTGCAGCCAGAAAACAATGGGAATTAGGTTTAAGATTGCGCCCGCAAGACCTTTCCCGAATGCTACCGCGTGCGGCGTGATATGCCTGGCTGCAAAGATTTAAATCGCTAGATGAGCCCTAAGCCTTCAAAAACGTCCACGTTTTTGTCTTGTGTACGACAGCTTGTCTCCTTAAACACAGCGAAATTTTCATTTGCGTTCTGTCAAACAATTGTCATTTTTTACAGGAATTTTGTCAACAATCAAATCCAAATATCGTATTTATTTAATACATTATGTACCTACTTACGAATGAAATGTAACATCTTTGCTTTATTTGTATTTTTGCACTGTTACTACTCTTTCTTAAGGCCCGGTTTTAACCAATCAGATTTCGTCATTTCGACATCTCTTCTCCCCTCAATTTCGGAGATGTTTCAAAATCACGATTTCTAATTGGTTACTCAAACACAGCTCCGCTCCGCTTTGGTGGAAACCGGGCCTAATGCACAGGAAGGCATTTTTAAGTAAGTTTACGATGAAAAACATAAACAAATAATTTGTAGACAACGTCCGTCACTCTCTCTGTCACAAGTGCTATGCAGCATGCTGAGAGCGCTCACTCAGCACGTTGTGTATGTGCGCAATGTGGCTTAGTGCTCATCTAGCGATTTAAATCTTTGCCTGGGTGTTATCTAGAGTCCGGTGCCGTGCTACCAGCGGCAAAGTGCGCTACTGTGCGGTTGCGAAGTGAAAGTAAACAGCGCGCACGTACGTCCCGCACTCCGAACAAGACGACACCACCGTCCGCATACCTCCGCAATTACCACGAGAAGGAAATCAGAACGGTTCCGCCGCTCCCAGCACCTCAGCTTGGTAAACACGACTCGTACCTATGATCTAATGACGTCTCGTCGCACTGACGAGCGCGTCTGCTTCTGTGCGCCGCAAGTATGGTGGTATAAACAGCTTTAAACTCCAAACGGTGTTGTAAACTCAAAACTGCCAATCCCTAATATCCGTCATTAGATATAAGATTTTTTTACGTTTCTGACCCGGCAAACGTTGTTTTGACATTAGGGATATAAAAAAAACAAATTGAGATTTAAGCTATCCTATCTTTTAAGATAGATCAAACTGCACACGGTGTGCAAATTCGATTAAAATCGGTTACGTAGTTTAAGAGTCCATCGCGGACAAACAACGAAGAAAGATTAATAACATACCTACCTTGTACCGAAAACAATTGCATGAACTAAATTCGATATTGGCGGGACTACAACTTTTCATTGATTACATTATTGTGGCTAGACTAAGTGATCTACGGATCCTTGGCCTTAAAATTTCTAAACAGGGCTTGAGTTGTATTTGTCCAGTCCCAACTTCTTACAATACGTAATTTATCAATTTAAAACTCCTAGGTATTATAATCTTATGAAATATCTTTGGCTACTTTAGGCTCAATCGGCAAATTATTTAAATTTGAATTATTGTACACGAAAGTTGAATTCTTTCCCATGTGAAAGGAAATCGATAAGTGTGCGATAAATTATTTAATGTTGTTTTACGTCATTAAACGCGATCTTACGTCACAAATACGCAATGGAAGAATTAGTGCTGGTACCTAACTACCTAATAGGAAAATAATACAATTCCTAGCGTGCCTAACTAATACATCATATTGAATTTTTTAAATTCCAACTTCCTTATAAAGCGTTGTAAAGATAAATTTTAAAATGCCATAAAAAGATAAAAGCAATTTAAGTTATCGAACGATAACTCGATAGCTGGTACTTAAGGTTAAAAGGTGTGCATATCATTTAAACTATTAACTTCCAGGAATCAAAATCTAGCTATTAACAAGTTAGTATTCGGTGGCATTAATCTTTAACATGTAAAGTACGAAGTAATAAGAAAACTCAGGTCTTTTGAAACTGGACTTTCATTCATTCAACAGGCTGCCCTTGGGCCTTGTGGCGAATGTAAACACCACGTGGCCGGCTCCATTATATTTGATAAAGACATTTTAACCCTGATTGCATTCATCAAACGAGCAGCTAAGATAAGGCCTGATTAGGGCAACGGATCATGTGCGTTTAGGACCAACTTTTCAACAATGGCCAATTGTAATGAGATCTACTTTGTTTATCACTTTATTACATTGTGACTTGTGAGATCAGTTTTAAGTCAAATCCAGCTGGCAAATGTGGTTTTGGTACGTTCACTGATAAAGACTACTATCTATCATGGGCTGTTTAAAGTTCAAGTGTTTAAAACGCATTTAACAATATAATCAAAAACTCCTTAAGGACTTAGACCTTAAAATGTCCTTAAGTGTCATTAATGTTGAATAATGTTTAATCTATGATGGGTTCGCTCATGGTTCTTCATACCCTCTGTCCTTGAGAGGATGAGCACATCCACTCAATATCCCCTTAAACCCTATAGGTACGAAGCTCCAATGCCGTGCGGGTAAACCAAGTACCTTGGCAGTTTTATTTTAATATAACATTATTATTGATCAAAGCATATATTATGCACATAATTTATAAGATCCACAATATGCATGCACAATTCGCTTCTGAATATGAATATCGGGCAATACACCACTCGTTAGCAATTTCATAGAATACTCATAATAGCCAAAGATCTATATTATTCCACTAGCAAATTAGCACGCCACTTAGAACTTGTTATGATCTATGCAAACATGTGTTTGCCACGTGCAAATTTGTTAAAAAGTTGGCTCAGAGAAGCACAATTTGCTGGTTTAGGTTTAAAAATACTGCCGGTGTGACCTCCTAAATCCCGGTTATGCAGCATTAGAACATCGTAGAATTTCTAAATACTTCTATGGGAGAAGTTGTGCAGTTGATATGCCCAGTAGTGAGACATTAACAAGCAGAGGACGATGAAAGATAATGCTCTCCTCATTTCGATGACCTAAATTGTGAATTCAACAGTAATATGAATGGCTATCGATGAACTGACAAAGCGCGTAACAGTTCGCTGCAAATAAAAAAGTTTTCATGTGCATAACAAAGCGAAATCCTGTTTTCAAGGTTCACAATAACGGGCTCTCGAACGACGATGGTGTAAATAAAGTGACTCGGGGAGGACGTCGACCCGGCGGATCAAATCGTATTCAACTTAGGTACGCCGGTTCACATTAATAAATAACACAATACACAATTTTGCATTACTACATTGGGTTCATTGTACATAGATTACCTACTCGGTGATTCATTAGAAGCGATGGCATAGATAATGCCTATCCGATATTGCTGTCATTTGATACTAACGGAAATCGGTTTGCAATTGTTTTGATGATCATGCGTTGGCGATAAAAAGTGATTAAATTACTAACCTTTGCACCTGGTGACTAGCTGCTAATATGGATAAAACGTCAAATCAGTAAAGAAGTTCTCATATAGTTTCTAGAATCTAGGATATTTTAATCCACACATTACTATTATGTAGTAGGTACATTGTTTATTACCAACATACCAATAACAATTGTACTGGTCTACACACTATGTACATAATTATACCTTTTGTTTGTAAATTTTAGTTCAGTGTTACAAATATAGCAAAACAATAGTAACCATCGATTGACTCTATTATAAACTCTACGTTCGATTATGATGAAATAAAAAATTGCAAGTTCAAATATTATAAGCACGAGCGTAAGTATATCTAACTATATATATGTGTATATCTAACTATATGTATGTGTATACTACAGAACACCTACATGTACTATCATGTAGGTGTTCTGTAGTGTGAAGTACCTAGGTAACATTTTATAATACTAATTAGTAGAATCATAAAAATCAACTAAGTTATGTTTATTTAATTTCACACAAAATGACTTGATAAAGCAATCACAATTGAATTATCATGGCTTAATTAAATTCTCCACTGAATAGTTGTTGTAAATGGGCAAAAGCTGGTTTAAAAAAAATTACGGATTAAGATTAATAATAATTACTTTTTTTGAGAAATATTTACTAATATTTATTTATATTTATGAAACGTAAAGATATCGATATTTTCATTATCAATGTATAATTTTATTTCGCTCCACGAAGTCGCGCCTCACTCTGACAAAATATTATTATTTCGTGGTTTGAATACTTATGTACTTACTTGTTTCTAGAGAATGCAATACCGGGATACCGGGATCCCGAAATACCGGGATCCCGCATGCCTTTGGCGGGACTAATCCCGGTCTAAATTTTAGCGGGATCCCGCGGGACTGGCGGGATTGCAAAGAAGTGGATTAAAAGGCACGTACCTTCAATTCACCTATAATAATTCGTTAATGACTATTGTACCAACCAACGTGGAAGCTGGGCGGGCTTTTTCAGCCGCTGGATGCCTTGTGTCGAATATCAGAAGCCGTCTAAAAGTATTGATAAACCATATAAAGTGTACCATGAAGCTTGTTTAATTTGGGAATAATTAAGACCATGAAACGAAACGACTGATAGACTGATATACTTCATTACGATTAAAATTTAAAAAATTTAAGTCTACCCTGCGGGATTCCGCAAATACCGGGATCCAGCGGGATTAACATAGCTCAATCCCGCAAATACCGGGATTGAAATTATCGGGCGGGATTGCATTCACTACTTGTTTCAGATACAATATTTTATATTGTGTTATCTCATCTCATATTGGTTCTCCTAGAATTTTTTTTGCAGTTTCCCAGATTTCGAGCTATCGGATACAATATGAAGTAAATGAGTATTGTTGAGCATTTTTTTTATATTAAAAACATGTAGATCCATAAATGTTGTGCCCGTAAAACTCATTGCCATAAGCCTACGATGTATAATTAGCCTACTACTAGCGAAAAACTAAATAAAATTTGAGTTTTCGCGCTCGGATGGTACCCATCCCCCTTAAATGCATATACCAAGTAGCGGGGAGTAGGTAGTAATTATTATTGTTAAGGGGACATCGGTCGACGCACCTGGGAGGTGCAATCGCATTGCGCGCTAGGCGACTGGAACTGTTTCTATTTTTACACCCTCCACAAACTTATTTACTATTCTGGTCCGCCACTCATTGAATTGTAGTTATTATGTGCATGTTGGATATGTGCCAGCCAGTCCCACCTAGCATCACCGATACCGAGATATTCGAGGAATTATATTACGATGACGGTTAAGTGTTTCGAGGGAAATTATATCGGGAATAACTGTTTTCTGGGTAAGTTTTTCAACGTTGAAACAAAGTCAAGGCTATATTACAATCTTTATCGTTTTTGGGTACAGTGTTAGAAAGATTGTTTTGGCACCTTGTGTATTTTGGATATTTTGCAATTGAGAAGCCAGATTTTCGTAAAATTCAAAACAGCTGATGCGACCTTCACTAAAACCTGACAACCAAAAAAAAACCACATTCGCCGATAACCTTTACCTATTCTACAAAAATGAAAAGACCTGTGTTTAGAAGCGGGTACCACATATTATCTGAAGTGTTTAGAAAATTTAGACGCATTATTGAAAACTAGTTAAGTAACTAAGTTTTCCAAAACCCTGAAGCTATTGGCCGTTAACCGAACGCCTTACCACTTCTATCAACGTCAAAGAGCTAGCAGCCTAACAGTTTTCAATTGTGCGATTGGTACACGTTAGACATTAGAATAGATATAATGCGAGTGGTCTTACGCCGCGGTGATATTCGTGTATGAAAATAAAAAATAATGAGGACAATCGAGGTCATTTACATACGATGTGGACAAGTGAGAAAGAGCAACAGAGAGGAGATCACGTCAAACCGGCGAGCGGCGACGGCGGTGGCTACAGAACCGGTCCACGGCGCCGCCTGCCGCCGGCCCGCGTCGGCCACTGTCCACACTCCACAGGATCGCCCGAGGATTATCACCTTGTAAACAGTGTTGCGTTACCTTTTTTGTTACAGGCAAGTTAAAGCGTTAAACCTAGCGGTTAACACTTCAGACGCCTATTCGGAAGGTGCGTGGTTCGAACTTTGAACATGCCTTCCTCCTTGCCTTAACAGAAAATATCGAAAGAATTCATGCATAACTATTCGACTTTTGAGTAAATGTTCTCAAAGCTGTGTAAGGCCACTTGAACAATGACCAGCGCGAAAGGCTTTGTCTACAGGCCTTCCCCATTCTTAGTGAAGACTCGAACTGCTCAGTTATACAATTAAGATTTTAGATGATGGAGATAATTTCCATCATGATTACTAGACCAGGCTTTAACAAAGAGCTGGAAACTAAAGGAAAGCAAAACCACTGCTGTTCATGATGGTTTTCATGACTATAACTAATCGAAGTTCTTCCAACGATCTGAGCCACACTTCTAATGCGATTAACAAACAAGTTTTGACCAAGCTGCCTTAGTTTTGACCAAGATACTAAGATTGAGAATTCTTTAAGAGTTCTTGACATGTATCATGTAACGATCGATGAAAGGTACAATTGGGTTCTTACCATTAAATTGTGAATGCTGCTAAAAAGAAGTTACAGGTGCAATTGCATCTAGTTACAGCATTTAGTAAATCGATAAGTAGGCAACGATACACAAAAGTGGTCTTAATCTGATATAGCGGGATAGACAAGTTTTTAATTTAACGAGCAATACGTCGCCGTGAAATATAATATGCGAAACATCGTTATGTTTTACGACGCTCCTTTCAACGAGGCATTATAACGAGTACAAGTTACAACGCTTATAATGGTGCATACAAATATTACCGATATAATAAAATATACGTTTCAATCATTGCACTAAGTGTGATCTCTATGTTGCAAACATTATAATCCCACCAAAAACATTCTGTAAAAAACTAGCCAAAGTCAAAATGGAGCTGCTTGTTTATCTCTAAAAAGTACTGAAATCTAGACAAAGTCGTGCCAAGTCTAAGGTTCCTTACTGCGATTTCTTTATTATTATAGTTAATGTTGCGTGACTTGGCCGTTGAAGGGTACACAAGGGTTCAAACCAGGTGCTCCATGACACCATTGCACCAATCTGTCGCCAGAATTCATCGTCAATGAGTAGCGGTTCTTGGTCTTCAACGGCCAAGTCACACAACATTAACTATAATAATAAAGAAATCGCAGTAAGGAACCTTAGACTTGGCACGACTTTGTCTAGATTTCAGTACTTTTTAGAGATAAACAAGCAGCTCCATTTTGACTTTGGCTAGTTTTATACAGAATGTTTTTGGTGGGATTTCACTTCTTTTTGTAGAAACTTCAAAATATTACAAAATATTTCTGTCCGTTTTTCTAGATACATTAACTGCATAAATAACTTTGTAATCTCATATAATTTATATGGAATTACAAAGTTATTAATGCAGTGATCACCAGGTACTCCAGATCTTCGATTATCCTAGTTTTTATAGTTTTCCCTTTATGTGGCCATTAAACCCTAACTCTGTACCAAATTTCAGCTCTCTGAGTTTATGGGAAGTACTAGTTCTATTTTGATGATCATGAGTCAGTCAGTCAGTCAGTGTCGAAAATGCGAAACTTTGCTTTCGCATAACTTCGGAACTATATGACCTACAGACTTGAAATTTTGGGTTTTAAGTATGTGATTATAGCTTACTGGATAGCGAAAATTTCAGCGTTCTGGTCTTATCCAGAGGTTCTCAAATAGGAGCCCGAAAATGCGGCGAAATGGTTCCTGTAAAGATGGTACGGCAGTTTTGCTTCGCGCTTTGACTTTGGCGGGGGCACTGCCGTGCCCCCTGATATACTCAGCATCTTACAAACAGTTGTGGCAAACCAGAGTGAAAACCATTCGATTCTTACTTCACCAGAACGATGAATGAATAAATAAATTCTAAATGTAGGTATTTTATAAGCATATGATATTGGAGGTAGACACTAGAAAGCAAAAATTTAATGTCAACAAAAGTGTAGATATCAAACACCGGTCACGTAACAATAGAAAAAGGGAACTAATTTTTTGAGCTGTTATTTAAATATTCGAGATGTTATTATGATCAGTTGGAAAACATATTGAGCAGTTATTTAATTTAATGGCGGTTGATTAATTATTGCGACAGTAAAACATGAACAGTAATAAAGAAGCAATTAGTCGGTTATTTTATCATACAATATCAATTCTAAAAATAATTTAGCAGTCCAATAACTGAATGAGCGGTAAAAATGATGGAATGAGCGGTTCCTTTTCTCTTAAAGGTTCTCTGAAGTACGCAGTACCTCCAGTTGAAGCTAAAAACATTCCACTCGGACAAAAAAGGAAGTTTTTGTCCGAGTGGTATTTTCACGAAAGTTTTTTATGTAATACACTTCACAATGTCACTAGCTTTCGTAAATAACTCAAATTAACGAGAAATAATAAGAAAAATTATTATTATAAATCACATTTTTTTAGGTTATGTTTACGTATTTTTTGCCAGTTTGCTAATATTTTTACGAAAGATTTGTATCACACTGTCACTAACTTTCGTAAATCACTGCACAAACGACTTAGGGTCCAGGAGCGAGCGAAGCGAGCTCGGGACTTGAGGGCACCCCGACTCGGCTGGGTAAGGTGACGAAGAGGATGGCGGGGCCTGCAAGGCCCCGCCATCCTTCTGAGTGGTTATTTTCTTTTATGACCACCCAGAAATAGGAGCCCCGCGAAGCGGGGCTCCGTCGACTGGCCTTTAAGAAGATTAAAGACATAAATAATGAGAAGAGGTGAAGATTTTTTAATTTCAAAAAAATATTTCTCGAAAAGTATTAGGCCTCGTACGATTTGGCTTGGGGGGTAGACTCCCCCTACCCCTCCTGCTATTTAGAACTGCTATCAAAACTGCTATTTAGAACTGCCTCTTTAAATCAGTGCCATAGAAAAATACCTTAAACCAGACGTAAATACTATCGCGTCTGACATAAACAAAAGCCCCACGTTTTTATAGGCGTTAAAAAGAGCGATATGATTAAGAGACAACACACAAAAAATGTTCGTTGTATAGCGATTCAAAATCAAATTTTATCTCGACAATCGACCAATGAAGCGGGGCTAATTCGCTTTTCGAAATAACTTTAGGGTAAAAACTTTTATAGAGCAACCGCAACGACAAGCGGCAAAACGAAATCGGTAAAGTGGGTCATCATACAATTTCGCAAGCGTATCGAGTGCCGCAAGCGTTAACTGGTACGCCTGAGGCGAGTCAACACTCAAGGCCCGCATCGACGACGTCTACCGTTCCTGCTTCTTAGTTCCTTCTTGTCTTGGATTGTGAACTGATACACGACAACGAAAAAATAAAGACACTTGATTTTCGCCATTTTAGCGCTGATTGTTGCGTAACCTGGCGTGAGCGTCCATGGAACTAAAATAAAATCACATTCAAAACGACGCGACGGTCACTAGCAACAAATGTCAATTTAGTACCGCGGACCTTCCAAGTCCACTTCAAATCGGCAAATAATCAATTGTACGAGTATAGAATGTTTGATCCAGATGATAGAGATCAGTGTGTACCCGTACATACAACTCGTATACACTTTTCTTCATAGTTGCAAACAAATAATTACTTAAGTTTGTCCAAAGTAAGACAATTTTATCGCCTATTAACATATTTACGTATTTGCAGCCACCAATATTTTTCCGGCTATTGAGGATTATCATTGAAAACCCTTTATAACCTCTCAATTAATATTTTTTGTACCCTAGAATGCATTTATGCAAATGTTGCAGTGATCCAGGACTTTGCGTTGCAATTACGAGTCCCGGTTTAACCACGAAATTATTAAAAATTTATGAATGAAGTTTAAATTGTTTTTGAAATCTTAGAAATTAGGTACCTAGTTTAAGAAAGGAGATATTTCAAATTGGGCTAGGTCTTGTACGGTATCTTAAAAAATCAAGAAAAATCTGTTGTTCACGGGAAAAATAAAATTATTTAGATAAAACGAATACTTTCGGTGTACAAGAATATCTTTTTTTTTCATTATTTATATGATCTATTTTCAATATGGCGTCACTGGCGTCGTACGATTTGACGTACACGACGACTCTAGGAATATCTGTCAATAGTTGACATTTCTGTCAAAGTCAAATGGCAATTCACAATGAAATACATAAGTATTACCGCCATTTTGAATCTTTGTTAAGTGTTGCAATTATATTCAAAAACACTTGTTTTGTACAACCGAAAAAGCCATTCTTAAAGAAAATATGTAGGTAAAAACTGTTTTTGTGATATGGGCTATACCCAAGTATACCGTACATAGACCTGGCCCGGGGCTCATACATTGATGAAACGTCTCCTTTAACCTAGAAGTGGATTAAATGGGGGTTGGAAGTGTATATGGACGTCCTATGGTTTTGCAATTAGGTTTATGATAATCGGGATTCCGATAGTTAGTTTTAAATGATAAAACCCTGTTAGTTATCCAATAGGTACAATAGGGGATGAAAGTTACTATGGGAAAGCTTTTATTATTGTTATTGTTAACATGGGAAAGTAGATTATTCATTTATAACACGTAGCTGTGAGCAAAAAAAAACGATTTTAAGAAAATACCAAAAAAAAATAATAGGGAAAATTAGATATATGAAAATACTATGTTAAAGTTACACTTGTATAATACACTTACAAAAACACCAAATTCTATGTGTTCGATTCTTACTTTTTAAAGTAATTTTTGATAACTTTGTAGGTATACAAATATTTTTGGATGATGCTTTTTGATATTAGGTGTATTACAACCATCATAATCATACTCGTATAAGGGAAAGCCAGGTTTTAAGAACATTAACTTTTAAAACTTGTTTTAAAGGAAATATTCAATAATAAAGACTAAAAATATGGTGTGGAAGTACCTAGTGTTAAAAAGATAACACCCCGAATTAAGGAATTCATTACCGCTTAACTGCCTAATGGATAACTAAAATGCCAATTTAGTCCTGCAAAAGAGGCTATAAACTAAAGAGTTGGCAGGATCTATATAATAAAACTTCGTAACGGACAAAGACAGACAAAGTATTTTTAATATAAGAGTTAAGTTATAGTAAGGTATAATGTTTTAAACATTGCACTGTGCTCATGTACGTATTGATTATGTAATGAATGCCATCTTTCCTAATGAATTTATATTGATAAGGTTATATTGTATTATGTAAACAAGATGGATAAGTACGTGCTATTATTGTGTCATCAATCATATTTTATAAAGAAGAGTGTTTAAAGGTCTTTTGATGATGAATAATTCGGTAATGCGCAATATCTCTTTGATGCATTTCGTAAGCCTGGAGTTTGTAATTTTTTTTCTTTAAATGCAGTCATACAAAGAATTTTTAGCACACGACCTTTACGATATTGGTAAAGCCTTTATAGATAACATCATCAATGAACAACGACTAATAAAGAATTGATGTTAATTCTCTGAAGTTCACATAGTCTATAATACCGCAACTAATCATAAGTGGTTTACTATATTTTTTTGCCAGGAGTCGAACCCAGGACCTTTATTTGTTGTTGAGACATTCGCATTGCAGCACTAAGGTTGAAAAGTATTAATTAAAGTGTGGGTTAAAACTTACCCCCTCATTATTGGGTAGGAACTGTATTTTAGGTTTTGCCAATTTGTCCTGAAACAAAGAGAAAAAACTTGTTAGAAAGTATGTACATATTTAATTTTATATGTATCTCCTAATATCTACTTAGAAAAAAGATATGTAAGGTTGTATAGCTGGCGTCCACACTAATATAATAATAATAATAAGGTACCTTTGTCTACATTATTATTTTGCAGCTAAATAGTAAAACGAATCTTGAAGATAAGTGGGATGGCATATAATTGCAATTAATTACATATTATGGCATTTCGTTTTAGATGTGGACAAACTCGAGAGAAAAACTTGTGTAAAAGTAGTTCTTGTATTATTTACTTTCGGGGCAATAGGCAACTAATCCAACTAACTAGGTATGTACCTACTTGCATACTTTCATTCGAGTACGTAGTATAATAATTCAACTCTTTATCGACAGTTCTAATTTCACTTCATGAAATTTTACCTAGATAGTTACCTATACAGAGACAGTCTAGTGGCAGTTAGCTAAAATAATGTACGAGTAATAATAATTAGTACCTGGATGACCGAGCTTCGCTCGGTTTTTTTTTGTAAATTGTAATTTGGAGTAGAAACTATATTTAAATATGAATTACATAGGTACTAATGTAATGATGAAATATGAAAAAATATTTTTCGATCTTATCGACATAATAATAAAAAAAAAATATGAACTCGTAAGTATGGTTAAGGGGAAATCAACGACTCTGCCCGCGAAATTCAAAATTTTCATTGTTTTTTTGCAATTTGTTCGCTAATTACGCATTTGTGAGAATGGCAGTAACGTCTTTGCATGATTATATCAAAATCTTTGCATAAAAATGTTCTAGGAAATTAGTCCGAGTATCGAGTTTTATGTGAGTAACTCGTAAATCTCGGACTAATTTCTTTAACTCGACACTTTCGAGCAGAGATTTTTATATAAATACGTAAAGAAGATATTGGGATTATCGCAATTTGACTGCCATAAGCCTATTATGTCTTATTAGGTTAAAAATCGCGAAAAACCACAAAAAAATTGAATTTCGCGAGCACACCCGTGGTGTGCTCCTTAAATAAAAATCACGAGTGTAATTAGTTTAATATTTATATATTATACTAATACTTTATTTTTAGGGTTCCATACCAATTTGGTAAAAATGGAACCCTTATGGTGAGACTTTCTCCGTCCGTCCGTCTGTCACACTCGATTATTTCAGTAACTATCAAAGCTATCGACTTGAAATTTGGAATAGTTATAGGTAATAGTGACGCGACGTCATAACAATCGTAAAAATTTGAAAATTATTTTTATTTTTATATAAAAAGGGGGGAAAACCGGACCTTCGATTTTTCAAAATGAGATAACAATATTGAGTGGGGTATCATATGAAAGGGCGTTACTTGTGTAGTCTTAAACCGATTTTTATTTATTTTTATATCCGATAGTTTTTGATTTATTGAGCAAACTGTTGAAAAAAATACCGTTCCCCCCCCTTATCTCCGAAATTTACCAATCGAAAAATCTGAAATAATTATGATCAAAAGAAGTTAATGTATATTTTACAGGAAAAATAAAATCAACTCACTGACTAATATACTTTTTTTGATAATAACAATAATCCGCCAAAAACAAAGTTACGTTTGCGGTTTGCCAACAAAAGTTTTACATGTAAATTTTACTCGTAAATTCATGAATAAAAGTGATTCTTTCAATGTTTTACTTCTTTTATGGTATGGAACCCTCGGTGCGCGATTCCGACTCGCACTTGGCCGGTTTTTTACATTACATCAACCAATTACGTAAGTTATTTTATTTCGAGTGTTTAAAATTATCGCTGCCAACGGGAATTGAACCCGTACCCCCTAGCTATCACAGCTGAGTGCCCTGCCAATTGTGCCATGGATTATCTTGCTCTGTGGATGGCACGATAATTTTGATATTGGGAAACTACGATTAAAAACCAATTTCAAAGGCCCATTATTTCGAATGGAGCTAGCTTTGAACGAGAGAATACCACCTTGCCCCTTTTAATGTTGTGCCCGCAAAACTCATTGCCATAAACTTACGATGTATAATTATTAGCCCACTATCATAGCTGGGCACCGTTAATCAAATACTTAACTTCGTTAATCGTTAATCCGTTACAAAATAAGTAAGCTTCGTTAAACGTTAAAGCGTTACTTTGCGGAAGAATTAACGCAAGTTAACGTTAATCGTTAATCCGTTAATATACCTACCTATGTAAAATTGCCTTTTTATATCGTTGCGTTACCTACTGAATTAATAAAACCTGTTGAAGTTAGTTAAAAGTTAAACCGTTAATCAAAATGTTAACTTCGTAAATTAACGATTAACGGATTAACGAGTTAATGCCCAGCTATGCCCACTATTAGCAAAAACTAAATAAAATTTGAATTTTCGCGCCCAATTCGTTGACTCCATAAAAAAATTAGTATTAAGTACTTCTCGTCAATAGATGTCAGCAGAAAGAGTCATATTTATTGTGTCGTTAAAACAGTTGGATGCCTGTGCCATTATAATAGTATTGCTATTGGCCAATAGATGTCACGTTGTTTCCTAGTTTTCAATATATCGAGAAACAATATGAGGTAAATGAGTATTGTTGAGCAGAGTTTTGATTACAAATATGAGATGCATAAATGTTGTGTATAAACTATATAAACTTAGGATGTATAAGCCCACTAAACCAGAAAACTAAATAAAATTTGAATTTTCGCGCCCAGTTCGTTGACTCCATAAAAAAAAAAATATAACTTCTCGCCAATAGATGTCGGGAGAAGTCATATTTTACCTTTAGCATTATAATATTATTCTCGTTAAAACAAATGCCAGCCGCGGTCATTAAAATTCGTTTCACTATTCGCTAATAGATGTCATGTAGTTTCCCAGATTTCAAGCCATCGGGAAAAAATATAATAAAGTAAATGATTATACTTGGTTGATCAAGCTTTGCTTGGTAATATCACAGCCACTCACCAATAGATGGCAGCAGAAAATTACTGTAATAGTTTAACTTTTTGCCAATAGATGTCAGGAATAGAGTAACATTTTTTTTATTGGTAAATACGACATTTAAAAAAATGAATCCTAGCTAGATCGATTTATCGCCCCCAAAACCCCTTGTATACTAAATTTCATGAAAATCGGTGCAGCCGTTTCCGAGATCCAGATTATATAGAAATATACATATATACAAGAATTGCTCGTTTAAAGGTATAGGATAATTACCTATCTGTAGTAACTATGCTGTATCTACGTTTCCTGTTACCATAGAGCGCACGAGAGGTAAACATTAAAATCTAACAACAAGAATATTGACTTACGTGATAACATTTATATACGTTATCAGTATATCATTATACGTATGCCAATAATAAATAATTACTTAATATGAAAAATTATTTAAAGGCCATAATCAAGTATTTACGACAACTTTATAAAACCACATAAACAGGACAAGTGCGTGCCGGACCGCGCGCTTTAAGAATGCAATGACCTACGTTTTCTCCATACATTCAAAATACCAAATCATTTGTAATTCGTGCATATTCCGATAATGTTGTGGTGTTATTCGGATTCATATAGTAATAATCTATGTTCCTGGCCATATTTGGTTCGGAAATACTTCTTTAAAACGAAATAATAATCAATTTTGATCAAAATTTTTATAACTTTGGTCGAGTTCCGTAATACCAAAAATTATGAATGAAAACTTGTAACTTTCTTTATTAACTGGTGTTTTCTTTATCTGGACATTAAAAACTGTGCTCCTGAACTAATGCGACGTGAGATAGTGTTGTTTTTATTACAAAACAAAAATAAGCAGAAAACATATCCTCTTTGACATAAAAATAAGCAAAACTAAATTCGTTTACAATTTCGTTTAACAAAAGTATTTCGGAACCAGATATGGCCAGGAGCATAGATTATTACTATATGAACCCGAATAACACCACAACATGATCGAAATTTGCACGAATTACAAATGATTTTGGTATTACGTTTGTATGGGGAGGAAGGGGTTTGTCGTGGGTTAGTGGACTCTTAAGGGCGCAGGCCGACCCTAAAAAACTAAATTGAGGGCAAAATTACATAAATATAAGATTTACATTTTGCTTGTGGGATCTCGTTCAAAACAACTACTTATTTAGGCAGAGGATTAAAATATTTTTAGCTTAAACTTTGAACTCAAATATTTACGATTTTAGGGACTATTAAAAACTAATGAGTTCTAAGGACTGTTTTTGGTACGGGTTCTGATGACGAGGTATAGCGACTTACGCGAGATCTTAATAAGGGGGAATACTTTTCTATTTTTATTAGAGACTGATTGTTTCTGTTAGTTATCACAATACTATAATAATACTTTAAACTTTTAAGTACCTAAGTCTATTTGTTTGTAATGTATAAATCCTATACCTTTAAACGATAATTCTTGTATAAATATATATATATTTCTATATATTCTGGATCTCGGAAACGGCTCGAACGATTTTCATGAAATTGCCACCTATTAGTTAAACTACCGAGCGAAGCTCGGTCACCCAGATATTATGTATTAACCTTCAAACCTTAACCGATTTCATTGGGGTTTTTTTCTTTATCGTTGAACGAGGTCAGACTTCAAATATAAATGACGTAATATTAGTAAAATACTAGCTGACCTGGCAAACGTTGTTTTGCCCTTAAGGATATTAAAAAATAGATAAATTGAGATTTAAGCTATCCTATCTTTTAAGTTGGAGCAAACTGCACCCTGTGTGCGAATTTTATTAAAATCGGTTAAGTGGTTTCGGAGTCCATTGAGGACAAACATTGTGACACGAGATTTATATATATTAAGATGTTGTTTATTGTTTATTAAATTTCCACTTTTGCTACAGGAATCTTATAATATCATCATCTCAACCCCTTTTTGGCCAGTGCACATCACGCTTGCTATAGGTAATATTATTATCTTTTCATTTGTATTGGCAGGTACCTACTACAAGATCGATCGATTTTTTTAATACTAAAAATTAACTAAATCATTGAATCTATTTGAATTTATTTCAATAACAATATAATATTATATTTTTACAACATTTGATTATGAAAGTATAGAATATAGATACCTTGGTATTTCTAAGAAAACCCATGGGTAAAAACCAATAACAAAATGATGCGGGGGACTTCAAAGTTCAAGCGATTGCTGATACCATACGGACAATGTCATAATATTATGTACAGCCGACAACGCTCTACAATTTCATGCATTTTACAGCGAAATGTGAATCATCAATCATGGTTACATACTGTGTATCAGTGTCACAACTCACAATACACTGTTAGCTACCAGAACGTAGTGTGAATTAAGGAAATGTTATTCGACCTTGTCAAGTAAAACTACATTTTCGCAGATGGAATATTATGCGATTCTCATAAAAAGAGAAATACCTACAAATATATATTTTAAACTATTGTTTAATTGGTTTGTGGACTTTGGTCTTAACTCTTAAGGTGTTTCGGCCCTACCAGCCCACGAACTTAAATTTTTTTTTCGCGCTCAGATGGTACCAAATACCCATCCCCATTAAATTTTACATAATAGAAGTTCCATGGTAAAATACGTTCATTTAAAATATAGTGTTTTATGATACGACGAGTAAGCCTGGAAAGTATTTATTCATTTGGATATTTTGTATAACGTTTTGATTTGTGAATGATCAGTTGATTCGGTACCTGATATCTTTTAGGATTTGCGCTCATTTGTAAGTAATTGACCTAATGAAAAATTGTAATTAGATGTCAAAAAAAAAAACTCAAACAAGTTGGGCAACGAGTCGGGCCGGCCACAATAAGTAAGTGTCGGCAAGTTGTGGTGTTGCACAACCGGCGATGGCCGAACGCGAGAAACATAACTAGGCTGGGCGGCGCTGCCAGTGATGTAAACTTAAAAATTGCTTTAGTTAGGTACTTACTTAACCGAGCTCGATGTGAAATTCAAGTTGCATCGCGGTCTAGACCCGCGCTCGCGTGGGGATGACCCGGAACTAATGTCGTGGACCCTGACTCTAATTAACTCGTGGTTCCGTCAAACCAATCAATGCATTGTCGATATTTTGTGCCGCTTGTACGGATTTTATTCGGAAACAAAGAATTCAAGCAAAATGGTGGCGTTACGTTTAGGGTTCCGTTTACTAAGACTTCGCGGTCCGTCCGTCCGTCTGCCACCAAGCTGTTAGTACCTATCTCTTGAAAAGTGATAAAGGCTTAAAATTAGCACAGACGATGTATATTTATGTTGCTGCTATAACAACAAGTACTAAAAAAATAAAATAAAAAAATATATTTAGGAGGCTCATATGTACAACAAACGTGATTTTTTTGCTTGTTTTAGCTCGATATTGATAACAGCAACTGCAGGTATATCGCTGAAATGAACTGAAATATTTTGGTATATTGTTTGTTTATAAAATAGGATAAGGATAATAATAATGTCAATTATATTCCAAATATCGATACAGCCTAAGGAATGGGTTTTGCCTAACAGAAAAAATTTTAATAATTGGAACTGCGAGTGCCAAACCAGTTTAAGCTGGCAAGGTCGAATTAAGTAGGATTCAATTGTATTTTAAATCTTGTTTAATCTTAATAATATTACTATTGTACATACGTTATGATAATGTCAGTGCATTCAATTTTAAAATAGCCCTTAAACGAAGCTATACAAGCAAATTATTTATTTTAAGAAACCATTAACTACGATTTACATAATGTCTTACTTAATAATAAAATAATTAGGCAAGCTTTCACTGATCCAAATTAAACGCATGCAAAAGAACTAACTAGTTATTCACACCAACTATTTTATAATTGGTAGAGAAGGTAGGCTGGTCGCTCGGTACCTATTATGTTCCAAAGTTAATTATATGATAGCTGGTATATTTTTCGAATCTATACAGTTCATTATCATTAACTTAATGATTATTAAAGACAAAAATTAATATTAATTTTGCAACGAATTCCATTGTTATATCTTTAATGCAACCCAAGTCAAGTGCGAGTCAGACTAGCGCAAGATATTAGCATGAAAACTGAATTAACAGACGCTCAGCATACCTACTCTCCAAAGAAAATGGAAATACGAAGGACATACAGCACGATACAAAGAACAAATGTGGACCTAATATATATATATATAGGTCCATTATGAAATTGGCAAGTAAGTACCAAGTAGGTAAATGGAGAATAGGAAGACGGAATTAATTCATCCAATTTTTGAATGATTAGGAGGAAAAATTAACGTGAAAGAGAAAGAAAATTTGAAATAAGTGTGGACAAATACACAAAATTGGCATTTGGCACGGATAGTGAAGGCTTTTTTACCCGCAGTTAGCTATAAAGAAAGAATTAGAACTTTCGGATATTATCCTTTTACTTGCTTCTTACTTAACATGATTTTAGGACAACTATACGTACCGAATGCTTTTGGGTTTTTAAAAAAAAACTACTTAAGTGTGAGTTTCTTTCCCTCCCTCCGCCTGTTTCTGAGAAAAAGTTCCTTATAAGGGTGATTTTATTACTTGAGATAGAGAACCCTGTAAAAGGCTTTATTATGTAACACCACAATTCCTTGTGGTGTGATAATTAATTACGGAACGGAAGGAATAAGAAAGAAAGGAATAAGGGAGGAAAAGCTAAGAACAAAAACAAAATACTCGTAGTTATAGGCTTTCTAGTTCATGTACGAGAAAAATAGTAGTTGACTTGTTACTTAAAGGTGTATTTTGGATACGTAATTTAAAAAGAGAATCTTACAAAATATGAGAAAGTTTATATATTTAAAATTTATCCCAGTTATTAGTAAGTTAATACCTATAACATAATGTTGTAACTTTCACTTGACGATGATAAGTAACCAAAGATATTTTTAAAACGGGAAGCCTCAGAATACTATTTATTTATTGTACTGTGAAGCATTCATGTCACCGGTTAATTAATTAAGTTAATAACAACAATACGTGCTCAAATACTTAGTAAGTATGTAGTTATTATGATTTTCTATTGAATGCCTAAAAGCTACGTCAGTAAACTCAGTACTAATCCAATATGAATGAGCATTGCGTTGTCTGCGAATTCACCGACTTGTAAACAAAATACGAGTAAAATTAGTTATTTAATCTTCGAAGCTTTTGTGACAAAAAACCTAAGCCTAAGTTCCAAAAAGCAAAATTACTTTACGAAAATTGAGACACTATCTGATGTCAGCTATAGCAGCCTTATTTTAGTGATATTATAATATTTACACAGTTGTTCTAGTTAACAACACCTGCTGATATTTGATTTGACAACATTATCAAGAAAAATACTGGTACTGTTTAAAATTATTCAATGAGCAAAATTGGAGTCAATGGTCAATTTCATATTGCTATTGCCTTTTCTTATATCGGTTATGGTTGAAGCTTGAAGCTACATAAACCACAAACTTTTTTACCTACCGAGATGCAAAGTTTAGACCCGGTTGTTGGAACTAACTTTAACGGAATCGTTATCGATAAACACCCTCCTGAACCTTATGACGAAAGACACGGGGTGATCCTCAGATCGCCATACTTATTTAAAGATAACATAGGTCCGGCTGCTTGACTTAACTTTAACCGAAACGTTATGTACGATAACGTTTCTGCTAAAGTTAAGTCTAGCAACGGAGCTATAATGGTGCAAACTGCAAACTGTAATTTTATCGAACCGAGTGAAGTTAATTCGCGAAACAATGTATTTAATCTGCGCGTGATTGTTATTATTGCTTATATTATATTACTTTATCAATAAAAAATACAAAAGTAATGCTGACCTTGTGTTGAATTGATCCGTTGCATAGTGAGGCAATAAATACGCGCACAAAGTGACCTTAGCAGAATATGCTGGTGACCTTTTACTGCTTATACCTAAGCAAAAAGAAGCTACAAGCCTACTTTATGCATGCTAGACAAAATCAGGATAACTTCAACTTCAGACAACTATTAGAAATCATCAATTTTTTACGACAAATCTTGAGCTTATCACATTTATATATCAATGGCTTTTCATTATATTTTGGGAAATATTTACGCACTCGGATATAACAACTGAATTTTAAAGTTTCTAATTAACGAACGCTACTTAAGTTAATTATTGCCAATGAATTTCTATCTCATGAAAGTCATGAACATTTTTATCGATTTGTAAACACACGTATTACGTCATCCTACTTAAAGCTGACTTTCACCGATTCCTGAGAACATCGTTCGAAATAATGTAAAATAGTGATTTGTGAGTGAAACATATTATTATAACCCCTATAAATTTCACATATTATTATTATCCTTTATATATTATTACCATTACAATAATATATTTGTTAATAATATATCTATCTGCATAACGAATTGGGGTTGGTAATGTCGCAAATTTATAACTCAAGAATGGCTGGATTGATGATGATTAATACAAGTATGAACCGATGCCGCTGCAAACATGATAAAAATATAAAAGATAAATAATAATCAATAATGTGAAGATAATTTTATTATTTATACATATAGGGGAATTTTAAAATTGCCAAGCGAATTTCTCGCCCTCGCAAGTGTGTGCACTCTGCAAGTGGGCTGGGTGACATATTATATTGTATTTCTTTGAAAATTACGCCACCTCTGACAAAATCATTTATTTTATTATTCTTATCCATCTGTGAAAGCAGATAGGGAAGCAATAAGGATTGCATTACGCCACAAGAATTCTAAAGAAAGAAATTTTTAAAAATCACAAGGCCCATTTGCGTCTGCCTGGGTTAGTGTGTTAAACTCAGAGTTAGCAGGATAACACAGAGTAAGTTGTCAAAATTGTCCAATGAGAGACGTTGGGTTAAAAATGTAAATATTAAACTCCTGTTTCGCGCAAGTGGACCAAGGATACAAAGTTGGAAGCGATTTAAAAGCAAAACTTTTAGTCCTTTTAAATATAACATTTGTACGTAGGTATAAATATAAGTATCATTTATTACTTACTACAAAAATAAAACGTTCTAACCAATAACATCAATAGCATCTTGTTTGGATATTAAGGAAAAACGATAGTGTAAAAGAGCGAAAGAGCCAAGACCTCTAGAGTTTTTACGTGGGATTTCAGTTTTTTTAAATATAATTGTGGACAATTGATGCGAAAGTGATCTCACTCAATGACACCAATAAAATAAAAAATAAACTTATTTTGTAGTCAAACTAAGTTATGCATGGTTTCAGTTTCCTTGACACAAAGTGATTAATGCAAAATAGACTATTACTAATTCTATTTATTAGACAATTTACAAATAGTCAATTCTCAAAAGGCCTAGTGAACGAATAAATTTGAATCACTAATTAATTCTTATTTATGAACTAAATGTACTGTTAAATTAATATTTTAATGCATTAAAATATCTTCTTAATCTTGAATCATCATAAAAGTAAATGTGAACAGCATGTATTAGGTACTTATAATATACTTATACTTAGTGTACAGAAGATTTTAATGAAGATAATTTTCTGAAAAAGGTGCCTAAAAATTAAGTTTTTTTTTTGTTTTTTTTCTCCTTTTTTGTAATTGAAAAAAAAATCCTTTTATGCGTTATTCCTCAATGCAAAGTTGAGCACGGAAAAGCAAAGACCATTTAAATATTATGAAAGCCTTGTTTTTAGTTTTCAACCGACCTAAAAAAAAGGAGAAGGTTCTCAATTCGACTGTATGCTTTTTATGTTTGTTACCTCATAAATTTGACTTTGATGATTCTTTTTTTAATAAAAAGTTGACGCTTCCCGTGTGGTCCCATTTCAATTAAGTCCAGTTCTGATTAGGGCATCGAGCCCGGGTTTACCCGGACCGAAAAAACCCGGGTTTTCCCGGTTTTCAGGATTACAAAAAAACCCGGGTTTGATTTTTAAAACCCGGGTTTTTCGGTTTTTTTTAATACTTTTGTTTTTATCATTTATTAAGTTTAAGCCACTTCGAATGCAAAAATAAGTAAATGGAATAAAAACATTTACTAGCCTCATGCGTACAATTGATTGAGGCCAAGTTTGACGAATATGAGGTATCTCTAACAAATGACATCGTCGCTCAAACCACAGACGGTTGCAGCCTAATGTTTGTGTTAGGGAAGTTCTTTAAGTCATACCATCAGCTATGCATCGCTCATGCCGTTTAGCTGGCAATTGTGGACTGTTTTTGTTATTTGTAAATCCTTCCCCATCCTTTACATTTTGCTTTTACAATTAAGGAAATCGATGATATAATAGGTCTTTACCTATGAAATTGCCTTTTTGTTTGGAATAAGGGAAATGACTTATTTTTTCAAACTTTTTCATTTCTGTTATTCAAAGTAATCACCCATACAATCGAAACATCTTTGCCCACGCATTGGCAGTTTATTGACGTCCTTCTTGTAAAAATCAGCTGACCGGGAGGCAACAAACTCTTCAAAGGCATTTTGTACTGCCACTCGGGCGTTGAATTTTTTACCCACTAAAAGTTGTTTAAATTTCGGAAAAAGTAATAGTCGGTAGGTGCAAGGTCTGGTGAGTATGTGAGGTCGTGAAGGAGCAGTGGGAACGACCGATTGACCAAAGCTGGTTGCAGATGTGCAAGTTTCTCCATCATTCTCTCCAGTTCTTCACAGTACACATCTGCAATAATGCTCATGCCGTTTTTTAAAAAGCTGTGGGGAATCACACCCACACTAGACCACCAAACGGTGACCATCACTTTTTTAGGGTTCATTTTTGGTTTATAATTCGTTTCGAAATTCCTTCATTTCTTTGCCTGTTGAGCAGCGCAAGGCAGGTCTCGTACGCGTACGCGTACATTGCACTGGCTATCGTTAAAGTCGCGAGGCACCCATCTATCAAGCTTTTTTTACGTTGCCAATTGAAACAAGCAAAAATAGAGCAATATAGTTTTGATGCTTACATCAAAAGATGCTGCTAGCTCAGCTGTAGATTGAGTTTCGTTAGCTTCTACAATCGGCTTTAATTCATTATTGTTGATCAAAGTCTCCGGACGACCACGAGCTTCATTTTTCAAGTTAAAATTTCCAGAACGGTTGTTGTTGAAGCGGCGTTGGTACAACGACGGAACTCATATTCCATATTTACACGAATTTTTAAAGTATCCATTATACCAAAAAATGTTCAATTGTTATGAAAATACAACGCTAATCAAAAAACAAAAGGCTGAGTTTGTAAAAATAATTTCATCGTTTTAAAACAAAATTAATTTGAATTTATACCAGTGCTGAAGAAAGGCAAATTCAAAGGCAGAGACCTAATATAAACACAGATTATTGTTATTTTTAAAATTAAAATGAAAAGCTCGAAAAGCTCGAAAAAACCGGTCTACCCGGGTTTTGATTACTCTTAGACTCGAAAACCCGGGTTTTCAAAATTGAACCGGGTTTCGATGCCCTAGTTCTGATAGTGGTATCCATGAGAAAACCATATAAGTCTTAAATTTTTCATTGGAAAGGATGTATTCAACAGTAGTTTGATGAGAGTTGAAGTCGGTTTTTTTTTTGTTATTTAATTAACGTATATTATTTAAATTAGTATAGGTTACTCTAAGTCTCGAAACTCATGAATAATAAGCAATAAGTGGCAATAATTACTAATTATGCAGTCAAACTGTCACATCAACACTACCTTCGAAGGAACATAGTTTTGAAGAACTGAAAGCAGTCGTCCTCGTAAGTTTTGCAAGATTGACATCAATGCCCAATGCCAATAATTATTTATTTTCCTATTTTGGTATAACCATCAATCTACTTAAATATTTATGTTGCGTTAAGTAAATTTTCTGTTCGTGGTGGCCGTGTAAATTTTTACTTTTTGTTGTTGCCTAAAAAATTTTATAAGTTTTATTCTATTTAATGCTACCTACTAAATACATAAAGAATTACATAAAGGCATAATGTATTATGTCTTTATGTAATTCTTGGTTTACGTTATTCTCCTCGTATTTGCAATAGACACAAAGTCATAAAAAAACTAATGAAATACTATTTCCTCGGTAGAACATACATATTAAAGAGGTGTTATAAACTTAGGGTCGCCGTCCCTTAACCTTCCTTTCCTATCGTTAGTCGTTTATCAGACTGAATTCTGTCTTTGTAAAGTTGTACCGACATTCCTGGTGATCGCATACCGATAGTATACGGTTTTATGTTACTTGATTCTTTAACATTCCAATCACATATTGTTTTGATTTGGTTGAATTTTATCAAATAAACCTCAAATTCCGTTTGTTCTGTTCATTACCAAATCTTAGATACATAATCTTTTATTTATTTTACGAATATTAAAGGTCAATTTTAATTAAAATCCCTTTAAAATCCGAATTACGTAAAATGGCGCGAGCGCAGTTCCCGGTGCTTGAAATCTAAACGTCTGGCATGTCGCAAAACCTGTTCAAGTAAAACCACGTATTTTAGACACGGATAGAAACACAGGTGTTCTAGACGTACTATATTATACAGTAACGTAATTCAGGAAATTAATATTGCAATGTACTAATTATAACTTATTAAAATACCAACCTTCAAAGTTTTGGGACACCTTAATCATAAAACGTCAAAAAAATTAACGACCATTTGATTTAAAAAAATTAAAAGAAAACTTCTAAATCGACAGTAAAGTGTAGGGTTGTAAAAATAGAAGCAAGTAATGTAGGGATTACTTGGGAGGCTAACATCTGTTCACAAGGGACAACCAGGTGCCAAGGTTTGAGGGGACAGAGGGTGCGACGACCCCGGACCCTATCATGCAATGGGCGTATCATTCCCTGTGTTAAGACAAGTCTGGTATTTAACAATGTTCGAACGCAGCTAAATCAAACAGTCGGGATTTACTATGATGGCATGTCATCTACTTTGCTGTTAGCACGATACAAATTAGTTAATTGTAATTTCGTAAGGCATTTATATTATTATTAGTATTTATAAGCAACGAATAAATATTAGATATAATATATAGTATAAGTAATCGTCCAATCAGAAATGGAGGATATAAGTCAGTTGTAGTGCCATATACAGTTCTTTGTGGAGTTGTGTGTATGCTTTTACAATTTGATGCCAAAGTCCGTTTTGGACTTACCTTCGAAAAGTTTTAAAGGATCTGTTTAAACACATCTAGGTAGTAAATAAGATTGAATGAATGAATTCAGAAATGTCATTCAGAAAGAATGACAGGGATACTTGGAACAAAATAATATGCTTCCTTCTGTTCACGATGTATACATGTACATACATGTACATATTTATCATGAAAATCATACCGTAATTCATTCATGTAGGAAAATTTGTACTTATATTAACTATCATGATTCATGACATTTTGACAACAGCAAGTAGGTATACTGAGTTTCTTTTCGTTGCTAATCTGCTTTTTGAACTTGGCGATAGAGTTCTAACTATTGAGAGCCTGAAATTTAGGCCTATGGGAAAAATAAAGATTACCAGCCAGCATTACGCACTTTCCTCAAGTAGTACGTATGTAGTATAAGAAAATTTGAGAGGATGCGGTTACAGAGTTTACTCCCATACCTACCTTAATTTAAAAAAAATCCGGCTTACTTTCCATACTATTTTATGCAACCACATAACGAAAGCCACCTCTCATGCCTCACGGCTTCTGCCGGCCAGTGGCAGAAGTTTATTAAAAGAAGGAGCAAGTTCTTGAGTTAACAGTATTTTAAAATTCTATCAAAATTCTTCGCCATGTTTCAATTTGAGGGTCTTTAACGGTGAAGCTATATAACTATCGTTGTTAACTGCTGAGAATTCAAGTACGACATATAATCCATTGATAAGATAAAAAAGGAAACGTGCCTGCAGTTGGTAATGTACTCGTATTTATTTATGTATGCCCTCTAGATCGAACAGTAGTAGGCCTATAACTTTGTTGTGCACCAATTGATGCTAAATACTTTCCCTCTTATTCATAAACGTTAAAAAAACGGTGCAATAGTATTGTCTGTTTTGTCTCTCTCCTCCGAATGTCAAATTGCTGTTGACAAACCAAGATAAAACAGATAATAACTATTCTATTTTACGTTTGTGAATAAGGGGGTTAGTACTTAAGGGACTATTGCTTTTAAAAATGTACGTACCTTAAATTTAAATTAAAAAAAGTCTAAAAGAGTAGTAACTAGTAATATCACTCCTTCTCATTTTAGTCGTGTTTAATATCACTTTAGTTTGCAAAGACAAAATAAAGATGGTTCCACCGAATGAATATCATCGGCTTCTCAGGTAACAACTAAAGTTAATTTTATACGTTTCAGACGTCGATAGGGGACCGAAGAGGGATGGACAGCATAAAATTCTACTTTTTACGTGACACTTCCCACGCGTAAAAAGCCGATCGGATATACGGATCTGCAGCATTATAACTGACATAAATTTTTCACTCATGTGTTATTTATGTCTACAGAAGATTTTAAAACATCACTTTTCAAGATAAGCTTCTGCTAACTGAATGCAGTCATGATTTCATCATCAAACAAATTAATCTGTCCTGCTAATCATGATTTCGACTAGAGGTTTGAAATTTTAATGTATTTAATTTAGAAGATGCCCAATGCCCATTCGCTATGCATGCTACGAAACAGTAGCATTTAGATAATTCAAAATTACTCCAAAGAATTTTTTGACAGGTTAGTGGTTACCTTTACAAAAGTGATTCACGAATCTGAATGGGCGTTACGCCCAGGAAAAAAGACCAGGTGGCTCGTTCACAGAAAGGTAACAAAAAAACGTTAGTCAAACCTTACTACGAAAATGACGGCGGGAGTTTTAACTCAAACTCCATGGATGTAATGGGTCAAATTGTGTGGCAAGTTAGGGAGATGCCTGTATTCCATAGCCTTTGAATATATCTCGGTGGCAACACGTGCGTGCAACAGGGATCAGTCAGGTCAGGTGGCCAGGCCGTTTTATAGGCTTGAGTTACAAAATAAATTGTTTACTCGACAACTTGGCGGATTTGATTTTTTTCAATGATTTCGCATGCTAACATCTGCTTGCTCAGGTAAATTTTTTACCACGGTGCTAAGTATAATGTGCCTTGTTTTTGCTACTTATTTGCAAGTATTGCTACTGACTTCCGATTCGTATAGCCGAAAAGGCGAGTAAAGCTGCTTGTTTTGTCAAAATATCAGAAATAAAAAATACGAGTAGGTATAGCAAAAAAGGAAAAACGATAAACAAGATAATCATTGATTTTCTTAATGGAAAGAAGTAGGTACCTACTACCTACCTCATCAATAAACTTTATTTGTTAGATGGGTCACGGGACTCGACAATAATTCAAACTATAAAGTAAATCACACTAGCCAACTAACATGCTTTTTCAGAAATCCTTAAAAAATCAAGGTACCTATTGACAAACTAGCGGTTAAAGCATGTGGATCAATACCAAAAGGTCATGGTTCCTAAATCCTTATGCCTACATAAAGTGAGGAATTTATTTTGATTTAAATATATCAGACCATAGATTAAGACAAAGAGTCTTTCTCTTGTTATATCATAGTATCAGGCATATTATACCTAATACTTCAGAAGATGAAAAAGTTTGAATGGTATGAAACAGCCAAATGTAAAATAAAAAAAATAATTCAATTGTTATTGTGATTGTCCACTGAAGAAAATGCAAAACTTAATTTCTAATAATGCAAATGAAGAAGCTTCTCCATTGCATATTCTGCTTGTATGAGAAAATTTATTATTAACTACCTGACCCGTCCTCGCTTGACTGTGAAATCCTTCCTTATTCCTAGTCTACATAATGTTTGGGCAATTAAGTCTTTTGCCTTCCCATTTTTTTACATATAAGGTAATATGCAGACATTTAAATTTAGTACTAGTTTCATTTTTAATACAAATGGGCTACTTTCTACCTAGAGCTATATATAAAGGTTTTGAAAGAATGCATCAGAAACCAGGCCATTTTCTAGTTCAAGTTTTGTTAAACAGAAACCCAATCAGGGGACGTTATTGTAATTATTGCTGGTTTATAACAAATTGGTCATTAAATAATATTGTGTGAAAAATACTTAAAATATTTTTTCAATAGTAACACAAGATATTATGTTTAAAGGACAATAAACTTGGAACACATTATTATAAATTGTCACATGGATAAAAGATAACAATTCTGCAAATATTACTTAGTAACTTAATTTAAATATTCTAAAATGTTATTATCTACAAAGATAATTGATATGTCCTATATTTTAAATGAGATAAATATAAGAGATACCTACCTATTGTTTACTACTTTACTTTGTTATAAATTGCATGAAATATGAAATTAAGCTATCCCATTGTTGGTGATTCATGTTTAATCCAATGTTTGTGTCATAACATTCTGATCTCTGGAATTTTAGATTCCTTTAATAAAAGCTTTTCTTGTTACAACTTTAAACCTACTTAAATTCATAATCATTTACAAAGTATTTATTATTGATGTAGGCATCGCTTACAAGCATAACAATTAAATCTTTCACTCCAAAAATATTAGCTCTCACATGAAAGGTAGGAACTGGTTTCAGAAAATTCTATAATTTAACAACTAAACTTTTTATAATAATATAGTTTTAGTAACAAAAATGGAAATTTGCATGTAATCTGTACAACTCAAATTCAAACTCAAAATGTCTTTTTTTCACGTAGGCCTAACATACAGGCTCTTGTAAAACGTCAGCATGATATTTTTTGCATAAATACTTCAACAAATATCATACTGTGTGATAACTACAAGTCGACTTAAAACTAAGTTTACAATGGTACACAAACGCGCCCTGCCGCTGAGAAGAAATTACAACATAACTCAGTTATTGATTTGCATTATTCTTGCTAAAATTCGCAAATGGCTAAACCAAGTTTGATGAAAGTCAGTTCTTAAAAATTGCTTTACCCACTTCTTGGTTAGGTTCCTATGGTATTTTATTAGCTACGCGGTAAATATTTGTGATTCGGGATAATTTTTTCCTTTTTTTCCTTTTTATTCATATGAGGACTACTGTCCTGTTCAAGTTTCCATTTAGTGACCATTTTTTTGTGGCTGTGGAGTGAGCCTGCTTAAATGCGACAGATATCCCAACAAGTGATTTACCATACTTTATTAGCCCACAGTCAGGTCAGCGACAGTTTAGTTACAGCATAGAGCAGTCATTCTAGAGCAAAGTGTTGAGCTACCTAGGGACATACATACAAAACAAAACTATCACTGTAATAGCTTTATAAGTTGAGCCAAGAATCTGCTTGAATAATTAGGCATCAGAACAGGAAAACAGTGCCTAGGCTAGGTATTGGTGCATAATAAAAATGGTGGTTGTATGGCCTACTTATGACAGCATAAATTATGTCAAATGAATGCAATACTTATTGAGGTTTTGTTTTACTTTACTAGTTACAGAGTAGCACAGCATTTTAACTACATTGACATACATATTAATGAATGTATATGTATATTAGTACACGAGTACAGTATTGGTTTCTTTACAAGTTTTAACAGTACCTTTTAAGAAAAAACCAATAAGAAAGTCTTACCCAATAAGAGATTCAGTTTCAAGGTTTTAGGGAATTCACAAGAGATAAAAATATCCAAGTTTGACAATGCAGAGCTCCCACCACCTATTACCGAGGCTAATAAACAGGTGCATCTTTTAATAAAAAAAACCAGCAATAAATCATCATTTGTTGTATGGTAAAAAAATAAATAAAGTGGTTTATTTTATTTGAATGACTGAGATAGGGGGAAGCATGGGAATTCGTGTAAAGGTCACCCCTCCTCCTAGGGCAATTAATGGCAATTATTTGAATTTAATTGTTTACAAGATTTTTATTTTAAGGAAAAGTATAAATGTCTTAAATAGGAATCAATTTGGATCTGTGATGTCTCCATGTCATTGGTGTCGGTGTTAGGCAGTTTGGACTATGACTATAACAACCTTAGTCAATTTGATTTTGTAACCATATGGGTTGTATTATCTCAACTTAAATTAAGTAGTCAAATTCAAATCTGTGACCATATTACTTTGTTCTTTCTTGCCATCAATCCAATTTAGTATAGGTCTTAATGTATAAATCATTATAATCAAAATAAAATACTCATAATCAATTGCACTGCGTAAATTTTTCTCTTGGGGGTGTCCCTTCCTTCTCCATCCTCTCCACAATCCCAGAAAAGGAAAAGACTCTAAAAACCACCAAAAAACTACCACTAAAAAAATGGAGATACCTAAACTATCTGAGTTGCAATGGCCCCAGTTCAGAGTTCGCTTAACTTGCTCTTGCATGAGGGGAAGTGGATCCTGATCAGTTTAATTTGGTTCTCTAAAGAGTATAATGCTATAAGAGTATATGAAAAACTAATTTTTTTTTAGGGTTCCATACCAAAATGGTAAAAATGGAACCCTTATGGTTAGACTTTCTCCGTCCGTCCATCTGTCTGTCACACTCGATTATTTCAGTAACTATCGAAGCTATTGAACTGAAATTTGGAATAGTTGTAGGTAATTGCGGCGCGCCGCCATTGCAATCATAAAAAATTGAAAATCTATTTTATTTTTATTTAAAAAGGGGGAAAAACCGGGTCGTCAAAATTTCAAAATGAGATAACAATATTGAGTGGGGTATCATATGAAAGGGCGTGACTTGTGTATTCTAAAACCAATTTTAATTTATTTTTATGCCTAAAAGTTTTTGAGTTATTGAGCAAACTGTCGAAGAAAATACCGTTCCCCCCCCCCCCCTTATCTCCGAAGTTTACCAATCAAAAAATCTGAAATAATTATGATCAATAGGAATTAATGTATATTTTACAGGAAAAATAAAATCAACTCTCTAACTATTATACTTTTTTTGATAATATCAATAAACCACCAAAAACAAAGTTACGTTTGCGGTTTGCCAACAAAAGTACCTAAATGTAAATTATACTCGTAAATTTATGAACAAAAGTGATTTTTTGAATGTTTTACTTCTTTTATGGTATGGAACCCTCGGTGCGCGAGTCCGACTCGCACTTGGCCGGTTTTTTCTACAAAGGTCAACTGAGTCTATAGTTTATTGTCATAGATCAATTTTGTCTGAATTTTCATAGAAAAAATGTGATATTCAAAAATTTATTTCTCGTAAACTACTGAGAAAATATTTCAGTCCTAGTTTTAGTTTGTTATAAGCTATCTGTAAAAAAAAATGAACTGCCAACTCATAACCAGCCAAAGGAAACCTGTTTTATCTTGAAAAAATCATCATGGACAGGTAATGGTTGTATTTGGAACTTTACTACAAAATACACATCTTATATATATCGTTGATAACAAATTGTCAATGAAAATATCTGGGTGACCGAGCTTTGCTCAATATTTTCTCTATTTGCCAATAGATGGCAGCGGGAGTCATATTTTTTTGGTACATTCAACATTTTCTAAAAATCAATCTTAGCTAGATTGATTTATTGCCCCCAAAACCCTGTGTATACTAAATTTCATGAAAATCGTTCGAGCTGTTTCCGAGATTCAGATTATATAGAAATATATGTATATATACAAGAAAATTGCTAGTTTAAAGGTATTAGGATATATATACATGTACACTATTAAAGAGACCTTTCATGACTAGAGGAGGACTAGGAGATTAACCTCAGTTTCCCTAGATGCTATCAATTTGCTATGTAATACATATTAAGGTAGATTATAATTGGAAATTGGACCAGTGAAAAAAGCAATAGCTGCATTCCTGTTGTCCGTAGTTTTAAATATTATAATTCTTCCACCAGTATTATTTCTAAGGACAAGTGCTATCCCTTCCAATTGTATTTTTGTGAAAGGGATAGTAGATTTTAGATGTGTTAAATTAAGAGAATCTAAAACAGAATTGTTACCATTGTATACTATTGCACCATAACATACCAGTGCATTAGTGATTTGCCTAGTTACATAATCATCTCTAATTTTGAATTGTTTCCCTCAATATGCAAGTTTTGTTAACTTGGAAGATTACATCAAATTTTATATCAAAGCAGTAGTTTATTATTATTATAACAGTTTAAATAAGTGAGTGAACACTTTTTACAGATTTTTTTATTTATGGCTTAGTGTTATTTTAACATTTTTAAAAGCTGGCAATGCCATTATTAAAAGAAAATATTAGAAAAATACAAGTATTTGTCTTTACCCAAATACGTAATATTAAATGAAATGAATGAGTTTATTGATAATGCACATTAGGTACATATGAACAGGAGAGGAAGAACAGGAAGAACAATGTGCAATCCCAAATGGGCCTCCGCTCAGCATAAGCCTTGCCTTTTATGGCAAAGCTCTGGTCTTCCGTGTATTAACAGATTCCCTATCCTGACCCCAGAAACAATTGCAAGTTTATGTGATTCATGAAACACAAAAATGGTCTAATCCCTAAAGTTTGTGTTACAAATACTCATTTAATAAATGTAAAATATATTAATATTCAACAGTTTAATATAAAAATTGAGGCAAAAAGAGTATAGATTCTACTTAAAAACTAATATCCTGGTTCTCATTTTTTTTATAAATCATGAAAATAAAATATTTTATTTTGTTGTTTTCTCAAAAATATTTTTTAGTGTTATTTCTTAGTAACACAATATAAAACATTCTCATCAGTATTGAGCCTCTATTATATAGGGCAATTAAATTTGAAAACCCCTCTCAGTATTTCTTTTTTCAGTAGGTGCCTATTTTTAGTCTTTTACTAATCCTAACCTCTCTTGGTAACTTAATATCAGGTCAAAGATAAAATTGTGGTAGACAATATTGGCAATTATTACATCACAGTGCCAAATACTGATAAACTTAACAAACAGTACAGTATGGAAAGAATAACTTTGAAACTTCTAGTTACTACTATGAGATGTAGTCAATCTCTATAGTATAGAAGATTGATTTGTTTTTATCGTACCGTAAACGACTATTCCCTCACGGCAGTCATTAAAACGTAACTTTATCTGGAAACATTTGTCCTAACTATCGCCGAAATCAGTGACAATAAGACCTGAATACTCTAATTATAGCCATTTGAAATGTAAATCTGTGAAAATAACACAGCGAATTTCTACTTGTTGACGTGGCGTGACATTGTAAAGAACATATCTGTTGTGTATATATTTAGGAAAACTGATACAGCACTCGGTATTTGAGGTTTTAGTAAAGGAGAAATCGCAAAAACATTACGATTTCGCAGTTTCAATTTGATTACTTGTAATTTAAGTATGGCGCCTGACATTGTTGGCCTGTTTTGGCGTTACAATATGGCGATGTACTTACCCTATTATTCCTAATGAAGTCTTCTATAGCTTTCAGTGCTGAATCCGTTAATTTCACAAACACTAGTTCCTTGTTTTCTTTATAACTAGACTCTGATGATAACGCATACTGAACACCTGCTGGCAAGGCCGCCATTTCTTATTCACAATTCGCACTGTGGACCAGCTGACTCCTTTGCTAGTCGTCACGATTCATATCATTTACACATTTCTTAACGTAATCACAGATTCACAACCTATAAAAAATTATAATTACAATAACAAAAGGGTTTTATATGTCCAAATTAACAATTTTTTGTAACCCCATCGACTCGGCCTTTGTTGGCAGCGCTCTTCAGTCTGCAAGGCCGCACTGACTGTCATGCGCAATGGCGCTTTTGACAGGAAACTCAACATTCACTACAGTAGTAGCGCCAAATTCAAATTTGATTGATATGTAGATTTCAGCGAGTTTTGTAATTATTAAAGAACTACGTATTTGTTTTTAGTTTTACAAAAAATATAGTAAACGTAAATATTTTTTGTATTTACGTCATTTATTCTACCCCAAGATAAGATTTCTAGTATTACATGTGATAAAATATTATTTTTACTATTATAGAAACTTTAGTCCTTTTTCATTAATTTGACAAAACACTATGTTTTCGTAGTATTCCTCATTTCCCTGTTCTTATGAATAAATTTTTCTAACTTTATGCTATAAAAAATGTATTTATTAATAATTAACTTTAAACTTCAAAGTTCCTATTGTAATATTTTCACATAGAGCTAAGGCATATAAAAAACATTTTATTGGATTGCATTTAATACATTTTTAGTTGTTGAGTGCTGTTTAAACTTGCTGGCACTTGTAAAAAGATATTTAAAAATCAATTTATATCAGTGATACTGATAACTATTTAACGGCTAGAAATGTTTCCATAAAAACTTTGCACTACCCACGAGAAACTTAGCTTAGCTGGCACTAGTCGCAAATTTAAAAATAACATTATCCCAATCACAACTTTTTTGTGATGACAAAATCTCAGTTTCTTTGGCCGTTTTATGCATTTCAATTAATTAATACACGATAATACTATAATTTATTGCATTAAGTTTAGTGGTTCAATATTATTTTTTGTTAAAATTAATATTAATAGATAGATAAACTATTGCACACCACAGAATAAAAACTAAACACAAACAAACTTTATTAATTATTTGGTGACCTCATTGCTACATAGCGATTTTCACTCAAATTAATATAATATATTTAAAATTAATTGCCCCATTCTTTATAATATAATTACATATTATAAAAATAATAATTTAAATATAACGTTTATTATAATTCTTATATGGATCATAATATTATGGATATTACAAATGATATGGGATTCGTAAATAGATTTTCCCGGGTTATTTGTTATTCCAGGTTAGAAGTTATCTGTATACCACAGCTAAAATATTACAAACTCAAAACTTTCATAAAATGATATCGGGTAGTGTAGGTGAACTTTAACAGTTGTTGGTAATTTTCTACCATAGACTATAAAAAAGTAAAGTTAAAAAGTTATGTTTTTATCTGTGACCCTAACTTCTAAAACATTTTTTTTTCCATTTTTTTCTCTCCCCTTTGGCTTTACACAGATAATAAGCCAATGTCTTAAAACATTCATTGGTTCTGAGTTATCATTTGGTTGCTAGTTCTGAGGCTATCTGCAGCTGGCACAGATTAGAAAAGTTTATTTTATGGCCTTGCCTATGATTCATAGGAAAGAAAGTGTGAGGTATATTATTATACCTATATCTTGCATTATTTTTCGTGTTACTTTCTTATTTAATTTTATTATTGGTTTAGTTTTTTAAGTTTTTTTTCCGTACACTTCGTTCCTATAACTAATCTGTGCACTTCATTTTGTTGGCGATTGTGTTCTGTGGTGTTGGCTACGAGGAACGAAACTATAAGTGAAGCAGCTGTAGTTTTCTAAAATACACACACATAAGACCTATGACTAAAGAAGTAATGGACACAAAGTAGTGAGTCTTTTCGGCTGGGTATTTCCGCCATCTTCTATCGCATCAAAAATAGCCAATCACAGCTATCAGCCAATCACAGATAGGCACCAGTCAGCTGATCAGAAGGGCTGCTCTAGCTATCTATCGATATGGAAATATTATGGATGTAGTTTGTGGTTAGTAATTAAATATTTAGGAACAAAATGAATGAATTATTACTATTAAAAATTAATTTATAGTAAAACTGGGTTTTGCCAGCGGTGCATATTATGTTTCCGGATTAGGATTTTTAACTTATCCCGCGAGACCAAACTACATTTGATACGAGTGATTGTACCTATAGTAAATGTTCGCATCCGCGGCCCGTTTAAAGCGGAAATAACTACGAGAAGTCAGAGGTGTAAAACCTCGAGGCCCAAATAGAAGGTAGTGATATTAGGAGCCCTACTCATCTATCAACATTTAACTTTACATATATGAATTTTATCGATATCGGTATAACAGCGGTCGCATCATTAGTACTTTGTTTTTGTTTTTTTAACATATCAACAAAAACAAAATCGAATTTATTTCAATCCTAAAGAAATATTTCTTCGTTTACACATTATATAAGTGCATGCAATATGATCATAACACGTAATTTTTAACGATTTAACGATATTATTAATGAAATTGAATACTGACCTATGAAATGTTACATGTGGCCTATTTTTGTCTTTCCGCGATCTGCACTGCACAACACAACACTGAGTAGGGATTTTCACACCTGAATACTAATGAGGTCTTACACTACTTTTGAATTTGATAAAAAATATTACTTTATTATAAACTAGGATAAAAATAATAACGTGCAGTGAAAGAAATATTAAAATCCAACGAAGATTTACAAAGTTACAGGCGTTTAAACTTTGGAGTGGGGGGATCTTCTATCCCTTTCTCGCAAAACGAAAATTTGTATGAAGCCGCACGAAGCTACTATGGCATTGGTACAGTGTGACGTCACAATTTCATGTTGCTATCTCTGTCTAATCACAAATCTTTAAATGCTTATAACTTTTTTGTTTTTTGATCGATTCAATTAGTTCTTTCAGTGCACGTCATTATTTTACTTTATAATAAAGTAATAAAAAAATTGGAGTCAAATACCCTATTATAATATAATCCGCACGTAAATTAGAATAATAATATGATTGTCTAATATTTCAAAAAACATGATACGCATAAACTTTGTATACATGTTTCGACATGTTCGAATCTACAAAATGCGACAAATTATGGAGAAATTGGCCACCCGGCTATTTTTTCGTGACGTCACAACTTCAGTGTTGCCGAAATCAGAAAAAACAAATATGTTGCTATCTCGTTTAACGTAAACTAATTTGAATTAGTTATAAAGAGACTATGTAATGTTTGTTACAGCTATGTCGATTTCACGCAATATAAAAACGCATAATATGTGTGTGTAGAAAACTACAGCTGCTCCACTTGTAGTTTCCTTCCTCGTAGGAAAAGACTCACTACTTTATGTCCATTACTTCTTTAGTCGTAGGGTGTTGGTGAGTCAGCTGCTGTGCTGTCATCTGTCAACTGTTGTCAACTGTCATGTGTTATCAACCTCTAGGTACCTAGGTAGGTACACTCGACAACTCTTTAATTATTTTCATTTTATGGATTTGTGTTTGTTCCTGACTATAAAAAGGCAAGTGGTTCCAAAGTCTCTTTCTTAAAGTATGATAAATATTGGCAAATTTAAATATTTGTACTGATTCAAGTCATTCAAAGAGGGTATTAGAATTTTAAGGTTAGCCGTAATGCATTTTATCTCATGAAAATCAAGATTTCATCATGTAAACTCTTAACTCAAGTACTCATAAGTAATACGTGTCGTGTTTCCAATATTTCAAGTGTTACTAATTACTTTTCCAGCATTAAAAATGGCAATGGAAAACTGGCAAGAGAAGAAACATCTAATAACTCGCAACTTACAAGAAGTTTTGGGGGATGAAAGACTCACCGAAATACTTAAACAACGTGACCTCAGTCTTTACTGGGGTACTGCTACAACTGGACGCCCTCACGTAGCCTACTTTGTTCCTATGTCTAAAATTGCTGACTTTCTTAAAGCAGGATGTGAAGTTACAATTTTGTTTGCTGATTTACATGCTTACTTAGACAATATGAAGGCACCTTGGGAATTGCTAGCCCTACGAACCCAATATTATGAGGCGGCAATCAAAGCAATGTTAACATCTATTGGAGTCTCGTTAGATAAATTAAAATTTGTCCGAGGTACTGAATACCAGCTAAGTAAAGAATACACCTTAGATGTTTACCGCATGTCATCTGTTATCACTGAACATGACGCCAAGAAAGCAGGAGCAGAAGTTGTAAAACAAGTTGATCATCCATTACTTAGTGGACTGTTGTATCCAGGTCTTCAAGCTCTTGATGAAGAATATTTAAAAGTTGATGCTCAATTTGGTGGTGTGGACCAAAGAAAAATATTTACATTGGCTGAGAAATATTTGCCATCATTGGGCTATGCGAAAAGGGTTCACCTCATGAACCCTATGGTACCAGGCCTGACAGGAGGAAAAATGTCTGCCTCGGAAGAAGATAGCAAAATTGATTTACTTGATAATCCTGCAGCAGTTAAAAAAAAGCTGAAAAAGGCCTTCTGTGAACCTGGTAACATAACTGAAAATGGAATATTGTCCTTTACAAAACATGTAATATTCCCATTAATGAAAAAAGAAGATAAATTCCTCATCAGTAGAGCTGAAGAACATGGTGGCAATGTTGAATATTCTAATTTTGAGGACTTAGAAGCTGCGTTTGCTAAGGAAGAAATTCACCCAGGTGATTTGAAAGCTTCTGTAGAACTAGCAATAAACAAACTCTTGGCACCCATACAAGAAATATTCAAAGACCCAAAGTTACAAGAGTTGACCAAAAAAGCTTACCCACCCCCAGCAAAGGTGAAAGGAAATGTCAATGCTGCAGCAGATGAGATAACACCAAGTAAACTGGATATCAGGGTAGGTCGTATCGTAGAAGTGTCTAGACATCCAGATGCTGATGCCCTGTATGTTGAGCAGATTGACGTTGGTGAAGATGAACCTAGAACGGTTGTGTCAGGATTGTTCAATTTTGTGCCTATAGAAGAAATGCAGGATAGGGATGTAGTTGTTTTATGCAACTTGAAGCCTGCAAAAATGAGAGGTGTTGAGTCCAAGGGAATGGTTCTTTGTGCATCTGTAGATGATCCAAAGCAAGTAGAGCCTTTGATCCCGCCGAAAGACAGCAAGCCAGGGGATAGAATTGTTGTGGAAGGCTATGAAACCGGTGAGCCTGATGATGTGTTGAATCCTAAGAAAAAAGTTTGGGAGAAACTACAGGCTGATCTAAGAACAACTGAAGGACTTTTAGCAGCCTGGCAAGGCAATAAACTGATTAGTAAGGTAAATGGAAATGCGGTGACCACTAACTCTATGAAGAATGCTCCAATCAAGTGAATTTATTACTATTTAAGTGAATCTTCGGACAAAATTATTTTATTGCATTACATTTAATTACATTTTTGTATAACTGCTATTTTAAAGAATAAATATGTTCAGTTAAAAATATTTATTTGTAACATCTTAAAACTAATATTCAGAATTTTGGGGACATCAATTTAAAAGTAATCAAACAGTACAATATTTAACAGCAATTTACTGAAAAGTGAATGGAAGGGTAAAGTTAAAAGCAAACTCATGCTATAATTTTAAGATGTTAATTATTTATTTTGTTGTGTTCATAGTGATCTTTAAATACTTTTTTATACTCTATGACAATTTAATTTAAATACAAAATTCAAGCTATGTAATTAAATTACAGGTAACAGCTATTTCAGTTTGTTAAATATTAGAGTATTTTTGCTTAAGTTGTCTTTTTTTTTTCACAAATACAAGTAACATTTTCATACAATTATGTATTTATTTCCAAAGTCATAGGGGTTTTAACATTGCTATTATTAAAGCTCATCACAAAGATATGACCACGAAATTCAAATTCTATTTGGTTTTCACAGTTTGAAATATATTGTACCTACACTTGCAACAGTAAAATTGCGGGAAGTCAGTATTATTTTCACATGTTTGTTATAAAAATCTGCTTGAAAGTATCCAGCAAAGGAAATTGGTCACAGAAATGCGTATCGACTATTTTGTGTTTCAAACTCTATACTCGCATTAATTTCTTAGAATGAACATTAAGGCAGTTTTGATATATTTATGTAGAGATAATATTACTGCCACTACCGCAACTTTACTGCCAAGACATTATTCTATGTCTTATTAGCTTACAACTCATTGAGATCGCATTGCTGCCAATAGACCTGACATAGTAATAGCAACGAATATATAATATTACTAACGTAAAGAAGGGACATTCACACCCTCCCGTCAATGTATTACCCCAGAGCGCCGAGCGCGACGTGTCGGGTGGTACTCGTGGGCGCTGTCTCGCGAGTGCGTTATTTCAATAGGTTTGCCACAAATTCATAACTTTATCATCATAGGGCTACTGATTGTAAATAAAAGCATACCTTTTTAAATGACAATTTTTTTATATCAATTTAATAAAAAAATCATATGGGTAAGGAACTGTAATGAATTATTATTTTGTGGTGATTTTGATAAGTATCCCATTATATCCTATTGTCTAATATGATTAATATGGAAGCTTGTGGGTTTGGATATTTGTAACTCTTTCGTGCCGCAACTAGGTAGGTACTGTACCGATTTGGCTGCAAATTGGAATGGAGATAGATTAACTTGGATTAACACATCTTTACGCTCTTATCCCGAATAATCCATAGTTCCTATGGAATTTGTGAAACTCCATAATTCATGTGGGTGAAGCCGCGGAAAAAAGCTATGTACTTATGAAAATAATATTTCTGTTATAATTTTATTCTTAGAAATTAAAAAAATTAACACAATGCAATATAATTAGTTTTCATGAAATAACTAAACAAAGCATTGCATTTGTACCGCAATTCAAATGTTTTACAGTGGGCTGCAAGTTGTCACCGTGGCATTGTGCATCGGTCGCGTCGTTGCCACGTACACCTCGAGTTTTGCCAGCCCTACGGGCTACGATGACATTTACTCACACATACAAATGGAATGCTTATAGGGCCGGCATTTTAGTAGTAGTGTAGGTAGTTAAGTCACGTCATTTGTACTGAGTGTCACCGGCCTGGTAATAGTCGACCGTTCGGCGCGCCGTGCATAATAGATCGCCTAAAGTAATTATTATGTTTATATTTAATAACTATAAGTTTTGACGGTAAACATAACTTAATCATAAGGCTTGAAAACTTGAATTATTGCTATCATTTTGATAGTTATATCATAGTAATTACTTCACAAGCATTATTTTTTGACTTATTTACATAATACGTAAAATTCGTCTTTTAATGTTAACGAAATGGACTGCTTATCAATTTTTCAAAGCAACCAAAACTAGTAAAAGCTATAAAGGTTCACATTTGACAACATTTAATTTATTTTCCATTTCAATTATCTCATCCACTAATCCGAAAATTCTTCTTCTGAATGTTTTCATTTGACTCTCGGAAAAAATTGCGATTTCTGGTAATAAGCTTAGAAGAAACATTTTTCGCGAAAATTCATCGTCTGTGGACTTAGTTTTACTCGTTTCCTGTGCTGAGTGAATATGTCGTATTTCGTGTTGAGTTTTCGTTTTCTTTTTTAGCGGTTCTTCTTCTCTTATAACATCGTACGTTTCTAGATCGTCAGGCATTTCTAACTGATCATCCTCGTACTCAATGAAATTATTTTCGTGATCTTCGTTGGTTAACTCCTCTAAGTCTTCAATTAACATTTTCCTCTTGCACCTCGACGCCCCGGTACCTATGTAGGGGATGAGGTACGCCATATCCTCGTGCAAGTAATATTTTTTCTTCGCGGAACCATCCCGAGTAGGTCTCAAACTTCGTAATAATCCGTATCTCAGGTTCTTCCATTTGTCTTTGCATTCGGAAACTGTAAAAGAATAATAGAAGAATAACCGTTAACTTTGTTAAATACTTCGATGAAAAAACTTACAGGCTGGACGCATTTTATAGTAGTAGATATTTATAATTATTATTATTTATGCTTATTGTTTTTATTCATTACAACCTCTGAAGACCTCACTAGCGCAGTGGCGTGCGCTCGGATTCTGGTGGGAGGTCGCGGGTTCGATTCCCGCTCGTTAGTGGTGAGTTTACTTACCCCTTCCAAGATAGTACAATAACATGTTCGGCTGCATCATCACTTACCATGAGATGAGATCGCAGTCAAGTAGGTACTAACTTGTATACTTAGTCCAAAAAAAAAAACAAGTACGTAGAAGAGTAGCATACCGTCAAGAGATTAAAAGCATTTCCGTAAGATGCAGAGTTATTTACCCTTACAATGACATGAAATTGCAGTCATGTATCTACTGACTACTGATATTTACTTAATACCTACATAAAGATGCAGCCAATATACATTACATTACAATATACTATAACTTAGACGTGGTAAATAAGTTCTATCGCTTAAAAATAACACCTGGCGCTACGTCATTGCCGTAGTGTAGTCAGATCGGACCGGAATCAATCAGAAATTATAAGATGCAGGGAATAGAACCCGGGACCCGTGGGCTGAAAGTACGAGCGTGTGGTGACCAAGGAGATCGTCAAAGTATAGTCGGTATTTTGTTCGAGAGTTTACCTAATAAATCAAAAACTAAGTATCAGGCATAATAAAATTTATAAAAATCGGTTTTCGAATACTTATGCAAGTAACGCCCTTCCATATGATAACACCACTCAATATTGTTATCTAATTTTGAAATTTCGACCACCCGTTAGAAAATTTTATTCTTGCAATAACTGCGGGCCATTTATTACCTATAACTATTCCAAATTTCATATCGATATCTTTAATAGTTAACTAGCTTTTGCCCGCGGCTTCGCCCGCGTGAATTTCGGGGTTTTACAAATCCCGTGGGAGTCCTGGATTTTCTGAGAAAAAAACAGCATACTTATGTGTTAACCTAACTTCAGAAACACGATTGGATAAAAATTTCTCGCCAAAAAGTTCTCCCAAAAATTGCTCCAAAATCTCAATTTTTCTAATTTCCATCGAAAACTACGATGGACATAATTGTAATTTTTGTTTTAATGTATCGGTAAAAAATAATTCCCAAAAACGCTTACAACGGCAATTAAATAACTGGCATAGTTTTTGAAGTAATTAGGTAAAACAACCTTTTTCTGTTACATTTCTGTTATAATTCTTCCGCAACGCTGCATACTAACCTAACCTTTTTTTTTTTTTATCGTGGGGAATCCTCATGGATACCCAGTCGCCCGGGGGAGCGGCTGGGTTATGCCGGACTCTTACCGGCTAAACCCCACGGTGTTTCCTCCTCGCACCGTATGACGGGAACACGGGAACGCTTGCGCAAACCTCCGCGAACCCGCCGGTGCCCGGCCGCTTGCGCGGCCCCTCCACGAGGTGGAGCATGGAGCTCCCCTCCAACAGCAAGGCCCGCCAGAAACACCTAAGCCGGCTAAGTGAAATAATTTCAGAACCTTTACCTTATAGGTATCCATTTTCGCATTTATAGCATAATTTCTATCACATATTCTATTGCTCAACTAAAACACATATTTTTAATAGCGAAACAGTTCTAATATCAGAAACTGTACAGGAACACCTTCTTAGCATTATTAACCTGTATCCCATTGCTTAACCAAAACACACATTATAAATAGCGAAACAATTGTACTTTCAGAACCTTTATGGGTAGGTACCCATTTCCACATTTATAGCATTACTAATTACTATACCATATCCCACAGCTCAACTAAAACATACATTGTCAGTAACGAAACAGATGTTAGTTCAGAACCTATATCATATAGGTACCCGTTTTCATCATAGTTATAATAAATTAACCTGTATATCATTGCTCAACTAAAACACAAAATGCTAATAGCGAAACAGTTGTAATGTCGGAACCTATAATACGGGTACCCATTTTCACATTTATAGCACTATGCATTATTTATAGCATTATAGCATTACTATCCCATATCCCCTTGTTCACTAAAACACACTTGTTAAATGCGTACAGTGCTATGTTCAGAACCTACATAGTGGCCATTTTCACATTTAGAGTGATAATAGATTCAGCTTTTGCCCGCGGCCCGCCCGCGTCAAATTCGCTTTTTCATGAATCCTAAGGGAAACGTCATTTTCCCGTTATCGTTCCCTATTCCAACCTTTAAACATGCTTTCAAGCAAGTTCGCTTGAACAATGTATCTATAGATGTAGCTATAGATTGCTCTAGAAAAATTAGTATTTTGAGTATCCCACGGGAACTACGGATTTTTCCGGGATAAAAAGTAGCCTATGTTTTAATCCGGGTTATAAGCTACCTATGTTCCAAATTTCAGCTAAATCGGTTCAGTAGTTGAGCCGTGAAGGAGTAACAAACATACACACACACAAACTTTCACCTTTATAATATTATTAGGATAAAGGGTTGACACATAGACAGACGGACAACAAAATCTTATAAGGATTTCGTTTTTTTTGAGGTACGGAACCCTAAAATCTATAACAAGTGACTGCGACTGCGAGATTTACATATCGACCTTGGTTAGCATGAAACTGCATCAAACGCACAACTCAAAAAAGTCATAGGATTCGAACTTCGACCCTGTCTTATAGGCTACTAGCAGTAGGTATAGTAATACGTAGTTTGCAGCTGTAACTTTAACATAATATTATAGGTACTTACATACTTTTAACATTAGGTAGGTAGGTACATATTATGCTAACAAGTTACGAGGTGATTCGAATCGAGGTGATTGCCATGGAATTAATACGAGTAAGTACTTCGTACCAACGATGAACGATATAAATCTTTGCTTCGTACAACGTATAGGCATTTGGCAGCGAATCTAAAGCAAGTTCGCTATAAAGGCACCTATGTTATGTTTTTCGTACGTACTTAGTACTTACCCGATAATTTTAATTCTTTACTGACTTCCCGCCAGGCTTGATCAGTGCAATACCTCGAGGCGTACTCTACCGTATCAGATTTGTAAAGACAGGGAAACTTTTCTATCATCTTGACTAACAACAAGTTTTTATCCATCTCCATTTTGGATCAATGCGACAACTGACAAGCAACGTGACACCGCGAAACAATGTTCACAGGGCGACTGAGTTGTGTTGCTGTGTTGCTAGATGTCGGTGTTATAAATTCCCGTTGATTTTAGTCGCGCGTATATATACATTTTTATAGTGCCTAGATATTAGATTTTAGAATGCATACGTTTATATTTAATTTCCGAAAATTTTGGTCGTCGTATACAGAATAGAGATTAGGTATACAACTCTTTTTTGATTCCCCCTATTTACCTCCCTTCTGCTCCCTTCATTCCTTTTCCTATGAGAATTTTGAAAAATCTGGCCTTATAATAAGGGAACTTTGGAACGTAATATATAGCTTGTTGTTACCTAAGTATAGCTTTCAAGCTGGGGATTGAGTGAGTGAGGCCAGGACTCAGGAATCAGGAAATTAAAAAAAATATTAGGTACCAAAACAATATTACCTAGGTGCTTGTTCTATTTTGGCAGGTAAGTAGGCACTACCTACTTATACCTATTATGTATTGGAGAAATTATGTAGGTACTCAAGTATAATTATTTGCTTAGGTAGGTAATAGGTATAGCTTGGAGGTATCACATTTTTATTATTTTTCATACACTCCATACTTTTGTAATACTGAACAATGGTCATTTATTTGGCTCAGGTACTTAATAAGTATTTGGCTGTAATTCCACCGGATGGTAAGTCACGACTCACGATGCAAAGGAGTAAGCAACCCCTAACGGTTTCTGCACAGCATCGCGCCTGAAGGCTAAATTGCTTGGTGGTGCGCTAGCTAGCCACGGCCGAAGCCTCCCACCAAACCAGTCCTGAGCCAAATTAAAAAAGATCAGCTGTGTGATTCTGCAAATACTCATAGCATCGACGAATTAACCTCGTGGGCACTGATTACTTAAGGAGCACACCACAGGTGTGCCCGCGAAATTCAAATTTTTTGTGGTTTTTCGCGATTTTTAAGCTGATAAGACGTAATAGGCTTATGGCAGTCGAATTGCGATAATCCCAAGATCATCTTCAAGTATTTATATAAAAATCTCTGCTTGAAAGTGTCGAGTTAAAGAATTTAATCCGAGATTTGCGAGTTGCTCACTTAAAACTCTTTACTGGGACTAATTTCCTAAGGTAGACATTTTTATGCAAAAATTTTGATATAAACATGTAAAGAAGTAATTCTGCCATTCTCGCAAAATTAGCGTACAAATTGCAAAAATACCATGAAAATTTTGAATTTCGCGGGCAGAGTGCTTGAATCGGTCGAGTTGCGAGCGCACTGATTGGAAAACGTTTGCATCCGTTATGCAGCCGGATTGGCTGGCGCTGGTTGCGTTGCAATGGTTATGCTATGAACACAATTTTTACACAGTATTTGAAGTTTGTTTCCAGTCTGGCAACACTTACGTGTTACGTGACATGTCGTGCGACGCGCATTGCATGTTGGCCAGTTGGCTGTTGCCACCGACGCTGTTGCCGACATGCAATGCGTCGACCTCGGCAACAGGCGTCAAGTAGCGTCATAACTCATAAGTCATTACAGAAACTGGTTACTTTTAATATCAATAGCGGACAAATTCATTCTATAACGTCTTACTTATTACGTACCTACTTAAGTATGTGTGTAAGTAGGTATTCATTCCGTTTTTTAGGGTTCTGTACCTCAAAAGAAAAAAAACGGAACCCTTAAAGATAGATCACTTTGTTGTCCGTCTGTCTGTCTGTCTGTCACGACCCTTTATTTCAGTAACTATTAACGATATCGACATGAAATTTGAAATGGTTGTAGATAATTGTGGCCCACAATTGGTGGACCATTTTTATTTTCATTAATAATAAAGGTTTTTTTTTTTTACGCTATACAAGTTAGTACTTGACTGCGATCTCACCTGATGGTAAGTGATGATGCAGTCGAAGATGTTAGCGTACTAACTTGGAAGGGGTAAGTGAACTCACCCCAACGGTTTCTACACAGCATCGTACCGGAACGCTAGAAAAGATTCCGACCAATTGAGAACCTCCTCCTTTTTTGAAGTCGGCTAAAAAAGGGGGAAAAGTTATATTTCGAATTGAGATACTTAACAATATTAAGTGGGGATATTAAAGGATAAGTGATAATTTTTGATTTATTGGGCAAACTTTCTCTAATGTAGTGCGGAACCCTCGGTGCACGAGTCCGACTCGCACTTGACTGGTTTTATTTTTTACCCTTAGGCACCGAACAGGGGTTTCATTATTTTAGAAAAAACCTTTCTTAGCGGTTGGTCTGGATAGCTGTGCCGTTAGCACAACCCATTCAGTGACCTTTGAGCTGTGGGTTGATAAATCAGTCAGTCAGCCTCAGTCAGTCAAATTTTTCTTTTACTATTTTATGTAGAGTGCTCTGATTAGAGCCTTACAATAAGCAACTAATTCCTCACGATGTTTTTATTCAACGTTAAGTTCACCTTTGAAGCGATTAATTATATCTAACGTCGCACGTGCATGTGAAAAGTTAACAAGTAAATAATTTAAAATTAAAAATTATGACTGCACCGTGGTGAAACTACTTTTTCCAAAAAAATATAGCATATGTTACTCGGAATGATGTAAGGATTCTAACGATACCCCATATGTCCAAATCTATCCAGCCGTTCATAAGTTATGGTGGAATAAAGAAACTCACATACATACATGATACATGGCTAATAAAAACATTACACTCGCTTTTGGGCAGTCGTTTAAAAATATATTGTGATAATTACGCGGTCATTATGATTTTATTTAAAAGCGTGTCTACTTGTAAAAAAATAATGTTACGTAGGTACGGGTACATAAGTACCTAGTTAAACATCTTATCTACTCTTATTCGCAACTTGGTAAAAATACGTCCATACACGTGACACGTTATTAGCAAAGCAGACGTCACAAGTAGGTAAGTGCGGGATATACGGTTCGTGAATAGGGTGCTATCGTTTGACAAAAATTGGTAGGCAAATTATTCATTTCACACTCAACTTTTGGCAAAATATTAAATACATCTTAACGGGATAAACGGTTATTTTTAGTGACCTGCAGCTTAAAAACGAAAAAGACAATTTAAATATTTCAAATTGAAACGTCATGTATTTTGCATATTTAATCTAAACTCGCTCAGAAGCAGAAACACGTAGAAAAAAATCTTGATAGACAGTTTCCTGAAATTGCTCCAAAATCTCCATATTTATTTTGACGGAAGGTGGTTTTTTATGTATTTTTTTATTTGTGTTGGTATTAATAATTTTCAAATACGCTCATTATTTGACAACTGGCTTAGTTTTGTAGTAAATATATAAAACGTACTATTTCTGTCATATTCTCCCGCAATGATCCCACCTGTTACAAAATTAAAAGATTTATGACCTTAATTTGTAGGATTCTTTAAGTGAATTGATTAGTGGCTAAATGGTTAAGAAAAAATATTTATTTGTCAAAAGATTAAAAACGTGTACAGCTAATAGTAGGTGGGTAATAAAGCATACTATTACTCAAGCTTGTTACCTCATTTGTTACGTGAGAGCTTATGAAGGCAAGACATTTTAATATCGTCTGCGCTCGTTTTCAAAATTGATGATTGTAATTATCAAAATGATTTGCCCAGGTCCCGTAAGCTTTTTGTTAAATAGTGTATTTGAGAAATGAGAAGATAACTTTATACCTCCTTTATGTTTTAACATAAACAACAGATTTGAATAAAATAATCCAAAAATTACAAACAGATTCTGTTTTTGTCAAATTAATAGTTTGTAAAATGTTTTTGTCCAACGATAGTAGCCTTCATAAATTCGTCCATCCTGCGATAGAAATTATAGGATAGTTCCACTAGGTACAGCTACAGTATACAGGGTGCGGTGACGTCTGAAGAGTAAGGGTGTTTCCACGGGGCCGCTAGGGGGTGCGCGGCACTAGGGGGTGGTAGTTAGGCTTTCATTGCATAGCAGTTTTTTTTTCAAACTTTGAATTCGGGCTCAGTCGCGGTACCTGAGCCGCGTCAAATCTTTTTTAACCACGTTACAATCCTCTACGGGAATTGTGAGTTGTGACGACAGACAACCGAGACTAACATAATTTCTGAATAGATAGGATAGGTTAGGATACGTCATGATTTTTTTTCCTTACGAGTAATCAAAAAAATCACATTTTAACGAACTTTACAAACTAAGTGTGCTCGCAGATAACCCTTTAACTTGATCCTAGAAACACATTAACGACATAAAAAGTCCTAATTATTTAATTTTGAATACAAAAAGTATTATCTAAGTATTTCATTTAGAAAGATAAAATTTAGCAGCCCTAACTGTGACATCAACAAAATCGAGTTTCAATTGTCAGTTCTTTTCGGTGCGAACCTGCTTTCCGAACCTGGCGGTAGAGTTTGACTTTTCATAGGAGCCTGTCAATTAGGTCTCTGTGTCTCTGAAAAATAAAGATTTTCATAATCATTTAATCGGTTAACATGTAGAAACAAAGTAAATTTTGCAATTACTTATTACGAAAAGGGGGTTTTTATGGAGCCGAAATCCTCGGTGCACGAGTACGACTCATACTTGGCTGTTTTAAGGTTCCATATCAAAATGGTAAAGTGGGTCATTTATGTCCGTTACAATTGATTATTATTGTTCCAGTAACTTTTCAAGCTATTGACAATTGACATGAAATGTCAACATACAAACAATGGTTTAAAATAGTAGTTAGAACAAGCTAGCTCTGCATCATTGATAAAAAATACAGCCAAGTGCGAGTCGGAATCGCACGCCGACGGTTCTTATCTTATCTTTTTTTTTAAGTGTAGAAAGTTTGTAAGGATGCCAATAACTGAGGAGAGGCCAATGTCTGAACTCTTTCCGATATTTTATTCCCAGCTGTGGTAGAGCCGTCCATCTGTCCGTTACGAGTATCGACTGACCGACAAGTAGCCGGCAACAGGAGGCACGTGTGAAGTGTCGCAAGACACGCTGCCGTCGGCCCCGTGGTAGGAATAGCATTAACCCACAAATCGCTCGAAAGAGTCCACTGCAAGCAGTCGGGATTAAACGCAACTCCGCGTATAGCTACTACATCAAATGCACGGATAAAATTAGATATTCAATAACGGGAAGGGGGGTCGGAGGTCCGCCATTTTGGAACTTCTCTCGGGCGAGGGATACAGCCGAGGGGGCTCGCGCATGCGCACGCCGCGCGCCCGCACCCTGTCCATACGGGCCGGGACCTCACCGAATGTGATGTCAAATAACAAGTTATTCTCTCCCCTCATTCCACTAACCTAGTACGTCTTAATAAACGCGATTGATGATTAACGCCCTGGTTACTGTGATACGTGGGCTATGTGCTGTATCGGCGATCTCACCGCGAACATCGGGAGTGCGGTTCCGAGACTCATCTTTTGAACAATGACTGTGATCCCTCAGTGACGTGTTACGTGCATTGACGTTACCGGATTGGTTACCTCACTGACTTAATCGGGACTGATGTCTGACGTGTTGTGGTAAATGTATTAGTGCAGTTCGTGTAAAGACTAGGCGTACTAACAGTGGCATATACAGGCGCTGGACGCAACATAATGGGATGACAGGAAATACGGATTCATGGAAAAGGTTTGGCGTCGAGTCGGGCTCCATTCCTCCCGCAAGAAACGGGATGGAAGTGGGACTAGCCGGGAAGTGACAACGTCCGCCCCGCCAGAGGCTGAGTACCAGAACATCCACACGCTGCGAACAGCTGACCTGATCAGGCAGCGGCAGGGCGAGGAGAACTCCACGCTTCGCTCCTCGTACATTATCCGCAACGGGGATAACTTCATCTTGGTGGAGCGGAGGCGGCGCCGGCGACGCAGGAGCGGCACCAGGGCGTCGTCGGGCGGCAGGCATCACACACCGCCCGTGGAGGACAGCGCTCGCACCGAGCAGAAGCGACGTCCGCCGGCCAAGTTAAAGATATTCGGGATTCAATGGCCGTTGCATTCTAGTGATTCGAGGCAAGTCTCTTTGTTATCATACTCGTAGGTAATTTATTTATATTTGGAGTGAAAACTTCTTTAGGCGCGTTTGACATATTTGACATAGGAAAAGAACCATGAACTCGTTACTGTAACCGACACCTATGTTTGAGATGGGAAAACCCCATTGAATTAGCAACACTGTTACAAGTAACCGACACCTCTGAGTTTTACTTCTGTCGGCATTCCCGGCAGTGTCACGTGCGTTTTTCAACGAATTGGTAGCAATTAAAAAACCTAACCTAACCTAACCTTAAGATTAACCTGGGTAGTGATTTCACACGCTCAAAATATGAAAAGTTAGCTAAGGTATAGGTAGAAGGGAATTTTATATGTATCAAAGAGTAGGGCCAGAGCATTGTTCCAGGATATAAACTCAACGAGTCCCTTGACAATTTATACGTCTTACTTGACTTTGTAGCCGAGCTAACGTGGCTAGGCTTATTGAGTTGCTCAGAATGATAAGATACTAAAACCGCATCAATTTTCCAGAGTATCTTTCAACTATTGCAACATAAAATATTTCGGCTACCCGAGTTTCACTCAGAATAAAAATACGGTAGACTGCGCGAAAATTCCACTTGACGTTAGGGGTCGGTTACACGTGTAGTACGTGCCGTTGCAATTTTAACGAACTATCTTTGAGTGGCGGTCGCGGAGAGCGTTTGCTCGCGATTTTATGAAGTATACTGTTGCCCGCGGCTCTGCTGGCGTGAGTTTCGGTTTTCCGCAAATCCCGTGGAAACCATGCATCTTTCAGAGGTAAAATGTAGTATCTCTGTGCTAATCCAGGTTATAAGCAATCTATATTCCAAATTACAGCCGAATCGGTTCATTCATTGCGGCGTGCAGAAAGAGACAAATATCCTCACAAAATTTCACGTTTTTAATTTAAGTAAATACCAGCGAAAAACATTAATAAAACAGAGAAAATTTACGAACTCCTTCCTTCCTTACCCACCCACCCACTACTAGACGCGGGTCTTTCAGAATGAGAATGGATTTTACTTCCTTTGCCAAATCACGGCTTTACTTGTAAAACAAGGGAATGTAGTTTAATCATTAAAGATTAGTATTAACACATTGATAACGACTTTTTCATGACTCATAAAAACCGCAGAAAAACGTTTGTTAGTGTACACGTTTCTTTATTTTAACGACTATCTCGCTCGTTGGCGCTGCCAATCAATTCAATGAGATTGCAGAATGCAGATCGTCGATTCGAATATTATAATGATTTTTCGATTGTTGCATACAATAAGTAATTATTTAAATTGATAGCTGAAGAAAACAATAAGAGAAAGATTAATTAATTATCTAAGCGGTCTGAGGAGATGCGGTCTGAGGAGATGAGTATGCAGGATGATGCGGAGATGTGAGCTGTGCGAAGCGTCAATCGAATGATGTTTTCTGAGCGAGGCACGGAAGAAGGTGGCCAACTGACCACCGCCGCTCGACTATAGAGTATAGACATCTCCGCTCAGCCGCACAGCTAGCTCGCTCGCGGCACAAAATTCTAGTTTCTCCGCTCGATCCATTTCCACCGAAGGCTGAAGCTAAACGGAGGAGTATCTGATTGGTTATTTGAAATAAATTTCTTCACCTCTACGCTTTGGTGGAAACCGGTTTCTATTTTTACCATTTTGGTACGGAACCTTAAATGTAATTTGTTGGGGCACCCACGTGAATTGGATCCATTTCTGGTTCCAGGCACACGTCCATCGCGCGGCGCTTCTGCCGCGGCCGGCGCTCGCGCGAGGACAACGAGCTGTACCGCTCCAACAGCTTCAAGTTCGAGCGGTTCGCGCGCGAGCCCGCCGCCGACGAGCTCAGCACCGGATCGCAGGTCAGTACTAGGCTTAGTACACGTCCATCGCGCGGCGTTTCTGCCGCGGCCGGCGCTCGCGTGAGGACAACGAGCTGTACCGCTCCAACAGCTTCAAGTTCAAGCGGTTCGCGCGCGAGCCCGCCGCCGACGAGCTCAGCACCGGATCGCAGGTCAGTACTAGGCTTAGTACACGTCCATCGCGCGGCGTTTCTGCCGCGGCCGGCGCTCGCGTGAGGACAACGAGCTGTACCGCTCCAACAGCTTCAAGTTCAAGCGGTTCGCGCGCGAGCCCGCCGCCGACGAGCTCAGCACCGGATCGCAGGTCAGTACTAGGCTTAGTACACGTCCATCGCGCGGCGTTTCTGCCGCGGCCGGCGCTCGCGTGAGGACAACGAGCTGTACCGCTCCAACAGCTTCAAGTTCAAGCGGTTCGCGCGCGAGCCCGCCGCCGACGAGCTCAGCACCGGATCGCAGGTCAGTACTAGGCTTAGTACACGTCCATCGCGCGGCGTTTCTGCCGCGGCCGGCGCTCGCGTGAGGACAACGAGCTGTACCGCTCCAACAGCTTCAAGTTCAAGCGGTTCGCGCGCGAGCCCGCCGCCGACGAGCTCAGCACCGGATCGCAGGTCAGTACTAGGCTTAGTACACGTCCATCGCGCGGCGTTTCTGCCGCGGCCGGCGCTCGCGTGAGGACAACGAGCTGTACCGCTCCAACAGCTTCAAGTTCAAGCGGTTCGCGCGCGAGCCCGCCGCCGACGAGCTCAGCACCGGATCGCAGGTCAGTACTAGGCTTAGTACACGTCCATCGCGCGGCTTTTCTGCCGCGGCCGGCGCTCGCGTGAGGACAACGAGCTGTACCGCTCCAACAGCTTCAAGTTCGAGCGGTTCGCGCGCGAGCCCGCCGCCGACGAGCTCAGCACCGGATCGCAGGTCAGTACTAGGCTTAGTACACGTCCATCGCGCGGCGTTTCTGCCGCGGCCGGCGCTCGCGTGAGGACAACGAGCTGTACCGCTCCAACAGCTTCAAGTTCGAGCGGTTCGCGCGCGAGCCCGCCGCCGACGAGCTCAGCACCGGATCGCAGGTCAGTACTAGGCTTAGTACACGTCCATCGCGCGGCGTTTCTGCCGCGGCCGGCGCTCGCGTGAGGACAACCGAGCTGTACCGCTCCAACAGCTTCAAGTTCAAGCGGTTCGCGCGCGAGCCCGCCGCCGACAAGCTCAGCACCGGATCGCAGGTCAGTACTAGGCTTAGTACACGTCCATCGCGCGGCGTTTCTGCCGCGGCCGGCGCTCGCGTGAGGACAACGAGCTGTACCGCTCCAACAGCTTCAAGTTCAAGCGGTTCGCGCGCGAGCCCGCCGCCGACGAGCTCAGCACCGGATCGCAGGTCAGTACTAGGCTTAGTACACGTCCATCGCGCGGCTTTTCTGCCGCGGCCGGCGCTCGCGTGAGGACAACGAGCTGTACCGCTCCAACAGCTTCAAGTTCGAGCGGTTCGCGCGCGAGCCCGCCGCCGACGAGCTCAGCACCGGATCGCAGGTCAGTACTAGGCTTAGTACACGTCCATCGCGCGGCGTTTCTGCCGCGGCCGGCGCTCGCGTGAGGACAACGAGCTGTACCGCTCCAACAGCTTCAAGTTCGAGCGGTTCGCGCGCGAGCCCGCCGCCGACGAGCTCAGCACCGGATCGCAGGTCAGTACTAGGCTTAGTACACGTCCATCGCGCGGCGTTTCTGCCGCGGCCGGCGCTCGCGTGAGGACAACGAGCTGTACCGCTCCAACAGCTTCAAGTTCGAGCGGTTCGCGCGCGAGCCCGCCGCCGACGAGCTCAGCACCGGATCGCAGGTCAGTACTAGGCTTAGTACACGTCCATCGCGCGGCGTTTCTGCCGCGGCCGGCGCTCGCGTGAGGACAACGAGCTGTACCGCTCCAACAGCTTCAAGTTCGAGCGGTTCGCGCGCGAGCCCGCCGCCGACGAGCTCAGCACCGGATCGCAGGTCAGTACTAGGCTTACACACGTCCATCGCGCGGCGCTTCTGCCGCGGCCGGCGCTCGTGCGAGGACAACGAGCTGTACCTCCCGCTCCAACAGCTTCAAGTTCGAGCGGTTTGCGTGCGAGCCCGCGATAACAAGTGTCAAGTAGTGATAGTGATCATTGATGTTGAGCGCGGCTGTCCATAAACGATACTGCGAGTGGCTTCCTGCTGAGACCGTTGGTGTCAAAACAAACATTTTGACACCAGTAAACTGGCGACATTTTTTGCGCTGTTTTGCTAATAGTTGGCTAGTACTTACACAATACACATCGGAAACACAAACAAACGATCCTGTGAAATTTAAATTTATTTGGTTTTTCATATAAACATTGCTCGAAAATTCCCATTCATCTCATATTGGTTTCCGAAAGATTATTTTTTGCAGTTTCCCAGATTTGGAGCTATCGGAAACTAATATTACCTATGAACTAAATAGGTATTTTTGAGCAAAGTTTTGCTCGAAAAACTCATTGCTGCCTAGAAGATATATATTTAGCCAACTATTAGCGAAAAACTAAATAAAATTTGAATTTTCGCGCCCGGATGGTACCCATCCCCCATAAGCTTCAGGGAGCTTGTTTGCGGGCAAATATTTTTCACAGGACTAGTGATCCTAAATAACTGGTGACTTTCCAATACGTCATAAATCTATCTGTGTTTATCCTTTAGTGTCCAGTTACGTGAGACAGAGTCGAATGAGTGACTCATGCTGTCGAGTTTTACCTACAAGTCCTTACAAAATAGCTTTGCCAAAGCTTTGCTGAAATACAGCCTTTTAGAAAGCCCGTCGGCCAAGTATTGTTCTTCTTAAAGCACGTAGTTCGCTGAAAGCGTTACCTACTTATCTAGATGACTCATCTCAGTAACAAAGGGAAGGGATGAGGTCATTTCATCCCCAAGATTCTTCTGAGTCACACTTTGATTATACTTTCTAGTCAAATGAGACACAGTCTAATTTTTATCCCAATAATGCTTAAAAATTGCTTGTATCTTTTTATCAATAAGATACCTACAAAAAAATATTTTAAGGCGTTTCGGACAAATAAGCCCGCGAAATTCTATTCAGTTTTTCGCAAAAAACTACCTTTAGCGCCATCTTCATTCAAGTTTTAACATGTGGGAGTTAACGTCAAGATGTATTACGTGACGTAGACGATAGGTGGCGCACATCGACATAGCCAAGCAAGTAACTTCCAGGCGACAATCGAGATGTCGATGTTGTCGTGAAAATTTTCTGCGACGACTATGGTATTTTTTTATTTTTCTTTATAAAACCGTGTCCAGTTTTGTTATTTCAAAATTTTAAAACACCGGTTTTCGCTCCAAGTCTGTGTGTGTGTGTTCTGTATGTTTGTTTTGTTATTGCGGCACGTAAAAATTACTTAGTCGATTTTACTGAAATTTAGAATACAGATCCATTACCCATACCCCGTTTTAACATATTATGGGCTAATTATTATCCCGGAAAAGACTATGGTTGAAAAACCATACATAAAAAAATATTGATAAGATTTGCCCTTAAGTTCGAAAACCTACCTGTAGTCCTAAAATAATGATTGAAACTTTGGCATCCCGGCGCGCGAAGTCAGCGACCTCCCCGGGACAGCGGCACGGAATCGGTCCAGTCAAAAGGAAGAGCAAAATACACGTACGGTCTGACAAGGCTCTCTTGGCACATGAATGACAATGTTGTCAGGAGGGCGTTGCTTTAGATCAAAGGCAGCCAGAAAATAAAGCCTCCTCAGTTAGTCCCGATTTTAGGCACGCGCAAAGATAGCCTTGTCGCACTAGGAGGTACCTAACATACGTCGTGATACGACTTCTTACAGTGCAGCGTAGAGGCCCTGAAATCTAGCAAAGCGGCTTCTTTGCCGTGATTAGTCTGAGTTGTTATCCTTTTCTTTGTAAAGCTCACACCGCTATCTTTTGTATGAAACACATTACATTTACTTACGTAGGTACCTACTCAGCTTGATAAATGTTCTTATAAAAACTTCTACTTACGTCTATAGATATCAAGGCAATTGAATTCAAATGTACCTATGTTACGCGTCTAGTAACTAAGCGCGATGCGAATAGGTGTTTTCAGAATGCTATCTATGCCCTTATAGAGAGAGTTGCAAGTCTAGAGCAAGGACTAAATTTTACTCTTGAAATATTTATTTGAGTGATAACGTTCTTTGGGTCCCCAAAACAAAAAGAGGTGACGCTAAAACGTTATTAGTTCATTCAATCTCTGTGGCAGCCCTCACACCCTATATAAATCACGTTATGCCCCGAGTCCCAACTGATCGCGATTGCCTCATCAACATACTAATGCGTCGCGGCAGATGTTCCTGCCTAATGAAACCCGGCTAGACTGATGTAGCCATTTTATACTTTCATTTTAGGAGTTTTTCGCTCCCGTGTTTTAGAGTTCCTTACTGGAGAAAACCACAGAATTCTAGGTATTTCTAAGAGCACGCCTACCAGAAGTAGGTATACACAGGGAAAGTAGTAATAAAGCAAGGGGTCTATGTAACTTTTGAGCAGTAATTATAGATAGTAATTATTGTAAATAATTAATTAAAAGAAAAAAATCCTGAAACGTTATGAATCCCGTGATGAATCCAATCATTGAATCATCAAGTAAGTCGTACCTAATTATCGTCCATCCCAAACGCTTGGATCAAAAAAGCTGAAATTTTGAACAAATATGTTCGTCATAATGTAGAAAAGTAACGATTTTTTGTAGTTCCTAAGGCTGATATATCTTTACCGTAATAATAATTAATACCAATTAAACACCAGGAGAAATACATGTGAGTTAAAAACTGGCGCGATTAATGCAATTGCTTGAATCAACAATCCGGATTTACTCACGTAAATCAGGATTGTGCTGTTGTTTGGTAGTAATTAATGTACGGAACCCCGGAAGCCCAGGTTTCTCTCGCGCTTGAATAATTTTCGTGTTTTTCGTTATAGCATCTAGTTTGATATAGTCAGCCTGTGTGTAGTGCACAGCTCAGCACACTTTAACTATGAGCTTATGTATGAGCTTCGTCAATTTCTCTTGATATTTGAGGAAAAAATCTCATTATTTTGTTTTGAAATTATACAACTCATATTTTATTAATTTAGTTTGATTGTACTAATAACCGTAGAGGCAGGGGTGGGTTAGTTAGTAAAGCTGTGACGAGCTTAGGTAAAATTTCAATTTTTGATGTACTACATATAAATGTTACTACAAAATAAATAAAACATAATACTAGTATTTAATCTATCCCTATTAAGGTGTGGATTTGGTATTTTATGTCTTTACATAAAATGTATGTAAATAAAGACAAACATCAAACAGATTACATTATTATGCGCAATCACTTTTGGACAACAGGTTTGGACAAAATAAGTTTAATTGTGAATAATGGCACCGCCCACATTCCTATAATAATGGTATATACTTTGAAATATAAAGAAATAAATTAAACGCATTGTAGGTATCTATAGTTACCAAAACCAATTTTTTTTCAGCTAATGAAAAGATTTTGTATTCCTATACCTTTAAACGAGCAATTCTTGTATATATTTATATATATTTCTATATAATCCGAATCTCGGAAACGGCTGGAATGATTTTCATGAAATTTAGTATACAGGGGGTTTTGGGGGCGATAAATCGATCTAGCTAGGATTCATTTTTAGAAAATGTCGAATTTACCAAAAAAATATGACCAATGCTGCCATCTGATGGTGGGTAGATATACTACTGAGCAAAGCTCGGTCACCCAGATATTTATTATTATTAGACATTAGAAAAATTATGATTATACTCATGGTTAAAAAAAGTCTTGTGTTCAACTTATGAGACTGCAGTAATTTTGCGTGAATTTTCAATTTTAATAACACGTAATGATTTTTTGAAACAGGCATTTGGAAAGAACAATGGTGTGGGCCCATACATAGCTTTCGCTCACGTTAGGCTATTGCAACTATAAATGAAAAAATATTTTTTTGATTGGGCCTGCAAGCCTGAACTCAATGCTAAAAGATTTTTCTTACAAAAAAGTGGAGAAAAATTAATATTTATTTTCAAAATATTGTATCTGAGTATTATAACAACAACGACCTCCGCCATGAAGCATCCGAGAGCATAGACAATACACTAAATACTCTTTGATAAATACTTTTCACTTGTCCAAGAATTTGTCACTGTTGACAGTTGGTAGCCATGTAGCTGACGGACAGTGTTGCGAGATGCCGGTATTAAAAAACTCGACTGAAAGAAAATTCTAATTGAGTTAATTAATCAATATTGAATTACAAGGGTGTTTCGGAAACGCTAAACAACCAAGACAAAATAATCTATGCTCAAAATAATCGGTTGTAATAGATATCAGTATTATTAAAAAGGGTAGTCTTTTGTCAAATAATCTCAAATCTTCAAGCAGTTTATTTAAGTGAGACTGGCTCACACGGAATAATAATATTCAGATTTACTCCAATGCAGTGGAAAACCCTAAACTAATGTAATCTTTTTATGTAAATAATATATTCGAGTAAAATAAAATGCAAAAAAGGAACAATTGAAATCGATACAGTTATTGTCTTGTATTCTACATTCTGATCTAAGAATTAACGTAGTACCTGAAAGTAAGTTTTTCTTTAGTATCTGTTAGATGTTTTTAACCGACTTCAAAAAAAGGAGGAGGTTCTCAATTCGTCGGAATCTTTTTTTTTCTCGTACAAAAGTGGACCAATCGTTAAAAAGATGGAGTATAAAAGTGGAAAAGTTTGTCATCCGGCAACACTAGCTGTCAGGAGTGTGGAAACGGAACCTATCAGTAATCGATTGAATTTCTTTAAATATTTTATTTTTTGACCCGTCCTTTACAATAACTGGTGATACCTTAAAAAAATTCAGTTATTTACTAGAATCGTCTTGTAATAAATGTTACATCTAGACGCTAAACTTTATTTGTGTACATTTCTGCCACTGTTCTTTCTATGTTCTTTGTTTACTCGTATCTCAATTCTTGATTTTCAATAAGATAAAAACTGTAGGTACGAGAATACCAAAAAATGTTGAATCCAAAATCTTTTTCAGGTAAAATACAGGTTAGAGAGGATTTTACTTGCCTTGAAAGAAATACTTACCTATTTTTCTTTTGTATTCCTTCTCTCTTTTGATGAATAGGCAATCGTTTGAAGTTAATGACCGGAATGAAAATTCAATTTCAAATTCATTTTTATATCAGAAGTTATAAATAACAGCGACTTAGCACAAAACACAAAATAAAATATTTTGTTGATAATATTTGGTACAAAAGGAATCCTTTTATTTATTGTTTATACCTTTAATAATATACATCCATTAATCAATTTTTTGTGCTTCGTTTTATTCAGGTGAAATAATTTAATGTTTCTTCCCCTCCCTAATTATGTTATCTACAAAAGAAGGTGACAGTGAGTAAATTAGTTGAAATACCTAGATATCAAAAGTGGGATACCTATAGGTAGTACTTATAGGTAAGTATGTTTGTATTAAGTATTTTATTTTTCGTAGAAAAATTCTTCTTTTATGTTATATATACCTACTTGAATAAGTGGATAAAAAAATGAGTAGAAGGTCTCCTATCAACGAAAATGCTATTGGTCTTAAATCGAAATCGAAGATTTAGATCAGCTTAAATAATGAAATGTCATAACTGAGATTTGAATCGCTTAATAAGCTAATTAATGGACCTGAGTGATCCGAGACTCATATTCTGTATCTCAATACAGTTTTTGTTCAATTATAGTTCATTGACCACACGTGTGCTATATCCATGCAATATAGTTCGAGGGTAATATGTAGGTAGAAAGCATGGCCTATTTTATTGAATCTTTTAAGTCAAGTATAATAATTTTGCATGAGTAATCAATTGTATGTACTGTGTGTCATTTGGTAAATCTAAAATCCAAAATTTGCGAAATGCAAATAAAGAAAATTTTTTCTGTCGGAATTATTGAGACAACGCATTTTGGGGCTTACTATAGCAATGTTGCTCACATACTTAAATGAATTTTTCTATCATTATTTCGAGACCTTGACACGGCACATTTGACATTTGGCGAGTCGACGAGTGACGAGAGTCGACCACAAACTATTCTCTCTGGCACTTGAACATACAGTTACGCTTGTCTAATCAGAAGTTACATTTTATTTGGACGGTTTTTTTTGCGATCTATTTAAATAATACTATATTCCATGATGTAAGTAATAATTGTATTGATTCTAAATAATAACAAATAAGAATTTTGTAGTAGCAGGAAGAAAGGACTTTAGGTAGAGTTCTTTCGCAAGTTTAACTAAGGTAGTAGGTATATATTATTATACCAAAGTAGAGTTGCATCGTTATGCTATCAAAACGTTGATTTTTTACATGCATTCCATTTTTAGGGTTCCGTACCCAAATGGTAAAAAAGGAACCATATTACTGAGACTTCGCTGTCCATCCGTCATAAAATCAGTATAAATCCACCAAATATTTATCATCATCATCTCATGCAAAGAAAAATAAAGGATTCAAAGTGTTCAAGTGTACGAGTAAGTAATCACTAATTAGGTAGGTACCTCTTTCTGATTGTGATTCGTATTCAGTTTGACGGTTAATAAATCCCACAGCCCTGCGCTTGTTATGTACCTACCAAACATCATTATAAATTATTATTTCCAAAAAAAATACTGAATATCCTAACAAAGAACTCGCGTTAATGACGCAGCGAAATACGATCTCGCTCCAATTCATACCTGCGCATAGTTTTTAACTTTATTACCGCCATATTAAGCCCGGCTATTCCCTTCGGCCGTTCTGTAATCAAGTTCTGTTTCGGATAGCTGTAATTGAAAATGTCGAACGGTGCGATGTTCATTTTCCACTAATTAATCACTGTGATGACATCCGTCCCCTGTCCCCTAGGTGCGGCAAGTATCTCTTACGTGTAAGTATAACCATTTTATCAACTTACTTATCTGTTTTTATACGAAACCTACCCGGAAAGTAAACGGTTCCAGAGTTACGGAGGGTAACAATTATTAGTTTTTTTAAGCTATTGCATAGCTTCTATGGTGGGCCTTGAGCGTGGAGACCGAATCCAGAAATTCCGTAACGCAAATAGCCTAAAAGCCCCCACTCCGACCGGCCCGCTCTATCGCGGGCCTTGAACGTGGAGACCGATTCCAGAAATTCCGTAACGAAAATAACCTAACCACGGACTCGGGGGTGTTAGAAGTTGATAAAAAATGCTATGTAATAGCTTTACCGCGGCAGTCTCCGAGTGCCACACGTCTTTTTTTAACATTTTTGGCAAAAATGTGTTAGTATTCGAAAAAACTCCTTTTAATACAGATTCTTGCTTTGTAAAAACAACTTGCGATTTTAGTGGTCTGTTAGTGATAAGCCCTTAAAGATAACCTCAGCATCCTTCAAGCGGCGCTTCTTTTTAAGGGAAAAGAGGCTTCCACAAGACTAAGCCATATCGGTACGAACCTCAATGACTACCTGGCACCAGAGGCCGAAACTGCTCATGACCACTCCAGGAAAATATATGAGTTCTGCTCATCACTATTCTTTGCTATAAAAATATGAAGTCTGTAATTTAAAGGTTGGGGTTATTGAACTTATAACTACAAAGGTATGTACATTCATATATTAAAACTCAATTAAAGATAAGTAGACCATGTCGTTATGGATCACTAACTTTTTAAAGGCGAAAAAAAAAACGTTTCTGATGTAAGGGATCCGTCACATTTGCCGTCGTTGAGTTATTTTAACTGAATTCGTATTTTTTTAATACATTAGAAAACTCTAACGACAGCGTAATAAATCCTTTACATTTAAAGGGGTATTGTGTTATCGTAGAGTTATATATTTGAGTTCAAAAATGTACATTTAAAACTTTTTGAACACAGACCTTATGAGCTTTACATGAAGTTTATGTGGCAATTGGCACTCGTAGTACAGGCTATACTAATGCGTTGTGAAGGCTGATTCGTTATTCATATCGTTGACTAGTGAGCAGTAGTCTTAAATCTTGCAGATGTTCGTTGAGATATTATCTCGTTCTTTTGTTTTGCTACAGTAGTGTTATCTAGAGAAGCAATCTACGGTCAAGATCACTTCGCGTAGACACGGGCCTCCTCTCAAAAATAAGGAAAATTGACGGATCTTATCTAATGTAAGGAAACGTTGTCTTCTACGCATACGACTGAGCTCATAATAGTAGTTTATGAAACGGATGCATAATGGGGGGTATTAAAACATGAGTGTGAGTTTAAAAAACGAGCCGCAGGCGAGTTTTTTAATAGTATCACACGAGTGTTTTAATACCTAATTATGTAGAGTTTCATACACCACTTTATCTACGCTCAAATTATCATAAATCCAAACCATAAAATCTTGCTAACGTTTGTCGTAAATCCTTCACTTTGTTGGTAAAAGATTATGGGTCATTTTTGTTGCAATTACTAAAATGTCAGGTGGAGTTAAATTTTCTTTAGTACGTTTCACTGCTAGACATTTTTCCGCGCTAAGTTTTGACTAAGTAACAAAAATAACACATTGAAATGTTAAAAGTTAGGTATGGCGCCAAAATTCAGTTGCAAACTGCGTATAGTCTGTTAAAAAAGTCATGAAACAAAAAAGAGTAGAAAAATATTTATACAAGTCAGATAAACTATATTTTTAGTGGATAATTAAATAATCAAAAATTATACATAATTCTTTTCAATATTCTGTATGAACACACTTTTTAATCAGTCATATAAGGCAGGGAAAAATTATTGTTTCCGTGAATTAATTGTTGTCTATGGTCGATCATGACTACCAACTAAATGTTGTCTGTGGACTCCTTATATAAAAAAAAAAAAAAACAAAATTGAGGATTGGCTCTACACTCTCTTTTGGCTATGACGACCACAGAGAAAAAAAAGTTATTCCCTGGTCTGTGATGACGACACACAAAAATACAGGAACCCAGAGCCGCGTATCGTAATAGAAATTATTCAACAATCTAGAGATATTTCCATAGTACAGCTATGTTATAATGAATAACTTTTTAATAATTATAGAAGTCTGTGAATAAAGTAGGTCAATATGTGACACATTTTGATTTCATAATTCGAACTTTAAGCAATGAGCGTAGATAAACGTTATTATTAAGTCTGTGCATCCCTAGAGATGCAACGATAAGAACGCTATATTGTTTTTCTTTAGTTGTGTGGGCTTTGTGTGATAAAAAAAATATTAATTTGATAAAAATGTCATTTACTAATATGTAATTTGTTTCATCATATTTCATTTGATTATCCAAAGAAAGCGATAGTGTATACTTATTTCGTTTATTACCTCTGTGTAATCTAGCATCTATTTGGTGGATGGACCCATCGTAATGCAACGCAAAAATATGGCTACTACGAGTATATTATTGTACATGATCTTTAATTTATATAAATTATACTCGTATGTGTACACGATGTTTATACGATAATTTTGATACACATTGTTTTCCAGTCATAGTCATAGATCGTGTCAGCGGTAGTTGCTCCCATAGCTCAATCGGTAGAGCGGCCACTCGCGAATGGTGGTTGGTTGCGGGTTCAAATCCCGTTGGCAGCGATAATTTTGATACACTTTATAATTTATAATTATACCTAATAGTGTGTGAAGCACTATAACAAAAAAAGTAAATTCTTTAATTTGTAGGTCTTTAAACACCTTTTTTTATCTTTCAGTTGTTATCTACATGTCTTAAGACATCTAAGATGCAAAAATAGAATTGCGTTAAATTGAAACAAGGTGTTTAAATAATAAATTATGAAAATTAAATTTAACACATAAGTAATTGTTTTCATAACTATAGTTTTGGGCAAGTCATTAAACCTTTGTTACGAGTTTTGTGTGTTGTAAGGTAAACTGAACCCCGCAATTGTGCTACCGTTATTGTAAATATAATAACTTAACATTTGTCCTAAGTAAACAATAATACGGCAACTAATGATGTTCGTATTGTTATCGGTGAGTTCTCATAATTAAATTAAACGTTTAATAAAATACACTTGTGTTATAGTTATAGAAATCATGCCTTGTGAATTGTGATAAAATTGTTTACTTTCATCGGCTTCTGTTGGTGGTCAGTTCATGTTGAAAGTTTTGACGACCTTCCTAGTGCAGTTGACGCACGCGTGGATTTATGGCGGTTCCCAATATGTATTCTATCTATACATAGTTTGCCTTGCTAGAGATAGAAATTTGACATAACTTGTATGGAGCTTATGTTACATCAGATGTCTGCTGTGCTATTCTACAAAATGCCCATCTCTGAAATAGCTGCCAGACAGCTGCCAACCCGAAAATGGCATGGCATGCAAAATTGTACTCTATTGCATTTGACAAATTCATAGATGCATAGATGTACGCTCGCGTGGCTGTTTTGCAGAATAGCACGGCTGATGTCTCTAGTACGGCAAATAGAAGATAAATAGAATATTGGGAACCGGCATAAAGCGGGAGGTCTCTAATTCGAATCTAGGCAAGCACCAATTTAAGGTTTTGTAATATCTATATACTCGTATCCAGTCTGGTGGGAGGTTTCTGCTGACCGCCAAACAATTTAGTGTCCCTGCGTGATACGATATTGATACGATAAAAATTTTGTGTGCATCTTCACTTACCATCACGTGAATTACAGTGAAGTTACCAATTGCAGTGAAGGAGCAACTTGAAATATTAGAAAAGTTAGTGAACGACATCTTTGTTCTTAGTAGCCCCGATTTGTATTTTTAGTAGTGCACCGGAGACATAAATGCGACATTACAATGTTAATAATTAATTAAGTTTTTGTATAATCGTAACACTAATCACTGTTGCTACAAACTTTTCCCGATACGCTAAATAAATAAATAACGTGTTAAATGCTCTCCCCGATATTGGCAAAGTTTGGAACAAATAGTTACAGTAAATCTCGGTAAGACAAATGCAAGGGGGCGAATGTCACGAAACAGAGAGGCCGGCGTTGATTTCTTGCATTTCGTATAAGAATGGGGCAATTTCATTTACGAAGATTACTGAAATTCTACTAATTCGCTGGTCTCGCAAATATTTTTTAAGCCTGCCGACACTTGTCGCATTTTCTTTGGCTCCACAGCAATTATTCAGTGCACACTATAAGATGAATAAGTTTGTTTACTGCAAGTTCCTGCCCCTAGATCGTGTAAGAAAAACGTATTTACCGTTATCATAATCGTTGGCACATTCTGCCCCACGATTGGCTGACGTAAATCAGGGAACAAATCTGCGAGCGGGCAGAATTTTTCTTACGCAACCGGCCCCTGTTTATTAAAAAAGTATTTGTGAAGAAAAAACGTATGTGTAATGGAAAAAGTGTGTGTTTTTATAAATTCGACGAACGAAGTTAATTTCTTTTTCGACCAATTTTAGTTGTGACTTGTGAAGAATCTTAGAGATCAAGAAGAAGAATCTAATAAAAACCGCATTATTATCGATGCTTGTAATTATTATCCCGCTCTTCTGGAGTAATTTCATTTGCTACCTTTGTTATAAACGTTACGTTAATAGCTCAAGTTTGGTCATTTGCGGTTATATCCCGCATACCCTATTTGATAAACACTCCATAATATTGAATAGCCTAATATACAGGATTTATGGCTGCAACTATCTTTGTTCTTGTCCGGTATGTATTATTATATCCAAGCTAAAATGATTTCAGTGGAAGTATTTGACAAAATTATTAACATTAATCAATTTGATATTAAGCTTATCATATTATATCATCAATTGTATTTCATGAAGTGATAAATTCGAAAATCTGGGGCCGTACCACCATGTCTTTAAGCAGTAATGTATTTTCATACCAAAATGGTACCTATGAAAATGTCAAAACGGCACTGCAACAGTACTGCTTTAAGAGGTGGTGGGACCACGACATTGGACTGAAAAGGGAGCCGGTTTTATAAACACCTTACCTTTATTATCAGATCAGATACTTACTCGGGCTGCTTGTGTCCACAGCTGAGCAGATATGCAGTTCTCCGTCTTTTTCATCTACCTGCTCCTTGTTCATTATTCTAGAATTTAGATGGTCGTTCCTCAATACACTCACCGATATATTATGGTCCTCACTCTAAAAAAATTCGTATACTCAAACGGGCGATGCTGCGCTGGGAGATTGCGACAGACACGGCTTCTTTTCCATAAGAGATATCTTCTTTTATTGCTATTTCTTTTCCGAATTTGGTAGAAAGAAATGACGCAAACCGACAAACAAATGCTAGTTATATATGAATCATAAGGGAACAGCCGCAATCGTACTGGGGCAAGAAAATAAAAAGACCAAAGCGAAAATCAGCCCGCCGCGCTCCGGCGTGCATTGACTTTGATCTTGCCATCGGTTGCATTAAAATTTACATATTTTCTCTCCGTGTTTGTTCCCACTTTGATGTTGTTTCCAACGTGGTTTGTATTCAGCGAAAATCGATCGGCTGTTGAGAGTTGTTTATACCAAAGCGACACGGGCGTAACTTAGTTTGTGGCGCGGCCTTTGTTTTAAAAGTGTGAGAAATATTAGAATACTTCAGCGGAAACAATAACCGGTGCTTATTTGTTGAACATGGAGTTTTCGCTTCTGACTTGTTGACAGATAATGCTGTAAAAATCAGCCACTTGTTACTTGTTTGTAGCCAGTTTAATCAATTGATTGTTTGAAATAACAAATCTTTTTAAAGAATTTCTGGCATTAGTATAAGTTTGGAATGAGTGTTACACTCAATTTTAATTCTACTTTAAAGGTTCTTCACGGGCTCTTTCTATCCTTAGAGTCTTTTTCATGATTTTGGTATTTTTTTCGAATATGAAAAAGTGGTGTTAAAACTGAACTTTGAATTTTGGGGTTTATGTTTATGTTTATATATTATGGACTTCTTAACAATATTTAAGAACCAACACGTATGTATTTGATACACTAACGTTTGTATAAAAGCCTACAAAAATTTTATATGACTATAATTCTATACATAAGTCTGTCCATGATTAGAGGCGATGTCACTTTCAAATGAGATTTGTTCAGGCAATTTACGTAGTCTAGCGTCGCGACGCAATCAGACGCGTGTATTGTGAATTTGTAACAACTTCAACATTTGAACTTGGATCACCAATTCGAGATTCCGAAGGGCAGTATATTTTTTTTCATTTGTCCATATTAAGTATATCGCTGATGAAATAATGTGCTCACAGCTGATCATCTGAATAGTTTTAATCTAATTTGGCGATTTCAAAAAGTAGTGCAACTTGTCTTTCAATTCCCGCTTGATATTTTTATTCCGTAGCGGGTTATGAATTCATTCAGATTCAGTTAGTACGCATTGCATTTTATGCATCGACGATTCTCTATGAATAAATCTTATCTTGGATGAAAAGTAGCGTTCCATTTTTCTGCCATAGTCAAGGGAGACTGTGCAAAAACTATTTTTTTTATCAAGTATATTACCGTTTAAAATTTTGTTTTTCTTCGGACTATTGGGAGTGATTTATTAAAGAACTTCGAAGTTTTAACAAGATGAACCTCGTATTTACAATGAGTTAAAAAAAAGAAAACCTGTACAACTTGTAAACTTGAACACCGCGGATGTATTTTATAGAAGTAGAAAGTAAATGCAACGGTAACATGTTATTTAATGCTAAAAGATAACAAAACTAAAACTATAATTAAAACAGCATCTGAAGCATCCATAGATTTTCATTTGGTCACGCTTTCAATACGGATAGTAAGATTTTCAAACACGCGATCTTTTCTGTGACTGTTGAGATGATAGTTTCACATTTCTATGATTTATCTTGAGAACAGTAATTTTTCGTTAGCAATGCTTAGGATTTCTGCCTACGGTAAAAAAACGAACGCGAAATGACTTAGGTACTGAGAGTCAAACCAACTAAAGATGTGAAATAAATGACTGTCACTATAATTTGAACCGTTATCGGTAGTGCAAAGTGCGGCCTATGTTATTACGTGAAAATGTCTCTATATCTAAAAACCTTAGAAACCACAAAATAAATCGTTTGAAAATATTACTGAAATCGTTTCTTGTTTAAGAAGTTTTCAGTATCAAAAGTATTAACAGTTTTGAAGGTTTTAATCTAAGATATTCTTTAGATTTTATACCTACAAGTAGAGAGAGTGCTCATTTATGGATTGCATTGACTAAACGTGAAAAAATAATTGGATAGCGTTAACAATAATGAGTGTTTTAAAGGTCTTATTTGAGTTCCCTTGTCTTTTCACAAAACCCCCATTTCCTCTGTTCGTGATGTCAGACAGCTCCTTCCTGTCTACGGTCGATTTTTAGCATTTCGAAAAATAATAATCTTAATGGGTAGAACTTTGTTAATGGTTGAGATTTTATTTTCTCTTTTAAAATTTTGAAAAAATTGTAATGAACAAAACAAGTTAAGTGTCAAACATGAAACTAAAATAATTTATTGACTAATAATAACGATTTAATCACACTAATAAATGCAACATGGAAAATTATTTACAATAAATATTCTAAAACGAATCACAGTAGACTTTTTTACCTATAAATACGTCGGTGGCAGGTAACTTTTCATTGAAGGTCCTGCTCGTCCTAAAGGTGGTAGACTCTGCGTATGAAATGCTTTGATATGCCTCTGAGGTTCGGGAAGAAGTTGGCTCCGTTGCATATTGTTCTTTTGACGTTGGAGTACTTTGTAATTTTTAATAAGACCTTGCAGTTCATGCTGTTGTTGATGATTGATTGTTCTGAAATCATTTTCTTGTTTCTGTATATCGTCATCATTAGGCTCTACGTAGTAACTAGTGTTTTCTTTGATTGGTACGTAGTGTGTTGGTATGTCTTTTAAATGTGTTTTTGGGTTGAAATGCTCTACGGGCTTGTTCTTCTGTTTTGTTTTAGCTGATTCAAAGTGATTTTTCAGTACAACATAGTTAAGAATATTATTAATATCAAGCGGTTTCGATTTTATAAGTTTTACTTCATTTTTTGGAGTTTCTTGTTGATGAAAATATTGAAGTTCTTTGTCTTCTTTTATTGCTTGTTTTTCTCTATTGTTGCTATTCACTTGCTTATTATTTTCAGGACTAGGCTTAGGAGTTGTTTTTTCTTCGTTTTTAGATGGTTTGAACAAATTTCTAAGGAACATGTTTTCTCTTAGCTTTTCGCTCAAAGGTACTTCTGTTGTCATACTATCATCTTTGATTTCTTGCTCACTGTTGTAAATTAATATAGGTCTAAAACTACTGTTTTCTTCATTCAATGGAAAATTTAGGTTAGACTTTGGCGTGATTGAAAGTGGTTCTAATGTAGTAGTAGGATTGTTATAATTTGAAGATAGCTCATCTTCAGACACTTTTTGTACTGTTTTTAAATTTACAGCTGGATTTCCATTTGGTATAGTAATCTTTGAAGGTTCAAATGATGCTTCATCAAAATCGTATGATTGTGTGGCGTATTGACTCTTTGGTATAAAGTTTTGACGACTAATTATTTCAGATTTTTTTATCTTTCCAGTTGATCTATCATCTTCTTGATTGAAGATTTGACTTTGAAAATCATAATTTATGTTTTGTTTCGTCGTTATTTCTTGTATTGGATGAGTATCAATTACTACAGTTGATACTTGAAGCTGTTCTGGTAAATAGGTTTTATTTTCAATGTTTTGACTTTGATACGATGACTGGTATTTATTATCGGCATTGTAGCCCACATTATTAGATGTTTCAGAGTTTTGTGATAATATTTCAGTATGTATCATGTGTGTATACTGATCGGGAGTCATATCGCCAAAATTTATTACTACGTCATCTTCAGCAGACGAACGGGAAATTGAATTTTTGGGATTTTGGTTTGTATTAGTATTGAGACCGTACTGCCATCGCCATAAGGCTTTACTTGCTTCTTGGTCGATATCTTTAATTTCAGCTTCGTAGTTCATAAGTTGTGGCAGGGATGATCTTTCAGAAATAGCTGATTTGGAAGGTTGGGGTTGCGCAGAAGGATTATGAGCACCTTGTGATGCTAAAAATGTAATTTGTGGCGTTGGCATCGGGTTGGCTTTTTGTTTTGATTGTGATTGTTCCATTGAATTTTCGTTATTTGTTTTAGAAGGAATTTGGTAACTTGCTGCTGATACTAAATTATTTTGAGCGTTTGTACCCTGTGAAAATCCAAATGAAAATGCTTCTGGGGTTTTGCCAGTAAAAAGATTTCGTGGTGGTGGTTGATTATTGTAAAAGCCTCTGTCGTTTATATTTTCATACTCTTTATCATCAAGAACATTTTCCCATGAAGCTTTAAGGTGCGGTGGCCGTTTAGCCTCTTCAGCTAAGTTATATTGAATTGCCCTAGAACAAAAAAAAACAACTTAGGTCTAATTCAGTTTTACTAAAATATATACCTGCATATTGAAAAAATATATTTACCTTTGTATAATCTCCGGAACAGGTGGCGGTACCGGTAAATGGTCACCGGTAGCTCTAAAACCATTAGAGTCAGCGACGTAATGGACAGTATATGTACGCCCATCATCGCCTATGTAAGAGTATGACCCTTCCACTACTTGTTCTTCTTTATCAGATCCCATATTCTCCATGCGACTGTGTTGCACGTAATGGGTCTGATCTGCACCCAGGGCTCTAGAATACATTAGAAAAATTGACGATAAGTATATTGACCATACTGATACGCATTTCTATTGGTGACGATGTTTATGTATGTTATATATTAACTTACTCATAGCTGAAACTGCCATCTAAATCCATTTCATTAGACAGTCGAAGTATTGGAATTGCAGGTTCCGTCGTAGACGAAATAAAAACACCTGGTGCTTGAACATATTGAGGGGATTGATACGAAGCTGATGCCTTCGTTTGATCGGATGCGGGTTCAGCTCTTTGTATTTCGCTAGTTAATATCATTCTCCGCGCAGCTGGATTCTGAGTTTTTGTTTGTGGCCCAATAGTTACAAAATTTGGTGGTTTGACGTCAAATCTTGGCTGAATTGCCTGGGTTATTTGTCTTTGTTGGTACGCTGGTGGTTGATGATGAGAAATTCTGGAGATATCCATGGTGTCTTTTTTATCTAATGCTTGTTTCATCGTATTATTGCTTGCACGATTAAACATATTTTGTGTTATTCTGTTCGTATCTGGCGTGTGGTTATTTTCACCGTGATAATTTTCGTCATCTTCTTCGTCGTCGAATCTCATTGTAGATGACATGTATATGGGTGAAGGGGAAGGAAACATGGAAGGAGCTTTTGTTCCAGTAGGTGGTAAAAATTGGAATGGAAGCTTATTCAAATTATTTATACTGAAGTAAGGAATAGGTGTATGTGATTCCGGTGGTAAATATATGGAACTATCTGAAGAGAAAGCTGAGCTTGATGTTTGAAATTGAGGCGGGAATGGAAATTGATCTTGTTGAAACTTTTGAGCACATATTAAACCAGCAAAATTTATAAGTAACGACTGAAACCATATCTGCAACAATTTTAAGAATAGTTAGCGATTACGGTAAACTTACAGTTGTTGATAATTAAATCCATTATTCACAATAGCACTTTCACTCACCAGCTTCATTTTTGAAGCTGAAACAGCTTGATATTTTCTCACTCAGAATAAGTAAACGTCACTTCTGTACACAAAAGAAAAATAAACTGGCAATGAAAATGAATTCCGCATACATTTATACACACGCAAGCCTGTGGCCAGGCATTCGTGAAAATATCGCTCATGTGTGAGATGTTTTCTCCTGTCTCGTAAGATAGGTTTATATCTACGCTATATGAAAATAATTTTATGCTCTTCTCAGAAAAAACTATAACATTAGTAGACTAATGAGATGTGTCGTCGAGCGGTTGCTATACAGAAGTATTTCAAATATACCGAACGCTGTCATGAACTTGTAATGGCTAATTACATTTCTTATTTTGGTAATCTCACCTAATGTGGCTGGCGATCATCGCGTCCTTATTAATAAATTATTTCTTCAGATTCATACTAAATTACAATAATAATTTTGCAACGCATTTCTTAAAGAAAAATAATGCAATTTTTGTAATGTCCAGTGTCAATGCCCTTCTAAACTGGTTTTATTTTCGTGAGTCCTTGTATGTAACTAAGATGTTGAACATATTATTTCTCGTTAGTGCAATGAATTATTGTCAATATATGGATGAAGTGAGGTTATTATGTTTTTGACAAAGGTTTTCAATACAGACCATCCCTGATGTAGAGACGAGACGATGTATCATAGCTATTACCACTATTGCTCCAAGATTTTTTGAGTAGAAAATGCCTGATAGTTTACAGACAGATTATATTTTTGAATATGAGGACTTCAAGGTTGTTGAAATCGTTTTGAATATTGACGTTTGATAAAATGAATGAGTATTTTCAAGTTACCATCCAAGTAAAAGGTTACGAATTTGCATGAATGGATTGAACCATTTCGCCTAACAGTTGAAATAGTAATAATCCTGGACTACAATCGTTTTCGTTTCAAATTTAAATAAATGAGAATGAAATTTTACACAGAGTTTCCTTTTTAATGTAAACTAGACATGAAGAAGATATTTTTATTAATACAGGAATAAGAAAATAAGGAAGAAGGGATGGGTCAGCTAATAAAGTAGGTATATTAATAAAATATTCACCATTAATAATTAAAAATGTATTTCTTTAAAAATAATTACGGGTACATCACATCTATCACTCGCGGAAGTTTTATCACAAACCGCTTAACTCCCCAATCAGTTATCAAGTTCACAATGATAATCGTGACCAAGATGACTGAATTAAACAAGGAATATCTTAAAGTGAGGTATTTTGATATTATTTGTCGTTAAATGCTATCTGTCGTTTTGGAATTTCCATAAGGGTTAAGCTACTTTAAACCTCCAAAAACTTAATGCTACACGGAGTTTCCTCTACATTCACAATTCAGTCTAGTTCTCTTAGTTAAAACCTCATTGTTGCGTCTACTGTTTTGAGAGGATTAATGTAGCTTTAACCTAAAACATCCCATCCCGGACTATCGTCGGCGACCGTATCCGGCCTGTGGGGGATAGTAATTCGTCGGGGGATAGTAAGTCTGCTGCTGTTCTGGGTAGTAGGTCTGCTGGGGATACTGCGCTGGTTGCTGCGGTTGGACTGGTTGCGGTTGAATTGGTTTCGGTGTTTCCTGTCCTGCAGGATAGTAGCCCTGTTGCTGTTGCTGTTGCTTGTTCTTCTCGGCCTCAGCTTTCGCCGCTTCCTCTTTGGCGTTCTGGTCGATCGAACTGTAAAGTTAAGGCAAGTTTTAAGACATGCTCGTAATTTAAATGCATTTATTGGATCCGTTTAATAATTTTGAATCATTATAATTTATTTAAATGGACATTTTTATTAATTTTATTCCATCCTTATTTAATTTACTCAGAAGAGCATTTTGTAGTATCTCATAAATCTTTATTTATACCGCCACAGGCGTTATTTATGAGACCACTTAAAACAGTAAAAGATAATTTTTGCATAGAAAAAAGTCTAAGATTTAAAAAAAGACAAATGAAGTAGAGGTAAAAAAATGATGTTTACCGAATATCAATGTTTCCATGAATAATTTATGTGTTTAGATGTCATTATACTCATGTAAATGCAAATAATACATGTTCAAAAAGAAACACGAATCTGTAGAGACGCCGGGTCATTCTGACGTCATTATATATTGACATACTACGAGCAACTAATGATATCCATAAGTCTGATGGCCTCTTATTGAAACAGATTCTTCGTCAGTTGAAAAATTCATCCATGATCAATTTGCTCTACCTTCATATTCGATATTATGCTTATTATTTACGACTTTGAAGGGGTTTTTATTGATCAATGAAGTATTTAGATACCCTTTGGTTTAACTCGTTTTAATAAAGTAGATATTTATCATTGATAATTTACTGCTTTATATTTTATCACTGGGCTAAGACCTCGTTTTAGCGGAAATCTGTCATCGCCCTAATGAATTTGTTCGTACCGACAATAAAACTCCAAATGATTTTTGTGTGCAAAAATAATAATAAATTGTTTGAGGAAACTCATAACGACATAGTTTAATGATATAGGTAGATTCTCATGCTTTAATATTTAGGCGGTCAGTACATGCAACATTGGATCATCGGTCCAATTATTTTGTAAAATTGTATAATAATTGGTTGAGTAGCGTTAAGAGGATATACTAAATTTATTATCCTTCTCACTCTTATACGAATACGTTGGTGGGAGCGACATGCAGCGTCGCGGAAGAACAGAAAAACGACGTTTTACCTAATTACTAAAAACTAAGTCAGTTATCAAAATTCCGTTTGTGAGCGTTTTAGAATATTATAGTTTTATATGTCAGTAATACGACACATTAAAAAAAAAAATCACAATAACATCCATCGTGGTTTCCGATAAAAGTTAGAAAATGGAGATTTTGGATCATCTTTTGGAAGAACTTTCTATTGAGAAAATTCGGCAGGTCACTAAAATCACTTAAATACGCCGTCTACTCCTTTAATTAAACTATAAAACGATTTATTAAAAACTAATACGATAAAGTCTAATAAAATGATATAACTTACGCTTGAATCGCGGGCGGGACCGGTGGTGCCTTGGGCAAATGGTCACCGGTTGCGTGGTAACCACTGTCATCGGCCCAGTAGGTGACGGTGTATACTTTGCCATCAGCTCCTTTGAAGGAGTAGAAGCCCTTCTTCACGAGGGTCTCAGCTTCTGTGTTAGGATGCAGGAAGTAGCCTTCTTCTGCTACGTGCGTACCGTCAGCGAGTTCGTACCTGTTGAGAAAAAAGGTTTCGGTCAAGGCATCGTGAAGTATCTTTATTTAGGGCAAGAATTATTATTAATGTAATAAAGAAGGATGGTATCAAGTTTTCTCATGAACCAAAATCAAAATATCTATGTTTAGGAAAAAAGTGTTTTTTAAAAAACCATTGGCACTTGGAATTTGTTATTCATATCCGGAATTTACAAAAAGTTACTTTCTTTTCAATAAACATTTCAAGGTATATAGATTTTATTGAGAAGTATAACTTTTTTATTTGTCTATATAATTTTGGAAACCTGATTTTATTAAAAAAAAATATCATTGTAGGGGTTGATATGGAGACCGTAATCTATGAAAAATTAAGTTTGGATTTGAATAAGCTTGGTGTGGGATTCCATCCATCCATTTCATATAAAATATTGATATTGTTTGTTTTTCCATCATCATGGACTGTTTTTTGTCCTCTTTTGACAAAATCTTCACAGCAGTACAGAACTTAAAAACGTATGTCACAACATATTTTTTTCAATAAATATCCGTCTTGCCATTCTTAGCATTAAAAAGGTTGAATTTCCCAATTTTTGATAATTTGTAATTTCTACCATGCTTCGAAAATGATTTGTAATATAAAAACAGTAAACTAATTTGAAATAAATACTTTTTATGAAATATAGAGCTCTATTTGTCCAGCTTTTATCAAAGCGATTCCGTTTCTAAAAAGGCGAATAAAATTAGCAACTCATCAACCAAGTCCATTATAGCAGATTACGTGGGACGCTGAGGAAGTTTTATTTTAGGACGCGCCTAATTATGCTAAGTTTTAGGAACGAAATATTTAAACAGTTATATTGGTAATAAAATAACAGGTTTTTTGTCTCTTTAAAGTAAAATTACAATGGCCCATAGACCGTTAGGGTCGCATATTTTATCCCACACAAAAAAAACTGAAGACATTTTCGTACATAAAATCTTCACTGATCGTTTATTTGAAACACTTTTGAAGATATCTTTGCCTAAATGGCCACTTTCAGACATTTATATAATTTAAGACGACAAATTGAATAAAAACCAAATCGTTTTTACGATACTTGCCCTAAGTAAACAAAATTAAAGTTTTATCAACTACGGTTATAGTAAGTAAATACATAAACTTATTGATTTTGGGTATTGAAATGAAATAAAGAATGAAGTTAAATGCTTGTTAGTGACCTTTTCTGGATGTTAAGGTATCCGTCGATAAATTAATACGAAAAGGGTCAACCATCTTGCATTGGTGTGCTTTTTGTATTGGGCTGTGGGCAGTATTAAATTTCAAATGTCTGTAGTAATTTAGTCTTGCATGTTAGAGTAAAAGATTTTAAGGGTCTCCTTTAAAATTTATCTGCGTGCTATAAATCTTCATTAAGAATTGTTGCTTAAAATTGACTTCCAAGTATTCTTTTTCTTTGCATTTCTTATGGTATCCACATATCTAAGAATATACATAGTTTTGAAGGTTCCATACCAAAATGGTAAAAATAGAACCCTTATTTTATTCAAAATCGCACCGATTTTAAGGATAATTTCTCAATTTTAAGCACTAATGAAATTTAACAATCGGAAAATAATTTTGGGTTTATTTATTTTTTTAATTTCATTATTTTACATTCGATAATATTTATCCAACTCTTGCGGGTATTAAATGAATCAGTCTATAAATAAAAATATAAAATAAAATGCAATCTGAATTATTGCAAAATTCGGGAAAAACTGAATTATGGGTTAGTGTATAAACTTTACTTTTTAACAGAGATTACCTGGTAAGTAATAATAAAAAAACTCACTCATATCTGTAGCTGCCATTTTCTCCTAGAGATTGTTCGTTCTTAATGACTGAAGTAGGGGTCGTAGTAGTGGATGTAGAAGATGGAGTTTGGTTCCAGTTGTTCGTATTTTGATTGTTCCAATTCTGAGAGCCTGTCTGGGGCTTAGTCCAAGTGTTTTGAGATCCGGGGTTTTGAGGTTTGGTCCACGTGTTCTGCGAACCAGGATTCTGCTGGTTGTTCCAATTGTTTTGTTGGTTGTCCACTGGCTGAGTCTGGGGCCTCTGGGTCTGCGGGTTGTTCCATGTGTTTTGGTTCTGGTTATTGTTCCAGGAGTTCTGGTTGTTCCAAGAATTTGTTGGCGCTGTGTTTTGTGGCCAGTAAGCACTGTCACTTTGAACTGGGAAGTAACCTCCTTGGGAAGTCGGGCGAGAGGGGACTGGTGTGGGTGGTATGGGCGGTATCGCTGTGTTATAGTTATTTGATGGTGTAGAGGGTATTACAGGGTTATAACTGTTTGATGGAGGATTCCAGGTGGGTCTGTTTGGGACGTAACGGGCTGGAGCGACCCATTGGTCAGTGTTTCTCTGAAGGTCCATCGATGCGGCAGCCTGCAGGTCGTCTATCGACGCTTCATCTAAGTCGAGTTCTTCCGCTAGCGAAAACGCTAGAGTGACGGCGAGTACGAGAAGCTGTAAAAAATGTATATGGTTAAGGTTATTATTATTACAAGAAAGGATATTATTGATGCTGGTCTATTTGACGCTTTTCAACTATATCGTTACTATTTATAGATTAATTGTTTAGAATTTTTAAGTAGACATAAATGGGTGATGCTATTAATCAAAAAATGAATTCTTTAGTTTTAGTTAAGCTAAACTTGAGTTCACTTGTGTAGTTCACATTATCACTTCCTAAAATCTTGAACTAAAAATATCCCGTAAACTGCGTGTTTCCATTTTTGTCACATTTCTGTCCCGAGCGCATTCCATGTTATTTGTCACTTCACATAATTCCAAGGACTCACCAGCTTCATCTTGATGTCCTTCCGAGTCCGCGCTCTGGTCGAAACTGTGGCTTCAAGGGGTCGAAGCACATTTTTATAGGAAAAAAGTCCTGCGTCCTCCGCCGCGAGCGTACCACGGCTTCTTAGCGCGGTATACAATGACCTCACTTTTGATGTAGGCCGATTAGAGGTTCGGATTTAGGAAACTGCACTTAGCTCACTGGCGAATTTGTATTGTAAATCTCAAACTGATTGAAGGGTCGAAAAGCTCGGGTCATATTTTTATTAAAAACAGGTCATTAGTTATGGTAATCAATTACAAATTAAAGGATGCGCAACGGATACTGATACCTATAAGAAAAAAAGCAATGTACCTATTGCTTCAAAAGTTTCAAGTCATCTTTTGAATATAGCCTATACATTTGATATTTTTTTTTTAATTTCGAGTTTGTCGTTAAGTGCAAATCAGCCATATAAATTAAATTACCCATAATGGTTAGTGCCGATGTGGCTGAAGATGTCCCTACTAACTTGGAAGGGGTAAAATTAAGGTACCGAAGTTTGCTACACTGTACACAGCATGGCATCAAATTATAAATGGCTTGGTGGTACGCTTTTTCGGTGGTAATCACCGTCAATACCTGGGCCAACTTAAAAATTATAAAATTAAAAAGACTCGCTATTATATAATTTTCAAATTTGCCCACGTGAACAAGTGCTGTTTAACTATACTATGATAGTTTCAGATATATACAGGGTTATAGAAAAAATATCGGAAACCTTTCGACACCTAAATGATATCATTAAAAGTAACAACTTTTGTTCTACAACTTTTGTTTTAACTCGATATTTTGAGAAATATCACTTATTCAATATTTTGCATACATTCTTTCTTTGTAACTACTCTGTAGTCTACTACGTAATATCGGCAACGTCGCAGCGGTTTGGCAACAGGGATAGTCATAATCGTTGATTACCTGTATTTCGTTTCACAGTGTAATGTCACTTTACAGAAATAACATAATTTATTAAATTTTTGTATGACACAAATTAATACGAAATTTTGGAAAGTTATAGAACAAAAGTTTTTAGTTATAATGATATCATTTAGGTGCCGAGAGGTTTCCGATATTTTTTCTATAACCCTGTATAACAAGTAAAGTAAAGAGTGATTTTAAATCAAGCGTCAACCATATAGAATTTTCTTCAATGAACGTTGTCATTCATAAAGCCGTAGTAAAATCAGTGGCCGTAGGTGTATCCACGTCTGTTTGTGTACCGCTTAGCTAGGAGCCTATTTGGTGCTGTGTGAATTGCTCTAATTGGCTTTAGAGGACTTTTTGATAAGAAAGTGTGATGTATCGTTACTTAGTTTTTATTGGTCTGCTGTTTTTGAGAAAACCAACATATTACATCTATGTTCCGGTAGTTTTGATCCCTTACTTTTATTGTATTTTTTCTTTCAGACGTCCACAGCTAGAAAAAGGCCTCTTGTAATAATTCCCAGCCATTCGCTCATTCGCCACAAGTATCCAGCGTATACGCGCGACTATTATGTTGTCAGTCCATCTGGTCGGAGGTCTGCACTGCGCTTTCCCGTGCGGGGTTTCTACTCCAGCGTTTTGGGTCCCCAACGTCCGTCGATTCTACGAGCTATGTTCCCCGCCCGTTGCCACTTCAGCTTCACAACCCTTTAATTGTATTCTATATAGACAGATGATGCCAGAATATTCCTCCGTCAGGGTAAACGAAGAGGTTGCGTTAGCACGTGAAATTGTTTCCACAAAGTGCCTTTTGGCGGGGAATGGGATGCACTTACGTTGTAAGCTCCCGCCAGGTCCAGACGACGGCGGGTCCTGTCGCCATCGCCAGTGGGTTGTACGTTCTCGCCACTTAAGTGTTACTTATGGGTGCTATTTTTATGTAACTTATTCTGAACTTGATAAGTAAGTACAATAATTCTGATGACTAATTTTTTGCCGGTCTGAGTCTGATGTGTAATATTGTGATACATAAAAACAAATCTTGCGATAAGTCAAAATCAAGAGAAAAAATTGCTTATAAAATAATGAGACAATGATATTATTCGAGCATAAGCTCCATGATCATCATGTGGTGTTTATACTACGTATAGTTTCTGTCACACCATCTATCTTAGTTAACAGCGAAATGCAAATGGAAAAACAGTGTATCACGACAACCACGTCGACTCATGAACATTATTGTGCGAAGGAAGCAAAAAAAATGTTGAAAAGAGGCAATTTTATGAGCAATTATAATATTGTTATCTACATTTAGTCCGGAACTTTTTCGGCATAGCCTATGTGTTAAGCCAAATAGATTCAATAACAAGGTAGGAGTAAATCACGCTATGTTTGCAGATCACAAACCCGCAATTCCAGCCTTATGACATATTGCGATACAATAGAGAAAATGGAAATGGAAAAAAATGTACGTAATGATGGCTAAATCAGCCACGTGAATACACTTTATGCATATATAGAATTTCATTCAATTTCCATTCCATCAATTGTATTCAGATCGCAATGTCATGTGGCTAGAGCTCTAGTCTAGGTGGAGTAATGTAATTCATGCGAATAATATGTGCTAATTCAATTATTCAATGAACCATTTTTCTTGAATCAAAATTGCGATCAATTATTATCAAGGATCAATTTATTATAACCTAAAATTCATGGTCACTGGCAATATCAAAGGTCTTTCTTTTGATACTGCTGCGTAGACTTCGATACTATCGTAACCAGAGTTACTGCAGGGATCAATTGGAAGTAGTAAACATGGACATCTCAAATGCCCGTTCTGCTGCTGACGAGATAGAGAAATGGACACAATCGAGATAGAGAAATGGTCATCATCATTCCACGATCCTCAAAGTGAACGACTTACTGAGAGAATAATTATTATTATATTATCCACTAAGTGCGAGTGATTTATTAAACATAAGGGATCAGCACTTAGTGACGTCACTACGCCATGAATACGGATTTTTAATTTGTCAAAACCATAAAAAGGGCGCTTAAGTTAGCGACCGACAGCGGTATGTTCTGTCAACGGTACCGAAATGTACGATGCGCGACGCCATATATGAGAGATTTTTGGCTTCAACATAGGTACGTCACATCTTTCTCGTCCTCTTAACGTAACGTATTTCGTCATTGGTGCGAGTACATTACTCTGCAATGTCCCTGGCATTGAAACTCTGTCAGCGATTGTAATCGCTTAATTTACAACTTTAGCCGCGAGCGAAACAAGTTCACCGCGCACGCTGAAGCGACGAATTAAGTACTTTTTTTTTTCAATAAATGTCGCAGCTTTCACGAAATTCTTTGAATTCGTGAACCAGATTTTATGTTGAAAGACGTACGTGCTCGTTTATGGTAGCTGGAATCTGAGGGTTTCATGGTTTGTAGCCGAAAGTTATAATTATAATAATGAAAAAAAATTATAGTGGCAGACTATTTTGTACGCTCTAGTCCATTGTACGTCAAAACCTCGAAAACCTACAATCAGTCAAAATGATTCAGAACTCAAAAACTAGATGTTATTTTGGTATTAGGATACGATGTGTAACGGTATTCACTACGAATGGACAACAACAATGGTGCTAATAGTGTTGTGCTCTAACCTAAACCAATTTGTCACGTCTGTAAGTAGTACTTACACGGATGACAGTGAAGATTAAGTCTAACACCTGGTTTCTTCAACTAACTTTTACTGAAAGGTAAAAGTTAAATATGGTGGTCTGACCCTTATCACGAAAGACATAAGGATCAGACCGCCATATTTAACTATTACTTTTCAGTAAAGGTCAGTTGAAGAAACCGGGTGTAAGTAACAATTAACATAATACTTTTGAAACCATTATTCCAATACACAGATTGAAAACGCAGATTACTGATTACACATTTTTTCTTTAATGAAGTCATCTTGAAAGCAATGCAAAGAATAGGGCAAAAAATAAGCGAATGCGTGTAAAAGATAGGGTCAAGTGGTAAAACGCCATAGCTACAAAAAAACCAGGTAATGTATGCACTCTGCGGTACGTAGGCTTCCCACAGCTTTTTTTTGGTATCCAATTTCAAGGGCATTCTTTTTAACAGAGCTCTGGAGCTTACAACAGAATATTTTATAGACATAGATATTAATGGTTATAGACAAATCATAAAAATGTGATGTATATTAATAAGTCTGTCCTTTTATTTGTTCTGGATATGTCCGATAGTTTTGCTTGTAAAGTATTGGACATTGAATAGAAAGACTATGTCCTAATCATACCCAGTGGAAATAGGTGAAATTACTAGGAGAACATGAGAAAGGTAAAAAAAAATCGCTACAAAAAAAGTTAATTTACTTTTATCATTAATTGTTATGTAAGTACATACTGTGTTTAACTTTACTTTGTCGATAGAAAGTTAGTCTCCAAATGTGTTAAATAGATCCCAGCAAAAACATTTTCATGTAAAATGTTGCCAAGACGAGAATATGTGGCTCACGCTATCAAAAAGTTATCAGATCTCATGTAGAGCAAGACTTCTAACTCTACACGCCTTAACTCTATAAATCCTAACTTTATAAACTCTACACTTTAGTCAAAATATATTATGTCTTGGCTGTTTCGGTACCGTCACATGGGCGTAAAGTGAAGAATTTATTCACTGTTCAGCCGTGCTATTCTGCAAAACAGCGACGAGCGTACATCTCTGCATCTATGAATTTGTCAGTTGTAATAGAGTACAATTTTGCATGTCATATTCGGTTGGCAGCTGTCTGGCAGCTGTCTGGCAGCTATTTCATTTTGTAGAATAGCACAGCTGTACTTTTCTAATAGAGTTTTGCAAGTGGCATAATGGATCATGCAAAATTCAAGAAATTTCACATTAAAATGAAATGGTATCACCATTGTTATGGGAAAAAACTTCCATTTATTAAAAATATCCTCTAAAGCAAAGGAACACACTTTTGCAAAGTGTGATGAAGTATTTGAAACCAATGCAGTTAGTAAAACCTAAGTGCAGTTTCTGAGGAGACTCAATACCTATCTAATAAATAATCTTTACTACAGAAACTAGGTATTGTATATCAGAAAAGTACAAAGTCAGTGAATAATATTTTTACTTTACACCCATGTGGCAGTAACGAAACAGCCAAGACATAATATATTTTGACTAAAGTGTAGAGTTTATAAAGTTAGGATTTATAGAGTTAGGGCGTGTAGAGTTAGAAGTCTTGCTCTACATGAGATCTGATAACTTTTTGATAGCGTGAGCCACATATTCTCGTCTTGGCAACATTTTACATGAAAATGTTTTTGCTGGGATTTCACTTCTTTTTGTAAGTTGTTTACGACTATATTTTTTATTTGGTTAATTTCCTTTTCTTTGGTGTATTTCTTGAATATCATTGCAAGGTGGATATTTGTCCGAATCAAGTATCCCCCCCCTCTATCATTTAAATGAACCCTCCTTGGTTCACCTAGTTTATTTTTTCCTTATTTGTAGAATATGTATTATATTTCTTGCGCATCAAAGGTGCCTTTTTTATAGCCCACACTACCTATCTTCTCGTTTATCTTTTTTAGTTTGGTCTGGGGTGCTATTGAAGTTCAACTAAGGAAAACTATCACGGTTAAGTAACGAGTTAACGAGTATTGGCCTTAACTTATAAAATATACTTGAAAATAGTAAGAATTTCGTTATAATTCCATGGAAAATATTTATCAAATACAAGATGCATACCTACAGTGTCTATTATTTATACTTTATAATGTATGACTGCGCGTGGCCCTTTTTTTAGAGTTCTACTCGTATATTAAAACTAGCTGTTGCCCGCGGCTCCGCCCGCGTGCAGTTCGTTTTTTTTTTTACAAAAATGTTTCCCGTGGAATTTCTTAATTTTTCCCAAGATAAATGAGTGATCCCTGGGTTCGATGGACCCGTAAAGGAGTCTTCTTCCAATCTCTCCTGTCAACGTACTTACACACACAATTTACCTATATCTTCTTTGGTCTTCCTCTACTTATACACTCTGTCGAAATCGCTTATGTTACTCAATTCGCATGGAGTAAGACAGAGTGGGGCGTGTCATCGTGGATTGTAATATCTATACTAACCAAACTTATCTTATTCTGAGATGATACCAACGCCCAGATATTGCAATCAAGCATTCTGATGCGCTGCTGTGTACGTAGCAACCCGTTCCTGCTACGTACGGGTTATCTTGTTATAGTTATACCTAGTTGCAAAATCAAAAGGACGATTTAAACTATCGATATTTCGACCCCGTTTTGATTGTGCTAAGTAAATAAGTAGCTATAGGTTTTTTTAAACATCCCACGGGTGCTCTCAAATTTTTCAGGATGAAAAGTATCTTAAATGTTGACCGGGCATATATAAATATATAAAGTAGGATCATAAAATTTCATTTAAATCCGTTACTTGAAAGACGCCTGCTAACTGTTTTTGTAATGTTTTCTTTCCCGCGGGAACTCGATTGGACTAATAAGTTTTACTATATATATATTTTGTTAAAGAGGCAACATAAGGCATCAGCATAACAAATTTTACTAAATTAAGTTCATTAGTTGTTGTTTACAAAGTTTATTGCAGTTTTTTAACTATCCCACGGGAACTCTTTATTTTACCGGGATGAAAAGTATCCTATATGTTGACCAGGGACCATAAGCTACCACCACACAAAATTTCATTGGAATCGATCCAGCCATTCCAAAGATTAGCCCGTACAAACAGACAGACAAACAGACAAACAGATAAACAGACAAACAGAGAAACAAAAATTTCAAAAAATTTTAAATTAGTTCTATTTCACTTCTTACATCCCCCTGACTCCGTTTTTAGCATTTTTTTTATTTGTACAGAAATTCGACCTCTACAAATTTATTATATGTATTGATTGATGTTAAAAATGCAAACTTTATGTTGAGACTTCCTCCGTCCATCCGTCCGTCCGTCTATCACAAACAATAGAATATTTCAGCAACTACCTACCTACTTACGCTATCTACATGGAAATAGATGTCGGCGTTAACCCATATTTGCCCCTTGATTCGAAAACGAACAAGACCCCTTTATGCCCAGAACTATTTTGGACTTCCGATTTTTGTAAATTTTGGATATGTTTGTGCTAATAGGTAGTTATTAACGGAATAACTAATTTAAAAAAGATCAGTAATAGATAAGTACCTTTTTTTTAATTGTTCGAAAACGAAACATTGGGCACTTACCGGTACATATACTGTGAGTAAATAAAAAACGGTATTTTTGTATTTATTTATTTTTATATAATGTATTACATGAAAAAGAAACTCCAACCTCTGGATAATCAAGTGGCACACGACAGACACACAATTGGAAAGTTCTGCCAACGTCAAATGTAATTAAATACTTAAAATTTAGGAATAGAATGCATTCTATTCCTAAATTTACCTGACACTTTTGGCACGAAGTGAGCGTCAAGCTTTTGCAGTAAGCACAACAGAGTCGACTTGGTGATCTGCTGGTCAAGCGGCATTACATTTTTGCACTGAAGGAGGAACAGAGCTCAAAACTCTTTTAGAAGGACCTGGCCGCCGCTTATCAATGCCGTACTTTTGGAGTAAAGTGTAAACTATGTGAACTTTCACTTTATGAGTAAAAAATGATTCGTAGAAATCGATTGGGTCCCACGCATCTGATAATATGGTCACTACTAATCTTGGAGGGGGAGCATTCCACCCTTTATCCACTATGGGTAAATCCCGTTTTACCCACTTACGGGTTGGTGGCCGTCGTGGCCGACTCGACGAAGGCATATGCGATGTTTGATCTTGTCTTGCTTGGTACTCTGAAAGCGGACGCACAGCGTCTTCGTGGAAGTCACAGGCATCATCGTAATTAAGTACCAGATCCGCAGGTGCCAATAAGTTTCGTCCCGATAAATTCTCAAAACTTACATTTGTCTCATAGCCAAAATCTGAGCGGGCAGGGAGGGGAGAGGGGGGGGGTCAATATATTTACCCAAGCCTGTCGCTTCATCGTCCGAGTCCAAATCATTGATAAAATCAACTATTTTAGTGGTCGTCAAAGGCCTGCTTCATCTGAAATGAAAAAACATATTTACTAAATACATGTTGTATATTTTCCCAATGTATCGTTTTCGAAACACTGATTATTTATTCAGTTTTTAGGTATCTAAATACTATATTTGATTCGTAACAATTACATAAATATAATCTGCACTTATCTTACTTTATTATAAAATACAAAAATCCTGCGAATTTTAGTTAATTTGGATAATTACTTACTTTTTTTGAAGAGACGTCATGATTTTTGCACGCTTAAATAAAGTCAAAACTTGCACTGATTCAATATTTTGCAAACAGTTTGAGATAGCCAAAACAATCATTCTTAATTAGAAGACTATACCGTATACTTGATATAGAGTGCAGTAGGATGCATTTTAGGAGCAAAATGATGATGATTGATGACCTTGAACGAATACTATATTTTTGTTTCGTTTTCGAATCACGGGGCATATAAGGAACCAAATAAAAAATAGTTGTGGGCATATATGGGTTAATGGCCCAAGGTCATTGCAAAATCACCCGGAGCAATATTTCAAGAACAAAATTCCCAGCTTTGAACTTGCAAGTCTTTCTATACGGGCATGGGCATTGGGCATAATTAATATCATTTTTGAAAATACCTACTCGCTTGCGCTAAGTCACTAGACGTTTTTTTTTAATAATCCACACGTGCGTTTCCACAGGGTCGTCACTAGACGATACTTTTAAGTTTTGTCCGAGTGCAGTCTGCCATTTAAATGAGAGAACTTAGTACCTGCCTACTTGGTTCTTGTAGTTCTACGTAGGTAGGTATGTAACGAAATTTTTGAACGTGATTTTAACCCACTTTTAAGCATCGGATTAAATTAAATGCGTGCGTTTGGGCACTAAGCAGGTATTTGAGCGCTATATAACGCTATTCAAAATCAGATTTGACGCTTGGCACGTTCGACAGCTCACGCTGGGCACTGGGCATTCGGCCCAATGTGGGTTTTTGTCACTGAGCACTGAATCATGGTCACTCGACGTGCAGTGAAACTCGGCTCGTTAAACATGAAATGTTTGGAACTTGGGCTTGAAACGTGTAATATTACTGGGCACGTGGCACTGGGCATTTGGACGCTTGGCCGCTTGGGCACTGGAATCAGTGGAAAAATTTACGTGTTTTCCATATGTTTACTAGCATTACTAGCAGATATCTAACATGAAATTAAGTTTCTATTATACCTATATACTTATGGGAAACCCCATACGAACTTCCAACCCCCTAATTTTATGGATGTGGGGTGATTAACTAAAAATCCTGAAACACGTATTTAATTGTTTATTACAAATTTTCAAACAAAATATCAATTTTGAGACCTCTAGCATCAATATTTGCGGTAATTTCATACAAACTTCCATCCCCTATTTTAAGGGGTTGGGGGGTTAAATTTCCAACTTTTGGAATTTTTTTGTTGGTTGTGTGCTAATACTAGCTTATATACCAAATTTCAGCTTTCTAGGTCTTCAGGAAGTACCTAGGAATGGGAAACCCCATACGAACTTCCAACCCCCTAATTTTATGGATGTGGGGTGATTAACTAAAAATCCTGAAACACGTATTTAATTGTTTATTACAAAGAGTCCCTATATCAATTTTGAGAACTCTAGCATCAATATTTGCGGTAATTTCATACAAACTTCCATCCCCTATTTTAAGGGGTTGGGGGGTTAAATTTCCAACTTTTGGATTTTTTTTGTTAGTTGTGTGCTAATACTAGCTTATATACCAAATTTCAGCTTTCTAGGTCTTCAGGAAGTACCTAGGAATGGGAAACCCCATACGAACTTCCAACCCCCTAATTTTATGGATGTGGGGTGATTAACTAAAAATCCTGAAACACGTATTTAATTGTTTATTACAAAGAGTCCCTATATCAATTTTGAGAACTCTAGCATCAATATTTGCGGTAATTTCATACAAACTTCCATCCCCTATTTTAAGGGGTTGGGGGGTTAAATTTCCAACTTTTGGAATTTTTTTGTTGGTTGTGTGCTAATACTAGCTTATATACCAAATTTCAGCTTTCTAGGTCTTCAGGAAGTACCTAGGAATTTTGATGATCATCAGTGAGTCAGTCAGTCAGTCAGTCAGTCGGTCAGTGACGAAATTTGGGTTTTTTAGACGTCAATAAAATCTAAATTATAAGACCTATACAATTGAAACTTTATAGGTTTAATAAGTTCACTGGCGACATCATTTTCTGAGAATTTTGATTATCTGAAATAATTCAGGCCTAAGTTATAAGGGTTTAAAAATACGGCGAAACACTTCGAGAAAAGATAGGTAGTGCCCTCGCGCTTCGCTTGGCTCGTCTTGGCGGGGACACTACCGTGTCCCCAGATACCCACAATACTAATATTAATTATGGTACATGTATGTATTTAAAAAAACGGATGGCACAACCGAGGGTCGCGGATTTTCCTTGAATGCGTGTCCCTAACTTATAATAAATTGCAGGTGATACAGTTAAGTAAAACACCTTAAGGAAAACAGCATTTTTAAATTAAACCTTTTGTTTTGGTTCTAACCACAAAGTGATTTATTTAAGACCAGTTGTGATTCCAGTTCCAGTCGATCCAGTTAGTGAAATACGCTAACGCTGAGGGTTTTAATTATTGCATAATTTTTTTTATTGAACGGAAGCAGGCGTTATTTTGCGAAAATCCATAATGAGCAGGACCGATTAAGAGTCCTGTGAACTACCATGTCTCTATACATTCGAAATACCAAATTATTTGTAATTCGTGCATATTTCGATCGTGTTGTGGTGTTATTCGGATTCATATATTAATCAATTTTGATCAAAATTCCTATAACTCTAAAGGGTCGAGTTCCGTAATACCAAAAATTATGAATGAAAACTTGTAACTTTCTTTATTAACTGGTGTTTTTCTTTAGCTGGACAATAAAAACTGTGCTCCTGAACTAATGAGACGTGAGGTTGTGTTGTTTTTATTACAAAAAAATAAGCAGAAAACATGTCCTCTTTGACATAAAAATAAGCAAGACTAAATTCGTTTACAATTTCGTTTAACAAAAGTATTTCGGAACCAAATATGGCCAGGAGCATAGATTATTACTATATGAACCCAAATAACACCACAACATGATCAAAATTTGCACGAATTACAAATGATTTTGGTATTACGAATGTATGGGAGACATCCTGGGTAAGCGGACTGTTAATTTGTTTTGCTTTAATCCGCTACTTGAAACGATGCTGTATAGTACAATATGCAGGAAACACCACATGAAACACCACACACAATTTTCTAACACTTTCTTCGACGTACGTTTCATCCTGACACCGGTACATCCTCAGGAGATGTTGACTTCATAATGCGAAATCGTAGAGTAATATTTTTAGGGTTCCATACCAAAATGGTAAAAATGGAACCCTTATGGTGAGACTTTCTCCGTCCGTCCGTCCGTCCGTCCGTCTGTCACACTCGATTATTTCAGTAACTATTCAAGCTATCGACTTGAAATTTAGAATAGTTATAGGTAATAGTGACCCGACGTCATAACAATTGTAACAATTGTTTTTATTTTTATTTAAAAAGGGGAGAAAACCGGGTCGACAAAATTTCAAAACGAGATAACAATATTGAGTGGGGTATCATATGAAAGGACGTTACTTTTGTATTCTGAAACTAATTTTTATTTATTTTTATGCCTGATAGTTTTTGATTTATTGGGCAAACTGTCGAAAAAAATACCGTTCCCCCCCCCCTTATCTCCGAAATTTATTAATCAATAAATCTGAAATAATTATGATCAATAGAAATTAACGTATATTTTACAGGAAAAATAAAATCAACTCGCTGACTAATATACTTTTTTGATAATAACAATAATCCGCCAAAAACAAAGTTATCAACAAAAGTAGGGGAGAGTGGGTAACAGTGGATCACGGGTCACAGTGGATTATTCGCTATAATTTTTACGTGTGATGCTTTACACACACAAGCAAACGCGTGGCTACTGCTCGTCGATACCCCCCTCGCACGCACCAGTCACCGCCGCGCTCGCCGTGCGGAATCACGTGCTGTGACACGCAGGCAAGTAGGTAAGTACGAAAGTATTTTTTCACGTAATTTAGAAATTTGTCGTATTCCCAACCCTTTAATAAATATAAATGATAGTTGTATGTTTTGAACTTGTTATTTTTATTAAATCCGTTGTGGGTAATGTAATTTTGGCTTGGGTATAAGTAGTTATTTTTTGAATATTTTTTTCTGTCGTAACGGCCTATGGGTCACAGTGAATAATTTTCATTTGGGTCACAGTGGACTGTGATCCAGTGTGACCCAAGTTGAAATTACATATATAGCGTGAAATTAAAATGGTTTTTTGGTTGATTGGTTCGTAGGTAACAATGCCTCGCAATCGGGTACGAAAAACCAGTATCGGTCTTCACACTGAAGAGGAGGTCCACGCAAAGGAGGAAGAGCAGCGAGACGCAAGGGAAAATCAATGATAGTAACAGACACCCCGAATAAAGACGAAATAGAAAAGCGAGGGAAACAAAAACAAACAAAGGCAGCTGCAACATCAAAAAAAAGAAAAAAATTTCAAGAAAGTTCTAGTGACGATGAAGATCAAATAAGTATTTATTCTGAGGAAGCAACTTTTGAAGATGAAGAAGAAGATAATAATATGACGATAGATCCTGATAACTTTCCAGCACTCAAAGGCTTGCCTGTAGAAGGTGATTTTATTATAGTAGAATTCGAAGTGAAACGAAAACGAATTTTTTATGCGGCTAAAGTTATTGGTCAAAACCAAAATGAGACTGAAGTCAGTTTTCTTAGAAAATCTGACAAAACACCAAATAATTTTCATATGCCAAATGTGCCAGATATTGGCACGGTAGCGCTGCATGATAATAAGATGATTTTACCAAGACCCACGTTTTCTGGTACTACAAAGAGGAAGCAAGGCATGTACAACTTTAACGTTGATCTTTCTAACATTCATTTACGCTAATCTAATTTAATTTAATCTCAAACCGAATCTCAGACAATTTTGACGCATCAGAAAATGAAAATATTTGTTTTTATAGTTTATTTTTTTGTTAACGGTTACTAAAGAAGTAATAATTTTTATTTTTAATAGTTGAGGTATCAACAATGTTCCTAATAAAGTTTGTATTAATGATTACTCGAGGAGTAAGTTGTAATAAGTTGAGCTAGCATCAACAATGTTCTTATTAAATGTTTGTTAATGATTACTGAAGAAGTAAATATGTTTATTTGAATAGAGAAGAGAGCTTTATGGCAATTAAAGGAGAAAAACTGTTGTTTATTTAAACAAAATGTTGATTAGTTTAGGTCTCCTTATACTCGCATAATTTGTAAGACATTTGTTAATTAATTTTTATAAGACTGAAAGAAGGCTGTCTTAGAATATAAATAAATAAATAATTATGTAGAATAGTAGTATTTTATTGAACTTATTTTAATAGATCCAGTGTACCCCAAGCGATTCCCTGTCACCCATGAAAAGATCCAAAGTGACCCATCCACGGGTCACAGTGGATCGTTTCCCATTTTTTTAAAAAGTTATTATAACTTATAAGTTTATGCCGTTTTTGCCAATAATTGCACTTGTTTTTGTAGATTAGGGACATATCTTGTGGTTAATTATCATAGATTAATTATTTAGGCATAAACTTGGGATTTGTGAAGCTTTAAAAAAAAAGTGATCCACTGTTACCCACTCTCCCCTACCTACATGTAAATTATACACGTAAATTCATGAACAAAAGTGATTCTTTAAATTTTTTACTTCTTTTATGGTATGGAACCCTCGGTGCGCGAGTCCGACTCGCACTTGGCCGGTTTTTTAATAATCAAGCATTCCGGTTTTTTAATACTCAGCATTACAACAGTTTCGTTTACCTATAGTTCAAAAAGAGATTATTATAAAGAGATTATTATAGTTCGAGTAAGTATTACGAGATTATGAGTTCAATTTGTAGGTCGGGCAAACTGTTTCAAAACTTTAATAATAAAAATATTTTTAGACTCACGACCACGAGCTTTTAAAGAATATTGAGACAAGTAAGATATCCACCTGAAGCTAAGATGACGCCTGCCTATGTCAGATGGAGTGCGTCCCAGAAGTGCTATTCTACAAAATGTCCATGTCTGAAACAGCTGCCAGACAGCTGCCAAGCCGAAGATTGCATGCAAAATTGTACTCTATTACAACTGACAAATTCATAGATGCAGAGATGTACGCTCGTCGCTGCTTTAAGTATTTTTGCAGAATAGCCTTTGTATTTAAACGATGTCCTGAACAGCGCTCGTCATCCTGAGACATCAGTTCTTTTGCCCAGTCGTTTCGTCGGCTGCAGTGCCTTTCAAACCGAAGCACAGTAGGTACCTAATGCTTCCCAATTGCACCGACTTACGGCAGAATATATCTGACTTAATGCCTCGAAGAGAACTTTGACGGTAAAATCACTAAAACCCATATTAGAGCAGCGTGGCTACTTCTTCATTTTATGGTTCTTTACTCAAAGGGAAAACGGGACCCTGTTAGTAAGACTTCACTGTCCATCCGTCCGTCCGTCTATCACCAGGCTGTATCTTTCGAACCGTGATAGGTAGACACTTGAAAATTTTTCATAATCAACCAATACTAAAAAATAGAATAAAAGATTCCGACTAATTGTGAACCTTCTCCTTTTATGAAGTCGGTTAAAAATTAATAGTTAAGGAGGCTACCATACAACAAACGTGATTTTTTTGGTTGCTTTTGCTCGATATTGATAACGGCAAAAGGTAGAGGCTTTAAATATTCAGTATATTTAGTTAAATACGGTTTAGTTAGTACGGAACCTCAGTGCGCGAGCGCGACTCGCACTTGACCAATTATTCGGAGAAAAGCATTTTCTACAGAGAGACCAAAGTGGGACATTATATAAGTCATGCCTATCTCAATCAAAACAGGTCAGCTTACCTTGCTGAGAATGACTCTCTATTTTTTATATGAGCCAAAAGGGTCTTCAAAGATAGGTAGCCACAGCCCGCAGCTATATACCAATACCTACCTAAAATCCAATCAAGATTATGATTTATTTTATTCCTTTAATACCCACCAAAGATATTAATTTGCTATTAAATATTATAATACGCGTAATACCTGCATAATGGCTGCCAATTCGAAATAATTAATCTTGTTAGCGCTGACACGTTTCACTTTATTATATTCTTAAAACGATTTATATTAACATGGTGCATTAATTTAGACGAAAAAATCCCAAATCCTTTGGCTTGTAGTAAGGGTTATCATCCTTCAAATACAAAAAGTATTTTAAGCAATTAGGTACTAGAATTAACTTCTCTCTTATCACATAAAATGCACTACTCGTAATGTATTCGTGAATTTCAGTTTTTCACAAATCTTGCGGGATGCTTCACCTTAAATTATTCCGGGTTAAAAGTAGCCTATATGGTAATACACATAAATGGTACAGTAGCAAGTAATAATCAGGGCATTCTTTAATGCCACAAGTTCCGTTCCGTGCCACAAGTACTAATGTAAAGAAGAAGTAAAAAATACCAACCCTAGGTTTGGCGCAGGTTAGGCACATATTGCTTTGTAGTGAAGAACATAATTCGATTTTATGTTTATCTTACCCCTAAGTGGATTTATATCTTGACAATAAAACAAGGTATCATATCAAGGACGAAGTGCATTTATAAAATTTGCATTGGGCACTTCCAAAATCATCCGCCGATCGCGACGCTTCGAGCCTTCGAGCCACAATCCTCGTGGGAAAGGATGGGTGCCATTAAATTAATAACTTAATGGTTTTATTTATTAAATTCTTTGACGGATCCATTAGGGTGAATGTCGTGAAGTACCTACAATAATAATTAAAACTAATTTTCTAATGCGGCAATTTGAAAAGGCTCCTTTTGCTGTTCCTATTAATATGTTCTAATAATATTACGAATTAACATGAGCTGACGATGCATCAAACGATTTTGGGTGTTGGAGTACTTTATTTAGAAGGTACACATAGTTAATCTGCATTTAAGAATTAAAGTTTGCAGCGGTCGGTTCCCATCACTATTAAAATACTATATCTGTGAAAAGCAATCGGTAAACCAATACGTATTCGGCTTAGGTAAAGTTTATTATAGATTCGGGATCTCGCAGAACCATAAAACAAGGTGTCGCTTAAATGCCTTTAGTAAATAACATGTACAGAAAATTTCGTTTGTGTAGATTTATAAATTCGGATGTCTTTGCCAAAGTTGAGTTTTGAGACGAGACATTACAAGGCAGTTTTAATTTTATTACAGTTTTGCTTAAAACTACGGTTACAAAAGTTCACCCTGTTTATACACCCTTACTCGTATTGTATAGTAATCGTGTCCTTAGAGTGCTGCTATACAGAGTGATTTTTTGTTTAACAAAGGTTAAATTGAATAAAAACCGTACATCAGATCACTCTCCAAAATAGGAATTAGATAAAAAATCCATTATTGTTTAGGAAATTGCTTAGGATGTGTGGATTTTGGAAGCATAAAAACACATAAATGAGAAATGTAAAGCTGAGTTATCTGTGCACATTAATTTCTCGCAAGCGTCACAACTCAAGGCGTCCCTCCTTGGCGGAATCTTCATGAAACATTATTGAGTTAGTGGTTTTATCTCGGAATGTTTTTGCGGTTTCTATATAACTAAGAAGGTATAATAAAGCGTGTGACGGAATGCGTGTGGGGTCTTCAGGATTGTTTATTGAATTATATTAATGTAAATTGTATATGCTTAAGTGTGTGTTATTTATTGTTTTGATGTCCCAAATTATCAAAGTTAAATCACCTACAGTTCGTCCAGATTAAAAGAAGTTGACCGTCATGGACATATAATATTATGGTAATTTTATATGGTTTTCCTTAGGTTACCTAGTGTTGAAGTTAGTTTGATACTTTCCGTTTTTTTTTTTATATTTTCTAAAGCACTCTACTACGTTTCTGGAAAAAATATTCTACGGCTACGATTGGTTACCAACTTACCGGCAAAGACATAGTAGGCTGAGGTTGAAGTTATAAGTACTCGATGCGATGCTATTGTACTCGTAGCAACTGATGGGGGCTTATTTTATCTCCCACTTCACTCTACATCAAGTGCCAAAGAGTGGATTAAAACATTTTAACCAGGGTACACGCCTTATTGAAGATTTCTTAAAATGTCAGTCAAAGAATACCTACATTAAAGTCCGTAGTGTGTTTTAATCGTCTACCTACACTGCATCATGAATACTAACTAACTCACCGTAAATAATAATAGGTAATAAATAATCTTTTAAATTTTGGTTTCGTCTGCAGATATTGATATACGAGTAATATATGCGGAGGTTCATTTTTGGACACTAAGTATACCATTTTTAGACTTAAAGTTGCCGAACTCTGATATTAAACTAATTTTAACATTAATAGATGAAAAAAGAAGGATTTAAATCGCGATGAAGATTGAGGTGTCTATCACATATTCTCCACAAATACCATCTATTATATGAATTTAACTAATGGGTTTTTCATGTTTAAATCTATGGCTTATTAATTAGTAAACATAATTATAAACGGGTTAAGAATCTCGAGTTTAGTGCTACCATAACTGATAACGGGACAATAACTACTACGTTTTTAACATTAATTAGATAATAATAGTTTGTTTTTACTCTGTTAGTGTGATTAAACTCGACGTCTTTATATTTTTGTTGCATTCCAATTACATTACTAAGTATAAGTACTGACTTAGCCTTAGTATTGGGATTTTCAAGATTTCCCTTTTCTTTCCATTAAGTCCATATTATAAATTGTTTTTCTGTTATCAATGAAATTTTGATTATAAAAGCACAATTTATTTATTGCTTACATCTTTTTCTACTAAAGAAATTTCCCATGTATTTCGGTTCCTTAATTCTGTTTGTGCCATTTCTTTACCTTCAGGTTTTATAGTTACATCTATTAAAGTGTTGTCAAAGGAAAGTTGTTGTAGTTGGAACTTCAAGGCTTGGATGTATGCCATGTTAAGCGAGTGTATACCATTTCCAAAAACTTTATTCCAATAAATATCTACATCAGCGCACTTATCTTATTGTTAGAGTTGTCTCGTACAATTTATATGTTGTACTTCAAGTTTGACCTGGATTCTTGTAAAACACGAGTACCCGTAACTTTGGACCGTTGATTTGCTTCGATTTTATGGGTAATAACATACTTGTTCGAATTATGGTCATTTCACGTTTATTTTAATTGTTCTTGGCATATATTGAGTACTTTAACGATGTCATTACCGTTGGAGCACATAGCACGTCATTTAGTTATTCATTATAACGGATTTCTTTGACTTTTAGTGTCCTGACGAAGTGTCGAGGTGTTTACTTTGGTCCCAAAATTACTTGTACCATGTTTGAAGAGCGGTAAGGGCTACCGTTGAGTAAATACTGAGGATTAGGGTTATTATGTCCCCTCGTTCACAACTTTGACACTCTTAATTTATTCACTTTTATTCTCCTTTACGTTCAAGTGTTAAAATTTTTGAATTAGTAATTAGGTTAAGGAAAAAACTCTTTTTGAATTCAGATAGTTAAGTACTTGATACGATGCGGATTTTAACATAATATGATCTCACGGATTTTACTTAAAAGTGTCTTTATGTTTTCTGCAAGAAAGTATAACCAAAAGATTTTTGAAGAAGAGGAACAACAAATAGAATGACCATTTTTAACGAATGACGGGCGCAGACGGTAGAGGTCCTGCCTTCTCCGTCGGAGGTCGTAGGTTAGACTGCCACGACTGGAAAATGTTAGTGTGATGAGTGTTTAATGTTTTACAGTGTGTTTTTCTATAAATTATTGTCAAAAAAAATCTAAAATTTTTAATGAAGCATATGTTTGAAATTCATCGTTCAATGCGTTTCGATTTGATAAATCACGGGTTTTTATAACAGTTAGTTCACTTTACAGAGTTTATTTTATAATTTATTTCTATTTTATTTTAAACCTAATGTGAAACTCCTAATGGCTTGTTTATGAAGAAGTTTGATTCATTTGAACAAGCATATTTTGCATTTGTTATTTTTGGAATAATACTTGTGTCAAATATCTTTTTTGGTTTATTTTTTTATGTTTGTAATATAGTTTTAGGTGTTATTTTACCAGAATAATTGTGTATCAAGATCAAGGTGGTACATTTATAATGTGCCAAATGTGTTCAATTTCTCACTTCTTCCGTTGAAAAATGTAGGAAGATTTTATCGTAGTTTGAATGGCCACATAATCGTCTGCAAGTTGTTGATATAATAATTAAGATTTTATCATTAATACTTCGGCGTAACACCCCATACATCATGTTTTTTTTGTAAATGATATTAAAAAAGTTAAATTGAGTCACGACCAGGCGACATATTCTTTAACACGTTCACTGCGGCACTATTTTTGATGGCCTTTCAGCCAGTGCGAATGAGGTCTTTTCGAGGCAAAGTTGAACTTCTTTACAGTGCGTTTGAGAGCTTTTTAGCCTCACAAAATATTGGTTTTGAAAACACTCTAAATATAGCTCAAAATTGAAAATAATTGCTTGAAACTTTACCATTATAAACTTAAATAGTTATTCAAGTTGAATCTGGCTTCGCCCGCAGTTGTGACATTTCGGTATTTAATAAATGAAAAAAATATTTTTGTCATCGGTTCTGCCTCACATCGCACTAAAAAGAAGTTCGATTTGTGTCTCTACTAGTGATGTACATAAAATAAATAGATATGCAGGTGCGACGAGTATAAATTTTATTTTATTAAAAGATAATTAAAATCAATAATCAAATTAATAATAATTTGCATTGAAGCAAGGCAAACGGTATGATTTATCACAATGCACACAGAAAGAAACAATTTTGCAGCTTGAATGCTGTTTAGGCTGAGCCTTAATTTATCGTAGAAACCTACTCAGCCGACAGCGCTTGCGTAGACTGCCTTTTGAAGCACATGTTTAGCACATATTATGCCCCTAACAAATCCTGAAATGAAACACTTAAATTAGGATTCTTAAGTGCCAAAACTACCACACATACATGTAAGACATTGAGGATCTCCAAAAACAAACAACAAATTGTTTCTCTGAAAGTACAAAGTTTTGTTTTATTAACAAGTCTTTACAAAAGTTATTATCAAGTTACGACAATTACACTTCTATCTCACCTGAAAGTACAAAGAAACGACATTTAAAGTTCACTAAATATCGAGTCCTCAATCACATTCTTTCTATTAGTTTTTATAACAATAAAATGCACAAAACAATCTGCGCGTCCCACGCCATTTTAAATCATAGACACAGATCAATATCATAGCCGACAGACAGCTGATACGCGAAGCGCGGCAAATTCAAATGAATGAAATGTCACTCATTTCATTACATACATACCATTTACAGTTTTAAAGTATGTGTTGTGTTGTTTTTTGTGTGAATGTTTACCTTTTTCACAGAAGTATTTTTGGTTGGAGCAACCTTCTGTAACCCTTTTCTATTTTTAACTGCTTTAACTCTTCTGTTTCACTTGACGAATCTGAATCACATAATATGAGCCTTATTCTGCTTCGTTTATGGTTTGAAGGATCCATATTACACCAAAACAACTAATTGCAGTAACAGTGAAAATCGAGCGAGTCGCGTGCACGATAAGCGTGCTTTCCTATCAAAACTTTTCCCATCACTACGCGGCGCCCGCGGCGCCCGCGCTTCACTCCGTGCGTCTATGAGGCCTACAACTTTTGAGACAGATTAGACCTCACTTCGCACAGTAGCGTAATAATTTCTATTCAGTGCGTATGAGTGCTCTTCGACCTCATATCTTATTAACTTCGCCACAGGGCTTGACTTCGCAATAGAAACAATTTTATGTATTTGTCTCTGTCATACTCAAAGAAATGTTAAAATAGTCCCCTCCCGCACAGAGTGAAAGAACGCGATTTTGACTGCCGCACCAGCGAGAAGTCACGCTTGTGACTTTTAGACCTCATAATGCAGTGAACGTGTTAACTTGGCGGATATGTCGCCGATTTCGTACCTACCCAACTCCTCACCAAAGGTCCATACCAACCCAACGATTTTACGAGCAATATAATAGACTAGCTGTGTCTAGTGTGTTGGTCTTTGTGATTTATTTGAAGTTAGATCAATTAATCATATATTTGGGCATATTAAACTGGAAGTCCTCATTGCAAGTCGATCCGATACAATAGTCTTTTACCATGGGCCTCATAGAAAGGCTCAGAGTCACTCAGAGAGAGAGAGAGAGCTACGCTCGGAGTATCTCTGCGTGATCAAATCAGAAATGAGGGATAAGGTGGCAGTAGGCGGGGCACATAGCTCGTAGAACCAACGGACGTTGGGTACCCAAAGTGGTATGGTGATCACGCACGGGAAAGCGCATTGAGGCAGACCTCCAACCAGGTGGACTGAAAATTTAAGAAGGTCGCGGAAAGTCGCTGGATACAAGTAGCGTTGAACCGTGTCAGTTGGAAATTGTAGCAGGACTCAGGAGGCCTTTCTCATGTAGTGGACGTCTGTTGGCTGAAACGATTGTAAGTCTAAGCTTCGTCTTCCAGTGCTGGCAGTTACTCAATTCTAGCAGTTACAACTCTGGCAGCTGAAGCAGGAAATAGGAAACACAAGTATTATTATCCGTCCGCTATAACTGAATGACACTTTAGTGCACGGAGTATGAGATTTTTATATGTTGGGGGTTTTCAGTTGGTATGCTATAAAAATACCGAGAGGAAAATCCCAATTTTTCTGATTTATTACGCGCAATTATTTCGCTTTTGACCCATTTTTATGGTTCCACAAGTATTCTCATATCGCTGGGTTCGCGGAACAATGCCATATTTTTGAATGACGACCGCGAAAAACATCGTGTTTTATAATAATACTAGCTGTTGCCCGCGGCTCCGCCCGCGTGAATTACGATTTTTTTTACATAATATACCTTCCTACTGGAATTCCTTCATTTTTCGCGGGATTCTGGTGTGATGTTGTACAGAAACCTGTTCTTTCTTTGCACGGGTTATCTTGTGGTGATTTTGAAAACTCCTTTTTCTTAATAATAATATATTGTTTCATTAATACGTAGTTGAAAGATCAAAAGGACGATTTTAACTGTCGATATTTCGACCCAGTGGCACAGGTCGTGGTCACTACGTGACCACGACTTGTACCAATGTATCGAAATATCGACAGTTAAAATCGTCCTTTTCATTGTGATTTTTATTCTGAAACCACGAAATATGTCAAAAATTATTAAACCATGTGAAAAGTTGTACTGGTGGTAGAACTCTTCTTTCAGAGTTCGGCCGGGTAGGTACCACTGGGATAAATTACTCTACTAACAATATTCCCCAGCCCATCATAATATTATAAGAGTCTTTTAAAAATCTTTGCTTCATCTCAATACAATCCAAAACATTAGAATGGGCAATGGCTATATATTTCCTTACGTATAAAAAGACCATAGATGACAGTCAGTCGGTTAGGATCGATAAGACCTAAGAGTTAAAAATATTTGTGAACTATTATCTTACCCTTTCCATATTGCGGATGATAAAGTTTAAATCTGTTCATGCCTTAACAGTGCCATCTTAATATAAAGTCAGCAAACAGTAAATAACATGACAGTTAATTTTTATTTAAAAAAATTCGGTAGTACCTATCTCAGAGTTTTACATTCAAGTTCCACATAAATTGTAGAGATGGCGCTATACGGTATAACGTAGCGATAACGCCAGTTACATGATTTTTGTTCACCCTAAAAGTAAAAAAATTTAAACCATACAAAATCTCCTGCTAAGCCTATTTATTTACGGCTGTAAGGGTACTCCAGTCTTACTTGAGCCCTACGTCCTAGCCCTAGGTTCTTTGTGCATTCCGAGTTTCCAGTCACCTACCTACTTGAACTTAAAGGTTCTGATGTCTGTAATTTCTGAACTACAAAAGTGATGATGATAAGATTTGTATGGAATAATCTTTAAAGAACCTCCTTTCTAACAAAAAAAGAATGAATGGAATCGGACAACGCGTTAATGAATTATAACTAAAAAACGTTTGGACTTTGATGCCGTCTTCCACGGAAACCATGATGAATTTCGGGACAAAAAGTATCCTATGTCCTACCTCGGGGTATGAACTATAATCATGTCAAGTTTCATTTAAATCCATTCAGCGGATTAGCCGTGATGCCCGGTCGTGAAACAGACAGACAGACAGACAGACAGACAGACAGACAGACAGACAGACAAAAATTAAACAAATTACAGTTTTGGCTTCAGTATCGACTAAATAGTGTCCTCCAACAAAAATTTTAAAAATATCTTCAATGTACAGAATTCGACCCTTTACAGTTTTATTATAAGTATAGATGGCATTTTTATAACAGGTTTCACGTATCAAATGGAAGTTATTGACCCCACGGATGATTCAGTTGGCTTGTTTACTCTATCTTCTACATTACTTAGTATAGTAAAATGCGTTTGATTGATGTACGTTCAGATTGCCTTATACTAAAAGATCGTACGGTATAGGAAAAACCTTAATGTAAATTAAAATGTAGTAACCCACCTTCTTGGACATATTACTCCAATTTTGTCGCAATTATAAATGACAAGTTATGATAAAATTTTATCGCAATTAGATGCCAATAAATTATGATTAATTAGCATCTCAATGATACTTAATCCTTTTTTATGAAAAATATTATAATATACGTGTCTAACGGTACAACCCGGTAGGTATTTATAAAATAGTCCCGTTTATGTGTTGTAAGTTTTCTGACTGTGATATTATTATTATATGTTGTTAAACAGTAAACACCTGCTGCGTTAATGTGTGTGTAAGTTGCTCTGATGCATTTATAGATGTATTTAGTAGCTTTTTCTAATTGATTACAGTAGTCATCTATAAAATTAATTAATTATATTATGGACTAGCTGTTGCCCGCGGCTCCGCCCGCGTGAATTACGATGTTTTTACATAATATACCTTCCTACTGGAATTCCTTGATTTTTCGCGGGATTCTGGTGTGATGTTGTACAGAAACCTGTTCTTACTTTGCACGGGTTATCTTGTGGTGATTTTGAAAACTTAATAATAATACAAAGTTTCATTAATACGTAGTTGAAAGATCAAAAGGACGATTTTAACTGTCGATATTTCGACCCAGTGGCACAGGTCGTGGTCACTACGTGACCACGACTTGTACCAATGTATCGAAATATCGACAGTTAAAATCGTCCTTTTCATTGTGATTTTTATTCTGAAACCACGAAATATGTCAAAAATTATTAAACCATGTGAAAAGTTGTACTGGTGGTAGAACTCTTCTTTCAGAGTTCGGCCGGGTAGATACCACTGGGATAAATTACTCTACTAACAATATTCCCCAGCCCAACATAATATAAAAGTCTTTTAAAAATCTTTGCTTCATCTCAATACAATCCAAAACATCAGAATGGACATTGGCTATATATTTCTTTACGTATAAAAAGACCTTAGATGACAGTCAGTCGGTTAGGATCGATAAGACCTAAGAGTTAAAAATATTTGTGATCCATTATCTTACCCTTTCCATATTGCGGATGATAAAGTTTAAATCTGTTCATGTGTTAACAGTGCCATCTTAACATAAAGTCAGGAAACAGTAAATAACATGACAGTTAATTTTTATTTAAAAAAATTCGGTAGTACCTATCTCAGAGTTTTACATTCAAGTTCCACATAAATTGTAGAGATGGCGCTATACGGTATAACGTAGCGATAACGCCAGTTACATGATTTTTGTTCACCCTAAAAGTGAAAAATTTTAAACCATACAAAATCTCCTGCTAAGCCTAATTATTTACGGCTGTAAGGGTACTCCAGTCTTACTTGAGCCCTACGTCCTAGCCCTAGGTTCTTTGTGCATTCCGAGTTTCAAGTCACCTATCTACTTGAACTTAAAGGTTCTGATGTCTGTAATTTCTGAACTACAAAAGTGATGATGATAAGATTTGTATGGAATAATCTTTAAAGAACCTCCTTTCTAACAAAAAAAGAATGAATGGAATCGGACAACGCGTTAATGAATTATAACTAAAAAACGTTTGGACTTTGATGCCGTCTTCCAGGGAAACCATGATGAATTTCGGGACAAAAAGTATCCTATGTCCTACCTCGGAGTATGAACTATAATCATGTCAAGTTTCATTTAAATCCATCCAGCGGATTAGCCGTGATGCCCGGTCGTGAAACAGACAGACAGACAGACAGACAGACAGACAGACAGACAGACAGACAGACAGACAGACAGACAAAAATGAAACAAATTACAGTTTTGGCTTCAGTATCGACTAAATAGTGTCCTCCAACAAAAATTTTCAAAATATCTTTAATGTACAGAATTCGACCCTTTACAGTTTTATTATAAGTATATAGATTGATAAATTTTTATTTTAAACGATTTAATTAGAAACTTTTGCTAGCGGCAAAGTACGTACGTGTGTAGCTAACCAATTTACGAGGCACTATACAGGATCTCTTTCAAAACATTTTCAAAATATGTTTTCAAAAGATAGAATTTTCACATATTCAAAAGATGCAATGTAGTCCATCAATTTTGTTCACATTACTTACTTACTTTGCTTACAATATAATTATGTATTTTATATTCACTTTCTGCACTCCCTTTTCATATACTATAATAACTTCTTACCATATATCATTCAACGATGAGGTCACTAACATTTATACGTAGGTATACGAACGTCATAAAGGTTAATTTTTTATTAGGTACTGGACAAGAGGACCTACAAAAAGAAAGAATACTGTTACAAAAATGCCAAATATTTATTACCTTGACTTTCCAAATCCATGAACCAAGGTCGTGCTGAGTTTAATGAACTTGATGCTAATTTTGCTCAGTTAATTTATTTTAGTTATTATTATTATTATAATAATATTATTGGTTTTTATGGCATTAGTTAGGTATACTTTTTAAACATAGTCTGTCTGGTTAAAGACATAGATAGGTTATAATCAATACATATAATAAATCTGTAGAGGTCGAATTTCTGTACAAATAAAAAAAATGCTAAAAACGGAGTCAGGGGGATGTAAGAAGTGAAATAGAACTAATTTAAATTTTTTTCAAATTTTTTGTTTCTCTGTTTGTCTGTTTATCTGTTTGTCTGTTTGTCTGTTTGTCTGTCTGTTTGTACGGGCTAATCTTTGGAACGGCTGGACCGATTCCAATGAAATTTTGTGTGGTGGTAGCTTATGTCCCTGGTCAACATATAGGATACTTTTCATCCCGGTTAAATAAAGAGTTCCCGTGGGAAAGTTAAAAAACTGCAATTAATTTAACAGCTTTGTAAACAACAACTAATGAACTTAATTTAGTAAAATTGGTTATGCTGATACCTTATGTTGCCTCTTTAACAAAATATATATATAGTAAAACTTATTAATTCGATTATTAGGAACTCGATTGGGTTCCCGCGGGAAAGAAAACATTACAAAAACAGGAAAAGCAGGCGTCTTTCAAGTAACGGATTTAAATGAATGATCCTACTTTATATATATGCCCGGTCAACATTTAAGATACTTTTCATCCTGAAAAATTTGAGAGCACCCGTGGAATGTTTAAAAAAACCTATAGCTACTTATCTACATAGCTCAATCAAAACGGGGTTGAAATATCGACAGTTTAAATCGTCCTTTTGATCGTGCAACTAGGTATAACTATACAAGATAACCCGTACGTAGCAGGAACGGGTTGCTACGTACACAGCAGCGCATCAGAATGCTTAATTACAATATCTGGGCGTTGGCATCATCTCAGAATAAGATAAGTTTGGTTAGTATAGATATTACAATCCACGATGACACGCCCCACTCTGTCTGTCCATGCGAATTGAGTAACATAAGCGATTTCGACAGAGTGTATAAGTAGAGGAAGACCAAAGAAGATATAGGTAAATTCTGTGAAAGAAGATAGCACGTTGACAGGAGAGATTGGAAGAAGACTCCTTTACGGGTCCATCGAACCCAGGGACCACTCTATCATCTTGGGAAAAATTAAGAAATTCCACGGGAAACATTTTTGTAAAAAAAACGAACTGCACGCGGGCGGAGCCGCGGGCAACAGCTAGTTCTAAATAAGAACTAGCTAGCCTGCATCTGTGGAATTTATATTTTACTCAAAAATACATAATATATTTTTAAAGCAATCTGCATTTTGTCTAAACATAATTTTCTAAACTTTTATGTAATCTTTAAAAAACTTGAAAATATGTCGTGTCTCTATGGTGCCAATTCTGCTGTACAAAATCTCTAAACTAATTGGCAATATTTTTAGATGCTCCTCATGGTAAAGGATTGCATTATTATAAGACGCGTTAAAATAGCTTTCTTTAGAATTTTGACAGGTGGCGCTTTACTGTACCTACTGTTTGCTTGTACGAAAAAGTTTTACGTAAATCTTAAAAAACTTAGCGTTTTTTTGGGTGAACCGACACCACCGACAAGAAACCTCAGGATTTTTGGGTGAAAATTAAACGTTCGTGGAACGGTTTTTCTGTTTTTTTCGCCTGAAATGGTGCCTGTCACACCCAACAACGTATTCTTAAGAGCGAGGAGTACAAAATAAATGTTAAAAGCCTTGAACCTTTATTATGGCTAGACCGTTGAATGTAGATGACTACAGGGAAATAATACTGATGAATTACACTTCGGTACTCATATGTATACTTTGTACCTACTGCATTACTACTTTTTATATTTTTTGCGGATGAGTATCGGAGCCTTTTATAACGAATGCAGACAGTTTGACAGATATACCACCTTCTTCAACTCTCTGATAAATACCTAAAAAAATAAACAACTTCTTACTTAATTGGTGTACCTACCTACGCTGTAAATCATTACTTACACCTTTGTGACACAATTTGAAACCAAGCAATTCTTTAAACTTCAAGTTAAATTTTCAGTAGGCAATAATCAGACGGTTTTTAGGGTTCCGTAGCCAAATGGCAAAAAAACGGAACCCTTATAGATTCGTCATGTCTGTCTGTCTGTCTGTCTGTCCGTCTGTATGTCACAGCCACTTTTTTCCGAATCTATAAGGACTACACTGTTGAAACTTGGTAAGTAGATGTATTCTGTGAACCGCATTAATATTTTCACAAAAAACTAGAAAAAAAACAATAAATTTTTGGGGTTCCCCATACTTAGAACTGAAACTCAAAAATTTTTTTTTCATCAAACCTGTAAGTATGGGGTATCTATGGATAAATCTTCAAAAATTTTATTGAGATTTCTAATATCATTTTCTTCTAAACTGAATAGTTTGCGCAAGATACACTTCCAAAGTGGTAAAATGTGTGACCCCCCCCTCTAATTTCTAAAATAAGAGAATGATAAAACTGAAAAAAATACATGATGTACATTACCATGCAAACTTCCACCGAAAATTGGTTTGAACGATATCTAGTAAATAGTTTTTTCTTTAGGATTCATTTAAGCTATTTTCCCATACAAAAGTATTTTTTTTTTCATTGCTCCAGCTATTCCGAAAAACTAAAAGTCGAAGAAATCTGAAATTTGGTACCTAGATCTATATAAGGTCATGAAGGTGCACTAAGAACGGGATTTCCGGAATTCTCATTTTAAAGGGTAAAAATCATACATTTAAGGGATTTTCCCATACAAGATAAAAATTTTCTTCGTTGTTCCAGCTACTCCGGAAGAACTACGTACGTACGTACGGAGTCGTAGAGATCTGAAATTTGGTACCAAGGTTGATATTAGGTCATGAAGGTGCACTAAGAACGGGATTTCCGAAATTCACATTTAAAAGGGTAAAAATCATACATTTAAAAGATTTTCCCATACAAAAGTTAAATTTTCTTCGTTGTTCCAGCTACTCCGGAAGAACTAAAAGTCGTAGAGATCTGAAATTTGGTACCTAGGTTGATATTACGTCATGAAGGTGCACTAAGAACGGGATTTCCGAAATTCACAAAAAAATTCAAATAAAAATCATACATTTAAGGTATTTGCCCACTAACTACAAGAACTTTTATATGTTACTTGCTACTACGGAACCCTTCATGGACGAGTCCGACTTGCACTTGGTGCTTTTATTTAACCACCGACAGTAGACAAATACGCTACGCTGTAGTTCGCTGAACAGCCACCTATAGAATTTTGACAGATGGTGCTACTGTTAGCTTTTATGAAAAAGATTTACGTAAATCGTTCGGATGCCCATATCCTGAGGTTTCTTATCGGTGCCACCGACGTAAAAAGAGGGGTGTTATAAGTTTGAAGTTGATATCTTGTCTTGTCTGTGTCTGTGTGTATGTCTGTGGCATCGTAGCTCTCAAATGTATGGACCGATTCCGTTGTGCTTTTTTTATTGAAAACTAGTTTTCTTTATCGATCCAGCAGTGTAAGAGCATCAGCTTTTTTCCGAAATGAAGTAAGGCATTTTTGGCGTATAATTACTCTTTAAAGTGCAAAAATCATGTAAAATTGTTAAAGACAGGCGTAGGGGTTTTTTCAAATCATTTCGTGTCAGTTCAATTTCGTGTATTTTAATTATTATGTGCTCTAACATAATGAATCGGTTCCCATCTACTTGGCTTTGATTTAGACCACCATACATTTAGATCTTCTTTATGAAATTACTAGCAGATACCCGCGGCTTCGCACGCGTAAATTTTAGTTTTAACTATTCTACGGGAACCATCCATTTTCCGGAATAAAAAGTACCCTTTGTGTTAATTTACATGAAATCTATCTTCATTTCAACTTTAAACCAAAAATTTTCAGTAGTCGTGCGTGAAGGAATAAATTTTCTCCCAGCATGAATATCTGTTTTTCCGTATTATCACGAAAACAATGGATTTTCCCGAGAAAAAAGTAGTTGATTCTAGGATATAATCTATCTCCATTCCAAATTTCAGCCCAATCGGTTCAGAAGTGACGGCACGATGGAGTATTTCTCCCGCATGAATATCTGCTATTTAACTATAATTTTCTTAGAAACCATGGATTTTCCCGAGATAAAAATATGCCTATGTATTAGTCTAGGATAAAACCTATCCCCTTTTTGAATTTCAGACATATCAGTTCAGTAATTACAGCTTGAAGTAGTATTTTTCCCGCGTGCATATCTGTTTTTAAGTTTCCCCGCGGAAACCATGGATTTTTTTGGGATAAAAAGTAGCCTTTGCATTAATCCAGGATAAAATCTAACTTCATTCCGCATTTCAGCCACATCAGTTTAGTAAGTAACGCGTGAAGGAATATTTTTCCCGCGTAGATATCTGTTTTTCACTTCTATCATAGAAATCATGAATTTTTCCGAGATGAAAAGTAGCCCTAGCCTACGTATTCAGTCCAGGATAAAATTTATCTTTTTCCGAATTTCAGTCATATTAGTTCAGTAATTACAGCGTGAAGTAAGTAGTATTTTTACCGCGTGAATATCAGTTTTTCAGTTTTCCCGCGGACATCATAGATTTTTCCGGGATGAAAAGTAGCTTTTGTATTAATCCAGGATATAATCTATCTCGATTCTAAACTTCAGCCAAATCAGTTCAGTAATTACGGCATGAAGGAATATTTTTCACGCGTGGATTTCTGTTTTTCACTATTATCATAGAAACCACGGAATTTTCCGAGATGAAAAGTAGGCTTTGTAATAATCCGGGATAAAATCTATCTCTTTTCCGATTTTCAGTCATATTAATTCAGTATTCAGTAGTAATTACAGTGTAAAGTAGTATTTCTCGCGTGTGAACATCAATGTTTCAGGTTTCCCGCGAAAACCACGGATTTTTCCGGGATAAAAAGTAGCCTTTATATAATCCAGGATACAATCTATCTTTATTCATAATTTCAGCCATATCAGTACAGTAATTACGGCGGGAAGTAGTATTTTTCCCGCGTGAATATCTGTTTTTCCCTTCTCCTGCAAAACACATGGATTTTTCCGGGATGAAAAGTACCCTATTTTTTAATCCAGGATATGATCTATCTCCATTCCAAATTTCATCCAAATCGGTTGTGTACTTGCGGCGTGAGATTTTTTTTCCGCGTGAATTTCGGTTTTTAACTTATCCCACGGGAACCTTGAATTTTTTCGGGATGAAAAGTAGCCTATGTGGTAATGCAAGATTTAATATACCTCCATTCCAAATTTTAGCCAAATCGATATAGTAGTTGCGGCGTGAAAGAGTATTTTAACTTGCTAAAATCCAAACTTCGGACCCCCGTTTCATCCCCTTAGAGGGTGAATTTTGAAAAATCCTTTCTTAGTGCTCCCCTAGACCTCACAAGGTACCTGTGTGCCAAATTTGGAGTCTCTAGACCCAGCGGTTTGGGCTGTGCGTTGATATGTCAGTGAGTCAGTCAGTCAGTCAGTCAGTTTCTTCTTTTATATATAGATGTCATTGTTATAAGATAACATGTAATTTGTAAGATATACAAAAATAAACATTATAAATCCCAAGCACGTATTTCTTGATATATTTCAATCGGTATTTTTCAAAGGTCTAAAAGTGACGACGTAAGCTTCTTTTATGGTTGGTTAGGTACATTTAGCATCTGATAACGTAAAAACCTTGATGGTTGTGGCAATTTCTTATTTTCGGTAGAAACCTTATTCACGTAGTAAGTAATAAAGTATGTGGTAAAAACAAGTCTTGGGCATCTGCTACATAAATTGTTTTAATTTCAAGATCACGCTACAGTGTGTGTAACCTTTAGCCTCGACTTCTCTATGATCTTTATAAAAGCCTGTCTATCGCTCATTCAAAGCTATATAGAACGGAAAAAAAATATGAATGAAAATGATAATGGCCTTCGAAAAGTCACGTGGTCAAGTTGTCGATCAGAAAATATGCCAATCCCAGTACATTTTTTATTTCGTTCCAATAAGATATGAATACGGCTAATGGCGGTTCTCAATATTCTATCTATCCATGGTTTGCCTTAATAGAGATAGAAATTTGACATGTATGAAGCTTAATTAGGCATGTCACATTGATATCTTTAGTAGGGCAAAATATAGAAGATATGAGTATAATATTATGTTTGGTGAATGGATGGAGTTGAGATAGATCGAGGTTTTGGATTCTGGAATACTTTTTTTTTTACTGAGACAACTGACATTCAAACCAGTGCGGTAACGAATGCGGCTTCTATACGTATAAGAGAGGTCGTTAGCATCCTCGTAGATAAGTAACAATGATCAAGCAATCGGACAACTTCACGCTACTTACGATAATTGATTTCCTCCATACATTTACAGCCAACTATTGATAGAAATAGAGAAAGAAAGAAAGAAAGAAAAATATATTTATTTCCAAACATTATGCCACACATAAAACAATGTACACACTTATGTACTAAAACGATGTCTGAAGCTTCCATCACCTGGGCAACAAATAAATACTAGACTGTTGCCCAAGTGACGGAAGCACCGGACACCTCCTGTTATGTGTGGTACCACAGACCAGGGAATTACTTTATATTGACTAATGTGGTACAACCCAGAAATGGGCCCCAACTCAGCATAGTGCTGCGCGCCCCATGTACGCATGTTGATAGCCGAATGTCAGCGACTGTCCATAGATGGCGCTGGATGAAGATGTATGGAGGAATTCGATTCGTTTGTGCGATGCGAGTTGACTCGAAATTCGTAAAAAAACCTGTACTAACGCCTCAGATTCGCGGTCACTGTCGGATTATAGGCATCGTTCAGTTATAATAAGCTGTGATAGCTTCGATTGGCGTGTGATGTCCACGTTATGGTATGTGGTTGTTCAATGATTCTCATAAATACTCGATTTGGGGTTCCTTGACAGTAAAGGCCTGAACTTACGGAGTCCTTGATACAATTATTATTATTTTTTAAATTTTGGGAAAGGCATTGTTGGTTGGTATCTCTTAAGATTTTCCATCGTGGTTGAATTTTATGCTTACCTACGTTTCTAGGCTTGCTAAAAAGATGGGCAAAAGGGAGTAGGTACGTAGACGACTTTGAAAATAATTTCGTAATCTATTATTGTTTTAAAGTGAAACTTTTATTACATCGTCTCAAACTGTGCATTGCATGTCTGTGTGTTGCATGTCGCGTGTCGGTCGGCCACAGAGAAGGGATAAAATGAAAGGCGCTCGTCAGAGCAGCCTAGGCCACAACAGTTTCACTTTTACAGTGGTTTCATAAAACCACTCAATCCTTTTTTCTTTATTTCGTACCAATAATAACTAGTAGAGCAACAGGTGTACCAATTACAATTACACATAACACAAGTTAATGTAACCCCTCCTAATGTTATTATTTCTTACGTAGGTATTGTACAATATACAATGATGTTCGCTTTAATAAATGTAGGCGTTGTCCGAGACCCGTGACACCTGTCCTTTTAGGTTTTTGCAACAGACGCGTAGGAGTCACATCCAATTATTCCAGTTAGACATCTTAAACATCGTAAAAAATAAAAAGAGCTGAATAATTATAAATAACACCAGTAGTAAAATAAACTAGTAGCGGTAGCATGCAGGTATATAGCGCGAAATATTCCGGTTCCCATCGATGCCTTTACTCTTGTAGCGTGGCGACCTGATGACTGATAATAACGAACGGATTTAAAATGGGTTAAACCGCTATATAATATTAACAAGGTTTCCATAAATATATTTTGTTGAGAAAAAATCGAAATAAACGGGACCGCATAGAAATGAAATTGTGAACTCTGTAAAACCAACTAAGTGGATACAGTAGGCTGTAATCAGAGGAGCGCGATAGAGAGAGTATTAGGACAGATCTTTACAATAATATGGTATTAGTGTGGTATATTTTAGCGGTGTTATGTGCAAGTTTAGAGGTATTTTCCTGGAGTAAAGCTGAACTTATTCACTGCAAAAAAACCCAATCGCTTTATTTGTATGGACATAAATGGGCGTCTTTTGACGACCAATATGAGTGACAGCGAAGATCACTGGGGTCAAACTAAACATTTTAACAAACAACAAAGTGAATTTGGGGATCGAGATTCAATGCCCAAATCCATTTTAATAACGCTAATATTTACTTAGTCATAAGGCTACAGTCACATTTTTCCAATAACAATATATTTACTAACTTCAAAGGGGTAAGTAACTCAAATAGCTGCGGCTGGTCAATACAATTTAACATAGGTTTCTTGTAACATTACTCTTTAAGACCTATCAACTCTTCGCTTTTCGATGACGACTTTGGTGGGATCTTCTCTGAGGATCTTTTCGTCATCAACAATCAAGTGATATTTCTTATGGTCCGTTAGAACCACTTCTCCTTGCAAATAATTGAGCTGTCTGAGTAGCCTTAATTTTCAATGGTGTTATGTAGTTTGAAAAATTGTAGATCTGAAATTAATTTCGAATAATTCTCATTCACGCGACTGGGTATTCAGTCGGTTTTCAAATAAATCATTTAAACAATAGGCTTGACACTGCATGATTTAGAGCTATGCACAATTCATGCAATCGTGACGTGGTGGTTTTGTCGTAGGTATCGATCATTCGCGGTTATTGTCTGGTGTCACAATAAAATGCGAAACGTAGGTCTAGCATGACCCGCTTTATCGCGGGTATCATACTCGAAAACATCTCAAATTTATTATTAAATTTTTTATTATTATTTCTTTTTTTTTCAAAAATTCTTTCGGCTAGTTCAGCTTCCTAGTATTATAAACGCGAAAGTATGTAAGTATGGATGGAAAGATGGATGGGTGGATCTTTGTTTAGTCTTTTACGGCGTAGCTACTGAACCGATTTGGCTGAAATTTAGAACATAGATAGCTTATAACCCAGATTAACACATAGGTTACTTTTATCCTGGAAAAATCCATCGTTTCTACGGGATTCGTGAAAAACCGAAATTCTCGCGGGCGACGCCACAGGCAACAGTTATACACATTATAAACAAGAAAAACTAGATCATAGAGGAAATTCAAGACATAGATTTTGTGGTATGCAGCAGAATGCAGTGCGATACAGTTTTATAGAGGCAACTGTATTTATTGTGTTCCTCCCAGTGATATATTAAAATATGGTTCCTCTCATTCATATCACGAGTTATATTTTGGCTAAGTACTGGGAGTACTGAGTACACGTATAGCTTTCACAGTCTTCCTTTATGTTTGTTTTTGGAAAATCAACGACAGTATTCCGTTTAAATGTGCACTTCACCGCCATTATTGACAATTGTTTTGGTTATGTATTTTCATACCGCTTATGTCGTGCTCGTTTTCATTTATCAGCGACATTGAGGCATTTTTATGCTCGTTATGTATACGTTTGTATAAAATGTAGGGACATGTGATAGGTTCCGTTTTACATAAATATTTTCATTTATTTATTTATTTATTGTAAATAGCTTACATGATTACAATGTTACAGTAATTGTATTATCATGTGGCCCTGTCAAAGCTTTGCTAACAATACCTATACATAATTTAAATATATATCTTTAGGTATGTATATTTTGTGAAGGTAAATATTATATAATATCTACCTACACTTTAAAAGATGATGTATTTATTAGAATTTTATGTCTCCATTTATAAGATAATAATATTCATTGGGTGATAATTGGCTATATTGCCTATAGTGTAGAGTTTCATGAATAATAATGTTAATAAAATTGAGGTGTTCGTCATGATATTCATCGATTACCAATAAGATGTGGTAAGATACTCAATAGGTACCTGTAGACATTGTTCTTTTTTTAAATGGGTGACTTTTTAAAAGTAATTTTCACGAAAAAATAAGCATTTTGATTTATTTTCTTTCTTTCTAATAGTTCGTTGTATGCTAGTCAACAGGAAAAAGTTCAAGTACCCAGGTACTGTGAACTGTCTAGCTTTTTACGTTATCTTATATTGTTTGAATATGGTTGAACAAACTTGCAGGTTTTTTCTAGATTTAGATTTATTTATTATTTCGAGTAGGTATACGCATAAGAATGGTGAGGCGAAGCACCGGATTCTCGCGGATTTTGGAGGCCATAAATTGAAACAGGATACCACTAAAAATACCCATTATTCATATCCCAGACCCAAAAAAATCTCATAAATTCTTATGACTGTTAGGTGTGGAGTAAATACTGTTATGTGCTGATATCATTTTGGGTATTACACCCACTTTAGTTGTAAATCTAATTTAGTTATATGCAGACTGCTGCAAAAATAAACGCAAAGAAGACGCTGTGTACGGTGGATCTAAATACTTTATTTTGAAGTAGGTAACTGCATCGAATCGTATGCAACGAATGTAACACTTGTTTCTATCGATAAGTTTTTGAAGTGTATGATTTTGTTGAAAATATTTATATTTTAAGATATGAAAATCACGTATCGCTTACGACTTTAGACTTTTATGTACTTTGCGGCTATCTACGATCAACTGATAAAGCAAGTTTACATCAGATTATAAATAATAAGCTTAGCACAGAATATTTGGTTACACTTGGTGACATTGAATTATCATATAAGTAAATATTTTCATCCACAGTTTGATATGTTTTGTACTAAATTAATACTTAGTCAATTTTGATGTAGTAAGCGCGGGAAGATTAACCCATAAAAACTCATAATTTCCGCTACAAAACCTGAATTAGATTTCTAATTTATTATTGTGAAATGACATTTTGTTATTGGCAATAAATAGTGTATGGTTATTAATTTATTAATAAATAATATATTGATCCTTAGTTCCATTTGTATATTCTTATTTCAATCTAGAGCTTGAATTCGTTGTAACTATAGCTTTTTGTATAGCTTTTTTGAATTTTTATAAATCTTACTAGCTTTTGCCCGCGGCTTCGCCCGCGTGAATTTCGGGGTTTTACAAATCCTGTGGGAGTCCTGGATTTTCTGGGAAAAAACAGCATATGTGTTAACCTAACTTCAGAAACACGATTGGATAAAAATTTCTCGCCAAAAAGTTCTCCCAAAAATTGCTCCAAAATCTCCATTTTTCTAATTTCCATCGAAAACTACGATGGATATAATTGTAATTTTTGTTTTAATTTATCGGTAAATATAATTCCCAAAAACGCTCAGAACGACATTTAAATAACTGGCTTAGTTTTTGAAGTAATTAGGTAAAACGTTTTTCTGTTATATTCTTCCGCCTACTAACCTTACCTTTTATTTTTTTTTTTTATCGTGGGGAATCCTCATGGATACCCAGTCGCCCGGGGGAGCGGCTGGGTTATGCCGGACTCTTACCGGCTAAACCCCACGGTGTTTCCTCCTCGCACCGTATGACGGGAACACGGGAACGCTTGCGCAAACATCCGCGAACCCGCCGGTGCCCGGAGCTCCCCTCCAACAGCAAGGCCGGCCAGAAACACCTAAGCCGGCCTTACCTCCTCGGCGCCCATCCGTAAGGCGACGGACCCCCCCGGGACCGCCACCCAGGGGCCGTGGGCACGGGTAAGCCGATACCTGCGAAGCTTGCTCCTGCACTTCGCAGGCATCGACCTCCCATACCCCACGGCGGATCTGATCTTTGGCTCCGCCGCAAACCACCAAACGGCCGCAGAGGACAGGGAGAACGGCAACGACACACCGACACTCCTCTTCCCCTGCGGCCCCGCCGCCGACGCATCTAACGGTGCGCCACCGTTTGGTCGCGGGAGATAGGGCGCGCGGCAACGACACACCGACACGCCTCTCCTCCCGCGACCCCTCCTGGCTGCAGGAGACAGAAAACTCTGTCCCCCGCACCCCTCTTGGACGCATCCAGAGCGGGCCCATCTCCAGGCCCACTCCGAGCGTCCCCTCCTGGATTCCTTTTGGCTTCACCGTGGGGCCCAACCACGGCTACTGAGCCCCCCATCGCGACAAGATTGGAATCCATCGGGGGGGCTACTAACCTTACCTAACCTAAGCCACCAACGTATTCATAAGAGTGAGAAAGACGAAAATAAAATCAACGTATTCGCTTAAGAGTGAAATAATTTCAGAACCTTTACCTTATACTCGTAGGTATCCATTTTCGCATTTATAATTACTATCACATATTCTATTGCTCAACTAAAACACCTATTTTTAATAGCAAAACAGTTCTAATATCAGAAACTATACAGGAACACCTTTTTAGCATTATTAACCTGTATCCCATTGCTAAGCAGTGATAGCTCAGTGGTTCTGACCTCTGCTTCTCATAATGAGGTCGCGGGGTTCGAATCCTGGGCACGCACCTCTGACTTTTCCGAGTTATGTGCAGTTTAGGAAACTAAATATCACTTGCTTAGCGGTGAAGGAAAACATCGCGAGGAAACCTGCATGCCTGAGAGTTCACAAAAATGTTCTCGATGGTGTGTGAAGCCCGCCAACCCGCACTTGGCCAGCGTGGTGGGCTATGGCCAAACCCCTCTCAGTCTGAGAGGAGACCCGTGGCCAGCAGTGGGACGTACAAAGGGGTTGAGATGATCCCACAAAAACACACATTATAAATAGCGAAACAATTCTACTTTCAGAACCTTTATGGGTAGATACCCATTTCCACATTTATAGCATTACTAATTACTATACCATATCCCATTGCTCAACTAAAACATATATGTATTGTCACTAACGAAACAGATGTTAGTTCAGAACCTATATCATAAAGGTACCCGTTTTCATTGTTATAATATTATTAACCTGTATCTCATTGCTCAACTAAAACACAAAATGCTAATAGCGAAACAGTTGTAATGTCGGAACCTATAATAATAACCTACCCATTTTCACATTTATAGCATCATGCATTATTTATAGCATTATAGCATTATTATTTATAGCATTATTATCCCATATCCCCTTGTTCAACTAAAACACACTTGTTAAATGCGTACAGTGCTATGTTCAGAACCTACATAGTGGCCATTTTCACATTTATAGATTCAGTATTAATAGATTCAGTTTTTGCCCGCGGCCCCGCCCGCGTCTAATTCGCTTTTTCATGAATCCTAAGGGAAACGTCATTTTCCCGTTATCGTTCCCTATTCCAACCTTTAAACATGCTGTCAAGCAAGTTCGCTTGAACAATCTATCTATAGATGTAGCTATAGATTGCTCTAGAAAAATTGGTATTTTGAGTATCCCACGGGAACTACGGATTTTTCCGGAATAAAAAGTAGCCTATGTTTTAATCCGGGTTATAAGCTACCTATGTTCCAAATTTCAGCTAAATCGGTTTAGTAGTTGAGGCGTGAAGGAGTAACAAACATACACACAAACTTTCGCCTTTATAATATTATTAGGATTAGGATGGTATGGGACATTGACCTAACAAGTGAAGCCTAAAATTAGACAACTTGCCATCTTGGTGCGGGATGACTCATGAGCATCATAATATCTTTTTTGCCATAAATGCATATATGCAGTTTTTATGACATTTTATAAGCTGAGTCAGTTTTAACTTTTAATTACGCCTTGAATATGCTTTATTGCTTTATCATTTTATGGTTTACGGACGTTACAATTTTACACTGCATTTATTATTTTTGGTATGGATTACTTGAGTTGAGTTGGACTATATAGTTTTGTAGTTTTTTAGTTGTGCTTGACTGCACATCACTTAGGTTCTGGGTTCAACTCCTGGGTTTCTTGATTTGGGCTTAATAACAACAAATAATTACATCAAACAGCCCAGGCTTTATGAATTGGCATTTAATCTGCCTCTTATCTCAAGAGAGCACTTTAAACTGTCGATCTTGCGCCTGGTATCTCTCCTCTTATGTAAGGCTGACGTCTCAGGAAAGTGAGGGAATAGAGTATGCAACGGATGTCCTATATGTATAAGCCAGTCAACAACTACTCTTTATTATTAGGAATCGCAAACTAGAGCCATCAAATTTTACGGGATGTTTGAAGGCAAAAACTACCACTTTATGTCTTTTACTCTTTGAAAGTTACCCCATTGAAAGTTAGCCTTCAAAAATAATTCAGTATGTATAAAAGGAAAATATAATTGACTGACTGACTGATGATAGATAAACGCACATCTCAAACCACTGGACGAATGGAGTTGAAATGAAGTAGCTATTAATTGCATATACATACATATATATTTATGACATGGAATCCGCTAGAAAAGGTTTTTTGATTTAATTTCTAAAGTGGTAAAATTGCGATTGTCATGAAAAGCCACGGGCGCTCTCTACTATGTCTTAAAATATGCAAAAAGTTATACTCAAATTTTAAAAAGCCCACGTTTCGTCTAATTTATTGTTATTTTAATGCTATTGTCAGGGTGGCAAATTATTAAATTCGAAATATGTCTCACCCAATTTATATTTTAAAATTAATATCAGAGTTTTATGTCCTCGTGTGAATGTCCAGGGTCCTAAAATTTTATTGATTTATAATTTGAAATGAACACCCTTATTTAGTAACTTGTTTCCTTTTTGTTTAACGTGGGTACCTTTTCGCATAATTTGTTGAGACTTGGAGCAATAATTAATTTAGAATTACAATGGTATGAAAAGTCCTTGTTTGCTTACGAATTATTGCATACTTGCGCGAAGCACTAAACTAAACAAGTATAAATCCACATTTTTATGTGAAGTATCAAAATTGATTTAATATTGTCACTTATGAAGTATGTTCCACTCAAGAGGCTTAAGTACCAGCCGCAGCGTATAAAGAACATTGCAAGTCAAAATCCTAATCCTAATCCTAATAATATTATAAAGGCGAAAGTTTGTGTGTGTGTATGTTTGTTACTCCTTCACGGCTCAACTACTGAATCGATTTAGCTGAAATTTGGAACATAGGTAGCTTATAACCCGGATTAAAACATAGGCTACTTTTTATCCCGGAAAAATCCGTAGTTCCTGTGGGATACTCAAAATACCAAATTTTCTAGAGCAATCTATAGCTACATCTATAGATAGATTGTTCAAGCGAACTTGCTTGAAAGCATGTTTAAAGGTTGGAATAGGGAACGATAACGGGAAAATGACGTTTCCCTTAGGATTCATGAAAAAGCGAATTTGTCGCGGGCGGGGCCGCGGGCAAAATTGAATCTATTATCACTATAAATGTGAAAATGGCCACTATGTAGGTTCTGAACATAGCACTGTACGCATTTAACAAGTGTGTTTTAGTTGAACAAGGGGATATGGGATAGTAATGCTATAAATAATAATGCTATAATGCGATAAATAATGCATAATGCTATAAATGTGAAAATGGGTACCCGTATTATAGGTTCCGACATTACAACTGTATCGCTATTAGCATTTTGTGTTTTAGTTGAGCAATGAGATACAGGTTAATAATATTATAACTATGAAAACGGGTACCTATATAATATAGGTTCTGAACTAACATCTGTTTTGTTACTGACAATGTATGTTTTAGTTGAGCTGTGGGATATGGTATAGTAATTAGTAATGCTATAAATGTGGAAATGGGTACCTACCCATAAAGGTTCTGAAAGTACAATTGTTTCGCTATTTATAATGTGTGTTTTGGTTAAGCAATGGGATACAGGTTAATAATGCTAAAAAGGTGTTCCTGTGTAGTTTCTGATATTAGAACTGTTTCGCTATTAAAAATATGTGTTTTAGTTGAGCAATAGAATATGTGATAGAAATTATGCTATAAATGCGAAAATGGATACCTATAAGGTAAAGGTTCTGAAATTATTTCACTCTTAAGCGGATACGTTGATTTTATTTTCGTCCTTCTCACTCTTATGAATAAGTTGGTGTGTTAGGTTAGGTTAGGTAAGTATGCAGGCCAGCGTTGCGGAAGAATATAACAGAAAAAGGTTGTTTTACCTAATTACTTCAAAAACTAAGCCAGTTATTTAAATGTCGTTCTAAGCGTTTTTGGGAATTATTTTTTACCGATACATTAAAACAAAAATTACAATTATGTCCATCGTAGTTTTCGATGGAAATTAGAATGATTGAGATTTTGGAGCAATTTTTGGGAGAACTTTTTGGCGAGAAATTTTTATCCAATCGTGTTTCTGAAGTTAGGTTAACACATATGCTGTTTTTTTCCCAGAAAATCCAGGACTCCCACGGGATTTGTAAAACCTCGAAATTCACGCGGGCGAAGCCGCGGGCAAAAGCTAGTAAGAATTAAATCACAGCCCACAAATAAAGTACATACCTACATAATATTTAGTAGAACTAGTACCGATTACGGGAAACATGCGTCATTCACATAATCTAAAACATAAACTTTAAATTAGGATCTAACTAACTTGTCTACCAACTACTAAAATAAATACCATGTAATTTTAACTCTTTGTAGAGTTCCTTTAACTTTTTAAGGATCGGTAAGCCGTGAGTTAACGTGAAAAGGTTCTGAATTTCAAAATATTGGTTTTGCCAGTACTTCTATATTATGTGTGAAGGGTAGTGATTTGCAGATAATGGCCAAGGGGCACTGGAAGACTATTCACGGCACGTTTTCACACACTCAGTGATGTGAGAGAAGAGAAAAAAAAAGTGAACACTGAAAAATTAACTTTACATCTAGTTTAAAGTGTAAAATTGAATGTTTTTGATCATAGGAAATACAATGCTCGACTTTGACGTGCTTAAGTAAATTCAATCTGGCAATTGTCTATCATGTCGCGTATTTAACTACCTACCTTTAATTTTGCGCTCTATGTCAATAGCCGTAAAATTAACTGTTCAGTGTTGGCAAAAACTGTTAAAAGATTTAAATATCGTCTGCTTATACATATAGTGTGTCCGGGATCGAACTAGCGATAATTTAAGGGAGTGTTTTATGGCTCATTACTAGCAAAAAATTTCCTATAAAGGGGGGGAGGGCCCTCACCCCCTCCCCGTGAGAGCCATTTCAATTTTGTATGCATTTTTTTGGGTATGTGCACACAATATCAGTAATAAATTACCGCTAGTTCCATCCCGGACACACTGTATACGTAAATGCCATCAGCTTTTTAAACAATTCACATCACCGAATGGAGTTGCAGATGCGTTACGTGAATAACAAAGCAGGTCCACAATGCGCGACTCGTCTGATTGATTGCTTTTCGATTTTTTAATCCACAATGTATATTTAGAAGTGCACTGCGCGCATTTTGGCGTGTATAAGTATCACAAATGACGGTTTTGGTAATATCTTTGGAAATCATTGGAAACCATATTTTAAAATATTCGTGTCGTCAAAATTATGATCGGTTGTATTAATCGTAATACATATTTAAATTAAAATACTTTAAATTTAATAGATTTTTTTGCGGATTAAAAAACGAATGTCTAATTGTTGTCGCTTGGTAAAGGAAAGGGCTCTCCGCAAGGGGTTTGCACTTTAGTTGGGTTGCGTACCTAGTTAATGTGTACTGCACTTTGTATAGCTTTCTACACCCTCTGTAGAATATAATGCTAAAAATCGATACTCGCCATGAAGATTTAAGCACACACTAGAAATAGATTAATTACTCAATTTGGAATAGGTTTTCCAAAACCGTGAAAAATACTTTCTAGTTTAAAAGTTTCTAGTGTGAAAATAGTCTTGCTCTTGATAATGCAAACTTTGACATTATAACAAGTCAAAAGCGAAACTAACTTCATTTCACATAGGCCTAGCGTACAGGCTCTTATAAAGGGTTAATATAATATTCCAAATATAATATTATTGACCTAGTAGTAGGTAAATTGAAATTGGTGACTACAAGGCGACTTAAAAGTAAGTTTACGTTTTAAATGCCCTCTAATAATAATAGTTCATAGTTAAAAGTTCATTCTGTTTTAATATTTAAATTGATTCAGTTTTATTGTTTTTTGTTTGGTTTACTAGAATTGATGACTTTTTTGTTTGTTTTTCACTTCCAGTATGTACAACTCAATAGTGGAAACTTTATTGGCTATGTGTCAAACGAATGTAAAAAAAATATATGTATATTAAGTATAGGCTGTATGTTTTCCCATATTTAATAAATAAATAATATTTTTAATAATAATAAATAAATAATTAGTGCCTAAGTGAGTATCTATTGATTCCTTACTGGTCATGACTTCATGAGTCATCATAAATTATTAAAACGTCCGAGTTCCTTTTATGAAGCCAACGTAAATAAAGACAGTTTTATTATTTAATGAAATTATAAAGACCTCATGAAGTTTATTTTAACTGATTTAATTTTTAAGTTTCTTTATGACATTCTCTTAACTACTTTATAGGTACTAAAATTTAAGCTCATATTCATTGGTACATTTAGTGTAATATTTTTTACAGCTAAATAGCTCCTTCATCTCAACCAAGGTTCTTTGTTGTTAATAAGGTCGGAGCGCCAGCGACGCTTCTAGTGCAGTCGAGCAAGGGATCAGGCTAGGTCAAATTTTCTGCGGTTAGGTCAAAGAGAATTTGTCTTTCATTAGGTCTAGGTACTATTTAGTTTGGCACAAAATGCCACAGACCACAGAGGTATAGTTTCTAAAGATAACTAGGTACTAAAAAATTAAGGTTTTGACAAAACCTTATAAACTATACTGATGTGCCCCTATTGTCAGTATAGGTACAACAATAGGTTAAACAACACCCGGCTGAGTTTGTTGTGGGCTTCTTCTCAGTTCAAAGCGCGTTGGAACCCTCGTAAACATAGTTTTTAAGTCGTTAAATAGTTATCACTATTAATAAGTATATGTACCTACTTAATTATTTTTACTGACTTTTCATAAATGCTACCAAGTAATGGCCTATGTGAAATAAATTATTTGATTTGATTTAGTACGCTTTACCCAAACTCCGCAATTACGATTTTTTTTTTTTACTCAGTACAAGTTAGTACCTACTTGACTGCGATCTCATCTGATAATGCAGCCGAAGATGTTAACGTACTGACTAGGAAGGGGTAAGTAAAGTCACACCAAAAGTTTCTACACAGCATCGCACCGGAACGCTAAATCGCTTAGCGTCTTACGTCTTTGCTGGTAGGGTGGTAACTAGCCACGGCCGAAGCCTCCTACCAGACCAGACCTGAGCCAATTTAGAAATTATAAAATTCCAAAGTGGCCCATGGCGGGAATCGAACCCGCGACCTCCCACTTGAATCCGAGCGCGCGTCCGCTGCGCCAGGGAGGTCGTCAAAATAATTTCCCGTCGACGAGTAATTTATTATGCAAAAAATAAATTACGAATACGAAACACACACGGATTATCCAATACCCATGAAGCGAAGAGCGAGTCACGCGGTTTTTACGCCAGCCTCGGGATACTGTCGAACAATAAAACGGGCTTATGCCGTACACGTGGATCTTTTCGGAGCGCTTAAAGCCTGAAGGCTTAGCCGCCCATCAATACATTTTGATACGCGACCGGCGGCCCTTTGAAGGGTTGAAATTGTAAATGAAACATACGGAAATGAAATGAAAGGGATTTTAATTGTGTGTGCGGAACTCTGTGGCAGCTTCAGGTTGCGTTTTGAGGAATATATGAAAATTAAAATAGTTTCATAAAGCGGTGTTGGTTTAGGTAAACGTTGTTTGCTCTTCATATTTTTATTGCTTTTCTATTTAACGAATATATTTAGATAAATGATTATTGTGAAAATTCATTCTTTCATTCGTTTTTATAGAGGTTTTGATGACGATTTATGATTTTGGAATTGTTTTTATTCTCATTTTTTATATTTTTAATTGTTAATAATACTGTTTTTAAATTATTAGAAAACGATGAAAAGTGTGCACTCTTGGAAAACATTGTTTTTGAGTTGTTATTTTTAATGGTTCCTTTTACATATTTGATAATCATTTAAATAACAGGCTTTTCTATTACTTTACGAAAAGCCACTTAGTAAGCTTATATCACATCCTGAGCTTTTAATTTTAAAATTAAGAGGGTTACCGCAAATTCCCGCGCATCGCGTTTCGGCCCATACTATTAACGTATTCTGTAGCGCTGACGCAATTTTGCGCCGATTTATAGTATTATTAAATATTTTATAGTAAAATAAATACAGAACTTATTAAAAAAGTAAATGTACAGTGACTTTGAATATTAATTAAGTTAAATGATTAGACCTAAGAAGTAACAAAAAATCTCGGATTACATCCTGAAATAACCCGTTTAATATCTCGAAAAAATACTAAAAATGTCACTTTTGGTTATACTGTTTTTGAATGAAAATTTAAGTAAATCGTATTTTTTTTCTAGACACTTTTTCATAAATGTTATGAATTTTCTAAATATGACTATTTTATAAGTTTGGGATATGAAACTTGGCTAATATCTTGAGTCTGCGTAGAGCGTCGACCGCTATTTTAGCAAACAGCCTGTACCAGAACTGTTCTAATGAGAAAATTATACACATATTTCCAAATATTTTCTAGACAAAAACTAGATTATGAAATTCCAAATAATGTTATGTCAATCATCAAATCAGTAATTGAACACATTACTGTTTTATGTGCCGTCCGAAATCGTAAATTTTGACTAAACCACAATTCTAACGCGTGAACCGCCTTAACATATTTCATTTCAAGTGTGGGCCAACTCACAGAATTTTTGTGAATATATTTTATTATTTTGGGGTAGTAAATATTTTACTGCCGTCCTTCGAAACTCACGACAAAATATATAATATTTCATAAAGCCAAATTAGAAAATCTGACATCTATTCCAAGTGTTATTTATTGGCAACAAAATATTTTATATTTTTATCTCGCAATCTTACTTCGTTATGCAGAAAATTGCATTTAGTCCGTTTTAGAAAATGACCGAGCAGTCGTCCATTTTGTTTGGGCGGACACTTCGGTAATGATTCTTGTGCCATTGATTTATAGTTACTCACTACCGAATTGACTCCATAAATTAGGTCAACTTTCCGTGTAAGCTGCACTACCCTTGTAAGTACGTAATATGTGCGATAAGAAACCTCAGGATATGGGTTCTTTTTCGTATAAGCAAACAGTAGCGCCTTCTGTCAAAATCCTATAGGTGGCTGGTGAGCAAACTACAGAGTGGCCTTCCTGTTTGTGCCAAAATATGTATTTTTGGCACCGATAATCTGGCGACATTTTTTTTCGCGCCGTCCGCTTTGTCCGGGGTATATGGCTGTGATGTGTGTGTAAAGACTAATACTCTAATAACTGATGTTAATTATGTTGGCGCTTCCACAAACTACATATCTACGTTGTTTGGAGCTTGGAGTCTCTGATGAAGATGTAAGAACCAATCAAAAATCGATTTTTATGAAAGGACATGGCCGAAACTTGTATGGAGCTGTGCCCTGGAAAAAAAATATTCATGGCCAGCGAGAAACAGTACGTCATATTAAAGCTTATAATTATGTCTTTACAATAGTTTAATTTTTATAATCAGAAAACTTGCGAGAGACATAATATTAGCATAACAACTTTCAACAATATGCGCCTAAATATTTTAAACAGCAATGATTTTTTATTAAAATATCATGCGTATTGTTTATGAACTAATTATTTTTTCATATTAAAAAGCTTAGAAAATGCGAGTAAACATTTTACATTGCAATTTTTGAATAAAAAAATCATTGTACACCGCATCGGTTTTGTTTCCTCGCGGTCACTTGTTAAGGAGTACACCACGGGTGTGCCCTCGAAATTCAAATTTTTGTGGTTTTTCGCGATTTTTAAGCTAATAAGACATATTAGGCTTATGGCAGTTTGCGATAATCCCGATATCTTCTACACATGTTTATTTAAAAATCTCTGCTCGAAAGTGTCGAGTTAATGAAAATTAGTCCGAGATTTGCGAGTTACTCACATAAAACTCGATACTCGGACTAATTTCCTAGGATACACAATTTTATGCAAAGATTTTGATATGATCATGTAAAGATGATACTGTCATTCTCGCAAATTGACTGCCATAAGCCTCTGATGTGTAAATAGCGAACAAATTGCAAAAAACCATTAAAATTTTGAATTTCGCGGGCAGAGTCGTTGATTTCGCCTTAAGTTTCCTATATGTCTAAATATCAACTTATATTTATGTTTCAACTTTAAAAATTACGCTATCGCACTAGCCTTTGATATTTGAATTTACCTAGGACATTTTTGTAACATTTCCTTAATTGCGGGTATTCCCATAACCTTCTAGCCATGAAACCATGATTCATGGTTAGCGATACAACATGTAGATCAATGGTAACCCACCGTTATAATTGTGAACGCTATGCCACTGATTAAAAAACCGGCCAAGTGCGAGTCGGACTCGCGCACCGAGGGTTCCATACCATAAAAGAAGTAAAACATTGAAAGAATCACTTTTGTTCATGAATTTACGAGTATATAATTTACATATCGGCACTTTAGTTGGCGAACCGCAAACGTAACTTTGTTTTTGGCGAATTATTGTTATTATCAAAAAAAGTATATAAGTTAGCGAGTTGATTTTATTTTTCCAATTATTTCAGATTTTTCGATTGGTAAACTTCGGAGATAAGGGGGGGGGGGAACGGTATTTTTTTCGACAGTTTGCCCAATAAATCAAAAACTATCAGGCATAAAAATAAATAAAAATAAGTTTTAGAATACACAAGTCACGCCCTTTCATATGATACCCCACTCAATATTGTTATCTCATTTTGAAATTTTATCGACCCGGTTTTCCCCCCTTTTTAAATAAAAATAAAAACAATTTTCAAATTTTTACGATTGTTATGACGTCGCGTCACTATTACCTATAACTATTCTAAATTTCAAGTTGATAGCTTGAATAGTTACTGAAATAAACGAGTGTGACGGACGGACGGACGGACGGACGGAGAAAGTCTCACTATAAGGGTTCCATTTTTACCATTTTGGTATGGAACCCTAAAAATATTAAAGGATCAGCACTTACTGACGTCACGCATTCAATTTTAGGCTCCGCCCTGAAGCCGGATTTTTAATTTGTTAAAAGTGTAAAATGGCGCTAATGTATGCAACCGACGGCGGTACCGAAATAGCGACGCCATATTAGAGAAATTTTTGGCTTTAACGTACGTCACATCTTTCCCGTCCTCTTAGCGTAGCGTATTTTGTCATTGTATGCCACGCTATGTAATAGTACCTAGCATATACTCGTAGGTAAGAGAAAATGAGCATTGTGTCAAAACCAGCACCCATTTCGGGTTTACGGTTAACCCTTTGCGTATTGAGTCATACAGCGTGTGAGTGCAACAATAATTTAGGCGTTGTTTATCAAGCCCTCTAGTTTGCCACATAGCGCCCTATGTAAAGTCTACCCTCCTATTGTTCGGGGATGATAAATTAGCTCAGCTTACCTGTCGCTAGGATTAGCTCCCCATAGCAGACGATTCTCTCCCTTTGTGAATTCGAGTCCACCTTTTTATTTGTATTTGATCGTTTGATTAATTTGTTTCTCGACATTGAATTGTACCCGCGCACTCATCGCTTAATTTCCTTTGATGTGATGATCGTGTCACGTGAAATGAGCGCTAAGGACTTGACTGCGTACTGGACTGAGGATAAAATAACTGACTGATACCATTGATGATTACATACCAGTGAATTTTAAATTTTTCCTTCTTCAAAGAGGAACACCAGTATTACAATAAACAGAACCCAAAACTTTTTTCTAGTTCAAAAAGCACGGGTTTTACCTCCTATATCGCGGACTTCATATCAAAGTACGACCATTTTGTTTGAAGCCTGTGTTCTTTTGTGTAGTTAGTTTAAGGACAAATGAACTAACAAACATGCCCTTATTTTTTTCAATTTAGTATTCATGGGAATTCACTGAAATGATTTATTAAATACTGCTCTTGAGCTTTAATGAACACAGTTGGCCCTAAAACTTGGTCGAGTCATAGTAAATTTTCAATAATTGTGATGTTGTTGATTACGACACTGAGCAAGATAGATATTTCAATCCACGAAAACGCGCCTCACTATGTCAAAATAGCTCATGTTTCACTCGATACGTATCGCAATTCGTAAGGAGTTTGTCAGAGTGGGGCGCGTCATCGTGGATTGAAATATCTATACTCCAGCAGCGCATTGCGCAAGTCGATGGTCAGCGCTCTGTTTACGTGACACGACGTGTACCTTGTGGTAGATGAATGTTCGTTGAGATGTGTCGAATTCTACTCGTATGGAAATAATTACGAGTATGCATTATGTGCGTACAGCATGTTCTTCCTGTTCCGAATATTCCGATATAACATTTTTATTACACGAATGATTACACTTAATAATGACTTGCGGGAATGAAATTGCGTATTGTGCGTAAGCTACCACAGCATTAATGAAATTTTCGTATGTATTCATTATCCCAAAACATTCCGTTATCACAAAAAAGGGGTTACTTTTTCAAATTTTTATATGCTTTCATGTTCTTTTTGTATTATTATCTTGTATCCTGATACAAATAATGTTGTGTACTGTATGAAATCCAACTTGATAATCAAATCCACCAAAACGATGCATAATAGTAGAGATTAAGAGGATCGTCTAGAAGTAAACTTTCATACAAAAAGCAATTTCCTATCCGTAAATATAGATATTCATAATTTTTAGAAATGTTGCAGATACATTGAAGTACTATGCTATCTGAGTACCAAAATTCTTATAATGTACGTGCATATTCTAAGTTCAAAACATGTATACTTACAGGTGAAAGTTTATATGTGTGTATGTGTATTTATGACATGTTTGTTTGTTACTCCTTCGCGCCGCAACTACTGAACCAATTTAGCTGAAATATGGAATTATATCCTGAATTAACACATAGGCTATTTTGTATCCTTGATTCCCACGGGATCTGTGATGAATCCATGGTGCCCATGGAATTTTTGAAAACCCAAAATTCACGTGCGTGAAGTCGCGGGCAACAGCTATAGCATATCATAATAATATTATCGAGATCGAGAGATACAAAATAAAGATATCACTCGGAATTTCTGTGTAACGGTAGTTTTCTTTAAACAAAGATAAAACTGAGTTCGGAAATAGCGCTATCAGTCGACAGGCACTTTATTAGATCGTAAACTTTTTATTTGGCAGTCTTCACATACTTTCTGCCGATCTCTTCCCAGGTTGCTTCGGCGGCCCACTTTCAACCCTTGTTTGGCAGACCTCCACTTTACTCTCGACGACATTCCAGTTTTCACAATCAACATAAATAGCTAGAGCAAGGTTTTATTGAATGTTGCAATAAAATGAATTAATCTCGTTTGAATTGTTAGGTGTTTATGTTTTGGCAGTTTACCAGGATGAGCTAGCGAAATTTTGAGCGCTCAGTGAATAATAAAACTGTTACAAAAACAGAGGTTAGGGTATTTATTTGATGCTTTAAAAATCCGACTTCATCTCTCATTAAACGACTGTTGAATACATCCTTTCTCATTGATAATTTAAGACTTATAAGGTTTTCTCATGGATACCATTATCAGAACTGGACTTCATTGAAATGGGACCACACGTAAAGCGTCAGCTTTCAATTAAGATGTCTTTAATAATTACTGAAATAAAGGATCATGAGTCATGACAGACAGATAAACAGGCAGACATACGGACAACAAAACTATCTTCTAAGGGTTCCGTTGTTTTTTTCTTTTGAGGTACGGAATCCTAAAAACGGCCGAAAAGTCAGAAATGGCCGACTATAACTCTGGACTCATTCGGAGTCCTTCTTTAGGGACCATGTTCACGTGTTGATCCCCAAACTACTTACACTCTTCCTTTCTTTTGATCAGATCTACTCACACGAAATTCTAAAACTGTCTGTATTTTCTTTATGCGCAAAATACCTATACTTAAAAAGGGTAGGTACAAAGTTCTTTCTTCATGTTTTTAAAGACGGTATCGGTACTCATTTCCTTTGGAAACCTTATCGAAAATAAGCTCCATTATTATATAGACGTCCAGTTACGTTTCCAAGTGGCAGCATTTGATCGATAGTAGACTCAGCAGTGGGATTGTAGTCTGACGCTTTTTCACACTCAATCACGGCGGCGAAGATTTTAATTCGCCATCCGACGCGCAACAATGGCTGGCCTGATGAAAAACTTCAATCCCAGCCTTTATGTGAGCTGGGATGAAGATGCGTTAGATATGCACGAGAAAGATGAGTAGGTAGTTATAGGTACGCAGCATTACTTCTAAACACAACAGTAGGTAAAGAAAGTATGATTTTTTTTGCATAAAAACTTGAAGTAAGTAACTGGTGGAAATACATTAAGGCGAAATCTACGACTCTGCCTGCGAAATTCAAAATTTTCGTGGGTTTTTGCTATTTTTACGCTAATCACACATCAGAGGTTTTTATGGCAGTCAATTTGCGGGAATTTCAGTATCATCTTTACATGGTTATATCAAAATCTTTGCTTAAAAATGTGTATCCTAGGCAATTAGTCCGAGTATCGAATTTTATGTGAGTAACTCGCAAATCTCGGACTAATTTCTTTAACTCGCCACTTTCAAGCAGAGATTTTTATACAAACACGTGAAGATGATATTGGGATTCTCGCAATTTGACTGTCATAAGCCTATTATGTCTTATTAGCTTAAAAATCGCAAAAATTTGAATTTCGCGGGCACATCCGTGGTGTGCTCCTTAAATGAAACAATGTTAACATTAATTACAATGTTTTTTTTTATTGACATTAGGTTCTTGTTAACTCTGTGCCTATTTATATTTTATACCTACTACGGATATTTGGAACTTAATTCCTAAAGTAAGATAAGGGAAATACCATAGTTACTGAAAACTACACATAATATAATAACCAATGAATGGTAAAAACGTAGAAGCCACTGTTTTTAGTGGTTCAAGATGTATCAACCTTGGTGACAGACAGACGGACGGACAGACAGTGAAGTCTCCGTAATAGGGTTCCTTTTTTCCCTTTGGGTATGGAACCCTAAAAAGTATTGGAAGCGTATTAAACCGAACTTTCTGCGCCGGGTGATCGGCAGCTGTGGCGCCCTACTAAAGATGAACATTGTCGCCACAGGTCTACCAACGAATCAGGCTGACGTCGCGTGTAGGGCAGTTTATTAACATGAGGTACGCAGTTAGTTTTTCGAGAAGAGGATCTTCTATACATTCATCGTTCACGATTATCAAAATATCAGTAGGTAGAGATACACTTGACAACGATAGGTAATCCGCTGAAGCCCGAAATTAGAACGCACTTATTTATTCGCATTCCCAAGCGAAACTCGGCACTTTGTATAATATTATTCGGAGCATTATCGTAAAGAGAAATTCGGCGTAACTGAATGTTTCTTGAAGGTCAACACACAATTGCCTGTTGGCTCCCATCTTCCAAGTTTACCTCACAAAGGAATAAACAGCTCGGTACGTTTTCTTGATCGTTACCCATAATGGCTTCTGCGAGGAATTGTTTGCGCTGAGGTTTATCGTTTATCACAGTGACGTCACGAATCATACCTTGAACAAAAACCTGGTTATAATGTTTTGCGTGAATGGGATTGCCTCAATATTTATGATTTTTTTTATTCAATAATATTCACCTGATTACTGCAAACTTTTAAGTGTGTCCAGACCTTGTGGTAAGTTATATTAATTATTATAGTCAACAATGGAAAAGGCAAAATTGCTAATAACAATTCAAGCTAACTTCAAAGGAAATTGTATAGGTACCTTCATTTAATTATACGGCAATAGAGATAGGCTCTCGAACACTACTTTTCGAAAAGATAAAGAATATATTAAGGCCAAAGGCCAAAGTTTTCTGTCAAAAATCGAAAAACTCTTGTTTGATTTGTAATATAAGGGTAACTAGTTTACGGCTTAAAAATAAGTTAAGTATAGAGCCAATGCGCTCTGAACTAAGGAAAAGCCACAACAACCCCAGCAATTACTACTTATTCAAAACATTTGATAATAATATTATGTTCACTATGTCATGTAGGTATACCTCACGTAAAATTTCAGTGCGTCCTTACGAAAGCCTTTGTTACTCGTAGACGGACGGCATTAAATCAACGTGTCTTTATGACCGGCTCTGAAAATCTCTTACGAAGATTAGCGAATATAATGCCTTATCAGTCATATATAACGTGTGTTACTCAGGCTTTGTGAAAAGTCTACATAATATTATGCTTTCATATAAAATAATTAATGCCTGAAATTTTCCAATATTTTTCTCAAACACCTACGGACTTATAAATAATCATAATGTTGGTTATGGCTTTTTCTGCGTCTGAGAGTAGATCCGTATGTCTTTTTCTTAAGTAGGTACCTACTGAATGGCTCTCCTTTAAGAAATCTAATGTTAAAGTTTTTGCTGTAAATAGGTAAGGTGCTTAAAATTTATATTTCTTCTCTTATTATCAAAAATATTACCTTTTCATTTCATAAATAAAACCTAGGAGTTGTCTGACTTGCCTTAGCTTAATTTTTCATAGCAATTATTCTGCAAACGTAATTAATGCCTCCACTGCAATGAACTTCTTTAAGGCCATAAAATTTCACCCTTGTGCGGTGCAAATGTTCGACTCAAAAAGGGAAAATTAAATCATATAGCCAGCGTCTCAATTATTTAAAAGCGCGGCATATCTACAGACGAAAAAAACGGTGATGCTGCGCTGGTCCTTTGAAAAGCCCAGCGGGGGTTTTCTCTATGCTGTCACTACCAGAACAAGCTACTAAGTGCTTGAATCGCACGTATCACTGCTATACTTCATATACACTGCTTATCGTATAAAGCTCCCGACAGATCCTGTCGAAGAAAACCAGCAATGTATACAGAGCTATACACAGCTGTATACATTTTCGCTTTCGACGTTGGTAGCGGCGCCGTGGCGGCTGCTACGGCGCGCATGCGTACAAGAAACCACCCCATTCGTCTAGGGTGACGTCATCGGGGTGAACCCGTAGGTCTGAGTGTCACTAACAGTCACTCCGCAGCGGTCGTAGGGCACTCGCGTTTCCCAAAAACCAGTACAAAAACAAACGTCCTAATAACTATCACGGTAAAATTCGTGGTAAATTTAGAGACCTGTGATAAAGTAGTGAGTCTAAGTTAGTGCTAGAACGAGTCCAGTATTAGAAACACCGCCAGGAATAATAAAGGTAACCTTACCTACATTGTTTACTGTGTTTCGAAATGAGACTTGACTCTGTATAGATATTTTTTTCTCTTCTACGGAAAATGTTGAAAGATGAAAGGCTGGAAAATTAAGGCGTGGAAATGAGCGCTGTGAAACGTTTTTCTAGGTTTAATTTTCTTATTCGAAGTGTTTCCTGTTTATTTAGGTTCTATTTGTGTTGAATCTAAGTGCCGAGTATTGGAAACGATATCTTTATTACCTCCGCTAAGAACTTCTTAGTAGAAATTAGCCATAATATCGGATTTAACCTTAAAATAATTAAGTCAAATAATCGGCTGTTCCGTACCTATAACCAAAAAAAAACAAATTTTGTCGTATGGGAAGCCCTCTTTATATATATTTTATTCTGTTTTTTAGTATTTATTTTTATAGCGGCAACAAAAATACCTACATCATCTGTGAAAACTTCGGCCGTCTAACTCACGGTTCAAGAGATACAGCCTGATGATGGACGGATGGACGGACGGCGAAGTCTCAGTAGTAGGGTTCCTTTTTTACCCTTTGGCTACGGAACCCTACAAATAATTTTCAATTTTTAATGATTGCAATGCCCTCGGGCCATATAACACAGGCCTACAACTATTAGATACAAATTCGTGTCGATGTCTTTAATAGTTACTGAAATAAAGGGTCCTGACAAACAGCTAGACAGGGAGACAGACGGACAACAAACATATCTTATAAGGGTTTTTTTACCAATTTTACCAAAAAGTCAGGGTTGGCACCTGGCCGACTAGCTCCGGATTCATTCGGAGTCCTTCTTTAGGGAGCAGTATTTTACCCTTTGGGTACGGAACCCTAAAATCATCAAAAAATGGTGCTGTCCTTTTCCATGGGAATTACTTTCAAAAGAATAGCACTAGTTTTAGACTCGTCAAATTAGAGATTTTGCACAACAGAATTGGAAAAAACATTCTTATAGATGAAAATAATCCGACAGATATTATCGTGAAAAGTGCTCGCTGCTCACAATTGTAATAGAATACGTTATTGTGAGCGAGTAGGATAAACGTAAACACGTATCAGGATCAAATAAAATGCGTAAACACGTCCATACACTTCCTTCAAAGTAAGTGGCTTTCCTCGGAAAAACTTCGAAACCATTTCAAACCTGAAAATAGGAATAAATAGACGAAATACTTAGAGCAATTTATTTTACTATTTTAAAAAGTCTTTTGTTTTTTTTTTTAGTTTTACTACTTATAAACTAACAACAATTTAAAACTGCAATAAATCGGAAGTTAAAGTGGTCATGAAGATATTTTTTTTTGCAGCAAAATATCATAAAATGTATATCAGTTTATTTATAAAATTCTAACTGCAGGCAAAATCTACATAATATTATCTTTGTTTGCAAGGTGGCAGCAGAGTCCGTCGAGATACTCCCGTAGTCTCAAATGTTATATTATAACTTATGGTCAAGCGAATGTCTTCTATGTCTTGTCAATATTTTCAGCATTCACGTAAAGTTTTCACACACTGAGTGATGTGAATCAAGAAAAAAAATAAAATAATAACTTTACGTCTATTGGTTTAGAATGTTAAACAACCTTCAAACCTTATCGCGCAAAGTAAATTTGATTTTACGAATGTACATATAAATTCAACACTCGTAAAATTATTTTTTCAGTGGGGAAAAAACGTTTTGATTTCAATATATAGTCTTTATGTACGTTACTGTCATGATCTTTTTAAATATTTCACTTCACAAAATATATCCGATGCATTACGTGAATAACTATTCCTCCAGCTTCTTAATTTACGTCAGGCAACATTATTTTGTAAAGTGAAAAGCAAATTAAAACCTCCCTACAATAGTCGTACTTAAGTTGTTTACCTACTCTGTGTAGACTGTAGACTGTACCTATACGAGTACGTTATCGTTGAAATATTTAATAGCAACTTCGTTTGCTTTAGTGGCGTTATGACTTCATTATGAGGTTGGGTGCTTTTACAATAATTGAAAATTGCTTACGTGAATTCACTTGTACCTGCAACATGTACTCGTACTTATTATGTATTCGATATAGAAATGTTGTAGAAAATCTATTAAATAAAATCACTTAGATAGGTACTTGTGTCTCGACAGCTTTGGAGTAGGCTCGTAGGCGTTAGGTAATCGTAACATATTGTACTTACCAGGTAAGGTGTTCAGCATTATTTGCACAATTGCTGGTAATCCTGCGTGTAGCAATGAAGCCGCTACAGTAATTGAGTAAACAAATTCAACAGATAATAATAATCATCAAAACTTTACCTAAAACTGTTCGTCTCTGCTTTTGAAGATAATACAGAAATCCGACTATTTGATTGTAGCATGCCTTAGGTACCTCAAACTACTAGTTCTGTAACTTTACTCTTTGTTACTTTACCTTTAATCTCAGGGTTCCTAAAGTCAAAGTATAACTCTTACTAGATCCTTATTCTAATTTCCAAGAACTAAAGTGACCTATGAACTATGAAATTATGAATTATGAAAAGATTCATAGCTATAAATTCTTATTCGTATACGTTCTGTCATATATATGTATTAATTCACCATGAGCTTTCTAAACAGCTGCTCCCAGCTCCATACGTTAGCACACTGCACAGGTTTAATATAAGCGCAAATGGATAACCAATAATGCCTGCGGACTGCGTAGATATAAAGGCCGTGACGACGGGAGATAAATCGGCTGGCTGATCGCCGAAAAAGAGCAAACTACGTGTTCTCTGCGGTAGACTCATTTTTTATCCATATTTTCATTTTTGGGAACGCATACGTTTTAACGACGCATAGGGAGGGATAGCTGTTTGATGCGCACAAACTTTGATCGAAGCTTTCTGTGGGCTTGTTGAGTTGGTACTTTCTAAATAGGTAGTTGATGAATTTTAAAAAGTAGAAAAAAAAAAAACTATATTTATTTAAGTCAATACAGAAACATGCTTCATGATTTACTAATCAGTTAATGTAAACACAATTTAATGATAAATACATGTAAAAACATGATAAAGAAAATCATCTTATCTATAGAAAAAATCCTTCCAGATGCCCTTCCTTCCAAATAAAACTTTCATTTAAGTAGATATTTTATAAGCCGTGTTTCACCTGAACAGACACTCAAGATTCAATTATTAAACTCACGCGATTACATAGACAACATTATCTCCGACGTGCTCACCCCTTCACCTAACTAATACGAAGTCGCATCCTATTTGAATCAATATTAAGATCACGTTCTGGATACTATGTACCACCCGCGTAATGCGATACATTCGAGAATTAATGCCTCCTACCGGGACCGAATCCATTTCTGATCTAACAAACCATTACTCGCGTGCACCTCTCATTTGAATATCGAGAAGAACAAAACGTGGAATGGAAAGCGTTCAACTGCTTTCGGTAATAATGGTTTTGATTAGCTCGGGGGGATTATTTGGATAACCCTTGGCTTAAGGGGATAATGACGTGCACTCGAACTGAAATCCGCTGCTGTGTCAATATACTTGAACTTGTTGAAGATGGAATGTATGAATCAGCATGATTGGATACCAATGTATGACTAATGTTGAAAATGTAAATGTAAGATGAAGGAATTTATTTTTCAAATTCACTCAACTTACATGCAATAGAAACGAAATAAATCCAAATTCCTATCTGTAGAGATTTTACTAATAACTATACTACTATATTTACTATATATATTTACTTCGCAATAGGCGAACCTAAAAATAATGTATTCCAAACAAATGTAAAATTACTTCCATAGATAGAATTTCTTATGGCGTACTTTTACATATTGTCTTCTAACTTCGTTATCCTCCCACAAATGTTCAGAGGGCACGAGGATTTTTCATGGGTATTATGGTAATGAATATACAATAGATTTGAATATTTATAATATGTATTTTTAACGACCTCCCTGGCGTAGGGGACGCGCGCTTGGATTCGAGTGGGAGGTCGCGGGTTCCATTCCCGCCATGGGCCACTTTGGAATGTTTAAATTGGCTTAGGTCTGGTCTGGTGGAAGGCCTCGGCCATGGCTAGTCACCACCCTACAGGCAAAAACGTACTGCCAAGCGATTTAGCGTTCCGGTGCGATGCTGTGTAGAATCCGTTGGGGTGACTTTACTTTTCCCTTCCAAGTTATCTTCAGCTGCATCATTACTTACCATCAGGCGAGATCGCAGTCAAGTAGTAACTTGTATAGAAAAAAGCTTTCAATACACACATAGTTAAAGTTGTAGGTAATCGTTTCTACAGAAGAAATAGACAAGAAAAGTGAGCCCGAAAAAAATTAATACGTAAATTGGCCAATGGATCGTTCTATCAAATCAGCAGATCGGCGTCCAGTATAATCGGTGATCGGTCTTAATTTGATTGGCACTACACCAGATGCTAACGACGCGAGTAAAGACTATCGGATAGCGACTGATTTTCGTTGGTCATCGTTCAAAAGGGGATTTCCTGGTAATGGTGATTATCTACCGCCTCTGGTACAGATGCTCGTAATTTAAAGAAGATTACAAGATAATACCTTCTTTTAAGGAAGGTATAGGTACGTTTGTAATATCATGTATTAGGTGGTTACAGGTTTTATTTCCTTCGTAAGGGATAAGGTACAAGTACTGATAGTTCCCTTTTTAGATAAGGTACTCGTATTTTAAGTTTAGATTACAAATGATTCAATAGTTGTAATAACAGATCTTATAATATGCAAAGGTGTTTGAATTTGGAACTTATTTTTTTGCCCTAGAGTTGAAAATACTTTCCCGCCCTAGGGAGAAATGAAAATGCGTTTGCGGCCAAGGGCTATTATTATATTAATAGTATTTCCTGTCCACATTTTGGGTATTAAAGACCTCTTTTTCTGAGCGGGTGAGATGAAAAAGTCATTTATTCAGCTCGGGTGCACATCACTCATTATAATATTAAAAACAATAAAGTCAACTATTATAAATTCAAGAATATCATATATTAAAAGATTTCAATATTCAAAGCGTACTCGTATATTTTCATAGGTCCCTGGGGCCCACGAATTCCTAAGCGCACTTTTTGTGAACTGCTTTGTATTTTCCAACCTTTCAAGGCAATAATAAACACTGGGAGCTGAAACTTTCCCCGTCAACAGTGAAACTGTCTGCCAATGTTTCCAATTAATTAGCGAATCTCTGGAAGTAAAATAACCATTATTGATTACATTACAGTTTCCCCTTTTAAGAGTAACACGAGAATCCACTCAAAGGTTTGCACACATTCATCTACCGATGTTCTTTGCTTTACGGGTGTTTATAAGCTTTTCTAGCATTCTATCATTTGGTAATACTGACTCATTGCTCTTACTTATCCAATCATACGTATAGGATTCCTATTCCATACAACAGAATGCCATAATATAGAGATTATATCCATTCCGCTTCTATAATACGGGTTGGCACACAAAGTAAATAACGGGTAAAATCTAATTAGACTACTGTTTTAGAAATGCACTTTGTCAAGTCAAAATATTATCTTGATGATGCCAGGTTTCGTAGCGAAGCGTATACGTAGAGTTAAAGTTTTTAGAGTTAAAGTAAAAATCTATTACAAATCTTTTATGAGATGATTTGCTGTTCTATGATCTAGAGGTTAAGATTTATGTTAATATATTAGTTAACAGTTTGAACTTGGTTGTGATCTGACCTGACGGTAATGATGCAGCCGAAAATGTTAGCGTACTAACTTGGAGAGAATAATCAACCCTTGTAAGAGATTATTATACCAAAAAATAATTGTGTAACTTTATTCGTTTACTCCCCAAATGACTAATATTTTTTGCACAAATTTATGAGGGCAGCCTTCTTTGCACCAGAGGAGGCAATTAAGGTTGTCTAAGATTTTTTTGCCACTAGACTTTGTCGCTCCAGGGTGTTAACGCAAACCTTACGAAAATTTAAGGACGTAATAGAGAATTTAGGCGAGATATTTATAATTTTTAACGTTATTTCTCTGCAGACGTTGAACGAAACTGTACTTCGGTATTAAAAATGACTTACGAGTTAGTATATTGCCATGTACAAGATAGGTTTATACAGTATACCCATAAGGCTGTCGTGTCTTTTATGTACCTGAGTACATGATGGTATGTTATTATTTTGGGATGCATTTACTTTAAATCGACATATTATGCCTATGTTCCACGCGGTTATAAGTGATTCATGTATAAAGAAGAAAAATTGTAGCATAAAGCTCAGCGAATGGGGTGCGAAAATATTTATCACTTTAAACGTAATGAAAAGAAAGAATAATATATCAATCTTTTGTCTCAAGGCGTGACGCCGCGGGACCCGGGAAAATTAAGACTGAGAAATGGAGCGGCCATTATGATAATTATTATTTGTTTTAAAAGATGCAACCTCCGTGCAAATTAAGGAAAACAGGGTCGTGTTTTACTCGGATTAGAGTGCATTACAAATTGCGTGGCGATAAATATTTATAAACAAGGGCAATGTTGTTGTTTAGTCGAATTGCGTTCGTCATATAGTAGCTGTGTTGGTGCAGAGTATTTGTAAATAAAATAGGCTTTATACTAATGAAATAATGTTTGAAAAACATAAGGCCAGGTCAAACATTAAATAAACTCGTTAATATAATTTTCCATAACAAACAAAATACAAAAAAAATTAAGGTCCCGTTTCGACGTTTGCTGATTAAATTGATTTGAAATAGTTATTTTATACTTCGAAAAATATTTTAATGTTTTCAGCTCATTTATGTCACCCAGACAAAACTACGTCACGTTCGGCATAGCCCTAATTTTCACCAACATTTTAAGCGACACCTTAGCCCTTTGGTCACAGTTGTTGTAGGTGACAACTGTCACCTATAGGCTAGGTGTTTCTTAAAGTGTTGGTGAAAACTAGCATTAGCCATTATCTACTATCGCTACAGAAACGTGTCGATTGCTCAAATAAAACGAAACATGAAAATGAAAATGTAATCTTTATTTTTACATTATGCCTAAATAATAGGCTCGCCTCTACCGCCAGGTTCGAAAAGCAGGATTGCATCAAAAATAACTGGATAGAAACTCGGCACTTGTTCTTTTCAAATACATTTTTTTTTAATTAATATTTAAAATTATTACACAAGTTTTAAGATAACTCGCGAGGAGATGGAAGCATACAATACTTACCTATATCTTTCCAAGAATCTATGATATTATGAGAGTTGTCTTCGATAAGTCATGTGGTCAATTTAACGATCGGATGTCATTCCAATATTTGTTTTAATCTCTCTTGGTCTGTGACCGCAGAGATTAGATTTTTAAATGTTTTGTTGCAAGTTACAAACAGAGTTTACTGTAAAACCTATCCCATGCTTAAGTTCCCTCTTATTTTCTACTCTATTAATGATTACTAAACGTTCAGAATTTACCGGACGGGTGACGCTTTTTAGCTCGGAGCGACGTGCGATTGAAAAATTGTCGCGAGAGCTTACGTAATTTCGTACAAGGGGGTAGTTTCGCCCGGGGTGCTATGCTGATGGGGGCGCTCCTCCCGCATCAGGCGAGATGTCATAAATTGTAATATTTAAGAAATAGCTTTTATGAAAATAGTGGTAGATGTTAAAGATCGTGTCTACAGTGTAGACTTCCTTTCTGCCTGGTTTTTCGGATGAATGTACGTTTGTAACTAATTTTACTTCGCATACCTTTAGCTCTTTACCAAAATGTTCTAAAAGATGTGCGACGCCTGCCAACCCGTACTTGGCCTGGTAGGCTATCACCAATGACCATGCTCCTCTCATTCTAAAAGGAGACTCGTGACTAGAAGTGGGACAAAAGGGTTTGAGAAGATTATTTGTAGCTTTACATGCATATAGTTTGTAGATATTTAATATTTTAGTAATGATTTAGTTCTATCTAATATCTACCAATCACTAAGTAGAAGTACGGTTGGCACTGGAGTCTAATACTTAAAAGTGGGTAACATAACATTATGAATAGATGTTTTCCTCCATTAAACGGTGTCTCATTGAACCATTGTCGGGTTAGTTTCCGACGTTACAGTAATTTCTACTTTGCCAGATCTAGAGCTTCCGATTTCTGAAGCATATTGGCATTTGGCACAGATTTTGTCAAGCCAGCGCTATTTTGGTGAGATATCTCGTTACACTAGTTTATGTAATTGGTATATACCTACGTATTTGAAGTATGAATTTAGTTGTATAAGATAGCTTTAATTTTTTTCAGCAGTTGTTACTTGTTAGTAAATCTTACTATTTTATGAATTTGCTCATTCTCTGTTTTAAAAACCTGTACATTAAACCTGTGCCGTGTTACCTCTGGGTGAGGTGGAAAAACCCATTGAACTCGCAACTATGTTTCCATAACCTACACCACTATTTGAGTTTTCACTTTATGTCAGCACTCTCGGAATGACACGTCATTTCAACCGACAACAAAAAAAAGAAGTAGGTTCTTAGGCCTACATCACCTGTTGAGTGTTTTCATTTGTCTGCCGTCGATATAACTAAAGGAATCAATTAAAAGTTAAAAAAGTCATGTTCAATTCTCGGGAGAATATAAAAGTTCAAGTAGATAATAAATATTCGGGGAAAAAGTTTTATGAGCGTTTACTTTGCCAAAATAATGAAACCGATTTTAAACGCTTATTATGGTAATATATCTCATTTGCCGACAACATTACTCTTGTCGATGTAACGGTTAAATGTATTGAGTTACTACCGTAACGGCATCGCTAACGAATTTAAAATTATAAAGGGTATAGCGGTTTGCAAAAATTAACGGCCGGGAAATGATAAAGGAGAATTCCATTTTTACATAACTAGCTGATCGATTGCATACGTGTTCCGTGAATTGCAATTTACTTAAAAAAATACCAATGCAATGGTGAAAGTTAATGTTTTTTTATTCATTGTAAAGTTTAAAATGGATGCTTTCAAAAGGAATGAAACTGAACCGTTAACCGTTAACCGTTGTATTTTTTTTTTCTTTTACCATATTTCATTTATTCATTATTTTGTTTTTTAAATTATTATTTCACTACCATAAACTATAGCTTGTTTAAAATATTTAAAAATATTTTACATTCGGATTAGAGGTTTAGCCTAGGACAAGCTAACTTGTTTAGCCTGTATTTGGTTTGGCCTTCAATAAATCCCGAAAAATGCTATTTACCATGTTAAATCGATTGCCATACCGTAACAGATAGTTATACTTGCATATTATTATAATAAACCAAAGAAAAACCCATTCAGAAGTCTATCAACTAAGTATGTTGTTTGTGAATGGTATTGACACACATTATTTTAAGTAGTAACACACATAAAAATGTGTGTTACTACACACTACTACTACATAAGGTTTTTAACGAAACGTAAAGAAAAACATAGATTGCGTTAAAAGAAAAACAGAAAAAACAAATTGTAAAATTTATTTGAATACGGACCGTGTTGAAGATATTCAGTTTAAACAGTTCACGTTGGTTTCATAAAATATTAATAGAGATGCAGCCGCACCCTCTCCTTCGCCGGCTGCTGCGGTATACTCGAGATCCATTTACTATTGCAATATAAACCTTATAAACTGTACTATAAGGGCTATGTTAATTTAAAGTTTTCCCAGTGTAGGTGTAATAAGTATTTAGTTGCGGGGATTCCAGTTAGGGACTAGGGTCCACGAGAGCTGGCTTTGATGAAAATGCGATCCGATTTGAGATTAGTTCGATATTGTTAATTTTGGGATTACTGATTTAAAAAAAAGCTTATTGAATCCAGGATAGAATTATTGAATTCTCTTTTGTGTGCCGGGAAAGTATGAGCACATTACATTTTCTTTCTCGTCTTTAATATTATGTGCCTAAAGTAGGGATCCTTTTTCTTCAGGATTTATATTTTACCTATTTTTGAGTATAACTACTATATGGTATTCTGCGGAAGAGAGTAAAAAGAATCAGTTTATCCACAATATGTTCTAAATCGTCATTTATGAGAGACAAACTTTGTCTTGGAAAAGTTCTTTCAAACAAAATATGTTCTAAATCGTCATTTATGAGAGACAAACTTTGTCTTGGAAAAGTTCTTTCAAAGCTCAATAGCAAATAGACTCTGGAGCAACGATATTAAGAGAGCAGTCAAAAAGTACCTATGAGTAACTACAGCTCATCAAAATTATAACATTAAAAACGTAAAAATGCTACTTTTCCATGAAAATTCATTTTCGAAAGTAGAACTCCAATATGCTGTACGTATACCTACTAGTTAAACACATAGGAGAACCTTTAACCAAAAACACAAACTTCTTTTTAAGTAGGTATTTTGTAAAAGGACTCCAGTATCGTATTTCTTTAGTATTCAACATGCTATCGCCTAGAGATTTGGAGAGTGTTGACCACTTACCGCGACACAACGCTTGGCGAGGCACCGCCTCCGCCGCCGTCATATGCGCTGGCATATTTTATTCATCAACACGGACTATTCTGCTCCGTATCACATATGACTATAAAATGCACAAAGTGTGCAAATAAAAAGCATATAAAACCTCAGCGGTATGTAGGTTAACGTCTTCATGAAGTCTGTGATAGCCATGTGATAGCTAGATTTACAGATTATACAAGATTTCCTGTCATTAACAAGTTAAGTTTTCTTTTTAATTATGCCACATAATTCAGACAGTATACTAGTATACTTACTCTTACTTAATTAATTATAATATATATAGCTCGATTACCACTCACTGACTCACTGACTGACTCATTGACATAATTGTTCTCCCAGAAGGAGACGGAAAATGATATAATGATGTATGGGAGATGTGTTCGGGTGCGGGAGTCGAGTAGGGAAAAATTATGACATTTCAGAAAAACAAGATGGCGGCCGACGTGACTTTCGCAACTCTTTTGTTTTTCAGCCGATTTCGTTCAAACTCGCAGTGTTTAAGGAAATGAGTAAATGGTTTTTAGAAAAATTGGAAAAATTTGGAAGAACAAGATGGCGGCCGAGCTGTGGTGTTTTGAAATTTTTCATTTTTCGACCCCAAACCGCGGCGCCACAGATCCTAAACGGCGTGGTTGTGGATGTTAATTTTTTCTTGTTTCGCCCACAATTATCCTGAATTTTGACAAAACGGGAGTAATTTTTCAAAATCCAAGATGGCGGCTGTTCTGGTGGCCAATCAGTGTGAGGTATGAAAAATCGCAATTTTGAAACTCAAATTTCTCACAGTTGGCAACATCGGAGCGTTTCGACTTCTATGGGACGATTGTGCGTTTCGACTCGAATTATTGAGTGGGGAAAAAAATTACCCAATTTCTCGGGAAATTTCGAAATTTTCCCCAAAAAGTAAAAAATCGAAATACGGACTTTTTGCGAAATTCGAGTATGAGCGACTACGTGTCTTACTCGTACAAATGACATTTAGGTAGTTTTGTCGCCCGGCGCTGGCAACACTGGAATTTATCAAAGTAAAAGTGATTTTCGACATGGTCACTTTTCAGGGGCTATCGTGTCGCCTGGGTGCGAGCGAGATAAAAAATTGAAACGTCATCAGGAGCGGTATATCCTGTAGTTACTGGGAAAAATACGAAACTATGTAAAATATTTCTGTGAACTGAGGTGGCGGCCATTTTGTATTTTTTTCTGATTTTGAAAATTTTGATCGTGTTTTTGAGGCACTTGGCAACATTTCGGAAAGTCGTCATGTATGAACCGATTGTGTAACTCGACCGGCAGTATAGAGATATATAAGCTGTGTTGCCACATTTGGGGTAGTTTTCGAGATTTTCCCCAAAATGTCCTCCTGTAAAATTTTGTATGAACAATTTTTTTTTCACTTATGGCTTCGTATAGAAGTCAAGAAATGACTCGGCGAAAAATATGGAGAGAGCTGATGATTGAGGATTTCGGAGACGGGTGAAGAGCACAGCCAGGGTATTGAAGATAGGTGGGGGGTGCTCGACCAAATGTCATTTGAAATCTCGTGCAAATGCCAATGAGCTGAAAAAAATTTCAAAATGGCGTAAAAAAGATGGCCGCCATACAAATTTCGTCGGAGTCTATCTCAGAAAGTATGAATGGTAGAAAAGTGGTTTCTTAGCAAAAGATGATCAGGATGAGAGGGTTTATTTATAGGAAGAAAAAAAATTCTAAATGGCGAAATTTTTTTTCATACTAATTTGTATGGCGATTATGAACTATAAGAAAATTGTCATTGTTCTCCTGCAAACAGATAGGAAACGATAGAATGATGGATGGGAGATGTGTTTGAGTGCAGGATTGGAGTAGGGAAAAATTATGACATTTCAGAAAAACAAAATGGCGGCCGACGTGACTTTTGTAACTCTTTTGTTTTCCAACCGATTTTGTTCAAACTCGCAGTACTTGAGGAAATGAGTAAATTGATTATAGAAAAAATGGAAAAGATTGATAAAACAAGATGGCGGGTGAGCTGTAGTATTTTCAACATTTTCATTGTTTACCTCAAACCGGGACTGTTTAATTCAAATTTGTCACAGTTGGCAAGATCGGAACATTTGCATGTTTATGGGGTGATCGTACGTTAAGACTTGGGGTGTAAATTGGTAAAAAAATTACCCCATTTATCGGGAAAAATTGAAATATGGAGTTTTTACAAAATCCGAGTATGAGCGACCAAGTAAATGGCTCCCAGCAGTTACGCGGTCCGCTTTAGCGGGCCGCGCCCCCACGCAAAAAACTAGTTATAATATATATAGCTCGATTACCACTCACTGACTCACTGACTGACTCATTGACATAATTGTTCTCCCAGAAGGAGACGGAAAATGATATAATGATGTATGGGAGATGTGTTCGGGTGCGGGAGTCGAGTAGGGAAAAATTATGACATTTCAGAAAAACAAGATGGCGGCCGACGTGACTTTCGCAACTCTTTTGTTTTTCAGCCGATTTCGTTCAAACTCGCAGTGTTTAAGGAAATGAGTAAATGGTTTTTAGAAAAATTGGAAAAATTTGGAAGAACAAGATGGCGGCCGAGCTGTGGTGTTTTGAAATTTTTCATTTTTCGACCCCAAACCGCGGCGCCACAGATCCTAAACGGCGTGGTTGTGGATGTTAATTTTTTCTTGTTTCGCCCACAATTATCCTGAATTTTGACAAAACGGGAGTAATTTTTCAAAATCCAAGATGGCGGCTGTTCTGGTGGCCAATCAGTGTGAGGTATGAAAAATCGCAATTTTGAAACTCAAATTTCTCACAGTTGGCAACATCGGAGCGTTTCGACTTCTATGGGACGATTGTGCGTTTCGACTCGAATTATTGAGTGGGGAAAAAAATTACCCAATTTCTCGGGAAATTTCGAAATTTTCCCCAAAAAGTAAAAAATCGAAATACGGACTTTTTGCGAAATTCGAGTATGAGCGACTACGTGTCTTACTCGTACAAATGACATTTAGGTAGTTTTGTCGCCCGGCGCTGGCAACACTGGAATTTATCAAAGTAAAAGTGATTTTCGACATGGTCACTTTTCAGGGGCTATCGTGTCGCCTGGGTGCGAGCGAGATAAAAAATTGAAACGTCATCAGGAGCGGTATATCCTGTAGTTACTGGGAAAAATACGAAACTATGTAAAATATTTCTGTGAACTGAGGTGGCGGCCATTTTGTATTTTTTTCTGATTTTGAAAATTTTGATCGTGTTTTTGAGGCACTTGGCAACATTTCGGAAAGTCGTCATGTATGAACCGATTGTGTAACTCGACCGGCAGTATAGAGATATATAAGCTGTGTTGCCACATTTGGGGTAGTTTTCGAGATTTTCCCCAAAATGTCCTCCTGTAAAATTTTGTATGAACAATTTTTTTTTCACTTATGGCTTCGTATAGAAGTCAAGAAATGACTCGGCGAAAAATATGGAGAGAGCTGATGATTGAGGATTTCGGAGACGGGTGAAGAGCACAGCCAGGGTATTGAAGATAGGTGGGGGGTGCTCGACCAAATGTCATTTGAAATCTCGTGCAAATGCCAATGAGCTGAAAAAAATTTCAAAATGGCGTAAAAAAGATGGCCGCCATACAAATTTCGTCGGAGTCTATCTCAGAAAGTATGAATGGTAGAAAAGTGGTTTCTTAGCAAAAGATGATCAGGATGAGAGGGTTTATTTATAGGAAGAAAAAAAATTCTAAATGGCGAAATTTTTTTTCATACTAATTTGTATGGCGATTATGAACTATAAGAAAATTGTCATTGTTCTCCTGCAAACAGATAGGAAACGATAGAATGATGGATGGGAGATGTGTTTGAGTGCAGGATTGGAGTAGGGAAAAATTATGACATTTCAGAAAAACAAAATGGCGGCCGACGTGACTTTTGTAACTCTTTTGTTTTCCAACCGATTTTGTTCAAACTCGCAGTACTTGAGGAAATGAGTAAATTGATTATAGAAAAAATGGAAAAGATTGATAAAACAAGATGGCGGGTGAGCTGTAGTATTTTCAACATTTTCATTGTTTACCTCAAACCGGGACTGTTTAATTCAAATTTGTCACAGTTGGCAAGATCGGAACATTTGCATGTTTATGGGGTGATCGTACGTTAAGACTTGGGGTGTAAATTGGTAAAAAAATTACCCCATTTATCGGGAAAAATTGAAATATGGAGTTTTTACAAAATCCGAGTATGAGCGACCAAGTAAATGGCTCCCAGCAGTTACGCGGTCCGCTTTAGCGGGCCGCGCCCCCACGCAAAAAACTAGTATATAATATATAGCTGCTTGTGCTGATTCATTCACTCATTGATCACCTCTCCTGAACAATTTTGTATGAAAAAAATTTTTTTCAAGTATGGGTTCGTATAGAAGGTAAAAATTCATGAGGAGGAAAAATACGGAGAGAGCTGATGATTGAGGATTTCGGAGACGGATGAAGAGCACAGCCAAGGGTATTGGAGATAGGTGGGGGGTGCTCGACCAAATGTCATTTGAAACGTCATCCAATTGGCAGTGAGCTAAAAAAAAAATCAAAATGGCGGATTCAAAATGGCCGCCATTCGAATTTCGTCGATATCTCGGAAAGTATAATAGATGGAAGAACGGTTTCTTGGCAAGAGTTGATCAGGACAAAAAGCTCTATTTGATGGCTAGAAAAAAAAATCCAATATGGCGAAAAAAAATTCCATAGAAAATGTATGGGGAATGTTGAAGAGACTAACAGTTGGTAATTATGCAAGGTTGTGATGCGGTTTTTCGTAAAGTTACTAGAGAAAAATATGGAGAGAGCTGATGATTGAGGATTTCGGAGACGGGTGAAGAGCATAGCCAGGGTATCGAAGATAGGTGGGGGGTGCTCGACCAAATGTAACTCGAAACGTCATCCAATTGGCAGTTAGCTGAAAAAAAATTCAAAATGGCGGATTTAAGATGGCCGCCATACAAATTTCGTGTTGTTCTATCTCGGAAAGTATAAAAGATAAGAGAGTGGTTTCTTGGCAAGAGGTGATCAGGATCTCAAGTTCTACGGGATGCATGGAAAATAATTCACTGTGGCGGAATTTATCTTTCCTTGGAAAATATACTTACTATGAGAAGAGACAATGATCTAGGATTTGGATGATGATTGAGGAGCACTGTCATGGTTTTAAAGATAGTTAAGGGCTGTTTGAACAAAAAATACGCTGAACCTCATCCAATGAGGTTCAGCGTATTTTTTTGTTCGAACTGCCCTTAACTATCTTTAAAACCATGACAGTGTTCCTTGGTAATTTTTTCAGCTTACGGACGGCGATACCGTTATGGGCGGGAAGACTGCACGCGGGCCACATGTGGCCCGCGCACCCACGCGCCCTACTAGTTATATATAAAACTATCATATTCAAATAACAATTATTATTATTAACTTGTCCTTGTACCTACTCGTACATAGTTATATGTGGGTTATTTGAGGCGAAACACTCTTTTAATTCCACCTTTTAATTAATTATAAGCAAAACAACATAGCACTGTTACATCTTCTTTTCTTACAACCAAACCACAGACTACCAAAAGAATAAAACATTCTACCAAACCTACCATTTTACAATAATTATTCCACACGGCCGTCCTGGACTATTCATCTGTCCCAGATGAATCTTCTGGTTTCCATGGCTTCATCAGGTCAGCGGAGGTGGTAGTGTTAATAGGGCCTTCGCTGATACCAACCTTCTTCACGTTGTAACGATCATTTCTACTGGCTTTTACAACCTCATAGGGGCCTAAATATTTCGGAAACAGTTTACTTCCCTGAGAGAATTGTGTCTTTTTTATGGCTACCAAGTCTCCAACATTGTAGGTGACTGCTGGTTTTCGCTTCTTATTATAGTTTTTGACATTTTCGTCTTGTATTTTTTGGATACATTCTTTAGCGCTTTTCCTCATTTGTTCTCTTTTTTCATTAAAATTCTGTATGTTTTCTTCTTCGATTAATTTTTGTAGTTCATCGTCTTTATCCCTCATTTTCGTACCAAAAAGCAATTCAAACGGCGTCATCCCAATACTTCTTTGATATGACCCATTTAGACATCTTTGCACTTGGGATACACGGCGATACCACTTCGTCGGGTCATCAGCACTTAGTTTGCTCAGCACGGCGATAATGATTTGATGAATGCGCTCAACTTGACCGTTGCCTCTTGGTTGTCCCGTCGTAATAGTGTAGTGTGTTATGTTTTCATCTTTGCAATATTCCTGAAAGCCGTTTGACGTGAAAGCGGCGTTTCGGTCTGAAATGATTCTCTCGGGAGCACCAAAAGTTTGTTGTTGCTGTCTCAGTTTTTCTAGCGTCTCTTCAGTGGTTAAAGTCTTGACAGGGTAAATCCATGTAAATTTCGTATACGCATCCACGACAGTTAGGATGTACTTGTAATTCTTGTGAGTCGAAGTCATTCGTCCTAGATGATCGATATGGTATGTCGATAGTGGGACATCACCTTTATCAATAGGGTGTAAAAACCCTTCTTTTTTACCTCTTTTATGCGATATAAGAATGCATTCAACACAATTGTTTATGACTTTTCTTATCTTATCTTTTAAATTTTCTATAAAATATTCTCTATTTATCAATTCTTCACTTTTCAAGATTCCAAAATGTCCCTTTTCATGATTTTTTCTAATTATCTCATATTGCATTTTCTTCGGAACAACAATTAAATTATTTCCATCTTTCTTTTTGTATAATATGTCATTTATTATGACAAAATCTTGGTAATTTTCGGTTTCTAAAATTTTCTTTATCAGTTTTATATGGTCATCTTCATTCTGTGCTTTCTTTATACGCGCTGAAGTTTCAGTAAGTATCATACAAATAGGATATCTGCTCAAAGCGTCAGCGTGTTTCATTCGTGTTCCTGGTCTGTGTTCAATTTTGTAGACGTATTCTTCTAAAAGCAAGGCCCAGCGAGCAACTCTTGGTGGTAAATCCTTTTTCTGTAGCGTCATGGTCAGAGCAGAGCAATCAGTAACTATCTTGAAATGTATCCCTAGGAGGTAGACTCGGAATTTCTTTATAGCAGCAACAATAGCTAAGATTTCCAAGTAATAGCTATGGTATTTTTTCTCAGCTGGGGTAGTCTTTTTACTCATATAGTGTACGGGATGAAACTCATTATTTTTGGGGCTTCTCTGAAGAATAACTGCTCCGTATCCGTCTATACTTGCGTCCGTATGAAGTTCTGTCTCTAAACTTGGATTGAATATTCTTAAAACTGGTGAAGTACATAATATTTGTTTCAATTCTATAAAAGCTTTCTCACATCTGTCATCAAAATTAAATTCAACGTCCTTTTTTAATAAGTCAGTCATCGGTTTCGCTATAAGAGAATAGTTTTTTATAAACTTTCTGAAATAGCCTGTAAGTCCAAGGAAAGATTGAACGGCTTTTACATTGTTTGGCTTCTTAAAATTCGCTACAGCTTTAATCTTTTCTGGAGACGGTCGCACTTCGTTATCACAAATAATGTAACCAAGGTATTGAATTTGTTTTTTTCAGAAAATGACATTTCTTCCAATTAAATTCTAAACCGAATTCTTCACCTCTTTTAAGTACTTTTTCTATTTTGCTAATTCCTTCCTCTTCTGTAAGCGAGGGTATAATTAAATCGTCGAGATATACCAACAGAGTTCCATCAGTAATTAGGTCACTGAAGATATCATTAATGAATCTTTGGAATACAGAAGGCGCTGTACACAAGCCGAAAGGCATTCTTTGAAATTCGTACTGGCCTTGCGGCGTTACGAATGAGGTATACTTTTGACTATCTTTGTGTACTTTTACGTGTAGAAAACCGTTTTTCAGATCAAGAGACGTGAATATCTTAGCCTCCTTCAACTTGTCTATTTGATCTTCTATTATGGGTAGAGGAAATCTTTCTTTAATAACTTTCTTGTTTAGTCTTCGATAATCTATACACAACCTTCGTGAGCCATCTTTTTTGTTAGCCAGAACTACAGGAGAGGCAAAATCGGATTTGCTAAGTTTAATAATTCCTTTATCTAGCCAATCTTTTATTTGCGTATTTACAGCATTTATTTCCAACGGTGACAGACGTCGAGGATTTTGGTGGACGGGGTCTTCATCGGTAAGTATTATTTTCAGTTCAACATTACTTTCTTTCTTATTTTCATCAGGCTTATACTTTTTACACATCTCGTGAATTTTTTCTGCGTATTTAGAATCTTCTATATCATATTTTTGGTCACTGTCTTTCTCTTCCATTAAAAGTGTGAGGTGATTAATTTTTTCTATGAAAATGCCATCAGGAGTGAAGCATACTTCGAAATCTTTTAAGATAGGATTTCCAATCAATATAGCTACAGGTATCTCGCTGTCCTTGACGACATGGAACTTAACATCTGTATAGTAATTATCAATTTGTACATTGGCTGTAAACATGCCTTCAGTTTGAACCTTTTTTTCTGCTATTCCTGTAATACACGTTGATTCTTTTGTAAAATTCTCAATACCTTCTTTAATCTTCTCAAATACCGATTTTGTGACCAGGTTGAGGTCACTTCCAGTATCAATGAGTGTAATAAAGTCCTCTCCATTAATCTTTATCTTCTTGTAAGGTACTTCTTCTTTTCCATTTTCATTCTGAATATTTAGCGTTTTCTTAGGTTCGCTTGTACATTCGGTCGATTTATGGCCAAAATCATTGCATTTAAAACATTTAATTCCCTTTGGACAGGTGGGTGACTGGTGATTTACGTCCCCACATTTGAAACACCTCTTCGTCTTGCGGGTTGGATGTCCGGATGATTGGACAGATGGTTTGTTGGGTATCTTCTTTTTAAAATCACTGTAAATGTCTAATTTTTTCCTAAAATCCTTTAAGTCCGTAGAACCGTATAAAATTACTTTATTGTTTTCTAAATCTCGGATGCCATCGATGACATACTCAATCAGTGCAGCATCTTCAACCTTGCCGTGAAGTGCCAATTCTTTCATAGCTAGGAAATACTGTTGATAGGTTTCATCGTTCTTCATTTTACGCGATGCAAGCTTCTTGTGTATGATTGCACTATTGATTTTGGGGCCAAATTCTTCTTTGAGTGCTTTCTTTAAGGTCGCGTAGTCCTTAACTCTTCCCATAGAACGTAAAAACAGTTTGGCAGTTCCGTCTAAAAGTCTCTTTGCGTAAATAAGCTTCTCAACTTTTGTCCACTTCATAATTTGGGCAGTGTCTTCAAATTCATCGATAAATGTCTCAATAGGATAGGTGTCATCTCCGGTAAAAATGTGCATCGACTTCTCTAAATCCTTAAATGAAATCTGTACATCTAATTCTTGCTCTTCATCTTCACTTTCCTTTTCATCTTTTTTCGGCGGCATCGTGGTATTCAAACTTGTATTAACTCTCAAATTCTTCGAATTACGCCTCTTAGTTTTGGTGCAAAATGATGGTTTATTTGGACTCATTTAATCTTTAGTCTTCAAAATAAATCTTTAATAAATCCAAATTCCAAAGCTACCATTTAGAAGAATTTTTCTTGAGCTGGCAACATTTTCTACCACGACGCTTGGTGAAGTCGGTAAAACAGTCTGTAATGCATACTTCGTCTATGGTCCGCTCACGGTCGGTTCAAGGTCGTTTCCAACCATACGATCTTGTTCTTATGACTTGCGATTTTGCTAATTTGCTTGCAGTCTTCGTCTCACCTCGAACCCTGTGTAATCCCGGACGAGCCCCCAAAAAGTTGTGGGTTATTTGAGGCGAAACACTCTTTTAATTCCACCTTTTAATTAATTATAAGCAAAACAACATAGCACTGTTACATCTTCTTTTCTTACAACCAAACCACAGACTACTCAACAATGTTAACCCGCTAACAATTTCAAATTCTACCAAAAGAATAAAACATTCTACCAAACCTACCATTTTACAATAATTATTCCACATATATGCCATATTTAAAACACACAAGGGAATTTTACTTTTCTATATAGCACCTATGTTTATTTTAACTTGTTGATAAGTAAATAAAATCAATGGAAATATCCAAGTTCACGCATTACTTGAACCTTAAATCGTCGCTGGACACTCAAAAAGTTGAACACACTAAAAAACAAAATTACTTTAAAAACTCACTAAGTATATCAAAAGTGGCTATTGGTATCATAAACATATTTGCTGATCACTTGATTTTCAACAAGTCTAACTTTTTGTTGAGATCCCGTTATTATGAGGCTCCTATATGTAAAATGAATCATTATATCTGTCACCATTTTTAACTTAAAACCTTTTAATGGATAAATTAGACATGCGCTAAAACATTATGGAAATACATTAATGGTGTTTCTTATGAAAAATATGGACTCTTTAATGGGCTAAATCGGTTGTTTAAGCGATTTTAGCCGATTAAAACTTACTGGTTGGAAACTAATAAAACAATTACTCTCACATTTAAAAATCATAGAACACGATTGGAATTTTTTGATAACTTACTTAGTTTGGTGGATTTTAGATTTGAGCCTAAATTGCGATAGGAATTTTTTTTATTTTTTATTAAAATGTTACAATAAATCTTATTATTAGCCAGCCCTTCTGTCACCAGTTGAGGCTATTAACCGCGGGGAAAGCTCTCGAAAGAATTTTTTGGCACTATGACTCCATGGCCCCAGGGTCTCCACAGCAAACGGGACAGATAAGTAACTCTCTAATAGAGAGGCATATTTTCGACGCTTACCGGATTCAGCAGTTTCAGCTGCGGCTCCCGGCTTTGATTCTGTCTCCCTGTTATGAATCGAAGGCAATGTATCAATTATTAAAGAAAAGCAATATCTAGGAGATATTGGTTTTCTCTAATATAAATTCTCGTGCCAATGTTTGTTACCAAATTCCTCCGACACGGCTCAACCGATTGTGTTCGGTATGTCAGAAAGTACGTTTTATGGTTTTTTATATCCCTAAACGCAACAATAACGTTTGCCGGGTCAGCTAGTTTAACATAAACATTAGCTATGGTACCTTTATTTAACTTAAGTGTATACGAGAAGGCAAACTATCACGTTGAATATTAAAACGTCGATAATAATTCGGAAAACATGAATAAATTAGCGAGTCTTTTGCAAGTTTGTGGTTACCGAACTCTCTTTAGAATTACGGATAAACACAAAATCCATGGCAGAACCGCAATTTGCTAAGTATACGTAACTCGCATAACTGGCGACAATTTAGCCCAAACGAGCTAAACTAGTGGTCTTTCAGGAAGTTTGTAAATATTCAGATAGTTGCGTCGACTTGTATCCGTAAGACGTGAGACGACCCGAGGGACTAAACAGAAATTTGTAACGCTAAGCATCTCTGTCCAGACGAGATAAGGGTATAAAATGAAGTATGCATGTTATTTTTGTACAGTACCTACTATACTACTATAGTTGTATTGTGTATGATATTATTGACATGTTGGTGAATTATATTATATTCGTTGCTTTTGATTTTACACATGTAACTTTCTAAACTAAATCGTCTAAAGGTTGCCACTTGCTACACTACAGTCAAAGCATCACACTCACACTATTTCCGGTAAAGTGGTAATCATCCGCTACTAAAGCTTTTCACCATTCACCAGACCTCACCTAAACCAATTTAGAAAATATAGACAACATAAACTAATATAGAAATTTTGACAATCCTTAAAACATCTGGGCAATCGAATCCCGGACCTGCCGCTTAATTCGGGCCCCAACTGCGCCAAGTCGGTTGTCAAAGGGACTTTGTAGGAAGTGTAAAACTTTTTTTATTCAAAAACATAGGAAAAACATAACTACTAAGGCACGGAATACCATAAAAGTATACGTCCTATACGAGTTAGTATTGTATTCGTTGTTACTATATACGAATTACCACACACACACACATTCACATTGCTTATATTTAAAGCTTTTTTTGGAAAATGGACTCATCAAGCAGTTTCAAACCTAGCCAAATTTTTTATTGTTTTATTCATGAGTACATTTTCCTAAAAACATTTCGTATTCTGTAGCGCGCCTATGATAAGCGTAAATAAAATATCTAAATGACATCTGCAGAGTGTAAAAACTTGTACAGTTATATAGGTACAAAACGGAGCTTTTATTGCGCTTTGGCAATTTGTAGAGATGTGTATGTGTGAAATTGTAATTAATTTTAATGGGATTTTTTACGACTATTTACATCTTATTGAAATCAACACAAATGTCGTGTCAATAACATAAATTTATTTTTGGTCTGTGGTCGTAGGAGTTAGGTATTTGACAAAAATATTTTTACGAAGTGTTTCCTCAGCCTCGTATAAAGTTTAGATGATTTTCTCCTTATCATTACTATGAATCTGTCAATGTTCTATTACTTAGGTAACTAAATATTTTTTTAGTTTCATTAACATTTTAATGCATTGTCAACAGTTGAATTGTAATTTGTGTTTTATGGTCACCTTCAAATTTCGACTTACTACTACTCATAGCATTTAATTAGGCAAATCCTACTTCAAATTCAGGTCGAGTATAGGTCTAAACGAATCTAAACCGTTAAAACAAAAAGTAGAAAAGGAAAGATTTTTGAGAGGATTAGCTGCAGGCGCTTGTCCTGAATAGCGATTTCGGTTTCAGCACAATATGGAATTGTAAGGCGAGGCGAAATGGGGCCGCTCTCAGCCCGTGGCGAGTTTAAATGAGGACTAGACGTATGCACCAGCGCACTTCTACGCTTCTACTCAATACTGTAGAAACTTGTTTTGTCACCAAAAGTAAGGCGACGCTGTAGTTTGCTCAGCAACCACCTACAGAGTTTTGACAGATGGCGCTACTGTTTGCTTGTACGTAAACCGTTCGGATGCCCATATCCTAAGTTTACTTATCAGTGGTATCTAACCATGGTACAAGCTAAGCCTCTTATTAGGAGGTATTAGTTTGCTATGAGGACTAGATGCACCAACGCGCTTCTATGCTTCTACTCAATATTGTGGAAACGTGGCAGGCACATAGTTGGCTCGTAAACTTACATATTTTCTGCCCATCTTGACTAAAGGGCTGTGAGACAATTTGGTAACCACAGAACAAGCAAAGCCTCGATGAGGAGATTGTCTGATATTTAAGTTTTGCTTTTGTCAACATTAGATAATTTTCATTGTAATATAGCAATATAAATAAAGTCTTTAATCGCTAGCCGAAGGTCAACTAATACTAGGATTAGGCGAATTTAAGCTAAAATCAAATTGGTTAAATTTCGAAAAGCGTACATTTACTTATAACGTGCGTGGTACACCTATTTACATGCTTATACGTGGAAATAAAGAAACTGGCTTTAAAAGAAGACGCCCACTTTCTTAAAACCTCTACAAGAAATTTTCACGGTCTACGCGTGGTCCACGCAACAAATATTTTACAAAAATATATGTGGGAATATCAACAGAAACAAGTTAATTTATTCCGAAGCGTGAAGAGGAGGGCGCCGGTAACATTAAAATTTGAGCCTTGTCAGGTGCTAAGTCCATAATTTCCCGAGGGAACAATCCAGGATCGCATTTTAAGGGTTTTCATGAATGGCAACTCTAATTTCTATTGTTGTCTTGCTCTTGCTTAGTCGTGTAATTCCGAGCTGAATTTATTCTACCTGCCTGTGAAATCTGAGAAGCCCTTGAGACTCTTCTCAAAATACAATTTTTTAAAATTTGGAGCTGGCGTTTTAATTTTGTTGCCTTGAATTACATCAAAAAATTATTAATACCTAGATTTAAGTCTTCATAATTATGTTTAGAATTAGAATACCTACTAGAATTATTTAGGTATACCTACTTATCGACTCGTAAGAGGAATATTATTATGTGCCTTTCAATTTTAAACTTTTAAAATTATATGTATCTATTGTTGATTTATTTTTCAGATCTAATTTTATTTCATTTTGTTTCAGGTATTTACACACACGAGATAAACCTATTATACATATTGACAAGAAACACGCCTTTCGATTTTGGTGAGCAATTATTTCTGTATGCACAATAGGTATATCGTTCCAGTATTCCCCGGAAATCGAATAAAGTTGTTGAGCGAACTTTGTGACGGTTCGTTAGTCCTGCTTCTCATGCAAAGTTTAAGCTACACTGTTTGCGAAGGTTTCCTCGTGACCATTGATGACTTGTTACACTACTACTTACTACAGTTTATGCACTTTTAGACTAAAAGTTTTAGTATTCGGTTATTTACCGCAAATGCAGCGAAAAAGTACTCTACCATATTTTTAACTTTTATGCTCATTACTTTAAGTTGTTATATTAATGGCTGCAAAACGAAATATTATATGAAAAACCAAAATTCTTTCAGAGAACCTAAAAATCCTAACAATATTTTAAAAGAAAGAAAGATACAACGTTTTTGTAGAAAAATACACACATACAACAATAATTGAAAGTTGTTGTTTCTTTAATGCCTTTTGTTGGCTTTTTATTTGTTGCCAAGCTGTTATTTAATATTATTAATTCAAACGCATGTGCCAATGCGCAAGTACGAAAGTGAAGTGGTTTTGCAATGATTATTGCTCAGATATTTTTTTAGGCGTTATTTTTAAAAATACATTCAAAGACTGATTAGTTTATTGCCTTGTGCAGTTTCAGTACTGTACCTATTACTTAATTATATATAAGTATATTTACTTTTAAAGTTTATATACATTTTTTTCCATTAAAGATATTTTTTTGTTTCAATTAAAAATAATTAATACAATCATTAGGTATATACATTTATATTATTGTATACCTACTTAACTTTTAATTTAAATACTCCGAGTTGTTTGAAACAAAATAAAAAATGTGGTACCATAGACTGTTTTAATCACAAGAAATGTCAAAAATTGTATGAAAATTACAGTTGTCTTGCATGCAATTAAATATTTGCATCTTTAAAACTAATGATATTGGAAATGCCTAATTTAAAAATGTCGTCCTTACATGAATATAAATCAAATTTCAACGGGAATTTGAACACAACAAATTCCTATTGTTATCATTGCATACTCGTAGATGCATACGTGTGCGGCTATTCGATTTGTTTGTATGTATCACGTACCAGACGCAGGATCGGTCAGTCTGATAGAATTAGTTGGAGCCCCGGTGTTGCGAATTGAGCGAAACTTCGGTGAGCTCTGTAGGTTTCAGACACGCCGAGTGCAAGTTAAGGGGCTTGGAAACCGAATAGATGGCTAACACTTAACTTTGTTAACGAAACAACTGATATATTGTATTGTTTAGTATATAGATACGAATAATTAGATGTGCTAGAACTAGGTAACATTTATGAACATAATATCTATTGTATTAAGTAATTTCGCTTGTGCTAACCTAAATTATTATTAGAAGTATATAAATATACAGGATAATAATATTTGGAAAAAATGACTGAGTTATAATTTGTGTAGGTTTTATTAATAGATAAGAAAAGAAAATAAATTCATTTCGATTTTCTGTTATTGAAAAAACATGAGGCCAGACATCGAAAAGTTGCTAAAGTCTTGGAAACTCCTGTTTTATAACTGAACCCAATAGCTCGGATTTGTATTGTCGAGTAAAAACAAAATGTCTAAAAGGTAACATAAGTTTTATCCTTGTCAGTGAATCAGAGCTCTATTAGCTCAACAAACCCTGTTCACTGGTTTGAAAAATCCACTGACCTGTTTCCTATACCGACACAATAAATCTCCGATCAACAGAATTCCTTGCAAATTTACTTTGAATTTTCTAACGACAGATGAAAGACGGGAAATGGAACTTTAGTACTTAAACTTTTTAATTGCTTGATAACGGACCAATTGCGATTCTTGGGAACAAATAATTCCTATTGAACTTGAAAGTCGAAGTAATGTGACGTTGATGGATAAATAAGTCGGTTTTATAATCTGTAATTCTGGGTGAAATGACAAAATAACAATTGACGATAATTCTCATGATGTTACATAAAATATAAGGTAGTAAATACAGCTACGTAATAAATGTAATTATATAGAAAACAAGAATATACAATGTCAAGTGACAAAGTAATGAATATGTTCTTAATATTCGTATTGAATATTAAAATACCATTGCGATATACTATCTTGATGCCCCTTAAATGGACGAGGGTTAAAGGGTTGCCTCTAGGCTGTTGAGGACCCTTTAGTAGTCTCGACTGAGCCTTAGGGACACTCGACATTGAACCTCGCAGTTTTAAGACGTTGATGACGCATTTAAATAAGACTTTATGTATTTTTAAACATTGAAAATTACGTGGCTAAAGAGTTTAAACATCAGTTAAACATGTTCAAGATTATTTTAAAATCTTACTGTTGGAAGAAAAGTTTCATATTTTCTTCTCACCAGACGTCTTGAGTTTTAATGGTCCGTGGAAGTGCGAAGGGAACACTTATGGTCACAGACGGTTGCTATTCTAATTGTCGGTTAAAGTTTTATAGAAAAAGCTGCAAATATTCTTTTGTTATTTTGCAGTCTTAAAAATAGGAATATAGTGTAGAGCTATTATTCTTGTAGAATTTTGTTCGTTGGCTACAACTATTACTATAAATTGACGTTGGATTCCGTTCAGCCTATTCGACTTCTTGAAACATCCGTTCTAGATGGACATCTTTATTTGAAGTCAGTTCATTATATTCTAATTCGAGTTTATACTTACCTTCGTAGGTAGGTACTTATACGGCTCTGTACACATAGGGCTCTGTACGGCTCTGTACACGTTGGTTTGTTAAAATCATTGGAGACGTGCAAGTGTTAATTAGTGTATTTGAATTATGATCTGTTGACAGGAATCTTCTTGCAGAGTCCGTCTTGATAGATAACATGATAGTGTCGGTTCTAACCATGAACCAGTAATGTATTTCGATTGAAGTGCATTGTTTGCTCACGAGATTACTGGGCAAAATTAGACTTAAGAAATAACATATTATGATGATGAGGTCAGTGCATCGTATAGTATTGAAAGGCAAAGCTATGGAACGTACTGCTTCTAGCACAGACAGACATCAAGTAAATGTCTTGCATTATATTGCATATTTAAAAAAACCGGCCAATTGCGAGTCGGACTCGCGCACCGAGGGTTCCATACTATAAAAGAAGTAAAACTCCTCCAGTGTCATTTAATGGGGTTACCATTGCTTACTGCGGTTCTGTTAAAGACCTTGGCGTACATATAGATCGGGAGCTGTCATGGACCACACACCTGAAAGAATTAAGCAGGAAAACCTTTGCAGCTATGAGCTCGTTGCGGCGGTTGCAGTCTTTTCTTCCAATTCCTACCAAGGTTATGTTAGCACAATCTCTCCTCCTCTCTATACTTGACTACGCGGACGCAAGCTTTCTCAATATGAATGAAGACCAGCTTAATAAACTTGAGCGTCTCCAAAATCTTGCAATTCGGTTTATATTTGGCCTACGCAAGTATGACCATATCTCTGAATTTCGACAAAAGCTCAACTGGCTCCCTATCCGCCGTCGCCGGGATCTGCATGTTCTTTCTCTACTGTACTGTGTATTATATGATCCTAGAACCCCTCCTTACCTCAAGGAGAAATTCAAAGAACAATGGTGCGGGCCTATACATCGCTTTCGGTCACGTTACGCTATTGCAACTATAAATGAAAAAATATTTTTTTGGTTGGACCTGCAAGCCTGAACTCAATGCTAAAAGATTTTTCTTACAAAAAAGTGGAGAAAAATTAATATTTATTTTCAAAATATTGTATGTGAGTATTATAACAACTGCGACCTCCGCCATGAAGCATCTGAGAGCATAGACAATACACTATATACTCTTTGATAAATACTTGTCACTTGTCCCAGAATTTGTCAATGTCGACAGTTGAGACCATGTAGCCATCATGTAGCTGTCGGACAATGTTGCGAGATGCCGGAATTAAAAAAACTCCAATTGACTGAAAGAAAAATCTAATTGAGTTAATAAATTAATATTGAATAACAAAATCACAAATATTCAAACAGTTTATTTAAGTGAGACTGGCTCACACGGAAAAATAATATTCAGTTTTACTCCAACGCAATGGAAACCCCTAAACTAATTTAATCTTTTTATGTAAATATATTCGAATAAAATAAAATGCAAAAAAAGAACGATTGAAATCGACCTTTATATTTATTATTTAAAAAAAAAAGCAAGTGCCGAGTTTCTTGCCCGTTCTTCTCGGTGCAGTGCTACTTTCCGAACGAGGCGGTAGAGTCTTAACGTATCGCAAGAGCCTGTTAGTTAGGCCTATGTGAAAGAATACAATTTTTGAATTTTGAATTTGAATTTTGACACAGTTATTATTGTCTTGTATTCTACAGTCTGATCTAAGAATTAACGTTGTACTTGAAAATAGGTTTTTCTTTAGTATAGTCTGTTACATGTTGTTCTCGTATAAAAGTGGACCGATCGTCAAAAAGATGGAGCATAAAAGTGGAAAAGTTTGGCATCCGGCAACACTAGCAGTCAGGAATGTGGAAACGGAACCTATCAGTATCAATTGAATTTCTTTAAATATTTTATTTTTTGACCCGTCCTTTACAATAACCGGTGATACCTTGAAAAAATTCTGTTATTTATTAGAATCGTCTTGTAATAAATATTACATCTAGACGCTAAACTTTATTTGTGTACATTTCTGCCCATGTTCTTTCTTGGGGAACATTCAGACCTCAGAACCTGTCGTACCTTGACACTTAAAATGCCATTCCATAAAACAAAGATGTTCCAAAAATCCTTCACCGTACAGGCAACTCTTTTATGGAATGCACTCCCCCTCGAGATACGACAGTCTAAATCTTTGTACATTTTCAAGAATGCGGTCAAAGATCACTATTTGAGTACCTAGTTGATGCAAATGATGACTGTTATTTATTCATATTATCTTGTCCTTATTAGTGGACATTATATTATTATAGTGTACTAGCTGATGCCCGCGACTTCGTCCACGTGGGATAAAAACTATTCTATCTTTTAAGTTGGACCAAATGACAGATATTCACGAAGTTTGAACTAAATCGGTTCAGTAGTTTAGGAGTCCATTGAGGACAAACATTGTGACACGAGATTTATATATATTAAGATATATTAGTTTATAGTTTGATGATTATGTATTGAATATCTTTGTTTATTTGTTTAACCTAGTTTATGTATTAGTTTGTAGTTATTTGTATGTATATAGTTTATAAATCTTCACCACCTGCAAAATCTAGTTCCTTTGTTTTCCTTTTCTCAAGGTTGCCTGGCAGAGATCGCTGCTAAGCGATAAGGCCGCCTTTTGTGCCTAAAATTAGTTTATTATGTATTTCTGTTTTGTACAATTTCTTGTGTGGTGCAAATAAAGTGTATTTATTATTATTATTATTATTTCCATATTTATTTTAACTCTCACACCCGGCACATAATAAATATATATAAAAGCCAAAGAGACATAATAAACTTACTTAAATACGAAAAATATAAATAAACATACATAAACGTTGCACACATACATATATGTGCCGGGCGGAGGACTACACCCCGGCAGGGGAGACCAAACGGCCGGGGGTCAGGGCGACAGGCTAAGAAACCGACGGACTATCCTAGCCGAGTCGAGCACCACCGCCTTCTGCATCTTGGCCGCAAGTGAACTGCCACGGAAACCCAGTCGCCGCAGATGGTGAGCGAGGCTGACTGGGATTAAACCATTAGCAGATATCACGATTTATTATTATTATTATTAAAACATTAAAAGAATCACTTTTGTTCATGATTTTACGAGTATAATTTACATATAGGTACTTTTGTTGGAAAACCGCAAACCTACTTTGTTTTCGGCGGGTTATTGTTATTATCAAAAAAAGTATAATAGTTAGAGAGTTGATTTTATTTTTCCTGTAAAATATACGTTAACTTCTATTGATCATAATTATTTCAGATTTTTCTATTGGTAAACTTCGGAGATAAGGGGGGGGGGGAACGGTATTTTTTTCGACAGTTTGCCCAATAAATCAAAAACTATCAGGCATACAAATAAATAAAAATTGGTTTTAGAATACACAAGTAACGCCCTTTCATATGATACCCCACTCAATATTGTTACCTCATTTTAAAATTTTGACCACCCGGTTTTCCCCCTTTTTAAATAAAAATAAAAAAGATTTTCAAATTTTTATGATTGCAATGGCGGCGCGCCGCAATTACCTACAACTATTCCAAATTTCAGGTTGATATCTTTAATAGTTACTGAAATAATCGAGTGTGACAGACGGACGGACGGACGGACGGACGGACGGACGGAGAAAGTCTCACCATAAGGGTTCCATTTTTACCAAATTGGTATGGAACCCTAAAAAATACCTTACCAAAACTTTACTTGATTCATTTAAGCCTTATGAGGGCTGTAAAGTTTCTATCTTATGTAGCACATGGTGTAGATGGATGTCAAGCGTTACATGCCCGTAAGTTGTGACACGCGTCCGCTTTAGAATTTCAATGTGGACCAGGGGTGCCCGATGGGGCCGTGATGGGGTTTAGTGACTTGCTCCGCGTCAAGGGATTTGTACCTCAAAGTTTGATTGTAGTGGATATTGTAAGCATTGTGGAGCTAGTTTGTTTCCTACTTCGGTTAAGTGTTATAATAATAGAAGGTAATAAGTATGCACCTATTACTGTGATGATTGATGCATCTTATATTGAAGAAGTTATGGAATCTTATGACCTACTTAATAAGAAATAAGATGAAAGCCAAGAAGAATTAACAATAAACAACACCAAAAAATTAAATCTACCACATACGGAAGATATAAACAGATTAAAAGTCAAAGCCGGTCTTACAAAACTTCTAAAGAATCTGTAAGTTTGAGAAAAGTTATAAGGTTTAAAAATAATTGAAAATTAAATGGACACAAGAGTGTAACTCCTAGAGGAACCAAATAAATTCATAATATAAATTATAAAAAGAGACGAAAAGCTTATATTAGGTACCAATGAAGCAGATACGGCTCCCGAGTTTCACTCATTTGCCAGTTTTCGAATTACGCACGGGAGATCGGAAACTTTGTCGCTTACAGAATTTCAATAAAGATGCCGAAAGAAATATCGGTACCCAGTTTTACAGTAATGGCCGAAATTCAGGCTCTTGCATGGAACAATCTGTAAGAGAGAGCGGAAGCTTTTGTGAAGCGTTAAAATTAAAAGCCTTTTTACCTTTTTATGATAAGTATTCCTAAAAATCACTGTAAGAAATTGCGAACATGATAAAATGACATAAAAAAATCTTGTAGTAGGAATTACTTGTAACTACCACTGTTTCGCTACATAATAGTCGACAAAGTTTAAGTTTGATACTGTTTCTACAAACGACGGAACGTAAATCTTAAGTTACGTTACAGTTTATAGTTACTGAATTCTGTATTAATGTTTCTGTAACTTGGCAGCGTTAATATTAATGTGTCTGTTATAAAATAAAAAGAGCTGGAATGAGAAGCAGACGACAATTTGTTAGGGTTCCATACCAAAATGGTAAAAATGGAACCCTTATGGTGAGACTTTCTCCGTCCGTCCGTCCGTCTGTCACACTTGATTATTTCAGTAACTATCGAAGCTATCGACTTGAAATTTGTAATAGTTTTAGGTGAAAGTGACCCAATGTCATTGCAATCACAAAAATTTGAATATCATTTTTATTTTTATTTAAAAGACCCCCCCCCCCAAACCGGGTTGTTAAAATTTCTAAATGAGATAACAATATTGAGTTTCTTGTTAATACACAAGTAAAGGGCGTTACTTGTGTATTCTAAAATCAATTTTTATTTATTTTTGTGCCTGATAGTTTTTGATTTATTGGGCAAACTGTCGAAAAAAATACCGCCCCTCCCTCCCTTATCTCCGAAGTTTATAGTTTGAAAGAATCTGAAATAATTACAATAACTAGGAATTAACGTATATTTTACAAAGAAAATAAAATCAACACTAACTTTTTTACTTTTTTTGATAAAAAACTGCCAAAAAAAAAGTTAAGTTTGCGGTTCGCCAACTAAAGTACCTACATGTACGAGTATATTATACTCTTAAATTCATGAACAAAAGTATTTTTTTAAATGTTTTACTTCTTTTATAGTATGGAACCCTCGGTGCGCGAGTCCGACTCGCACTTGGCCGGTTTTTTGACTGTAGCCTAAGTTTATCAAATGTAGTCTAAAGAATAGATATGTAAATGAAGCTTCGATAGCGGATTGGAATTTTAGCGAATAGTTCCTATGTAAGTGACCAAAACATGAAATCCTTTCCTCCTCTTTTGTAATCTCACTAAGGTTTAAGATATTTTATTACACAATCTATCTTCACCGCAAGTTTAATAACAACTAAGCGGCAATATTCCCTTCAATGTGGTGTTTTTATGAGGAATTCGCGTTACGCAATATGTTTATTTAATGGGACCATAATTTTCAGAAAGGCCGTTACCTTTCTGCGATTAGGCAATCTGATCAATGTTTCGGACGATGTAATAATTTTAATGTAAGGGATGAAAACGTATTAATAGGATAGTCCCTCGTTATAAATTGCTTCATACAATGAAAGTTGGGTAGCAATTTTAATCGATGTTTATAGTTAAGCCGACCGCCAGTTTTTACTGAAACATTACTGACCAAAATCCATATAAAGCATGGAATTTTAAGACCATTGAACGGCGTCCTAAATGATGTCATTAAAGCTGTCTGGACTTTGTTTTATGGGTAAAAAATGGATTAAATTGAGATGCCCGTAAAAACTAGCAGATTAATAAGTAACTTGAAGATGAAAAAGTTGCAGTCACTAATCTTAAAATCCACAAGTAATTCTGGTTATGAAAGTACCTACCTTGAACAGGCGGCGGCATTCTAGTAAATGATTAGATATCTTTGGATTTGCTTGGAACGCTGAAAATTATTTTTGAATATGTTTATCAATTAGTTAAAACAGAATCTGCTGCGACGTTTGGGCCATAAATCTTTATTAAAGTCAGTTTTTCCGCTTTAATACGACTTTGGTATTTCGATAATGCGCTTGTTATCCCTTGCATCTCCCCTCCAATATCTTTCACTGCAGGAATTTATCAGGGGTGAGCATGCGAAAAAGTACCCTAATAATGAGTATTGGGGACAGATCTCGTAACTTGTTTATCCTATCTCTAAGGCCGCTATCCCACTGGGCGTTATTTGAGCGTCGGATTTTCTCCAACCTCTGTTTCTCAACGCTATTAGAGACTATCAACGTTGACGTCGCGTCAACGCGACGAAGAAGTTGCGACACTGCGCATACATTTGAAGAACCGTTAACGCTCACATAACGCCCAGTGGGATAGCGGCCTAATGGAAAACAGACGTTGGAGAAACGCCGACGCTCGCATAAAGCCAAGTGCGATAGCAGCGCTTACAGTACAGACCCTCAAAGCGACGTCGCGTCGCTGCGCATACATTGGAAGAAACGCTAACGCTCGCATAACGCCAGTGGGATAGTGGTCTTAGCGTTTCTTAATGTCTGTGCGGCGTCAACATTGAAAGTCTCTATGGCAACCGTGCACGCTTTGACTTCGCAACGGCAACTTCGCGTCAATGCAACGTCAAAATAGCGTGTATTGGCAACAGGTACAGTCACGCCGACGTTGCGTTAATCAGCGGATGCGCAACGTTAACGTCGCGACAACGCTGCGCAGACGTTGGAGAAACGCCACGCTTGCATAAGGCCGCTAAACCACTGGGCATTATGCGAGTGACAGCGTTCCTCACACATCTGTTTCTCAACGCCATTTCCATTAGAGACTCTCAACGTAGACGTCGCGCGACGACGTCGCATATATTTGAAGAAACGCTAACCCTCAGTGGGTTAACGGCCTAACGCTAGTGGGATAGGGTCCTAAATGCACTTGCAATTTTTCGCGAGTCTAGCAACCGGTAGATAGACTAGTCGAGCGATGTTTGCCTCTTTTGAAGACTGTTTTGTTTGTACTGCAGTGCGATTGTGGTTCCACGAGCATGTCATCTCCTATTGTCATATGAGAGTATCGTATGCTTTGGACTGTATTTTAAAAATAGGCTAGCATGTTTTAATTAAAATTCAAACAAAGGCAATGTTTTATGATATTCATATAATAACAGTAGATATTTTGCTAATATCTCTGTGTTAGAATATTCTTTGCTATTTGAGAATGTGGTTAGTAACTAGCAAGCTGAATGTATAAGTTACGGTAGCCTGCAGCTGATGTTCAAGGTTTATGTTTCTAAAGCCACTATGCTTTTTATAAAGTCTCACATGCAAAGTATTGTAAGACTTGATTTTACCTTTCTCTCCCTTTTCCGATTTTTCGCTACTCTGAACTCTTCTTGTACGTATAGAACTTTCTTCGTAGGGTCCGCGTCCCTACATCCATGTTACATTGCTCTTATTCTGTTATTTTGTTTTTTACCGAAAACATTTTGTAGGAAATTTAATTTTAATGCAAAATATCAAATGTGAAATGAATATGGATCTTTTGGTCCACGATAACATCACCTCATAGCGTACAGGGTACTAGTTGCATACTTATTTTTACGATTATAATTATAAGCAGTTATACATAGACCGACTCGCAACGCAAAAGTTCTTATATAAATATTATTTTTATAGTTAAGGAAAAATCATAGTTTCATAGGTTTTCATTATTCAATTAGCAAAAAATATTGTACGACGTCGTGTCCATATGGTAAGCGCAATGAAAGAAAACGGGTGTTTATACGGTTTATATTCGTGTAATAATACCATCTTCGAGGAACCCAGTGAACCAAATCCAAGATTCGTATGTCGGTTAGAGATCTGAAACGTCAGCAAAAGTCATAAAAAGATCGATAACGCGAATTTAACCCTACGTTAGAGACCCTCCTATTTTCCGCATTTTGATTATTCTTGATTGTGTTTAAAATTCCCCACAGCTATTTTCATTACACATACATCCATTGATGAAATATTTGAACAAGTCTCTTAAAGATTATGATGTGGACATATTTTTTCGATATGAGGTCAATAGAATCAGTAAGGATCGGAATCGGATATCAGATTTCCTTGAAAAAGATTAATATTCAAGTTGCAAAAATATCCTTTAGAAACCGACGTATATGCTTATATCATTTTATATTATACATTGATTTTATCAAACGTAAAAATAAAACATTACAATGTATCAAACAAAAAAATGAATAAGTTATCGAATTCCATAAAACTTCTGTGCCCTCGTAAGTGAGAAAAAACAAATTCTCGTTTCCATTATAAAACTGTTTTTAAAGAAATTTGGTAATTCGTAATGTATGTTCAAAAAACGGACTTTATTGCTTTGATGCCAGAGTCGGTTTTAGAATGGTGGGATGGAAAAAATAATACAAGTTTTCATTTTCACGTAGTGACAGGAAGGGAGGACGTATGACTGGCGTCCTCCTCCGAAATCCAATATGACAAATTCGGCGGTACGTGATTGGAATGAGTGTCGGTACGAATTTATTTGCGCCTTGGCCCATCAAATACCAAGATACGACCACCTACGTTACAATCGCCATTTTTCTACAATATTGGACTTGTTGAATTTAACTAAAAGGGACCTCAAACAAATAACGTGATGTTTATCACGTTTAACATCCTTGGGCTCACGTTTAAATTTTCAGTTTATACAGTGAACCTGAAATTTCAGACTAATAAAGTTTTGTAAACCTACTTATACCTTAATACCTATTATATTATGTATTAATTACGCGTCACGTTGTTTGTCCGCTACTAAATCCTAAAATACTTAACCGATTATAATCGAATTTGCACACAGTGTGCAGTTTGATCTCACTTAAAAGAAGTTAGCTGAAATCTCAATTTATCTATTTTTTTTAATATCCCTAATAGCAAAACAAAGTTTGCAAGGTCAGCTAGGTATATTATAGAATACCTATAAGTTGTTGTTAGAAACAGTTTTCCGTTTATAAATAGGTGGATTGGTTTATGATCATACGATTTCTATGAAATTATGATTAATTAAAAATCCTTTAGAATAACAGGAACGATCTAAGTCAACGTGATGCTGATTCATTATAATGTGATAATTCACCACGTGGTTGTAGTAGAGCTTGTGGTTAGAGTAATGAATAAGGATTATAAATCTTCTTCAATCAATCACATTATAAATCTATCTTTTTAGATTTAAAATTTGGAGTTCCATAGATTGGAAACTGATAACATAATCTGTTTTATAATTTAAGTGCATAAAAATAACTTTGTTCTCTTTTAAAATTAGGAATGTACATGGAGGTAAGATCAAGTAACTGGCATAGAGAAGTTTATATGAATACTAGGTGACCCGAAAAACGTTGTTTCATCATATACTTAAATTATTTCTCACTTAGGGGTATGAAGACATCCTATTCGCAGATCTACCGAATATACACCAAAAATTTCATAAAAATCGGCTTAGTGACACGAAAATTTTATACATTAGAAATAATGAGAAAGAGAAAGATTGTGGACCAGAATTTAAGGAATCAAATATATCGATGAATTTCAAATGTAGATGTTAAACGACAAGCAATATTAAAAACGAGTACATTTGGAATAGAAGTACCTTTGTAGGATAGTTAATGAAAATACTATTAGTAGTATGAAGAGCAAACAAATGAACGTACGTTAATTAATTAACAAAAAAGCCTTTGAATACATCCTTTCCAATTAAAAATTTAAGACTTGACTTGTGGTTTTCTCATGGATACCATTATCAGAACTGTTCTAAACTCAAAGGGAACTACACGGGAAGCGTCAGCTTTCTAATAAAAAAAAGAATCATCAAAATCGATTAACCTACTCAAAAGTTATCAGGTAACAAACATAAAAAAACCTACAGTCGAATTGAGAACCTCCATTTTTTTGAAGTGGGTAGAAAATAGCTTATTTGGGACACAAACATTGAAACTATTGGTTAACAGCGCAATAAAAGAGTGCCTAGTGCAGGGTCCCTGGGCAAGACAAATATTTGTAGCGGGCCGCGGCTGCCGAAAGCATTGCTAAATGTATCGCTAAAAGGCCTAAAGCAATGGCCGCGGGGTGTTTCGCTTGTGTATTCCGGAGTGAAAGATTTAGTGGCAATAACGTGCGATGTTGGCTGTGAGCAATTCGATCTTATTGTGTCTTCGATTGGATTAGTCTCGCGCAGATTGAGATTGGATCTTTTGTGTGGCGACGAGCCCAGGTACTACGGGTAGGTTCGTGTGTGCATTTACTGTTTGCACTAATTTATTACTTAGATTGAATTGGAGTGGGAGTACAGCATAGTCTGTGTATATTCTCTCTTCGTTAAACAACGTTATCTGACCCCATTTTGAACCAACTGATTAACATTACTTGATTATTGTTATCGAAAATTATTAAAGATCAAAAAGGTATACAGGAGTAAGACTAAGGAGTAGGACTTAAATATTAAAAAAAGGACATACAAGTAAAAAGATATCGTTCCGCTGTATACTGGATATATTTTATACGGTAGAAATTTAAATTACCTATTTCAGTCGGCACTCAAAGAATAAAAGAAGCCAATCTTTTGGATATACTCTCATCGCATTGATGTGACATTTATATATTTTTGTGTCCACATTCTATTGAAGTTATTATTATCTGTCCTTGAGGAAAAGCTTTATTTTGACGAAATAAAAAACACACGCAAGTTATTTCCATAAAAGACAAATAACAATAAAAAATAACAATTCTAATTTTATATAGAAAGAAATATAAGGTGGGTGCGAGTTTAAAAATAACTTAAAGTGCCTAAACTGAACTTGATGTATCCACGTAGGGTATAAATTACTAGTATTCAAGACACAAGCGTATGTGAAACAATGCGGCGGAGGATTGCAAGACTTTCGAAGTAAGTGAAACTGAAATTGAGTTAGGACAAGTAACTTATTTGAGACAGTCTGCTCTAGAAAAATTGGGACGCTTCAATTTAAGTAGCACCTATTATTTGTTTTATTTGTTTGTTTTCATAATATCTTTATTGTCACAAATAAATAAACACAGTATAATCTCTAGTACTAAGCCTAGTAACTCGTAAAACAAATATTTATAAACGAGCACTTGTAGTTCATGCAGAAATGTACTTTTTTCCATCGATACTTTTTTCATAACTTATCGGCAAATAACACTTTCAAAATACACAAACCTCGTATTAGATACAGAATCTTTTAAGATACAGAATCTTTAAGGGACAACGTGAAATAGTGCTCTATCGTATTTAAATTTGAACATATCACTGCAGCAGACATAAAGAAAACCTCCCGGTCGATAAAAATTAAAAGAACTGGCGACCTTTGGGGAATGTCTGTGCAAGTGGTTTTCAACATAATTGACACTATTGCCCCATGTTTGGCTATAATATTTAACCAATGTGTTGATTTAGGTATTTTTCCAAATTTAATGAAACATAGTAAATTAATACCGCTATTTAAATCTGGGGATAAACAAGATCTTAATAACTATAGACCAATTTCAATCTTACCAACACTTAGCAAGATATTTGAAAAAATCATACTGGACCAACTCCTAAGTCATTTTAACTCAAATAAAATTCTTCATTCCAAGCAGTATGGTTTTACTAAAGGCAGGAACACCACTGATGCCGGTGCCAAGTTATTAAGTCATATCTATGATGCATGGGGACAGTCTCAGAATGCTATTGGAGTCTTCTGTGACCTGTCTAAGGCTTTTGATTGCGTTGAACATCAAACGCTACTATGTAAACTAAGCCATTACGGTATCAAAGACAGAGCTCTTGATTTCGTTGCCTCTTATTTAAGTGATCGAACACAAAGGGTATGCATAAATGACACAAAATCACAGGGTTGTTCCCCCATTATGGGTGTGCCACAAGGTTCAATATTAGGCCCTTTTCTATTTTTAGTGTATATAAATGATTTGCCACACCATGTAAAGGGTATTTGCGAGATAGTATTGTTTGCTGATGACACTTCCCTAGTTTTTAAAATAGACAAAAGTAAAGAAAATTATGACGATGTAAATTGTGCTATCGCGCACGTATCACACTGGTTCACAGTTAACAATTTGGTTTTAAATTCAAAAAAGACTAAGTGCATTGAGTTCGCACTTCCAAACGTAAAAAAATTAGTTAGCAACAAAAAGGTGATTGTGAATGGAGAAACACTAAAAATGGAGAACTCTACAGTATTCCTGGGGGTAACCTTAGATAATAAACTACAATGGGGCGCTCATATTGAGACTCTGGCAGGTAAACTTAGTTCAGCTGCCTATGCTGTGAGAAAAATTAGACAATTTACAGACATTGATACAGCCAAGCTTGTTTACTACGCCTACTTCCACAGTGTTATGTCCTACGGTATTCTATTATGGGGCAAAGCTGCTGATATTCAAACTATATTTGTATTGCAAAAGAGAGCTATTAGATCCATATACAAAATGAAGCCACGCGAATCTCTTCGCCAAAAATTTAAAGAAATAGGCATTCTTACAGTGGCGTGTCAATACATTTATAATTGTCTACTGTTTGTACGTCAAAATATTAATAACTAGCTTTTGCCCGCGGCTTCGCCCGCGTGAATTTCGGGGTTTTACAAATCCCGTGGGAGTCCTGGATTTTCTGGGAAAAAAACATCATATGTGTTAACCTAACTTCAGAAACACGATTTAATAGCGAAACAGTTCTAAAATCAGAAACTATACAGGAACACCTTTTTATCATTATTAACCTGTATCCCATTGCTTAACCAAAACACACATTATAAATAGCGAAACAATTGTACTTTCAGAACCTTTATGGGTAGGTTCCACATTTATAGCATTACTAATTACTATACCAAATCCCATAGCTCAACTAAAACATACATTGTCAGTAACGAAACAGATGTTAGTTCAGAACCTATATCATATAGGTACCCGTTCTCATAGTTATAATATTATTAACCTGTATCTCATTGCTCAACTAAAACACAAAATGCTAATAGCGAAACAGTTGTAATGTCGGAACCTATAATACGGGTACCCATTTTCACATTTATAGCATTATGCATTATTTATAGCATTATAGCATTATTATCCCATATCCCCTTGTTCAACTAAAACACACTTGTTAAATGCGCACAGTGCTATGTTCAGAACCTACATAGTGGCCATTTTCACATTTATAGTGGTAATAGATTCAGTTTTTGCCCGCGGCCCCGCCCGCGTCAAATTCGCTTTTTCATGAATCCTGAGGGAAACGTCATTAGCCCGTTATCGTTCCCTATTCCAACCTTTAAACATGCTTTCAAGCAAGTTCGCTTGAACAATCTATCTATAGATGTAGCTATTGATTGCTCTAGAAAATTTGGTATTTTGAGTATCCCACGGGCACTACGGATTTTTCCGGGATAAAAAGTAGCCTATGTTTTAATCCGGGTTATAAGCTATCTATGTTCCAAATTTCAGCTAAATCGGTTCAGTAGTTGAGCCGTGAAGGAGTAACAAACATACACACACACAAACTTTCGCCTTTATAATATTATTATTAGGATTAGGATTAGGATATCCCCTTGTTCAACTAAAACACACTTGTTAAATGCGCACAGTGCTATGTTCAGAACCTACATAGTGGCCATTTTCACATTTATAATGATAATAGATTCAGTTTTTGCCCGCGGCCCCGCCCGCGTCAAATTCGCTTTTTCATGAATCCTAAGGGAAACGTCATTTTCCCGTTATCGTTTCCTGTTCCAACCTTTAAACATGCTTTCAAGCAAGTTCACTTGAACAATCTATCTATAGATGTAGCTATTGATTGCTCTAGAAAATTTGGTATTTTGAGTATCCCACGGGAACTACGGATTTTTCCGGGATAAAAAGTAGCCTATGTTTTAATCCGGGTTATAAGCTATCTATGTTCCAAATATCAGCTAAATCGGTTCAGTAGTTGAGCCGTGAAGGAGTAACAAACATACACACACACAAACTTTCGCCTTTATAATATTATTAGGATTACAATAAACGGATAGATATAAGTAACCGTCCAATTAGAAGTGGAGCACATAAGTTAGTTGTAGTGCCACACCGTTTGCGTAAGGTACAGAAGTCCTTTGTGGGGTTGAGTGTACGCTTCTACAATATGATCCCGAAGTCTGTCTTGGACTTACCTTTGCATAGGTTTAAAGATACTGTCAAAAAACATCTAATAAATCATGGTTACTACACCATTGAAGAATTTTTAAATAACAAAGATTCTTGAAACGATAGTGATATGCTTCCATCTCCTCACGAGATATCTTAAAAATATTGTTTCATACTAAGTACTAAAAATTGTATATTGAGACATTTTTTTGAAAAGAGCAAGTACCGAGTTTCTTGCCAGTTCTTCTCGGTGCAAACCTGCTTTCCGAACCTGGCGGTAGAGTCTCGACATTTCATGAGAGCTTATATCTAAGCCTATGTGAAATAAAGAATTTCATTTCAGAATCAAAAGGATTTTAGTATTTTCTAAAAAAATCAAACTTTAAAATTTAGGTACTTTAATTTCATGATAACTTTAATTGATTTTTGTTTTTCTCACTCTCACGGATACGTTGATAGGTAAAAACAAAATGTAATTTATAGATGGGTAAGGGTATATACTTACCAATATGCTCTCAATCCAGAGTCTTTTTATTCATCCATCTTATCCCTTAAACCTACCAAGTCATTCGGTCATTCTTTTCTTAAAGACCGACTGTACTTAAGAGGGGTGAAAATGAAATTAAATTCTCAATGAAAGGAGGATCCTGCTTAAAGGGGCTCTATGAGTTATGCCCTCGTGATTTGGAAGGGTCCCGATAGAACAATAGTGTAATCGTCCAATTAAGCGTCTGTATGACTTTCTCTTTGAAACGCTCCTTTCGAGAATTTGAAATGGATTGGTATCTGGAATGGTGTCGCTGCTCAAACCTTTCGGGTCTTTTTGTTAGAGGCACAGCCTGTTAGTACCACTATTAGTTATTGTAAAGGTGATTTAAACTATTAATAAAGTAAAAATTTTTATTTATTACACCTACTTATTCTTACGTCACATATTAGTTGATTAACGTTTGCTTAGTTAATACGTTAGCTCCAGATAAGGGTTTCAGTCACGCTATATTATATACTAGTTAAAAGGTTTTGTTGCTTAAAATTAAGCTTTTCGTAACAGTTAAATTAGTTTCTATGAATTGACTTTTAGGAAACCTAGTATACGTTTCAGGTCGAACTTTTAGTTTTATGTTTATTATTTTTTAATTGTCTCCAATAGAAGTGATTGGTGGCTTCGGTTGGGACTAGTTACGAGTTGTACTCACATTTCATGAAACTATTCACATTCATAGGTTGTTCCGTTGTTCATTGGAATACTCGTAATATTTTTGAGGCCATGCTCCGGACAGCCGCGAGACCTAGTAATTTGCGATTTTACGAACGATTGAACAGGGTATTTTAGAATCTACGAATCTATACAATGCACAACGATGAATATTTTTCTACAGTCTAGACTCCCAGCTGATCACTTTTTTAGCCACAAGTGAAGCTAAAATAGGCAAAAATATTATCACTAATAGGTATCCGGGGATTGAGGTTTAATAGCAGAACTATGTCCGTATTTTGCCACTTTTAAAGCACTAATTGCATAATTTTGAAGGCAATATCGCCAAGGAAACCTTCGTGCCTAAGAGTTCTCTATAATCTTCTCTTTGTGTAAGGACATATAAACTGGACTAGGTCAGCATGGTAGGCTATGGTTAAAGTCTCTCTTATTCTACATATTTATTATACAATATGAGCTGTACTAGCTTGTCATAGCAATTGAAGTCTGCATACATTTTGTGCATCATTTTTAATAGTTTATCACGTTAATGACTCAAACACAAATAATTTGGGAATCTCAAATGCAGGAAATCTCTTATAGAGATAAGTGTATCATTGGCAATATATTCTTCCCTCCTTCAAACACTTTTATTACTATTTTTTTAAATAACACGGTCTGGTAGTAAATAAATAAATAAATAAAATTTGTCATTGACACGCATTGCGTTACGGAACAAAATAATATAATCAGAGGAAACTAGAATGTATGTATGTCTCATTTTCTTGTACGAGTATGTTTCGTTAAAAAGTCCTGAAATAAATAGAGATTTTCACTAAATCAAGCCGGGCACGTCCTCAGTAATGCGATTAGGTTTTGTTCGACCCTACCTTAGACCACTTAGCCTAACGAGATGTAGATCCCTCCGAGGAATTAACATGGAGATGAGCACGCTAACTTTTTTTGCTAAACTGTAATACAATTTATAACCAACTTCAAAAAGGAGGTTATCATTTGAGCTGTAAGTATGTGGATCCAATATTATTGAAATAATTGCATAATAACTACTCGTTATATTCGTAAGTATAATACGTGAGTCTAAGTGGGTTTTAAAACTAAAATAAGTTTCATATCTATATATATAAAAGAAGAAACTGACTGACTGACTGACTGACTGACTGACTGACTGACTGACTCACTGACATATCAACGCAGAGCCTAAACCGCTGGGTCTAGAGACTCCAAATTTGGCACACATGTTCCTTGTGAGGTCTAGGGGTGCACTAAGAAAGGATTTTTCAAAATTCACCCTCTAAGGGGGTGAAACGGGGGTCCAAAGTTGGGATTTTATCAAGTTAAAATACGTCTTCACGCCGCAACTACTGAACAGATTTGGCTAAAATTTGGAATGGAGGTAGATTGTATCTTGGATTAGCACATAGGCTACTTTTCATCCAGAAAAAATTCATGGTTCCCGTGGGATTAGTTGAAAACCGAAATTCACGCGGAAAAAAAATCTCACGCCGCAAGTACACAACCGATTTGGATGAAATTTGGAATGGAGATTATATCCTGGGTTAATAAATAGGGTACTTTTCATCCCGGAAAAATCCATGGTTTCCGCGGGAAACCTGAAACATTGATGTTCACACGCGAAAAATACTACTTCACGCCGTAATTACTGAACAGATTTGGCTGAAATTTGGCATGGAGATAGATTTTATCCTGGATTAATACAAAGATTACTTTTCATCCCGAAAAAATCCATGGTTTCTATGATAGAAATGAAAAACAGATATCCACCCGGGCAAAATATTCCTTCACGCCGTAATTACTGAACTGATTTGCCTAAAATTTGGAACAGAGATAGATTATATCCTGGACTAATACTAAAGTTACTTTTTATCCCGGAAAAGTCTATGGTTTCCGCGGGAAAACTGAAAAACTGAAATTCACGCGCGAAAAATACCACTTTACGCTGTAATTACTGACCTGATATTACCGAAATTCATAAAAAGAGATAGATTTTATTCTGGATTAATATATAGGCTACTTTTCATCCCGGAAAATTTCATGAATTCTATGATAATAGTGAGAAACAGAAATCCACGCGGGAAAAATATTCCTTCACGCCGTAATTACTGAACCGATATGACTGATATTAAGAATAAAGATAGATTGCATCCTGGATTAATATAAAGGCTACTTTTCATCCCGGAAAAATCCATGGTTTTCGCGGGAATCTTGAAACATTGATGTTCACACGCGAGAAATACTACTTTACGCTGTAATTACTGAACTGATATGACTGAAATTCGGAAAGGAGATAGATTTTATCCCGGATTATTACAAAGCCTACTTTTCATCCCGGAATATTCCATGGTTTCTATGATAATAGTGAAAAACAGAAATTCACGCGTGAAAAATATTCCTTCACGCCGTAATTACTGAACTGATTTGGCTGAAATTTAGAATCGAGATAGATTACATCCTGGATTAATACAAAAGCTACTTTTCATCCCGGAAAAATCTATGGTGTCCGCGGGAAATCTGAAAAACTGATATCACGCGGTAAAAATACTACTTCACGCTGTAATTACTGAACTGATATGACTGAAATTTGGAAAAGGGATAGATTTTATCATGGATTAATACGTAGGCTACTTTTCATCTCGGAAAATTTCATGACTTCTACGAGTATGATCATAGTGAAAAACAGAAATCCACGTGGGAAAAATATTCGTTCACGCCGCAACTAGTGAACCAATTTAGCTCAAATTTGGAATGGAGATAAATTATATCCTGGATTAACACATAAGCTACATTTTATCCCGAAAAATTCAAGGTTCCCGTGGGATTAGTTAAAAACCGTAATTCACGCGCAAAAAATTATTCACGCCGCAACTACTGAATCGATTTGGCTGAAATTTGGAATGAAGTTAGATTTTATCCTGGATTAATACAAAGGCTACTTTTTATCCCAAAAAAATCTGTGGTTTCCGCGGGAAAACTTAAAAACAGATACGCACGCGGGAAAAATACTACTTCACGCTGTAAATCCTGAATGAATATGACTGAAATTCAAAAAGGGGATAGGTTTTATCCTGGATTTATACATATGCAAATTTTTATCCCGGGGAAATCCATGTTTTATGAGAAAATAGTTAAATAGCAGATATTCATGCGGGAGAAATACTCCATCGCGCCTTCACTTCTGAACCGATTGGGCTGAAATTTATAATGGAGATAGATTATATTCTAGAATCAACTACTTTTTTCTCAGGAAAATCCATTGTTTTCGTGATAATAGGGAAAAACAGATATTCATGCGGGAGAAAATTTATTCCTTCATGCACAACTACTGAATTTTTTTGGTTTAAAGTTGAAATGAAGATAGATTTCATGGAAATTAACACAAAGGGTACTTTTTATTCCGGAAAATGGATGGTTCCCGTAGAATAGTTAAAACTAAAATTTACGCGTGCGAAGCCGCGGGTATCTGCTAGTGTTTTATAAATCTAATGTATTTTTTTATCTTTCTTCTTTGGGAACAGTACAAGTTTCTTAGTCTTGTGTGATTGAACGTTTTTATATGAATGTAAACTTTGTTTGAAGTTTAACTATATAGCTTTTTATCATTGTACATGTACAGCTTAAGGAGCAAAAATAACTGAATACAATATCAAACTGAACTCAATATAGGCAATATTCATGAAAGAAATGTTGTATTCGTAATATATTTATGCTTCTGTTAATTAGTTCTTATTCATGGCCTTGACGAAATAACCGTAGATTATCTCAAGGAAATAAATCTCGAAAATACTTTGGAAATATCATAAAAAATCAAAAAAGTAGATAACCACTCCAAATTATGTTCATTCCTAAATACATTATGATTCACAACTTGTACATATTTAAAATTTTCTACGCAATATATTCCATTTAAGCTCATAATAAAGTATCATGCATTACTAAATCGCCAGATATTAAATCCGTTTATTATTTCCATCTCCCCAAAGCTCTTCGACGATTAAGAAGGACCAAAATTACAAAGATGCAAATCGAATAAGATCTGATGAAGGGACTTGAGGATTTCCTTATTTGTCAGTTTGTTTAGCTTCCTTCTCAAAATAAAGCCCGAGTCGCAGTGCCTTCTTTGAGAGTTAAATTGGTTCGTTAGTGTAAGTCAAAAGTTAAAAAAGATTTCCCTTACAAGATTTGAATTTAAAGATTTTTTGTAGCAACCCACGATGTCCATTTAATACTTTATAACTTTAAGATACAAGTAAGGTTTATTATGAAAATGTTAGCTTGTTGTAATTGAAAAGCGCCAAATCTGTTTTTGGTTTGAGCAGTCGGAAATAGGAGTATCACAATTAAGTTTTATTTAAATACCTAATAAGTAATACTAAGCAAAGACATCTTAGTTTCCTAACTACTATATTATCTAAGTTAAAAACTACTAACTAAACTACTAATGACCTATTTATTAGACTGTCTCATGGTATATACTTTACATTTTATGTTATATACTTTACATTGCATGTTATTTATGTATGAAATATTTATAATGGCAATTAATAAATATTTTCAATTACGCTCAATTTCGATTTCCTGTTTTTCGTTTCACGTGTGCCGCGGCATGGCAGTTGCAATTTTGTCCAAACATTGAGTAAAATACGTAGGATGATGTTACTATCCAGATGACGGCCAAAATATGAATATTAATGAACAACACTTTTTTAATTAAAACGGAGCTTTTTATTCGATGTATTTTGTTCGGAACAGCTTACGAACTAACAACTCCCATTCCGTATTATCCCAAGCATCATTGTTTTCCGATGCCAAACGTTTTGGCTCGCATAAATCTTGATAATATGCAAATTTTATTTCATTAAAGGCGGTTGGACTTCAGCAATATTGCTCGTCTGAGATACTGCGGGGCTGCCCTTGGATTAACTAATGGTTATTTATCTTGTAAAGGTACCCCCGTAAGAGCCTTACAACGACGTGGCTCAATTATTAATACGGAAATTTTAAGATGTATATCCCTTGTTAAAGGAAGCTTTAATGCTTTGTATAAAACGTCCTTAGCTAATTTTGTTTTATATTGTTTTTAATAATAAATTTTTTTTTGGTACGCACCGTTTCTTTGATCTGTCAATGATTGTGCACATAAAAGCTGCACATTAAGCTTATCTGTACCACGGAATACATAGTAGTACCTAAAGGTACAGAAAGCTCGCTCCGCAAGATGATTAAAAAAAATAGCGACTCTAGCGCTGATACAAACTGTGCAATTCAGTTCGTAATAGCGCCTGGTCTACGTAAACAACAAGCAACAAAAGGAAAGTTGTGGTCTCTTTCTATCACGTAACTTTATCTCATTCGACGTACCAAGGTTGCCTCGCGATCAGGCGCACGAAGCGCGTGAAATAGACTGTACAAGAACTAACGCGAGCAAAGTAGCCGGCGCGCGGCGCCTTCTGAAATGAGTAGGTACGTCGAAACGAAGTTCAACGTACGTAGAACCTGTAGTTTCTTCAATCACGTGATAAGTGAACCTGGCCTGTCTGTACAATGTTTGATGTCCCTTTTCGTTTCTAGGAAACCCTTTAATATTTTTGACGTTGTGTTGATTCGTATAATTGACTGTAAAATTATACGGACGTCGTGAAAGCCAATCAACGCCCCAATGAGTCGGGAAGCCGTAAAACACCGATTACCTATTCAATACACGGCCAAATTAAAGCATATCAAACAAAAGCTCACAGCGGGCCTATTCATTTCGCCCATACGTGATTCAATCATCACCGATTACCATCCGAATCGGATAATAATCGCGTCTGGCCATTTTAATTTCGGAGCCCGATAGCGGAAAAGCGGGACATAAATCTTCAATCCTGTGCCAACTCTTAAATCATGGCCCCACACTACGTACTTACTTTATTTTAAATGATAATTCATATTGGACGTGCTGTAAATTAATTTCGGAACTTTTATGAATAAAAGTGACACAAATATTTTGATTTTTAACGCAAAAAGGGTGGTGTTGTAGAATTAACATCGTTGTCTGCATGTCTGTGTGTGTGTCTGTCTTTGGCATCGTAGCTCTCAAACGGATAGAACGATTTCGATGCGGTTTTTTCATTTGTAAGTTCCTATCTATGTTTGGTTAATATCGGTCGAGCAGTGTTAGATATCTTTATTCCAAAATTGTGATAGATATTGATGATGATTTCACAACTCCCTCAATATAAGAATCAAGTGAAAGGGCTAGGACCACATCCAAGATGGCCGTCACTACAAAATAGCGATTTGTGTTTGTATGGGGGTTTCAAATTTTCTAATTTATATGGTTATAAACTGAAATACAAAAATCCTTTCTTTAGGATTGTAGGTGTCGACAAAAGGAAAACTATTCCTCCCGTTCATTTACACAAAGGCATCGCATATTTTAAACGCACCTTTGGCGGGGAAACATTGCTCTTTTCGAAATGAGAACGCGACTGTTTACGTTCGCTTCACTTGTTTATGTTTTCACACAGTGATTAAAGTGAAGTTTCAAAAACAAAATGGTAACATGGCGGCTGGGGTGGCGCCGTCATTTCGCGCACTTCAAAATGCAGGGACGATATTGTAGCAGCTTTGATCGTTGATAGTTAGAACGGTGAAGATTATAATTTTCTTTGTATTTTTGTAAGGACAGGGACTAAGAGCTCTCTTCACGATATGGTAGAATGGAAATTTTGCCATATGTTGTTTTGGGATGGAACCTATAGTGTAATACTGTCGAATTATAGTGCACATTGCAATTTAAATGTCGTTTGAGCAGCAAAGGGGAGTACTACACGTTATCTGTAAGATGCAGCTTTTTAAAAAACAAGAGGGCACAGAGTACTCTATCCCAGGGGTGGATGGTGTGACGACAGTTCGCTCCGAAGGAAATCCTAAGAGATTACGCACTGAGTGATTGCTCTTTCGAAACTCTAGTCTTCTGGCAATGTGAAAGTAAATGCATCTCTTGATTTACCTACGCCAATATTAGAACGTCCCTGTCCAAACTATAATAGTTCTTAAATGCTACTGTTTAAAATCGGATTTTGCTTAAATACCCCTTATCCTCATAATATTGTACGTCATGAAGCTTCACGGTTCAAATGGAAAAAGTTTTGCCATAATTTTCGAGCATTTATGTCCTACTATTATTTTAAAGTGTCTTTATTGAAGTATCTTGTTGTGAAGATTTTTCATTTTTGTGCTTTATCATTTTTGAAAATGCTGTACTTAATTTGTTCCACAACCTGAGTAGTCTTCCGTATCTCCGTATCTTTTCGTCTCTTAAAGTGAAATTTTTCCATTGTCTCGCAATTTTTAAAATATTTTACACAGACTGAAAAATTTTAGGCTGGCTTGTAATATAATTTTAATTTATTTTAATAAAAATAATATAATAATGCTGATGCTGATAAGTTCTTATATTACATGCTTCATTTATTCAGTAGTATTCATTTATTCACAATAGGATACATCGCGTATGCAATAATCATTGTTATGCTTATTGTAACCTAATTCACCTAAAATATACAATAAACATTTTTGGAATTCGAAGAAAATAATAGAATATAGCTATCCCACCTCTTTTTATATTGCTAATAAAAATAATAATTTTGTAGTGTAAAGAACAAAAAAAAATTGCGAACAAAGCTCTTATGTGTTTATTTGACGACCGAAAGGCGTAGCGGTAGCAATACTGCCGTGTGCGTCGGAAGTCATAGGTTCGATTCCCACAACTGGAAAATATTTGTGTGATGATCATAAATGTTTCCAAATATTATGTATATTCATCAATTAGGTATCTATAGCACCCATAACACAAGTTTTCGCTTACTTTGGGGCTAGATTACGATGTTTCTAATGTCCTGATGTAGGTATGTATAAACATGAAACGTTAGTAAGAGACTATAATATTCTACCTAGGTTTCAATACCATTGAAGGGAGTGACGCAAAGCTCTTAAACGACACCCGATGGACGACAACGTCCGGCACACTTCCGGTTCCGTTCGTTTGCACCATTGTTTGTTTAATTTGCAATCAGGATATTTTGTTTAGTCAACGACTGGGGATAATTTCACCCTTTGGTGATTTGCCCTTAAGGGGCGAAAAGGGCGCACTATGCTGTTTAGTGACCTCAAGGTTAGAATTACAGACAAATTACTCTAAACTTTAAACATAGGTAAATGTATTTTTGTACTTTGATTTGTATTCGAGAATTCGTACACGTAATGCGAGACACGTTTGGAAAAAAAATTCTGGATCGCAATTTTTCTCAGACATTACTCTATTATTTTTAATTCTAATTGGAAGTGCAGCGAATTTTTATAGATTTTCTATTTGTGTCGGTCTCTGTATGTAATCGTAATTTCCTAATACACTTATAACACACTATTTGATAACTTGTCATTTTTTAATTATTACAAAAAGTTTTTTTTTGTGATATTTGTGCTCAACACACCCAGACAAAGTTTGTGAAGAGTGAGGAACCTTTAGAATTCACCCTTAAAATAACTTACTTGACTGTTAATAATAAAACGCAAGTTTTTATTTTCTATGTTTGATACTATTTAGGTTTCAATTCCCATTTAAAAAAGTGGAATACGAATGAATTAATGATCCGCTTACGAGGTATTTCGCTTTACCCCGCATGAATGATATGAGAAATCCGTTTTTATCCACCTGAATTGATTATAAAGGCAATGCCTAAATCCGTTCTGCACAATCTGTCGGCTGAGGATCGGCCATTGTTGAAAAAACGTCCGGTCAGCGACGATAAATACAGGATACATTTTACCAAGATGAAATCATAATCCGGATTTAGAGAAAAAAAAACCGTTTTGGCCCTATGAGGCTGTAGCGTTATTCATAGAAGGAAATTTTCGGAAGGTATCATGCTGTAAACGCGATAGCGATTTCTAAGCAGAACTACAGCCAACTTGGCCTTCGATTTTCATAGGAGCCTGTCATTCGCTTATTTCATATAGCTACATGATACAAAATCAAAAAAAAAAGTTATGAATGACACTCGTCTTCGATAAGTACATGATTATTTTGAAGATCGGAAATATCAATGCCATACATTTTTGAATTTTGTTCCATAAAGAAATGGAATGAGCGAGTGACAGGTTTCTATGAAGATCGTAAAAAGTCAAGTTGTCTGTATTTCTGCACATAAAAAGACAGAAATGGAACAAAATTCAAAAATGTATGGAAATGATCGCTTAATTGGTCACGTGACTTGCGCACATTCTCAGAAATATTTTGAATTTCGTTCGAAAGCGATGCGATAACATTGAAAAAAAAACGCATGTAAGTATAGGGACATATTGCTTGAGCTACAGCTTAGGAATCGCTATCCATCTATCATCTACCAAAGATTGAGTATAAACGTTAATAGTGGGTCAAGAAGTATAATGTAGTATGTAGGTAAATTTTGTACAGGAGTTATTTTACGACCTATGTTTGCGGAACTAAGTCCTTTGGGAATGCATCCCCAGGTATATTATTTATTTATTTCATGGCCCCAAGCTACCGAGAACTAAACCAACTGTGCCCCAGTTTTATTATGAGGTGGAATAGCACAATACATGACATAAATATTATACCACAAAAGGTTCGCAGTAGTCCCAAAAAAGTAATCGAAAAAATTTGTTTCCCGCTTCCGCTCTTAATGTGTCCACACATCGGTAATAACGCTTATAAAAATGCGCATATCATCCGGACCGAAAGGACACTGTTATGGGCTGCTTTTGTTGCGTCCCGCTTTGTGGGCGCACAATAAAGAAACCGCACTGCAAATAAACCAGGATCACGGTATTAGACTGGAAAAGTGCGTTGCCGACGGTACCAACTATTGTTCCATAAACGGAGTACGGGATTGAATCGCATGCTTTGTTATCCGTCGTTATTTCATGCATATGCGAGAAAAACCGCAGAGGCTATATACGGAGCCAACTACAATCTCATGTTTGATTAGAATTTTTCATGTGAAAGCTCGTATACGCTTGCCGCTGAGATCTTGTGTACGGGGAGTACTTACTTACGCTCATTTATACGAGAAAATGCAATTGGTACATTACGGATGAAGTAATAATAGAGTCGTTTCTTTGCAGGTAGAGCAAACAGTTACCTGCTCTCATAAAATAGGTATTTAAAATAATGACGTCACGTATTCGAAGGTACCGCGCCGTTGGTCTCACAGCATATTCTGATATGGGCAGGCGTATTACCTAATATCGGGTGAACATCATGCTTCACCCATCATTTTTTTTATCAAAAAACTATGTGTTTTAGCAGGACAGATTAATTTGTTTTGCTATATCGTACAGTCTACGATTTCGCATTGTGAAGTCAACATCTCCTGAGGATGTCCCGGTGTCGGGACGAAACGTGCGTCGAAGAAAGTGTTAGAAAATTGTGTGTGGTGTTTCATGTGGGTAGTGTTCCTGCATATTGTACCATACAGAATCTTTTCAAGTAGCGGATTATAGCAAAACAAATTAATCTGTCCTGCTAATTATGGATTTCCGCAAAATAACGCCTCCTTCAATTCAATAACTATATTTTTTTATTTTGCCCTATATGTATGTTTTTATCCTTAACTACCAACTATAAAAAAGTGTTAGGTATTTTTTTTTGAATTTTTCTCTTTCTGGTCTATAGGCTGCAACATAATAACATTTCTAAGAAAAGTTTTGCAATAACTAAAATTTTTGTATTTCTTTCATCAACATCTTTCAATTTTTATAAAATAGGAATATGAAAACTTTAAAGCACACAGAAACCTTCCAAATAATATGATATGCGTGAACGATATCACAAACACTAATTAAATTTTCACTCCAAAATATATATTTTTAGATGGAAAATATGACTCGTAATAATACAAATACTCATCACAACCGTGACGTAACATGGAGGTCCGATTCTTCCCCACCCACGCAACATGAAAGTGGTGGCAAAACAATTAAGAGTTTTTTGCGAGGCGCGTAATTACGCACAGATGACGATGATCGTTAGCAGCAGACAGGAATTAGTTATTCATTGAATGAAGGAAATATGCATATAAATGTGTCTCGTTATTTTTTTCCCCGGAACATATTTTTTGTCGCCGAAGTATATTTGTGTTAGAATTTCTTTGTGCGCTAACATTTTTTTTATTTTTAAAAAGTGTTGTGTGTACGTAGGCAATTGAATTTTATGCCATTTATATAGCGTTTATTTTCATATAAATGTTTTGGGCGATATTTTGCTGAATAGACAAGACAGTGTTTATAATTAATAATGAATGAATGAATGAATTATTATTTCCTGCTAATAGTAGCTACGAATTTCCGACATGGAAAGGTAATTCTCGTTTTGCCAAAGCAAGAGAGAAAATAAATCATCAGATCCACTGAATTTCCTATTGTTTGGTGAATTTGCAACTTTACACACAAATTCTAATAATATTTCAGTTGTTAAATAGTTTAATGTATAGAAAGCATCCCACAAATAGTTTTACCGTGGAATATAATAGAGAACACCCCTTGTATGATGACTGTCAAAATCGGCTATTAGGGTAAATAATAATAACAAATTAATATCAATATTGGTTCAAAGCTCATTATACCCTCATAATAAAAGTAACTCAAAGGTTAACAAAATCGTAATCGTGCTTTTAATACGATGTTTGCTACTCGTACTTTGTTTCTTTAGTGTTAACGTTTTTTTACTAAATTATAAATCTACTTAATGCTTTTTTTGTATATAATTGTTTTATTAATGATATATTAATGAAGTGAGTGACTTTCGTGATAATAATCACAATAATTTATCTCTGCCCGTGAAAGAAAAATACTTAAATCCCGCAGAATTTCAATGCCTTTGGATTAAAAAGGTACTAAAAATAGTTCATTTTTTCTTTGACAGAGGATAGGTACATACTTAGACATCAGAACCTTTGAACTTTGACCCTTAAGGTTTTATCACTGTCACCGGTAATTTCAAGTATTTCCAATAGGTATTACATAATTTAAACTATAACGAGCTCCTTGATGCCCTCGAGTGTTTGAGGGACAAGACTCGAGACGGACTTGATGCCCGATTAAACACGTCTAAATACACTTTGTGCACAAGTGTCCTTTAGCGCCAGTCACTGTTATAATTAATGCATTCAAAGGCAGTAGAGATGATAATATGTTATGCAGAGGACGCGATTTACTGCGTGCCATTGAAATAGTTTTGGATGGTTAAGAAACTATGTAGTTGGCGCTGGCCTGGAGGTATCGTTTATGTTGATGGTGGACTCAAGAGTAACTTACTTGGGAAAGTACGAATAGTGATTAGACAATTTAGTTTTTATAAAGATAGTTTTCGCCTATCACCACATTCTCATAAGTCAATAACACAATCAAACTTTTGTATATCCTAATGTTTAAACAGTTATAGACGTCTGTTGCTGGACTGTCAACAATGGTTATACGCTCCTTGAAATTAGTGAATTTTGTCTTTATGACGGTGATCCATCTGTTTTTCTATGAATCAGAGCTTTTCGGAAAAAATAAAGAGAGCTGAATTCAAATAACATGCGCAGAATGAAATCTTTAGAAGTAATAAATGATGTAGCTCAACAGATCTCGGCGCTAAAGTGGGAACAGACTTAGCACATAGTTTGTAAGTTCGATGGGTGTTGTAGATCCAAAGAAGAAATGTGTAAAAAGGACTCCGCACCGGTTATTGATGTAATTAAATGCAACACTTTACCAATGTTTACATTAATAACATTCTTATGGCAAGCATTCAAACGGAAAATACTACAGATTAAAAGTAACAATTGCTAGACGATAGACTACTCTTTTACAAGAACTTAGTGCCTTATGTGGACCATATTTCATCCCGTAGATTTGTGAACCCCGTACCAAATAGACGTGCAATAAATCCTCATTATTTTTCCGCCAGTCACATTTATTTATTGTGGAAATATTACCCTCGAAACTAATAAAGGAAAATCAATAGAAGAGATTAGCACAACTATCTTTTGTAGGAAATTATTAAGGTTGTTTCTCTTGCTCACTGAAATTCCAATTTAGTAGAATGTATTAAATAATACTTTACGACACCACATTTTTTACTCGAATTCGTAAGATGCCATTTATAACTACTGTAATGGCCTTACTGGTGTAGTTGAATGTGGCCAGCCCGTTACCCATCTACACATATTTAATCTGTATGAGCGAAAACAAACTTTAAAAGACTATGAACACATCCTAAATGGACGACTGCAGGCGCCCACTATCCAAACTGGAACAAAAGGACCTTGTTAGCCATACTTACCGGTTATTTCAAATAAGATTAGCTAATTACTAATGTTTTATGGTGTGGCAAAATGTGTTTCAGGTATTGAGATGAAAAGCCTTTAAAATACGTAAAAATATGCAAATGTAAAAAGAATTTGCATACTTTCGGTTCATCAGAAGTAAATCTATTCTCACCTGTTTGTTTAGTCCAATCACTTTGAAAATCACTCAAATGAAAACTTTACAGCGAAGCGTTGTAAGCTCCAAAGATGATTTTGCTTAAGAAGCATGCTCATTGTACGCAATCAATAACTGTTTGAAAAATTCAATCTTAGCACTAGAACCATTTTGCATTGTATAATTACTATTATTGAATTGTAAATAGCGAAGATTGTGATTCAACGATTTCAGCGTCGTAATCTAAATTACAGAGGTCATTATGATTTCCAATTTTCTTCATAATGAAAAAAGTGCATATTATACATAGTAATCACGTAGAAGGTGTTTTTATGTAATACTCATTACACATACCTAAATAATAAATGTACATGTAGGTGTGTCGAAATATCATGCTTGTGGGTCGGAACTCAGAGTTCAGACTATATGTCCTTTATAAGCCAATTCCAAGCTCTGTCCATTCATTTATTTTCTTTTTGACACATGAGACAGATATATCAATAGCGAGGGACCAGAGAGAGAAACATAAAGTGCGTGGTCCTTTGTCTTATAGTAAAGCGTATCTTTTATCTACGAGTAAATTGTAAAGGACGTAGCCCGAGTATCGTGAGTACCTATCGTCTGTGTTATAATCAAATTTTCTTTGCAGGTATTCATAATTAAGGTTTCTTGTCGCTTCTTTACTATATGAACCTAACCTTAACAACGCAGACTACATTTTAACATTTCTTTTTAAGACAGTCTGTGTTGAGTGTAAAAGCTTCCTAAAAATGTCCTTCCAATTCTTTTAATAAACTTTTACTTAAAACGTTACAGAATATTCATGAAGTGTCTGTTCTTTTCAGGTGGGGTGTTCAATTGCAGCTTGCGGTAAAGTCTATATTCTTCACAATTTAACTTACTTCTTCGAAGTTCCCGTATTGTGAATACTGAATAGTCTTATACCTAATTGAGTCAGACTTAAGAACTGTTAATTAATAAAGCGATCAAGGAATACTTTTTACTACACTCCTTTAGTTTTTGTAAAATTGCAAGCGGAATTTTAATGTTAGTGCTATGGAAATGCAACTTATACTGATTTTAATTTGTCCTTTTATCGATCTTAAGCCGTAAGGATGATTAAAAAAAATATTGGTACACTGTGTTCTGTTTGTATTGCCAGCCGAAAATAGTTGGTTAATGGCATAGATATAAGCATACTTAATTTACTAGTAATGCAATTTTCTGTCAGTAATTTGTATGTAAAGTGAAATTTTTTTAATATATTCAGCAAAAGCTTGGTGCAAATCTACTTTCTGAATTTGGCGGTAGAGTTTTGACTTTTTATTTGAGCATGAAAATTAGGTCTATCTGATGTCTCGTGCCAATTTCTGTTACAAAACTCCTCCGAAACGTTCGACAGATTGTTATGAAATTTTCAGTGTATGTTCGGTACTTAAATCCGAAAGAAGGTCGAAAGCTATTTTTTATATCCTTAGTAGCAACATTTCTCAGGGCTTTTTGTACCAATGACAACACAATGTGTTGAGTGTAAAAGCTTCCTAAAAATGTCCTTCCAATCCTTTTTGCCGTTTGCCGTGTCAGCTAGTTTTCATATAATATGTACAAAAATACTCGTGCAATGTGGTGAATAAGTACACTTTTTCAGATTTCCTGCTGACGGTTCTGTTGAGACTAGCTGGCTATCAGGAATTAAATAGTTAATAGCACATTATGTTCATTTATTATAAATACAGAATTTTGAGTGATTAATAAACTGGTACACGTGAATTATGGTCCCAGAATGTAAGCTTCGTGTTAATCCAACGAAACCTTAGAACAAGCGATGAGTTATGATGGTAATTTAAAGCGCTTTCCAGCTAGGCTCGCAGAAAATATATGTGTCGTCAAAATTATAATTAATGCGGTACTGTAGAGACACTCCGGTGACACGGAGTTCTTTGTGTGAAAGATGAGAACCTGTGTCCGACAAAGGGTTACCGTTAACCTTTGACGTTATTACAACGTCCGTGTATTATGTAAGGTTATAATATTAGGTAACATGAGCTCTACTTTACCATTAAAGTGATATGGAACGGTGTATGAGACGTCTATCAAAGGCACAGGTCTAAAAGGGTGTTTCCATCTACCTTCTTACTTTTGTTGCTCATCCTTACTATAAGTACCTACATAACTTAACGTAGTAAGGTACGATTTTTTTTTAGTCAGTTACGACGCATATTTTCAGTTTAATACTGTCTGATTTTGACCGTGAAAACATTTATTTATTTATTTAACACTTTATTTGTACACCACAAAACAATTAAGCAGTAAAAATATATTAGTACAAAAGGCGGCCTTATCGCTAAGTAGCGATCTCTGCCAGGCTACCTACAGATGAGGAAAATACAGAGAAAGCACGGACTGCAGGTGGTGTAAAACTATAACAAATATACTAAAATTTAAATAATAACTATACTCATGTAATACTCTTCAAAAAAATTTGTTTCCCATAAAGAAAGTGCTTTGCTACTGCAACACTTACTTCATGGAAGACAAATAAGGCATTACTTACTACTGTCATTGTATCCTTCTTTTAAAAATTACACTTAGTAGTTATGCTAGTATTACTGGTCTTTTTTATAGTATGAATTTCTTTTTCCGACTAATGGCCATAATTAGGTCTGTATTTTCATGTACTTTTAAGGAACATCACAGAAATCACGTGCCGTGGTGTGGCAACGGAAATGACGCCCGGGGGAATGGACGTAAGATTAACGTGGCACGTCTGTCCTCGGGCTTAAATCACATTATAGCCCCACGTTTAATGTTTTCGGACCTTTTTGAGTCCAATAGTGAGATTTCATTTTCAGACGTGGCTGGTACTTACTTCTGGTAATACCTTAGTTAACTTCAGATGACTCTATCGCTTAAAGTTTGATGAAGGTGGTAATATAAACCTGACTGTTATCTTAGGTGATACCAATGCTTCATTATTAAAAAAAGATTCCGACGAATTTAGAACCTCCGCCTTTTTTGAAGTCATTTAAAAATCAATACATTGGCCTTATTACAAGGAAAATGACTTTTATTTTTTTTAACTAAATAGGCTAGCGCTTGTCTGTGATAACACCTGATGGAAAGTGACGATACAGTCGAAGGTGGAACGCGCTTGCTTAGGAGATGCATTCTTAATTTCAAGGCGCCCAGGGGCCCTACCACCAACTCTTATAGCAGTATTATTGTAATATTGTTTTAAAATTTCCATACTGACATTGTATGAAAATGTCAAAACAATATTACAATAATACTGCTATAAGAGTTGGTGGTAGGGCCTCAGGTTGTAAGTGGCAGGAAAGACAGTGCCTGGGAGGGTATTCCAGGCCTTTGACAAAAACGACAGTACTACTTAACAATGAGGAACTGGCTCTAGTAGATGCAACCGTATTACTAGGAATAACGTTGGATGCCAAACTTCAATGGGGCCCTCATATAATTAACTTGTCGAACAGACTTAGTTCTGCAGCATACGCGGTTAAAAAGATACGGCAGCTGACCGACGTTCAGACTGCTAGACTAGTGTATTTTAGTTACTTTCACAGCATTATGTCATATGGTTTATTATTATGGGGTAATGCTGCTGACATCGACACCATATTTGTGCTGCAGAAGAGGGCTGTTCGTTATAAAATGGGTCCAAGAGAGTCCCTCAGAAATAAATTTAAAGAATTTAATATTATGACGATGTATGGACAATATATTTATGAAAATATTATTTATGTACATAAGAATATTAATAAATTTACGAAGAAATGTGACCTCAATACTATTAATCTTAGAAACAAGCATAAGCTCGTGTTAAACAGCACTAGATTATCTAAAATTAGCAAATCCTTTGCATGCAACTGTATAAGATTTTATAATAAGTTACCACATCATGTATCTGAAATGTCACTTAATAAATTCAAAGGGTTTGTCAAGCCTAAACTCATTAATAAGGCTTACTACAATATTAAGGACTATATTAGCGACACAAGCCCTTAGAATTGATCGATAATGAATGCTCTGTTGTTGCGTGCCTATTTAGTGTTTACTATTTATACTACTTGTTGTTAAATGGTGATAACATAAAAAAAAAATACCCGGCTGAGTTTGTTGTGGGCTTCTTCTCAGCGGCAGGGCGCGTTTGGAACCCTCGTAAACTTAGTTTTAAGTCGTGAATGGTTATCACCATTAAAGTGACCATGTAAACAAAACGACGTGTCACAGGAGCCTTTGTATGCTAGGCCTATGTGAAATAAAGAATTTTTCTATTCTATTCTATTCTATTCTATTTGCAGTGCCTATCAGAAACGAAGAATGGAACCGCTTCGTACGCGTCTTTAGTACGTCGACTATGTGTGGGTGGAAGCCTTTTCGATGCCTTGCCGTTCTATTCTATGGTAAAAAGTTGACGACAGAACCAAATTTAATAGTTCCTGAGCATACTCTCCGAAATATAACTGTTATGTACCTGCAGTATCCACATACTACGTCTACATAATGACGTCTCTATTAAAAACGGCCGGATTAAAAACGAAGACAAAAACATCGTACTCAATGTGGACATACCCGTACAAAAAATGTTGATATAGCTCTTGAACTTTATTAACTCGTTAAGGGAAAACAACAAATCGGTTCATCGCAAGTTTGTTGTATGTGATACAATATGTTGTTTTACGGATCGGAAACTTTTTTTAGTCTGCCAAACTAATAAAAACATCACCGAATTCCGCATCCGACGCCCGGCACCCACAAAGCATTTTCATGCAGCTCGTCTCCCTAGAATTGACATTCTATGAAACCGCTTGTTTTTTCGCGATTTTTCCTCGTCCTGATTGTGAAACTTTCATGGATCGGCGCTCAACAAAAAGTGTCGAGTAATTTTTTTGTTAGTCCGATGTTAGGCCGCGACCAAACGAGTGTAACGAGATATTTATGTGCAGGGAACGTGAGGTCACGCTGGAGTCTTTGCCGCTGTTTTGGCAACATCCCTATTCCCGCCCCTTTTCACTACCCACTAGTGTTATTCGCGCGTCCCCGAATGTAATGTGTGTTGTAAAATAAATTATTGCTAATATAGTGATTCCGTTGAGTAGAAGGCATGTGCAAGGTTAAATATTTGGAAGGTTAAGGTTTGGAAGGTTCAGAAACGTGAAAGAAAACAATTGGTGTGTAAAGTGGTTTATGGACAATTATCTGTGAAAACGTCATAACAAAACATCGTCTCTCTCTCGTGACACGCATCACAAGTCGAATACTTAGGCTGATCTTGCTTCTCTATCGACTGTTTCGTGTTCTCGCTTGCATGCTCAGCTCCTGCGGAACGTGACAATGAGTCATGCTTTTTCGTGCGTGCAGCCGGCGTTCATCGTAACGTTCGTTTCGTAATATATAAATATTCCTACTCTATAATTCAAGTTGAATACGAGTAATTTAGTTAGTAGTTTTCAGTTCCTAAAGGAAAACATTTCCGAGGATCGTAAAATCACAGTTTGAACACCGCGTGTATTTTACTTTTAACATACCTAGTATCTTTGGTGCAACAATTTATTCCTCCGGATTTTTTCCTAGTAGTAATGTGTATTGCGATAGTGCGTATTGTATCGATGTATATATTCAGATCAATAAACTGTACACGTACGTGTTCACTGTTCGTGTACGTGTACACTGTACAGGGGTGCTTAATGATGTTGTAGCACATGTGCTACGACAGGGCGTCTACGCGCCGGATGAGTTGTTGTTGCCTTGCTACTTGCTACGCTATTGGAATATTAGGTTTATTAATTACTGGCTTTAACTATAGCCTCGTCCGAAAAAATTCGGTTTTTTCAACTGAAGTGAAGTGTGAAGTGAAGTAAATAGATTTTACTGGGTTGATAGCTTTTACGACGTAGAAGATTTCATATAATCCCTTAAATCCTATCCTAAGCCTATAATTAATATTTATCCTTTAGCCAAATTGGTTAAGTCGATGCAGCGTATAGGAGTAAAAACACACATATTTGACGACCTCCGTAGCGCAGGGGACGCACGCTCGGATTCGAGTGGGAGGTCGCGGGTTCGATTCCCGCCACGGGCCACTTTGGAATTCTATAATTTCTAAATTGGCTCAGGTCTGGTCTGGTGGGAGGCTTTGACCGTTGCTAGTTTACCACCCTACCAGCAAAGACGTACCGCCAAGCGATTTAGCGTTCCGGTACGATGCTGTGTAGAAACCGTTGGGATCACTTAACTTACCCCTTCCAAGTTAGTACGCCAACATCTTCGACTGCATCATCACTTACAACTCAACTCAATCAACTTGTATAGCGTAAAAAAAAAAAAATATTCGCACAAAAATACACACAGGGATGTAGATTATACATATATATGTAGGTTTCAGATTATGTTTTCTTACTTGCTAACTTCTGGTGGGTATAATTTAAATTACATAATACCTGTGTGCGACTATTAGATATTAGGATATTAAAAATATAGTGCAAAAGGGAAAATAAGATGAAGAAGTGCTTATTCAACTCATCGTACGAATATTTTCGTTCAAAACACGTTCATTCTTTCACGTAAGATTTACAAACATAATCTGAGGGTGAACACGTTTTCATACGTTGTAATAAAAATATGAACAACATTCGTTTTGCATGCCATTTTCAAATGTACGCTTCGTGTTTTAGAGGGACGAAAGAAAACAAAAATTTATTGAGTACTTTTAATTTTAAGTAGGTCCTAACATGCAGTATGTAGCTACCTAAACTAAAATGAATTCAGTTTAGCTCTTCTGAAATGTGGACACTTGGTTCTTTTTATTGCAGGAAAGTAGATGATTCCTAAGTATTTACTCGTAATCTAGATTTATACGACCAGCGTCCAGGGAAACAATAGATAACCGTCAGTCTAGTCTAGAAGGTACTCTATAGTTCATCGTTTTTGCTCTAGTTTATCTTGGACTCTCGATTTTACGACCATCATGATCTAGGTCATACTTAGGATGCGGCAAGGACGCGATAAAAGAAAACCTAGTTTATACGGAATAGCGATAACATATTATACTCGTACTATCTTGGCGATATATAGTTACGTTCTTTAGTCTGACGGTACCTATTGTTATCTCGGCTTCAAGAAGACGTTTTAGTATCATGAACTTAAAACTTTTTCTATAAAGCTACCCCTAACTGCTACACTGTTATTGCAAAACGAATGGGTGAGAACATTTTATGAGGGCGTATCTTAGATACAAGGGGGGGTCCTCTTATATCTCGTTTACAAGTGGTGAGACTTGTAAACTAAAGTATAGTGTAATATTTGTATTTTGTACCCTTTAAATAAAGGTTCTTGTCCAATAGAGATGTGCTATACGTTACTAAGCTTATGTTTTGTATCAAACTACTAATAACAAGGTATGCATCATCATAAGACTGCTGGGAGGGTTATTGGCATAGATAATTGCAACAGAGATAATTGCACACAGCATTTATATTATGAGCTCTGTAAAAGTAAAGTACAGGTTATAGGTATAATTAATGTTATAATTTTAATTTAGTTTCTTATCTATATACAGTTTGATGTAAGTCATATTATTTTACGATAAAAAAGTATACAGACTTACACTCTACCTCAAACAAAATCATGTTTCCCTCAGGATTGCAGAAAAACCGTATTTCACGTGAGTGAAGTCGCAGACATAAGCTATTTAGTTGAATACTCGTATAAATAAATTATTTCAATGCTCTTATTCGCTTAGTACTAACAAGATGAAGTCTGTAGTTCGCTTACGCAAGTATTTATTATAGATGACCTTGCGTTGTAAGGGTTTTGTATAATCTCATTTCCACACCCTATCATTGCTATAATGGATATAGCCTGTATTCCGCTTTATAGAGTGTTGTATGTGGCCATTATTATTGAGTGATGTTTTAGTAGTGTGTCATATGTACGATTCTTCAATGACACTTGATTTTGAATGCGTTGAAAAAATATGATTGACTCGGCTTACAGACTTTGTTAGTTTTGGTATGTATCTACTAAGTATCCTAAAAAATCATCCTAAGATGAAATCAACGGGTTAACTCCGCGAAATTCAAATTCTATTAAGTTTTCACAATTTGCACGTTTTAGCGTCAACTGTAAACAAAAATGTTATATAAACATGTAAAGATAATTTACTGCAATTTTTCCTTGTGAATTGAAACAGATTAATTGATTCAAAATAGTTATTATTAATTTGGTTATTATTAGTATTCGGTGGAAATATTAATAGCATTATATATCAGACACAACAGGATCAGCATAAATAACATTAAATTTTTCTTTTCTTCAAAAAAATTCTCAATACTCAATCTTTCGTGTTCCGGCTATATTTCCAAATGTTCCGCGCATCAGGTGTGCGGCATGAATACCTAATCTTAATGGATGCCCGATAAGGGCGAGTAAATCATCCGGCAATGTTTTACGAACTTCCCTGGGAAGACGCAGCTTGCTATATCGATGAACTTTCCAATTCGCACTGCACGGCTAGCAGAAGAACGCTATTTTTCAAATTGTATTGTTATTTTATATCATTACTAGCTGTTGCCAGCGGCTCCGCCGTTATCATGAGACAACCTTAAAAGATAGATCTGTGGTATAGCGAACACTCTTTAGAACTTTTAACGAGGAACAATTCCATCATACATGATTTTTGCGTAACTTTAACCGTTTACATAGCGTAAACAATGAATGCTCGCGAAAAGGAACAATTTTGTAACATTTTTCATAAATACTCCGTTCCTGACATTAAGTTAGCGATGCCAGTAGTTATAATGTACAAATACTAAGAAAGCAGAAATATGACATTTCTGATATAATGTTATACCTTTGCGACAAATATTCTTACGCTAACCCTCCTGAGAAGAGACAGCGTGTTCGATGCCGATAAACTTTTCAATTCGCACTTACATCAAAAGTTAAGGGTGTTAACTGTTGTCGTGAATATTAGATAAGGTACTTAAGGTGCCTAATGGGATTTAATCATTTCCCGATTTGTTGTACAATTTTGCCCCCGATATGTCTTATACATCCATCTATACTAAGTTAAATTATCCAAAATCAGCGCAAAAAAAACAAATTTTATTTTCCAAGAATATTTTGGTTTTGGTTCATAAGAAAACTTGATACCATTTTAGATAATTATGCCAACACAAAACAAAGTTAGTAAAAGCGTTGTTTTATAAAATATGCAGATAGAAAATCTCGTATCGCATTTTTCAGTTGAAACAAATATTACAAACTCATCGAGAGCCTAGCTTTCAATTCGGGTCAGCGCTCTCTATTGATTTCGTTTTCATACCCACTCGGCCTTAACGGATCAGTGATTCAATTTAATGATAATGATTTAAAGAGTAAGCGGCTAACAATTATGAATATACCCAAAATCCCATTTTTTCATCCTGCAGATAAGAAGCTGCGTTTATACTGCAGGCGTTTGCATAACAAAGCCAACTTTAGTGTCTTAAAAATACAGCTCATTTTCCGGAAATATCTCATCGTGAAAATCGACTGCATTATCTGTAAAGAAAAATGGACCTAATTTTCTTATCCAATGGATTTCAAATGCTTTATTCAGAGATCCAATAAAAACAAGACGCAAGTATTCGTCACGTTTAAGATATGATTTATGCAAGTAATTTAGTTAAGTACACAAAGACATTACGAGTGTCGTGCGTTGCGTTAAAAAATTCCAGAAAATTTTCTTCTGTGGGAAATATGATCACATGTTCCTAAGAATTACGTATTCAATACTTGACTTGTGACATTGGCACTACTGATAAAAATTTATAGGCTTGACTATAATGTTGTATTGATGAATCGCCTATTCTTACCTATTTATATTAATTTAAATACATTCTAAAGTGACAAATCAGAATTTCTTAGAATAATAATTTATTTGTATATTATTCTCGTAGCTTTACATTATAATAACAACCAAAGACTTAATAAAAAATAAGAATAAAAATAAAGTTTTGATTGAGTAAATATTTAATATTCATATTTTATTTTTTTACTATTTTTTATAGAAAACTTCAAAGGTCAAAGTGTAAAGAGGATACAAGACAGCACTACTATTTCTTCTTCTAAGGCTAAACGTAAAATTATAGAAATAAATTGCCCTAAGTATGCAAATTACCTTACCAACTATTCGCGTCAGGCAAAAATAGGTCAAGAGTCGAATTAAAAAATAGCTAAGTAATGTAACCGCCTGAAAAGCATTTACGGAAACAAGTGGGTACTAATTCAAGACTGTAATTACAACATGTCTTTTATACGACGGCATTTAAAAGTGTACTACAATTTCCACGAGGCGAGTTCAAGGCTAGGTGTAGAAGTAGGTACCAGGTATATTTAAGTGACAAGAGGCTGGCATGCCTGCGAGCAATAAAAAAACCTCATAATATTATTATAATAGATAATATACAATAGATGAACTCATGACTAAAGCCTGTTTCACAACCGCCAGATACACTTTCAGGATAACTGATTCCCAATGCAAAAATTGTCAAAACATCAAATATACTCGCTAAATAGACCTATCTGGTGATTGTGAAAAAGGCCCTAGATAAATTGTAGAGTCAGTAATTTTATGAGAGAGTGCTAAAATTTTTACAAAAGGCGTAAATAACTTACCCCTCTCACGTCTTTCTAGTACTCTATTTTAGTCTATTTTAAATTATGAAATGCTACACAGCCGCTGGAATTTATCCTATAAGGTACTTTATAACTAGTTACTTTGGTATTTCGTTAAAAAATATAAGACTATGCAAAAGAATGAGGTAATTGATGAAAATAGAAAAGTTTTAGATTCTTGGATTTAATGTTCAGAACACAATCAATAAGTTAATTTTAATAAGTTATCAATCTACGATTTCGCTTACTAGACATAGTAATTATTATAATTAATATATATATAGCTGCTTGTGCTGATTCACTGACTGATTGATCACCTCTCCTGAACAATTTTGTATGAAAAAAATTTTTTTCAATTACCATTTCGTATAGAAGAGAAAAATTCATTCGGAGGAAAAATACGGAGAGAGCTGATGATTGAGGATTTCGAAGACGGGTAAAGAGCACAGCGAAAGTATTGAAGATAGGTAGGGGGTGCTCGACCAAATGTCATTTGAAACGTCAAGCAATTGGCAGTGAGCTGAAAAAAAATTCAAAATGGCGGATTCAAAATGGCCGCCATTCGAATTTCGTCGATATCTCGGAAAGTATAAAAGATGGAAGAATGGTTTCTTGACAAGAGCTGATCAGGATTCGAAGGTCTATTCGATGGATAGCAAAAAAAATCAAAATGGCGGAATTTTTTTTTCATAGAAAATGTATGGGGAATGTTGAAGAGACTAACAGTTGGTAATTATGCAAGGTTGTGATGCGGTTTTTCGGAGAGTTACTAGAGAAAAATATGGAGAGAGCTGATGATTGAGGATTTCGGAGACGGGTGAAGAGCACAGCCAGGGTATCGAAGATAGGTGGGGGGTGCTCGACCAAATGTAACTCGAAACGACATCCAATTGGCAGTTAGCTGAAAAAAAATCAAAATGGCGGATTCAAGATGGCCGCCATACAAATTTCGTGTTGTTCTATCTCGGAAAGTATAAAAGATAAGAGAGTGATTTCTTTGCAAGACATAATTAGAATCTCAAGGTCTACAGGATGAATGAAAAAAATCAAAGAGGTTGAATTTATTTTTCCATGGAAAATGTGAATGCTACAATAAACAAGGCCTATGAAAAACTATGAAAAGTATGAGAAGAGATGATGGTCTACGATTTGGATGATGATTGAGGAGCACGGTCATGGATTTAAAGATAGTTAAGGGCTGTTTGAATAAAAAATACACTGAACCTCATCCGATGAGGTTCAGTGTATTTTTTATTCAAACAGCCCTTAACTATCTAAAAATACACTGAACCTCATCGGATGAGGTTCAGTGTATTTTTTATTCAAACAGCCCTTAACTATCTTTAAATCCATGACCGTGCTCCGAGGTAGTTCTTTTAGCCCATTGCCAATCGGAATCCAATTGGCGATGGAGATGACGGCGATTCTTTTATAGGTGAGAAGACAGCCCGCGGGCCACATGTGGCCCGCGCTCCCACGCGCCCTACTAGTATATATATAGCTACTCGTGCTGATTCACTGACTGACTGACTGATTATCACCTCTCCTGAACAATTTTGTATGAAAAAATTTTTTTTCACGGATGGGGTCTTATAGAAGAAAAGAAATCAATCCGAGGAAAAATACGGAGAGAGCTGATGATTGAGGATTTCGAAGACGGGTGAAGAGCACGGGGAGGGTATTAAAGATAGGTGGGGGGTGCTCGACCAAATGTCATTCGAAATGTCATGCAATTGCCAGTGAGCTGAAAAAAAGTTCAAAATGGCGGATTCAAGATGGCCGCCATACAAACTTCATCGGTGTCCATCTCGAAGAGTATAAAAGATGGAAGGGTGGTTTCTTGACAAGAAGTGATCAGGACCCCATGGTCTATTCCATGGATAGAAAAAAAAATCAAAATGGCGGAATTTATTTTTCCATAGAAAAATGTATGAGGAATATTGAAGAGACTACGAGTTGTAAATCATGAAGTGCTTTGATGCGGTTTTTTGGAGGACTACCAGAGAAAAAGATGGAATGAGGTGATGATTGAGGATTTTAAAGAAAGTCAAGGAGCATGGGCAAGGTATTATAGTTAGGTGGGGACTGCTGAAACAAAAAATACTCGGAACTTCACGCAATTGGCAGTGAGCTGAAACAAAACCAAAATGGCGGATTCAAGATGGCTGCCATACAAATTTCGTGTTGTTCCATCTCGGAAAGTATAAAAGATAAGAGAGTGGTTTCTCAGCAAGAGGTGATCAGGATCTCAAGTTCTACGGGATGCATGGAAAATAATTCACTGTGGCGGAATTTATCTTTCCATGGAAAATGTACATACTATGAGAAGAGACAATGATCTAGGATTTGGATGATGATTGAGGAGCACTGTCATGGGTTTAAAGATAGTTAAGGGCTGTTCGAACAAAAAATACGCTGAACCTCATCCGATGAGGTTCAGCGTATTTTTTTCTTCGAACTGCACTTAACTATCTTTAAAACCATAACAGTGCTCCTTGGTATTTTTTTCAGCTCACTGCCAATCGGATTCCAATACGATGGAGATGACGGCGATACCGTTATGGGCGGGAAGACTGCACGCGGGCCACATGTGGCCCGCGCACCCACGCGCCCTACTAGTTTAACATAAACTTCATTAATACTCGTTATGTCAACTTTACCCTATAAGTAGTAGGCAAAATCTCGCATAAAGAGGTTATTGAAAACGAATAACAGATCCATTAAACATCCCGTCTAAGCTTATTACTTGTACTGAGTACGATGACTCAGTAAATGTACGTGTGGAAAACTCTTCAGCTGATCACGTGACAGTCTCTTGACGCAAGTGTGCGCGTACGACGTTGACATTGGAATTGTATTATGCAAATGTACTAAACTTAGCGACTCATGTTTGCTTTCGATATGTTTATTCGTCTTTATAATGACTCATCGGAGTTTAATCTTCCGTATCAGAGCCACTTAGGCCAGGGGCACACTCACGTCGCGACGCGGACGAAGTCTGGCGGCTAGGCGTGAGCTGTGTTACGCTACACATAGGTCTGTTTCCATCAAAGCGGAGCTGTGTTTGAGTAACCAATCAGATTTTGTCATTTCAATATCTCCTCTCCCCTCAGTTTCGGCCCGCTCCGCTCCGCGACGATTTTGTACAGGAAGGGCGTGTCAGATAGTAACTAATAAAGCAGTTTTAATACAAAAACACTCTCCACATTTTATCCTACGGCCTACCACTTAATCCACCGCCACTTTAGTGTAATATACGATCGCGTGTGATATCGCCATCTCTCGTCTTGCACTTGCAGTGTAGGGGTCATCCAGAAATTGCAAGTTAATCGCCGCGTATTACTTCGATATATCATTAGGAGCCTAAGTGAGTTGTGAGATAAATAAGAGGGAAAAGGAAATAAAATAGCCTTCTTCAGGTTTGAGTATTAATCAATAACAAAAAATTCCTTTTTTTATTTTTATATCCTCGGTAAGAGACAAGTTCTTGCCCGCGTCTTCGTCTACATAACTTTCCAGTCTGACACTATTTCAGGACCGTTATATTCGAGTCTGGAAACACTAATTCCAATCCTGCTGTGGTGCTAATCTATGTACTGTAGGTAGTTCAATTCACAAAAATGTCGCCCCACAATTGGGTCTTACACTACTTTTGAATTTGATAAAAATATTACTTTATTATAAACTAGGATAAAAGTAATAACGTGCAGTGAAAGAAATATTAAAATCCAACGAAGATTTACAAAGTTACAGGCGTTTAAACTTTGGAGTGGGGGGATCTTCTATCCCTTTCTCGCAAAACGAAAATTTGTATGAAGCCGCACGAAGCTACTATGGCATTGGTAAGGTGTGACGTCACAATTTCATGTTGCTATCTCTTTCTAATCACAAATCTTTAAATGCTTATAACTTTTTTGTTATTTGATCGATTTAATTAGTCTTTCAGTGCACGTCATTATTTTAATTCTACTTTATAATAAAGTAATAAAAAAATTGGAGTCAAATACCCAATTGCTCTATACTAATTGCATGTAATATAAGCGATTGTGAATGAGTGGAGCGCGTCTTTGTGGATTGAACTACCTATACTCGTAACAAAAAGATGGCTTAGATTTTATCATTTCTACCTTTCATTTCCTTTTTAACCCGAAAATACGTATTAAAAATAATCCTCAATCTTATGATTGAGGAGGATTGTGATTTAATCAGTTTTTTCTTATTTTATTTTAAATCCAAATCCAAATAAGAACCTCTTTTCCTCTTTTTCCCTCTTTACTTTTCCTCTTAATTCCCTCTTTCCTATTAATCCCTTATTTTAACCCTTAGGGGCGAATTAAAAAGTAATAGCACAAAATATTAGCACTTTCAAAATAATGACTAATGTTCCTTTCTAAGTCAGTTTCAGGATGAAAATTTCACCAACATTGCTATTTTAGTTTCACTGAGTTACTTATGGATTTCTTCATTCACATAAATATTTTACGATTTCGAGTAACTTTTTATAAAGTTTGTGAGGGCGAAAAAAATGTAAAGACTTAAAAATGCTCACTGGTTTATACGAGTACCTCATATGGTCAGATTGCGTGACCTTAATCTAAAGATGTTCCGGGGACTCCCTCGAGATGCTGCCAGTGCCTGCAGCCACACGCAAGCTCTCGTGTTTACTTCGAGTGTAAGTAATTTGATCCGATTTAAGTTGTACTCATAAAAATGATTGCAGCTCTGATTGTACTTGACTTACGAGTATTAGAGATTCTAAAGGAAGTTAACTGCTATTCCAAGAAACATTTTGTGAACATCAGTAAGCTTTGCAGAACCTGCATTTTGAATTTTTGCATTATATTTTCGTGTCCAGGAAAAAAACAATAAGTAACCCCTTTTTTGGTTCCGTACCAAAATGGTAGAAATAGAACCCTTCTGGGCACTGTGATCTCTGTATACAAAGTAGTTTTGCGGTACGTTAATAGGTACCAATGTATGTGATTTTATTTCTATGGTTTTAAAAATTTTAAAGTACAAAACCCTCAATTCTTCTTAAATACGTATGTGATGGTTTTATTAATATGAAAAAAAAACAAAAATTTTAAATTTAGGTATTTCCATCATAAAATTGCATTTGTAATGTTAGAAAAATATAGGTATGTAAATGGATTATGAAAATAATTTTCCAACACACTAAAGGGTTGACGTCAAAGAGTAATAAAATAAATAGATAGAGGTGTGACAACGCGTCAAATGCAGTTGCCGCGCGAACATTTTCGGAGAGAATGAATGGGTTTATGGTTCGGATTTTTTATCGAACCGCTCAAGTGTGAAGTCGTAAAGCTTAAGTAAGAAGTTATGAATTTCAGATGAATGACGCCTTGCATATTTTATTTTCTCTTTACTGAGAACCTAACATTAGCATTTATTAAGTCAGTGGCCTTTCTTCAATTCAAACTTTTTTATTCGCTTCTCAATCATTGGCTGAATTAGAAGTTTTTGCTTATTTTTATATAAACATAGGAGGCACAACTAAATTGCTGCTATTATGCTGTAAAAAATGTACTGAATATTACCAATGTCAACGAACACTAAATCTGGTATTTATTCTGACACGATTGGCATGGATTCTTACAGGATAAAAATAGCATGTACTGTGTTAATCCAGGGTATAATCTATCTTCACTCCAAATTTCAGCCAAATCGGTTCAGTAGTTGAGGCGATAAGGATAACAAACATACACACACACATAATTTACAATGGTAGTGTCATTACTAACGTACATACGTGATGATATTTTACTCATTAGTACGTAGGTATACGAATAACATGTTACAGTATTGGTATGCGAACATGATAATATACACACAAACAAAATCGTTTTATCGTTTACATAAACTGAATTTCCACACAACTTATTGCGAAGCCGTGCCGTAAATATGATAAAAACTCATGTATTTACACACCTTTTAAAAAACGAAGTTGCGCGGTATTTTATGTGCTATCAAAACTGTCCTGAACCGGAATAAATCTCATAAATCCGCGGATGAGAATGTTTTGCGGATGATGAATGGGAATTTTTGCCACATTTATACACCGAGATCACGGTATGAAGTGGTTTTTTGTATTGTCTGTAGGGAAATACGTCCTTATATAAGATATCTGTATAATTAATTGTTTTTTTTGTTTGAGTGTAATGAAGCAGGTATAAGTATGTTGTGAAGGGGAAAGATGCCGAGATAAATGATAGGCATAATATGATTTTTTGTCTGTATTTACTAAACACCTTTTCTATTATTATCATATTCTTTGAGTATTTACACATTTTATTTTATTTCACCAGTATCACCACAGGCTAAAGATATTATAGGTATTACAAAAGTATGAAATAAAGAGATTAAAAAAGAAAAGTGACATCCAAAAAACCTTCTAAGAAGTCTTTGGTATAATACCTACGAGTATATGTTAAGGGTTAGGGTATTCTTAGCAATAGATTTTTGGAAATTAACGTTTAAAAATCAACCTGCGACTTCTATCAAGCAGAAGCAGAAGTCGTCAAGAGTCATGTCAAGAATGTAAATGCTATTTGACGGATAGTGAGCATTTTGTCAAATCAGATTCAGTTTCGGCTGGCGTGACACAGGGAGCTTATTGTACAGAAGTTTTGGCTACGTAAACTGTTCTATTTGTATTTTTAATATTTTAATTAAAATTGTAACTATAATAAAACCATAGTTCAGTTTATATCTGACATTTATTTTTTTATACTTTTTCTTTCACGTCATATCAAATCTAATAGGTACATAAAAATAGTTTACATATAAATATTACAACATCTCCCTTTCTTACAATTGACCATACCTAATCGGAGGCCTAACTTCACGCCCGTAAGATGTAGTATAGTAGGATGTCGATGTAGATTGTGATTGCTGTTGTGGTGATGGTTGGATGGTGACTTCTTCTTGATTATCAACATCAGGAATGTAAAATGGAACCATATTTAGAGGCTTTATGTGAAACCTATTTCTTATAAATATCCTCCCATTTTCATTAACTATCTTGTATGTCCTATCATTTGTTTTTTCTTTGATTATACCTTTCTTCCATAATCTCCCCATCCTAAATAACACTCCTTCTCCAAATTCTAACGGTCTTAGATCTCTTTTGCCCCTATTATAAAAATATCTGTCTTTATATTGTTTTTCCACCAATTTTTCTCTTAAGTTTTTGTTAACTTTTGGATAAAAACATTTCTGATTAATGGGTACAATACCCCTTATTTTCCTATTGAATAAGTTTTCTGCAGGAGAAGCAATCGAATTAGAAATGGGTGTATTACGGAATTCTAATAATACTAGGTATGGGTCTTTTTTATCATGAATAGCCTTTTTAAACAAGCTCTTTATAGTTTGTATTTCTCTTTCTACCATGCCATTTGATTGGGGATATTCTGGACTAGACAGAATATGCTCAAAATTGTATTGATTAGCAAACTCTTTAAAACTCATGCTAGAAAACTGCGGCCCACCGTCACTGCATACTTGTAGTGGAATGCCGTGTCTACTAAATATTTGTTTTAATTTATCAATAATGTCCTCACTCCTAATCTCTTTTAAGGCAGTAATCTCTGGAAATTTGGAAAAATAATCTATAACAATTAAATAATCAGTACCATATAAATGAAATAAATCAATACCCACTTTTTGCCATGGTAACTGTGGCACCGCATGAGGAATTAAAGTCTATTTTTTATTATTATTACTGAAAAGCTTACATGTTTCGCACCGCGATACTAAATCTGTGATTTCATGTACCATTCTGGGCCAATACATAGCCTCATTTGCTCGCAACAACGTTTTTGTTATGCCTAAATGTGGAAAATGCGCCCTTTGTAACATTTCCTTTCTTAATTCAGGCGGTACTACTAAACAATTGCCTTTGAATATCAAATTTGACTTATATGTCAAGCTCTCTCTCACATGCCAATACGATCTTATTATCTCTGGTACTGAGATTTTATGGTTTGGCCAACCTTTAAGGATGAATTCCTTTAACAACTTCATTTCTTCATTATTTTTCGTAAAATTTTGAACATTATTTAATTGTTTTTCACTAATATTTAATGATCCTATCACTATATCAATATTAGCCTCAATATTACTCTCATCTAAATCTATATGCTGACTGTTTTCCATATCAAATGACCTGGATAACGTGTCTGCTATATACAATTCTTTGCCACGCTTATAAACTAAATTAAAATCATATTTTTGCAATTTTATTAACATACGTTGTATACGTGGCGACGTGGAATTCAATGGTTTTTTTATTATACCTATTAAAGGATTGTGGTCAGTTTCAATAGTTATATGTCTACCAAATATGAATTGATTTAATCTTTCACAACCAAACAAAATTGCCAATAGCTCCTTTTCAATTTGCGCGTAGCGCTGCTGACATTCGCTTAAAGCTTTTGATGCATAAGCCACTGGTAATCCATTTTGTAATAATACAGCACCTAATCCATCCTTAGAACTATCAACGGAAAGAACTACCGGTAACTTTTCATCAAAAAATTGTAATACGGGTTTCTCAGTTAAAATTTGTTTTAACTCCTTAAATACTTTTTCATGTTGCTCTAACCAGATAAAATTGACATCCTTTTTCAACAAACTTCTTAGAGGTGAAAACAAATTTTGAAAATTTGGAATGAACTTAGAAACATAATTAACTACTCCTAAAAATCTTTCTAATTCCTTCCTGTCCTTTGGACTTGTCATAGATACTATTGCCTTTATCCTACTGTCATCAAGTGTTACGCCATCCTTACTTATAATATGTCCTAAATATTTTAACTGTTGTACATCAATCTTACATTTATCTTTATTAAGTTTTACATTCTCCTGTCTTAATCTATCAAATACATTTTTTAGTCGTTTATCATGTTCTTCTTTCGTTTTACCCCAAATCAAAATATCATCAATATATACATCCACGCCATCTAAGTCATCTAGTATTTGACGCATACGATGTTGATAAACTTCAGATGCACTACAAATCCCAAAAGGCATTCTAAGAAATTTGTATCTACCAAATGGAGTATTAAAACAACATAAATCCGAGCTCGCTGTAGATAACTTAATATTCCAAAACCCATTTTTTACATCAAGAGTGCTAAAATATTTTGCACCTGAAAGTTTACTTGTAATCTCCTCAAGAGTAGGGAGTTCAAAATGTTGCCTTTTAATAACCTCATTCAGGTCCTTAGGGTCTAAGCATAACCTCAAATCTCCATTAGGTTTGTGAACAATAACTAAAGAATTAACCCACTCCGTAGGATGTGACACTTTAGATATCACTCCTATTCTCTCAAGTTCATCAAGTTTTTTCTTTAATATTGGTTGAATTGCCGGAGGTACGCGTCTACTTGCATGAACAACTGGAGTAGCATTAGGTTTTAATTTGATATCATATTCATCTTTCATACACCCTAATCCTTCAAATAAATCCTTATACTCAGATAATATATTAATTTCATTGATTTCTTTTAACTCTGTATTTTTAAACGGATTGACTAAATTCATTTTAATAGCTGACTGTAGTCCTAATATGTTGCAAACTTTATCTGAGTCTACTACATAGAAATCTAATACGTAGTTTTTGCCTTCATACTTAATAGGCAATGAACACTTTCCAAGACAGTTTATTATTTGACCTGTATATGTTGTCAACCTGGCCTTACACTCTAAAAGATTATGTTTGTCTAATCCTAAACTTAATAAATTTCTTCCTGATAATATATTTGCCTGAGCACCAGTATCTACTTTCAAATCAAGAGGCACATTATTAGATCCAACAACAACTGTCCAGTCCTTCATATCGTTCTTCAGAGCGTTTATAAAAACTGCCCCAAAATATATAGTCTTAACATTCTCCTCCATATTGTCACTCCCTCTATTATCATCGTTATTTTCTTCCACATTATGAACAAAACGATGTTTGCAATGATTTGCAAAATGATTATAGCCATTGCAGCGGACGCAACGCTTGCCATACGCTAAACATCTTTTCACTGGATGGTTATAACCACACCTTTGACAGTCACGTGTGATATTCGTATTTAAATTTTCCTTTATATTCTTTCCAGTATCAACCGCTTTTTTCTTCAACTTATGTATGTTATAGTCTACATCGTTAACATTATTTATATCGTTCGAAGTACTAGTCGAAGACGTACAAATTTCCTCAAGTTGCTTTTTTGTTTCTTGCGAAGTACGACATATATCTATAGCTTTAGCTAAGGTTAAATCTTTTGTACGTAACAATCTATCTTTTACAGTTATGTCCGAAATTCCACACACGAGTCTATCTCTTATCAAGCTATCTGTTAAGAAATTAAAGTTACACGTACTTGAAAGATCTCTTAGAGCAACTGAATAATCCTCATAGGATTCTCCTTCATTTTGATTCCTGGTGAAAAATTTATATCTTTCGAAAATTTCATTCCTTTCAGGATTAAAATGCTCTTCGAACTTTTCGATCACCTTATCAAAGTCGAAACGATGTTCTGGTTTCTCAAATTTAAATCCATTATACACTTTTATTGCCCTGTCCCCTATGGCATTTAATAGCAAAGCTGTTTTTGTTTTTCCGTCCTTTGCTTCATTTCCAGATGCAATAATAAAGATTTCATATCTTTGTCTGAAAAATCTCCAGTTTTCGGACATTGACCCCTGCCAACTAATTTTTGTTGGCAGATTTATCGATCCATTTGCCGTGACTACTTTTTTCTCCATTGTATATTTATGTAGTTTTCTATTAACTATTTATAATATTTATATTATATTCTATTAATTATTTATAATTAAATACCTTTTTCCGACTGCGCCATGTTCTATTTGTATTTTTAATATTTTAATTAAAATTGTAACTATAATAAAACCATAGTTCAGTTTATATCTGACATTTATTTTTTTATACTTTTTCTTTCACGTCATATCAAATCTAATAGGTACATAAAAATAGTTTACATATAAATATTACAACATAAACTACACAGGTGTGTCCCGATACTAAAAGTTTTAGAAAGCTTGCTTGCTTCAACTTTGCTGCAACATGTACTAATGCTAATGAGTCATAAAGCATAGAAGTTTCACAAGAGGACCAGTGTAGGTACCTACATATAGAAACCGTTGTAATATTTCCGCTAAACATCACATGGTTTTAGTGCTAACTCAAACTCATACTCGTAGTTAGTTAGAACTCGTTTTTAGGGCATATTTCTTGGAACCCCTTGAATAACCAACGCTTCTAAAAAGAGCGTCCGGTGGTGTGATTCAAAAAACATATAATGAGAGTCATTGCAGAAAAATCTCTGTCCATCCGTCAAGATGTGTCATAGCGAGTTCCTCGTACCACCACCAGTTGGTCACGGCTGGTATTTCTCGAGTCTCCACAAAGGCGAATTAAAATATGCTATTTGAGTTCAATTATCATAAAATATTGTAGTATTTTCTTTAATTGTTCTTCCTTAAAAATACAGAATAATATTGATATGCCTACTGCCTAGTAATTGCAATGTTATATGTAATTTATCCTTTTTAAAAACAATATTATGATGGTGGTACTCTTTGAAATACTAGGTACTTTATCTCAAAATTAGTGTTGTTTTGCCGTATTAATTTTTTCTCTCTCCATGAGGTAGTATTACGTATTCAGTGCTCTCTCATCAAAAATAGTTAATACGTAATTTTTCTACCAAATACATATGCCTGCCTACCCAAAAAAAACATTTTAATCGGTCCAGCCATTTCAGGAGAGTTTTGTTCGGGAATTTTAAAAATTAGAATAAAATATTCCTTTGTTATAAATTTTAACTGCAGACTACTTTACCTATTTTTATTTATACTATAGTCCATGTTATAGTTGTTTTATAAAATAAATATTCCACTCAAATATTCAGTCTAATGATTTTCAAGTTAAACTTAAATTATGTCCATTATATAAATAAAATATAGTTACTATTTCCTATTAGCACACTATATGTACTCTCTCAACCATGCCTTTCACAGAGTATACAACAATTTTGTCTACTTACATAATGTGAGTAGCTAGATACGGTAGCATGGTAGTTTGCTTAATCGTATGGCTCATTAGTGCATATAACAGGGCAAATGGTAGAGCTTTTCTAGGTCATGCCTCGACCTATCTCGACTTGTCTCATATAATTACGTAATTCGGACTTATGCTCGTTTTCACCACATTTATTCAGACTTATGCACATTTTAAGAGAGACCTAAGCCCTTAGGTGACAGTTGTTGTTAGTGAAAACTGTCACCTATCGGCTTAGGTGTTTCTTAAAGTGTTGGTGAAAACGAGCATTAGTATTTCAACTTAATGAAACTGAGCTTTCGGATCAGCTAAAAACAATTTTCACATCACATTTTTGAAAAGTCACATGTATTTCACTAACAACAATGCTATCCCTTGAATCTCACTGCTACTGCTGATGATAATGGCAACCTATAAAACGATATACTTACACCTATACAAACTCGATTATAATAAAATAAGATATTGATATAATACATACTCTTTTATCATCGTTGCCTGCCAACTCAATATTCGAAATAGAACAATAATTCTTTATGTCAAATGTGGTAGGTCAACGTCGTTCATTGTGAAAAGTCGTATGTATAATTTTTAGTGAATTAAAGCCTAAAGTAATGTTTTACGGCATATCCTCTATTATTTCAATTTAATTCACTAAAAATGGAAAAATTTTTGAGACCGGAGCGCTTTGATGGAGATTCCTCGTTAAGTTCCACCAGCCCTGAATGGGAGCATTGGAAACGTACGTTTAACAATTTCTTGGCGGCACAAGCTGTATCAGCTGCCCCTAATGCGCCCGCAATCTCAGACGACACGAAACTCCAGTTGCTGATAAATCATATTTCTCCACGCGTGTTTCGCTCCATCAGTGACTGCACGACATACGCCATGGCGATGACAGCTCTAGATGCGCTATACGTCAAGCCTAAAAACATCATCACAGCACGTCATCTACTCGCTACAAGACGCCAACAAACAGGTGAAACAATCGATTCCTACCTACAAGCACTCAAACAGTTGGCCAGAGAATGTGATTTCAAATCTGTTGATGCCGAAACAAATATGAAAGACAGCATCCGAGGCGCCTTCATCGCTGGAATTATATCACCTAAAATACGCGAACGACTTCTAGAAAACCTCACACTTTCGCTAGACGAGGCTTACAATAAGGCGTTATCATTAGAGATGGCAGAAAGCAATTCACAAAACTTCAACCTACCAGCTCTCAATGCAATTAGTCAAACGCAACGTAGTGTTGAGCTGGACAGCCAGCATATTGAAGGATCTACCTCTTTTCAAACAACTGCAGCTACAGCTCCTAAAACAGATGCGTCACGCAAGAACACTAACCTTAAATGCTTTTATTGTGGAGGAGATCGCTTACATAATCGACGAAATTGTCCTGCCTTCAAAACGAACTGTCATAAATGTGGTAAAAAGGGACATTACGCAACCGTTTGTCGTAACTTACCTCAAGTAGCTTCCACTAGCTCGCCTGAAAATTGTGTACATTGTACTGCCTGCATCATGACTGCAGCACTAGCATCTCTAAAGAAAGCAATGATTCCTGCATACATCAAAGGTTTCAGAGCTGACGCATTGATAGATACAGGAAGCAGCACCAGTTTTGTAAGTGAAGCCTTTGCTAACCTGGCGCATTTGAGAAAACGACCTTGTCAACAGATGATTTCAATGGCCTCTCTTTCTTTAACTTCACAAGTTACTGGAACCACTCGTCAAAACATCGAGTTGGGAGAAAATACATATGAAAATGCAGAACTACTCATTGTCAAAGATCTGTGCGCCGATATTATTATAGGCCACGACCTTCTCAGTCTGCATTCTACTCTCGAGTTTGCCTTCGGTGGACCAAAAGAAACTCTAAAAGTCTGCTGTGTCGCAGAAGCCACAGTCCCTGCTGTATCATTGTTTTCTAATGTCACACCTGACTGTAAACCTATCGCCATACGATCACGCAGGTACAGTTTGGAAGATCAAGAGTTTATAACCGGAGAAGTAAAGAAATTGCTAGAACAAGGCATCATCGAGGAGAGTCAGTCACCTTGGCGCGCACAAGTACTAATAACTAAGAATGCGAATCATAAGAAGAGAATGGTCATAGACTACTCGTTGACAATCAACAAATTCACTCTCTTAGATGCTTACCCGCTACCTAACATCGAAGAGATCATTACTAAAGTCGCAAAGTACTCTATTTTTAGCGCTGTTGATCTCCAAAATGCATATCATCAGATTCCGATACTTGAACAGGAGCGTCCGTACACAGCTTTCGAAGCCGCTGGTAATCTCTATCAGTTTCGTCGAATACCTTTCGGAGTAACAAATGGTGTATCCAGTTTTCACAGAACCATTGACTGGGTAATCAGAAAAGAAAGCTTAAAAGGGACTTTTGCGTATCTGGATGACATAACCGTTTGTGGAAATACGCAAGAGGAGCACGATGTGAATGTAAATCGATTCCTACAGGCAGCTGACAAGTATGGCTTGACACTCATTTCACAAAAGAGCAAGTTCAACCAGAAATCGCTCAATATACTTGGATATACCATAGAAAATCACACCATTAAGCCAGATAGTGATCGATTACAGCCACTCATCAACATGCCTCCTCCAAACGACACAGCTACGTTAAGAAGGACATTAGGCATGTTTGCGCACTATTCGAAATGGATTCCGAGCTTCTCCGAGAAAATACGTCCCTTGGCACATTCAACTGAATTTCCACTATGCGCTAAAGCCTTGAAAGCTTTCGATGATCTAAAATCTGTTATTGCTAAGTCTACTATACACGCCATTGATGATAAAATGCCTTTCACCGTAGAGACCGACGCTTCGGAGCATACAATTGCTGCCACACTCTCTCAAGACTCCAGACCGGTAGCATTCTACTCTAGAACTCTTAATAAAAGTGAGCATAACCATTCAGCAGTCGAAAAAGAAGCGTATGCTATTGTAGAATCGCTCAAAAAGTGGCGTCATTTCCTGATTGGAAAACCATTTAAATTAATTACAGATCAGAGATCGGTCGCATTCATGTTCAACACACGACACTCGAGCAAAATTAAAAACGAAAAGATACAGCGGTGGCGGTTGGAGCTGGCACCTTATACATATGATATCATTTATAGACCAGGGAGAGAAAATTTCGTAGCGGACGCCTTATCCAGAGTTTGCGCTAGTATTGACGCTACATCACGACTCGCACGGCTCCTTCGGCTCCACGAAAACTTATGTCATCCAGGAGTTACGAGAATGCACCACTGGTTAAAAACTAAAAACCTCGCCTATAGTATCGAAGAAGTGAGGACTATGACTAATAATTGTCGAATATGTGCTGAAATAAAACCAAAGTTTTACAAAAATGACGAGCCGCCTCCAGAACTTATTAAAGCCACAGCGCCTTTCGAACGCTTAAGCATCGACTTCAAAGGCCCTGTTCCGACTAATACGAATAATAGATTTATATTAACAATTATCGACGAATTTTCAAGATTTCCTTTCGCTTTTCCTTGCTCTGACATGAGTGCAAAGACAGTTATCAAGCATTTGAACCACCTTTTTATGATATTTGGAATGCCTAGCTACATACATTCCGATCGAGGAACTTCTTTCTTATCCAATGAGGTTAAAGAATATCTTCATTCACGCGGTATCGCTACTAGTAGAACTACAGCATACAACCCGCAAGGAAATGGACAAGTCGATAAGCTTAATTCTACTCTATGGAAAGCTATTCAGCTAGGCTTGCGCTCACACCAAATTCGAGGGAATCGAACCACGACTTCTGCCTGAACGAAGTTACCGCCCCCCGCTGGCAGCGGACGGAAAGAGAGTAGCGGCCCAACCGTCCCGGCCGGCTGCGCCAGTGCCTCCACCGCCAGCATCGCAGAGACCTGCCACATATAGGAGTATACCGGCGTCTCGGGATGCTGCGGTGCCGTCACCCAGGATGCATTTGCCAGAAGCTGGGCCGAGTCTGTCGCAGCCGATGGAGACTGCAGACTGGGCCACTGTTGCAAGGGGAAAAGGCAGGAAAAAAAAACCTGCTGCTTCGACGCCTAATGTGGCCGCAGCGTCAGCCTCTGGAGCGTCCGCTGCTTCGACAACAGCGTCGAGGCCGGTTACCGGATCATCAAGGTCGGCCCAGCAGGGGCTCTCAACCCCTAAAACTTCGGCGATTATCATAGCCTTAAAAGCGGGTGCAGCCGAGAAAGGGGTTACTTATGCCCAAGTTTTGGAGCAAGCCGAGCGAAGTGTAAATTTGCGGGAACTTGGTATTGGGGAAGGCGTGAAGATTCGTAGAGCTGCTACTGGAGCCAGGCTACTTGAGCTCCCGGAGGGCCAAACCCCAGACAAGGCCGATATACTAGCTAGCAGACTCCGTACAGCGCTAGATGGTATGGCCGATATCATACGGCCTACGAAAACTGCGTCGGTCAGACTGTCTGGTTTGGATGATTCTGTAACGATAGAGAAAGTGGTGACCGCTATCGCAAAGGCTGGGAACTGCCCTGAAAACATGATTAAGGTTGGTGGCATTCAGTTCGGCCCCCGAGGCATGGGCTCAGCCACGGCACATTGCCCGGTTGAGGTGGCTAAATTGCTATCCGAGTCTGGGAAAGTACTGGTTGGTTGGAGCGCCGCAGTTGTTCAGGTGCTTGAGCAGCGCCCTCTTCGTTGCTTCAAGTGCATGGGTATGGGGCACACGAGGGCTATTTGCCCTTCAAACGTGGATCGAAGCAACTCTTGCTACCGTTGCGGCCTTGCTGGCCACAAGTCAGCCAACTGTACTGGCCTTCTTCATTGCTTGGTGTGTTCGGACGCTGGCTTACCCGCTGACCACATTATGGGAGCCAAAAACTGCCGACCTCCCTCCACAAAGGGACAGCAGGATATACGGCCGCGGTCCGTTGTGAATGAAGGCCAACGTACGTCACAAGAGGAAGCTGGAAATATGTCTTCATGAGTCAGCCACATAACATAAACTTTCTTCAGGCAAACCTAAACCATTGTGCCGGGGCCCAGGACCTTCTGTTGCAGGCGATGGCCGAGTGGCAGGTTGACTTGGCGGTTGCTTGCGAGCCATATTACGTGCCACCCCACACTCACTGGGTAGGAGATTTAGACGGTTCGGTAGCAGTTCTGGCCAGAAGCAGCGCCTCTTCTCTCCTCATGGCGCTAGAAAGAGGCTCGGGGTATGCGGTGGCGAAATGGGGGGAATACGTATTGATTGGAGTTTACTTCTCACCTAACCGCAGCCTGTCGGAGTTTGAGAACTTTCTCGATGTTATCAGAGAGGCCATCGATAGGCATTCGGGGTCCGGGCAGGCTATCGTCCTCGGTGACTTCAACGCAAAGTCCCAAGCCTGGGGGAATCCTATCACCAATATGAAAGGACGGGCCGTTGAGATCTGGGCTCTCCTCTCCGGCCTATCCCTCCTCAATGTAGGGACGGTGCACACTTGTGTGCGACGGCAGGGGGGATCGGTGGTGGATCTCTCTTTTGCCATTCCTTCTGTTGCCAGTAGAGTCACCAACTGGAGGGTAGAAGATGAAGTGGAGACTCTATCAGACCATAACTATATCCGATTTGAGATCTCCAACGGCCTTGACTCAGCGGCTCTCCCGAGACATATTAGTCGGTTTCCGCGCTGGTGTGTGAGTAGTCTAGATCGGGAGCTAGCGGAAGAGGCCGCAATCGTGCAAAGATGGTCTGCTCTCAACAGCAATGATGATGCTAGCGTAGAGGTATTAATGGGTCGCATATCCAATGCCCTGAAGGAAATTTGTGATGCATCGATGCCGAGATCCCGAAGGAGGCCACCGCGACGCTGCGTATATTGGTGGTCTCCGGAAATAGCGGATCTTCGTTTGGCCAGCAATCGAGCACGCAGAGAATATGTACGGACTCGTAGGCGGAATGGACTTAGCCTAGAACAGGAATCGCAGCTGCGGGATGCCTACCATGAGGCAAAGAGGGCGCTTCAGGTGGCTATTAGTTCGGCAAAGGAGCGGGCCCGTGAGGAACTCCTTGAGAGCCTAAATAGAGACCCATGGGGGCGTCCATATCGCATGGCACGAAATAAGCTTCGCACTCAAGGGGTTCCTTTAACGGAAAGCCTGCAGCCGGACTTCTTAATGCGTCTGGTGGGACAACTGTTTCCAGATGCTTCAAGGCACAGACCCCCTTTAATGTCATCGTCTGCTAGACGCGTGGAGGCAGCCAGCATCCCTCTAACAACGGATACAGAGATAGATCTTGCTCTTGACCGCTTACGGACGAAAAAGACGGCGCCAGGGCCCGATGGTGTTCCTGGTAAGGTGGTTTGCATTGCCATTAAGGTCCTTAGGCAGTGGCTGCGGAGACTGTTCGACAAGTGTCTACTCGCTGGACAGTTTCCGAAGCCGTGGAAAGATGGAAAGTTGTGTCTGTTACGCAAAGAAGGTCGTCCAGCAGACTCCACCGCTGGGTATAGGCCAATAGTCCTGCTCTGTGAGATGGGAAAAGCATTTGAGAAGATTCTTGCAGACCGCCTCACTGTGCATCTCGAGACTGTCGGTCCAGGCCTATCAGAGGCACAATACGGTTTCAGGGCCGGCCGCTCTACGCTGGACGCCTTGGACGCTCTGAAGTGCCTTACATCGGAGGCTGTGAACGGGGGGGATGTAGTGCTAGCGGTCTCGCTGGATGTGGCCAATGCATTCAACAGTCTCCCTTTTGAGACGCTCGTGGAGGCTTTTCGGTATCACGAAGTACCTCCATATCTCAGGAGACTGTTGGGTGCATATCTTCAAGAAAGGGATGTGCTGTGGGAGAGCAATGACGGGAAATTGTTCAAGAGACGTGTCTGCAGAGGAGTCCCGCAGGGGTCGGTCCTGGGGCCAATATTGTGGAATATTGGGTTCGATTGGCTTCTGCGGTGTCCTCTGCTTCCGGGGATGAGAGTCCTATGTTATGCGGATGATACCCTCGTCACAGCTAGAGGAGGATCATATGAGGAAGCGGCTCGGTTGGCTACGGTTAGCACGTCTCTGGTGATGGCCAGAATAGAAGCATTGGGCCTCAGTGTCTCAGTGTCAAAAACAGAGGCACTCCTTTTCCATGGCCCGCGAAGAGGGCCCCCTCGTGCTGCATGCATTACTGTACGGGACACAGAGATAGAAATAAAGGCCGAGATGAAATATCTCGGACTCACACTGGATGGACGTTGGTCTTTTGTGCCGCACTTCCGTCAACTTTCTCCGAGGATAATAAAGACCGCCGCTGCACTTGGCAGACTGCTACCCAATATCGGAGGGCCGCAGTCTGCCTGTAGGCGGCTCTACAGTGGAATTGTACGGAGCATGGCACTGTACGGAGCGCCTATATGGGTGGACGCCCTGTCTTCGCAAAATAAAATCCTTTTGCGGAGGCCGCAAAGGGTTATAGCGGTGCGGGCAATAAGGGGATACCGTACAGTGTCATGGACTGCGGCTACACTTCTGGCGGGCGATCCCCCCTGGGAGCTGCAAGCCGAGGTGCTCGACGTGGTGTACAGGTTCAGGGCAGACGTAAGGTCTCGGGGTGATAGGCCAGGGGCTGAAGAATCGGGTAGATACAGAGAGCTGGCAAATACGGCCCTTATCCAAAAATGGAGGGATGACCTGGAGTCCCCTGCTGCTGGATTATGGACGGTGCAGGCAATTAGACCCCATTTACAAAGGTGGCTTGAAAGGCGGCACGGGTTGCTTACCTATCGTCTGACGCAGGTGCTTACCGGACATGGTTGCTTTGGTAGGTACCTGCATCAGATCGCGCAACGAGAGGTATCGCCAGTATGTCATGAGTGCGGTGCACCGGACGATACGGCGCACCACACCTTGGCAGAGTGCGCATCCTGGGGACCTCAGCGACATATTCTGTCGCCCTTCGTGCAGGGAGACTTCGAGTTGTCCGCCATAATAGGCGAAATTATAAATAACGACGAGTGCTGGAATGCAATGACCTCATTTTGCGAGAGTGTCATTGCGCTTAAAGAAGCTGCAGAACGGGAGAGAGAGCAGGCGGCTGATGCTCACCCGTGCCGCAGGAGGCGGATGGGGACCAGAAGAAGGCGTTATGCGCATCTTCTCCCTCCGTGAACAACAGCTAACGAGGAAACAACGCCGGGGCGTCATAGTAGCATGCGAAAGCGATCCTGTGGCGCTCCATTAAGGCGCAGAGGGCTCCGCTGGGGTTTAGTGGGTATTCTGGCCGCCTCTCGGCCAGCGAGTCCCACATACCCGCCCCATTGCACTGCCCGGGGCGGGATGCGTAAATGCATTCCCCAGCGATAAAAAAAAAAAAAAAAAAAAAAAAAAGGCTTGCGCTCACATAATCTTCCAATAGAGAATTGGGAAAAGGTCCTTGACAATGCATTACATTCCATCAGATCTTTGCTGTGCACTTCGATCAACTGCACACCGCATGAACGAATGTTTAAATATCCACGCAGATCTCCAAACGGCGGAACTATACCGACTTGGCTAACAAGCGCTGGACAAGTCCTCGTTAAACGTTGTGCTCGAGCCAATAAGTACTTGCCATTAGTAGAGGAAGCTGATGTAATCGAAGTAAACCCCAATTATTCTATTGTGCGATTGAAAGACGGGAGAGAAACAGCCGTGTCAAACCGTCATTTAGCTCCAATAGGTGAAGGGGGAGAAAGAATTCGAGAAGAATCGAGTCCAGCTAATACTCCAATACGTCACAATGACCGCGCTGAACTCGCTCCACCTGAACCTCCTACGGACTCCGATTTGCCCGAAACGCCGGTACAAGAAGAACCACCGTTGACTACTGAACCAGATAGCCCAACAGTGTGGGGAACACCCGACGCTGCTTCACATTCAGGAACACCCGAACCTCAACCAGAAACTCCTTTGAGGAGATCTTGTCGTACAAGACGACCACCTCGATACTTACAGGACTTCACCTCTTAGTGGCGGAGAATGATATAATACATACTCTTTTATCATCGTTGCCTGCCAACTCAATATTCGAAATAGAACAATAATTCTTTATGTCAAATGTGGTAGGTCAACGTCGTTCATTGTGAAAAGTCGTATGTATAATTTTTAGTGAATTAAAGCCTAAAGTAATGTTTTACGGCATATCCTCTATTATTTCAGATATGGAGTAAGTTACGGTAAATAGGCGCCATTCTTGTGGAATATAGTCACTCCATAAGTCAGTATATTGTACGCTTGCAACCCACGTATCAGAGGTTTATCACCCCGTCTTGTAAAAGAGAAAGTATCAATAAACTGAAAATATATAGGTACGTATAGCCAAGGTCGTATAAAGGTTATAACTGCAACAAGTATACGCTTATTCATTCATCCTCGAATGACTCAAGGGCTGGAATCGTTTATACAACCTGACCATTTTTAACTTGCAGATTGCAGAAGGTCGTTGAATCACCTTAACTGCTTTGTGTTTGTGCAGTTAACTACGTAGGTATACAACCGAGAGCTTAATTTCGTTTACATAGACTATTTAAGCAGTAACTGTTTGGTGTTTGGACTTAGGAGAGATTTCATGTGAAGTTACCACATGTCTAGATACACCTACATTATATAATACAATCTAGGATTATATCCAATCAGTTTTTTTTTTTTTAAGTTTAAAAATGTTCGTTTTTGGCGGGGTTTGAACCAGTGTCTCTCAACTATCGCGGCTGGGTATACTACAAACACAGACTACAAATTGCACTTAAAGTAATTCATGATGAAAAATTGTTAAAAAGGTACACGTATTATTTTTAGTCTCACGGCAGAACTGTGATGACATCTACTTATTAGAAAACATTTAAGTTTCAATCTCCTTTCCAAAGGCCCATCATTTCAGATTGAGTTCTTTGAACGAGAGCAAACACCTTGACATTTATTAAAACACTCATAATACATGCATACATTTCTACAGCAGTTAATTATAACTGGAAAGTCGGGGCTTTGAATTATAATCCTTGAATCTCCCAGAACTCAGAAATTACTATGTTTTGCTTTTACTACAAAAATCTGTTCTACTTTAAGCCCTTGTTTTCCGTCACCCACATCTATGTCCTTCACCCTATGTACATTGTACATAACAATTTATAAGTACATATATTTATGAGTCAATGTTAGTAGTACATTCTAAAATTATACTGGCTCAGATAGTAAATACCTCGCTGGTACACCACGATCGATAGTATGCAAAAGGCGTCGTTTACCTCGGAAGGCCGTTTCCAAGTATGACTCATGTAATCGTGTATAGAATTGGAACATTTATTTCGGTTTTTATTGCTGATGCTTTGGTCGTATACCCGTAATTACGTTCATTTTAATCAATATCGTTAATCGACGTTAACTTAATAATTTATATACCTTTTAAATTTAAATCCATTTAAATGTTTAATGTAAGGAATAAAGGATATTCGGATCTGTATATATTATTTCACTGGAAAAGGAATTTGTCCTTGAACATAATAATCAATTAATGTATTAATATGGAAAGTATGGGATGCAGAAAAAGTCACTAATCAATATAGCAAAGTAACCATATGTAGGTATATTTTGCGCGTAGATAATTTTGACTACTTTTGTCGATATATTTTTTATTTCTATTCCATATACTCATATTAGATATGGACAGCAAAATACACTAAACACATTGCTCGGTCCGAAATGATTGAATAATAATAAAAATCTCATTAAATTTTCGAAATTTAACAAGGTTCATCATGCCTTCAATTTTGATAATGGTTAGGAAAACATTTAATAGTAGATAGGTAGATTATATAGGTAGGAGCATAGTTTATAAGTGCGCAATATTTCTTTGTATAATATTTCTATGGTTGCCTTTAATAGCTGTTATTAATAATACCACCATGATTCATAGCCCTCATCGGGATTACTAGTTATACTCTACGACGAAACACTATGGCGTAGTTTTTCATAAATAGCATAGGTATACGGCCATTTGCATATACTTGAGCATAAGAAATAGGCCCCAGGTAACTGTGGCGTTCTGAACACGCAAACTTAGCACGCACCTTCAGGAATTAACTATTTTAGTTTGTTATTACTCACGTTTGCGCATTTGCAGACTAATTGACTGGTGGTAGCCTAAAGAAAGCCTTACGATATTGTCGATCAAGATGTAGGTTATGTATTATGTCCTTGGCCTAGTCTTGCCTAGCCTTTTCACAAATATTGCCGACACAAATATGTTTTTTGCATATTGCATCATAAAACGGTTACGTTTACTTAGTTACTTGTTCGTTAGTAAGGTCAGAAATACAAACCTTATTTAGGTTAAATTAGTAGCTTAATTAACAAACTTAGGTGCTTCCTTATTGCAAATTACTCGTATAAGTTTCAGGACGTGACAACAAACTTTATTAGGCTTTTTAGTATTTGCGTATTGTAATATAAGTCCTTGTTGAATTAATGTTAAATCTTTTGTAAAGTAACTATACTTTGTTAGGACTACCAATACATAATGCCCCTATCCATTGCGTTTTTTTACATTGCTGTCAAAGATATATCGCTAGATGAGAACCTGCAAAATCAATCGTCCACGTTTATGTCTTGTGTGCGACACGTTGTTACTCTTTCTGTCACTAGTGCAACTACAGCATGCTGAGCACTCACTCAGTATGTTTGTAGACGTTTTTGATATGCGCAATGTAGGCAAGGGATCCTCTAGCGATTTAAATCTTTGTTTGCTATTGCATCGCTTTTGAACGAAATTAAAAAATGTATAATAGTGCGCGTGGTCATCTGACCAATTAAGCGATCAAATATACATTTTTTTCACTTTTCCATTTCTATCTTTTTAGAATATTATCGCAAAAAAGCAAAATATGGATAGAGGCGCAAACTTTTAATTTTATTTACACCAAAATTCACATAGAAGTAGGACTTTGGGTTCACATAATAGGTACTCCCGTTAAAAGCTTCCGTAAGGTGATTGTAACAAAGATCTTAAGCAAAATCTAGTCTGTTAGAGATGCTGCAGCCAGAGTACACATTAGCGACTACTTGTACGAGTAGGTACGAGCAGGAGAGAGTCATAAGAGTCCAGACGCAAGGCGAAGGCTTTTCAGGAACGATGATTATCACGTGCTCCTACACAAGGAGGCTGAGTAATTGCGCGTAAGTAAGATGTTTGTAAACCGTCTCGGGAACGAAAAGAAATGTAGCGCTTGCTTGTAGAAAGTAAATAAGCACAGCGTTAGTAACCTACCTACTGTAATGTTTCTTTTTTTGTAAATCGTATGTATTTTTATGAAATAACTGCTGTACTATACAGAATAGTGGAGAAGACAATTAAAGAAGTACATAATTCTCATTAAAAATAATAATAACATTTTTAAAATGAATAATAATTATTATCCTAACAAACTTAGTAGAAGAAGTATGTAATAACGACTCGACAGATTTTGATGAATTTTTGTGTGTATTTGAGTGGCTTCAATAATGGTTTAGAGATAATTCGGCAATGGTTTATTTCTAAGAAAAACTTTAACAAGAACTACAAAAAAACCTTGAAATGTTCCAAATAAAACAAAAACTCACAACCATGTAAAATAAATACATAAAACAAAAAACAAAATTTATTTACACAACCGCTATCCCTTAATGGGAAACATCTACGTCACTTCACCTTAGATGGGGGACACAAAGATAAATACCACTATCTCGACTTAATGGCTTTCTGTCTCATGTCTTGGGAGGGTGTCCATCCGTGCCGTGCCCATCAGGTCAGCTAGGCTTTGATTTGTCTTCGTTACTTCGGACGTTTCTCTCCGTGCGTACAGAAATCTGATCTTTGGGAATACGTATTCAATTACGGTCCTTCGATCCGGATTAATTGTTTTGCGGGTTTTGAAATTGATGGCAGGTCTGCTTGTGTATTTTTAAACTCTATATAAATATTAAATAGGTGTTTAATAATAATAAGGCTTATAATAGAAGCTTTAAAACAGTTGTTTACAGATCTGCCCCCTGATTGCGTAAGAAATACGTATTCATCGTTATCGTAAGTAAACGGAACCCAATCAGCGGGCAGAATGCGCTTTTACGATAACGATGAATACGTTTTTCTTACGCAATCAGAGGGCTAACCTGTACCCTATTAAAAAATTACAACCGAAGCTTATATCGATCGAGTTTTAAAAATCGTCGTCATCTCGTCATATGTACCTACTGGGTACGTACCTAAGACTACGTATCGTATACATACTTATCTTATGACATTAATATGGAATAGGTACATCTCAACAATATAAGTAAGGACTTGGCTGCTAGATCGCACCGCGCTGATGGTTAGTAGCAATGCAGCCGAAAATGTCATCTTACTAACTTGGAAGGTGTTAGGGTTAGGTTACTAAACGGCATCGCACCGGAAAGTCAAACTGTGCGGTGAGTCTTTGCCGGTAGCATCGATATAAATGTATTTAACTCAATGGCCGGTAGCGTGTTCTGCCACGTATGAAACCTCCAGAACAGACCTGAACCTATTCAGTAATTTGTAAAATTCCGAACAGGTATCGAAACCGGGACTTTCTGCTCAAAATCGAGTGTCTGCAACTACGCCAAGGAGGTCATTTTTCGCCTTAGACTTACTTTAATAGTTGGTACTTATTTAGTAGGTGAATTGTCCATTCTAAAAATTTTGTAAGCCGAATCTTGAAAATTAGAGCACTGTAAGAGCACTTCGTGGCATAACGAGGAAATTAATATTTTATTTATAATGAAAATAAAAACATGCTTTAAATAAAGTCGCAAACAATAATTTTAAAGCGTTCGTATTTGTTATGAGGCAGGGGCCTTGATTAATGTGCTCGGAGCAGACATTACTTTAATATTTAAAGCATGTAAGCAAACACCATTTCTTGCAAGTACAACGGGTGTATCACATAAGGTATACACCTAGCTAGATCCTTCTTAAAAAAAATTTTGAGTATATACTATAGTATAGTTGTTAGTAGGTATATGTGCTTTTTTACTTACTACATAATATATAGAAGACTTTTTTTTAATTATATCGGTTTTAGGGTTCCATACCAGTTTGGTAAAAATGAAACCCTTATGGTGAGACTTTCTCCGTCCGTCCGTCCGTCCGTCCGTCCGTCCGTCCGTCCGTCTGTCACACTCGATTATTTCAGTAACTATAGCAGCTATCGACTTGAAATTTAGAATGGTTATAGGTATTAGTGACCCGACGTCATTGCAATCGTAAAATTTTGAAAATTGTTTTTATTTTTATTTAAAAAGGGGGGAAAACGGGGGCTTCGAATTTTCAAAATGAAGTAACAATATTGAGTGGGGTATCATATGAAAGGGCGTTACTTGTGTATTCTAAAACCGATTTTTATTTATTTTTATGCCTGATAGTTTTTGATTTATTGAGCAAACTGTCGAAAAAAATACCGTTCCCCCCCCCCCTTATCTCCGAAGTTTATCAATCGAAAAATCTGAAATAATTATGAATAGAATAGAATAGAATAGAAAAATTCTTTATTTCACATAGGCCTAGCATACAAAGGCTCCTGTGACACGTCGTTTTGTTTACATGGTGACTTTAATGGTGATAACCATTCACGACTTAAAACTAAGTTTACGAGGGTTCCAAACGCGCCCTGCCGCTGAGAAGAAGCCCACAACAAACTCAGCCGGGTATTTTTTTTTTATGTTATCACCATTTAACAACAAGTAGTATAAATAGTAAACACTAAATAGGCTCGCAACAACAGAGCATTCATTATCGATCAATTCCAAGGGCTTGTGTCGCTAATATAGTCCTTAATATTGTAGTAAGCCTTATTAATGAGTTTAGGCTTGACAAACCCTTTGAATTTATTAAGTGACATTTCAGATACATGATGTGGTAACTTATTATAAAATCTTATACAGTTGCATGCAAAGGATTTGCTAATTTTAGATAATCTAGTGCTGTTTAACACGAGCTTATGCTTGTTTCTAAGATTAATAGTATTGAGGTCACATTTCTTCGTAAATTTATTAATATTCTTATGTACATAAATAATATTTTCATAAATATATGATCAATAGGCATTAATGTATATTTTACAGGAAAAATAAAATGAACTCCCTAACTATTATACTTTTTTTGATAATAACAATAAACCACCAAAAACAAAGTTACGTTTGCGGTTCGCCAACAAAAGTACCTACATGTAAATTATACTCGTAAATTCATGAACCAAAGTGATTCTTTTAATGTTTAACTTCTTTTATGGTATGGAACCCTCGGTGCGCGAGTCCGACTCGCACTTGGCCGGTTTTTTTTCAATTATACATACATCACAACACAAATCGAAAAGACACACATAGTCATGAGTCTTATATAGAATTACAACTTAGAAATGAACAAAAACTAAAGAAAATTTAGTAAATATAAATTATAATTCGGAACCTTAGCATAGTGTAAAATATCTGTCGATTTGTTTTTCCGTCGAAACTAGTTAGTTGATGTTTATGTACTTGTATACATAAGAATATAACCTAAAAATAAAAATAAAATAACTCCAATTACCGTCTGTATGTGTGCAGCTACCTTTAGATTTCACTGCAGGGTGATTTCTCTGGCTTCTACTATTTTTATGACAGTTTAATTTCTTCTTTACTCCGTTGCTTTAAGGCTGACATTTCAGTGAAAAGTAGACGTCGTCGTCACCTGAGCGAACTGAGTGCGGTTCCAGAACGGGTTTATATCAATTTTCTGCTGAGTGCGTCTGGAACGTGAAAAACACTTAACCGCATGTGAGCCTTAGATGTGTACATTTCATAGATATCCGGTATTACATTTCTTTATGTATTGTTTATTTGTTTATGTGTGTGTATCGCCGCCACGTATAAATGTACTCCTTTGATCTATGTGTATCACAGTATGGATAGAGAAGAGTAGCTATAGCTACAGAGATCTAAAGACTTCTAGTATAGTATACTAACTAGCTGTTGCCTGCGACTCCGCCCGCGTGCAGTTCGTTTTTTTTCAAAAATGTTTCCCGTGGAATTTCCTCCCGGATAAATGAGTGAAAGGCTCTGGGTTCGATGAGCCCGTAAAGGAGTTTTCTTTCATTCTCTTCTGTAAATTATTAACTATAGGGATTAGACCTTGGACCTTCCATGCCGCTTTAGTAAGGAATGGTATTAATTATTAATCGTTCAACAGATAGGCTCACAATATCACCTCTATTTTTAAATTTAAGATTTTTATTTAATAAAATTAGTGAGCCACCATGAATGGAATTAGACCTGGTGAACGAACTAGCAACTTGGTGATTACCAAAATTAAATATTAATTCATGAGATTTTAACCAATGCTCAGTAGGCTACTGTACAATCCTTTGAGGAATAAGGAGAATTCCCGAGCATAAAGGTTGTCGTGTTTTTTACGATGTCGTCCATCATAATTTATTTTTGCAATGGCAACTTTGCAACTGTAGTGTTGACATTGCATGGTAGTAAATGAATACATTTACTAATCTCCTTATTTATGAATCAAAAAGTTGAATAGCAAATCTCTTAACTATATAAACTTTTTACATAATTCTGAGCTGTAAACTACATAAAAGTTATGCCGTGCACTTATTATTATGGATGGTCATCTGCTCTGTTCAAAGATTTGTACAGAAAATTCCTGATTGGCCACGCATAAAATATCCCATTTTTCCGTTTACATACGAGAAATTGCCTAACGGATGAAGAGTGTGGATGAAGTGCCTAACAATATCCACCCACGCTGGAAAATTGTATTGCAAAGAGGAATATCCAATGTTCTAATGAATTAATTTTCTTGCTGACTAACTGGATTAATCTCAAGGTAAATAGATATTTGATTACGTGTCGAAATTATAACAGAAAACTATTATAATAACGTCCAAGGTATAATATATACATGACCTTGTTATATCCCTCTCAAATAGATTTTCTTTTATCAGAAAAACGCTTACTAAATACTTACCTATATCAATATACTATGTTTAATCATAACTGAAGTTTGCCTAATTTACTTTCATCTTGATATTTATTTTCATATTTAATTCTGCAAGTAATCCTTAATTCTACAGGTATGTATAATTGATAGCCTTAATTATAACTTCTTCGAAATTGATTCTCTTTTATCGGCAAAACGCACCTTTGATTTATCTTTGCTATAGTTTGTCTAATTTACTTTCATCATATTATATTTAATTACACAAATTACCCTAATTGTATATCTAATACGCTAGTAGTATACTATTCGTATATACATGTATCTAACTATAGGTTTCTATTAATTATATTAATTAAGTTTTATTGACAAAAAGATCGCATTATGCGAAATAGAGTGCAATGTAATATGCGAAAGCTTTAAATTAGTTTTGTGTTGCCCTTTATATATGGTTTAAATACTTATAAGTTTGTACGTGAAAAGTAGATGGACCAAAGTAGCAATAACCTATCAGTGATATATCGTTTCATTAGCGAAAGAACCGTACCTAAAGGTATTACACGAAAAACGCTTTCAATTAGCCGTAGCTTGTCCCATGTGAGGCGACAACGAAGGGAATTGGCTGGCGAAGCTACAAGCCTCGAAATTGGTGGAATATATTTTATTTTACGTAATCCAGCCGACGCCGACGCCGCGCCGTTAACAACTTGCCGACGATGCTTTTTTTGAAAACACACATGAGTACGGGAAGCTTTAATTGTGGAATTGTTTTTTTGCTATACAAATAAATGTTGTCATACAGGGCAACTGTTGCACGGGGGAATTTTTTTCACTATCGCCATTTCTAAAGTAAGAAGTCTAATTTCAAAAAATGCTTCTCTCATCAAATAAGCAGGATGTAAGTGTGAGTCTTTCTTACGAGAGTATGTGCCTTAGCTAAGCTATGAGATAGAAATAGAAATATCTGTGCCTATTGCAAATTACACGTTACAGAATAATGATAGGTATAATTGATTTAGGTGGTTCAAATAGTTAATTCGAAAGTTAAAAGTAATTTTTACATTAGCTGACATCATGCATATCAAGTAAAACCAACCATAATATACAGGGTTATAGAAAAAATATCGGAAACCTCTCGACACCTAAATGATATCATTAAAAGTAACAACTTTTGTTCTACAACTTTTGTTTTAACTCGATATTTTGAGAAATATCACTTATTCAATATTTTGCATACATTCTTTCTTTGTAACTACTCTGTAGTCTACTACGTAATATCGGCAACGTCGCAGCGGTTTGGCAATAGGGATAGTCATAATCGCTGATTACCTGTATTTCGTTTCACAGTGTAATGTCACTTTACAGAAATAACATAATTTATTAAATTTTTGTATGACACAAATTAATACGAAATTTTGGAAAGTTATAGAACAAAAGTTTTTAGTTATAATGATATCATTTAGGTGCCGAGAGGTTTCCGATATTTTTTCTATAACCCTGTATATTTAATAATTAAAACATTTCGATCAAGTATCAAAAAAAGCTTAATAGTTTTTCTAACTAAATTAATTAACATTGACATTTTACAAAACTTTTTTTGAAAACTCCAGAGAAAAGGGTCGGAATGAAGAAGGTACAACAAAAAAGCATTATCTTCATCGCCATTTTAGTAAAAGGACGACTAAAAACCTTAGCCAGGGAACAAACATGTGTGCAATTGGCTCTGTAAGTGTTTCCCCACTTTCCACTTTCATCGCAGCATAATCGCTTTCCTGCATCCCATTCGCCAAGGCTGAAAGTATGGGACTAAAATCGTATAATTGCTTTAATAGTCCTACATTCGTTTTTATTTTGCCGAAGGACTTCTGTCAGACATATATACTTAGTTCTTATCACAGTGAGATAACTTTCCTAATCTATTATTTTTTAACCCACATTCTTGGAGAAATAGAAGAAACCTGTAAGCAACGTACCAAAAAAATATTTTGTTTGGATTAAATATAAATTTTAAAAATGTAAGTTTGTGAAAACTGAATTCTTATTCTACTTCAACATAAAGTACAATTTTTTACAATAACACTTGCTTTATCTTTATGCAAAATTTTATATTTTCGAAGTTGCCGAATCAAGAGCAATTTCATTTCAACGGAGTCACAATTCCCCCGGCGATTAATTCCAGGAATGAGGAAAGCGAGTTACAAATAATTTCATCTTATGATGAAAACAACCGCATTCGCGGCAGCACTATTAGCGCTTAACGGCATTAACTGAGTCCCAGACTGGCAAACTCAAATTAATAACTAAAATTAAATGAAAACAGGTAGGGGAGGTGAGTAATAAATAAAATAAATGTCATGATATGCGCTGATTTTAGCAACCAAATTTATTTTTGACTAAATTTGAATAAAATTTAATAACGGTAGGTAAGCAATTTGCTGGAAAAGTTATTCCTAACCTTGAAATAAAAAATTGAAATAAAATAATTTTCATCAAAGATTTAAATCCTAGATGAGCCCTAAACCTCCAAAAACGTCCACTTTTTTGTCTTGTTTGCGACACGTTGTCACTTGTGAAACTACATTATGCTGAGAGCACTCACACACTAAACTACATCATGCTGAGAACACAACATGTTTGTGGATGTTTTTGATGTGCACAATGTAGGCTTAGGGCCCATCATGCGATTTAAATCTTTGATTTTCATATAACTTACTAGAATGAAATACTTCAGAAAATATGTCAGATGCAGCAGCAAAAACATTTCCAACTCATCAGGGTAATCATAGGATCAGCAGAGAGGCTGTAATCATAGAAATGCGAACTTTTCTCGCTTCCAAAAGACAATGTCTCCGATGTCACATTTACAAATGAAGCCGTGTACAACGCTGTATGAGGTGTCAGTCTCTTTGTTTGCGGTCTTTTCAACTCACAGTGATCTACAGCTCTTCATATCAGCACAATGGAGGCCTGGAAATGACGTTGACTGCTATTGTCATCTCTGTTATCACTCCGGTTTTTTGTCAGCAACGACACTCTTGCAAAGTAGCTTTTAATCTGTCACATCAACTTCGTCTTCAGTGAACTCTAACTTGGCTGAATTGTAAGCTTGTTAGCATTAAAACTTTTGAGATGTCGGAAGTTGTGGGGTGTTGATACTAATGCTTCTTGCAATTTGAATCAATGTGACGATTACTACAATATATTAGTTTAATTTTTAAGTGCTGATTTTTAAATCGTAATCTGAGGAATTGTGCCATATAGAATCTGTCAAAACGTCATATTTATTTCTTAGTTAACGATTGTCTGGTGATTGAAAAATTGGCCCTAAAACTACAGTGTGCAATTTAAAACGTTAAAGTTTTCATATCCAAAACAAAATCAGCGGGTGTAGTTTTTGAATTTTTTGAATCTAATTTAATCAAATTATTTAATACTACTACTAGAGTAGGAATTAATTAATCTGATTGTGACTTATTACCTACGTCTTAATATCATCATTAAAAAAATCTCATTGGATGTGATAAACTAAATTCTAACAGCGTATTTTGTGTCGTTAGCAAATTCCTCAGTCACATTAATCAAATTTAAACGCGGATGTCGAATGAGTCAAGAAACTACGAAAAAACTTGCTTGCCTCAAATCGCCACAATGCAGAGAAACCAGTTTTGGAGCTAGGCGTTTCTAGGAAGAAGGCCGTCCAAGTGTAGCCGATGGATACGCATAAAATCTTACTTCCCGTTAAAAGTTGACGCGATATTATGAAGCATTATATGGATTGACGACGAATGCATTATATTGCAGAATGAGAAGCTGTACTTGTTTTTCAGAATAACAATGTTTTTTTGGAAATAAATGGATCCAGTATAAAAAGTTCAGGTAAACGTATTTTTCAAACTCAACCGCATCTAACACAAAAACGAATAGGCACCTTTGTGTGTAGTAAAAGGGCCTTAACCCTTTTATTTAAAGAGATTCGCGTACTTCAACCGCTTTTTTATACTCTTTATAATGTTTACCTGCCAGTTGATAAAAGGGCATGAACGGCCCTAATAAATACCAAACGCGTACCTAAGCAATGCGTACTCGTATGCCAACAAACGGTGGAGGGTTAACCTTAACAGTCTACTGCATATCGCAGGGTGCTTGCGAAGTCCCTGCGTGGGGCTCAAATAAAGCATGGTGAAAAAAAAAAGGAAAAGCACCACACATGTGAATCACCCACGAGTGAATTTGACGTAGATTGTTCTACTGTTTTTGTTATCCTTTTTGTTACGATGAGTAGGTTTAGCACATGTCAGACGCATTCACTGTGTACTCTTTTTAGAGTATTTACAATGACGGTTCTGGGGAGCTATGAAGTGAAATCTTTAAAACGGTCATGACAGTTACGTATATAAGCAGACGATATTGAAATCAAAACATTTTTGCGAACACTACAAAAATTTTTACGAGTATTGACATAAAGCGTAAAATTGAATGTAGTTTAAACGCAACATTGTCGACAATCGTCAAATTAAATTTACGTTGCACGGTAAGGTTGAAGCATTGTATTTTCTGTGTTGAAGTACGAGTTCAATTTTACACTCTAAACTATTGCGCGTAAAGTAAATTTTTCATTGGTAATTTTTCTTATTATTTCTTGTTTCACATCACGTGAGTGTTTGGAAACGTTACGTGAATAGTCCAACTGAAGGTAATACTCAACCAAAGTAACTGTGTGTATTAAAAATTGTGTTTATTAAAAATTTAATACATACAAAAATTATTGTATTGAGTCAGTTATTTGTGATTGCTGCAGAGATATATTTGGAAATATACGAACCGAGGCAATTTATGAACTCAGCATGCAGAATTTATTGTAACACACTCGTAAATCACTTCCTGCTGTGAATTGTATTGAAATAACGCCCATAGAGGAATATTATATCTAGTTCGAAAGCGTTACTGCCGATATGCTTGCCAGTTTAGTGCAATAGAACGTGAAGAATAAGTAACCAAATATATTACTGAATTGATGAATAGCGGCAATAGCTTCCTTTAGAACCTAAATACAGCTAAATAATTAAAACAGAAGCCAACCAAAACATACAAAATGTGTAGAAGCACTTCTTATTTTCTAACCTATCCCGGCCATTTCTCGATATGAGCCGAGAAATATTATAAAAATATAAATAAATAAATAAATAAAGCCTTTATTACTGAACAAAAAAAAAAACAAAATACATTTACAAATTATGATTACTTATTCTGAGATTAATTTTTTTTTCATATTATCATTATTAAATAAATTTTATTTTGGAGTCTTCATTACGCCCTTTCGACGAAGGCCTCCTCCTGAGGAGGAAAAATATTATGCGAACGACCAAATAAAGTTGACGTAATTATCAAGTAAAGCTGCTCTTAACTCATTTATAGTTAAAAAAGTTAACCCTGGACCCCGACTACTCTCAACCTCGTGAGTTAGAAGCTAAAACTAAGTAAGCTTACCACTAGATCAGCAGTGACTTGAACTTATCAGCTCTACATTAGCGCTATATCGCAAAATATTTCTGTTTAACCACAGAACTGACGCCATATTTCACACCACACAAACTCGCGGTGGGCACTCACTGACAGTAATAAATCAGTACCTCTGATATCGACTAGTGGTCCATCAAGTTGATAAATGCATGTAACGCGAGCCCCATCGTTTGCAGCCATGAAAAATATAAAGCTACTGGCACCACTTTTAAGTTGTCGTATGACGCGGATAATTTTTCACAGTTTATCTCGTTCCTTCATCTGTGCAAAGTGAAGTGAAGTGCGTAAGTGGTTCCCACAAGTATTAAGGGATGAAAAAAATACAAGAAAATATTAATAATAGCCTCTGTATCAGCACTAAGGGGTGGACTGAGATACGAAAGGGATTCTATCATTTTAATGCGAAACCTGGCATTCGGCGTTTGAAAAGAAATTGCGAAATCGCGGGAGTTAATACACCCTTAATATATCGATGGAGGACTTCAATATAAAGGAAAAGGTTTCCGAGGCAAGGTTACTAGTATAAGTATACGTGTAAGCGTATAAGTTTATACTTTTCGTATTTATAATTTTCGTATGATTCAGTTTCTTGCATTTGACTAACCAGTCATAATTGACTTTTTAGGTATGTATTAAGTCAGATTTTAAAATTGTATTGGACTGATTCTTTATCCCTTTGTACCGACGTTATCGTACGTACTTTAACTATTCGGTTATTCGGTTCTTTAAAACACAAAACATAATGTAAACGAAGGCAGTACCTACCTGAAGATATTAACAACAGTAAATAAATAATTTATATATTATCTTTATCCAGGTATGACAAGTTTTGTGATCCACGACCGTTCACTATTTAATAGAACTTGTAAAACTAAGTTGATTAAACCGAATTGGAATTTATCCGCCAACCAATGTTCAACTAGACAATTCAGCCCTGAGATTCTAGCTACAGATTCCTTAAGGCCGGCGGAGAATATTATTTATTGAATGGTCTAGTCTGAACTATTAAGCGTTTGATCCGGAAGCTCTTATTCATTGTTGTATATCAGGAGATTCTAGTAAAAATCACCCATACCATACTAACTTTTAACATGATTCACTTATAGAGCATATTATATTAACAAGGCATATCATGTATCAAAGCATGCAGCAATTTAAATCGATACTTCCTCTATTGAACCGCATACAATATAGCTTCCCGTTTAGTGAATGCTTGCCGGTTGGAAGCATTCTACACAATGCACTATAAAGAATCAGAGTAGTATCCCCTTAATATATTGTGCTGTTCGCAGCAGTTGCGAAATTAAAACCATTCGGATAGTCGGATTCCCTGAATAGTAGGGTTGATAGTCATACTTTGTGATAACGGTCATTCTTTTGACCTTCGTTCCTAGTATTTAAATAAAATAAAAATAAAAAAAATAAAAATCATTTAATTCGACCAACTAGGATCATACATTAATTGTTAGTATCACACACACCTTAAATCTAATGTTAGTCAAATCATTATTTAATCAGGGCATGAGTAATATTCGAATAATGAGATTCGTATAAGTAAGCCAAACTTTAGACCCGTAAATAACAAAATATTTTGAATACATAATCGTTTAATCCAAATGTGTTGTGAAAATTGAAATCTCCCCAATATTATGGAAAAAATGACACGAATTCTACACGTTCGTAATCATAAAAATGATTTCAAGAAGCTGAGTTTGTATCGAAAAGACACGTCCAAAAACTTTCAGAGACGATGTTAGAAGGTGAAAAATGGAAAATTCTTTTCAAAAAACCGACTTCAAATGCCACTACAAAGAGTGAAATAATTTTTCAATGAAGGTACACCAATTCGAAGTCGGGCGATTAATACGAAGGACTGTGATTGTAAGAATTGCCCGACTTCGAATTGGTGTACCTTCATTGAAAAATTATTTCACTCTTTGTAGTGGCATTTGAAGTCGGTTTTTTGAAAAGAATTTTCCATTTTATTTTTTACTTTTTAGTGGAAAACAACAAATGCACAGGGCATTGAAAATAATGCCCAAATCGCTTGAAGTGTGCTTATAAATTCTGAAGAGTTCCCTCAGTTTTTCCGAGATCCTATCATCAGAACCTGACTTGATGGCTGTAGTCATTAAGTTAGCATCTGCAAGGAAATGCACTAGCAACTATTAAAAATACCCAAATCGCTTCAAGTATATTAGCAAAATTTGAAGAGTTCCCTCGATTTCACCAAGATTCCATGATCAGGTCCTGACCTGATGACCATAGGAAAACCTGGAAAATATTACTCTTTCAAACAGTACCCAAATTGTTTCAAGTATCCATATAAAATTTGAAGAGTTCCCTCGACTTCTCCAGGATCCCATCATCAGATCCTGACCAAAAAAAATGGGACCACCTGGGAAGTATACCCTTTCAAACAAAAAAAAAAAATTCCAAATCGGTTTACGCGTCTTCGAGTAATCGGTGAACATACATAAAAAAAAAAAAAAAAGATTCCGACGAATTGAGAACCTCCTCCTTTTTTTGAAGTCGGTTAAAAAAGAGAATAATATGAACATTACAAATATACTGCTTCAGATTTAAGATCTTAGAAATCACGTAGAGGCTAAGGAGATCTTTTATCAAAAATCCCAACCAACCCTAGTAAGGGTTTCCCGATGTCTGAGGTTAGGGCTACGCACGACTCGATTGAATGTGGTCTGCGGACTGCGGTGGAGGGAGTTCAGAATACCCGATGCGGTGCGATTAAATAAGGTAGAAACGAGACGGACGTGGTACTTTGTTCGATGCAGACTCAAAGTTACTAATGAGTTGGCAAATGAACGTGTCTCTGATTCAAATAAATGTGAAACAAATGAATCTGGTAGCAGCTCACTGATCTCTATTCTATGGATCGCTGACTATCAAGGTAATAAAAATGGGAAATGCTTTCCAAAAAACCAACTTCAAATGCCACTACAAAGAGTGAAATAATTTTTATTTAAATTTTAGGTACCTACACCAATTCGAAGTCGGGCAATGTTTCATACAATCCCTAACTTACTTGATGTGCGAAGAAATGACGAAGTCATAGGCAATCGCCCGACTTCGAATTGGTGTAGGTACCTAAAATTTAAATAAAAATTATTTCACTCTTTGTAGTGGCATTTGAAGTTGGTTTTTTGGAAAGCATTTCCCATTTTTATTTTATACTTTTTAGTGGAAAACAATAAAATGCAGAAGGCGTTGTAAAAATACCCAAATCGCTTGAGGTGTGTTCATAAATTCTGAAGAGATACCTAAAATTCACCAAGATCCCTTCATCAGACCCTGACTTGATGACTTTAGTCATCAAATCAGTATCTGCTAGCAAATGCACCAGTAACTATAAAAAATACCCAACTCGCTTCAAGTATACTAGCAAAATTTGAAGAGTTCCCTCGATTTCACCAAGATCCCATCATCAGACCCTGACTTGATGACTTTAGTCATCAAATCAGTATCTACTAGCATATGCACCAGTAACTATAAAAAATACCCAACTCGCTTTAAGTATACTAGCAAAATTTGAAGAGTTCCCTCGATTTCACCATGATCCCATGATCAGATCCTGACCTGATGACCATAGGACAACTTGGAAAATATTACTCTTTCTAATAATACTCAAATAGTTTCATGTTTCCATATAAAATTTGAAGAGTTCCCTCGATTTCTCCAGGATCCCATCATCAGATTCTGACCTGATTAAAATGGGACCACCTGGAAACAAAACCCTCTTAAACAAAAAAAGAATTTTTGAAATCGGTCCACGCGTCTTCGAGTAATCGGTGAACATACATAGAACCTCCTCCTTTTTTTGAAGTCGGTTAAAAATGAAGACAGTTGCTTTTCGCCATTTTCGCGTGAGTGTCCATGGAACTAAAATAAAATTCAAAACGACGGTCACAACTCACAAGCAACAAATGTCAATTTAGTACCGTGGAGCACAAGCGAAAATGTGGATTTAATTACATACTTTTTTGTTCATAACTACGAGTATACATATAATGCCTCCTAGTAAAAATAAATGCGCAAAAAGTAAATGAATACTCTGTTCAGAATGAATATGTGAGTCATTGTATTGTACGTTGTAAAATATTTGGTTTCTGCTTCCCTAGTTCACATAATAATGACGTATGTGTTACTGAGATAACCCAGGCCAAGTTTATCAGGGGTCAGCTGTTAGTAATTATTAAGATATTGTATTATTTTTTAGAGAGTAGGTATTCAAAAAATCTTTTTGTATGGAAAAATGTATTTAATTTATTTCTAGCAGTATCCCACGATTTATTTGTTTGATTAGGCTTGATTAGGAGCTGAAGTCGATCTCTATTTTTTGCAATATTATTCAACCTGCGTGAACATTTTAACAAAATATCAATACACAAACACAACAAGTTGGATTTTACTAGAATATCTGTATATAGAAGCGTAAATATATAAAATCGTAATGCGGATATTTTTCAGCAGAGTAAATTATTGTATAACACCAAGTTTGGTAACGGCACTCTCGAAAAGGTTTTGCATTAATACAAAGGGCGCTTTGCTTCCTGCCTTGGCGACATTCGAAATGTTAATTTAACGGAAATTAAAGTTGTTTCCACTCGTTACCCTTTTGATATGATTCTGATTCATACCGTTACTTCAGTAAAGCTCTTGTGCTCTAAACTGTGCTATAAATGCTTAGATCCACTCGTGAGCTTCGTTGTTTAATTAATCGTTTTATGATTTTTTATGTCGTTAACTTTTTATTATCTTGGATCGCATAGTTCCTCTTCTATTTTTATTGGTATAATGCAGGTAAAATCTACGAGAGTTTTTATGGTGCAGAGACGGAAACGTACGGAAAATGTTTTTCCTGTTTAAATGTTTCTCATTTTGGGGTATAAAAATAATTACCGTCATATTTTCAGACCTAGGAATATTTAAAAAAAATTCATGATATTAAAATCAGCCCTTTCGGCGGAGTTTTGTGGCAAAAACTGAAACACGAGAATTTTATATCTTAAAAGTTGATACAATCTGACAAAATCATATCATCATACAAATAAGTTGATTACTACATTGCTTCTTTTATTTAACTAGTTTAAACATGTACTTACCTTAACCTAACATTAATGGTATGTAGTTATCTGAAACGTGAAAGCAAATAGCTGGAATACTAGACTGACTAAAATTTAATTAACCACACCACCGATGCACTGTGTATGGCCCTTCCATTAACGGAGATTAGGTTTAGATAACTATTAGGTATTGTAATAATCTGAACCTATGTGTTTGTAGATATGTCTATGGTTTGTCAGTAACTAAATAATCGATAGGCATTTCTTGGTGTTAATTGCATCATATTTTAAGTGATGATCAAGTAATAGAAGTCAATAACGTCATGATTGATGTTGTTTCTAATCGACGTCATAAAACGGAGGAGTTTCTCAAGTCGACGCGTAAATTTTTATTCTATGAATAAAAATTTACGCCTAAACGACGACTAAAACGACGATTCAAATTTATTTAAACCTTTTTTTTAACATTTTACATAGTATTTACATTTTGAAAAATAAATTAAAAGGTGTAACTTCCAAGATAGTGAAAAAAAATACTCGTAAAGATAAATTTGGTTATCATATTATTGTGACCTTGTGTGTGTGTGATTCCAGACCTAAGTCAAAAAGATCGATGCTCGTTGCAATTTTTTACGGACAGTCACATTGATATACTGTCATTATCATATTGTTATCGTAAACAGTCAGAGTAGAGATTATAGTTTTCAGATTTTGGTGTAACAAACAATTTAGGACCTATTTTTGGATCCTTCTAATTTCTACGCTTTATCAACATATCCGTGGTAAAAAAACTACTGCAGTTAATAAATTTTATAATCATCAATATTTGTATGAATACAGACCGCGCGGCGACCGCAACATTCCCGTTTTCCGCATAGTTCAAACCATACCGCGTCAGGGCAAAACATTCATACACCTATTTTTGTCATTTAATGCACATATTACCTTATCCTTTTGGAAATAAAGCCTATAACCGAATTGGTAATTTATTTGTATCATCGGGGAGCATGACTAATTATTAATGGTTTAAATGGATTACTGTGTTATGCGGTCTATAATGAGAGCACGTTTTACGAATTCGATTCCTTTCTAGAATTTTGGTATACACATACCCATCGGAGTATGTTCCAAGGTTGTAGACTGATAGAGAGGTTGCTTCTTTTTTTTGCTTTACTAGCATATTTACTAAGTTTACTTATGTTCTATGAAGATCATACATTGAACTTTCAAGTTCAATACATCTAGTATTCTATTTTATGGTTTAGGTGCCCAAATAAAGAAATAATAAATCTATTAAAGGTCTTATGTACTATAGATATTTCAATCCACGAAGACGCGCCCCACTCTGTCAAAATCGCTAATGTTTCATTCGATTTGTATGAAGTTTGACAGAGTGGGGCGCGTCGTCGTGGATTGAAATATCTATAACAGTGACTCCTTAAGATTTTCTTTATTTTGTCATGTCTGTGAAAATATTTCTCGAATCTCAGATTAAAAAATATTATATTTTTATAGACTTATCAAGGTGATTATCGATTTTATGTATGGAAGTCAGTATTGCTTTCATTCATTACAAATTATTTTTGAAATCAATATTTTTCGAACCTTTGAATCAGTAATAATCCAATACCCAAAATTTTTGTACACTAGATTAAAGTTTTCTTAATATTCCCATTCCCAATATTTTAGGTTATAATCAATATCAAAAACAGACTTATTCTGTTTTTATGGTATTGAATTGTGTTTTACGTTTATGATCTAGTTATGGGTACTGGTAGGGTATTTCACGCATTAATTTGTAGGACTCAGCACTTACATTTATATAATTCCCGAGAAAACTATTAAATCATCAACAATTGTGTTTTATGTCATGTCATTATATTATGCCTATCGTTGTCATTCTACAGCGTTTGTATGTAATCCGTCTGACCGCAAACTAAGCGAAATACCTATACATGACATTTATGTTGGATCAGCTTATAACACTGTGTGCTTAGCCCCAAGTTTGTGGACGTTTATTGGAATTTCTGCCTGCGCAGGGTTATATTTTAGGACCTTAGGTAAAGCCCGTGATAGACGGTTACTTTGTCATACAGCGGTTGTGTTAATACCTACATACAAGTAGAGTCTTTCAGCAATACTAAGATTAAAGATTATAACTTGAATCAATAAATACAGAGTGTATTACCTACATGGATTCTGTGGTTTAATACGAGTATTATTATTAATTAAGGAATAGTATTTCCAAGAAAAGAACGAGTAATGTTAGATTTTTATTTTAGAGTTATTAGAAATTGAATAAAATATATGGTGGATTTATCACGTGACATTTAAGAAACAAAATACTGCAGGTGTTGAAAACCATTATTTTTCAACTCACGACTAGCTACAAAAGAGTTGCTCAGATGATGCGGTTACCGTTTTTGGATAACTTATTAACAAATTGTTTGTTTTGTTATAGACTACACAATATATCGATCATAGATTTATAAAAGGTCGCTCGCGCTCCGACTAGATAGAGCAACTGCTTCGTGAGTGCGGCAACTTTTCTAGTAATATGAGTGTGTCTATTTGTATGATGTACTGATGCTAGTGTGCGTGAAAAATTGTGTAGCGACCATAGAGATACTATATATAGGTACTAACAGCGATAGCTCGGATATGCCAACTTAGACAAAGTATTTACTATTTATTGCCGCAATTTAAAAGTCACGGGCGGCCTCTTGGACCTGTATGATATCGGTGTTTGTATAGCAGAATGGATATGTCTTTGTTTGTGTGTTAGTATTTATGTGTATGTAAGTACACCGGCTGTAGGCTTTACGTTCAACACAGCAGCAAATCCTGCGACACATGGCGACGGCTGGAGACTGGAGACATGACTTATTTCGCTACGGATTAACAACGACGCTTGTTTGGTAAACGTTCCTATTAAGCTTTGGATTTAACAGCTGAACAATAAGAATTCTAGCATCCTTAAATATCTCCTTAGGTACATATTTGTTAACACTTTCTCGCCAAAGTACATAAAAACCACTGCGAGTTAACAATATTATTATTTGCAACTTTGTTTATTGCAACAACAATAATAATTTATTATTTTTTAAAGCTAGATGTGGATATTTTTTTATTTGAAATAACGTATTTTGAAGTTCCCATTTTAAGTCCAAAATTCATTGTTTCTATACCAAGTCGGACTTTGCTAATAACTTTTAACTCTTTGCTTTGCTGCGTATACAAATCTCTTTGATTAAAATGCTGGCAATTTCATGAGAGATGTAATAATCTAACCACACTTGCTATTTCATGGGTTTATTCAAAATTAAATCCGGCACGTCAGAATCCGAAACCAAATTGGTTACTCAACCACCACTATCCCAACGTGATTTTAGTATTACTATAATTACATTATTTTCTGTTGTTGTTCTTAGGTACAACTAAGTTGGGAATGTGACCGAGATATTTTGTTCGGCGTATAACCTCTGACACCATTGATTTAGCTCCGGGGCTGACGAAGACAGCTTTTTGATTTATAGCTGGGAAGCTGGGTGACTGGGATGTTATAATGGCGCGGAAAAGGCGATAAGGCTCTCGAATACTAATTCTATCAAGTTTATCTACTAAGTCATTTTTGACAGTTTTAACTGATGTACAACAGCAGGAAAGATTAATTTGTTTTGCTGTAATCCGCTACTTGAAAATATTCGTAATAATCTTTATGGTCCAATATGCAGGAAAACTGACCATATGAAACACTACACACAATTCTTCCAAAACTTTCTTGTCGCACGTTTCTTCCCGACATCGGAACATCCTCAGGAGTCAGGAGATGCTGACTTCACAATGCAAATCATAGAATAAATTAAAAATAACATCTGCTTCCATTCAATATGATGTACTTACAACAATCTTATAGTCTCAGTCAGTAGGTAAATATTTAGTATATTTCCTGTTTCTGTGTTCTTTATGTATCAGAAACTTACTTTGATTCTTTACTATACTACTAGGTATAGTAAAGTATCAATATACTACAGAAAAACGTGAAAGTTTGTACGTTTTTGAGTTTGAAAGTTTGTCACTCAATCACGCTACAGCTACTGAACTGATTTGTCCGTTTCGAACGAATGATAGCTTTTACTTACTCGTAAGCTGGATTAGCATATAAACTCCTTTTTATCTTGAAAAAAAATCACACTTCCCGCGGGTATAGAATAGTGCTATAATATAAACTTCATTAAAAGTGTCGGAAATTCCATGATTCTCGTGGGATTTGTGAAAACTTGCGGATAGAGCCACGGGGAAAACCTATAAGTTCTTTGATAACTCATTTTCCTTACAGGATTGGCGCTCATAGAATAACTAGTGTATTTTCAAAAATTAATTAAATTAAATTTATAAGCAAAAGCAATAACGCTAAACCGTCTAGTGCTTGCAATAACAAAATATGACCGTTCCTTTGAAGATAAATTAAAACAAAAACAATCAAAAATCACACAACGTCCGTCGCACGCAGTGAACTGTGCGGAGTTGATAAAACAATTAACGGTCCCTTTGTCACCGATAATTTTATCTCCACGCTCCGTTGATCTGTGACTTATGATAATCTGATTGCTGGGGAGTCCCTCTATAAAGGACCATGAATACGTGCCTTTTGTGGGACAAACTTGATTATTTACTATGAAAGAAATCTTGAGGAATCGAGAGAGCCTTCCGAGACCACGAAGTTCCTTAGCCATGATAACTCGGAGATAAAGGGATTCTTTTTTCATTCTTATTAAATGCCTTTATTAGGCTCCAGCTGCTGAGATTTGAGCGGCTTCCTTTCATCGCCTCTCAAAGTTTTCTCTTGTTATAGTCTGCGATCTCGACTTTTATATTTTCTTCGCAATAAAGATGATTTATATGAAAAGTTCGCTCGAAGTGAATATTTTTTAGTACTTGTAGTTACTTGACACTGTTTTTTTTTATTTTGTGCATAATTATATTGTGTTTTAGAGATAGGAGAATAATAATTAATAATAAATCGACCAATTTTTTTCAAAATTATAATATTAACATTTTTAACTGTGTCAACTTGATCACTATGGTTAATTATAATATTATAATGGCGCGCACGCGCATTTGAATCGGAGGTCTCAGGTTCGATTCCCGCCGCGGGAAAAATTGTTATTAAATTGGATCAAGTATTAATGGGTGGATTGGGCTGCAGCTCTAGTTACCAACCTGTTAGCAAATATGAATCGCCAAGTGCTATGAAGCGTGTTCCGATTATTGGATTTAGAGTTCCGGTGCGATGCTGTTAACATCTTCATCTGCAGCATACCACCATCATAATGACATCACATTCAAGTGTAAAAATTAAATAAAAATAAAAAAAGGATTTTTCTTGTATTATTTTATTCGTAACACAAATTTTAATAAGAGCTTTAATGATATTTTCATGATAACGTTTGGGAGCATAGCGGATTTCTAGTGATTCTCATACTTATGATAATATTGGCGATGAGTAAGAATAATCTAGAATAGGCTAGACGTTTAATATGAAAGGCCATCATCTGCAGCCGTCTGCATAACTCAATATCAGAACTATGCGGCTCTCATAACATCAGCTATCGACTTGCGCCATATTGACAAAATCTATGTGGGTGCGCTCGCAAAGGATTTGAAACTTTGCTTGTTTGGATACGAGCGCTCTCTCATGAATAAAATAAGATTTTAATAAATTATATTAGGTGGCATCAAAATATGTGTATCAACTTACCGGTAAGGTCGTATCGCTAAATGATTTAATGTACTGGTACGATGCTTCGTAGCAACCAACACTGATTATTTAATCCTTCGAAGTTCCCTCGGAAATTTAAAAAGATAGTTTGTTTACTGCTGAATCTAACACTTTTTTGTGTACGAAATGTGCTTTATAAACGGTGTGCATTTTAATTCGTCACATATTTCATCAGAAGGTAGATCAGTGAACTGTTATTGTGACATTAATATATTTTACGTATAAATCAGCCCCCAGAGATAGTTTAGGAATGACTATCAGTAATTTAACACATAGGACATCTCTCTATAGCATAACCCAAGTCATTGGAAACTATCATGACTAAGAGAAGTCTATACACGTCATCAGAAATGACTCTAATTCAATTCTAATTAAGTAGGTACTAACTTAAGTGTGAACTCTGGTAGTCGGTTGTTGGTACATTGAACTGAAGATGACGTGTTCTATATCTTGAGTAATTGACTGGTGAGTGATCTCTGTATATCAACAATGCAAATCGTTGGGTATTGTTATCTCAATCACGTATGGTGATGAGTGCGACTCGATTTATTATGACTATTGTGTTCCTGAATGCGTATTGAGTCTTGAAAAATCTGATGTTATTATAATCGGTGTGACTCATGCCTACATGAGTGTCATTGAAAACAGATGTGTGATTTTGCTAAAATGCTTAGCATCAACGAAGTTAGAACTAATTGGACGTTGATTGGTAAATGCTTGCATCGGTTGAGTCGCGTAGGCAAACATTGGTTATTATTTGCATTGATTATGACACCGCCGATTGACTGGTGATGGTTTAGTTACTGACCATGTTATGACCAGGCTATGTACAATTTCATTTACCAGAATCACGCAGTCTCTTTACTTTAGGATTCATAAAAATTTCCTTTCTTTGAAACCGCAAATATTGAGTGATGCGATTCACAAAAGACGACAATATTAAAGTCCTAGATATTTTCTTTTCAAATTTACCCTTAGTGAAATAGGAAATAGGGAAAAGAGACAATGTTTTCCTTACATGACAGCGCATTATCATTAACCTCATAAACGTGACGAGAAATCATTAAATTCGATTTGGTATCGAGTCTATAATTAATGGACAGCCAGTTTCATTTCGGGGGCAGAAACAAAAAGATAATTACGCCCAATTAATTTGAACTCCTTGCAACAGGGGCGATTCCCTTTATGCCCCACGCTTTTATTGGATCCGAGCGATACTTGGGCTCGATTTGTTTGTTTTACTCTTTAAATTGAATACCGGCGGCACTTCGCAACCAATTATTGCAGATATTTACAGTGGCCCTTTTCAGTGATATATTACTTCAGGAAATGGAACAGATGGAAGTGTTTATTTGATACATTTGTCATGGTTCTGAAGTCTGCAGTTAGTGGTCCAAATTACTTTCTATATTTTGTTGTATTTTACAACATTATTGTTTCCTGATACAGAACTATCCTTTTAAATAGAAAATCTTTGTATTGTTTCGTAATATCCTAAAACATTCCATTTGAATAAGTGTCATTCATCATTAACCTATTACTGATGGCACCGGCCTCTTCAATTAAGACAAAGAGAGTTTTAGAGCTCAACAGTTATAGTTTATACCGACACGAGGAAAGTTAATCAAACTACACTTCTCTTTTGATAATTTTAACTTTACTTTTTTTTATTATTCACAGATCGAACTCTTTATTAAAAATCAAAGTTGCAAATATGAAGCCTTTTATAATCCGGTTTGCCGTTTGTACGTACTAAACAGAAAATTTTCTAATATTAGACTTTAGGAGGAGCGGTTAATTGTGATTGTCAATCCGGGCTCTGGTTCATACTTTAATAAGCTAGTTGATTCTATACTACCTCTCAGTTATCTCTTTTAATGCTTTAGTTTAGCAGGTATTTATGCGAACAGTGCACTCAATGAAATCATCCTTTACCTAAAGATACATGTTTTCTTGTTACAGGCCGCCCTCTGTGCAGACTACAGCGTCCCTGTCGACTGCGTGGCGGCCGGCCCAGCGCCCCGACCAAGCTCCTTCCACGAGATATCTGCTCCGAAGGTAAGCAATCCTTTTTTATGACCCACCACTGGGCACGTAGATGGGTCATAGTGCAGCACGCTGGTCAAACGTGGGTTAACGAGCTTCGCATAACTGCAAGAACTATCAGGCGTGCAGGCTTTCCGGCGATGTTTTCCTATTCCGCCAAGAAAGTCACATTCAGTTTTCCTGAACGCACATAACTCCAAAAAGTCAGAGGTGCCCTATTGAATCCCAACCTACTGATGAGAAGTAGAGATCTGATTTCTGAACCAACTTTGCGTTTAAATGTGCACAAAGGTACTTATTTATCTGACACTCCGGCACACTTGTTAAGGGGCAGTTGTGTGTCTGACCAAAGAGTACCTTGGCTCCTCAGCAACACTTCAAAGTGTGAGTGAGATCGGCGTGTCAGCAATGAGTCAAATAATAGCCCAATATTGAAGTCGGTTACATGAAGTACTTAGAATGGGTCTACAATGAAATGCAAGAGTATTTTACAGATAAAAGTATGATGTGTGGCTAGATATACTTAGGTTCCGATGAGTAGGTATGACGATGGCTAAGCGGAGCAAACCATCGCTAAATATTATGGGATCATAAGTATATGGTGTTTTGCAACTCTGGTTATATTGTATGATTGACTGACCTTGCCTATTGACCGATTTATTACTTTAACAATCATAATGCAACACACGCTGATAATAATTAATGATAAGTATGTGAATCATTCGTTATCACTCATTACCTCGGTTAAAGTGGATGGACACATCGAAAGTTAGACGTGCGAAGTTGCAATTTGTATTGGTAAATTCGTGTGTAAAGTTACAACTTCACCACACAACCTTGGTGAAAGATTCATTGAAACATAAAGTTTTTTGTTATAAAAAGTAGGTGCCTCTTCTCTTCTTCTCTATCGTAACAAATGAGCAGAACTCTCCCAGATGCGCTAGGCATTATTTCTGTATTTCGATTTAAAAATGTTTAGTATTGTATTGTTCCTGCAGTCTTACAAAACACCGAATGATTAGACACTGCAAATAAACGTGAAGTCCAAGAAAAACGGTAATACCCGATGAAGAAGTAAGAAGGAAGTTACAGTTTTCCTTTTAGCTAATAGGTATTTTTATGATACGAAAAACTAACTTACGTTACTAAAAATATTATTGGCACCCGAATTCTAAATACGTGTTTTATTTGACTCGAAACTGAGGCAAGGGGCTGTCTTGGATACCAGGAGCGCAGATATTATGGTTTCCTGGTACCAGAGCCTAGAGTGTGAAAGGAGGTGTTTTATTGTACTAGGACCAGGAGTGTAGGCTTTCTAGAACGTGCATGAACAGACGTGCGTAAGCATCTTACTAAAATAAAATGTCATAGAAAATTGATCAATAATAATCTCACCATAGCAAAAAGTAACGAAAACTTAATCGTAGCTACAGCTACAGTCGTCAATGGAAGTCACCACTCACTCGTCGTAGATATTTAAAAATATTCGTGACCATTCCTAACCTTATGAAAAATATAAACAGCAATATGTTATTTATACATCCGAAGGTTCGAATACATATTTTGTAATAGTGTGTAGATAAGGCTTCTAAATGCCAGAGTTTTCACAGGTTATTACGAAACGTGTTACTGACATGATTAATCAAAGTGCAATTTATATTTATATTAAAAAAAATTGCAGTATGTAAAACTATGTCGGTACATGATATACTCGTATTTAGTTCATCTGTAATTTGTATATACAAGGAAAATATATACTTAGATGCACGTAAGTTTTAAGATAAGCGCAACTAAAATCTTCACGCTACTGCAATGCAAAACTAAAAGGTTGCTGATATCAGCTCAGAAATATTGCCGTACAGATGAAAAGACCCCATTTCAATCTGATAAAAATATTATGGAAGACAAATTGATTAAGCGGGCAAAATTACAATCTAAAACGTAGTATGATTAATTGATGTACCAAATCCATTCAAAATGGTTCGCGATGACCTTTTCAAGAACGTACTTAGGAGTGTTGCTAAAGAATGAGTCACTGAGTCATTCAACTTAGTAAAGATAGTGGCACACGTTAGAGGAAATGTAAACAATGAACTAATTATGTAAGTAATTATAAACGAGTACATATTGTATTGTGTGTGGGTGCATATTTTTGCTATTATACTGTGGTTTTTAATAAAAGACGATTTGATTGCGTGTTTTATTAAGGACCAGATTTTTTAGCTTGAGAGGAAATACAATTTTAATAAAAACACTCAAAAAGTAACTGCCGTAGTCCCAAAGGACTAAAGCTCGGTTACTTCAACAAATAACAGAAACTTTATTGTAAAACATGGTGCTAAAGAACAAAATGTCATTTAAAAAACTAAGTTTGCCGCCAGTGACGTGACTGTTAAAGTTAGCCGAGAAGGTGTAAAGAGGGTATTTCCAGCTTTGTCGATGTCCTGTTGTCGTAAAAAAATATATATATATATATAAAAAACATTTAATTCGACTAGGATCAATTAGGATCATACATTAATTGTAAGTAAACACACACTTTAAAACTAATATTAGTAAAAAAATAATTAATTAGAATGAAGATCATAAAAATGAGGCATTGCCTCTTCATAGTATCATGTACCTATGCAGAATGCATTGTTGGTTTCTGTTGACATTGGTGCTAATTCTGTTGTACAAAATCTCTACACTAAACTAATTTAAAATAGTGCTATCCTTTTCAAACTGCTCCCTATAGAAAAGGATAGCACTATTTTAAATTAGTTTTGTTTAGAGATTTTGCACAACAGAATCGACCACATTGTTTACAAAGGCCAATTTTTAATAAATGACTGTGTAAACATAGCCTTAATGCTATCGAGTACGTTTATCTGAGCAACGAACTCGGTCAGTTGTCCACATGGACTTAAACGTATCCTTTTTAAACTTCTCTGACTCATTAAGTATCTAAAAATGTCGTCTGTAATGACATTAGTACAATATGTCCTATAACATGAAGCCATTGTATCCATAGAATCCTTCCTATTTATGGACATACCTTGCGACCATGTGATCAGAATATCCTTCCTGTAAAACTGCACCCTATTCCCGTTATTTATAAGGAATATAGAAATTTTGTTGATTAATTTTGAAATCAAACAAAAGAAGTAATCCCTTTAATAGTAATCATTAAAAAAAGTAATCCAACGTCATGATTTTCATGTTAGTATTTTATTAAAAGCTCAACCTCATATTAGGTAAGAAAATACTAACTCTTCTAATTTCAAAGAACGTTCTGAAGACGTTTAGAATGTTTGTAATAATCTTAAACTTTCTGAGGATAATTCAGTAAAATTCCGACATAGGATCGAGTATTTAAATGAATTAATTATTTCATTTATTATTAAATTAATTAAAATTACTTTATCCGCATTTAGGCACCAAAGCGTCCTTACAATGAACTCCTAACTGCTAAACTCCATTCATAATTACACAATTAACAATTACAATGCAATTATAAGTCATTGAAATTAATCATCAAATTACGTGTGACCCCCCCGTGAGTCAGATGTGACTTAAGCTTCATCCCCGAGCTGCGTCATACAACGACAATGCATGGGGGTGTGTCACATTTAATAAAACTTGTAATTGAAACACAGCTTGCACAATGTAAACATTGATATGTGGTTTAGTATTAGGACATAGGTATTTATCTCATATACGTACATCAAAGAAAACTACTACCTACTAGGTAAATAATTTCATCGGTTATTTTGATGGTTATTCATTTAGTTGTGGCATTCTTATGTCGTTGATGTCTAGCGAACTCGAACGAAACATTTCTCTTCCACGTTTTTGATACGAACCGCTAAGATCCTTCCAGCTTCCGTGTTCCCAGCCAAGTATAAGTAATCTGGATGACTTAATGAGAAGAGTGATAAGGCAAGCGCGCTCCATCCTAAACCTTTTCTTTTGTGGCCACCAGATATGATTGTGGTCAAGCGCAAGCCTATCAATAATAATAAAAAAAAGTGTAATTGTAGTAGTGGGGCAGTGAAAGCATTGGATACTAATAAATCATAAATAAATACCTTAGTGTGGCACTTGAGTCGGGGGTTTCAGGATCTATTTCCGACAAAGGCCTCTTTAGACTTTTATAACTATCATAATATTATGATTTCTAAATTGGCGGCTGCGGTTGGACTCTATCAGCAAAGATGCACCGCCAAAGCGATTAAGCGTTCCGGTTCGATGCGGTATAGCAACCGTTAGGGGTTACTTTACGCATTACAAGTTATTACGATACTATCTTCGACTGTATCATCACTACATCAGGCCAAATATGGCCATCATTCCTTATTTGGTTGAAAGGACTAATAAACATTCATGAATTTAGTTTTTGTTATAGCATTCATCATAATCTACTTGTAAATTCCCATTTAGTTGAACCTTCGTGGTACTCGTATATTATGAGTTATTGCGGTTTCCAAGTCATCAATGATTAAAAGGAAAGCCCTTGCATCTGTGCCAAGGCTTAGCTATGGCTAAACCTACTGTCCATTGGTTGAGTGTGTCATATTGGTTTGTATTACGTCATAATGACGTGTCATCCCGTGCATATTTTTATGACACCGTAAGCTTTTGTGCTGTTATCGGATAATGCTTTGAACTTGACACTGGGGTCAGATAAGTGGTTTCCGGTGAGCGAAAACAAATAAGCTGCTCTTTATGTAGGTATCTATTTATCCATATTATGACACCGTTTATGTAAGCCTGTGTATTGTTGCTGAACATTCGAGATAAACTCTTTTATATCGACGGTAAAAGAACTTACAAGTAAATACTGTTATTTACATCTAACTCGCACCTGCTCATTGTTTGAACAGTTTGACGGTTTTTGGTTTCAGTTCGTACATACTTCGAAGATTACAATTTAACAGTATAATTTATTTCATTTATGAATTTATATTTTTATTGCGCACTAGCTGTTGCCCGCGGCTCCGCCCGCGTGAATTACGATTTTTTTTACATAATATACCTTCCTACTGGAATTCCTTCATTTTTCGCGGGATTCTGGTGTGATGTTGTACAGAAACCTGTTCTTTCTTTGCACGGGTTATCTTGTGGTGATTTTGAAAACTCCTTTTTCTTAATAATAATATATTGTTTCATTAATACGTAGTTGAAAGATCAAAAGGACGATTTTAACTGTCGATATTTCGACCCAGTGGCACAGGTCGTGGTCACTACGTGACCACGACTTGTACCAATGTATCGAAATATCGACAGTTAAAATCGTCCTTTTCATTGTGATTTTTATTCTGAAACCACGAAATATGTCAAAAATTATTAAACCATGTGAAAAGTTGTACTGGTGGTAGAACTCTTCTTTCAGAGTTCGGCCGGGTAGGTACCACTGGGATAAATTACTCTACTAACAATATTCCCCAGCCCATCATAATATTATAAGAGTCTTTTAAAAATCTTTGCTTCATCTCAATACAATCCAAAACATTAGAATGGGCAATGGCTATATATTTCCTTACGTATAAAAAGACCATAGATGACAGTCAGTCGGTTAGGATCGATAAGACCTAAGAGTTAAAAATATTTGTGAACTATTATCTTACCCTTTCCATATTGCGGATGATAAAGTTTAAATCTGTTCATGCCTTAACAGTGCCATCTTAATATAAAGTCAGCAAACAGTAAATAACATGACAGTTAATTTTTATTTAAAAAAATTCGGTAGTACCTATCTCAGAGTTTTACATTCAAGTTCCACATAAATTGTAGAGATGGCGCTATACGGTATAACGTAGCGATAACGCCAGTTACATGATTTTTGTTCACCCTAAAAGTAAAAAAATTTAAACCATACAAAATCTCCTGCTAAGCCTATTTATTTACGGCTGTAAGGGTACTCCAGTCTTACTTGAGCCCTACGTCCTAGCCCTAGGTTCTTTGTGCATTCCGAGTTTCCAGTCACCTACCTACTTGAACTTAAAGGTTCTGATGTCTGTAATTTCTGAACTACAAAAGTGATGATGATAAGATTTGTATGGAATAATCTTTAAAGAACCTCCTTTCTAACAAAAAAAGAATGAATGGAATCGGACAACGCGTTAATGAATTATAACTAAAAAACGTTTGGACTTTGATGCCGTCTTCCACGGAAACCATGATGAATTTCGGGACAAAAAGTATCCTATGTCCTACCTCGGGGTATGAACTATAATCATGTCAAGTTTCATTTAAATCCATCCAGCGGATTAGCCGTGATGCCCGGTCGTGAAACAGACAGACAGACAGACAGACAGACAGACAGACAGACAGACAGACAAAAATTAAACAAATTACAGTTTTGGCTTCAGTATCGACTAAATAGTGTCCTCCAACAAAAATTTTAAAAATATCTTCAATGTACAGAATTCGACCCTTTACAGTTTTATTATAAGTATAGATAATTAAATACGATTTTATAAAATGTCGTAGAAATTATTGAAAACGACATTGAATTGCTGAATGAACAATGTTGGTACATTTGTGGTTATAGGATTCAGAGTACTGTAATGAATGGTTTTAAAATAAGCTTTTATATATAAGCTATCTAGCCAATCTAGAAGAGATGTTAACTTAAGAGAAAAATAAATATCATGAAATTTAAATGTATTCTAATTCTGTAAAGGTATTTTTATGATTTATGTGTTCAAGTCATTATTTATAGTTTATTCCGGAAATCCTCCCTGTTAACATTCCCCTATCTCGAACGCATTGACTGTTTGACGCTACGGTTTCACATAAGGTCGAACACAACACCTGCGTCCAAAAATGAGTCACTGTTCCACGTGAGTTCACCCATGTGACCCAGCCCAGCGCCGCGGGTAATACGGGAGCGTGTGACTCATATTTGAAGTTTTGAACCTTACTTCCTTAACTTCTTTTTAATCCCCATTCTCTATGGATAGTTTATTTCATTCATATATTTCGGGTAATTTATATTTTACCAAAAAATGTGCTCGTTTTCGTTCTATTTCCTGACATTTATTTCACCTTCAAGGAACTTTCAAGGATATCTACCTAAAACTCTAATTGACTCTAGATTTCTTTAGCAAATTTCTTTTCTCTGAAATCCCGCCATATCCGTGGATTTCTCAGAGATGAAAAGTGTAACTTCAAGTTATAAACTGTCGAATTCATTTTACATAAATTGTGTCTGTACCTAGTTATGGCGCGTTATTTCACCTTCAAGGAACCTTCAAGGAAATTGGATATCCTAAAAGTAATTGGATCTAGATTTCATTTGCAAATTTCGTTTTTCTGAAATCCCGCCATATCCGTGGATTTTTCAGGGATGAAAAGTGCAACTTCGAGTTATAAACTGTCTTATAGATAAATTAGGTATCTAAAATTTGGAATGAAGACTGGGTCATTTGGGTCTGTAGTTATGCCGTGATTGAGTAACAAACATCTAAACTCATAATTTTTTGCATGTTTAAAAATATTAATAGGATGAGCTTCAATTATTGCAAGAAAGAATAATTTCAGGATTCTTTAATAAATAATTTTTTTTTTTGAGATTCGGGACTCGAAATGTATGACGATAAAAGCTGCACCATTTATTTGTGCACAGGAATCTCCAATCTCTTAGAATAAAAAAGCCTATAGGTTATGGGCCCTAGCTCATAGCTATCTTAATCAAAACATTTTATTTCTTTAAATTAGAGTTATCAAAAGCAATTCTTACAAACCTTGGAAAACCTTCATAAAGTTACATAGTTTCCGTTTAAGTGTTTTCCTTTGTACACCGAGACAATAATAAGTCATTCAATTTGGTAAAAGCACAGACCCAAAAAGTCATAATTCCTTGCTTGGGATTTCAGTCTTCTGATATATGAAAAGCGGCTTCATAACATAATATATTTTATGTTAACGCTGCTTATATAAAAGGATACTACTGGAAACTGCAACGAAAAATGCTTGCAAACTTATATTAACTTACAAGAGCATTAATTTAAATTTACAATGATCTCCTGTTTATTATCCGCAAAACAATAATACCATATCAATTTTGCGTCGTTTGTTATCCATCGTGACTAATCTAATTGAAAATTACCTTATTGTATTGATTGAAAAGTTATAATAATAATAATTTAGAACATTGAAAGTTGAAACCCTATCATACACCTCGTAATTTATATCTGGACTCTATTAATTTTGATGAAATTTGCACCATTCCCGAAGTTGAATATGAATAACCTGACCACGTTTTAACCATAATAATGCTTGTAGTATAATTAGTATAATAATCGTCGTAAAATTATAATATTCTATCTATCATTAAAAAATGAAAAAAATATATTATATATAAAAATATATATTTATTTCTTTGCACGAATTTGGTAGGTACCTAGTTATTTAACCTACTTAAAAAGATGAAATCGTAAATTATAAGTTACATCAACTGAAATGTCAGCATGCAAATATTCAATTACCAGTCTATTTTAATAAATACAAATTTTACCTACTAATTCAGTATAATGTAACATTTATTTTTATCTTATCTTTTATATTTACATTTATCTTTTAATTTATAAGATAAGTTCTGACTTAGGTACCTACTTATTGACGCATTACTTCAGTCTTACCCTTGTTCTTTATGCTGTAGATAAGAGATAAGGAGAGTTCTTCTTACGGCATCTAAGTACGTAAACCAAGGGAGGGTCAACTAGTCTAAGAATAAAGGAATTAGAACATTTCGTACTCTTTGGTACTTACTTAGGTAGTTAGGTATGTAATTCTACCTATAATTATATTTTGTTTCAATGTCTCTTCACACCTAAAAACACTCACTCGGTATTCCTGCGTCAAAAAATGGCGTCATCGGTAAAATTTTAAGTGCATTCACCCGAGAACTTAGATCATCTCCAAAGTTATATTCGCCCACAGTATTCTTTTACAGATCAACGCTGATTTTTGGAGTGAAACTACTATTTATTTAGGTTAGATACCCAATGTAGGTATCTCACTAAGTAAATGACGTACCTATGTCTGAGCATAAAATAATTTTGCCTACATTTCGAGCTTGAAGAATTAGCTTGGTATTCATTTCCACATAGAGTGGAAATGAATACCAAGCTAATTCTTCAAGTATGGAGGAGGCTCTGTTATTATAATAAAAAAAAATCTTAAAAAAATTTATAATTATTTTTTACATAAAAAAATCTGTGATTGGTCAATAAGACTATCTACATCTACAACCATGTAAAGGCTGTGCCACAGTTATTATATTCTTTAAATATTGCTTTAGTTTGGTTTAGAGTTTAGACCATTAGGCCTTTATTAGATGCGCGCCACGAGAAATGTTTGTCGATCTCTTTCCTCTGTCTCCCTATATTATGGATTAGAAAGAGAAAAGTGATCGACGAAATTCAACACAATTTTCTAGTGACGCGCAACTTATCCTACTTTTTTGAAGGTTAACCATGATATCTGTAATAATATTATCATCCAGATCAATGCAGAGGATACATAATATCATTAGGTAGGTAGTAGGTACATTAGCTACTTGCTCTACAAATACAGTAGCTCTGGGATTAAATCGTTTCAAAACGCTTTGTTGCACTTAGGTAGGTACCTACTTACCTATTTGTAATCCGGTTAGCAAATTATGTATTCAAAGACTAAGCATTCCTCATCGACCACAATACTCGCGTTTCCATATTTTATCATTGGCGTAGTTACTTGGGTTTCTGCTGCGTAAACGACCTCAAAACGGCATTCGACTCGACCTAGTCGAACTCGTAACTTGTAATCTAACATAACAAGTCGAAAATTTAACGCGAAAGTTTACATTTCAACCCACCTAAATATAAAACGTTCTAAATTAGGCTTTGTGCTCTATGTATACAGTTTATAGTTGAGTAATGCGCCTAAGGACACGTGCGGAATCGAGGTATTAATGGAGTCGGTTCCAAACAAGAAAGCACTCTAGCGCTGCAGAATTTCTGTGCTATGTTGGCTTGTAGGCGACCGTCGAAGCGAGTAGACGGCCCCACTCAGCGCTATATCGCTAAGCGGTTTATTCCACCGCGCGATGACTCAAGCCTCGGTAAACAGTATGCGGGGCGATGAGTCACCGTTTTACACATTCGCGTATAGTGTTTGAGCAGTGTTGTCAGTCTACAGTTGGACTCGACGAGTAGGCAACCGCACCGTTTTAGGCGTTTATATCGCAGGTTTTTACTGCCAAACGCCTAGACATAAACAAGAATTTACAGGATAAACAACCACAAAAACATTAATAGTGTTAAGAACAAGTTACTGTGAAAGTGTACAGTCCTAGTTTGTAGTTTGTGTGTGTGCGTGTCACTGGTGAAACGGTCGATAAAGTTGATGATCGTTCTGTGCTATTTGTAAATTCCTTACATACCTATATACTAAGTGATAGTGAAAATGCCGTCTAACAAGAAACTTATGTCGAAAATGAGGCGAATAGCCCAGTGGATTTTGATGGTGCATATGGTAAGTTACAAAGATGTAGCTTAATTGAATCAACTACGTATATACATTTCTATGAAAAAAAAACCTTAAGATGACGAAGAATGCACTCAAATTAAAGTAGTTACAACAATGATAACTACGATTAACTATAAACATTGTTATCGTAGAAAGTTCCTACTTATGTAACAACTTACATTATTTTAATGCGACGAAGATAGACTACGTATGCAGTGATTTGTACTTTTGCAGAGGATGATGAATCATATTTAAGAATTTGCTGAGTGTGCTGCTTGCATTAGCATAATGCAACTGGTACCTACTTAGATTTATTAAATGAACAATCAACGTTCATTCCATGGTATTTGAACAATACGTATTTAACAAACTCCTTGAAACAAACAATCAACAATGGTAATTGTCAAGTAATAAAGGTAACGTAAAACAACTATTTTCCCTTCCATACAATTCCACCAGAAAATATATTCCTATCTACAAACATTTATTCAAATAATGAGGCATTTGTATGAGCTCTTACTAATTGGACTTATGTTAGCATAGAGTAAAACTAGGTACCTAGTTCTGATGATCAAATCGAAGTTACTAGTAATGAGATATTTAGTATGGAATCGTACTGAAGGTACAAAAGTATTAGAAATACAACTGAATGTTTTGCATACATAAATTTTACAAATTGAGAGATTTGTGTAAATTGGGATGTAAAGGTAACCTATACGAAGGTAGCGCAATTATTGGATCTTTTATTTAATGCCAATTGTTATGATAGGCATCTTCCTTAGACAAGCTAGTAATATTCTAGCTTAAAGCTGTTTCTAGTAATTGTACATGTTCGGAAATTCCTCCGTAAGAAAATACTTTGTACCTTTCAAATAGATTTGTATCAAAAGAAGTGTAAGATTAAATCGAAACAGTAGTACATATTGATTAGGAAGAGCCTCCAGCGATCCCCGAGGTTGACTTAACTTAGTTACAAGTTCAGAGAGCAAAGTTTGCTCGTTCAATAGACGCAATCTTTTCAAACGAAAAATAAAGTGAGTTCTCTATACTTGTCGTAATTTGCTTTGCATTTGGCCACGCTAATAAAAGTTCAAGAATTCTTATTTGAATACTTGAAATAAGGTACTATCACAATGTCTGATGATTGGATGATGTCGGTTTTACGGTCTGCTTAGAAGAAGAATTAACATATTATTTTTATTTAAAAGTACGTAGGTACACCTAAGCTGGATTTGCTAAATAAATTTTACGTAATTAAAAGCTAACAAAGGTTCAAATAATATTTAGAGTGCGATGTCCTTTTGAAGAAAGCGTTGGATTCCATAATTGCTCCCTTCATTGAAACATTTGTAAGGATCTACTTAAGAAGACCCTCGGCCTCGAGGCGATTTGGACTGGCAACTTAGTAATTAAGCTTATTTCGCTTCCTCGCTTGTTTTGTCATTTACAACAATTGCGTCTAATTTGGCCACGTAAGTCGCCAGCTCAGCAGACTTTCTTAAGTCTATCATCGTGAAAAATGAGTACGAAGGTGTATTTGGATTAAAATAATGTTTGAAATTTTAGTTTAACTCCATAACGAATAAACGTGGAATAGAGGTAGAATAGCTATACCTACTCTGTTAACTGTTTTGTCTATTTCCTTGAAAGATCAATTTAATGATGACAGAGAAGGATAAAGCACAGTTTAACTATTCCATCGATATTCCACGTTTATTTGTTAGGCGGTAAGTAAATACTCGTAGATGCATTCTCACATACGTAAAATATGTGAGAACAAAAATGATAAACATACACAAAAGACATTGTAGAGCTTAGAACGTGCTATAATTAAAAAGCACGTTCGCTGGACTTATGAAAGTGAAGAGAAATAAAAGGCACTGTTTAACTGAGTTGCATGGAACCTGTTTGCAAACTCTGGTTTGCAGAACGTGACTAGAAAGAGGTACGCAAAAAAAATGGCCGAAGGGATTGACCGCGGCGATTGAGGACGAGAAAAACGATACAAAACCAGCACTTGCGATTCCTGCAGACACTGAGTCTTTCAATTCCATTATAAGAGACTTAGACATGGAAGATTCCGAGACTTGATGACTACTTTCTACGTAATGTTGTAAATTATTACCTACGCGCGAATGTTTTCAAACAAACAGATAGCAAGGTACAAGATGTTGATCAACGTAAATTTATAAACAAAGCTGGGATGTTCTGCGACGGTGATTCATCTAAATGTCGTAATGATCTTATCAAAAGATTGCAAACAAAATTATTTTTCGTCAAGGCTCTACCAAACATAATCTAACTATTGGATGCATAGTTAGATATAGAAGCTGCATATCGGGCTATAAACTACATATTGTACAAAGAAGCAAGCTTTTAGTCGATCTGAGACATCTATTAATGGTGAATCTGATTCAGACCTATCACTTCCGTTCCTTTATCCCAGAGTGTCTGCAAAAGCGTCTGTTAAAAGTTTTCCACCATGCTGATGAGTGATCAAAGAAGCATTCGGTGTTTATGTTATACGACACTGCAGCGCACTATTTTGGGCTGGGCGGCCAGGAGGCGTGTCTCCGGTATTTATAAATCGCCGGGCTGACTCATGTGGCCGTCTGAAAACTACGTCTTGTCCCACATCCTTCATTCTGTTGGTATTACTCATTGTGGGTGAACCCGGAATCGCACTTTCTCTCTATCAAGCTATCCTGTTATCATCTCTGATATTTTATTGTCACTAATAATATCATCTACCTTCATTTTAAAATGTAATGAAACATTTTAATCTTTGTAAATGCATGGTGAATTATTTTTAAAAGAATCTGAATGACTCTTGAAGATTAAAATGTAAATAATTCCATACCCAAGCTTTGAGATTAATTTGAGAATATTCATCAAAATTACATGATCATTTAGGTAACTATACAAAATGTTGCCCGAAAGGATGTCAGAAATTGTTTCAAAAATTGATAACTTTAAGAAAATTCTCTAAAAATTTGCCGATAGCTGAATAAGAATATTTTCTCTGCGGATGTAAGTAGGTAGGTAACATGTAGGTAGCGTGAGCCTTCACAAATCACATATCAATTTCGAAGTATTATCTCAATTTGCAATGTAATGGTAATTGGTCTGTGTCGCAAGTCATTCTCATGGTTTCATTGATATAATTAACAATATCATTCATTACATGTATTCACATTGATAACCTTTAGAGATATCATGACAACGAAAAGATTACAAGAAGAAATATGCATAGAAATTCACATAAATTGTACATAGAGACTAGAGAGAGAATATTGTAGACCCGAAAACTATTATAAGAATGAATAATAGAAAATGTGTCTATAAGTCATACGTGTACATTATTTAATAAATTCGTAGGATACTTAAATGTTTTTAATAAATCTTAAACGTACCTAACTTTTTTGTAACTGAGTTATGCGTGATAATATTTTACCTTATTAAAATAGTCGACTTATTTTGTGCGGAAATGTAAGTAGATGCGGCTATAAAAATTCCAATGTCACTATACAATATTGTACGTGTACTCACATACGGAACAAAACTTGATTCGTTTTAATCGTATCACGTGTACGGGAAGTTAACTATTAGTTGTGTAAGTGTGGTTGTGCTTGTACAGGAAGTTAGTCAGTTTGAATAGATTCAATCTGAAACCCCCTTTAACTAACCCCTTCCGATTAAATTAAAAAGTAACTAGGTGTCTGTTTGAGTGCCATTGCATCAACTAAGCAAAGAAGTCTAGGGTAGATCATTAACAAGCACAAAACTTACCCAGTATTATGATTCTTAGTCATAAACTTCATAAATAAAACATCTAACTAGTTATTTTATTACATTCTTAACAGTTACAGTTTTTCCTTACATTTGCATGGCTCACAGATATGAACCTAAGCATGAACCCAACTGAATATTTTACCTTAAACCTTCTTTCAAGATAAAAAGTAGTGCTCTCGTTAATAAATACGTCACAGTATGGAAAAAATGTCCCTGTGGAAACGCGCGTGCGGACTAATAACATATTGAAGTGATCTGTGGCGATACTGCGATTGTCTTACTATTGACGTATTTGGTGTCAAAATATTTTTTTGACACCATTAAATTGGCGACATTTTTTCGCGCTGTCCGTCGGGTCTCGAGAATATGTCTATTGCGTTGCTAGACTTATACAAGCTATTCCCTCTTGTATATCTTACAAATGATGAATAGGCAGCAGTGAGCACCAGTGAGCAGATGTGTGCTGTAACCGATTCAATCCGACCCTTTCAACTATCCCCCGTCGATTGAATAGCCTCATTGATTTGAAGTTGTAAATAAAATGTATCGATTAATTTAGTTAGAAGTTACAACTAACAATAAGATGATTAAAATTTTACGCAATTTCTCAGTAAGTTACTAATAATTATAAAGAATGAATAATATAGTGGATAAAACCTTCAGAAGAAAATTAATAAAATGGGAACATAGTTACTGAGGTTACTAGTACGATAAGAAATGCTATGCTTTTTTGGACCACACTGCAATGGACATACTGCAATGTATAACATAGTGATAACGCTTCAGCAGATTATAATAATTGTATTATCAATATTTATCTAACATCGATAGGTTGATAAAATAAAAATATAGCGAGTGAATCACACTATTATTATTTCCTGCTGATCGAAAAAGATAAAAAGATTATTATTTGCATTATATTTTTACTAGCTCTTTCTTGTTGATTTTGATTGGTAAACCCTTCATTCATCTTTTAAAATTGTTATATTCCCTAAGTGCTTTGCTTTTTTCCTAATTTTAAAGTGGAAACTGGCAGTATACCGTCTATCTCACTGTCTAAAAACACAGTGCACGCAAAGAGTCACGTACGCTCATATCTACGTTTTTGAAGCATAACACAAAAATATTTTCACGTTTTGTAATTTATCTGTACTGCCCTTATGTCCAGTAAAATCTGAGATGTAAACACTTGTGAACCAAATAAAACGATCAACGAGTGTTCATTATTTTCCAAGCGAAAGCGCTTCTAACAGGGTTTAATGAAGCGACGGAACAAAAATATGCAAATAGGCGCGGAATCTCGTAGACATCGCAAATCAAAACGAGGGTGGCGACTGGTGTGGCCGATGTTTAATTATGTAAGTAAATTTTATGCGTAGGAAGGAATCGAAACAATGCGCCAGATGAGGTTAGAAGAGAGTTACCAACCATGTAATTTTTTAAAGACCGGTCCCATTACTTAGTATGATATTGCAGAAGACTGGACACTGGTTAACATAACCTGAAAAGGATAACTTGTAACATTCCGAAAATCTATGTTATTATTTTTTACAGATAAGACAAATAATATAAAAGTTAAATTACTTAGCACCTAAATAGAAAATTATTGTCAAGTACAATATGGAGATATTGTACTACTATAGTAGTAGTTAGGTTTTATGGCAAAATCGAAATCGAAATTTATGCAACACCTTGTACTAATAACCCTGCACGATATTTTGGTAACTCGGCAATAATAATTACCCATGTAGGTACGAAGTTTTCGAATTTCGATCGTTTTCCAGTACTCGTAGATTGCAACAATTGTACAAATTACTAGATTTTGTTGAGATCCTTTTTGGTAGAGCAATTTTATTTATAAATATAATTTGCGCCAACATTAGCCTAGGTTTAGTGTACCGATATTAATAATAAGCTTCAGAGTCCGTCCCGCTTTTCTAAATTCCAAGATGGCTATTCTACGTAAGTTGTATAGCTTGCACTGAATGGTTAAAGTTTGAATAAAGACTGGCCCCAGGGCAGCTTCAAAACCCGTTTGCAATCCTTTTATTTTATTTATAAAGTCACCCTCTCGGTGTAATGATGGGGGGATGATGCACATTACTGAGGCGATTGCGATACGGTCTCATTTTGGTACAAGATTTTTATAGAATTTCGAGAGGAATCTAAATTGTGAATTTGTGAGTTGTCTTTTGTTCTTATATGACTCATGTCTCGTTATTTCAGTACACAATATACTGGGAGACCTTACTGTTGCGGTCAGGTTACCACCCTAGCCCTACTGACAAACTCTACTTGCCTAGCGATTTAGCGTTTCGGTACGATGGCTTCGAAGAAACCGGTTGGGCTAGCTCGTAGGGTTTATTTTATTATACTACAAACTATGGTCGTATCTTTTTCAAGGATCACAAGTAGATACATACCCAGTTTGCGTAGTACAAAATAGAAATCTATAGGTAAAATATACACAAGTAAAATATTCGCCAGAGCAATCAGTTATAATTAAAGTTGAAATTGTGCATACGTGAAGATTTATTAAATATAGTAAATTCGTCTTTGTCTGATCATGTCTATAGTATTTGAGTATCAATTAAGTAATTAAATTCTCAATTAATGGTTCGTATTGGTTTAGAAATTATTTCAATATAAGTAGTAGGTAGGAAAGTAATCTCAAGCGATCTGTAAGTTTTAGTAGGTGATAAGGAAAATAATAGGTATAAAAAAAAACCTTTATCGCTTTTTAAATGCGTGGCATTTGGTAAGTGTAGGTAGGTAGGTATAGTAACAATTTTATGGTATTTTAATCAAGTTACACAACGATATCGTTCAATGAACTCATGCAGTTATGCCAACAAGTCTATACAGATTGAATGCTCGTGGATCTTAAATTCCCTCTAATGAGAGCTTAGGACCCTCTATGACCGGAGGCGCGGAAGTGGGAACTCATCACTGTCTCTAATAGCGTGAGATCTTATTAGGATTATCTGCTGAGTACTTTGTTACCTACCTACCTAACATTTCTGTGAAGTTCTATCAGAACCGTTATGATTTTTTTAACGTCAAGTCAACATCTGATGATCCTATTTCGGGTGATACTCTAGAGGTATTTTTTTTGTGAATTAAAAATCAAATGTATTACTGCGAGGTGTCATACAGATCACATGGTATTATTTACTGTAGAGTAGGTTCCTTTCTATACGTACTTAAAAATAATTGTTAATTGTGTTTTCTTTAATGATCTGCCTAGCTTAGATGTTTAGGCGTGTCTTTTTAGAATGAGAGTAATAACAGATGATTGGGAATCAATAATTAACTCGACTTCTTGAAATTATCTACTAAATTGATTCATCTATGTCAAGGCCAATAACTACGTATAATAAAGACATGTCTACGTATAAAAAAGACATTAGAATTTAAATTAGTTATTAAGAATTTAGTCCATAAATGCGCTCTCGGTTACTGCCTTTTAATTACAGACCGTTTTAAGCATCCAACTTTTATTCTAAGTAGGTACTTTGTAGGTATGTGGGTGGCTTAAAACAGGAGTGGAATAAAGGTGAGCGGAATGTAGAAAAGTTTTAACGTCAAAAAGTTTAGCATACGAATACACCCGGCTAACAATAAAAGCTTGTTTCGGACTAAATTTGTGCGGGGTCCCTTGAAATGTTATCACCTCATCGCATCGTCAATGCAAGCGCGATATCTCATAATATTCTTTATGCCCTTCCTCATAAACAGAAACGGTCCGCGGTAATGACGCCCCTTGAAGGGGAAAGAACGCCTAACCGACCGTTACGGCCGCCGGATATGTGACCGCTGCATTTTATTACCACTTTACTCTGCCACATAATCGACCTTCATGATGTAGTGCTTCTTTTACAACTAATAGTTGCGTTGGTATGTGTTGTAACCTCGGTACCGTGCTGCGAGCACGTTAGCTTTCACCAAGCTTAGCTTATCGAATGAAAAACCCCATGAATTTTGGATATTGGATGAATTGTCGTGACATAGAGTTTCGTAGAGACTTTATAGTAGAGTCGAGCGTCAGTCGATACTCTAAAGTTAGCATGACACTAGTCCTGCGCTGCGAAGTCAAATATTATGATTAGAGCTGGGTTATAATGTTTCACGTTAAATTTTCGAAACTTCTATCATATTCCCTCTTACCAAGAGGGTTTGTTCCTGTGATCTGTTGATCAGCCTTACGTCGAAGAACTTGCAATAATTGGTTTTCTTTTGTTGCAGGTTGAGTTCATAGAAGCTTACTGCACACCTCGCGACACAGCCCGCCGATCTCCGCAGCGGAATCGCCGCTCGCGGGAGCCAAGACGCTCACCCGAGTCATCCAGATGGAGATACGAGTCACAGCGGCAGAACTACGAGTTTGAGTCGAGACGCCCGTACGAATACGAGTCGAGGAGGTACTTCGGGAGAGAGTACGACGCCGACTCGGGGAGGAAACCCGCATTTGACGCGGAGTCGGCTCGGCGACGTGCGGATTACGAGTCAGCTAGACGGACAGACTTCGATTTATCCGTCCCTGAAGTATCGAGACGTAGTCCTGAGAGTGCCCCCGAAGGGTCAGCCGAGTCTCCGCCCGAACCAGCGCCTTCAGCGCCGCTGCGCCAAGAGAGGCCATCCAGACACAGATCACAGCCATATTACGAATCTGGTGAGTATGTTTTTTACACTGTTATACAAGTTAGTACTTGACTGCGATCTCACCCGATGGATGATTACAGATGATACAACCGAAGATGATATCGTACTAACTTGAAAGCCAGCAACGCTCGGAAAGCTAACTTTGATGGTGCGTCTTTGCTGCGGTAGGGTGTTAATGGTAACTAGCCACGACCGGTTTCCCACCAGAACAAATGATAAAACAGAAATACTGCTTAGGTACCTTTAACTTGTTCTCACACTATCGATAGTGGTAATGAGGATAAAAACAATTCCATGGTGAATTATAATTAATTTTTATGTGTAAAGTACAACCAAACAGTGCGTATCGAAGCTGTTTGCATTCTTATTAAACATGTGAATTCTTTGCATGGATGGATTAAGAGTTAATTCATTATTTTAATGTCATTCGGAATTTTTTATTAAGGATTCAATAAGACGTGTCGAACAGGGGAACAAAAAAATTATCAAGCTATTGGTTCCGACTTTCGAGGTATCTCCTTAGTAACACCTTATGTTTGTCATTCTTTCGTTATATCTAAGTACACGTTGAGGCTCAACCGCAAAGAACGCACAAGGCCCCTTTTCTCCCACAACAATCGCCTGAGAGACTTGTTAAGGCATTGTCTAGTGAGTACAGACCGTATCTAGTCCTGTCCGTTTGCTATGAAAAAAAAAACAACTCGGACGCCATTCCTCGCCGCACATATTCTTGTGGTAGGTTAATTAACCTGTTCACGTTTTTTATTTTATAAAAAGTAAACCATGCCAGCGCAACTTTCAACGAACTCATATTGCTCGTTACAAATTAAAACGTCGAGATTTTAATGATATAAATATGTAACGAGCTATCTACATAATTATGCATACGTGCTTGATTATTTTATCTACTAGAAAAATCCTCGTACATCTATCAGTTACATACCTATAACGAGGTAGATAATTTTGCAAATTATTGAGAGGTATGTAATATAATTGTTACAGTAATTAGTCGTACAACATAATTCTCAACCAATTACTTTTAACAACAAGACCTTCATAGTTCTATATTATGGAGTTTGTAAAACAAATTCGCTCATCTTCTTTTGGTTTGGTACCTTACTAACTTTAAAGCTAGCTTTGCTTGGATGTGTTTGAAGCCAGCTTTGCTTGAAGTGATGGGTTTAGATTCAAGAGATTAAAATACTTTATTCCCCGTAAGGGTTACAGGCACTTATGACGAGTCAGAAAATTTTTCAATAGTTATTTATAGTGATAAGCTTTTTCACGACTTAAAATTAAGTTAACATGGGTGTCAAAGCATTTTGCCATGGGTGTCTGTAAGAAAAAATCCACAACTAACTCATCCGAGTATATTGTTTTTGTTACTACCATTAAACACATAGGAGTATTAAAGGGCTAACTATAAAATCAGAGCAATTCACTATCACTCTCAAGAGTTTTTGTCTTTAACGTAATCCTTTATATTATATTTACTATGATTTATTTAAGACTAGGCTTGACAAGTTATTTCAAAAAATAATTATAACATTGCTAAAAAAACACTCGGTCTAGGAAGTATATCGAGTGTCCACAATTAGGCTGTAGAGTTCATAAAAGCAGCGCCAGGCATCGCCAACAATGGGAATTTTAATCAGCCCTTTTTGCCGTTAGTTCGTTCGTCTAGACTGAAAAAATGTCCCGACTTTATGAGCAGAGGCTTTTGATTGCGATGTCGTTTGACTATGCAGATACTTTCTCATTATCATGATTACTTAACTATTATCACTGTCAGTAGTTCTATAAAACTCTAGGATGAACTATTTATTATAGGGACCTACTACTATGGTCTTCTGTGCTATTATTTGAATAGGAAGACGTCTCCAGTCTTTATAAAGAAACCATGAAATACGTTTGTTTGTAAGCACTAAAATATGCATATTACATGCTAATACTTACTGAAATAGTAATATAGGAATACTTACTGAAATAGTGATAACTGTTTAACGACTTAAAACGAAGTTTACGAGGTTTTGCGGTGGTCTTCTAGGTTGTATAAAAGGTTCCTATCTAAACTGTCACCTCTAGCGTCACATTGATTTAAAATGTTTTTAGAAAGACATTTAGCACGTTAATCGCGGCAATTCAACAAATTCGACTCGTAGGGGCTCATGTCCGTCCACGCGGAAAAGCAATTACGTCACTTAATGACGTCACTTTACAACCCCTGCCGCTAATGGACAATTTTCACTCTTGTACTTGCTGAACAATCATAAGTAGGTATGATTACAGTTTTAACTAACGTGAACGTGAATCGTTTTAACTGTTCACGCCACTGCAGCTAAAGAGCTTTAAAAACATAATAGCTGTAATAAGAAACTGTCAAAATACTTCTTTGAATATGTAAACAAAGCAATGCCTTTTAAACCCGTATCTCGTGTAAATTGACGTAAATGTTGTTTAAAGTTCTTCTTAGTAGGCTATCCGAATAGGGACTTAAGTATCACTAAGTACCTATAGTCCTAGATATTTAAAAAAATGTTTTTGGGATACTCACAGGTACTTTATTCATATTAATTTTATTGATATTTCACTTTGAATAGAGTAAAGTTTGATGGAAAGGAGTGATGCAATCTGGTTTGCGCACTAATGACATAGTAGGAGACCTCCGGACGACCTCCATGGTTGAGTGGTTAGCGTGCCGGTTTTCAAGGCGCCGCCATCTCTGAGGTTCCGGGTTCGATCCCCGGTCGGGGCAATGTAGAAAAATAAGTTTTCTACATTGTCTCGGGTCTGGGTGTTGTGGTACCTTCGTTGTTTCTGATTTCCATAACACAAGTGCATAAGCTACTTACTATGGGATCGGAGCAATGTATGTGATGTTGTCCTCTATATTACTATATATATAGCTGCTTGTGCTGATTCACTCACTGACTCATTGATCACCTCTCCTGAACAATTTTGTATGAAAAAAAATTTTTTTACTGATCTTTTTGTACAGAGGGGAAAAATTCATTAAGAACAAAAATATGGAGAGAGCTGATGATTGAGGATATTGAAGACGGAGGAAGAGCACGGCCAGGGTATTGAAGATAGGTGGGGGGTGCTCGACCAAATGTCATTTGAAATGTCAGGCAATTGGCAGTGAGCTGAAAAAAAATTCAAAATGGCGGATTCAAAATGGCCGCCATTTGAATTTCGCCGATATCTCGGAAAGTATAAAAGATGGAAGAATGGTTTCTCGACAAGAAGTGATCAGGGCAAGAAGGTCTATTGAATGGCTAGAAAAAAAAATCCAATATGGCGGACATTTTTTTTTTCGATAGAAAATGTATGGGGAATTATGAGACTAAATGTTGGTAACTATGCAATGTTTTGATGCGGTTTTTCGGAGAATTACTAGAGAAAAATATGGAATGAGATGATGATTGAGGGTTTTGACAGTCGAGGAGCATGGTCAAGGTATTATAGTTAGGTGGGGACTGCTGAAACAAAAATTTCTGGGAACGTCAAGCAATTGGCAGTGAGCTGAAAAAAAAATTAAAATGGCGGATTCAAGATGGCCGCCATACAGATTTCGTGTTGTTCTATCTCGGAAAGTATAAAAGATAAGAGAGTGGTTTCTTAGCAAGAGGTGATCAGGATCTCAAGTTCAACGGGATGAATAAAAACTAAATGGAGGAATATATTTCTCCATGGAAAATGTACATGCTACAATAAGTAGGGAACTATCCAACGCATTGACGCAGTTCTTCAGAGAACTGCCAGAGGAAAATATGAGAAGTGATGATGATCTAGGATTTGGATGATGGTTGAGGAGCACGGTCATGGTTTTAAAGATAGTTAAGGGCTGTTCGAGCAAAAAATACGCTGAACCTCATGTGATGAGGTTCAGCGTATTTTTTTGTTCGAACAGGCCTTAACTATCTTTAAAACCATGACAGTGGTCTTTGGTCATTTTTAAGAGATGACGGCGATACCTTTATAGGCGGGAAGACTGCACGCGGGCCACATGTGGCCCGCGCACTCACGCGCCCTACTAGTAATTATATATATATATATATATATATTTATTAGTAGGAAGGTTAGTTATTTTCAACTACGTTAGTAGGTACTTGTAGTATTATTATAGGAGCATATTCCTTAGTAGACATCTTCTAATTTAGAAAATAAACGCCCCTTCGTTAACAACTTTCTTCGTTCACTTATTCTTCCTAGGTCATAATAATGTAGAGAAAAATGAAAATTTCGGTAATTTGTCGTATTATACGTAGGTCTAAGGCATAAGATCTTATACAGCATCAGCTTTTACAGTACTTTTAATCAGACTTTTTGTCCTAAACATGCATAAAGTAGTATACCTTTGTTGTGCAAAGCAAGGAATTCTCATTAGGGTATTTCTGAATGCGCGTGCCTTTGAAATAACATTAGCTTAGTATGTACGAGTTAAAGGGGGTTTATCGCATTCATTAACCTAAGAGAGGTAAGAGTGCTTTAGTAACAGGAAAGAGTTAATACATTAATATGCAACAAACATTATAAGTACTTATTAAAACTTACATGGGTACATTTAGGTAGATAGTATAAAGAAATCTCGGCAGGTACTTTTCCAAATCTGTATTTTTTTATAGCAGGAATGATAAAATTCAGATACTCGTATCTATATTAAAATACAAAGATCCCATGAGAAATTTGGCTTCAGCTCAAACGAGAACTTCGATATAAATATAAATCAGATTCATTGTATCTAAAGTTTGAAGGTTTTATTAAAAATATTCCTGTTATGTATAGAAATACTTTCAAACTACTACTTTTAGAAAAACTATAAGGTAAGGTTTCGTCGTTCTTTATGATCGAATATATTCTTGAGGGATCGTGAAAGTACAATCCGGACGCTCGCTTGTTTGCCAAACTGAAATATGTATATTGAATATGTTGTTTTTATCATCGTAAAATATTTTGCCAGATGTTTTTTCTTAACATTACGTTACTAATGAAGATTTACTTGTTCTAGAAACATCATCAGCTGAAGATAGATCGTCATCGACTGAAGGCGAAGAAGACGAGTTTGGTGAATTCGATCCTTTCGCAACCGCGCCGTCCTTACACTCGCCAGATAGTGGTCGCTCCGATCCACGATACGCTAACGCTCCTCGAAGGAATCCCAGTCCATATTATTACGGCGACCTGTTCAAAACTGCTCCGCCGCCGCCAGCTCCATCGGCCCCAACGGTGTCCTCGACTTCTTCCTCACGTGGACCTCGATACAGAAAGTCGGCAAGCCTCGACGCACCTCACGTGGCACCGAGACCGAATCTGCCTAAAAGATTTTCAGTGGCGGAAGATGGCTTTCGTGAGTTAGAACGATCATCGTCATCGTCGGGCGAGAGCGCGTGGATGCCGCCAAGGCGCCGAGGGCGCGACGCGGCCGGCTGCGCGTGCGCCGCGCCCGAAGATGTAGAGGAGCATAGGTCTTCTCGAAGCGTCTTTTACGTGCCAGCGCCGCTGCCACGCTGGCCACAAGAAATGACCACACGACAGATATATGAAACGGCCTTCGACTGTAAAATAGCCCGCTCTGACGATGACTTGGACGACTTCGACCGAGTCAGTAACCACCCAGCTCTCTTGCAAGCTGAAGAACGCAAGAATTTCTCTTCTGCGTCATCTGCTTTCGAGGCTGTCGAGCGTAGCGAACCAGATTACAAAGGTCGTCGTAAGGTGACTATGAAAACTGATAGCGTACGACGCTCTAAGATTCCTACGATTCGCCAGAAGAAAGAAAATGAAACAAATCCATCGGCTTTGTCTGAGGAGTTAGAAAAAGTACACATTGAAGAGGAAGACAGAACATCGACATCTCAACTGCCACTCCGTGGTTACACTCCTTCCCCTCCATCCACAGCACCTTTGCCAACTAAATTTCAACAGAAGGATGGGTCTGCAATGAACAGTATTAAAAGTGCACCAAATCTACCCCAGACACAGCCTGCTCATCCTCGGCTCAAAGACTTGCGCCTTCCGGTGAAGTCTCTCAGGGCCCGGGACACGCCGACTAGCAGCGACGCTAGTATGACTGACGTCAAGGCTTCGGTCTCAACCGAACTTGATGTTGGACAACGTTTGAGAGATTCGAGCCGGGAATCTCGCGACGGAGATGATGAGAGAGCACAATCTAAAGACGGTATTTTTTTAGAGATTAAGGGTCGACCCACTTCCGATTCTGATACACCAGAAATGAATCGGTACAAAGGGCCCAAGGGGGTCGGCCCTATAATGGAGTTTAAAGGCAGGCCCGGTGTCGCTCGCCCGCGACGAAAATATTCGAGCACTGAGAGTATGGCGACTAGCAGTAGTGGTGGCAGCATGGAGTCACTACGGAGCAGTAACAGTGAAGGAGATAGAAGTAGCAGTAGCTCAGAAAGTCGACATTCGTCATCTTTGAGTTCGCATAGCTCGGATTCCGGAAACGTGCCATTTATTAAATCTCATCATATGCAGCTTTCGGGGTTTGGACATCATCCGACTAAGCTGCACATTTTAAGCCCTATATCTGATAAATCTTCCCAAGAACCAGCATCGGAGACATCTGACAACAATAAAAATAACAATTCTCAAAAGGTGTCTCCGGAGGACGTCGAAACTGGAAATACGACGATACAAACCACCGTTGAAATTTTGCCTAAGCCTAAACGACGAGCATTACAAAACAGAAATTTATTGAACTTGACATTTAGACATTCAACACCAGGTGATACAGAAATTCAGGGATCAGATAGTGGTATATCAATTCACTCTAGGGAGGGAGTTGATTCACGAAACGCGTTTATCAATTTCAAGAACAGCAATACAGAGGAAGAACGCAAAGATGACGCCGTTGATCTATCAGATCTTCCCTTCGACATGCCTAAGTTGCGTCGGAAACGTGCCGAGGCAGAGGTTGATTTGAGAACTTTGCCATTTGATATGCCTAAATTACGGCGCAAACTACGCGGGCAATCCTTGCAGCTGAATAATGATTTCGGAGAGGCTATTTCTAATGCTTCCTCGAGCCAAAGCGTCCAAGATTTAAATCAAGGTGAGTTATCGTGAATTTATGATTCAAACATAGCTTTAACATTAATGTATTTTTAGATGCACTTTTAGAAAATCAAAATCGGGGAGAAATTTTTCCAGATTATTATTTCAGACTTTATTATGTCCAAAGGATTTACATGTCAATCGTATAAGAAAGAAAGCGGAGGGTCTGTCGCTTCAAATCTGACTCTTTTGGGAAACTCGAAGTGACTGCTACCAAATTATGCCGATTAAGACGTATGACTCCAGATTGCTCTGCGCAAACTGTTCCGAGTTCCGACGCCCTCCCAATATTTAATTTGCTTGAGTGCTTTTTGTGGTAACTTTTCCCCGTATGTTGCAAGCAATTTGTAAAACGTACTCTTGGGTTAAGAATTGAGAGAGATCCAAACTACTTGACATTTAATTGGCTTTGACATGAGTGCGTCTCGGTTCCTATTTCTAAACATCACTTTTAAATGGAACATTTTTCTAATATCTCACGCCAGACAAGCAATATCCTAACATTATGAGTAACTTCATCTGGGAACTTTGTAATAAATCTCGTTTCTTTTGTACAGGTAAAAAACATCGTGATAAATTGACTCTGAATTTTGATAGCGGCAATACGGGCTCCAGTACTGCTAAGGGACTACATTTAAACTTAGGACCCATCGCACCGCCACGGGACTTGGTTGATGCATCCCTTCCACTTGACCGACAAGGGTACGTAATAACTTACCACTTTTGTATTTGCAAAGGAAATGCTTTCCCAAGTTTATGATCGAGTGTGTTTACACATATCGTCCAATTCTTCTCGGGCTTTATCAATGAGAACTACCACGTCTTGTACTTATATTATTTTACTTATGTTGCTTGATATTGTTTACCTGACTGCGAAACGAGCAGTTCTGTGTCTGTGTTTAACTGCCCTATATAGTTGGTTGATTGATGTAATAGTATTTTGTTTTTGTTTACAGGTGGTATCATGGAACGTTATCGCGCTTGGAAGCTGAGGGTTTACTGAGAGACGCGGAAGAGGGCGCATTTTTAGTCAGGAACAGTGAATCCGCAAAGCATGACTACTCGCTTAGTTTGAAGTAAGGTTCTTTAATAATAATAATACAATGGATTTATCTTTGATATTTTTTAAAATCTTTGTTTCTTTTCCGAAATAAGTATCAAACTCTTCGTAAGGACATTTAGTTTGTGTATGCTAGACTGTTGATAGTTTTAACAATGACCATTCAGACACCGATAAAAAACCTGAGGATATGGGCACTGGGCAACGGAACAATTTACGTAAACCTTTTCGTACAAGCAAACAGTAGTGCCACGTATCAATTGAGTAAAGTTAGCTGCACAGTTGCCTAAAAAGACTTTCATTTGTTTGCAGATCAACCCGTGGCTTCATGCATATGCGCATATGCCGTGGTGTCGACGGCTACACTCTGGGAGGAGCGACGACCGCTTTCCCCAACGTGCCTGCTCTCATGCGACACTACGTAACGGCTCAGAGGCTCCCTGTACGCGGTGCGGAACACATGGCTCTCTCAACGCCACTGCCAGCTGTCATGCTTTGAAGACTAGAAGTCATCACTTGGAACAAATCGAAGAACCGATCGCGTTCTTGCAGCTTTGAAGCTTTCGCGGCGTTCGGGCTGGTGTATCGAGATATACAACACTGGTAGCACTATTGGTTGGTAGAAAAGTGCAGCAAGAATTAACACCCCTTTTTGTATATCGGGAAATGTATATAAATTGAAGACGCAATCAACTATAAGTTTTGTGTCGAGTATGTAATTTCTTTGATACTTAAGCGTAAATATAGCAGCAGTTATTTATTGTACGTGTATAGTTTTTAATGACCAGTGAATAATACCAAAGAGATGTAGGATACGTAATAGTTATATACCGATAGCAAAGAATTTTGCTTCGGAGCTTGCAAAATATTGTTCGCTCAGAATGTTGCGTCATGCAACGCAAAGGGCGGGCGCCTTTAGTTAATGGGATAGTCTCGAGCACGACTAAGGTTGATGTTAATCATATTGAGGCACATACGACAGCAAAGTTTCTGGACTAGTTAAAGAAAAATCAGCCGTCTCTCTCATATACTGAGATGCCAATTTTATTTATTGAGACTTGAAATATTTCCGAGACTTTCTTTGATAATGCGGTGCCTGTGCTGTTATTATTAATGCTAGTCCCAAATTGCAGCCACCATCAGTTATGTATTTTTAATGTATGTGATTATTCAAATAAGCCTCTCAATAATGTTGCTATCATAAATAATCATTAATTTATCTCAGTACGTAGTTTTGTTTACTCATTCATTTAATCGTGGACTAATTACTTCAGTGACTAATTTTATATGAATATAGTGACGCAAAGTAAACTAAATGATGATACATACTTGATAGATACGGAAGGTCAAAAGGGCCAACTAGATAAAGTAAGGGCAGCATAATTATGTACTCTACTAGAGAATCCCGCTTATTTGTAACTTATTTATTTTAGCAGCTGTATTTTATGGCCTAAGACAACGCTTAATCATTATGTATATGGTATAGGTTTTATTTATAACGATATCGATGATATCGGTAATAACTGAAAAAAGTTTTTTTACTATGTTAAAAGCTCAGCTATTATTTTAATTAATTGCCTCTAGTATTATGGATAACCATCAGATTTTTAAATATCGTGGTCCTATAAGGAATCTGTCTAACCATTATTTTGTGAAACCTGAAAATAATTCGTCTAACTAAATGCAATATCTATACCTAATGTTTCTTTAGGAACGAGGTCAAATGTACTAAAAATGTTCGTTACGTTAAATATAACAATTTTGTAAGCGAACACAGTTATCGCTATGATCGATGCTTATACATATACCTTATTTGTATCGACATAGAGTTTAGTTTCCCTCGAATTACCGATATGACTCATCGACTATTCAGTCACGAAAATTGTATCGATTTAACTAGGTACCAAACTGGTGACATGGATTGTGGCACACCCGAACCCATAAAATATTATCGTCTCTCTACTTTGATAACTTCTACTCATAGTAACAATAGGTCTAAGAATATACTTCATTTTGCACCGTAGTTATTTATAAGATGTTTTATTTATTTTGAGCGTAGATTAAGCACAGAGTACAACCATAATGTCTACGAAACAATTCTTCGGAATACAAAAAAATTTAATATGATACGTTATAATCACTTTTGATGAGGAACAAAAACATTCCGTACTCCGGAGTTTATTGAGCTTAACATTTCGTATTAAGAGGTTTTGGCTCAAGTATTCTTTTGGTTTGGTAGGCTAATTATTCATGGTAGGCATATGCATCTTCATGTTTTTAATGAAAACTTTGCTCATAATTTCCCCCGTATTGGTTCCCGAAAAATTATTTTCTGCAGGTCCCCAGATTTAGAGATAACGGAAATCAATATGATGTAAATGAGTATTGATGACCAAAATTTTTATGAAAAATATGTAGATTGCAAAACACATTGCCATAAGCCAACGATGTAAAATTAATTATTCCACTAAGTATATGCGAAAAACTAAAGAAAATTTGAATGTTCGTGCCCGGATGATTACGTTCACCAGTAATATGCCATGCGTAAAATACATAAAAATATTAAACGAATAGCCTCAAAAGCGATTGTAACGTTGAGATGTAACATCGTCGACTTAGCAAAATATTTATTAGTTACTTAGGTAAACCATGTTTTATACGGCATTCGTACTGTATTTAAAATAATATTATGTAAGACCGTAGTGACCACTTCAACTTTATTGTAGGTACCTATGTTACAAGTATGTGTCACAGCATAATTATTAAGATCATAGAAAAAAGAATGCACATGTTATGTAACATTCACATTAACTTATTTATATTTTTTGTTATATTAGAATTAAGTAGGATTACAAAGTGTTTATGGACCCCTGGTATTAATAATATCGATTCGTAGGTAAGTTTCATTCAAGACTGTCACTTCATTTTTGCAACGATCATTTATCGTATAATTTTTGCCACAATTGCTAAAAGGCGGCAATGCGACATTTGCAACTTGGCAATATTTTGTCGATCTCCTTTCTTTGTTCTATAAATAGCCGAAATTAATAACATATTATCGCATCCGAATCTTATCCAGATCTATCTTATCCGGATTTCACCATTTACAAAATAATTTGACGTAAACTCTATTTGTATTTCCTATTTATGTTAGGATAAATCTGTTATTAATTTCGGCTAACAGACACATAGTGAAAAGAGATCAACAAAATTTCTTGGGGTCTCTGGTGTCGCAAATGTCCATTTTTAGTTATTTCAAGACTTACAACAATTTCATTAAATTTATGCAAACAGCATCAACACGCCAGTAACATTAATTGATTTCTTTGCTATAATTTAATGGGACATAAGCAACTATTTTAAAATTTATCATTCTGTAATTTTTGGTTGCGTACAATTTGCAAGCCAGCGTACATGTACTGTATTTGTACTGTTTAGGTATGAACACAATCATACATGTTATCAAAATAGCATTTAAATTTTCAAATAACGTGGCAGATCGATGGTCGTCAGCTATGTATTTATTTTTATAGTTATTTCTGTGATTTAGTTCGACATAAAATATAAACGCCAAAAAATTTAGCATGTATGTAATTGTAAAACGTAATGTGGGATAACGCTTTATTTAATCAAATTGTGTATCCAGACGACATTTGAATACTGATAATTTAAACGTGATCTCATATTTCTTCCCCTGTATGCTTCAGTTACCTTTAGACTTAATTTCGATTAATTTGTACCTGATTTTGAAAGCTAACGTTGTTTGAGACTTAAAAAATTACGTTTGAAAGCAGATTTATTTTGTTACGATGTAGACGCATAGGGTTAGGACGTAGCTGTGTATGGAACTATGGAACGAGCGAATTTCAATGTATGTGAGACTTTTACTAGTGCGTACGTTACTAAACCACCGCAAGCGGCTTGTAAGCAAGCGTGCAACTAATTTTAAATACATAATTTAATGTAATGTTTTGCCACTAAGTGTGCAATGTGTATACGGACAAGATATTCTTATGATTTTATTCGCTTTCATGAATCTACTCCAGGCCATCAATGTTCTAGGCTTTTTTAAAATTTTACTAATTTGATGATGGTGTTAAAGAAGGCAAGTTTAGTAGATATTCTTATCATTATTGATCTAATGGCAATGTCTTCTATGATATTATGTATATCGTAGAAGTTTAAAAAGTGGCGCGTTTATTGGGGACAAACAAATCTAATTTATGTCCAAGTGAAATGGGCATCTTATTTGTTGTGATATGGAATATCCATTAATTGATGACTCAAACGATAAATTGATATTTTTGCCATAACAACAAGGGTTCCCTTTCATTATTTGTTTTTTTCTGTGTTTATCTTGTGCGTATACAAATTGCCTTTGTATTTAAAGTAGTAAGTGCATAATGGATGGTAGGATAATAAATTCCTGTTGGAAGTTTTTGAAGTGTCAAAATTTTTTCAAGAAACGACGTAGGTTGAAGTCGTAAGTTAGGTAAAATTATAGCTTATCGTAGTTATAATCAATTATAATTTTTTGAAGGTGTAGTTTGAAATGGATGATGAAATAAAAAATAAATAAAATAATAACTTCTTTTAATGCGAATAACCCCTTACCCTTACCATATGAAATGATTAAAAATTAGAGCTTTATATTAGAAGTATTATAGAATCTCTTTAAAAATATATCAACTTGTTTTAGTTCTGCCTATAGTATAAAATAAATAGTAGTTACAAGCTTCAAACGTATTTATGAATTACTTTGTAACTCGTAAGTTCCAAAAAAGGCTGCTTTAGAACTGTATTATTCCTAATTTGGCTCAAGTCTGGACCCAGATTCTCTATAAAATTGATACTTGTGATAATCATTGTTGTCTATGATTTGTTACATATATTGCTGCTTTATTAAGTGAAAGGAAAGTAAGATTTTGTGGCGAACTATCAATGGACAAAAAATACGTGTTAAATGAGCTCGACGAAGGTCACTGAGTGATCATCACAGAGATATAGAATAAGGTGGAAGGCTTTGGCCATGGCTAGTTACTTACCACCTAATCAGCAGATGCACCGGCAAGCGATGTAGAGTTCCGGCGCAAGGCTGTGTTTAAACCTTTAGGGGTGCCTTCGTCCAAGTTAGTACGATAACATCATCGACTGCATAGTAAGATCGCAGTCAAGTACTAAGTTGTAAATAAAAAATTCGATAAGACTAACAAAGTCGAAAGAAAAGATGATTGTCGCGCCATCTGTCAACCACTTACTGAACTAAAGTGGAAAATGTTGGTTAACAAGGAGTTTGAAAACTCGAGCAATTGTTGGCAACAGCAACAACCAACATTATAAATTAGGCTTCTTGGACCCGCACGCATAGTTTTAGTTTGATCGGTTTTCGTTAGATGTCGTTTAGAAGGCTTTAGTCGATTACTTGTGAATATAATAAGTAGATTAATGTAGGTATCCGAGGTACCCGATGTCCTGAGGACAATATATAACAACATAGATAATTTATGTAACAAGACTCGGCTCGGCCAACCATGCGATAAAATAGCACCCTTGCAAGTTGCACAGACCCTGAATGTTTGTTCATGTGAATTTTGAAAGATGGCGCTACTTTTTTCTTGTATCAATTGTATGAAAAAGGTTCACGTAAAAATATAGCCTCATTATCGCTTTTTAAAATCTTAGTATAATAGTTACTAAATGTACTGCCTATCTATTCCATGATTGAACAGCATAGAGAAAACTCCTCAAGAGGGTTGGTCGAAGCTTTTTTGTATTGCTCTTTGACAGAAACGACTATCGGGACCAATACGTACCTATATACCAACATTTATAAAATTAACATTCCACATGGAGGTAAATTCCTATATAAGGTTTTTGAATTGTGGTAAACTTTTACTTTCTCAAGATTCTACGGAAGGTGCCATCGAATACGATTTATCGACTTCTTGAATCAGTGTTGGCAATAATATTCTTATCTTGTACGAGTAATATTAAGTATGCTGTTAATATCTACTTACCTACTTACCTTTTTTTTCTCCTTGTGACGATTGTATAAACATACTCGTCCTAAAATGATCAAGAAGCAGTAGGTATTCCTAGGAGCGACCACTTGGCACTTAGGTATTTCTTTTTTCACATTTGTAACGGTCCAATAAAACAAAAGCTATTTATCAAAGTAACAAAACTAAGACGAATTGCCGCCGCGTCCATTTCATTTCAACGGACCCAAAGGTATATTGCTATAGGTAAGTTACGAAGAAATTCGTCAAGAAATTCATTTGTTTTATTTATTCTAAATATAATAAAATTTATTAAGGTGTAAGAATTAAATTAAGTAAGTAAACACATTACAATAATTCTTATAAAATATCTTAAATAAAAATATACAATTAAAAACTAAAATAATAAAACTACATAAACTATAAGATACGTTAAAACTAAATCCTAAAAAATACATGAAAGGGACCTAATCAAAAAGGCCACCCCTGGTCGAACCTGAGCCAAAGGTACCCATCAAGCTTGCAGCGTTGCCACGCTGAATGGCGATGGATAACCTTTGGACCAGGTAGGCTCCAGAGCGTGGATCGTAGCCCCTCTCTCTTAAACGACGGCCGATTTCTCTTATAAAGATTTTACTTTCCACACCCCAACATCCCATGGTTTCCACTGCGAGTGGGACGAATAAATAATTGCCCAAGAGTGGCGCATACTTGGCCTTTTTCCTCATGGCAGCGGATTCTGCAGCGGAACCGGCTACGCGTGAAGTACGGCTCAGATGGCTTGGTGCCAATGTACAGGCGCATGTCGCATCCCATAGAAGGCATTTACCCTTTTGCCAGGGAACAAGAGTTAAGCCATCAGGACGCTTACCGTCTGTTCGGCTAAGACCTGGCGGTTCGAGCGTGCAGGGTACATTTGCCGATACAAGGGCTCTGCGGACGATATCATTTAAGGCGTGGTGACGAGGGAACCTGCCTGAGCAACGACAGCAACTCAATGCATGATGACCATTGGCTTCAACCATGGAGCCGCAAATGCATCGATGGGGTTCGCAAACATTGCAGCCAAGTCGGAAAGCCACCGCAACACGTAGAGAGTCACTGTCAAGGAGCGTGCCCAGGTTCGGTGATGGTAAGGCCTGTAACCAAGCCCCAGACTCTGACTTCGATACCGCCCTAAGTCTTGCGATTATAATTTGTTTTATGGTTCTTGTCCTTGCATTTTTGATTTAAGTCTCAGTATATATTACTCATTCCAGTTATCCAAGTAATCATTGTAAAAGGAAACTTTTCATTAGGAGTTTGAGAGAGTCAAAGGGGATTTGTGGATGGAAAGTTCTCAGATCCTCATTGATTAGTAAGAAAAGCGAATTTTACAGGCTAAACTTCGCTTATAAAATTATATTAGAGCTTGATTGCGATTTCACGATATCGAACATTAATCTGAACTATTGAAACTGCATGGCGATACTTATTTGCTGGCGGGTCACACAACATAGATTGTCTTTGAGACTGGCGTAACTATATCAGCCCGTGGCAAATTTCTCTTTGAAAGGAAACCGGCGAACTCCCATACATTTCCTGGCCCAGACTAAAATCCACACCAATCCACGTTCAGTTATGATACTTCTGATACTTGTAGTACTCAACCTGACTTACAAAACTGTCATACAAAGTCAATGAAATAAAGTAGGGAGAAAGAAGATATTCACATTATTGTTAAAAGTGAGGTTAGGTTTAGATATATTTCATTGTTTCAAAGTGAATAATTTTACTGCAGATTATCTGAAAAAGCCAGAAAAATCCATTCTCATTCTGAAAGACCCGTGTCTAGTAGTGGCTCGGTGATAGGTTGACTTTTTGTTGCCATATTTAAAAAATTATTACCATTCGACCGGTTTTTTAATTGTACTTTTTTTTTGATTCCCTACTTCTAAAAATATGGTAGGTATTTACACAAAAAATCTATGAAAAATAGCAATCCAAAATAAATCATTCCAGAATCTGAACGGGCTCTGGGTTATTTTTGTTAGAGGTGGGCCAATTTTCGCCATTGTCCTTTCTCACTCTTTTAGTTCATTTGAGCCAATCAAGAATCAGCATAGCCACAGAGGTAAGACGATTATGACCTTGTGCTCTCTGGAGTTAAAGGCTCGGTTGCACAGCTTGTCTAAAGACCTGGAGCATAAGGATCAGTCTACCACATTGAACAATAAAACGTTTCTGTTAAATTGTTGTGTTTCACTGGTGGTAGAACTCTCCTTGCAGAGTTAGTTCGGTATGATACCACCACAGTGTCTACTGAATTCTATTGTAAAACAGTAATGTATTACCACCGGTATTAATGTGGTTCTGTTTGAAGAACTGTACACCACGTTACGTCACCGTTTACTGGGCAAAGTAAACCTAACAAATGATATTCTTCTCGGTGCAAACCTGCTTTCCGAACCTGGCGGTAGAGTCTCGACATTTCATGAGAGCTTATATCTAAGCCTATGTGAAATAAAGAATTTCATTTCATTTCATTTCATTCTCGGGATGATGAGCACATTGCAGTCTGCGTCTGAAATGGGCATGTGGTGAACATTATTTAAAAAAAACTTAAAGCAATTGTGCCTTAGTAACTTCCACGAAAAACGTCAGAACATCAAAAAAATAGTGCCTACTGTGAAAATTGGTAGTGGGCAGTAGGTGCTAGTTGCAATAAATGTTCCAGCAAATGAAATTCCGTAAAAGCTAGTAGATACGAGTACGTGCCTGAGTAGAACAGTGTGGTTGAATTCAATTCACTAACTAACCGACAAACTCATTGGCGGCGAAACCACGTGACAGCGCAATTTGTACTGACTATTGTGAACTTGTATTGTGCATCGGGAGCACTCGAGGAGGTACGAATTAGATCCATATCAAGGTTTGTTTTACGAATTACTCAAGCAATTTTTAGTGACCTGCAGGTTAAAAATTGGTCAAGTTTCGGGATCGCGCACTGAGGGTTTCGTACTATTAAGACCAATGCTCAAAGTAACTTAAACACTCCTGTCCACCAGATTCAAAATCGAGGCGAAATTTGTTTTAATTGATTGATACTCATCAATGGGAATTTATGGGAATATATTGTAATGACTGCTTGCATGATTTACCAGCGCAGCGATTGCAACCGTCGCCTATTTTATTTACCTTGTTCAGACCTCACTTTGCTTTCGTATTTTATTGTGTTTTTTTTTCTTTAAATATTTATTTTATTCTATTTTTCAGTATTTGTTTTTATAGCGGCAGCAGAAATACATCATCTGTGAAAATTTCAAGTCTGTGGGTATCACAGTTCAAGAGATACAGCCTGGTGACAGACGAACAGACGGACGGACAGCGAAGTCTTAGTAATAGGATCCCGTTTTTGCCCTTTGGGTACGGAACCCTAAAAAAGGAGAAGTAACCAGAAGACCCTTTCATTTAAAACCCATATTATAACGATCTATTGATACGCTCCATTTTAAATGAAACCGGTCCCGACAATTTGCTTCGTAGCTATTCAATCTGGCGATTCGCTTTCGATTTGAAAGGATTTCCTACCTGTATACGCTGTTTAATTATGTACTAGATTATATATATTATATACTAAAATATAAATTTTTCTTAGCACAGTATTGAGTCTTAATTACGACATAAACATGTATTCATGAATTCGAATCTGGATTCAAAACAATCGAATCCGAATTCGAGCATTATAATTATATTTTATAAATCTCACATTTTTATATTTTCTTTATACCTAGAGCTTGACTGTGATCACACCCGATAGAAAGCGATGATACAGTCTAAGGTGGAATGCGCTTGCCTAAGAGATGCCTAATTACTCTTTATTTGAAGGCGCCCAGGTTGTAAGTTGTGGGAAAGACAATGCCTTGGAGGGTATTCCAGGCCTTTGCAAAGCGTTTCAGGAACGAGGAATCAAACCGCTCCGTTCGTGCGTTTGGTAAGTCAACTATGTAAATTCAGATTGAATAGTTCTTGAGCACACTCTCCGAAATATAGTCTAATGTATACCGACAAACAGGCAAACTTACGACGATATTCTAGGCTTTGGAGTTTTTTGTTGACCAGTGTCTGGTTGTCTATGAGTCTGAGCACGGCGATCCAAATCCGCCGTATTAAGTAATATAGGTACTACATAAACATACCTAATATGTATAATAATTATGAAGTCGCACCATAAGAACTCCATCCATTTTGGGAACCCAAAAAATGATCAAAATTCACGTTCGTTCAAATCGTGTTTCGCTTACCAAAACTATTTGCAAAAAAAAAAAACTTTCACCTTAATATGTTCCGTATGAAGTTAATGTCCTTGCATATTACCTATTTATTTGGTCAGGGTAATAATCCCTTCTCGTCCATTTATAGCAAAATGTTATCCCACCCTCGCTAAATGGTAAATGTAATATCTTAAAAGTAGAGTGCTCAATTTAGGTAATATTGCGTAGTCCTCACACCGTCGAAGCTAATTATAAATGTTAACTTTGACAGGAAGAAGGTTTAACAACTTTTATATAGATGTAAGGATTTTTTAATTGTTTTAAGACTGAGGTACTTACTGTTAGGCGTAAATTAGATTAGGTTTTGCTCACTTTTGTTCCATGCGAACTTTAAATGCGCTGCTATATTATTATTCGTCAATTTAAGCAAAGATCACATTATGTATACGAGAATAACATTGTGGTCAAAATATGTGATCTGTTGATATAACGTAAAATTAACAGCAAATACTGCTACTGTTATATTTAACGGATACTCAATAACCAATATGCCCTCCATATGGGGAAGAAAGCCTATCCCTTGAAGATACTCATAGATCACTCATATTATTATTCTAACTAATAAAGTCAAAAGTTTCCTATTAAGTACTACCCTCCTGGCCACAAGTAAAAAGTTGATGTCTAATCATAGTGAGTGCCTGTCTGTGCCGAACAAAGTTTGGTGAAAATTATCGATCCAACAAACGAAGTATGACCTACTTCGTAACAGCAAAGGTGTTTTATTTCCCTAACCTCTTTTCGTAGCCCTTCCATATATTTGCATAATTTTGTAAAAACGTTGTATCTGAAGCGTATAGTAATAACTAGTACCTTTGTGTGTGTTTTAACCAATGACGAAATACGCTACGCTAAGAGGAAGGGAAAGATGTGACGTAGGTATTTTGAAGCCAAAAATTTCTCGCAATGGCGTCGCGCGTCGTACATTTCGGTCTGCTGACAGCACAAACCGCAGCCGATCGCATACATTAGCGCCATTTTATAGTTTTGATAAATTAAAAATCCGGCTTCAGGTCGGAGCCAAAAAAGTATGCATATCGTCAGTAAGTGTGTTTAATATGTTTTAACAAGGTTCTCACTTATTTAAGGCAATTAAGTAATTTAAAAAAATAATAAAAAATTGAGTCCGGCAACCTACAATTTTGATGCTCAAGCCAACGATGGTCAGGCCTCCAGAGAGAGGAACCTTTTCACAATACGAAACTCACTTCAGCACCATTCTTCTGCCTTCTGTATTCAATATTCAAGTCAAGAGCCGAGCAAAAGCTTTTTGAAATGTTGGTTGAAACTTTTCTCTATAAGACCTTAAACTGAAACGAATATTAAAACAGTTACTATCGAGTGCACATTCCATATGGTGATTACCTACAGGCAATTTGAATTGAAATTAATCTCAAGTGTAAAGGTTTTACACTAAATTTTAATACAATGAGTAAGTAGGTATAATACACTAAGAACAAACTTCTAGAATCCAGATGCAATTATACAGGAACAGAAAATCCGTAGATTTATAATAGGTTGACGCTCGCACTGAGCCCTAACTATCAACAACAGCCCCGTGAGTGCGTGTACTTAAGAGTCCACTAACCAATGATATCTCCCATACAAACCTAATACCAAAATCATTTGTAAATCGTGCAAATTTCGATTATGTTGTGGTGTTTTTCGGGTTCATATAGTACCTAATAATCTATGCTCCTGGCCATATCTGGTTCCGAAATACCTTTGTAAAACGAAATTGTAAACGAATTTAGTTTTGCTTATTTTTATGTCAAAGAGAACATGTTTTCTGCTTATTTGTTTTGTAATAAAAACAACACTATCTCACGTCACATTAGTTCAGGAGCACAGTTTTTATTGTCCAGCTAAAGAAAACCACCAGTGAATAAAAAGATTTAAGAGTTTTCATTCATAATTTTTGGTATTACTGAAATCGACCAAAGTTATAAAAAATTTGATCAAAATTGATTATTATTTCGTTTTAAAGAAGTATTTCCGAACCAAATATGGCCAGGAGCATAGATTATTACTCTATGAATCCGAATAACACCACAACATGATCGAAATATGCACGAATTACAAATGATTTGGTATTTTGAATGTATGGAGAAAACGTAGGTCAGTGTATTCTTAACTAACGTGCGTAACTTTTTCTTGAAGTGTGAGTGTGTCAATAAAAAAAATTGTATGGTGCGCGGATGCCAGTGTGCGTGAAAATTTGTTTTTGCTCTGGTTTGCCACCTTGGACAGAGTACCTATTTATTGCCGCACTTTCGAAGTCACCAGCGGCCTCTTTTCTCTCGATGAGAAAATCCTCGGTGATGTTTTAAGTCAGCGTCATACATTTTCTACAGTCATCACATCGGGAACCTCATGAGTAACCATGTAATTAACGAACATATTTGCGCCAAAAACATTAATTCTGTTTCCAAATTGAACCTGTCGAGAAATTTCTCCACTTTTACGAGACGCTAGTTTGATGGAAACAAATCTGTCACGCAAGATGTGAATTTAAACGACCCTCCTTTTCCCGAAAGAGGCTTTTAGCGGGGAAATTCTGGTATTTGTGAAACGAGTTCAGTTAGCGGGCGGGTTGAAAAGGTTTTAATGGCTGTACGCGGTGGGAGCTATTTTAAGGCTTTTTAAATATTACGGCGTGTTTTTTTTAATGTTTTTGACGACCTTCTCTTCGCAGTAAGTATGCTGTGGCCCGTGTTCCGGTATTCAATTCCTGGAAAAGGAGTGCAGAAAAATGAATCACTAATGGATGTAATTATACGGATAATCTTGCGTGAAGTTTTTGTTGGTGTATGTCTGACCCATTGATTAAACATGTTAATGGATCAGCACTTACTGACGTCACGCATACATTTTTAGGCTCCGCCCTGAAGCCGGATTTTTAATTTGTAAAAACTGTAAAATGGCGCTAATGTATGCGACCGACATCGGTATGTACCGAAATGTACTACACGCGACGCCATATTTGAGAAATTTTTGGATTCAACATACACATCTTTCCCGTCCTCTTAGCGTAGCGTATTTCGTCATTGGCATGACCTATCTCCCAATTCAACGGGATATATTGAGATACTAAGAAGCTTGTCAGTTGCCGTATTTTATAACGAGATTAATCAAACCCATCTTACTATTATTATTGCAGAAAATGTAATAGAAATATACGTATTATGCCGATCTGAATATTATTGGATTTTAGATTAGAACTGCCAGATTGACCCTTGTCAATTCATAAATCTTTCTTCACATTATTATAGCTAAAATTCTCAGATGTGCCGTGACAAAAGTTCAATTCATGTTAAGAGAAATTCCTACAAATTTTAGGAGGAAGTTTAACGATGTACGCACCTTATCTCGATAATAATAATTTGAAATGTAATGATGGGTGAATTCAAAAAAATCCTAAAAAAAATAATAATTTAAGTACCTATTTTTACATTTAAATAGATCATCTCCTTTTAAATTACGGATAAAAATTGCAATTTATAAAAATGAACAAACAACGTGATTGCAATCAATTCTATGTCCAAAAGGTGATGAAAATTAACGAGAATTATCGAGTTTCACTTAACAGAGAAAATGGCCAGAACATTAGCACCAGATGGCCCGCTTAATTGGGTCTATTTGAAACTTAATTAATTTTCACTAAAATTTATTACATGAATTGTGTGGAACATTTTTGTTTCTAAATCAATTTTCATTTATTAATGAATTTAATTTTGGAACAAAAGGCTGAGTATTCAAAAAATCTTTTCATAATAAGAGATGATGATTAGATTCTTACCTCATAATAAAGTCCGGCCGTTATGCCCGTGGACAAAATGTAAACAAACCCACGTCATGCATATGTCATGTCATTCGCCTAGTGCGTAAATAACACTTGGTCTTCTGAAAAAATATAATCGATTGGCTCCTAATACAGAATCTTTTTTTGTTCTATTGTAATTGATATGGATTTATTTGCATCAAATTTGAAAAAGGAGGAGGTAAAAGCAATTCGATCCGGATTTACCTATGTATGTATTGTGAGTTATGTCAAGGGCGTTTACGTATTAATATGTTTGAAAATATAGCCCGGAATTTTCAATCTTTTTAAGCTAATGCATAGCTTCTATCGCGGGCTTTGACGGTGCAGACCTAATCCAGAAAAACCGTAACGAAAATAACCTGGCACTCCTAAAGTATGACAGCAAGGAGCGCCACTCCACAACTTTTTAGTTTTTAGTTCGCTATCTATCAAAAAACAGCAGAACTTTTAATGAGTTTTTGAAATATCACGCACGTGATAATATTTCAATAAGTCATTAAAAAGTTCTGCTATTTTTCGATAGATGGCAAACTAAAAACTAAAAAGTGTGAAGTTAGCCTGGTACCAAAAGTTCTACTTTTCTATTGATGGCAAAACTAAAAATAACTTTGAATTCTATGCAATAGCTTTACCGCGGCAGTCTCCGAGTGCCACACGCCTTTTTTTTCAAACTAATCACTCGTTACCGTTGCAATAGTGTAGTAAACAGTGTTTTAAACAGAATTTGGTTTAGTTTTGCTTCCAATCTGAGCAACTCTGTGATTTAGAAAGTCGACAGATATGATTATTGTATCATATTTTATTCACAGGCAGGAAAAATAAGGAAATGAAATAATCATTCATGTTTTTTATTATTTTAGTTTTCTTTCACAAATTTTTAACAGCAATTGTGTCAATAAATCATGAACGGCAAATGGCGGACCGACGCGTAATGAATTGCTGGTGTGACGTTTGTTTGTTTACGTTTTGTCCACGGCCATAACGGCCTTACTTTATGGTCTAGGATTCCGCTATACAACGACCTTCACCGAGCTGCTTATTGGATGAAAACTATTTTATATCCAAATAAATATGTCAATAAATATATCGCAAGTGGGTTGCCTAAAAATTTCAGTCCAGGATATGAAGAATTTAAAAAAATCCATTGTAACATGAACTCCTATTTGTTAGAGTTCCGTTGACATCTTAGTTCAAATTAGATTGGATGAGCGATTCAGGTCGCAAATTGCAATTGTGCATAATTGTGCATAAAACCTACGATTTTATTATCCGTTAACTTTCTTTTGCCAAAAAATAAAGAACAGAAATACTTTCCTCAGCCAGGAAAGTATTTCTGGCAAAAAGCACTATTTATAACATCCAATCTAAATTGAACTACGATGTCAACTAAACTGTAACAAATAGGAGTCCATGTTACAATGGTTTTTTTTTAATTCTTAATTAATCATACCCTGGACTGAAATTTTTTAGGCAACCCACTGGCGATATATTTATTGACATATTTAATTGGATATAAAATAGTTTTCATCCAATAAGCAGCTCGGTGAAGGTCGTTGTATAGCGGGATCCTAGACTATTAGGTATATGAAACCTCAATATAATATGTACTTATTTACGGCCGTTCCCAATATCCTATCTATCCATGGTTTCCCTTATTAGGGATAGAATTTTGACATAACTTGTATGGAGCTTATGTCAAATTGATATCTCTAGTAGGGCAAATAGAAGATAGATAGGTTATTGGTTTCGGCCGTTAGATTATTTGTGACTATCTATCAAACCAATAGGTCTAAATGATTTAAGTTGTAGGCCAGTCAGTCGGTCAGTCAGTCATCTTTTCCTTTTAAATATATATATATGAAAATTATGAAAACTATTGTTATGTCTTATCACAGATACATAATATAAACTTCTCCGCTATTTTCCACAATATGTAGAGTCGGCACAAAACGTCTTTATCTTCCATTCACAGGATCAGCTATCAAAGTGCAATCCACTCCTTTCACTCAAATATAATTTTAACGAAATCTATTCATATCTTCTTTCATCTTCCTTTATATCTTCGTCCATCCACATCTCCACATACTACACTACCACTCCACTATAGCGCTAGGTATGTTTTACACTCGAAAATATACGAATATCATAAACATACAAAACTCTAGAGACCAAAATTGTCATTGAATTTCATTATATTTTACATCTCGTAGTATTGTTTAATGAGTTCCAATTTTTAAGCAGTATTTTTGATACTAAAAGCAAGGACTCTCATTTTCGTTTGTGCCAGATTCTAAAAGTTGATAATTATTTTAATCATCTCATATTTCACAGTTTCATAAAAGAATCATGACGAGTTCTACTGCATTTTATATCATTTTTCCTTAAACATTTCCAAAGAACTTTTCCTTTCCATCACATTTTCGCCATTCGATATTGTTCAGCGTTGTCATTTAGCAGAGAGCATTCTGAAAAGAAGGAATTGTATCAAAAGGTTCACAACTTTCCGGGCGCTGCATTACCGGCATTCTTTGAAATATATTACAAAGTTTGTACAGAAAAACTAGAACCATCAGTTTTACCCTTTGTCACCCCCAGATTCTCGCACGAACTACTTTTTAATATTTGTGTCTTATACACTTCGTTTGAGCCGATACAAAACAGGGACTTTTATAATAGTTGCATAATTTCATGTTTATTTCGGTATTGCAAAAGTGAAGTTACACTGCCCTCTCGCACTACAAAATACTGAAAAATTCAACAGTTTGAGTTTCTAATGAAAGTCAACAGAAGTTTGTTTGAAGTATAAGCTCGGTATCTATTTACTGTGGAAGAGATAAAAATAAGATTTTTGTTTTGATTTCAAGAGACATATTGTGAATAGAAATCAGAAGTTACTACCTACTTACTACGGTTATGTGTCCTAATAATAGTGTGATAATAAAATTTGGACTTATTTAAATTTTAAACTATTGCATATTATAATATGTGTGCAAATTTGGTTCCAAATCTACTGCAAAGTCCTTAATTACATTAGATACAAAGATAGATAGGGTTTTATTAGCTCACCATAATTTCATGTAGTAATGATGAGTTTGAATCCTGTGGGAAATAGCATACATAGTTATGTTGGAACCTATATCTTCTACGCATTTATGATTCGATTCTAGATTACAATTTTAATTACTTACAATCTTAGTTTCATTTTTTTAACGGTACTGAAAAATAATATTCTTCTCAGATTGAACTGAATATTAAGTGGATGGAGGAGAGTGGAAAAAAACGAGTGATAATAACGAAAAGCAAGCATCTTAAGAAATATTTGTGCTATATGTGGATTCGGTGGCAAAGCAATTACTAAATAATTATTAGGTATAAAAAAAATAGAGATACTAGAGAGAGAACTAGAGAAAGAGAGAACGTAAAGCAAGTAGCAAATATCTCTGTGTAGTAGGTATGATGTTCAAGTCGAAGATTTTAGAACTTGTCTCATAAATTTTACTCAATTGCTCAAAGTTTTGAAAGATCAACAAGATGGAGTCCCTAGGTGAACTACATCGTAAGCAAGACAGCAAAGTGCCATTAATTTAAAGTAATTATGTACGTGAGGTGCTTATAAGTTGCTTTTTGCTTTTTGTTTGTGCGCTTCTTCTCAGTGCAGGGCGTGTTTGAACCCTCCCGAACTTAGCTTTAAGTCGGCTTGTAGTTATCACCATATAGGCAAATATCATATTGACATTAATTTATAAAACGTGTGTACGATAGGCCTATGTGAAATAAAGATATTTTGAGTTTGAGATTGATTTTATCCATAATGTGAATTATACTGGTAATGGGGACTGCAACACATTATCCCCTATAGATTTCCGAAGCAACAAAAGATTTTAGATTATTTTAATCGAGCTAAAGTTATTTTAGGCAGGTAATTTGTCTTCTAAAAGGTCCATTTTATCTACGCTATATTACGACGAATTGTGTTGTAAATCTTCCAGAATAGCTTACCTCTGGTAGAATCCTAAAATTAGTTTGTCAGTATGAGTTAATTGAAATTCCACGTAAGGCGTACAAAGTCGTAATTGAGTTATTAGCTTAAATAAAATACCTGTTTTTTCAGTGAAGCTCCTATAGGAAATATACACTCTGGTTCGGACATAATATGCTTTTAAATCCAGTATTTACGTTGCAATAAAACTTTGCTGTTTGTAAAAGTAGAGTAAGATACTTTAGATGAACTTGATTTACTTCACTTGATTGGAGACGTGAAGTTGTCTGATTTCTTAAATGGATACACAAAGGTTGTCACGGTAAGATTTATATTAATGTTCTATTAATGTTTAGTACTCTGGAAACTTAAGGGGATATGCAGCAATAATAATTACTACTTCTTTTGGCGCTACGACCCTATATTGTGGGTTTGGCCTCTTCAACTGTTTTCTCTGTCTCTCTGTTGTACCTTTTTTTTCATTTTCCATGTTTTTTCAGGACTTCTTCGATTCAATTCATCTTTTCTGGGGTTTACCTTGCAAGAAACACGTAAGATTACTCGTAATAAATGATTTATCAATATTAATTTTGTACAGGAAATCTTAAAAGATATAAAAAAATATTACTAAGAACATTGCCTTAGTTTACTTCGAATAATATTTATGTGTGCCATGTCTGTATCACACAGTCACGCTACTAAAGGTCAATGTCATTCCAAATTAGAAATCATTTACATGTCTGAGTCTGCTTTGTCCCACTTATGGGCTTTCTGTCTTTCATGGGAAAACTGGATTAAAAGGTAATAATTAACTCTAAGAACATTGACAGGTACAAGTTACAAGAAAACGATCAGTACAGTAAAAACAACAGGGTTTCGTTCATTTTTGCTACTAAGACGTGAACCTAAATATTTCTTACCGCGAAAGCTTATCGAAAACACTAAATCATCTTGAGAAAAGTTAATTCCCAAGTCTTTCATAAATCAGATATTAAAAATAAGAAAAGTGATTTTTAATATCAAATTAGAGTTCTATTTTTAAAAAAGCTTTGTTATCTATCAGACCTTTTAATAAAGCTGTCAGTGATGTCACTGATTAAATACCTGAGAATCGCGAGTAATTTTTTTATCTCTAGTTGAAACAGTTAATTTTCATTATAAGAATCGACGACTATTGGAAAACAACTACTTTCTGGCAATAAGAAGACAGTCAAAACTTAGATTAAAAGCAGGTGTTTCTTTATGGATATGGATGATAAATAATCGATGAAATTTTTCTAAAGGGAAGATTCGTCCGACGCTGGAGCATCTGCAGAAGTTGTTGACTTGACAAAGTTTACTTATAAGTAAACACCAAATTATTTTTATTTCTCTGCTTGAGGAATGGTAAATATGAACTACCTTATTTATGAACCCAGACATTTTCCGCCTGTTATAAAATAAAACTTGCTTGCGATAGTTGTTTGTTTCAAAGGTTCTGTTATTGGTTTCAGAGTGAACAATTTATGGGTCTGCCTCGATTTCGTTCGTTTATTATTTCTTTCGAGAAGTTAAATTGTTCTTATACGTGCGATTTTGTTTGTACTCGTATCATCAAATATGTTTTACTCAAACATTTTGAGAAAAACGTATTTAATTCTTACAGGATCTCCCTAACTTAGTTTGCATAATTATTATATTAATGGTGCGAACATTAAAAACTTTTTAATAAAATAGGCTCTTTAAAAAAAAAACTTAAAAAAAAAGGCTTTTTAAAAAAAAAAAACTCATGACAAATATAAACCTAACTTGGAATTGACACATGTTATTGTATTAAAAACGTAGGTATTCATCGCTATCGTAATCGTAAACAGATTGTGGCACCTGATTGGCTGAAAAAAATGTAAACAACATTCAACTAATCAGAGGGCAAAATTACTTTACAATTACGGTAGCGATAAATACTTACCTACGTTTTTAATAAGTACAGTATATAGTTGATTGTAATATCTACTGCGCGATTAACATTACTTTGGAACTGCCATATTTCCTTCTCGCTCGTATAAATGGTATTGTGTGAGAAAAAAGCAAAATATTCCTGCAATGACATTAATTGTGTTTAAATAATGAAAAAATAATAATCATAGTAGTGGATGAGGAGCGGTTTTTGCTGTCAAAATGTCAATTACATGGTATCGATGCCAATCGCTATGTATTGTAATGTCGCCCAACAAAAAACCTTTTCCAATTTCAACCACTTCTGTTTGGCAATTAGTAACGCGCCACTGGAGTTTAATTACTCGTGAAGGTGCGTTATTGAATCTAGTTAGCGTGACAGCCCGAAATTGCCTTTATCGAAGGTAAACAGCGGGCTTTAGTACCTAAGGGATGTACCTAATTCGTTATTCATCGATATGAGTTCCATGAAGGGTATTTTGATAAGAACGTAGAGAGGTATGTTAGGTTTTTGTGACTCACAACCCTCAGGGGAAACGAAATGGTTACGTGAGGCTTGTCCCCACTATAAACTGTCTGTTTTCACGACGGACCTGCTGGCGGCAGTACGGGATTCAATACCGTATTCACCGCGCTTCCGGATACATTCTACAAGCCACCTCAGGAGCTGGTCCCATCATTGTCGGCAGCCTGGCCGCTGCTGAAATCGTCTAAAAGACCCTGTATCATTGCGCAATGCGCCTCCTCCTCCTAGGATTTCCAGCCCTTGGTAACTTCATACTGCTTTGCCTATACTTTAAAATACGCGTTTATATGATTCTACATTTAAAACAGTGGTAAAACTTTTTTTACATACATTGTGTTAATAAAATTAACTGAAATTTCACCTGAAGGCATGTGATCGTACTAACTTAGAAGGCGTAAGTAGCCCCTACTTACGCCTTCTAAGGTTACTTCCAGCAACGTGTTGGAGCATAATAAGTATCGCTTGGCGGTATGACAGGGTGGTAGCTAGCCGCGGCCGAATCCTCCTACTCTACCTAAGATAAGATGAGTTAATAGAACTTGCTCGAGCCTAATATTGAGCTCGGAGGAGGTTGTCAATAAATTTCTATTTATAGTATAGCTACACTTCAACTTTTAATTCGCTGCAGTAAAATGACGTATCTTAATTTGATTTAATAAATTCAATCAATCAATATATATGTTGTTGTGTAATTGTACAACATATTGCTTAGAAAATCACTTCTAACATGTTGTAATATTTTAAGTTTTTTAAGTGTAATGTAGGAGATATTGGAGTTTAGTAAAATACGAAACGTCATTTTACTGTATCGAATTAAAATGCGCAGTATAAGTATGGTGGTAGACGTGAAAATTGTGTCGTGGAAGCCGCTTAGAAATCATCAAATCAATGTCAATTATTATAATAACCAATGCAAGCTCCCCACTCCCCAGACAATACCGCGCCGCTGTGCCAATCATAATTATTATCATACTCTTAACGAAAGGCCGAACGTGTGTTGAACTGGGGATTATAAATTATTTATTAAAGTTAATTCTGAAACACCATGTCACCTAGAAAATTTACTATTAGTTTGATTTTCATACGGCAGTATTGGATGTATGCAATAAGTTTTTATTTTTTATTTTTGTATATCTAAATGTCTTGTAAGAACTGCCCATAGGTAAATGTATTCACGCAGTACGCTACGTTATTTTAAAATATTGATATTGGTTTCAACTTCAACAGGACCACGAGTGCGCAAGATAATAAGTTTAAAAAACACTCAGAACGAACTGGCTTACTTTTTTAGTTATCAGGTAAAACGTTGATTTTCTCCAATGATTTTCTGTCATATTCTCCTGCAAGGCTGCCTGTCACTAACTTATTCATAAGAAAGAATAGGACAAAAATAAAAACCGTCTACGGCTTCTGGTATGATTATACGCTTCATTTTCATGTCTATTATTGTGTGGGTCTCAGAAATAGACCAATAAGTCATATTTTGGCATGCAAATATAGTTCCGATGCGCTCGCCTTGCAGAGTTGGCCTATTCGTGATTTTGCGTGATCTAAATATGTAAGACACGGGTAAAGAACGTTATAATTCTACAAACCAATAATATAGGTAAGTCTGAACTGAAATTCTATTTAGGGCAATCTAGCTGATATAATATATACATAATAATATACGTAGATATATTATATTGAAAAACACACAGACACTAGAATAATGTATGAAGAGAATTTAATCCAACTTAAATCAATCCAACCAAAAAGATTTTTGAAACTAATTATAATATTTAGTACAAGACTTATTAATTCACATTATTACAGTAGTGTATAAAACGTCATATAATTTTAAATAGAGCTCTATAAATTAAGTAAAAGTGGTGAGAAGCTTAGCCACCGATTGTTAAAACTGACCGTTACGGTTTTGATAGAGCGTAGCGACCAATGAGGGGTTGCCGCATATGCCGTATACGGTTAAATGCGCTACATACCTACGACCTTTTTCACCAACACTTTAAGAAACACCTAAGCCGATAGGTGACAGTTTCCACTTACAACAACTGTCACCTAAGGGCTTAGGTAGCTCTTAAAATGTTGGTGAAAACGAGCATTACTGCACTAAATTCTTCTTTTCGTTCACACGTATGAGGTACTTACTTGATTGCAATCTCACCTGAAGGTAGTGCATTTTTGCTGGTAGTTGATAGTAAGGTGTACCAGCCATATCTGAAGCCTCCCACTAGACCAGACCTGAATTGTAACTAAACACTGAAAAGTACGGGTCCAATAGTCATATGAAGCGGTTGATATTTCTTAGCAATCGGGTATATAAGGGTCCAAAAATATACCTTAGAATAATAAAGACACATGGCAAGACAAGGCGGGCATGTTTTGCATACGTTTTCGTCAAGCACATTGTTCTTGGACTGTAGTCTGTAACGGAATTGTCCAGAGGGGTTAGTACAAGTTTTTGTACGAGTTTCGAGTCGAGTCGCTTCGCACAAACGAATCGAATTACTCCATACATTTACAGCCAGCGCCATCTATTAACAATCGCATGCCAGCGACTGACCAAAGATGGCGCTGGCTGTAAATGTATGGAGGCATTCGATTCGTTTGAGCGATGCGAGTCAACACGAAGTACAAAAACCTGTACTAACCCTTACGGGTCAGGGGTGAAGGAACTCTCGCGTGATCAGCTTGTTTTACCGCCCGACGCCCGACGCCCGTCGGCCGTCGGCTGCACCGCGCACCGTCCACTGATGTGTGAAAAGATATGCGGCGAAGGAAATATTTGCAAAAAGACTTTGTTGTTTGTCGCTAATAATAGTTTATACGTTAAATACAACATTAATGGGCTGCATGGAGTGTAATATTTTTGAAAGCGTGATAAGTTATGGCGTCGGAAGAGTTTTTTCCTATTTGAATAAGAGGTAATTTATGGAAACAATTAAATGGCAAAACGATGACGAGTTCGCTAGGAGCATTGGTAAAACGCAACCACGTTACGGTTTTACTAGGAAAACTAGTAAATCACACCATGGATTTACTAGGAATGTTGGTAAATCTCACTATGGGTTGTATAAAAACACTGGAAAAACGCATAATGCGTTCACTAGAAATACTGGTAAAAGACAAATGGGTTCACTACTAACACTGTTAAAAGACAAAATGGGTTTACTACTAACACTGGTAAAAGACAAAATGGGTTCACTACTAACACTGGTAAAAGACAAAATGGGTTCACTACTAACACTGGTAAAAGACAAAATGGGTTCACTACTAACACTGTTAAAAGACAAAATGGGTTAACTACTAACACTGGTAAAAGACAAAATGGGTTTACTACTAACACTGGTAAAAGACAAAATGGGTTCACTACTAACACTGGTAAAAGACAAAATGGGTTCACTACTAACACTGGTAAAAGACAAAATGGGTTCACTACTTACACTGTTAAAAGACAAAATGGGTTTACTACTAACACTGGTAAAAGACAAAATGGGTTTACTACTAACACTGGTAAAAGACAAAATGGGTTCACTACTAACACTGGTAAAAGACAAAATGGGTTTACTACTAACACTGGTAAAAGACAAAATGGGTTCACTACTAACACTGGTAAAAGACAAAATGGGTTCACTACTAACACTGGTAAAAGACAAAATGGGTTCACTACTAACACTGGTAAAACTCACAATGGCCTCACTATAGGAACACTGGTAAAACATACAATGGGTTCACTAGGGGATATTAGTAAATCACACGTTGGGTTCACAAGGTATTGGTACCTGGACTATTTACTAATTCGTTGATGTTGAGTCAAGTAGGAACACTGGTAAAATGCATTTTTATCCGTAACTAGTTACATGTGTTCATTGTTCATTAGAATACGAGTAAAATACATCATGGTTTTACTAGGAACGTTGGTAAAACACATAATGGGTTCACTAGCAACACTAGTAAATCGCACGATGGGTTTGCTAGGAGCATGTTTAAACCGTACCATGGGTTCATTTAACTCATTTAGGGACACTGGTAAAACGTATCATGGCTTCACTAAGTACCTAACTGGTTTGGGTATCTAGACTATTTATCACTTCGTTGATATTAAAATATGTCGTCTGCATCTGCGTTGAAGAATATTGCTTGGATTTTTTTTGAGTTCTAGTAATCATAATATTTAAAAGTAATATCATAACTTGAATTTCGAAAAAAAAAAAATTTTTCATCCGAATTCAATTAAGCAGCACTATAAAGACAGTGCGTAAAGATGTAAGACGATTAGATAAGATATAAGAATCAATATAAGCCTGTACAGTAAACAGTTCATGCTACGCGCTATTAGACTGAATGTAGGGCAAGTAAGGTTTTCATATGGACACAATAGAATGAATTAATAACATGAAAGGAAAAAAACACTTCATCGACCACTGTAACATTTTCGTTAAAACCACAAGCCAAAAGATGTAACCAAAATTGATTTGTTTGGAACAATAAATAATTTTTGATCCTGTAAAAATAATATTCTCTTTAAAGTTTTTTTAGCCCAATTCCAAATGTTTTTTTTAAAAAACGCAATTTTATCAATTGGATAAAAGGAGGAAATAGGAATTCTTTAATCTATAAACGTAATATGGAACTACTAACCCTCTCAAAGTGAGTACTAAATATTTTGGAACCTTGCAGTGCAGTAAACAGTTTTATGGACGCTAGAGGTTTTAAATTACTAAAGTTTTCTAAACTCCAACATACCAATTATACCCGGGGATATTCCCTGCTGAGCAGACAGTTTTTGTCGAACTTCACAATTTTTACGTTCGCTCTTTTCACAGAAAAATTGTTTTTACATAGAAAGTTTTCAATTTATATTCATATATTTTAAAATTGACGACACCTTGAGGTAGTGAAGTAAAGTTTTTTTTATATATATATTTTAATTTTAAATAATAAAATAATCGTCGCTCACGCACCGACCTAGATATAGCCCTACCTAACAACGACAGCTCCGTGAGTGCGGCAACTTTTTTCTGTAGTGTGAGTGTGTCAATTTGAAATTTATATGGTGCACGGATGCTAGTGTGCGTGAAAAATTGTGTAGCGACGGCTCAGGTTTGCCCATTTGGACAAAGTATTTTTTGGCCCACTTTTGAAGTCGAGTGCTCCTTCTTGGACCTCTATGAGTTTAGTCTTTGCTATTTAGGATGGATTTGATATCAAAATTCTTGTTTCTAATTAATACAACAAATCATTTTAGAGTAAAGCAAATCATCTATTCTAATATTATCATTCATGACGCAGTTTTATAGAAGTAATACAACAAAATACGAATTCAACATTATCGAAACAACCATTACCTACATTCTACTGCTCAAATCAATCTAATTTGTTTCGAATTTCTGAAACTGCTAAAGTTTATATTACTTTCACATAAATTGCTTTTCCAACTTTATTTGGGTTTAAGTACCGAATGAAGGTTGTGAATTCCAAACCAACTTTCAGTGAAATTTAGTTTCACATAGTATTCCGAAAATACTGCTTTAGTGAGCTTTAGGAGATATTCATCCAACATTTGACTAAGCAGGCACATAGTCCACACTCAGGAAATTGAGAAGTTCTGATTTTTGCTTTACGTCCTTATTTTGATGTAATGATCGTTAATTTGAGATGACCAAATCTAAAATGAGTTTCTGTAATTTTCTTCTTAAAAAAATATAAAACCAAGTTGAGTATGTAAGCCTATATTTTATAACTCATGAGCTTCTGAATCGATATTCAATATAATAATAATTATATGGTTTGTTAAATTTATCTCCACTCTGAATCGAGAAAAGATTACAAAAACATCTGAAATAGGTTTTTTTTAATTTTGTATGGAATGTTTTTTAGATGTCTCGAGATTTTTGACTTTACTATAATTTTTTTGTACATTCATGTTATTCATTCATAAATCAAAACAACATTACTGAAATGGTATATGAGGTACTTTTATATAACTAGGTACTTTTATATAACTGAGGTACTTTTATTTACTTGTAACGTACATCTTTAGAGTAATAAGAGGTGCATTGCATAGCGCGGAAATATTGGGTCAAGTCAGATTCCTGGTTCCGGATGGGTACGTGTGTCGGAGGCGCAGGCCGCCGCTGCTGGTGGTGCCAGTGGGGCGCACCAACCTGCTCAGTAAGGCGCCGCTGACGCGCGCGCTTCGCACCCTGAACGTCATTAGCAGAGACATCGGACCTGTTTAATTGTGCTCTGAGTGAATTCACAAGAGTAGCAATGTGGACTATTTGTTACGATTGTAGATAGATGTTTATAGTTTTATCTGTTACCATTGTAGATGTTTTTAGTTTGATTTGATTTAAAAGTGTGTTTAGTTTGTAAGTATTAGATTAAGGTATATCAAAAGCTACTTCTAGTGAATTAGGATAACTTCCTGTAAAGCTAGCAGTAAGGTGTTAAATAAATAAATAAATAAAATAAATAAATATGTTATCAACTCACAAAAACAAAAATATAAATTTGCATTAGTTTACAAAATTAAGTTCTTTTCAGGAAGAGTGCTAGCATGAAATCTTTTGAAACGTATTAGCGTGCAGCTTTGCGTGTTGCACTTTTTGAAGGCTTTTGTACCGGGACTGAAAATGAATTTTCCGGGTCAGGGGTGAATGAACTCTTGCGTGATAAACCCTTTGCAGCGCCGACTGCACCGTACTCATGTGTTACGACTTGCTGTTAAGGAAATATTTGTGGCATAAGCCGGTTGTTTATTTTGCTATCTTTACTGGAGTCTTAATAATTTAGGTAAGTACAATTTTGGTCAGTTTATTTTGTGTAAAATCTTACAGTATTTTTTACGAGTACTTAATAATATATTTTTAATCCACAGTTTTTAAATATTACAGTAAAAGATTAAAAATTAATAAAATTGATATAAAAATTTAAGCTAAAGCCTCATCGAAGCCAAGGCAGCGAGGCATTGAACCCAAAATGCTGGCAGCATTGCCCCTTTGGATAGCCAAACTTATTTTTTGGCCAAGGTAGCTTGCCAGCTCTTGGATCCCCGGTAGACTCAATCACCTTTTTGAAATGTCATCAAAAAGGGAACGAGCACCGGGGCCCACGGCCCCAGGGTCTCAAGTACAATCATTTTACCTACATCATTATTATCAACAAGTAAACAATTTAATAAATATTTAAAAACACGACTGCCCTGTGGTAAAATTACTTTTTCCAAAAAATAAAGCGCATGTTACTCGCAATGATGTAAGAACTATAACGATTCCCCATATGTCCAAATCTATTCAGCCGTTCAGAAGTTATGGTGGAATAAAGAAACTCACATACATACATACATACACGAACCCTAAAAACATTACACTCTTTTTTTTGTGCCGTCGTTTAAAAAATCATACAACGTTAATACGACTACGCAGGAAGAATGACTATTCAGGATATTCTCATAAAATGTCACTGTCAGATTAGGCCGACGCGCAATAATAAAGATTTTGTATTATTAAGATTAATAGACTTTCTACGTACATACATAATGCATGAGATTACAAAATCATGTCATATCCAATACCGCAAACAACGGAAACACATTTTCATTCCGGAAATAGCCACATTGATCTGGGCTATATTTGTCTGCATAGTACATTATCTGGCGGACTTCATTTAGCGCTGAAGTGACTGCTCAGAATTATTAATAGATTACATAGATAACTTTTTGGAAATAGCTGTTGATCAATTTATTATACATTCCTGCAAGGAGACCTCATTTATGGACAACTTACAGGCATGCAGGTTTCCTTGATTTCTTTGACCACTAAGTAATGATTTATAATTTTTTTCATAATAAGATTAAGTTCAATCTGAAAAGAGACCTATTTTCTTTATTCAGCTGGTAGAGAAGTGTTAAAAGGGATTGACATAGACGGCTGTAACTAGAAATACTCATACTTAGTCGGCTTAGAAGTGATTTCATATTTATCTTTATCATCTTTCGATCTATTATATTATCATCAGGTTATCATTCATTGCATACTCTTTATATTACTATTAAAATCTTTTAGAACTAATCCTTTAGCGTTGATTTACGCTACAAAAATGACTTGTCAAAAAAAACCACATTAAAATAATAATAAAAATTTTAGCACAATTTTTGGGCCTTGTGTTTAATAAGATGTAAAAAATTTAAAACTCAAAATTTTGTTGATAATTAAAACACTAATTTGTTTGCCAACCGCGACAAAGGAAGTCTTGAGATCAACATTGTAAAGGAAATCTCTCGTATAAAAATTGGCGGTCGTAAATCATCCATCATGTTCTACATAATATTTTGAAAACACGGTTTTCCGTTAAAATATAACATCCAGATCCACGGTTACTATACTCATTTACTGTATTTTGCTGTGTGTGTTATTGTTGAGGCTCCAGTTAAAATTGTTAAAAAAATAAATCATGAGCCAAATGATTTTTTTTTTTAGGTATTTTATAAGAGATCATCGTATAAATCCTCTAAATTCCACTTAGGTACCTATTTATCACTGCATTATTTTACAATTTTAGATGTTTTTTCAAGACAAATACTCAGACACTGAAAAAAAATAGTTCGCGCTTAGAACGTGAACTACCAGGTAGAAATTATTTCTGCATTTTCTGTACACATTAATTATAGTTCTTGGCATATTTTTCACCTCATGTAACACTTTTATTGAAATAATATTATTTTTATGTCCACAAAAGCACGCTGATTTTCCAACAAGCAAATTATGTTTACACAGATTCCGAGTTTTCCAGCTATGCAAAATGTCAGAGAGATGTTTGTGCCGTTGTTGGCGATGTTGGAATTAATGAGTGATCGTTATTTACACGAAGCCACGGCACGCTGTGACATAAATATACACAGACAATTTGGAGACACGGTTTGTTTGATGTCGATAATCGATAAAGGGGTTTGTTTGGTTGTTTAATTATTGTGACCGGCTAATGTTGTTAATGTTGTGGCAAATGTTAACATTATTCTTTGCTGGTAGTCACTTAATTTATTTAGGGCTGGAATTGGGATTGATTAATTAATTAACCTAATCTACAGGAGTAGGGAAGACGTAAAAAATATCACACTTATAATTTATAGCGTAATTGAAAATAACACTTCAAGCAAAATCGTGTATGTCTACTTAAAGGGTATTTTATTAATTATCTAATGTAATTTTGCATTTCTTACCGGTTTTTTGTTCTTCTCGGTGCAAAATATGTTTGAATGTTGCTGTAGAGTCTGAAATTTCATAAGGCCTATGTGAATGTATAAACATTTTGTACCTCTATTGAATTTTATAGTAGGTAGCCTTGACCTTGTACTGTCTGGAAAATTGGAAAAGTTGTCAAGGGAATAAAGCGGTATTTGAATTTATATCGTTTCGCCTATCGTTGTAACTCCCCAATGAATGAAATTGCATTAACTTTATCTGGGCCACGCTGTGATAGCGTTCCCTAGCGTTCCTCGGCTATCAAGCTCCGGAATAATTTAGGGCCAACTAGCCAGACTGTAAGTTATTGATCTGATTATAAATAGTGTCTAGCCTTTGTATTGGGCTAAGTAGTTAAATGTTAACGTTAACAATATTTCTAATAGCTATTGCCTGCAGCTCGGCCTTAGTGAAATTCGATTTTCACTAATCCCGCGGTAACCATGCATCTTTTCGTAAAAAAAAAGCCTGTGTTAATAAAAATTTCAGTCAAATCAGTTCAGTAGCTACGGCGGGAAGATACCTATGTATTGTATGTTTTTTATATCTTCCCGTATACTCGTACATATACCATACTTTTGCTTTTATAACATAAGCTCGTAGGGCCGATAAATATTGGGGACCCAAGATGCTGGAATGCGGCGGCCACGCACTGGGAAGCGCGATGTCGGCACCACCAGGTGGACGGACGGTTTAAAGAAAGTCGCGAGGAATTGCTTTTGTTTGTTGTTTTGTTTGTTGTCGCGAGCAATTGTTTTTGTTTGTTGTGTTTTGTTTGGCGATCATTTCAGGCGATCTATGTCCAGCAGTGGACGTGCATCGGCTGTAACGACGACGACGACAATGTCTGTCTATTAAATTACATGTTGGAGCTTGACGAATGCGATCTCTGATAGTAATTAGTGACAACCGACAATGTAGGCTGAGATAAAGTTATTAAAGTCCCTAATAGTGTGTCATTACGAGGGATGATAGGGAGGGTTAACTATTAAAGCCACTATTCTACCCTCGTATCAGATCTGATCGAGGTTTAAAAAATGTTTTGATTCTAATACTGCACTCGGCCAAAAATAGATTTTACGCACCGGTGCATACCATTTTGTTCTGGGTTTCTATTATTTCCCTTAGAAGCTATATTAGGTGAGTGATATTTTAAACGCTATGAAGATTTCCATTCAGAATCTTCGGTCACGCACCGTAGATCAAACGGGATGGGATTTGCATTTACAAATATTTGTCGGAGGCCTGAACTGAATGTGTCGCGTCACGTATTGGAATGGACGCGGGCATCGACCGGAAAACTAGAATCGGAGAACTGCTCTTTTGTAGATAATTCTAGTTGCAGCTCAATCCTTCTATACGTCGAATTTGAAATCCTTTTGAATTTATAAAGAAACAGCACTTAGTGCTAAGAATGATATGTTTGTAACTAGTTACTGTGCTGCATTTGCCAATTTAAATATAATATCGTAACTTCTAAAATATAACAAAATACAGCGATAAGTTACAGTAGTTTATTCTCTTAAAAAATAATATCGCTGGTTACCAAAGGTAGATATTATCATCCGATTTACATCCAATGTCCTTAAAATACTTTTTTTAATTGAAAGCTATTTTAATGTTAAAAGTAATTTACTACTAGGAATTTTGTAACGATACTTTTTTTTAGACATTTATAAACTTATAAAAATGTGTGTTGGATTACGATCTTCTCTCTACAACAAAGACTTCTTGACAGTATACCTATAGCTGAAACACAATGATCAGAGGACACGTCAATTCAAATCTTATGGGTAATATATTTTGCAGAAAGGGATTTACGCTAAGCCTTTATGCTCAACGCGTCCTACGGGCCTCAGATTTACTGAGTAAATACGTGGTAAAACTACTTGGGTGTACCGCGCTGCGAAAATTATGGTTAACACAAGATACATAGGACTATTTAAAAGACAGGCTCTAAGTATTTCTTATTCTTGACTGGCTTACCTTAAATCACATTATTATTTTTATTACACGACAGCCCAAAAAAAGGAGTGTAATATTTTTTAGGGTTCACGTATTTATTTATGTATTTCTGAACGACTGAAGGGACTTGAACATACCCCAGTATCGTTGGAATCTTTACATCATTCCGAGTAACATATAGGCTACATTTTTTAGGAAAACTTTGTTCTAGCACAGGGTTAACAGTTGTGTTTTTTTTTAATTTTTTATTTGTTCTATTGTACATGTAACTAATAGCATAAATACTAAAGTATCACATTACAAAGAGCATAAGCTATAGGTACTGGACCTAAAATGCTATTATTATGTACTAGCTGTTGCCCGCGGCTCCGCCCGCGTGCAGTTCGTTTTTTTTACAAAAATGTTTCCCGTGGAATTTCTTAATTTTTCCCAAGATTTCCCGTACAACATGAGTGGTCCTTGGGTTCGATGGACCCGTAAAGGAGTCTTCTTCCAATCTCTCCTGTCAACGTGCTATCTTCTTTTACACAATTTACCTATATCTTCTTTGGTCTTCCTCTACTTATACACTCTGTCGAAATCGCTTATGTTACCCAATTCGCATGGAGTAAGATAGAGTGGGGCGTGTCATCGTGGATTGTAATATCTATACTAACCAAACTTATCTTATTCTGAGATGATACCAACGCCCAGATATTGTAATTAAGCATTCTGATGCGCTACTGTGTACGTAGCAACCCGTTCCTGCTACGTACGGGTTATCTTGTATAGTTATACCTAGTTGCACGATCAAAAGGACGATTTAAACTGTCGATATTTCGACCCCGTTTTGATTGTGCTACGGAGATAAGTAGCTATAGGTTTTTTTAAACATCCCACGGGTGCTCTCAAATTTTTCAGGATGAAAATTATCTTAAATGTTGACCGGGCATATAATTTCATTAAAATCCGTTACTTGAAAGACGCCTGCTAACTGTTTTTGTAATGTTTTCTTTCCCGCGGGAACTCGATTGGATTAATAAGTTTTACTATATATATATTTTGTTAAAAAGGCAACATAAGGTATCAGCATAACCAATTTTACTAAATTAAGTTCATTAGTTGTTGTTTACAAAGCTGTTAAATTAATTGCAGTTTTTTAACTATCCCACGGGAACTCTTTATTTTACCGGGATGAAAAGTATCCTATATGTTGACCAGGGACATAGGCTACCACCACACAAAATTTCATTGGAATCGGTCCAGCCGTTCCAAAGATTAGCTCGTACAAACAGACAGACAAACAGACAAACAACAGATTTATTATATGTATTGATGATTGATTTGTAATTTGAACCTTTTATTCGTTCAATATTACAGTGAAATCGTGGCAGTTACGTGTAGGTTACTTCACCTACGTCTAAAGCTTAACTAACGACCGTGATTTTTTAATTGGAAGCCTTTCTTTCGCTTCTAGGTCAAGTTTGTACGTTCCAAGTCGCAGTTAACTTTTTGGATCCTACATTGTATATCAAGAACAACAACCACTTTGTATTCACCAGCTCCATTTTAGGTATGCAGTTATTTTAAAGATTTCTGTTTTACCTCTCGCAAAATGAATGAACACTCAAAACTAAAAATACCATATGTTATTTATAAAATAATTATGAAGAATTTATTTTCATACAAACTATTTCTACAGGACGCGGTTTGTTAATGTTTAACTTAAAAAGTTCTAAGTTGCAATTGGATATATTTTAAAGGCAAGATTAGCCAAAATTCTGTCTTACCAACACACATACACCTCTATCTATCAAAACCAGTCATGGTCGAAAAATATTCTGAGAGCATTCGTGTAACATACTTTGTATGTCCGTTTCATATATCGTATTTTTGGTTGTTTCGTCATATTCTGAGAATAGAAAGATTTCGCATCATCCAAATTGATCTCATCTGCGTTTGCGAATCTAAAATTTATCTCATATTTCGATCTGTGCATTCATGACGAAATAGGTCAAATCTGGCTTTGTACTGGATATCATGTGAATGTTTCCGTGAAATTGTATACGTATGCAGGAGCATAATTGATCTCTCATAATATGTTGTAGGATTAACAAGTCTCTTGGGATATTTTGAGTATGCAACTATGTTCAGAAATAGTTCATTCGAATCAAATTCGAATTCATCCTCAGTTTTCGCTTCTTATCTCGTTCGTATCTTTTAAACGGCTAAATTTTGACATTTAGGTTATGTTTAAATGAGAAGAGAAAAGTAATAAAGACACAAAAAAATATAATCAACTTTTTATACTTAAAGGTAGATGAATTTTCTAATTTTTTTCACACTTCTTAGCACTTATGTTCGGGTTAAACGCGACATTTTAAGAGAAGCTTTTGAACTTGTACCTATTCCTCTACGTTTTTTATCTGGAGCATCTTTACACGTCTTCTGAAAGCACACTTATTTCCCATCTTCACCGGTACCGCGACTCGGTTACTTGACCTTGCGCGTTTTTGTACATATATTTTAATTTTTTACAATATTAAAATAAAGAGTTTTTATTCTATTACCAATTTAAATTATTTTATTTCATCATATTTTCATTATTCGTTAATCATAACATTCTTAATATAAATTACATAAATTATTATGAAACTCAAACATCAATTAATGTTGCGAAAGTATATTATTTATCGCTTTTGTCCACAGTTCGACGCGCGTGAAATTCGATTTTTTCTCCAAAAGATTTTGAGCATAATATTATAATCCAGAAATCTGAATTTTAGCTACATCGATTCCTTAGTTCTGGCGTGAAGAAGCTCCAAGCTGAAACAAACTCGTGGGAGTTTGTTTCAGCTTGGAGCACACATGACTTTTTTGCCTTTATAATATTCCTGTTATTATAATCGAAAACAAAGAAGTAAGTGCACAAATAAACATTGGTATTTATGATATGTAAGCATGGTTATAGTTAGATCAACATGCAGTTTTGATCTTCTGACGTTCATATGTCTCACTTCCTTAGATTTCAAATTAAGCACGTATGTAAATGTAGCCACATTTGTCACGTCTTCCCAGTCTTCCGCAACAGAAAATGGTTTAGCAGCTATTTATTTTGTGTCACAGTAATGCAATGCAAATGTACAAAGACAATTATTTGGAGACTTAGTTCCCAGCGTACGACGACAATAAACAAAATGGGTACAATGTTTAATAGTAAAACGAAAGAGGCAGCTGTTAAAAAGAGTCAGTTTTGTAAACACATCGGTTAAATATAATATGTTAATATTTCACAATATTTAATAGTTTATATTTTATCTATGATCTATATGCTTTTTGTAATATCATGACAACTAGCAGCACTCTCTTTTCCTCTTCCTGATTTTGCTAATCAGCTACTTATTGTGCTTATGAATTTATTATTTCATTATTATTAAAAAAAAGTTAACATTTTATTATTTCAACTACATACTCCTGCGACCACGGAGTCTGTTTTTGGTAAAACTTTCGTTTTAATCCTTTACATTTTCATAAAAAAGGCTTGACCACTGCAGAGCTTACTTGAAACAAACGAGGAAAATAGGGACAAATGTTGTCCAAAAACTTTTCAAAGCTACTTTTTACTTTGGTCCCTTCGCACACTCTATCCCTGTAAACTTTGAATTATGATTTGTAGGAATATATTATTCGTACAGACAGACTATAATACGATGGTGATTATAGTTTTATGTGCGTAGACTCGAGAGCCGTTCTTAATACTAAAAAATACATAAATACAACAACATAATAAATATATTAAACAAACATAAACAATAAATACATATACAATAACATACAAAATAAATATAATAAACAAATACAATAACATAGTAAATATATTAAACACAATAAATAAATTACAATAACTACAAAGTCACTACAAACGATGTTATTAATGACAAAGATCTATTTGATATTTGAAATTGAGACACGTAGTTACTAGAACAGATAAAATTAATTTGGGATATGCTTCTATAAAATCTCGTGAATATTATTTTAATTAATTACAGAGAAAGCAATAACGAGAACGCCAAAGATAAGTTTAATGAGTATTAAATTAATTCTAGATTAATGACAGGTATTTGCAATTATATGGCGAGTTAGAAGAATTTTAAGTATAGTACTGCACTAGCACTTATATATTTATTAGGTGTATATACTCGTAAGTTATTGTTTTTATAGAGATAAGAATTTGAACTGCCGTATTTTTATGAAATCTTAATACAAATTACAACTTTCGGATATTTTTCTTTACTTGTGCAATAAGAATTGCTTTTTATCTCATGGAAAACATGATTTCGCTTTTGCGAAAATGACATAAGTGGCCGTAACTTTCGATTGGGCAGAATTAGCGGATTCAAGTTTTTAAATTGCATGCTCATGTATGTTATAATTTTTCATTTCAACTTATATTTATTCATAAAAAAAAAACCGGCCAAGTGCGAGTAGGACTCGCGCACCGAGGGTTCCATACTATAATAAAGAAGTAAAACTTTAAAAGAATCACTTTGGTTCATGAATTTACGAGTATAATACCCGTAGGTACTTTTGTTGGCAAACCGCAAACCTAACTTTGTTTTTGGTGGTTTATTGTTATTATCAAAAAAAGTATAATAGTAAGAGAGTTGATTTTATTTTTCCTGTAAAATATACGTTTATTCCCATATTTTGAACTCTAAAGATCAGGGGGGGGTTAGTACAGGTATATGTACGAATTTCGAGTCGACTCGCATCGCTCAAATGAATCGAATTCCTCCATACATTTCAGCCAACGCCATCTCTGGACAGTCACTGACATGTCGATGTCAATAGAAGGCGCTGCCTGTAGGTAAATATATGGAGGCATTCGATTCGTTGGTGTGATGCGAGTCGACTCGAAATTCGTACAAAAACCTTAACTAACCCCTCTGGAGTTGAAGTGACTTACATCAAATTATTTATCATAGTCTATTACCTACACAATGAAATTCCTTTCATCGTCATTACTTGAGTCAGTGACTTGTCACTTCATAAAGCTCGTTTCTATGATCATTAGCTCATTCCATCTCTCGTTAGTTATCTTCATTACCGTTTCCATGGTAATTGGAACGGCGACATTTTCCTGTGAATATTTGAGTTTCCCTTATCTGGTAGATGTTTCGAGCCGTTTCGTTTGCTCGCTGTATTTGCTTTATTTGATTACGGGATTTCTGGGTCAGATTGGGCTTTGGCTGTGTTTGTGTGGATTTTTGAAACTGATCAGTGTTGTCTGCGGGAACTTGTTTTTTGTAATTTATTTAATTATTTTTCTTCGTATTGAGGTAGGTGGATCAGTTTGTAACCGATTAATGGCTCACAGTGTAAAATGTTTGACCCAAAAACGTAGATTTTGAAAATATTTTGACCTGATTATTTGAGCTTTTGAGTAATTTTAACTGATTCTCTTTATGTAATGTAGTGTATTTTATTTATTACTAGCAGTCCCCGCGGACTCCGTTCCGCGTTAGAAATATTTTTGTCCCGGCCCGTTTGTCCCGTGTAATACCCACAGTCCCTTCCCCCACAGCGCCTGAATGCGACGCAATAGATACTGCCTATATTTACCTAACTATCGCCACGCAACGGCCCGCGGCGGCGCGGCGGAGCGGTGCGCAAGGTTTTTATTTTGCTAATATCTTTGAAGATATTTGTTTAAACTATATAGAGTAAAGGGCACAAATATTTTAAATTAAATTTCCGTTCTAAAAAACATATTTACAAAGATATAAATTAAAACCATATGGGCTAACTAAGCTTCACAAAAATTATTTATTTTTTAACCACAATTTTAACACTAAAAGTCGTTATTGTGAGTTACCCGTAGGAGATAGGCATATGCTATTGCGGACTTTTTTACAGATTTTGATACGTTCTTTAATATTGTGGAACATTGTTTTGTTCTATCCTCAATAGTTTCCGCAGCGTACGCGATGAAAGCAATTTTTTTACGACTTGGATTACATTATTCAAGTTTAAGTAAAGATGCGTGACTAATTTTGGAATTTATTATAGCCTATGACACTCCATAATAACGTAGCTTTCTATTGGTGAAAGAATTTTGAAAATCAGTTCAGTAGATCCAGAGATTACCCCTTACAACGTCACAAACTCACAAACTCACAAACATCGTTACGCTACCTCTTTATAATATTAGTATAGATGTGTATTTACTCTGAGCTTAGGCAAGAACAAAACATTTACGGCATTAAATTTGAGAATACGCATCAAGTTATGACATCAAATATGTATGAAGCTTCAAGTGTTACAAAAACAGCTGCTACCATGTGGGATTATTAAAGCAGGAGAGAATCTCATTATAACTTTTTATCGCGATATTAAGATACTACCTACTACACAAATTGATATCATAGATAAGAATGAAATAATTTGGGTTTAATTATTACCTATCTTATTTGTGAAAAAATGGTAGAGCCTAGAATTATAGAATTATAAAATAGGTTTTGAATTTGTCGCGGACTGGCAGATACATACTTATATTTTGCTGTTCCACTACGTTTTATATGTTGTGCTTGAAACTCCCAGTTTTGGGTATAGAAAATACAACTTCTAATTAGCCTCATTCAGATTAGGACGGCTTGTAGCCGAGTAACAGATGAAAACTGTTGAAGAGTTTATTTTTGTTTAAAATTCCACCACCATCCAACTTAAATTTATGAAAAAGTTTACAGTTATAACGACTTAAGGTTGTTTATAAATACGGCCTGTTTCTAAAAAAATCTGCTTCAATCACCACAGCTTATAAAAGTTTCATTTCTTTCAGCGATTCGCCGCAGAATGCTGAAATGGCTGCAGATACCCGTAAAAATGTTATGTGAAATACTGTAACGCCTTTGACGCCTTTGCAGTATTGGTTTGTCGGCTTCTCATGAATTTGTGAAGCTAAAAAGAGAATTCTGTGGAGTTTCGACTCTTACAAGTTCTCGATAAAATATTGCATAGACATGTTAGGTTTGTGAAGCAGTATATCTATTTTTCCTTTTAAAAATTTTCCATACACACTGGCATCGATTCCGTTTCAAAAGCTTAGCATCTAAAAATCTACTAAACCTTTGACTAATGTATGTTTCGAAAGGAGTACTAGAACTGTTTTTAAAGACTAGTGCTGTTCCTTTCCTACTGTATTGTAGTAAAAAGGGATAGTAGATTCTACAACGCGCTAGAGACTAAATCAGGATGGCTACCACTGGAAAGTTTTCACAGAGATCAAATATTGGTGAGACTACTAGTAAGTGTATATGTATCGGTCTAGAGTTAACCTTGTATTAACCTGTGGCTAGACCATTCACCTTGGCAATTAAGCTCGCATGCTTTACTTTGATATCTGTAAACACTCAAACAGTGGCAAAGTTCAAAGAGCGTCTACTTAAGGACTTTGATGTAAATCTTCTACTCAAAAAGAAGTAGCTAAGGCAATCCTACCTTACATAGATAATGTTTTCAGAACACATTTTACACCATCAAGACTAAAGGCTTCGCCAGACAATTTCGGTTAAACGTCCAATTTTGACCGAGTTGACTGTTGGCGGATAAGAAGGGTCATACAATATGTGTTAGTACATTGTTGGTTAGTACTAAATAAGTACATATTGACATGAATAGTCATATACTCAGGACCCGATGAACCGCGCCAGGTTACTGGTGTCAAAAAAGTTTGTTTTAACACCAACTTCGTCAGTAATAAGCCAACCGCAGTATTGTTTCTGGACCGCGATCCACGCCACGAAATCGAAATGACAAAATCTGAGGTTACACAAACACAGCTCCGCTTTGATGGAACCGGGCCTAAGGTTCATATCGGTGCTGACATGTATTTTTTTTTTGTAAAGTTCTCGTAGCATTAAATTTATGAAGTTGGTTTTGAAATGTTTCTCTGTGGGAACTTCCACTACATAAATGGCATTAAACCTGAATGTAATACCTACATTAACTATTGACCCGATATCAAACGCTAGCAAATCATAAATCATTGGCCTCCTACCGGATAAGCGGCATTTGGAGGTGGATATGAATAATTTATTTTAACCAAGGTTCTGTTAGTATTCTAACTTGGGAACGCTTGATTGTATGTAAGTATCATGATAATAAAAGTATTTTTTTTAAGACATAAACGGAGAACGTCACGTTAAAAAAATATTTAGGTTGTATGCTGAGTTTGTACAGTGCGACAAGGCTATCTTGGCGCGTGGCTAAAATTAGAACTAACGCCGCTATCTTTTGATTGTGTTTGATAGTTCACTCTGCCGGTATATTGCTATTGTATGTTGTGTTGTTTTTGCTTAATATTAACTAAATAATCCTAAAATTGAGGTAAAATTAAGATTTTATTTTCTGGCTGCCTTTGTTCTATAACAACTCCCTCCTGACAATGTCATTCAAGTGCAGAGCCTTGTCAGATCGTAAGTGGAATGTGATTGTATATGATAAAGATAATCATTGGATACTTAAGTATAATTTGTTAAAATGAACATAAAGATTTGCACTACATATTTTATAAGAGAGAGATACACTAGACTGTAATACTAAACGCACGTTAGATAGTATGGAAACGGTTGTACAAGTGTCATCTGATTAATGCCTATCAAAATAAAAGTGGCTCGAATCTCAGTTAGTAACCATAGCCAATAGTCTGCGGTCATGCCGGCAATTTAAGATGACAACTGTAAAAGTAACCAAAATGTGCAAAAGATAACTTTAACTGCGAGACACTTGTACAATGAGTTAAATATTCAGATACTATCTTTCTTTGTCCTAGTTCAAGTCGAGAAAGAATGCAAATTATTATTTTAACTGGTCACAAGTTCCTCTGCGCGATATCCCGGTATTCAGTTATGTTTAAACCGCAGCTTTTTCGGCTAAGCTAGGAGCTGCTTAGCCATGTTTTAGCAGGTGTTTTTACGGAAGCTTAATCGTAGAGTAGGTATTTTGTTTTGGTGCTATTATAAAATTTTATTATAAAACTACCAAACTAAAAAAAAAGAAAAACTAAGGTTAATAGGATTGGCTATTTAAGAACGTCTTCAAAGTTGCTTTCTAGTGCTTGAATCGTGAAATACTCGTATTTATATAAAATTTCTAGTCGAAAAACCAAAGAGATGAAAGTTCATTTTTATACAGATATGCGTTCATGCCTAGCGGCAAGTCAATCAAATGGCTAAAAATGATCGATTGAAGTTAAAAAGTACCGATATCATACTAGAAAATCACCTAGCATTTTATTCGTCTAAACCTCAAAATTTGTCCTAGCTCTAAATCCTCTATTGGATCTCTTACTTGAATATCTCAGCCTAGTAGCAGTGGCACAGAAGAAATTACGATAAATTTAGTATGTCGTTAATACTAATTACAGTTTTAGCGGTGCAGAGGGCAATAGGGAAATTTCCCTCCAGGCAGGTGTTGTGCCCGGGGACCGTTTGTGATCCGAGCGTGTGACGTCAGAAGTTGTATTTATAGAACGCTCGTCGAATGCTCTGACAGCGTGTGCTATTGCGCTAGTTACGCCATCTGTCGTTAGCTATCGAAGACCGCTACAGTCACTCCCCTCTGAGACTGTTAAGTCGTGTGTCGTCGTGGTGCATCTGGTGCGTGTCAACAGCGTGCAGCATCGTGGAAGTGCGTCAGCGATACCGGGTTGACTTGGGTGGACTGCGTGCCGGCGAGGTGTGAGTGACCTTCGACCCGGGAGTCCGTTGATGATGCGGCGGCGCGCGATCAGTGAGTCGATCGGCGGTGAATGACGTGTCGCGGCGACCAGTGAGTCGGTCGGCGAAGACTGGGAGTCTGGTGCGAGGAATGAGGTTTGCGGTTGCTTCTTCAATATTGTAGCGGTTGATGTGGTTCTTGCGCGGTTGCGGTTGTTGCAGTTGCGGTTTCATTGTTTTTGTTGCGTGTTCTTCAGTTGATGTGTGCCCTCTGGCGGTGAATGGTGAAATCACGTCGGGCGGCACCACTTTAGCGGTGCAGAGGGCAATAGGGAAATTTCCCTCCAGGCAGGTGTTGTGCCTGGGGACCGTTTGTGATCCGAGCGTGTGACGTCAGAAGTTGTATTTATAGAACGCTCGTCGAATGCTCTGACAGCGTGTGCTATTGCGCTAGTTACGCCATCTGTCGTTAGCTATCGAAGACCGCTACACAGTTGTCGAATTGCCTCTATTAAAGACAAACGATGGACAGCTTGTGAAAGGCGTAGTTTGTTGCTACGAAATATCGTAGACGTTTCGTAGCCAATAGCCTGAGGCTCGCTCTCATTTTGACTAAGATGGACCTCAGTTTTATAAATTATTTCTATAATCTTTAGATTGAGGGGTAATAATTCAGTTCATTTTGTAAAATAAAAGATTTCCAAAGTTGAAGATATTAGTATAAAATTGTATGTTATTAGAAATTCTACTTACTTTGTTCTTTGTTCTTCCGTGCATACAATATGCTTAGAGAGAGAGGTACAAAGTTTTCTCTTCGTGCATAATAATCTATAACATAAAAATGAATCGCAAAATGTGTTGGTAAGCGCATAACTCAACAACGCCTAGACTAATTCGGCTAATTCTTTCTTTTAAATGTTCGTTGAAGTTCAAGGATGGTTTTACGGTGAGAAAACTTCGAATAATTGCCGGAAAACACCTAAAAACAGCCCTTTTCTTTTTCCCATACAAACATTTTACAACTAATACGTAGAGTCCAGTTGAGCGTTATTGCCACTACATAAAGTTCATATTAAATTACAAGCACTCACTGCTGTCTAAGCAATGTAGGTGTGTTCCTAACGCCAAAGAGTCAATTTGCAAATTATCAAAACACCTATCAGCAGGGTGACGGTCCTGTTCAGGAGAATTGTTTGCCCCAACTATAAGATACGTAGGAGCAAAAAACTGCCACAATAAAAATCGTTTTGACAGGACGAAGTCTGTCGGGTCCGCTAGTATTGGTATAACAATGATAGGTAATAGGTGTATTGCAATAACGTGAGATGACACTATCTTCGATTAATACGTGTGGTGTGTTGGAAGTGTTGAAACTGGACCTCTGTGGCATATACCCGACCTCGTATTTACGAGTAATTTCCCACAGGAACCGAGCTTGTCGCCGCCTAACGTAATTATTTAAGATAATGGCACCCAGCCGCACTCTCCACATGCTTAATGCCGTGTAGAGATGCAGCGCTCTAGATACTATAATACCCACAGTTTTATACAAAGATTTAAATCGCAAGACGGGCCATAAGCCTACATGGCGCACACAAAAACGTCCACAAACGTGCTGAATGAGTGTTCTCAACATGCTGTTTCACTTTTGACAGAGAGAATGTCAATGTGTCGCACACAAGACAAAAATGTGGACGTTTTTGGAGGATTAGGGCTCATCTAGCGATTTAAATCTTTGGTTTTATAGACCTCATTACTACTGAAAGTACTCACAGTTCACACTCTGGTTATTTTCTGATCGATAATGTTTTTTTATTATAAAACATTGATATATGATAATTCATTTCATCTTATTTATTAGACGAGTAGTGCTCAGCACTTTGTCAATGTACTTACTTATTTACCAACAAATAGAATGACAGAATATTTGTGCGGTAGTGATACTACATTGGATGATACATAGTTGAAGTGTTAACATAATATTTCCTTTTGTGTGGCAACATTATTGCTCAACCGTTTTATGTCTGCAATAACAAATTACTTTCCTCTTAACACTGACATTATATTGTACCTTACATCTCAAGAACTTGTTTTAAAGGTATACATTTCTTGCACCGTCGCGTGGTAGAGCTATAAATTTCAAGCGAAATGTCAAGAAATATAAAGTGGAAGTTATGTGTTTAAAGCATCATCAACATCTATATACTTATAATAAAACTGTAAAGGTTCGAATTCTGTACATTGAAGATATTTTGAAAATTTTTGTTGGAGGACACTATTTAGTCGATACTGAAGCCAAAACTGTAATTTGTTTAATTTTTGTCTGTCTGTCTGTCTGTCTGTCTGTCTGTCTGTCTGTCTGTCTGTCTGTCTGTTTCACGACCGCGCATCACGGCTAATCCGCTGGATGGATTTAAATGAAACTTGACATGATTATAGTTCATACTCCGAGGTAGGACATAGGATACTATTTGTCCCGGAATTCATCAAGGTTTCCCTGGAAAACGGCATCAAAGTCAAAATGTGTATTTAGTTACAATTCATTAACGCGTTGTCCGATTTCATTAATTCTTTCTTTGTTAGAAAGGAGGTTATTTAAAGATTATTCCATACAAATTTTATCATCATCACTTTTGTAGTTCAGAAATTACAGGCATCAGAACCTTTAGCGATAAGTTCAAGTAGGTGACTTGAAACTCGGAATGGACAAAAAACCTAGGGCTAAAGAAGACGTAGAGCTAAAGTTAGACGGGACTACCCTTACAGCCGTAAATAAATAGGCTTAACAGAAGATTTTGTATGGTTTAAGATTTTTCACTTTTAGGGTGAACAAAAATCAAATAAACTCGCTACGTTATACCGTATAGCGCCATCTCTACAATTTATGTGAAACTTGAATGTAAACCTGTGAGATAGGTACTACCGAATTTTTTTAAATAATAATAAACTGTCATGTTATTTACTGTTTCATGACTTTATATTAAGATGGCACTGTTAAGTCATGAACAGATTAAAGTTTTCACTTCTGTCGACATTCCCGGAGTGGCGCGTCTTTTTTTTATCATCCGCAATATGGAAAGGGTAAAATAATGGTTCACAAATATTTTTTTTTCTCTTAGGTCTTATCGATCCTAACCGACTGACTGTAATAAGTCTTTTATACGTAAAGAAATATATAGCCATTGCCCATTCGGATATTTTGGATTGTATTGAGATGAAGCAAAGGTTTTTTAAATGAGTCTTATGTTGGGCTGGGGAATATTGTTAGTAGAGTATTTTATCCCAGTGGCACCTACCCGGCCGAACCCTGAAAGAAGAGCTCTACCACCAGTACAAATTTTCACATGATTTAATAATTTTTGACATATTTTGTGGTTTCAGAATAAAAATCACATTGAGAAGGACCCAGTGGCATAGGTCGTGGTCACTACGTGACCTCGACTTGTACCAATGTACCGAAACATCGACAGTTAAAATCGTCCTTTTGATCTTTCAACAACGTATTAATGAAACTTTAGAGTTTTCGAAATCACCACAAGATAACCCGTGCGAAGTAAGAACAGGTTTCTGTATAACATCACACCAGAATCCCGCGAAAAATCAAGGTATTCCATGGTATATGTAAAAAAATCGTAATTCACGCGGGCGGAGCCGCGGGCAACAGCTAGTAAATAATAAAGCAATAAAATTGATGGTATACACTTTATTGTTTTACCAAGTTTTTTTTAACTGCAGAAATTTAGTTTCTTTTAAAGTATTTTCATAGAGAAAGATAGGTATACTAATAACTTCTGTAAGTTTTCTAAACAGAATCATTCTAATAAAGCAATTTATTTGTAGTTTATAAGATGTAGCTGTAAGTAAAATTTAGTTTTTTTCTTGGTTGCTTGATATCCAATTACTCGTAGTTTAGTTAGGATAATTTTGAATTCATTTATTTATTGTTGGTTACTTACAAATAAAATGACGACTCCCGGAAGTGATTGGCATCGAATAGATGCAATACCTAATATGTCGAGAATAGATATGGAGTGAATGCACTTAAAAGAACTGATTTTTTTTATTCAATAAAATAAAAAACATTTCAGTGATGATAAGAAAAAATGCAGCTAAAGGTGTTATCGTTCTAATAATACACTAGCTAACCAGAAGCATTGCGTCAATTTCTGCTGGCAAGGTGATAGTCAGCAATGGCCTATTTCCTAAAATTCTTAACTAGCCTAAAAATGTTAAACATAAAACCTCTAGTTTAAATACCTCAGTGTATTCAAAACCACCACTCAAAAGTATTTTTTTTTTCACGAAAGTCCTTTGGTACTTTAGTTAAGCTACGATCTAGCCTAAAAGCTAATTAGTAACTTAATTTTAACTTAAACTAATATTAAAAACTATATATCTAAGAATCTGTCCATTGACTTATCTTTGTCTCTATTGCAGTATTGTAGGCACTTTTTTCTCGTGTCCTTAGTGATGCACTAGCACTAGTACCTACTAAGCACAGCACACAATACAAAAGTAAATTGAAACAATACTTATCCATGTAACCATACTAGGAACTCGTATTTCCAATATTGACGACCTAAAGTTTTAATTGAGAGCTCAACGAGCTTTGGTTTTTTAATTCAGTTATTTTCCAACATGTTATTTTAATTGACAAAGTTTCAATTTTGCGTCAACGTTCGGATTTCATTTTGTTGGATTCTGAAACATATTTTTTATAACTTTTATCATAACATATTTTGAAATGTGACCTAATATTTGTGATATTTATGATTATTAAATAATATTCATCAGCACAGCTACGCCTATAATATGTCGCTCCAACGAACCGTGAAGGTTAACGAGTCACAGGTTTTAAAATTAATATGAGCATGCATCTAGGGAAATAATTAAATTATAATTAATTATGAAAGTACATAATATAAATGTTTTTTTAATAAATTTTAATAAATACGTAGAATGTAGTGAAGTGTAAGATAAAATAATTCAGAAGGTAGATATTATGTACCGAATATAACTTACCAGGAATTATTATACGTTTATTATAGAAATTTAGGGCAAACTTTAATGAAGACCTCTTAACATATATTAGGTTTCTCAAAGGGGTGCGCAACACACACCAGCTTGAAGTTCAGCGATACAGCTTAATATGCATAAATTGTTCAACGAAACGAGATATTAGCATCACAGAAGTTCTGATACGTTTCAAACTTACTAATGTAAAAGTAACTAAACTTGTGAAGATATTTCTCTATCTTCAACATGGTAAGATTATAAAAAACAAATAAAACTTTTCATAATATTATTATGCTTTCTTGTATAAGTTTCTTACTTTGTTGTAACTGACTTTACGAGAGCTATAACATTGTTAATAGACCTCGATAAACAATAGATGGAATTTGTTCTTATTTTCGCAATTACTTTTCAGTACCTACATGAAATTATGTTTTTTTTTTCAATATAAAAAAATTGTGGTAGGTGGCACATAATTGGGTATTTTAATGTTACTTTTGATAGCAATCCTCTTAATAAAAATTGCTAAGGAAATTGAATTAATAGTCACAGGGAAGGTTTCATTTTTCACCACAGCTGTTTTGATTTTTGTCTCTTTTTAACAAAGTTAACATTGTTTGAGTTTCTTGGAATGTTTTAAGGTCTTAATGAATTAATTTTGTTTTTGTAATATAAAGCCAGAACGCTTATTGAAATACTTTCGATTCATCTGCAATTAATTCCCCATCAAATTGACAGTCAATTTCAGTCGCTGTTGATGAACTTATGAATTGTTATCGTACTGCAGCTGTGGTGCGGTGTGGTGGTCATTCTCAAAAATATTAAATTGTACGTCGGCCAACGATCGACGTTTACTATAGCAACACAGCCATCCCCAGCCAATTGTCGCCTTGGCTTGGCGCATAACTGACGCAAGGATTAACCAATCAGCGTATTGATATTAGCTCGTTGGGCCTATAAGTATTTTTTCAGAATCAAGCTGTAATGGACAGAACGCGTTCACGACAATTCCTGTTAAAGATACATTTTATATCGGGTTACAATAAAATTATACATATTTTACAATAAAATTTTACTACAATTACATTGATTAATTCAAAGTCAAAATAATCATGCAATTAGTTTTTTATCGTTGGTTTTTTAATGTTCATTCATACATTGGTAAATTCATAAACGTTCATTGTTTATGAAAGTGGTTAACGAATAAATCGCTGAACTGATTTTGTCGGCGTAAACCGTCGTTGTGATTTTTAGTTACTAACTTGTCGGTATAGCAGTTAGCACCCTATTGTACGTACTCGTAGATACTCGTATAGGTGCAAACTCTACAGTCGAACGGAATACCTGTTGAGATTTACATAAAACCTAAATCCAGGCAAATGAAAACGCAGACAGCGCAAACAGTAAAAAATTTAACTATAAATATAAGTAATTTAAAATTTAATACCCAATATTTTTGACATTGTGTGTCTTTATTTCGTGTCCTAGACAGTAAGGGCAATGACAGGGTTCATACTGTTTGTTTGGGCTATTGACTGATTTCAATGTAAATTCAAACAATACAATGTTCAAAACGTTTTCATTTCAATTGTTTTCGTACGTAAAACTTTATTGAACAATTCTTGAGTTTCTATCGGGAGGTAAACTCAAGGGTATAACCTTTTTTATATAAATAGTAATAGTACTATTCCACAATCATAATAATTGATGTAGTCAATGCTAGTCTGTATTTTCTACAGTAAAGTACTGCTATAATGCCGACTATTATGCCCTTGTAAGTACCTATGGCTCTTTGTGCAGAGGTGGCTTTGAGTAGAAACCGTATATCAGTGAACGAAAATATACTTTTCAATACAGTTGTATGGTATGGCGCACTTTCAGAGGCTGTCATTAGTATTCGAAAGTTAAATCTTACGCACAGGCATCTTTCTTTTTCGTGGTCGTAACTTACTTTTACAAGCTCGATCATTACTTTTGCAAAACGTTTGATATCAAGGAGTTTTCATTGTACAAATGGGATGGACATTAGGATGGGATGGACATAGAAGGAATTTTTTTTTCGTTTATTTTTTATCTTTTTATATTTTTATCTTTTTATATTTTTATCTTTTATATTTTTATCTTTTATCTTTATATCTTTTTATCTTTTATCTTTTTATCTTTTTATCTTTTTATCTTTTATCATTTATCATTTATCATTTATCATTTATCTTTTATCTTTTAACTTTTTATCTTTTAACTTTTTATCTTTTATCTTTTATCTTTTATCTTTTATCTTTTATCTTTTATCTTTTATCTTTTATCTTTTATCTTTTATCTTTTATCTTTTATCTTTTATCTTTTATCTTTTATCATTTATCTTTTATCTTTTATCTTTTATCTTTTATCCTTTATCTTTTATCTTTTATCTTTTATCTTTTATCTTTTATCTTTTATCTTTTATCTTTTATCTTTTATCTTTTATCTTTTATCTTTTATCTTTTATCTTTTATCTTTTATCTTTTATCTTTTATCATTTATCTTTTATCATTTATCATTTATCTTTTATCTTTTATCTTTTATCTTTTATCTTTTATATTTTCGATTGCGAATTCGAAGTCGCCGTCGATTTCGATCTTCGATATTTTATTTAAGGTAAAAACCAAACAAGATGGAAATTGGTCCCCAAAATCTTGAGCAAACATATTATCTCTTTGATTTGTTTTTTTACTTATTCTCACAACTGTATTGAAAAACGTCGTGTGATACACGGGTGTATAGGTTTTTGCAAACTCGTGACATTAAAAACCCTCGCCTTCGGCTCGGGCTTGTTAATGACAGCTCGTTTGCAAAAACCTACTTTCCACCCTTGTATCACAATGTACTATTTATACATTTCGTAAATTACAACACCTGTTTCTGTACCTACTTCGCTTATTTTATTTAATTGCTCCCACATCCAGAGCATCTGGAAGAGATCCCCATTTCTAGCGATAAGTTGTCCTTGTGCATGTCATTTCTATTTGTCTCTATGTATCTTTATACGTACAGAAAAAATAAATACCACTAAGTAAATGAAATTTTTATCCTGTAGGTCCTGGATGAATATCATCGCACTGTCTGATTTTCTGCTATGAAGGAGTAATTGTAAATTGTAAAAGTAATTGGAGTGCGTTACTGGGCTTAGATTTGAATGGAAATTATGATGACATTCAACAACAGCTGTTGTTTTTGGAGGACGGACGTAGTATGCTGTGCGTCGTATGATATTGCAATGGTAAGTCCTGAGATGCATCTCACATACTCGTAGATCATAGATGCAGTGCGATCTTAGGCACTAAACATCTGGAGAACGTCTTGCTCTTCCCCGTCAATCTTTTCTTTAAAAAGAAAAGCAATAAATACTTTATTCACAAGATTCCAATCAGATACAAAAACTACATGCCGATATTCTAAGTGGAATGGATAAGTCGACCTCGTTCTATAACATAATAGCATTAATAGGATCAACTTAACAGTGCCATTAGGTCAGTCATCGGTATTTCAATTGCTATATAAATAAAATTACATGGTTGTTATATTTTATATCTAAAGACTGCTATGTATTATATGATACAAATGCATTTCGTCTCTTATATCTGGATTCATTTCTGCATTTATGCTCTAAACCCTACTGAGTGTATGTTTATTTTGATACTACCACTTTCCGATTTACTTTTGATAGCCTCCAGCGAAGCATGCGTTTGTAGACGCAGCAGTTTTGAATTTTCTGTCTTCTTCACTCTTACCGATATGAGCATAAGTGATGTTTTCAGCTTCTTTCCACAAGGAGCGACATTTTCAGAAGTGCAGGGAAAGCTTTCAGTCCGCGCTTGGGCGGCACGGCGGGCGGATGTGTGTTCTCGATAAGTGAGTTATCGCGTAATATTTGAAAACATCGTTCGCATGTACGTTGATTTATTTTTCATGCAAAAATGGACGCCGTCGTTCCGCGTGTTTCCAATGGAATTAAAAAGTAAACAGCAGAACGAATAATTCTTCTCTAATTCTACAGCCTAATTCGATTTTCTAACTCCAAATTGCAATCAAACGTGTTTGTGTGGGATGATTGACATCAAAACTTAGACTTTAGTTCTTCGAACTTATACTACGTTTATTTTTTAGTAAACTTTTGTGTAGCTTTACAAATATCGGTCTACCTATCGGTCCAATAAAGTGACTTACTTTAAAAACTGATATCAAATGAAACTTCATATCAATATACTTATCCCTTTATATTATGCTTTACATGTATTATGTAAAACGTGGTTGGTGTGCGGACCAAATTTGGATGACTTGTATATAAATTGCTACTTGCTTTTAAGTGTAGTGACCTCTATTTAAATATGTGTATAGTGTAAATACTTGATTATAACCTTGAGACTTGAAAAGAAACAACTACAACGAAAAGTTACTTGAAATCGATTCGTAATATCAGGTAAGATTGTTCAATAATAAATATTTTATAATTCTTGATAGACTATTTGTACTTTGTACAAATGTATACAACAAGTTCACAGCGAATCGATTTGTAAAGTTCAAGGGCTACTTCAAAAGGGTTCGTTACCTACCTTAAAATTAGTATATTAAGTACATGTTAAAAATATGCAAAACCTTGAAAAAACAAATCTATAGGTACTCTTCGTTATTCGATCTTCGTTTATATCGTCTCAATCCATATTTAGGCGTGGGTCTACTATCTATCAGAATAAAGGTACAAATACACATGCTGGTAGTAGTACGTAAGCATGCTAGTTTTGAGTATTGGCTTAAAACTAGAATGTGTACGAAGCCTCTGCTAGTAATGAACATGCTTATTCCGCAAGAAAATTATTTTAAGCATGCTCCAATAGCATGCTTTTTATAAGCATGTGTATCTGTACTTTGCCTTTAATAGCCCACTAAATGCCCAAATACTGATTGGTAGGCTTTGCATACTTTTGAAAACATTATAATGAACTCTCAAACATGCTCAGGATGTTTGCCTTTATCGCTATGTAAATGATTAGGTGCATATTTATGTTCCCCAAAAGCACATTACACCGAAAGGTCAGTGCGTTGCTTGGATTCACACACCCGACCTCCTCATGAGTGGCAGAGATCGGAACCAATGGTTTGATATCGCTGCTATTTAATAACAATAGACAGATCCAAACGATGGACAGATTTAGAAATATCCAAAATCTTAAAACCTTTTTACGAGTAAGTGTCCAGTTTCTTTCTAGTTCTTCACGGTGACGACCTCCGTGGTTGAGTGGTTAGCGTGCCGGTTTTCAAGGCGCCGCCATCTCTGAAGTTCCGGGTTCGATCCCCGGTCGGGGCAATGTAGAAAAATAAGTTTTTTACACTGTCTCGGGTCTGGGTGTTGTGGTACCTTCGTTGTTTCTGATTTACTTAACACAAGTGCATAAGCTACATACTAAGGGATCAGAGCAATGTATGTGATGTTGTCAACTATTTATATTTATATTTATTTTATTTATATTCACGGTACGAAATAGCTGCCCGAACTCGAGTCTTAGATTTCATACGTGCCCGTGAGTTAGTTCTATGTTTATGACGACCTCCCTGGCGCAGGGGCGCGCGCTCGGATTCGAGTTAGGAGGTCTCGGGTTCGATTTGGAATTTTATAATTCCAAATCGAACCCGAGACCACGGGCCACTTTGGAATTTTATAATTTCTAAATTGACTCAGGTCTAGTCTGGTGGGAGGCTTCGGCCGTGGCTAGTTACCATCGCAGTCAAGTACTAACTTGTATAGTGTAAAAAATGTGAAAGGTAAACATTTTTATTTTGATTTCTAGATACTATGCAGTTATAGTTAAGAATAGTAGTTATAGTAAGAACTAAACGGAACATAGCAATTTCCCAAAATCGGATGTGATCAACGCCGCGCCCGGTCGCAGTTTCCTAGACTGTTTTCACTTTTCAGGATGGAGTGACTTTATACGAGGACTTAGATTGCATCCGGTATAGGCACAGGGTATGGGTTACTCATAAATTTATAATAAGTCGTCACTATGGGGTAACCCTATGCTGTTCCACTTTATTGAATCTCGTTATTATAGCGTTAGTAATTATGGTAACGATATAATAAAAAAAATTACATTAATCCGTTGGTACCATAATTGTAAGAAGATTTAATCTTAAAGGATTTTTGAATCGATAACTAAATTAGTAACTAAATAATTATTTATTCATTTTATTACATTGTTTGTACGAATTTAAAGCAAAACCAAAAACTCACATATTAATAATAATAATTAATATTTGATTCCACAAGACCTATTTGCGTGATTTCACTACTGGAATTATAATATAATTTTCGGGTCCCTGCCACCTAAATATATAATGTTTAAAAAGAACTTATCGATTTAGTGCAATCTAATAAATCAATTTCTTTCCATTCATATAATCACAATCTGATGCGAATTTTCACATCTGTCGTCAAACATTTCCTATTTTAAAGACGTAGGTAACTATATATATATAATATTTATAAACCTACGTTATATTTAGGGAGGATTATTTTTGTTGGCATGCGAAAATAAACTGTGACGATATTAAGGACTGACATATGTGTTGATATTTATAATTTTATTCATATTGATGATGTGACCGTTACATTTTGTATCTTATTCCATTAAGATTCATCTTATTTTTTATGAGACTACTAGCTGACCCGCCAAACGTTGTTTTGCTATGAGGGTTATACAGAATAGCTTACGATCTACTCTCAAACCTACCAAATCCACACAGAAAATTTTATAACAATCGGTCGAGCCGTTTCGGAGGAATTTGGTAACAGAAATTTTATGTATTAGAAAAAGAAGATACAAAATTAATTTTTCTGTTTACGCATGTTGTATGAGGAGCTTCATAGTCTTACATCACGCATGGAATACAGCTAACTATATGTTATTATGCTTACAAACTTTCATCGGAGAAATAAACTACTGTTCAAAATCTGTTATTCGACTTTGCGCGTAGGAGCGATCGTAATGTTACGCTAAGTATACTGCTTCCAGCTATTTTAATCAAGGAACTCGAGCAACCAATTAAAAAAATTCATTGCGTAATGGCGAATGTGAGCGAGGGTATGTAAGCTATAAATAAAACGTTGCTCACAATGCACTTTGCACGCACACTCAGGCTGTGAGTTAACTAAGGAAAAAGAAAATACACTCGAAGTAAGTAATCACATTTCTTGACTAAACATTTAAGAATAAGATTCTTACTCCCATATTATATACTATGTCACTAAATATAATAAATAGTTTTAAATTCCGTTCCGTACAGAAACCGTTCAGTAATAAAATCGAATTGGATTGACTTAGGTCGAAATAGTCATATAACTGAACTGCCTAACCCCGACAACATGCAGTCTTGTTTGTCTATAAATTCTATACACGAGTCCATCTTTTATCAAGCTATCTGTTGAAAAATCGAAGTTACACGTACTTGAAATATCTCTCAGAGCGATTCAATAGTCCTAATATGATTTTTTGATGAAAAGTTACCGTTCTTTCCGTTCTTTCCGTTGATACTTAGTTCTAAGGATAGATTAAGTGCTGTATTTTTACAAAATGGATTAGCAGTGGCTTATGCATAAAAATCTTCTAGCTTTTCTATACAAAGAGTATTTTTTTATGCCGTAGGCGCGGAGGGACTGCACTCCCCGTAACGCCGGAGACGTCACAGATCGGAAACGTTCTCTATTTTACTATCCGTTCACAGAAGCTTTACCGATGACTTCCCTTCCCACTTCATACGACCGCCTGCATTCTGACGATTGCAGGTGCCAGCCGCATGAAGTGGAGGAGAAGTCATTGGCAAAGCTTCAGATTTGTAGAGCTGTCATACAACTGATGAGGACATTCAATTCTCCTGCTGACGTCTTTTAAAAACATTTTCAGCAGCGCATTTGGCATTGTATAGAGTACCTAGGCCAAGTATAAAATAAATAATTAATTTGTACTTGGCCTGAAGGTTTTAGGTATTCTATGCTTAGGTATTGTATACCTACAATACCGGATATTAAATTTCTATTTTATACCGTTGCAGGAAGCATTCATAAATCTCATACTTAAACCATATACTCGATCCCAAAAAACTTATTGGAAACTTTTGTTCCAATACACTTACCGGACAAAAACTTAGAATACCTAAACAATTTTATATTTCCCATTAGAAAAGGGTTCTTGTTTATATATGATGAAAAGGTTCGCTGACTTTCTTACACTCGGTTAGCTTTACAAAGGAGTAAAACAGACATTATAAAAAGATTATTTCATATGTTAAAAAACGGTTAAATTTCCTCTTTGATCCTACATCTGAAACAAAATGAAGTTTGTTTTCCAATATTTAAAAAACGTAATTTGTAACCTAATTAATATTTAATTTTTTTTTGTTTTCTTTTGAATGCATAATTGGTGCCAAATCTGTTATGCAAAGTCTCTAAACTAAAATTAATTAAAATAGTGTTATCCTTTTTCATAAGGATCACTTAGAAAAGGAAGCACTATGTTAACGGTGTATAGAATCCGAATTTAAGCGATCTTTAGTGAAGTTTAGTTTAAAAACTATTAAGACAATTACTTTAAAATTTATGCGGCATGTATTTTGTCTTGTCAGCGATTTTAGGTCTTTAACCTAAAATCGCTGAGAAGTAGAAACACGATTGGGTAAAATTTTCTCGGTAGAAAGTTCTCCCAAAAGTTGCTCCAAAATCTCAGTTTTTCTCATTTTTATCGGAAACTACAATAAATTTAGCTGTAATTTTTATTTTAATTTGTCGGTAATAATAATATCTAAGAACGCTGAAAAACTATGAGTATTATTAATAGAAAACGTTTTACTATGCAATTTAGTACATCAAATGTGTATGAAAAACCAAAAAGATTATAAAAATCTCCAATGTTTAAATATTATGTTCAAAATATCGCGACGGAAACTTCTATTCCTCGGAAGGGACTACTGAATTTTCCTTTGTTTGCATTTCTGATATTCTCGATCCTATTGGGACAATATACATTTACATGATCATTACATTTCTGAATTTATTTTTGCGATCTGATCGGCAAACATATACATTTCAACAATGGGTCCTTTCATTAGAAATGTAAAAGGTTGTTTTTGGGTAGTAATAAAACGAGTGACTGTAAATTACAGTTCTAAGTGTCAAAATTAATTAATTTGGGTTATAGAATTACAAAGTGAGCGACTGACTGCGAGTGACGAGAAATCAACAGAACAGCAACTTACAAACATTAATTTGAGTTACTTAAAATACAAAATGAGCAGCTTCATAATATTTGAGCGACCTAATATTTGTTTGAGTGTCAACGTTACGTCCTGCATTTTTTTCAATATTTGGCAAATGTATTTTTTATACTGAGCGGCATTTTATCTTAAATGAAGTGTTTCGAATACAAAAACCACTTTGAAAAATACACTAATGAGCAGAGTATAATGAGCTCACATTTAAAAAATAAAAATAATATGAAATAACTATTTGAAGAAACACTATTTTATTAGTTGAGAAATTTTATTATTGAAATATAAGGGTAATTAAATAAAACAATGTACTCCGTAAAAATAAAGTAATATGCATGCATTTATTTCAATCAAATGAACAAAAAATAAAATAAGACGCTTCAGTCAACTAAAAAAAAAACTTCTTATTAATACTAAGAAACATTGATAGGTATGAGGAGCCCTACTACTCATCGTCACTGGTAAATAAGTGCTGGCTTGGACTTAGTGGGCCGGCCTCGTTTTTTTTTAAATTAAAAAATCTTCACCTCTTCTCATTTCTTGTCTTTAATCTTCTTAAAGGCCAGTCGACGGAGCCCCGCTTCGCGGGGCTCCTATTTCTGGGTGGTCATAAAAGAAAATAACCACTCAGAAGGATGGCGGGGCCTTGCAGGCCCCGCCATCCTCTTCGTCACCTAACCCAGCCGAGTCGGGGTGCCCTCAAGTCCCGAGCTCGCTTCGCTCGCTCCTGGACCCTAAGTCGTTTGTGCAGTGATTTACGAAAGTTAGTGACAGTGTGATACAAATCTTTCGTAAAAATATTAGCAAACTGGCAAAAAATACGTAAACATAACCTAAAAAAATGTGATTTATAATAATAATTTTTAAAATAAAAAACATAAGCCCTCAAATAGAATATCAGTAACCAATAATCATAAATAAAGCAGCTTACAAAACTTTGCTCAAAGTGAACTTTTTAGTAGTTCGCTAAGTATAACCTCACTTAGAAAAATCGAATCTATCTTAATATTGAAGTTGCCCTCTCTGTATTTCCAGTCGCTCACTTAGTAATGAAGTCGCTCGGATAAAATTTTAATATCTGAAATGGATTTATCACAATCCACTTTTTGTAAGCTCGTTCTGGATTTTATTATAAATCAATATTCGTCGTCAGTTTAGTTAATTTTTCGCTTACTCAAATTCATACCGCTCAAGTTATTAAAACAGTATGTCATCATCAGTCGCAAAGTTTTTTTTTGTTCGCTCGTTTTATAATTCCCCGTTGTTTTTTGCGGCCGCGTATTTCCCGTCTTCGCTTTGTCCTTGGAATTAATATCCAAGTAGGTAGTGAACTTACTCTTATAAGCAAAGTTTATATTTTTAAAGTTGTGGCAATATTATTTTATACTGTTTTATCGTAATATTTAGTGCGAGATTTCTTTTTGAAATTGTGATTATTTGAAACATTTCTATAATATAAATAAAAATTTAGATTTAGTTTTAATCTATTCACATTATCTTTCGTAACCTAGTCAATTTCCAGTTTGATTTATTTACTTACTAAGCTTGTAATTTACAAGTAGGTGAGTAGTAAGGTCTCAAACCACACCACCTCTGTTAAGCTTTTAATTAGTTATTACATAGCTACGCTAGCTAGAGACATTACAAAGCAGTTTGACCTTGTTGACTGATTGGCCACAACTGAAGCTTAACTGCTTACTAAGTCCCATCATACTCCGACATACGAAGTAAAAGGGCCTTTTATGACCAAAAAAAATTAACTGGATAAGATATAATATTTAAATACGTAGCGAACGAACATTGAAAACGAATATATATCAATCTAAACGATGAGTAAGAATAAAAAATAAAATGTTCAGGCTTTTCGTTAGCAATTTCAGCTTAAACTTTTCTATGAAGGTAGTTTATGGTTTAACTGCACTCGTTAACCGTATGATATTGACTCGTAAACCATTGACTATGGGTCTCCTAAGAAGGCTTGAATTCGTCATGACTCAACATGCGATGATATGAGCTATGCTTGGAGTAACTCTACCAGCTTACTAAATCAGAGATTAAGCCTGCAGACAAACCGATGTCACAGTTCCACATTTCCAAGTAAAAGTGACAATATGCACGGGTATAACGTAACTGACAACGGATGTAAGGATTCACGGATTATGCCGAAGATGTTAGAATTGTGATCCCGCTTTGGAAATAGCAGCGTTGACAGGCCATAAGGGGGGTAGATGAAATAAGAGGCCTAGGTTCCAAACAACGGAGAGCATGTTGTTTCGAGATCACTACGAGAGGCCTGCAATACTATCGTTTTAAATGAATGGATATAACGCAGTTAGTCCGCTCTATTTAATTTGGTGTAACAAAAAATATAACATAACAAAATATAAGCGAAAAATATCTGAAACACCTTCATGATCACGTGACATTAATAATTAACATTACATTAATTAAGATAGATATTACGCCCGTTAACCTCATTTCGTGTAACGAAGACAAATTAGATGTGAAAATGGTAGAACCACGAACGTGATGGCCAGAACGGTTGTCCCTCGCCGTAGTGGGCATGCGAGCATCGCGCCGAGCCGTGATGGATCGTCTGTTGCTTCAACTATTCCAATTAACGACTTCATCATATAACTAATACAGACTCTATCAGTACAAACTTGCTAAAAATGCTATCGTTATAGTTGCAAATGTAGTACTACTAATAAATACATATAAAAGTATTCATTTGTTTCAAATAATGCGTTGTGGTACTGAAGTATAGCTTGTGTGTAATGGCTTTAATTTCGAAATGGAAGTTAATCGGTACCGAAGTATTAATGAAAGGCCATTCTGGGTAGAAGTACTAGGAGTATTTATTTATGCTAAATATAGGTATAGATACTTCCTGTGGATACATCAACCCACAAAGACACGCCCATTCTGTCAAAATCGCTTATGTTTCATTCAATTCGATTAGTATGGAGTTTGACAATGAGTTTGACAGAGTGAGGCGCGTGATCGTGGTTTGAAATATCTACGAAAATCAGTAGTGCTTGATCTCTTTGTTGTTTGAGAGCGTAGATCAAGGAAGCTCATTAGAGTTCTTACTATGGTATTTTATCGTATTAAAGACATACTAGGATGATTTAGTTTGTCCCGCACTCATATTTTGTACTGTAACATACTCGTACCTAGAAATATAATAATAACTAATCGTAAATTTTATGTTAATTCATACTCGTAACTGCATCTAATATGCAAAATTGTTCCAATTAATCATAATTTCAATGTGTTCTGTATAATGATTCATGTGTTTCGACATTGATTGATTCACAATGGTGGCCAACTTGAGCCCGGGATGAAGTAGTTATTATGAAAATGGCGTCGCTCGTTACCTACATATTCATCATAATTAACATATTATTATCTCAGTCGATGGAAGTTGGCTGACGGCTGGATATATCCCACCTGAAAGGATGTCCACTGTCCAATAACCTTCTTTTTTGCAGTTTCTGCTAGGTTTGATCAAAGAGTTGACTCTTTAGCCGATTTACATCGTATCCTATAATAGAGCCTGTAAGTTAGCCTAAATGATATAAATCATTTGAAATTTCATATAACTGACTGAAAAGACTGGTGTCACAGTCTTTTTAGTTAGTGAAGAAAAAACAATTCTGTTGATACGCGTAAACGGTATAAGATTACGACGTTTCTCTGTACTTATGCCGTGCAAAAGACGAGGTTTGACAAGGAGATCTTACTTCTCCAAATATTTTCAACGTGTATAATATGAATGATCTTTCAAAATCTTAGTTGATTTTACCATGCTGTTTGGTCCTCTTTAACTGAATTCTCATAGACTGAATTGAGGTGGCTGAGGTGGGTACAATTAAGTCAACATCGATATAGGTTACTCTCCCTCGGAGAAGTTACTACTGGTTTATTTGAATAGTTCTGTAGTTTGAGTAGTGCAACAATTCAGCAACTCTGGAATATGATTTGGATTTATAGCAATAACTTTATCTATATTTATCTCTATGTAATGGTGTATCTTATATTTACTATCCGTAAAAGACAACAAATAAAAACCTTTATCGGTATTTATTTTATGATCACATAATATTTCAGAGTTCAGACTTAGCACACGGCCGTATTTATTCAATTTACCTGTCCATAACATCGGGGGAGTGGAGCGATAAATAAATATATAGATGGATTACGAAAACAAAGATGTCGGTAAAGTTTTATTTGACAGCAAGTGGAAATGCCTGAACAAATTGATGAAATCAGATTGATTCCCAGAATAATTTAGAGAGAAAATGCGCTGCTCAGCGTTTTTTTTTTTGAGAAATATAACTTTTAATTTTTGAAATAGGAAGGAAAAATTTTACGAAAGGTACTTTACAATATATATAGCTGCTTGTGCTGACTGACTCACTGATTGATCGCCTCTCCTGAACAATTTTGTATGAAAAAAAATTTTTTTACTAATCATTTCGTAAAGAGGTGAAAAAATCATTAAGAACAAAAATATGGAGAGAGCTGATGATTGAGGATTTCGAAGACGAGTGAAGAGCACGGGGAGGGTATTGAAGATAGGTGGGGGGTGCTCGACCAAATGTCATTCGAAATGTCGTCCAATTGCCAGTGAGCTGAAAAAAAATTCAAAATGGCGGATTCAAAATGGCCGCCATTCGAATTTCGTCGATATCTCGGAAAGTATAAAAGATGGAAGAACGGTTTCTTGACAAGAGTTGATCAGGACAAAAAGCTCTATGTGATGGCTAGAAAAAAATCCAATATGGAGGATTTTTTTTTTACCGTAGAAAATATATGGGGAATTTTGAAGGGATTTTTTATCGGCGGGAAGACAGCACGCGGGCCACATGTGGCCCGCGCCCGCACGCGCCCTACTAGTTAATATATATATAGCTGCTCGTGCTGATTCACTCACTGATTGATCACCTCTCCTGAACAATTTTGTATGAAAAATTTTTTTTTCAAGGATGGGGTCGTATAGAGAGGAAAAATTCATGAGGAGGAAAAATACGGAGAGAGCTGATGATTGAGGATATCGAAGACGGATGAAGAGCACAGCCAAGGGTATTGGAGATAGGTGGGGGGTGCTCGACCAAATGTCATTTGAAACGTCATCCAATTGGCAGTGAGCTGAAAAAAAATTCAAAATGGCGGATTCAAAATGGCGGCCAAACGAATTTCGCCAATATCTCGAAGAGTATAAAAGATGGAAGAACGGTTTCTTGACAAGAGTTGATCAGGACTCGAAGGTTTATTCGATGGATAGAAAAAAAAATTCAAAATGGCGGAATTTATTTTTCCATAGAAAATGTATGGCGAATATGGATTCAAGATTGCGGCGAAAGATGACTGAGGGTTGCGATACCTTTATAGGCGGGACGACAGCACGCGGGCCACGTGTGGCCCGCGCCCCCACGCACCCTACTAGTTTATTTATATAGCGGCCAAATGAATTAAGGAGAAAAAACACGTCTTTATTGCATCCCCTGATTGATTCCTTTCGCCTTTAGATTGATTCTTTGTCCATTTTTCAATATTTGAAGTCATTTACGACATTTTCTTAGCCAAAGCAAATTATTAAATGATCATTTTGTACTTATGCCAAAATCAACACGATAATCGTAAAGAGTCTATAGACCTGTCTTCACGTCAACTCATTTCTATGAATTGAAGCAATAACCGAGATTTGGTTTGGATTTATATTACTACGAGTACGAGTATATCAGTCCTTTTAGCTAAGACAAACGAGTAATTACAGAACTTTATTGCCTGATTGTTTCCACTGTTTGTTGTTTTAAACAATGGCGCCTATTCGTGCTAATAGAAACAAGCGAACTACCACTACTACCAGTTACTAGTAGAACCCAAAAACTTAATGTCTAGTTTTGTGTATGTTTAGAAACAAAATAGCAACAGCAAATAACGTTAATAAACTAAATTAACGACTTAGTAATAATGTTATCCTTCCTATTCTTTTTCTTTTAGCAAAGAAGGGATAAATTATAAAATACTTCGACCTCGCACATGGGATTACATCCATGTGGAATGTGGACTCAACGGTTATGGTTTGATAGTCTTTTCGGTCAACGACCTTATAGCGAAAAGTTTCGATTATTATTATTATTATTTATCATCTTAAGAAACTTAATCGCTTGATTGGTGGGTCCAGGGGTGTACAGAGGAAGCAGGTATGTTTTGAATACGGCACCCAATGTGAGGAAGTTATACCATATTCTGGATCTTGGACCTGAATGCTCTGAAAGCCTTAGCTTTAAGCAAATTTTTATGTATTTTTAATTCTTTCTTAGGGAGATTTAAAAATCCTTGATTGTAAATATTTAAATGATAATTATGACCCAAAGATGGTATAAATTTTTCTCACGAACCAAAACCAAAATATTCTAGGAAAATAAAACGGTATTTTTTGAGACCCCATTGGCTTTAGGGAGTTGTTTTAGCGATCCGCAATTTATTTTTACGTACAAAAAGTTGCGCTAGGTCAATTATCATCAATGGTTCATAAAATTATTTTAGCAATCAAATTAATATACGAGTAGTACTTAGCAAAACAGCTGGTGTCGCATTCAATTCATGATTGTGTTCTAAGCTTGTAATAAAGTGAATGTTCACATATTTTATAAGCATGAAAATTCGCAAATTGCTCTTGCCGTTTGTAGAAATTTTATGTTTCGTTCATACTTGTTTCATATAATGTTTGAAAGGTAGTAAAATGATTTTATATTCCAACGTTTACTGACACTTTTCTATTTTGCTTATCATACAAAATTGAGTAATTATATGTGTGTCGACTCGACTGTTGTCGAGTTGGAATATTTCACTCGGAAATTTCAGTTTCATAATTCTGATGAATTCGTCGAATTCGTCTACAGCTTAATTATTTCCTCAAAACATGCCCTCTTTTCAGCAGCGCTTCAACTAAATTTCAACGCTTGAAATTTTGATAAAATAATGAAAAATTGCGTGATGTGAGTAGCTGAATCACGAGGCCTTACTATTTTTTTTTTGATGCTTGTAAAAAGAAGCGTAAAAGGTAGGCGTAGTGACGGCACTCCCCTCGTCCTTGGAAAAGCAAGCTGTATTGAATGTTATTAACTTTTTTTAGAAATATTATTTTAGATTAAGATTTTTTTTATTAATATGAATAATTGAATCGGGAGAAAGTCACCGTTTCGTATTTCAACAGTTTCGTATTGTTTTTTATGAAATGTTTGCTTGAAAATTCCCATTCATCTCGTATTGATTCCCAAAAGATTATTATTTTTTAGAGTTTCCCTGATTTGGAGTTATTGGAAACAAATATTAATTAAATATGTATTTTTGAGCAAAGTTTTTTAAAAGAAAACATGTAGATGCATGAATTTAATGCTCGCAAAATTCATTGCCTTAAGCCTACGATGTATAATTAGCCTACTATTAGCGAAAAAGTCAATAAAATTCGAATTTTCGCGCCCGGGAGGATCCATCCCCCTTAATGAGTATGCGTCGAACTGTCAACATTATTATTGGATTTGTCATTTGAGTTTGAGCTAGTAACATTCATAATCGTATTACTTAATTGGTATGATGGAGACATGTATGAAGACAAATTGAGCGTGAGACAGCGAAACCATAAAGGTGACTGTACGTAGTTGAACTTTGCCGTCGTATGCGTTAAGGTGAGAGTGAAGTGTAGGCACATTGTAGGCAGGTGTTATGCATAGTGATAAATAGTAGGAGTTACTCGAGGCACTCACATTACCCTAATGTGCCATTAACAGACGCTAGACGGGATTATCGGAAAAATAAAATACTGGAAGGGAAAATGAATTGGTGATTAGGACTTGGGTAATTGAAAAATGAGTCATTGTACTCGTACTTTATAAATTATACAATTTTTACCTACTAAACGTAGACATTCTACTCGTACATTTAAAAAGAATGTTAGGAATTTCAACGTTTTTAAAGTCTGTAGAAATGGTTCTCATAATTATCGTGAGCCTTTTCATTTCATACATCGATAATAATCAGAATCTCAGTCGATTTCGTTTCGTTTCGTATGAGTGACCTCATACCTGCAAAGTTTTGAGACCCTCGGATCTTTGATACCATCGGTCCACATGGTTTATAGTCTGTAAACACTACGTTTCTGATGCAAGGGTTGGCGGATGAAGTACACAACAAAAACTAATACGAATATATAGCAAACAATTGTAAAGCTCCTAAAGTTTGAACGCTATTCTTTCAAAATAGCATAAACCATGTCTGACATCAGATATAAATAAAACGGATAACAGTAACACAGGTTTATACCCATGTGCCAGTAGTAACGTACTCTATTAATTTCTATAACCTTATATACTAAATACCTAATGATATAGATAATGAGTATTACAAAATTACTTCGTAATAACTCGGTAACAAAATCACAAGCAAATCCTTTCCAATCAACTACACAGAAAAGGTATCATTTCATGCGAAGGTAAACAAAAATTTGGATCAATTTCCCTAAATTAGAACCATCTCTCGTGACCCAAACTTTCTTTATGATAAATTTTGTCTTACCAGAATTTTCCTTGGAATAAAAATGTTACATGTACTCGTATATGAGGAGTCCTAATACTATAGAATAGAAATTGCTATACCACAGATTTTTTTTAAGTGTAGTAGGTACAATTGACCATTCAATTTTGTTTACCTATTACCTATTAGAAACGTATATTCTCCATAATTTCTGTTGAGTATCCCTCTCTCTCTGTGACTCTATTATTTTTATTTTATTATTTCTGAAAATGTCGTGACCTATTTTTATAAAAAAAAAAAAAACAAAATATAAACATTTTCACATTTGTTTATAATATAAGTGTAATTAATTTTATTACGTGACATCTGTTTAAAAGACGTACTCGTAATATTTAATCAGAGATATAAATTCTCAAGTCAGACGGAGAGAGTTAAATTAACCACTTCCCAAAAGTTTCTCGCGGCTTGCGAAAATTCATTAAGATAAAGAAGATGAGTGTGAGCAAGGTTTTGCTCTCGCAAAAGCTGTAAGGAGTAAAAAGCGCAAAATTATATCTTCGCAGCCGAATTAGAATACCTAAATATACCACGGTTTATTTACGCAACATGGCCGATTTCGTTCTGATCACTCAAACTGTTGCTCGATAAATCTTAGTCCATCTTCGAGTTCACAAATAAATGTCTGTGTTTTATGCTCGAAACGTTATTGGACGTGATTTGTGTTTGTTTTAGTTTATTTACTGTTAGTTTATACTGTGTATGAGCGTTGATATAAATTTATTGCTCTCGACTTTCGTAGTTATTGATGGAAATAGTAAATAAATAACTCTTCATTTTATGGCCAATTCGATTACGAATATGCGCTGGACGAAATTATTAGTGGTTCTCATATTTTCATTTATTTGTTTAAGTAACAACTTTTGTTCAGTGGGCAATGAAATTGAGTAATTTATTTATTCTACAAAATAGGTACGATTACAAAACGAATTTACTATAATAATATAAACATTCATAAAATTAAACTAAAGATAAAAAAAAATCTAAGTGTTTTTCTCCCGAGTTTGTGCAAATAGGCACTCTTCAATCTTAAGGAGCTGAAACATTGAAAAGATTTCCACTGATTGAAGTTGTCGAGGCCTCGAGAGCCAATCGCGATTTTCATGTTTAAATGTTATTTTCTATTTCTTTAAAAAATATCCAAGCACTATATTAATTAACTTTTACTGTCATACACCGCTTTGTTATTTACCGTATAACTGATTGATTTTATTAAGGACCATCAAGAGTGTCGTTCTTTATCGTTCAGTGAGGGTTGTTAGTTAACAAGTTAATTAACAAATAAGTTAACGAACAATACGCAAGCAAAAACCACATTTTTGTATCACTTTGCGCAAGTTACCTAGGTCGGTATTATCATGAAGATAATACAAGAACTAAATTTTTTTCGCGTTTTTTTCGAAACGATAGACAAGCAGCTCATTGGTCTTGATTAAAAATTGTAAAGAATGAAAAGTTGTAACTCATCAACTAATAAGAGACAAAGCTTACATTAACACATTTGCATATTTTATTGAAAGTATAAAGACATGGCGCACCAGTCTCATGGTAATTTAGTGTTTGCATTTTTAATTTTCTATTCTGAAGATTTTACTATGATGAAAATATACATTTTAAATATCCTTTGTCCCAGTCCAACAGTATTCTAGCCATTTAATAAAAATTAGTTAAGTCTAGACATAGGATAAGAAAGGATTACGTTTGATTGAAGTGTGTGATTGCAGTACTCGAATGCACTTTATGTTTATGACCCTGTTTTATTCCAGCCCTTATCAGAAAGTTGGAATGCTTTATTGTGTCCCGCTTTTAACAAGACAATCCCTTGAAATTGGTTTTCGTATTTTTTTCGTATTTGTGCTCAGAGAAATGCAAACATTTGCATTTCTCAATCATCCTCACAAACAAAATGGGGTAGTATATTTTACAAAGTAATATTGCAAGTAACATTGTCTCCCACTTATACATATTTATTTTACTGACTATTACATTTATACTTTGGTCTTCTATCTACTCAAAATAATGTAGATAATGTGTATAACTAATATAATAATTAGTTAGTTAAAAGAGGTAAAATATTCTTATTAGACGTACCCAACTACCTAAGTAAATAGTTTTCCCATAGAAATATATGGTCATTATAAAATTTTTAAAGCTGCATGGACTTGAGATGAGAAAGAAGGTCACTTTATTAGCCTTTGGCTTTATAGTATTTTAATTAATAGAGACTTTTATGAACAATAAATTCCCTCGAGATTCGAGAAACCTTTGGTAAAACTTAAAAGGAAAAGTGGAAGCATTATGATTATTTTATATTCAAAAATAATTGAAACATAAAAATTGCTACTGGCCTAGCCCAGAAATTTTGCGTTTTGTCTAACATAAACTTATTTTTCGTAAATATGACGCATGTTCAATTTACTCAATGATGCATCTTTAATGTTTCATGCATGGCTGCACGAGCACGAGCAAGACTCATTTCTGGTTTACATCGATACCTAATGCTCCTCTGAAGTATATTTACACATTTAAATATAATACCATCTTATGTTCTATGCTTCCAGGAACATATGACACATATTACCCATTGTTTTAGTTTAAATCTTATAAATTGCTATTACAGCTTTCTGAAAAGCTATTACTTGAAATAAAGCTTCCTGGAAATCTTATTTTGCAAAATTGCGGTTATCTTTTCGTATTTAGTACTTTTCAAAAAGCATAGAATTTGCATAAAAAATATTTTATTAAAATTTACAAAGGTAGTCAAATCTGAAGGCTATTGGTTTTATTTTACTTAACCCTATAGCAACACTTACGCTGCCAATAAAATCAACTTGGTTAGGCCGAAGATTACTATGGTTCGTGCTCATAAACTGACCACTGAAAGTCCTGACTGAGTGATCAGACGAGTTCAGAAGCATCATGCACTTAACAATACTCTCAAAACGTCTATCTCGAGCTAGTTTGGTGGATAGGTACCGATATCGAGATAAAAGATATCCATGAATGAACAGAAAACAAGCATTTTTGATTACCTATAGGTACCTGGAAAAGGAAACGGTAACTTTAAGGATGCTCACACCATTGTAATGTATCGTAATAATATAACTTAGGTACATACTAGCTGACCCGCTATATACGATGATACGCTGGGGTGATTCTGTAGGAATTTCACTAATCTTTTTTTATCGTTTGTTTTCGCTACTATAAAAGAAACGTTAGTAGAGAATCTTAGCCTTAAAGGTCCAACAATTTGGGTTGGTCAAAGATGAAGCAGTAACTGAGTGAGTAAGTCAAAAAATTTCTTTTTAAATTGATTTTAGAACAATAAGAAGATAAACTTCTTAAGCTTATTGTCTCTATGCAATAATTATGTTATGAGTTTAAAGTCACGAAATACAACTGAGCCTTGATAGTCGAGACCACCGTTGATCATAAAAAAATCCAGCATGCTGCATGCAGCAGCTGTTTATTCCAGCTGTGTATTCAAATTTCATAGCACCCCGCAGTGAGGTCAGCCGCGGTACCAATTTACTACCCGAGTAGAAAGATAGTCGTATTTCAGCGTCTGAGATGTTAACAAGAGACACTTGACCTCCTTGTATATATATAGATGGTTGCATCGTTACTTGTAAAAATAGGGGAACATATTGTATTAAAATAAAACTTGTTTTACACACTTTATTTCTATAGGTTTACAGAACATAGTACATTCTGAAAATTTTTTTACACATTTTCTGCCTGTGTTTTCTGCCTTTTCATTAATAACTTTTTCGAGCTGCCAATGTTAAGTGTACGTGACAGCGAATTATTTTACATGCATGGCAAGGCATGAAAATACCAAGAAAAATAAAAAGTAAATTTTAAACATCGGAAGTCATGCCCCAAGTAGTAGTAGTCATACACACCATCAAAAACCTGGGAAAACAAAGGAATCAATAAGTATAGAGCCTTCAAAAGGTTACTGAGAAGGGATTTTTTAACCAAGCGTGCTCCGCTCCAACTTTATCACTGCTTAGCTTTGAACACTGTATGCTACTTGTATAATTTATTCAAAATATAATAAAAAAATAAAGGCAGTTTCTAGGCTACATAAGTATGGTATTTATGTAGTATACTGTGCTACACAATGTCTTTATAGATAGTTCTATTCAAGCGAGATTTGCGTTCGAATAAAAATAGTATCGTAAACATTTTTAATGGTGGATAGAGCGTGGATTTTAAAACCAATTACAAAGCTGTTAGGAAAGTATTTCTGGAAAACATTTAACGCTATCTAGGCTTTCTAAAATCTTAAATAAATGTTAATGCTGCTTCTTACTCTTGATTCTCATTTTATTGTATTTTGTACCTATATAATAAAACATTAAATTTTAGTAAATATTACATTATAAAAATAGCCTTAGTACGCGAAATAGACTTTGTGCCCGATATTCCATCTATTCATATGGAACACATGTTGCATAAATTACTATCTATTGGCTTTTACAACGCTGCGGGCTCTATAGCAAAACAGTTTTCGTGCAGCTCTATGAAAACAATGATAAAATCATGATAGATAATAATAGGTACGCTAATTACTAATTCAACTATTACATTAAAACTACTAAATGTAGACCTTATTTACGCTGGGTCCACCGATAAAAAACATAAGGATATCATGTGCATCTAAAAGATATACGTAAACATTTTTCATCGAGGCAAACATTAGCTGCTTAAATATTAATAATCTTTGCTACTGGAGAGAAAACAAGCCTTTTTGGCTCCGGTAAGCTGGCGCAATTTTTACGCGCCGTCTGCCCTGTCTAGGGTATATGATGTCTATATTACTGGGTCAGTATTAATTATTAGGTATGCTCAGAAACATTTAATTCTCTTTTGCATGCTAGTAGCTAATTAAAAAAAAGAGATTTTTTAACTTTCAAATACTTCAAACACCAATAAATAGCAATCAGGTTAACCTAACATTACCTAAAAAAGAACAAAGGAAAGTGTTTGTCTAGGTACTGTGCCAGCGTAAAACATAAAATCAATTAAAACGGCACGGCTGAGTTTGTTACCTTGATTAGACAAATAAGCGACGTTGACAGACCGTAATTGGATAACTGACCTGTATCATGTTATACGAGAAATTGTATTAAACTCAGCAGTCAGTAGTATCTAGGTAATGAAAACGAATTCCATCCCAAATAATAAAGGTATAAAGATTATAATATAAAGATCGAAAAAAAAGGTTTTCGCTGATGAATAATCGAAAGAACACTTCGGTTATTCACACTTCACGGCATTTGTATTGAAAAATTATTATTTTGAAACATATTTCTTTTCAGAGAACATCTGAAAATTTTAAAATATTTTGTGAAATTATGTAGCTTTAGTAGCATTAGGTGTCAATCTAATAAGATAACGGCAACGATGCTTTAGGCGGAATCTTGGTACGAGTATTATTAAATAAATAAAGACGTACTTACATAATTATTTGCGATTTACATGGTCTTAAATTGTCCGTCCCTCAGCTACCATTATCAAGAGAGAAATGAGCTGTAAAGTATCTTTGTTTAGCGGGAAATAATTATGACTGCTTTCTTTCTCCTCGTTTCAAGCATGCCTCAAAAGGAGAAGGAGTGCCTTGCCTATTTAAGCGTCCGAAAATCGAGCTCAATACTGCGCAGTTGCCTCTTTTGCTTTCTACCAAGCTTTATTTCGTTTAACAAGAGATTTTGTTAGCCATTGTAAAGTTCTACAATTCATAAGAGAAGTTTACTTTTGAATGTCCAAAATATTAATTTATAACAATAAACAATATTTTTTATTATAAATGTCGATTGTTATGTATATTATTGGGTTCTTTTGTTCCTTTTCACAAATCGGCGCAACGTAAGCTTATAATGGTACTATTCTTACTCGAGATAACAAATGTCGTGGGTCCGCCTTTGTACTGTCACACTGTTGAGCGATTGATACTTTGAATCAAAGGGTATACCTATACGAGAAAAATAAGTGAAGCTCTTCGAACAAAAGAGCGCACGCCAGGAGAGTGATTGAGTGAGTGAGTATAGCTTTATATTATATCCTATTTGAAGGTATATTTACAATGATATCTACCAATATGAGTGATGTTATTAACGTCACCTGTATAACATAACTACGTATAAAATAATTACAGCTTTTTATCAACCTCGAATTTAAAGACCCATCAGGGGCCGTACCACCGTCTCTTATAGCAGTAATGCTGAATTGTTTTGACATTTTCATACTATGTTTGTATGAAAATGTCAAAATTACTGCTATAAGCGATGGTAGTACGGTCCCTGTTAGCGCAGAAGTAACAAAGCGGGAAAATACTTGGTTCGATTCTTGGCACTCGCCGGTGGGAGTTTAATAAGATCTTAATTGTAAGAGGTCGGATCAGCTGTGCTATTCTTGAAAATATACATCCCTGAAACAGCTGTCAGATACCTGCCATACCGATGATGGCATGCTAAACTGAATTCTATTACACCTGACGAATTCATAGATGCATAGATATACGCTCGTCGCTGCTTTAAGTATTTTTGCAGAACAGCACGGCCGGTCAGAGGCTTCAGCTATAGTTGTTGCCAATTAAAGTACTAAGCGATTTTCACACCTATGTCCTGCCTAGCAAACGATTATTATACTAGAGAGTTCTAGTTGTTACTTACCTGCTCTAAACAATTTACAAACTCCGAAACTTCTAATTAGGACGTAAAGGTCAAAATATTTTATTAATAGCATCTTGAAGGAGCTCCTATTTCATAGACTTGACGTATTTGCCAATAACATAATTGACTACGAATGACGCATTACCTTTATTACATTAATTCTAATAATAATAGCTAAGTGCACAACGGAAACGTATAGTTATTATTAAGAGTTCCTGCAGTAATTGTAGTATATCAACTGTTTGCGTTGGTTATGTTATTATTAATTATGTATTGAAATATTCGGATCGCATTCGTATTTGCGAATTTTAACAAATTTTTTGCTATTAAGAAGAAACAATACGAATGGTTGGCGAAAAGGAAATTATATAACCTAATAGATAAATAGATTATAGAAAATGGATTGTAAAATACATGTGCCTTTTTTATACTTCTTTAATTATCAAATATATATTCGTGAGCGCGTTGCGAACATTCGTAAAATCCAACACTAGTCTATGAAGTTAATAGATTATCGATGTTACTTTATTTATTGTTATTCTGAAGACTTTAATCCGTTTTATAAGTTCCAATGACGCTTGGGGACGATCGATCTTCGCGGTGTTATGTGGATGGGCTTTTAATTAGGGTTCCACAGTGTACACCAATAGTTCTGGTTTCGTTTATCAGATAAAGGTTATGGGAGGGCTGCAATTTGCCGATTTTCGTTTGTTTTTAAACTGTAATAAAGTTAGGAATAATATTATAAATAATTAATAAATAAAATATTATAATAAAAAAATAAATATAATTATAAAAATACGAATTTTTACTCATATCACTTGACGAATCCATATCGTTTAGCAAGTGTTCAAACCAAAGACACGGTAACTAACTACACAGTAAAGACACGGTACTAACTATTCGTACCTAACTAATTAATCTCAAAGTGAATGATATCATTGGTTTGCAGGATGATTTTTTTGTATGAAATTTTTGCTGGATCTTTTCTTACCATTGTCTACTCTACAACGTATTTTACAGACAGTTCATTTTTCGTAAACACAAGAAATAACTACTTTCCAAGCAGGTGTAGTGTAAGTAAAATGATATTAATTAATCACGCCAACGCACACTGTCATTGGAACCTTTGTCAATCAGAATAAACCGAGTAACAACTAACACTATAAAAGGTTTCCTAATTGAACTGGTGTCGGCCACGTCGTATTGATCTAACCGTTTCAATCGATCGGTCTGGTCTTTGCACACATGACAATGACATGCTAGTTAAGTTCAATTACATTAGGTGCCCGTCCACACGTTATGACTAATGGGACCATTAAGGATGCCGTAAAAACCTAGTCTTTAATGTTATTACTTTGTACGTAAATTGCGTAGGCTGACTCCCTTGGGATGTGTATAATATAACCCGTTTCCACATTCATTTAACTGTACACTTATATTAATGTCTACCAGACTGTTTGGGTCATGAGGGTCATACGTTGAAATTTGAAACTTGAAACCACCAACTTTGATGGAGATATATAAGACAGTGCTGCCACTTTCTCTGAGCGTAGGCTTCGTACACTTATAAAAATTTTATGAAAATGTCTACGTTTCTATACTTCAGGTTTACGCTACCGCTAAGGAAGTTTCATTTACATTTAAATACCAACAACGTTCATAGTTCCGAAAATTCAGAAGTGTTCAATCTTCGGAGGAGTTCAGACCCTTGGTTGCCACTACTTTTAAATGTATTTTAATGTTATACAACAGCTTTACATCTGATGTTAAAACATCAACACTTAGGAATTATTTAAAACTTATGGACGATAAAACGTAAATATTGGTCGCGATGCTCCACACCTGTGAAGAATTTAGGTCAAGTTATTAGTGGCTTACGAAGCTATATTATATTCATAACTATACCGACAGTTACGTTACCCCAGTTTATTTAAAGGGATTTGGGTTGAATGCATAAAGGATATTGATTTCTCACAAGGCGAACATAGGTACTTACAAGCTAACAATAGTAATTAGTAGATAAGTCATTTACAATAGATAGAATATTCTACTTATCTAGTCTCTGTTTCTTATTATATATTGCTAAATGTTGTGATCTTATTCAGTGCAAATCTATAGATTCAATTCAATTCAATTCAATTTATTTATTATTGATGATCGGTCTGGCAAAGATTTTTGACCGCCAAGCGGCACATTAGAATGGCGTGAAGGATAAAAGCTCTCTTTGTGCACGTGTGTGAGGCATTAAGATGAAACTAATAAAATATTTTTCGATTGCATCAAACGATTATTTTTCGCAATTTATTCCAACAAGGACAGCTAACAAAACAGTGTTATTGGCACTTAGTTTTTATGTGGAATATTTACAATTATGCTTCGCAACTTTTTTCTTAGCAATTTTGATTTACGTTTTGTATATGCGGTCCCACGCATCAGCCTACAACACGGAATTTTAAATTTATTTTGATATTTTCTTTATTAAGTTTTTTTTTTTTAAATGTTGGCAACACTTTTTTTTTTTATAATGGCAACACTATCTCCCCACTCCTATCAATACTATATATAATTCCTCACGAACATTAACTCGCCACTACGTGTTTCCGTGCTGAAGCCTACGCACATCACAGAAACCCGCTCAAATCTTATCACCGCTACGAACATGGGGAAGAAGAGGAAAAACGGAAAGAAGCAGGCGGCTGGCACTGGGTGAGTTATATCCATCACTAAAAATGATACGTAATTGCCAAAAATCTGGGCTCTTACCTTCATAATTCTGTATGACAAAACCTGCTGTTGTCGCCCATGACTAGCGTGCCTTGTTTACGGTCACGCTGACGGCAGATGGCAGCATTGGGCCAGCGGCGCCACTTACGCGCGCGGCGGCGCCACTTACGTGCGCGGATGAGACAATATGGTCTCTCGTAATACTGCGGATCACGATCATCGGCCACCATCTGGATGCGAGCAACTAATAACCTGGGTTGTATCCGTCCCTAAAAGTGATGCGTACTTGCCAAAATCTGGGCTCTTACCTTCACAATTCTGTATGACAAAACCTGTGGATCACGATCATCGGCTGCCATCTGGATGCGAGCAACTAATAACCTGGGTTGTATCCATCCCTAAAAGTGATGCGTACTTGCCAAAATCTGGGCTCTTACCTTCACAATTCTGTACGACAAAACTTGTGGATCACGTTCATCGGCTGCCATCTGGATGCGAGCAACTAATAACCTGGGTTGTATCCATCCCTAAAAGTGATGCGTACTTGCCAAAATCTGGGCTCTTACCTTCACAATTCTGCAGCGACTCGGTAACGCCTTAGCCGCGTTAAGCACCAGCAATAAGGATATCAAAGAAATCGTAAGCAGAAATATTTTACTAAAGGCAGTGTCTTAAATATACTTCGAAGATCTCATAATGAAGCCACGTTCAACACAGATCATCCGTAAGCTGTTACCGAGTCACCGCCGATTGCGGATCAATTTAGACCGGTGTCCAAACGTTATAAGACTATTCGGCCCAGAACCAGATTGCACAAGAAATTCGCAGCTACATAAAAAATGACTATATATAATTAAAGCTGCATGACACGTGCAATATTTTGTGCTACATGCACCACGCCATAACCATAATAATAAAAGAGGGCCGTCGTAGATCAATAAGTATTGTTTTTACTAAGAGACACTTTCTAGCAAAATCTAACGGTCATTAAGATCGATTAAACTACAAACACCTGCATCATCTTGTGATGGGCAAACAAGGGGCAGCGACGAGCGGTCTGTTTCGCACCGCTACCTACAGCATAACAGTGAGGCTGTTCCGCACCGTGCCGACGGCGCGCGAACGCTCGCCGCCACCGTCGCCGCCGCGCTGCGACGATAATATAACCAGAGAAATCTGGCAATGGTATGAAACTTAAAACATATAACATACCTTTGAGTCTTAATATAATTGATAGTCAGCAAATATAGAAAGTATAGAAGCTAATACTTTTACGGCACCGAATGGGAATTTTTATTCATTATGAATCATCAATCACATAACTGTCAGTTGTCACTACTACTCGCGGGCGCCACAGAGTGTCCCTCGGCAAATCGGCAACCACAGCAACGCCTCAGGTCGAGGGTGGCGCCATCGCTCGCGCAGTACGACCGCCGCCGAACGCAGCCGAGGCGCTCCCGATCCCATTGCGACAAGGCGGCGCATCGCAAATTCAGTGCGACAAGGCTATTTTGGCGCGTGGCCAAAGTCTGAACTAACGCCGCTATCTTGTGCTACTGTTTGATAGTTCGCTCTGTCAGTATATCACTATTGTATGTTATGTTGTTTTTGCTAACTATTTAGTATTTTAAATCATAAATCATCATTTATTTCGACCAAACTCGGATCATAAAAATGGTTAGTAAAAAACAAATAAAAACATCTTAACCTAAATGTTAGTAAGTACATTAATTATTTAAAAATGGTTAGTAAAAAACAAATAAAAAACATCTTAACCTAAATGTTAGTAAGTACATTAATTATTTAAGATCTTAAAACAACAGCAGGGTTAATAGGGGGGGGGCCCTATTAACCCCTCCTGAGACAGGCTCGATTTGTCAGCACTAAGATTTAAACTAAAATTGAAGTAAAATTGAGATTTTATTTTATGGCTGCCTTTGTTTTGCAACAGTGCCCTCCTTCAAGTGCCAAGAGAGCCTTGTCGGACTGTTGAATGATTGATGTTTGGAACGTTGATACCTTAACGGAATCCTGGAAAAAATTTAAACTTTTATGCGTTTCCGCTATTGATAGTAAATTAAAAAAAAAAAAAAAAAAAGCATTTAAAGCAAACGGCTTTAATGTTGTACTCATATTTGTCCTTACGCTCGCGGTTTGCATTGCTTAAAAAATTAACTTGCTCATATATTAGGATATTGAAATTAATTTGTGTACATTTCCTTTTAGGATTTCTCGTAACCACAGGACACTCGGCTTACTTGAAAGGTTACTTACTTTTAAAAATATCTGAAGATGTCTATACCAGACAGAAAATTTTGATAATTACAAAAACTAGTTAATAATTAATTAAAATAATTATACTTACTTAATTAATACAACTGTTACTGTGGTCTTAAACTTTCTTAAAGAAATATTTATTAATTAAGGCAAAGATTTGGATAAAGGTATAAAATGTGTGAGAATTCATTCGCACAAATCTGCACTATTGTTATTATTTTCACAATAATATGTTTTTTTAATAATTTGCTTTTCGAATTAAGAGGTTTTTTAATAGTTGAGCTTTTAGGTCCAGGCCAGCTCAACCGAAATACACTATGATCTGGGGATATTGATATTGTTCTAGGTTACTTTTCTGAACAATGGCCACATGAGAACCTCAACCCGGAAACTCTTTCGAAGAAGACTTTTACTCAACTGCTCATACAGTGCAAACCTTTTCGAAGATAAAACAATTAAACAATATCAATAATTTCAATTCAATTACGAATCGTGTCTCTGTTTTTCAGCAAGTTTGGATTGTTATCCCAAAATACATGACGTTTGGATTTGGGAATGATTGTCTTTATGGTTCTTGAACTTAAGCTAAAACTCGCTTACAACGACCCTTTACGCCGCCAAAATTTAAGATATAATAGACTTCTCGTCTTGACACGTTTCAACTTAATTCACGTTTAAATTCAAGATATCTTTATTTCATACCGGCCTAACATACAGGCTCTTGTAAAAGGTCCATACGATAGTTTTAATAAACATATTATATTATAGTGATAAACACTAATAACACTTGTTGAAATTGCCATCCTTAATTATGTATGTCCAGCTACATTTATTAAAGATATACCAATTCCATTCGTGAAACTAACAACGATTTTTCGTTTATTCGATTTCGTAAAAATAAGAACTGTTACAAATTTTGTCATCCCAACTATTAAGCCTATTAAGAAAACTTTACAATAAAACGGTATCTGATAAAAGCATATACAAGCAAACTCCGTGCAACAATTAAACAAAATATAATATCGTTGACAAAATTTTTTGTGTCGGCTATACGGACTTCTTGTTATGGCTAATGACGGCCGTCGTTGATATACTCAATAAAGTGTAAAAACATTTAAAGTCTTATGTCTCAAAGCTCCTTTTCTTATTTCAATATCATCAGGGCAATAAAATAATGTCATTAAAAATACTACAAATTGGAGCCAAACTCCATCTACTTTGCTAAATTCTATATAGGTATAGACTTTATAGAATAGATCCATTCTAGAATGAACGAAATAATAAGATGACATGTTATTATTATAACATGTTTATACAAATATTCTCTCATTAATTTATTTAAAAATATTGATTTGGGAAAAGCTTGTTTTATGTAACAAACCAATGTCACAAATTTTATATTTGTTCCTCTGAACATCATACAAAACGTAAATCAAAATTGCTAAGAAAAAAGTTGCGAAGCATAATTAAAAATCAAACGAACTTACCAAGTGAAGTTCGATTGTAATTATGCGAGCAACTTTTTTCGATGCAATTTATACACACCCTCCCTATTAAACTTTCATGATAAAATTTAAACATTATGCCCTACCCTAAAATATGTATGTATATGACATACACAAAACAAATATAAAATTTGAATCAACTTTCAACAAAATGACGAGTTAATGTTCGTGAGGAATTATATATAGTATTGATAGGAGTGGGGAGATAGTGTTGCCATTATAAAAAAAAAAGTGTTGCCAACATTAAAAAAAAAAAAAACTTAATAAAGAAAATATCAAAATAAATTTAAAATTCCATGTTGTAGGCTGATGCGTGGGACCGCATATACAAAACGTAAATCAAAATTGCATCGAAAAAAGTTGCTCGCATAATTACAATCGAACTTCACTTGGTAAGTTCGTTTGATTTTTAATTATTTAGTGCCAAATTTTTGTTTTTATATGGTTTCATTGGTTTTAGTACATTCTAAGTTAATTTTAGTTTCTCAATAATTAAGTGAATAATTGCGTTATTTTATGGGAAATAAATATCTTTAAAACCAACCTATTTGTGCAAATAATAATGTTATATCTACTGTAGTCATCATATATACGATCATAATGATCCTAAATTAGTGTATTGGCATTACATCATTGCAAGAATAGAAGTAGTGCCTGCAGATGTTATTACAGTAGAGAACTAGCCTGAAACCTCAGTGTTGGCAAACATTGACTTAGCAATGGCGAGACGTAGCGAGTTCATTAGAATGCGCAACGCATTTGTAATCTCATACTGAATTCTGATTTCTGAGCGCTATGTCTAGCAACTAATACCTTGCAATGAATTAACATAACAATTTTACAATACCCTATGGTATAACAGCAAAGATTTAAATCGCTAGATGGGCCCTAAACCTCCAAAAACGTCCACGTTTTTGTCTTGTGTGACACGTTGTCACTATCTTTGACACATTAGTGAGACTATAGCATGTTGAGAGCACTCACTCAACATATTTGTGGACGTTTTTGATGTGCGCAATGTAGGCTTAGGGCCCATCTAGCGATTTAAATCTTTGTATAACAGTAATTAAGCTGTATAAATGTCAACGAAAGATTGTTAATATCTAGTATCTACCGTTAGGAACTTATCGCGAGAGATTGTAAACTGAACAAAAATTCGTAACATACTTACCATTTACAATTTAACATTTTAATACACCAATACTTAGCGCGTTTTATTTATTATCACAAACTTTAATAATTTTTTTGTATCGGTAAATAAAAAAAAAATTGGCTCCGTTTTTTTAATAATAATTAGGTAAAACGTCGTTTTTTTGTGAAACGCTATTCTCGCGCAATGCTGCCTGGCGAACTCTTTTAGTTTCGGATGAAAATAAAATCAGTCTACGACTTTAACAAAACTTCTGGGACATGAAATGGTCACTCACAGGTCTAACTACTAACGGTCGAATCGGACTTAAATGCATAATATAATTATAGCTATCACAACCATCCGCTAAGAAAGGATTTAAAAAGTTCAATCCATCATCTGTTCTCGAACCTATTTTAGTTTATTTGTATATTCATACGTGAAAATTTGCCTGAAAATAAATCTTTACTTCGTAGAAGCATCATTTTTATTTTAGAAAATGTTAGACCATGAATATCGAATAAGAAAAGATACTTGGTAATCCTACTCGTATAATAACACTAGCAGATACCCGCGGCTTCGCACGCGTAAATTTTAGTTTTAACTATTCTACGGGAACCATCCATTTTCCGGAATAAAAAGTACCCTTTGTGTTAATTTACATGAAATCTATCTTCATTTCAACTTTAAACCAAAAATTTTCAGTAGTTGTGCGTGAAGGAATAAATTTTCTCCCGCATGAATATCTGGTTTTCCCTATTATCACGAAAACAATGGATTTTCCCGAGAAAAAAGTAGTTGATTCTAGGATATAATCTATCTCCATTCCAAATTCCAGCCAAATCGGTTGTGCACTTGCGGCATGCAGAATTTTTTTCCGCGTGAATTTCGGTTTTTTACTAATCCCACGGGAACCATGAATTTTTTCGGGACGAAAAGTAGCCTTCGTATTAATCCAGGATATAGTCTATCTTTATTCCGAATTTCAGCCATATCAGTTCAGTAATTACGACGTGAAGAAGTATTTTTCTCGCGAGAATATCGGTTTTTCACTTTTCCTGCAAAAACCATGGATTTTTCCGGGATAAAAAGTAACCTATTTATTACCCCAAGATATAATCTATTTCCGTTGCAAATTCCAGCCAAATGAGTTGTGCACTTGCGGCATGAAGATTGTTTTTCCGCGTTAATTTCGGTTTTTCACTAATCCCACGGGAACGATGAATTTTTTCGCGATGAAAAGTAGCCTTCGTATTAATCCATTTATTATGAATAATTATGAATAATTCCAGCCATATCAGTTCAGTAATTACGGCAGGAAGTAGTATTTTTCCCGCGTGAATATCTGTTTTTCCCTTCTCCTGCAAAACCCATGGATTTTTCCGGGATAAAAAGTAGCCTATTTATTAACCCAGGATATAATCTATCTCCATTCCAAATTTCATCCAAATCGGTTGCGTACTTGGGGCGTGAGATTTTTTTTCCGCGTGAATTTCGGTTTTTAACTTATCCCACGGGAACCATGAATTTTTTCGGGATGAAAAGTAGCCTATGAGGTAATGCAAGATATAATATACCTCTATTCCAAATTTTAGCCAAATCGGTACAGTAGTTGCGGCGTGAAGACATATTTTAACTTGATAAAATCCAAACTTCGGACCCCCGTTTCACCCCTTTAGAGGGTAAATTTTGAAAAATCCTTTCTTAGTGCACCCCTAGACCTCACAAGGAACATGTGTGCCAAATTTGGAGTCTCTAGACCCAGCGGTTTGGGCTGTGCGTTGATATGTCACCGATATGATACTTGACCGTTTCGGCAACAAAACTCGTTGTAACCCCAAGGGTAACCTTCTCGATAAAATTGCGTGTGAGATAGCTGCAAGTTAAATGGCATTGAAATAGTTTTATTATTTTTATATCTGAACTATTAGTTAGCAATCAGGAGTAACGATTTACCGTTCTCATTGCTGATAGAAGTACTTTTCTTCAATCGGAAGCTTTAAAATTCATCACCCATCAGCAAGTACCTGTAGCCTCATATCAGTGACTGTCCATAGATGGCGCTGGTTGTAAATGCATGGAGGAATTCGATTCGTTTGTACGATGCGAGTCGACTCGAAATTCATACTAGCCCCTCTGACTTATAGCGAATAGCGATACTATAGCGAAACAAAAGCAAGTATTTTATTAAGATCCTGTATAAAAATAAACTGATAAACCTAATTGGATATCATTTATCATAATGGAGGAAAAAAAGGCATTTTTATCGCAAAATCTCGAAGCAAGCATGACTAATGACCGGAAATTACGGAACAAGGAAGTCCTTAGCAAGTAACGGACTTATTTGACTTAAGTAACTTATTTTTAGAAAAGTATTGTTCTTATAATAAGTTTCTGCCTCAATTATGATTTTAATAAAAGTCTTCGTTGATATAAAATACTGACGGTTGTCCGCGATACGTATTTAATTTCGTTCTGAGAGTAGGTACTTTCCATTACTATGTAATATTGATAGACTTCCTTCTTGTACCAATTTTAAACTGTTATGTGGCGTTATGTGCAGTTAAGGCCGTTGATGGTATTCATTATCGTCCTCATTGCTCTAGCGAATATGTTGGTGGTTGCGACAGGCAGAATTGCGGGAGAATATTATGACAGAAAAACGACTAAAAAACGAATGCACCTATTTTCTTCCATATGTTTTAATTCTAGAGAATTTAGATTAAAGATTAATTATGTTTAAATATAAAATCCATTGTCTTTATAGTGTTTAAACAACAGTTAAAGTACAAAAAATGCACTAATTAAGAACTGTTATTGAATGTAAATGTGTAAGTTTCAGTTCCGTTTTAGTTTTAAATGTGTAATTTTGATTTGAAAAACATTAAAATGTATTCCCCGATCATGTTGTCATTGGCATCTAGCATAGGAACCGGGGGGAAACAATTTCACCATATTCCATCCAGAGAGAATAAAAGGTTTTTTCCTCCCAAAGTTTTAGAGCGTTCATGACTCACGATTGAAGATAACATCCCTGTGGATAAAATGAACACAAATGCTTATCCTTTCTCTTTTCTCGTGCTTTGGCCGGTGGGAAAAATAAATTTGTCCCTCGATAGAGGATTAAATCAGTTGATACATTTTCCCCGTTCGTGCTAGAGGCGAAGTTTTCTGAATTGCCACTTACTATAAAAACAATAAAAATAGTGCAATCAGAGTCAAAGAAGTAATACATTCCAACGATTAGGAACTGTTTTTGAACGATTAGGAGATGTTTAAGCGACCAAAATATCTAATAGCGATCAATGACAGCGAACTAACTTTAGCACTTTGATCTTCCGTCAGCCTATACACTACATACTTGTTTCTATATTCGTAGCTAACACCCCAGGACGGAATTGTGTCACCGATGTTTCGAAAACATTTTACAGAGTTTAGTTTACCGCTGGACTGTAAACTTTTTTGTAAGTCATTGAACAATTCTTTACCAAATAAATACACATGATGATCTTCCTGTGTTGACGAGAAACGTACTCAGGAAAAAAGTTGAGTTGAATACATACCCAATACCCATACGATTACGATCCTGGGTTCTGATTGCGTAAGAAAAGCGTATTCATCGTTATCGTAATCGTTTCCAGATTCGTCTCTGGCAGATTGGACGTAAATCAAGGAACCAATCAGCGGGTAGAATTCGAAAACGATTACGATAACGATGAATACGTTTTCTTAAACAGTCAAGAGGTAGATCAGAGTACAGTTCAGCAAAATGATTTATTGTTAATTAATTTAACCATGAAATTCTGCAAAGGAGCACCTGCTTCAGTTTAACATTTTTGTTGCTTATAACAAAAATATTTAATTTTCAGTTCGATATTATAATCAATAAATAATTATTATCTATCAAGGCTGTACGATAACAGATGGGTAGGATTTATTACTTGTAGAGTTTAGGCTCTAGGTGGTGCTCTAATGAATTCTATTGCAATATGATATTGTTACTAATATTAACGAGCTACTAAGCGAACACAATAATGGAACGGCACTGTTGCCAGTAAAATCACTGGGCATAATGAAATTGGTGGTCTATTCACGTAATGTTTTCACACACACAGTGATGAATGAATCAAGCTCAGATGAATCAAGAAAAAAAAATAACCATACTTCTATATTGGTTTAGAGAGTAATATTGAATGTATTTCAACATAGGAAATATAACAACTTCTTCACAAACATTTTCAACACTATCCCGCAAAGCAAATTTAATTTCACGATTGGCGACGATGTTGCGTTTTGAATTACATTCAATTTTACGCTCTATGTCGATAGTAGTAAAATTGATTCAGTGTTCGCAAAAAAAGTTTTGACTCAAAATCGTCTGTCCGTCTGGCAAAAATGCCATGACCTTTTTAAACCTTACACTTCACGGAATGTAGACGATAAATTACGTGAATAGCCCCCCAGAACTGAAGTGACAGAGTTACGAGCATAGAGCAGTGTAATGCATAGTCCAGTCCTGTGGTGCAGACAGCTCACTCAAGTCCGCTACGCTTCTAGGATGAGTTGATTTCACTTAAGGTGTTGCGGCCCTACCAGCCCGCGAAATTCAAATTTTATTTAGTTTTTCACAAATATTAGACTAACTACACATTGTACATTTATGGCAATGCATTTTGCGGGCCTACTTTATATACATCTACATGTTTTTAATAGAAACTTTGCTTGAAAGTTCCCAATCATCTCATATTGGTTCCCGAAAGATAATTTTTTGCAGTTTCCCAGATTTAGAGCTATCGGGAACCAATATGAAGTAAGTGAGTATTGTTGAGCAGAGTTTTTATTAAAAACATGTAGATGCATAAATGTTGTGCCCGCAAAACTCATTGCCATTAGCCTTCGATGTATAATTAGCCCACTATGAGCGTAAAACTAAATAAAATTTGAATTTTCGCGCCCGGATGGTACCCATCGCCCTTAACGTTTAATTTATTTCACGTGCAATTCCACTAACAAAGAGTCTGTTTATGTTTGTGATCAAAGGTGGTCATAACCAGATACAGTCTGTCTGATTTTAAAAAGCAAAACTTTCGTTTATGTACTCTTACATATATTCAGATTTTTGTTTAACCTAAAATGTTCTTTACAAGTCAAACTCACATAAATAAATCCATTACAGACAAATTCCACTTAAAGTATACCGTATTTAGTTTCATATTGAATGCCGGCTCGGAAACTTATAATGGGAATTTTACTGTCAGAGCTCTTTAACGTTTCACGAATATTTGAAATACAAACTGAATATTAAAATCCAAATATTTGCTTCAACTTCAAGTGACGTTGATAAATTGAAACTTTTAAAAGCTACAACTTGTAAATATTATGTAGTTATCGTGGCGTTGCATACAAACATTTTGTGAAGAGGCATTGTAGTAAAAAAATTGTTTAATTTTATTATGACGAAAATATAAAACAGATGTTTTTGTCAATTTATGAGACTGTCAACATATTAACATGATCTATTCTATACTCTAAATTAACTCACAAAGTGTGACGGTCCCATAAAATGAGGGCGTACGATCTATCGGAAAATCATAAATGGAGAAATCATAAATGGAGAATATTAAAAGATTCCTATTTCCACTTCAACGAACGAAATCGGCGCTAAAGATTTTCTTAAATAAGTAAAAGTATTGTAGTGAACATTTTCAAATTTTGTAAGTTTTATAAAACGTTTTGTAAAAATCTAAAAAAGCTAAGTAAACACGAAGGTATTGTCAAAGATAAATCAAAACTGTAAACCACTTTGTTATTAAACTGATGCCAAATATGTGCACATTTGGGTTATCAAGCTATTATGGTTCGATTTGGCAACAATACATTTTTGACTTTGATTCATTACTACGATCTACCTATAAAAATATAACCATAGCCACAGATAGGCAACAGGTGTGCCTTAAAATGAACATGAGCAAGACGAAAATCATGTCAAATTCTCATGTTCCGCTCCACCCAGTAGTGGTTGAGAACTCTGCACTCGAAATTGTAGACGAGTACATATACCTGGGACATACGGTCCAGCTAGGAAGGTCCAATTTCGAGAAAGAGGTGAACGGGTAAGCGCAGTGTTGGCAGGCCTCCGACCAGATGGACTGACGACATTAAAAGAGTCGCAGGAAGGCGCTGGATACAGTTAGCGCAGGACCGTGCGGGCTGGAAATCATTGCAGGAGGCCTTTGTCCAGCAGTGGACGTCCGTCGGCTGAAACGAACAGATAGAATTTGTAGTCGCGCAAATTGGTAGGTGGAGCGCGAGCGTGTTGGAGTTGTGACCTTGTTATATTTCATAAACACTATAATTAATAAGTTGTTTCAGGTGTGCACCGAAGGCCGCTGTCCAATACGTAGCCTTAACCTTCCCAACGTGTATTAGTTTAGAATTTCTAATGAAGAGATTGTACTGACAGTAAAATATACTTCATTAAGTTGCAGTGCTGATGTATCGGTATAGATACGTAGTGTATCTTATATTCTAAGAATACACAGAATCACTCGTATAAAAATCGAATTGTTCTGTTCCTCACAAAAGCCAAAATATTTGGCTGTTCTATGTACTTCTGGGCTTTACGTACGTACGTTACTTTGACTGACTGAAACACTTACATTTATTTTAACTTAGATTATGGAAAAATCGCGCTTTCATCCTTTAGTTGTAAGCTTTAGTACTTTTCCAGATAGGACTGTTAATTGTGTTTAGGCTATCACTAATTATAATTACTTTGGGATTCATGAAAAACAACGTTAACGAACGTCCCGGGAAAGTAAAGTAGTAAAATTTTTAAGTGTGCATTTTTGAAAGCAAAATTAAATGTTGTTCATTTTCCAAACAAAGCATTGTTATAACACCGCCACGTTTCAAAAAAGAAGTGTGAAACCAATTTGCCAAAACACCAAAATTTATCTCTAGCCATAAATTCTACATGCACGTCCACTGCGGTACTGAAAATTTACGGTATACGCCATCGAAACTGAAAATATATGTTTTCATATTGATTTTGGCGTATATTTTCAGTTCCTGATGAATTTGCACACCTAGAGTAATTTTTAATGTTAGAAAATGAGTCAATTATTATTTATTTATCACTGCACTACAACAAATAGTAATATAACCTTTATGAATACCCTTTGGTCATTGAAAGCATAATTTTTTTGTTGTAGGCGAAACAGTTTTACTAAAGTGAACAAATAGATTTTTTTAAATTACATTTACTAGGTTTACAAAAATTGGATTCCTTCTCATAATGCTTCTACATTTAAAAAAAGTAAATTGTTTAGAAATAATAGGTATAAAGTAAGTAAATTTTAAAAAATAAGTTAGGTATTCATTCCAAATAATAAATTATTAATAAAGATCTCTATATTTTCAATATTTTTCCATTAACTGTAGAAGATTTAAGTTCAGAGCTATATTATTTCAACAAAAATTATTTTTAAAAGCTATTTTCCTACCTAGATTAATTTATGAGTACGAAATGATTTGAATTTGTTTTAATTTCAGAGAAAGTATGTTAATTTCATGAGTAGGTATGAGGTTCAACCTGTATTTTTATAGAATAAATAAAGTTTTCCATTATATATTATGAAAAAGAAATGTCCTTGTGGAGTGTGACTCATCATTTATCAATGTCCAAAACACTTGACCTACCAGGGTAATTCCTTTTGTGATAAATCTTTCCAATAGAAACTGGTTTCTGTGTATGCTATACCATTTATCTTACTATATTCTAAAACCTTTGATGTGTGCTGTTAGACTTTAAATGGCAAAATTCCTATGATTGGCTATACGTGTTCAGTTTGGTAGTAGCACATTGGGAAAGGGCCATTAATTTTAACATTTAATTATGATGGTTGTACGCCATTCAATCTTCGTAGCAATGAATGACTATTCGAAAAATAATGATTGGCTAGATCAACACAAATCAAGCCTTTTTCCCCTTTGCCACACATTCGTGTGAAAAATGCCTTACGAAGTTGGTAACTAACTGTAGGTATGTGTAACTTACTCTTTTGTATTTTAGCATAACCTCTTACCAAAGAGTTCGTCATTATTACTCGTATAATTTGAAATACGGCACGTATAAAGCATTTCACTTTAAGTCTTTGTTTTACTCTTGTATAAAAGAAAAGCTTGTCCTAAATTTCTTTGTCAATTAGCCGAAAATTAATATACAGCTCAGGTGGTCACAGCCACAGAGTAACTCAAAGACTTTTAATGAACACAATGTAATTTATTCCTCTTCCGTTGTGGCCACTAAAGTAACCTAAGTTACGCAAAACTTTGGAGCCAATTAGGAAATAACGTTCAAATGGCTAATAATATAATTGTGAATACCTTTGGAGCTTAATTTATACCGCTTTCGTATAAACAACAGGATTTAAGTAACATTACGATAACTAAGACATTACATATACTCTACACTAGATAATCCTACTTACTAGTGATAGTGTATTGGTTCAAACCTCTTTCTCCCTCTGTGTCAGATGATGAGTTCGGGATTTCGAATCCCGTAAGACTTTCGGGAAACTAAAGATCACGTCTTGCTCAACGGTGAACTACGATGTACTCAAAGGTGGGTAAAGCCCGTCGAACCGCAGTCCCGCACTTGCCCAGCGTGATGCGCCTCAGAGGACAGAGCTTCCTGCCCAACAGTGGGACATGAAAAGGAGTTAACTTTGGCCTTTTATGAGGTTTCGGAGTTATGTGCTTTTGTGAAAATATATCGTGAGGAAACCGGTATGACTTCTTGGGAGAAGTGGAGTAGGTAGGCTTGACTAGCACTTGAATAGTGTGGTGGGCTAGAGCCAAAGCCCTCTTATTCTGAGATGATAAAAATGTATTAAAAAGACGCATACAAGGGACCATGGCGACATAAAAATGTCGCCATGTTTACTGGTGTCAAAAATGTTTGATTTAAAACCAACAGCGTCAGTTGTAAGCCAACCGCAGTATTGTCTATTGCCCGCAGTTTATGCCACAGATCACAATACTTGTTATTGTTCCGCATGTGAGTTTCCCTAGGGATGGTGGAAATCATGATGAAACTCACATGTGGCGAATTTTGCGGCGTATTAGCGTGAATCTTGACAGATTTTACTTTTATCTTGTGTGAAGAAAATTGACGTGATTAAAAATATAGGTAAAATGGGGCGTGAAAATAGATAGTTTGAGGCTGAACCAGTTTCATAATCAAACTGTTTGTGAATAATTGAGAACGAGCCTCATATTACCCATTATTAGTGACCAGAAATCCGGTGTGTGGGAGTAAAACAGTTTCTCTAATAACAGTGCACCGACCAAAATTGATAACGACGAGTTTATGAATAGTAAAATACCTGTTTAATGGCCATCGGAAACACATGAATCAAACTATATAATGTTATGTATGGACCATATGTTCAGCGTGAAGATAATAACTTTATTATCACTGATAACAAAACTCAGGATATGGGCATCCGAACGATTTACCTTAAAATCTACACCTATTTCGTTTGCTCGTTTGTTTCGTACAAGCAAACAGTAGCGCCATCTGCGAAAATTCTATAGGTGCTGCTGAGTGAACAGCGTAGCCTTACTGGTGGCAACAAAAGCATTTTTGGCTCCGACAAACTGCCGCCATTTCTTCACGCCGTCCGCTTTATCCAGGGTACCTATGTCTATTTGTATTTTTATTCAAGTTACTTATACTCGTAAAATCTGCAGATTCTGTACTGTGTACAGAATCTGCAGATTTAGATTTAGGATTTTATTAATTCTCATTTTAAGAGCGGATTCATTTTAACCGTGTTATTCTGATAGGGTTGTAAACAAAAAACCTACAATTTTTTTAGCGACCATGTGTTTCGTGTATATTAAGTTTCAGAATAAACGATTGAGTTTACATGTAAAGTAAGTAGGTACCAACGTGCCATCCCTATAAAGTGGTAGGTTTTTACCACAAAATATGGCATATAAAGACCACTGTTTACAAAACAAATCATTTTATTGTGTTTACACAAATTGCGTTAGTATTTTTAATATTGCAAACAGATGAAAATAGCAGCTACTCGTATATGAGGTTTTAATATTTAGTGTAAAAAACCCTTTTAAAACCCCTTTTATTTTTTGTTGCAGGTATATTCACCAAGCTGCCATGATGGGTATTATTATACATAGGTATTATAAGACCATTATTTATAAAATCGAAAATTCTAAAATTAATAGTAATTAATAAATAATAATTAATTAACTGGTCAAAGAAAGCTAGCCCAGTACATACCTTTACCTCTCAATCCAAGTTCAAGGAGGAAGAAGAAGAAGTTTTGCCATCTAGCCGTCAGCTTTCATATTCTTCTCTACCATTAATGCTCATAATCATGGGAGTGCACCGCCATCTTGGGCCGCCCGACATATTGGATTTAGAATAAAGTAAACCATGCATTCTCATCCAAATTAAACGTGTATGAAATTATTTTTGAAGAAGTGGAATTTTTATGTGGTTGATGTCCAGCAAGCTCGAACGAAACGATTTTCTTCCACGTTTCTGATACGTACCGCTAAGGTGTGGAACACCCTTCCAGCTTCTGTGTTCCCAGCCAAGTACAACCTGGGTGCCTTCAAGAGAAGAGTGAATAGGCATTTTCTAGGCAAGCGCGCTCCATCCTAGATCTCATCATTTCTGCCCATCAGATATGATTGTAGTCAAGCGCAAGCGCATTCCATAATAATAAAAAAAAAATTATGTCAATATTGACGATAACTAACACACATAATTATATACATGGTAATGCAAATTAAATATAAGCTTGTAAAAAGCTTGACAATTATACTTGTTCGATATACTCTAGAAATGTCAAGAGCAATTCTATCTTCATTAGCAACTTGATTGCTCTTAAAATAGAAAACAGTTTTGATTGGTGAGTCAAGTGTTAGTATTGGAATCTGTTCAGCAAAATTAGGCAATTGTTTACAAAAACCGACGTCAATAAGGATTTACTTTGGGTACTCATCCGAATAAAAACGACGGGGAACCAACATTATGGTTTGTCACGTAGCTACACACAACGTAGAGAGATTTTTGTGAAATATTGTAAGTTAAAAGTATGAGGGTCAGGAAATACTTCATATCATAATTCGTATCCACATCAGCGCCGGTTGGTACATAAATCTCTTTCAGCAATTTATGAGGATTAAGGCAGGTACAATTGCCTTAATATATCTTCCAAGTTGGAGTTATTTTTCATGCGTTTACTCTACATACAAGTACATTCTACGTACTCTTGGTCGTACATACTCGTAGCTGTTTTAAAAGTTTTTTTTATAGTTATTACAATTTTATTAAATAATGAGCCTTTTGACTGATTTATAATTCAAAACAACTATCGAAGCTTGGTTCAGTCATAAAAACTGGATTTTTAGGTTTTATCATGACAGCGTGCATACAATCATATTGCACTTATTCGTAAAATCTCTACTTTGAGTTTGTAACATAATGTAATTCTGACGTGAATTTCTTACGTAATTCGTACTGTGTGATAGTTACAAACATTATACTTCCGTAAATAACTTGGCAAGACGAATCTATAAAATAGTTAGATGACCTTTCATGCAATACAACTGTTAAGGTTTGGAAGTAGCTATTATGCATGTTAATAAAAAAATCCTGACCTTTACTAACTTTGTTCACTGATGTTCGAGTCACTTTAACTACCTTTCTAAAAAGGGGAACTATTTAGGGTACGGTGATGTAGCTGCAACCTTAAAAAAAGACGGAATACTTACTTAAAAAACCTAATCCTATTTTCTTAGGAATGGGTAAAAATGGTAATAAAGGTTGAATTTTTTTATTGGAATAAATTTCTTACTTTATAAGCCTTCCTCGATCTATATTCTACTCGTAATAGATATACGGTTGTCGACACCAAAACGTGAAGTTACGATGTGTAGGTTGCCAAGGAAATGTCTATTCAGACTTCTTTTGAAGGCACCTCAGTTGTAATTTGCAGGCATCATGAAAGAAGCTAGGTACATGCTTTTTCTTCAACCACCTTTTTACCTTTTCATGCATTTCCGAAAAGATGAACTTGTAAAAGTTATGTTAAAAACATAACTTTTACAAGTACATCTTGTACTTTTAACCAATCAATACTTAGTCGTTGAAATATGTATAACATTGACTCGTATTTTTAGGACTCATAAAAGCTAAGAAGAAAATAATATTCCTATCGCTGTTATCCATTGTGTAGAGTACAAAAGCAAAAACTTATTACAAGCTTAGCACAATAAAACGTATACAGAAATTCTTAAGAATTCGAAGATTTTAAAAAATGCTATTAAATCTTAGCTTTACACGCAATGAATTGAATTTTTATTAAAATCCTGTTATTTTGCTCCATATACGCTGTAAACGATTACGATTACAACTTTATTAATATACTTACTTGGTTTTAGTCGCGGCTTCGCCCGCGTGCTAGGTACTACCACAGCAAACTATTCTCATGCAAAGCATAATGATGTGATAGTTATACAAACTTACGTGAATCTATTTTTTATTCTATCTGACATGAAGCTACGTTTATAAACCGTAGAACTTTTAACAAAGATTACTGAAAGAAATTATAAACAAAGAAAATTGTATTTAATTAACAAGTCTCTGTACTCTCTGCATGCGGTAAGACCTAATTTATTCAGTTTTAATTAGACCCAGGAGAATAACCAGGTCGTTATTTGGAAAGCGGTTCCTGCGGTGATATCGTGAACTTTAAGAACCATAGAAACTTTGTCCAGTAACTGTTGAGTTGATAGGTTTACTACTAACTACATTAAGTAAAATAATTATAAGTTTTAGTTTGTGCACTTTTTTCGGTACTTCTTGCTTCGACCATGAATAATTATAGAGGTGAACATAAATTTTGTCTTTGATGAGAGGTTATGAAAAACTTTGATTATTTTTTCCATACTAAGTTGTTGTACAAAATTGAGTAGATGACTTGAAAAATTTGTTTTTGTATTCCATGCATAGTTCTGCAATCTATGTTTTTGAAATCTGAACAAAAAAGCTAACTAACTTGTTGTCAAAACAAAATCGTTAGTGGAATATGAGTATTTTTCCTTTATAGAGGATCACATTGAAAGGAAAATAAAATTGAGGAGATAGAAAACATACACTTTTGTAGAGTTGTTATTTACACGCGCTGGAAAATTTCTTAGAACGCTCATATTATAAATAATAAGTTGAAATTATTAACAAATACATTTAGTGGATGAATAATGTTAACTCGTAATAAAATGAAATTTTCGTGTCTCGTGTTTGTTACCAAACTCCTCCGAAACGGCTCGACCGATTGTTATGAAATTTTCAGTGTACGTTTGCTAATTCTGAGAGTAGGTCGCAAGCTATTTTTTATGTGGCATAACAATGTTTGCTGGGTCAATTAGTAATATGTATAAATGTAAATTTTGCTCCATTGAGAATATTTTGATCTTAACCGGTCATACAGATCCAAGCCTATACTTTGTGGTTTAGTAGAGTTTAGCCTTGGAAATGACTTTAATTTTAAACATCTATTAATAAAAGCCACATGAGGTGAATAATAATTTGGAGTGGGTCCAAAACCATTCGTAAATCATGATATAAGTCTATATCCGTCACATTTCTAGTTCAATTATTCTGTTTTAATAAAAGGAAACGGTGACTGACGGATCAAGCGGAGTATTCAACTATTATAGCTTGATATAAGCATCCGCTAAGAAATTATTGTTGCCCAGGTGTTAAAGTATAAATAAAGCCGTCAGTGCTCTTTAGATTTAATTAATGCATAAACATAAAATAAATTATAGAATTGTAGACGTACTTTAGATTATTATTAAATTTAATATTTGAATTGCAATTATTTCGAAAATAGTATTTGACTATGGTTTTCGGGGTTTATGTAACAAACCGAGATCCACCCATTCGAGACCACGGGCTATAGGAGTTATTAAAATAATTTATCTACGCTTATTGCTTAAAGTTCGAATTATGAAATCAAAATGTGTCACATAGTTACCTACTTTATTCACAGACTTCTATAATTATTAAAAAGTTATTCATTATAACATCGCTGTACTATGTAAATATAATCATAATAATAAATATCTCAAGATAGTTGAATAATTTCCATTACGATACTGAACTCTGGGTTCCTGTATTTTTATGTGTCGTTATAGCCGAAAGAGAGTGTAGAGCTTCCTTAATTTTGTCTTTTTATATATGGAGTCCACAGACAACATTTAGTTAGTAGTCATTACCGAGCATACCGAGAGTATGGATGGGCCATGATTGACCATAGACAACAACAACAAACAACAAACAACAATGTCTAGGTCGCCATACCTAACTTTTAACATTTTAATGTGCTATTTTTTCTAGCAGTGAAACCTACTGAAGAAAATTTAACTCGACCTGACATTTTAGTAATTGCAACAAAAATGACCCACAAAGTGAAGGATTTACGACAAACGCAAGATTTTATGGTTTGGATTTATGATAATATGAGCGTAGATAGTGTATGAAACTCTACATAATTAGGTATTAAAACACTCTTGTGATACTATTAAAAAACTCGCCTGCGGCTGGTTTTTTAAACTCACTCATGTTTTAATACCCCCCATTATGCATCCGTTTCATAAACTAATATTATGTCATAGTTGTTTTTACTAATTCATTACCAAAATAAAATGACTTGTTTAATTTGGACATTCTAAAGTAACTGCTTGTAGGTATTGATCAATTATTTCCAGTCTCGCAGATTTTTGAGACAAACATTACTTCATTTTCTACAAATCTAAATAATTTATGTTATAGTTGTAACGAGTACACCAGTCACAGTTGATCAATTAGCAAGTAAGTACGCATAAGTTTTTAATCCATGCATTACGCAGGTTGTAAAGTCACGTCGTGATTAAAAATTACTTGCGTCTCTTGTGCCATTAAACGAAGTTCTATGGAGTTCCAACATATTTTGCCTCGTACACCCCCCTGATATTTACATAAATGTCAGGCTAACCAACCCAGAAATATTTCTTTCTTTAGCGTGATATTTGTATAATTTAACTCTCTACTACCTTTTGTCCTATAAAAGCATTGCCAATTTTTTGACGCAACATTTTTTCATGCAAATGTAAGCATTAGAATATTCGCTTCCGTATTGAAAAAATACAGAAATTTTATTAATTTAAAATTATATTTATATATCAATACTAGTAGAGCGCGTGAGTGCGCGGGCCACATGTGGCCCGCGTGCGGTCTTCCCGCCTATAAAGGTATCGCCGTCATCTCCATCGTCCATTGGAATCCGATTGGCAGTGAGCTGAATAAATTACCAAGGAGCACTGTCATGGTTTTAAAGATAGTTACGGGCAGTTCGAACAAAAAAATACGCTGAACCTCATCGGATGAGGTTCAGCGTATTTTTTGTTCGAACAGCCCTTAACTATCTTTAAAAACATGACGGTGCTCCTCAATCATCATCCAAATCCTAGATCATTGTCTCTTCTCATAGTATGTACATTTTCCATGGAAAGATAAATTCCGCCACTGTGAATTATTTTCCATGCATCCCGTAGAACTTGAGATCCTGATCACCTCTTGCTAAGAAACCACTCTCTTATCTTTTATACTTTCCGAGATAGAACAACACGAAATTTGTATGGCGGCCATCTTGTATCCGCCATTTTGGTTTTGGTATTTTTTGTTTCAGCAGTCCCCACCTAACTATAATACCTTGCCCATGCTCCTTGACTGTCTTTTAAATCCTCAATCATCACCTCATTCCATATTTTTTTCTGGTAGTCTTCGAAAAAAACGCATCAAAGCACTTCATGTTTTACAACTCGTAGCTTTCAAAATTCCCCATACATTTTCTATGGAAAAGTATATTCCGCCATTTTGATTTTTTTTTTCTATCCATCGAATAGATCTTCGGGTCCTGATCATTTCTCGCCACGAAACCACTCTTCCAACTTTTATACTTTTCGAGATGAACGCCGATGAAGTTTGTATGGCGGCCATCTTTTTTCCGCCATTTTGAAATTTTTTTTCGCTAACTGCCAATTGGATGACGTTTCGAGTGACATTTGGTCGAGCACCCCCCCCCTATCTCCAATACCTTGGCTGTGCTCTTCACCCGTCTCCGAAATCCTCAATCATCAGCTCTCTCCGTATTTTTCCTCCGAATTAATTTTTCTCTTTTATACGAAAAGATTAGTAAAAAAAAATTTTTCCATACAAAATTGTTCAGGAGAGGTGATCAATGAGTCAGTGGCCAATCAGCACAAGCAGCTATATATATATTAACTAGTAGGTCGCGTGGATGCGCGGGCCACATGTGGCCCGCGTGCTGTCTTCCCGCCTATATAGGCCGACGATAATCCCCCTACATTTTCTATCGAAAAAAAACCGCCATATTGGATTTTTTTTTTCTAGCCATCAAATAGACCTTTTTGTCCTGATCAACTCTTGTCAAGAAACCGTTCTTCCATCTTTTATACTCTTCGAGATATTGGCGAAATTCGGTTGACCGCCATTTTGAATCCGCCATTTTGAATTTTTTTTTAGCTTACTGCCAATTGTTTGACATTTGGAGTGACATTTGGTCGAGCACCCCCCACCTATCTTCAATACCCTCCCCGTGCTCTTCACCCGTCTTCGAAATCCTCAATCATCAGCACTCTCCATATTTTTGTTCTTAATGATTTTTTCACCTCTTTACGAAATGATTAGTAAAAAAATTTTTTTTCATACAAAATTGTTCAGGAGAGGTGATCAATCAGTGAGTCAGTCAGCACAAGCAGCTATATATATTGTAACTAGTAGGGCGCGTGAGTGCGCGGGCCACATGTGGCCCGCGTGCAGTCTTCCCGCCTATAAAAGTATCGCCGTCATCTCCATTGCCAATTGGAACCCGATTGGCAGTGGGCTTAAAAAATGACCAAGGAGCACTGTCATGGTTTTAAAGATAGTTAAGGGCTGTTCGAACAAAAAAATTACGCTGAACCTCATCAGATGAGGTTCAGCGTATTTTTTGTACGAACAGCCCTTAACTCTCTTTAAAACCATGACTGTGCTCCTCAATCATCATCCAAATCCTAGATCATTGTCTTTTTTCATAGTATGTACATTTTCCATGAGAATATAAATTTCGCCACAGTGAATTATTTTCCATTCATCCCGTTGAACTTGAGATCCTGATCACCTCTTGCTAAGAAACCACTCTCTTATCTTTTATACTTTCCGAGATAGAACAACACGAAATCTGTATGGCGGCCATCTTGAATCCGCCATTTTTTTTCAGCTCACTGCCAATTGCATGACGTTCCGAGTATTTTTTGTTTCAGCAGTCCCCACCTAACAATAATACCTTGCCCATGCTCCTCGACTGTCTGCGAAATCCTCAATCATCAGCACTCTCCATATTTTTCTCTAGTAACTCTCCGAAAAACCGCATCACAACCTTGCATAATTACCAACTGTTAGTCTCTTCAACATTCTCCATACATTTTCTATGGAAAAATAAATTCCGCCATTTTGAATTTTTTTTCTAGCCATCAAATAGACCTTTTTGTCCTGATCAGTTCTTGTCAAGACACCACTTTTCCATCTTTTATACTTTCCGAGATATCGACGAAATTCGAATGGCGGCCATTTTGAATCCGCCATTTTGAATTTTTTTTCAGCTCACTGGCAATTGGCTGACATTTTGAATGACATTTGGTCGAGCACCCCCCACCTATCTCTAATACCCTTGGCTGTGCTCTTCATTCGTCTTCGATATCCTCAATCATCAGCTCTCTCCGTATTTTTCCTCCGAATGAATTTTTCCCTTCTATACGAAATGGTAATTGGAAAAAAATTTTTTCATACAAAATTGTTCAGGAGAGGTGATCAATCAGTCAGTGAATCAGCACAAGCAGCTATATATATATTAATGAAATTTTGGAGTGGGAGGGTTTTTCATCCATGTCTTGTATAACGGAAAGTATATTATAAGCGCCGTGCCGCGAAGCTATAGACATTTCAATCCACGAAGACTCGCCCCACTCTGTCAAAATCTTATCTTAAAATCTTATGTTTCATTCGATTCGTATATATACGAAAAAAATAAATTCTATAGAATTTAGCAGAATACCTTTGAGTACGAAATAATATAAATACAAGAACAGTTATTTTATTCTACCTAGGAAAACCTTCTGAGACTAGCAGCTATATTAAAGAGAAAACATAATATAAATAACTCGCTATTTCCGCGACTCCGTACTCGTTGCATGGGAACAGTTTGTTATTCCGGAATAAAAGAAAACCTAGTTACACGGATACATTGCAGCTGTTTATTGTTGAAAGAATTTTCATAAAATTGATTCAAAATTCGCGTCAAAAAGTTAGTTTCCATACAATTTATATATTTAGTTGACTTAAAACTAAAACTTAAACCTTAAAACTGGATTTTAGGGCTCTAACACCAGACACTGAGAAGAGTCCACAACAAACTCACTTGTCACATGGTTCATTTACAAACTTTGTGTTACCATTCTATCTGGATGGTTGGCAATCCACGACCGCCCGGTATGCCAGATCTTTCTTTCCACGCACATGCAAACTCTGGAACAACCTACCAGCAACAGAGTTCCCTCAAAACTATAACATGGGGTTATTCAAGGGGTGGATAGACAAATTTCTAAAGAACAACGCATTTGCAGTTCCTCTGGTGCTGCAAATGTCCATGAGCGGCGGTGATCACTTACCATCAGGTGACCGTCCCGCTTGTTTGCTCGCGTTAACTATTAAAAAACCGGCCAAGTGCGAGTCGGACTCGCGCACCGAGGGTTCCATACTATAAAAGAAGTAAAACATATACTATTTGCGCTCATTTTCGTTCTAATATTCCATTAATATTTATGTTCTATTTTGTTAAAAGAAATTCCGTTGACTGTTTATAATATTTACGAGAAAGTTCACTTTCTTCGTGTTTGAACGCTCTGTTTTGGAATTGAGTTCTATTTAGGTACAATGTAGTGACTGTACGCGTAGATGGCAGTGTTAGTATTCATAGGATTTTTATTGCGGCTGGTAACGCTAATGAAAGAGGAAACACAAAAGCAATCTAGGTCAAATGCAGTGTATTTCGTATCGGCAAGCGGGTTTCGGTATGCTTCGGTGGAGGTTTTTGTGTGACATGTTTCATACTACATAAGTATAATATATTATCTATTGTAATAAAAGCCAAAATCATACGGAAAGGAGTGCAGAAAGTTTAAACGAGAAACCGCATAATCGTAGAGTGTACGCAATATTAAACGAATACAGTTTTCTAAAAAGACAAAAAAGTAGGTATGAGTAGTATGATAGTGCGCTAGTGTGCGTGAAAAATTGTGTAATGACGACTCGGGTTTGCCAATTTAGGCAAAGTATTTTTTGCGCACTTTTGAAGTTGAGTGCGGCTTCTTGGACTCTATGTAGGTAATGTTATGCGTTAACACCAAACTACGCTTCGATATTTTTTTTTCAAGTCATCGGCCATGAAAGCATTATCAAAATATTTATAAGTAGATGATATTTCCCTCCTAAATCTATAGTCATCATCATCATACCGTGCCATCTTAGACCCATCCACCCTTTACACATTTGGGGACCCATGTTCGAAACGAAGTTTGGCGATAAACTTGGGAAAAGTGCCTCTATCTTTTGCCGCCTCTTTTAAGCTTAGACCCATCCTTCCTTTTACACAATTTAACCATTTGGGGACCCATGTTCGAAACGAAGTTTGGCGATCAACTTGCGAAAAGTGCCTCTATCTTTTGCCGCCTCTTTTAAGCTTAGACCCATCCACCCTTTAACACCATATAACCATTTGGGGATCCATGTTCGAAACGAAGTGTGGCGATCAACTTGCGAAAAGTGCCTCTATCTTTTGCTGCCTCTTTTATGCTTAGACCCATCCACCCTTTTACACCATATAACCATTTGGGGACCCATTTTCGAAACGAAGTTTGGCGATCAACTTGCGAAAAGTGCATCTGTCTTTTGCCGCCTCTTTTAAGCATGGGTAGCTTAGACCCATCCACCCTCTTACAACATCCAACCATTTGGGAACCTAGTGATCTTTTTGTAGGGTATTATCATCTTATCCAGTCCTCGTGGAGAAATTGTCTTATTTTGAACAGTTCAACTTTTTGTCATTTCCGCTCTTTAGTCCAGAAATGTCAAGAAGTAGTACGTTGAAGTCTTTTAAACAATCAAAAGAGCTATTTTTAAATAACATTGTATTCGCACATCACGCATATTTGAGTGAAAATAGCCAATTTCAAACATTTCACAATACGAACTCGTGGTATTGTTTATGCAATGGTACTCTTAATTGATGTTTTCAAGTGTATTTACATTCACATTACGTATGAGCAGAGCGAAGGAAATTTTTCATACAGAATTCAGAATTTTTGTTCGCTTAATTAAGTTAATTAAAAATTTTTACATCGTACTAATTTTAAACCCATTTTGAGGAAACCTTTTGCATGCTGAAGACTGTTGTCGACGTTGTTTGTTTTAAATTAAAATAGACAAAATAATTCTCGGCACTGAATAAAACGTTAAGCGTGGGGAAGTTCGCTTCATTTTAATGAGGGATTGTAGTTTTATTCAAATAAAGTATAATCAAGCTTTTCGTACAATAATGTATTATTATGTTATTATGTCGACGTACAGACAAATCCAATCGGGTTTTTGTTACATCGTAATGTTAAACTTTTAAAAAATTAAAATGTATTATTATTATATTTTAGCAAATAACAAATAATAAATAAATACATCTATGTTGGTACTTCTAAATGTTACCTTATTTTTATGTTGACTTTAATACCTATAATAACAGTGAGTTTCTGTTAATGATCAAAATTAATAACCAATCCCATCCAGATTTGCTTTCTCAGTGTTTGCTTTATTCTAGATAAAAATTGGCATGACCTTCTTGAATAATAATTGTATTTTTATACTTGATAGGACAAATATGAATAGGAATTTGGGAGCTTAGGAGTCGGAAAGGGTGAATCAAAGGGTGTCCAGGGCCAGTTTTTGTAGCAAGTGTACTTGTAAACTGTATACATTAGTTCAACACTAAAAATACTGCTTTTCGTTTTTATTGTGACCTCCGTCTTGTAGTTCATTGTCCTATAGATTAATGGTTTTTTATACCTTTGTTGAGTTGATGAACTTTTGTGAATAAAGTGATAAATTGACAGTCACCTATTGTTGTGAATTAACGTTGTTTTTTCAGTAGTACTAAATAGAGGTAAAATAATATTACATAGTCGTAGTTATATGCTGTGTTGTTTGTCCGTTTGTAGAAGTCAGGAAACATGTATAACAAGGGCAAGGGTAACATTTATGCTAATACGTCTCTATTTGGTATTATTCTTATCACAGAACAATGTAAAGTTATTCCTTGGTCTGTGATTCTTATGGCCTACTATGTTGTTAATGTGGTTGCCCTATCAATTTGTACCAAAGTGGACCATTATTTATTATTATTGTATTTTGAATTTTGTAGGATAAAGGGATAATATAAGTAAAAGTTTGCACTGTATAGCAACCGTCCCAGATCACACTACCAAGTACACGGCATCGTACCGGCAGGGCTTGACAAAGTAACAGTCGCTTAGCGTTCACGACTGTAGACAAAAATGTATGGGCAAACCACATGACTGTAGAAAAACCGCGTGACCGAATAGAGGTGAACACGCTGTTTTGGAAAATCGAGTACGACAATTTCAACGCTCCCTGGTGTTCTCGCAGACGCTGTAGGTAGGTACATTACTTTAGCGTACTGCGCGTGCGCGTGCGCATGTAGCGCATGACAACTGACAGCTGACACTAAACAAAGCTAAGTTTTTTAGTCGATTCTTTTGTTTTCATTCGGTCACGTGGTTTTTCTACTGTCGTCAACACTTAACGACAAGTCACTTTGTCTAGGCCCGCAAAACTGAAACATAAAACAGAAAGCCAACCTACGTCACTCTAGCGGCAAAGTATTATTTTAACGGTTTATGAACTTTTAGCAGTGTTCACACGAAGTTTACTGTCTAAGATTATTTATGAATATCTAAATAAATAGTCTCTCAATAGTTAACTGGTCGCAAATAATTTGTTTTGATTTACGATCCTCATATTTCATCGAAAATATGCCATTTCACATTATTATATGGTTTTGGCGTATACTCAAGGTGAACATTCCATTAATGACTATGGAAAATTAAATAATATCTAGGTAGTAGCAATTCATGTAAAGTAGAGAATAAATGAATATTTTCATATTTAAAACTTAAAAAAATAAGGAAAAATAATATCAGAAAATTAATGTATGTAGTTGATAATAAATAAAATAAAATCAAATCATTTATTTCATATAGGTAGGCCATTACTTCTTAGCTCTTATGAAATTCTCAAACTTTAATTAATTAGTATAATAATAACACATATTAATATAATTCTATTCAATACTGGAGCTTTAGACAACCACCGCTAAAGGCAACAGAGATTTTGCTGCCAACTACAAGCATGTTACTATTTCTCAGAAATCGTAACATAACCCGCTTTTGTCCTGACTCGTAATCCCTTCGGGTTATTTATCCTAACTAACACGAACAAATTAAACTTAATTGGCATAAGGTCATTTGAAATGTATACGATATTTCCCCCATGGTATTAGATAACACCATTAACCTATATTAAGTAAACTTGAAACGGTCCCTAATGTGTGTATAGCGATCATAATAATTCAATCAAAGTAGGTACATTTTAATCCCAATCCCATTTTAGCATGTAAATTATGTTTGGAAGGTTTAAAGGTCACTGCTATATTATATGCTACCTACTAATATAATATACTAGCTGTTGCCCGCGGCTCCGCCCGCGTGAATTACGATTTTTTTACATATACCGTGGAATTCCTTGATTTTTCGCGGGATTCTGGTTATACAGAAACCTGTTCTTACTTCGCACGGGTTATCTTGCGGTGATTTCGAAAACTCCTTTTTCTTAAGGGCGATGGGTACCATCCGGGCGCGAAAATTCAAATTTTGTTTAGTTTTTCGCTCATAGTGGGCTAAGTAATTATACATCGAAGGCTAATGACAATGAGTTTTGCGGGCACAACATTTATTCATCTACATGTTTTAATATAAACTCTGGTCAGCAATACTCATTTACATCATATTGGTTCCCGATAGCTCGAAATCTGGGAAACTGCAAAAAATATCTTTCGGGAACCAATATGAGATGAGTGGGAACTTTAGAGCAAAGTTTATATTAAAAACATGTAGATGCATAAAAAGTAGGCCCGCAAAATGCTTACACACAATCTACAATGTGTAGTTAGTCTAATATTTGCGAAAAACTAAATAAAATTTGAATTTCGCGGGCTGGTAGGGCCGAAACACCTTAATCATAATATAAAGTTTCATTAATACGTAGTTGAAAGATCAAAAGGACGATTTTTACTGTCGATATTTCGACCCAGTGGCACAGGTCGTGGTCACTACGTGACCACGACTTGTACCCATGTATCGAAATATAGCCAGTTAAAATCGTCCTTTTCAATGTGATTTTTATTCTGAAACCACGAAATATGTCAAAAATCATTAAATCATGTGAAAATTTGTACTGGTGGTAGAGCTCTTCTTTCAGGGTTCGGCCGGGTAGGTACCATTGGGATAAAATACTCTACAGCCCAACATAAGAGTCATATAAAAAACCTTTGCTTCATCTCAATACCTACAATCCAAAATATCCGAATGGGCAATGGCTATATATTTCTTTACGTATAAAAATACTTATGACAGTCAGTCGGTTAGGATCGATAAGACCTAAGAGTTAAAAATATTTGTGAACCATTATTTTAACCTTTCCATATTGCGGATGATAAAAAAAGACGCGGCACTCCGGGAATGTCGACAGAAGTGAAAACTTTAATCTGTTCATGACTTAACAGTGCCATCTTAATATAAAGTCATGAAACAGTAAGTTAAATGACAGTTAATTATTATTTAAAAATTCGGTAGTACCTATCTCAGAGTTTTACAATCAAGTTCCACATAAATTGTAGAGATGGCGCTAAACGGTATAACGTAGCGAGTTTCATGATTTTTGTTCACCCTAAAAGTGAAAAATCTTAAACCATACAAAATCTTCTGCTAAGCCTATTTATTTACGGCTGTAAGGGATGTCCCGTCTAACTTTAGCTCGACGCCTTCTTTAGCCCTAGGTTCTTTGTCCATTCCGAGTTTCAAGTCACCTACTTGAACTTATCATACTTACTTGATTATAATTTCTGAACTACAAAAGTGATGATGATAAAATTTGTATGGAATAATCTTTAAAGAACCTCCTTTCTAACAAAGAAAGAATGAATGAAATCGGACAACGCGTTAATGAATTATAACTAAATACACATTTTGACTTTGATGCCGTCTTCCAGGGAAACCATGATGAATTTCGGGACAAAAAGTATCCTATGTCCTACCTCGGGGTATGAACTATAATCATGTCAAGTTTCATTTAAATCCATCCAGCGGATTTGCCGTGATGCGCGGTCGTGAAACAGACAGACAGACAGACAGACAGACAGACAGACAGACAGACAGACAAAAATGAAACAAATTACAGTTTTGGCTTCAGTATCGACTAAATAGTGTCCTCCAACAAAAATTTTCAAAATATCTTAAATGTACAGAATTCGACCCTTTACAGTTTTATTATAAGTATAGATTGCCAAGTTAATGTTAGTAATTAAAATGTTTTTTAGCCCCCCACTAACTAGGCCAGAGCTTAAAAATTGTCATTTCATGATATTACCGACTATGTGGTGAGTTTTGGCTAAGATTTAAAATTGATCATTTTATAAAATAGTAGTTCACGAAATGGCCAACTATGGCATTGTAAAGGAAGAAGAAATACTTTATTGCACCCAAACCTTAGAAAATAATAAACCTTACACAGAAATAGAGAAACAACAATAAAATAATAATATTATTTCGAAAATTTTCTAAAAAACTGTAGAGTTCACAGGTTTTTGTACAAATTTCAAATTGACGCGCATCGCACAAACGAATTGAATTTCTCCATAGATTTACAGCCAGCACCATCTTTTCATAGATACCTCTAAATTAAGAAAAAACTTCAAATGTTTTCGATAGTTAGAAAAACAGCCATTTCATGTTAAATTAGGCCACATCATGAAATTTTATCAATTCCAAAATCTGGTCATGATTTAAACTCAAAATTTTCAACCCCTTGAAAGTTCTGGTTTATGCTAAGAAAAAAATGGCGGAGTGCTTTTACACAGAAGACACACGTGCTTAAACTATTTCCAAATAAGTTAAACATTTTTTAATTTATAGAATAAAGAATGACATGTTCATGACACACCGCGCCAAATCAAGAAATGTAATCCGAGCATAAACCACGATTTCATTTCATAAGCAAACAATTGTCATTTATTCGTATCGTTCATCCCCCTGAGATTAAATTTTATCGTGCTTCGGATTTATTACTACGACGAACCAAAACTCATACTACTCGTATTTATGATTTTTTATTAATATTTGTGCTGTATAATTTGACATTTCTATTAAAATATTCAATTTTATTTTCTACTATAAATTAAAACATATGAGTACGTAAGTAAATGAAGCAAATTATTTTCATGCTGTTATAAATTAACATAAAATATCATGTCTTATTAATGAGTCTTATACCTACGCCGCTTGTTATATTTTTTTCAGGACTTCAAAACATTCCGCACAACCTAATCTAGACCCAAAGTTGTGTTGCTCGAACCCACAACCTCCGATTCAGACGGCAGGATTGCTATCGCTACACCATTCGGTCGTAATATATGTATTGTGTACATGTACAGCTTATATTGAGTACATGCACAGTGCAATATATTCTTACCTCATTTAAATAATATATGAATAATAGAAGAACTTTCTGAGATGTTACGTTATGAAATAAATAATATGACACCTTAGGCAACACATTTTTTCCTTTTGAGGTACGGAACTCTAAAAAACTTTCAGTTTTGGTTTTATTGTAATTAAACAATGTCTGCGGTTTTTTTTAAGTTTTTTACTGAACCCGTTTCCAATTACACGTCCTAATTAACATTTTCTTTTGATGGATGAAGTATTATTCTACATTTATTTGTACCTATCTCACAAATAGGAGCAGCTTAAAACGGAATTTATTCTAATTAATGAAAAGGTTTCTATCTGCCTAATTATTTTCAATATTTATTTCTAGATTCAAGGTTTAATCGAATCTATTTAAAGTACCTAATTAAAGTAAATCTATTTAAAGTAACTTATTTATTTGATTAGTTATAGTAATTTATTTAAAGTATTATTATTTGGTTAACATTTTCGGAAAGGAAAACCGAAATATAATTAATTTATCACTATTAAGACAGTCATCAATGTATATTTATGTTAATCGTATTTTTGGTGTCATACTATACTACATTTGTATCCTATTAGTACTTTTCACGTACTGCAACATAATACCTCATTGCAACCTCACCTAATGGTAAGTGACGACGCAGCCAAAGACTAACGTAGTCTTTGGCTGCGCCGTCACTTACCATTACACGTACTAACTTTAGAAGGGACAAGAAATCCCTGACAATTGCTACACATCATCGCACTAAAGGTAATCGCTTGGCTGATTAAATAACAGTCAGCAAAAAGTTAAACGGAACCATTAAATTATTTAAAATGATTTGGATATGCGTAAACCAAATTATCTTGACAAAACGAACGCTTTCGATAATTTATAAAAATGGGAAATGCTTTCCAAAAAACCAACTTCAAATGCCACTACAAAGAGTGAAATAATTTTTATTTAAATTTTAGGTACCTACACCAATTCGAAGTCGGGCAATGTTTCATACAATCCCTAATAGTCCTTCTTACTTAATTGATGTGCGAAGAAATGACAAAGTCATAGACAATCGCCCGACTTCGAATTGGTGTAGGTACCTAAAATTTAAATAAAAATTATTTCACTCTTTGTAGTGGCATTTGAAGTTGGTTTTTTGGAAAGCATTTCCCATTTTTATTTTATACTTTTTAGTGGAAAACAATAAAATGCACAAGGCGTTGTAAAATATCCAAATTGCTTGAGGTGTGTTCATAAAATCTGAAGAGATACCTCAAATTCACCAAGATCCCATCATCAGACCCTGACTTGATGACTTTAGTCATCAAATCAGTATCTGCTAGCAAATGCACCAGTAACTATAAAAAATACCCAACTCGCTTCAAGTATACTAGCAAAATTTGAAGAGTTCCCTCGATTTCACCAAGATCCCATCATCAGACCCTGACTTGATGACTTTAGTCATCAAATCCGTATCTGCTAGCATATGCACCAGTAACTATAAAAAATACCCAACTCGCTTTAAGTATACTAGCAAAATTTGAAGAGTTCTCTCGATTTCACCAAGATCCCATGATCAAATCCTGACCTGATGACCATAGAACAACTTGGAAAATATTACTCTTTCTAATAATACTCAAATAGTTTCATGTGTCCATATAAAATTTGAAGAGTTCCCTCGATTTCTCCAGGATCCCATCATCAGATCCTGACCTGATTAAAATGGGACCATCTGGAAACAAAACCCTCTTAAAGAAAAAAAAAATTTTTCAAATCGGTCCACGCGTCTCCGAGTAATCGGTGAACATACATAGATAAAAAAAAAAAAAAAAGATTCCGACGAATTGAGAACCTCCTCCTTTTTTTGAAGTCGGTTAAAAAGGGGAAAGTACCTAAATTCAACTCCATTTCGCCGAATGAAACGGAATCGCTATGTTTGGAGGCAATCTACGTGTAACAATGAAATCGATTTTAGACAAACGATTCAAGATCGATTCAACTGAACTCATTTTACCAAACGGAAACAGCCCGAGGCTATTACTAAGCTTTTATTATTGAATAGTTGAGCAAATCGTATCGTTTTGTTAAAGTGGGAAATAAGATTTGGCTAACATAGACATAGATAATAATGATTCTACAGTGTGAGCCTTGTGTTTCCAGCCAAGTATAATCTGGGCGCCTTCAAGAGAAGAGTGAATAGGCATTTTCTAGGCAAGCGCGCTCCAACCTAGACCTCATCATTAAAGAGATAGAATAAGATTAAACGATCTCTACCTAGACATTAATGAAATGAAATGAAATGAAATATCTTTATTTCACATAGGCCTAATATATAGGCGCTTGTAAATGGTCCTTATGATATTTGTCACATTTGTATGGCGATAACTCCAAGTCGACTTAAAACTAAGTTTACGAGGGTTCTAACGCGCCCTGCACTGAGAAGAAGCCCACAACAAACTCAGCCGGGTTTTGTTTTCTGTTATCACCACTTCACAAAAGCTTTTAAAACTAATTGAGCTAGTATAATTACAGCAGTTCATTCATCCCCAAGGATTTGATTCATGTAAGTAATCCTTAATACTATAGTAAGCTTTATTAATGAGCTTTCGTTTTACAGCGACTTTGAACTTATTGAGGGATAAGTTTAATATTTCATTAGGGAGTTTGTTATAAAAGCGTATCCCATTGCCTTTAAATGATTTATTTATTTTCTCTAGTCTTGTTTTATGAACTATAAGTTTATTTTTACTTCTAAGGTTGATAGCATGGAGATCGCTTTTCTTAACAAAGTTATTAATATTTTTATGCACATATATCAAGTTATCGAATATATACTGTGCATGTACCGTCATTATATTAAATTCTTTGAATTTTTCTCTTAAAGACTCTCTTGGGCCCATTTTATAAATGGCACGAACAGCCTTCTTCTGCAGCACGAAAATAGTATCAATGTTAGCAGCATTACCCCATAGCAAAAGACCATAGGACATAATGCTGTGAAAATAACTAAAATATACCAGTCGAGCAGTCTGGACGTCTGTCAGCTGCCTAATTTTTTTTACCGCGTACGCAGCAGAACTAAGCCTGTTCGATAAATTATTTATATGAGGGTCCCACTGCAGTTTAGCATCTAACGTTATTCCTAGAAATACAGTTGTGTCTACAAGATCCAATTCCTCTACACCTAGTTTTACATTCGTTTGAATTTGCCTAACATTAGGTAAGGTGAATTTAATACATTTTGTTTTTTTGCTATTGAGAAGCAAATTATTAGCTTCAAACCAATGTACTACTTCTTTGAGACAACTGTTTACATCGTCAAAATTTTTTTTCTGTCGATTAATTTTAAACAAAAGTGATGTATCATCAGCAAACAGTACTATCTCATGCTTGTCCTTAGTAAGGTAAGGAAGGTCATTGATGTAAATAAGGAACAGGAATGGACCCAAAATAGACCCTTGAGGAACTCCCATCTTCACAGTCGACCCAGAAGATCGTTTCCCATTGACATCTACTTTTTGAATGCGACTGCTCAGATAGGAGCTCATCAAATCAAGAGCTGCACCTTTAATTCCGTAGTGGTGTAACTTCCTGACCAATGTTTCATGCTCAACACAATCAAACGCCTTGGATAAGTCACAGAAAATGCCCAGCGCATCACGTGATTCCTCCCAGGCTTCAAATATATGTTGTATTAGCTCGACACCAGCATCGGTAGTCGAGCGACCCCGCGTAAATCCGAATTGTTTATTATGTAATAATTCATTTTTTTGAAAGTAAGTAAGCAATTGAATCAGTATAAGTTTTTCAAAAATTTTACTGAAAGTAGGCAGTACAGATATTGGTCTAAAGTTAGTGGGGTCATTGGTACTACCTGATTTAAACAGTGGAATTATTTTACTATGTTTCATTAAGTCAGGAAAAACACCACAATCTACACAATTATTAAATATTACTGCCAAATCTGGTGCAACAATATCAAGCAAAGATTTCACAACATTGACAGAAATGCCCCATAAGTCATTGGTTTTTTTTATATTTATTAATTTAAATGCTTTAATAACATCAGAGCTAGTAACATGGCTGAAGGTAAAGATGCTATTACATTCAGGCACATTATCTTCTAAAAGTGAGAGGGCGATAGCTGGTGAAGAGTTCAGTGATTTTGTTGTGGAAACTGGAATGTCCGTAAAGAACCCTTCAAAAGCAGTAGCAACCTCAAGGTCTGACGTGATAGATTTATTTCCAATGTCAAGTTTAATGGTACTAGTACGTTGTTTAGCTCTTCCAGTTTCCTGGTTTATTATATTCCAGGTCGTTTTTGTGACATTGGCGCTACTTTTAATTTTATTTTGTATATACTTTGACTTTGATGATATACAATCATTTTTAAACTTTTTTGACATCAATTTAACGCGCTCTCTGAACTCATCACTAGTATTGTATGTACGTTCGGCATATAGTTCGTATAGCTTTTGCCTATCTAAATGCAGTTCGCTTGTTGCCCACTCACTGAAAACTAATGCGTCAGTAGTCAAGACCGTTTTGCTTGTAAATACTGAACTAAAAATGGAACTAAATTTATCAAAAAATGCATTATACATCTCGTTTGCATTCATAGTGTCCGGTAGGAACGGTAGTCCCTGCACTAGCCTTGCTCTTGTTTTTTCTATACGGTCAGATGATACTGGCACAAAAGTAATTTTTCGCTTTTCTACATTTCTCTTAATTGCTTCTAATTTAATAAATTGGCCACAATGATCAGAGTCTAATTTGTTTATTATTTCACTGCTAACTGGTTTTACATTTGTAAAAATATTATCTAAACATGTGGCACTGTGGGAAGTTATCCGAGTTGGCTCCATAAAGACATTAATTAAATTGTAAGTTTTAAATAAATTTAATAACCTGACGGCTGCAGGGCAGCTTTCCAAAATATTAATATTGAAATCGCCGCAAACAATTAGATTTTTATAACCTTTTGATATTTTGAATAAAACTTCATCAATCCGTTTTTCAAAAAGTTCAAAGTTAGATAAGGGAGGTCTATATACACAGACGATAATGAACTGCTTTAATTCAACACAGGCTAGCTCGATTGTCCGTTCTACAGAAAGGCTCACTATGTCATTACGATTTTTAAATTTTAAATTCTTATTTATCAAAATTAACGAGCCACCATGAATGGAATTAGTCCTGTTGAACGAACTACCAACTTGGTGATTACCAAAATTAAACATATATTCATGCGATTTAAGCCAATGCTCAGTAATGCAAAGAATATTAATATTACAGCTATTTAAGAATAATTCTATTTCTAATTCCTTATTCTTAATACATTGAATATTTTGGTGCACCAAATTGATATACTTATTATTTTGTTTATCATTAAATACACAGCATGTGTTTTTACATGATTTTTTTTTGTCACATATTGTAATTTTCTTCAAACAAGAGAAAACTTCTGTTGACTCTTGGTCTAAGCAAGAGAAAAACTCTTTTGTCTCCTTAACTAGTTTAAATTAAAAGTACTTGGAATTACTTCCAAGGTCATCTCGTCAAAATGACTACTCTGCTCAATAGAAGCAGTTTGTTCAACCAAATTTTTTCTAGAAATGTAAAATAAATATGATAGTGAAATAACTATCTGTCGCCTAGAATAATTTGATAGATAATACCTATCTTGGTAAACATTATATTTAATATCAATACATTTATTTATGTCAATTATATTGAATTTTTTATTGTACGTACATAAATTGTACAGTGTCATATTATAATGATACCTAATCAAATTTTCTTGATGTGGCAACTTCTTACAGTATGGAAGTGTATACACATATATGTTTTTTAAGTTTAAAGAATCTAAACATTCAAAGGATTTAATTAAATCTTGTCTATTTACATTCCCTCTATTTCCTAATAATATTATTATATTAGTATTGTGATCATATAGTGACCTGTTGCTCAGGATATCAGTAACAATCTTGTTCAAGTCTGAGCTAGGCTTACAGCTGTTCATTATAATGTGATGGTTTAAATAAGAATTTAGTAAAACGCCCATGTTAATTCCAACTTCATCGCTATACATATAAGTTTTATAAGTTTGTTGTATATTATGGTTTGTTGAGGAACCATTTGTATTCAATTCAGGGGTAATGTACCTGTCACACACCTTCCCCTGATGTGAGGGAGATGATATAGGTGACACAAACCTCGGATGACTGTCCGCATCATCAGAAATGCACTGTGTTTTAGGCAAGATATTCTTGACTGGGTAATGTCCCGTCTGTAATTTATCTTCACCCGTAGTCTGTGTACACACAGATACCATTTTGTTTTGGTAAGAGGCATACTTTTCAGTCAGTGTTCTTAAGGAAGAATGTAGCCTTGCAATTTGTTCTTCAAGTATGTGTGTGTCAGATTCGTACCTCTTTTTGTTATTTTTAAGTTGTATATTATATTTTTTAATCTCATTTAGTAGTTCTAACCTGTTTTTTTTTACTTTTAAATTTCTATGTACATGATTATAATGAATTTTTAATAATTTTTGAGTTCTACGTATAAATCTGTTAAGTTTGATATATTTTTTAAGTTTTTTACAACTGACCGGGTACCCTAAACTAGTCTGGATATGGTTTGAGGTGCTGGGGTTCATTGTAGCAGCAGGAACCAACGATGGAGCACTGTCGACTAACTCCTCATATAGGCTCTGGGTGTGCAGAGTTGTTGCGTTGAATGCAGCATCCTCCAGGTCAGTGATCCTTTGGTAAGCATCACGTAGTTCTTGCTGCAGGGTAGACAGCTGCCTCAGGGAAGAGTCGTACTCGGCACGGCACTCATCAAAACGGTCCACTAGAAGTTGAAGCCTATCTCGGTCTGCCATAGCCTCGGTGTATCTTATGTGTAAGTCTGACAATTCCGACTTTAACTTATTATTTAAATCAAGTACACCTTATTATTATTTAAATCAAGTACTTATTATTTAAATCAATTATATGATAACGATATCGATAATTGTGATAAATTGATAATTTCCAACATAAGACCGATTTCTATCTAACGCTTTTAAATATTTCACGAAGAACACAATTAACTTCCCTTTGGCGCTAACGATGGTTGTGAATGTTAATGATAAGTGATAACGACTTTGGCTCGGGCCGTCAGTATTGAGTGCTTTACGAACAACAACATCGAATTGGGTAACTCAAATTATTACGAAACTTTGGAACCAATTAAAGTAATCTGTTACAATTTTCTATAAAAATAATATAAAACCTAACCTTCTTATGGTATTGACTAATAGGTATAATAAAAAGAGGTGTGGCACTCGGCGACTGCCGCGGTAAAGCTATTGCATAGAATTTAAAGTTACTTTTAGTTTTTAGCTTTGCCATCTAAAAAGCTCTATTTTAGGGGTGTAAGGTTATATTCGTTACGGAATTTCTGGATTCGGTCTGCACGCTCAAAGCCCGCGATAGAAGCTATGCAATAGCTTAATAATAATTAGAAAGTAATAATTAATAAAGACAGCTAATACCTGGCATATCAGTGTTGCCAGATAAGTTGATCCAAGAAAGTAAGTAATTAAGGTTATAATGCCTTGAAAACCGTACTAAAAAAACTTATTATTATGTAGACCACTCATTTAATTTGTACCTTTAACATTCAAAATTTGAATAAGTAACTGTTGTATCACATATCTAATCATATTTTATACATGTTTGTATTTGCCTTTAGCAATATATACTTTACTTTTACAAGAAAATATGGCAGAAACACGAAAAGAAAATATCGTTCATCCAGCTAAATAAAAATACCCAGAGCATTCGGTGAAATATTTAAAGGTTATCAACAATTCTAGTACCCTAATACATTTCAGCGGTTTCATCAAAATACCACCCAAAGCGTGTTAAGTGAGAACTTATTAACACGTCGTGTTTATTTAACACCTCTGTTATACACATACCTGAGGGTGTCATTTGACAAACGCGGTTGAGTCCAATTTGCATACGGTATGCATCTATCATACAGTTTTTTTAATACTAACAAAAGTTATTAGCAAATAATTAATTAATGACTAAACTTACATGCCTGCCATAGTGACGTTATATTATTATTATACGAAAAATTGTCCGAAGTCATTGCAATTTTTAATTACATGTCGTAACGCCCGGTATTACGCCACTTTGCAGTGTGCAATATTGAGTTTATATTGTAATAACAATCGACCAAATACACCATAGTCAGTAAGGCAGTAGGTTTTCTTCAAACTTAGTTGTTGCCCGATTGAATTTCGGTTTTTCGCAAATCCCGTGAAGCAAAAGTAGCTTTTGTGTTAATCCGGGTTATAAGCAATCTACATTCCAAATTACAGCCAAATCTGTTCAGTAGTTGCGGCATGAAATAGTAAATCCATTCATCCATACTTAGCTACTTACAAATTTTCACGTTTATAATATTAATAAAAGTAAGATTAAATTTATCATCGCCTATTGAATAAAACTTTATGTGATTTACAATTTTCTTCTATAAGGCTTTATATACGTTTATATAAAAGGTAGATAATAAGTATTATTTTATCGACTTCTATTGCAATGTTTCAGAAATACAGACGTAGTTTTTCGCAACGCCACTTAAAAGTGCAATATCACCGCCCTCGAATAGCGCTGGCAATTGAAAAGCGTTCCAGGTGTTTTTGAAAGCTTGCGATGTTGAAATAACTGAAAATCCATAGCTGCCTAAAGTAGAGAATTCTATCTATCAATGTTAGAAACTGTCAAGTCTAACAAAAGGACCTGCATTAAAATAATTATACTATCCCTCAATAGTAACAATAGTAGCCCTTTCGTAAAAAATATCTATTTCTTAATTTTTAATAGGTATTAATAGATTAACCTGTGTAAAAAATGAAATTTAGCAAAACCAATGTGAAAACTGAACAATTGAGAATAAAGGATTTTTAAGAATTTACCTTATTATGAGCAAAAAAAACATTAAACAGTAATTATAATTAGTAGTTATCCCCAAATAAAGTATACTAGCAGTGCCCGCGGACTCCGTTCCGCGTTAGAAATATTTTTGTTACGGCCCGTTTGTCCCGCGTAAGGCTCGGTTTCTACAAAAGCGGAGCTGTTTGAGTAACCAACCAGATTTCATCATTTCGGCATCTCCTCTCCCCTCAGTTTAGGAGATGTCAAAATGACAAATCTGAACGGTTACTCAAATACAACTCCGCTCCGCTTCGCTTTGGTGGAAACCGGGCCTTATACCCACAGCCCACAGGACGCGAGGCATTTGGATAGATATCATACTGCCTATACTTGCCTATCGCCGTGCAACGGCCGCCGCGGCGCGCAACACGTTTTATTTTGCTAATATCTTTGAAGATACTTGTTTAAACTGTATAGAGTAAAGGGCACAAATATTCTACATTAAATTACCGTTCTAAACACATATTTCCAAAGATATAAATTAATACCATATGGGCTAAATAAGCTTCACAAAATTTATTTATTTTTAATCCACGATTTTAACAGTAAAAGCAGTTATTGTGAGTTACCCGGAGGAGATAGGATTGCGAACTTTTTTACAGATTTTGATACGTTCTTTAATATTGTAGAATGTTCTATCTTCAATAGTTTCCGCAGCGTACGCGATGAAAGCAATTTTCTTGACGACTTGGATTACATTATTCAAGTTTAAGTAAAGATACATAATTAATTTTGGAAATTACTATAGCCTATGATACTCCACGATAACCACGATAACGTAGCTTTTTATTGGTGAAAGAATTTTGAAAATCGGTTCAGTGGATCCAGAGATTACCCCTTACAACGTCACAAACTCACAAACTCACAAACATCGTTACGCTTCCTCTTTATTAAGAATTTTGAAAATCGGTTCAGTGGATCCAGAGATTACCCCTTACAACGTCACAAACTCACAAACTCACAAACATCGTTACGCTTCCTCTTTATTATTAGTATAGATTATAGATCTCTTTCCAATAGGCTATTTATTTAATTAAATTACTAATTCTGTACGTACGGTTTGCTTCGACACTGGAGCATCTTTAACCCAGGTGCCGCACATAAACATAATTTTCATGTTTTTATCCAATCAACTTAAGTATAATCACAGATAAGAAACCTCAGAGTGGCCTTACTGTTAGTGGCAAAATTAACATTTTTGGCACCGATAAACTTGCGACATTTTTTTGCACCATCCGCCTTGTCCAGGGTATATTATGTCCATCACTTTACTTCACAACTTCATCTTGTGGCTGCAACGGAATCATTTTGTGGCTCACTGATATATACATTTTTATTTTTTAGCATGCATATTATATAGATACTTATTTTCGATTACTGTTATATAAACACCTAAATATTGAATTAAAATGTAACATTAACAACTTCAATTCGCTCGATGAAGCTTAAACGATGCCATTAATCCTTTCACAAGCTGCATTGTTTATTTAAAGAGTATAACTAAATTGGCCGGCTGAATGGGGAATACCATTAGATTGCTGTTAAACAAAATTACCTATCTACCATAGAAAAAGGTCCATAATTATTATGTTTGATATCGATATTTTCTTTAGTGAAATAAAAAATCACATCGAATTATGAAAAATCCGTCATAATATAGTATATACATAATTATGGAAAATTTCTAAAAAAACGAATTAGACCGATTCTTTGTTAATTAACTCAGCTATGATTTTTGAGAGCGACACAAAGATATCAATACGTCAAGATAATATTATGGTCATCCGAATAAAATAGGCTCCGATTTTAAAGCTTATGCCTTATAATAACAGTGACTTGGTAATTACTCGTTGATTAGAGTATACAGACATCTTCTATACCATGAACATAGAGTGAGCTTTGTTTGTTTGTTTGTTTCTTGTAATCCAATCTTGCAATGTAAATTTAATCCACATCCTGATTACGCTGAAATTATGTAGATGGTAATAATGCAAAATTATTACGATATGCAGCTGATCTGATGATGGCATAGGATGGTGACCATTGGAACTCGGTAGTTAAATGACGCAACCCCTTAGAGTTTGGGCTGGTTTGATACGTTTGGTACGTACTTTGGTGCTAGAAGGTAACCAGGTTCTGGTGCTTAGAAGAATACGGATACAACGTACTTATAAAAGCTGGTTTTTGAAAAAATATTTTTTTAAGTAATAACTTGGTACTGTTTCATTCATATCCTATACCTTTAAACGAGCAATTCTTGTATATATATTTCTATATAATCTGGATCTCGGAAACGGCTGCACCGATTTTCATGAAATTTAGTATACAAGGGGTTTTGGGGGCGATAAATTGATCTAGCTAGGATTCATTTTTTTTAAATGTCGTATTTACCAATAAAAAAAAAATTTTACTCTATACCTGACATCTATTGGCATAAAGTTAAACTATTACAGTAATTTCCTGCTGCCATCTATTGGTGAGTGGCTGTGATATTACCAAGCAAAGCTTGATCAACCAGGTATAATCATTTACTTCATATTTTTTCCAGATAGCTTGAAATCTGGGAAACTACATGACATCTATTAGCGAATAGTGAAACGAATTTTAATGACCGCGGCCGGCATTTGTTTTAACGAGAATAATATTATAATGCTAAAGGTAAAATATGACTTCGCCCGACATCTATTGGCGAGAAGTTATATTAATTTTTTATGGAGTCAACGAACTGGGCGCGAAAATTCAAATTTTATTTAGTTTTTGCTAATAGTGGGCTAATAATTATACATCGTAAGTTTATGGCAATGAGTTTTGCGGGCACAACATTAAAAGGGGCAAGGTGGTATTCTCTCGTTCAAAGCTAGCTCCATTCGAAATAATGGGCCTTTGAAATTGGTTTTTAATCGTAGTTTCCCAATATCAAAATTATCGTGCCATCCACAGAGCAAGATAATCCATGGCACAATTGGCAGGGCACTCAGCCGTGATAGGGGTTCAAGTCCCGTTGGCAGCGATAATTTTAAACACTCGAAATAAAATAACTTACGTAATTGGTTGATGTAATGTAAAAAATTAAGTATTAGTATAATATATAAATATTAAACTAATTACACTCGTGATTTTTATTTAAGGAGCACGCCATCGGTGTGCTCGCGAAATTCAAATTTTTTGTGGTTTTTCGCGATTTTTAACCTAATATGACATAATAGGCTTATGGCAGTCAAATTGCGATAGTCCCAATATTTTCTTTACGTATTTATATAAAAATCTCTGCTCAAAAGTGTCGAGTTAAAGAAATTAGTCCGAGATTTGCGAGTTACTCACATAAAACTCGATACTCGGACTAATTTCCTAGAACATTTTTATGCAAAGATTTTGATATAATCATGCAAAGACGATACTGCCATTCTCACAAATGCGTAATTAGCGAACAAATTGCAAAAAAACAATGAAAATTTTGAATTTAGCGGGCAGAGTCGTTGATTTCGCCTTAACGTGAAATCAACGGGTCTGCCCGCGAAATTCAAAATTTTCGTGGTTTTTTGCAATTTGTACGCTAATTAGACATGATAGGCTTATGGCAATCAATTTGCGAGAATGACAGTATCATCTTTACATGATTATATCAAAATCTTTGCATAAAAATGTGTATCCTAGGAAATTAGTCCGAGTATCGAGTTTTATGTGAGTAACTCGCAAATCTTGGACTTTATTCTTTAACTCGCCACTTTCGAGCAGAGACTTTTATATTAACACGTGAAGAAGATATTGGGCTTATCGCAATTTGACGGTCATAAGCCTATTATGTCTTATTAGCTTAAAAATCGCGAAAAACCACGAAAAATTTGAATTTCGCGGGCACACCCGTGGTGTGCTCCTTAACCATACTTACGAGTTCATATATTTTTTTTATTATTATGTCGATAAGATCGAAAAATATTTTTTCATATTTCATCATTACATTAGTACCTATGTAATTCATATTTAAATATAGTTTCTACTCCAAATTACAATTTACAAAAAAAAACCGAGCGAAGCTCGGTCATCCAGGTATATAATAAAAGCATAGAGGTCCAAGAGGAAGCCGTCGACTTCAAAAGTGCGCCAAAAAATACTGTGCCTAAATTGGCAAACCCGAGCCATCGTTACACAATTTTCACGCACACTAGCATCCGCGCACCATACAAATTTTTAATTGACACACTCACACTACAAAAAAAGTTGCCGCACTCACGGAGCTGTCGTTGTTAGGTAGGGCTCTATTTAGTCGGAGTGCGAGCGATAAATCTATGAGTAAAAGTACTCAAGCTATTTAAATCATTCTATTTAAATAGAATGCTCACCTCAATGCAACCGCATGTGTACGCTATAAAACGCCACGTGTGCTAAAACGCGAAAGCTTTATAAAATAAATTTTCTTAGAGAAAAACATAAAATCACTACAAACATGCGAAAATATACAGACGAGTGTTATTTAGTACAAGAAACTTGTTTTATTTTCTCGCATTCAAGCATTGTGATTATATACAATTGGTCATGTACGAGTCGAGCTCACGCACTGAGGGTTCCGTACTATCAAGAGAATTTCAACCAAAACACCATTGCCTGCCAAATTCAAAAACGAGCATAGTAAAATGTTTGTTGTATGGGAGCCCCTTTAAATATTTATTTTATTCTATTTTTTTAGTATTTCTTGTTATAGTGGAAAATAAATACCTATTTCATGTGTGAAAATTGCAAGTGTTTTACTGAAACTGAACTGAAAGTGCCTGGTGACACCCTTTGGGTATGGAACCCCAAAAATGAATATTAATAAGTAACGGTGCACTATGAAATATAGAACTGGTTAAAGTTAAAGAGCGTAGAAACGTTGTATGTTTCGCATATTGGGAAACAAATCATTTTCCGTATAGCGTAAACGACATAAATAAAAAATATATACCTGTGTATATAGGTAATACATATCCTACCTTATCATCAGTTCCAAATTTTATACGAAATTATTAAATTATTCCAGTCATATTCAATAGATTACATTTATATACTTCCTCGCTATGACGTCTGTACTTGGAATTAATTTGAAGTTAGACGGTTCAATGTTCAGCCAAGTTTGTTGAAAGGTAAACATGAATCGTATGGTACAGTGAACGTATTTTTAAAGTGAATTGTGCCGAATTATTAATTCTTTATAACCAAAACAATGAGCATTTACATTCAATAACATGTCTAAAATAAACAAGAATACGTGATTTTAGTTTAGTTCATACTGCGAGCCCTTGAAAAATAAACTTTCAATTAGTGCGAAAGTGATAGATATATTTCAATTACTCAGAAAGCGAAGAGATACGAGTATGATATTAAGAAACAAAGAAAATGATATCATACTCGTTGAAAAGCGTTCATATCAAACGAAATTAATAAACATTTTTGAAAAGAAGTGAAACAGCCACTTAAAGAAACATACTAATAAAGAATGTAGCTCGGAGGCATTCGATGAAAAAGGCAATCAAAAGCTGCCTTGGGCATTAGTACCTGCTTTTATAAAGCGACATCATCGACCGAATTAACTGTACAGAAGCTTAATATCTCTTTCAGTCTTTCTAAACCCTTTTTTCACGGTCGCTACTGTACAAAGTCTTCTTTCCCAATCGACATCCTCTCTTGAAAAGCGTTAGTGAATATTTATCGATGACATTCATTTAGATGAAACTCTAAAGTGCCTGGTGTCCATTTGAAAAGCTGAATGCGATAGGAAAGAAATCTTTAAAATATACATCCTTGGCTAATAGAACCTTATATTGTTTTATTGCATTGTATAATTCGTTGCCTATAACTTAATGTTGTAAGTGTTAAAAATTAAATTATCTTAAATAGCCATTTTTACTAAAATACTTTTTTAATTTACAATTAATTTTTTCAATACAGTAGGTATCCATTTCTATTCCTCAGTCACCCCCTCTTTTATCAAGGAGTAGATCTAATATAGAGACAACGTGTCCTTTTCCATCGTAATAACCTAACTGAATACTAATTAAAGTACGTCATTGCAATACTCGTAACCTTTTTCATAATATGTATTTAATAATCTCGTCACGGAGTTTTTTACTCCGACATAAACCACTTCGTATCCAATACAATTAACTTGTTTACGTAACTACATGAGCGTAATACACTAAGCCAGAGGAATAGCTGTAACTTTTAATTAAATTGCCTCTTATATGTGTTTCCCTGAGTAAATTAAAGGAGTGTCACGTCACCGTATGTACCATAATTTTGGTTTGCTTTAACTGCCACAATACATACATATAGAGCTGACTTTTGAGTGAGACATGCAACTAGATTGCTACGATACCGTATGAACTGTAGCTTCATGCTTTTCTCTAACTTCCACAAGATATACAAACAGCTGATGTTTGAGTGAGACATGCAACGAGTTAGCTACGTCACCGTATGTGCAGTAATTTTGGTTTGCTTTAACTGCCACAAGACATACAAACAGCTAATGTTTGAGTGAGACATGCAACTAGACTCAGTCTACGAGTACATTCTGTACGCTACGTAACCATATACTGCTGCTTGGTTTGCTTTATCTACCACAATTCATTCAAACAGATATTTGAGGGAGACATACAACTAGATAGCTAATACGTCACGGTTTTTTTTCGGGCAATCCTGTGGAATTTCACTAAGCCTGCAAAAATATTATTCTATCGAGGATTAGAGGAAATCCCGAGTCTTTGTCTGATAAAACTTCTCATACTTTCTTCCTCGTTCCTTCTTCTTTCGTCGCAAAGCAGAAAGGTTGCTGACATATTTATTTTTATATCCAAACAGAAACTATTAATAAGTTCGTAAAAATGTTGAGAGAAATTAGGAATTCTTAAATGATAACAAATACTTTGAAAACACATACATTCAACGTTTTCACATTGGAAAATACCCACAGTGGTTTTCTTAGTTTCGTCTTTGAGACGGAACACCAGTGAGTCTTGAAAGGGAAAATAGATAGAATTCTCACATAGAATTCTGTTTTAGTATTTTAAATGAATGAACGTCTCATACTTGCCTGACTATAAAGGTTCATCGAGAGGAGAACTAAATAAATCACTAATTAGGGTAAGTAACATAAACTGGAAGTGGAGAATGTAGATGATAAGTGCCTATTTAAATACGATTGCCCGAAATTGCCGTTTTCGTTATCAAAATGTGACATTGGTACCAGTACCAACATAGTACATGCAATTTTCAATAAGTAAATATACAAAGAATATTTTACTTGTTTGTGGTTAGAGAAATCTAGTTTTTTAACAACACATAAAATTACTTGTAAATAAGCTGCATTTATTAATTACTAACCTAAATAGTTATTGTCAATTTCCGGCCTAGCTATTTAGCCAATCTTTGTTTTTTAGGGTTCCGTACCCGAAAAGAATAAAACGGAACCCTTACAAGATTACTTTGTTGTCCATCTGCCTGTCTGTCGTCTGACTGTCTGTGTGTCACGACCTTTTATTTTAGTTAACTATAAAAGATATCGACATAAAATTTAAAATAGTTATAGAGAATGATGGCCCGACGTCATTGCAATCATAAAAATTGAAAATCGTTTTAATTTTTATTTAAAAGGAGATGAAAACCGGGTCGTCAAAATTTCAAAATCAACCATATGAAAGGGCTATGGGCAAAATTTTTAAATGAATCATATGAAAGGGAAATGTGTTTTCTAAAACCGATTTTTATTTATTTTTATGTTGGACTGTTTTTGATTTTTTTTGAATACTATGAACTAATTCAGTCGCTTTCTCCAATTATCTCATTCCAGCCATGCTCTGTTGAATATTTTTGGTAGGTTTGTAGTAATAACCTGCTCATTAAGATGAATAAGAACGTTGATTTATTACAGGCATTTGGGTATACAGAAATAATTATATTATTATTATAGTTAGGACAAAAAATACACAAGTGGCAGGTTGCTTGGGTAATTGAGCGTTCGTAGTCACTCACTCACTTGTGTCGTATAGCCTAAAGAGTCGGCCATTTTAATTCCATTCCGGGAATAAAAATGACCGATTCTTTAGGCTATTCGACACAAGTGAGGCTCTTCTTAATTATGATGAACAACACATGGAGCGCTATTACACGACGAAGTAGTCCACAACGTTTTAATTAGGGGCTTTTATTTATTACAGTCCGGATTTTGTTGTACCTACTTTTTGTAACATGTTGCAAATGAAAATTGTACGAATTGTACCAATATTTTCCCACAAGAGACATCGACCGACGAGAATGACATAAAAGTTGATTGAAGGCAGCTGCAACTGTCATAAACATAAGTTATTTTTAGAGTTCCGTGCTAAAAGGTCTTTATAGAGGCCTGTCGCTTTCCATCGCAAGCCTAAATACTACTGAAACGCAGATTCATATTATTTCTTTCGTGAATTGTGTTTAATCGCACATGAGAAAAACTCTATTTTGAATGAAATTAGATTTTTTTATTCTATCACTTATTAAAAGATTGTCTTAACAAGATAAATATTGTAAAAATGTCCTACGATAAATACCAATTGAACATCAAAATTTTCTCACGGCAATAAGTAAAATTCAGCGTTAATTTTATCATTATGGCTCTTTCTTTCCCTTTGATCTCCAAAATTTATCCCGTCACTGCAATAACCCATTAAATATCGGAGTAATTATGCGGTATACGCACCAAGAATAACACCCGATCTTTATTTAGACACCTTCCGCGATCTTTGCTTTCATATATTTTTAACGGCGTGACTCAACTGTTTCTGCCTTTTCGCAAAGTGCATCGCACTTACGGTTAAAATAGAATCGCGTTTAAAGTGTCACGGCTATGAATAAACTTTTATATATAGGAAGAAAACGAGTCACTTTAAATATTGTATTCTATTGTTTATCTCATCTCATCTCATCTCAACCCCTTTTTACGTCCCACTGCTGGGCACGGGTCTCCTCTCAGACTGAGAGGGGTTTGGCCATAGCCCACCACGCTGGCCAAGTGCGGGTTGGCGGGCTTCACACACCATCGAGAACATTTTTGTGAACTCTCAGGCATGCAGGTTTCCTCACGATGTTTTCCTTCACCGCTAAGCAAGTGATATTTAGTTTCCTAATTCTAATGTTATTAATCGTGAATTTCGGTTATACACTAATCACGCAGTAATCATTCAGTAACAGTCAATCATTCTGGGTAAAAAAGTAGCGTATAATCTATTTGTATTTTAAATTTCAGCCAAATCGGTTCGATACTTGCGTCGTGAAGGAGTGACTAACACTTTTTGTCTTTATATTATAAGTGTAACAGTTACGAGTATGTTATCATGTGACGTTTTAGATACGTAGACTCTTCTTTTCTCTCCAAATAAATGTGACAGTTGTAATGTGTATCTACCTGGAAGAAGTTACGTCAAAATTCCAACGAGTAAATTATTTATTTAGTACATGTTATTTAAATAATTGGTATGAAAAGTGTTAATTAACAAAATTAATTGAAAATGAAAAGAAAGTTTATTTATAAAATGTATTTACAATCTGATATTTTCATATTTGGATAAGTCGATTACATTTTACCATTAATTATCTCGTGTATATATAATTATAGGCTAGGGTTCAAAACAGCATGCTTTCGGTTTGAATCTATCCCTTAAGCTTTTAAAAATATAATGATATATTATGAACAAAATCTTTGTGAAGAAAAAAAAATTTTAGTGAGTTTCGAAATGTCACGTGTAACGTAATACGTGTTAGAATTAGCTAAGTTGTATGTTTGGAATAATGAAATTGTCATCCCACTAACATCAAGTACCAACGTAATTAATTAAACCCTTCGTCGTACAGAAGGGTACACAAGGTTCAGTAGCTGTAATGACATAATTTCGTAAATCTCTACCGCGACGAAATGCAAATTTTCTTAATTATATCACGCCAGGTTGTCATCTGTCTAGTTAATATACGACAATTATATTCTCGGTCTTTACCCATTTGATGGTACATTATTATCATTAACCGTTAAATTAATAGCTTATAAACGCAAGGATAACACTTTATGGTTATAACTTTATTACCGTTATAAATCTACTATTAATATTGAGCGCTAAAATTATTTATTAACGAATTCAAGGTAAATTCTGCTCATGAAGTAATTAAATTATTTTCAAAATGTTAGATTATCACTATTGGATTTTTTATAATGTTACTAGCAGATACCCGCGGCTTCGCACGCGTAATTTTTAGTTTTAACTCTTCTACGGGAACCATCCATTTTCCGAAATAAAAAGTACCCTATGTGTTAATTTACATGAAATCTATCTTCATTTCAACTTTTGAATAAATTTTCTCCCGCATGAATATCTGTTTTTCCCTATTATCACGAAAACAATGGGTTTTCCCGATAAAAAAGTAGTTGATTCTCGGATATAATCTATCTCTATTCCAAATATCAGCCCAATCGGTTCAGAAGTGACGGCCCGATGGAGTATTTCTCCTGCATGAATATGTGCTATTTAACTATTTTCTTAGAAACCATGGATTTTCCCGGGATAAAAATTTGCCTATGTATTAATCCAGGATAAAATCTCCCTTTTCCAAATTTCAGTCATACCAGTTCAGTAATTACAGCGTGAAGTAGTATTTTTACCGCGTGAATATCAGTTTTTCAGTTTTCCCGCGGACATCATAGATTTTTCCGGGATGAAAAGTAGCTTTTGTATTAATCCAGGATATAATCTATCTCGATTCCAAATACGGCATGAAGGAATATTTTTCACGCGTGGATTTCTGTTTTTCACTATTATCATAGAAACCACGGAATTTTCCTGGATGAAAGGTAGGCTTTGTAATAATCCGGGATAAAATCTATTTCCTTTCCGATTTTCAGTCATATCAACTCAGTAATTACAGTGTAAAGTAGTATTTCTCGCGTGTGAACATCAATGTTTCAGGTTTCCCGCGGAAACCATGGATTTTTCCGGGATGAAAAGTAGCCTTTATATTAATCCAGGATACAATCTATCTTTATTCCGAATTTTAGCCATATCAGTTCAGTAATTACGGCCTGAAGTAGTATTTTTCGCGTATGAATATCTGTTTTTCTTTTTTCTTGCAAAAACCATGGATTTTTCCGGAATAAAGAGTAGCCTATTTATTAACCCAGAATATAATCTATCTCCGTTCCAAATTCCAGCCAAATCGGTTGTGCACTTGCGGCATGAAGATTTTTTTTCCGCGTTAATTTCGGTTTTTAACTTATCCCACGGGAACTATGAAATTTTTCGGGATGAAAAGTAGTCTATGTGGTAATGCAAGATATAATATACCACCATTCCAAATTTTAGCCAAATCGGTACAGTAGTTGTGGCGTGAAGACGTATTTTAACTTGATAAAATCCAAACTTCGGACCCCCGTTTCACCCCCTTAGAGGGTGAATTTTGAAAAATCCTTTCTTAGTGCTCCCCTAAACCTCATAACGTATCTGTGTGCCAAATTTGGAGTCTCTAGACCCAGCGGTTTGGGCTGTGCGTTGATATGTCAGTGAGTCAGTCAGTCAGTCAGTCAGTCAGTTTCTTCTTTTATATATATAGATTACATTATAAATTTAGTATCCAACGTGCATTACAATTTTTAATACAGGAACAACAGGAGCTCTGTGATGATTATAGCTTAATAATTGTAACTTTTTCAAAATATGTACTGAAATAAATATATTTTGATTTATAATATTTACTGAAATATACTCGTAGTATATTTGTATTTCACGAAATATTTTGGTAAAGAAAGCTAACAAAATAATTAAGCCAAAGTACAAAGCAAATCTAAAGCTGTGAAGAGTAAAATTAATAGATAAATAAAGGAGTAAAGCTTTTGCGGCGTTAATCAGGATAAATACTTCATTTAGCGTAAAAATACGTTTAAATTATTAGTCTTACTACGGAATGTTTTTAACGTTGTTTAACTAGTAACGCAAATAACATTTAAATTAGGCACATCTAAGTGTAAAGTTTTCATTGTCAGAGAGATAAGGGCAATTTAGGCGTACTTAAAAAACCTTGTGAATAAAAGCCGGCGTACAAGGATTTTAACTTAGTGAAATCTTTATAAAAGTACTAAGTCATTTATAAATGTCGAGGCTTTTTAAAGGGTATTCAACTATCGTATGCTAGAGTATAATCTCAGTTGGCTTTTTAAATAATTTATTTAAATGTTTGCGTTTAAAAAAAAGATTCCGACGAATTGAGAACCTCCTCCTTTTTTTGAAGTCGGTTAAAAAACTACGCTTAGCTACTGAGTACATAATTATAGTTAACATAACATCGTACATTCTTGGACATAGGTTTCACCGAGACTGCACTATTACACTGAGTCCTCCGCCTTCCTAATCCATTGCCCACCAGCAACCAATTGCCTTCTTCTGGTATAGTTCGTTCGCTTTCATTTTTTCGCGTAGCCAGTTGCGGCGTCGGTATTCTTAAAGGACAACAGACGACGCTGACCGTGCGCATGTACTTGTAAAGACAAATTCTAAGCGCAATCTCTATAATAATTTTAGACTTTGCGCAATCTCTAATGACTACCAGCTGCCAGTACTGTAGATGACTTGGGTAATTTACAGAATAGTAAAATAAACTGTACAGAGGACCTAGTCAAAGTGAAAAGTTCTATTAGCAATATCGCCATATTCAGCGATATAGAATGCCAAAAATGTACGGGATTGACGTTAGCTTACGCTATGCCATAGCGTTAGCTAATCTCAATCCCATACATTTTGGACTTTTCTATTCGCAACATTGCTAAATTAGAATGCCACTTTGTCTACAAGCTCTGTCTATTATGTTAAAATGTATTTTTAGCTTGAGTCCATGCCTCATTTTTAATATAAAGGAAGTTCTGCTCAAGACGATTATGGAAATTTATTCTAATAACGATATTCTACAAACTGTAGACCACGCTGAAAATGCAAGTTTTAAACGCTGTGCACTGAAAAAAATCGAGGTTTTCTCTTCAAAACTTCGATAAATATAGTTTTTAGAAAAAACTCGACTTATGTGGCGTGGCAATTGTCAGTTGTAAAATATGAATATTGTAGTAAAATTTTTATTACTACTATTACTGATTAGAATTATTATATTCTGTATGGTAAGGGATCACAGACCGATGAGAAAGGTGCTATGTATGTTTAATTTTATACCTCGGGATGCTAGTGAGTGCTCCGTTTATAGATTTTTCCTAGCCACCCATAAAACGTGTGTTTTACGAGTGCACACTTACTTTAATAGCTCTATTATAACGTATGATATATTATAGCGTACAGAGTACAGCTTACCTTGTAATAGTTGTAACAACTTGCTAACAGCTATATTACGTTTAACAGCTGGAGTAAGTTCTGTATTGTTAAAAGGCGGTTTTGTGAATTGCTAGCTAAGTTTTGCATGTGAGTGGTGGTCGCAATCCTTACTTGTGAACTTGGACTATACAATTTTTTTCAGAAAGCGGATTATAGCAAAATAAATTTAATATTTCTTGTTAATTATGGATTTCCGCAAAGTAACGCCCGCTTGCAATATATATTGCAGGTTCATTATGAATTCAAATACAGTCCGATCAAATGTTAAATGGCAAAGAACTGTTGAACTTTTCGAAAGAAAAGCTATAGGCATTTATAACGTACTTATGGTATAGCTTACCTTGTAATAGGTGTAACAACCTACTAACAGCTGAATTTAATTATTTCTTATATTTGACACGTCACGGTTTCGCGTCACAGCAAAATTGCTAGGCTTTATTATGATTTTTTTTTAATATAATCTGATCAAATGTTAAAAGGCAAAGCTTTTCAAAAGAACTGTTGAACTTTTCGAAAGAGGGGCTATAGGCATCGGCGCAAGCGTAACAATGGGGCTTTGTAGCCATTCATTTAACTTTATTATACAAAGTTCACATTAAGATTAAGCTTCCTCTTCTTTGATTATGTTAGATACAATGTTTCTTTGAGAGAATTTTCCCTTATCATCGGCGAAATCAATTTTATGAATCAATGAAACAGTGACTTTTATATTTTTATGGTTCCGTACTTACAGGGTAAAAACAGAACCCTATTACCAAGTCTTTGCTGTCCGTCCGTCCGTCTTTCTCCAGGCTGTATCTCTTAAACCGTGATAACGATAACAGACTTGAAACTTTCTCAGCGCGTAATTTTTTTTTTGTAAACATAAAATTTACTTATTTAAATTAGAGGTCAGGTAAGGTTATCAAATTCTTCTTCTCAAAATCTCCTTTTAGTTAAATATGTTTCCGTACCTTTTATAACTTTAAATCGTCGATCACTTTGTTCGTAAAAATAAACAAATTGTTGTAAATTGTTGATTACATTTACCGTACAAATTATTATTATTATTAAACAGTAATTCAAATAAAGTGTAGTTTATAAAAAATCGTACAAATTGAACGAGGATACACAGACATTATAATCATCATATCGCGTGACCGACCTCGACACAGTTTATGTTCAAGCATCGGCCATTTTTGACGATACGATGAGTGGAATATTGATTCATTGTCTTTATGGCAACGAATCCTTCGAAAATCGCAGGTAGCATATACGTTTATGAGATTAGAAAAACTACACATTTAACCTATCCCATACTAGTATAGACCTTATGTCCTTCTATCTCGGATGGAGGAAATCCAGATAGGGTAGGTCTGGGGTAGGTAATTAATTTTGATCGATAAACTTATATATGCATATAAGACATTGAGGATCCCCAAAATTAAACACAAATTGTTTCCCTGAAATAACAAAGAAACGACATTTAAAGTTCACTATATCTCGAGTCCTCAATCACATTCTTTCTATGGGTTTTTATTACGACAAAAATGCACACAACAATTTCAGCGTCCCTCGCCATTTTAAATCATCGACACAGATCAATATCATAGATACGCGACAGCTGATACGCGAAGCGCGGCAAATTCAAATGAATGAAATGTCACTCATTTCATTACATCTCCCCCCCTAAGAGCGAAAATTCTAAGCAATATATCTGTAAAATGTACTTATAAGTCATCTTCATATTCATTATCATCTCCTTCATCTTCTTCAGCCTCTGTTATGACAGGTTGCAATTTTGTTATATGAAATAATGTTGATTCTGTTTTTCTGTTGCCTGTATCAATCCTATAAATGGAATTCGATATTTTCTCTATTATTTTGAAAGGGCCTATTTTTAATTCGTCTAATTTCTTTCTATTCAGTCTATTTCCATTTTCTACATATACACTGTCTCCTACATTAAATTCTTGCATTTTTCTATTTCTATCAAATATTTTCTTGTTATACTCATGAGATTTTATTGTATTCTCTAATGCCAATCTTCTATCAGCAATCCACTTGTCTTCCTTTTCCATCGTTTTGAATTCATTTGGTAGAATACTGACATTTGTACCATCCAGTAAATATTTTGGTGCAAAACCTGTAACGGAGTGTTCTGTTTCATTATATTTTTGTATACATTCTCTTGCCAGTGTTGTCCATGTTCTCTTATTATTTTTCTCATTCATTTTACACCTTATTTTATTTACTATTGTTTGGTTTAATCTTTCATTCAAGCCGTTCGAGAATGGTGTATTCACGGCTGTAAAAATTAGTTTAATATTATTTTCCTGCAAAAATTGTTTAAATTCTCTTGAATTTATGCCCGGATATTGATCTGTCAGGATAATTCCAATCTCATCTGTCTCTAGTACTTTCTTTGTTAAATTTATAAAGTCACATGCATTCTGGGTTTTCGAAGTCGCAATAAATGCATATCTTGTGTAGTGATCTACTAAAAGGTGTAGATATTTCTTTGTAGACCTAGATCCTCCAAATCCACCAATAGTATCCATTGACATTATTTCAAATGGTTTGGTAGCTGGTCCCAGTTGTGACATTAATCCAATTTTTTTTTTGACATCTTGATTTATTTTTTATGCATATTTCACATGTTTTACAAATATTTATGATATTTTTTGTTAGGTTTATAGCCGTATATATTGAACTTATTTTTTTCTGCAGTTGTCTGATCCCAATATGGCATAAATCTTCATGCACCTTTTTTATAAGTTTTTTACTAAATTCTTCTGAGAGGATAATCTTTTCCTGTTTCTTTATTTTTTTATAATAGATATTATTTTTTAGTATTAAATTTTGTTTCTTTTCTCTTATTGTTTCATTTTTCTCTTGGTCTCCAACTATATCTTTTATTTGTATTAAATTAACTATTCTCAATGTTTCCTCTCTGTTATCTTCTGGTTCTAATACAGGGTTTCGGCTCAAACAGTCTGCTTCTACATTTTCTTTACCAGGTATATATTTTACGGTAAAGTCATACTGAGATAGGTAGTATGTGAGATCACCCAATTCTTCATCTGTCCTGCATTTAATGTTCATGTTCTCTAGAGGTTTGTGATCTGAGTAAATGGTGAATTGTTTTCCGATGAGCCAGTGCTGCCAATATTTAACAGCTTCTTTCATAGCAAGACATTCTAAATATATAGCCTTTTTCCGTTTTTGATGTTCATTCAATTTTTTTGAGAAATATGCCACCGGTTTGTCTTTACCATCTAGTTGTGTCTGTTTTAATATTGCTCCAATGCCCTCCAAAGATGCATCGGTAAAGATTTTGATTGGTAAGTCTTTGTCGAATATTTCCAAGACCGGTTGCGAACATAAATATCTTTTTATCAGATTGAATGCTTCTTCACATTTCTCTGACCATACAAATTTCTCGTTTTTTCGTAATAAATTGTGTAATGGATCTAAAATAATTGCACTTCTTGGTATATAGTCATGGTAGAAGTTTATTTTTCCCAAAAATTGTCTGATGTTCTTTTGCGTCTTAGGAGTTGGAAAGTTCCTTATTGAAATCAAATTGTCTTTTAGTGGTCTTACTGAATTGTTCTGAATTATATGGCCGAGGTATTTTACTGAGTCTGAAGCAAAGGTACATTTCTTAAACTTCAGTCTAAAGCCTTCTTTAATTATTGCCTCTAATACATTTCTAATGTGCCTTATATGTTCTTCAAAGGTAGACGAGTATATCAAAATATCATCGATATAGTTAACAGAGTATCCTGTGAGATTGTGTTTTCTTAGAATATTGCTTAAGATTCTCTGGAAAATTGCTGGTGATGTTTTCAAGCCAAAAGGGAGGCAGGTCCACTGGAAGTGGCCATCTTGTGTGACAAATCCTGTTTTACTTCTGTCTTCCACCCGTAATGGTATTGCCCAAAATGCTGAGTTTATATCTAGTGTAGTAAAATACTTGCAATTTCTAGTTTTAATAATTAGATCATCTATCAAAGGAAATGGTTGAGCTTGTGGTATAACTATTTTGTTTAACTCTCTGAAATCTACACATAAACGGGATTTTCTATTTTCACCTTTTTTAAACGCCAATGTCACTGGAGCAGCGAAAGGACTGTATGATTCTTCTATTAAATTGTTCTTTAGTAACATCGATATTTGCTCTTCAATTTCTAATCTATCTTGTATTGTACATCTGTATGGTCTTTTACTACAATATTTATTTACTTGTAAATCTATGCGAGCTTCATAATCTTTAACTGAACCTATATCATACTTGTCCTTAGCAAATATTGTTTTATATTCCTTTATAATTTTCTCTATCTCAATTTTCTTTTGATTATCTAAATGGTCTGTCATACTTATAAATTCCTCTGTTTGTATGTGTTCATTGAAATTTACAGTATATTTTTTTATATTATTATCTTCATTTCTGTTATCTTTAGACATCCTGTCTATTTTATTTGTTATTTTCTTTTGTTCTATCTGCAAGTTCTCATTTTGGGTTAATCTGAATTTCTTTATCATATCTAATCCGATTATGAAATCATCAAAATCTTCATTTTCTACTATGTATACATCCACCTCTTCTTCTAAATCAAATATTTTAATTTTTATTGTTATCAAGCCATCCATCTTCTTCACACCATTAACCGTTCTCATGTATGCTATGTTCACATCATCTTTTTTTTCTTTTACTTTTATTAATCTTGAATTTATTATAGAAATCTGTGAGCCTGAATCATAAATACCACTCACTTCTAGTTTATTTTCTAATAAAAGCTTGATTTTGATTAATGGTGTGCTTACTAGTTTTTTTCTCAGTATTTATGTCTACTTCAATTATGGAGTTATTGTTTACATTTTTAGTTTTAAGATCTTTTTCAGGTTCATTTTTATTTTTCTTGAACCAACATGACTCCTCCGGATGATATCTAATCCCTTTGTCCAAAGACTCACAAGTCTTACATGACTTCTTCTCATAAGTTTTATTTTTATTATAAAATGTACTGCTCTTTATGTTAGTTGAGTTTTTCTTATACATCGTGCCTTCATATTTTCTTATCTCGTTGAACAAGTCAGTAGTGTTGTTGAGTTCATCCCTGTTTAACTTATTTAAGATAAATCCAGGTAAACCAGTTGCAATAAGATCTATCATTGTTTTGGAATCTATAGATTTGTTTATATCTAATAAAAGCCGTTCTTTTTTTATGGCATAATCAATTAACTGTCCTTCTTTATACCTAAATGCGAGAGCATATGTGACTATGTCCCATCCTTGGTTTTTAAAAGTTTCTAAAAACTTGTCTTTCCATTCACTCCATTCAGAATTTATTGTTAGTTTTATGATCATCGAGCTATACCAATCCAAACAAGGTTTATCTAAAAATAACCTCAAAATATCCATTTTTGTCTCATCTTTTGTTATATTAAAGCGCGCACACTCTTTTTCAAAAATTTCTATCCATTGCATCGCATTAGGATTTTTGCTTGTGAATTTTTCAATAATAAATTTTTCTGAGATATGTTTTAAGTTATGTTGACTTTCTTTCTTAGTTGTAGTTTCTATTAATTGTTCCAAGATTTGTTGCAAAGTGTCATTTTTGTCCTTTGCTTGTGTTGTGCTCACTTCATCTAAATATTGATCTAAAAATTGCATATTACCTTCCTCATCTACATATGTCTTCTTTAGATTTTCATCCAACTTTATCCATACTTTTCTACTCTGGTGTCTTTTTTTAATGCTATTTTTTACTTTTGTGAAAGTGTTCGTTTTAACAATATATGTATGATGACTCACCGGCTTCAGTTCCTCGGGTAAAACATAACATTTTCCTTCTTCAGTAGATATTGAGGTTATAGCTAATACATTTGATTTGCCATCATTTGAGGCTATTATTGTAAACTCAAATTGAAGCCGGTCCATCTTCTTTTAGTTCACAAAAATGTCGTTTTATAAGACATTGAGGATCCCCAAAATTAAACACAAATTGTTTCCCTGAAATAACAAAGAAACGACATTTAAAGTTCACTATATCTCGAGTCCTCAATCACATTCTTTCTATGGGTTTTTATTACGACAAAAATGCACACAACAATTTCAGCGTCCCTCGCCATTTTAAATCATCGACACAGATCAATATCATAGATACGCGACAGCTGATACGCGAAGCGCGGCAAATTCAAATGAATGAAATGTCACTCATTTCATTACATGCATAACATAATCTCTATGTATTCATCTCCTTTTACTTAGCTCTTGACGGGTTTGCGACAGGTGTTCTCATAAATCTCTTGATTGTGACTGTCAAACGTCACTTACGGCTGTCGTATAGTGACTTAGTGTGACGCGAATAGGTGTTTTCAAAAATGCTATCTACGCCTGTATAGTGAGAGTTGCAAGTCCATAGACCTACATTTTATTCTTGAAATATTGTATTGGCTTTGAGTGATAACGTTTTCACACCGTACAGCCCCATCATACATTTACCAAATGGGACAATATTGGTGTCATTAGTCATTACATTAACTTGACCTTAGTCTAGGTTCGTAATTTTTATTTTTCCAGTATTTTAGTTTATTTAAAATTTAAATCAATAAATAAAATAAAAAACTCGAGTAAGAGCATAGTTTTGTATCTGCAACATTTCTATAAATTATTAAAATCGGACTAGGTACATTTAAGGAAATGTTATCGCTTTTTGTATGAAAGCTTATAGCTCGATCCGATCCTCTTCAAATAAGCTCTTGATAAAATCCTGTAAGTAATAAGGGAACCAAACTCCAAACATGTGATTACTTAAAAAAAGATACACAATGGAGAGCTATGACTTAATAATTATTATGTACATGTAAAAACTAAGCATTAGTGTACTACCACTTACAATAACCACAATTGATTGCACAAAAAGCAACATTATGAAACTCTTTTAGTATTGGTATATAGATAGGTATTAATTTTTTTATGAAAATGATTGCCATGTAGGAGCATGTATCTATTAAATTCGACCTCCGTGGTTGAGTGGTTAGCGTGCCGGTTTTCAAGGCGCCGCCATCTCTGAGGTTCCGGGTTCGATCCCCGGTCGGGGCAATGTAGAAAATAAGTTTTCTACATTGTCTCAGGTCTGGGTGTTGTGGTACCTTCGTTGTTTCTTAACACAAGTGCATAAGCTACTTACTAAGGGATCGGAGCAATGTATAAATAATATAAATAAATATATATTAGGACATTATGTACACATCGCAATCTAGCCCCAAAGTAAGCGATAGCTTGTGTTACGGGTACTAGATAACTGATAAATATACATACATATTAATATACATAAATATAAGATATTGAAAAACACCCAGACACTGGAAAACATTCATGCTCATCACACAAACATTTACCAGTAGTGGGAATCGAACCCACGACCTACGACGTAGAAGCAGGTTCGCTACCGCTACACCAATCGGTCGTCAAATGTCGTATATGATGTTGTCCACTATTTATTCTATTTATAAACTAGTAGGTATAGATAATTCAATCCACGAAGACGCGCCCCACTCTGTCAAAATCGCTTATGTTTCATTCTACTAGTGTGGAGTTTTCACACAATGCAAAATCGTAGAGTCACTCTACGATTTCGCATGTGTGCGTGAAGTGTGAAGTCAACATCTCTTGAGGATAACCAGGTGTTGGGACGAAACTTGCGTCAAAGAATGTGTTGGAAAATTGTAAGTATGTGGTGTTTTATGTGAGCAGTGTTCCTGCATATTGTACCATACTGAATCTTTTCAAGTATTGGATTATAGCAAAACAAATTAATCCGTCCTACTTATGATGGATTTCTGCAAAATAACGCTGCTTCCATTCAATATTTAAAGAGGAGTGTTCCTGGGAGTTGAGCCCCAGATGGCAGTATGAAGTCCAAGGCTATTGTAAACTCGTAAACTCTCGCTCTTGACTGCAAAACTTTAATTCCGCACCTCGTGCTCAGCCGTCATTACCTTTACCCAAAAACATTATTGTACAGTCGTTTGTCGTACCATACTATTAATGTACTCCGTGGACGTACTCGCATGTGCTTCATCGTATAGATCTACGTGCATACCTAACTATAAACGGTCGCAGGTATCCTACAGTTCGTGCCCAATATACAGGAGTAACTTTTGTTACATCATTATCAAGAGAAGCATCATTGAGAATTAAAAATTAATGATAGAGATTGAACAACTAATGGTACATCGTTTCACTAAAACTTGTGTTTTTGCATGAACATATTGTATTTTTAACCGACTTCAAAAAAAGGAGGAGGTTCTCAATTCGTCGGAATCTTTTTTTTTTTTTTTTATGTATGTTCACCGATTACTCGAAGACGCGTAAACCGATTTGGAAAATTTTTTTTTTGTTTGTAAGGGTATACTTCCCAGATGGTCCCATTTTTTTTTGGTCAGGATCTGATGATGGGATCTTGGAGAAGTCGAGGGAACTCTTCAAATTTTATATGGATACTTGAAACAATTTGGGTACTGTTTGAAAGATTAATATTTTCCAGGTTTTCCTATGGTCATCAGGTCAGGATCTGATCATGGGATCTTGGTGAAATCGAGGGAACTCTTCAAATTTTGCTAGTATTCTTGAAGCGAGTTGGGTATCTTTTATAGTTACTGGTGCATTTGCTAGCACATACTGATTTGATGACTGAAGTCATCAAGTCAGGGTCTGATGATGGGATCTTGGTGAAATTGAGGGATCTCTTCAGATTTTTTAGACACACCTCAAGCGATTTGGGCATTTTTTTCAATGCCCTGTGCACTAGTTGTTTTCCACTAAAAAGTAAAAAATAAAATGGAAAATTCTTTTCAAAAAACCGACTTCAAATGCCACTACAAAGAGTGAAATAATTTTTCAATCTAGGTACACCAATTCGAAGTCGGGCAATTCGTACAATCATATAGTCCTTCGTATTAATCGCCCGACTTCGAATTGGTGTACCTAGATTGAAAAATTATTTCACTCTTTGTAGTGGCATTTGAAGTCGGTTTTTTGAAAAGAATTTTCCATTTTATAGTGACTTTCCTTATTTGTACAGAAGACGGGATAAAATCTAGTATATCGGATCAAAAAAGTGGGTTTGGTATTGATAAGCACAATTATGTAAATTACAAAAAAAAGAACTCTGTATTTACGTAATATTCTGTAGTGCACGCTATAAAGTAACTTCAACAAAATTTTCAGTTCCCAAACCTGTGTGAACTCCTGAAATGTTAGGCTACATTTTCTGTTCGCTATAAGGCAAATGGAAAAAGTTTTGAATGGTTCTTATATTTTGTATTGGTATATTTTATAATGGTAATTGCAAATTGAATGGTAAATAAAGTCGTTGATGTTAATAAATAGCTGTACCTACTATATTATTTCGCTTTGCTGTGTTTCAGATTTAATTGAAATTATAGACAAACTAGCTGCAGATACCCGCGGCTTCGCACGCGTAAATTTTAGTTTTAACTATTCTACGGGAACCATCCATTTTCAGGAATAAAAAGTATCCTTTGTGTTAATTAACATGAAATCTATCTTCATTTCAACTTTAAACCAAAAATTTTCAGTAGTTGTGCCGGATAAATTCTCCCGAAAAATAAATTTTCTCCCGGATGATATTATCACGAAAACAATGGATTTTCCCGAGAAAAAAGTACTTGATTCTAGGATATAATCTATCTCCATTCCAAATTTCAGCCCAATCGGTTCAGAAGTGACCGCAGGATGGAGTATTTCTCCCGCATGAATGTCTGCTATTTAACTATTTTCTTAGAAACCATGGATTTTCCCGGGATAAAAATTTGCCTATGTATTAATTCAGGATAAAACCTATCCCATTTTTGAATTTCAGTCATATCCGTTCAGTAATTACAGCGTGAAGTAGTATTTTTCCCGCGTGCATATCTGTTTTTAAGTTCTCCCGCGGAAACTATGATTTTTTTTGGGATAATAAGTAGTCTTTGTATTAATCCAGGATAAAATCTAACTTCATTCCGCATTTCAGCCACATCAGTTCAGTAAGTAAGGCGTGAAGGAATATTTATCCCGCGTAGATATCTGTTTTTCACTTCTATCATAGAAACTATGAATTTTTCCGGGATAATAAGTAGCCTTGGCATTAATTCAGGATATAAACTATCTCCATTCCAAATTTCAGCCAAATCGATTCAGTAGTTGCGGCGTGAATATTTTTTTGCGCGTGAATTTCGGTTTTTAACTAATCCCACGGGAACCTTTAACTTTTTCAGAATTAAATGTAGCTTATGTGTTAATCCAGGGTATAATTTATCTCCATTCCAAATTTGAGCTCAATCGGTTCAGTAGTTGCGGCGTGAACGAATATTTTTCCCGTGTGGATTTCTGTTTTTCAATATGATTATACCCGTAGAAGTCATGAAATTTTCCGATATGAAAAGTAGCGTACGTATTAATCCAGGATAAAATCTATCTTTTTTCCGAATTTCAGTCATATCAGTTCAGTAATTACAGCGTGAAGTAGTATTTTTACCGCGTGAATATCAGTTTTTCAGTTTTCCCGCGGACACCATAGATTTTTCCGAGATGAAAAGTAGCTTTTGTATTAATTCAGGATATAATCTCTCTCGATTCCAAATTTCAGCCAAATCAGTTCAGTAATTACGGCATGAAGGAATATTTTTCATGCTTGGATTTTGAACATGAAATTTCCCGAGATGAAACGTAGGTTTTGTAATAATCCGGGACAAAATCTATCTCCTATCTGAATTTCAGTCATCTCAGGTCAGTAATTACAGCGTAAAGTGGTATTTTTCGCGTGTAAACATCAATGTTTCAGGTTTCCCGCAGAAACTATGGATTTTTCCGGGATGAAAAGTAGCCTTTATATTGATCCAGGATATAATCTATCTTTATTCCGAATTTCAGCCATATCAGTTCAGTAAATACGGCGTGAAGTAGTATTTTTCGCGTATGAATATCTGTTTTTCTTTTTTCCTGCAAAAACCATGGATTTTTCCGGTATAAAAAGTAGCCTATTTCTTTACCCAGGATATAATCTATCTCCATTCCAAATTCCAGCCAAATCGGTTGAGCACTTGCGGCAAGAAGATTTTTTTTTTTCCGTGTGAATTTCGGTTTTTTACTAATCCCTCGGGAACCATGAATTTTTTCGCGATAAAAAGTAGCCTTCGTATTAATCCAATATATAATCTATCTTTATTCATAATTTCAGTCATATCAGTTCAGTAATTACGGCAGGAAGTAGTATTTTTCCCGCGTGAATATCTGTTTTTCCCTTCTCCTGCAAAACCCATGGATTTTTCCGGGATAAAAAGTACCATTCCAAATTTCATCCAAATCGGTTGTGTACTTGCAGCGTGAGATTTTTTTTCCGCGTGAATTTCGGTTTTTAACTTATCCCACGGGAACCATGAATTTTTCGGGATGAAAAGTAGCCTATGTGGTAATGCAAGATATAATATACCTCAATTCCAAATTTTAGCCAAATCGGTACAGTAGTTGCGGCGTGAAGACGTATTTTAACTCAATAAAATCCAAACTTCGGACCCCCGTTTCACCCCCTTAGAGGGTGAATTTTGAAAAATCCTTTCTTAGTGCACCCCTAGGCCTCACAAGGAACTTGTGTGCCAAATTTGGAGTCTCTAGACCCAGCGGTTTGGGCTGTGCGTTGATATGTCAGTCAGTCAGTCAGTCAGTCAGTCAGTCAGTCAGTTTCTTCTTTTATATATTTAGACATACCGACACACTCACATACGTAATTTTAAAAATGAAAAAAAAAATTGATTTTTTTTTTTCGATCAATCATAAAAATAGTTTCAATATTCTTTGATAAATTTATCCCGAAACACTTAAATCGTGGTTCGAGTTATTCTTTCTTATAGTCAAGAGTTAAGTAAGTTAATTAAGTATCGCTATGCCACTTAAAAACTTGTTTACTTCGTTTTACAAACACTAATGAGTTATCGTCCTACGCTTTCAATATTCTATTTTTAAGCAAATAAATAAGCGTGTTATTGGACTTTCATTAAATTTTCTTTTCCTTGAAAATAGTCATTTTTTTTAACATTTTGCTAAACATTTTGCTTGTAGATAACATAAAAATTTTGCTTACGGACAAAATAATAAATGGAATGTAAGTTCTTTTTTCTTTTGTGGTGAGAATTAATTATTATGTTATTGAGAAAGGGTTCTTCTTGCATGGAAACTTTTGGATTTTTCTCATCATTCTTTTTCATAGGTTTGTTAAATATTATATTATTATCTCTCCAAATGTATAGTGATAATACATTTGGAGAGATACAATCTACTGCAAATGAAGTTATTTTATTGAATCACACAATTACTGCTATAATACTCCAAATAAGTGACGATACATTTAAAAATAGAGTTGTTACTTGTGAAAAGCGTAAAAGGGTCCTAAATTGGTTGTAACATGATATCGAGTTAATTCGATTGGGTGGCCTTAGCTGATAGGGTCGTAACTAAAGATACGCTCAAAGCCTGCTACTGGACTAGACCTTTTAGAAAAAATTTATAAAGTAAAAATATACAGTAAAAATGTATATTTATATTATGATAAAAAATATACACAATTTAATAGTAGTAGATCATATTGTTGCTTTAAATAAATAAATTATTGCACTTTGAAAGTGGTGCAGGTTTAGTTTTAGTTGCTTCTCATTTTAAGTTTGTCACTGTTTTTATTATATATATTTCTGTATTTTATGTAATAAATATCTACTAAATGAAACTGCTAATAATAAAATCTTAATTTGTTTCTCATTCATGTATATACAATATAATATTATATAAATATATATTTTTGTAAAGAGTACATTTTAATTCAGGGAATAAACTGTTATTGAAGAATTTCTTAATAACAAGGATTCTTGGAATTACTTCCGTCTCCGACACAGGAATTATAGAATCATGTAATAAAGTAAGAAAAGTTGCGTATATAATAACATTTTTGAAAATAGCTAGTGCCGTATTTCTTGCCAGTTCTTCTTAATAGTATGAACTTGATTTCCGAAACTTGGTGTAGAGTTTGTGGTTGAAGAAAAGTCTGTAAATAAGGCCTATATGAAAAAAAAATCACTATTCAATTTTAACTAAGCCTAAAATATTTTCAGACGTAATAATTTGCCCTTCAGTAGACCCTAGTCACAGTTGTTTGAAAATTTCAACAGCCCTCGTTCTTGTCAAGCTTCAGAGATAAAGTCAGCGGCTCTTCAGTATGCTATCGTCCCGTTTAGAGTAAGAAGGTCATTATGTAGGTGACACTTAGGTCTTAAATTTTATAATAGAGTACATTCAAGTGCCGCTGTTTAATAAAATAGAGTAGAAACCTTTGCTTTTATTCTTATATCTTTGCTATTATTAAAAAAAGATTCCGACGAATTGAGAACCTCCTCCTTTTTTGAAGTCGGTTAAAAATAAATAAGGTAGATTGTGATTGAATATTAAGATCTATCGACTTAATTTGAGATGGATTAGCATTACTAAAAATAATAAGTAATTATATAAACCGCCAGGGAAATGGATCCTTAAAGTGCATAACAGTAACAGTTCTTTGCGATGCGAATCGAAAAGAAGGAACCTAATGTAATCGTTATTTAGCACCTATCGCACAACAGATTACTTTGTAAAAAATTTAGGGTGCAATAAAACCTTATAAAAGTAAAAATTATCTGTTATTATTATTATCTTCTATTAGCTACATATTTATTAAAGGACAATTTGACTGATTTGTTGACTGACTGACTGACCGATTTATCAACCTCTGATCAGATCCGGATTTAGCATACCATAGGATATGTATCTTTAACCATCCGTTAAAAATAGATGTGTGAATAGTGAACGCAGCCGCGGACATTCACTAATTCATCACTATTAAGTCCTTTCACTAGAAAACACGTACGATTTTCCTTCACATAAGCTGAACTTAAGACGGAGAGCACTTTTTAAATTACGCGCTCAAACATAGCGTGAATTCTTGATAACAGTTGCATCTTTAAACCCCTTGTGACAAAAAACACCAAGTAACTTGTCTAAGTAACCTTCCTTTCACTTTAATTAACTTTAAAATTACTTTACTTCAATCTGGTGAAGGTATAATAACTAATATAAGGTATAATAATAATAGTAAGATATCTAAATGAGATATTTTGAAAACTTTGTGTGTAACTATTCTGTTTTATAAAAAAAAATAGTATTTTTAACCATCATGAGGTATTCTTATCCAAGATAGAGTTTGTTATGTGACCATACAGCAACTAAGGGCGCTTTCAAGTCGATAGGTTTGAAAAAAATACGTGCGTGCACTGTGCAATCACTTCGATCAGTGAACTGATGCGTGACCGCAACGCGGGTTCAGCACTGCAGACGCGCTGCAACCGCGAGGTAAATTTGAAAGTGCCCTAAGACATTAATTAGTTGTCTAATGATAAATCACCATTCGCCTTTTTACACATTTAAGTGTCCATCATTACCCTATGCTATCTTCGAAGTTTAGAGCGGTCAACTTGCGAAAAGGCCTTCCATGCCGGGCACTAAGGGACTTCTTCATGTTACATACCTACTAATAAAGTATTTGCTGCAGTAGTTTCCGCTTGCTTTCTGTCTTTGGCCCTTCGCACCTGACTCGTAAGCGTAAGCGTATCGTTATCACGCTACGCATAACAATATGACAATTACGCCTCCTACGATTCGCTGCAACACCGCTTCATCTGCGGACATGTTTGAAAATGTTCGTGCTCGTACTGATCTCGTCATACGCGAGCGTTATCCCACGTGAAAAGGGGTTTTCTTTCTTTTATTTAGTGTTATAAATAAATTCATTCGATACAAAAAATAAAATACTAGTCCACTAAAGTTGTAAATGTTATAGAACGTTTAGTTTTAGATACTTATAACATCTGCCAGATTGTACTCAGTTGCGAGACCAATCTCAATAGAGATTACCCACATACTCACATTCAGAGTCCGATAGGAAGGCAACTTTGCAACACGACCGTAATCTGATTTCAATAACATTCACGTGGAAGTTAACTATACTACGTAGATAAACAACATCATTCCGGGGATTGTTGTGTACCTGAATGTATTGTGTCGAGAGACAAGGGTAAACATAAAGCATACCCTTAAACAAGCCATTTATTTGAGCAACAATATCCGGACATAGCTGAGCGAACTATGAATAATTGTTATTTGTAACACTACAAAGGAAAATCTTCACTTCGTTGGAACTCTGAAAAGTTCAGTGATACGATAGTAAGTAGTTAATTGATAGTAATATAACTCAAATGTTTTATGGTCTATTTCTTATATTTTTGGTTTTTGTAAAGCTAAATTGTAAAGTAACCAATCAACTAAGAGTAAGTAAGAGTTGTTCTGGAATTTTTATAATGAGACTATAGTCCAATGGCGTGAAAGTTATGTTTCAGTTTTCCCCATCAAGTTGGTCCATTGAGGTTTAACTATATCTTTAACGAGATATTCATTGTGGGTATTGTTAACTTAGAAGCGGATGTGGTATGCCTGTGAGGTTATCGTGCCAAGCTTTTGTTGACTTAGGACACACTTGGGAAAGTCGAACTACAAACTTGTTACACTTGATCTTTGTACTTGTTGATATTAAACTGAGTTTGTTTAACATTTTCTCAGACAAAAGTATTACGTCAACGTTTTGATAAACTGCCACTTATAATAAATCTGTTTTCCGCTGCTCCGCCCGCGTGAATTTTGGTTTATACAAATCCCATGGGAATCATGGATCTCCCCGGGATTAATACTGTTCCCGCTCCCTATTCTAACCGTCATACCTACTTTCAAAGAGCTATAATAATCTCTAGCTAGATTGGTTCAGTTACTTAGGCGTGAAAGCGGAACAGACAGACAGACATACAGATAGAGTTTCTTTCGCATTTTTAATATAAGTAGGGATTCGAGGAAAGAATAATATTTTTATAATCAAACTCAAACGGAATTCACCCTCAAAGCTATTTATCTTCGTACCTAATCTGAGTTCATACAATGAATCTTTAGTCTATATCGTCCGATCTGAACGATAAAAGTGACCTCCTTCAACTGAGATTAGTAGGTATTAATTCTGTCATTGAATTTATTTTGTGGAAAACTCAGCTCTTTAATTAAAATGAGACTGATAAGGTATTTAGGAACGAATTTATTTTATTCAGAGGTCTTGCATGAAAAATTTATCTTGTTTATGTATAGCCTGTGTTGCTAAATACAAAATTACATAGGAATTATTCTCTTTTTTCATCCTCTGAAATTTTGGAACCTTCTCTGTTAGGGCACTTATAAACCCATGTACCTAAACCAAAGATTTATATCGATGACCTAAACGTAGTTTTAAGCCGTCAAATAGTTGTCACTTCTAAAAGAGTATAAAATATAAGGTATTTATTAACTAATTATTATTACGTTGAACTTGTACGTTAGGTCGGTATGAAACAAATAATTTGAATTCTGAATCTTCAACGATTTTCTCAGTTTAAATGATCACTAGGATTGTTTACCTACCACTCTGAAAAGCAGGGTGTAAGAATTTGAGGAATGATGGTACGTCTGAGAGAATTAAACTTTGCCCAGCAGTTATTAGTTTTGGCAAAGGAAACGAGACTAAAACCACTTTGAGTCTGTTATTTTCCATTTAATTTATTAACCATAAATTATGATCAAGGTCGATAAACTCTTTACGTTTAGATCAATAAATAATTCTTTTTTTCTTTTCCTTGTTAAACAGACGGACGAACGAATAGTGTAGGCTTATAAGTTCTGATGTCACCCTTTGGGTACAGTGAACCTAAAAATGAACCTTAAAAAATGAACCTTGTATTTGGATACGTTACAGTTACTATCTTTCATACATAAATAGACATGAATTCGCCATTCAGTATGTACTTTGTAAAGCACTATATTCAGAATATGTACAAGGAGAAATAAAAACGTACGTGGAAACAAATGGCACGGACGCGTTACTTACATTCCGCTCGTTCCTTTACTGGCTGTAATCTTGAAATTGTGTTAGCGAAGTAGGTACATGAGAAGAGTTACTAATGTCAGGGTGCGTAAAACAAGTTACAGTGTCGCAAATACAGTGGACGGAATGAAGCATATTAGAATGCAGGATAGGAATAAAAAGCTCATGGCCGTATAAGTATGATTCCCCATCTTTGACTTTTTAAATTTTACCCTAAATAATCTATTTTTGTGGTTTGTATGAATACATGAAAATAGTTTTTTAGGGTAAAACGGGACGCTGTTACTAAGACTCTGCCGTCCGTCCGTCCGTCCTTCTGTCATCAAGCTGTAACTCTTGAACTTATAAACACTCAAAAACTTTATAAACAGTTGAAATTTTCATAAACGATGTTCTGTTGCCACTATAAAAGCATAAACTTAAAACAGAATAAAAGAAATAATGAAGGGGTTTCCATACAACAAACGTGATTTTTTGTGACGAGATGTACAGAAGGTTGAAATTAATAAATGGTAGTCCAAATTAGAGCCATGGGCAAAGTCATGACAATTTCCTTTCTTCAATTAATTATGAAATAACCCTGTAATATCATTGAAAATAACGTTGAGCAATTAATAATTATTTTGAAATGCTTTAAGCTGAATAAGCCTTTTATATTTATTATTTTAAGGTTTCTCTAACTTCTAGTTTCTTTTTAATTTATACCATTTAAAATGTGCACGCAGTATTCCAGGAAAACGTTTTGAAGTGAACGCTTGAAAGAAAATAAATAACATACTTTGCAGCGAATGCAACATGAATATCATCTAGCAAGGTTTTCTTTTTGTACTAACCTATGAAAAATAAGTTCATCGCACACCGTAGAAGATACAGTTAATCTTCTGAAAATAAGAGTAATGAGTAATGATTCAACTAATGGATTAAAGTAGAAAACATCATCGGTCCAGTAATGACCAATGATTCAACTAAAGGATTCAAGTAGAAAACATCATCGGTCCAGTAATGACCAATGATTCAACTAAAGGATTCAAGTAGAAAACATCATCGGTCCAGTAATGACCAATGATTCAACTAAAGGATTCAAGTAGAAAACATCATCGGTCCAGTAATGACCAATGATTCAACTAAAGGATTCAAGTAGAAAACATCATCGGGCCCGCAAAGGAAATATCGAATTGACATTACGGGTTTGATGTTAACATTACTACAAGATAACAGCAATGGACGCTGAATCATCAATATTTGACACTTTCCTTAGTCCAACAACCATCATTTTGGTATTTTATAATTTCTTAATTGGCTCAATTCCAGTCCGATGGAACGCTTCGGTCACGGCTTTACTTTACCTTATCAAGAGCGACTAACGGTCAAGCGATAAAGCATTCCGGTACGACACTGAGTGGAACTCGTTAGAGTTTCTCTTTCAAGTTCATTAAGTACAATAAAATATTCATCTTTGCATCGGTACTAACCTTATGATGATTGTGAGATTGCAATCAAGTACCAAAAATGTGAGTGAGTAAATACTACATTCCTTTTGAAAACCCACGCGCGTTATCTGAAGCTCTTGCGTTTATTCCGGCAGTCTGCAATTAGCTTTAGCGAGAAAGAGGTAGTGTTACTCGAGAGCTGACTCACTATTGTTCAGTTAACATTCACAAGCGAGTTACTTGTGCTCTACAATTTTTACACGCTCTACTTAATTTTGTAGACACTTTGTAGTTTTGTAGGGAATATGGTAAAGATTTTTTTTAATCTCTTCCAGTTAGTATATGGTCCCATGACTACTATATTACCAGATTATAAGTAATGATACAACTGAAGATGTTATCCTACATACTTGGAAGGGGTTAATAATTTACACTAGGGTGGTAACTAGTCACGGCTGAAGCTTCCCGCCAGACTAAACCAGAGCCAACTTTGAAATTATAAAATTTTCACGTGATCCGGAGCACGGAAACGAACCCGCGACCTCCCGCTCAAACCGAGAGTGCTCCACTCCACACACACAACTGTACTTTTAAAACAACATTTTACTTAGTTGTTTTACTCAACTGTTTTATTCGTTTTTTTAGCCTGCATTGCTAATGCACTTTCTCTCTCATTTATTTTATCAGCTAAATAATATTTTGAACAATGTTACTCAGTCTACTTATGATTGAGGAGCTTTAATTATTTATTATTATTTGAATAATTATGCTCATAATGCTTCTTGCCTTCTGTTTGTAGCCATTGAGTCGAGCAAAATTATCACGACATTTTGGTCTAAAGTTTTTGCTACAGGGCTAATATTAAGAATAACGTCTATTGGAACAATAACCATTGAGTCCACTTTCCATTGATTAAACGCCTTATTGAGTGAATTATTCCATTCATAATCCAGTTAATCCAAAGCATCCATCGTGAAACTTCTATGATATGGGCGAAGTATGCGCGCCGGATTTTTCATTCTTTAAATAGCATGTTTTGTTAGGCAACATGCCACTTTTCACGAAACGTTACAAAGAGCCTATAAATTAACTTTTTGATTTTAACAACAGGCTATAAATTATTGGTATCCCTCCAAATTTATAGCGTACCGTGTGAAAATCTTCGAGGATTACAGTAATGCCAAGGTAATCCCCATCTTTATCGTAGAGGGTGAATATCTTCTATATTTGTGACAGCCGAGATAAGGCATTACATTCTTATACTAACACTTCTTGAGATTTATCTTTTGTTTTATAAAACAAGAAAAGAAAATTCATCAAAAACTATTAAACGAGAATAGGTACACATTAACTTACTATCTAAACTTAATACAAAGTAACTAATCCAAATAATAAGTATTTAAGTAGTCATTACTTTTTTATAGATGACAGATTTGCACCTCTACACGCTCTCACCTGAAGGTGCCTTAACTGACGATGCGGGCTAGGAATTAGGATGCAACACGCTTTCCTAGAGGTAGGGGTATGGTATTTGTGCTTACACCCCCAATTAACTGGAACATCTTTTACTAACATAAAAATACGCACATGCAAGGGTAAAGGGTTTTAATTTTGTAAATAGCAAGCCATACCTACAACGCTTTTCTGAAACTACCTTCCATAATTACATTCCTTTTACCTTTAGTGATGCCCTTAACAGAAATAATACTAACAATTTTATTGATAGGTAATTTTCATTTGTTTCAGACAGTAAAACATGTCCGTGCCAACAACAGACAGCACCGAAGCTATCACCAACTCTGGGTATGGAAGCAGCGACGAAACGGCCAGCCTCTTAGTGTCCGGGCCGTCGGTTACTGTCATCGTACCAACGGAGAACAGAACCGTAAAACCGGTCTTACAAAGACAAGACTGCACGACACACTTGAGACCCCAACTATCCGGTGGTCCCGGCAGCGAGGAAAGCGCGGCGTCCATTAGAATAGAAGACGGAACGACGAGAAGCGTGCCTGATATAGAATTGCAATGCCGGGAACCGGCGGACCGCCCTCAGACTCTGGTATCACCCATCGCCACATGTTCGCACCGAGGTTCGGTTCCCGCTTGCACGCTAGTACCGCACGGGTACGCGAGGTGTCGCGTCTGTGAAAGGAGGCAGTCCACGGCGCCGATGTCCGCGATGCACCTAGCGCGATCTGTGTCACGCGAAAGCGTTCGCTCCGCGGTTCACTACCCCTGTGGTTGTAGTTCCTTACACGCTGTCAGCACCTGTCCGGCTATCCAACCGCCAGCGCTGTTGCTGCCTACGACGAGTACAAGAATCATCCGCCAGAGTTCGCAACCGGAGTCGAGCGCATGCGCGGCGCACTGCGTCCACACCCACCACCACCCTAGCGCCTCATTGCGGCAGTTGAGGGAACCCGGGGATGGAATCGCTGGAATAGCAGCAGATTCTTTACGAATCAACGGCGGCATGCGTCCCTTCAAACAGGTTAGTTATTAGAACAAAGATGGCGCCACTATACCAATTTGAAAATAGAATTTTCTTGCTTTAGCTTACGTATACGTACCTAATCATTATGTGGCCATTCCACATGAATTACATTCTCATTACAGGCGAATTTTCAACTACCTGATAAAAATGTAGCAATTATACCTACAATTATTATTTATCCTGGACGGTTTTAAAGTCTTTAAAAATAGAAGCACGAAGTGGCACTGCTCACGTACGCAGGAGCTCCGCAAAAAGGCTCTTTAATTAGTTTTGCAAGTGAATTGGAGGATGAAAACAATCGTGTAATTGTTTGAGTGGATTATCCCCTAATTGAGGTTAGACTCCTTTGATTGTACCGGCAGTCCCTACTACGCAATCTTCTTGCTTTGCAATTGCAATGATTTTTAAAAAACTAAATATGTAATGAAAATTTCGTCAAAAACCAATTCATAGAATAAGTATCTAACTTTTGTTTGTTTTTTTTTTAATCAAATGATAATTCGGTCAAAAGCTTTGTTATTATATATCTTTACCTATTCGTGACGTGATGTTGCAGATTTTTAATCCGGCGTGTAAGTGCTGTGTAAAGCTGCGTTTCCACTTTACCGGAACCTGTGAACAGAATGAATCTTGCAATACAGGCGCATCAAATAATAATCATTTTATGAAAATATGTTTACGTAATCTGCAAGTATCTACTCCAACTGAGTATAGTCTATTCGCTTAGATTGTCTCGTTACAAGTACATGCGCACGTTCGGCGTCGTTTGAAGTCCTTTGAGAGTATACCTAACGATGCCGCAACCGGTTGCGCGACAAAATGATAGCGAACAAACTATATGTCTTCCAAACTCCGTTGTAGTTAAAAGTCGAAACGCACGCTTAGGGTCTTGAAGGGTTCCAAATCAAATCAAATTAAGGACGATTGATTTGATCCCTGTCTTCAACCTGCAGGGCCTGCTCCTGTGCCCACAAACCCTGTCGCAGACCCGCCGGGCGCGTCTCAGGCGCGCATTCACTGAAGCCACCGGGGACACTGTCAACTACGTTAGAACGGTGGGCTGAAACATTGAATTATGCACCACCACGGCCTTGATCGACTGTACAATCTCTCATACTTACTAAAACTGAAACGATTCTTCCTCTACCTTAAAACGCAATTTTATACTTATTAAGATATTTACAACAGAATAAAGCGTTATTCTATATTCTTATCACATCAACACTCAGGGTACGTTTCCACTAAAACGAAGTGTAATTGACCAATCAGACCACTCCGTTTTATTAGGAACGCTACCTTAATCTAACTTGCAATATTTTCCTTATACTAAGCTTAGCACTTAGCGCCTTTTAGATGTAGAAATGTGCATGTTTCTGCCCTTTAGTATTTTATCTTAAAGTTTCTTAAAGTATATAGCTAGACAGGCTCACTCACTTCCAAAATAACTGCATTACAACTCTGCTCTCTAAATTCCATGTCAGGTTGTACAGTCGAAAATTGGCCGATTTTTGTGGATTGTTCACAGGATTGATATGTTAGATGGCGAATGTGACGTCCCTGTAGCCTCGTTTAAGGTTCCACGTCCTCAACATAACTCAGCACCCAATAGCTTTTCACAAGACAAAACGTTTTCTGTAGAGATATTAACCTTTTCTTACATTTCACCGAAAATTACTCTGACTACTTTATTTCGGGTTCGTTTTTTTATATTCAAAGTTTTATGATAATTTTTCATACAAAAGGTAAGCAGATTTTTTCATACATCTCTTACAATGTAGAAAATGCATGGGAACGAATAAGTTATAAACAGATATATCTGTATTTAATGCCAACCATCAGTGCTGGGCTCTGATTGCGTAAGAAAAACGTATTCATTGTTATCGTAATCTTTAACAAATTCTGCCACCCGAATGGCTGACGTAAGGGAACCAATCAGCGGACAGAATTCGTAAACGATTACGATAGCGATAATACGTTTTTATTACACTGACGACCTCCGTGACGCAAGGGTCGCACGCTCGGATTCGAGTGGGAGGTCGCGGGTTCGATTCCCGCCACGAGCCACTTTGGAATTTTATAATTTCTAAATTGGCTCAGGTCTGGTCTGGTTTGGCCTGGGAGGCTTTGGCCGTGGCTAGTTACCACCCTACCAGCAAAGACGTACCGCCAAGCGATTTATCGTTCCGGTACGATGCTGTGTAGAAACCGTTCGGGTGACATAACTTACCCCTTCCAAGTTAGTACGCTAACATCTTCGGCTGCATCATGACTTACCATCAAGTACTAACTTGTGTAGCATAAAAAAACACTGACAACTATTTCAGTGGAAATGCAGCAACAGACTGGCATACAAAACTAATAACGAAAACGTTTTGTCATACATTGGGAACCCATCAACTCAAGCAATATACACAGCACCTACACTATCATCTCGCTGCCCGTTTCACAATGGATATAACAGTTCCGTGCACTTTAGATCAAACTGTTAGATTGCACACGGTTGTTCCGGGAACATTCAGATTAAAATGTTCATACATGGCTTTCGTCACATTTGCATTGTGCTCTTGCAATTTCACAAACATTTTTTGGACGGCTGAAAACCAAAGATTAGGAATTTCATCATAATATTTACAAGAATGTTTATTTTGTCATGCGATTATTACAAGGACATTTTTTATTTCAATTAGGACAGTGATACTGCTGAAATGTCTTGAAAAGAACTTTTTTTTCATTCTGCTTCCATGTATTGCATTATAATTCTTTGAAATCGGAAATATTATTTATTTGTTATATTGTTAAAATAACTTAAAAGTAAACCGACAACATGCTCAACCGACAAAATATGACAAACCGACAAATGCGCCCAATTTCTTCCAATATTTGCCGAACTTAAATTTTGAACCGACAGTTTGTTAACATTCACTTTGACATTTTGTGTATGATCGGACAGTTCTTAACTGATTTCTTAGCTACTGAACTGATTATAATCCCCAAAACATCCATAGCTCCCGATAGAAATAATTTCAAACAATAGGTATTATATTATTGTACCAAGCGACAAATCAGAATCAGATCTAGATCACAATTTTTACGTGATAATAGCAAAATATGCCATTTAAATATTAATTAATTTTATTTTATAAAGGTTGAATTATAAATGTTGATATTTATTTTCAAAGTGCATCAGCATCACGTTCTCGTTATAAAAATACTATATGACAGCTTCTTTCTCAGCTGAATGTGTAAAAGTGCAGATCTACGGCGCTTTGTACGATAGAGGTAGTGAATATTTTATTTTGCTTCGTGCAATCTATGGTAGAAGATTTGGTAGACGGTTGCACTGTGCCTCACTTCATCAATTTTTAAATACTTACTAGACTTTGATTTTGCATCTCCTCGTTAGAATTAAAATTTAAATTTAGGAACATAAAGATAATTTATTTCATAACATTAAATTAACATAATATTTAGATTATAGCCGATTAATAATAACGCAATATAATGATAAAACCACATAAAATCTTGTTTAGGTAAAAGGGTAGGTTCTTCAAAGCCACTAAAAAAAACTAAAATTGCAATTTTTCATTTTTCATGTAAGTTTATAAAGTTAATCACTGAAATTAAACGATAATTCAATATGAACAACAACACAAAAGACAATAAAACAGTTAAAACAAAAACCACTTAAAATAACTATTGAAAATCTTGTGTTAAACTTAACTCTCACAACAAAGCTTCTTTGTTAAACAACGACGTCTTAGTGTAAAGTATTCCCCGTTATAATGGAGTCTAAAAGGATCAATATAGCAAAGTAAGTAACCGTGATATTGAACATTATTCTGCACCGATGATTTGAGTCGTTTATCATCTTTAGAGGGACAAAGTGTTCATATACGCACAGTACCTATTTACTTTACTAGGCACTGTTTTCTGTTTATGAGTATATCAGAACTTTATCTATTCTGGCCTAGCATACTGGCCAAGCATATTGAGGTAGGCTATGCATACCTTCAAGAATAAAAGTCAAAAAAAGTCACAATATGTAATGCAAGTTATGCAAGTTTTCTTAAGATGATTTTCCTTGAGTTAAGTTTCCACAAACAAAACTAGTCCTAAAAGACATAAGTAGGTAGGTTCGAACTTCCAATTCCCTGACAAAATGTAGAAGTCTATTGAAATGGGCGATCGCTCCTATTAATTAAGCATGAGTTTGATTGGTCAATGTGTCGAATAAACATAAAAATAGTTCTAGTATTGAGAATTAATCCCGTCTTATATTGCAGTATTTCTTTTCCTAGTCTTAAAATTGAAGTGTTTGCGACGTCTCTTATAATAAAATGGCTGTAGAAGACACTTTATAAATGGAGTGCTGACCTATTTCTGTTGTAGCCTTAGGTGAAAGGATCTCGAATTTCGTTTTGAAATGAAACAAGAGTTTCATTGTAGTGTAACACGTAACGGCGAGTGTAAAGCCGCCTAATGAATGAAAGAGTAGCTAAAGCTGCGGTCCTGTTTAAGTATTAAGTCTATTTAAAACATTCATTTAATTTTGGGACATGCAAAGGATGACATCACTTTACTCATTTTCTATTTTCGTTATTTCATAAATGAATTAGAATTATTTAAGAGTTAGTCCAAAACGCTTTTATATTAAATGCAAGTAAATGAACAGGTGAAGGGAACTTGACTATGTATTGCTGTTTCGAATTGGCTGATTATTATTTACTCCTCGAATAACCCGAAATATTACAATTTATTTATTTATTTATTATCTTTTATTTATTTATTTATTTATTTACTTATAAAGCTGCGGCCAAACCTGCGCGACCAAAGCGACTGCGAAGCGGGAGCGTCTACCGCGCGGCGGACGCTACCCATGTATTCTTATGGCGCCTTGCACACCTACGCGACCGCGATGCGGGACGTACGCGTCGACAGAGCGGGACGTACGCGTCCAGTGGTCAGACGTGTGTTTTGTAAAAGCGAATATAACAACACACAATTAATTGTTACCTATTTTATTCCACAATGGCTACACCAGGAGATACTCGTAATACAGTTGTTTATAGAACGAGTGCGAGAGTATCCTATTTATACGACTGTCCAAAAAAAGGAGTGTAATGTGTTTAGGGTTCATGTATGTATGTATGTATGTGATGTTTCTTTATTCCACCAAAACTTATGAACAGCTGAACCGATTTGAACATATATGGGGTATCGTTAGAATCCTTAGATCCTTCCGAGTAACATAGGCTATAATTTTTTCGGAAAAATCAATATGGCGGATGTTAGGCGCCACTTTCAAATGTGTAAAACAAATTCTTCAACTATCACAATATGTGTATCAAAATGAAGGTATTAGAGAGTAGTTATAAAAAATATATATATTTAATATATTATAATTTTACATATGTAGGATGTACACCCAAAAAAAACCTTTTTTATATGACTGTCCAAAAAAGATTGTGTAGGTAAATTTATTGCCATTTACCATAACTTTTGAATGACTAATGACGTTTGGACATATTATTATTGGTTATTGTTGAATTCTTGCTTCACCTAACTGCTGACCATCACTAAAAGATATAAAATAAAAATAAGTAATTAAAAAATTAAAAAACAAAACTGCCCTGTTATAAAACGAACTAAAAAGTAAGGAACAAGTTATTTTAGTTGAACAGATAAATTCATATGGCAGTCGGAGGGCTGTTCTGACGGATACCTTCTATTCTAAGAGGTCTCTATGTTAGGTACGAGGATGTCATTAGCACTACTATTTAGTAGTTACACCAGATAAAGTCGCGCGTCTTCAGTGACTGTTCATTAAGAAATGAAGTTCACGGTTCGCGCCGTAGTCGCGCAGGTGTGCACGCGAGTTTCGCGTTGCAGACGCTCCCGCTTCGCGTCCCGCGTCCCGCGCTACTGACGCGTAGGTTTGGCCGCAGCTTAATTATTTATTATTTATTTATTTATTTATTTTCATTGACCACTGCAGCTGAGGTTAGGCTAATTGCAAAATTTTATGGCGCGGAAAGGAGAATCTTGAAGTTGTAATAAAATAGATTTATTAATTATTATAATTGTAAATTATTTTTGAAGTACCTTCATTATATCAATTTCAATAGTAGATTCCTAATATCCTCAAAATGGCGAAATATAATAATATCAAATGTAAATATTTTTTTGAAAATTTGGAAGATTTTGCACCTTACTTTAATAATGAAGAATATAATTACCGTATAAATAAAGTTTTTGTTCAGAATAAACCATGTCAACAGCTATAATAGCTCATTCACAACCACCTAATTCAGCTGTGATAGATGTCTGATATTACTTTGTTCAACGTTATAGTAGCCCGTGAATGAAAATGATCAGGGGCTGGAATGACTGAAATAATGCTCTGAAAAAGAAATGATGTAGTCAAACATCTGAAGAAAATATTCGAACTGCACGCTGCTATTACTGTTAAGGAACTATATTTAAATTCAGTTGATCTTATCATGAGGTGAAATTTATAATTTTGATGAAAGACTTATCTTGTCTTTAAGATTCGAAAATATAATATATTGTATAATAAATATCCGCTATTTACAGAAAAATCAAATAAGAATTTTGAATGAAAAGTTTTGAAGAAAATTGCAAAAGAAAAAAATACAAAATTTTTCGGTACATTATTCTAAAAAAGTTTATGCAAAAATATATTTCACAAAAATCATATCTGTACCGTAAAATAACAGTCTTTTTGCGCAAATGGTATTCCCCAGAGGGTGCAATATCCAAAAGATATATGCTTACCATAAAATCAACACTTGGAAGCCTGCCCATCTCGTGAAACGGCAATCTTTGCTTACATTGTGTCATTACCCATACAAAGTAAACCGTCAATCTTGTTGGCGTTACTGAAAGAAAACCTTGAAATACGCATATATCGCTAAAATTTTGGTGTCACTGTTTTAATCGAAAAATGTTAGCTTCTTGTGTGATATAAGCTTTTACCGGCGCTTCGCCCGCGTCATTCTAGGAAAAGATAAAAATATTGAAAGCATGCTGAGTATTGACACTTATTTTTATGACCTATTTAAAGTTTTCAGTGTCTATAATATGGAGTACTGAGTATTTATGACCTATTTACGGTTTTGAGCGGTATGGAATGGAGTCTTGATTATTATGTATGACCTTTTTACAGTTTCAAGTGTACAGAGTCTAGTTTACAAACATAATTATATTGTCAGTACAGTAACATACATGTATTGTCGTGAAATAGTGAAAAATAACACTTTTAATGCAATCCCACAGGAATTAGTTTGTTTTTCCGGGATAAAAAGTAGTTCCAGGATGTCACTCTCCGGGTCTTGAACTATATCTGTGCTTAAAATCAGGTTGATACGTTGCGTGACTGCGGCGTTATTGAAGGACAAACAGACCAACAAACTCACGTTCACATTTATATATTCGTAGGGATTAGTAGGGATAGCAGGGATAAGTATTTAAAAACAAAATACATCTTTTTTCAATAAAGTTGATGTTAAAGTAGTTTGGTCTTTGTGTGTTGCTTTAAATAAGTTCTTTTCCTTATTTTTTTAAAATATCGTTAACATTGGGTCATATAGTGGGACTTTTTTTAAAGAGTCTATTTAAAATTATTAAACAAAATATACATGCATATTCCACCACAAAAAAGTTTCAGTTTTGTTCATAATATGGTCCCATTTTAAAGATTTTAGAAATAGCTTTTATTTTAAGGTGCAGTCATTTAACGGGAGGTACACTTACACTGTGGAAAGTAAACTTTGAACGCTAGGTTAGCTGTTGGGTGGCTAGATTAATTAATTCTGAAGAGAATGCCTGTAGCCGGTCTTTTGATGCTCTACAAATTGAGATTCTCAGGAACTTTTAAACAGAGTTCAAGTTGTAAATATTAATTATTTTTAGTTAAAATTTAGTGCCGAAAAGAACTGAGAACTAACTACATACTTAAACATGTCCTAAAATTCTATTGGTTTGAAATGTTTTTTGATACCTGAAACGAGCTACTATTGTATTTTCAAATAAAACCACTCGAAAATAAGACAAACATAGTTTTTTGAATTTGGCGGGCCCAAATGTTTAGTCTACTTGAATGCTATTGGGAATTGGTCTTGATAGTACGAAAACCGCGGTATGTGATATGGATATTTATGTCGGAGCGACGACGAGTATACTCGTACATCTATGATATTTATCTTGATTTTACATAAATTGGAACTACTCGTACAGTCATAGATTTATAAACGTCGTCGCATAACTGCAGTAATCATTGTGTTGATAATTCAGTTCAGTAAAAAGCGTTTTAGACAGTAAATATTGATCAATCTGAGAGTTTAAAAATAAACACTAAGATGCTTAGTTTCTATGAAGTTTAATCTACCTACCTAAATGGGTGAAACTTCCGGGATATTGTGTCTCTCGGGTGCTCTACCTATTAGAATGTAAAGTGCTTTTAGGAACTAACTGACCCACTTTTGGCATTCCCACACATACTTACTTAAGGGTAATTAGTATTCTGTCTTTTTTCAACTTTTATTATAATTACAGGCACCGTTTATAAAAGCAGTTTAAATTATATACGGATTAACAAGTTTTCTTATCGCGCTTTTCTGAATGTAGAGTTATAGAGAAGAAGATTTGAGCTTTATAAATATTTAGTGAAACGAAGGACCTGTTTCGAGCAGTGAGCATTAGAAGGATGATTTGGATGATGCCGAATTAAATAATTTGTTTTCTTTTTTTTTTTGCAAAAAAATACACCTTCAAAAGCCTACATAGTAAACACATTTGCAGTATTCAGTGTTATCTGCCAATACAGACGTCTAATTTCTGAAAAAAAAGCTTATATTAGGGATCTCTAAAATGTATAATGCCGGACCATTTATTTATTCTGGTCGAGGGTTTGCCAGTGATGCATTAATTGGTGTGGGGGTCCTTATTTTAGCATCTTGAGTTTCCAATGTCCGTGAATGGTATTTTAGTGATAAATAGCACAAAGCCAAATTGCTTATATTTATAACTAATGGAATACTGTTTGTTTTATAAAAGCACTTGCAACGAGGCTAGATACTTAGTACTCACTTAGCAGGGCTAGTTACAGATAAAATAATGCTAAGAATTCGATTGATTTACAACTTTCCGATTGTATGGCGACGCCGAATCCTTCCTTACTAATATTATAAATGGGAAAGTGAGTTTGTTTGTATGTTTGTTCCGGTTTCACGCCGCAACTACTGAACAGATTTGGCTGAAATAAAAAATTGGAACATAGATAGCTTATAACCCGGATTAAAACATAGGCTACTTTTTATCCCGGAAAAATCCATAGTTCCCATGGAATATTAAAAAAACCCTAATTTTCAACAGTATATAGCTACACTTATAGGTATAATGTTTGGCAAACTTCCTTGAAGTAGGTATATAAAGGTTTTGAGCGAGAACGTGAACAGGACGTTTCCCTCAGTATTTGTGAAAACCCGAATTTTACGCGGGCGGAGCCGCGGGAAAAAGATAGTCAAATATAATTTCCAACAAAATTAACAAAATTTACTGTAAAATATTATGATTTTCAATAAACACTTGCAAGTATTTACTTGTTGCTTTTAGACGACACACGAATAATGTGCATCCTATTATGTCTTTAGAATATTAAAAAGTCATAATAAATAATTAATTTAGCCTGACTATATCCTACATTAAGATACATTTTTCGAAATATACGGTCGTCATCTCGGTTTTATTTAACCACTAATTCCGAAACGCTGGTCATTTGGCCGTTATGGCATCGTTCCAGTTGGCCACAATGGCCCAACACAGGCCTGCCATATAAATTACGTGTAAATGCAACTGCACAACGCCTCTCCATGAATTTACTACGTACAATTGGCTTACTGATTCTAATTTCAAGTTGATTACCATTAAATTCACTAATGGGGTCTTACACTACTTTTGAATTTGATAAAAAATATTACTTTATTATAAACTAGGATAAAAATAATAACGTGCAGTGAAAGAAATATTAAAATCCAACGAAGATTTACAAAGTTATAGGCGTTTAAACTTTGGAGTGGGGGGATCTTCTATCCCTTTCTCGCAAAACGAAAATTTGTATGAAGCCGCACGAAGCTACTATGGCATTGGTACGGTGTGACGTCACAATGTCATGTTGCTATCTCTGTCTAATCACAAATCTTTAAATGTTTATAACTTTTTTGTTATTTGATCGATTTAATTAGTTCTTTCAGTGCACGTCATTATTTTAATTCTACTTTATAATAAAGTAATAAAAAAATTGGAGTCAAATACCCTATTCACTTATCTTGCAGTATTAATGATTTAGTGAGCATCATTTATGTCGAAGGAATATTTTATGGATAATGTTGTTAGATTGAGGTGTTCTACTCGTAACACTAAAAACCAAACCAAAAATATTAAACTCTTGTTTAAAAAAGAATACTGGTACCTCAAGTAAAGACGCGGATATTTGATTAAAACGGAAAATTTTATATCGCCTTGGCTGGGGCACTGCCGTGCCTCTAGATAGAAAGATCACATTACAAGTAGTCCGATATCGTAATATAAATAAATGTGGTCGCAAGTTTATTTCGGTTATTAGTATACTACTGAAACTCATTTTTCATTATTGTATTTTTTTTTTGTATTTTTTACCTTTTTTGATCTTGCACATACGTGTGTTATGACAATCTGGTAGGTAAGTGATTTCAAAATGGAAAAAACAGCATACAAAAAAAATCAAGTCACTTCCAAGAATTCCCACCCTTGAATCAACCCGCATTTCAAGCTAAAAACTTCGTTATCCTAGCCCTTAAGCAACGCCTGATAAAGATGATTACGTCAAAGTTTGTGAAAGCTACAATTTGACCCTCAAAACCGAGAACAATCTAATTGAACAAGATAATCACAAACCAACCTAATAATATATAGGTCACTGGTGTTGTAACTGAGATGTTTCGGTTTCTGGTCTACCCTAATTCATCAAATTATTTGATTGACATTTACATGAACATTGTATTACCGACCATATATTGATTTATGTTCACTCCATTGAGTGATAATAATAGAATGTGTAACATTAGACTGAGTACTGAGCAGATGGTCTTTTCTCATACATCATGTAAGTAGGTATGCTAAAGCTGTTTGAAGTGATTGATATTTGAAATTGTGTGGCAAGTATTGGCGAAATAGGCCGGTTGGGTATTAACCAATTGAGACATTCCAGAGCCGATTTAGGAATTAATGAATTCTATCAAAGCCTTTGCCCTTTTGGTCATTGAATAGGAAACTGTTCTAAACTTTTTTTAATTTAAATTTTAATAATCAGGTATCATATATATTGTAAGCATTTCCACATTATTTATAAATGAAACGATATATAATTATTCAGAATCACTCGCAATACAATAATAGTATGATTTTACACATTAAATGAAATACATGTATGTTGTATAAAAAATTAAGAACAGGTGTAATTACTATAATTCCTAAACAGAAAAGAAAGAAATTGTGAATCATGACCAAACAACTTGTGAAAAAATGTATTCAGAAATAAGAAATGATAGACTTATGTTTGATACTACTCGTAATTTTTTTTAAGGCCTTGCCTGAACTGAATTTATGAACAATTTCCGGGAATATAGGCTTACATCAATTGATGTGCTAAAAAAGCACAGGAGGGTAGCAAAATGACAATTAGATAACACCAAATCTGGTAACAAAAACTCAATAATAATAATAAATTTATTCAATAAAAGTACGGGAAAAAATGTACTTAGAATTATATAGAGAAAATTTTTTCTTTAACTTCAACTCAAAAAAACTTACATAAAAACTTTTACTTCATAAAAAACGTTCTGATTTTTTAACAATGTAAACTTTTTGTTGTAAGAAATTTTTCCTTCGTTTTGTGTGATCTCTTATTAAGGATGCCCTAACCTACGACGTCTCCCATACATTCGTTATACCAAAATCATTTGTAATTCGTGCAAATTTCGATCATGTTGTGGTATTATTCGGATTCATATAGTAATAATTTAAGCTTCTGGCCATATTTGGTTAGGAAATAATTCTCTAAAACGAAATATAAATGAATTTTGATTTGCATATTTTTGCGTCAAAAAAGACATGTTTTCTGCTTATTTCTTTTGTAATAAAAACAACACTATCTCACGTTAGATTAGTTCAGGAGCACAGTTTTTATTGTCGAGCTAAATAAAAACGGCAGGAAATTAAGAAAGTTATAAGTTTTCATCCATAACATTTGGTTTTACGGAACTCGACCAAAGTTATAACAATTTTGACCAAAATTGATTTATATTTCGTTTTAGAGAAGTATTTTCGAACCAACTATGGCCAGGAGCATAGATTATTACAATATCAACCACAATAACACCACAACATGATCGAAATATGCACGAATTACAAATAATTTGTACGGAGAAAATTGTACGGAGAAAATTGTACGGAGACATTCTAGTTCACAGGACTCTTAAGAGTAGACGAATTCCGTGAAGTGAAAACTTTTTCTTATCAAAAGAATGTTTTGAAATATGTTTTCATACACCGACATTTATTAGAAGCTGCAGGCATTCAATGTGAATCTACATCACACTAAGCGAGTGCATAGCTCTTTATTTCACAGGCCATGTATAGTCCAAACAATCCTGTCCAATTCCAAAGTATCACATTATAATTCAGCAAGTATTAAACCGATTTGGAATGGTCGCTATTACCCTGGATTACACGTGGATTACACACATTATATATTAGCTGATTTTTATTCGCAAACATTTATGGTTGCCGCAGGATTTATGAAAACCTATTTACGTGAGCGGAGCGGCGGGCTATCAGCTAATATAATCCAATATATGGTTTTTCACTACAAAATTAAAACTCAGATCTAAGAAAATTGCCGCACACCACGTAATTTGTCAACTCTCCCCTTTTTACTCGATTTTTTGAACGGAAAAACTTAATCGTTCCGAAGGCTGCAATATAAATCTATAAAAAGAATTCCTCGAGGTGTAGATCTACCCTATAGACTCTATATTAATACTCTATAGTATAGAGTATTAATCCTACACGTTTTTATTGAAAAAAACTTTGTAAAAACGGAAAAGTGAATTATCATAACGGAGTTACAGTAGATATAATATAAGTGTAACTATTATTATCTTTAGAAGGCTCTTTTCATCAGCAGGCCAATCCTGAAATTCTATAAGGGATAGTAAAATCTCACAGTTTTAGAATAGATTGCTCCATACAATGATGTACGTAATATTAATCGAATGATTAATGAATAAATAAAAAAAAAACAGTATATCCGTTAATATGAAGCTCGGGATTGTGGGCCGCTTTAATGCGTAGGTAATTGCACTTAACCGCTGACGGTCAGTGTGAATATTTTTTATACTTATAGGCTTTTAGCTTGAGCTGCCCATATCGTTTTCATAAATATGAAGTACTTTATTAATTCAATGTAAACCATAAATAAAAAAAAAAAATTATTTTAGACAGTGCTTGCGGCTAATTATTATTTTTGTAACGAATAGACAAAATTCGTAAATTATTCCGAATAACTAATTGGGAATAACTAACTTATTATTTTTTTAATTTTACTAATTTTAAAATTTAACAGCATTTTATGATTACCGAAACTTTGAATGATTTATTTGAAACGAGTGGATAATTCATCATTTACTGCATCTCGTCTAAACTGCTACAAATAATTGGCTACAGACACTGTAGCGAATGAATACTCTTTAAAAGTAATTAACTACAATATGATTTCTCCTTGTCACAACGCAAAGTAGCGCGTAGCACAATGCTACGAGAAGTTACTACGTACGAAAGATATCTTTTAACTTTGTTTGTTAATTGTAATGCCTTATGATGAAATATTTAAGTATAGATAGAACAGTATGATAACAAGTTTTAATTTCACAAATCAAAAAATGTACTGTATCAAAATATATTCACACAAATCAAAAATATATTCATTGCAAAAATAGATCAGTTTTATTTTCAGTTCTATTTTTTACGTCAAAAAAGGTCTGCCATTCACGCAGTTATTCAATGTAAGAATGATAAACTACATAAAATAAAATAAGTAGGTATTTTCTTTGATGGCGATAGAAAACAGTTTTCAATACATAATTATTGCTTGGTGTTGAATTTGATATATGATATTTGGTCTTTTCAAAAGTATTATATTATTCAGAAATATTTTAGTAAGGGCCCAAATAGACGAAATGAAAATTAGTCAGACAGTTATTATTATTGCAGAGAAACTGTTTTGCATAGAAATGAAAAAAGTTTTCGCAGAAACATGAAGTATATAGATGGACCTACACATGATTCCTGCATTATCATCTCAAAGTTCAGATATATAATGGAAAAACAGTACCAACTACTTTTACAATTTAATGAGTCTGGCTAAAACCTACACGTGATACGGCAACAGCAATCGAAGGTCATGTGAAAAAATGGTCGATAGTCACCATTCTCGGTAATTATGTAACTTTTTTTACTTATCCAAAACTTTGACCGTCTCAAAAGGGGTAAAAAAGTATTTTTAATACAGTTGCTCAAAAAGTGGCGTATTGCAGGGACGTATAGCGTTCGGGATGTGGGCTATTACATACTCGTGCTTTTTTTTTACCTTTCCCGAACTCGTGCGTTATCTTTCCCAACTGTCAAAATAATGTCTATTAAAAAGAAAAACCAACCATGAAGTTTCTACTAAAAAATTCATAGAAGTTTTTATGATTCATGCAAATACGTATATTTCTAAAAAGAAGCTACTAATTTGTTTCAATATCAGATTTGATTGAATGAGTTTGGTTAGGTTTCATTTCATCTCATTAAATTTCATTTTCATTTCATATCAATAAAAAAAATTCTACTGAAGACTTGGCTGCATGGGCATAGTTCCCTTTGCGTACCAGAATATTATTTAGTCTATGAACAAATTTTTTTTAATTTTTTTTTAAATCATGGATGAAGAAAAAAAAAAACTGCTTATATTCTACGGTTGGCGCCATTTTTCAGAAATTTTCTTTGCGAGTTTAGTTGTTTGTTGCACAAAATGCTTCGGAGAACATTTTACCGGAAAAGTCAAAAACGCTACATATCTACATACGACGAATTTATTGCGTGGAGAGAAGAGAAAAAAGCAAATAGTTTTTCAGAAAATGTTAAGTTAGTTGAGTTTATTGTTTTTATTATTTTATTAAATTACTTCATTTTTTCGCAACTGTATTAAAAATAATCGTTCAGTACACGTGCGGAACCGTCATTGCAACTTGTTCCGACTGTCAACCCTCGCTTTCGGCTGCGCCTCGGCTCGGGTAGACATTTGTCGGAACTCTTTGCAATAACAGCCTTTCCGCACTTGTAATGAAACATACTATTTCATCTCACCCGCTTGTAAAAGAGATCTTTAATGCCCAAGATGCGGGCGGAAAATACTATTATATTCCCTAGGCCGCAAAAGCATTTTCATTTCTCCCTAGGGAGAGAAAGCACTATGAAAATCCTATCACGTCTAGGCCCGGAAAGCATTTTCAAAGTCAAACATGACGTTATCTCGTATAAGGGCCGGTTTCCACCAGTGCGGAGCGGAGTGTGTTTGAGTAACTAATCAGATTTTGTCATTATGACGTCTTCGAAACTGAGGGGAGAAGAGATGTTGAAAGGACGAAATCTGATTGGCTACTAAAACACAGCTCCGCACAGGTGGAAACCGGCCCTTACGCATGATGTCAAAGCTGAAGACTTCTTTTAATAATACATACGGTCATTAACGAAGTTCGACCTTAGAATTTGTATAGATACATTAGTCTTTTATTTTTACTTTTTCTTAGTATATCAGGTCGTTGCTCGCACTCCGACTAGATAGAGCCATTCCTAACAACGACAGCTCCGTGAGTGCGGCAACTTTTTTCGTAGTGTGAGTATGTAAATTTGAAATTTGTATGATGCGCGGATGCTAGTGTGCGTGGAAAATTGTGTATAGACGGCACGAGTTTGCCAACTTATTGCGGCACTTTTGAAGTTGAGGGCGGCTTCTTGGACCTCTATGTTTAAAATAAAAGTACGCATAGAAAACTCTTGACAAAAAATATTCACGTGTTTCATTGATCCCACATCGGCTTACGTAAGGGTGTCAAGGTTGGTTAGTCACATTCTCTATTTTATGCATACTAAGGCGTCAAGGTTGCCATGCCATGGCTAGCTTGGGGAAAAATAAAATTTCCTGATGCATTCACGTTGATTATATGTTCCATCGATGTTCAAAACATTTTTTCTCAACATAAGTATTCCTACTCCGATTTACTTAACGTAAGTAAGTCTATTGAATTCGGTTAATGATACTTAACTTTAAATAATAATAATTTAATGTATAATAATAAAAACTAAAATTCTGATTTACAGTATTATCAAAGCCCAGCGATATTTATTCGTAAAAAACTGAAATTTTTTACAGAAGTTTGCTGAAAGTAAACATTAATATTAAAAAAAAAAAACTATTTGCTTATTACACAATAGTGGTTATTTTCAATACAGTAGCTAATAAAGTGACATTTATGTCAGTGTTATTAGAACTGTAAGTGTAAAATATAAAATAAGTGCCAATTATAGTTTTATTTAGTAGAATATGCGTCTCTTATAAATAAAATTCTTCACCTACTCGCCAATTAATAACTAATATTTTATCTATGTCTTAGGTATAGGCATTCACACTGATAGCAGAAATTTTTCTTAAATTTTATTTTTCATGAATACGTTTTAAGATTTTTAGAACACTGTACAATACCAGATTTATTATCTATATAATCTCAAAGAAACTTCTGTAATAAATCGGTAACCGTAATAAGCTTCGTGATCTTGGCAGGAGTACCTACAGTATTGGATACTCGCTAGACCAGGCTTGATTTAGCTGCAGACCATAAAACTACAATTCAATTGGAACTGTTTTCTGCGGGAAAGCGCCGCAGACTGCAGTCCGCAAAAGTAACATGTAATCAAAGATTTAAATCGCTAGATAAGCCCTAAGCTTCCAAAAACGTCCACGTTTTTGCCTTGTGTTTGAGACGTTATCATCCCACACACACAGCGAAATTAAAAGAAATTTGCTCTTGCGTTCACTGTCACACAATTGTAATTTTTCACAAGAATTTTGTCAACAACTAAAATAAAATTTCATATTCATTTAATATTTTATGTATTTACGAATAAAATGATAGTTTTATTTGTATTTCTTGTATTGTTACTACACTTTCTAAATGCACAAGAAGGTATTTTGATGTAAGTTTACGGTGAAAAAGCAAACAAATAATTTGTAGATAACGTCCGTCCTCTGTCCCAAGTGCAACTACAGCATGCTGAGATCACTCACTCAACATGTTTGTGGACGTTTTCGATGTGCGCAATGTATGCTTAGGGCACATCTAGCGATTTAAATCTTTGCATATAATATTATCAGATTTCAGTGACTACGTGCCAAAAGGAATTTATAGCTGAAAAGCTAAAAATTTTCTCAGTAATTTCTCTATTCTCTATTTACAAATATGCATGAACTTTCTTATTTTTTAAAATCCTTACGTGTTAAAATCTGCTTTGTTAAAATCAGTGCTTACCAAATTATTTTACGGAACTAAAAATACGCTTTTTTGAATTGTTCATTTTCGCAAAACAAAGTTGCATGAAATAAATTGCAGTCATCACAGTTAATAGCAGCAATACAAATAAAACCCGCTAGCTCTCGACACTTGTTAAATATTAGCTTCCAAATGGTTTTCGACATAGAGAGCCTCGGTGCACAGAATTAAATCTCATACCCTCTAGTTATTTATTGTACAATATCTACTCGTATGCAACGATAAAATAAAATTCGCAAATCTCCAAAATTTTAAACTGAAAATTTTAACGCTTATTTTTAAGCCGCAACAGTACACATAAAATCAGCTAGCTCTCGACACTTGTTCAATATTAGCTTCCAAATGGTTTTCGGCATAGGAGAGCCTCGGCGCACAGAATTAAATCTCACATCCTCTATTTATTTCTTGTACATCCACATGTAATTCGTATGCAACGATAAAATAAAATTCGAAAATATTCAAAATTTTTGACGCTTTTTTTTAAACTTCAGGCTTTAGATATTATACTCTGTATTTTTTCTTTAAAAAACTAAAGAAAATGGTATCAATGCGCTTTGCATCTGGATAGAGTAATCAAAGATCGATGATATGCAAATGTTAGTCTCTTGAAACGGGCAAACTTCCAAAAGAATCTGAAAGCAGTATTTACATAGCAGATACCAGAACAAAATCTATCATTTGGATATGTGTTTAAATGATTGAAACATTTATGATGTTTCTGGATTCCACTTTTCATAGAATTACCATAAAAAACATTCTGATAAATGGCATAGATACACAGTTTATGAAACACAGTTACTATTATATTCTTACAGAATTATCTATAAAATATACTGAAGTAAAAGTTTTAAATAAGAAAAGTTAGAATTAACCATAATATACACTCAGTTTTATCACCTCACTTATTTAAGTGGGTATACTCTATCACCAGTATACCATGGTGGGTATACCAGTCACCGCCCGAAATCGCTAACTCAGACGTATCAATAAAGAGACCGGAATCTTAAAAAACCGAAAGCCATTTTGCAGTCTGGCGGAATAAATGAGTGCTGAAAAGGAATAAAAAGTTTCAGCGATAAAGAGTAAATGAGCGAGTCAGTAAGCGATTGAAAAATGACGCCACAAACAACGATGTAGTTTATTGCTGGAAATTACTCTTTACGACTATTAGCCATCTAGATCGAGGCGCTAAGAGCTTTAAAGCATTATTATTGTCGGGTAGACGTAAATTATGAACTGAAAGATTGGCGTTGGCTAGTTCTAGTAAAAATATTAGTAAATTTGTTGTATGAAGCATAAAGCTTTTGCGTTGGTTTATATTGCTTATGTCTCGAACTTCTCATGTGATTCTGAAATATCTTAGTACTCACATTATACAGGACGTCCTACATCTTTAACACAGAGTACTTACCTCAAAATGTTCTTATATTACTAATGACTACCAATTTCAGAAGTAGGTAACGCATGCCACTTGACGTCTTTACGGAAATGTCAACTTTTAATTTTTCTGAAACTACGTCTAATGTTAGTCCTTTTGTTTCTTAAAATATGTTATTTAGAAACAAAAATCCTTTTAATGAAGCCTTTCCAACGGTTTGGGGTTTATCATACTGAACATTCACCAAGCATTACCAAGATTTATCATAGCGGGTTCTAGTCTCAGTTCAACCAGGCAATTATTTAAACTCCGTCTGTCTACAATATTTTAAGGTAAGTACTCGTACTTCGCCACCATGCATCATATCTGTGGGACCACCTATACATAAAGAAAAAAGTAAGCTATAAAATGCGCAAGTGTTTCATACAATACACGTCTAGCTTTCTTCAGTTAGTCCTGGCTCGGTTCCTAATAATATTTCAGTCTGGTAACGGACATTTAAGTTTATATAAGGCAACGAGACGTCTGGCGTGAAGTAGACGGCAAGTGCGCTATTGCGTTCACGGATTAAAAGAGAGAATTTTCTACTAGAATTCTTTAGATTTCCTCCAAGACCGTTAAGTTATATTAATAGTCAATATTATTATCTAAGTAAAAGTTAATTCTACAAGAACACAGTATATCTAGAATAGCAGGCGCTTAAAAAGAGACTCCACAACAACTACATTTTTGTGTTTCAACAATAAACAACAGAAACAAAGAATTATTTGAGGTGTGAATCGTAAATATAGGAACAAGTGCAGTCTATTTCAATGTAACTGCTCTTCTCTTGCAGAGAAAAGTGATTACAAAGGGTTAGATTTACCACTCTGTTCCAGACGAGTTCATACAATTTATGCAAATAGAGTGCTTTGTTTAAAATTCTTTTGAAGTCGTCAGTATCTCACGCGCGTAATAATCACGGAAGAGTATATTGTATGGTGTATGCATGCATTACTAATGTCATCTCCATATTTGCCCTGCTGACGACCCTATCCTCACTAATATAAGTGTTACTTCATGAGTTGGCATCGGTTTCTAGCTACGTTACTCCAATATACGGGAATTTGTATTTTATTCATAAGATGACTTAACTCTACTTACAATTAAGGAGAGTGCTTTGACTCAATGTTTATAGTGATTTATTTATACACTCGTGTAACGTTTCATAATTATTGCTATAAAGTAGTGTGTTATTGGTTAACATATTTGCTTTAAATCGTGCCATGAAGAACTGTAAACATACTCGTATGTTCTTTTGAGATTTATTTTAAAGGTTTTGATTAACTATCACATCTGTAATATGGTATCTTTAGTTATGACTTTAGGGAGGATAACCCCTACAAGATAAAGGTGCGCCAGAAAACATCTGTATTGATACGGTTGTAGGATGGAAAGATGGCTTCCTAAACATCACAGCTCAAATAAAGAAAGAACTGCCAGCTGAAAGTAGATAACTGCCACAAATAAATGATTTTTGTATGTTCACCCCTCTAAAGATATTCAGAGATAACTTTATCGGATAATGACGTCAGTATCACTTATGCCATAGTAACGCCACGTAATTCTGTATAAATTATATTTTTGCGAGAAAGGGATAGAAGAAAAATTCAAATGCACATATTGTATAGTTAATTTGATGCCCGTGTTTATTTTCAAGGGATGCCATTTTTTCACGACTGCCCAAAAAAGGAGTGTTAGAGTTAGAGTTAGAATTTTAGGGTTCATGTATTTATGTATGTATGTATGTGAGTTTCTTTATTCCACCATAACTTCTGAACGGCTGAACAGATTTGGACATATGGGGTATCGTTAGAATCCTTACATCATTCCGAGTAACATAAGCTATATTTTTACCACAGGGCAGTCGTGTTTTTAATTTTTAAATGATTTACTTGTTTCTAACATATTTTACAATAAAGTAATATAGAAATAGAGTAAAATACCGTATTTCCACGAGCTGCATGGCGCCTCCTGGATCGATCGCGAAGCCGATGCGGACGAGCGGTGATGCTGCGCACATTTGTCAAAACTCTTGGCATCAGACTGCTTCAAAGTCACAATCGGTATTTATGGCACGCCTTTTGTTATTGAAACTCGGCCATTAATATTACTCAGATTTCGTGGCGAGTATTGAGTTTATTGTAGCATCTATTGTTTTTAGTGCAGTACTATTTTAGAAAACAGACAAAAAATATTTTTATCTTAATAAAATTAGACATCAAACGAGTTATTTATTTTTACCTTGTCAATAAACCAATCCCAAAAAAAATATCGATATATTTATATTACTAGCAAACTACAGTTATGTAGGAATATACAAATAAATAATATTAGCTGACCTGGTTACCGCGCTATTTTTCCAGAGTGTGAACGAGCATACACAAAAAAATCATTAACATCGGTCAAGCTATTTCGAAGGAGATTCAAAAACACTGTTCCTACGAGGATTTTGTATCCTACTTATACATAAACGCGTAAGTGTGTAAGTATGAATGGATTTTTGTTACTCTTTCACGCCGCAACGACTGAATCGATTTAGCTGAATTTTAAACCATAGATAGATTATAACTCGGATTAACACATAAGTTATTTTTTTCCTGGAAAAATCCATCGTTCCCACGGGATTTGCGAAAACCGTAAATTATGCGGGCGGGGCCGCGGACAACAGCAAGTATTAGATAAATGACTGCATAAAAAGTAACAATTTTTTTAATTGAAGAGATATATCAGGGTAGAAAGAGAGATACAGGTCAGGAAATAGAACAGGGTAATAGAATACCTATATTTAATACCTTATTTTTACTTCGATCGTAAGAATGCTTCGATATGTCTTGGGATTTAGTTAACGTGAAAAGGGTAGATCCACTAAAGCTTTTAAAGACTCTTTTTTATGTCTTATGATAGAAGTGTGTTGTCTCTTTTATCCCATACCCATTTATCAAGGAATACGAGACGACAGACATCTTAACCTTCGTCAAACGCAAAGTTAACGAGCTCGTCCATTCGACAGCTTTTCTCAGTCCCCAAGAGCAAATGTAATATATTACGATTACCGTGATTTCGTTATACTGATTACTAACGTTTTATCACTTTTTAGGAGATATCGTGTAACAAAATTGTCAATGCGATATTTTTTTAGTTTTTATTTTATTACAAGTCAGTTAGTTGACTGCAATCTTAACTTAAGCTAAGCGAAAATGCGAAGAAGTGATTGTACCAACTTAGAGGGGGCTTAAACTGTATATTTGTGCTGCTCAGCATCGCATTACAATTTGCAATGTATGTTTATGGCATTACTGGTAGAGTGGTCCAAACCTCCAATGAAGACTTACGAGATGTATTATCCTTATTATAAAGGACCATGGCCAAATAAATAGCTGCTCATAACTATTTTCTTAAATCTAAGTTACAGTCCAAACTGTTATTGGTGTTTTCTATTTTACTTAGAGTCCTCAGTCCACTACATGATTGTGACCTATAAGTTCGAGATGGAATGACTATTTAATTAGTTTTCAAGAATTCATATGAATACGCATCAATGACAGAGGTTGACATGAGGACCTACCTACCTTCAATTTTATTTTCTTCTTCCAAGGTGACAACCAGAGTCCGTTCCTCGATTTATTTCATTAATTAAGTTTTTCCCGCGCTAATTTCAAATATCTCAGCAGCTGCCGTGTTTATTAACTTTGTGTATTTTATGGTAATAAATAAGAAATTTTATTACAACCGCTAAGGAACTGCGCCACTCAGTTTCCATTACTGGCTCATTTCTACCTAACTTGACTGGAGGGAAAGGAATTTATTTCGCTGTGTGTACCTTGAAACTTTAATACATGGTTTGATTTTACCGTGTCATAAATTATTTATGAGACTTCTATTTGTTTACGATCTCAGGAGTACAATTAATTCGATTATAGATACACGTCACGATACTCTCAAAATTATAATTTAATTTTCGTAAACTTCATGTTTGAGGAAAAGTAAAGGATCGATCTAAAAGAGCAACACCACCACACCACGCGTATATCATATCAGCTTTGTGATAACTACTTCACAACTGAACACTTTCAAGTTTCTTCAGCACTCATTTTTTACTTCTTGACAAGAGTGCTCCACCCGAGACCTCATAATTGCTGTCCATCAGGCATGATAGTAGTTATGCGCAAGCCTATCAATAATAATAAAAAAACACATTGGTCGTGATTCCATGGCATTAGCAGCCTTGCAAATATTCGAACATTAGTAATTTATGTAGTTTGGTAGTAGGTAAAGTCTCCGTTTCATGGAACCCGTCTTAGAAAGTTTTGGTCAAAGCTTAATACGCTAGCCAAGTGCTTATTGGTATGGTTAACATACCTTTAAGGTATGCAAGCTGCCAAAGGATTTAATTTATAAGTGAGGATCTACAGGCACATAAAACTGTCGATGAAAAAATTAGGTCACAGTATATAGCATTGTGTTCTCGAACTCCCAAATTTGAGAAGAAATCTTAATATATATAAATCTCGTGTCACAATGTTTGTCCTCAATGGACTCCTAAACTACTGAACCGATTTAGTTCAAACTTCGTGAATATCTGTCATTTGGTCCAACTTAAAAGATAGAATAGTTTTTATCCCACGTGGACGAAGTCGCGGGCATCAGCTAGTAAATATATAATCTTTATTATATTTAAAGCAAATGAACTGAGATTTTAAGAAGCATAATATATTTGAAGTATTCAAATAGTTTATTCGGTAAATGTATGAAAACATTTTCAGTATTCAACTATCGGCGTGCATAAATGCATGTACATCAGCATCTATACTAAGTATAAGCCTCTACCCACAGATGCATTTCGTACTGACGCTAGAAGACAGGGGTTTGCTCTAAAAGATTACTCATATTCGCTTTTATGCACTCTCCCTGGTGTGAAAGAAAATATCGGTTACTTAGCCACTCGATCGACTTCTATGAATACAACTAGCGACAAAACACAATAAGTACAATGCCTATAAGTATTAAATAAAGCGATTACGTTTTACTACCAGTAATTATGTAGACCGATTTTCATATTTTTAGAAATGTTGCAAATGCAATGAAGACTTTTAATTTTCAAGAAATAGCTTATCTTGAAAGTGGTTAGCCTCGGAATATCCATATTATTGACCTAAAACTTCCTCGAGATTTATTTTTTTGATTAACTATACTAAATACAATACTAAAAAAATAAAAGGGTTATCAGCCGAAACAATATTTCAAAAACAAAATGTAGGCCTAGCTCTGGACTTGCAACATACGAGCATAGATATCATCCTTGAAAATACTCGCGTTTTGAGACGATAAGCCCCCCCCCCTACCCTACCCCTTCCAAGTTAGTATGCTAACATCTTCGACTGCATCATCACTGCAGGTGAGATCGCAGTCAAGTACTAACTTGTATAGCGTAAAAAAAAGCGCGTCTTATTCAGTTCGGTCGAGTAAAAATTTCTCTTTTTTTTTTCTCAGTGGTATAGCAGAGCAAATGAACAATTTAATTTTTTTAACTTTACCTGAAAATGCAAAAATATGCAGATTCATTCTAGGAAAAGATTTAAAATTAAATTGTCACTTTAAAACTTGAAAGGTTACTTTAAAAAATCCTTGAAAAGATTATTGTAATTAAATTGAAGTGCTCAGTATAATGGTCCAGCTGAAAAGTGACTCGATTTTTATTTATCTCGACTTACTCAGTTCTAATTAAGTTTTATACAAGTTTATAAAAATACTATTGAATTATTTAAAAGTATGTAGAACTGAATTTATGCTCCACTCTGAATAATGTTTAATTTCTTAAGAGCACTAAACAAGAAATAGAAATATGGTAATTTATTCGTATATGGAAACATGCAATGCACGTTTAATATTAATGACTGTGATAATTTTCATTACCTAATTACAAGTATTAGTTTGAGTGCTAAGACTAGTGTGTACTACTCTAAATACTACACAATTAACAAAGTTTCCTGACCTCCAAACGATATCGTGTTACAAAAATATCCCACATGTATATCAGTCTAAGGCATTCATTTATAAACTAAGGATTTAGGGTCAACGCTAAAAAGTGTCCAAACCAAATGAAATCCAAAACGCGAAAAGAGTTCCAATCGCACTAAAGCAAAATTAGGCTGTATTTTAGTGACGTAAAGTAAAAAGTTTTAGTTTTTTTATAAAAATACACATGTATCCTCGTTTATATAGGTTTCTTCGGGACACTTTCTTCGTGAATTTGCTATTACACAAAGTGAATTTATCTCACAAAATATTTTTTGACACAAAATTTGTTTTGCTTCTGAATGCAATTTGCATCTATATTTTTCCTTGATTTTTTTTCGAATAAAAAAAAAGATGACAAGAGTGAGCGAAACAGATTTCAATGATAAATAGTTCAAAAAGCAGAGATTTTCCATCGAACGAGACAAGGCCTTTTGACACGGCTCCCGCCTATTTTTTATAACACTGGCTTTGAGTTTTTGTAAGCTTTATTCAATAGAGTATCATTAAAACACCTACACGGGAAATTTAAGTTTTTCCCAGAGTTTCCTCAAAGTATGGTATTTTAATCATTTGGAAAAACAGATTAAAGCAAAAAGACATTGATTATGTCGAACAAGTTATACTATGGCTTGCTTGTTTCTATTTGTTTTGACCCACATTAGAGTCAAAATCGTTTGAAAAATAAACAATGATTTGTGAAATAAAGGGGAACTACTGTTGATACGGCATACTTAAGACACTCTCAGCAAGATATAGCCCATTGCTGAGGTTTCATTGCATACGTTTTATGAAATAGCACCGACCTTATGTTTTGTTATAAAAGTTTATTATCAACAATAGAGACTCACGTTATGACAAGCGTATGAGGATTTTTAATTCAGATCTTCCACATAAACGGCACTCTTTACGTTCGACTCCAACGTGAGGAATACTTAGAGGGAATATTAAGATATATAAAAATATAAATTTGAATAGACGAAGCTACTTGCTCGACAGTATTATTTACTGCAAATTGTGTTACTAATGTTATCCCATCAAAAACATAAATGTAAAATGAGAGCCAAGTTCAATGGTAAATCCTGAAGTGTATTTATAACAACATAAAATATCATATCTTCTTATAACTTAGAATAATATATTGAAGCCTAAGGTCTGTCTTGGCTAGTTTTCATATAGGTACGTATTAAATTAGCGTTCGCAAGTTATAAACCTGTTACTTGTCGGTTTTTATTTTATTATTCCGATAATTTGGCCTGATGTTAGAAACTAGCGATCGAACATCTCCATTCAGCAACGTTTTTTAAACGCCCTCAGCGTTTCAGAGGGGGAATTTATGTCTACGCCAATTTTAACATTATCCGTGCTCAGCTGTCAGCTATGCTGTATTTTCTCAATTCATGTCAACGTCAAAATATTTTTACCTGTATTAGTGTTTTTTTATGAATAAAATAGAGAGTGACACGATTACAGCCATTAAAGACTGTGTGAAAAGAAAGACATCAAGAGTGCTTTAAACGATCACTCAGTCCTCTCGTTATCTCCACCGTGAGTCCCAGAGTTCAAAGAAAAACTTCAAGTGACCGTCTCAAATGATCTCAAAAGGTAAATAGATGGACGAAATCGTCGTAAAATCCGCATCTACTATACTGAAAAAACAACATGAAGTAGTAATAAAAAAGAAACTTTCAATATAATCAATTTTTAAAGACATCTTCCTCTTGTTTAAAATAATAAATATGCCAAAATTGTTTTTACAATAAAAGCCCCAGAGAGCTCCCTGAATCTCCAATCCTATAGTAGGTATACGATTGTCATACTGTCTCACTTAAAACACATACTATATTGCGTGGTGGCTTTATAGGCAATGCTTTTTAAAATATAACTAGCAAACCCGGCGAACTCCGTTTCGCCATCAGATGGCTTTCCCGCTTTTCTGTTGAAATTTTTCCTGAAGTTTCTTTGCTATAAACCTCACGGAGCCCGAGACCTTTCCAACGAATGCAAAACCGTGGAAATCGGTTCGTGCGTTCTGGAGTTATAGCGTCAGGAAGGAAAACCCGACTTATTTTTATATAGTAGACTAGCAGTGCCCGCGGACTCCGTTCCGCGTTAGAAATATGTTTGGCCCGGCCCGTTTGTCCCGCGTAAGGCCCGGTTCCCACCAAAGTGGAATTTCAACATTTTGACATCTCTTCTCCCCTCAGTTTCGGTTCGGAGATGTCAAAATGACGAAATCTGATTGGTTGCTCATATACAGCTCCGATCCACATCGCTGTGGTGGAAACCAGGCCTTATACCCACAGCCCACAGCGCTGGACCTGAGACATTCGGATAGATATGCCTATCGCAACGGCCGGAGCGGCAGCGGAGCGCAACCGCTTACCACACGTTTTTATTTTGCTAATATCTTTGAAGATATTTGTTTAAACTGAATACAGTACAGGACACAAATATTCTACATTAAAGGAGAATGCCAGAAATTGGGCTAGATTTGCGTCACTCTGCGTCTCAAGCACGTATGCATGAAGAATCTTCTTTCAAATTTTAATATTGCATATATTTATGTTAGTGAAATGTGAAAAGGGGTTCAAAAGTATTATAAAAAAAAAGTAATTAAACGCTCCGAAACGTGGAACCGCTATGCCACTCATATAAAACTTAGAAAATTAACCACTCAGAAAATCTGATTATAACAATTTCCCTGTTAAGGTGTTGCGGCCCTACCAGCCCGCGAAATTCAAATTGTATTTAGTTTTTCGCAAATATTAGACTAACTACACATTGTAGATTTATGGCAATGCATTTTGCGGGCCTATTTTTTATGCATCTACGTGTTTTTAATAGAAACTTTGCTCGAAAGTTCCCAATCACCTCATATTGGTTCCCGAAATATAATTATTTGCAGTTTCCCAGATTTCGAGCTATCGGGAACCAATATGAAGTAAATGAGTATTGCTGAGCAGAGTTTATATTAAAAACATGTAGATGCATAAATGGTGTGCCCGCAAAACTCATTGCCAGTAACCTTCGATGTATAATTATCTCACTATGAGCGAAAGACTAAATAAAATTTGAATTTTCGCGCCCGGATGGTACCCATCGCCCTTAATATGTTACTAATCTTTTTTTACATAATATCGAGAATTTTTCTAATGTTTTACCGATGATTTGGTTAAGACGCAAGGTATAGCCCAATTTTCATACAAAAATCGGCATTCTCCTTTCCGTTCTAAAAAACATATTTACAAAGATTAAATTAATACCATACCTATGGGCTAAATAAGCTTCACAAAAAATATTTATTTTTAATTCACAATTTTAACAGTAAAAGCACTTATTGTGAGTTACTCGTAGGAGATAGGCATATATGCTACCGTGGACTTTTTTTGCAGATTTTGATACGTTCTTTAATATTGTACAACATTGTTTTGTTTTATCTTTAATAGTTTCCGCAGCGCACGCGATGGAAGCAATTTTTTTTAGGACTTGGATTATTTATTCAAGTAGTAGCTTTCTATTGGTGAAAAAATTTTGAAAATCGGTTCAGTAGATCCAGAGATTACCCCTTACAACGTCAAAAACTCACAAACTCCCAAACGCACAAACTCACAAACATCGTTACGCTACCTCTTTATAGATGTATTACGCACCGGCGCCATCTACTTAAAATATTGGTTTGTAGAACATGCTATGTATCAGAGATGGCGCTGTATATGAAAAAAGATTTTCCCGATTTTCTGTTGAAAATTTCCTGAATTTTCTTTGCTATAAACCTCACGGAGCCCGAGACCTATCCAACGAATGCAAAACCGTGTAAATCGGTTCGTGCGTTCTGGAGTTATAGCGTCAGGAAGGAAAACCCGACTTATTTTTATATATAAATTTCTAACGCTCTTGGAGATTCAAAATATTATCAAGGTTCAAAATTGTATGAATTTGACCAGTATGGAAATAAACATTTATTATAAAAAAATCTTTGTAAAAAAATGAAAAAGAGGCGATTCATATTTTAAAGTAGTTTAATATTAGGAGCAGTGCCAAATTTGAATCAGGTACATCCGTATGTTGTGTCATTGAATAAAATATATTGATTGGAAATATTTGTGGGAAATATGCCAAAATAGTGCAGCAAGTAGCCACAAAATAACTTTTATAACCTCAATGATGTGTTATTAATAAATTTAGGTAATTCGTTTACCTAGATTTAATATCATGCATTTATAACTTCTTCCCATGATAAGGATGTTTAGAATTGATTTACCACAATGACTAATGACGAGATTAAGTGGACGAATAAAATTAATCACATTCCTATTATTTTGTTAACAGGCGTTTTCTGTGAATAAACGGAGGAAAACATAAGTTCTTAGTGCGGAAAAGAAGATGTTTTGCACGCCAAACATAAATAATTGAAAATTCAAAAAAAAAAGCAATATTAAAAAAATAAAAATATTTTATAACGGTCAATAACATAAATAGCAGTTTTGTCGTCGGGATTTGGCATGACGCCAGTAAACAAAGTAAGGAACGGTCCTTGTCATAGCTAATATACTTGTTACTATAGTTGTAATAGTAAGTGTGGAAATATCTTTTTACCCACGACGGAACGGAGTACGGGTATATGCGTTTAGGGTGAGAGACCGTTTGTACATTCGTTTGTTGATGAAATTTTTTGTTTGTTTATATGTTAAATTGTTCACAGAAAATGAATATCCAATAAAAAAATGTTTGTTTGTTTGTTTGTTTGTGCACATCCAATGTTCCCATTTATTTCCAAAACGGCTGTACCGATTTAGATTCAGTTTTCTGTATAATGTTTGAAATTCATTGGCGATGGTTCGTACATAGCTGTTGCGAACATCGATCACCAGGGGGCGCCATAAAAAACATTTATAATACAAACGAATGTTCCCATTTATTTCAAAAACGGCTTAACCGATTTCGATACAGTTTTTAATAAAATATTAGTGACTTATTGGCGATGGTTCGTAGATAGTAGTTACGAACATCGCTCACCAGGGGGCGCCATAAATACATTTAGAATGCAAACGTATGTTCCCAATTTAAGCTTTTGAAATAAAAACGACTGAATCGATTTGGATACATTAATAGATAGTTGTTACGGAAATCACTGACCAGGGGGCGCGATAATAAATATTAATATTGCAAACGGATGTTTCCAATCATTTGTAAAAGACAGAACCGATTTGGATACAGTTTTCTGTACAATATGAGTGAATTATTGGTAATGGTTCGTAGGTAGTTGTTACGGTGATTGCATAGCAGGGGGCGCCACAATAAACGTTTCTTTATCATTTGGTAGCGAAATTTTCTAATGTGTCTGGTAATGTTTCTAGTAAACTCCTAGTGTTAGAGATTGTTTGATATGTTCTAACTAGGCCCACACATTATATTTGGTGACGAGGACATTATATCTGATGATGCAACTTGGGATCGAGTGTTACTCAACAATCGTAACTATTAAAATACTTCGAGCTTAGATCTATTTGGTTTCGTTTAACTATTCTAACTCATTTGATCTGATGAAAAGGGTCGATGATGCCTTCCGACGCTGCATAGAGGAGATAGTGGCTAGTTTAAAAATTAATTTTTATTTTGTAATAATATAATAGGTATAATAATTGAAAAAGTATAAAACAAGTGGAAAATTAAAAAAAATTTAAACACCCACGATTCTTATAGACTTGAAATTGAAAAAGGAATAAATAATATTTTTAAAACTCCCCGACTAAAGGAAAGTATGAACTAAGAACCTATCAGTATAATTACAAATCCAAGAAAATCCGTCGGAGCTGCCCTTGCCATTTCTGTATCCAATATCAATTAATGCAGTTAGTACCTATGGGTAAGCTTACCGGTAGCTTATTATAAGAAGTATCGAGAAATTGAATTAGTTTCCAAATGAATAAAGTAAACACACACACTGGTAAACAGCAACATCTTGCACCATCAACACCAGCACAGGCAGAACGTAGCAGCTCCGGCGGATTTTCTTTGATTTGTAATTATATTTTCCACTTGTGTCTATACTGCTATGAATTAGGCTGCTTCTCATATACAACATAATAGTAAAAGTAATCACCTTACTAAAAAATAGCATAAACTGTGTAGGGTTTATTATATAAAATATTTTATCCAGCTAACTATTAAGTAAGGTTAAATACTTAATTACTGTACAAAAATTGATGAAATAAATAGTCATTTATGAGTTAAATTGACATATAATTATAAAACGGCTCTTGAAAAAGTAATTGAGTCACCAAGCCATTGTAATTCGAATGTTTAATTCATTTAATTCCAATTAGCATTCAGCGAATTTTCTCCGCTCTTTATTTTAATGATTTCGTAGTTTTTATTCTTAAGGCTTTTGAATTCCTTTTCGCTTCAGTACTACAGTGACTGCAAGTTATTTGATAAGAAAAAACTGGCTATGATCGCTTTTATAAATTCAGCATTTAATAACGTTGAACAGTTTAGCATAATCTCATCTTATGCATCTGCTGCTGACTGTTGTATCTTTTAATCATAGAATCGGAAGCAAAACAATCGTCGATCAAAGTTTGTTGTTGCATCAAATTAATTAAGATAACAAGCTTTGCAAGCCGTTAAGAATTTTGGTATTAATAATTTAGATAACATATCATTATGAAATTTTGTAAATTAAATAATTATGTACATGATCAAGATTTTTTTCAAGAAAAGGGCGATCGCCTGAACCACACCTATTAAGTGGAGCATTTTCCAATAATTGGTTCTCAAGTGAGTGATTGAGTTGCAAAGTCAATTGAGGATCCAATGTTCATTTCATTTGAATTGAATGAGTAGGTTTTAATGAACATGCAAAATTACTATCAACTTCTGTGTCATTTATGTCTAGAGGTAGAGATTGAAAAGTAGGTAAGGATATTTTGCCCATTATAATCCCCGTCCATAAATTATTATTTATACAAAATAACTTATCTTGTAAAAGGAGATCAATTAACGAGAGTTCATAATCATTAATTGTAATTATTAATAATCATAATAAATAATCATTACGAATTAATAATAATAAAATTTGTGACGGTAATTTATGTTCCAAATAATTTTTAAAGAACATTATAATTGTCTCCAAAGGGTAAAAAAATTGATTTATAATGAGTAACTTAATACTGTTAAAATAACTTAGTGATGTAATTTTTTTTGGACTGTTCCTAGTTGTTTTTGTAGTAATTTAGAGCTTGCATTTATTAAATACACGGAATGCTTTTACATGGTGCACACACACTAGTAAAGATATAAGTATACACTTAATTCGGGTCTACTCCATCATCACTATGCTACTTTATGTGATTACGAGTAAAGGTAAGTTTATGAATTGAACCATATTCTAAATAAAGCTTACCAGAGTTCGTTGGAAATTTTGAATTTTGTACCTACGCTTCATTAAGTTATATACAAAGCTAACTAATAAAGGGAAACTTTAAAATTTGTTTTAGGCCTGCACAGGATCAAGGAATCAGGTGACGCAGGTAAACTAAATCAATTTTTGTAATTAGTCATCAAAGTTTGTTAGACGGTTCTCGGTTATTATGTTTAGAGTCCAGCAGTGAAATACTTCTTTCAATGAAATAAACGACCTGCGTAAGTAAGATATACTGGTTTATGTAAACGCAAGAAAAAAAACCACACAGGTTTTTCAGTTTTTAATCAATCCTAGTGTTGAAATCAGCATATTTATAAAAAAATATCAAGAAAACTTTTAATACAATTTGAACAACATTTGTTGAAAACCCAATACCTCTATACGAGGCAACTTTTAAAAATATTCGATTTCAAAAACGTTTTTCTGTTTCGCGCTCTTTAAGTGCACTTAACCGGAAAAGCAGTTACGTAGAATGGTGAAACAATTTATTTCTAGCACTCAAAATACCTTTTCAGTGTAAAACCGATCACAAGCTTTTACAGTTCAGCCGTGCTATTTTGCTAAAATACTTAAAGCAGCGTACAGTGTAGTGTACATCTATGCATCTATGAATTCGTCAGTTGTAATAGAGTACAATTTTGCATGCCATCTTCGGCTTGGCAGCTGTCTGGCAGCTGTTTCAGAGATGGACATTTTGTAGAATAGCACTGCAGGCGTAACCTACCTTTGAGCTAAATATTTTTCAGTGCCATTCATATTTCACCCTTTTTGTTTATGCTATGGTATTTTTTTGTCAATTTTTATAAACTGGCATGTTTTTGAATTTATAAAAAAGTAAGAAGTAGGTCAGGTTACCTAAAAGTGCCCAGCCCAAAGCTCATTTCGCGTACTGACGCGATGCAAAGGGAATTTTGATAATTTCCTTTGTGTCTGTTATAATATAGCAGGAAGAGGTGCTACTGTCTGACTTATCATTTTATTTTCCCCTGCTAAAAGGCTGAAAGGCATACTGAAACTAAATGTAACTAACTACACAAAACAGTTTTTTTGGAATTCAAACCCTTAGTGACATACGCCTAATGGACATTGAGTTCGTAAGTGTGAATGGGTATTTCTTTGCCCTTTTAAAGTATGTCAAGTTGAAAGCCATTCTCTCAATGTATAAGAGGTGTTGCAGGTCAAAACTTTGAAGGTTACGAAAATACACCTCAAGGCTTTGCTAAAAAAATACCTTACTTTGTACACCGGTTCGAACGTCAATTACAGTTATTAAAAAAGTTGCTGATTTTTGTGAAACACGCTCCAAGTCTCTAGGGTTGCCGAGCAAAAAATACTACACCACCTCTCTGAGGTGGTGACACGACTTTATTATGAAACTCGGCAAATAATTTGTATTCTTATGCGTCTGACTCACCTTTAAAATGTTTTACATTCTTCAAAATAGTATTAGGATGAGTTAGGGATTAAGTTTCGACCACCACTTTTCATTTTCTAGGGAAAATCACAAGTAGGAAGTACTGTTTGTCACTAGTCAAGATCGATTGAGTGTTTGAGTTGTGCATAGCGAAAACTAAAGGAAAGTTTAAATGCATTTACGTACATTTTTAAATGCATAATATTAGTATTTTTGATATTACTAGCTGACCCGGCAAAGGTTGTTTTGCCGCTAGGAAAATAAAAAAATAGTTGACGAACTACTCTCACACCTATCGAACGTATACACAGAAAATTTGATAATAATCGGTCGCGTCGTTTCGGAGGAGTTTGGTAACAAAAATATATTTTAGTATGGTAGGATATATTTTAAGATCTCTTTTAAATAAATATGACATTTTAGTAGCGCTGTGACCGGGTATGATTTATGCACCGATAAGAAACCTCAGGATATGGGCCTCCGAACGATTTACGAAAACCTTTTTCGTACAAGCAAATAGTAGCGCCATCTGTTAAAATTCTATAGATGGCTGCTGAGCGAACTTCAGCGTGGCCTGTTGGTGGAAAAACATGCATTTTTGGCACCGATAAACTGGCGAAATTTTTTCGCGTTTTTCTCGAGAAAATGGATCTTACCTGCACGATGGACAATTGGACATGACTGGATCTTGTATAATATGTGAAACATGTTTCTGTTATATACAACATGGGCCATGGCGAACCCAATACAATACATTTTGTTTGAAATGTAAATCTGGGAAATTGCTTTAACAATATTCTTAACGTTGTCTGGCTTCACACGGCGGGTGCTACCCTGTCCTTAATGAAGAAAACAAGATTATATGAGATTCTTGTCACATGAATGCATGTCACGTTATTTGCGGTGTTATAAGTATTAAAATGACAATTTTATAATCCTTAAACGGATTTAGGCGTCTGTAGCTAAATCCATTTAATCTGTATAGCGACAGAATCATACCAGACTAGCTAATATCTAAGATTGGTTAATGCGTCAGTTATGCAGCCAAGGCAACAATTAGCTGCTGATGTGCGTTGCAATGGTTACCGTCGATGGTTGGGCGATGCATAATTTCATATTTTCAAAAATCACACCCCTGACAACTCAAATACAGTCCAACAAGGCTCTCTTGGCACGTTAATGACATTGTCAGGAGGGCGTTGTCACGGAACAAAGGCAGCCAGAAAATAAAATCTCCCGAATTTTACTTCAATTTTAGTTTTTTTTTTGAGTTAATATAAGCATAAAGAACGCAACATACAATAGCGATATACCGACCGAGCGAACTATCAAACAGTACCAAGTACAAGCGGCGTTAGTTCCGATTTTGGCCACGCGCCGAGATAGCCTTGTCGAACTGTACCTCATTGTGTTAAAGATAAACTTGCATGACAGAATCGGAAGAGTAGTTGCATGTGACAATATTGATATTTTACAAGATATTCATCTAAACAATTACTATCGTTTCTATAGGTCTATTCTTGATGGAGGTACACCTTGATGCATCTTTAATTCATTTGAAGTCGGACAGCTTTCAAGGTTTCTAGTTACAAATATAGGTGTGAGACTGTACGTCACAAGTGACTATACAGTGTGTCCGGGATCGAACTAGCGTTAATTTAAGTGAATGTTCTTTAGCTCATTACAAGCAAGAAATCCCATATAAAGGGAGGGGGGGGGCTCTCACCCCCTCCCTGGTAGAGCCATTTCAATTTTGGTTTCGTTTGTTTGGGTATGTGCAAACAAAAGCAGTAATAATTTGCAAGTCTGTTGCTTCATATGCTTTCAAATGGTCTCATTCGAATAGGTATAATATTCTCCATCGCTGGATACCTAACAATAATTAAAAAAATGAAAAAGCTCAAATCATTATATCAAGATCTACGAATTCCAATTAAAAATTCAAATATTAGCAGTGCGTTATCTTGATTATCATGTAAAGCCTATTTCGAATTAAATTGCTTCACTTTAATAGATATACTAACGTATGCGAAGAAACCGTAAATTAGTAAGTAACCATTAATTCAACAGAAAACATTCTGTCACCCACTCCCAAATTACCGTTCTTGCGTCTAATATATCTTTAATCGGAAAGAAAGGCCCGCCGGACGGAAAAAGCGTTCCCCAATTTTCCGGAAAAGTGGAGCGGTGGCGGTTGACCGATTAATTATTCGTTTGTGCGACTAAAGCCACTGTCGTCGGGAGCGCGGCACGCTATCGCCATCGATTCCCGATAGCATGTTACGTAACCTTCTAAGCTGTAGGGTTAGTACATATTTTGTACAAACGATTCGACTCGCTTAACACAATCGAACGGGATTCCTCCATACATAAACAGCCAGCGCCTTGTATGCGCAGTCGCATGTCAAGTGCTGTCCATAGATGGCGCTGGCTGTAAATGTATTGAATTCGATTCGTTCGTGCGATGCGAGTCAACTCGAAATTCGTACAAAAACCTGTACTAACCTCTCTGTTTGCACACTGTGCCAGCTGCACTCCTGTATTGACGTCTCCACCTCATCGCAGCGATGATTTGCGGTCATAGTGAAGACATTATATTATATACCTTTACTTGAAAGTTTCGATTTATATCTACACATTGTTTTGTCAATTTTTTTTGAAATCAAAACTTCTTTAGTTGCATTGGGTATTGTTTTTGGAAAACCCCATTGATCACGCGACACTATTAGAATAACTCACGTCTCACGTAATTTTTCAAGTTTGCACTTCCATCAGCTTCTTTTACTTTTAAGTTAGGCTTGAGCTTGACGAAGATCGTGCCTGGTAGAATCGTGCAATGATGGTATTTAAGTTTGTGGCGCGCTTGCCTAGAAAAAGTCTATTTACTCTTCTCTTGAAAGCATATTGTACTTGGCTGGGAAAGCTGACTTATGAAGGCTTTCAATTTATCTCTTCTTCCAAAACGATACTACAAAAGAAGATTGAGGTTTCTTATTCGTATCTTCCAACAACATCTTCCCTGGTGTTTAGTCAGGTCCCAGGTTTGGTTCTGAGCTAGGGCAAAATTATTTTATTTAATACCTTTTTAAACGTACTCGTCTGGCCGGGTGGGAGGTTTTTACAATCTAATTTGTTCACGTTATTCCTAATTATTTATCCATTGAAAATGCAATAATTATTACAAGTAATAGCCGGTTCAGGATTAACATTTTCTAAGTCCACATCCTCGACTGAAGTGCCAGTTAAATCCTGTAAAAAATACCGTACTTTTACAGACAAAATAATTAAAAAAAAACTTTCAACCATCATACTGGTGCAATAATGGAGTGTTGCAAATTTCTTAATATAATACGAGCACTATAAATTAAGCAAAATAAGCAGTTCGTCATGAAAGTATAATGTTTAAGATTAAATTCACCATTAAAGTGCGGTAAAAACATGAAATTGCATTATTTATGCATCGCACTGCACGTGACGTAACAAAGCAACACGGGAATAAAGAAAAAGGATTAATTGAAATGAAGGGCAAATAATGGCACATTTTTAACACAGTGCAATCGCACGCGATGAAATAACCCTAATGTATCAAGAGTTCAAACGTTATGCCAGACCTACATATTTTCTACCTAGGGTCAACATTCGGCACTGTTAAAACTTTCATAAAATAAAATAACTTCAGGGAGACACTGTATTATTTAATTGTTGTTGTAGATTTCTTTAATGGCTTTTGTTTGAGCCAACAAGCTTATACAATAAGCAGGCACCTACTCTTAAGTTCAAAAAGTGAAAAAAAAAATATACATATATATTTTTTTTTTCACTCAATCATATCAATCTTTTTATAACTCTTACCTATAAAATAGGCTAACAGACAAATATAAAGTACGAATGATATTCGTGATTTTGTGCAACATTAAGATATGCAAATGTAGGTTCTCGTAGGTCTGGTATACATTGCAAACATTGCGATCTCAATCCATGGAAAACAAAGCGTTTTTGTTTTCAATTACATGTTATATAGTGATTGACTGCGCATAATAAAAGTGGCAATATGCATATCCTATACCTTTAAACGAGCAATTCTATTCTCGTTCTTATATTTCAAAATAATCTGAATCTCGGAAACGGCTCGAACGATTTTCATGAAATTTAGTATGTAACCCCCTGGTTTTGGGGGCGATGAATCGATCTAGCTGGGATTCATTTTTAGAAAATGTCGAATTTACCAAAAAAAATAAAAATATGACTCCTGCTGCCATCTATTGGCCAGTAGCAATACTACCGAGCGAAGCTCGGTCACCCAGATATTTATCATTATAAAAATGGACTTACTCGTAAATATACACTCTAAAATATAATACTCGCAATCAGTTGCTACAAGGCATCGCATCGGACCAAAAATATCTGTGGGTAGGTATTTTCAAGTCAAAACCCCTCACAATGTGCGGATGGGCTAAGATCTAATTAGATTGTCCACCAATGTGATTTTAATCCACTTTACCCACATCATTCATATTTGTTACAAACTTCAGGGTTATACCCGTAATACAAAATAAAAAATAAACGTCAGCTTGAATTAGGATTTTAAAAGTTAGGTACACTTTGTACTTGCTGACCCAGCAAACGTTGTTTTACCATTAGGGATATAAAAAATAGCTTATACGATCTATTCTCAGACCTACCGAACAATACAGACATACATAGAAAATTTCACAACATTCGGTCATGCTGTTTCGGAGGATTTTGGTGACAAACACCAAAGACGAGAATTTTATACATTAGACTAGCTGGCCCAACAAACGTTGTGTTGTCATTATGGATATAAAAAATATCTCACAACCTTCTATCAGACCTACCGAAAATACACTGTCTCGAGAATTTAATATAGTAGAAGATAATTCATAGGTATTATGTTAGAAAACATAGCCGACGTGCTTTTACTTAATTCTTCTGATAAGAAAAAGATCCAGCTATGCCCAGGAGTGTGAAATCAATATTAGTACTATTATGTATTCCGTGTCAATAGGCAGATATGATGACGATGATGATGATGCAGATGCAAGATCACATTGTTTCCGAATGAAATCATTCCGGTTTTTGCTAAACGAGCTGTAGAATCCAAACAATTAATGCATTCCATTTTGTTCGCATCTTGCTTCATTATGGCCGAGTTTGTTGTGAGAAATTGACCTAATCTCCGCTTGAGGGATAATGAGGGCTATTTTGACTTTTGTACATTATTATTAAAAATAATAATGTACAAAAGTCTACTTTTAAATGAAACAGACTCATTTCATTAAGTTATTCATTCTGTTTCAGTGACTTGCAAGCATTTAGTACTCAGCAATTACAGGGGGCTATTCACGTAAGGCCTCGGCTTCATTTCGTGATGTGAAATGTTAAAAAAGTTGATGGCATTTACATATTACGCAAACGATATTGAAATCAAAACATTTTTAAGAACACGAAAAAAATAATTTTACAACATAGAGCATAAAATTTAATGTTGTTCAAAACGCAGTATGATCGATAATTGTAAGATTAAATTTACTAACGCGTGTCAAAGTCGAGCATTATTTTCCTATGATGAAATACCAATAGACGTACAGTTAATTTTTCAATGGTATTTTTTTCCTTTTCTTGTTTCACATCACGTTGTGAAAACGTTACGTGAATATCCAACTAGAACGGAAATGGAACATTCCTTTTTAAAATAGTCTAGCACGTTCAAGAGTGCTTTATTCGCTGGTGCGGTACGTGCCAGTGAAGTAGAGTGGTCTTTTCTACTCCTGTTGGCTGAATACTAATTGTTTCAGCTAAATGTTTCGCTTGGGCGAGAGTTGGGGTAATAAAAGCAATGACTTCCCGCATCCGAGAGTCGATAGATGTCTGTCGCGAAACATTCCATGGAAGATAGTGCGATATATGTATTCTATGTGTAAGTTCATATTATTATACACTAGAGGGTTTTCGTTGTTTGTGACTTCTCTCATGTAAACTCTATTTTACTCTCTTAGCGGTAAAATTTAAAAAATCCTTTTCATGTTGGAACAAGGGAGACTATGTTATTCTTGGATGGATATGTCCTTCTTATACATTTTCTTTTTTCTTTTTTTTTCTTACAGGATCTTGCAAGGATTTGCCATTCTTATACATTTTTTAAAGGATAAAAACAATGGATGAATGAAATTCCGTATCAAGCTGATTCAAAACCAAACTTCAATTTTTTTAGACTGCGGTCTTCTACAATGACTGTTTTTTTACTTATATCCGGATTCTAAAGTTATAAGCATATACACAAGTTGTACTTCTCAATAAAAACCGTATGACAGGAAATGTGTATTGAAAAGAAAGTAATGTTTATTATGTAAAATTAAATCCCAGCAAAAACATTTTCATGTAAAATGTTGCCAAGACGAGAACATGAGGGTCACACTATCAAAAAGTTATCAGATCTCATGTAGAGCAAGACTTCTAACTCTACACGCCCTAACTCTATAAATCCTAACTTTATAAACTCTACACTTTAGTCAAAATATATTATGTCTTGGCTGTTTCGGTACCGTCACATGGGCGTAAAGTGAAGAATTTATTCACTGTTCAGTACTTTTCTAATAGAGTTTTGCAAGTGGCATAATGGACCATGCAAAATTCAAGAAATTTCACATTAAAATTAAATGGTATCACTATTGTTATGGGAAAAAAAATCCATTTATTAAAAATATCCTCTAAAGCAAAGGAACACACTTTTGCAAAGTGTGATGAAGTATTTGAAACCAATGCAGTTAGTAAAACCTAAGTGCAGTTTCTGAGGAGACTCAATACCTATCTAATAAATAACCGTTACTACAGAAACTAGGTATTGTATATCAGAAAAGTACAAAGTCAGTGAATAAAATTTTTACTTTACACCCATGTGACAGTAACGAAACAGCCAAGACATAATATATTTTGACTACAGTGTAGAGTTTATAAAGTTAGGATTTATAGAGTTAGAAGTCTTGCTCTACATGAGATCTGATAACTTTTTGATAGTGTGACCCTCATGTTCTCGTCTTGGCAACATTTTACATGAAAATGTTTTTGCTGGGATTTCACTTCTTTTTGTAAGTTGTTTACGACTATATTTTTTATTTGGTTAATTTCCTTTTCTTTGGTGTATTTCTTGAATATCATTGCAAGGTGGATTTTTGTCCGAATCAAGTATCCCCCCCTCTATCATTTAAATGAGGGAACCCTCCTTGGTTCACCTAGTTTATTTTTTCCTTATTTGTAGTTTATTACAAAGAGTCCCTATATCAATTTTGAGACCTCTAGCATCAATATTTGCGGTAATTTCATACAAACTTCCATCCCCTATTTTAAGGGGTTGGGGGGTTAAATTTCCAACTTTTGGAATTTTTTTGTTGGTTGTGTGCTAATACTAGCTTATATACCAAATTTCAGAAATTAAGTTTTTATTATACCTATATACTTATGGGAAACCCCATACGAACTTCCAACCCCCTAATTTTATGGATGTGGGGTGATTAACTAAAAATCCTGAAACACGTATTTAATTGTTTATTACAAAGAGTCCCTATATCAATTTTGAGACCTCTAGCATCAATATTTGCGGTAATTTCATACAAACTTCCATCCCCTATTTTAAGGGGTTGGGGGGTTAAATTTCCAACTTTTGGAATTTTTTTGTTGGTTGTGTGCTAATACTAGCTTATATACCAAATTTCAGCTTTCTAGGTCTTCAGGAAGTACCTAGGAATTTTGATGATCATCAGTGAGTCAGTCAGTCAGTCAGTCAGTCAGTGACGAAATTTGGGTTTTTTAGACGTCAATAAAATCTAAAGTATAAGACCTATAAAATTGAAACTTTATAGGTTTAATAAGTTCACTGGCGACATCATTTTCCGAGAATTTTGATTATCTGAAATAATTCAGGCCTAAGTTATAAGGGTTTAAAAATACGGCGAAACACTTCGAGAAAAGATAGGTAGTGCCCTCGCGCTTCGCTTGGCTCGTCTTGGCGGGGACACTACCGTGTCCCCAGATTCTGGATATGAAAAACATATTTCAGTGTTAATAAAATACACTGTTTTATTTCCCTTGATTTTTTTGTTTTGGTTCATGAGAAAAATTGATACCACCTTTGGTCATTCTTCTTTGTTCCAAAATATTAACTGTAAAACAATTGTAATAGAATATGTAAGTAAATCAATATGGACAAGGCTGGTATATCAATCCACAATGACGCGCCCCACCACTCTGAATTTACAATCGAATGCGACATAAGCGATTTTGACAGAGTGGGACGCGTCTTCGTGGATCGAAATATCTTTAGCTCAAAATAAAATATTTATGTTGTTAAGACTGATGAGTATTCAGCTGCTAGTCTCAGTTTTAACGCGAAATATTTTTAATACTATTCATTCTGTCAGGATAAATGTGCGAAATGTATCTGGGCGAGAACTTATGTGCGATAAAATGAATACTTTCCTGTGTCCGGAAGTAGGTAGTGCTGCGTGCCGTGAAATATTCGATGCAGCCACGTCACCGAGTATGTACCCGTGTTGTGGTGTTTGTACTCTTCGTACGTTGAATTACATTCGTTTCCCACCGTTTTCAATAGAACGTTTTACCGGTGTACCATTTTATTTATCCGCGAAACGCTTTTATTGACTATGCAGTCCTAGTGGTTGTTCGGTTGTATTGTGGTTTTGAAAGCGTGAGAAAAACTGGAATTGCTTTTGATAAAATACTTACTGTTATTAAAATACAGGATTATAAGCTGTACTTAAATGATGTAATATCTAGTGTAATAACTGATTTATAAAACGCATAGCTAAAATACTGGTTGAGCATATAGTTAGTTTTCATGACCTCATTATTGAGCTATTCGTTAAGATATGATTTTTGTAAATTTAACGACTATAAGGGTAGGTACATAATAAACGAGTGTAACAATGGACTTTTCTATTTTGGCCGGGGGCCGTTCTGTGGAAAACTTTTTATTCCAAGAGGTCCCCCGACTGCCATATGAATTTATTCGTCTATCGATTAGAAAGGACACTTTTCACTTTGTCAATATGCATATAAACAAAAATAACTTGTTGTTTTTTAAATCGTTTCACAATAGGACAGTCGTGTTTTTTTATCATTATATATTTTATGTAATTACTTGCCTGATCACAAGGCAACTAATACCAACATTTTTACTGTTTTATTGCATTTTGTAGAAACATTCATACATTAATCATTCAAATGAGATATAGTCACTTTTTATGTAAGTGAAATATAGACTTGAGTTATTTCTAAATAATACACCTATCACAACACACATTTTCAGTCTCCGTGAGCATGAATATCGACGGCGACGAAAGTAGCGCCCGCGACTGAAAGACTTGTTCGTTCGATGCTTGTATTTTTGGAACTTCAGAACTTTTAGATATGCGAGTTCAAAAATACGATATCTTGGAAAAGTTCCTCAGTGAAATGGAAATGTTTCTTGGAATATAGTATTATCGTCTGTGATTTCTATTTATAACACTTGTATACTGTTTAATGATATAGATAAATCAAATATCACTAAAAATCCTCTGCATCCCCATATTTCAATAATTCTCATAATTCACAAATATTAAAGTGAAAAGTTATATTACGATTAAAATATGCCCACTTGACATAAAAACTAATATTCTTATATATTATAATATCTTCCAATAAATTGCGGTTTCATACTATGCAACCATTATTACTAAACGAATTAGCATAACACCCACAACTTTTTAATTTGAACAATATGCGACGAAGGAAGTAATATTTAATTCGAGAACTATAGATAACTAGCAGTGATAGGCATGTGCTATTGCAGATTTTTTTACAGATTTTGATAATTCTTGTAGAACATGTTTTGTTCTTTCCTCAATAGTTTCCGCAGCGCACGCGATGAAAGAAAGTTTTCCGACGACTTGGATTACATTTTTCAAGTTTAAGTAAAGATGCGTAATTAATTTTGGAAATTATAATTATAACCTACGACACTCCAAAATAACGTAGCAGTAGATCCAGAGATTACCCCTTACAACGTCACAAACTAACAAACATTGTTACGCTACCTTTTTATAATATCAAAGTATAGATAATATACCACTTTCTCTAATTAAATATGTAAAACTTTCTAATAAACCTTATTAATTCTGTGAAACAATGGAGTCTTTAAATATTCCAGACTAAAAGCTCCCAGAATAACCGAAACCGGATGCCCGGCTTTTATCCGTCTATTAGCGACCCAATTATGGATTCGAATTTAAATAGCGAGTTGGATTCAATAACATGCTACGATTTGAAACTTTCTTAGTACGAGTATATATACTTTACCTCTTCTTCTAGCCCTTTCCTCAATATATTGAAATAAGTTATTGTAAAACACGAAATACCTAGTGCCAATTTGAAGATAAATGTTGCTGTGATCAAAAATTTTTGCCCAACAGTAACACATTGTGTTATCAATAGGTATACTGACTAGGTACCTATATCTACTATAAGATTAATGTCAGATTTTCCTAAGTTCAATATTAAGCGGCCTGTGAACTACAATGTCTCCATTCGTTCAAAATACCAAATCATTATTATTTCGTGCATATTTGGATCATGTTGTGGTGTTATTCGGATTCATATAGTAATAACCTATGCTCCTGGCCATATTTGGTTCGGAAATACTTCTTTAAAACGAAATAATAATCAATTTTGATCAAAATTTTTATAACTTTGTTCGAGTTCCGTAATACCAAAAATTATGAATGAAAACTTGTAACTTTCTTTATTAACTGGTGTTTTTCTTTAGCTGGATAATAAAAACTGTGGTCCTGCACTAATGCGACGTAAGATAGAGTTGTTTTTATTACAAAACAAATAAGCAGAAAACATGTCCTCCTTGACATAAAAATAAGCAAAACTAAATTCGTTTACAATTTCGTCTAACAAAAGTATTTCGGAACCAGATATGGCCAGGAGCATAGATTATTACTACCTATATGAATCCGAATAACACCACAAAATGATCGAATTTTGCACGAATTATAAATGATTTTGGTATTACGAATGTATGGGAAACATCGTGGGTTGTGCCATTAAAGATACAATAAGATATATAGTGTTGTTATAATAGCCTCATACCAGCTGTTAGTTTTGAGAGCTATTTGTTGGGTCGGCTTAGTTTTCCTGCACTATAGGTGCTAAAACTTCCGAAGGTTGAAAAGAATATTCTTAACCTTGAAAAGATACTAATCTTCGCAAGGCCACGGTGTTTCCCTATTAGAAACACAAGAATCATTAATAACTGCAGGTGCACTTCATCCAAGTTTCGGAACGTAGACTCTTAGAACAAGGACCAATTAGGTTGAACAGTGCTTTTCCTCTTACCTATAACATGAATACTCTTATGTAGAATGGTTTCATTCTAATCCAGATTTGACATGCTGCCAGATACGACGTGACTTGGATATCAGAACTATCTGCCAAGAGTGATCCTATAGTAGCTTGTTAGTTTTATTCAATTATTTATTTTCTACGGCCAAGGTTGCGCAGTCATCGGAAAACAAGATTATGCAACAGTTCTAAGTAGAGACTTAGTCTATCTGCTTGTCTTTTCTTACTAATCTCCTTGAAGTGTGATACGATACATTATATCACTATAATGCAAGAAACTTACATCGCCTAACATAATAAAAGTGGTATAGCGATAAAAATTAATAGAAAACAAAATTGCAGTAATATCAAGTTTTAAAAAGTTACTCTATGGAATCGATCTTCATGTAGTAAAAATAACAGAAGACTGTCAGTAAGATTTTTATAACAATCAACAATATGGATCGTTGATGTTAGTCGCTCAAGTTAAAACCTAACTCACATTTTGTTGCATAATTGATACAGCGAGCACGACTGTCAAAAAAAGGATACTTCTGAGGCTACATGTCAACAATTAAACTATTTCTTATATTCAACACAAAAGCTAATAAGGCAGCATATCAAAAGTACACAAAAGCTAATAAGGCATCATGTCAAAAGTAAACAAAGTTCAATTTAGAGCTGCAGCCTTTATGTCACTAACGTTAGTGTTTCCCAGAAATAACATGCATCACTGAATTTATACATTCGCCGAAAGTCTTTCTGTTGGACGGATTTATATGTTCCCTATCTTTGTTGGTGAATATATTATATGAAGTCGAATTTATCTTTGTGACAGTTGACAAGGTATTAACGTAAATGTATTTTGAAGTTTTAGATATAAGATAGCTTTCGCTATACATGGATTAGCATTACATATCATGATTTTTTTTTACGTTATACAAGTTAGTACTTGACTACGATCTCACCTGATGGTAAGTGATGATGCAGCCGAAGATGTTAGCGTACTAACTTGAAAGGGGTAAGTTATGTCACCCTAACGGTTTCTACACAGCATCGTATCGGAACGCTAAATCGCTTGGCGGGACGTCTTTGCTGGTAGGGTGGTAACTAGCCACGGCCAAAGCCTCCCACCAGACCAGACCTGAGCCAATTTAGAAATTATAAAATTCTAAAGTGGCCCATGGCAGGAATCGAACCCGCGACCTCCCACTCGAATTCGAGCGTGCGTCCCTTGCGCCACGGAGGTCGTCAAAACGTCAGGTCGTCGTTTTTTGTAGCATATTCTACGGTTTTAGGTTTCTTTTGAAACTTAATGATTCTTCGTTAAACTTAATGATTCTAAAATCAATCAAATACAACTTAAAAGAAGCAAAATCAATGAGAAAATTATTTGTGCTTTAAATATAATCAAACAAAGATAGGTATTCAAACGATTCGAAACGTTTTAAAAGTGAACCTTTTAGAATCCGAATAATCCCAGGACTTTGCATCGGGCGACGTACTCGTATAAAAAGCTTTAGCTACACATTCCAGATTTTGGAGGAAATTCCCTTTGGCGGTTTGTCATCGCCGCACCGACCACTGCCGGTATTTACCCTGAAAATGAGGAATTCGGTGTTGCGAGTTTTTTGCGGCGTTGGCTGTTGGCTCTCCGCAATAAGGCCTGTCAACAATTCTCATTTAAAAGTCCCTTATAAAACGCACGCCGATGCTTAGATTTGGCGTTTTTTTTTAATTTTAAAAGGGGTTGTATTAGAATTTAAACGGAATATGTTTTTGCTTAAAACGACTTGAAATAGTAGGTTCTAAATTTTTTTACACGAATATTTTAAATAAATTGTTTGATTACTATGCTAAAGTCCATAGTTATATGAGTAGACATCTGGTACACTTTAATTTAAAACACATTAAACATTTTGTACAAAGTAGAGGCCGACATGAAGATATATTTCCCAGCTTTAATTTCCCCATAAATTAGTTTCGTCACGCGGATCTGGGAAATAAATGCCTATCGGGAATTACTGCTGTTAAATCAATTAAAACTTCGATATTGCCTTTCCAGAAATATAGTGATGAAAAATATTTGAAACTTTTCATTTATAGCATCTTCTCTAATATATTATAATGAATCACATGTACTGTAGAAGATAATATTATGTGTAATTTATGATATTGTATTATTAAGTTTTTAAGCTCATTAATTCATTAAATAGTGTGGTACTTTGTACAGTAACATATATAAATTATGGATCTTTTCTTCTTAAACAGAGAATTTTTAATGAAATTTAATGACATATGACAAATCTTGTTAATGTTAATTTTTGAAAACAAACTGCAGATAACTTTTGGGTACAAGATGATGCCTCCTAATTAAGCAGTTAATAAACAGTTGCACCCATTTTTAGTAATAAAATAAGTAATTGAGCTTAAGTAAGTGATGTTGTGCCGCCTCGTTGTTTTGTGGGAACAAAACATAATATTACAAAATACGAAATCCCATTTTTCTGTTACAACCTAAAAAGCAAACTGGAACAAGTCCATTGTCATTTTAAAACAAACCAGCGAACATTTAAAATGAAACATTGCAAATTTATAACAAAGACTACAAATTCGTTGCAATTCGATATATATAAATATAACAAAAATATGACAAGCCTTTAATACGTGTAAAGATTCCGACGAATTGAGAACTTCCTCCTTTTTTTGAAGTCGGTTAAAAATAACTTAAAAATGGTTTCATTCGTAGTTTTATTAGCACAAGTGAATTTGTTTGTTGTTTTGGCCACGGCCAAAGCCTAAAAACCGATAGAAATTAATTTAGAACACATAGAATTAATTCAGAGACAGAAATTAATAGTTTCGGAAACCATGCCAGAGCACGAACCAGGGAATTCATATGCGAGGGCTTGAAAGTATGCCACAATAGGCAATTTTTTTCTATGATAAAAGAGCACAAATTTCGTATTTTATCTCCTTACTCGTGCTATTATAATCCTTACTCCTCGCTTTTTCTCATTCTTTAAGAAAAAAGGGTAACACAGGGTTCTGAATTTTTTAATCGCAAAAAAAAACATAAATAAATATCTTAATTTATTGTTTTTCAAATTATTCTAATAAATATTAAATGGCCGTAACTTTTTTGTTTCCCTAATAATAAGGCGTGAATAGTGATCGCTTCCAATGAGCCTTATCTTTTAGTATTTCCTATCAAATTTAAAATAATAACTTTGACTGTTCTCGAGGAAAAGGGCCATAGATGCTAAATGTTCAGACGGACATAGAAGTAAAGATTACAATGTAAAGATTATAAGGTTCTGTTTTTCCCATTTGAGTTACGGAATCGTAAAACATGACAGGAAGATAGAAAGAAGGAACTCAGTTCCACTTTAAACATATTTGATGTCTAAACTTGATACAATTTCCAATGAAATTTTCCACGACGACATTCAAAGTTAACAGTGATAATAATTTAGAACAATGACTTAATAGCGCCTGTACAACTGGTAATGGTATAAGACAATGGCACGGAACACAATGTGTACTCTATCGCTGAATCAAGCGCTGAGTAATGACTACTCTAATATAGCGTATTAATTAAACCACTCATACCTTTAGGAGAAGGACTTCAATACAATACAAATATTTTAAAGTGTTTGATAAGGTTGACTTCGTCTTATCTGTAGCTTCAATGTTTTTTTTTTGTTTATATTATGAAAAAATAGGGTTGCTCATTTTTCATACATTATCAAGATAAATGTACACAATAATAATAATTGTTATCTTTTTTATTGATGAGCTACGTCAAGCTACGCGGCTACGAATGCTACGTTCTACAATACTACGAATGTAAGCCAATGCGGGGAAACCCGACTGACATAATTTGTACGAAACTTCTGTCTTTGTACTTTGAATAGGTTAAATTGTGGTTAGTATTCAAAAAGATACTTGATCGAGAATGTTTCGCAACTAAAATTTACGGCAATCTATAGATCTTTACCCATTATCTAGTGGATGTAGAAACGTGAGCGACATTCATAAATTTGGTTATCCTTCAAAGGTATTTTATCCTTGACCAGGTCAGTCTTGGAATCTGTGGATCACCCAACTCCTTAATAGGCCTTTATGGTCATAGATATTAAAAGATATTCATCGTCAAAATTGTTTGATGTTTAATACTTTTTTAAATTTGCATTGCGCACAACTTTGCGGCTTATAGGCACTAATTAACATGACGCATAATAATCTATGCCAAAAAAAATTAGAATCTCAAATATAAATGATTCCTCGTATATAATTTTAAGTATAGATTTCCCCTTCACGTTATTCCTTCACGTTATTGGTTGCCTGGTAGAAATCGCTATGTAGTGATAAAGCCGCCAAATTGTACTCCTAAGTTTGTTTATGTTTAATTTATTTCTTTCTTTCTTATGTTTTTATTCTGTGGTGTGCAATAAAGAATTTATGTATCTATTTATCTATTTTTTCAAAGTAAAGTACTCTTTTTTTCGATTTATCTCGAAAAAAGCATATGCGAAACCTCTTAATTTAATAGCTTTCAAGCTGAAATCGTTCTCGAAACGTACTCGTATGAAATACTTGATAATATTCGGTCATGCGTTTCGTTACTGAAGTCAATTTGTCAAGTCGACGTGAAACACGCACGGATCACGTGTGAGGGGAGTAAATAATACACATGTTAAGGTAAGGGGTTCTTAGTCAAATTAATAACTCCATCGTCATATAAAAGGCGGCTATTTTTAACACAAGTTCGTAAGGGTCGCGACACTTACGATCTTAATTTATACGGAACCCTCGATGTATGTATACAGGGTTATATGAACAATACCAAATCGCTCTCGGCCTGTATTTGTTTACATTAAAACTATAATAACTTTGGATTTGGAATTTTTAAAACCTGATAAAAGTGGAAATGGATGGATTTATTTAAATACTATGAAATGATTTGAGTTGCCTATTGATGATTCCCAATAAACTTTCTATCTCTAGTACAAACCATGGATAGATAGGATGTATCTGTGAACCGCCATAAGTGAGTTTCATTCAATTCTACCTTAAAACAAAATGTCATTTTTATTATATTTTATGAAACCATGAGAATTTAATTTCTTCGTTTACTGCCAAGAGATTTCAGTTATATTTTATTATTTTTCTGAGTAGTATAACACTATTATCAACTGCATCCTTGATATATCCACAATAATATTATCCATCAAAGGAGATGACAGAGCGTAAACCTGTCGTTGATGAAAAATGGTTTTCCATTTTTAAATGGCGAGTAGGTTTTCATACCCTTTGCTGCCCTATAGAAAGCAAATGTCATAGTTTACGTTTGTATTGTATAGTTTGTGTTTGTACGATTCCGTTTATAATGTCAATCTGAGCGTAACTATTTATGTACGTTAAAAGACATACATCTACCAATGAACTTTTCTATTGTTAATTGCTTGTTAATTGAATTGGGTACACTGACATACTCTACAATATTAAGCACTCTATAAACTAGCAGGAAAACACGAATCTGATCTTCTATTTTTGGAAGAAAATAATGATGATAATTTCATCATCTTGTAGAACATGATTCGGCGTCTCCAAAAAAGCTTTCGCACAAAAAAGGGCTTCTGGCCGAAAGATATAATAAAAATAACTTTTATAAGAAACACGATCACGAGCGCTGCGGAAGTGAATTGAGGCGTAATCTACAAGCCCGCGGAAATGAATATATCTCCCTTCTTGTCCTTGAGCCCGGTCACGTGGACATTACGCAACGTTTTGTTTTAATATTTTTTTACTCACTTCGACTGCGATCTCACCCGATTATGTAATTCAACTATCTAGGAAGGTACAGAATACCTTTTTTACACAAAATTGTCTTTAACAAAACATTTACTAATTGGAGACACATACTGTTAATAAATTAACATTATCGTTTTTATATGGTGATTTATTGACTGTATGACATAATTATGGTATGTGATAATTAGTGAGTTGATGATAATTTGAAAATAACATGAAAGTTGTGAAGATAATGACTACAAAGTTGTTCCATACTTGCACTTAAACTAATTCCGTTGTCACGCGAGAAAAACGAGGAAGCGTGAACAAACAAAAACGAGGAACAAACAATAGCAGTGAGAACTGTGAAAGACAGGCACGTCTTTTTGACTCCAAGGAATCAGTATTTTATGCCTTTAGAGACAATCAGTTGGCTTTGGAAATAAGGGTTGTGAGTAAAATCATAAATGTGATCGATTGTGCCTATTTCTTACTATTTGCTGACTCACCCCTGAATAAATTGGGCAATCTCATAGGAGTTACAAGAAGAATCTGTGTATATTTTTTGTCCCTATTATAAAAGAGACCTCTATACAAAGGTTCAGATACTAGAACAAAAGGTTTGGGGTAGGTAGTGAGTGAATGAATGACTAAATGAATGAATGAGTCAGAACTTTTTTTATTTTATTTAAGTTTATATAGATTGTTACTTAACTAAATACCAGCACAAACAATGGTAACGAACGTGATTAAAACATGGAAAATATTTTAGTGACTACAATTATTTAACCTTCCAAATGATTCTTCCAAAAAAAGAATAGGGTCAAAACAAATAGACAGAGTCCTTGAACTCTTGAAAATCTAAATGTACAAGGAAACTATGCCCTCTATACGAATTCATATACATTATACAAAGTCGTGGACATGCGTATTGGCCCTTATGGAGACCGAAGCACGAATCTTCTTCACCATAACAAAAGGAAAAAGGAAAATAGAACTCTAAGAGCGGGAAATAGATTTGAATGTTAATGCGGCGGGCGGTCGAGCAAGCGCTCTATGTTGGGCGGAGGCATCGAATTGAGGGTGATTCAGTAAGGATCGCGCTGCGCGGGGGTAGTGTCGCGTTACTACCCCGCTCTGTACATAGACTCTGACTAAAATCCTTCGAAATGTCACTGTAAAACCGACAAAAACCCGCAGCGTAAAATGACTCGTTCGCATTAGCAAAAATGACATAGACTATCCCAAATTAGAATGCTCGTAAAACCGGCATGTAATCTTTACGAATACAAACAGTAACGTGCCCTCTCGTTTCCCAAATAGTGTAAACTGTAACCTTACAATACAATTGCTTAATACGTGTGGTATTTCCTAGGGGGAAAGTTTTGGTGTCAGTCTTATTAGAGATTTTTATTGTACGAATTCGTGTAAATAACCAATACGTTACGGTTCGCCGCTTAAACGATTAACTTGTATGGATATAACCTGATGCCGTGGTGCAGCTGCGAGGGTTGTGATGTAAACCTTCATCACTGGGTATAAACATTTAATTTTCACCTTTTTCTAAGCACTTTTTGCTTCTGGATAAAATTTCAAAGACAATTGTTAATTTTATGGCTAAAAATCACCTTTTATATACCACTTGAATGAGCACAACATTATATTTATTAGCATCACAGTTTTTAACATACGACGTAGAATATTTAATGAATTCTTACTAATTACGGTTACCAAATTGACCCAATTTACATACTCGTAAACAAGATTTATTACAGTCACTGTTAATTTTGAAATGAGAGCTAGAGTAATTTCATGCTATTCGTATTTTTTGGCATATTTATTTTCCTAATTTATAAAAATACCACCTATTAAATATCACGCGTTCCGCACTTTGACAGTAACATAGTTATAACTGATATAGCAGTAGTACTCATGGATTTATGGACGAAAGTCTACGTGAATGTAAAATTATGTGAATTGTATAAATTTATTGTTATATTTTATACTACCTATACGTTATGTGGATAAAGCATCATAGTTTTAGGGTTGTATATTATTACTATTTAATACACCCCCAGCTTTGCTAAGTGCTAAGTGATTCTGGTGAATAAAGACAAGATTTTTCCTTATCATTCGTTTACATTATGATGGGAATTGTCAAAATTTCAGCTTTTTACAAAGTTTTGGGCTAGGTGAATCCATGTGAAAGAGTCGGGTCTTTTCTTTTTATTTATGCAGCTATTCTAGTATTAATAATACCCTTTTCGTCTCGTGCCTTACCCATGCATCGAGAAATGTGAGCTGAAGGAGCGCAGAAAATAGAAATTTATTAGGTAATTGCCGTCTAATTTTGACTACCAGACATGATCGTTAGTACTTACATGCTTTCTAAATCGATGCTTACATGTATCTCTACAGTAGTTTCAAGTCCAATTTTAACTCCATACTCGTAGATATACTAAGACGAGTGTTTGATTGAAATTAAAGGTATTTTACGGTCTTAAAATCGTTTAGTTTCCTATAGTTATCATTCTAGGGTTTGAATCTTGACCCGCTTACAAGATCATAGCTTTACAGATAATTTATTTTCCCACTTACTATACTGCCAACATTACATCCTGTTTTAGTCCGTTTTAGTAATATTAAAACTGGGAAGGAAAAATTCCATTCCACAAATTTAAAATTGCAACATTCTTTCCCTTTTTAGCATGATAAAAGTTCTTTTAATCTTTGGACAAGGTACGTAAAATTATACCTACTTACGTGGCTTATTAAATCGCGAAAGCAAGTTTCAAGTAAAGTTTCTTGAAATTTAAAATTGAAGCTCGATGTCAAACTTTGCCTTGAGGTTTGTTGTATGCTCGAAAGTCAGAATTACTTCAGAGCTTTTGGCATAATTATATAAGGTCATGAAAGTTCAGTCTACTTATATTATACTTTATTTCGTGAACACGAGAAGAAAAGGGAGTTTTTTAGGGTTTCATACCGAAATCCTAAAAATTTATGTTTTATGGTGCAATTTCGTCCATCCATCTCTGTATCTGTATTATATGTTTGTCTATCACAGTCGCTTAACTCAGTAACTATTAAAGCCATTGTCGTGGTATTAATGAAATATTTGAAATGATTATAATTATAAGAATAATAAATTAAGAAGAAACGATAAAAGAATAGTGGCCTAACATTATTGAAATACTATTCTCTATTAATCCCCGAAGTTTATTTAATAAAGTAAGTACTAGGACGTTTCCATTTCTATAAGTAAAGTTACGAGTATACATCATTTAAGTAATCAGACTGCCATACTATAGAAAAAATATCGGATGGTGACATCTTACTTTCGTGTGTTTTGCGTGAAAACTTATGACAACTCTTCAGTAAAATTTTTGTATACTTTGCTGATTATGAGCTAATACGAGCAGATACCAGTATAAGAAGCTTCAATACCAAAGTGTGTGAGTTTCTCTCGATCAAAGCCGATTGAAACACAAATTAACGTCAAAAGAGCATTGTTCTCCAATGAATCAAGATCGTGTATCCGTCAATGTATTTATGAAGGGTCCAGTCCTATCATTTTACGTAACACGTGATAACTTGGATCTAAGTAAATCACTGGAATATAATTGAATAATAATGTAATTATGTTTAGTGTTGTGAGTTTTGTTAATATAAATTTCCGTGCACGTTTGTGTAAAGACGAGTAAATTCTATTTGGGCAGTAAATTCCAGGCGGGAACCTTCTGCAATGCGGGATATTTTTATGTCAACCACGTTATATGGCGACAGTGTCTCAACATTTTTTAACAGAATTATTATCAAAATGAAAAAGGAATGAATTTGAAAACTGTTCCGTTTTGAATGATAGTGATATTTTTAAAATCTCCTCATTATAGTTTTCATTTTTATGCCAGTTGAACAATAGTAGTTTATGAAACGGTTGCATTATAAGGGGTATTAAAGGTCTTTAGAATTTCGATTTATAATATAAAAAAGCCTGTTGCAATTTTTCGGGATAAAATCTATGTGTCACTCCAGAGTTAAACTGTATCAGTTATACGATAGGTTCATGTTCATAACAAGGTACTCATATTTTATAATAATCAAACCTTCTACTATTATACTCCGTTTTATACGACCTTGTGTTGCGATAACAAACGTCGCCAGAGATATTTTATTCAAGCTCTTAATGCTCTGTGGCTAATCATTATTATCCTAAACATTTTATTATTGTACGGAGTGGAGACATGAAGAATAAAGTCAAGAGAAAGGCTACGAATAAACGCGTTCGAGATGTGGTACTGCTTATTTTGATGGGCAACACTGAGGGCAAAAGATCGAAGGGCCGTTCACTAACCAGATGAATAGACTAGCTGTGGAACTCCAAGTGCAAATTTCACACAATTGCATAACTGGCTTCTGATTAAACCCGGTGGAAAATTTGTGCGAGGTTGAAAAATTCAAAAATGAAAGAATGACTGGGGAAAGAGATTATCGAATGGTGAAAAAAACATAGACCTAAATGTAAAGAGTATCAACAATATGTCGTTCTTCAGTCAATAGGGCTTTATCATTTTGTATTTGGAGAGGCGTCGACTCTCTGGCTTTCGGAAATGAAATAATCGGGTCATCGAAAAATTGGTCGTACAAAAACGTGACTAAGCTTCTATTTCAACAACTCTACAATATTTTATTAATGAAATATAAAACGTGACTGCATTACATAAGCAATAGTTGGTAGCATTTAACAGATATCTGAAAAACCAAAACTATCATATTTAAAAACAGCTTAATTTAGTTAACTTTAATTAGTATAGTAAGTTTTTTTTGTTTATAAATTACTATTATAAGAGTTAATTTTGGCATGTATTTCTATAATTTGGCTGAAACTAGGAATGAAGATAGATTCAACGTAGATTCCACCATAGACTTCCATCGTTCAGAGGTTCAGGTTATTCGATATAAATGGAATCAATGGTACCCATACAAGCACAATAAAAAATAGCTGATAATCCCCTCAATTAAGCATAACACAAAAGTAAATTATATTCTGGCAGAATATTGTGTGTACTTCTTTATGCTGCCCAACATATTCGTTAGCCAAAGGAGTCTGTAAGCTTTTATTTCCCTAGCAGAATCGACTCTCAAAAAGCCGCTTTGACACTTGACTTAAAAACGGTTCGAGCCTCCGGGTAATTTGGACTGTGTCTCTAAAGCAAAGCAAAGATCGCAAAAATAACATTATTAAGTGTTAAAACACAATAGATTTCAGTGATTCAAAAGTAAAGCCTCCATTATTTAGCATAATAGTCCAAAGGGTCGCCAACCCGTCTACCTTTTAAACGCTAACCGGATACTTTTAGTAGAAGGTAAAATTAACTGTTTTATACAGACAGAAACCTTTGTGAAATTGGATAGAGAAATGTTGGTAGGCACAGATTTACAATATTAAAAAATAACCTAAATCAAGGATGCAGTATTTTCATGTTCTTGGAAACACCAATGAGATTTTAAATTACCAATGTGAAAACATTTATGATTCTAGAAGAAATAAATAAGACAAAATCATTAAATGTACGAGTATTATATACCAAACTGAAATGTAAATCATATTTAAGGGTAATCCCCCTAATTTAACCTGAAGGGTCACGTTCAAAAGACCTGCGAGAATTAACCGTAAAACCTATTCAACCGCTTCTCTTGGGTCCGGTAGGTATGACGGTACGAATCCCAAGTAGCACCTATCACTCACGATGTCCAATGCCACTTGACATTTTCAAAAGGGGCTAAGGAGGGCACAAGGGGGGCCTGCACAAGTCTTTGTAACTCTCAGTAGTCAGTAGCTTACTCTACTCTTAAAGAATGTTTACAATTTGTGAAAGACGCGTATGAATTCAAAGAAAAGAAAAATTATTTTCATAATGAGTTTTCCATTTAATACCCTGTTTTTAATACGAGCGCTAAAATATAGTATACAGTCTACATTTGAATAAAGCTCTTCTTTTTATGTGAAAACGTTTATAACTGGAGAAAAAGGCTCAGTCATAAAACTCCAATATAATTTTAGCGTCGGCACGGAATATATTATACTTCAGTTGGAATTGGTGTTAAAATCGTTTCCAGTTAAGACTCTAAAATAAATCCTCAATTAAAATCTGTTCACATGGATTTGAAAGCACTGCTAGTGGCAAAATACTCTTAACGACGACTTGTACAACATTTGAAGAAATTTATACTTTAACAAAAATATAAATAAAGTTGAAACTGTAAAAGTTATAAGTTGAAAAGTATTATTCGTGATTTTTAAGCGGACGCGTTTGAGGTTGTTGGTCTAATAGTTTCTTAGATGCGAACATCGACCGGGGTCGACGCCGGCTAGTCTACTTCAATCTTGGATCGCACAATAAAACGGATGATAATAGGATTCTTTCCTTTCAACTGAGGTGCAACACGGATCAATTCAATCGGAGAGAGGAAGATTTTATTCACTGATCTTTATCATACCATGTTATTTAATGTTACATTAATATTTTACTTGAATATAAGCATAGATATACATTTAATAAGTTTAAAACAAGGTATTTAAATATTCTCAAGCGTTATAGAGTATTTGAGTAGGCTGCATCCTCAAATTCATGTCTGTCAAATACTTAACTGTTTTTCTTAGGAACTGAAAGCGTAAGTATGCCTTTCTACTGTTCAATGGAAACTTTAAGTTTTTCTTGCAAATTAATAATTGGCCCATTTTCTTGTAAAGTAATCGACAGCTTACATAAATCCCTACTGAATAAAAGCACAAACAGCACAATTTCGCGCAATGCCACGAATGACAAGTTGAACACTACAGTGCACTAAGGGGATGAAACGGGGGTCCAAAGATTGTATTTTACCAAACTTCAATATTTCTTCACGTCACTACTATTAAACTGATTTAGCTGAAATTTGAAAATGAGCTAGATTATGTCCTGGATTAATACATAGGTTACATTTTATTCTGGGAATATCGCTCGCGGGAATAGCGAAAAACTGAAATTCCCACGGGAGAAATTCTCATTCACCCCACAACTATTAAACGGATTTGGCTGAATATGTAGATAGATTTGAGAAAAACTTAAATTCATACAAGCGAATAATAAATCAGAAGCGTCACGCGCTAACATAAGTTTCACTTACATTCAGAATATATCTATCTTGAAATCCCAAATACTAATCCAAAGTTGGAACTTGGCCGTGTTTAACTCCAATGTAGAGTCCCTGAGGATAGAAAACACGTAAAACCATCAATCTTGCACCGGAAAATTTTTTCTTTTTCATAGGGAAAATTGTCGTTCCACTGGACAGGTTTGGCAATGGGGATTTAGGAGTAAAAATATACATATAGTTCAAGAGAATTATTAAAGGAGGTGCTTGTAACTGATACTTCTTTGGTAATCAGAATTAATGTTAATTATACGTAACGTCGGTTAGAGCTTTCAAAAATATACATAAAGACATAACATAAAGATCAATTACATAAGTTATACGCAAAAATGTGTGCAGTACAAATATTTTTTTGCTTTTTGGGGTTCCGCACCCAAAAGGGACAAAACGGGCCCGGACGGATTTGTTCGTTCGTTCGATTCAGCCGACGCACGTCCACTGCTGGACTGAAAGGCCTCTTGAAATGATATCTAGCGCACACGGTCCTGCGCTACCTGTATCCAGCGCCTTCCCGCGATTCTTTTAATGGCCGTCAGTCCATCTGATCGGGGGCCTGCCAACACTGCGCTTTCCCGTGCGGGGTCGCCATTAAAGCTACATATTTTCTAGGAGCTTAATGTGCCACTTGCTTCGCGAGGCGCCCTATTACTAAGAATCTATCGTCCTACCGTCCGTCTCCAGGCTGTATCTCTATAACCTTGATAGTTAGAAAGTTGAAATTTTCAGCGATAATGAATTTCTAATGCAGCTATAGCAAAAAAACTTAAAAAATAAGATAGGGGGCCCCCACACAACAACGTGATTTTTTGCTCTTTGTATAAATAATGGCACGGAACCCTTCGTGCGCGAGTCCGATTCGCACTTGTTTTACCTACTTTTGGCCGAAATCTGATCACTTATATTTTCTACGTCTGAGAGTAGTTACCCTATCAGGTTAATAAAGCTTGGCGCCGTTGCAGCTCGACAAGCAAACTAAATTAACAGGTATTGATAACTTTGTTTGTACACAGTTATCAGTACATATTATGGGTTAGAAATTCGTAAGTGGTAAATGTTAGCTATGTTGAGTTATATTAGTGTGATTCTATGATAACTATTTACTGTTATACTACATAAACTCTGCATCCGATTTACACATGCACGCAAAATTTTAGCTCAATCCGTAACCGGGAAGTGGATCTTTGGCTCATAATAATTGATTACAGACAAACAAACATCGGGACAGGTGAAACTAAATAAAGCTTTTATTCTGATACCATACATACCATAACATTTAAAAAAAAATTGTGGGTAAAAGGTCGTGGTCATGTCGTGTACGTCGTTATGATATCTATGTCACTGGAAATAAAGCCTATTTTATTCTGGCCGTATCTCGTCTAAGACAAACCTCTTTAATAAGATCAAGCAATTCGGTTGACCGCACATACTACGGATAACCGCACCGTGGGACTCGAGTAAATTGCTTTTGATACATGGGATATTGCATTTTGTAAGTCTACCACAAGATTATTGTCTCACAGCTGTGCCAAAATTCGATAAAGTGATTATCATCTTCGTAAGACTTCGTCAACTTCATACTTACTAGACAAAGATACTTTGTTTTATGGTTCCGTACGCAAAGGATAAAAAAGGAACCCTATTACTGTGACTTTGCTGTCCGTCCGTCCGTCAGTCCGTCTGTCACCAGGCAGAATCTGAATTTCTTGAACTGTGATAGCTACAGACTTGAAATTCTCACAGATGATGTATTTTTGTTGCCGCTATAACAACATAATCTAAAAACTAGCATAAAATAAATATTTAGGGGGCTCCCATGCAACAAACTTGCTTGTTTTTGCTATATATTGATAACGGTAATAGATAGACACTTAAAATTTTCACAGAATATATAGTTATGTATTAACTGTAGAAATAATTACTAAAATTAAAATAAAGTAAATAAATAAAGGGGGCTCCCATACAATAAACGTGATCAAGCTAATAATGTACTCTGCTGGTCTTAGGATCAAAAGTTATAAAATATATGGAAAAATATTATTTGTTATTTCTGATATTTATAGTTATCAAAACTCAGTTGGTCTCATATAATTAATTTGATCGAGAAAAATGTGCCAATTTTCTGGATGGCATTTTTTTCTTAATCTGAAGATGCAATTATTCAAAAAGTAATATTATGACCACTATTTACTATCGACCCCCTTCCCAAAAATCCTGTTCTGCCTTCTTCAAAAATTCATCCTGTAAATAATATGTTCTATTCAGTGTTGGTTTTGTGGGAAGTTGAAAGTTGCTGAAACAAATAGAAAAGTATTTCCAAAGAAATCTCATCCATAAGCTTACCGCCCGTATTTGTTTCTAACGGCTACTCAATTAATATTTACTCAGCTGCTTTGGTATTTTTCACTCACTGACAAATGACAAAGACCTTTGGAAGTAAGACGTGTATATTCCGTCTGCTCACAAGGATGAAGAAGCTTATTAATGTGACATATTGTTAAAATCAAAATTTTAACCCATAATTTAAAAAAATGAGCATGTGCCGAGTTTTTTGCCTATTCTTCTCGGTGCAATACTGCTTTCCGAACGTGGCGGTATAGAGTCTAACTTTTCGCAAGCGTCTTTAAGTTAGACCTATGTGAAAGAATAAACATATTGATTTTGATTTGAATTCTCACTATATTTAGCTATATTTCTGTTGAGTTGTAAAGTCTTCTTCGTTCACAAAGGTGACGATGCGTTCGATCCGACGCTATTACATGACCGACATCGATCAGTGGTGAGAGTAAAGGAGAACCCATTTACTACATGAATGTATACAAAGACACGGAGGAAATGCTCATGTGTGTTGGACTAGCTAAGTTTGTAACGACAATATTTGAATACCTACTAGCTAAGTTTGTAACGACAATATTTGAATACCTACCTAAGCTTGTAAGGTTGCTTCGTCCAGTGGAATTCCGTTTCATTTATTTATTGATTGAGTCCCATACTAAAAAAAATATTCAATATTAGAAATATTATCATCCGTAGCCATACATTTGTAAATTGTAGAGAGTACTATAACTTAATGTTTCCTTAATTATTATTATCGATATGAAAAATTTAAAGTAAATTCTGAGATTCCAAAATAAACAAAATTCAAAATAATGCTTTACACAAATTACTAAGTTTAATTTTTTCTTTCTGCCCGAGTGAATTTAGTCTTGTATGCGCTTGAAAACTGCTAAATGAATTCCAGTAAACGATTTAGAAAAGAAAACGAGAATTTGAACTAAATTTGTATGTATTTTCCTTAATGATATCTCGTTTAAAAGATATGATTTCACTTAAAAACACACTGAATATAATAGGCTAAGGCCTTCATGAAATTGTAGACCTGGGAATCTGATAGCTTCGACAAATGCGTGATAATAACACTGCCTACTTGTATCATAACCGTTATGAAATACCTTTGTCTTTGCCCACCTACACTTTATTCATAATCGACCGTGTCGTTAGGCGGTAGCTCAGTTTCACTCATTTACATTCAACCATAATAATAATCGGTGTTGCTGTCGTGTTCTTAAGATAAATTATACAATCATTTGATTAGCTAAGAGCTCACTTAGATGAGAATTTCATTAATGGATGGGATGGAATGATAATGAAAATTTATGAATTCCAAAAAAGACCAACTGCCAACTCTAGATTGATTCCAAATTCATGCTTTACCATTATTATTTACATTACAGAGGGTATGTTCAAATAATCCCATTTATTACAATCATGTTTGAATGATATGATTATAATATAGTGGAGATTTTAATGATATGAAAAAATAGCACATTGTAGAGGTAATAATAAATAACTGCAACTCTTTATTCGATTTATCGATTATAGATTAAAAACAAAATCCTTTATTATAGGTACTAGTAATCTATCTACACAGAATTGAATATTTATAATAGCAAAGATCACGTCAGTTATCAACCTTCCGAGCTATGGTTCTAATTAATTATGGATGTTCGTTTGCAAAATCTTAATTTAAAAATACAGTGACATAAAATCTAGTGTTCAAGTAGACGTGCTGAAACCAGTGATGTGACACTATCGATCGATCACATCGACAGTGGAATGACGGAGACGGAGTGGTGAACGGACTAAGGATTCATGCGCCAATTCACACGTCTTCAACAGAATAATATGCCCTGTCGACGTCATCGCCGACTAGTTTGTACGTCTAGCTGATGCAGTGAAACAACACTGTCGATGATAGTCTGCTTCGTTGCTGAACTCTCGTCGTTTCAGGTACGTCTTTAACTTTGATTGTTTCGTAGATCTATTTGTGGTCACTGGTCTGGTCTATAAATATTTTATTATTACTGTTACTTAGATACAACACTTTTGTCTTTTTTTTAATATAATCATCGTCAGTTTTAATGACGTCAGTTTTACCTTGTGACGCCTAGATTTGAGGATCGACACTTGCTTATAATTTATTGCTTGGTGAATTAACGTAAAAAAATGATTATTATTTGTGTTAATAATTTTACAAAAACCACACAAGAACAATCAAAACGAAAAAAGATTTAAAAACAATAGAAATAAATAATATTTATGTTTATAAACGTACGATTTTATTTTATTTTATCGATACAATTACTTTAGCGACTGCGAAATTTGTTAATGGAACACAAAGCAAGGAAAAAAGAAATCTTTCCCCGCACCTGAATAACAGTATGTCGTTTTACCTTTTGACTGAGCTTTGTGAAAAGATAAGACAGGGAGTCCTTCCTAAGCATTCTTGTTAAACCGCGCGAATATTGTGTCAGCCCTTTGTTAAAAATGGTTATTACTTTTGTAACTCTTAATGGTTTACTTTTCAAGTTTCTACTCGTATTGCCGAATTGTCAATAACCATTGACCCAAATCAATAAAGAATTTTATTATAACTTACGAAGTAAACCCAAGTAAGGACAAAAACCTGCGAAAATAACAAACTATCGATATTTCTTGATAAGTAACGTAATACATACCTATTTTTTGTTTCCAAGAAATATTTTAGTAATGATGCTCTACTTTAAAAGTCAGATACTAATACATATAAACTTCCAACGAGACGATCAGTATTTACTACATGTCAATAAAACTTGATCAGAAGCTACTTGATAAAAAATTAACATTACCTACATACGTATTTAGCTAGAACTATGTTAGTAGTAGTGATGAAGGTAAAAGCAAATAAGTTCCAAGTCTTTAGAGACTAACAAGCTAGGAAAGTCAACACGACTGTTCAGCCAATTATATTGAAATATTCCACGAATAACTTGTACCAAGAAGTCTTAAGATTCCATACATACTCGTATCATAGCTGATATATGTAGTATGAAATAAGTGGGCTATACTTACTCATAGCTTACGTAAATAACATTTCTATGGTCAATGTTTGCAGTGCGAAGCTCGGTTACTAAAGATGAAAATTTGATTTATTCATTAAGTGAAATTTTTCAAAATAGGATGTAAAATGACAAGGTACATCTAACAGCAAAAAGTGGCGGTAACTAAGTGGTCAGGAATTCAGTTTGATATTCTGGAATAAAGGGCTTGACTCCCATGGTCTGAAGACGAAATTACAATGATTCTTAATACTACTTGTAATCAGTATTTGTATAATTTACCTAAACTATTCGAGAACAGTCTAATCGAAGGAGAGAATCTAACATCGCGGGATCAATGAGTAGCAAAACCACTAAAACCCATTTGGCGTTAAGCGGTGCAGTAGATAAAGGAAAAGCGAAGCTACTAGTTTTTAAGGCCAGGATCTTCTTTAGGTCACTGAATGAAGGCGGGAATCGAACCCACGCGCAGGCTACCTTACCAGGGAGGCCGTCATTAAAAAAAAACCAAAATGTTCATTTGTAATTCTGGAATATAAAAGAAATTTATCATCATATCAAAACTGTAGGTTAGGGACATTGAACTAAGTGTCCTCATTTTTGTTTACATACACACTACACAGTACTAAAACGGTCAGTCGCACTACGCATTTTTATAAAATATACATTGCGCGATGTCATGTTTTAGAGACATCCAAAACTGTCGTGCATTCTAAAACACGGTCTTTCACGCGATTCGGCTGTATATTACTTCTTCACGAGGAAACACAAGGGAATTTGTCGGAAACGGAAGGCCGATGTCCTCGGCAGTTGTGGTTAATTAACTGAATGCTTAAGCAAATCGTTTGAGCCTTATCCGCACTGTCCTTCGCAGCGTACTTACTTTCCTTTGAAAAAAAAAATATTTTTTATCTGTTAAAAGTTACAACGCAACGCAACGCAATCTTATCTTATAAAAAGTAAGCCCCTTCGCACACGGCTCAAAAGCGTAAGCGTAGCGTAATCCGCATGTACGACGAAAGCAATGAACATGTTCAAACATGTTCGCAGACGAAGCGGTGTTGAAGTGAATCGAAGGAGGTGTTAATTTTCATTAAGGTAGTCGTAGCGTACTGTAAAAACACAGGTGTAAAAAGTCATATTTTCATTATTATCTTTAAAAACTCTTGAATTTAACTGAATTTCAATTTATTATGACATTGAATTTTATGTGTGATTTGAAAAAAATCATCAAACTGTTTGCAGAATACCTGTCTACTTCTAATACATACTACATCTACGCGATGGTTTGTATGTGCAACACTGCAAGTCTCGTACGTGTAGCGTCGCAACGATAATTGTGATACAACTACGCTTACGATCCGTACGCGAAGGAACTAAGTATTCGATGTTATAGTATTAACTTGGAAGGTGTAAGAAGGAACCACAGAGTACTTTTTATAGGAAGGAACCCCAAATCGCTTTGCTGGTAGGGTAGCAATCAGCCACGGCCGAAGCCTAACCAGTCAATTTAGAAATAATAAAATCTCAAACTGGTCCGTAACAGGAATCGAACACGTGATTTCCCAATTATATCCAAGCACTTTTTGACTGCGCCAGGGAAGTCAAACCATTTTTATCAAGAAATTGTCGTCAATTTTTCTTCCCATTTAACTATGCCGTATCGATAAAACTATTTGTATCAACCTTTGATGCCAGCCTAAGTGGTTATGTTTTGTTTTGAATTTAATGGTAGCGTGGAACGAGGTCATTGTTAAGACTTAAGAAGCATGCAGGACTACCTAAATTGTTGTTTAATGTCAGTTCAATATACATAGTTCGATAGTTTGTTGTTTGGTGTCTTTGATGCCCGTTCATTCATCAGTCTATTAGGGTTTCATGTTGCTAATAACGTCCAATGTATTATGCTCATTGTTTTCAAGAGATTACAATGTTTTTAAACAAACTTTTTTACGCTAACAATAAATATAGCCGTAAATATTCTATAGCATGTAATAGAAACAAGTGTGGTTAACTAACAAAGATACCGCGAATATTTCTGTTAATACTTTTAATAAAATTAAATAATGCTGATCATCTCCAGAAGTAATTAGATTCAATTGTTTAATATGAAGAGTGAAACTTCTAGAAAGAAGGTTCATGGTATTTGAGTCCAGTCAATAATGTCTTATAGCTTAGGCAACGAATATATAATATGGCTTAGGTTAAAATATAATGGAAATCAAGAATGATTGTTTTGACCCTTGTGTAAAGCAAACACTAATTTATTGCGCCCCATTTGTTTTGGGAATCTCCCCTAAATTTTAAATATTAATATTAGCTTCTTGTTACACATAAATTTTATTACCTGTGAAAATTATTACTGTCTATTACGGTTACTGAGATATAATATAACCCGCTGGTAAATGGACGGATGGACGGATGGACAGAGGGACGAAAATCAGAGTCTTGTTAATAATGTCCTGCCGACAGTTTTTGGATACGGATTACGGAACTCTAACAACGCACCAAACGTAGGCAAAATGAACCGCTGTTTTCATTTCACGCCTACGTTATCCCTTAAAATATTCAGGTCAGGCACGCATAACCGGTTATTAGTATTTGTATTTGTTTTTCTGGTAAACAAAACCGGAAATGATGGACGGAGCAAAGATCCTTTCTATATAATAATTAAACGCACATTTATTAATGTTTATCTTGGCGTTCAGCGTACAGCAGGAGAGTTGGTTATTTGACCACATGGAGATGAATAAACTTTTAGGATTTGCTGCTGAAACGAGAAAAGTTTTGAATAAACACTAGGGTTAGAAGTTATTTTACGCGTTATAGAATGTTTTAGAAAACAGTTAGTAGGAAGTTTTAGTGACAGCCAATATATTAATTTAAGTCATTGGTAAATATGTGATTTTGCCCAATTCCTTGAGCAAAGTCCTTCTTTTCATACAACAAGCTACAATCGGTTATCTTTTGAGGTATTTGAGAATTAGCTTAATATACGTAAGTTATTCGTAACTATACAAATAGTATTCCCCAAAATGAACGAAGAAAAAAACGTATAGAGGAAAATGACACTGTACCTTCCTACTTATAAAAACTAATGTCTGACTCAAAAGGTAACGGGAAAAGTCAGGAGTGGTGAGAAACGAGCTCTAGTAAATTAGTTGATCTCTTACATTGAGTACAATCAATTAATAAAAATTGAAATGAATCTTCTCCATAGCTGCAATAAATAACTTCCCCGTAAGAAAACAACTATTTATTTTGTATCCAAGGAATCAGCTAGATAGCTTTATTTTGTAGCTTGAGAAATGCTTGAGGGGATTCAGTTTATTGGTGTGTAAGAAAACCATTCTGAATGATTAACCTTTTATCATTATTTTGCTTCCCAAGTTTGGGTGTAAGTATATTTTCGTATTGATGATTTATTAAAGATGAAGCCAAAACACGAAATACATTATGCTATGTTTTTTTTATATATTTTTAAACTTCATGAAAGCCAAATTAAACATAGCTGGTACTTAAAAATAATATAATATTTTAATATAACACTATCCCTCAAGTCAATATGCCCTTTTTCTCTAAGCTGTTTAATGTTCGTAATTTTTGTCTGTTTTATAATATTTACAAACTCGTACATATTATAAAACATAATATTTCAAAAATAAACCGTAATATTTCAAATTACTTCGTATTGACGCTACTAAATAATGTCTTGAATGTCTTGTTATTTACAAATAAAGTATAAAAAATAATTAGATAGGTGATTTTACGAGTTTAGTGTTGTTTTATTTAAAATTAGCTTCTCAAAGATGTAATGAAGTTTACGAAACAATGGTACTTCATTAAGATATCAAGAATGTAAGACATTGTCTGGAACAATCTCATTGCAAGTTTAAGTCCGCACATTTTAAACAGTGCTTTGTTAGTTTTTCACTAAAAAATAAAGAGAATCACTGTGGATGTTTTTTTTTTAATTCTTATTACTATGCTATTTAATCAAATATTTAAAATAATTAGTACGTCATAATTACGCATAATTAATGAATTATATCATGGAATGTTCTGAGTTGCTATATTAAATTTTATTCTCAAAATGAATGAACGAATATAAATACCGATCAAATTTGGCTCAGACTTGCGCTATTGTACAAAACAGAACATTGGTGTCCAAGTCAAGAGAATTAATTTAGAATTTGGGGCGCAGATTTATCCCAACTGTCAGCCCAGTACCTATCCCTGGATTAGCGCAAACGAGAACATGCATAAGGCATGTTACCTTGAACAGCTTAAACCGGGCATGAGAAGAACAACATGTATACACTTACAAATTAACTGTGAAATGGACTTTAGAAATGTAGTTAAGAGCTTTAATAAAAATCTTTATCTATCAAAAAGTCCGCCTCTTCATTTGCATGACATACAAGTATTTTACCCGTGAGCTTTAGACTTGATTTTCAGAGGTCCAATATTTTGAATCCAGCCCAGCAATTCAGTGGCCTGGATCAGCCAAGGTACTGGATCCGTGCGTTTAAATTAGTCCAGTAATTATATTCAAATTGTTAGGGTTACACGTTATGAGTATCTTACAGATTGATACGCGAAGGCAACTGTAGCCATTGTGTAAAAAGAAATAACTATACAAGAAAAAGCAAACGTAAATTAGAAAATAGATAGATTACCGAGATTTTTCTGAACTCGATTTACTGATTTCTCGAGATTTTACTGATTACTCATGAACCAACTAAAGTCAGAAGACCCAAAGGAGTATAAATGGCTACAGATATTTTTGACGAATTATTGTTATTGATCAACACTTCCATTTAACGTGAAAATACTTTTATGAGAGACGAGTCCTTATTTTTCGTGCACATGGTCACCTCACGATAACACGACATCGACTGGATCGACGCGTTTAAACAGGCCCAGCGGCACAGGCACGGAAGGCGCGGGGTGCGTGAGGCGGTCTCTGGAATCAAAAACTAGCTGCCGCTCTATTGTAATCCGGCGCTGATTACTGGATTCTGGACTAGATTGCAAAGTGTTTACATTGGTCAAATATCGATCCAGTCCACTGAATTGCTGGCCTGGATCGAAATACTGGACCTGTGAAAACAAGCTTTTATTTTTCAGAAACACTTTCTTAGAGGATGCCTACGTCATAACATCTATCTTCATCTATAACAAATTTTCAACAAATCTGCCCCTAGATTGTTTAAGAAAAACGTATTCATCGTTAGCGTAATCGTTTACTAATTCTGCCCGCTGATTGGGTTCCTGATTTGCCAGCCAATCGCGGGGCAGAATTCGCAAGCGATTACGATAATGATGAATACGTTTTTCTTACGCAATCAGATGTTCAGTGGTTTGAGAGTACTCGACGCGTTGTAATGATACGCTTATAGTTCGACTACACTTACGCCCTGTGTGCGAAGGGGCTTAGGCACTGGCAGTCACCTTTTTCTTTTAAATGTACTGATCAAAAGATTAAAATATCGTCGTAAAAAAGCTTATCACTTTTCTACTAGATTTATTTCATTCAGAAAATTCATTTCCTCGTCACGATATTTATCTATTTGTATGCATTCCTAAGTTTTATGTCTGTTCTTCTTCAAAATTGAATTAATTAAGCCACACGAATTCTTGCGATGCGAAAAAGGGATTTTAAATTCCAGATTAATATGGGTAAATCTTCGAATAAGATATAGTAAGGATTCTTGGAGCTTAAATCAGAAAGAAGACATTTATAAAATGAGTGTTAAAATTAACTTTTTAATCATCCTAATAAAGTAATTAAATATTTGTAAAAATTACCTTCGGAGATAACATTTTTTATTTCACTGACAACTAGCCCGAGGCTCCTTTCCGAGTTTGCAGTCGGCTCGTAGAGTCATTACTTGCTTCATTAAAGTGAGTACTCTTTAGAGCTTAGTATTTTGCTAAAAGGGCCGAAATGAAAATTGAACAGGAGAGGTAGGAACATTATAAACAATTACTCAAAAGATAATTAAAAAACATATCTATACGCAAACATTACCGTTTGTAATAGTATTACAGCTATTTTATTTTTTCAACCTTAGATGGTTGTCAAATTGTTGATCAATTAATCAGTCAAATTGTTTAAAATTACATACTACGATGTCCTAATGACTTGCATATATTTAAGGGACCCAAAACGTTTTGTAAAGGAAACTAAAAGCATTTAGACCCTTGTAGTTAACGACACACTTGCCTTAACTGGTTTCAAATGCACATACTATGTTTTGTGATTTGAACCGATAAAGACATTCACTCATACAGTACATATTTTGTATCTACATATCTAAGTATTTATATATATATATTAATATGTCATCTTCATAATGTTAAAGGGGCAATTTTTGTATGAAAATATGTTCAACTCGTCAGTATACATTTCTTCTAAAAACATGATCTCTCCAAACAAAATGGTACGCCCTGGTTTTGCAACATACACGTATAATAGTTTTGTAACATATAACAGGAAGAGGCCTGTCAACCACAGCTCAAAGCGCTGGAGGAATCGAGCTGAAATTTAGCTTACAATTGCGAGTAGCTTTTATATACGACTACTATTCATTCGCAAAAAATCTCATGTTTCCAAAATGTATTCCCTAAAAAGTAAATAGAGAAAAACCGCAGGCGTTATTAATAAGATGGTTGCCAAACTAATAAATCGTAAAAAGTGCATTATTGTTAGTTGTTAAACTCAGAATTAGTTTGTCGATCAATTAAGTGTTTGACTAACTATTATACTATAACAATAATTTTAATAAAAATAATAATATTAGCACGTTACATCTCTTAGCTTTAGCTCACTCGTACCTAATTATGCACGACGATATTCCCCTTAAGGAAATTACGAAGATATTCGCCTTAAGTGCGCGGGTCCGCTACACGTGCACTTCAAATAATAGCTAACCAATCAGCGCGCTCATAAATAGGAATATTCTAGAATCACGCCCTTTTTTGCTAACAAAAGTTATGGAAAGAACAGGATGACCATTAGGGTGGAGCATATTTTTAATGGCGTTCCATTGTTTCAAAACATCCTGACCCTTTTTTTATTGCACTAGAAAGTTTTATGTTTTTGCGTTACCCAAATGCACCAATCGTGTACTTTCTAGAAAACTCTAATGGCGTAAAAATTTAGTATAAAAGCGGCTGATTGGCTAGCGCAGTCAGTACTCAGTTCACTTCAGTTGACTTTAGTTCAAGCAAGTTCAATGCGGAAAATAAGTGTATAGTGCGAAAAGTGAGAGTGCAGTGAAATCAGTGAAAATCAGTGGAAAAATAGTGAAAAGTGATACGTAGTAATTCGGTAAAAGTTACGTGTAAAGTCCCGTGAATTATTTATTCGTAAGTACAGTTGTAAATAAGGACAATAAATAGTGGAAAAGTGTACATCAGTGGTTTTTATTGATCGGACATTATTTAATCTCATTGTTAGGGTGAGATCGATAACCCTAGGCAAGCTATCCCTAACATTTTATGGTCCTTCGAGAAAGCCGGATATAGGAAAATTTGCAAGGACTGTCACTAATATTGTATGGTCCTGTGAAGAAGAACTAAGCGCGGGTTATCGAGAAACAGGAAAATGCCGATAACACGGTCTCAAGCCGACCTTGTGGATGATGATGTTCCGGTCATTGAACACCACTCTGGCGGTGTGAGAAGTACTACTTCAAGACCTACTGCCACCAGCGGCGTGAGAGGCGCGCCCAGCGCCTCAAGACCAGCTGCTACTCAAGACAGCGGTGTGAGGGACTCCGTCTCAAGACCTACTGCTGCACCTAGCCGCGACGCGATAGCAGCCACTCCCGAGGGTACAGACTGTACTACGACATGCGGGACAACTACGTCCGCGGAAAATACTACGGAAAATACGACACCTTCTAACGTTACGGCTAAGCCATCAGGGGACTCCGGGCAGGCGAGGCCGGCGAAGTCACGTCGCTCTGAGTCAGGAAAATTGGGAAAACTGAAAGAAGCTGAATTAAAGGAAAAACTGGCCGCCTTGAAGTTAGAAGAGATCCGAGCATCAATCGCTCTCACTCGAGCACAGTTGGAAAAACATCGTGCTGCCGCTACGGACGAAGATGACTTAGCGTCGGCATCGGAAAATGAAAATGAAAATGTATATGAAGAGGCACGTTCTAGCCACGTATATGAATGGCTGGAGGGACAACCGGAAAAAGAAAATGAAAAACCAGGTGAGGCGGAAAATGAAGGACGAGGACAGGGCGCTCGTAGTCGTGACAACGGGAAATGTGAACCCCAGGAAAAGGATGACGGGGCTCGCAGTTGTGACGGCGGGAAATGCGAGCACCGGGAAGAGGAATCCCGGCCTGCGCGTCAGCCACCTAGCGTGGACGTCACCTCACTGGCAGCGGCTCTCACTCAGGCAGTACGGACGGCGAGAGACGCACCCAAGTACCTCCAGGAGCTGCCGGTATTCAACGGGCAATCCAGCAGCTGGCTAACGTTTCGCGCTGCATATGAAGAAACCGAAGGGTTTTTCTCTAAAACGGAAAATGTGTCAAGATTGCGTCGTAGTGTCAAAGGCGCTGCGCACGAGGCTATCAGTAGCTTACTCATCAGTTCTCCAGATCCGAAGACAATCATGGAAGCTCTGGAAAGAAGATTTGGAAGACCTGATGCACTGGCGATAAATGAAATACAGAAAATGAAATCGCTCGGAAAATTAAGTGACAATCCTCGTGACTTGTGTATATTCGCCAACAAAGTATCGAATATTGTAGCTACACTGGAAGCTTTGAAGAAAATTCAATACCTGTATAATCCAGAGTTAGTGAAAGCCACAATAGAAAAATTGACACCAATTTTGAGAAAAGCGTGGTATGACTATTCCGCAAGAGAAAAGGAGGACATTCCGGATTTGAAGCGCCTTGCAAAATTTTTAAATGAAGAAGCGGATAAGTGTGGGGCGTACGCACAACCCGAAGACTTCTCAGAGTATAAGGAGAGAAATGTGAAAAAGAAAATCGAATATACTTACTCAACGAAAAATGATAATAATACGAGTAAAGAACAATGTCCTGTGTGTAAACTCGATCATCGGTTACCCGAGTGTAAACGCTTCCGTGACGTCGACACGAACGAACGCTGGGAAATTGTGAAAAAACATCGTGTGTGTTTCCAGTGCCTCAGAAGTACACATCGACGGTCTACGTGTAGAGCCAAGAAGTGCGGTCAAGACGGCTGCTATATGGCACATCACCGACTTTTACATCATAAAAGAAAAGAAACGTCATTGCCACCGTCACCACCACCTTCACCACCGGTCGTCGCCGAAGTCACGTCGTCAGTGGAAATCGTGAAAAACGTCGAGAATAGAAGTCGACAAGCTTACTTGAAAATCGCACCTGTCACACTGAAGGGACCAAACGGAGCGCGCATCGATACTTATGCTCTTTTGGACGACGGGAGCACTGTAACACTGATCGACGAAAACTTAGCAGAAGTATTGGACCTCGACGGGCCACAAGACCCTATGTGGGTGCAGGGAATTAATGAAACAGCGAGGTACGAGAAAAGCCGGCGTGTAGACGTCAGGATACGCGGAAGATTCAGTGACAAAGAATTTACTTTACGAAACGCCCGCACAGTACAACGCCTTATGTTTACGAAACAAAATATCGAAAGAAGAGATCTACGGGATTGTGTCCACCTACGCGAAATCGAGGATAAACTGATATATAAGAATGCGAACCCCAAGATACTCATCGGTCAAGACAACTGGGAGCTATTAGTGGCATTCGAGATTCTTACCGGTCGTCGAGACCAACCGGTAGCGTCGAATACACGATTGGGATGGGTGCTTCACGGATGTCGCACGTCATATCACGACAATGTCGCATTCTGTGGCCACACTATACTCAAGGACCGAGATAGCAATATGGAAAATATGATGAAAGAGTTTTTTGACTTGGAGGCTCTCGGTGTCGAACCTAAAAAGCGGAGAAATGACCCTGAAGAACGCGCTATGAAAATTCTAAATGAAAATAGTAAAAGATTACCCGATGGCCGCTTCGAGACTTCGTTATTATGGAAACAGGATGACTTTGTTATACCCAACAACTACGATGACGCCTTCAAGCGATTGAAAACTCTAGAAAAGAAATTAGACCGCGATCCGGGTCTCAAGGAAAAATACGAAGAAAGAGTGAAAAATCTACTTACATCAGGATACGCCGTCGAGGCACCAGCGCCTGCGAAACCGGGAAAAACGTGGTACTTACCGCACTTCGCTGTGTGTAACCCATCGAAACCGAAGATACGATTAGTACACGATGCAGCTGCGAGGTCACACGGATGGAGTCTGAACGATATGCTGCTCTCAGGACCTGACTTGCTGCAATCGCTGCCGGGAGTCATCATGCGGTTCCGACAGCACGCCTACGCGATCTCAGCCGATATAAAGGAAATGTTTATGCAGATTAAAATACGTGAAGAAGACAGAGACGCGCTGAGATTTCTATGGCGGGGAGATAGCAGAGGTGACGTGAGACCCAAGGAGTACCAGATGACATCGGTAATCTTCGGAGCTACATCATCACCATGCACAGCGCTGTACATAAAAAATAGGAATGCAGAAGAATTTGAAGCGACCTACCCCAGAGCAGCCAAGGAAATAAAGAATAATCATTACATGGATGACTTCATATCAAGCTTCCCGAGTAAAGAAGAAGCAATACAAGTATCAACAGACGTCGATTTTGTACATCGACAAGCTGGGTTCGTGCTACGAGGATGGGTGTCGAACGAGCCGTCTGTGTTGCGTCACTTTAACACAGACACCGGGACCGAAACCGTACCTATAGGAGGTGTCAACACAGAGAAGACTCTCGGCCTGCTATGGGAGGTGGAAAAGGATTGCATCGGCTTCCGGCTGAATATACAGAAAACACCACGCGAAGTTCTCGAACAGGTGCGACCGCCAACGAAACGAGAAGCGCTAAGTGTTATTATGTCACTCTTCGACCCGTTAGGTTTGGTTTCGCCGCTCACCACTCCGGCAAAGAGGCTTATGCAAGAAACATGGAGATTTGGAACCGGGTGGGATGAACCGATCCCTGAAGAACTGCAACCGCGATGGTCGTCATGGCTGAACGATCTACGAGCAATAGAGAGTCTACACATCCCACGGTGTTACAATGTTGGATCGCCGGTCGTCGAGAGGCAGCTACACGTGTTCGTCGATGCAAGTCAAGAAGCTTACTCGACCGCGATTTATATACGCATGGAAAGAGCAGACGGAACGACGCATGTCGCTCTAGCTGCCGCGAAGAGTCGTGTGGCACCACTGAAACACACCTCTATACCCCGCCTAGAGCTACAAGCTGCGTTGCTAGGGGCGCGCCTAGCCAAACGAACCGAAGAAGAGCACGAATTTGAATTTACAAAGAAAATCTTTTGGACGGATTCACGCACTGTACTTGCGTGGATAAGGTCAGAACCGCGCGCTTTCAAAACATTTGTGGCACACCGCTTGGCAGAGATAGAAGAATTAACAAAAGTGAGTCAGTGGCGGTGGGTTCCGACTAAAGAAAATGTAGCTGACGACGCGACGAGAGAAACACCGAGCAACTTCAACGCGGATCACAGGTGGTTTCATGGACCCACATTCCTCAGAAAATCAGAAGAAGAATGGCCGTGCGAAGAAAAAATTATTCCGGAGAAAACTGGCGAAGAGCGATGCTGTGTAGCACGTGAAGCCACAATCGCAACTTACTTACCGAAGATCGAAAATATTTCGAAGTGGCAAACACTAGTAAGAGCAACTGCACGTGTGCTACAATTTCTCGATCTGTGTAGACCCGGAAAACATGTGACGGCTGCAGCGAAAAGGAAACGTACGAAACCGAACCCTAAAGAAGATCCTAATTGGATAAGGGGCCGAAAAATCGAAAAGGATTCTAATAAGACTGTAAAGAAAATAGGAAAAACGAAATTCGTGTATTTGGAATCAGACTATATTCTAAAAGCCGAAAAACTATGGTTACAAGCAGTGCAAGCAGAATCCTGTGCAAATGAAAGAGAACGCATCGTAGAAGGAAAAACTCCATGGCCACGAGTACGAGTATCCCGCGTGTATCCAGTGTAAGCAAACTACGAATAACCTGCATTAATATTGTACGGCGGGTCCCTAATTCGACTCTGCTAATAATTCTCATTATTTAGTTCTTTGCTATTGGGCAGTTTTGTTTATATTAACGTAATTGATACCTGTAGTTCCTTGGGGCCCGTCAAGGAAGCCAGACTTTTTGGTACGATTGTAGAGAGAGCACGTAATTGTCATTAAATAAGTAATGTAATAGATTTATATAAAGAAACTTAAATAATAAACTAATTGTAAAAGAACAGTTGTTTGTGTTAATGTGAGTTCCTGTTAGTGGTTGGTTTACAACTCAGAAGAGGGGATCAGTTGCCCTAATAACTGAAACGCTGAATCCTGACGGTGAAATACTGTGAGTTAAATACTCGTACTTTAATAATGTTGACTGAGCAGTTCTTGTTGTATAAATGTTGAGTTGTAGTGTCGAATCGTGTTATGCAAGATGCTGATAATACCGGAACTTAAATATGAGAAAGAAAAGTGATTGTTAGTTTCGAACTTTGATACCTTTTCGCTAATAAAAACGTGAAGCTATTAGTGGATAGTAACATAAGTCGCTTTTAAGTGTGAATTTTATAGTAGTAAATATTATTTTGTTACGGTTTTGTTTATTATTTTGTAGTAATTATTATTTTGTTACGGTTTTGTTTAGTGTATTTAATAATAATTATATTTTGTGGTGTAGTTGAAAGCTCTTTTGTCTGAAAGTAAAATTTCATTGGTTACCATTAATGCAATATACTAGTATAACTGTATAATTAACACTATAGTTAACAAAGCGAAGATAGAGTCAATTTTGTTTGTAAAAGAGATTATTGATTATTATAATTTAAAACGATTAGAATCTTTAACGAGATAACAAAGACGAAAATTTGCAGAATTGCAATTTCATGAGATATTGTTACTGTTGCTAGATATATAATTAGTTCTTGTAGGTATTTACCTACCAAAAGTTTTTCATTGGCAATAGTTAAGTAAGTATAATAATTGTCAAAAGTGAGAAATTTGAATAATGTTATTTATTCTTAATTACCACGTTTATCTTCACGAAGATAGAGTTATTCTTTCTAGAAAATTGAAATCTTATTGTGTATGTGGGACCAATGCAAATGTTTATTCATATTTGTAATTGCTAAAATTTCTTGACATACAAAATAACATATCTAATGATGTTGTTGATGCTTCGCTTAGAATTGTTACCTATTAAAAAAAATATATCCTAACCAATAATACATGAGATAATTACATGAATGAGAGTATATTATGAATTTTATCTGAAATTTCTTAATTGGTTAATTTAGTTATTGTTACAATCTTGTGATTTCCTTTTTTTTTCTAATTACTTAATGGTGTACACCTATGCGGTAAGGCATGTTGAAACTCTTGACTTTCTTTGTGATCTTTATACCTAACACATGTATGAAAACGAATTGTTTGATGTTGATGATGATGAATAAAACAATTTGATTTGATGTTTTAGATACCTTAGCTATAATCATGATAACCCGTTCAGAAATGTTAAAATAGAGTTGTGAAGATTGCATGTATATATTTAGACTTGTACTGCAATATGATAACATTGATATTATATATAATAATAGTAGTAGGAACAAAATTAACAATGGGAAAATACTCCAGTAGGGTTCGTCTCGAGGCGGGACCTCTTATTATTTATTTGATATCGCGCAACGTTCGGCGTGGCGGCGTATGGGCTCATCAGTTTGTTTATATTACGCTGTACATACGCTAAGAACAATCGCAGATCACTATTCGGACTTTGATATTTGAAGCTTGAGTTTATTAAACACGGGTAATAAATTTTGTACTGTATCCAACACTCAGCTTATGAAGACGATAGAGAGTAAGTTATTTGAGAGATCGTTATGTAATAATGCAAATACCTAGTACTTACCTTGTGAAACTTTATTTTTTTCTTGTATGTAACAATATTGTTAACCTTTATTTTTTCAACGTAATAATAGTAAGAAGGAGTTGATATATTATTATAGAATGTGCAGTACTTAGACAAAGACAAAGAAGGGTACAAACTCTTAGTGCTGCTCTTAAATAATAGTAAATAATTTGTAGACAGAAATAAATTTAAAATTAATTACTCGAGTATTTTGTAGCTATCAGAAGCTTAGAAAAAAAAATACGAAAGGATAATTTCTTTTAAAACAACACGCAAGTGAGATCTTATTTTATTTGGAAGTAAAGAACATTTTATTATAATTAAGAGGTAAATCAAAGCATGACGCCATGCCTCCATTTTGCATAAAATATAGTTAAAACAATACAACTGGGTGATCCGGCAAATGTTGTTTTGCCATTGGGGATATAAGAAATGGCTTGTGAGTTGCAACCTATTCTCGGACTTAGCGAATGTACACATCAGAAAATTTCATAGCAATCGGTCGAGACTAGTAATGTACGTAAATAACGAATTTGAATGTTATCGTCTACAAAACGAAAACAAAAATGCGCTCGGATAGTTCAATTCATTGTATATCAAGTTATAATGAGGATAGCTGCGCCGAGTGAATACAACTAAATTTCAAGAGCAAAGCTCGACGTTTTTGTAGAATAGAAAGCAAACGAGCAGATAAACACGTGAATTTTTATAATGGGTTTATGATATTTAAGAAGTTATGAAGATAAAAGTACACAGATTAAGCAGATACCGTGATTCAAAAAGGAAATGATTAAAACAATTTAATTTATATTTTATAATATTCGACTGATTCGGTAATCTGTTCTCATTAATTATAGTAGGTACCTACGTAAATTTTAGTATGCATTTCTTTGAAAGCCCAATTTCTAATAATAATTATTAATATTTATTATGTTTTGATTAATATTAATATATCTTGCTGGAAATACTAGCAAAAAATGGTTTGTCGGATCGTTTTAATAAAGTTTGTTTTAAATAATGATTACACAATTAGGTACTCGGGACAGAGCCACTTTACAAAAAGGATAATAAATAAATAAATAAATAGTGGACAACATCACATACATTGCTCCGATCCCTTAAGAAGTAGCTTATGCACTAAATAAATGTTAAGTCTTATTACATTACTTCACTGGTTTTATCCTGGATACAGGATAGGTAAACATTTCTTTCATTCATGTCATTAAAAAATAAATAAAGGAAAACCTTTGCATAAATACATTATATATACTGGATTTGGTTTAATAGATAAAAAGTATTTAAAGTAAGCAATATAATATGTTGATACTTGTTGATTTTGTTTTAGTATTGTAATACCAGTATGTATATACTTGCTCGTTGATTTTGGTGCGATCCTGTTGGCTCGATATTTAAATATTATGTAGACATTTGAACCTGGATATATAATATTAATATGTGTTTTCATGTTTTCTCACCAAAAAAAAAAATTTTAATGTTATGCATTGACGATTTTGGGTACCTATCATAAACTAGAAATATAGCATTTATGTAGAATTAGAAAATCTAAGTGAAATTTAAACGTTTGTTTTGTTTGTTATTTGCCATTTCACAAGTTAGCAGGTAAATTATGTACTTGGTAATGTCAAATTTAATATTATGAATGCATAAGATAAACAATGTTAGTATTTTGATAGTGTGGTAAAGGAACCAATTTTTTTGGCTTTTGTTCTTTACTAATAAATAATTCATTAAACATGTTATGTTTTGTGTAAAGATGGTTTCATGAGATTTAGAAATTTTGTTTGCCTTCGTTTCTATTATATTTAGAAATTTGGATACAGATATTAATTGAATGTATTAAGGATAAGATCATTAAATACTTATAATCAATTTCGCTACGTCTGTTGTACAAATATATGATAATAATTAATGATCTACCGAACATTACCAAAAAAAAATGATATTGTTATTTCCGCTGATAAATTTTATATGTGGGCATACAATGCTATTTATGTAAATATGTTTGAATATAATATGTAAATGATGATACTGGGAGAATAATTTAAGGGCTTGAAAATTATAATCCATGCAGTATGCATTAATGATAATTTAAAACTAAAATGATCAAATATTTGCAAGTTTTCGCAGATTATAATAAAAATAACCACTTGTGTACTAGTCTCGTACTCATACTTCTCTGTGACTTAATGCGTCTTGTCAGTAATTTGCTTTAGACGAATCAAACTTAAAAGTTGCAACTCAAGATCAAATATATAGGTTATTCTATATTTTATTTGCGTTAATGAAGATTCATGATATTTTTAAATACTTGTATAATAGTGATTACTATAATTATATTTTTTCGATTTAGAACTGCAGAGTATATGGGGATTTCAATGCGCCCCGCCACTGACAATCTAAGTATATTCATATTAGATACTCGTATTTTGGTGATAAGGTATTTTAGTTAAATTAACTTATTCTATCTAAGAGCTATACTTACTGGTAGTTACTATTCCACAACAACAACCGTGCAAACCTAACTCTCGTCGCTGTTTTCATTTATGTACATTTGAAACTATTAGACTTGCCGCATATTAATGTTAAAAAGGAATGATAGTCATGTATGTTTTAAATACACTGTATTATACAGGTACATATAATTAAAATACGTGGTATCTAAATAAAGATTTTTTTTGATAATAATGAAATATTTTATAGAATAAAAAAAAATGTATATAAAACTAATTGATGAGATATTTAAAAAATAATAATAAAATAAAATAGATATTAATGATTGAGGTTATGGTCAAAAGAATAAATTTATAGACTTATACATGCTATCTGGAAATTAAGTAATATTATTATACTGTTATATTATTATATTCACTGGTTTTTGAGAATTTGATATTGTTTATAATTGTCAACATCAAAGTGTGGAACAAGTTACTTTATGACTGATTGTGATTATATGTAATTTGAGACTGGGGGTGTAAATTGTGATTCAACATGGCCATTAAATTCTACAGTGAATTTGTTCAAATCTCATGTAAAATTAATTAATTTACTTGAGGAGATGTAGAAATTGGTGTTTTTAAATAGAGATGACTTGTAAAGATGAAAAAACTGACATTTGTTGTTCATTTGTTAACTAATTTACAAAAAAAAATTGAGTTGTACCTATTTTAAAAAAAAATACCGTTTCTGTTTATGTATCTATTTATATGTTAATATGTATAATGTTAAGTTAAATAGTAATTTGACGTGTCATATAAAAAAATGTGTATGCTTGAAAATGGGTGAATAATAATAATTAATTGAATCATTTTATTTTGACTTGTGCGAATACAAATAAAATATATGATTAAGAGTATGTGCTATTTATTGGTAACTGTTGTTGGAAAATATTGATGCGAAGAGCAGTATACGATTGAAAAATGTAGATGTCCACAGGCCATAGTATTTATTGTGAACGTGTGTATAAATTAATGTGTGTAACCTAGTATTAGAGTTGGGTGTAACGTACTTATTGGTTATAACTTATGTTACATAAATGCAGTTATTTGAGTTTTAATATGAAAATGTTGAGTTTTATAATGAAAATGCAATACGATGGTTGATTAATTATACGAGTTGTTTAACTTCATGACTAGAATATAATTTATGAGTTTATGCGAAGAAGATATTTTGTTTAAAGATTGCGTTGAGATGTTGGTTCCCGGAATGTTTATTTGTATTCTGTTTGTAACTAGTCCAGTGTGGGGTTACTAGCCTGTGTGGCGTTACTAGCCCTGTGTGGCGTTACTAGCCCTGTGTGGCGTTACTAGCCCGGTGTGGCGTTACTAGCCCGGTGTGGCGTTACTAGCCCGGTGTGGCGTTACTAGCCCTGTGTGGCGTTACCAGCCCTGTGTGGCGTTACTAGCCCGGTGTGGCGTTACTAGCCCTGTGTGGCGTTACTAGGCCTGTGTGGCGTTATTATTTTATTATTTTGAGTAACCCCGACTGGTGTTAGTATTTTAAGTAGCTCCGAGTAATGGTAATTATTGGTATAATGTGGTGTCATTATTGTTGCTGGTTTGTGTTATTTTATAAATAGACATGTATGGCGTTATTAGCTTGGCGTAATATTCTGAAATTATTTAGAGATTAGATGTGATGGGACGAAACGAGATTAGATTAGATGAGAAATTTGTGTTGTGAATAATTCTTCGATATGCTACCAAAACACGCGAGGACGCGTGCACTGTCAGAAAAGGCCGAATGTAAGCAAACTACGAATAACCTGCATTAATATTGTACGGCGGGTCCCTAATTCGACTCTGCTAATAATTCTCATTATTTAGTTCTTTGCTATTGGGCAGTTTTGTTTATATTAACGTAATTGATACCTGTAGTTCCTTGGGGCCCGTCAAGGAAGCCAGACTTTTTGGTACGGTTGTAGAGAGAGCACGTAATTGTCATTAAATAAGTAATGTAATAGATTTATATAAAGAAACTTAAATAATAAACTAATTGTAAAAGAACAGTTGTTTGTGTTAATGTGAGTTCCTGTTAGTGGTTGGTTTACACCAGGGCCGGACAGCGAAGTACGCGTCGTGGATGTAACGACAAGCAATGGACAAGTGCTGAAGAGACCGAGCAAGAAGATCGTCGTGCTACCGGTAGATTAGTTGCACTCTGCAACTGGCGGGGAGAAATATGCACGACGATATTCCCCTTAAGGAAATTACGAAGATATTCGCCTTAAGTGCGCGGGTCCGCTACACGTGCACTTCAAATAATAGCTAACCAATCAGCGCGCTCATAAATAGGAATATTCTAGAATCACGCCCTTTTTTGCTAACAAAAGTTATGGAAAGAACAGGATGACCATTAGGGTGGAGCATATTTTTAATGGCGTTCCATTGTTTCAAAACATCCTGACCCTTTTTTTATTGCACTAGAAAGTTTTATGTTTTTGCGTTACCCAAATGCACCAATCGTGTACTTTCTAGAAAACTCTAATGGCGTAAAAATTTAGTATAAAAGCGGCTGATTGGCTAGCGCAGTCAGTACTCAGTTCACTTCAGTTGACTTTAGTTCAAGCAAGTTCAATGCGGAAAATAAGTGTATAGTGCGAAAAGTGAGAGTGCAGTGAAATCAGTGAAAATCAGTGGAAAAATAGTGAAAAGTGATACGTAGTAATTCGGTAAAAGTTACGTGTAAAGTCCCGTGAATTATTTATTCGTAAGTACAGTTGTAAATAAGGACAATAAATAGTGGAAAAGTGTACATCAGTGGTTTTTATTGATCGGACATTATTTAATCTCATTGTTAGGGTGAGATCGATAACCCTAGGCAAGCTATCCCTAACACTAATTGTATTTGAGCAAGGCGTGGAAGATATTTTCAAAAAACAACGACTGAATACCGCTCATTCATCACTGATAAAAATGCTACGGTATAATATGATTCGTTATAATAAAGCATGATGCATAGCCAGAACGGGAGTTCCGTAAAATTCCAGTAAAACTTTTATGACATATGCAAACTGAAACCGTTTACTATGCGTTTGATAAAGCACGTTAAATTTTTATAACGTTTATTCATTGTTCAATATCAGAGTGAGCTCCTTTCTCTATAATCATGGTTACTTTTATGGTTTATTTTTATCGAACCGAGTTAAGTCTGGTCGTATAGTAACTGCATCTGGAGCAAATTTTGATAAAAAACAACTATTTTTATTAAAAAAAAAATTAAAATGTAAATACTCTAGTTCCAGTAATTTGTTCCTACTCATTTATATGCAGCTCTCTACAATGTTTTTTGTCTTTTGATTATAATTTACATTACAGATCAAATTCCTCTCGTGAAAGCGAAAAAATACATTCTAGTATTTTTCAAACAGGCTCGTTAAAAGTGGAGTGTTTGGTTCAGATGCTTCAATAAATAAGTTTTTAACGTTTATAGGTTTTTCCAGACCGTTCAGTTAAAGTTACGATTATTTCGAACTGGGATCGCGTAACGGAGTAAAAATAATGCAATGCAATTTGCTGAAAACATAATTTTACCGAGAAAATGTTGAAGATTGTGTAATATTGGTTTATTTATTATTATCGTAGTATCTTTTGTCTGTCTGTATGAAGAAACCAAACAAGCTTGTTAAAGTGAATTTACTTCATTTTTACAAAAAAATAATGTTTTTAGGGTTCCGCACGAGTATAATATACCTAATTATTAAAATTGGCTCGAAAATAGACGCAAAAACTATTGAGGGTGGTTTGCGGTTTAAACTTTCCTATACGAAATCTTAAATGCGCGAGTCTGACTCGTTTTTTATATTTCCCAACAGAGTGTAAAGTACAACGGAATTGTTCACGTTTAAGCCATAACAGTTTCCGCTGCTTTTATTTGAAAATGGAATGTCGTTACAGTAAGCTTTGAAATGATGAGGACAGTTTGAAACGAGGCAATAATAAAACATTTGAATGGATGACGAAATTCGATTTTTTAAAATGGGGTAGAGGAATTTAAAAAATCTGAACCTTCAGCTGCGCTTACGACTTTTATAAATATTATGCTGCAAGAAAAACAATGGAGAAACGAAATTATTTTCCAATTTTATAATGAAGAAAGTAACAGGAGGCAGTAACCTTTTTAATCATCTTACTCCATATTTTAGGCTTAACGTCTCGTTTGAAGACATTTATTCCAACGGTGCCCGCATTAAAATGATGTAGTGCTCTGGCCAAAATTAATTTGTTAACAATTTCATTGTATTTGAATATATGTATGCCTGCTATTGAAGTTTAATTATTTCATATTTCGATATATTTCAAAAGACCAATGAAAAATACTTATTAGTTGTTAATGTTATAAATTATTGCTTTATTTTTCAAACAATGAAACGTTTTAAATTTTCATTGCCTAAATATATAATGTCTTCAAGGGGCCAGATACTATTCGATATAAATAACATGACAGTTGATATCTCTACATGTGCTTTAAAAGATGGATTATAATGATGAACAGACAGAAAATTTAGTGTTTGTATAATGTATAGGTTTCTGTTTCTGTTTCTTTCGAAATATGGAAACATAAAAATAAATCTGTACATATAACAAAAATTTGGAACAAAAAGCTCAAACTACCTGTCTCGGTAGTCTCATAACCATATTCTGCTTTTGATATAAAAAACGAATGTAGGTATGAAAAAGTGTACATCTGAGATTGTAGCTGTGCTGAAATGTTCAGGAACAATTTCAGCCTTTCAATGGTCTACAATAGAGTAGGTAGCGTCTGAAAAACAAGGGTACTGCAGCTTTAAACATAAAATCTTTACTTAAAGATATACTGGAACATGTTTATTTTTATTTTATCTTCTGAAGTTTATATCGAGTGTATTCATTTGTCACGCATACATTTGTAGGCTCCGCCCTGAAGCCGGATTTGTAATTTGTCAAAACTGTAAAATGGCGCTAACCGCCGACCGACAGTGCGGTATATGCTTTCAGCGTTACAGAAATAGGTATACGACACGCCACGCCTTATTTGAGAAAGTTTTGGCTTCAAGATACGTCACATCTTTCCCGTCTTCTTAGCTTCTTTGAACCCATTTACGTAATAGAACCGTCAATAGTACTTTGCATGAATTAATTGAAACAATACAAAAAGAAAAAAGCCTTTGTTCGTAAACTTACTTATATAAACAAATAAGAGAACAGCGAAAAGCAATGCAAGTTTGCAACTTTACGAATAAAGACGAGAGAAAAGATGTCCACTTGCGATTACAACCAGTATAAGTAATAAAAGATTTGTCAGTAATTAGGTAAAATATTTTTACCACTCCCACTCACATTTTTCCATTTATTTTTTACGGATTTTTCCAGAACAAATAGCTAATGTGATAATCTAGTGTAATCCATCTCCATTCCAAATTTCAGCCAAATAAGTTCTGTACTTATACTGTGAAAGTGTATCAAATATAAAAACACACGCACTTAAATTAACTTTCGCCTTTTTAATGTAAGTGTGATAAAAACCGAGCTTTTAATATTAATTTAAGTCATGTGATTTAAATAAACTTGTTCTTTTATTGCATTATGCAACATTATGAAAGTAAAATATACTCGTATTAAAAATACACTGTATACCATTTGTATTTATTTTTTTGTACCACTGTATGTATTTTTTTGCTGGCCGTACTGGACAAATCTACGTTTGGTGTTGATCCCGTAGCCCGCTTACCTCGTGTTTTGTCTCTGCCACCCTATTCTCGAGCTTATCTCGCGATAGTATACGTCCAAAATATGTCCACCATCTGAAAAATTATAGCTTTGTTTTTGTTATGAAGTAGTAGGTACGTTCTATCGACGTACGCGCGATGGTTACTTACCAAGTTTGTAGCTTATTCTTGGAGTAAACTTATTAGGTTACTGGTTTACGTACCCGCCATTGCTTACAATGTAACAAACTTGTACCTTTTACGATGTTAAAAAGTGTGATTTCCTTTACCACTGTTTTGATTTGGTTTATTATCTCTTAATTTCATCAAAAAATCCTTAATGTTATTCTGGTTTAAGTATTAATGAGATGTTTAGATACGTATACTATTGCTATTAATATATAGTACTGCTATAAATTGGTCTTCCTTTGTGAGTTCATATTTGACCTATGAAATAAGTATTTCTTACAAATTAGGCATGGATTTTCGCAAAGTAGTAAAATCTGGTTTCTATTCAATAGAAATTTATTTGTTTATTTGGTATTTGGTCTAGGTACATAAAAGCTATAAGTACTTTCATTTCTGAAATAATACTAAACACGTAGGTTGCTTATTGCTTAGTCTAAAGTATGCTGTGTCAGACATGCACGTTTTATAGCTAAAGTAAATGGACTCACAGTATTTCTTATATGAATAAAAAAATATTCAGACTCGTATTGATATTGTTTTCTACTGCTCGTGAAAAATATCAACACTTATATATTTTCTAAAAAACTAAATAACGTCTGTTGAGTAATAAAAAGTCGAAGTTCCTCTTTATTGTTTATAAATTTTACGGTCAACCCTAGGCCGCTTCCGTTAAATTTGTTTTATGTATTCTGGTGGATTCAAAAATTAAATCCTTTATAGAACTGCATAAAAATTCAATTAAAAAAAATTATAGATGCAATATGAATAATTGTAACAATGTAACTATAACAATATACGTATACAAAACCTAAACTAAAAATAATTAATAGTAGGAATCACAGGTACGAATAATTTAATTTTATTCATTCCATCACAAAAGATGAATAACGTCATCATTCTTCCCGAGAATCTCGGGAAAGGCGGGATATACATTACCCCTAATCACCTCACCAACGCAAACATTATCACCTCTGAAACTTACACCTGATGCTCAATGTATAACTTTTTACAGGTATGTTTATGATATAAATGAAAATATTTAACTGGCAATATAGGAATATATGAAAAAATCCATATTATGTCATTGTTTCCGTCAATAATACTCTTATAGCTCCAAGAAAAACCTGCTATATGCTTTGTTCATATAAAATGGAAAAGTATCAGGATGATTGACAAAGTGATTTATTAACGCACAGCTCAAAATTACTGAATGGATTGGGCTTATACACAGATTTCAGGCTTACATTGTAAATAATTTTTGAAAATTAATTCATGAGAATAAATTAGAGGCCACATGAGTAAAGTCGCGGACTATATGAGTAGTCATTTTAAAATAATGATTACATACCAAAAATACTTAGTCACGTTTATGAAATTGTACATTTCATAAAACGTGACTAAGTATTTTATATACGCCAAGTTACATTTTGCTACGTATTTTAATCATACGAAAATATCTTATGATTAAAATACGTAGCAAAATGTAAAGTAGATGTACAGGTACAGGTAGGTATTATTTATTCCGTGGTATAACTTAAAATTAGATAGAGATCAAATTCTAATATCATCGATTTTATAATGAGATACTTAAGTCATTAGTGATTACTAATTTAAACTTTCGAGCTATATAGCTAAAGAATAAATACCGAAGACATAATATCTATTGCATAACGAGCTTGTATTTACCATCCTATTATTTTTATTATCGAACAGTCTGTAAGTAGAGCTGACGTACTCACCCGTAACAACCTTTAAGTTATTCAGATGCAGTAGGACACGCTTCTAAGAACTCTTTTAACTGAGTTTTCTCCTTACATATTTAAATGGAACGCTTCTACTTGCCTAGGTGTTCATTATATTACCTACTCAAAAAATTGGATTTGGGTCAACATTTTTCTTCCATACTAATTCTTTACTTTTTTACAAATGGTCTACTACTTCCTTCATAATGCAGACATTATGATAAGATTAGAATAAGACCCATAGAGGCTTTATTCTAATCTTATCGTATTCTTATCCTATCTGTTTAAAATTTTATAACAAGTTACCACATAATGTAACTGAAATGTCACTTAATAAATTCAAAGGGTTTGTCAAGCTTAAACTCTTCATAAGGCATACTACAATATTAAGGACTATATTATTAGCGACACAAGCCGTTGTAAGTGACTGATTAATAGTAGATTGTTACACAAGGGACGTAAGTAAGCTATTACAGAACAAGATCCAATTTGGCGCCAGTGCGAGCGCAGCTTGCATAGGGCGCTAATGGATCGCGTGCAACCGAGATATTTAGTCACACGAGCGAGCGCAGCGAGCGAGGGTGAATATAGTTCGAGGGTGTAATAGCTACTTACACTATGCTTGAACTGTAATGTGAACATTACAATTCAAGCATAGTGCGACGTAATGTTGCCCTTGAACTGTAATGTGAACATTACAATTCAAGCATGTTGCCTTGAATTGCAAACACCAACTCACAAGGAGACTTTCCACCATAGTAATCCATAGTTACTGAGCAAGTATGATATAATAACAAATTGCTCTATTGTTACTAGCCTATTTAGTATTTATACTTATTTTTGTCAAATGGTGACAACATAAAAATATACCCGGTTGAGTTTGTTGTGGGCTTCTTCTCAGGGCAGGGCGCGTTTGTGAACCCTCGTAAACGTGTCTTTAAGTCACCTTGTTACATATGGAAAAAATATCATATTGACGTTTTACAAGAGCCTGTACGTTAGGCCTATGTGAAATAAAGATATTTTGACTTTACTTGAATCGTCCTAGCGAAGAAAGCGCGAGAGCTACAAAATTATTTTAATTTTGTAGCTCTCTAATCGTGTTTCTTACTTTTAATGAACTATGAATTACTTATCATGTTTAACTTATAGCAATCAAGGTCCCAAAGCAGTCTCAGTAAGATTCAAGTAAGGCCTTCAATTATTTACCATTATCGGATTCAATAAAACTCTTATGTATCAGGATTCAAGACCGATAGATTTTATCGGAGGACGAAAGAAAAAGGCTAAACGAAAGGGCCCCACAGTTTTACTTCGCCATGCAACGTTTCGACAAAAACGAAACTTGCCTTGACATTTATTTATTTTTATTACACACCATTCGTTAAGGCGTTACAGATTTTTCGGCAAAACTTGGCAACCATTCGAGGTATTAGAAGGAAACAATCTGGCAAGGTTACAGATCAAGAAATTTTGTACACCACTGTTATTATAGTTTTCGTAGACCTCGACAAAATTATGCTCTAATTAAAATATTGTACGTATACGGTATTTTCAATAACTTCTTATCTGCTTGATTAATATTTAAATACAAGTTAAAGATTTTTCCAATCTAGTATTGGATTTATTTGTGGTTTAATGAAGTACAATATAATTTTTTTATCCTCCACAATTTGTGCGTTTTGCTTCGACATCAGAGCAACTTCAGAAGATCTTAACCCGACACAGAGTAAAACTTTCTCCGCAAATAACCTATAAATAACACCCTGAATTCTCCTGAGATTTTATTTACAACTTCAACATACACTATAATATAATTATAGGTAGCTTTTCCCCCAAATTCGGAATTCACATCAGTCTCTAAGCTCAACACCTGCCGCCTGTAATAAATGTCACGGCACAGGCAGTTTATCAAGTTAGAAAAATCTTTTAGGGGGAATGAAACTAAGCTGCGTATTCAGTTTTACGTCTTTCGTGAAATTACGATAAGTAAAAAGTCATTCGCATATTTTACGAAATGATATTCAGGTTTGATCTATTTAAGATACGACTCTTTTCTATTACATTTAAATAACAATGGATATAGATACTTGTACATAAGATCTTTTAATACGTGATTGCAATCGAAGATTTCTTATTCTTACGTTCTGAAATAAATAATTAGAGGAGAAAATCAATGGTTTATACTACTTCATAGACTTTATGCTATTATGAGTCTCCATAATCCTTAATTTACTCAGTTTTGTGCGTTTGAATTTATAGGAATCGAGTAGTTGTCATCATTTTTTTTTTTAAATAAACTGAACTGGGATATTTTGAATGCCTATAATTGAGCAGCTTCACAATTGCTTTGAAAGATATGTGTTACCTTTTCTCTGGTAACTGTGATTATTTTCAATTGATCAAGTGTTACAAATAATATATTTTCAAAAGTTTCCCAAACTGACCGTTATTCGTGCAATTTCCCCCAAAGGACGTAACGGAGCTAACGTTCGGGATACTTTATGGCCATGTTGAATTATAAATTCTTTCTAGTTTGTATTGTATGTAGTGCAGTTGTTCTTTTATTTTGCTATAGAGTGTAGCTTTTGACCAAACCTTTACTAAACAAGGTTACAATAAACGCTGCAAAACTTTTTGGAAAGGACATGGTCGTATGTTTAAAACTGTAATAAATAAAATAAAAACAATAAAATTTCACAAGTAAACAGTAACAGTGTTATTAAATATGTTAAATATAGTAAGCGTATGCTCAAATAATCTCTAATCTAGCGAGATCATCTGGTTATCCATCACTCTCATGAAGGCATCTATTTCTTAGAAGATTTTAATGAGTTTATTTATCTACTTTGCCATCGACCTCGTATTTGTATTCGTTAATAAAGTTCATTTATAAAATTAGCCACGACAGTCAATTTTACGGTGTAACCATGAAACCACCGGAAGGCTGCGAGAACCAGGGAGAATTATGGTTTTGCAAATCAATTTACATGAAAAAGAGGTATTGAGATCTATTTATTCGTCGCTTTGTACTGCAAAACTGAAGATTTCATAAACGTCTTTCCTAAATCGGATCACACGTAAATCGTGTTTCTGCAGAAGCAAGAAAAATTGTTCCGGAATATTTCCGCGGCATAATTAACACGGAAAAAGTGAGACGAAATGAAAAATGATGAGTTCTCATTTTGATTTGAAACTCGCAACTGGCTAGAAGATTACGTTCTCTCTTGAATTTCATCCGCGAAATGAAACGCCAAAGGTAGATCGTAAATTGCATTAAAATTAGCAACGTGGCTGAAACTTGGCGTACTAACCGTTTAGTTTTTACCGTTATTTTTTTTGACTATATAGTCTAGCGCTTGACTGTGATCATACCTACCTGATTGAAAGTGATGATACAGTCTAAGGTGGAACGTGCTTGCCTAGGAAATGCCTGTTGACTCTTGATTCGAATGCGCCCAGGTTATAAGTTGCGGGAAAGACAGTGCCTGGGACTCCTGGGAGGGCATTCCAGGCCTTTGCAGTACGTATAAGGAACGAGGAATTAAAGCGCTTTGTTCGCATCTTTTGAACGTCGACTATCAAGGTCGACTATCGTCAACTAAATATCAGTTCTTGCCGACTTGAGAACAACAATAAAAACTTAAGAATTACAAGAATTATATTATACAAGAAGAAGCGGTGAGTATTGCCATTTGTCTTACTTTCTTGTTATCTCCGACTTTGTTCGGTGGATTTTAGTTTTACAAGAATCCGGTGTCAACCGTTTGTTTTATAGAATGAAAAATTGCTAGTAAATAGTTTATTATATTAGTGAAAAAACAATCCGTAACCCTTTTGCTACGTAATTAACAGGAGAACAATTGAAAACACTTTTGGATTTTAAATATTTCAGGTAAAAATAATAACTTCTTTGTAACTCTTTATGTTACAATATAGGGAAGATAATTAAATAAATAAATAGTAAACGACATCACATACATTGCTCCGATCCCTTAGTAAGTAGCTTATGCACTTGTGTTAAAAAAATCAGAAACAACGAAGGTACCACAGCACCCAGACCCGAGACAATGTAGAAAACCCAATATTTCTACATTGCCCCGACCGGGGATCGAACCCGGAACCTCAGATATGGCGGCGCCTTGAAAACCGGCACGCTAACCACTCAACCACGGAGGTCGTCGCCTGATTGGGAATTGGGATTTATGTTGCCATTTTAAAAATACATTGCGATTTCAGGGAGTGGTTTTTTCACAGAAGGTAAATCAATAGCGTAAAACCTTTTCCAATCCACCGATTTTATTCATCCACTCATGTTACAATTCCAATAAACGGGTCGACAGTTACGTGGGCAGGTTAGTTGGAGTGTTTAAAGTGAAATGTTTACTCTTTTGTTGATTGAGTTGAATGCTTTATTTTTATAAACTATTGCACTGAATACATAATGTTATTACATTTTTAAAGATCAACCTGCTGAAGTTTTTGAATCGTGATTTTTAAATAAGAGTGACATCAAACGGAAATGTTTTTTTTTACATAGGACTATTTCAGGCATTCATAAAATGTCAAACTCTACCGCCACGTTGGGACTCTCATTGGTCCCAAGTTTGATTCCCGGCAGAGGCCAGTTTGAGATTTTACAATTTATATAATTTTCAGTAAGCGTGCCTCCTGGCCGATTTAATGTTTCAATCGTTAGCAGTTACAATTTTTCCAAAATACAACGATACTTTTGGGCACAGCCTTTGGCTATATCATCACAATATTACCTGCAGATGAAATTGCACACAGAAAAAAATTGAAAAAAAAGAAAACAACCTTCAGTATTTTTTTGTGGAGACATCTAATATGTCAATGTTCTTCCAGTTGATATCGTGCGAATGATATTTAGATCCGGTAAGACCTAAACAGATATATTTGAACAACAGGTGTTGTTCAGTGGAATTTGTAAACCCTTTCAAGTCCAGTGCTCCTAACCATTCATGTTACATTAACCCACGTACCGGGTGGGTAGTCACTAATTCGAGCACCCATTTAATTTGTTTGTGTTACGTTTAGTCGTGTGTGTTACGAAACCGCTTCATTTGAAACTTTGCCGACGTTTAAAATGGAAATAGTCTTAATCTAGTAACGCTGGCTTAATGAGGTTTACTTTTGTAAATGTTGCTATCCATATGTAATAGTTCTATTATACACAAGAGTTTGTCTTAGCTTCTCTCGCACGACCTCTGGTGACGCCCTTATATTTTAATTTCTCAAATCCTTTACTAGCCTTTTTTTTCCTGTGAGAGGGATGTGCCACCTGATTTTCCCTCTCGCGCTCCGCCGCCTCCTTGCTGCTGGGCACTCCTCTGTGTGCTGCGCTGTGTCCACGAGGCGGTTTCCGCAGTGGTGACAATCGGGTGATTTCTCCCGACATATACGATGCAAAAACTTACCGAAGCAACCGTGTCCAGTAAGTATCTGCATCAGCCGGAAGGTAAAGGGCGCCATGCCGGCGCCCCAGCCATGACGGGCCTCACCGCGCCGCTATCGTGGTGTGCCCTATCCTTTACTAGCCAAGCTAGCAGAAACCTTCAGCATACAATCTGTATATGCCTTTCAGCTCGATTCGTTCAGTGGATTTGAGCCGCGCGTTGAAAGATCTGTCAGTCAGTAACTCTTTTTAAGATGTTTTATTTTTATTTTTTGAAGTTATATAAGTTGTATAACTAATTAATAGTTATACAACTTTGGCGGCCTTTTACTTACACAGCGAAAAATCTTAATTTTTAATATTAATTTACTAAAAAGAGATTACTGAACTCGCTAAATTAACTGATTAGAAATGATTCGGGAACACATATTCCCGATATAAAAAGTTACTTGTGTTAAAAAGGTAGAGTTCTCCACAATAGACAGAAGAATCATTTCTAATCAGTTAATTTAGCGAGTTCAGTAATCTCTTTTTAATAAATTAATATTAAATGTACACGGAACAGAATGCGTTCATAGCACACAATTAATAGTCGGGGGAAAACATCTAGTTATGTATAAAATAGTAATGAAATATGATGTTCGTGATTTGTGTTGAAAAGGTATGAAATCGGTTAATAAATAATTATTTTGTGGTGAATTTCTAACGTAGTGGTTTCAATAATAATTGCCCATATTTGAGAAAATAAAATGATGTTTTTACTATAATAATTAGCGGTGGTCGAATCAATTGGTAAAAATTGGACTGATTCTTATTTATTTATTTTGTTTTTGTGCACACCTTGTTTAAACAAAATATTTAAATTATGCCAAATCTAACGCGCAAAAATTCTCGTGTCTTGTGTTTGTAACCAAAGTCCTCTGAAACCGCTTTGCTTGTTTTGAAAATTTTTGTGTATAATCTGTCTTGTCGGTCTGTGTGTAGGTCGTAAGCTATTTTTTATACCCCTAAATTTATATGGAAAATAACGTTTGCTGGGTCAATTAGAATGCTTATAAAATGTTCTCTATGTTCTCTTTAATTATTAATATTAAAAAAATACTATAAGATTAAATGCGTAAGTATATTTTATAGGGTCCTTGTTGTCGAATCAAACTAATTATATTTGTAAGTAAACGTATGATACTGTCGTCTGCCAGAGTGTCGCGTATTTTCTAATCTCCACAATATCGAGTACGTTGAAATTTAAACTATAAATCTCAGCGCTTAAAGCGCAATCTAGACTACAAATAGGGTACTTAAAGTCTTTTTAACGCTGAGTAGTTTGCACAAAGTAATAGAAAATCATAAACCACATGCAGTCTTTGTTGCCCGGGGCACGTTTTGTGAGGGCCTTTTTCCAGGCTATTTGGTACTTAAGTGTAAGCGAGTGAGATACGCGTTTGATGCCGAGGTTCATATTGTTACTCGATACAAGATATGTTACGTATTTATGGAATCCCTCATTTCGGTGTAATGCTTGGATATCTTTTTGTACGTGTACCTATCAAACCTTTATCGAATCAACCCAGAATCTGTTCCGATTTTATTTTTGTTAGGAGTTTGGTTAATTTAATATTAGTTTACCGATGCGATCTGTCAAATATTTGAATAACACGAGTAGTCGCCAAATTAAACTCTTAATGTGCATGACAATAATGGGTCCTACTTATCATAGATTCATAACTTTAGTTTCATCTTTAAAAAATGATTAATTGGAAGTTTTTGTTCAGAAAGGTTGATTTATAGAAAAGGTCGTCGCTCACGCTCGGTTGAATAAAGTTTAATTAAATATGGTGTGTCAAAACTACCTTTTTTTCGTGTGTCCAAATTTTGTGGGACCAAGGATCTTGCCGGAGTAATTAAAGAGCATAATCTAGGGTGTAATTCAATGACAAATTCAAAGCAGTTTATTAGTTGCGGCTTAAATGAATAACAAAGTTTACGCATATGAGTGTGATTTATAAGTTAAAAACGGCTTTGAGGAGGGTAAAACTCCCACGAGATTTATGTTAACTGGCAACTTTGTACAAGTAATGCTGTTGTAATCTCCGCGCCTTGCGCTAAAGCCCTTCATACGAATGACTCTCCATGCAAGAATGAAGAGCTACTCCTTGACTCTCTGTAACCTTTAATCATAAAATTGTTTTTTGAATTTTAAAATGTACTCACCTAAGACCTGTAAAAGGCATGCTTTTGACACTTTTATAACAATACCACGTTTGAAAACCAGATAGCAGGTATTCTCACTTAATTTCGACAGAGTCGCTAGTGATAATCATTGATTAAATATATTAAAGGATCAGCACTTACTGACGTACTGACGTCACACATACAGTACAAAACTGTAAAATAACGATAATGTAAGCGACCGACAGCGGTATGTGCTGTCAGCGGTACTGAAATGTATGAAGCGCGACGCCATATTTGAGAAATTTTTGGCTTCAACTTACGTCACATCTCTCCCGAGTCCCGTCTCTAGCGTAGCTTATTTCGTCATTGGTAATAATAGTAATGTTGTATCAAGAAGATACAATGAAAATAAGACTTAGACGTAGAAATGCAATTGAATATATTATACAGTAAAATCTGGTTTCGATTAGTACGAGGTAATAATTTGATGAATTTAAAATGCTATGAATTTATGTTTAATGCATGTATGCACTTAGTTTTAATGTGGGAAAATTTCATATTTCTTGTGAACATAATGTAGAAGAGTATTAGGTATGAAATACATGAAACCAAATCTTTTAAAGTGTTTTACGACATACCTATGCCTTCTTAAGGTACGAAGTAGCGGTATTAATAACTATCTGTGTAAGTTATATGGGATCAGTGAAAATATTCTCGCTTAGTATATTCTGATAGTGATATTGCAACCCACTTTGTTTCAAAACTTTTACGCTAAGCACATCCAAGTTATATAAGTCCATCCTATGTATCTACTTGCTTAAAGATAACGTTGAAAATCAATAAAAGTTAGGAAAATGTAACAAACTGCTCTTGATTGGTTATTGAAAAAATGTGCACATCTATATAATAGCATACAAATGAATTAATACTGATTTGATAAAAAAGTTCTTCTTAATAATTTTCTATTAAAAATCATATACTAGGTATATACATCTTTTCACTCAATTAAAATTAATGCAAGCCTACAGTGACATTTTAAAGTTTTATCTATGTCTATATCAGTTGAGTAGAATCAGTGAGAACATTCTCATTTAGTATTCTATAAGTGCCGCTGCAACCTACTTTGTCTAGAAACTTTTGCGAGTGGAATACAGCCAAGCTATATTATCTATTCTCTTGTCATAATATTCTGAAATTAAATCATTGATCAACAACAGAATTAAATTGATAAGTGACGCTTTATTGTTTGGAAGTTTTTAAATTTAACAATTATGGACTTTGTTTTGAAAATACATCAGGAAATTGAGGTATGATATCTATTCAATTTAGGTAAATACTAATCATATAGTCTGTCTAGAGAAAAAAGGTATTGACGTGGTAAGAATTAGTCTTACTGAGAAGCAAGATACTTTTTTTTAATTTTTACTAATATAACAAAAAATGCCCTTAATATGAAGCAAGAAGAACTGATAGCGTTTTTGAGAAAAATTAATTAACAGAGGTGACACTCTTAAAACCACAATTTGTTAGGTTCTTTTTTATTTGTTCATGATTGATGACTATCATGAACAACCCAATGTATTAGAATCAGTGCATTGTATTTTATCCATTTGCTGCTGATGTAAAAAGAAATAAACAGACGGATTCTACTGTGTATCGTCAGGGTTAAACGCATTGCGTGACATCGGGGTAGGGTAGTAGTGTCGCAAATAGGTTTCTGGTACTATAATAATTATAGTGGATTATAACTTCCGAATAGTAATATAACACACGTTCTAAATGAATGCGAGACATATACAGGGTTACATAACAAATACCAAATTGCTCTCGACCTGTATTTGTATACATTAAAACCAACTTTTATTCTACGACTTTTTTTACTGATATTTTAAGAAGTGGCAACGGCGCGGACCGCGGCGCGTCGTCGCGCGAATTCGCGGCGTGAAACCGCAACAGTGTAACACTTTACAGAAATAACATTTTTTTGTATAAAATATATTAATACTGAATGTTGAATAGTCGTAGAACAAAAGTTGTTAGTGTTAATTTTAGTGGCTACTAGCCAGGCCCAGGGCTCACGTCTCAGTTACAGACCCTCTATGGATATACTTGTGAGTAATGGTATGTTACATAATTCTAGTAACATCTTAGTAGCATTCTGTTGCTCTAAATAATTACCAAAGAGAAACAGTTCGGGAATTGACCTATCAATCAGGAGTTTGTGTGTAATTATGTTCATCTGTAACATAAGCGCACCAGCCTGTAAATACCCATTAAGTGTTGATATAAGTGGGATACAAACTAGTTTATTTAGTTCACGGTTGATTTGTAAAAGGGGCTTGTCTAGTTTTCCACATTATAACTACAAACACTTTTGCTACCACGAAAGTTAACTCAGATTTTATTAAAAAAAAAATCCGGAGAGTTTGTCTCAATATAGCAAACCCAGAGTCTATTTTCATTAGAATTTCTGAATTTGAAGTGAAAATGCATAGAGGTCCCGCGAGCGACGACCGATTTTAAATTTATGTGAAAATGATTTATTCCATAAGCCTATCTTGAAGGCACTCAGGAAATGAGAATGACAGTTATAGAATCCAAGCAATTTAGCAAGTAAATTATTGAATTAAAATAATATGAGGTTATTGTACAGTGTACACTATTCAATCATAAAGGCTTTTATTTTAACCCAAGCATAGTAAAAGTAACTAAAAGCGGATTCCACACCTTAAAATTACATGGGCGTTTAGTCACGAAGGCCATCACCAGTGGTATCTATTAGTATAATATTATAATATACCATAATGTATATAAAACAGAATCCTATTTTGTAATTTTTGCACTTTTACTATAAATTAATACTTTTTCATTAATTATGAAGTTTATGTTATTTAATTACGGGAAAAATATTTTAAACTTCAATAACTTGGCAACACTTAGCTTGTGTGATTTTATAAACCGCGTCATGTGTCCGCGTATGTCAGCGAATGTCCATAGATGGCGCTGGCTGTATATGTATGAAATTCGATTCGTTTTTGCGATGCAAGTCGACTCGAAATTCGTACAAAACCAGTACTAACCCCTCTGAACTCAAATTTATCTTTAAAACTCTATCGTAAATTGACTCGCTACATTACATAAGCTGTTTTGTATCTAATCCTTTTTTAAGCTTAGTTGGAGGTTAAAATAAATTAGCTAATATATTATTATTGTCTTATTAATTAAAATGTTTAACACGTTTCATTTTATGGAACTACATTCTTGTTGGTCGATCTTTTTCCTCTTTGTATCTTTATGTTTAAAGTTAGCTAGGTAGTTTGAGAAAACATAAGTAACAATGTGGTTAAATTAGTTCGCCACGGACATTTTCACTTTTTACACATTTTATAACATTGTAAGTGTTACGAGTAAAAATACCTAATTCGGTTTTGTTTTAATGGCTTCTCGTAAAATTTCGTTTCGTGACACTGTTTGTAATTAAACCATCCCTACTATGTCGCTGTTTGGGGAACATTACAAAAGTGCGAGCGTACTGTCGCTGAAGCTTAATTACTAAAGTATTTAATAACATTTTTTGATGGAGAATAAAACGCTTTGTAATAATTGCCACTTCTTATATGAGTGCGGCGAAGTCAACGAGAAGTGCCATAATTTTTGATAGCTCTACATTTTTCACGACCTCTTAGGGAATGTGCTGGAGATGCTGTTCTGCTTGTGACGGTTGGACGAAGATGTTGCTGTTTATCAGTTGGTGACTAATTCAATTTCTCGATACTTCTCATATACCGGTACCTCTATACTTACTAACTGCATTAATTGATATTTCGGAAACGAAAATAACATTGGCAGCTCCGACGGCATTTCCTGGATTTGTAATTAGACTGATAGGTTCTTAGTTCATACTTTCCTTTAGTAGGAGAGTTAAAAAAAATATTTAATACTTTTTCAATTTCAATTCTTCAAAAGTCGTGGGTGTTGAATTTTTTTTTTAATTTCTCACTTGTTTTCTGAGGTTAGATTCATCAACGGACTTCTATTTACTTGAACGTTAAATATAGTTTATTAATTTTAAGGTAATTTAAATGTATAATATCATGCACAAATGCTTAACTAAACCTAAAACAAGTTAAAGATTATTTTAAGTAGGTTACTCATAGCTTAACACAGTTCTAAGCACAATTTGTCTGTAGTATTTCAGGCATTCCGGCCGCTTATTGCCAGTCGCCGACACACCTATAAGCATTTTTCACGTCATTGATTTTTTCCACGAAACGTTGTCCCTTTTGAAACAGACTAAACTTATTAGAATGAACAAAAAGAACGGAAAATAAGAAAGGAATAGTGTATAGTTATTTAATTGATGTTGGAAATTGTCACTTAGTTCCAGATAATTAACGCTGTTTTTTTATGAACTTAAATACCTAGGTAAATAAAAGTTTCTTAAGACACTAGTGAAACCTACCAAAAATAAGAAAAAAGTATAAGTCCTTATAATGTTGTTGGGACCCCTAGCACGAGTTTAACTATCCGTTGTTTTAGTTTTAATGAACTCATACGTTTTTTAATATTCTGAGATGTCTTACAAAGGTTTTGTTTATTTTTATTTTTATTTAAGTGTTCGACTTACATTATTCTTGAAAGGAAATATCCGGGTAATTTACTTATAACCTTGACACTGTCATTCATGAAGTTCACAGTAGTATCTTTACACTTTAATATTTCATGGGAAAACCGGCACGACTTTCTTTGCTGGCATGTTCAGAATAGAGCGGTGTATGTTATTATACATTACTAGAGACGTATTAGTGATAATGGTTCTTTGTCATGATACAAAGCATAATGGTCTGTGACCTAATTAATTTCCGCTCCTGACTAAGTCATACTTTATTAACTCTTTGAAGATTCATTAATCTGATGGAGATTGGAAATATTTCAAGCGAAGTCAAACTGCTTTCAAAATAGCACAATTGGCATAATCAATCTATACCTACAGTTTTATTTATTATATTTATCATAACAAGCGATTTTTCATAGCGTTATTTTCGTCAAAAAAACATTGTTTCCTAGCATCACAGATAAGTTTTTTTTGCTTTAATCCGCTGCTTGAAAAGATTCTGTGTCATCCAATATGCAGGAAATAAATTAATAGAGTACACTCTACTATTTCGCATTGTGCAGTCAACGCCTCCTGAGGATATCGCGGTGTCGGGACGAAACGTGCGTCGAAGAAAGTGTTAGAAGAATTGTATGTGGTATTTCATGTGGGCGGTGTTCCTGCATATTGGACCATACGTAATCTTTTCAAGTAGCGGACTACAGCAAAGCGAACCTATTTTGATAACCTAATAATTATAGACGAGTAACTTAAAAAATATTATCTTATAAGGGCGAGGAATCAAAGCAATCGTCTCAAACCAATATTTATTTTTGTTAGGAAAATTAGGTCAAACTCTCGCTTAATATCACTCCGTCTAGACCTAAATAATCTTTAATAGACAAATCAGCTACACTTTATGCCATAGCGTCTTTACAAATCCATTACCAAAAGAAATACTTACTTATATTATCTTCATCAGTATATGGCGGCATAAGCATTACAGTTATTGTTTTTACGTGTACGTTATGACCAATGACGAAATACGCTACGCTAAGAGGACGGGAAAGATGTGACGATGTTGAAGCCAAAAAATTCTCAAATATAGCGTTGCGCGTCGTACATTTCGGTACCGCTGACAGCACATACCGCTGTTGGACGCATACGCCTATAGGTGGGTACATTAGCGCCATTTTACGGTTTTGACAAATTAAAAATCCGGCTTCAGGGCGGAGCCTAAAAATGTATGCGTGACGTCAGTAAGTGCTGATCCTTTAATATGTTTAATCAATGGTTATGACGTGTATTATATTCGAGTGTATCGTAAGAAATACGTAATCCATCACTCACTCGTTGCGGTGCTCAGTGTTTTGATCAATGTTACTTTACATTGGACAAGGATCGATGGCTGTTCCATTAATAAGCTTACTAAGCACTTTGGCGTAACTCTTTCTGTTGTAATAGTAGAACAAATATTTTTACTTACTTTCGACGGAACTAGGTGATTAGCATGAAAATGGCTTTGTTTTTCGGCAAAATATTCAATCGCTGGTCCGTAGTTATTAAAATTTCCATTAAATGTAAGAGAATATTATTTCTATAGTTTTCGAGTATTAAAATTAAATTTTCTCCATAAATTAGAAGAGTTATTTTGGAATTATGTTGTGAAGGGTCGATGTTAATTTTTTACTAGAAGTCGTATAAGTTACTTTGTAGAAAGCATATTGATGTCAAGGTAAAGAAATTATAGGATTATCTTCCACATTTTATTAAATAATTCTCAGTAGTCTCTTTTTATTCCAGACGCGTAAATTACACGTGTCGCCATAACTCTTTCGAAGATTTAGATAAGCAACAAAGTTCGTTTTAGGGACCCGTACTTAAAATGAGAAAAACAAACCGTGTTTGAATCTAGAAGTCCGTCTGCCCATGACTATGACTTATGGCACTTTTATTTACAAAGGGCTGAGTTGTTATCATGTTGTAATTTATAACAAATACTGAGCTTAAAGTTACTTGGTTGAGTAAATGGGCTCTAAATTTACCAATTAAAAAGTTACAGATATTAAATCATTTTCGATGCCCGAAAATCATAAAATTTGGCAAGCTCGAATCCCATAGCAAAAATCAAGTGGAAAATCGAAAAGATGCAAAAAAGTGTAATCAAATATTTTTAAAAGGCTCAAAAAACGCATTGATCGCAATGAAGCTGCCACGCGATGCTATTAACACTATTAAGAATAATTTATTTTCGATAATACAGAACCCTCAGTGTGCAAGTTCGACTCGCACTTGGCTAGTTTTTTCAAGACTACTTAAAGATAATGGTAGAAATAAATTTTATTGTTGTATCTGAATCTCTTATCCAAATGTTTCCTAGGTTTTAATTTTGTCCAGACACGACACAAGTAATTCTGTCGTCTAGACCGTCTTAAAAGAATATGGAAACAATTTATAGACATCGATCTCTTTAATATACATTAGGTACATTGCATTTACTGCGTTCTGCGTTACTTTAAAATTCTTAGAGCTAAACCATACATTCATTTAATTCAACCAACAAAACAACCCCTTTGTTGTCCGTCTTTATGGCACTTATGGGTTTTACTCGGGAACGGGTAAGTTACAATTGATACCGAAATATACTAAGGTACTAATATGTGTTCGAAGTTTTTTTTATTATCCGTGCAATCTACAATCAGCCCCAGGGCTATGAACAAATTTGTTTGTTGTTAATGTTTTGAGAGGTCGACCATCATTTGGAGATGTGAGGCACGTATTCGAAGGTGTAAAAAATTTCACGGAAATGTCAAGATATCAAGTCCCTAATTCAACCTAGCAAAAGGTTTTTTTATTAATTATGTTGTTAATTCTGATTCTTTAACGAGAAAATTCAAAAGCTATGGGATCTTTCCCTTAGCCCCAGAATTCTACACAAGAAATTTCTAAAGTTTTGACCTAGTTTTGCTATATATATTTAAACCTCTTTATATAAGCTTAATTATTTTTCAACAGTCAGTTGTAGGAAATAGATTAATACTGGTATAAGTATAGCCACTATATCGACAAATGTTAAAAAGAAAATCAATCTTTTATGGATATGTTTGTACAAAACACTTATTGCGCGCGCTCGACTCACACTTGGCTTGATTTTCATTTAAAGCAAATACATAATTCAGGGATATTTCATACCTATATAGCGTATACAGTATCTGAGTACACGCTTGACATAGAATGTAACTCATTTTTCAAGTCTGATTTAAATTTTTCACAGCAGAATCCCTTATACCATTTGCAACACAACTGGGAATACTGTTTTTACGGATCAACACTTTTATACAAAAACATTCTTTGCTATTTTATCATGCTTAGGATTTTAAATTTTTCTCTTTTCCTTGTTTGGGTTACCTTTTAACATATTTTTTAGGTTTTTACAAAAAGTTTACAGTGCAACTAGGAGTATGCTCGGCCTAAAACTAATAGCTAAGTATCTGTCAAATTACACCCCCTTACTTATAAATAATCATTTATCAATAAAACAAGATTAGAATAATTAGAACTTTCAAATATATATTATAATACTTAATAAGATAAAACCAGTTATAATCGAAATATTATGGAGCATAAATAAACTTCACACATTTTTCAAAAAACACCAAAATCATTATTTGAGTTTGTTCCAATTACAAATGTTCTTATTGGATGTCGACAAAAGTGTTTAATCTGTGTCATGTCAGTTGTCTTTCTTAGCATGTACGTTTGTATTTAAGAAACATGGTTAAGATAATTGACATCTACTCTAGACACGCCAATAAATATCACGAAATAATGTCGCCAGTTTATGGGTGTCATTAGTACCAACAGTATAAGGCCACGCGGTAGTTCTTTCAGCGGCGGCGGCGGTATTTTGACAGTTGGTCGCTACTGTTTGCTTCTATAAAAAAAAATTACGTATAAATCGTTCGGATGCCCATATCTTGAAGTTAGTAATCAGTGATTAAGATATCTCATTCTCATGCTCATACTTCTAGACTACATGGATAAGTGATAAAACATACTCGTATTGAGACTGATGAGAGACATCGTCGTGCTTAGAAACTCTTTCAATAGCTCATGCTTCGTCTCATTTCAGTATTATTTTCTTTAGATATTAAAAAGCAATCAAGCCCAAAAAAAACAATATTGCCTGTGACATTTTCTACTACGTTTTCTGTTTGATGATGATTGTTATGTTAACCTATAGGTGGGTATCGTTTTATTTCTTTTGGCATTAACTTTTAATATTCTGCACTACAAATGCGATTTCTTATTTAAGGAGTTTCCTGGCTCGGCTGTGCTACTTCAAACTGAATTCGTTGCTTAATTTCAAGTTACTTTTTTGCTCTACTCGACTTTGTTAATTAAATTCTTTGTTTGGTTTATTCGTTAACGTAGTATTTTAAGATAAGACTACTCTATAGATAAGAAAGATTTTGGGATTATGATTTTATCATTAAATGAGGAGGAAATAACTGCCAGGATTGGGGTAATATTTATCATATATCCGTGGGTCTCTCGCCTGCATAAAGTGGCAGGTTTCATCGTTGGGTTGTCCCCTAAAAACATGGTATTGATCTATATGCTCTGATAAGAAAACTCAGGATATGGACATCAGAACGATTTGTATAAAACTTTTTGTTACAAGCAAACAGTAAGGTAAAGTCCCAAAACTGTCAAAATTATATAGGTCGCTGCTGAGCGAACTGCAGCGACCTATCCCTAGTTTTACTGTTGGTGGCAAAACAAGAATTTTTGGTAACGATAAACGGTCAACATTTTTTTTCCGCCGTGCGCCCTGTCTAGGGTATACCTGTCTATTCCTGTATGTAACTTAAACTGTAGTGGACTTACCAAGAGTCACAAATAGTAGTAACGCTTAAAAAGGGAGAGCAAAAAACCAGATTACGAACGAGTAAGTCCAATAAGACTTTATTAATAATAATAATAATAATAATTTATTTATTTGCATAAAATACACGTTATAATGTGATCTTAAAAACTAAATATGGTAGCAGTGTATTTGCCTTATCAAGGCGTGCAAATTTTACATAATCGTCAATAATTAATAATTAATACAAATTTTACATAATCGTCATAATAATTAATACATTGTCATATCCAATTCCTATTAAAATAATCTTTAATGTCATATATTTCATCATTAAGTAATTTATTAAAAATATAATTCTTAAATTTATTGCATGGTAATTCTTTAACATGGTCCGGAAGGTGATTATAAATTCTAACTGCCATACAGTATACATTCTTTGAATACATATTTAATCTTTGCATTGGTACTTCTATCTTATATTTATGTCTTTTAGCGCGATCTTTTAGTGGAAATATATTTAAATTATTCTTTATAAATAAACACATTTCATAAACATATAAGGCAGGCAAAGGCAATATTTTCTTTTTCTTGAACAGTGGTCTACAGCTGTCAAGAAAGTCTGCTCCGCAAAGCGCTCTTATACATCTTTTTTGGGTCTTAAAAACTCTATCTACGTCAGTTGAGTTTCCCCATAGGATTAACCCATATCTTAAAATAGAAGATACATAGGCGTGGTATGCTACAGTAGCTGCGGACTCTGATACTGTAGCTCTCAATCTTTTTAACAGGTATATAAATTTGTCTAGTTTTGTACATACGTTGTCTATTTGCGTCTTCCAATTGCAGTACGAGTCAATAGTAACACCTAAGAATGTAGCTGTGTCAGTCTCTTTTATATTTATACCGTCAAAAGTTACATTAATTTTAGGATAGGCACTATTGTATGTCCGAAAATGTATGAATTGCGTTTTACTTAGGTTAATGTGTAAGCTATTTTTCTTTAGCCAGTCAACAACATCATGAAGGGCTTTATTTGTTTCTTTTTCTAGGGTTTGTTGGTCAGTACTCTTTACAATTATTGTAGTGTCATCAGCATATTGAATACATTTGTGGCTTGTGCATTTAGGAAGGTCATTCACATAAATTAGAAAAAGAAGCGGGCCAAGAATACTCCCTTGTGGTACTCCGTTTATGTTTAATCTGAGGTCTGATTTATAGGTTTTTTTGTATTTACCCGATATACTCGTTAATTCAACATATTGTTGTCTATTTGCAAGATAACTTTTGATCCAGTCGTGGGAAATTCCTCTGATTCCGTAATTGTAAAGCTTATTAAGCAAGATATCGTGCGATACTGAATCAAAAGCTTTGCTCATATCTAATAAAAGAGCTACCGTCATACGTTTATCATTAAGTCCCTTAGTTACTGTTTTCATTAAATCAAAGCAGGCTGTAACTGTGGAATACTTTTTTCGGAAACCATGTTGATCTGTATGTAACGAGTTGTGCTTTGTTAAGAAGTTATATATTTTTCCGTAGACGACTTTTTCGAAGACCTTTGATAGTACTGGTATGAGAGTGATAGGTCTGTAGTTGTTTATGTCAGATTTTTCTCCTTTTTTGAATACGGGTTTCACGACTGAAATCTTTAGCTTGTCAGGGAAAACCCCTTGCTCTAGCGATAGGTTTACAATATGGCGTAATGGTTGACATAGATGTACCGAGCTTAGTTTAAGGATTTTTGTGTTTATCTCGTCATAACCTGTTGCCTTTGTATTATTAAGATTTTTGATTTCTTTATATATGTCTATATCATCCACTGCTGATAAAAATAGGGTATTTATATTTTGTGACTCAACACTATTTTTGTCCCGTTCATTTTGGCAGGCAATACTTGTGAAAAATTCATTAAATTTGTTTGCAATAATTTTCGGATTCAAGTAGGTTTTCTCGTTAATATTTATTTTATCTATTGCCTGATTATTAGGGCTTTTTAAATAAGTGTTATTTTTTATTATTTTCCATGCTGTAGAGGTGACCTGCTTTGCCTGAATAATGCGTCGTAAATTTATAATTTTTTGGCTACTTAATATACATTTTTTGAGTACATTTGAATATAATTTGTATTTCTTTAAGTTGTTTTTTTTATTTGCCGCATTGTATATATATTTAATATAAAGTCTACGTTTTACAACACAACTTCTTGGTGCTTCCCTAATGGAAAAAATAATACTGAATGCCCAAATTGATAAGTAAACTAAGGCCCGGCGGACACGGTTCGTAAACGTAAGCGTGGCGTAATCCGCGCGCACGACGAGAATAGTACGAGCACGAACATATACAATCATGTCTACAGACGAAGCGGTGTTGCAACGAATCATAGGAGGCGTAATTGTCATATTGTTTTGCGTACCGTCCTAACGATACGCTAACGAGCCATGTGCGAAGGGGGCTACATTTACCTACTCCCCCTGAAATACGCTGGAGGTCGTTTAGTCATTGGTCATCTCCCCGTATTATACTTTGCATGCCCATTACCGTTTCCACGATAAAACCATTGCGCATATATTTGCCTAATACGTGTATGAACGCTAAACTGTATTGTTACTTACTTGCGGTTATAAAATCCATATATCCCGCGGTCGTTATAGCACATTATCATAATATGAATATTATTGTACAAATATGTTTTTTCATATACATACTAGGCACGTTAATGGCATCGTACCGGATGAATACGTAACCGTGATGATACTGAAAATACGTATTAATAGTAGCAGACTATATTATAATCCTGTCAAGCGGCGTTCGCCAAAAGGTCTCATTAAATCGAATTCCGAAGTTAGAGCGGAAATGCCGTACATTCTATTTTAGGTACGACGTGAATCAACTAAAGGGAATCTTTCTGAAAATAACAAGCGACGTATGTACGAGCACAGAACACCGTAAGAGATATGTTTATAGTACCGTAAGAGATATTTAATTTATGGTTTTATGGTACATCTGACTGCCGGGCCATATTATATAAATTTATGACGACATTAAGCGAGTCACGGGGACAAGTGGTGCATGACCGGGAGGGCTGGAAATTCTGGAGGCCTTTGTCCAGCTGTGGACATACGTCGGCTGAAATCATCAGTCTGATGTACCATAAAAATAAATTTTCATATTATGCCTGTATGCATACCTAAAATTCCCGCTTGTTGAGTCACGTTTGAACTAAAGTGCCTTTATACCATAAAAGATCCCATATTTATACGATGCATAAGTACTTACAATTGTCTTAGTTGTCATTATATTATGAGCCGTAATTTATAACAAAAAAATTAATTCCTAAACAAAATCCATAATATCTGAGTGTGTTGGTTTCCTTGTTTATCCAAAATTGAATCCACGTACGGAATGTAACGGTTGGAGCCACGGGCAACAGCTAGTATTATTTTAAAATTACCTTTCGGCTACATTTGTTGTTCGAACTTCTATCTCTCTAAAGAGAATATTGATGTTGACCCTAAGTTTGAAGAGAGTGTTAGAAAGAGAAATAGGTTTCATTCATTCATTACTGAGCAAGTTTTTTTGAGCCAGCCAGCCTATTAGTTATTCCAGTTACACAGATAATAAAGAGATACCACGTAGATAGGAAACTTCCATAACATTATCTATCTCTCCGCATAGACTCTCTCGGTCTGATCCGATACTTTAAACGAATGAGACTATTATGGGCGGATCGCCCAAGTTTAACTGAGATGCCGACGTGATTCCGCAATTCTATTCCATATAACCGTATGGCCACAAAACTTGAATGTACTGAAAATCTAAAGCGATAGATAGCATTTTGAAATAAGTTCATAGTAATTAGTCCCCCAACCCTTCGTTTTGGTACGATAGTAACTATCATATTAGTTTGTGGTATTGGGTTAGGTAGATAGTAATTATCCTATGAATATATTATGAATTTAATCCTGTTAATATTAAAATGTGAAATTTTGAATGCCTTAAATGCTTTTACCGAATAATTTTTCCTGCTGAAAATATTAATTGAGGTACCTGTTTAGTAAATCTTCGATTTGATCTAATTTTGGAGTTTATGCCATCGCGGCTACCTAATTGTTACATCAAAAAAAAATTGGATTTGTATTTGTTATTATTCTATGTCTCCATTTAGATAAATTGCAAATGACCTTGAGTGTTATTGCCGTTGATGCGAAGACTCCCTAATGATATCATCGCTTAAGGGAACACATCAGAGAAATATATTTAAATATTTTTTCTGTAAATTGCATGTTTCTGACAACTCCGCAGGAAGAATTTCCTGGGAAAACACACACACAAACACAGACACGCACACACATACCTGGGGGTGCACACACACACAAACTTAAATCTTTATAGCATTTGTACTATTGTTTAAACTCTGCTGTCTAAAGGCCATACTCCTAAAATATCAAGATTAGCGAATCTTGATATTTTAGGAGTAGAAAATATTCCTAAAATATCAAGATTAGCTCAAACATCGACCAACTGTGTCCTTCCAGGAATTATTAAACATTGCAGCTATATTTTTCATGAATGAATTCCTACTAAGTTGGTAGAGAACCAAAATATTGCAAAGATGTTATTATTTACTGGTCAAATTATAGCAGGTAGGTACGTTATTTTCATGAAAGGAAACGATATATATCAGCTTGTACCTACTTGTATAAAAGAAATAACCTTCAGTTTCAAATATTTTCTAGCTGTTTATATAGTTTGTATATATAACAGCGTAACTCTGACAGAAAATCAATTTGTTTTTTGAAATCTATAAATTGAAAAGAGATAATGCACGTTTTATAATAAATACTAAAAATAAATTTAGTTTGTTGTTGGAAAATATGGTTACTGTTAACAATTCATAGTGATATTTTTGACCATGATTATCAATGTATGCATTTACAACTTCAAATGGTATTCAATGTTGAAAAAAAAAATAGAACAAAGAAACTTTGTATTCTGCTTATAACTCCTATTTCCTTTGTAACGGAATCTTATTTTTTGTTGAAAATGAAAACGTTCCACTCGATTCACTCGCTTTGATTATTTTCTCTCCCATACTCAATCCTCATGCTCTTGTTTTAAATTTTATCTCTTTTAAAACCATTATTGGTAAATGTATCGAGTAAAAAGAACGATAGATGAAACAATTAAATATATTGGTTTTGCATGCAAATCACCGTTAAATTACGTAACATAATATCATAATTATATTTAAACGTTTCAACTATTTTAATAAAGATTTTCTGTTATCTTTGTTGAATTACTAACTCGTGTGGCATATATTTATTTTCTGGTGGTAATCGCCCACCACTTATTTGATGTGCAAAAATACTAACCACCTAAAAATAAATAACAATGAACTCTTGTTCTTAAAAGGTGTGAATAAAACAATTTCAGCAAAACTTTTTTAAACCGTTCGCTTAAAAGTTTAGTAGAAAATACTTAGAGTTCAACTTTTAAACGGTTACGATCCAAAAATTCTTGCAATAAAAGCAGAGCTTGTATCCGCGTGGAGTTCACGGGTGTATTAAATATTCAGGAAATCTGTTTCAGCTCCGGAAGCCGGTGTCGACGCTGTCTATCCCGGGCGCTATGAAGGCGTACTCCGGCGGGAGGGACGCAGCCGGAGAAGAAGCGGGCGTCGCACTCGTCGGCGTGCACAGCGAATACCCGCGATACGGCGAGGAGCGAGCACTCGGCGGCGGCACCTACAAGGGAGGAGGGACGGCTAAACATAAACCCAATATAGGCTATAGGTAAGGCAACTTCCTAATAATAATAGTAATATAGCCAAGAGCCTCGACCAACATCTTTCGGGGCTCTCGTTGGGTAGCTGGGTCAAGGTCCAGATCCAGAATGCTGTACTCCTGGACACGGCTCGCATCGTCAGGAGGTTCCTTTCTCTGGGGCCCTGACCGCCGGTTGCTTGGACATTGTTCCCGAAGCCGGTGGACCGCTATTTTTTATATTTTTAAATGTTTTTTTTTTTTTAAGTTTTATAATGAAATATTTAAAAATGTAAAAAATATGAATGAACATGAATGTAAAGAATAGTAATATTGTTAAGATCCACGCTACGGCGAGGAGCACACGGTCAGCGGCGTAATATATAGAGAGGAGGGCCGTCTAAACATAAACCCATTACAGGCTACAGGTAAGGTAAATTCCTAATAATAATAATGTTCTTAAGATCCACGCTATGGTGAGAAGCGCACACTCAGCGGCGGAATTTACAGAGAGGAGGGACGGCTAAACACAATCCCAATGTAGGCTATAGGTAAAGCAACGTCCACATAATTTATATCCTTAAGACCTACGCTATACGGCGAAGAGCGCGCTTAGCAGCGGCACTTGCAAGGGAGGAGTGATGGCTGAAAAAAAACCCAATACCAGCTACAGGTAAGGCAAATTCCTTATAATTAATGTCCCGCTACGGCGAGGAGCACGCGCTCAGCGGCGGAATCTACAGAGAGGAAGGACGGCTAAACACAAACCTTATCTAGGCTAAAGGTAAGATAACTTCCTTTTTAATACAGTTGCTCAAAAAGTGGCGTATTGCAGGGACGTATAGCGTTCGGGATGTGGGCTATTACATACTCGTGCTTTTTTTTTTACCTTTCCCGAACTCGTGCGTTATCTTTCCCAACTGTCAAAATAATGTCTATTAAAAAGAAAAACCAACCATGAAGTTTTTACTAAAAAAAATCATAGAAGTTTTTATGATTCATGCAAATACGTATATTTCTAAAAAGAAGCTACTTACTAATTTGTTTCAATATCAGATTTGATTGAATGAGTTTGGTTAGGTTTCATTTCATCTCATTAAATTTAATTTTCATTTCATATCAATAAAAAAAATTCTACTGAAGACTTGGCTGTATGAGCATAGTTCCCTTTGCGTACCAGAATATTATTTAGTCTATGACCAAATTTTTTTTTTATTTTTTTTTAAATCACCAGAATGGGTGAAGAAAAAAAAACTGCTTATATTCTACGGTTGGCGCCATTTTTCAGAAATTTTCTTTGCGAGTTTAGTTGTTTGTTGCACAAAATGCTTCGGAGAACATTTTACCGGAAAAGTCAAAAAGTCGCTACATATCTACATACGACGAATTTATTGCGTGGAGAGAAGAGAAAAAAGCAAATAGTTTTTCAGAAAATGTTAAGTTAGTTGAGTTTATAGTGTTTTTATTATTTTATTAAATTGCTTCATTTTTTCGCAACTGTATTAAAAATAATCGTTCAGTACACGTGCGGAACCGTCATTGCAACTTGTTCCGACTGTCAACCCTCGCTTTCGGCTGAGCCTCGGCTCGGGTAGACATTTGTCGGAACTCTTTGCAATAACAGTCTTTCCGCACTTGTAATGAAACATACTATTTTAATCAATATGCTTAAGAGCCACGCAAAGGCGAAGATGGTACGCTCAGCAGTAACACTTACAAAGGAGGGCTAAACACAAACTCGATATATAGGATATATATTATAGGTAAGGCGACTTCCTTATAATTAAAGTCTTTGAACTCTACGTAACTGTGAGAAGCGCGCTCGGTGGCGGCACCTACAAGGGAGGAGGGATGGCTAAACACTAACCCTATCCGTCCTATTGAGATTCTTGTCCCATCCCGTTGAGGATTCTTTGTATATTATGTAGTTTAAATATCCACGAAAATGCAGCGATCGGTTGTAGCTAGAACGAAGGAGGGACGGTTAATGACGAATCTTGTATCGGATAAAGCAACTGTTTGTTATGTAGAGGGTAGGTATTATGAAGGCCTTATGTAATTTGAATATCTACGCTTGATTTGACTACTATACGTTAAATATTTACCGCTTGAATTAATCGTAAGCGTGGATTTCTTAGATATCTGCAAGGATAATTTAACACAAACAATAATATAGATAAGGCAAGGAAGTTTTTTATATTACAATCACTATGTATTAGTATGAATAGGTACCTCCAATGAGGTTGATAAATATTTTAAAGAAAACCAATCGTGCCACAAAAAAAAGATTTTTTGTGGCACGCAGTTTTAAAACATTCAACATATTTTGATTTATTTTCTACCAAATACATTATGAATTGTGTAGTCGCGCGATCGAAGCATTCTTCAGCAAACTATTTGTATGCCCCGCAAGGAATCTGCGCTTGGTTCTGGCAGAGGGTTGTGAAGTTATTCGTATAAGGTTGCAGATATATAGAGATGAAAAACAAGTAGAAATAAATTGCTGTTATCCACTTTGATTTTGTAACAAAAATACTTTAATTTTATTCCGCAGCACTGTTTGGTCCCTGATAGGAAACGTGCTAATTTAACCAATGAAGGGGCAGAATTTATAACGTGGAATAGGTTTTTAGGATGCCGTACCTCATATTATGAGAAAAAAGGTTTGCCGTGTAAGATCACTTGGTCACTTGGTTGTCCGTCTGTCCATCTATCCGCGATTTATAGAATTTTTGATATTATTAATATAAAAAGTTAAAGTCTTTGATCCAATCAAGTGACAGCCATGTAAATGTCCATTTCGAGAACACGAAACCTATGTATAGGACAGAAACAAACTTTTATTTATTTTTGTTTTCTTAAAATTTAAAGTTTGGTTCGAATTTTATAAAATAGAAGAAACCTCAGCGTTAAATACAAAAGTAAACTTCACTTTAAGAATTATTCTTAAATTTAGGTTAAACGTCGGTAATGATAACTTAAAAGACTCTAACCCTTTTCAAGTTTTTAATTTCGCTCTCGTTTTGTTTCCTGTACACTCAAAGTAAGGAAGTTTCAGTCCGGTGCAAACTAATGACCTTAATTAGGCTCCAGCTTACGACTTACGAGTATAACAAACTGGAGTTAGTTGCTTCCGTATTTTCTAGCGGATTCTTTTAAATAGACTTCGTTCATAAAATGTTGTTTTAATAGACGTTTAAGACATTTTAACTACATATAAATCACACTAATCGTTTGCTATACATTCTAAATCATTTTAGCGATAGGTAGGATTTATTTTTCCTAGTAAAGTCGTGACCAAAACCGCTTACTTAGACTACGCTTATTTAAACATAGATTTGAAATTATGAAGTCATAGATTCACTCATTAAAGTAACCCCGGCAAATTGAAATATTTTAGTTCAACAATAGATAAAGAATACTGATTTCATCCAGAGTCAATTAAATTTTAATTGCTACAGCGATAACCAGTAGAAATATATGCATACTGCACTATGTTAGGTCATCAAGACATCTAGTATGCCTATGTCTCTCTTTGTGTTGCGAAACTCGACAATATATTACAGTAACTTCTACCTACATAACTCCATTGTTATACACTTTATTAGATTAAAGTGATAATTTGTTTTCAAAGCACTCTGGAGGTGTCCACTTTTGTGTAGAATTTTTTGAGATTCGAACTTATTACAATTCTCGAGGTTTTAACGAGATTTTTGTAGATTATTAAAGTGCAGAAAATTGATTTGAGAACATTTTAAAAACAGATATTGTTTTCTAAAAAAAATGCTCGTGTCTCTTGTTCAATCTCCTCCGAAATAATTCAACAGATTGTTATAAAATTTTCTCTATATTTTCGGTAGGTTAGGTCGTAAGCTATTTTTATTTTTATATCCCTAATGGCAAAACAACGTTTGCCGGATCAGCTAATTATTTTCTAAAATAATAGAAACCCATTTAACCTTCGAAGATTATATGGTTATTTTTACTTAGATTCTGATCGTTTTTTATTATATCCGTAACCATGGATTCTGCCGAGATAAAAAGTAGCCCAGGTTCATGTGTTTATGTTCATGTATAAACAGGGTAAATCCAAATTTTAGCCAAACCGCTTCAATAGTTTTGTTGTGAAGGAGTAAAAAAATACACACAGACCTACACCATGTGCAATATTTTCATTTTATCACAAATATCACAAATACCTAGTACTTTTATAAAATTTTGAACTAATTAAGAGGAAAAGGTCGACCTTACTGATAAGCAATCACAATTTTCAATAGGCGCGGCGATAAACAATCTGAGGCGATCTTATTAGGTCGGGTCACCACAATCAAGACCCCCTGTAGAACGGAAATAGAACGTAGATCTGCAAGTTGATAAACCTATTGTTGCAGTTGATTAGTTTGCAGCTTAATGTGGCAAGAGCAGCTTTTGTTGACCAGAAAGTGGTCACTAATTGTTTTTTAATCGACCTTGATTACTACAGCAGATGCAATGCATCCAATGACATAACATTGCAATATCATTCTACGCACTGCACTGCTTTTATCACCCTGAGACTTCAGTTCTTAGGGTAGGTATTATTGTAACCAGTAATCTAATCGCATACATTTTTTTTACACTATACAAGTTAGTACTTGACTGCCATGTCACCTGGTGGTAAGTGATGATGCAGCCGAAGATGTTAACGTACTAACTTGGAAGGGGTAAGTAAAGTCATCCCAACGGTTTCTACACAGCATCGCACCGGAACGCTAAATCGCTTGGCGGCACGTCTTTGCTGGTAGGGTGGTAACTACCCACGGCCGAAGCCTCCCAATAGACGAGATAAAGCGAAATTCATTACTGTTTCTTGATAGAATAGCTGACACCTCGAATGAACAGTCATGGAATGAAAAGGTTTGTCGATTTTCAAATTGATTCGTTAAACGTATCGCGAGCACATAATACTTTTTGAAACTATGGCATATAACTATGTTGTTATGCTGGCATAATGGACTCTTGCAGTACTAGTGCAAGCGAAACCCGGCACTAAAGTGTCGAACGATTCCGTGTCTGTACTACTACTACCGGGGCGGACTTCGCAAGAAGAGTCCTATTACCAGTTTGACCTAAAAAGATTTGTTGCAATGCATTAAGTTTTGGTCGCGATCCCCTTTTGACAGTCTATTACTTGCCGTAGTTTCTTTCGTAGCTAGCCATAGCCCAACCCATTGGCCAAATATTATTTTGCAAGCGTCACACGATGGCCACACTTTGTTTTATTCCATGCTTGAAATAGTATTTGCTACAAATGCAAGAATAACTCTGTAATATCACTGAAAGTTGAGCATGAATGTTTTCAACTGTTTGGGTGTTTTTCAATATAGGTATTGTATTTATGTATATTAAATATGATGTACTTACACAAACTACTTACTCACTTACTTAGGGGCTAGGTTGTGATCTGTGTAATGTCCTGAAAAAATTTATACAAAGCAGGTTTAAAAATTAAGATGCTCATTAACTACTTTCATATTTAATATATTGCCCCTAAGATTATGTGTCTTCGACAGATCTCATCCCATTTTTAAGGAAAAACAAAGCTTAGCCCTTATTTTCATTGGATTGCGTAAAATTACATTATATAAGACAAAAAAAACATGATTCGCCAGGGAAATATTCGTAACTAATTTGATAATAATGTTATATAGTAATATAATATTGTATCTGCAGAATCCATCGTGTAAGGAAAATTAAATTAGCTTCTGGTAAATGTTCCATCACTCTTGATTAATCTCGAGGATCTGTTCTTCTTAATTGGAGCATTGACCTGAATTTTATAACAAGAGTTTAATTTGTGTACTTGTTCGTACCTTCTAAGTGGGTTTTATTTTTATTGTTAAAATTACTGTAATAAGACCGTATTATATTTACAAAAAGTATCATACATTCACAACTGGTAAGCACAGATTTTTGTCTCCATTTTGAATTTATTTTATTACAGCGACTTAAATAATTTAGTGATTTAGTTGAAATGTTCTTATTTGAACTCCAAAAATCTTGCAGAATGACAGTGCAATAATTAGAAAAATAAAATAAAATAAATAAGTAAAATAAAATATGTTTATAAACTTAGTTAAAAGTACAAATTATTTTAATGTTCCTATATATTATTAACGTAAATAAAAATACTCGTAATATTGCACTATTGTCATGAAGTAAAGGAGACCGGCGAACTCCCATACATTTCCTGGCCCAGACTAAAATCCACTCCAATCCACGTTCAGTTATGAAACTTCTGATACTTGTAGTACTTAATCTGACTTACAAAACTGTCATACAAAGTCAATCAAATAAAGTAGGGAGAAAGAAGATATATTCACATTATTGTTAAAAGTGAGGTTAGGTTTAAATATATTTCATCGTTTCCAAGTGAATAATTTTACTGCAGATTATCTGACAAAGCCAGAAAAATCCATCCCAGCAAAAACATTTTCATGTAAAATGTTGCCAAGACGAGAACATGTGGCTCACACTATCAAAAAGTTATCAGATCTCATGTAGAGCAAGACTTCTAACTCTACACGCCCTAACTCTATAAATCCTAACTTTATAAACTCTACACTTTAGTCAAAATATATTATGTCTTGGCTGTTTCGGTACCGTCACATGGGCGTAAAGTGAAGAATTTATTCATTGTTCAGTACTTTTATAATAGAGTTTTGCAAGTGGCATAATAGACCATGCAAAATTCAAGAAATTTCACATTAAAATTAAATGGTATCACCATTGTTATGGGAAACTACTTCCATTTATTAAAAATATCCTCTAAAGCAAAGGAACACACTTTTGCAAAGTGTGATGAAGTATTTGAAACCAATGCAGTTAGTAAAACCTAAGTGCAGTTTCTGAGGAGACTCAATACCTATCTAATAAATAATCGTTACTACAGAAACTAGGTATTGTATATCAGAAAAGTACAAAGTCAGTGAATAATATTTTTACTTTACACCCATGTGACAGTAACGAAACAGCCAAGACATAATATATTTTGACTAAAGTGTAGAGTTTATAAAGTTAGGATTTATAGAGTTAGGGCGTGTAGAGTTAGAAGTCTTGCTCTACATGAGATCTGATAACTTTTTGATAGTGTGAGCCACATGTTCTCGTCTTGGCAACATTTTACATGAAAATGTTTTTGCTGGGATTTCACTTCTTTTTGTAAGTTGTTTACGACTATATTTTTTATTTGGTTAATTTCCTTTTTTTTGGTGTATTTCTTGAATATCATTGCAAGGTGGATATTTGTCCGAATCAAGTATCCCCCCCCTCTATCATTTAAATGAGGGAACCCTCCTTGGTTCACCTAGTTTATTTTTTTCCTTATTTGTAGTTTATTACAAAGAGTCCCTATATCAATTTTGAGACCTCTAGCATCAATATTTGCGGTAATTTCATACAAACTTCCATCCCCTATTTTAAGGGGCTGGGGGTTAAATTTCCAACTTTTGGAATTTTTTTGTTGGTTGTGTGCTAATACTAGCTTATAAACCAAATTTCAGAAATTAAGTTTTTATTATACCTATATACTTATGGGAAACCCCATACGAACTTCCAACCCCCTAATTTTATAGATGTGGGGTGATTAACTAAAAATCCTGAAACACATATTTAATTGTTTATTACAAAGAGTCCCTATATCAATTTTGAGACCTCTAGCATCAATATTTGCGGTAATTTCATACAAACTTCCATCCCCTATTTTAAGGGGTTGGGGGGTTAAATTTCCAACTTTTGGAATTTTTTTGTTGGTTGTGTGCTAATACTAGCTTATATACCAAATTTCAGAAATTAAGTTTTTATTATACCTATATACTTATGGGAAACCCCATACGAACTTCCAACCCCCTAATTTTATGGATGTGGGGTGATTAACTAAAAATCCTGAAACACGTATTCAATTGTTTATTACAAAGAGTCCCTATATCAATTTTGAGACCTCTAGCATCAATATTTGCGGTAATTTCATACAAACTTCCATCCCCTATTTTAAGGGGTTGGGGGTTAAATTTCCAACTTTTGGAATTTTTTTGTTGGTTGTGTGCTAATACTAGCTTATATACCAAATTTCAGAAATTAAGTTTTTATTATACCTATATACTTATAGGAAACCCCATACGAACTTCCAACCCCCTAATTTTATGGATGTGGGGTGATTAACTAAAAATCCTGAAACACGTATTTAATTGTTTATTACAAAGAGTCCCTATATCAATTTTGAGACCTCTAGCATCAATATTTGCGGTAATTTCATACAAACTTCCATCCCCTATTTTAAGGGGTTGGGGGGTTAAATTTCCAACTTTTGGATTTTTTTTGTTGGTTGTGTGCTAATACTAGCTTATATACCAAATTTCAGCTTTCTAGGTCTTCAGGAAGTACCTAGGAATTTTGATGATCATCAGTGAGCCAGTCAGTCAGTCAGTCAGTCAGTCAGTGACGAAATTTGGGTTTTTTAGACGTCAATAAAATCTAAAGTATAAGACCTATAAAATTGAAACTTTATAGGTTTAATAAGTTCACTGGCGACATCATTTTCCGAGAATTTTGATTATCTGAAATAATTCAGGCCTAAGTTATAAGGGTTTAAAAATACGGCGAAACACTTCGAGAAAAGATAGGTAGTGCCCTCGCGCTTCGCTTGGCTCGTCTTGGCGGGGACACTACCGTGTCCCCAGATTCTGATTCTGAAAGACCCGCGTCTAGTAGTGGGTCGGTGATAAATTGACTTTTTGTTGCCATATTTAAAAAAATATTGCCATTCGACCGGTTTTTTAACTGTATTTTATTTTTGATTTCCTACTTTTAAAAATATGATATCTACACAAAAAAAAATCTATGAAAATAGCAATCCAAAATAAATCATTCCAGAATCTGAACGGTCTCTGGGTTATTTTTGTTAGAGCTGGGCCAATTTTCGCCAATCTCCTTTTAATGATATTAAACGTAATTAAATATAATACATTTTTTCTTCCCATTACGTTGCTAAATAAATATAAACGAGCTTGAGGACATATAAAAGAGGACATGATAATAAGTTTTCGCTCAGTGAATTCTATGGCCGCATTTGTGGTTTCATACAATGCAAATGGCTAAGAATATTGTATTACATTTCATTTTGTGTATGCTATCTGATAAAACAAGGGAATTGAATAACTAGAATACAAAGAAGCATACTGCATACCAATATCCGATTGTGACTTACTGATATTGGTTCTACCCCAAACTATATGAATCGTCTAGGTCATAGTAAATGCCCTAAACTACTAGGCCCGGGTTTCCTGTCAGTATGAGTTCCCATTAAATGTATATGTAAAGACATCTTTATTAAAAGGTACATCGAGGGTACATTTTACTCCAAATATCTAGTTTTAATTTGGAACAACATCATAAGCCTTACTCTACTTATAAGCTCAATTCGCAAAAAATGAGTCCGTATCATATTATGTTAACATAGAATTAATAAAAATAATATTAGAATTACTATTAAATTTCTAATTTCTTATTTATAAAAATCTGAGATTTAATATTCTAATTTATAAAATTTACGTGTGACAAAACTACTCTGAAACGGTTTGACTGATTTTTTTTCAGTAGTTTTTAAGTATACTATTTGTCATACACTAAAAAAGTAATTTATATGGCAAAACACCGTTTGCTGAATCAGCTAGTATCTTATAAACTTGCATCATTGTCACACCAGTAAACCCTCCAGTATAATAACCGTTTGATAAACGTCAACCTTGGACGAACACAAATAACTTGCATTAGGGGCGAATCGATTTTGTTCGTCTTCAGAATTCATTGCATTTCTAATCCTGTATTTCCCTACAATTAATGTCAACAATAATTGTAAAGTATATTTATTCACTATTATCCAATTGCGTTTTTACATTAAAACGTTTGATTGGTAATCAAATTAAGTTGCTTACTGTCGCTATAAGTAGTTCGTGTTTTAGGATCTTACACTTTTTTTCACGCGACTTTGCGAATCGTAAATTGTATTACTAGAATCGGATTTTATTTTGTCGTCTTAATCCAACCTATAAAGTTATCACTTCATACCTTGATATTCATATAAATTAAATTTTTTATTGCTTCAAAATTTTTTTTCATTGTAACATTAATGTATTTCTCGAAAGAAATGGAAAGAACATAAAATATTACTCGAAAAATCGTATTTCCAAATCGTACTTATAATACGAAAACTTCCAAAGTTATAAATCGTAAGGACGGCTCGTTTATGCGGAACGTGGTTCTTTTATTGTAGCGTCGTTCCTTCATAAAATTCGGGCAGTTAATCACGAATTAAGTCCCTCGGCAGTTAATTACTTGGATTTGAAAGTTCAGTAATTTGCGTCAGTGGCGAATATTAATTGAATGGCCCGACGGTCAGCTGTTGATAAATAAGCCTAATCCTGCATTGATAAACCTCTCCAACGAATCCTTCCTAATTTTAAATATACCTAATATATTCTTATTGAAGAAAATAAATGTTTAAAATCAGTGAAAATCGATAAACCATGGGTAGAAATCACATAGAGTTGAATCCATTTCAGTAAGTTTTGCGGCTTGAAGAGTAATTTATGGGTAGCAATTTCTGGCGTTATTAATCCAATTAAATTTCTAACATAACTAACAGATTCTGCAATTTAACTTTTACACATTTCATATAAATCTTCGGTATAGTTTAAGATCTTGAACCTATCAACATAGTGTCTTTTATACTTAATTTTATCGAATTTGTATACATTAAAAATTATTTCACGTGGCATTTGAAGTTGGTTTTCGAAAATTATTTATTTTTTTATCTCTTGCACCGGCCATGAATTATTTATGTATTAATGTGTGTTTTCTTATTTATTTCAGGTTAGGTAGAAGAAAGGCGCTATTTGAAAAAAGAAAGCGTATAAGTGACTACGCGCTAGTTATGGGCATGTTTGGTATTATAATCATGGTTATAGAAAATGAACTTTCTAGTGCAGGTGTATATACAAAGGTAAGAAAAGTGGGTAATTTTTATTTAAATTCACAGTAATGTAAAATAGGTAGAGAAATTCTTTTTAGATGTTATGGAGTGCACAAGCTCCAAAGTGTAAAATAATTTCCCATGTTAAAACTATCTTAGCTAGAATTTAAGATTCAATTGGGTCTTACACTACTTTTGAATTTGATAAAAAATATTACTTTATTATAAACTAGGATAAAAATAATATCGTGCAGTGAAAGAAATATTAAAATCCAACGAAGATTTACAAAGTTACAGGCGTTTAAACTTTGGAGTGGGGGGATCTTCTATCCCTTTCTCGCAAAACGAAAATTTGTATGAAGCCGCACGAAGCTACTATGGCATTGGTAAGGTGTGACGTCACAATTTCATGTTGCTATCTCTGTTTAATCACAAATCTTTAAATGCTTATAACTTTTTTGTTATTTGATGGATTTAATTAGTTCTTTCAGTGCACGTCATTATTTTAATTCTACTTTATAATAAAGTAATAAAAAAATTGGAGTCAAATACCCTATTCAATCACTATGTTAAATGTCGCACATTTTCATCGAACGTTTGCTACCAGTAGAGAGAGCCCTACCTATTTTTTAGAACTACCAAGTCGACTCGCTTCGAATACACTCCATCTTTTTTTTTCCAAATTTCTCCATACTTTATCAAATTTTATCTCATCAAGCGGGCAATCGCTGAAAACTTTGTTCGCAATGTATGCATGCTGGAGAAATATATATATGGAGAAATCCGTTCTGTTTATTCGAAGCGAGTCTACTCGAAATTTGTACTAAAACCTATACTAACCTAACTGTATGTTATAACCTTGGTATGAATGTTTCAGGCGTCAATATATTCCCAAGCGTTCAAGACGCTAATATCAATGTCAACTGTGATTTTACTCGGCCTAATCGTGGCTTATCACGCTTTAGAAGTACAGGTATGGTATACTTTATTATACTTGAAATAGGCTGTAGGCTGATCGAAAAACTGGGCTTATTGCGTGAGCGGCCGTTATTCGGTGATGCGCCTGCCAAATTGTTAATGAGATTGGATACCTTCCACTTACTGAGCAGCGCAGCAATTCAACGTGTATTGGTATAGTAACACCTTAATAAAATTGTATAATTCAATAGTAATTTGCACCTACAGAAGGTTTGAAGTCAATTTTCAACACAAATTAGTTGTACACGTCTGAACCAAAGCTACGAGTAGTGTCTATACTTTAGTAAGTTGTTAATTTTGTGCATAAATTTATAAAACCAAAGCCCAAGGATCTGCTTATGCAGTGAAAGTCTATGAGAGGTTCAAACTTAAAAATAATTGTCTTTTTTCTCTTATAGAAATCGCTCTCGTATTATTTATGTCTAGCTGATTCACTGCTGATTTGTTAGGGTAAGGGTCAACTCATGAGAATTCAGAAAAATCTTTCTTATACTTTGTCTTATAATATGAAGTGAGCACAGCTTTCTACTTGGGCCAGTGAATGAGTCAGAAGTTTTTTTTAGATTAAAGACCCGAAATATATGACGTCTATCTGAAAATGGTCGTCTATTAATAACATAGTGTTTGAACTAAAGATTACTTAAAATCACGTTAATACGCCGTCTACGCAGTTAAAAGCTAAAAATATGCTGACGCCAGAAAAATTTTAGTTTGAAGGAAACAATTCAGTCATACATAATTTTTGAGTACACACAACGGAAGCTCTCAAAAGGAGTATTTTTCCCGTATTGTGCAACATTAGTACAGATTTAGATAACCCTAAACCTTTTAACCGACTTCGAAAAGTAAAAGGAGGATGTTCTCAATTTGCCCGGTATGTTTTTTATGGATGTATGTACACGAATTTCTTGTGTTTCCTCTTTCAGTCTTGTGGGACTGATGGCATTACGCCCATTTTCTTGCAGAAGTGTGCGAATCGTGTAATCCCGCATCTGGTAAAGATTTTCCGTGCAAGCTTTGCATGGGGCTACATACCAGAACCGAATTTCTCAGATAATACGGAACTGATTTTCATAGATCTACCACGTTCTACCTAAGATCGATAGGAAATAGTCGCGAATAGGTCCCATGTAGAGTTTGTCAAAATTGGTTGGGTACTTTTTTATTATCTTTTTCTTTGCAGTTATTTATGATAGACAACTGCGCTGATGACTGGCGGATAGCGATGACGTGGCAGAGGATAGCCCAGATCGCGCTAGAGCTCGCCATCTGTGCCGTCCACCCTATACCTGGGGAGTACACCTTCACTTGGACCACTAAACTAGCCAATAAGGGTGGAGTCATAGGTGTTGAAGTTGTAAGTTGCCATTAAGTAGTGCAGTGCATATTTTATTTAATAACAGTACAGCATTGTGGAAGAAAACAGCAGGATTAAGTGTTTGGGGATATCTTGTGAGCGAACTCAGGGTATCCTAATGATTTAACTAGGAATAAAACCTATTATCATCACTATTATCTATAATCTGTAGACAAAATTTCTTAAACAGAAACACCCTTAGTAATCGCAGAATAAGTCCAAATGATTAATTTTATTGATCGTTGATATTTTTGGATTTTTTACTATAATTATGAAAAAAAAAACGCATATTTGCATATTTTTATTAATTTTCGATCACATTTTTAAGTTTTTGAAATGTAACTGACCATCATTTATCTATCAACTGCGGTTATAGTCAATATATAAAAGAAGAAACTGACTGACTGACTGGCTGACATATCAACGCACAGCCCAAACCGCTGGGTCTAGAGACTCCAAAGGACATGGCCGAAACTTGTATGGAGCTGTGCCCTGGAAAAAAATATTCATGGCCATCGACAAACAGTACGTCATATTAAAGCTTATAATGATGTCTTTACAATCGTTTAATTTTTATAATCAGAAAACTTGCGAGAGACATAATATTAGCATAACAACTTGAAACAAAATGCGCCTAAATATTTTAAACAGCAAAGATTTTTTTATTCAAAAATTGCAATTCAAATGTTTAATCGCATTTTCTAAGCTTTGTAATATGAAAAAATAATTAGTTCATAAACAATACGCATGATATTTTAATAAAAAATCATTGCTCTTTAAAATATTTAGGCGCATTTTGTTTCAAGTTGTTATGCTAATATTATGTCTCTCGCAAGTTTTCTGATTATAAAAATTAAACTATTGTAAAGACATAATGATAAGCTTTAATATGACGTACTGTTTGTCAATGGCCATGGATATTTTTTTTCGAGGGCAGAATCCGGCCATGTCATTTGACACACAGGTACCTTATGAGGTCTAGGGGAGCACTAAGAAAGGATTTTTCAAAATTCACCCTCTAAGGGGGTGAAACGGGGGTCCGAAGTTTGTATTTTACCAAGTTAAAATACTCTTTCACGCCGCAAATACTGAACCGATTTGGCTAAAATTTGAAAAATAGGTGGATTGTATCTTGGATTAACATATAGGCTACTTGTCATCCCGAAAAAGTTCATGGTTCCCGTGGGATTAGTTAAAACCCGAAATTCACGCGGAAAAAAAATCTCACGCCGCAAGTACAAAACGGATCTGGGTGAAATTTGGAATGGAGATAGATTATATCCTGGGTTAATAAATAGAGTACTTTTTATCCCGGAAAACTTTATGGGTTTTGCAGGAAAAGGGAAAAACAGATATTCACGCGGGAAAAATACTACTCCACGCCGTAATTACTGAACTGATATGGCTGAAATTATGAATAAAGATAGATTATATCTTGGATTAATACGAAGGCTACTTTTCATCCCGAAAAAATTCATGGTTCCCGTGGGATTAGTAAAAAACCGAAATTCACGCGGAAAAATAATCTTCATGCCGCAAGTGCACAACCGATTTGGCTGGAATTTGGAATGGAGATAGATTATATCCTTAGTTAATAAATAGGCTACTTTTTATCCCGGAAAAATTCATGATTTTTGCAGGAAAAAAGAAAAACAGAAATTCATACGCGAAAAATATTTCTTTATGCCGTAATTACTGAACTGATTTGGCTGAAATTTAGAATCGAGATAGATTATATCCTGGATTAATAAAAAAGCTACTTTTCACCCCGGAAAAATCTATGGAGTCCGCGGGAAAACTGAAAAACTGATATTCACGCGGGAAAAATACTACTTCACGCTGTAATTACTTAACTGATACGACTAAAATTTGGCAAAAATATAGATTTTATCCTGTATTAATACGTAGGCTACTTTTCATCTCGGAAAATTTCATGACTTCTACGAGTATGATCATAGAGAAAAACAGAAATCCACGCGGGAAAAATATTCGTTCACGCCGCAACTACTGAACCGATTTAGCTCAAATTTGGAATGGGGATAAATTATATCCTGGATTAACACATAAGCTACATTTTATTCCGAAAAATTCAAGGTTCCCGTGGGATTAGTTATTATATATATATAACCGAAATTCACGCGCAAAAAATTATTTATGCCGCAACTACTGAATTGATTTGGCTGAAATTTGTAATGAAGATAGTTTATATCCTGAGTTAATGCCTAGACTACTTTTTAATCTGGAAAAATTCATGGTTTCTATGATAGAAGTGAAAAACAGATATCTACGCGGGAAAAATATTCCTTCACGCCTTACTGAACTGATGTGGCTGAAATGCGGAATGAAGTTAAATTTTATCCTGGATTAATACAAAGGCTAAAATCCATGGTTTCTGAGAAAATAGTTAAATAGCAGATATTCATGCGGGAGAAATACTCCATCGTGCCGTCACTTCTGAACCGATTGGGCTGAAACTTGGAATGGAGTTATAGAATATCCTTGAATCAACTACTTTTTTCTCGGGAAAATCCATTGTTTTCGTGATAATAGGGAAAAACAGACATTCATGCGGGAGGAAATTTATTCCTTCACGCACAACTACTGAAAATTTTTGGTTTAAAGTTGGAATGAAGATAGATTTCATGTAAATTAACACAAAGGATACTTTTTATTCCGGAAAATGGATGGTACCCGTAGAATAGTTAAAACTAAAATTTACGCGTGCGAAGCCGCGGGTATCTGCTAGTAGTCAATATAACCGCCTTCTTTGATTTACATATATCTATCTATACTATCATTTTATATTTGCAACATAAGAAAACTCTGCGTTTACTTGATCTTGAAAATTTTATTCAATCGTTACACTCACAAGTTACTGAACCTCATCTTTATTTATTTTTGTGAACACTATAATATCATGTCATAACTGTCATTATTTTAACATCTATTATTTTTATTTTAAATTAATACGTACGATTTATTTCTTTAAAGGACGCAGTGTATAAACAAATTCAGGTCTGTATGTTTTGCACTGTTTATGATTGTCGGTTGTCAATAACAATTTAGACGTTTGGTTTTGGAGAGCATGCGTTTGGTTTTAAGTTTGGTTATGTGCCGAGGCTTTTGTTATGTTTTCCTTTTCAAGACCTTCCGTCACCTGAATTATTTTTTTTTAACGGGTGGCGTTACTACAACTTATTTGTATCCGTGAAAAATCTCCTTTAAATGTTAATAAGAATTTAGAGATTTACCAGCTAACTCATGTGTTTGTATATTTTGTGTGTATATCATTCGTGTGGCGTGATTAGTGTGATCTACGTTACTTCAAGAATCTGCAGCTTTTGAAATTATTTTTTCAAGTTGTAAGAGATAGTTAAAATATTCTGTACATATTATAATTTTGTTCTTTGAAAAACCCGTTAACGAACATAACGAAACAAAAATTAACATATCGAGCGAAGCAATACAAAATACATTTGCAATATATTACAATTATATTTATTTCTTTTACGATTTCGTGTCTAAACTTTGTTAATTCATTTTAAAGAAAGCTTCAGAGTATTTTTTTAATTTGAATCATTTTTGATATATAAAGCAGTATTATAAACCTTTGTAATCCTTGTTACAATTTAATTTTATCTCAACGTTTAATATTTGTTGTTACACTTTAAAACTACGTTAAGTACTTTAAAAACTTCGAGTACATAATAAAAATAACCAAAAAGATTAATACAATCATTCTATAATCCAGCGTTAATCATGTAATTTCTTTTTTCCAGGTACCATACGACGTCACGTTGTCGCTTCCGATGTTCTTTCGACTGTATCTAATATGCAGGGTTATGCTTCTACACAGCAAATTGTTTACAGATGCTTCATCAAGAAGTATAGGAGCCTTGAACAGAATTAATTTTAATACTAGGTAAGGAAAGTCAGTTTTTTCTTTATTAAAAACAAGAGCTTGCCTATATTTACCTTCTTAGGGGCTGATATCTATGTTTAAATATCAGCTTTATCCGGGGGAGAGATATATTGTGTTGATGGATCAGTCAGTTAGTCGTTCACATTTTCTTTTAACGTGTATAATTGACGCTAAGTTATCACGAAAACGTGTTTTTATTCGTCTTGCATTTACAGTTTATACATTGGTCTACCTTGTGGTGGAGTTATTAATACTTCACTCTTTTTATACCAACTTAAAATTCTGCCTGGAGTTAGTAGGTACAACTACGAGGACATTCATTTTTGTTTATAATTTCACTAAAATGCTATATTGTGTTTTATATTATAGAAACATGTTTTGTGTTACAGATTTGTATTAAAAACACTTATGACTATTTGTCCTGGGACCGTTTTACTTGTGTTTATGGTATCATTATGGATAATAGCAAGCTGGACATTGAGACAATGTGAAAGGTTGGTACAATATAATAATTGATTACCACGAAATTAAAATAATATGTATCAAATAAAAATATTGCAATAAGTAATAATTACAAATTAAATGTTTTGGATTTAGTTATATGTGTAATAACGAGCTAATCATGTTCAGTATTTGAGTCATCAGTATTGCTTATTTTATTCTTTATTTGTACACAGCCTTTTTGTTTTCACGGAATTATTATTATGAATATTGATGTACTGCCTCAATGGGTATGCTAATGCTTTTGTACTGTGGCGTTGTAAGAGTATTTGTTTTGCTTTTTTACCCTCAATGTTTTATGTTACGAACGTTACTTTGACAAATCAAAGGACTGTAGTAAATCTTAAATTATCACAAATATATCATAAGAGTTTGACTTTGAATACTTTCGCTAATGTAGCAACCAAATGGTTACAATAAAACACATGCTGTTTACAATTATGATGAATTTTTAGAATTACTTTCATTAGATTTAGTCAGATGTTGTAAAACAATTATGCTTTATGTGCTATAAATGTTAGAAAAAAAAATACAAAATGCACACTAATATTTACCTATCCACAAAAGTGCTGTGACGCAATGTAAGTATCAAAGCAAAATGTGCACATTCAATGAATTTAAATAACATTAACACACTTGTATTTTGTTAGCAACGGCACAAGAATATAACTGATGCCGGCAATTATGATAGTCGGTAAATACTTGACTGTGAAATGTCACGCACAAAATGGCTCGAGGGTACACCACAATTAGATCAGCTTCCAAGTTCTAACCAACTGCCGAAACGAAATCCGCACCAATACCACTGCACTTTTGTCACTCATGCATCAAAGAGTTACTTCTGCTCGATCAGCAGGAGGCTTTCAATTATTTCTCTCTTCTGTATCTGTCTTCTTCCCTCCTGTTGCGTTGTATAAGTGTTCATTACTTGTGTTATCATGTTATCCCAGTATCTGAGTAAGTAAATGAAGATATCACAGCATGGCTAAAAGTAAAACAATATTGGTACTGACCCCAAATAAGTGTTTAGTCTGCACGTTGTAATGAAGTTAAAACGGTATTAGTACTTGTGTAGTTCTCAAATTTGTTTTATACATTTGGAGAGGCATGCAAAATTATATTATTTATGAGTATAATTATGTAATTTGTCTCGACAAATAATTTTCTTTTGTTGTCTTTTATGATTTTTTTTTCAAAAAAAAATAAAGAATCGATTTTAGAAAAATGGCTTGAATTATTCGGCTTAGTAAAATTTGTTGTATTATACAATCGGTTATCTTGTGGTTCTTGTTGGGCATTTTGGCTCACAGGTTCCACGATGAAGACCATGCCAATTTGCTAAACTCAATGTGGCTGACAGCTATAACCTTCCTCTGTGTTGGCTACGGCGATATAGTTCCCAACACCTACTGCGGCCGTGGCATTACTCTCACCTGCGGTATGGTGGTATGTATTATAACAAATGGTAGGCTAATTGGGTATTTTCAATACGAGTCGTCTTCTATTTACTGATTCGATGTCCGCTGATCGCTTCATCTAGGCATTGCAAGAATATTTTTGAATGAGTCCTTTTTCGTGTATTCTTCTAACTTGCTCTGTCTAGGTTATTTTTGATAGGTCGGTAAAGGTGAGCCATTTTATGTGTCATAAGTAACATCACAAGTAACTGAAGCAATTTCAATTTCACAATCAAAGTCAAACTCTTCAAGACGATACGATCTCTCTATTCTTCGATTTCTTTCTATTTTTTTTTTTAACAAAAATCTTTTCACTTTTGCGATGGGATTTGCTTGCGCGCAGTACTAATAGGTAGGTTTAACACTATACTTTTGAACCACTGGTGTCTTGAGATGGTAAACGTACTGAGTAAAGCGACAAAATTTATTTTCAAAAGGTTTCACGATGAAGAACATGCTAACCTACTCAATGCGATGTGGCTTATTGCGATAACATTTCTCTCCGTCGGTTTTGGTGACATTGTGCCAAACACATATTGTGGCAGAGGTATCGCCGTAAGCACCGGCATTATGGTAAGTTTCTTGTAAACATTTATGTTTGTGTTGACTGACAACAATTCCCACACAGTTTATTTCGAAAGCACATTCATTATTTTTTGTTTAAGTTCATGATAAGTTATAACTATTTTGTCTATTAAATGACATGTCTTAATTGGGAATATATTATTGACTAATGAAATTAATTGAAACTAGTTATAACTTTTTTGGACTATAATGCAAATTATTCACAGTTTTATGAAACTTTTATAATTTGAATATTGTTTTTTTGTCATTTAATTGATGTTATATTATAATATGTTTTACTACTATTGAGTCAGTCAACACAACATTTCATTGTTATAAACAGGTGACACTCCACACTTAAATGTTAAACACTTTTATGGAAATAAAATTGAATTCACTGTATTTTTAATGTCTTCAATGTTTTTTTCGAATGATGTTTATGTTCACAGAGTGACTATAATTCAAAAAATTGTTATTGTATAAAAATTTATAAAATACGTGTTATATATTTAATTATATTATAATGAATGAATCCGATTCCACAACCGCTTCATGTTACTTACACTTGATGTAAACACATCGTATGTAAATTAATGAATACTACAATTTATGAAATAATTTAATGTAGAGAAAATAAAGTAGTATATAAATACAACGGTAGTATCATAATTTTATTTTTTTTGAACAATGAATTAACGTCCATTTCCCTGTTAAAGCCAGCTATTAGAAATATTTAGTTGAATGGAATGCTTCATTTTCTCCTATCTCTATAGTTCTCTCTTCACTTGACTATTTCACTGAAATGCACAATACGTTTGTTTTTAAAATGGCTCACTTTTCCTAAAATTATTTTATCTAATTTAAAACATGAAATGCAGTTTTGCACTTTTGGTATTGTATGTATGAAAAAGTCAGAAAATATTTGAATTAAGTAACTAACCGAAGTAACACAAAAATAATGTTTTGATTGCACTAATAGATAGAATTGCACTGGGAGTTTTTTTACCTTAACCCGATTTAAAGTGTGAATTGTCGTTGTAATAATTAATATTGTAGATATAGTTTGTAAGTTTCAGCTAAAATTGGCAATGATCCTTCAATAAGTTTGGCTCACTATTAGACTAATAATTTCAGCACAAGACTTCAATAACATGACATATTATAATCAAATATTTTCAATAATATCTGCTATATAGTTGTGGCTAATAATATTACTAAAATAAAATAATAGAAAATCATATAAAACAGACATAATATAACGAGGGTAATAGACAACGTATAAGTACATCTGTTCGTCTTCTTATTTATTTAAAAAATTTCATTATAGCTTTAAATAGATTTATTTATTAGTGTCCATTGTCCTCGCATAATTTAAACGAATAAAAATAAAAATAAAAGATTAACCACATATAGTTTATTTTCATTTCTAGCCTGAAATCGCATTTTTGTTTGAGGAATGTGAAAAAAATCTTGAATGCTTGTACACATTCGCTTGCATTTTACATTAAGATATTCACTTAACAGGGAGCTGGATGCACTGCGTTATTAGTCGCGGTTGTTTCAAGAAAATTAGAATTAACTAGAGCTGAGAAGCACGTTCATAACTTCATGATGGACACACAACTTACTAAAAGAGTAAGTATCTTTCTAACATCAGTTCACCACAATTGTTGATCTAATTAACAGGGGGCGGGATGTACAGCATTATTAGTGACAGTTGCGTCGAGAAAGTTAGAGTTAACTAGAGCGGAGAAGCACGTTCATAACTTCATGATGGAAACACAACTCACGAAAAAGGTAAGGTGGCTGTTACTCTTGTGACAGACCCAGGATTGTAAGGTAAGACGTTTGAATAGAACGCCAATGTAGTCGACTTTTTGGGACCTTTAGCTCGAAATGATTATTATTAGCCACTTCATTATTTCTTTTCTTATACCTACATATTTAAACTCATTTTAATGTAGTTAATTAACAGATATTGGCATATTATTCTGATCAAAAGCAAAAATTATCATAATAATACCTTCTTACTTAATTTTAATTATTAAGTATTGTAAGATCTTTTAGAGAGTATTTTAGAGAGTTACAATTATATTTGCCAATACCTATACTCTTTCTATAATAATTAATTAGCATAAAATAAAATTTTAAAAATATCTACGCTATGATGATGATTCTTTAGATATCTATGCTAATTGTTGACATTTTTTCAAGCTTGTTTGCGGTTTAAAGTGTTTCTATAGTTTGTTTCTGGATTTTCATTAGAGTAGATTTCAGTTTAAAGATCGTTATTTTTTCCTAAAAATATAAATTATAAAACCAGTGTATTATTTTGTAAAATTTCAGTTAAAAAATGCAGCAGCAAATGTTCTAAGAGAGACTTGGTTAATATACAAACACACGAGACTAGTCAAAAGGGTCCACCCAGGCAGAGTTAGAACCCATCAAAGAAAGTTTCTATTAGCAATTTATGCGTGAGTATTTCAACTCTGCATGCTAGTATAATCAAGGATAAAGAAGAGAAGAACTTAAAACTTCAGAATATGGACATGTTACCGAAAACGCATGAAAAGAAGGAAGTTTATTCCATTCATAGTAAATGTATATTTATAATAAATCTACAAAGGGTTTTTACAACACATTATATTTCACATATAAATTACAATGCATACTATATTTTCTATTGTATACAAATATTCGAAAACGTGTTAAATTCTGGATAAAAATTATCACTTGGGATTATCAATTGGGGTGTTACAGCAAAGTGTTACGTACAACTGGCAATATGCGTAAAAGTAAGGAAAAAAATGACGTGCGACATCAAATACATATTATACTCTCATTCAATTTAAAAGCCTTACATTCAGTTAGGTTCGATTAGTATCTACATGTTAACATTTTTCTGAATCTAGGTCCCGGTTTCATTTTCCTTGTATAACTGCACCTTAGTGTTATTGTTTGATAAAAGTGGCAAATCTGGCATTTATAAATATCAAAGGATTTATACAATTATTTAAATCTGTAGGTAGATTTCCTAGGAGTTCTTTAATGACATAATAAATGTAATTTTGTTATCAGATTACGGAAAGTCAAAATGGATCAACGGAAGCTAATGGATAACGCAAACACGATAACAGATATGGCAAAGGTAATTTCAAATTAATTTCTCAATCAATTAGCTGATGCTAATTTCATACACAAGTTCATTTAGTTCCTTAGCTAGCACTAATGAGGTAAACCAAATAAAAGATTAACCGCGTAAGTAAGTGTTTTAGATACAAAACTAAGCTAGCATGAATTTCAAGTCCATTCCCATTTGCTGTGCTAGGAGCTCTAGGCCTGATTCTCTATGACAATAATATCCTACCTGCATATTTTTTGATTATTTATTTATCTTCGTTCGTAAATACTAAATCTTAAATTATACCGAAAGTAAACAAATCTACAATTACGAGTATTATAAACGATTAAGTTATACCTATGAATGTGAAAATAAAACATTTTTTCACACTGGCGAAGGATAAACTTGTGAAGTAATAATTTATCTTGTAAATGGTTCTAGCTTAAATCATATTCAAACAAGAAAAGACATCGTATGCTGGTATATTTACATACCACACGTCAAACTCGGCATTTTTATCATTCACATTTTGATTTGATTTAATGTGATTATAACTATATAATCGTAATAAGAAGATCATAACAGCACTTGGAACGTGCACGCTATAGCTTTGTTCCACTTTGGCCTATAAGTATCAACTGGTTTGTCAGTTATGATTTTACTGTCATTATCAATAGTGGATCTTTAGTCACAGAAATGGCTTTGGCTTTTAGAGCGCATGTAGTTCATAGAAATTAATTTTAGTTATTGTTCAAAACCAGTTAAAACTGAAAGTAACAAACACTTACTTAATTAACATTCACAAAGGTACACACACAAAAATATTTTGACTGCTAAAATAAGAGTTCCCTTTTCAATACTTGGTAAACTTATTAGAATCATCTTAATCGATTTGCAATTTACAATCAATATTGATAGCATGATAAATTATCTTTTAAAGACCGGAGTTCAAACTTAACCCTCCGTTACGTTAAAAAATGTAATATTTTCCAAATTTGGCACATGAAACATAAAATATCAAGGAGAGAGAAATTTCAATAATAGTTCATTCAAAAAGGCGGTAGCAGGTACTTAAATTCAAAAGTATAATTCTATACTCTTTATGAAAAGTCTGAAATTCGACGTATTTAAAGTTTATAAAGAGGAAAGTTGCAGGACTTTTTATTTAACTGTCGATGTAGCACTTTGTTGAAGAACCTTTCAGTCATTGACCGCATCAAGTGTCTACTATAACAAAAATACACTTTACAAATACTTGTGACTTGGACCGGCAGTGGCGGTGGAGCTGCAATGCGATTGATAGTAGGACCCCTTTCTGTTACAGACTCAGAACACGGTGTACGAGATTGTGTCAGACATGAGCACGAGACAAGACACCATTGAAGAAAGACTTACTAGTTTAGAAGAAAAATTAACTTCCCTACAGGTGAGTTAGTTCCAATATTAATTTCATGTAACTAATAAATGGCTCTTATGAAACCAAACGAAAAATTTCCTATAACGATCTTTAGTAATGTACCCATTTAAATATATAAATGTGAGTTTGTTGGTTTGTTTGTGTATTTGTTCTTCAATCACGCCCACAAAGGAGCAATGGATCAACATGAATTTTTGCACGTAGGTAATTAGTTGAAAACGCCGAGAGTGACTTGGCTACTTTCAATCCCAGAATATAATAAATAATTAAAAAAATTAAAACACGACTGCCCTGATATAAAGTGAACTAAAAAGTAATAACCAAGTTATTTTAGTTGATATGGCAGCAAGGGGGCCTTTCTGTGGCAGACATTTTATTCTAAGAAGTCCCTTGCACTCCTTTTTTTGGGCAGTCGTGTAATAAAAAGCAATGATTCTGACGGGATTTGTGACAAATCAAAATTCATTGCTGTTGGAAAACAGCAAGCAGTGTCATAAAAGGACGGTTGCATGATATATAATAACAATAATATATGAACGTACATACCGCCCACCAAGCCAATCTTGGCAAGCGTGTTAGGTGGGTTGACAACAGCTCGCCGTGTCATAAAATGGCTGTAGCATGACATAATATAATAAAAATATACTTACATACAAGCCCGCCAACCCAAAATTGGCAAGAATGGTTGGCTATGGCAAAACTAGGCCTTGTCTTTCTGAAAAGTTGCCATGCCAGCTGTGGGAATAGAAAGGAAATGGGAGAGAGAAAGAGAGAAAAAGAGCATTTAGTAACATTAAAATATGTAAATGTTACAGGAACAAGTGAACAATTTACCCGACGTGATGGCGAGATGTTTACAACAATGCTGGGAGCGCGCGGAGCAGAGAAGAAATTTCCTTCACCCCGACACCGCGGCCGTTCCCACACCACCTGCGTCCACTATATCCCCATATACTAGGTAGTTATATTAAAACAGTTATTTTAAAAAGTTAATTAAATTAATCAAAAGATTAGTTATTTTAAACACATAGATTTATAAACGTCTTCGCTGGCGCTATGTTTAAACAGTTAATTAAAAGGTACAATATTCAAAGATAGCTCGCATTTTAGGTACTATGCCAATTCCAAAAGATTAGCCCATCAAAAAGTGCTGTTAATTTTGATAGATTTTATTTTCGTTTAACTAAATAAGATATTATAGGTATCAATTTTGTGTTTCGTATGCAAAATCTCTGAACTATACTAATTTTCCGCGTCTAAAAAAGTGCGATCCTTTTTAAATTGCTCCCCATGGAAAAGAATTACACTGCTTTAGAGGGCGTTAAATAAGTTTAGTTTAAAGATTTTGCATAACAGAATTCACACCTTTATTTGAAAAGGTACTCATTAAAACGTAAATATGTTAATGTAAACCTGTGGTTTTCCAGAACATTAGCATCAACAACGCATCCGTGGCCGCCCAGCCCGGTGCTACAGTCAACTGCGCGCGCGCATTCCACCCCCGAGAGTGCGACCTCCCCCGCGCCGGCGCCGCAAGCGTCGAGCCCCGCGCCACACTCCTCGCGGCCGCCTCTACCCAGCTGAGTACCGCCTTCCAACTCCGAACTGCTGTGCTGAACTCGACGAAACTCGGCGCCCGTCCTCTAACCCCCCTCACCACAACTACGCCCTGAGGCCATCGGGGAAATTGTTTCACGATGAACTTTGATTACGCATCACCCGATCTCGTCGCACCCAATACTTTGACGTTGAATAGTTTTTACACACAGAATTTTCTTTTTACTCTTTTCCTTGAAGTTTCTGATGATGGTGTTCAAGTATCGAGATATGTAACGAGGCAAGTTGACAGTGAAATAATTATCCCGGTTCGCCGTCACCGCGCCGCGGTGCGAGACAAGGTCAGCCGTAGTTTTCTTCGCTGTTCCCCAAAGTTTCGGATGTGTCAGACTGTTTTAGTGATAGTTTAGGTAGTGAATGAAATTAGACGGAAGGGACATGCTGTTGTGACTATACAAATGCTTTATCGATAGACGCTTTAGCCAATACGTTAGACGATATTTTGAATACATTATCAGCATTTGGATTGTTATTATTAATTAGAGCGCCATTATGTTCTTCTCTGTTCAGATTTTAACTCACATTTGGAGAAAGAAAATACAATGTTTTTATAAGTGAAATGGTTTACTTACTTTTTTTGTAAATAGCACCATCTTAATACAAAGTAATGTAGTCGGTGCTAAATAAGTGATCGGAAATTAGTGCACATTCATCTTTTAACTGTTAGATCGAGTAAAGTCCAAACTTTAGTCAACCTACGAGTTTGTTAAATGTTTCGTATACAAGTATAAAGCAAATTATTATTATTTTTCTTAAGCCCTTACCATGTCGCTTGATCACTTGATCTGACCATTACCTAGACCGGAAAAATATTATTTGTTTTCGAAGACATTGTTTTGAGTTTAAAGAGATACGGTAAAAATAGTCAATATACTATTATTTTAACGAAAAAAAGCTATTTGATAGCTAAGCACAGTGAACAGGCGATTTGTATTTTTTTTAACATTTATTTAGTTTATAATTAGTAGTTTTTTTTACCTCTATTAACATTCTTGAAATCATGATATATAATTTTTAAATGTGGATCCGTAATTTCCGATCAAGACAATAAATATTCGGTCTCAACTGTATAAACAAAGAGGTAAAATGCGATTGTTTTGAAATGCTAACGGTTTCCAGTTTTAATATTTGGAACGATTTATCCGATTGTACCATATACATGTATTAAAAAAACATATATCAATATCAAATTTTGTACCATGACATAATAAGAATATGGTAAATGTGATGTTTTCAAACCGAATGGAAACAGTATCTACAGATAGTGTTTACTCTATAAAGCGATTAAAAAAAATACAATATAACTTATAAGTGTTAGAAGTTAAACAAACAATTAAGTTTTAAACCTTCTTTACACATCTAAAACGCCCTTAGTTGTGATACTTAAACAAATTTAATCGCGAGAGTGCATACATGTTGTTGACTCTTCTTGTAATTAAATCAGTTTGATACGTACATACTAATTAAACTTTTGTATTTGTTTCGAAAAACTGAGGGTATAATATCTTGAAAACTACTGAACTAATTTTGATAAGGTCTGCACTGTTCCCTGAGTTGGAATAAATATAAGCACATAAAAATGATCACAATTCATCTAAAAGTGTCAGAGAAACGCGAGGACAAACAAACACATACAGACACACAAACAAAGGATATTGTGAAATTTTATATGAAACCCTTTAATTTAGGTAAATCATAATATTGTAGATATATTACAAACATACGTGAAGATATCGACCATTTTTGTACTCAATTATAAATATAAAAATATCATCTGAGATAGAAACCGTCAACGCGCATGGTACGAGTAGGGTCAAAATACAACCTTTAAAAAGAAAGGGAAAACCCCCCAATAAAACGAGTATTCTACTGCCGCAATTAAATAACCGATCTCTTGAAATTCGCTCAATAGAGTTTACATATACTTAATATGAACGAGAAAAATACCATAGGCATCATCTATAAAGTACACCTAGATTTAAAAATATTTAGTTAGCAGACAATATTATGTAAACTTATCATCTAATGAAACTATATCATGTAAAATTATCTGCATTGCTGATACCTCCAATTATTAAGGCCCTAAACCTTGAGTCTTGGACATAAGCAAGACGGTGTCTCAAATCACACGTTCTATGGTACTGTATACACACTTTTTAGGTAATAGATAAATTGAATTGTTACTACCTGCCTATTGACATGTAGATTGTAAAACTTTTTTAATTAAATTAGGTCTTAAGTGAAAATACTTATCGCAAACAGCGTGATGCGGAACTAAGTCAATAAGAAAATAAAAGGTAACAGACGGACTGAAAAGTGATCCTATGAGGCCGCCAATCCACCAAAGCGGAGCAAGGCAGCGGAGCCGAGCAACGGAGATATATTATATAACCAATAGGATTGCACAAAACCTCCGCTCCTCATAAGTGGGGCAACCCTTTTAACATTACTCCATTTCTCGGCTCCGCTGCCTCGCTCCGCTTCGGTGGATTGGCAGCCTTAGAGTTCTGTTTTTTTCCTTTTAAGGTACGGAACCCAAAAAAATATGTAGTGGATGGGTACAGCGTATTTGAAAGCGACGTTAGTTATAATATTGTACGAGTGTAACTCCATCAAATCCAAGATACTTCAAGTGCGGATTGGCCTAGTCACCCTACTTAAAAAATTGTATTCCACCAAAAACATTCTGTAAATAAAGGTTCCAACGAATTGAAAACCTCCTCCTTTTTTTTGAAGTCGGTTAAAAAAAGCCAAGTCTCGATGGAACTACTTGTATATCTCTAAAAAGGAATGAAATTTCAATTCAATTGAAAGACAAAGTCGTGCCAAGTCTAAGGTTCCTTACTGCGATTTCTTTATTATTATCGTTAATGTTGTGAGACTTGGCCGATGAAGGGTACACAAGGGTACAAAACCAGGTGCTCCATGACACCATTGCACCAATCTCTCGCCAGAACCCCATTGAAAACAGAACACAAACTATTTCCATCTCTATCCTAAATGCTAAGAAACCTAATCTAGATGAAAGGAGGCGGCATCTGAGACTGACACCGTATTGAAACAGTGGGCATAAATAAAATGCAATATGGCGATATCACACGGATTATTTATTGCGAATTCAAATTACAAGTAACAGCGTTATATTAATTATTAGTACACTTTACACCACTTAACTTATCACTCACTGCAGGATTGATTTAAGACCGCAAAATGAACTCGCAATCGTATATATAGCCGACTTCCCAATAACTGGCGTAGTGGGAGGGCGGCTATGGCTCGGGTTGGCTTCGGTCACAATCGTGGCAAGTTTGGCGGCAAGTTTGGCGGCAGTGACCGTGATTGGCTGGCTATGGCACAATGTAGGCTTGCTGTGATTGGCGGGCGACAGGTGGCGATGCGCACTGTTATTGGCCCAGGCTGTGTGACGTAACATTCGGCCGTCCTGAAACAACAATTGCTCCCGCAATGGGGAGAGGTATGGTCAATTCTCTAGAAGGTCAATGATATCATGATTTACAAATTGTTCAGAGGAACTGGTGACAATACCAAAACCCAGGTATAATACCTACTGCGATGAGGTCTTGTAATCACACCAGCAAAGAACTTGCAGTCTAAAAGTGCCTTGTTACTTCATATCAACCAGATCTACATTACACTACTACCCTGGTTTCTAATACCGGTGAAAGCTGAGTAAGTATCATTAATCATGTTTAGTATGTAGGGTTGAGCATTAAGCAATATCTTGAGCTCACAATTTAAAGTTGACTTAAACAATTAATTGAAAAAATTAAAAGATAACTGAAGAAGCCTTTCAAAAATAGTGTCCTCACTCATCCTCTAAGATAAATAACTATGAAAACTACAAAATTGCATGGGTAGGTACTGCAAAGAGCATTTTGCAACTCAGAGTTCTTATCGGTTAGAATCGTGCTTTTCCATCGGCTAATTTGAGTTTTAAAACCTTTTAAAAACATCTAACCTGATCAAGATGATATAAACTACTCTACCTTGATTAAACATCGAATAAAGGTATCAATAACAATAACAGCCATAATTGGGTAAAAGCCTTATAAAAACTAAAACATGGCGCATTTAGTTTTGTACCTACTTTCATCTGGATTCCGTATTACACAATATTGTATATCACTCTTAGTAATTGTTGGAATTGGACATACTCTACCACAGATCAGACTGACAAGGAGTCTATGATCTCGTATATAAAAATAAAGGACTTACGCGTAAGAAATGGAATGGAACATGCGTATACATAAATTGCCCTCATGATGTTATTAAAGGTGTCTAGAATGTCTTGAAGGACATTATGAATCTTATGGCAATTTAGTGCTTAATAGAGATTTATGAAAAAATTTATCTACCAGTCAATTGTTTGTGTCTTACTAGCCTTTTTTGTAAATCGTTCGATAAATTCGAAACAAAGTTTGATAAATATGACGTAATTATTCCAGTTTAATTACTCGTGGCAATTATTTCCTAGAAATACTACTAAACTTTAACAACGTGTTAACGGAATTAAGAAATTGAGTCATCTTATTAGGAAATGTTCTTAGGACTCGTGGTCATCAAACAGCAAGCTTGTCTCAGGATATTAAGTGGACTGAGATCAATTAGAAACTGTAAGCCTCCAATTAAGGAAAATATAATATTCCATGAAATACTTGTACTTGAAAGACAGCGCTACTTAACGCGTCTCCGGGACAGAACGGACCGATTCATTATTACCTCAGTTAACCGCTAAGCGATTTCTTCTTACCAACCGTAACTTTTGTAGAGTTTACATTAAGTTGCCACGTACTTATAGAGACAGTATTTTACATATTTTTATGACTTGCTAAGTAGATACTAAGACTAACATCTGCAATGATACGTTTTGAGTTTTTGATTTAAATCGCTGCATCTTATCTCATCAACGTCATATGTACGAATCGTATTAAAATTACTAAGGCATATGCAATAAAGACGTGATAAATAGACTTTGGCCTAGGTGTCAATGGAATACATTTGAAGTCAACCTGAATTACCAGTGGCTGATTGAGCTAGGTTAAGGTGTGAAAGGGACATAGAATACAGAATCCAATGGCTAAAATCAGCTAGGCTAGGTGCTACGAAGACGCGATATAATGGCTATAATCCAATGGCTAATGGTAAGTTAGACCGGCTAGGTAATTCAAATACGCTATAGAACGGCTACACTCCAGTGGCTAATATTTAGCTAGGCTAGTGTGCGACAAAGTCGTGATAGAATGGCTGTAATCCTAATCAAGTAGCTTATACTAGGCTAGTGTGCAACAAAGACCAGATTAGCTATAATTAATTGGGCACATGGCTTTGAATACGGAATTCTATTGAGTTTGTGTTATTTGATATTTAACATAGATCACCAAGATACGTTACGTTCATAGTAAATTGCGTTTTAAATCTGTGCCGAACTGCCACTCACTGATAAATAGAACAAAAGATACGAAACAGCACGCAAACGAAAGAGACAACAATAATGCTTGCGCTCGACACAGACTAACTACGAAACTTACAATTGTAGGATTTTTGAGTCTTCACAACGCGAGCGCTTGTCACATATCTGCTCCTTTTTATATATTTTATATCATTGATATTTAATAACAATATTGAACAGCAGAAATCGAATTATTGAAGATTCGTTCGATAGCTCATGGCATCTCTAGTGTGTAATTCGAGTTTTAATTTATTTTCATTCTATTTAATATTGCACACAATTGAACACCGCGAATAATGCCTAATCCATCGCCAACCGCTGAGTAAGTAACCACGATTAAAGTAATTTTGCTGCTTTTCAGGTCTAATTGATTACTGAATTGAGTTACCTACGCAGCATTTAGTTTTTAAGCGTTATTAGGCGCGTTTCATTGTTAAAGATTTGTTTGTAGTCTACATATATCGAGACCAACACATAAAAGCAGGTATGAAATAGGAAGCAATCTAGTATATAAAAAAAAAGTAAATACGATACGCTCTTCGCTTCAAGTCGGATGTTCCACAAGACGGGCGTAGTGGCAGCAATGCGCGGGGCAGGGGTTGTAGGTGGTTGGCTTCACTCCCTCATCTGGCGAGGCTGCCGCTGACTGCCGCTGCTGCAGGTACGGCCTGACACCGTTGCACCGTTGCACGAGTATGCACCGTTGGCTTACACTGGAATTGATAATTATACGGCTTTGTATATTGGTTATATCAGACCCGAGCTTATACTAGGTAAAGGTACGATCGTGCGCTTGCGAGCAATCAATAGGCTTTCAGTTATTATTCTAGAATGACTACAAGGATAAGACTGATTGGGGTATGTAGAATTGGTTAAGAAATTAGTAATTACAGGCATTTCGGTAATTAGAAACCTCAAATTTCGTTTAAAACTTAAAGACTTAAATCGATATTAGAGAATAAAGTCCAAAGACAGTTTAGACAACTTACCAACCAACAGTAATATATAGAAAGGTTACGAAAGTAAATAAGCAAGATGTGGCTTTGATTTGAACAAATGCAATTGAAAAAAAAAACAAAGAATTTGCTTTAAATTATCACGCAAATCCATTCACCCAGAAACTATAATATTTTTGGCACGGATTTTAATTTCCGGAGTCTCAAATAGAATTTAACTGCTTAATTGGATCATTGGATAGGAAATAAAAAGGAACGGGCCCACCTTTTGTCTCAATGTCTCCGAGAGATACATTCGCATTGTCACGTGGCGATGACGCGGCGGTTCCGAACTTCGACGTGACAATTAGGCACATAAACTTCACTGGCGCCGAATCTACAGTGGCGGTAGCTCGGTGTGTTACAGGTATTGAGTCTTGTTGATATTCTGCGCTTTTTCTCAGGGATGTTTTGCGCGCTGATGTGGCAATTGGTCAGCACACGTCACACGGCCACCGGATCTTTATGGCAAGGCAGCAGAAATTGAGTAGGTACAGCACGGAGCTTGTAGTGTCGTATCCTTGTGATGACGTCGTTATCTTGATCTAGCTCGCTCACTTTAATGAAAGAAATCCCAAGTAGTAACTATTTGACGATAAATTCTGCGGGTAGTTTCGTAATTTTCATGATCTTGATGTAAAACGCATTAACATCTACTTCTAATCTTCCCGAGAATAACTGAAATATCACAAATTCACCATCTTCTTTTTTTTTGACCTCTTGGTACGTCTTGCAGGTAGGATGATTAAATAGTTCCGCGGTCGCCGGTCGGAGTCAAATTCAGATTTTTCGCGAATGGACTAAACATTCTTTACATGAATCGGTGCGATTATGCCTCATAGCTTTTTTTATTTATCCCACTTCTGAGATGAAACAGTGGGCATAAATAAAATGCAATATGGCGATATCACACGGATTATTTATTGCGAATTCAAATTACAAGTAACAGCGTTATATTAATTATTAGTACACTTTACACCACTTAACTTATCACTCACTGCAGGATTGATTTAAGACCGCAAAATGAACTCGCAATCGTATATATAGCCGACTTCCCAATAACTGGCGTAGTGGGAGGGCGGCTATGGCTCGGGTTGGCTTCGGTCACAATCGTGGCAAGTTTGGCGGCAAGTTTGGCGGCAGTGACCGTGATTGGCTGGCTATGGCACAATGTAGGCTTGCTGTGATTGGCGGGCGACAGGTGGCGATGCGCACTGTTATTGGCCCAGGCTGTGTGACGTAACAGTATTTTGTAATTGTTTGTATGTAAGCTCGGGTTACTTACAGGAATAAAAGCAGGTATTCTTAATCGATTAAGCCTTTCATTTGGATGTTAATGCATGCTTATTGCATACATTGAGAAACCGACGAGAAAACTTTTTTAAATCTTTTCACTATTAATTTATTATAGTTTAATTTAGTACTGTTACTTTATTATATTAATTTATTATAGTTAAATTTTAATTCATATTCTGAAAGCTTACTCACGCATTGTGTTGTTTTGCGATAAATATCTCACTTATGAAAGTGTTAGAGTATTTCAACATTATTCGATATTGGTATTATTATTCCGATATTCGACCAACATTAATCGGGTGATTTTCTTAGGAAAAACTAATAGATACGTTATGAAAATATGAAGGTACCTACATCAGTTTTAACAATTTACACCTCGGTATCATAAATCCTGTATGCATTACTTACCTAATGCATACGAGATTTATGCATACCCGATGCATACCTGATGTTATTAGGTTCCAATATTTTACGTAGATCCTCACCCGAGTTTTCGAATAATGTGGAAACTCTGCATTGTAAGAGTTAGGTAAAGCTTTTTAATAAGACATTAAGATTGATGGCTGTCTAAATAGTGCCTAAAACACTACGAAAATTTCGATAATGAATTGTCGTTTTATTATCTTAACTTATGAATATGTAAATAGATATAGCGTAATTTTAATACTTACTAATTTTAGCTTGTATGTTAACGAGTGAAGGGATCAATTTCTTTATGAATTTTCAGTTCTTAAAGAAATCCTAAAATAGTGTTTAACAATAATTTAGTATTATTATTATTAATTTATAAGAGTAATAGTTTATACCCTACATGTATCACCTATTTTTAAAACTATAGTGTAATTATGAAAAGACCAAAGACATTTCACACAATGTAAGTTAATTATTAAACAGATAAAAAAAAAACAGAAAGACCATTCAAATTATAAATTATGTGTTATAAGAATATAAGTCTCTCCTTTACTAAAAATATTGTTTGATACCAAGGTTATGGTCGCTGTACAAAAATCATCATACATTTTGATACAAAACCAAAAATAATAGAGCGCAAATGATGCAAAAGAGAAAACAGATCCTCAAATCTGTGGATTAAGATTACCTTTCACTATAAAAAACCGCAAACCAAGGATGACTCAAGACTTTATATTGATATTGACTAATATCTTTCTATTACCAGTATTGTGTCACTTAAACAATTCTAATGCCAAAATATACTTCTTTTGGGTACTTCTTATTTACTCCTCTGTGATAAACCAAAGTCTCAAAAAAAGAAAGTCTTTTTATGTTCGTACCTACCCTATCTATTCAAGCGAAAAATTAAATATCTCTTAAAAAGTCTGCTGTGAAAAACCAATTTCTTTTCTTATTGTAAAATAATTATAATATATATATATATATATATATATATATATATCTGTCTATTCTACATATTTGTTATTATTATAGTGTGTATGTATTAGTTTGTAAGTCTATGTATTTAATTTTTATTTTTATATATTGCGATTCCCCGTCGTTTTTTCAGATCAAAGGTCCGTAATTGTGGGTTACCTGGTAGAGATCACTTTAGTGATAAGGTCGCCCTTTGTGTTTCTCTGTTTTCCTTTCGTTGTAATTTTATGTACTCATTTTAAGCAATAAAGATATTTAAATAAATAAATTAAATAAATAAAATAAATAAAAACCAATACCCAACAAGACTACAAAATATAGTATCAAAGTATCTAGTAGTAGACAGATATTGTTTGTATTTCTCAACTATTGACGGAATAATTTTTGTGTAACCGCATCTTTACATTTGTATTAATATATAATTTGATATATTTTACACTTTGACAGTATTAGCTCTTATAATGGTGCCAATTCTGTTGTAAAAAATCTCTAAACTAAATTGACGCGTCTAAAATTAGTGCTATCCTTTTCAAAAAGCTTCTAGTGTTAAAGAATAGCACTAAATACTTTTAAAAGCGTCAATTGGTTTAGTTTAAAGATTTTGCACAACATAATTACCACCAGTATTTTGTTAATTTTAAATCAAGCCACCACATTTTTTTTAATAGTAAGCGAAAAGTAGTAGCCATCAAGAAGTAAAATATTATTTAAAAAAATCATATTGAATAGAGATGAATTTATAAAATTGTAAATCTACTTAACATTTTGAATATTTTGTAATTCGGGAAAAGTAAAAAAAAGTACGAGTTGTTCAGTCTTAATGTGTGTACATTATAGCAATTTTAAAACGCCAAAGAAACAATCACGATGGTGAAATTATTAGATATACTATATTTGTGTTGTGTATTCTTCATTTCTGCACATCCATCCTAGAAATTATTAATATACGATAATTTATTTTATTTAATACAGAGTTTATTAATGATAGATTAAGTTTAACATTATAAAAGAGAATTTACACAAAGTTACATTTTCTTGGAAAATGCCTGTTTTATCAAATTAAGCTTATACATTGAATGCCTGAGTTTGCGCGAATTTTATAATTGCTATTCTTATAGTTGTATAAAAAATCCTATTAGTGGTTCGATTTGTAACACCAATTAGAATATTAATATTTAGGAGTATGATTATCCGTAGGAGTTAAACCAATATTATAGCTGATTTACCCCCACTCGGTTAGGATCCATTTGAAATTACGTAAAAGACTTTCTTATGCTGTTCGTAAATCAAACCCTATACTTAACCGTCTCAAGTAATTCTCGATAAAAGCCGTATGAAAATTCTTGCAGAAGGTCATGATGTTACTACCTAACACTGCATGGGATGAAAAGGATGGTTATTGAAAAACTTTAAACGTATTTAATTCGCTGTCTACATATTTTGTCTATTTACGAGTATGTATTATTAAAATGCAATTGACCTGCCTTTTTTAAATTTTCCCAACGAACACACCAAAAATCCTAATTTGTTACATCTAAACATCACCAATTTTAGCTCAATAGACAAATCAATAAAAGCAGGTTGATAATTTTTCTATAGGATTTTAAAATAGATAACAGATGTTTTATCGCCATACTTTCTTTGTAACAGGTTTTATGAAAGAAAGATGAAAATATGTTATTGTTATGATCATTAATTAATTATAAATTGTGTTTTCTAGTCATTTTTGAGTAATATCATACTACGCGCTTGTTAAACAATGTATTGCAAAGAAGTGAGTATATAGGGATAGATTTGCATTTATAGTTGCTTGAAGCCAAAGTTAAATTATAATAATGTCAATTTACTTAATTTTAATTCGTTTTCTTGTTGCTATCATTGAACTATAAATTAGAAAATTTATTAATATAAGATGAATTGACCAAAACTTGTTTATAAGATTGATTAATATAGAACTTGTAAATAATAATAAAAATATAATAAGACATTATGTAAAAAGATAATATGTAAAAAGTTGTATTTGCGAATTTTAATGTAAATAAATTTAATGTTATTATGAAAGAAAATATGTTTCCATTAAATTATTTTTAAATAAATAGGTTCAAATACTATTCAATTGTTTTAGTTTTATGCGAGTGGTTAAGTACCTACCTATATGCGGTGCGTAAACATGAAGAAATGAAACTTTTGTGATCATTGTTAATGAAATGAAAGTGTAACTTCGATTATATGAGCTGTAGTATTTTCTAAATCGTCTTTTATTTTTATTGATTCCTTACAAAACGACCTAATGGCGTAGCGGTAGCGAACCTGCTTCTACGTCGGAGGTCGTGGGTTCGATTCCCACTACTGGAGAATGTTTGTGTGATGAGCATGAATGTTCTCCAGTGTCTGGGTGTATTTCAATATATTATATTTATGTATATTAGTATGTATGTATATTTATCAGTTATCTAGTACCCATAACACAAGCTATCGCTTACTTTGGGGCTAGATTGCGATGTGTATAATGTCCTGATACATATTTATTTATTTATTAAAAAAAAAAAAAAAAAAAAAAAAAAAAAATTATCTAAAGTCGCCGTTTTTACAGACAGGAAAATCCTTACCCTACCTGACATCAGGGGAAATTTTGATCACAACAGGCCACGTTGTCGGGAGTACGGGATTTACTCATGTCACTCCTGCCAGGTCTCCACCCACCACTTGAGCGGTAGATCCCATTTCTGTTGCCGGCAGCCAGGACGTAAAGACTTCTTTTGAAAGGCGAGTCTCGAATAAAGGGGAAGTGGCGCCACCTTCACGCCTTGACGGTGGAACTGGGATTAATGACGCTTAAGCCTTGCACCTGTCACCCGAATTCCGCACTGAACGCAAGAATATTTTCACAATTCAAGATTCTAATCAATATAATATAATATGTTACCGGAAATGTGTGAACACTAGGAATTGTATACAATTCCTATGTAATCTAAAGAATTTATTTAGAAAATGTGTGAAAGGACAATTCTAAACACATTTCTAACCTGCTGCAATTCCTGCAGCGCCGGAGACGTCACAGATCCAAATTGGTTGCTTTTCAGAGCTGTCGCCTGTCATAGATCTGATTTTGACACTACACTCTCCTGCTCTGGTCTTTTACACATTACATTAAGAATATTGGTGTTCAGGAATTGTATAGAATTCCTAGAAAATGTATAAAATACAATTCATTTTAATATTATGATGCCGATGCATAAAAAAAAACACTGTTCGTGAATAAGTGATAACTTAACAGTAGCTATTATTACCTTTATTACCTGTCTATTCCCAGAGATTAAACAAAAAAATTCTTCATTAGACACTGATCTGAGATAAGACACCAACATACTCGTACCTTTTGTCTGGTGATACCAAAGACGCACCGCCAAGCGATTTAGCGTTCCGGAGCGGTGCTGTGTAGAAACCGTTGGACTGAATTAACTTACTCCTTCCAAGTTAGTACAATAACATGTTCGGCTGCATCATCACTTACCGTCAGGTGAGATCGCAGTCAAGTACTAACTTGTATAGGGTGAAAAAACCTATGAAACAAACCTATTGCAAAATGGTACAAAAATTATTCGTCGTTCGGCTTTTATTAGCTTAATCCTTGCTTAGGTGACACAACTTGAATGATTATTGGGAGCTTTCAAAAACTTGTTTCTGTAATAATAATTACATTTCACTTGATTTATAACGGCAACTGTTCGGCCGGGCCCATGTGTAGGCTGTAGGGAGGTATATTATGAGAGTCATGAGAGTCCGCTTACCTACGATGTCTTCATACATTCGTAATACCAAAATTATTTAATTCGTGCATATTTCGATCATGTTGTGGTGTAATGTTCTTATAGTAGGTAATAATCTATACTCCTGGCCATATTTGGTTCGGAAATACTGCCAGGAGCATAGATTATTAATATATGGACCCGAATAACATCACAACATGATCGAAATATGCACGAATTACAACTGATTTGGGTATTACGAAGGTATGGAGACATCGTAGGTAACCGCGTTCTTAAGTAACCCAAACGCAATATTGTGATGGTCCATGCGTCTATTGTGTAAATAATTAACTATCACATGCTAGGGTAGTTAGCCCTCAACGTGCCCTCAACGCGTTTAGTATTCATAACATGTAGGTACCGTATGTCGAGCTTCCCTCCACCTTACTCAAAGAAAGTCATATACCTAATTCGTTTTGTATTTGGGTAACGTACCTATATACGCCTGAAATGTTAACACCAAAGGTTATTTTATTATTCTTTTTGGAATATTTGCACATAGTGAAGAGCACATTATAATTCAAGAAGATTCTAGGTAAAAATTGGTATGTAGTCTTATTCTCTCTACGAATACGATGGGCATATTAATTATCATCTGTTTGACAAAGCTCGTTTTGAAAATATTATTTATTTTTATTATTATTAATATGTAGGTTTACGTCCATTCATTGGAAACTGACGTTGATTCCTTCGCAGGTTTCTACCTACTTACGTGCAAATAAAATAATCTGAATTTCCATTATTTAGAAACGGCATTATGAGAAAAAGTAAAATTAAAAAAAACTAATTTACCTATACAAACTTTAACGAACGAACTTCGTTACTGATCGTATGTGTTATTAAAAAAAAGAAGTCTTCAGCTTTGACATTTGACATTGACATGACACGTAATACGAGTTTGACCACAGATAACTCAAACAGATTTGACTTTGGAAATGCTTTCGAGCCTAGGGCCGGAAAGGATTTTCATACTACTTTGTCTCCCTTGGGAAAAATGAAAATGCTTTGGCAGCCTAGGGAATATAATAGCATTTCCCGCCCGCATTTCGGGCATTAAAGATCGCTTTTCCAAGCGGGTGGGATGAAAAATATTTTATTTACTTTGCCGCAAACTCTGTTCAAGTTAAAGATGAATTTTCTTTAAAAAGAAGGGATTTACGATTAGACCAAACTACCTTTGAGTTTTAAGTCTGCCGGGCGCCGTTGCATTCGTCTAGAAGCTTAAGAGCGGCCATCCCGGTAGATTTTCCATACAAACGCTAGTACGCGATTATGGCGTTTTTATAGAAATAATAATAAAAATTTAGAGCGTTACATACATAACTATTTATGCAGATAATATAGACACTGAGGGCAAACCTCGGTGGTTTTTTCAGTGTTTTTTGATATTGAGCTTTTTTATTTGTATTTGATTTGATAATTAATAAATAATAATAAAAATAAAATTCATAAAAATGGATTTTTCTATCATTTAGGGCTGATTTTTCAATCGCCAGATAAACGTTAACTAAGGAATAAATATGACGTTTTGACAGATTTTGTATGGCATGTTTTTATCTCTCATATCGCCAGTTAAACTACCTGGCGATTGAAAAATCAGTCCTTAGAAAAATAATAATTTGTAACCGATACAACTTAGCTTAGATCTGCACATTAAAATGTTAAATCAACACCCAATTTATTTTAATTAGACCTTGTTAGGACAAATTTTGCTTCAGAAGTTGGGCAGTCTTATCGAATAATAATAATCTACTCAGTTAAATAAATATATAAACTACTTAAAAAATAAATATATTAGGGATGAAATTCAAAAGCATTTTAAAAATTCAAAAAAATTATGGAATTTGATTAATGAAATATGTGGTAAATTTAGGGTATCTATTGATGAGTTGCTGCTCAAGTCTTTTAATATGGAAAAAACTAAATTGGCTAATAGTTTCGCTCAAGAGTTTGAAAAAAATGTAAAAGCAATTTCTGTAACATGCAACCAATCCTTATCCTGTTCCTACGTTGGGTCGGAGGGAGCAGGGGTGTCAATGAGATTGGAGCGGGCGACAAATAACCAGGTCTATAAAATTATTAAAAACATAGATGCTAAAAAAAGCCCTGGATATGACAAAATTAGAATATCGGACATAAAAATTTTGATTAGAAAATTAACGCCAGTGCTAACGCACTTAATAAATACCTGCATTGATACCTCTTCATATCCCGACCTCCTGAAGATTGGTATAATTAGGCCTATTTATAAAGGCGGAGGGCATAGTAATTTTAACAATTATCGTCCTATTACTATACTATCATGCATCGATAAGATAATTGAGAGGTACCTAGGTGATAAAATTAAAAAATTCTTAGAAGATCACAGTATTATCAATAACAAACAATTTGGCTTTCAAAAGAATCGAAGTACTTCTCAATTATTATGCCAGTTCACAAATGAAATTAACGAGCACATGAATGATAAAAAACATGTGCTCGTTGTTTTCATTGACTTCAGTAAAGCATTCGACTTGTTGGTGTATGATAAGTTATATACAAGTATGGCCAAGTGCGGAATACAGGGACCCCTCCTGGAATGGTTCAAGGATTATCATAGAAATCGAGCAACCTATGTCAAAATCGATAACACCTTAAGTGACAAGATAAAAACGACTAGAGGAACAGCCCAGGGATCGATCCTAGGACCTACTGAGTACCTATTATACGTCAATGATATGTGTAACCTATTCCGGGAGGGATCCGTGTATCAATTCGCTGATGACACATGTATCATTGTTGCTAACAAAGACCTGCGGGCGGCCGAGCGCATGATGCAAGACAACTTCGACACCCTTTGCAAATGGGCACACGATGTTGGACTTGTGATAAATACTAATAAAACTAAAGCTATGCATATTCATTCGGTGTATAATAAAGTAGACCATAGGGCCAAAATAGTTGCTCATGTGCACGACTGTCTGCATGGCAGGTTAAAACATTGTGTTTGCCAACCTATTGATATGGTGACAGAACATATGTACATAGGACTAAAAATAGACTTTCGTTTTAATTGGCAACCCCATATAAATTTTATTTGTGATAAGCTAAGAGCTATCCTTAGTAGGCTATATATACTTAAATATAAAATTCCCTATCAGACTCTTAGGATGTTTTACTTGGCACTGGCAGACTCTATAATTGGCTATGGCTTGAGTAGTTATGGTAGAACTTTTAAAACATATATTATGCGTATATATAAACTACAACTTAAAATACTGAAAACAATTGTACCACGAAAAATTAAATTGAAGTACTGTAATGACTATCACAAATTATTTTCATATTGTAAAGTATTGCCAGTGCAAAGTAAAGTAAAACTGGCCATACTTAAAGAAGAATTTAATAATTTAAAATATCTTAGACGTAAAGAACGAGGCAGCAATTTACGTAAATTAGCTAACTATAAAAAGTTTATTGTACCTAATACTAATAATGCATATGGCAAAAGAAATTATAAATACATGCTTCCTAAAATCATTGAAAATTTTCCAATGTCCTTGCAAACTATTAATGATAAAAAACACATCTATATTCGGAAATGTAAAAAATATTTATTAAGTAATTTATGACATATTTACATAGATTTGTCATATTATATAGGTATATTGTATGAACTAGTTTTATAACTCTTTGTAAGTTTGTGTAGCGAACTCGCCATCCCCAAAATAAACGACAAGTTTCCTGGGGATGGTATATAATGTAAATTTTATAAATTGTGATTATATATATTGACCAATAAATTAAAAAAAAAAAAAAAATTCCAATCATTGAACCCTTAGTGAGGGTTCAATATTAATAATAGTAATCACCGCTGTCTTGTGCCAACAACGAAATCAATTAAAAATTTAATTCTCACTGTAACAATGAGATGGCTTCTCCCCTTTCATCTATTCATACCATGCCATTGATTTTACTGAAACACGCAAATTATAATGCTCAATAATTTTCTAGTTATTAATTTCAATCACCAGTTCAAAATCCACCAACATTAATTGTACGTATATGTATAGATATAGATACTTCTCTTCGAACTTGTATACGATTTTTGGGCGATAAAAAGTTCAATCGGACTGGCCGGTTTTGAAAATCTTATTTGTTATTTTGTCAGTTCTTCACAGTTTCTAAACACTCTTGCATCATCCAAACTGAAGTCATTTGCTTACTGTTTCTAGCCCAAACGAAGCCTCGAAAACTAAAAAAGCTCATTATTCAGGTACCACACCTATTAATAATACATATACATGACATGTATGTCATGTACCATGCATGTCATGTATTTTGATTCTCAAAATAACCTCCAATAATTATGACGAAAATCATTTGAAATTATCGTCATTATTCAAGCAAAACAGTTTGGGTCGGCTTTTTTTCTGTAGAAATATTTAACTTAATCATTTTTCTAAATATTGGTTATGAACCATCGGTTTCCAGATAACGACATTAGGTAAGCAAATATGAGACAAAAAGTATAAGTTGTATTCTTCACTAAAACATCTCGCTTCGTTGTGACAATTATTTGGCGTTTTAATTAAAATCTTTTAAATCAGTTTATCAAGGGATTGATACGTTTGACATCACGCAAGTGCCAGTCTCCAAAAACAACTCGATGCAATCCACTTGTGGCTTCCTAAGTGGGGAATCAAAGCGAGCGCATCCAAATCTCATCACATCACGTTTGCACTAAGACCAGGAGATTGTCCTCCGGTTAAGTTGGGAAACGATACTCTGCCATCAACTAATTGTGTGAAGTACCTCGGATTCCATCTGGACCGACGCCTGACCTGGAAGTATCATATTTACAATAAAAAAGACGAATTGAATACTCGATTCCGGAATCTACTCTGGTTGCTTTGCCGGCAATCAACTCTGAGGCTCATCAACAAAGTGCTCATTTACTGCGCTATGCTGAAACCCATTTGGCTGTATGGTATCGAGCTGTGGGATACTTACAGTAAATCGAACATACTGCGCATCCAAAGGGTCCAAAACAACATACTGAGGACAATTACCAACGCGCCCTGGTATACACGCAACGACGAAATCCATAAATACCTCGAACTGCCAACTATTAGTGAGGAAATCACCAAATATTGCAAAAAACACAAGGATCGTCTTGCAAATCATCCCAACCACCTTGCTAGCTCGTTACTACAAGCCACACAAATTAAACGCCTCAAACGAGGTCACGTGCTCGATACTTGACGGACGGTCGAGCGATGGCTCCCCCGTCTGTAATCGCCATAGGAAACGCAACAGATCTGATAAAAGTCGTAAGACTGATCGCAGATACAAGAGAGAGAAAAAAAAAAATTAGCTTTGCGAGACATGCGGCGCCATGATGAGCGCCAAGATTTGTTGTCAAATATTCGTGTGTCTTCTGCGCCACTTTACAAATTAAAAATAGTCACGCAAATTTTGTAGACGGGGCCTGTTCTTAATGTTTCTAGGTCTGTACTTTTAAAAATCTAGTATGTTCTCTGCCAAAAAGTTACAACATGACAATATGTAGCTTAGTGAATTAAGAGTTTAATCAGAAATATAATAATTATCCAAGAGAATTACCTAGTGCTGCGTAATTACTGCATTATCATTTTAAAAGATCTAAGCAAACTGTCGTAAAGTTTCTCATTAAATGTTTCATGAGTTTAATCCCAACCAAATGCAGGAATAGCCGCATCTGTTACTGCTTGTTATACAACTGGATTTAAAGTATCAACGATCTTGCCAATTATCCAGAACAATGCAAAGTATCCACTTTAAATACTAACAGGATAAACAACATAAGTTTGTATTATTTATTCAAGCGTTCAACCTCTATTTAAAATCCCATGACCTTTATTACATCACGATCGGTTTAAATTTTGTATCCTTACATCGATAATACTTATTTATGGTGGATCAGGATTCCACGTGTAAAATCACCATAATTATCAAAGTCGTCATTATTTTTAAGAAATAATCTCTACAATAAAATCGGCCATAGGTACTTGTAATTAGAACATTGGGGTAACATTGCTAACTTATTGATTTAAAATTGGCAATGAAAATTAAATTATTTAATAGTTTTACTTACCTATAGGTATCAAAATTAATTGATGACCAATTTAAAAGAAACTCAGATAATAAAAGAGAACACTCAAATAGAATATATTAACAACTAGCTGTTGCCCGCGGCTCCGCCCGCGTGAATTACAATTTTTTTACATATACCGTGGAATTCCTTGATTTTTCGCGGGATTCTGGTGTGATGTTATACAGAAACCTGTTCTTACTTCGCACGGGTTATCTTGTGGTGATTTTGAAAACTCCATTTTCTTAATCATAATATAAAGTTTCTTTAATTTAATACGTAGTTGAAAGATCAAGAGGACGATTTTAATCAAATTTAATGTAGTATCTTCGGCTGCATCATCACTTACCATCAGGTGAGATCGTAGTCAAGTACTAACTTGAATAGTGTAAAAAAATACAAGCACGTGTCAACTGCAACAAGGAGATCATCAAAAAAATTGTGAAAAGATCTTGTGATTAATGGAGAGACAACTTCATGACGTCACCCATACTGTAAAGACGTAAGTAATTAATTTTCACGAATTGTCACTTTGAAACAACCTCGTATTGTATAACCACAATAAGTTTACCCTTGTAACACTTAAGCTTCGCGATAAACAATAAGATCCTTTAGTTTAATCACAGTCAGCTGTGCTTTGTCATTGCTGTTACTAAAGTTCGTAACATTAGCTATAAGTGGTATCAGTAAGCACTTTCTTTACTACTACAGTACGCTACGGTACTGTAGTAGTTGAAACTTATTTAATTACTATCATCAATATAACCGTTTCCAGCCAAAAACATCCCCATACTGAGCACATTATGCTTAGGAGGATGGTCTAGCTGTAAGCTTTCATACTAAAATTGATAACATTTTCCTATCCGTAAATATACTCCGATTTTCATAATTTTTAGAATCATTTCTTAGAGACCAAAATTTTGGGGGTAAAATCGTTATCACCCAAAGCAATACTTTAAGAATAAAATGTAGGCCTAACTCTGGACTTGCAACTTTCTCTATACAGGCATAGATAACAAAACTATTAGCTCAACATTGTATAGTAAGTCAACTTAGAAGGGGAACATGCAACTCTAAAGAGGGAATATTTTTTCCAAAAGTTTTAATAACGACTAAAATAAGTTCCACATGAAGTTCCTACAACAAAAATACCCGAAAAAATTAAAGGCTAAATAGGATTTTTATCTCTTTTACAGCCAGATAAAACCCTACACGAAAACGTACCTTTGAATCCTACTAAAAGAAAATCTTGGGCTTAATCCCACACAATGGCATTCGTAATGTTCAGATAAATTGAATGAATTTAGAAACGTGAGCCCAATGTAAAATGTGAGATTACTTGAAAGTTGAAACTCGTTTCTGTTAAAACATCATTTACTACCTGCTACTCATAATACGTGGCTGAAAACACAATGGAAATAATTTACTATGTCGTGTTTGTTGATATGATTTATGAACAGAAGTTCAGGAGTTTGGGTACACTTAAGAAGACAAGAACGCAAGTAAACAGATTATATTCTTTTCTAACCAAAGACGCAGTGGACGCGCGCTCGGATGCCAGTAGGAGGTCGCGGGTTCGATTCGCGCCACCTCCATCACGTTTATAATTTCTAAATTATAAAATTCCAAATCAGGTCTGGTCTGGTGGGAGGCTTCGGTCGTGGCTAGTTACCACCCTACCAGCAAAGAAATACCGCCAAGCGATTAAGCGTTCGGGTGCGATGCTGTGTAGAAACCGTTGAGGCATACTTACCGTACATCTTCGGCTGCATCATCACTTACCATCAGATGAGATCGCAGTCAAGTACTAACTTGTATAGAGTAAAAAAATAAATTAACCAAAGAACTTTCGAAAGCTTCATTGATTTTTGGTAAAATGTCTGACTTTAAATACTTTCTCGTACCCTTAGCAATAATTTTGTAAAAGGTGTGGGAAGCCACTTGAGTAATCGCTCTCTTCTTGTGTAGGTTTAGTGTTGAGTGGGTGCTTAAAGCTGTTTTAATGATTAATTTTAATATTATATAATGACTAGGTATATAATGACTCGTATCATGATTAGACTACAAAAATGATGGCAGGAGACCTGATGGATTGACGCTGGTTCCCTGGCAACGGGGTCGGGTGCTGATGTGGGACGCAAAATGCGTTGACACATTGGCTTCGATTCATATCAGGGAGACAGAATCAATGCCGGGATCCGCAGCTGAAACTGCTGAATCCGGTAAGCGTCGCAAATATGCCTCTCTATTAGAGAGTTACATATCCGTCCCGTTTGCCATGGAGACCCTGAGGCCATGGAGTCATAGTGCCAAAAAATTCCTTAGAGAGCTTCCCCGCGGTTAATAGCCTCAACTGGTGACAGAAGGGCTGGCTCATTTTTTTTGCGCAACGTATCAGCGTAGCTGTTTAACGTGACAATGCAGCCAGTATTCTTGGCACCATTCCACGGGGACAAGATTTGTATAGTAATTAGAATAAGCTTATAATAAGATTTATTGTAACATTTTAATACTACAAAAATAAAGCCTTTCTAGATAGATGATGCTTTTGTGCTTCCCAAGTTCACAATTCAAAGGCATACTTGGTAGTTTGATGCTGTATTTTGGCAGTGTGTCTCTCGATGCGAATCGAGCATGACGCGTGTTGAAAAATCTTAAATATTACGCGGAATAATAATTTGTTTTATTGCAAGTAATTTAATTGGCGGTGTTTCTTCATACTAAAGTGTACATTCAATTGTCACTAGTTTAAAAAAATATTATCACTTAACGCAGAAGAACGTTAACGGCCCAAGATAGAAAAGAGGGAAAGTTGGAAAAGTATTCAATTGGAAAACGACTTCTGAATATACAGTGAGTAGATGCATTTTTTATAAATAGTAAACTATCTAATATCTATGTTCATTTTTAATAAGGGTTGTAACGTAGACTACCCGGTATAATATGATTTCACAAACGAAATAACGCATGCAAAGTTTAAATTGCGAAATAACTTAGGTATAAAACTTTGTGTATTGACATGTAGAGAGTACGTAGAGTAGATATCTATATTATTTTAAGTATGACAATCATACCAATTAAGCATACCAGCTACTTACCTGATCAAAAGATACCTTGGACAGATTAATTTGTTTTGCTATAATCCGCTACTTGAAAAGATTCTGTATGGTAGGTACACAATATGCAGGAACACTGTCCACATGAAACACCACACAATTTTCCAACACTTTCTTCGACTGACGTTTCGTCCCGACACCGGGACATTCTCAGGAGATATTGACTTCACAATGCGAAATCGTAGAGTCACTCTCTACGACTACGATTTCTAATTATGGATTATAGAGATACCGGGTTCCAGTGAGCCGACTTGGAAATTCCGTTCAATTACATTAGCTTCTACTCCACCTCACAAGCATATTTTTTTACTGGCAGAAAAAGAGACAACCGTTTGAATAATACTCAATCTAGGAAATTTTTAGGAATGGAAACTTTTATTGCCAAATTTTATTCTTTTTTTTTGGACAAATATTGTGTCGTACTATAAGGTACCTAGGTAAGTTTCAACGTACTCAACGCTCGAGCTGCTGCAACTTTTCCCGTTCAAATCGAAGCTTGAATGTACTTTTGCTTCAACATTTCATGTGAAAGAAGTATAGCACCGGAACAAATGTCTATAAAACGCAAGAGTGAAGTTCGATTATTTTCAGAGTTCCGTTCCCAAAGGGTAAAAACGGGACCATATTACCAAGATTTCACCGTCCGCCGTCCGTCCGTCTGTCATCAGGCTGTATCTCCTGAACCGTTGAAATTTTCACAGATCAGTAATGTATTTATGTTGCCCCTATAACAAAAAAACACTAAAAAATTGAATAAAATAAATATTTAATGTGGCTCCCATACAACAAACGTGATTTTTTGCTTAATATTTATAACGGTAACAAGTGTATACATAAAATATGCACAGAACATTTTTAGTTATACAGACACTTTCAAAATATATAGTTAAATAAAAATAAATATACTTCCCATACAACTAACGTAATCTTTTGCTCATTTTTGAAATTAGTGGGAAGGGGTGTTTTGGTTGGAATTTGTCTTTATGTACGGAACCCTCAGTGGCAAATTGTTTAACTGTTAAATCGTAGGTACTATTTTCTTCGGAATCGCGCTTATGTCCAACAATGCCTTTAAACAATTCCACCGTTTCAAATAAAGCAATTAATATATACTTATTAATTATCTTAGTCATGTTTCCAGTACACTCTACTTATTATAGGGCTCATAAGTAATATTAAATCATCGTTCCGCGCCTACGCACCTACTGTACCGTACTGAAGTGATATAATTTTGTCTCATATATGCTAAAGTAACAAAGACAGACGACACAGCGATATTAGGATTGATAGCCGCTCTGTGAGCGTTTCATAGGAAATGGGTAAACATTTTTGAAAAGGGTCGATAAGAATTTGAAGGATTATTTATTTTCTTAGAAAAATAAAATGGGTTGATTTGCTATATTATGAATGTTTTCCTTTGAATTGGGGTATTTTTACAAAACCCACAGAAAAACAACTACTTTCTATGTCATTATCCAAATGCAAATACGAGTAGGTGCAAATGATCTCTGTGCTAGATGTCCAAGTGTCTTCAAAATTTGCAGCGTGATCAAGTCTCAAACATACAAACTTTCGATTTTACACGCTACGTATTATACGAGTATTAACGACGTAGAAGGCTTATTTAAGCGATTTTTATTAAACTAAAACAAAATTACGAATTCAAAATTTAAATGTCACTATTTTGGTTTTTAATCTAAAATAGCTGTGAAGCAGAAACACGATTGGCTAAATTTTCCCGAAAAAAAGTTCTCCCAAAAGTTGCTGTGAAAACTCAGTTTTTCTATTTTTTATCGGAAACTACAATGAATGTTCATTTTATTTTTTAATCACCTTAATTTAAACATTAAATACATAATTTATAAACTAAAATAGTGGATCCACATCGACACCTGATGGGAGCGTACCCAAAAGACTGGCAGCATTGCCTCGCTGAATCGCAATGCTTATTTTTTGAGCAAAGTATGTGCCAGACTTTGGGTCCCGGGTCGTATCAAAGAGGCGCGACGAAAGCTCTTTATATAAACGACGCGCCTCAGGGCCCCATGGCCCCAAAGTCTCCACGCCAAACGGCGAAAATATGTAGCCCTCTCCCAGGCCTGCATATTTCAGCCGCTTGTTTCGCTCGGCCGTCGCCGCCGCCGCGCCCGCAGCTATAGCAGTATCCTTGATGTGAGACGGTGCTAGCGTATCGACGCAAGTGGCGTCCCACACCAAGGATGAATGTAATTGTATTTTTTACTTTAACGGTAATAATAATATCCAAATCGCAAAACTGTTTTTTAGTAATTAGGTGAAATGTCGTTTTTTTGTCATATTCTTCCGCGAGATTGCATGTCGCACCCTCCAACGTATTCCTGAGAGTGAGAAAGACAAATAAAAATTCAATATATCATTTTAAAGGTCAATGTAACTTTGTAGTTCCGCGTGTTGTGTGCTATGGTGGCATTTTGTAACAAACATAATATTAAATCACAAACTTTTGTAATTAAAAACTTTAAGACTCGCTTTGAATTAGATTTTTAATAAGTTTATCTACGCTCATTGCTTAAAGTTCGAATTATGAAATCAAAATGTGTCACATATTGACCTACTTTATTCACAGACTTCTATAATTATTAAAAAGTTATTCATTATAACATAGCTGTACTATGGAAATATCTCTAGATTGTTGAATAATTTCTATTACGATACGCGGCTCTGGGTTCCTGTATTTTTGTGTGTCGTCATCACAGACCAGGGAATAACTTTCTTTTCTCTGTGGTCGTCATAGCCAAAAGAGAGTGTAGAGCCAATCCTCAATTTTGTTTTTTTTTTTTATATAAGGAGTCCACAGACAACATTTAGTTGGTAGTCATGATCGACCATAGACAACAATTAATTCACGGAAACAATAATTTTTCCCTGCCTTATATGACTGATTAAAAAGTGTGTTCATACAGAATATTGAAAAGAATTATGTATAATTTTTGATTATTTAATTATCCACTAAAAATATAGTTTATCTGACTTGTATAAATATTTTTCTACTCTTTTTTGTTTCATGACTTTTTTAACAGACTATACGCAGTTTGCAACTGAATTTTGGCGCCATACCTAACTTTTAACATTTCAATGTGTTATTTTTGTTACTTAGTCAAAACTTAGCGCGGAAAAATGTCTAGCAGTGAAACGTACTAAAGAAAATTTAACTCCACCTGACATTTTAGTAATTGCAACAAAAATGACCCACAATCTTTTACCAACAAAGTGAAGGATTTACGACAAACGTTAGCAAGATTTTATGGTTTGGATTTATGATAATTTGAGCGTAGATAAAGTAGTGTATGAAACTCTACATAATTAGGTATTAAAACACTCGTGTGATACTATTAAAAAACTCGCCTGCGGCTCGTTTTTTAAACTCACACTCATGTTTTAATACCCCCCATTATGCATCCGTTTCATAAACTACTATTATTAAATACTTTTTTTACCTCGCGATTTCTAATTTTAAAAATTTTTAATTTCGTAACTAAGCTTGCAGTATTATAATAACTAAAATTAATATCAAGTGGCTATGCTTTTTGTACAAATTTGTATTAAGTTCATCTTAAACAGATGTGGTGTAGAGGGGTTATTAAAAAATAACATATTTTGATATAAGGCTTGCTTTACGCACAATAAAAATAGGTCTTATTTTGAATTAAGATATCTGGGTAAACAAAATATGTTTCACTTAATAATCTTAAACCAGTATTCAAAACAATGTTTTGGAAATGACATCGTCGGTTGTCAACATACCAACATCAAACGAAATTTTTAATGAAAACGGTCCACATACTTTTAAAACATTGTTTACAAAATACGTCCATTACTGCCATTAAAAACAAAATGCATAAAGTAAATTTGAAATAAAGAGCAAAATTTTTTTTTCAATGATTACAAGCCTATAACAGTAGTGACTGTTGTAGGCTTGTAATCATTGAAAAGGGATAAAATAATTTCTTCATAAAACTCCCTGACAAAAAGAAAGTAAGAATGTATCAGTATTATTACAAATCTGGTTGACTTTAACTTATCTTGTTAGAATTTCGTTGAAGTCGTAGTTCAAATTAGATTTTAACAAAGTTTTAAAATATCTTCATGTTGACCAAAGTTGAAGGCTATATTATTGTTCATTAATGTAATAAACGTTTCCCTAAGACTTTTAAAGTTGGTAGGTACTATTTAAGTATTTTATATTTAATCATCGTCTGGACATTTTATTCAAATATAACTGCAAAAAATTATAATATTATTTGAGATATTTTAACGTGAAAGTTACAGTTATAACCTGTTAAAATACCTAATTCATAATAATAAATTATGAGTCCGTTTGTAGTGGTTTACGGCAAAACTTCTCTCTGATCTATTGTCGTGGCTTAGCGTAGTGGTTCAGTGTGGGATCTAATCATTAGTGGAGAGTATTTTTCTGTGAAAAAGGTGTAAATGTAAATTGTAATAATATATGCTGTAAATAAAGATTTTCGATGGTAAGTTTTGTAAAATTTGTTTTGACTGAATTAGGACAAATAAAGGCTTACCCTTTATTTACAAACGTTAAATAGCGATGAAATATTTATTATCTGTTGATTATCTGTTTTATCTTTGTTTGTCAACAGTGATTTGACATTCGGGGGAAAGAGACGAAACCATGGATGTTAGCGTATTTCGTCATTGGACGAAACAGACTATTACTATTGCACCATTATTTCACGTTTATGAATAAGAGGATTTAAAACACTTGAACTTAGTTAAGTACCTTTTATTAAATATACTTAATATGTCTACTAAATCTTTTAATAAAAACAGTTGCTGCAATTCATGAAAAAATTGAGCGAGGATGCTACGAAAGAAGCTCTGATGAAAACTAAAGAACAAAGTACAATCGCAAGAAGCTGCGCACTACCCACAAAAGATTACGTCATTCATGATTTATGAATAGAGCTTGACAGGATGACAGATTAGATGGACATAACAAGGCAATTACGAAAAAATAGAATAAGAAATTATATGCAGGGTAAAGTTATTTGTTAGCCTCCTTACCCTGAAAAAAAAACTTAAAAAATCCGGGCTTTTTTTGAGCTCCCGGCGCGTTTGAATTTTTGTAAACTTAGTTTTAGGCAGTGAAATAGTAATCACAATTAAATAAGTCTAATGACAATTCACTGACTCTCCGTATTTGCCTAAAAGTACCCATAGGCATTTATAAAATGAAGCAATGAAAAGTGAATATCACATAGATCTAAATGAAATGAAGAATTAATAAATGTATGAAGAAATCGCAATCTAGCCCCAAAAATATTATGGGTACTAAATGATGCTCGTCACACGAACATTTTCCAGTTATGAGAATCGAACTCACGACCTCCGACGCAGACGGCAGGCAGTCTTTTAATTGTTCAGATTAGCACGGAGGTTTATTTCGTTAGTCACACCTTTCAAAAGCGACATTTTAATATTAAAACCTGACGATTAACCACTCGTTACCATGCTAATTAGCGCTGTTATATCACACTTATTAATTTAACAACTCAGATACGATGTAAAGATAATTTAGAGTTCATAGGATTAAAATGCCGCTTTTATGATATTTATTTACTAAGTGTTGCCCGTGATATGCCTGCGTGGAAAAATATTTTGTTTGTATTCGTTTTATGGATCAAAACCATATCCGTGCCAGAAAAGTGGTTCACCGGATTAGCCTTGCACTTGTAATAAATCAAGAAATGATATTATTTGTACAGACATCTTTTCGCTCTATAAATAATATAGTGTTATTGCAAATACAATATTGTATAACTATGTGTGTGTTATTTCAAGCTACGAGTAATTAATTGTTGCCATTGAAATATTTTTTCATTTAAAGCCTTATTCATTTAAACTCGTGAATTTTTTTAAAAACCCCGCCATAAAATTGTTACTACCATGTGAGATTCATTGTGTACAAAAAATATACCTCTAAGTATCGATAGCGGAAATTCACCATCTGCAAGTAAATAGCTCTTCCGTTCATATTGAACATCTCTTCGTCGACACTTTTTCAACACGGCAATTGAATTTCCATACTATTTCATTTTATTTTGCCACTGTACTGCATTAACATATTCGATAGTGTAAATCATAGTGACTTAAAGATAAGTAAATAAATTTACATTTCATTAATACACATTCGCTCTAAAGGTATCTAATACTATCTGTAAAATTTCTTTAAAATTGGTCAAAACAAAGCTTCTTCATTTTTATTTCAGAGGTCTTTGTACAAAAACAAACAATTCTGTACTTAAATAGTCCTATAAATGAAATCACAGTTAGTTCATAAAATTTTTACAGTTTTAAGCGAAGAATTGACATAAGTCATAGACCAATAAGACACGGAGGGCATAAACTGGTTGAATTATCACGTTATACGTTATACGTTACGTTGAGTATACGCTTTTATAGCGTGATCCAGAAGGCAGTTTTGGACCTACCTATACGAGTACATAGGTTCAAACAAACTGTTAAAAATCATCTTCTAAGTAAGGGTTACTATACAACAAATGAATTTTTAAATGACAAAGACCCTTGGATCTAAGTGTATATTCCTTCTGCTCACAAGATGCTTATTATAATGCGATATATTGTTTAAAACAAAATTGTAAAAAATTACTATTTTCAAAAAAAGCAAGTGTCGAGTTTCTTGCCCATTCTTCTCGGTACAGTGCTACTTTCCGAACGAAGCGGTAGAGTCTTAACTTTTCGCAAGAGCCTGTAAGTTAGGCCTATGTGAAAGAATAAAATTTTTGAATTTTGAATTTTTTTTTATCAAAAAACCGGCCAAGTGCGTTCCAAGGTTCCATACCATAAAAGAAGTAAAACGTTAAAGAAATCACTTTTGTTCATTGAATTTACGAGCATAATTTACAAGTATTTTTGTTGGCGAACCGCAAGAGTTTCAGAGGTTTATTGTTAATATCAAAAAAGTATACTAGCTAGAGAGTTGATTTTATTTTTCCTGTAAAATATACGTGTTTTCCTATTGATCAAAGTTATTTCAGATTTTTCGATCGATAAACTTCGGAGATAACGGGGGGGAGCGGTATTTTTTTCGACAGTTTGCCCAATTTATCAAAAACTATCGGGCACAAAATAAATAAAAATCGGTTTTAGAATACACAAGCAACGCCCTTTCATTTGATACCCCAATCAATATTGTTATCTCATTTTGAAATTTCAACAACCCGGTTTACCCCCCCTTTTAAATAAAAATAAAAATGATTTTCAAAATGTTATGATTGCAATAACGTCGGGTCACTATTACCTAAAAGTATTCCAAATTTCAAGTCGATAGCTTCAATAGTTACCGAAAAATCGAGTGTGACGGACGGAGAAAGTCTCACCATAAGGGTTCCATTTTTACCATTTTGGTATGGAACCCTAAAAAGACGTACTTAGTTGCAGCAAACAGTTATCACGAAATAATTGAAAAACGTCTCTCATTTTCTGCAATACCTTTGACATTTTGTCCTTCAAAAGAAGGTAATAAATCCTCTACAAATAAATGCGATGCTCCAACAAATCCCTACTAAATTACACTACTCTTGGTTGGTTTCGGGAATTCCATTTTGGAATCACAAATAAAGAACATTTTAACTAGTATACGCCCGATATTTTTGCTTGTAAAATGACTTAGCACAGTTGATCAGTAGCAACGATACTATTTAATGGGACAGGTATTTAGGCAAAAAGTACGCCATGCGGGAATTACCTCGATGTATTGAATACTGAATAGTTGTTAGACATGTATGTGTACCTCGAAACACGATGCTGTGATTAGATACGGTTATCATGACCAGACGTATTTGAGGCAACGGTGTTCAAAACATATAATTATACAAATTTGAACATCAATTAGCATATAAATTTAAATAATTTGTATAAAAATTATGTATACTTAGTTTGGCAACGTTTATGGTTTTTAATTGATTATTAAAATACGCAAAATAACTTTCGACGCAGGTTAAACGAGTTTTTAGATTATACATTTCTTAATTGGCTCAGGTCTAGCCTGACTTATATGTCAGAGAGGTCTCCATAAAGGTTTACCAATTCAAACTTGGCAATGATGTGGGCCATGGGCAATTTGTCTCTTTATAAAACGAGAACCGAGTTCATTAGTGGAACGTTTATCCAAAAAAGGGAAATGTAACTGACTGACTGACTGATCCATCAACGGACAGCTCAAACTACTGATTCATTGGCCTGTAATTTGGCATATTCTGGAATTTTCTTCTAAGATATTTTGGAATTCCCCTGAGGCGCCAAAGTAGAGGTAAAAGAGAGCAAAGCCACGGGCGTTCTCTAGAAGGTTAAATGGTACAATGGAAGGCAATATCCAAAATATTTTGGATACGAAAATTAGTATGAGTTTTATGTTGTTACTACAAATTGGGAATATTTAGACTGTAGATTTCTTAATTGGGTTAAGTTCTAGCCTGACTTATATGTCTGAGAGGTCTCCATAAAGGATTTTTTGAATTCCCCTGAGGCGCCAAAGTAGAAGTAAAAGAGAGCAAAGCCACGGGCGTTCTCTAGAAGGTTAAATGGTACAATGGAAGGCAATATCCAAAATATTTTGGATACGAAAATTAGTATGAGTCTTATGTTGTTACTACAAATTGGGAAATATAATGGCTTTATTGTGGTTTAATTTTAATTCTAAAGTTTAAGGATTGAGGTTTCGTAATTTGAGGTTGGAAAGAATGTGATCAAAACCGTTATTTGTAAACGTTACAAGTTATAGTTTTGTGCGAATCCTTTTACGATATTATGTCAAAATAATACGATTTTGTCATTGAGCCCGTATACAAATTCACCTTGGTTTTATCCAACTATCATCAGATTTAACATATCTGCCGAATGATACGATCATTAAGTACGTATACAATACTGGATTATCACTCACAAAATCACGCAAAAAAAGTTACCTTGACTGTATAGCATTATACCTAGCACTCATTTAGCTCAAAACGTTTTCCTGTACCTATTTGCTTTTTAAGCACTTTTTGTGTCAATCTTACGTAATTATAACCACTAGGTATTATGAATAATGTCTTAAATGCACACCAAACCAATAGTGGTATGTTCAAAGTCCAAAATATTATTATGAATTTAGAATGAAACAAATAATTAATTCAATTGAAATTGAAAAAGAAAATTACAAAGTTACAGGCGTTTTTTCTCGCAGAACGAAAATTTGTATGAAGCCGCACGGAGCTACTGTGGCATTAGTAAGGTGTGATGTCACAATTAAATGTCACTATCTCTTATAAGCTAATCAGAAATATTTAAATGCTTATAACTTTTTTGTTATTTGAACGATTTAAATATATTTTTTTCAGTTTACGTCATTATTTTTATTATAGTTTATAATAAAGTAATAAAAAGTTTGGAGTCAAATACCTAATTCTTAGTACATAATATGTTGAAGCTATACTTGCGCTATTTGATGAAAGGCTTATGCTGGTTTTCGCCAACATTTTAAGAGCCTTAGGTGACAGTTTTCACTTACAACATTACTGTGAAAACAAACATTAGTGTTTTGATTATAATTATATTTCATACATTTTATTCTTCAATAATAATAAACACAATCAGGTATACTTTCATTGTACTGGCAATTTCGCACTTTTATCTATTTTGTTTTTTAAAACTGACCACCCTGATGGACACGCTGTCCCAGCCTACGTCCGTGCCAAGCTTCATTCTTTTATTGTGCGCGGCAATAAGCACTCGACTACAAAAACACGTCTCGTTTTTGTTAATTTAGGTTCAAAGTAAAAAAAATTAAGTGTTCAGTGTTAAAACTTGCTTAATTTTCTATACTGATAATGCTTAGACGCTAGTAAAATTTATTATTATAACAAAAATAAAATCAAATCAAATCATATAATTGTGCATTCATCTTCGTCAGACTCCGAGGAAAGAGGGTAAGTGAAAATTAACCTTTTTTCCCAGATATCACATCCACTCAAATATCAATGCCGACGAAAGTGTGTCCAAAAATTGAAATCCTAAGGCATCTCTAAGCTAACTTGGAGGGTATCACATTGAGGTTATCACGAAAGTATAGCATGATGCGCGAAATAGTCCAGGCATCTCTAAGCTAGCTTGGAGGGTATCACGTTGAGGATACCACGAAAGCATAGCATGATGCGTCAATGCTCCTGGAGGTTGACTGCGGGTCAACACGAAGGATTTTAAAAAAACCTCAAAGGACTTTGCGGATACCAACGGGGGACGATGTCGGTGTGGCGCTGTTCTCGGCTTCACTACAAGTGGCTCCGCATGACCTCCCGGACTTTGATCCCGAATTGCTATCGGCGCTCAGTCACAAGAACTATATTAATGGTTAGTCCCGACAGTTGTAAAATTCTAGCCGACCTTCATTGCAAAGAATCAAATAGTTTATTTGATATACTTGCCTGGCTTATGAATAGCCAGTTAAACGTTATAGCCTTTTATCAGTGATAACTATTTCACGACTTAAAAACTAATCCCACGAGGGTACCAACGCGTCGAACTTTTCTAACTATGTACCTACAACAATAATGTTTAGATTTTGTGGTGGAAAATAATTTTACTTACTTTCGAAAATTAATGTTCAGATTGTGTAATGGGATGATAATTTAACTATTAGCTCAAAACTCAATAAGTTAACAATATTATGTATAATGTACCATTAGTCTGAAAGTTTCATTGAAGTGAATTGTTAAATTCTTTCTAAAACTAATAAAAATCTTAAACCACAACGCGTCCTGAACTGAGAAGAAGCTTAAGTATTGACAAATGACATTTTGTTTCGACAAATGACAAGTAATTAAAGTTCACGAACGGGACCAGATGTTTTTAGAGAAATAGTTTCGGGCATTATACTAGTTTCAATGGTTACTGATCGTCAGGTGTTGTAAATAAAGAAACCAGCAGGGCGCGGCGGGCGACTTTGCTATCGACACCCACCGCTGGGACAGCGCAATCTCGTTTCTCGAGAAACTAGCTGGCCCCCTCTCGTTACGGCTCGGCCAGCAGGGGGGGGCGTGACACACTTGAGTATTGGCGATCAGCCGCGAGGAAGATGCGACGTGGCAGCGAGTCTCCAGCATCAGCCACAACAAGGACCAGGTTCATCGACGACGCTAGACATTAAGGTACCTATATGCCAGTTGTCTTCAACATTTTGAAGTTTATTGGTTACATATCACTGACAAGGAATCCGTCACGATCTATAACATGATCTAGAATTTCGGGAGTTATAATAAGTGAAGACTATTTTTTTACTTTCACTAGGTGTACAAATGTACGTACATTCAATAAAATATTTTAATGAATTGAACAAATTAAGGAACTAGCTCCAAAAAATTATTATTACATAATACCATTTTTAAAATCGTACACTAACACAGTGTACCGCCTTACACGTTCACAACAAAGAAAAAGCGACAAATGTCTTTGACAATCGACATTTCTTTTTTGGGTGAGATAATGCGGGAGTGAGTCAAGTATGTTCGATTATAGTTAAGATGTGTCTAACCTCAAAATCTTACGTGGTAAAAGATACATTCTAAATTTAAAGGCGTTGAATGAATTTGTAGTTCAAAATCCTTTGAAATTGATAGTTCATAGAACAGCTTACAAGCGAATACTTAAAAAGGGTTTTATGCCTATGAACTGAAGAATCTTATTTTAAAGTACCGATTCATCCTTGGTAAAATACATAAAGAATTTGTGACTCATCTCAGATACTTACCGCGGTTTTTTCATGAAGATTTGTTAGGTGTTAGAGTGTTAAAGTTATTTACTACCCTCAAAACATGCTCAGTTTCCTGGTTTTATTTTAATTTCTGACGATATGGCAGTATCGTTACCCAACCGCAAACTATGACGTGAATTATGTAACAATTCAAATTCTGTAAAAAAATTTATACGCTTAACTCGTTGTATCATCTAAGACTTAATTCCGATTAAAAGTCCTAAAGTCCACTTCTCCAGCTATTAGGTATGGATGGGGTTACACAGAACGTCTGTAGAAACAAAAAATGTAGCCCGTAAGAAAAATTAGACTTTAGACGCAGCTGTTCGTCCATCATCGGTTATCCTATCAGATGGCCAGTGGTTACAAAACATTTTTTAAGTCATCTAACTCCCTTAAACCTAAAAGGTTGAACTAGTGATTCACACGATTTCCCGGTCTAGATGAAGACTATTTCTTTTCATTAGAGGGATTTTTGTTTTTGTAATAATTAACGTTAAGATGAATCGAAATACCTCTTTACAGAGTTGGTGGCCATATTTTTCGATACATCTATTTTGATACACATGATTTACATCAGTTGCATAGAGGATATCAAATATCCTCATTTAAACGATTGGGTTAATTGTTTCTTATATGGAAATTAAAGATAATCAAAAGCTGACCAAGAGTTACATCCAGTTAATGGGATTAAGCTATCGCTGTAAAATTATATACTTCAAAGTTATTCAAAGAGTTCAATCCAGTTATTGAATTTATCGCTTCTTGCAATAATGCGAAATGTAATCAATATGAACCCAGACGTCTTAGAAACAGACGCATCCTGAACATTTTGGAACACCAAGTTTACCTTTGCTCTTCTATACATTCTTCTAGAGGTAGAATGCTTAAAAATACTATTATAGACAATGCTTTAGACATACATCGTCTAAGGACCTTTACAACTTTGGATTTTCTTCTTTTACATAAGGTGTCAAAAGACTTACTTCTTATAGTACATTTATTGATGATAAATAAATAAATATGGTCTTTCCCTAGAGAACCACAATTCATAGGAATTACTGGAGGAAGTTCTCTGAAGGCATTAAAAAAAAAAAAAAAAAAAAAAAAAAAAAGGACATTTTGTAGGAATTTTTAATAATCTATATGTTTCAAAAATTTTGTGTTATTTACAAAGTTTTGTGGCAATACTGCTTTAATAACGACTGAGATCCGTACAATCCGTACATTATAAGTCAACCTCGTAATTTCCAACAGAACAACTTGTTAACGACGTAGCATATGGTACGATTACTTGTTATCATTCGGCATTGAGTTTAATTTCTGCTAATGATTTTGGGTCAAATAAAAAAATAAAAAAAAATATATATATATATTATATTGCGAAAATGAATAGATAAATTAACATCAAACACCACATAGTAGCACACAATATAGTATGCTAACACATTGCTCAATGGGCCTTAATAAGAGTTTATTCATTCCGTAACTTTGCTTTGCTGATCTTGTAACTTTTTTAGCTTTAGGCAGTAGACACAGCACAGAATGAAAACATTAGCATTAGTTAAAGTTAGTATTATTGTTTTTATATAATTCAAGGGAATTATTGAGTTTATACAACGCCAGCTACTACTCAGGGCGAACCAGTTTTAATTATACCATAATCAAAACTGAAGAGAAAGTATAAAAATTTGCCACAGCTTTGAAAAACAAATCGATATGTCGTTTACAAAATCTTAGACCAAGATATATAATAGACAACCTCCTGATAATGTTGAAGCGACCTCATAAGGTCGCCTGCAGGCAGACCACCGTGAGAACGTGTCTGCCGAGGAATATAATCTCTCACGAGAGAGGTCTGCGTTTCAGTGTACTCAGCACCAAGTACGCAACACTTCCTCGGCGAGCACGTAGTTTGTTGCTTGACCTCATCAGAAAAGCAGTCTGCTGGTAACAACCATTACGGACGTTACCTAAGTTTTATAACCTCTTATTGAGCGATGATGCTTCTGTCGCAATAGCTCTTTTGCTCTCTAATCATTAATCATTATAATCTATCTAAATATAAATTAAACCTATTTGTAATGTGACTGGTTTATTGATCCAGGAATTGAACGAAAAGATTGTGTTAATTAAATACTTCTGTGGTATAAAGAGGACCTATTTCCTATTATAATAGGAAACAATTTACTATCTGTTAATGTCCATAATTTAACAAAAATTTTCATCTCTAAACATCTACCTGATTGTGTTTATTATTATTGAAGAATAAAATGTATGAAATATAATTGATGATTAAACGAACTTACCTGTAAGTGAAGTTCTATCACAATTATGTGAATACATTTTATTCGAAAATAATAATATAAGGTCCCTCCCATACCCAAAACCCATGAGTATAATACGAAAATTTTGTTAAATATTCTCTAAAGAATGAAGCTTGGCACGGACGTAGGCTGGGACAGCGTGTCCATCAGGGTGGTCAGTTTTAAAAAACAAAATAGATAAAAGTGCGAAATTGCCAGTACAATGAAAGTATACCTGATTGTGTTTATTATTATTTTCGAATAAAATGTATTCACATAATTGTGATAGAACTTCACTTACAGGTAAGTTCGTTTAATCATCAATAAACGCCACTTTTTATCGTCCGGTTTTGATACCTTGGTTATGTCGGATTTGTACCATCTAAAACACGTGAACAGGAGTAATAATGAGAAAATTATACTTTTATATCTACACTCAAATTGTTGATGAATGAAGATGCTTGGTTTTCGAAGTAATACCAAATACGTCCGAACTGGGTCGTATCATAAAATCGGTTTTATGAAGACACCATTTGATATCTGTTCTGAAATAAAATTTTCTCTTGCTCTAGACCTAGAGTCTATTTAGAGGCAGAATTTTATGGTAATAATTCATATGGATTCGGTGTCAACTTTTCTGTTTATATAGCGAATAATTTTGAATTAAAAATATCTGTTGGAATATGAACTGATTGGGTATTTGGAAAATAGCATCAATATAATGTAACATTAATATTCATGTTTTAGCCCATAAACAAAATATTCGATCAAAAAGGTATAATAAAGGACACGTGAGCCTCCAAATCCCATGACGGCCCCCTTTCTGAACAGACTAATGAATAAAATAATTATTGTGTTAGGTACACCGACATGAAACCACAGGATATAGACATCTGAATGATTTACGTAAATCTCTTTCGTACAAGCAAACCACATCTGTCAAAATTCTATAGGTAGGTGCCTATTGAACGAACTACATCGTGGCCTTACTCGTTGGTGGCAAAACACTACAAGCATTTTTGCTACCGGTAAACTTGCGACATTTTTTGCGCGGTCCGCCCTGTCCAGAGTGCCTAAGTCAATTGTTAGGTATTATTATGTTGAAACAAATTAACAATAGATATACACTCTCCTAAAAAGTAGAGTCAATTCTGTTCATATTATTTGTTTAGGATTTGAAAGCTTAACTTATAATATTCGATTCGTGTTTTGAAATCCTTAATACGAAACGCGTAATACACAACAGTTACTAATTGAAGTTCCTATGCAAGCTGAATAAACATATTTCACGTACACTCATCACATAATAATGATTGTGAAATGATATATTCTACCTTTTGTCTTTTGTGTTAAACTCACGGTCACAGTTGTTATTGAGTAAAACAACATTATAAAAACCAAATTGTTTTAATTTACTCCAAAAAACCATTTAGATACGAAATTATCAAAGACATAAAATTATTTATAAACATTCCAATTATTATGATTGCAACTTTGTTTGAATCTTTGTTTCTTCTATAAAGTATTATGGTTTATCTACGCTCATTGCTTAAAGTTCGAATTATGAAATCAAAATGTGTCACATATTGACCTACTTTATCCACAGACTTCTATAACTATTAAAAAGTTATTCATTATAACACCGCTGTACTATGGAAATAACTCTAGATAGTTGAATAATTTTCATTACAATACTCGGCTCTGGGTTCCTGTATTTTTATGTGTCGTCATCACAGACCAGGGAATAACTTTCTTATCTCTGTGGTCGTCATAGCCAAAAGAGAGTGTAGAGCCAATCCTCAATTTTGTGTTTTTATATATGGAGTCCACAGACAACATTTAGTTGGTAGTCATGGGATGGGCCATGATCGACCATAGACAACAATTAATTCACGGAAACAATAATTTTTCCCTGCCTTATATGACTGATTAAAAAGTGTGTTCATACAGAATATTGAAAAGAATTATGTATAATTTTTGATTATTTAACTATCCACTAAAAATATACTTTATCTGACTTGTATAAATATTTTTCTGCTCTTTTTTGTTTCATGACTTTTTAACAGACTATACGCAGTTTACAACTGAATTTTGGCGCCATACCTAAGTTTTAACATTTCAATGTGTTATTTTTGTTACTTAGTCAAAACTTAGCGCGGAAAAATGTCTAGCAGTGAAACCTACTAAAGAAAATTTAACTACACCTGACATTTTAGTAATTGCAACAAAAATGACCCACAATTTTTTACCAACAAAGTGAAGGATTTACGACAAACGTTAGCAAGATTTTATGGTTTGGATTTATGACAATTTGAGCGTAGATAAAGTAGTGTATGAAACTCTACATAATTAGGTATTAAAACACTCGTGTGATACTATTAAAAAACTCGCCTGCGGCTCGTTTTTAAACTCACACTCATGTTTTAATACCCCCCATTATGCATCCGTTTCTTAAACTACAATTATAGAAGAAACAGGAAATGTTTGAAGCATGCTTCCATCAGGAGAAACGCAGAGGTTGTGTGGAATACCTACCCATTACAACCTGTCGGTTGCCACGACGGAACTTTTGATATAAGTATGGGATGGAGTACGGGATGCATTCAAGTATTCACCATGCTTCTCTTCAATTAAGTCTTGACTTGAGCAGCAGTTTTCGTCGTCATGAGTCGAAACATATTTTGTTGACATAATAGTCATCTTATATCGTGGTCAAAAATTGTCGCCGATTTATCGGTGCTAAAAATGCTTCTTTTGTCACCAACAGTAATAGTAGGGGATCCCAAGTAAGGTCGACCTTCACCGAGCTGCTTATTGGATGAAAACTATTTTATATCCAATTAAATATGTCAATAAATATATCGCAATTGGGTTGCCTAAAAAATTTCAGTCCAGGGTATGATTAATTAAGAATTAAAAAAAATCCATCGTAACATGAACTCCGCTTTGTTAGAGTTCCGTTGACATCTTAGTTCAAATTAGATTGGATGAGCGTTTCAGGTCGCAAATTGCAATTGTGCTTATTTACCTACGATTTTATTATCCGTTAACTTTCTTTTGCCAAAAAATATAGAGCAGAAATAATTACTTTCCTCAGCCAGGAAATTATTTCTGGCAAAAATCACTATTTATAACATCCAATCTAATTTGAACTACGATGTCAACTAAACTGTAACAAATAGGAGTCCATGTTACAATGGTTTTTCTTTAATTCTTTATTAATCATACCCTGGACTGAAATGTTTTAGGCAACCCACTTGCGATATATTTATTGACATATTTAATTGGATATAAAATAGTTTTCATCCAATAAGCAGCTCGGTGAAGGTCGTTGTATGGCGGGATCTTAGACCATACTCGTAAGGCCTCGCTGATGTAGTTCGCCCAGCAGCCAACTATATAATTTTGACAGATGTGTTTACTGTTTGCTTGTACAAAAAATATTTATGTAAATCGTTTGGATGCCCATATCCTAAGGTTTATTAATTTGCGACTTACTTTTAAATTATAGCAATTCAATACAATATTCAAAACTTTTTAATATAATGTGAATTCTAAACGATAAGATGAAAAGAATATCTCGTTAACTATTCAATTGGTACTATAAAAAGAATTATTAATGAAAGTTAACTAGAATCCTGAACACAATTACGTCTCTTCGATTGAATTATTGTTAGAAGTAGTAGCAGGACGTGAACTCTAGACTCTTTTAAATTACCTTAAGATATTGGATAAGTCTTTGTTAAGTATAGCATAGTGATCTTAATACCTGTAACTGTTATATCTTATCTTTTCAATAGATATTATATCTGTTTAAAAATTACCATTTAAAAATAAATGTGGTTTAAGAAGAAGAAAAAGAAGTGTTTCTTTATGGTCTAAGATCCGAACCTAAATCGACGTTCATCGGGCTAATAAAATAGAATGAGACCTACCTATTTTATAATAAAATATCTGGGTGACCGAGCTTCGCTCGGTAGTTTAACTACTGGTTAATAGATGGCAGCAGAAGTCATATTTTTATTTTGTTTTGATAAATTCGACATTTTCTAAAAATGAATCCTAGCTAGATCGATTTATCGCCCCCAAAACCCCCTGTATACTAAATCTCATGAAAATCGTTCCAGCCGTTTCCGAGATCCAGATTATATAGAAATATATATACATACGAGTATATACAAGAATTGCTCGTTTAAAGGTATAGGATAGGATTTAATCTATTCAAAAATATACTAAAAATGGGTTTGCTGGAAAAATCCTGGACAGAATATTTTTAAATAAATTTAAAAAGTGATTTTTCATACAATTTTACAAATACACATTCTATATAATAGTAGGGGAGCCGGACCTACTCGTACATCGATCTACACCGAGCTGTTGATTTGATGAAACATAATTTAAATAAAATTTTAATGACAGATAATCACGCCTATAATGGCTTTATACGCCTAAAATTTTCTTATTATCTTAATATTGCAAAATTTTATAAAAAAACATTTTTTTAATAATCAAAAACATTCGTCAAGGATTTGTGTAACAAAACCATTTTTAATATAATATTTTCTAAAAGACTAAATTAATTATATTGTGAAATAAGTCTCATTCGATTATTATCAGTCCGGTGAACGTTGATTTAGGTTCGGATCTTCTACTAGTACGGATTATGTGGAACAAAACTTTATCCAAGGAAATTGTTTCTTCGATGTTGGGAATTTCGAAATATCTAGTACCTCCATTTTGTATCTTCACGGTAAAAATTTAACTTTCATTAAATATTTTTTTCTGAAATAGAAACTCCTACGGTGTGAGCTACTATAATAGTATATCTCAAAATCATGACCATGCAGAAAGCCTACACAGCAACGGATTTTTCTGGAACTTTTGTGCAATGTTTTCTTTCCCCACAAAGTCACGAAAAATGCCATTTTGTTCAAAATTCGTGTGTACTTAGTGCTGAACTCGGAACAACAGATAAATAAAAACTTCCGTTTAGCTTTAACTTCATATTTTACAAAGTAAGTTCGACGGACATCTGTTGTAGGTTCGTAAACTTAAGCAAAAATATTATTTCTATGATCAAAAATCACTTTATATGGTAATTAAAGATATTCTTTGATTGATTGATTGATAAATAATAATAAATATGGATTGACTGATAAATTAAAAAAAAACTAGTCAATTTACTATGTATGATATTCAAAGAATAGGTATAGTCCGTATAGTCATAATTCTCAGGTAATTAGGATATTTATATGTGTAAGAAAAATAAATACTTTAAATACAAGTTCGTAACGGGAATTTTTTTTTGACGTTATGGTATACAAAATATAGTGACCTGTGGCGTGGGCGGCGGTCCAAAAAAAACTCTGTGGTCGGCTTAATATTGATACCGTTGGTGTCAAAACAAACATTTTTAACACCAAGTGGCAACAATTTTTTGCATGGTTCGCCGGGTCTGGTCCGTGCAGGGAATCGAACTCTGACCTGTATCTTAAGTCCGAGCTCTTTAGAATAGGTCGTATTAATTTGTAAATTTATCCATGTTTTTCGATAAACAAATCACTGGCTGGAACATGCATCTTTTTGTGTAACTGGCTGTTATTAAAGCTCTCTGTCTGTCGTGAAAGTGAATGTCAAAAGTGAATGTCCTGAAATTATTTTATGATTCGAAAGATGTTCGAGAGCGATGAAAATTACATGATTGACAATTACATGAAAATTAGATGAATTATCTTACTTTACAGTAACTATGCTATTACTACTAATATTATAAACTTGAAAATTCGTTTGGATGAAAAAAATAAATACATATTACGTAAAAACTATTGAATCGAGTTGAAATTTCGAATAAAAATATATGTACCTGGATTAACAAATAGGCTTATTTTATTTAAATTCATGATTCCCACTGGAGTTCCGATATTCGGGTGGAGCTGCGGACTTTCGCTTGTTTTTTCAAAGATTATTATAAGTTATGTTTAAACTACTCATTCCTGTAAATCCAGCACTTCAATTCCTTGAGAACTGCGCTAACTTAGCATGTTTGATGAACGGGAAAGTTTTTTCCGTTTGAGTTCCCACTTTCTTTTTGAATATGAACAAAGGAAGGAATTAATAAAAGGGTTATAACGCGCGGAAAATTATTTCATAAGAATGACGAATGTGCTTATTCGGAGGAATATAATATTTGGAGCATGAAAAGTTGGTACCTATGAACAAGAAAATGAAACTATTGTGCGTTTTTTAAATATAAATTTCTGATTTATTGTGCGTTATGTAAATATTGATTTCTGATTGACGGCAGTTGTTTTCTAACACATATTTCTTAACAATTTATCAATATGACAAACACCCGACTCGTTTACTTACGAGTAACTCCCCAATATCTACCACTTAAGGGGTTGAATTTTTAAATTCATTATTTAATGGATTGACCGGACCTATATTTGTTACAAGTTGAGCTGTGCATTGATAGCAGTGAGTCGGTCCTAATATATCTATCCAAGCGAAATTGTACAATTATTATGAAACGGCACGATCTTTGCTCGCTGATTGTAGCCGTAAGGCGCGGCGCCCACTTAAGTAACGTAACACGTGATCTGACGCGTGACATGACACGTAACTTGTCACTCCTCTCAACATTCAAAATGATTGTATGCAGTAGCGCCCCGAAACTTACTAATTCTATGCTGCAGAATAAAGGAAGACCCATCTCTCAATATACAATTCATTAAATTAGTACACGAAAGACCATGCCTGCATGAATTTCATAGACCAGATATAGCAATAGGAACGTGCAAGATTTTTCGTGGCAAGAAATAGCGAAAATGGTCGAAGAATCGGAAAGTACCACAACTTTTTCCACCAAGGATGTACTCAACATCTTCCGCGGGCACCTGCTCCTTTTTTGTGTAAGTTAAATGTATTCATCGTAATCGTAATCGGAAACAAATTGTTCCCAATGATTCGATCGCTGATTTGCGTCAGCCAATCGGGGGCAGAATTCGCTGACGATTAAAACTACGATTGAATACCTTTTTCTTACGCAAACATACCCCTGAATATTAATAATTAATCTGTAGCAAAGCAAGATCATCTTTGTCCTCATCAGACGGCATTTTAGCTCTAACTGAATTTTGTGACATGCTTTGTCACATGTGTTGGTGTCTGGTGACATCAGTGTCGCATCAGAGCATGATCAAAATCATGCTACAAGTCAGTCGGAGCGCCAGCGATTACGTTTATAAATCAATGTCGAAATCATTCAGCTAAAGTGAGCGCCGCTCCTAACGTAGCGTACAAAGATACCATGTAGATAATAACCTCAGCTGTTCGTTTGTATGTCTGCGAGTCTGTCCGTCCATCTGTTCGACTGGACAGATAGGACTGTATCTTAGAAAGTGTATTAATAGGACTCACAGAAGATTATATAGATTTGTATTTTATCAAAAATTGATATTAAAAGGTGTGTTTCTTGCGGCATTTCAACTTTATCTTTGCTATCACGGTAGAAAAGGAAAGCATGATATTTTATTGATACATCAAAACATAACAACAGATAGTAAAAACCAGTCAAGTGTGAATCAGGATTTGCACTTTTGTTTCTGGTTTTGTGTTATGACTCGTAACGAAACGTGTTTAAAACGTTGGTTCAGTTCAACCAAAATCCAGTTTATCAAGTTTTATTCAAAACGATTTCACCTTTACATTATAATTTTTATGTTTAGTGATAATATATTCCAAATGACTTATGTTTTCTATGTAACTGATTTATCTACATTCTACACTATCATACATGATCACTCTAAGTTCGTTAAAAATACGAGTATACTGCTCCAAATGTGTCAAACAGACAAAACTATGACAAGGAAAACTGCCTACGCATTCATTACTCAAGATGGGGTTAAATACTTACTCTTATTAGAAACATCTAAATTCGTAATAACCACATCGTTTAGCCGCTTTCCTTAATTGGCATTAGTAATTTAAAACTCTTTAATATGTAAATTAAAGACAAATAACTGTTCGCAGAAATTTATATTTTTACAAAATCAGTCGTTTTATGGTAAATGGTTTTCTATACAGTACAAGTAAGTATTTGACTGCAATCTTACCTGATCGTAGGTCTACAACTGAAATGTATAAGGTTTCTGACCTCGAAAGGATATAAAAATCCCTATTGATTGCAAAATTTCAAGCACCAAAACAACAAATCCCTTTGGAAAGAGTGGTATTAGCCAGCTGAAACTGAATTAGATGACTTAAATTCCTAAGTCCACCACCTACGCAATTAAAGTCATCGGTTGTTATCAATTTGCCTCACATAAACTCGGACGATTTGGGATTTATCAGACATAGCATTGGTTAGTTAATTTCATCACTTGCAGTGCGCATTATTGCGTAGAACTATCCTAAAATTAACCAGTTCAATAAACATACACTACTGTAAACTATCGAACAAGGTGTTCTGCTTTGTACTATTGTTAGAAATTGGTAGAGTCAAGACCGCAAATGCAAGGAAATTATACGTCCTTTGGACATCTCACATAATGTCAGTTTGGGAAAACAGACTGCCAAGGGTGAAAAGGATAATATTAGATTTGCTCCTTAAAAGAGTTATAATAGGCATACAAATTGGTGTGCATATTGATTTAGTCGTATGAATGATATAAAACACTAATGATGTAAAACATAATGATGAATTTATAAAACCGATATTGAAAATATTACGCTACTATACGATGCGATGCAACGTCCTTTTCGGAGAAAGAAAAAAATGTACTTGTAAACATATAAACCTTAAAAGCTTTCCGGGACATCAGGGTCGTACAACGCCAACTTCCAAAAGTTCCAAAGTTCGAGCTTTTACTGAAAAATTCTTGAAAGAAAATTACGGAAAACGTAACATTTATATTTGACTAGCAGATTCGGATTTCGGAGTATTGAATTTTATAGAACTTTATATTTCATAAAATAAAAAATCAGTTTCGCTAAGTTAGCTGCTGCACCCATAATAATTACTATACAAGTCCTACCCTTGTTACGTAAATGATGCCAAGAATAGTGGCCACAGGTTAATTCTTTCGCAATCAATGAGCTAGCCTTTCTATAACGCTTCAAGATGTGGAGATAAGTCATGGTGAAACTCGGATCGAGAAATGGTGGTCATTATTATTTGGTCATAAACCAAGGCATTCAGGTAATGTCCAAATAATAAAGAAAATAAGTTTTAAATCGGACGTTACCCAATTTTAAGTAACTCACCTAGCTCACCTAGGTGTATCCAATTTATTAGGTATACCTAATGATAGATTAGGGACCAATTTGAGTCTGTAACGTCTCCGAGCTTGCGGGCAGTGCAGCCCTTCGCCTTTGCGTAGTAAAGCACAGGCACCCACACTCACCACTTTGCTAGAGTTGGCTAGACAAAGGTTAGTATGGGTAAAGTCTGAATTAAAACCTGTTTCCATTATTATATGGACATTACCCAAAAGCCAAGTAAATCCGGGTACAGCTAAGTTTATTATTTCAACTTCCAACCTAAACCGTAACATGTATATTTCATTTTGAAAGAAAGAAGAAAGAAGCAGCAATTTATTATCTAACAACTGAATGGCAGAATATGACGTGATGATGATGTTGTACTGAAATGCGATTTTCCCATACTTTGTTGTTACAGTGGCGACGAGTAGAGAAGTTTACCGTCAAAGGGGTAAACTAGCCAACTGGAAATCGTATCAGAAACCTCGCCGGAAATCGAGTATTCATCCTATTTACGAGAATCAATCCATATAATGATGACCGAATCGCGCAACGGTTGTGATCTTGCCCTCTACATCGAAGGTCGTGTGCTCGATTCCCGCAACTGAAAAATGATTGTGTGACGAGTATGAATATTTTCCAGTGTCTGTGTGTGTTTTGAATGTATTGTTTTTAGGTAGGTATCCTACAAATATTACTAACGCGAAAGTTCGTAAGTATGGATTATTGGATGGATGGATGGATGGATGGATGGCTGGCTGGCGTCGCAACTACTGCGAACCGATTTGGCTGTTGGAATTTGGAACATAGAGCTACTAATATAACGCAAAAGTTTAAGTATGGATGGATAGATGGATCTTTGTTAATCTTACACGCCGCAACTACAGAGCCAATTTGGCTGAAATATGGGGTTGATCCCATTTTGCCCGGTGCGTCTGCAAGGTACCGGGCAGGATGGCACAAAAAGTTCTCATCCTGCCCGTTGCGCACCGTGCAATCGTTTGCCGGGCAGGATGGGAATCTTTTTTGAAAAAAGTTTCCCATCTCGCCCGGTAACATTTAGTTATGAAAAGCCTTTGAATGAAATAAGGATAGTGTAACTCATTTGTATTTATTAATTATTTACCATTCAAAAGTAAAGTTACCGAAAAGGAATGCCTAGAATTGAAAAGATTGTATAATTATCATTAAAAAATCCATAGCTTAAACATATTAAATGATCATCACTTAGTGACGTCATTTTTAGGCTCCGCCTTGAAGCATGATTTTAATTTATCAAAACTTCACTAACACAGTCTTCACTACTAGAGATCACTGGAGCATCTAATACTAGTATCTCGTGGTGGTCTTGTAGGCAGCGCATCTCCATTCCAGGCATACCCTTCTTCCTATTGGTTGAAATCATAGATAAGGTAGGTAAAGGAGTTCTTTGTTGTTTACCTTTGTTTCTTCTTAGAACCTGAGTTTTATTGCTCTTTAGATAAAACTGGTCACCGTTGACTGCACCACGGTAAAGTTGAAACATCATTTTATTGTTGCGATTTTTTATTTTTGCGACGTAATTATTTAAATCTGTTAAAAGTAAACTAAAAACTGTCTTGTATTCTTAGGGGATTTTTTCAATTACGAAATACGCTACGCTAAGAAGACAGGAAATATGTGAAGCTAAGAATTTCTCAAATATGACGTCCTGCATCGTACACTTCAGTACCGCTGACAGCACATACCACTGTCGGTCGCATACATTAGCGCCATTTTACAGTTTTGATAAATTAAAATCATGCTTCAAGGCGGAGCCTTAAAACGACGTCACTAAGTGATGATCATTTAATATGTTTAAGCTATGGATTTTTTTAATGATAATTGCATCTTTTCATTTCTAGACATTCCTTTTCGGTAACTTTACTTTTGAATGGTAAATAATTAATAAATACAAATGAGTTACACTATCCTTATTTCATTTAAAGGCTTCTTTTTCATAACAAAATGTTACCGGGCGAGATGGGAAACTGTTTTCAAAAAAGATTCCCATCCTGCCCGGCAAACGATTGCACGGTGCGCAACGGGCAGGATGAGAACTTTTTGTGCCATCCTGCCCGGTACCGGGCAGACGCACCAGGCAAAATGGGATCAGGAACATAGATAGCTTAGCTTATAGCCCGTATTAACCCATAGGCGACTTTTTATCCGACACCGAAATTCACACGGGCGGAGCCGCGGGCAACAGCTAGTATTAATTGATATTTGTCAGTTATCAACAACACAAGCGATCGCCTTTTAGGCTTGATTGCGACCTAATGTCTTATTTACATACATTTTAATAGTAGTTTATGAAAGAGATGCATAATGGGGGGTATTAAAACATGAGTGTGAGTTTAAAAAACGAGCTGCAGGCGAGTTTTTTAATAGTATCACACGAGTGTTTTAATACCTAATTATGTAGAGTTTCATACACTAAAGTCTTTTCAACGAAACGCGAGACCAGACGTAAACAAAAGCCGATCATTTAGTAGTAGCGACGACGGAACAAACAAAATATGACTATCTCTTTCTATCTTGTTTGTTTGCTATCTGCCGCACCGCTCACGACTTTCGCTTTCAAGGTCAAAGCATGTCATGGGGGTTATCGTAAACATTTGGATAATATTTTATATTTTATTTTGTTCCCCTAATCATAAACCTAGAATAAATATTTTAATTGACGCGTGATATTGACGTGTCACTTGTCTCAACATTCGAAGCGATTGTATAGAATAGCGTCCATTCGCGTGGATGGCGTGGCGCTGCATGACCTGACGTGCCACTCAGCGTGCTTCTAGTGAGGCACTGAAGTGGCGCGTAACACGAAACTTTCACTTATGTTAAATCTAGTTTCAAGATATCATTAAAAAAATTCAAACAATACGATATTATTGTCAAAACATAAATTTATTTTAAATTTGAAAAATTAGTATACGTTAAAAAGGTTACGCAACCCTGCTTAAGCGAATGACCTGGCAGTCGGTTTGTTTACGTCTGGTATCGCTCGAGATTTAATAGACTTTACTTTATCTACGCTCAAATTATCATAAATCCAAACCATAAAACCTTGCTAACGTTTGTCGAAAATCCTTCACTTTGTTGGTATAAAAGATTGTGGGTCATTTTTGTTGCAATTACTAAGATGTCAGGTGGAGTTAAATTTTCTTTAGTAGGTTTCACTGCTAGACATTTTTCCGCGCTAAGTTTTGACTAAGTAACAAAAATAACACATTGAAAAGTTAAGTTAGGTATGGCGCCAAAATTCAATTGTAAACTGCGTATAGTCTGTTAAAAAAGTCATGAAACAAAAAGAGTAGAAAAATATTTATACAAGTCAGATAAAGTATATTTTTAGTGGATAATTAAATAATCAAAAATTATACATAATTCTTTTCAATATTCTGTATGAACACACTTTTTAATCAGTCATAAAAGGCAGGGAAAAATTATTGTTTCCGTGAAATAATTGTTGTCTATGGTGGATCATGGCGCATCCCATGACTACCAACTAAATGTTGTCTGTGGACTCCATATATAAAAAACAAAATTTTGGATTCTCTCTTTTGGCTATGACGACCACAGAGAAAAGAAGTTATTCCCTGGTCTGTGATGACGACACATAAAAATACAGGAACCCAGAGCCGAGTATCGTAATGGAAATTATTCAATTATATAGAGATATTTCCATAGTACAGTAATGTTATAATGAATAACTTTTTAATAATTATAGAAGTCTGTGAATAAAGTAGGTCAATATGTGACACATTTTGATTTCATAATTCGAACTTTAAGCAATGAGCGTAGATAAATTATTATTACATAAGCGTAGCTTCTGCACAGTAAAAATTGTTACTTCCTATCGACTTGTTTATTCGGAGCAGAAATAAACATCAAGGTGATGTAGGGCTAAAGATAACTTTAAATTTATTCATGAAATGCCGAGATTTGGATCATCAAATATAATCATAAATACGAGTTATAGTGGTTATGCCGGAATTCAAATATACGTAGGTACAGCCTATTACGTTAAGGCTTATTTTCCATTTACCACAAATCTCGTCGCATGGGTGGATTCTTCCACGATTTATTACCATGATACCACCCTGCGCGCTAAGAGGTAGCACCATTGGCTTATAAATCTATGGACCGCGGGTGTAATACAAAATTCACGGATAAAGTGTCCCGAGAAAATCAATATAAATATCTATATACACGTTTTTTTATAAACAAACTAAAACAGCCTAATTTTGCTTAAGTGCAATTGGACCTCTTTCCACGTTTTGGATTTCATTCGGTTAGAACACTTTTTAGCGCTGATCCGCAATCCTTAGTTTATAAATCAAAGGGTAGGACCGAATAATTTAGCATTTCAACCCCTTACCTAAGTACCTTATTTTTAATGCATTCAAACGGTTCAAAAGTTTAAGTAATAACTTACGAGTACCTAATTACCACAGATTTTACTAATTACACTATGTTTCTTCTTTCTAATGATTCCTAAAATTCAACTTGCAGTTTCAGTCGCTTAGCACACATTATAAAACGTTTAATAATAATTAATTTGTGCTGAACGTCTGAATTAAAGTATGTATTTTGAACCTATTTTTTACTATTAAATTTAAAAGATATAAAATAATTCCCTTAAACCCAAATTCATAAAAGCTCTACTTTCTAAAATCACGACCTTTATTTATAAAAAATATTTTTATTTTATAAGGTTAATGGATGGATGGAATGGATTTGTTGTTTTTTAACATGAGAAGATATTATAACGTTCTATTTCAACGTAAAAACTAAACTTATATGTAGTAACCGATAGAAACACTTAGCGATAGTTTGCCGAGAACATATTGTATTAGATCGAGGTGCTAACATTTGAAATGGAAGGATTCGATTTAAGAGTCCTGTGAACTACAATGTCTCCATTCATTCAAAATACCAAATCATTTGTAATGTTCAAAATTAATAAAAAAGAAGTTTCAAGTTTACATTCATAATTTTTGATATTACGGAACTCGACCACAGTTATAAAAAATTTGATCAAAATTGATTATTATTTCGTTTTAAAGAAGTATTTCCGAACCAAATATGGCCAGGAGCATAGATTATTACTATATGAACCCGAATAACACCACAACATGATCGAAATTTGCACGAATTACAAATGATTTTGGTATTAGAATTTATAGGAGACATCGTAGTTCACAGGACTCTTAATGTTCTGTAACAGCTGTGTTCTAAAACATTTTGACTGTTTGGCAGTTGTTTTCGATTGCTGGCTCTGACGAGTTGTGTTTTCCTTGTACGAATAAATGTAATACGAAGTTTGTAAGCTTTACAGATCTACTAGTTGAATTTATTTAAACCTAATTGAGTATATGATATTTAAATGAAAAATAAATGTTAGTGTATTAAAATAAAAAAAAAAGTTTTGGATTTTTTTTCCTTGGACACATATTTCAAAAATGGTGAGTAATCGAATTAGATACCTATTATTAAGATTCAATAAAATTTATATTTTGATATGATATTTTGTAAAAATGTAATATGACTATCAAAATTATCGTTTCTTACTTTTATCAAAAACACATGTGAATTATCTTATTCTTAATCTGTGATATTGTTTGGTGCCTATTCAAAATCAAGCATTAAGTAGTGCTTTTGATTTTTTGACCAAAAAATACATCAACAATTAGTATCTACTATCGGAGCCTATATTTATTTTATTAACTTCAGCACATACACTAAGTAGGTCAGAGGTATTGTATGAAATGTAACGGTAATTTTATATTGATTAATTTAAAAATACTTTGGTTCCTAATACAATTTAAGATGAGTCCGCGTAAAATATTGAGATTAATAAATACTATACTGGCAAAATTTCCAAGCTAAAGCTAATTTCTTGCTCAAAAAAATAATATCCTTTTATACCTAAATCCACTTTGTCACCGTAATTACGTTCGTTGTTTTGAAGAAACGAACAATAAAATGAGATTTATTTTAAGTTTATATTTTGTTTTAAAAAATTACATCTTTTTAGTACCTATATAATATATTCACCAGAAATGAAACTGTGAATAATACTTTGCCACTAATATTCTGCTTTGAGTGTATAAGCTTCATTCACTATTCAATGATTCGAAGAATGTTAAAGCGAACAATGAGCCTTCAAAATGCACCCATATCATGAAATGTCGGATATCCGCCGCTTAAAATCCGGTGACCGGCATTATCGAGCTAGCATCCTTATTATTCTCTATTTTTAGACAGTGTCTTAGAAATTATCTTACGTCCTTTGCGCGCAGAAGCTTTTATTAATGTACGTTATTACACATAGTACAGGACTCTTCTTGAGGAGTTGGTCTGGGTAAATACTCGTACCACCTTATTGTCGCTCCCTGGCCTTTTTACCTACCTAAATGGGTAGAAATTATGGATTAATAATTATTATAGTAACATTTTAAAACACATTGTACAATTAATAAAAGCATGTCTTTAGACTAATATAATATATCATGTAGTAGGAATAAATATCTTTTTACCACCAATGTGAAGACACTTAGGCATCGTTCAAATAAAAAAAGTCAATCTCTCTGTCTCTTTTCATCTTCATAAAATATAAGTAAATATTTAATATTCATATTTAAAAATTCATACGTAAGGTGGTGCTAAGAATGCTTCCTTAGGGAGAATAACTCATAAAACCTGATTGCTTCGAGCATCGGAACAATTCGCTTAAATTATGAATAATGAGGTAATCTTCACCTGATCTTAGTATGAAGTCATTTATATGAAAAAAATATTATAGATACCTGAGAGGCACATTCTGTTCTATGTCGACTTTTGAAGTTCTAAGAGGTTTGTAGAGCGGCAATTTACACTTTTAGTCAAAATAATAATCATTATTCTCACCAATTACCCCTTAATTACTCAAACGGACTATTTATACGAGGACTATTTATACGAGTACGTTTATTCGCTTAGATGGTTTATTTGGTAGCTAAGCTACTAAGATAAGTCATGAAAGCTCTGAGATTCAGGGATGAATAAAAAGGGCGCAATAGTTTATCTACAAGCCGTTGACCTTTAATTTTTCCTACGTATACCGTTTATATTTTGTCAAAACCAAAATAATGTTTTAACAACGTTGTGATTACCTTCTCGTCAGTATTTTTTGGAACTAACTTTGTATGCTAATAAATTACTCGTAGCACAAATAAACGCATTTAATAACATCTCAATCTAAAGCCCCATAAAAAACCTTTTAATTTATTATATTTTAAAAACTTTTATAAATAGCAAATTGCAAAAATATGCTTATAAATATTACATGCTTGGATGGATTTTCTATTGTCTGGATGTCTGTCAGTCTGTCGATCTGTCAGAGCCTTTCAACCCTGAATTAATGTTCAGAATTACTCAAAGAGTATGGAATTACTTCTAATTTTTTTTATTAAGCTTGTGAGCTATCGTTCAAAAACTTTACGAAACTATTTCTTGCTCAATAATGCACATTCAACGCTGTTTTGCCCCAGGTCAGTTGTAAGAACTTAGTTCGAGATGATGGAGACACAAGTCTTTTAGGTATAAATAAGGTCTCCATTCGATTCAGCTGAAATGTAAAAAAGTCACTATTATTTTAAATAAGGACGAGACGTAGATTCCTTAGGTTCTACGAACATTTTCTTTGATGTTTCATCCACTTTATGTTACTGACCGACTTCAGGTTTAAATCTCGACGATTCTTAAGAAGCACAAATTGTATTGCTTTCAAAAATATGGTAAATAAATGCCTTTTCCGTTTGAGAAAACATTAAAATAATTGATTAAACTGAACACTTGATGAAATAATGATCATATTAATTTCAAAATCGCAACAATAATTTTTCAACTTAGCTCATAAGGTTGAAATGTCAACTTAATTAATAACTTCCTAGCCAAATCTTTAATGTTTGGAACAAACCAACGCGACTTTGAGTTATTAAGGTAAAGCTTTGAGCTTAACTCATGGAACAAGTTTATTACCGCCAGCCCAATATTTAATGTTATATTTTGAAGGCCGCTGCTGGTATGATTTATTGCATATTTTAGTGGGAGCTTGAATTCAAGCTCCCACTATAAGAAAATAATAATATGTGTCCTTTATTAACTTATTACATATTCCTTTACTAATCGATGAATACGATGATTGGGATATTTATCATTTAGCTAGCCTGCTAAATCCACATTCGACTAACGTAAAGGAATATCAGTCACTTACCAATTTTGGAAAGGAGACGTATACATTCGTGAGCCAGCAGTAGGCTGATATCACACTAATGCGAAGGTTTTTTAACTGCAACGTAGAGAAAACTGAGCAAAATAATAACGATTTCATGGCAAATTATAATTACTTACTTTCATCCGTCTTGACGTGAGTTAAAAGCTTTAAGGAGGAAAAAAAACGATATAAAATCGAAACCTCGTAAAGATTAGTCTTGTTTAAGTATTAAAAATGCATATAAATGTATTAATTTCACAAATTAATCGCTAACGATTACCAGTATTTATGTAAAACACACTAATATAATCTTGAGGGTGGAATAATCCTAGGTCTTGTTTTTTATAAAATCACATTCATCATTTTTGTCACAAAGACAGAGAACATGTATTTTCACCAATCATATATGCTAGGATGTAGTAGGTAAACCTAATGAGTATTAAAAATAAAAAACGCGTTGATTTGATTTGATTTCATTTATCACGACGGTCTTTTTAACCGACTTCAAAAAAAGGAGTCTCCGTCTATTCTACATATTTGTTATTATTATAGTGTGTATGTATTAGTTTGTAAGTCTATGTATTTAATTTTTATTTTTTTTTGCGATTCCCCGTCGTTTTTCAGATCAAAGGTCCGTAATTGTGGGTTACCTGGTAGAGATCACTTTAGTGATAAGGTCGCCCTTTGTGTTTCTCTGTTTTCCTTTCGCTGTAATTTTATGTACTCATTTTAAGCAATAAAGATATTTAAATAAATGAATAAATAAATAAAAGGAGGATAAATTTTAATGTACACCAATTCGAAGTCAGGCAATGTTTCGTACAATCACTAATAGTCCTTCTTACTTACTAGATGTGCGAAGGAACGACAAAGTAATAGACAATCGCCTGACTTCGAATTGGTGTACATTAAAATTTATTTCACTCTTTGTAGTGGCATTTGAAGTTGGTTTTTTGGAAAGCATTTCCCATTTTTATTATTTAGATGTTTTTAACTTCTACGACTTAGTAATTCAGCCGTGTTTCGTAATATTAACTGTTTAAAATTCAAATTGATACCGTACGCCGCGTCGCATATTTCTCGACAAAGGATTTCCTATCATAATATTATTGAAGTCTCAACAGCTTTAATAACAGTTTACTTCGTGGTAGCATAAAGTGTTTGATAGATGCTATATGCATACTAGGTATTGTTTCATCTGTCGACTGTCAACCATGCTACTCGTACTCGTATAAAGCAAAAACTGTATAATCTCCGAGCCATGAACATAAAACATCGCTCACATCCGAATGTCAGCAATGCGCTTTATCTTACTCTAGTCGTTTTGAACATTTAAAAGAACTGAAATTCAAACATATAATATGTATTATAAATTTACTAGCTGACCTGGCAAACGTTGTTTTGCCCTTAGGGGTAATAAAAAATAGATAAATTGAGATTTAAACTATCCTATCTCTCAAGTTGGATCGAACTGCACATGGTGTGCGAATTTTATTATAATCGGTTAAGTGGTTTAGGAGTCCATTGAGGACAATCATTGTGACACGAGATTTATATATATTAAGATAAATGTGAATTTTTTAAACTTATTTAATTTTGATATTTTTGTGACTCCCTCAAGCCGCAGGTACGCAATCGATTTTTATTTTTTTAACTCCGCTGGAATAACAATAGGCTTCTTTGTATTTAGGAAAATGCATTTTTCGCCCGATGTGTTTCCCCGCTTTTTATTGAAATCCATGCCGATGAAGCCATTGGTATAATCTAGTAAATTTGTATGTGGAGCCGTTTATTTGCGTCTCAAGTGATCTCTAAGAACGGACAGGTTATAGAGAACCTCAAATAGGTTATTATTTAAAAAAAATTAATAATTGGAATTAATTTACTTGATAATATTTTGCTATAATCTTACAATTTTTATAAATATTTCACTTTATGTTATTATTTTTATAACATGTATGAATATCATACACAAAAATTATTGGTAGAATGTAATCGGTAATAAACACTTATTCTTTAAGATCTTATTGTAACGTACATTTTGATAAATAAAATATCATTTCATTCCATTTCATTGGATTGGCTTGAAGTTTCCTGCTTTGTACCTAGGTAGGTACAATTAAGACCAATTCTCAAAGTAAAATAAACACCCCTGCCCACCAAATAAAAAAACGAGACCTCTTTGAAAAGGGATTACATTATTTTATCGCCTCTAATTAGAGGAAGTTGCTACTAACTAACAAGTGGTATATAATATTATGCTTCTATTCTAGTGTGCTGCAATAGTAGGTATTTTTTTTGAAATTTCCAACAACATCGTATCCTACTTCCTCCTAATTTTTATGAGCGAATCAATTATGTTGGAATTGGACATTAATAGATCTTGTCCTGGATTGCCATGATTATGACATAACATATTTTTGTTCCGAGAAAATAAATGGGTAATATTCGTTTTTCCCGGAATGAAAAATATACTAGCTTTTCAACAAATGAAATCTACACAAACTTAACGTAAGACAACTAGCTTAGTGCACAAATCCTATACCTTTAGCTAGATTCATTTTTAGAAAATGTCGTATTTACCAAAAAAAAAATACTGAACAAAGCTCTTTCTGGATTTTTAAAATCGATTAATTAGAGTTCCGCAGCTTAACACGAAAAAGGGACGTTTTATGTCACTTTGGTGTCTGTCAATCTGCCACTTACAGTCCTTTTTCTAAGCAACGGTTACGGTTTTCAAATGCAAGTTATTAAAAAATAGTATGTTCCTATTATTTTTTCTGTTTTTATGGTTATCTATATTAGAGTCCTTTAATTTATCAAGAAGTAGGGTTATGTAGTCGTAGCACGAGAAAAGAAACTTTTGTAATTTTGAGAATGTTTTCATAATTCTCATTATACTATAACATTTTCATAGAATAAAGTTTTTGTATGTAGTAGCTGTTTATAGCCTAAATAATAATCAGTATACTAGGTATACCTAATAAGAAGAAGACTATTTTTAATTATTCAAATTGATTACTATGCTACATTTATTTATTAATATATGGGTGACCTCCCTGATATCTGGGTGTAGTATAACTACTGGCCAATAAATGGCAGCAGGAGTCATATTTTTTTTTGTTAATTCGACATTTTCTAAAAATGAAAATAAAAATAAAAAATAAATCGTAAAGTGTTGTAACACGTTGAAATGCTCAAATAAAAAGCCCACTTATAGGGATCGAACTAGCGAAAATTTAAGGGAGTATTCTATAGCTCATTTTAAAAAATTAGTAACCTACAGACAAAATGTTGGTGTTGTTGTATTGATTAACTCAGAAGCTATCGATTTATTACAAAAAAATATGGTCTTAGCGATCCCGTTTCTGCAAAATTTACCAATTTATATATTGCCAAAAAATAAATTTACTTTATTTATTTTTTGGCAATTTTTTTTTTATTTTGAGGTATTTTTGGATGTGTTATTTTAACGTTTACATTATTGTTAGGTATCCAACGATGAAGAATATTATACCCAGTCGAATGAGACCAGTTGAGAACATTTGAAGAAACAGACTTTCAAGTTATTTCTGATTTTGTGTGCACATACCCAAAAAAAACGCAACCAAAATTGAAATAGCTCTACCGGGGAGGGTTGAAGGACGCGCCCCCCCTTTATAGGGGAGTTTTTGCTTGTAATGAGCTATAAAATACTCCCTTAATTTTTTAATTGCCAGAACTATCTGAGGAATAAATTTGAAACATATACCATACAAATTCTGTCAAAACGTCATATTTATTCCTTAGTAAACGAATATCTTGCGATTGAAATATCAGCCCTTAGAAAATCTTATACTTGAACTCACTGTTAAACTTTTATTTCTCTGTCGCCTTGAAAATTCCTGAAAATAATATTACGAAGCCTTCGGTTCCAAATAATAATTTTATTTATAGTCAAAAGTTTTGCGTCAAGTTTAAATACATATTAATTGGATGCGACTATTAATTTTCAATAAAGTTCGAGTTTCTTGGAGCTGTAAGATATACTGCGTGCACTAACACCAGTTACATTAGAGCAGTGAACTCCTAATTTGCAATGTAAAATACATTTCGGCCTTTTTTTTTTCGAGTGTATATTTAAGCTATCAACAGTTTACTCAACCACTTGCTAATTCACCCTTGCTTGAGGTGATTAGGTACTCGAACTTATGGAGGTACACTACAAATGGAACTCTTTTGCATTTCAACTTTTGAGAGGAAAGTGTTTGGGTTGACCAAAATATAAACCCTATGGTCCTAACTTTGCAATATATTAATTTCATCATGAACAATAGTTATTTATTTCCTTGATCGTTGTGGCACTGCAGTGTATTAAAAGGTACCGAAAACAACCAAACTTTGAGGTACCTAAATTATTTAAATTTTTATATTAATATTTGAAATAAAAAACAAGGGTGGTTTTTAAAATTCCCACAGGATTACACGAGTAAAGCCTGGGGTGGGTCATTTTTTTAGGGTTCCGTACCCAAAGGGTACCCTATTAGCGAGACTTCGCTGTCCGTTTGTCTGTTCGTCCGTCCGTCCGTCTGTCACCAGTGTCTCTGGAACCGTGATAGCTACAGACTTGAAATTTTCACAAATGATGTATTTCTGTTGCCGCTGTAACAACAAATACTAAAAACTAGAATAAAACAAATATTTTAGGGTGCTCCCATACAACAAACATGATTTTTTTGCTTGTTTTTGCTCGGTATTGATAACGGTAATAGATAGACGCATCAAATTTTCACAGAATATTTGGTTATATACTTACTGTAGATATAAATAGTTAAATTAAAATAAAATAAAAATAAAGAGGGGCTCCCATATAATAAACGTGATGTTTACGCTCGTTTTTGATTTAGTGGGCAGGGGTGTTAAGTTTTCTACTATAGGAAAAGAGAATATACTCGTTATGGTACGGAACCCTCAGTGCGCAAGCCTAACTCGCACTTGACCAAGTTTTATAATATATTAAGTATATTTTGTGTAATAGCTCCAAAAATCCTATAGCTATCAAATTTAAAACTGTCCCAAATAATTTGCTGTTTCACATAATATTTTTCTTTGATTCTCTATATCGTAGTAATTTTTCTGCAAAATTCATAGTTTTGCACGTTTTGCAAAGCATTTAACTGCAATCGAGCAAAACGCAAGAATTTAAAAAGAGAATAAAATGGAATATATGGCGCTAACGAACACCTGCAGTTCTTTGAACAAATTTTAGTACGCCAGTTCTTGTAATGAATTTTTTTTTATAAATATATATAAATAAATATAGAGGACAACATCACATACATTGCTCCGATCCCATAGTAAGTTGCTTATGCACTTGTGTTATGGAAATCAGAAACAACGAAGGTACCACAACACCCAGACCCGAGACAATGTAGAAAAGTTATTTTTCTACATTTCCCCGACCGGGGATCGAACCCGGAACCTCAGAGATGGCGGCGCCTTGAAAACCGTCACGCTAACCACTCAACCACGGAGGTCGTCAAAATTCAAAATTCAAATTCAAATTCCAATTCCAATTTTATTTAGTTTTTCGCTAATAGTTTGCTACTTATAAAAACTCTGCTCAACAATACTCATTTACTTATTTATTTTAAATTTGATTAATTATAACGGGATATTATGTAAAAATACAACTCACGCGAGCGAAGAACTCCTATAAGAGGCAGCTGTTACCAGAGCTGCCTCATTTAGGAGTTCGACGTTGGAATCTCTTGCACGCTTTTCTGAATTACCCATAAAAGATCTCCATTATATTCTAAGGGTACATTTCCACTGAAGCGCAGCGGGGCGGAGCGGGGCAGAGCGATGCGGAGCTGAGCAGAGTGCAGCTGAGATAAGGAGACTTATAGCGCTGCATCGTGTTGTCTGCCATCCCGCTCAGGAAGTTTCGCCCCGCTCCGCTCCGCACGACTCCGCTCGAGTCCGAATTTGCATATATTATATTTAAAAACCCGCTCACAACCGCTCCGCTTTCACTGTTGCGTAGTTCCCGCTGATGTGGAGCGGATATTTCGGGCACTGTGATTGGCCGATTGACGGTCGGCTTCTGTAGAAACGCATCCTTACACAAGATTGCCAACCTAAACTTGTAGAAGTGCCGCACTAAGTATAGGTTGCTGGTGTTATTAACAAATTTTCTCATTCTTACAGGACAACCATGCTCCTTTGTAGTGCAAAATATGAATTGAGACTACAACACAATTATTCACTAAATTAAAGTTAAATCGATAAATTTTCTATTTATTTACCAATGTTTTTCTATTAACAATGTAAAAATAAAACACCTACTTTAAATTAGCATTTATCGCCACAATGAATTTATGACTACTGTGAAGATATTTGTTATTTTTTGGATCGTGACCACCTTTAGTATAATGTATTTAGTAATGATGTTTGATTAATAAAGCAATACAGTAATTATATAAACGCATATATAAGTAAAGAGACCTAATAGAATAATTCTATTTTTTTATTATTATAATACAATGATTGTACTAAAATTTATAAATTCAACAAGTATCCAAGCCCGTCATTTCAAATATATCTTGTTGTTTTATTGTCAATAGTAATACACATTTACTCTCTAAAGTGCTTTTTAATAATTAAGTAAATTATGTATAACATTGAGCGTAGAAATAATAAAATGGAAAATTCTTTTCAAAAAACCGACTTCAAATGCCACTACAAAGAGTGAAATAATTTTTCAATGAAGGTACACCAATTCGAAGTCGGGCAATTAATACGAAGGACTATGATTGTTAGAATTGCCCGACTTCGAATTGGTGTACCTTCATTGAAAAATTATTTCACTCTTTGTAGTGGCATTTGAAGTCGGTTTTTTGAAAAGAATTTTCCATTTTATTTTTTACTTTTTAGTGGAAAACAACAAATGCACAGGGCATTGAAAATAATGCCCAAATCGCTTGAAGTGTGCTTATAAAATCTGAAGAGTTCCCTCAGTTTTTCCGAGATCCTATCATCAGAACCTGACTTGATGACTGTAGTCATTAAGTTAGCATCTGCAAGGAAATCAAGGAAATGCACTAGCAACTATTAAAAATACCCAAATCGCTTCAAGTATATTAGCAAAATTTGAAGAGTTCCCTCGATTTCACCAAGATTCCATGATCAGATCCTGACCTGATGACCATAGGAAAACCTGGAAAATATTACTCTTTCAAACAGTACCCAAATTGTTTCAAGTATCCATATAAAATTTGAAGAGTTCCCTCGACTTCTCCAGGATCCCATCATCAGATCCTGACCAAAAAAAATGGGACCATCTGGGAAGTATACCCTTTCAAACTAAAAAAAAATTCCAAATCGGTTTACGCGTCTTCGAGTAATCGGTGAACATACATAAAAAAAAAAAAAAAAAAGATTCCGACGAATTGAGAGCCTCCTCCTTTTTTTGAAGTCGGTTTATAATTGTGATAATCCCAGGGAAAAGAGAAATTTACTCTCCCGTGGAAAATACGCTCAATATCTTGAAGTCAGTCGTACAAATACATGCAGCAGCGTTCTTCGGAATTATTAATGGAAGAACCTGTGACAGGACTTAATACTTTCGTTCAAGCACCCGTAAGTATTAGCGAAGGACTTTGCATTGTATTGTGATTGAATGTACACAAAATTGTTACCCCATTACAAATATAAATAAAAAAAAACGTGGAATAGAGGTAGAATAATTATACTCTGTTTTGTCTTTTTCCTTCGAATGCCAAATGATTGATGACAGAAGGGGATAAAGCAGAGTAAAACTATTCAACCGATATTCAACGTTTATTTGTTAGGCGGTTATACTTCAATCATTTCAGAGCACTAAGACGCAACATCAGATATTAATTATAATAAAAAATAGTCTTTCAGTAATACTCACCAAATGTTTCTTCATATTTTTTTTATCGAACAATAATGAAGTGCCTAATATTAAACGTAAAATATTCATGGAACAAAATCGCCTTTTAATTTACTATTCAGATAGTTCGTCTGAAAAAAAATGGATGGAATGGAAATATAATACTGAAATTATTATTCTATATAAATGTGATCCAACATCAAGCCATAAGCAATAAAAAGTTTTAATTGGTTTCCTGAAGTTATCAAAGAATATTCAAACAAAGTAATAAAAGGGCTTGAATGCTATTTTACTAATCTTTAATGAGCAAGTCGATGACCATTAACATAAATTTTAACGGAATAATTTGGGCCCTTCATTAAGAACTTTTAATAAAAATTAAAGATTTAAATCGCAAGATGAGCCCTTAGCCAACATTGCGCACATCAAAAATGTCCACAAACATGTTGAGTGATTGCTTTCAGAATGCTATAGTTTCACTTGTGACAGAGAGAGTGACAACGTGTCGCACACATGACAAAAACGTGGATGCTTTGAAGGTGTAGGGCTCATCTACGCGATTTAAATCTTGAATAAAAATCTGCTAATCGTTGTAGAGTCTTAAATTTCATTCGACTCTTAATTTTTGTAAAGTATTATATCAACTGCAACTGAAAAAATGTGACCAAAGACCACACCAACTTGGAACGGTGATAAACTCCTTTACGGTTGCTACGCAGCATCATACTGTTATGTTAAATCGCTTGGCAATTGTTTGCTGCTTACACGAAACTGCGGCTGCTGCTCAGCTCATAAGTGGACTTCTAACTAGCAGCGCCCGAAGCCTCCAATCGGACTAGACTAGAACCTGCAAAACTCCAAACTAAATCAAACACCTACCAACAGTGCACTAAAATCACCATGGAGGTTCTCTTTAACCGATATAACGTAGCTTACATATCCAGATTTTGTGAAATGTACGTTATCAATTCCATATAATAATGTTAATGTAAGTTAATAATTCTTATATCAACAATAAGAAAAGTCTTGACTTATTAACTCTATTCAGTGGTTTAACATCGCCCGGTTCAGCCTGTTGGACCTTAGAACCTGAAATGCACAAATAAGTTCCATAATGTAGGCAAGGGATAAGGAAGGATATCTTAAAATTTCCGCGCCATCACCGGAGTAAAATAGGAGTGGACTAGCTAGCTATACCATTCGTATAAAATACCTAGTTTTATTCCCATCTTCAAATAATATAAATAAAAATAAAAATATATTATGATTTAACTTGAACAAGTCTTGAAGTATTTCAAGTGAAGAGAAATGTTTTTAAAATTGTCTAGAGTCAAGCAGAAATAACAGGCAATCGCCCGTCCAATCAACCGTTCGACCGATTGACCGATACGCCCTTCAAGCTATACTATACGAGTACATTAAGGGTACCTTTACACTAATAATTAATATGTTATAGTATGCTAAGAAAGGAATAGTGTGATACGCATTTTGATGTAGCAAAAAATTGTCGTGTTATATTTTGTGGTTCGTTCGATCCACTCGACCTCGAAAATTCTTTATTTAATTTTTCGAAAATAGTAGGTTAATTATACGACGTAAGCTTACTCGTATGGTAATGAGTTTTGCGGATATAACACTCACGAATCTACAGGTTTATCATGAAAACTTTGGTCAAAAAGGCTTATTTACTTCATATTTGTCGCGATAGCTCTAAATCCTCCATGTCCTGGACTGGGAAGCTATTGGGACAAACCATGAAGTAAATGAGTATTTTTAGCGAAATTTTTTACAAAAAACATGTATATGCATAAAGGATATGACCGAAAAACTAATTGCCTTAAGCCAATGAAGTATAATTAGCCTAGAATTATCGAAAAACTAAAAAATTGAATTTTTGCGGCAAAATCAATAATACCACTTTAATTACGTTATTTTCTTTGCCATGTTTTGGTAGAACGTGTACTAAAATTGGCATTATATTATTTTCACTGTGTTGGCTGACAAACGTCCAAGATATAATAAAGCCGGAAATTTAAAAAACTTCAAAGTCTCATTTTGCGACGGCCAAGCCCCAATGGCAAATAGAAAAATTTAATAATAAAAATACTTGCGAGCTCGATATTAAATGAAACTTTGCTTTTGATATTGGGATTATATTATTATGGATAAAAACTTACCATACTTAATCGAAAAATTTCAAGTAATCTTTTAGGTAGACAAATAACATTTGATGTAACAGTAAAAAAAATTAGGAAAACTGTTTCTTTCAGAAGTTTCCTTGATGTCAAAATTGTATGGAGCCTGACAGTTAAATACTAAAGCCCTGACTGACATTAACTTTATCAATTAAATAAACTTACTCTTATACTCAGTCTATAATTAATGAACATCGACATTTTTAATTGAAATAGTTGTGGAAGTTGTTTTTTATCCCTTTATCATCCAAACGTAACATAACTACTCGTATACGTGTTATTTCAATCCCGTGGGAAATGTACGAGGTTTTGTGTGGTTACTTGACTGATATTTACTTAGGTTGATGTAGATTTACACTGAAATCACAACTGACAGTGCAGCTAAGCAATTTATCTGTTTATTACTTCGTAATATTGTATGAATGAACCCCATGAACATATATATTACACAGTAAGTATACATCTGCTCTTGTCAATAATTATATGTATCTTCTATAAATAAAATGCCACCAACCAACCACCACCTTTGAATTTAGAAAGCTGTGCACAGAATGTTTTCAGTATACAGATTGTCTACTATTATCCCATTTTATCTTTAATATTATAGAAAATTTATAATCTTTCACGCCGCAACTACAGAACGATTTTTCTGAAATTTGGAATATAGATTATATATCTTTTCATTTAGGAAAAATCCATAGCTCTCGCAATATTTGTGAGAAACCAAAATTTCACAAAATAAATAATATGAAATGCATTATAAAATGGATTCCGTATGATGTAATTCCACCTTAAAAACCTTCAGCAGTAGTTGCTTGTGTAGTAAACAGACTTGACGTGTCTAGTTTACCGATAAGTTAGACATGAGTTAACTGTTAAACTATATTTATTTGTTACTGGTCCTGAGCAAACAATAAACATGAAGGGTTTTCTATAACATTTTTCCTACGCTCTGTTTTTGTATAATACTCATGGTTACTTCAATTTTATACAATTGTATTCAGTTAAAATTATACAGTATAATAAATGACTTAGCGTTTATGAAACAGTGTTTTTATTTCAAGATTTAATTACACAAAGATAAATCACCGTGGTTTAAAAATAAAATTATATTAGTTTTAGTTTTTGCCCGCAACATTGTGAATTTCAATGTTTTATATCCCTCGAGTGCAGGAATATAATATTATCCATGGTCTGAAATTCTTACTAATTTAATTTATACAATAATATGAAAAATTATGTTAATCAATTTCTTCGTTGCAGCGCTTCTGAAATGCAAACCACAGAACACCTATTGCACCGAAAGTTCTGCCTAGAAAATGTGAACGAAGTTAAATTAAAAGTATGCAGTGGTTTAAACGTGTACACAAACAACTTCTTATTTAATGATTGAAAATTTTGTTTTTCTATTAATTATCTGTCCCAATAGATAGGTACTCGTATTTTATCGGAGTTTCAAATAATGTTGGATGTACTTGTAACAAATACAGCCAACTTTATCTAGGCTTTTAACAACTATCAGATATATTTTAGCTGTAGTGAAATATATTATGACGTGAATAATTGGAAATGTGTATAAAATCAGTCAGCCAGTCTTTAATCCGCTGTGAACTCAAATTAACGGCAACTGTCTAATTTAATACCAGAGACAAAGAAGTTACACGGAAGTCTTTCTAAGGGAAACATATCCAAGAGAAAATCAAGGAATTGCAGACAATAAAAATAATCTAAAACGTTCATTTTCTCTGTTACAATACAACAAACATCCTTATTTATTTTCAATAGAATAAATGTAACTTCTGACTACATGGGATCCCAAGGGGTTGTCCGATGTATGATCCCAGGTACGCTCGCTCCCCTATCTTGACGGAGTTATTTATAGTTTGGAGCAAATTAATAATAATACAGAGGAAACCGGCTTCCTTGTGAGTTTCAGGTGACTCTAACTCTCAAACTGGATAAAATCATTATTTATTTCGTCACTTTTTTTCGAAGTTAATTATATTATTATAGTAAAATATTGTTATAACGTTAATATATCGTTATAGCGATCAACTAGATATTAGTATTGAGGACCATCTAAGTGGTTATTTATTGCCTTCCATGACAAAAGTACTAAGAGATATTTTATCAATATTACTTGATTCCGATCAAGTTAGAATAGAAATGGGGAAATAAAACAGTCAGTCAAGATCGAGACGGACTCGCGTTTCGTACCAAAATATTAATTAGTATCAATTTTGCTCTTTATTAATCATAATCATAAATTTGCTATAAACATTTATAAAAATGTAGAGTGTGAACTATTTACACTTCACTGGTGTTTAATAAGATAGTAACACTTTATTGTTAACAATATTTGTCACATTTACGATCGGACGAAGACATATTTAATAGGACGCAAATATTTGTTATTAGGTCCTTATATTTGTTTACCATTTTTTCAATGAGAATTTTGAACATGATATTTAGTTTTAAAGACACACAGATATAGGTAAATGACGATGAACAAAGTAAGTACACACTGACCGACAGTTTCCGCATTTTTCTCTACACATGCGGAATCCTAAGATGGATCCTATTATTAGAGATATTTCAATTCACGATGACGTGCCCCAATCTGTCAAGCAGGCTTATGTTTCATTCGATTCGTATGGATTTTGGCAGAGTGGGGCGCGTCGTCGTGGATTGAAATAATATATTCTACACGTACTCGTACGTAATCGACGTGAACTTGAATGGATGAAAAAAGTTTTGATAATTTAACGCGTTGGAAATATACGTAATTGATGTTATCGCCAGCGAGGCCATAAACTACCGAGCTTTCATCAAAGCCTGAACGTCGATAACCAAACTAATGGGATTATGCTCACATCACTGCTTCAATCTACATCCGTACGTAAATCGTATACAATGCTATCACAGGAATATTAAGTATGTGAGCATGTTTGTTACTTCTTCGAAATACGCAACTACGAAATCGATTTTGATTGGAATGGAGACAGATTATAAGCCTGTACTCACTCTCTGTATCTCGAAAAACCAAATTCCATGCAGTAGATGAGAGCAAAAGTAACATTATATTGCCCGTTTTCACTGTCATTTTAAGAAAAACCTAAGCCCATAGGTGACAGTTTTTACTTACAACAACAGCTTCACCTAAGGGCTTAGGTGTCCCTTAAAATGTCGCTGAAAACGAGCTTAAGTCTCTTATTAAACCCGAGTACGCGTACTCTTATTAAAAAGGTATACTGTGTAAGTGTGCGTTCACAAAAGTCCCTAATCTAAAAATATGCTAAGGGAATAGTTAGTTACACCCACGAATTAAAGGTGACCTCAACAGGTCAACAATAAAACCAAATTGGCCAATTACTTCGGTTAGTCCTACTTCCTACTACATACAATATTATAAAGCCGCCTACAGACTCACACCGAGAACGCCCGTGAACACCACCCAAGAAATGATGACGACAAGAAACGATTAGATGATAGGCTTCACACACCTTTCAGAACATTCTGTACGCCTAATAGGAAACCTTTCCTTACGATGTACTACACGTGCCTCACCGCTAAGCAAAAACTCCGATTTGAACAATTTGTGTTCTTACAAGAATGTTAATTTCCCCTTATTCTTTTACCACACATAATTCTTTGACTCTTCATATTTTTACAATTAAATAAAACACAAAATTAATTAACTCATTTATTTTCAGATTTGAAACGAGAACATCACTGAGTACGCATGACAAAACATGGGAAGTGTAGGCAACAATACCACATTATTTGATGACGACATACTTTACGCGAGAGAGTTCACACATCAAAGGGGATTCAGCGGTATATTAGCAGGCGTGGAGCGGTGGCCGATAGAGAAATGCATGGAAGCACATATAATTAATGGCACTTTAGGCAATGATCAAACAGACGGCGTGTTCGATCACAACGGCACACGAGTCACATGTTTGGAGCATGCCCCCGTTCTAACTAAGAGCACCATAATAAGAGCGAGCGTGCTCTCCGTAATGGCCATTTTGTCTTTGTTAGGAAACTTGGCGACTATGATAAGTGTTCAGAGGGGCAAAAGAGGGCGCCGAAGAGCGAGGCCATCGTGGACGGCAATTTATAGCCTGATTTTCCAACTAAGTGTCGCAGATTTACTGGTCACAGTTTTCTGTATAGCAGGAGAAGCCGCTTGGTCGTTCGCTGTTCAGTGGTATGCCGGAAATATTGCGTGCAAACTATTCAAGTTTCTGCAAATGTTCGCTTTGTATTTGAGCACATTTATATTGGTGTTGATCGGCGTTGATCGATGGTTGGCTGTGAAATACCCGATGAAGAGCATGGCCACTGCTTCAAGAAGCGTGAGACTTGTTATGATTGCTTGGCTGCTAAGCTTTAGCCTCAGCATACCTCAGGTTAGTACCTAAATTTATGAATATGGGGTACGCGTTGGTATGTTTTTGTTTTCAGAATGCGCTTTATCGGGTAGGTACCACCCTATTTTATGAAACTCTTCAGTTAAGCTTTAATTGCAAGTATTACTGCGAAAGGCAGAGTAGTCGAAAAAATTACAGGGTATAATGAGAACTACAAAGGATGACAAGCGCAGTGCAGTACGTCATAGGTTGGTGTCACTGTGTCAATATCAGAAAATATAAATCAGGAATTCTTTGTTTGTACGTAAAAGTTGTTTACATATTGTTTTAAGCCGATTTCTAAAACTTAATTTCCTTAGTCTCTCAATCATTTATTACTATCATTTATTTTTATTAAAATTAAATAATATTTTTAACAATGTTCCCAAAAAAAAATTAAAAAACATGTTTAAAAATATTAAAAAATTGAGTCCACCACTGGTCGCGGAGCCTTAACGACCCAAGCTACCAGTGGTCAGGGTTCAAGAGTGAGGAACCTCCTCACAATGCGTGCCGTTTCCAGGACCACTGCTTTCTGTATACGGCCCTTGATCCAACAGTTGAGCGAAAGCTTCTTAAGATGTTGGTCGAAGTTTTTCGCTATAAGACCGTTAACTGAAACGACTATCGGAACAATAATCGTCGAGTTCACACTCCACATGGCGGTAATCTCATGAGCAAGGTCTAAGTAATTTGATAATTTTTCCTTCTCCGCTTTCATGAGATTCTCATCATGTGGAATGGTGATATCCACAATTATTGCACGGCGCGCCGAACGGTCAACTATTACTATGTCAGGTCTATTGGCAGCAATATACCTGTCAGTTATAATCGACCGATCCCAGTAGAGCAATGCACTACTATTCTCCAGAACTGACGCAGGGTCGTACCTATAGTACGGTATCTCAACATCTACGAGGCCATACTGAAGAGCAAGTTGTTGATGGATGATCTTGGCTACTTGATTGTGTCTGTGCAAGTACTCGCCATTAGCAAGATGGGAACAACCGGAAACAATATGCCTGAGCGACTCCCCAGGACGATGGCACGCTCGACATATGTCAATAGTGCCATCTTTCATAATATGTTTCCGATAATTCCTCGTCTTGATAACTTCATCCATAATTGCACAGACAAAACCTTCGGTTTCCCCAAAGAGGTCTCCGAACTGTAACCAAGATACAGAAGCAATGGGATCTACATCCGGGCCCATCAGGGCCCTGTAGAATCTGCCATGCAACTCTTTGCTCTTCCATATCGCCATGCGTTCCGAGGTACTCAGCACTATTGGCTTGCGCCAATTCGTTTTGCCTAAGGAGAGTGGAGTAAGACCTTTATCCACTGCAACCACATCCCTATGCATACCACCGCTTATCTTAAGAAAATAATCTCTAAGATTGCACACCTCACGATTATGGAGGTTCTTGATATTTAAAAAACCACGTCCACCACACTTGCGTGGGATGTACAATCTCATTACTGACGAACGGGGGTGATGCATACGATATGCCGTCAACAGTTTACGGACCTTGCGGTCCAAGGAATCCAGTTCAGTTTGAGTCCACTTAAAAATGCCAAAGGTGTAAATCAAAAAGGGCATGACCCAGCTGTTGAAGGCGCGCACCTTGTTACCACCCGACAAAAGGCTTTTAAGGACTTTTTCAGGCGGCCAAAAAAGCGCTCCTGCACCAGTTGTTTCATAGTTCCTGCCTCAATACCAAGTGCCTCTGACATTCCTAGGTATTTATAGGTTTCACCTTCACAGAGAGATTTGAGAATAATAGTATCTGAAAGTACTAGATTCTCAGAGCTCACAACCCTATCTCGCTCTACATTGATAACCGCACACTTGTCAACACCAAACTCCATCCCAATGTCATTGCTAAAGCTTTGAGTGATCTTTAGCAATTTCATTAGGTCTGAACGTTTCGATGCATACAATTTTAGGTCATTCATATAGAGTAAGTGAGATATGACCTCACCTTTTTGCAAAGGCGAAAGCCCAACCCTGAATCCCTCAGTAACGTACTGGTCTCTCAATTATTTTTATGACAGTTAATTATCATTTTTAGCAATATGTTTTAAATAATTAAAGAAATAAACACTTTAATAAAATTTCAACTCCATGAAACTAAATGTTAAGCATAGTATAAATTATTATATTAATCAAATTATTTTTTTCTTCAATTTATGGTCATGTTGATTTAATAAAATATACTTACTTCAGAAGAATTCAGGGAATTATATTTTCTGTGAGTGTTATAATTAATCGTTTGCCACAAATATGAGTAAATGAAAAGTGTTTCACTCAAATGTGGAATTTCATGGAAACAAATAAATATGTTGTCAATTAACACAGGTGTTCTTTCAAAAACAGCTGTACAAGTAAAAGTTTATACTTTTATCAAAACGATTAATCATTTTGATTCCCAGAGTGGTAAGGTTAACGACATTATTAATATTATTATTTAAAGGATAAAAATATTATACACCTATAATAAAAACATCCGAACGTGCGTGTCATAATAACGCCTAAATTTTGAAAATGAAACTTTTTTGGTAGAGCAGGACAGCTGACCCACAGCTAGTCCTTCTAATTTTACCAAACAAAAAGCTAATATTTAATTTCCACATATTTTTCTCCAACTATTGAATTTCAAACAGATTAATCTGTTGGAGTCATTGAGAGTCGTAAATGTTTTAAATTGATAAGCTTAGCAGCTTAGAGATGAGAAGACAGAACCTTTTTCTGTGTTAATCAAAACATTAAGGGGCCTGTGAACTACAATGTCTCCATTCATTCAAAATAACAAATCATTAGTAATTCGTGCATATTTGGATCATGTTGTGGTGTTATTCGGATTCATATAGTAATAATCCAAACTATTCTTCTGGCCATATTTGGTTCGAAAATACTTCTTTAAAACGAAATAATAATCAATTTTGATCAAAATTTTTATAACTTTGGTCGAGTTCCGTAATACCAAAAATTATGAATGAAAACTTGTAACTTTCTTTATTAACTGGTGTTTTTCTATAGCTGGACAGTAAAACCTGTGCTCCTGAACTAATGCGACGTGAGATAGTGTTGTTTTTATTACAAAACAAATAAGTAGAAAACACGTCCTCTTTGACATAAAAATAAGCAAAACTAAATACGTTTACATTTTCGTTTAACAAAAGTATTTCGGAACCAAATATGGCCAGGAGCATAGATTATTACTATATGAACCCGAATAACACCACAACATGATCGAAAATTGCACGAATTACAAATGATTTTGGTATTAAGTTTGTATAGAAGAAGAGTCATCTGACCCCCGGTGGTCAGATGACTCTTAAGGTCTGACATCAGACGGGCAAACAATTTAACTTCATTATTGGTTGCACTTTATTCGTGACTATTCTGTTTCGTTGATCTTCAACTTGCTTTAAACAAACACAACATTAAATAATGAAAACATTGGCTGTTGTTATTTTAGAAAAAAAATTAAATGTAATCATAAAAGTGAAGTGATGGAGCGATTTAAAAGAAAATTTTATATTGTTTCTGCTTTCTTCAGAACTGTTTCCATTTGCTATTTTCTTGGAGCATCAGTTAAAAGGTTTTTAAATACGATAGGTATGTCCCTTATTTTCATTTACTTAAGAACGATGACTTTAATAATATGAATGAATAAATGAAGTTAGAGGTACTAAAAATAAGTTACTTATATGAATAATAATATCATTGGTTCTCGTCAAGTAAAAGACAGATAGTAATAATAAGTATAATTTATATTATACTAGTACTATGACAAGCTATAAACCCGCCCAAAGTAACTCCATTTCATGCCTAGAGGTGCGGAGTTATGTGTTAGCTACTAGAGACTATTGTTGAAAAGTTTATAAAGACTTTCTCCTCCATACATTTACAGCCAACGCCATCTATTGATAGCCGAAAGACTCGTTTGTGCGATGCGAATCGACTCGAAATTCGTAAATAAACCTGTACTAAGCCCGAAGAAAGCTATTTTTAGTATAGTTGTACAATGTACATCAAAATAAAGACTTAGGGCTTGGCCCATTTTATTTATTTACAGATTGTACTGAGGGACGTTCTGTTTCAGGCTATTGTGTTCCGTGTCGCGAAGGGGCCGTTTGTTGAAGACTTCTACCAATGTGTGACGCACGGTTTTTATACGGAAAGATGGCAGGAACAAGCGTACACGACACTGTCTCTAGTGTTTATGTTTATACTTCCCCTCGTGATCCTCGTCTCTACATACGTATCCACCGTTAGGACTATAGCTAGTAAGTATGGTATAAGTGTATATACAATTTTGTTTATCTAATACTTCGATAATAATTTGAGCAGCCAGAGTTTGATGTCACTTGCAAACTGGTGATATCAGTCATGAGATTAAATAGCCAGATCATTCATTTAGCATACACAAATGGGAAAATGAATATACTGGGAATACATGTTTTCTCAGCAGTTATGATACAACAACAACGGCAACAAAAATTAAGATTTTTGGTCCATTTTCGATTTGGCTTTTTAAGTCACCAATCAGTGACAATTATCAACAACCAAATATCACATACACGTTTAATTTCTTGTATCTACATTCATAGACTACTTATTTAATGTCAGAACTATTACAGCACTGCCCATGCGTGTTTGATCCCAAATAAACTCCGTATTAAACTGGACTTGCTAGTGTAGTGTTAGTGTAGTATTAGTAAAAATAAATTATTTTAAAAAAAAATTGAACCGACTTCAAAACCACAAATAGGCACTCAAAAGCGAAAAATAAATTAATATAATTATTATAACCGCTACTACCCACTCATCTATTTTGAAGTCGGTGCCAGCGAAGCTTACTACTACTACATACTATGGATGTAGTTTTGCACTATTATAAATATTTACTTATCTATTTGAATTGGCTGGCACCGACTTCAAAATAGATGAGTGGGTAGTAGCGGTTATAATAATTATATTAATTTATTTTTCGCTTTTGAGTGCCTATTTGTGGTTTTGAAGTCGGTTCAATTTTTTTTTTTAATAATTTATTTTACCCTTTTTAGTGCTAAAAAGTTTTTAAAGACAAGCTTTTATGATCTAGTTGCCACGTTTTAACCAAATTTAAAACGGACTATCACAATAAAATGCATGTACAAAAAAAATCATGTCTCTCCTATCCACTGTTGAGGAGTTTCCTTGCCAGAAATTAACCCCGAGTGCATCAGCCATGCCATGATAGAATTTGGAACAGACTATGATGGTTAAATGCATTTACAAAATCTCATGTCTGTACTATTCATCATTGAGGAGATCCCTCGTCGAAAGTCAACCTTGGATGCATTAGCTAAGTTATGGTGGAATTTAGAACATGCTATTAAAGTTAAATCCATTTACAAAATGAATCATCTAAATCCGTTTTGCCAAACTCGAGATAATCGCGAACAAACTTAAATACAAATATGTCGATCAAACTAAGAACCTCTTATTTTTTTAAGTCGGTTAATATACTAAAACCTTCTCCAGAATGTAACAAATACTTTCCTGAAAACCGCATCAAAATTGGTTCAGCCAAACGTGAAATAATCGCGGACAAACATACATACATACATACATACATACGGGTCGAATACAGAACCTCTTTCTTTTTTTGAAGTCGGTTAAAAAGTGAAGTTATGTGTCATCGTCTCGACTCTAGTCTAAAAGAACTTGCATATACAATGAGTAAATGTTGACCATGGTAACTTCATGAGATTTATCGTACCTATGTCATTTGAATATTTGTATACTGTATTATACCAATAATGATGACCAGCCTAGCCATTTAATGAAATGGCTTATTTTATCAGATAGCGTCGACACATTACACAATGTTCCGTCGCGTCGTCATCATCTAATGCTTATGTTTATTTTTCTGCTTGAATTGATAATGGTTTTCTCAATATAATGGATGGATTTAATTTGTAATATTGAAAGATGTTCTAAAGATATTATTTGAATATCATAACGAAAATATTATGGTATTGGTAGCATCTTACACAATTTTAATTTTAAATATTCACGATATGCGTAGCTTTTAAATTCACATTTATAAGATTTTACTTAAAGAATTAGGTATATAGTTATGGGTATGTAAATTCTTTGCGGCATTTATTTAAAATTAAACTTCTTGTTTCATAAGAAGAAACCTATAAGGGGCAAAGGTTGGGAAGCCACTAACCATTATTGAGGGATAACGAATGATCCCACAATTACTTTGTACGTGTTATAATAAAAAAATAAATTAATTGTTGTTATCAAAAAAAATAAACAAAAAATTCTTGATTTATTTCAAATATACGTTGATAGAAATATTATTTTAACAGAAATAAATGCAAAGTAAAGACAATAATATTTTTTCAAACATGAGAAATGAGGGAATAATCTTAAATAAACTTGTCAAAAATATCCATGAATTAAATTTTACTTAAGTAAATTTACTTTGATATAATCTTCACAGTAAACTTTAAATATTTATATATTGTAAGTGATAACAATAAGAATTTAACACAAAATAAAGTAAGAAGACAAAGGTTCTTTTCCCTGGAACAGATGATTTTTATTCCATCGGCCTTTACAAAAGGAATACAAAATTATTAAAAGAATCAACCTCATCGAATATTGATTGAGATTGAGGTTAGGAGAAATGACGAAGCTTATCGTTAGATCTTAGGAATAAATTACGACATGCTAAAGCTTAAATTCTCTTTTGTGTCATCATTACAACAAAGGAAATCTTTGAAAATTTTTTGAACTAGATTTAAGGAAGGGGATGCTTTTAAATGCTGATTAAGATTCTTCAAGTATACTGTTATATGAAGAAGGTTTACATAAAATGTTCAAATGGGCTCATTCTTAGGTTCACATCGGTGACCCATTACCCAAAGTTGCTACCAATTTGAGTAAACAAACATTAGGCACCGTCATCCCATTCTCATTCCCTGCCGTGTAAAGGTGCGGTTTACCGTCAGTTAACTTTACTCGCATAAAAACATAATTAATTTTGTTCACAGAGAGCAAAAAGGTGTTTCAACCGGAAGTGACGCGACAAGAAAAATATTTGACGCCAGACGTCAACCGCAGGAGACTTATAGACCGAGCGAAAATGAAATCTCTGAGAATGTCTGTGGTGATTGTAGCAGCATTCCTAATCTGGTGGACGCCGTATTATGTCATGATGATCATGTTTACGTTCCTTAATCCTGATAAAGATGTACGTAAAATTACTTACATTACATTTACGTTACATTACATTACAGTACATAAAATTACATTACATTACATTTACGTACAATAATTGAGCAGCTGCTTCAGCTATTTTATGCTAATCTAGCCCCAAAATAAATGTTAAAAATAAATGCTTGTGTTATGCGTACTAGATAACTGTTAAATATACGTCATAATATTTAATATACATAAGTACAATATCATATTGAAAAACATCCAGGCACTTGAAAACATTCATGCTCATCACAGAAACATTTTCAAGTAGTGGGAATCGAACCCACGACATCGACGCAGACGGCAGGATCGCTACCGCTACACCATTTGGTCGGCGTTTGGATGTTTGTTACTCTTTCACGCAAAAAGTTATAAAACCGATTATACTGAAATTTGGAATGGAGATAGTTGTTACTCTGGGTTAACTAATTTTTATCCTATTAAACTACTTATTTTTATTATCAGCGCCCGTTTGCCGTTAGCTGCATTCTATTACCACAAATAGAATATTTTAAACTGTGCTATTACGATCAATTATTTATTTGTCGTGTAATAAAACGATGCTGAAAATGAAAAGATTTTTTAGAAAATATTTAGGAATATATCTCCTGCATTCGGAAATAAAAATATTAAGTACATGACATTTTTCTTTGCAGCAAAGCGAGGACCTTCTATCGGGAATCTTTTTCTTTGGCATGTCCAACAGTCTAGTCAACCCCGTAATATATGGGGCCTTCCATCTGTGGCCGAAGAAGAAAAGATCTAGGAACAGTGACAGGTATTCTTTGTATATTATGTTTAAGGAAACATCCTTAGAAATATTCCTATTTAGTTTGCCATTGTTCAAGCAAAAGTTAATGGAAGACTGAAAAAAAAATATTTATTCATTAATTTGACATAGCTGGGTCAGTTCACGTGTGTTCGCCGGTTCATAAAATATTATAAAAAAATAGTCTCATCTTGTTAACAGCTCGGTGAAGGTCGATGTATGGCCGGCTCTTGGACCAAAACAGTAGGCTTGGTAATAATAACAGAATAATAATACGTCACCTCTGAAATATCAAAGGCAACATATCTTCTTCTATACGTGGCTGTTTTTGTACAACAAGTAATTCCATTTTAAAAATAGTTTTTTTGTAAAAATGTCTATGCTTTTTAGCAATAATCAAGTTCGTAAGACTATTAAAAACTTAATATCCTCAAACTACTCCTCATAAAATTGTGTCAATTTCCATAATTAAGTCAGGGTGATAACGAAAACTTGCAAAACAAATATAAAAAAGTTGTGACAAAAACATTATATTCCCCAACTTTTGCTAATGACTGATGAACATTGAATTAACGATAAAATTAACAGCGTTATACGAGTAGAGTTAAGCTTTGAGTTCATTGCAGCTATTTAATTAAACGGAAGTTACTTTACAGAAATTGTACGTCATCATTCATCTGATTACTTTGGACTCACAGGCCAAAGTAAACTGAACCTTGGTCAAAAGTGGCACCAAGTGGTTCGTGTAATATTACATCCCACCAAAAACATAAATGTAAAAAAGGAGAGCCAAGTTCGAGAGCCGCAAAAAGAATGGAGATCAAAATGAGTGCCAAGTTCTATGTAAAATCGAAATTTGTATTTATAGGAACAAAAAAACAATATGAACAATTATTAAACTCTATTTCTTTGCTTTATTGGATACCTATAACAATTGCTGTTATTCAAAAATGTGAGATCTTAAAATAGGTAAGATTTGACTTGGCCAGTTTTCATTACATCAGTCATTTTATAAAGTTATACAACATTTTAATTCAGATAAAAACTCGCCAAGTCAAATCTAACCTATTTTAAGATCTCACATTTTTGAATAACAGCAATTGTTATAGGTATCCAATAAAGCAAAGAAATAGAGTTTAATAATTGTTCATATTGTTTTTTTGTTCCTATAAATACAAATTTCGATTTTACATAGAACTTGGCACTCATTTTGATCTCCATTCTTTTTGCGGCTCTCGAACTTGGCTCTCCTTTTTTACATTTATGTTTTTGGTGGGATATCATTACTTTTTGTAAAAAAACTAGGCAGGTATTGAGTTTAAAGCTTCTTCTTGCGTTTCCGCTGCGTGGTTTTCTTTTTTATACTATTTTCTACACTGTCTTGAATGTTAGAGATAATAGTGATAATAAATAAAATAGAAAAATAAAGTACCTAATGTTGCAATGTCCAAATTAAAGAATCAACTGTTAGACGGAACGAAGTTCGCCGGGTCAGCTAGTACAACATAAGTTTGCTGCTTTCAAATGATGTCAGTATAGCGTTTTCTTACTGGAACTAGAAAAGAGTGGCTGGGACAACGCTAAACGCGTGACAGTTAACAGCGGCAAACTTATAGCGAACGAGTTGTATAAAGTATTTATTTATTCATTGAATCTCATATATATGTACTTCACTTTTATACTATTATTGGTTAAGGCACGAAGAACCTGGTTTTTTAGCGCGTATTACAAGTTTTTTTGTATGAGGACACCGCTTATTTATTTTTTTTTGACTTTTTTTTATTTTTTGATTTTTTCCTACGTTTACACACAATTAACGAGCTGGATTCCAAATTTCATCCTTCTAGGTCATCTGGAAGTAGGTTAAGTTTAGGTACTATATGTCAGTTTGTATGGGGACACCTCTTATTTTTTGACTTTTTTTATTTTCTGATTTTTTACTACGCTTACACACAATTATCGAGCTGGATTTCAAATTTCATCTTTCTAGGTCATCTGGAAGTAGGTTAGATTTAGGTACTATAAGTCAGTTTGTATGGGGACATCCCTTATTTTTGACTTTTTTTTTATTTTTTGATTTTCTACTACGCTTACACACAATTACCAAACTGGATTTCAAATTTCATCTTTCTAGGTAATCTGGAAGTAGGTTAGGTTTAGGTACTATATGTCAGTTTGTATGGGGACACCCCTTATTTTTTGACTTTTTTTTATTTTCTGATTTTTTCCTACATTTACACACAATTACCGTGCTGGATTTCAAATTTCATCTTTCTAGGTCATCTGGAAGTAGGTTAGGTTTAGGTACTATGTGTCAGTTTGTATGGGGACACCCCTTATTTTTTGACTTTTTTTTATTTTCTAATTTTTTACTACGCTTACACACAATTAGCGTGCTGGATTTCAAATTTCATCTTTCTAGGTCATCTGGAAGTAGGTTACATTTAGGTACTATATATCAGTTTGTATGGGAACACCCCTTATTTTTTGACTTTTCTTTATTTTTTGATTTTTTCTTAAGCTTACACACAGTTACCGAGCTGGATTCCAAATTTCATCCTTCCAGGTCATCTAGAAGTAGGTTAGGTTTTTGTACTTTATGTTAGTTTGTATGGGGACACCCCTTATTTTTTGACTGTTTTTTATTTTCTGATTTTTTCCTACGCTTACACACACTTACCAAGCTGGATTTCAAATTTCATCTTTCTAGGTTATCTGGAAGTATAGGTTAGATTTAGGTACTATATTTCAGTTTGTATGGGAACACCCCTTATTTTTTGATTTTTCTTTATTTTTTGATTTTTTCCTGCGCTTACACACAGTTACCGAGCTGGATTCCAAATTTCATCCTTCCAGGTCATCTGGAAGTAGGTTAGGTTTTTGTACTATATGTTAGTTTGTATGGGGACACCCCTTATTTTTTGACTTTTTTTTATTTTCTATTTTTTTCCTACGCTTACACACACTTACCAAGCTGGATTTCAAATTTCATCTTTCTAGGTCATCTGGAAGTATAGGTTAGATTTAGGTACTATATGTCAGTTTGTATGGGAACACCCCTTATTTTTTGACTTTTCTTTATTTTTTGATTTTTTCCTACGCTTACACACAGTTACCGAGCTGGATTCCAAATTTCATCCTTCTAGGTCATCTGGAAGTAGGTTAGGTTTTTGTACTATATGTCAGTCAGTATGAATTTGAACGACTTTTTGACCTTCATATCTTTATAACCGTTTGAGCTAGCTTCATGAAAATTGGGCTTCTATATGATATTATGGATATAATTAAACACACGTAGTTTTATGTGTTTACGTTAAATAGGTTTTGAGTTATAGAAGGGTCAAAAGTGGCACCAAGTGGTTCGTGTAAACTTACTCTTGGCGCTGGCTAGCCAGTTCCTTTGCTTGAACTTGGCTTGACACGCTGCCGCGTGTCTAGACTCGGCGCTGGCTAGCCAGTTCCTTTGCTTGAACTTGGCTTGACACGCTGCCGCGTGTCTAGATAAATTCCAAATAGTAGCCTGTGAAGGAGCATAAATACTAAGGGATTCTGATAAGTTGCATAAATAGCTATTTTATAGCTAAGGAGGTTCATTTTAATTCGAGTGCTTGTTTTCAGTAGTCAAAATAAGATAGTACGAGAATTAAAATGACTAATTACAAACAGTTGCATACAAGATTTTATCTCTGAAAAGAAAAATAAGGTTTTTTTAAACCATAATTCTTCTTTACAAAACAATCAAGCGATAAAAGTAACATCTCAAAACTTGCCATACCATCCGAGTTTTTGGTTTTGTTTTTTTTTTAATTAAAGATACGCGCTGATCTCAAGCATAGAATTTCTACTTTCTATGCAAGTTTCATTTTAATTTGAGCTATTATTATTATTATTATTTAAATGTTTTATTAGGTTTGATATTAATATTGAGTATCAACCATAGAGTAGATAAATAAATATTGAATTCATATTTTCATTCATATATTCAATTCATATATTCATATGTAGCATAATATTTAAATAATACCTAGTAGTAAAGTAAGAATATGAAATATTACATACAGTCTATATAAGTATGGTTATGACATAAACTCTTCATAAAACTACATGCAGCGTTCCAGCTCTTATAGAGGCGGCTGTCTAATTAAAGTTGAAAATATTACATGAGAGGCCCATGTAATATTTTTGACTTTAATCAGGCAGCTGCTCTTTTAGCTCCTCTGTGACTGATAAATTGTATTTCATTCTAGAAAAGCAAGATGGAACGGTCTTTAATGAATAAAAGTAAAGGATAAAGGAAAGATAGATTGTTGCGTCGAGCACAAAGTGAGCTACTATTATTTATTAATGCATTCAATTAGAACGAATGCATTAATTGTACTGTAGCAAATTAATTTACTTTTCTTTTAACTATCTGCTGTGGTAAAATATACCTACGACGCAAGGTTGCCTGTTTAGCGGTTTTTTACAGGATATACTTTGGAGAGTGTGCTCAAGAACTCCACAATCTAGTACCTCCTTCACCTTTCTACCATAGAACCGCAAGACGCCGGGAGAAGTGGCATCCTTATGTGGTTGATGTCCAGCAAGCTCGAACGAAACGATTTTCATCCACGTTTCTGATACGTACCGCTAAGGTGTGGAACACCCTTCCAGCTTCTGTGTTCCTAACCAAGTACAACCTGAGTGTCTTCAAGAGAAGAGTAAATAGGCATTTGCTAGGCAAGCGCGCTCCATCCTAGACCTCATCATTTCTGTTCATCAGATATGATTGTAATCAAGCGCAAGCCTATCCATAATAAAAAAAAAAAACTCAAAAAAACCCCCATAAAATAAAGTTCAATTAACTGTATTTTGTTAAATATGAAGTCAAAGTTTTGCAATGGCACGAGACGAGAAACTGTGCATTAATTAGATTTCATATAACTTTTTTGCACTGTATATTTTATTCTAAACAAAAAATACGTCCTTTGTGGATCGGTATTGCAGTGAACTATGATATCATTATTACGTAGTTAAAATTAATAACAATTGTACGCAAGTCAAAATTGTTCACTCCCTTTAAAAATAATTGACTTGCGTCGTATTCAACAGATTTCATGTGCGAATGCTCCGTGAGGTTCCATGTATTTACTTGAAAACATGATGTTAAGTCACCTTTACGTGCGAGTTACAAAAGACATACGGCAAATCTAGCTTCATAACTTTCTAAACAGTATGTTAACGTGCGATAAAATTAGTTTTCAGTAACTAATAGTTAGAGGAGTTTCTGATTATTATATTATTGTCGTACTGGTTGTACTTACAATCGTGTAAGTCTCAATAAGATTCAAAGTTTGAAAAAAGTTTCATCTCAAAACAGAGTTTTAAACCAGGTATCAAGCAAACAGACTAATTACCCAAATGCTTCACTTTCGATTAAATATTTTCAAATCAATCTGTGAAGAAGATTCTGCCGTTACAATTTTACAAACAATTTTACTGTCATAACTTGTGAGCCTACGGTGTGTTATTAGGTTGCAAATTATGAAAAACTCAGTATGAATTTGACGAGCAGACCGTTTCGCTCATTAAAGGATAATTATTATGAAAAAGGTCGCAAGAATCGTTTACTTAGAGTACCTACCTATTAGTATTGTTAACTCATGAATTCCGTGAAGGCAAATATTATTTTTATCTTTCGCTACAACAATTTCTAATTTTAGTATGTGCGAAAGGGAGTCTTAAAATTCGTTATGAGAATCGTTAATTCTTATAATTAAAATAGATCTCACAATGTTGAAAACAAAAAATTAATAAGTATTTTGGAGAAGTGAATTAAGAGTTTTTGTTATAGAAGTGTTTTGGAGAACCTGGAGAATGTTCTGAGACTTTATATTTTATTGTTAATATTTCTCATAAACTGCTCCAAATAATAGTTGAACAGAACCAGGATAATTATTTTGCTCATATTAACTTTAATACCAAGCTTTTTCATCTCTAGCTCATTTTTTCTTCGAGCAAAGTGATAGTGTAGTAATCAATAAACAAAAAGCACAACGTACCAAAAACAAAATAGAATGATTTCTGTAAGACAATTTTTACAAGAAGAGTAAATAGGAAATACTGGGTAAAAGATAAAAAGGTTTCCGTTACAAAACCAAACAAATTGAAAACCTTTTTTTTAAATATCTCCTTTATTTTTGTTTCTCGAGGCTTTTTCTTTTGACTCGTTGCTTTGCTATTCTGCGAAACTCATTAATACTGCCTTTGTCTGACTATATTGGCTTCAGTCTAATTTAGTTCGCCCGCGACTAACCGCGACGCGTTACACCGTACTGGCACCGATGACGAAATACGCTACGCTAAGAAGACAGGAAAGATGTGACGTATGTTGAAGCCAAAAATTTCTCAAATATGGCGTCGCGCTCGTACAGTTCGGTACCGCTGACAGCACATGTCGCTGTCGGTCGCTTATACATTAGCGCCATTTTACAGTTTTGATAAATTAAAAATCCGGCTTCAGGGCGGAGCCTAAAATTGTATGCGTGACGTCAGTAAGTGCGGATCCCTTAATATGTTTAATCAATGACTGGCACAAATGTAATTGTACAGGGACAACAAAACGATTTGCTTCCCGACGTAAGTAGTGCCAACCGATATGACTTAAGGTGTAACCCTACTAGCCCGCAAAATTCAAATTTTATTTAGTTTTTCGCAAATTTCAGACTAGTAACTACATATTGTATGTTTATGACATTGAGTTTTGCGAGAATAATATTAATGCATCTACATGTTTAAATAAAAATTCCCATTCACCTCATATTAGTTCCTGAAAGATTATTTTTGCAGTTTCCCAGATTCGTAGCTATCGGGCACCAATATGAACTATACCTATTTATATTTTTGAGCATAGTGTGTATTAAAAACATGTATATACATAAATGTTATGGTCGGAAAAGTCATTGCCATAAGCCTACGATGTATAATCAGCCCATTATAGGCGAAAAACAAATAAAAATGAAATTTCGCGCTCGCATCGTACCCCCTTAAACTCTTTCCAATTAATACGATTAATTATTTGGCTTCATCACATCTTACTAACCGGTGGGTTTGGAATCAAATAAGCAGGTAAATAAAATATAATATAAATAAATTATTTACTTTATTTATACTGAAAACAAAATATTATGACATTACATAAAATTGCATTAGTCGGGTGAAATGCATAGTTTTCATGTATAGGTACAACAACATTATATTTAATAAAACAAAGCAAGCACTACAATATTTAAAATGGTAAATTGGTTTGATTATACTTATTCAACAGAGATGATTTTACAAAGTTCAGGAAATATAAAACCTAGACGAATATTTTTGGTCACACTTACATAAAAAACGGTGGTGAAAAGGTCACAGCCGCCTTTTTCCTTGTCTATTCCATGGATTAGGATGTCGTTTTGTGAATATACACGATTAGAAAATACAAATTACGTTAACATAAAATGTTGGAATATTTTCTAGTAGTGGCAATCGAACCTACGACCTCCGACGCAGAGGCAAATAGACCACTAAATAAAAACAAATAAAAAATATATATCATGACAATATATACATCGCTGCTCATCAAACCAACATTCTCCAGTTGTGGGAATCGAACCCACGACCTCCGACGTAGAAGCAGGTTCGCTACCGCTACGCCATTTGGTCGTCTCTAATTCGGTGTATTCAGTATTCGCTCACAAGTTATTCGATCGTCAAATTGTTGGTCTATCTTGAGTCCCCAAGCCAGTAGCTTGTGATAAATAGGCGAACTTAATCGTCCTTCGACAACGCATAAGTAGAACAAAATTTCATATTCATAAGTTTAATCTCGTATCTTGTGGGTTTGAACCATGCGTGTTTTCATATTTACAGCTCCGCTTTAATGAATATGAGCGTTATGAAACTATTTAATTACATTCTATGAAGTACGATGACTTGCTAATTAATATTTTTGAGCTACAGTAGGTACTATCAAGATATGACACAATATTAGATAAAAAGATTTTACTAGTCTTTGCAGAATTTCGGGTTCATCAAAATTGTAAATGTCAGATTCACCGTCTTGGGATAAAAAGCAGTCTTCTTATTCTTGGACCTTTCCCGCGCTTGGAGTTTTCCTGCGTTGTGCGTAGCTCTTATAAGGCTCCCTATTGAACCCAGAGATAACTAAACTATGGAGATCCCTATCATTCGTTTTAGCCTAGACTTGCGTGACATACGGCGCTATAATGAGCATGAAGATTTGTTGTCAAATGTTCATGTTTCGAGTTACTACCTTAAGGGACGCCATCTTAATACGCCATGACTTGACAAATTTAAAATAGTTACGTTCATTTTGTGGAAGGGGTCAATCCACATATACTGTCCTTTTATTAGTCTTGCATGTCTCTCACTTGTAATTATAAATTACTTATACCTCTAAAACTTAGCAAAAGAATTATATATCTTTAAGCTTAGGAAAGATTATTAAACGGCTACCACGGCGTTCTAAACGCCATTGACTGTAAGTGTAGTCAGAATTAAAGAATTCCCATTTAGTATCCCTATCTTTTTTATTTATTTATTTAATTTAAAATCTTCAATTTTTAAATAAACTTTTATAATATTTTCGCATTGATTGATAATATATAGATAGCTACCGAAAATATTCATAACATTCATATTTGTCGCAGGGAATCTGGTGGCCACCACGCATCTTTACTCCGTCGTGGCGACCACACGTCATCAGTACGCCTGACGACCATCCGGTCTCTCCGGTCATCAGCAAAGTCCTCCAACGGTCAAAACATCAGTTTGTTATAGCCCCCTACTATCGGGGTGAACCCCCAAACAATCATTGCCGAAGAATCTTGTTAGTGTGATATAAATCTAGTCATTTTTTATAGGAAAAATTTGTGATTATTGTAAGCTTTGTGATTATATTAATAACAGTTTTGTGTAACCTAGGTTGTGTGAATTATTTATAGCCATAAGATCGCCAGCAGTTTTTGTTATAAAAATCAAATCTGAAAATATATTGCATGCAACTTGTTTTTGTATTTTCTGATATGAGCAACTCTCAGACTAAAAAAGTTAAATAAAGTGGCCTGCAAAAGTAAGTATCACACTTTTCAAATTAAAATTTTTTAAAGTGTGATACTTTTGCAGGCCAGTGTATAATATAATTTAACTTAGTACTACTGTAAACGTTAAATTTACTTGTATAAGTAGACGTAAATTATTATAATTATTCCATAATGTATATGTCACAGCCAAAACGATTAATCCGGATATTATACATATCATCTGGCCATTATTAATAATGTCAACTCAATTTGGATAAAGTGATAATTGATATAGAATTAATCACATTAACCAGCTATTTTTTATACCATCTTCGAAGACTTGGATAATGTAATAAAACAAGTATGGATAAAGATTATTTACCTGTTTACTAACTTATTTATGAATGTTTTTTATGTAATTCACTTCACAATGTCACAAGCCTTCGTAAATAATTCAAATTAACGAGAAATAATAAGAAAAATTATTATTAAAAATCATATTTTGTTAGGTTATTTCAGACGACATTTTACGTATGTTTTTGCCAGTTTGCTAGTATTTTAATGAAATAATAGTGTTAATACACTTCATACTGTTACTAGGTAACTTTCGTTAATCACTGCACAAACAACTTAGGGTCCAGGAGGGAGCGAAGCGAGCTCGGGACTTGAGGGCACCCCGACTCGGTTGGGTCAGGTTACGAAGAGGATGGCGGGGCCTGCAAGGCCCCTTCTGAGTGGTTATTTTCTTTTATGACCACCCAGAAATAGGAGCCCCGCGAAGCGGGGCTCTGTCGAACGAACCCTTGAAAAGTGTAAGGGAAAACTAAAATATTAACCTTAAAATTTTTAAAACTTAAAAAAAAATATTTCTCGAAAACTATTACGATTCTAAATCAACGTAACAATAATTTAGTCAGCCACGGATCACGCCACGCGGCAGCGGGATGAAGAACGGGAGGAGTAACAAGTCAAATAGACCGTATTTATCACTTTCGCCAACTTTGACCCGCTACTATGAATAATATCCGGATAAAGTGATTAATTTATCACATTGTCCAGTCAATTTGGCTATTATATATTAACCAGTCATTATGTATAACTCAAAACCGTAGTGCGTAAGTAAAATTATTCAAACGAAACGTATCAATGTAAATATCATGAAAATGTTTTGTGTATAAAATTTATAATAAATAATTGAAATCGTTGTTTGATTAAACACTCTGTGAAAAGATATCAATGTATGAATAGCAAACAAGATTAAATGAATATTCGAACAAAAATTAATCAGTATTATTTTTTAATTTTCGCGTTACCTCTCGAAACAATGCTTTATTATTATAACCTTTGACGTGGTGTGGAAACCACGCACGCAAATTACTAAGAACCCAATGTTTGCTTTCGGTTACCTGATTTATTATGCCAAGATCTTTTATAAGATAAAATACTGTCTGTAATTATACCTAACCAAATATTTGTGCAGCAAAGATTAAGTAGGTAAGTTATAAAGTAGGAAGCTTGTTTTTTTGCGAGGCAAAAACATTATATATTATATTATGCTATATTATATATAGTATGCTTGACAACTAGTGTTATAGTAGACTTGTTTTTACTTACAATCCTTTTTTCTCCCAGCAGAAATCAATTTAGAGACCATTTTGGTATGAAACCCTAAAAATGATGATAAGGAATGGGGTGTTTCAGCCATACTAGCCTACAAAATTCAAATTTTATTTAGTTTTTCGCAAATATTAGATTATGTACGCATTGCACTTTGCGGGTCTAATAATTTACATGCAATGACATGCATGTACGTTTTTAATAGAAACTTTGCTCGAAAGTTTCTACTCATCTCATATTGGTACCTGAAAGATAATTGTTTGCAGTTTCCCAGATTTCGAGCTATCGGGAACCAATATGAGGTAAATGAGTATTTTTGAGCAGAGTTATTTATTAAAAACATGTAGATACGTAAATTTTGTACCCGCAAAACTCATTGTCATTACCCTTTGATGTAAAATTAGTCCACTATGATCGAAAAACAAAAATTAATTTGAATTTTCGGTCCTGGATGATCCCATTCCCCTAAATCGATTAGCGTTTGCTTAGTTAAATAAATCTTTTTGCAAATCATCCGCTAGTTTTGACGTAGAAATCTAATCTAGGCATTATGAATCTGCAGTCTGCACCCAAAAGAGTAGTTCGTTCGAGTTAAGAATGCAGTGATTATCAGTGCAAATGCAGCGAGTAAAGGTGTATTCACAGTGGTGTTAAAAGCTATGCGTTCGTAGCTATGCCTTCGAACTTGACCTTGTAATTTGAAAATATTTGATTGGTTCTAGGACGGGAAAAGGCCGGCGAACAATGGTGATTTTCTGTATTCTTAAAACGAACGAACTATAAGTAGGTTAACTTTGCGTGGAAACTTTGCCTGGATTTAATTTATTTGACGGTCCTTTTACATGTCAATGGAGAAAGCCTTTTTTGTTACGAACATTTAAAAAACAAATACAATCACATTAATTATTCGTCACCCAAACCGACACCAAACACCCTAGGAGTAATCTGAACACGTCGCGCGGAGGGTTAACATTAGTAATTTATGTTTTCTTTTAGCAAATAAGTAAGTACGGTTTGAATAATCTCAACGTAAGCTGCGGATAATGAAACTCACATCACTAAGCTTAATGCCAATGCCGAAGTACGCTACGCTGAGATTACGAGAAATATGTGACGTACTGTATGTTGAAGCCAAAAAATTCTCAAAAATGGCTTCGTTACCGCCCCCAACATTACGGTACCGCTGAGCGTTGGCAGTTTTCGCTTACATTAGCGCCATTTTACAGTTTTTGACAAAATGAAAGGATGCTTCAGTGTGCTGATCCTTTACATGTTTAATAAATGATCTTAGCAGATAAATGATCAACCATTGCGGTTGCACGCTTTGATCGGTCTATATTACCTATCACCTTCAATAAGTGTGCAAAGTTCCAAATTGAGTTGGAACAAAAAAGTTAAAGTTCGAGTAAAGTTATTTAAAAGCTTTTATTTAACTTGCATTGCACAAGTCGCGAAAAAGAACGAGAAAAGTATATATCCCAGTACGAGTGGTGCATTTAACTCGGTGTAGTACAGTAATCCCTGAGGGGTTAGTACACGTTTTAGTACGAATTTCGAGTCGACTTGCATCGCACAAACGAGTCTAATTCCTCCATACAATTACAGCCAGCGCCATCTACGGTCAGTGGCGATAGATGTTAAAATAACTACATTTATAGCGCTTTATGCTTTGCACGTAAGGGAAAGTCCTTCGGAACCGCTAGCATCCAGTACTGGCTACTAAGAGTTTTCCTTACTCTACAAGAGATGGCACTGATATGATTCTGACATTAGAGTTTTTTAGGGTTCCGTTTCTAAAGGGTAAAAACGGGACCCTATCACTAAGACTTCGCTCTCCGTCCGTCTGCGTCCGTCCGTCCGTCTGTCACTAGGCTGTATCTCTTGAACCGTGATAGCTACAGACTTGAAATTTCCACAGATACTGAATCAAAAAACAACACTGAAAATAAATACTTAAATATACAATAAAATAAATATTTGAAGGGGCTCCGATACAAGAAACGTCATTTTTTGCTTGTTTTTGCTCGATATTAATAACGATAAAAGTTAGACGCTTTAAATTTTCATAGAATATTTATTTATATTATATTCACTTAAAAAATAAATTGTTAAATTATAATAAAAAAAAAATATTTAAGAGGGCTCCAATACAACAAACGTCATTTTGTTTTTGCTTTTTACCCGACTGCAAGAAGGGTTATGTTTTTCGCGCGTATCTTGTATGTATGCATGTAAATTTCTTTATGACCACGTATCTTCCAAACGGCTGGATGGATTTTGACGTTAATGGTATCGTTAGATTCGTCTCATTAACCCAAGTGTTCTTAGATAGGTTTTTGAAAATAAAAAGCAAAATGGCGGATTTTGGGCCTAAAATTGTCAGTCATTTACAAAATATTTATAACCAAACCTATCGAGTGGGGTATCAAAATGAAGGGAATTACAAGGAGATTACAAAAATATATATAAGTCATATGTTTCGAATTAATTTGGAATTATAAACAGTCGATCAATGCGTTCAAAATGGTAATATTTGTAGTTTTTGATAGCGTTAATCTTGTATTGACCAAATGTGTGTCGTACTTTATATTGTGCATTTTTACTGCTATTTTATTAGCTCAATTAATTTTTAAGAGATTACCTATGTAAAATGGTGAAAACAAATAAAAGAAAACCCGGCTGAGTTTGTTGTGGGCTTCTTCTCAGTGCAGGGCGCGTTGGAACCGAGGGTAAACTTAGTTTTAAGTCGAATAATAGTTATCACCATATCGTTTTATATTAAATAATATAAATGACCTTTCATAAGTCTGTAAGTTAGGCCTATGTGAAATAAAGATTTTTTCTATTTCTATTTGTAATCTCAGTTTTTCCCGAACGATCCGCTTTAAGCGACGTGAGTAAGATACGCCTGAGCCCTAAACGTACACAAACTACACCTATGAAATGTTACTGGTCAGCTTATATATTTCCGGGATAAAATCCAGGTTTGCGTTTGACGACACTGTTTACAACTTTTACTTCTTCCAGTGACTGACTGACTTGAACCGACATATAATATATAACCAAATATACCCACTTTACGTCTTTGACATTGTGTAGATAAAAGTGCTTAGGTTTCGCTCGTAAAGTGTGGCAACTAAAAAGCCTGAAATAAAATAAATAATTTAAAAAATCAAAAAACCCGACTGCAAAAATGTCAACTAAAATGCAATAACTTAAAAGACTGAAACAAGGCGGACAACGAAAACAAAATTATAATAAACTTAAAAAGATGCAATTTTTACTTCATTTTAACAAACAACATTATGAGCTGAAAGCTTTAGTTAAATTTTCGCATTCAATTTAAAAATAAAGCAGGCGGGACCTATTAATTTTCTCTATGTTAATTTATAATTTGCGAAAATAGGTCCCGCCTTCTATATTTTTAAATTGAATGCGAAAATTTAACTAAAGCTTTCAGCTCATAATGTTGTTTGTTAAAATGAAGTAAAAATTGCATCTTTTTAAGTTTATTATAATTTTGTTTTCGTTGTCCGCCTTGTTTCAGTCTTTTAAGTTATTGCATTTTAGTTTACATTTTTGCAGTCGGGTTTTTTGATTTTTTAAATTATTTATTTTATTTATACTCGATATTAATAACGGTAAAAGTTAGACGCTTCCAATATTCACAGATTTTTTTAACTATACTCCATGTCCATGACCTTGTGATCGTCTTACAAATCTCGGGCTAGATACCTGAGGGATTAGTACAGGTTTTCGTACGAATTTCGAGTCAGTCTCCATCGCTGTTCACACATTGACGCGCAAGGGATCGCGAGGAACGTAAAATCTCACGAGGTAATGGAGTGAAACCTAACCTAACCTAACCTAACATCTAAAACCCATGGGTCACAGCCGTTCACTGAACGAATTTTCAAACCATAACACGTCTATCATTACAGTGCCATCTAGTAAGATTTTCTCGAAATACAAGAGATTCTATGGTTCTAGTTCTTCAGTCAACCTTCCTTTTGTCCTTGTAATGTGATACAGGCTCTGCGACATAGATGTCATTTTTTTGCGACATAGGGTTAAGTTTTAAAAACAAAGGTCTAAGATAACTGTTACTATATGGAATTTAACACTAAAATAGAAGTTTTATTTATTTATTTATAATCAAAGTTTTTTTTCCCACGAATATCGGAGTCTAAAATATGGATGTTTATGTAGGTACCTAAACTTTCAACTCTTATTTAGGTACAGTTTTATGAATGGAATTTCTGAAAATCCTGGATCATGTATATTCGGAAGCCCATGTGCGAATTCGAACGAACATAACTTACTTTACAATGAGCTTTCATCATCATCAACATTTCAGCAGTACTTACGTTGTCAGTCAGTAAGTCACTCAGCTCTGGAAAAAGTCTTGCTCTGCTTTTACTAGCCTAGCTTTAATCTGATGATTATCTAGTTCCCAGCAAAAGGATGTTAGGTTTTGTTTGTAGGTAAACTACAATTTAGATTAAGTTTTAGATTTTTTTTGTATTATGTGGATTTTAAAGGGTAAATCTTTTACAGATTTATTATACCAGACTTCGGTTCTCATGACGTGTGGATAAAATGTTAAATTGTCAAAGTAAAATCATATTACAATTTTTGTTAGCTAAAATTCTACAAGTATTTCACTGACCTCCCAAGTTTAAATAGATCAGAGTTTTTCCCTGTCATAAAAGTGATCTCACTTTAGCATAAAATCAGTACCAAGACCTTTCCACTGTAAGCCAAAATTTACATACACAGTTCCTTAATACAGTATTCTTGTTGATAGATATTATTTACTTTATTCACATTCAAAACCAGGTCACGTGTGGGATTGGGTGATACGTGACCGACGACATAAACGTAGAATGGTGAAGAAAAATGCCGGTTTTCCCTCGTAATGTCGATTGGGCCCTAGATATCTATGCCCCTGTGAATTCAAATAGATGCCAAATGAAAGAAACGACCGCTTTGGGGAGCCTATTATTCCGTATCAGTTAATACCCTTTTTTTCTGGCGTGGTGATAAGTATTTATATAGGACATTGAGGATCTCCAAAATAAAACACAAATTGTTTCCCTGAAATAACAAAGTTTTGTTTTATTTAACAAGTCTACAATTATCAAGTTATTATCAAGTTACGACAATTACACTTCTATCTCACCTGAAATAACAAAGAAACGACATTTAAAGTTTACTATATCTCGAGTCCTCAATCACATTCTTTCTATTAGTTTTTATAACAATAAAATGCACAAAACAATCTGCGCGTCCCACGCCATTTTAAATCATCGACACAGATCCATATCATAGATACGCGACAGCTGATACGCGAAGCGCGGCAAATTCAAATGAATGAAATGTCACTCATTTCATTACATCTCCCCCCCTAAGAGCGAAAATTCTAAGCAATATATCTGTAAAATGTACTTATAAGTCATCTTCATATTCATTATCATCTCCTTCATCTTCTTCAGCCTCTGTTATGACAGGTTGCAATTTTGTTATATGAAATAATGTTGATTCTGTTTTTCTGTTGCCTGTATCAATCCTATAAATGGAATTCGATATTTTCTCTATTATTTTGAAAGGGCCTATTTTTAATTCGTCTAATTTCTTTCTATTCAGTCTATTTCCATTTTCTACATATACACTGTCTCCTACATTAAATTCTTGCATTTTTCTATTTCTATCAAATATTTTCTTGTTATACTCATGAGATTTTATTGTATTCTCTAATGCCAATCTTCTATCAGCAATCCACTTGTCTTCCTTTTCCATCGTTTTGAATTCATTTGGTAGAATACTGACATTTGTACCATCCAGTAAATATTTTGGTGCAAAACCTGTAACGGAGTGTTCTGTTTCATTATATTTTTGTATACATTCTCTTGCCAGTGTTGTCCATGTTCTCTTATTATTTTTCTCATTCATTTTACACCTTATTTTATTTACTATTGTTTGGTTTAATCTTTCATTCAAGCCGTTCGAGAATGGTGTATTCACGGCTGTAAAAATTAGTTTAATATTATTTTCCTGCAAAAATTGTTTAAATTCTCTTGAATTTATGCCCGGATATTGATCTGTCAGGATAATTCCAATCTCATCTGTCTCTAGTACTTTCTTTGTTAAATTTATAAAGTCACATGCATTCTGGGTTTTCGAAGTCGCAATAAATGCATATCTTGTGTAGTGATCTACTAAAAGGTGTAGATATTTCTTTGTAGACCTAGATCCTCCAAATCCACCAATAGTATCCATTGACATTATTTCAAATGGTTTGGTAGCTGGTCCCAGTTGTGACATTAATCCAATTTTTTTTTTGACATCTTGATTTATTTTTTATGCATATTTCACATGTTTTACAAATATTTATGATATTTTTTGTTAGGTTTATAGCCGTATATATTGAACTTATTTTTTTCTGCAGTTGTCTGATCCCAATATGGCATAAATCTTCATGCACCTTTTTTATAAGTTTTTTACTAAATTCTTCTGAGAGGATAATCTTTTCCTGTTTCTTTATTTTTTTATAATAGATATTATTTTTTAGTATTAAATTTTGTTTCTTTTCTCTTATTGTTTCATTTTTCTCTTGGTCTCCAACTATATCTTTTATTTGTATTAAATTAACTATTCTCAATGTTTCCTCTCTGTTATCTTCTGGTTCTAATACAGGGTTTCGGCTCAAACAGTCTGCTTCTACATTTTCTTTACCAGGTATATATCTTACGGTAAAGTCATACTGAGATAGGTAGTATGTGAGATCACCCAATTCTTCATCTGTCCTGCATTTAATGTTCATGTTCTCTAGAGGTTTGTGATCTGAGTAAATGGTGAATTGTTTTCCGATGAGCCAGTGCTGCCAATATTTAACAGCTTCTTTCATAGCAAGACATTCTAAATATATAGCCTTTTTCCGTTTTTGATGTTCATTCAATTTTTTTGAGAAATATGCCACCGGTTTGTCTTTACCATCTAGTTGTGTCTGTTTTAATATTGCTCCAATGCCCTCCAAAGATGCATCGGTAAAGATTTTGATTGGTAAGTCTTTGTCGAATATTTCCAAGACCGGTTGCGAACATAAATATCTTTTTATCAGATTGAATGCTTCTTCACATTTCTCTGACCATACAAATTTCTCGTTTTTTCGTAATAAATTGTGTAATGGATCTAAAATAATTGCACTTCTTGGTATATAGTCATGGTAGAAGTTTATTTTTCCCAAAAATTGTCTGATGTTCTTTTGCGTCTTAGGAGTTGGAAAGTTCCTTATTGAAATCAAATTGTCTTTTAGTGGTCTTACTGAATTGTTCTGAATTATATGGCCGAGGTATTTTACTGAGTCTGAAGCAAAGGTACATTTCTTAAACTTCAGTCTAAAGCCTTCTTTAATTATTGCCTCTAATACATTTCTAATGTGCCTTATATGTTCTTCAAAGGTAGACGAGTATATCAAAATATCATCGATATAGTTAACAGAGTATCCTGTGAGATTGTGTTTTCTTAGAATATTGCTTAAGATTCTCTGGAAAATTGCTGGTGATGTTTTCAAGCCAAAAGGGAGGCAGGTCCACTGGAAGTGGCCATCTTGTGTGACAAATCCTGTTTTACTTCTGTCTTCCACCCGTAATGGTATTGCCCAAAATGCTGAGTTTATATCTAGTGTAGTAAAATACTTGCAATTTCTAGTTTTAATAATTAGATCATCTATCAAAGGAAATGGTTGAGCTTGTGGTATAACTATTTTGTTTAACTCTCTGAAATCTACACATAAACGGGATTTTCTATTTTCACCTTTTTTAAACGCCAATGTCACTGGAGCAGCGAAAGGACTGTATGATTCTTCTATTAAATTGTTCTTTAGTAACATCGATATTTGCTCTTCAATTTCTAATCTATCTTGTATTGTACATCTGTATGGTCTTTTACTACAATATTTATTTACTTGTAAATCTATGCGAGCTTCATAATCTTTAACTGAACCTATATCATACTTGTCCTTAGCAAATATTGTTTTATATTCCTTTATAATTTTCTCTATCTCAATTTTCTTTTGATTATCTAAATGGTCTGTCATACTTATAAATTCCTCTGTTTCTATGTGTTCATTGAAATTTACTGTATATTTTTTTATATTATTATCTTCATTTCTGTTATCTTTAGACATCCTGTCTATTTTATTTGTTATTTTCTTTTGTTCTATCTGCAAGTTCTCATTTTGGGTTAATCTGAATTTCTTTATCATATCTAATCCGATTATGAAATCATCAAAATCTTCATTTTCTACTATGTATACATCCACCTCTTCTTCTAAATCAAATATTTTAATTTTTATTGTTATCAAGCCATCCATCTTCTTCACACCATTAACCGTTCTCATGTATGCTATGTTCACATCATCTTTTTTTTCTTTTACTTTTATTAATCTTGAATTTATTATAGAAATCTGTGAGCCTGAATCATAAATACCACTCACTTCTAGTTTATTTTCTAATAAAAGCTTGATTTTGATTAATGGTGTGCTTACTAGTTTTTTTCTCAGTATTTATGTCTACTTCAATTGTGGAGTTATTGTTTACATTTTTAGTTTTAAGAACTTTTTCAGGTTCATTTTTATTTTTCTTGAACCAACATGACTCCTCCGGATGATATCTAATTCCTTTGTCCAAAGACTCACAAGTCTTACATGACTTCTTCTCATAAGTTTTATTTTTATTATAAAATGTACTGCTCTTTATGTTAGTTGAGTTTTTCTTATACATCGTGCCTTCATATTTTCTTATCTCGTTGAACAAGTCAGTAGTGTTGTTGAGTTCATCCCTGTTTAACTTATTTAAGATAAATCCAGGTAAACCAGTTGCAATAAGATCTATCATTGTTTTGGAATCTATAGATTTGTTTATATCTAATAAAAGCCGTTCTTTTTTTATGGCATAATCAATTAACTGTCCTTCTTTATACCTAAATGCGAGAGCATATGTGACTATGTCCCATCCTTGGTTTTTAAAAGTTTCTAAAAACTTGTCTTTCCATTCACTCCATTCAGAATTTATTGTTAGTTTTATGATCATCGAGCTATACCAATCCAAACAAGGTTTATCTAAAAATAACCTCAAAATATCTATTTTTGTCTCATCTTTTGTTATATTAAAGCGCGCACACTCTTTTTCAAAAATTTCTATCCATTGCATCGCATTAGGATTTTTGCTTGTGAATTTTTCAATAATAAATTTTTCTGAGATATGTTTTAAGTTATGTTGACTTTCTTTCTTAGTTGTAGTTTCTATTAATTGTTCCAAGATTTGTTGCAAAGTGTCATTTTTGTCCTTTGCTTGTGTTGTGCTCACTTCATCTAAATATTGATCTAAAAATTGCATATTACCTTCCTCATCTACATATGTCTTCTTTAGATTTTCATCCAACTTTATCCATACTTTTCTACTCTGGTGTCTTTTTTTAATGCTATTTTTTACTTTTGTGAAAGTGTTCGTTTTAACAATATATGTATGATGACTCACCGGCTTCAGTTCCTCGGGTAAAACATAACATTTTCCTTCTTCAGTAGATATTGAGGTTATAGCTAATACATTTGATTTGCCATCATTTGAGGCTATTATTGTAAACTCAAATTGAAGCCGGTCCATCTTCTTTTAGTTCACAAAAATGTCGTTTTATAGGACATTGAGGATCTCCAAAATAAAACACAAATTGTTTCCCTGAAATAACAAAGTTTTGTTTTATTTAACAAGTCTACAATTATCAAGTTATTATCAAGTTACGACAATTACACTTCTATCTCACCTGAAATAACAAAGAAACGACATTTAAAGTTTACTATATCTCGAGTCCTCAATCACATTCTTTCTATTAGTTTTTATAACAATAAAATGCACAAAACAATCTGCGCGTCCCACGCCATTTTAAATCATCGACACAGATCCATATCATAGATACGCGACAGCTGATACGCGAAGCGCGGCAAATTCAAATGGCACTGATTTAAAGAGGCAGTTCTAAATAGCAGTTTTGATAAGTTAAAAATTAAAAATGGCATGTTTAATAACCTAGTTCAGCAGTTAAAACTAAGCAGTAAAGTAAACAAAAATGAGTAATAAAAAATAATGAACTGGATCAGTGAATATATAATTGAGCAGGAAAATAATTAAATGGGTGGTAAAAAAAATTGAACGAGCGGTTACGCGTGGGCAGTAAGAAATCGGAATTTGTCGGTAAGAAATCTCATTCTAAGCAATTCTATAAACAATGAGGTGGTAAAATACAATAAAAAAAACAGTACTTAAATAGTAATGAAAAATTAAATTACTTTTGCTTTGACTGAAGGAATGGTAGGTCTAGGACACGGGACCCGTTGCGGGGGGGATGGGAGGGGGTGAGGGGGAGGGGAGGGGTAGGGGGAGTCTACCCCCCAAGCCAAATCGTACGAGGCCTAATACTTTTCGAGAAATATTTTTTTGAAATTAAAAAATCTTCACCTCTTCTCATTATTTATGTCTTTAATCTTCTTAAAGGCCAGTCGACGGAGCCCGCTTCGCGGGGCTCCTATTTCTGGGTGGTCATAAAAGAAAATAACCACTCAGAAGGATGGCGGGGCCTTGCAGGCCCCGCCATCCTCTTCGTCACCTAACCCAGCCGAGTCGGGGTGCCCTCAAGTCCCGAGCTCGCTTCGCTCGCTCCTGGACCCTAAGTCGTTTGTGCAGTGATTTACGAAAGTTAGTGACAGTGTGATACAAATCTTTCGTAAAAATATTAGCAAACTGGCAAAAAATACGTAAACATAACCTAAAAAAATGTGATTTATAATAATAATTTTTCTTATTATTTCTCGTTAATTTGAGTTATTTACGAAAGCTAGTGACATTGTGAAGTGTATTACATAAAAAACTTTCGTGAAAATACCACTCGGACAAAAACTTCCTTTTTTGTCCGAGTGGAATGTTTTTAGCTTCAACTGGAGGTACTGCGTACTTCAGAGAACCTTTAAGAGAAAAGGAACCGCTCATTCCATCATTTTTACCGCTCATTCAGTTATTGGACTGCTAAATTATTTTTAGAATTGATATTGTATGATAAAATAACCGACTAATTGATTCTTTATTACTGTTCATGTTTTACTGTCGCAATAATTAATCAACCGCCATTAAATTAAATAACTGCTCAATATGTTTTCCAACTGATCATAATAACATCTCGAATATTTAAATAACAGCTCAAAAAATTAGTTCCCAATTCAAATGAATGAAATGTCACTCATTTCATTACATTTATTTTGTGACTGGTTATGTATTTTCCATTCTTTTGTGCTTCGTAATATGAAATTATTTTCTTTTGTTTTCATTTTGTAAACATCAATTGTGTATTAATTTAATTTACACTTTAAACCAATAGATGTAAAGTTAATTTTCCAGTGTTAATTTTTTTTTCTTTTTCTTCTTTCATATCACTAAGTGTGTGAAAACGTGGAGAGAATAGGCCCCCTGACTTTATAAAATACTTAATACCTTAAAATACGATATACGATGCAGAATATGCAAGCTACGCATATTTTCTTAATATATATAAATCTCAATATATATAAATCTCGTGTCACAATGTTTGTCCTCAATAAACTCCTAAACCACTTAACCGATTATAATAAAATTCGCACACCATGTGCAGTTCGATCCAACTTGAGAGATAGGATAGTTTAAATCTCAATTCAACTATTTTTAAATCCCCAAGGGCAAAACAACGTTTGCCAGGTCAGCTAGTTATGTTGTAATTAGCCTAGCTATTCAAAGGGGGAACGCTGCCAGTATTTTCGGAACCTTGCCTACAGGGACTTCCTTTAATAATATTTTTTTAGTTTTCAAATTGAATACGAGTATATGTAGTTTAATACGTAGTTTTTAATTTAGATATAGTTTAATTTTATAACTAGTTTTATTTTTAATTTAAGTCAATATCATTAATATAATATATTACATTATGTTGCACAATAGGTATTAAAATATTACAATAAATCTTATTATTAGCTTATTCTAATTACTATACAAATCTTGCCCGCGTGGAATGGTGCCAAGAATACTGGCTGCATTTCCGCGTTGAACAGCTAGGCTGATACGTTGCGCAAAAAATGAACCAGCCCTTCTGTCACCAGTTGAGGCTATTAACCGCGGGGAAAGCTCTCGAAGGAATTTTTTAGCACTATGACTCCATGGCCCCAGGGTCTCCACGGCAAACGGGACAAATATGTAACTCTCTAAAAGAGAGGCATACTTGCGACGCTTACCGGATTCAGCAGTCTCAGCTGCATCTCTCGGCTTTGATTATGTCTCCCTGATATGAATCGAAGCCAATGTGTCAACGCATGTTGCATCCGACATCAGCGGCCGACCCCGTTCACAGGGAACCAGCGTCAATCCATCAGGTCTCTTGCCATCATCACGACTAATTCCTGCTGGATCCAATAGGGCAGGAATATCAATGATGGTAAGAGCCCTTTTAATAACATCGTTGAGGGAACCATGCCGAAAAAGCCTACCGGCGCTCCTGTGGCAAGAGAGTCCGTGAATTCTAAACTTGTCTACCTCTTTTCCACACGGACACCTGTGCTCGTGGCACAGTGGTGTGTACCCAACCTAACCACAATAGGTTATATAAATATTGTTGTTTTTTTTTTAATTTATTGTACAAAACCAAACACAACAATCAATATGCATACATCTTGCTATCCTCTTAAACTCAAAGAGTTTATGTGAGGATGGCGAGTTCACATAGATACATGAATATAAATAAAGAAATCTAAATTCTAAGTAAATTATGCAACAGTCACTTCCTAGACAATGCTTTCATAGGAATAGGCACCTATGTCCAGGAAGTGCCTCTTACATTGCCTTAAAAATAAGTGTTTTTTATGTTTTATAATTAGAAGGGAGTGTGGAAGTTTATTTAATATTTTAGGTAATGCGTATTTATAGTTCCTTTTGCCTTACTTCTACTTCTTTGCGGTGTTTTTTTGAGCTTGATGTTATTATTTCATGACTGAAAAGGTTACTGTCTCTCGGAACGGAATTTTGCAGTCTCTCACCAGCTAACTGGTGCGAATTGACTGAGAATCAGGCAAAATCAAAAGTGAAGTCAGTCAATACAAATAGTCTCGTCACCCGACCTCGCGATGCGGAAAACTGTATTTCCGTTTTTCCAGAATTGTATTGGGTCGCCATGAAACCCAATCGGATTTACGGATTTTAAAAAAATATAATCGGCTTATGCTTAAACGGCTATCTGAAATAAAAACATTTTGTGATTTACGGATAAAACACCTGAATTAAATAAAACTGTAGTACAACAAAACTTTGTAGATTTGTTCTGGCGTACCTACTGAACGTTGTAATAAGTGAATCAATTTTATTGAGGTATGTCGATATAGTGTGGTTAAGAGAATGTATTGAATTTATTTTTATCTTCACACTCTCACGAATATGTAGGTGGGTGCGACATGATGCGTTACGGAAGAATATCACAGAAAACCGACGTTTTACCTAATAATACAAAAATTAAGCCAGTCAGTCAGTATCAAGAATCTATTTGTTAGTTTTTTTTTGGATAAAAGGCGATTTAAGATTAAAGCCCTAAAATACATGACGTTAAAATTTTAAAGTACCTAATTGTGTTTATATTTTTTATATCTGCAGATCGCTAAATATCGCATAAATGCGCCATATTGCCGTTAATAAATAAAAGTACATACAATAATAATACACATCGTATGTTTCAGTCGGTAAACAGTAAGTACCTACGCGTCTGGTATAACGTAGTAATTAAATTATTATTATTAATGAATACAGCCTTGATTCGCCGTGAAATTTAGGCATGATGAAATATAAACAGTCACTGGTTACCTTCGTACCTGCGGCGTGGGATTTTAGCTAAATATGTTATTGTTGTATACTTTAAGAAATAATTGGTTTCATAAAATTAATTCGTTCATATAGGCATCAAAATCAAAATGTATATTCTTTTGCATAGGTCTATCTTGCATGAACAAAGTGGTAAGAAGGGCGCAAACGGCTAACGTAGCAGTTAATTAAATGCCTTGAAAAATTAGCGAAGATTATATTATGCATAGCGCAATTTGAAACTAATACGAATACTGACTTTGTCCATATTATACGCCTTCGATACTTGGACCCTTAAGTGTCTTCGCCAGGATTTATCCCATCCATATTTACCATCTGCGCTCGCCGACAGCACTTGACTCATCCTTACTAGCCACATGAAGTGCAAGCGGAACAGAGGTACAGCGCCAACCCGGATAGACAGTATAATATGCAAGTCCACTGGCGTCTACATCCAAGGCTCTCTTCTCGGGGTATGATACCGTACCGCTTGATCTACCAGCTGGTCTCATAGATGGCTACGAGTCACGGTCCTCAGTCCTGAGGACACAACTAAGAAGAAGAGCGAACGCCACGTTCAGTAAACTGTTATACACCGAAAAGAACGTGCAAGAAACTCTTAATTAATTACCCAGACTAAATGACCAGATGTAGCAAAAAAAGCATTCTTGAGTACAGGTTCATTTTATACAGCTGTTTAATGTACTAAAGCTTTTTCGATTTCATGAATAATGAACGCTCAACTTCAAAACGAATTGCTGTCAACGACAAAAACTCAAGTGAGATATCTTCTTTATTCTAAGCTTGGCAAAACCTAGGTTCTTATTACATTAATAAAGCACGAAAACCATAAAATAGTAAAGACAACATCCGACGACGCTCGTCGGGCCGGCGAAAAGTGAAGCAACCTGCTGGCAAAAATATTGCACAGTAAAAAGGCGGATAGCCTCAGCTTTATGTTACGCAGCGTGTGGCAAGTTATTGCGAGCCTTATTTACGCTTCAGATATTACCTTAAACTTTACCTTTTGACAACAAAATTTTTTTTTTGGTTTCCGTGCCTATACTTTTCACTGTAATGAATAAGATCTAACAAGTAATGAATATGTAATAAATGATTTGACTTGACTTGACTATAAACTCAGTAGTCTGTTTTAGTTTATTAGTACTTACTTGAAAATATCGACTAGCGCTCAAAAAAATCCCTTGTCTTTGGTTACGTTAAACGAACTGTTTATGGTATACATTTTTGATGAGATTTTCCTTGCCGGTACTAATTTTTGCCAAAACCTTGTTAGTAACGATTTTATTTTATGTTTGGAAGTTTAAAATGGATTAACATTGAGTTATTAAACACTGTTATCGTTCTGATGGAAGCGTTTAGAATTAATTTGATTATCCTAATTGTTTTAGTACTCGTATATAGTTGTTAAATTATTTCGTAGATTCTATTGAAATATGGCCACTTCAAAGGTATTTAGTTTCTCGAGAACCTTCTATTACAAAACTTGACAGGTACTGTTATAGTTTTGGGGTCTAGTTACGAGTAATTTTCCATTGTATTGTCCATCATATATACCAAGTCAGTAGGCATTTAGTGGTATTCGAGTATCAGAAAGGACTCTTTGAAACGACTCTAACGTTACGTTTGAATAAGTTTTAGAAAATCAACTTCAAACCACATACATTTTGTTTTTTGAAGGTTGGTTAAAATGACTTTAATCTTAGCAGCAGGTACATCTTCATTTTCAGTTAGGGAGTTTATCCCTCCAAAACCATCTTACTCCGGTTATTTTTGATGCTCTTTGTAGGTACTCTCTAGTAGAGACATCAACACGGTATTGCCGAAGGACCGCGCTTTGTAGATTCAGAGTTAATGTGGGGAAGCTTTATAAAGACCATCAACTTTTTTCCCTTCCAACCTGGGACCACGGATGGTTAAAAACTAACAAAAAAGTGTGTGCTATGAGGCTTTCAATGTATTTCATAACCACAAATTCATGTAGGTTTACGTTGTGCAGGTTTTAATAATAAAAGGAAGACGACATTGTTATTAAGCAATTAGAATTCTACTATTTCCGTGTATTAATATATGGACGAATCTTGTGTATTTTAAGATAATTAATTTTAAGTAACTTGAGAAATCGTGATTTGGAAATGAACACGTACGAAAGGTATTGGTTAGTAACTAGTATGTGTGTACATTGTAAAGTACCTACAACGGACTGCCAATTAGCATCTTCACAACCTACGCCTATTAAAGTCACCCCGAAAAGCGAGCCTTAATCTGATGAAACGGTAACATTCACAAAGCTTTGTTTTCGTATCTGACAATTTGCTATCGAAACAATGCTCGTGTATTTCCAGTAAGCTGTGCAAACTTACAGTACATAGGAGCAACAGTTAAGGGAGGGTAACCTAGTAGCGACAGCGTAAGATTCTAGATTTTTTGATCGCGACGCCTGCACTAGTCCATTACTTGACAAGCAGGTTGGACCTGAATCTTTATTTAAGAACATCGAAAGATGAGATCAGCAAGAGTCTTATCTTAGTGAAACTAATATAGTTCATCTTATGTGAAATGATGCGACTGCCCATGTCAGATGCAGTTGCACAACTCTTGACGACCTCCCTGGCAAAGTGGTGCTCGCTCAGATTCAAACGGGAAGTCGATTCCTGCCACGGTGTACTTTGGAATTTTATAATTTCTGAATTGGTTCAGGTCTGGTCTGGCGGAAGGCTTTGAATTTTCCATGGCTACTTACCACTCTACCAGCAAATATGCACCGTCAAGCGATTTAGCGTTTCAGTGCAATGCTGTGTAGAAACCGTTGGAGTGAGTTTACTTACCACGCTTCCAAGCTAGTACGATAACATCTTCGGCTGCATCATCACTTACCATCAGGTGAGATCGCAGTCAAGTACTAACTTCAAACTGAAACACAGTAATATATTACTGCTTCACAACAGAATAAATGATAATAATTGACACTGAGTTGGTACCTACCTACATGAACTCCGCAAGAAAAGACCTACCACCAGACTGCGGTCTACATTCAGAACCTGTCTGCGTATACGTAAAAGCCTGGTGCAATTAAGCCTGACAACCTACTGTCGCTATGATACAGCCATTCGCTACAGCAAATTGTCGGGAATGGATCATTCAAACGGGCTAGTAAAACCTTTCAACGGGAAAATCACTTCAGCAGCGTAGCATTAGCACTCAAAAGGAAAAATTTGTGCATCATAAATCGCGGGCGCTCGCAGGCACTGTAGACTTAATTGCTACTGTATGCATTACCTGAAGCTAAAGATCCATACATATTGTCTATAATCTGATACAAGGCAACGGAAATGGTCTGTAAGAAGAAGAAATGGTTGAGTAGATCGCAATTGGAAGAGCGATTTTATGTTTTTTTTTGGGTTCCGTACCCAAAGTGTAAAAAAATCCATCCGTCCGGCTATCCATCCGCCTGTCTGTCGTCATCAGGTATGTATCTCTTAAGCCGTGATAGTAAGACACTCAAAATCTCCACAGACGTTGGATTTCTATCGCCGCTGGATGATGTATTTCTATTAGCTAGATGATAAATTACTTAAGATATACTAAAAAATAGGATAAAATAAATGTAAAAGTAGGCTCCGATACAATAAACGTGTTCTTTATTGACGGTTTTTGTTTTACTATGCTCTGCCAATCGACCATTTAGATAAAATGATTGTTAAACTTTGAGTAATAGGTACCTATGCGTGAGAATCATTGCCACAACATCAAAGATAATGTATAAACAGCATATTGTAGAGAGTTTTAGATAGTGAGACCCAACAACGTTTCTTTTATATACTCACAAAATAATTTAGATAGCAATCAAGAAATCCAATTCGAGCGACTGCTTTATGTTGTTTGATCAAGTTTGTAGTTGTCAACACAAATAAAACTTGAATCGTCTTGAATTCTAACTTAATGAACATTAAATTCTCCAACTTCTTAAGTGTTTCAGGCTACAACGAATTCAATTCGTAATGCAGGATAAAGATCGTATCAAAACCATACCACGCTAAGTTCTCGTGTGTACTTCGATAAATAAGTGACTTAAACATGGCACCTAGTAAGATGTTAAAAACAATTTAATATTTCTTTGGTTGGTAAATGATGATGGTGAGTTTTACTGATGCTGACCCATTAATACTGACGCTTTGTCTGCCGCAGAATTTGTATTTTTTGCGTATATATGCTGTTTCTTTCTCCAAGTCATAGGGATCTACTTTTCCAAAGTTCCAACCTAAAAAGTTACATTTTTCTTGTCTAACATGGACCTTAAATTATCCCAGCAAACAAATGGTTTCCGTAGGACTCAAACCTAGTCGTGGACAATGATAAGTAGTAACTAGTAGATACACTTTAGGTGTAGGTATACCTAGTGTTTTATGTGTTAATAAATATTGTGTTAATAAATAAGCAGTAGTAGTGTTACAGTATACTTTGGTGTAGTTTGTCAAGGGTCTGACTTACGAATTGTAATCTTACGCACAGTAATTTCATAAGATACATCATCAGCTGTGAAAAATTAATGTGGCTAAATATCTGTTACGGTTCAAGAAATAGCCTTTGGATACTGGATAGGCCTTATCCTTTGGATATGGGACCCAAAAAGTGACTGAACAAATAAATATGGCTGAAGTTCCACCAACAATACATGTTTATGCTACTTGAACATCTAAGCAAGGCAAAGTAAATAGGAGCTCCAGTAAAAGCTTGTATGAAATAAGGGCGTTGAATCACCATAAAAATCGAAATGACGACGCATTACAAGACTGCGTGAACTGAATCGACCCGCTGGGAATAATATTGCAAGGTTTGAAGAATAGACATGTACACTGGATGGTGCGAAAAAATATCGCCAGTTTATTGGTGTCAAAAACGCTTGTTTTGCCACTAACAGTAAGGCCACGGTCAGGCTATGCTCACTTGTCGCGTGATCAAGAGCGCTACCGATTTCAGAAGGGTCGCTATTTCTTTAAATCATCTTGCGGAGTGAACCTTCCATACCGTTAGGTACTATTTATCATTGTATTACGTGGCAAGATGTAGTTCGCTCAGCAGCCATCAATAGAATTTTGACAGATGGCGCTACTGTTTGCTTGTGCGAAAAGGTTTACGTAAATCGTTCGGATGCCCATATCCTTATGTTTCTTATCGATGGTTGGAAGGCATAAACCGTACGGTTTGTTCCGCTCAGCATGTGGCAAGTTATTGCGACACTTTTTATGATTTACGAGTAGGCATGTCCTAAAACACCAATAAAATGTTACACGGTATAGCGATAGAAAAAATACTTGAAGGCAAGTGGGTTTACTCACACGTTTAATAATATATAGTCTATCTAATCTGTTGACAAATAAAAACACGAAACTAGGGTGTGAAAATGCTTACAAAGTAAAAATCAAAAGGATTTTTTTATCGAAACAAGTTCTTCAGGTTATATTTATGACGCATTTGTTGTAGTCATTACAACGGATGTACGACATTACAACAATATATTATGTACAATTATTTGTAAATATAGGTCCATTGACATAATATACGAGGTCATAGTTTAAAAAATTACGGCTTTACGAAAATAATACTTCTTTTCAAGTAAAAATTTTATTCACCGTGAACCATAATAATTCAAAAAGAACAATAGTATATCTATATTATATATATATATTATATATATATAAATCTCGTGTCACAATGTTTGTCCTCAATGGACTCCTAAACTACTGAACCGATTTAGTTCAAACTTCGTGAATATCTGTCATTTGGTCCAACTTAAAAGATAGAATAGTTTTTATCCCACGTGGACGAAGTCGCGGGCATCAGCTAGTATATATATATATATATATATAGATCCGTTCACGGGAAATGTTGCTCCAGTGGGAAGTTGGAACAAATGTTGATCCCCCTATTTCACGTGTTTACTCAGCTCTGCATTAGGCAAACTGATATACTTTGATCCGCCCCTAATGCGCGTGTGACGTCAGTGGATCTGCACGAACAGATTTTCGACATACTCGTCAACGATTTGACCAATATTTGTTGATCCAAAAACGGCCGAAAAAATCATACTGAAAAAGCTTTCTTAGATCCAGAATATATTTAACTCATATGCGACATTTACTTAAAATAAGTGGATCCGGAGCCAAAACTGACGAATAGGCATCTTTTACACAGAGCGGCAACGTCGCGTTCTACGTGTGACAAAGAACCCACAAGACTACTTCGTTAGAGAAATAAGGTAAGAAAGATGCGTTAGCTACTGCGTTTGTGAATCGAACTTTGTTTACAAAAGCAACAATGCAAACCTTCACTTGTATGACAAATTTTATTGCGGGATAACGTTTGCGCAGGTTTTTTATTTGTTATCCTGTGGGTGAATTAGTGTATTGACTATTTTGGACTATTTCAAAAAATCTTCAGCCGCAAGTACAGACCAATTTGGCTGAAATTTGGAATGGAGATAGATTATATCCTGGATAAACACATATACTTTTATCCCGGAAGAGTCCATGGTTTCTGCAGAAAAAGTAAAAAATAGATATTCACGCGGAAAAAATACTACTTCATGCTGTAATTACCGAACTGATATGGCCGAAATTCGAAAAGGAGATAGATTTTATCCTGGATTAATACATAGGCTACTTTTTATCACGGAAAATTATATGGTTTCTATAGGAATAGGAAAAAACAGATATCCACGCGGGAAAAATATTCCTTAATGCCGTAAATGCGGAACTGATTTGGCTGAAATTTAGTTTGAAAATAGGTTATATCCTGGATTAATATGTGAGATACTTTTTATCCCGGGGAAATCCATGGTTTCTATGATAATAATGAAAAACGTTTGAATAATGAAAAACGTTTGGTGCCATTAGCCAAACCAACATTTTAGTTTTGTTCCGAGAATTTGTTAACAGCATGCTTAAAATTATATGCGAATTTTGATTTGGCACCGACTTCAAAAACTAAGTAGGTGTACCCAGATTTATTAGAAAATTATTTTGTGCTTTTCAGTGGTTTTTTTTGAAGGCGGTTCCCTCTTTAGGGTTCCATACCAAAATGGTAAAAATGGAACCCTTATGGTGAGACTTTCTCTGTCCGTCCGTGCGTCCGTCCGTCCGTCCGTCCGTCCGTCCGTCACACTCTATTGTTTCAGTAACTATTAAAGCTATCGACCTGAAATTTGGAACAGTTGTAGTTAATTGCGGCGCGCCGCCATTGCAATCATAAAAAATTGAAAATCTATTTTATTTTTATTAAAAAAGGGGGAAAACCGGGTCGTCGAAATTTCAAAATGAAATAACAATATTGAATGGGGTATCATATGAAAGGGCGTTACTTGTGTATTCTAAAAACAATTTTTATTTATTTTTATGCCTGATAGTTTTTGAGTTATTGGGCAAACTGTCAAAAAAAATATCCCTTGTTTCCGAAGTTTACCAATCGAAAAATCTGAAATAATTATGATCAATAGGAATAAACGTATATTTTACAGTAAAAATAAAATAAACTCCCTAACTATTATACTTTTTTTGATAATAACAATAAACCACCAAAAACAAAGTTAGGTTTGCGGTTTGGCAACAAAAGTATCTACATGTATATTATACTCGTAAATTCATGAAGTGATTCTTTTAATGTTTTTCTTCTTTTATAGTATGGAACCCTCGGTGCGCGACTCCTACACGCACTTGGCTCGTTTAAAAAAAAAATTGAAATATCGTGTATTTTGATGGGTTTTTATTTATTTTTTTTCCTGTAAAATCAATGGTTTCCGCGGAAATAGTGAAAAATGTTTATTCATGCGGAAAATATTTCTTCAAACTGCAACTAAGAAAATTTTTTGCTGAAAGTTGGAATGGAGACAGAGTTCGTTCTAAATTAACACAAAGGCTACTTTTTATTCCGGGAAAATTCATGGCTTCCCGTCAGAATAGGAAATCTAAAATTAACGCGAGCGAAGGCGCGGGTATCTGCTAGTAATTCATATTAGATTATCTACACTCGGCGTCAAAAAAATCGCACCTTTCAAAAAATCTACTTCAAACAACTTTAGACCTTATTTGACATCAATAATGAGGGTCATGTTGCATATTATTTGAAAGGTGATGAAATGGAGTGTACAAAAACAATTCAATTGATTATTTTTCTTTTACTGGAAGAGCACAAAAAAAGAAGAAGAAAACACTTACAATTTTGCTCCTTAAACAGCCGCTAGTTGCGCTACCTTTTGCAGGTATAAAAGGGTCAATACAGGTTCAATCGGGATCATTCGCTATCCAACCGTTGAAGTGGACACACGAGAAGCTCATTCCCAAGAAAAATACCCTTGAAGATGGATACCACTGTCGATGAGGCCGCCCAAGTGATTGCACTACTGCAATCAGGCATGCGGCAGTGTGATGTCGCTCGGCAACTCAACTTGAGCCGTTTTTCGGTTCGAAGAGTGTACCAGCGTTTCCTGGAGACCGGTGGCTACGTCCGAAGACATGGGTCTGGTAGACGTCGCTGCACCTCGGAGAGAGACGACCGATTCATCGTATCGACATCTTTGAGAAATCGCTTCTTAAATGCTGTTGAGTTGCGACAGCAGCTCCAGACAGCTAACAGAAGAACCGTGAGTGTGTCTACGGTTAGACGAAGGCTGGGGGAGAGGAAAATAGCGGCGCGAAGAGCTGCTACGGGTCCAAAATTGACCGCAGAGCATCGGCGAGCCCGCTTGCAATTCGCTCGCGAACACGTCAATTGGACCCTCGAACAATGGAAAGCTGTTCTCTTCTCAGACGAGACGAGAGTGTGCCTTTTCTGCAACGACAGACGCAAAAGAGTGTACAGAAGACAGGGTGAACGTTTCGCCCAAGCCTGCATCCAGGAGACGGTGGAATATGGAGGCGGTTCTTGTATGTTCTGGGGCGGCATGTCTGCCGACGGCAAAACCGACCTTGTTTGCGTCTCCCGGGCTCGAGGTGCTCGCGGGCAAGGGTCGCTGACTGCTCACCGGTACATCACAGAGATCCTGGAAGACCATGTGGTCCCCTATGCAAGTTTTGTTGGCGAGGGGTTCACGTTGATGCATGACAACGCTCGCGCTCACACTGCAATTATTGTGCGCGACTACCTTCAAGATGTTGGGATCTCTGTCATGCAGTGGCCAGCGAGAAGTCCAGACCTGAACCCGATTGAGCACCTATGGGACCATTTAAAACGCAAGGTTCGGTCTCGTGATCCCGCTCCTACGACTCTCCAGGAACTCAAAGATGCCGTTATTGAGGAATGGGACACTATCCCTCAAGAAGAAATTTTAAAATTGGTAAGATCCATGAGGGATCGTATGGAAGCCGTCATCAGGGCAAGGGGGGGGTAACACTAGATTTTAGATTAGTTTTAAGATCATTTTTGTATTCTTTTTTGTGTAATTAATCTGTTTTAAATTAAGGCTTAATTAAGTATTTTTACTGTTTTATATACTTCTTTTTTTTGTGCTTTTCCAATAAAAGAAAAATAATAAATTGAATTGTTTTTGTGCTCTCCATTTCATCGCCTTTCAAATGATATCCAACATGACCGTCATTATTGATGTCAAATAAGGTTTAAAGTTGTTTGAAGTAGATTTATTGAAAGGTGCGATTTTTTTGACGCCGAGTGTATTTAAAAACTCGATATTATGTAGGTATTTGTTAACGATTGAAGAGGAACGGGCGTAGTAGACCGCTTCAGTGGAAAGTGGAAACGTAGGTACTCCCTTTTCCGTGATGGATACGTATGGTAATAAATAGGGTATTCATATTATGATACCAAGGACTAAGGACTTACTTGGCTACCAGTTTTTAACTTCGCACGAAAATAAGTTTTAACTAACTATGTGTTTCAAATATCAATAGGACCTTTTTAGGGTTTCATACCAAAATGGTAAAAATGGAACCCTTATGGTGTGACTTTCTCCGTCCGTCCGTCCGTCCGTCTGTCTGTCACACTCGATTATTTCAGTAACTATTAAAGCTATCGACCTGAAATTTGGAATAGTTATAGGAAATAGCGGCGCGCCGTCATTGAAATTATAAAAAATTGAAAATCATTTTTGTTTTTATTTAAAAGGGGGGGATACCGGATCGTCAAAATTTCAAAATGAGATAACAATATTAAGTGGGGTATCATATGAAAGGACATAACTTGTGTATTCTAAAAGCAATTTTTATTAATTTTTATGTCTGATAGTTTTTGATTTATTGGGCAAACTGTCGAAAAAAATACCGTCTCAAATCTTATCTTATCTTCAAAGTTTACCAATCGAAAAATCTGAAATAATTATGATTAATAAAAATTAACGTATATTTTATAGGAAAAATAAAATTAACTCTCTAACTATTTATTATACTTTTTTTGATAAAAACAATAAACCGCCAAAAACAAAGTTATGTTTGCGGTTCGCCAAAAAAAGTACCTACATGTAAATTATACTCGTGAATTCATGAACAATAGTGATTCTTTCAAAAATTTTACTTCTTTTGCAGTATGGAACCCTCGGTGCGCGAGTCCGACTCGCACTTGGCCGGTTTTTTAGGGTTCCATACCAAAATGGTAAAAATGGAACCTTTATGGTGAGACTTCTCCGTCCGTCCGTCCGTCCGTCCGTCCGTCTGTCACACTCGATTATTTCAGTAACACCCAAGCTATCGACTTGAAATTTAGAATGCTTATAGGTAGTAGTGACCCGACGTCATAACAATCGTAAAAATTTGAAAATTGTTTTCATTTTTATTTAAAAAGGGGGAAAACCTGGTCGATGAAATTTCGAAATGAGATAACAATATTAAGTGGGGTATCATATGAAAGGGCGTTACACGTGTATTCTAAAACTAATTTTTATTTATTTTTATGCCTGATATTTTTTGATTTATTGGGCAAACTGTCGAAAAAAATACCGTTCCCCCCCCTTATCTCCGAAGTTTACCAATCGAAAAATCTGAAATAATTATGATCAATAGGAATTAATGTAAATTTTACAGGAAAAATAAAATCAACTCGCTGACTAATATACTTTTTTTGATAATAACAGTAATCCGCCAAAAACAAAGTTAAGTTTGCGGTTTGCCAACAAAAGTACCTACATGTAAATTATACTCGTAAATTCATGAACAAAAGTGATTTTTTCAATGTTTTACGTCTTTTTTGGTATGGAACCCTCGGTGCGCGAGTCCGCCTCGCACTTGGCCGGTTTTTTATAGTCAGAAAATGCCTAAAGCATGCCACTCCGGCAGGGGGAAACATATGGGTTAAATTGCACCCACTAAAACTGTCTGTGTCTACGACGGACCCGCTGGCGGGAGTACGGGATTCACTTTTGTATGCACTACGCTCCCGCCAGGTCATAACCCACCGGTTTTGACGACGGACGGCTCCTAACGTCTGTCATCCGCAGGCCGGCAACTTATCGATGGCACACGGCAACGCCCAGTGGGTATCCTTCGAGAAGGCTGCGTGACCTGCATTTCCATCTAACGCTCTGCCGCCTACTTTCAACATTCAAATTGCGACAGTAGCAGTAGCATCTTCACAGGTTTATATAAAAATCATAGTCGAAAAAGTCCAACTTAGGGAATTAGTCGCGAATAAGTTACTAGATACTTTCAAATAAAGATATTTGTATAAACCTACGAAGCGGCAACGTCGCGGATGCTTTCAGCCAATCCGATCGTTTGCCGTGCTCTGATTGGCTCATTTGAATGGGATCAACATTTTCCGTAACCATCGCAAGGTGGATTTGTATATCGGATCAACTTTTGCGAACGCTAGTAAAAAGTTCCATGAGTGTAGATGTTGATCCGGTTGGAGCCACATTAGTTACCAGAGATGCATATTGGATCAACAAAAGGCGTCGGATCAACATGTGTTTTCGGATCAACAAAGTACTCGCGTGACGTCGCGAATGATCAACATTTAGCGGGAAGAGATCTCTATATATATATATATATATATATATATATATATATATATATATATATATATATATCTATAGTTATCCGTTTGTATTTTAATTTCAATTGAAAATTAAAACGAATTTGTTTCGCGATATTAAATTGAAATCAAAAGTCCACAGGAGTTATTTGCGTGCAAAATACAACGGAAGTGCTTTTAAAGAAATATCCGCTCATATGATATTTCATTTCCGAAACGCAATATCCTGGGCAAAGTGATGTTTGGTTTGCTTTCCAATTTCCTTTGCATTAGGCTCAGGAAAGTTGTATTCAACTTTACGAGAATTATTACATTCTTCTCGAGTAAAGGATTAGAAAGAAATGGAAATGCTTGGAACAAATAAGAATCGTTCGAGAAGCAATCTTTTGTATCACAACCTGGATGTTTGGTTATAACAGGCATAATATTACATCTTACCAGTTACCACTGCATTAGAATATATATATTATTATAATATATTATGTCCAATGAAACTAGCTTTCGTCCGAAACTTCGTAAAACTTAAAACCTTTATTTTTTAAGTTTTTATTTAAAAAATCTAGGCTTTCAGATCTGTAATAGCAAAAATTCCCGGTCAAATCATTTTATGATTTATCGCTCTTAATTTTATGGGGTCCATTTAAGTCTATTCTAATGTAAAATGTCTACATTACGAGCTTCACCTCTCACACGTCGTCGAAGCCTCTGTCAGCCAATTAACGTCTTCACAATGCCTCCATTAGGGACGCCGCCGTACATTGTAAACCCTAACCCAATGAAACGGTAGGATTCACAAAGCTTTGTTCCTTCAAGTTCTGGTAATAAATGTCTCTGACAGTACTTCTACCATGAGTAACACTATAAAGAGCCTTTGGCCAAGTGAAATTATGTTAGTGTGCAAATCTTATTCTTGGTTAATGCTAACGATTCGGTTGTAGGGTTTCTATAAATAGAGCGTCTAAAAATAACAGTAACGTAAAAGTAAAATAAAAGTAACATTCTTCTCGCACCAGTAACTATAGAAAGGTATACCACTACTTCTAAGACAAGGTGCTTTCCCTTTTTCAAGGAGATGGTGAAAGAGAATATGTAGACGTCGACCTAAATATGGGGCTGGGTTAAAAGCCCAGAAAAAACAAAGTGAACAAGGATTTTGTTTTTTCCTTTTGAGGTACGGAACCCTAAAAACACTATTTGTTGGCTTTAAAATAAAAATCTATACAAAAAAAATGACGAGCAAAATTTTACATAGTGCTCTAAATTCTTAAGAGTCATCTGACCCACGGTGTCTCCCATACAAACGTAATACCAAAATCATTTGTAATTCGTGCAATTTTCGATCATGTTATGGTGTTATTCGGGTTCATATAGTAATAATCTATGCTCCTGGCCATATTTGGTTCCGATATACTTTTGTTAAACGAAAATGTAAACGAATTTAGTTTTGCTTATTTTTATGTCAAAAAGGACATGTTTTCTACTTATTTGTTTTGTAATAAAAACAACACTAACTCACGTCGCATTAGTTCAGGAGCACAGTTTTTATTGTCCAGCTAAAGAAAAACACCAGTTAATAAAGAAAGGTACAAGTTTTCATTCATAATTTTTGGTATTACGCACCTCGACCAAAGTTATAAAAATTTTGATCAAAATTGATTATTATTTCGTTTCAAAGAAGTATTTCCGAACCACATATGGCCAGGAGCATAGATTATTACTATATGAATCCGAATAACACCACAACATGATTCAAATATGCACAAATTACTAATGATTTGTTATTTTGAATGAATGGAGATATTGTAGTTCACAGGCCCCTTAAACCACCCACTCAAATAAACAAACAAAATACTTACTTTCTTCATTCATAAAACAAACACGCAATTTCCCACTACAAACAGCAAATGCGACGGTTTTAATCAAGAAAGTATAAAACGTTGTATTGAATAAATTAAAATGAAGCGAAGCTTTTCATTTTGCTAATAGCTCTTCGAGAAGTACACAGATGACGACGGTTTGTAAAAGTACTCTTGACTGTAAACAGAAGATTGAAATCCTAGTTTATTAATACCTGATCTAATTTGACTAATTTTAATGGGGATAGATTACGAGTAAATCCAAACGCAGGCATTCTATAGAGGGTTATATAAAAATACCATATCGCTCTTGGCTTGTAGTTGTTTACATTAATAAGCAACTTTTGTTCTTCGACTTTTTTACTCGATATTTGGAGAAATATTTAACGGTTATTCGATACTCTAATCGTTACTACTCTGTAACGATTACAGTACCGGAAATAAAATGTAACATCTGCAACGGTAGCACCGAGCAAACTTGCTGTGATTTTTTCCACAGTGTAATGTCAATTTAGAGAAATAAAATGATTTATTTTGTATGTAATGTATTTTGGAAGAAATAAATTAATAGTGAATTTTGAAAAGTTGTTAGTTTTAACAAATACAGGCGAGCGATTTAGTACTTTTCATAATATAACCCTGTATTTGTACACTTATTTATTTATTGATAGCACATTTCCTTAATAATATACTTCGCCCAATTCTCGATATGTGGTTTGTTTGAGTAACTTTTCATATATTGCAACATCCCCACAGCTTCCAGAGATACCTGTGGAAGCAAATACAACCTTTATTCGCCACGGAACGATATCGTTCAAACAAAATTGATATGATTGTGACGATACACGTGCAGTGTGCAGGCCCTAGAGAGATATTTGCCACAATCGTGTTGATTTTGTATTGTTTCATATTGTATTGTTTTGATTTATAAAAATTGGAAAAGATAAAAATCCATGTTGTTCTGTAGCTGATGTTACTTACAATTTTTTATATGAAAGAGTGTTATTGCAAGACTTTGCAATGATATATTATTATATTTCATACATTTTATTCTTCATATAATAAACACAATTAGGTATACTTTCATTTTACTGGCAATTTCGCACTTTTATTTATTTTGTTTTTTAAAACTGACCACCCTGATGGACACGCGGTCCCCAGCCTACCTCCGCGTCAAGCTTCATTCTTTTATTGTGCGCGGCAATGAGCACTCGACTACAAAAACACGTCTCGTTTTTGTTAATTTAGGTTCAAAGTAAAAAAAAAAAAAAAAATTAAGTGTTCAGTGTTAAAACTTGCTTAATTTTCTATACTGATAATGCTTAGACGCTAGTAAAATTTATTATTATAACAAAAATAAAATCAAATCAAATCATATAATTGTGCATTCATCTTCGTCAGACTCCGAGGAAAGAGGGTAAGTGAAAATTAACCTTTTTTCCCAGATATCACATCAACTCAAATATCAATGCTGACGAAAGTGTGTCCAAAAATTGAAATCCTAAGGCATCTCTAAGCTAACTTGGAGGGTATCACATTGAGGTTATCACGAAAGTATAGCATGATGCGCGAAATAGTCCAGGCATCTCTAAGCTAGCTTGGAGGGTATCACGTTGAGGATACCACGAAAGCATAGCATGATGCGTCAATGCTCCTGGAGGTTGACTGCGGGTCAACACGAAGGATTTTAAAAAAAACCTCAAAGGACTTTGCGGATACCAACGGGGGACGATGTCGGTGTGGCGCTGTTCTCGGCTTCACTACAAGTGGCTCCGCATGACCTCCCGGACTTTGATCCCGAATTGCTATCGGCGCTCAGTCACAAGAACTATATTAATGGTTAGTCCCGACAGTTATAAAATTCTAGCCGACCTTCATTGCAAAGAATCAAATAGTTTATTTGATATACTTGCCTGGCTTATGAATAGCCAGTTAAATGTTATAGCCTTTTATCAGTGATAACTATTTCACGACTTAAAAACTAATCCCACGAGGGTACCAACGCGTCGAACTTTTCTAACTATGTACCTACAACAATAATGTTTAGATTTTGTGGTGGAAAATAATTTTACTTACTTTCGAAAATTAATGTTCAGATTGTGTAATGGGATGATAATTTAACTGTTAGCTCAACAATATTATGTATAATGTACCATTAGTCTGAAAGTTTCATTGAAGTGAATTGTTAAATTCTTTCTGAAACTAATAAAAATCTTAAACCACAACGCGTCCTGAACTGAGAAGAAGCTTAAGTATTGACAAATGACATTTTGTTTCGACAAATGACAAGTAATTAAAGTTCACGAACGGGACCAGATGTTTTTTCGGAGAAATAGTTTCGGGCATTATACTAGTTTCAATGGTTACTGATCGTCAGGTGTTGTAAATAAAGAAACCAGCAGGGCGCGGCGGGCGACTTTGCTATCGACACCCACCGCTGGGACAGCGCAATCTCGTTTCTCGAGAAACTAGCTGGCCCCCTCTCGTTACGGCTCGGCCAGCAGGGGGGGGCGTGACACACTTGAGTATTGGCGATCAGCCGCGAGGAAGATGCGACGTGACAGCAAGTTTCCAGCATCAGCCACAACAAGGACCAGGTTCATCGACGACGCTAGACATTAAGGTACCTATATGCCAGTTGTCTTCAACATTTTGAAGTTTATTGGTTACATATCACTGACAAGGAATCCGTCACGATCTATAACATGATCTAGAATTTCGGGAGTTATAATAAGTGAAGACTATTTTTTGACTTTCACTAGGTGTACAAATGTACGTACATTCAATAAAATATTTTAATGAATTGAACAAATTAAGGAACTAGCTCCAAAAAATTATTATTACATAATACCATTTTTAAAATCGTACACTAACACAATGTACCGCCTTACACGTTCACAACAAAGAAAAAGCGACAAATGTCTTTGACAATCGACATTTCTTTTTTGGGTGAGATAATGTGGGAGTGAGTCACTGCATGTTCGATTATAGTTAAGATGTGTCTAACCTCAAAATCTTACGTGGTAAAAGATACATTCTAAATTTAAAGGCGTTGAATGAATTTGTAGTTCAAAATCTTTTGAAATTGATAGTTCATAGAACAGCTTACAAGCGAATACCTAAAAAGGGTTTTATGCCTATGAACTGAAGAATCTTATTTTAAAGTACCGATTCATCCTTGGTAAAATACATAAAGAAGTTGTGACTCATCTCAGATACTTACCGCGGTTTTTTCATGAAGATTTGTTAGGTGTTAGAGTTTTAAAGTTATTTACTACCCTCAAAACATGCTCAGTTTCCTGGTTTTATTTTAATTTCTGACGATATGGCAGTATCGTTACCCAACCGCAAACTATGACGTGAATTATGTAACAATTCAAATTCTGTAAAGAATTTTATACGCTTAAATCGTTGTATCATCTAAGAGTTAAGCTTAATTCCGATTAAAAGTCCTAAAGTCCACTTCTCCAGCTATTAGGTATGGATGGGGTTACACAGAACGTCTGTAGAAACAAAAAATGTAGTCCGTAAGAAAAATTAGACTTTAGACGCAGCTGTTCGTCCATCATCGGTTATCCTATCAGATGGCCAGTGGTTACAAAACATTTTTTAAGTCATCTAACTCCCTTAAACCTAAAAGGTTGAACTAGTGATTCACACGATTTCCCGGTCTAGATGAAGACTAATTCTTTTCATTAGAGGGATTTTTGTTTTTGTAATAATTAACGTCAAGATGAATCGAAATACCTCTTTACAGAGTTGATGGCCATATTTTTCGATACATCTATTTTGATACACATGATTTACATCAGTTGCATAGAGGATATCAAATATCCTCATTTAAACGATTGGGTTAATTGTTTCTTATATGGAAATTAAAGATAATCAAAAGCTGACCAAGAGTTACATCCAGTTAATGGGATTAAGCTATCGCGGTAAAATTATATACTTCAAAGTTATTCAAAGAGTTCAATCCAGTTATTGAATTTATCGCTTCTTGCAATAATGCGAAATGTAATCAATACGAACCCAGACGTCTTAGAAACAGACGCATTCTGAACATTTTGGAACACCAAGTTTACCTTTGCTCTTCTATACATTCTTCTAGAGGAAGAATGCTTAAAAATACTATTATAGACAATGCTTTAGACATACATCGTCTAAAGACCTTTACAACTTTGGATTTTCTTCTTTTACATAAGGTGTCAAAAGACTTACTTCTTATAGTACATTTATTGATGATAAATAAATAAATATGGTCTTTCCCTAGAGAACCACAATCCATAGGAATTACTGGAGGAAGTTCTCTGAAGGCATTAAAAAAAAAAAAAAAAAATATATATATATATATATATATAAAAAAAAAAAAAAAAAAAAAGGACATTTTGTTGGAATTTTTAATAATTTATATGTTTCAAAAATTTTGTGTTATTTACAAAGTTTTGTGGCAATACTGCTTTAATAACGACTGAGATCCGTACAATCCGTACCTACATTATAAGTCAACCTCGTAATTTCCAACAGAACAACTTGTTAACGACGTAGCATATGGTACGATTACTTGTTATCATTCGGCATTGAGTTTAATTTCTGCTGATGATTTTGGGTCAAATAAAAAAAAAAAAAATATATATATATGTATATATTATATTGCGAAAATGAATAGATAAATTAACATCAAACACCACATAGTAGCACACAATATAGTATGCTAACACATTGCTCAATGGGCCTTAATAAGAGTTTATTCATTCCGTAACTTTGCTTTGCTGATCTTGTAACTTTTTTAGCTCTAGGCAGTAGACACAGCACAGAATGAGAACATTAGCATTAGTTAAAGTTAGTATTATTGTTTTTATATAATTCAAGGGAATTATTGAGTTTATACAACGCCAGCTACTACTCAGGGCGAACCAGTTTTAATTATACCATAATTAAAACTGAAGAGAAAGTATAAAAATTTGCCACAGCGTTGAAAAACAAATCGATATGTCGTTTACAAAATCTAAGACCAAGATATATAATAGACAACCTCCTGATAATGTTGAAGCGACCTCATAAGGTCGCCTGCAGGCAGACCACCGTGAGAACGTGTCTGCCGAGGAATATAATCTCTCACGAGAGAGGTCTGCGTTTCAGTGCACTCAGCAACACTTCCTCGGCGAGCACGTAGTTTGTTGCTTGACCTCATCAGAAAAGCAGTCTGCTGGTAACAACCATTACGGACGTTACCTAGGTTTTATAACCTCTTATTGAGCGATGATGCTTCTGTCGCAATAGCTCTTTTGCTCTCTAATCATTAATCATTATAATCTATCTAAATATAAATTAAACCTATTTATAATGTGACTGGGTTATTGATCCAGGAATTGAACGAAAAGATTGTGTTAATTAAATACTTCTGTGGTATAAAGAGGACCTATTTCCTATTATAATAGGAAACAATTTACTATCTGTTAATGTCCATAATTTAACAAAAATTTTCATCTCTAAACATCTACCTAATTGTGTTTATTATATGAAGAATAAAATGTATGAAATATAATTGATGATTAAACGAACTTACCTGTAAGTGAAGTTCTATCACAATTATGTGAATACATTTTATTCGAATATAATAATATAAGGTCCCGCCCATACCCAAAACCCATGAGTATAATACGAAAATTTTGTTAAATATTCTCTAAAGAATGAAGCTTGACGCGGAGGTAGGCTGGGGACCGCGTGTCCATCAGGGTGGTCAGTTTTAAAAAACAAAATAAATAAAAGTGCGAAATTGCCAGTAAAATGAAAGTATACCTAATTGTGTTTATTATATTCGAATAAAATGTATTCACATAATTGTGATAGAACTTCACTTACAGGTAAGTTCGTTTAATCATCAATTATACAACGTATTGCACTGCAGTCATCATCCTGAGACTTTAGTTCTTAGACCTCATTTTGCCCATTAATCTATTGCAGTTCGCTACACATCCTTCATACACGATTCAGAAATATATTACTGCTTCGCAGTAGACTAAAACTAAAACTAACAACGTTGCGTTAGTTACTAATTACCCGAATGAAATCCGAGGACAGAGAGAGTCCACCGGCTTAAAACCAGTAAAAAAGTAACTCCTTTTAAGGCGCTGTGAATAGTGGACCTTTAGGTATTTGAGGGGGTGAAGTAGCGGGAGTTGCGGGGTACTAGCCCCACCCACCGCAGAGCGCGCGCGAGCGCTACATATCCAAACGAACCGCGCGGCGCGGGTTTATTCCGCTGTAATGGCGGGAAACGACACAGTCCAGTAACAATACGATACTGTAGCTTATTTTCGTCCGGAGAGTAGTATGTTGTTTGGCTCAGATTGATCGACGATGGGTTACAGTGGGATCCTACCAGTTCGATTCTTGCTAATTATATATTAGTTTTTTTTTTACTAAAGTTTTGCATATTTGATGAGGTATTAGGTATGAGATACTATAGGTAAACATGTTATAATAAAAGTAGCTTTGGCCCGCCCGCGGCATCATCCGCGTGAATTACGGGATTTTAAAAAATCCTTTCTTAGCGGATGCCTAGACATCACCAGTCAATGATTCAGTCAGTCAGTCACCTTTGCCTTTTATAGTTCGGTACTGTATTTTTAAGCTAATACCTACCTATTTTTTAAGGTTCCGTACCGACAGGGTAACTGCTAAGTGCCAATGGCGTAATAGGGTTGTCACAAAGCACCCGCTTTCGTCCGCCCGTGCGAACGTCTATCTGCCTGTCAGTGGGCCATAGGGCCATAATTATATAGCCAGTGACAAGTCGGGATGGCAATCGGGGTGTGATTGAAAAAGTGAAAAACAATGTGAGCTTGATATTTTATCGATAAACGCGGTCGATACGGACTCGTGTTTGCGATTGTTCTTCACATTTTCATTCATCTCGATCTGTTACCTACTAGTTATAAGGTAGACAGTCAAGTTTTTCAGTCTGTAATGTGTATTACTATTTTGCAGTTCTAGCAATAAATGATAGAAAAGAGGAAATAAAATATACATGTGGTCATGCTCATGACTCATGAGTCTAATGACTCATGCATGATACACGTTCCTCGTATGGGGGTTTTTAGCTTTTGAGTGTGTGTTGTGTGGCGAAAGGATAAATAATACTAATAAAAACCACTATTGCATTTTTAAATCATTATTTAATTTAAATTTAGGTAAGGAAAAGTTTACTTGTATTTTATACACTGTGTAACGAAAATCCTGTGGGTCCTAGGGGCATACACATAATAATTTATTATGTACTGACTATTGACATAGGACATCCCAAAAGCAATGGAAAAAATAGTGAGCCAGATTAATGATAATGGTAAATGATAATATTTATTTTTCACATAGGCCTAACTTACAGGCTCTTATGAAACGTCAAAACTCTATTTTGGGAAATTAACGTTGCCGAAATAACCATGAACACGACCACTTAGAGCCTTTCGCAGTAGGTAACTGGCATATTGAACTTTTTTCTGGTCATCAATAGACTTTAGTTTAGGCCTTGATGTCATATTTTCCAAGGAACCGCTTTTAGAGATAGACACGATGAAATTTGTATTATTAATATTTCCGAAATCTTCAATCAACAGCTCTCTCCAGCTTTATACCCCATTTACCCCGCTAACTAATTATTAAAATTCGTCAAAACTTAATTGTTTTACACAGGAGGTGTTGTTTATAGAAGGATCATTTTCTTTATCATCAACATAAGAATCTTTCGAAATTCGTCTTCTCTTAGGTGAAGGTTCTTTTTCTGTGCTGTCAATTGTTGATACTAATATTTCATCTTCTCTTAGTGGCATACCACGCGCTCGTCGTGAATCTACTATTTCAGGCAAAAGCCAGTTCATGTAAAAAGTCAAAAGCTTTTCCTTCATCTTTTCTTCCCAAAACTGATCATCCCTTTCTATTTTTTCAGTTTTGAGTGGCTTATTCTCGCCACTCCATACTGCAAACAAGCACTTTTGTCTCTGCGATACATGCAGCTGTCCTTGTACTTGATAGTACCAGTTGCTGTTTTTATTCAGTTCGATTAAATTTTTTTTTTATTATATCTCCATATTTGAATTTTATTAGCTTTTATTGATTCTTCCAAACTGGTTTTGAAAGCCACTAAAGGGCATTTTATTTCAACTATGGTATCATGCCCGATTACGCCATCAGGTGTGGCCCCAATAAAGGGGTATTGGTGGTCAACGAACAACCCGCAGGGCTCAATAACGACATTTTCTTGTATGGCTAGTTGTTTCAAAGCCACGGATTCACTTTCCACACCATGTGCAATTGCCGTAATATGGCTGAGGTTGGATTTGTACAGGATATTTTCAACTAGTTTGGCTTTGCGTTGTTTTCTTTTAACTACTAATCCGAAATTTGATGCCGTAATCATATTTCTCCTTAATTCTGTCCATTCATCACTATCCCTCTGATTGATAGTAGATAATTGAATTTTTTCTTTATCTGATGTAAGTTGGCTGAGATTTTGCAGAAAAGATTCTTTAGCTTGATTGAATTCATCTACTGTCAGATCAGGGGTAGTACTCTGAGTTCCATAATCGTTTTGAACACTATCCTTTTTAAGCATTCTGTTTTTTTTATGAGGATTTGCCTTGTTAAACTGCCTTTTTATTCGGCGTCTTTCTTCAAACTTTTTGAGGATGCTTGTTGGACTCTTTTGTAAGATTCGTTTATGGAGAAGATATCTTGGATGGGAGTTATTGAAAGTTACGACTGCGGCATTGCAACGCGCGCGGTAACCCCGACGAAGTGAGAAATTTATTCTTTTCCCTCCCACAATCTTCGCAATTACACTGTTGAAGCGTTCTACTACATTAGTATCTACGTCCTCAAGCATGCTCCTTGATTTCGCTAGAATTGTTTGTGTTATCGTCTGCATTCTGAACCACATCGTAGTGTTTCGAATTTCCATATTGCTCTGTGTTGTTTTTTCTTTTGAACAATAATATGACTCACACCTTTCATGGTCACCGAAAGCATGGTGGATAGAGTTTTGTACGCCGTTCCTAAAACCTAGTATTCCCTCTGGTTTATCTTTTTCTACCTTGTATTTTTGGATTGATGCAACAACAACCTTACGAATGCTCATAATCTTTGGTTCTGTTAAAGTTTTTCTAAGGGACAATGCATATTTTGTATCTTTGGCTAAAGCTCTCAATTTATTACACATATTGCGAAGCATGTGATTTCTGCATTCTATCTTTTGCACGGTGTGATTTGGGTAAGGATTACGTGCCAGTATTTTTGCGTATGTAGCAGAGTCCCCGTCAGCAATTAACCTTCCGTAGATAACATTATACATCGGCACCGATGTTTCGAATCCTTGGCAAATTATTTCAGACTCCATTCCACTAGATGCCCCCGTGTAGTTTTTGAAGCAAACGTGGTCTGGCGCATCAATTTGTTTTTTTTGTGCTTGTGCACATACTAGGCAATATTTGTTTTTAATGCCTAAAAACAGCACTTCACCAAATCTGCGACCTACGATTGCTGCGGCACCGGATAAAGCTTTATAGTTATTGGCCGTAGGATCGCGATGACCAACATCCGTCAGCATATACGTCGATGAGTGGTATACCGTCTTTGCTGAGTTTCCCTTCAGCTATTGCTGCATCACGCTCTCGTATAGCTGCTGCTTCCATCGTTTCGACAGCCGTTGACTCCCATTTTTCATAAACCATGTCTTGGATCCCAGCATATGTTGATTTCGAAAAAATCGGAACATCCATACATGCTGTTATTTCTTCGAATTGTGAATAACCAATACCAGCAGAAGTTATTCCTGTAACTGCAGCTACGTTAGCATTGACATTATCTTTGCTTGACGAATCTTCGCTTGTAATAATAAATTCATTATTACACATATTACACTTAAACTTGAATTTTGAAATCAAACCTGCTCTTTTTTCGCCCAAAATTGTCATATGTGTAAAGTTACAATTAAATAACGAATTATGGCCGGATATAGTCTGCAGCTGCTGTATAAAATGTACTATATCTACAATTCTTCGACCCTGAATTGGTAAATAGATATTTTCAGATTCGGTCTCAATGCATAATTCGTCTTCAGTACCTTCTCTGAAATGAAAAGAAACAATACATTATATTACAAAAAGAGGAAATGTTTAAATCATACAGAATAGACGAGTACTAAGAAAATCCACACACAGAATATTTATTCTTCCACGTTGGCCTAAATTATAGGCACTCATGTAATGTCAAACTCTACCGCCACTTTCGGAAAGCAGTTTTGCACCGAGAAGATCGGGCAAGAAACTCGGCACTTGCTCTTTAAAAAATAAATTGTGTTTACAATGTTGTTTTCAATAACACAAATTATAATTAATAAAGTAAATATTCTAATGATCACTCGATCCATGTATTCTAACTTACATAAAAAATATATTATAGCTTTGGTGGAGTTTTAGCTATAATAGGTAATAATATATGTTTATTTTACCCAGAATTTAGTTTTTCTATAACGTCTGCTTCTTCTGAACTTTGATTACCCACTGTTGGAAGTGTAAGTATTGCCTCCAAATCTGAACTCAAATCATTTTTTGATGTTCTGTAATTGAACCAAAATTGTATTATAATTTAATAAATATTGGGATGAAAAATTAGCAGAATAGGATCATTTATATTATTTAGTTGAAACTTACTCAGTACAACTTTGTTTATCTGATAAGATTGAAGTTGGAACAATTGTTGGCATTGTAAGGGATGGTCCAGCGCATTCGTTCTGCGGATCCATATGTTCCCTAAAAATAAAACAAATTCGCTAATAAAGTCTATTCAAATTTATGCACAATGTGTTTTTGAAATCCAAAAAAATACTTTATTTACTATCCCTGAAACTCATCTGTAAAACCAATTTCCACTGCCATAGCTTTGCCGAGAGTAATCCTAATTAGGCACAGCCCTAAAACTGGCAGCGTGGTGCGGGCGTGGGCGACGCGCATGATTTTATGGCGTAGTACATAGTACACGCATCTCGGACGGCTAATAACATCAATAGGGCTCTAATAAGTAGACATAATAAATGTTGACAACCCTATGCCGTTTAGCGATCTATGTAATAATAAAGTAGAATATTAGGAATAAAATTTATTTTTGTAATGTCTCATCATCATGGTGTCCTGGAACCCATGGAACCCTTCAAGCGAGAGTTTGACTCGAGCTTGGTCAGTTTGATGAGAAAAGAGATATTAGGTATACTCACTCATGCAAAATTCCCGTAGATGGATTTTCCTTATACCGTATTTGGCTCATTCGTCGTTTCCGACTGCAAATGAAAATAATTATTATATTGGTGCCAATTCTGTTGTGAAAAATCTCTAAACTAATTTTACGCGTCAAAAAATAGTGCTATCCTTTCCAAAATGCTCCGGTGGAAAAGGATAGCATTATTTTTTAGAAGCGTCAAATTAGTTATGCTTAGAGATTTTGCACAAAAGAATAGGCACCATTATTAAAATTTTTAATTTGCAGATAATTATTAGTTATTGATTGAAAAAAAAAAAACTAAAAATAGTATTGAAAAATGTAAAATCAAGATTTGGTAGAGTTTCGAACCCGTGCCACAGCCTGTAGTCTCACAATCAATATGCAACTGAGCCACGCGTCTCTTCCAAAGTTGAAAATAAGATACGGAACAAACATAGTAGGTATCAATAACATCAGTAATATCAGTCGCATCATTCATCCACACCCCATTACGGATTATAGGTATAATTCTCCTAACAAAAAAATAACGAAGTAGGTACTTACTTTACAACTTCCAACATATGTTTTTGTTGTTTTTTATATTGTAAAGTCTTTGATTTAATTTTTTTTTTCGGACCCATTTTTAATATTGGTCTATTATTATTTATTAGTCTATAAAAACTTATCACATACGCTATATATTACACTTACAAAAAAAAAACAAAACTAACCTACACTAAAATAAAAAAAGTCTTTAGAAATATAATAAACTCGCGACAATATATTCGGAGGTGAGGTAGCGACAGCGACAGCGTAACCGTGTACAGGTCCACCTAGCAACGCGACTCGGCGGTCACTGTCTAATTCAATACGAGAGACAGGGACGTTTCACGGAAGTCATTTCTGGGGGAAACATAACCTAGTGGAAATGGTAACCGAATTTATGCAGACGTAATAAAAAATATCTAAAATAGCCATCTTCTCTGTCACATTAACACAAACAACCAAATTTAATTTCACAAAAATCGATGTAAATATTTCTGAGAAAAATGCAGATTTATGTATTTGCAGAGGCCACTTTGCAATTTTTTTCTATCGAGTGAAGTTTGCGAAATCGTGTTTCGGTATTAGCCATCATGTCAGAAATACTTTCAATTTTATCCACATATTTTTTTACCAGTGATAAGACGTGTAGATTTTACATAAAACCATGCTATATGAACGCAATTTAGCCAAATTTGACTGTACACAGCGGCTTAAAGTTACCTACTGACACTTTAAGATTTTGTAACTTATAAGTAGTAGATATCTCCGTCCCGTTTCCTGTCTTGTAGTTTAAATTAAAATAACATGCGGACTGTTTAAAGAAAATATCTGCAATATTTTATACTATAATTACGAATTAGTGACATATGAACCTACAGTCCAAACGGGTGGGTCTGAATACTTCAATTCTGGCACAAAGTGTTCTTATGACGTTCGAGCCGCGGCTTCGTCTGCATTTTCCCGTGTCCAGTTCTAAGATGTAAGGATACCAAATAGCTTTCCTTTATCTTGTATTTTTATAAGCCTCTAATTTACCTGAAAATAAACAAACGCTTAACAATCGCAAAATGCTTAACTAAATAATCGTATTACACGTTACACTTCACTCAGAGAAGCGGCGTCAGACCAAGTTAAATTAGTACGTAAACGTGTTTTGGTTTCATCATTCACACGGAGAGATTTGTATCTGGCGATACCTGTGCTGAATAAATTTAGTACAACAACGTGCCTGACCTTAAAAGAACATCGCCTGTAAAATCTCTTTTACAAATCCTTCTAAGCAATGCTTTAACTTATAAAAATTAATTAAATAAACGAGTTTAAAAGTATAATCACCATGGATGTATGGAATCTCGTACCAAGCTGATTAAATTACATTTTTTTGACAACGCTCTCTAATTAACTCGTAAAATTACCTAGGTATTATTTGTTTTTAGGTTTCCATACCAAAATGGTAAAAATGGAATGGGAAAATGGGAAAAGAAGAAGGGTTCTTTAAAACTGTATTTCATTTTCCTACAATATTTTGGTTTTGGTTCAATGAGAAAATTACCCACCTTTAGTCATTCTTCTTTAACTATGTACTTTAATCCAATTGCGTTTGTTCTAAAAAGGATCTCAAAACCTTACTCTACCAATTCAATATTAAACAAAGCCATTTAATAAGGTAATGTTATGAACATTAAAATGTCACAAAATCGGCGACATTTTTCTTTATCAAAGGTTCACATAGCGATTAAAATCTGTGCGTGACAAAAGTGACTAAAAGCATCGTTAAAAGGCGGATAACTTCTTGATTAGTAGGAAATTTGAAGTGGACGTTTTATCTTTCGTAAGCCTCATTAGGTTGGATTTCCTTTTTGTGATAATTACATCCGGATCCAGCTGAGTTCAAGATATGTAAAATTGTATTAATGTGATACCCTGCTCAAAGTGTGCCAACTCTTGATCTCCTTATAACATCATTATTTGAACTCCTTCAAACATCATTAATGGAATTAGTATATTTTGAAATTCATTTCTAAAGCTAAAAATAAGCCAATCTCATCTTTGAAGAATAAAACTGCTTGTTGTTTCTTGGACTAATTACATTAGTAAATATTATATAATGAGTACTTATTGGTACAATACTGAAGAGAGGGTTGTAAACGTATTGTTATCAGATTGCTTTGTGGTGTCAAGATGGAGTGACTTTTATTTACGAGTACCTACAGTGGCTTTCAACTTTTTTCCAGTTTCTAAAGGTTCCAGAGGTATTGGAAGTCCACAACTAAGCTTTGTTAAAGTGATTGTGCACGTGCCTGATAGATAAATCTGTTGACTGAATGAGGTCCCTTAAATTTTTTTGTGTTAATTGACTCTCTATTAAAAATGATGCCCATGACCAATTGTATTTTCCCTAAAGGTGAGATACTAAGTGGTCACAGACGTACAGTTGCAGTAACTTAAAGGTGCATGCTTGGAACTTAATTGAAGCCTGTAAAATATAAGGATAAACTTTTAAACTGCGCCATCACGGCAAATTTTCCATTAATAACCTCTAATGATAACGACATCTGGATTGCACAAGTTTCAATATAAACGTCAAGCGCTTCTGAGTCCTTTCAATTTTCTAGATTTATCGCCACGTCACCTTGAAAATGTTGTACTTATCCATTATTAATTTCACTACCAAGATTGATGTTCTGCTTGAACACTCTGAATATACTAATAATTTCTACTCGTATTTATAACGCCTTAAGCACAGATTAGATAACAGTATAACTTAACTAAATTTATTTTTTAAGTTTTATCAACAAATAATCAAGAGTATTTTTTTAGTTTTATAGTGTATTTTCTTGTTACTGAAAATACACTATGAAACATACATAGATATTATTTTTCATAAAAAAATGTTTGTTACATTACAATTTACAACTGTACTTTAAAAAATTACATCTTTACTGTGAAAAAAAAAACAGAGTTTATGACTGTACTTTCTGCTCAATAAAAACTGTTCAGAGAATTTCTCCCGTAACATACTATTCTGGTATATTTTCGGCAGCTTGGATTTTTCCGAATTGTCGTGATGACAGAAAATGCTTCCAGGGGATTTCATATGCCGTCGTCAGTCGTTGTATCTACCTTTCCGAGATCGCTTGATATTGTCACCGAAGTTACACTGAAATACAGGAAAAAACCGTTTGAATACTTGTTCGACATGATTGTAACGTCTTTTCTATATAAAAACAAAATACTCATAAGAGACTCCCAATAGTTAAAATATTTACTGAGGCAGATTTGAGTTGAGTCACAGTAAACAAACAATTCAAACTCGTAATTAGGAATTAGTCCTCTCATGGTTTAAAATTATTGTAATTTGTAACGGCCTGATTGCGTTGTGATTGTTTTGAATGCATATCCATGCTAAAATACAGAGTCTAATGAGACTCCATTTGCATTGACAAAGTGCTGAATTATTGAATAATTAATAAGGTTTCATTGATATACAGTGTGTATCCATAAGTTATAAATCCGAATACATTTTGCCCAAAGCTTTTGTGGTATTTATAATCAACACAATATGTCGCGGCATATAGTGCAATAAATAAACTGACTGCCTGTTGCACTCTTTGTCACACTTATAACCTAATTGTGTGTGGTGTTACATATCGGGTGGTGTTCCTGCATATTGGACTATACAGATACTTTTCAAGTTAAGTTTCCTAGTTCCTAATAGGTAGGTACTATGTTTGCAAGTCTTGGCAATGAAAATGATTTTAGTGGGATTACAATCAACGTAAAATGTTTTAATCATGGTAAACCTTACTACGAGTAAAATATGAGTACCAACTTCGCGTGATGCAAAATGTGATGTTTGGTTAATGCGGACAACTTAAATTGCTTTTGTTCGCGCATCATGAATTTTAATTCCATTAAAAGGCTATAATGACTTGGGTAGTAGCACAATACAACTTTTTTGGGACCAATCTAGTAAGGTTACTTCCAAACAAGATTATAGAATATCAATCACGTATCTTCAATCTTCGTCAATAAATGTGTTTGGGCTTGACACAACTTTATTGCAAAAATAAGTTCATTAGCCTGCTTTCTTTTGCATGGCACAAAATTTTTTTTTTCAAATGCATCCATTTTCCCTGTACATATTACAGAAGTATAGCAAAAACCAGGCAATTTCAGTAAGAGGTTTTATATCTCAAAACCTTGACTATCGTCAATTTTAATACTGTTCTTGTATCTTGAAGTAAATGTATTTAGTTTATAGGATAGTTTCAATCTTCTCTTGACCGCTTCAATCTTAGGAGATCGTTCTATTCACCCTATAACCTCTCATACGGCCTGCCATTGCATTTTCAAGGAAGATTGAATCATTTAACTGCCGCACTAAAGAATTTTTAATGTAATGTTGATAGAGTTAAGGTATTTCTAATGGTATTTACGTTGTAAGCTGAGAACAAACTTTGTCAAAGACCTCAGAACAGTTTCACAAATTGCATTTCCAAATCAACATAAATTCTGCAGTTCATTACTGTTAGCTCGTACATAGTACACGACTTCAAAGTTGTGTAAATAACTGCAGCCCTCATTAAAGCACAGAATTAAAAAAGAAATATGTATTTTTCAATTTTGTAACATAATATTCCAATAGTAATTGATGCGTTTTATTGGGTTAAGAGTGGCTAGCTCGAAATAAGATTCAGAAAAAATTCTTGATCTTTTTACTAACTATAAGGAGAATTATTCTCAGCCATTTCTAATCATAATGGTAAGATGCCTATAACGTGGCTATAACTTTCATTATTGGCTCTACTGGCTTGTCTACAGCAATGGGTTCAGCATAAATTAAGCCTCACTGTTATGTCGCGCATTATGTCACCTTAGTGTAAATTATTCATTGCTATATATAGCATTGCGGTAATAGCTTGTAATATTTTTACCAAAGATGAGTCAAAATATGGACTTTGCATGTAACGGATGCGGTAAAAGAAAAAAATCCTATCATTTAAAAAAAACAATACATTGAAAAACATATTATTGATATTAAATCGATCCCTGATTTTTTAAAATACTACATTAATTATAGAGTTTTAAAATGTGTTCAGGTTTCGTAATAAACGTGGTCAAAAATATTATGTGTTACCTAACATAGTTTATAAAAATTAAAAATTATGATAAGTTATAAGTTTGTCAAAATGATAGGTTTTTAATGTCTTCCTTTCCCCGTTTTTTTTATTCAGAAAATTCCTGACGCAAAAGCCTCCATCAGGGGAAACGAAGGGGCTATGTGTTATTTGCACTCACTGAAAACGTCTGTGTGCCTGATAAATTCGTTGGCAAGGGTACGGGATGCTTTGCGTTTTCATCGCGCTTCCGACCAGGATCCGTCACCCGAACTAAAGGTTGCATCGCCGTTGACAGCTTGGCCTTTGCCGGGTCCACCATAATCCGTACTGGCACGCCATCTTTTTAAGCTGTTGGTCAAAATTTGGACGCTGTGACCTCCTTATCACTGGCAAAGATTAAGGGCGCTAAGTTAACAGTTTTTCTTATAGCTTTAAATCGAGGTATATCGAAGTTTCATGTCTCATTATGCTAAGACAGTGTGGACTTGTCTCCAGCAGGCCGCATCGACGCAGTCACAATGCCAGTGCCGTTAATGCTAATTGACTGTCAGAGACAAAACCGAAGCACGATATTGACGACGTCATAAACGTAAACAAATTTCCATTCAGCTTGATGTAATTATTATGCAAATGCTGATGATGGTATCGGAAACAATTTGCATTTAAAACTCAACCTTAATTGGAAAGTTCAAAATACTTATTTCAATGTGATGGATCGTGGGTGGCGATCTCAATTGCAAAAGATTCGTTAGGTCATCGACGACCAGTTAGGTTGTAATTATGTCGACGATAAAATTAATTGTTTATTCACACAAAAAAATCGATAAACCTTTTTATGCTAAACTCTAGAGCTAATTGGATCTTGATAGAATAATATTACACAGGTAGGTTAAGTAGGTAATTAACCAGATTATAATAATATTGACTTGCTATTGAATTAAGCAATTAGTTTTCCATCGTACACCGGAGAGTACGGTAAGGTCGTTATTATCAGTTTATTAGATTATACAACCGGTGTTAATTCAAATCAAAAATTGAAAATTAATTTCGCTCATGTTTAATATATACCTAGGTATAAAAACCATTATAAATTCTAGAACTCGATTTGATATAGAAAATTCTTCTGCATTAAACGTATCTGTTCAAAATGTCCAAATCTGTTCAGCCGTTCCGGAGTTATGGTGGAATAAAGTCTCATACGTACATACATACATGCATACATACATACATACATACATACATACATACATACATACATACATACATACATACATACATACATACATACATACATACACATACATACATACATACATACATACATACATAGACCCTAAAAACATTACCCACGTTTTTGGGCAGTCGTGTAAAAATAATGATATACCCGGCATAAGTTATTTAAACTAAGTAATATATTTTTCAATACAGTTGTATGGTATGGCGCACTTTCAGAGGCTGTCATTAGTATTCGAAAGTTAATTCTTACGCACAGGCATCTTTCTTTTTCGTGGTCGAAACTTACTTTTACAAGCTCGATCATTACTTTTGCAAAACGTTTGATACCAAGGAGTTTTCATTGTACAATAAAATGGGATGGACATTAGGAATGGGATGGACACAGACCTTGAATTTTTTTTTTCGTTTTCTTTAATCTTTTACCTTTTATCTTTTATCTTTTTATCTTTTTATCTTTTATCTTTTTATCTTTTTATCTTTTTATCTTTTTATCTTTTTATCTTTTTATCTTTTTATCTTTTTATCTTTTTATCTTTTTATCTTTTTATCTTTTTATCTTTTTATCTTTTTATCTTTTTATCTTTTTATCTTTTTATCTTTTTATCTTTTTATCTTTTTATCTTTTTATCTTTTTATCTTTTTATCTTTTTATCTTTTTATATTTTTATCTTTTTATATTTTTATCTTTTTATCTTTTTATCTTTTTATCTTTTTCTCTTTTTATCTTTTTATCTTTTTATCTTTTATCTTTTTATCTTTTATCTTTTATCTTTTATCTTTTATCTTTTATCTTTTATCTTTTATCTTTTATCTTTTATCTTTTATCTTTTATCTTTTATCTTTTATCTTTTATCTTTTATCTTTTATCTTTTATTTTTTATCTTTTATCTTTTATCTTTTATCTTTTATCTGTTATCTTTTATCTTTTATCTTTTACCTTTTACCTTTTACCTTTTATCTTTTATCTTTTATCTTTTATCTTTTATCTTTTATCTTTTATCTTTTATCTTTTATCTTTTATCTTTTATCTTTTATCTTTTATCTTTTATCTTTTATCTTTTATCTTTTATCTTTTATCTTTTATCTTTTATCTTTTATCTTTTATCTTTTATCTTTTATCTTTTATCTTTTATCTTTTATCTTTTATCTTTTATCTTTTATCTTTTATCTTTTATCTTTTATCTTTTATCTTTTATATTTTATCTTTTATCTTTTATCTTTTATCTTTTATCTTTTATCTTTTATCTTTTATCTTTTATCTTTTATCTTTTATCTTTTATCTTTTATCTTTTATCTTTTATCTTTTATCTTTTATCTTTTATCTTTTATTTTTTATCTTTTATCTTTTATCTTTTATCTGTTATCTTTTATCTTTTATCTTTTATCTTTTACCTTTTACCTTTTACCTTTTATCTTTTATCTTTTATCTTTTATCTTTTATCTTTTATCTTTTATCTTTTATCTTTTATCTTTTATCTTTTATCTTTTATCTTTTATCTTTTATCTTTTATCTTTTATCTTTTATCTTTTATCTTTTATCTTTTATCTTTTATCTTTTATCTTTTATCTTTTATCTTTTATCTTTTATCTTTTATCTTTTATCTTTTATCTTTTATCTTTATCTTTTATCTTTTATCTTTTATCTTTTATCTTTAATCTTTTATCTTTTATCTTTTATCTTTTAACTTTTATCTTTTATCTTTTATCTTTTATCTTTTATCTTTTATCTTTTCGATTGCGAATTCGAAGTCGCCTTCGATTTCGATCTTCGATATTTTATTTGAGGTAAAAACCAAACAAGATGGAAATTGGCCCCCGAAATCTAGAGCAAACATATTATTATCTCTTTGATTTGTTTTTTTTTTCTAATTCTCACAACTGTATTGAAAAACGTCGTGTGATACACGGGTGTATAGGTTTTTGCAAACTCGTGACATGAAAAACCCTCGCCTTCGGCTCGGGCTTATTAATGACAGCTCGTTTGCAAAAACCTACTTTCCACCCTTGTATCACAATGTACTAATATGTATTTTAGGAAGTTGTAAAATTTCATCGTTACGGGCGATATTAAAAATTTTGCTAGTTTTGGAAGTTTTGCGAATTATTTCAAAACTAACTTTGATTTTTGGATATTATAGTACGAGCAACTTTTGGGTCGTTCATCAAAATTCACTTTTATTTGAAACAAACAAAACCTTGTTGTGACTGAAAGGAATATAAGATTACTATGATAATATTATTTTCTTTATAAATATAGCTTGTTCAATTTAATACCTGATGTTCACTCTACTTGCTTTAAATGGAGTCTTTATTATAAAGAAAAACTTAAAATTTTCTAATAAATGAATGCTCAAACTCCTCCAAAACAACCCCTCCTCCAAAGCATAATTGTTATATCGAAAAGCAATATTACGACCCTGGTTGTAATTTTTATGATTGAAAAAAGTCAACAGGAAGCTTGCCATGTTATTCACGTAACGCGTTAGCTACTACATTTGGTGATGTGAAATGTTTAAAAAAGTGATGGCATTTACTTATAATATAAGCAGATGATATTTAAATCAAAACATTTTTTCCGAACACTTAACAATTAATTTTACGACCATTGACATAGAGCGCATAATTGAATGTAGTTCAAAATGCTAGTTGATAGACATTTATTGTCAGATTGAATTTACTTAAGCTTGTCAAAGTCAAGCATTGTATTTCCTATGATCAAATACATTCAATTTTACACTTTAAACCAATAGCTGTAAAGTTGATTTTTCATTGTTAATTTTTTTTTCATTTCACATCACTGAGTGTGTGAAAAAGTGATGTGAATAGCCCCTCAGTTCGATGAAAAGGGCGCACCAGCTGTCAAAGCCATTACGAATATTAAGGTTCGTACATTCCAAAAATAGTAAACGACAAAGCTCAGGCGTCTAGCAGCTATGAGCTATTATTTTTTACGTTGCGAAAATTTTTCTTACTTGTTTCGAGTTTTTATTCATATTTAAGTTCAAGTTAAACTTAAAACACGGAAAGTACGATATATTTCTGGTTTAAAATGATCGAAGAGCACAAGACGCTATGTCGTACATTCTGTACCCTTGGCATTCAAGGAATTGACGGCTAACATGATGCAGTACGATACATGCGACAATGCGGTACAGAAATATTACTTGGACGAACACATATTTTATTTATATGACGAGTACACTTTAGTAGGTACCTACATCACCGGAATATCACGTGATGATTAGTGGGCCTGAAGCCGACAATATTAGCGTACTTACTTGGAATATGAAGAAAAAGTACCTAACGCTGTTTAGAAACCATTATAGGGTTCTTAGGCTCAACTTACACCGCGGCGGAATGGAATGGAATGGAATCGTCAATTGACACGAGAAGGCGCGTGTATTCGCTGGAATGCTCGAGTATTCCAGCGAATTGTTCCGTAAACGCTTGGCACGGCACTGCCGTGACCAAACCAACTTACTCCCTATTTGCGCCACTTCCCGTGGATTCTACAGATGGCACCGACAGTAGCTAGGGGAATTCTCGAGAATGCGCGAGGATTTACCGGAAGACGCGCGACCTTTTTTGGCTCCTGTTTAATTTGTATCTTATACAATTGATATAGAGTTCATTGTGATATGTAAAAAAAAGTCGCTTTCATTCCATTCCGCCGCGGTATAAATTGACCCTATAACAGCATCGAACGGGAATGGTAATTTGCTTAGCGTCACGCCTAGCTGGTAGTGTGGTAATTAGCCGCCATTGATGCCTATACCAGACTTTTTTTTATAAAGTGCATTGAGGCGAGATAGACCTACATCTGATGTTAAATAACACGCATGCCCCATGCGTCACATAATTTTGCTCTGCAATATCATACGATACAGTGCACTGCGCCCATCGTCCTAAGACATCAATATATTTTATTAGGTCTCATTTTGCCCAGTAATCACGTAGTCGTTTATAGTGCCCTCCAAACCAAAACACAGTAATATATTACTCATATATAGTCATTATTACAGTCATATATATATGACTGCTTTACGGTGGAATTAAGACACTGCGGTGGTAACTACAAGACAAACTCCACAAGGAGAGTTCTACTATCAGTTGAACCTAAAACAAAAACTTCGGTAGGGGTAGAGCCAGATGAAAATCCGAGGCATTTTATCTTAATATATATAAATCTCGTGTCACAATGTTTGTCCACGATGGACTCCTAAACTACTGAACCGATTTAGTTCAAACTTCGTGAATATCTGTCATTTGGTCCAACTTAAAAGATAGAATAGTTTTTATCCCACGTGGACGAAGTCGCGGGCATCAGCTAGTAATTTTTATAAAACTTAATTAAAGGGAGTCAAGTATCAAATGTGTTATAAAAATCTGAAATTATCATAGTTCTTGTGATACTCAAACAACAAATCATGAAATGGATGTCTCAAACTACAACGGTTGGAAGATAGAAGTTTTCAAATGTACTCGTATATCCAGCTTTTAACCTAAAAAATTCACGAAACCATAGGCGAGCAATATAGCCTCCGAATATGCATTACACGATTCCGGAAACATCGCCTTTCAAATGCGCAAACGAAACGCGATAAATATTGGCTTTGAAGCCTGCAAGTGGGAAGCAGAATGCGATCAAACGTACTTTGATACCAATAATATTTGGTTACTCTCAAAATATCCTTTTTTTGGTATTTTTCTGTTAAACATTCGTCACCGATATTCGTCGTCTATCTTGTGTTAAAATTAATAATATCTAAACGGTTATTAATATATATATAGCTACTCGTGCTGATTCACTGACTGATTGACTGACTGACTGACTGATTATCACCTCTCCTGAACAATTTTGTATGAAAAATTTTTTTTTCACGGATGGGGTCTTATAGAAGAAAAGAAATCAATCCGAGGAAAAATACGGGGAGAGCTGATGATTGAGGATTTCGAAGACTGGTGAAGAGCACGGGGAGGGTATTAAAGATATGTGGGGGGTGCTTGACCAAATGTCATTCGAAATGTCATGCAATTGGCAGTGACCTGAAAAAAAGTTCAAAATGGCGGATTCAAGATGGCCGCCATACAATCTTCATCGGTGTCCATCTCGAAGAGTATAAAAGATGGAAGATTGGTTTCTTGACAAGAAGTGATCAGAATCCGAAGGTCTACTCGATGGATAGAAAAAAAAATCAAAATGGCGGATTTTTTTTTTCCATAGAAAATGTATAAGGAATATTGAAGAGACCACGAGTTGAAAAACGTGAAGTGTTTTGACGCGGTTTTTTGGAAGACTACCAGAGAAAAATATGGAATGAGGTGATGATTGAGGATTTTAAAGACAGTCAAGGAGCAGGGGCAGGTATTATAGTTAGGTGGGGACTGCTGAAACAAAAAATACTCGGAACTTCACGCAATTGGCAGTGAGCTGAAAAATAAAACAAAATGGCGGATTCAAGATGGCCGCCATACAAATTTCGTATTGTTCTATCTCGGAAAGTATAAAAGATAAGAGAGTGGTTTCTTAGCAAGAGGTGATCAAGATCTCAAGTTCTACGGGATGCATGGAAAATAATTCACTGTGGCGGAATTTATCTTTCCATGGAAAATGTACATACTATGAGAAGAGACAATGATCTAGGATTTGGATGGTGATTGAGGAGCACTGTCATGGTTTTAAAGATAGATAAGGGCAGTTCGAACAAAAAATACGCTGAACCTCATCCGATGAGGTTCAGCGTATTTTTTGTTCGAACTGCCCATAACTATCTTTAAAACCATGACAGTGCTCCTTGGTAATTTTTTCAGCTCACTGCCAATCGGATTCCAATGTGCGATGGAGATGACGGCGATAACTTTATGGGCGGGAAGACAGCACGCGGGCCACATGTGGCCCGCGCCCCCACGAGACCTACTAGTACCGATATATACCGTACTCCGGTCACTGATTGGTGTGAAATTGTAAGTAAGTAGATATTTGATGACTATCGGAGACTAAAATAATATTATATTGCACAGTAAATATCAAAGAAATAATTACGTTTTTTGTTTTAGTAAAAAATACCTAAAATGATATTTTTTGTAGCAGACGCATTTGTTGCAGGATATGAATTAAAAGAATGTTTCTCTTGGCGTTCCCATTGTCTCCTCTAAGCTCGCAATAATGTCGGATTTTCTTTTCAAACGAGTTCAATTATAACACTTACATTGTTCTGTTAAATGTCGAGATACTAAACAAGTTGCTATTAAGAGGACTTTGAGGTCCAAATACTAATATTTTTTTACGAAAATTGATTTATAATAATTTTGCAATTATTATTTATACTAATTGACATCTACTCTAGACAGGGCGAACCGCGCGAAAAAATGTTGCCAGTTTATCGGTGTCAATAGTACTTACAATATAGGGCCACTCGGTAGTTCGCTCAGCGGCCACCTATAGCATTTTGACTGTTGGCGCTACTGTTTGCTGGTATGAAAGAGGTTTACGTAAATCGTTCGGATGCCCATATCTTGAGGTTAGTGATCAGTTTTTATACTATATGTTACCTGAAATATGTGTAAACTAGGAAATCTATAGTATTTCAGGTTTATTTAGGAAATATGTAAAACATTAACAAATCTATACAATTCCTAAACGGTGATAGGAAATGTGTAAAGGATTAGAAAAAGGGGAGTGGAGTTTACAAGTCAGATAAATGAAAGATCAGATTAATGAAATGACGTCTCCTACTCTGCCGGAAGTGCAGCCCCTTGGTAAGTAAGTATCCGGGAGAGACGGAGCGGCCAAGGCTGGTCGCCGAAGGTGGCATGGCGAGGCAGCGGAGATGAGAAAGCTCTAAAATACAATTCATTCAATAATTCATACTAATTATTTTCCGATCTGTGACGTCTCCGGCGCTGCGGGAAGTGTTGAGTTGGTGAGTGATTGAGTTAGGTCGAAACTAAAAAATTATTTCGACCTAACTCAAAACAATTTGATTTTTTAACTAAGCGGGTCCTATACGGGACGGGACCTTTCAACCTTAATTACTATAATTTAAATCAAAATTTCATTTTGTGTTAAATTTTGTGGTGATTTTGTAATTCATTTTCCTCAGTTTCAATTAATTACCTGATAAAGCAATATGACCTGATCATTGGCAGTTTAAGAGTATACCAATTACTCTACACAAAAGTAGATAGTCCAATAGTCCATATCAGAACTAACTTAATTAAAACTTTATAAGGTACCTTGAGTGAGCTAAGTATATCTGATGAGATGCGGGTTTTATCTACCCTTTCACTTATCTTAAGTGAAAAAATTCGGCCCATTTACACTTTCATTTTAAGAACTATGTCTTCTTCATGGGTATCTACATTATGTTTCGTCTTCTTTAAGAAAACTGTGTTTCATCGTTCTTCGTCGGTGTATCTTTATCCCCCCAACCGATAAATTTAAATTGAATGGATCTCCTATATTTTTATTTTATCTTTACTTTATATATATTTTTATATTATCTATTTTAGTATTATTAGTATATGGTAGTATTTTATATACTGAGTGAGGTATCATAAGAAAAGGCGTTACTTGTATATTCTAAAACAGATTTTTATTTATTTTTATGCCTGATAGTTTTTGATATATTAAGCAAATTGTCAAAAAATAAATACCGTTCCCCACCACCCCTTATCTTCGAAGTTTATCGTTCAAAAAATCTGAAATAATTATGATCAAAAGGCATAAACGTATATTTTACAGGCAAAATATAATCAACTCCCTAACTAGTACACTTTTTTAGATAATAACAGGGGCGCCATCAAATTAGCCGAAAAGTGAGCGCGGGAAAGCGCGGCTGCAGCGGTTTGTAAATCTACGTAATTAAACAAATATAATAATCTACGTTATTAATTTGAAGGCGCCCTTGACTGCCAAAACCAAAGTTCGGTTTGCGATTCGTCAAAGAAAGTACCTACGTGTGAATTATACTATCAAGAACAAAAGTGATTCTTTTTTACGTTTTACTTCTTTTAAAGTATAGAACCCTCGGTGCGCGAGACCGACTCGAACTTGCCGTTTCTTTTTACTTAAAATTATTCCCCAAAGTTTGCGTTTGTAATAAATTAAAGCGAAGAAATGATGCAAGTATACGTTAATTAATTCTTTTGTGTGCCATTTTAATATGATAAAGAACACAATACAACCTTGGAACCTCTAATTTAGTTTTGTATAGAGCCTTGAGTTTTCCACGCTTCGGATCATTAGCTCGGACCCCTTTTGAGACGTCCCGAATAATGATTAATGTCCTTCAATTTTGTCTTTGGCTACCTTTAAAAGGATTACCTTGAGTTTAATATTATATAATTAAATTTATATTTCATGGGCTTTCGCGCTCATTTAAGTTGTAATTTTCTGTGTAATAAATATTCAATAAATACGAAACGTAATTTTATCATAAAATACGAAAAGTTTAAGAAGAAACTATTTTTAGTGAATATTAAATTTTCGACCAAATTGCTCCGAAATTTTTATGACATATTTTAGGCAGTCTATATTGTAAAACAACGTTTGCCGTGTCAGGTAGTGATATTAAACAATCTGAACATTTTGCCATATTGCTGGTGCTTTACTATTTAGGTATTTGTTCTTTTTTTGTATTATTTGTGTTAAGTAGGTATAATGTTTCAGGAGTGTATGTGTTTTATGTGTGAACGGATTGCTTTTCTCTAATGTGATGTGATGAGCTCCTACATAGTCGTGTAGCATTGGAGACATTTTTTTAAAGAAGACGGTGCTTGCAAGGAAAATTTAAAGTCAAGAATTGGAATTTAGTCCCTACCTACCTACCTACCTAAATACCTACTTTAAGTCCATATTGTTCAACTTCAAAGGTTTCTGAATCCTCTTTCAATAAAGTATTCCAAGCAGCCACCTAAGCAAATGTTTGAAAAGAATTTCGGTAATGTGAATCAATGGCTTAGGTTGGACTTAAGACGACCCCAAATCGTTATTGAGCACAGTTTTGAGATTTCTCGTCAAACATTTCAACCATTACTTTCAAAAGTTTGGAAGTTATATCTAAAATTTTAATTATAATTGAGTGGTCAAGTTGGATAGACAGTAATATCTTAGTCACTAATTAAATATACTTACTTTAATAAATCTAAAATAGAATAATATATTTAAAATTAACCGAAAGTTTTTGTTTCCAAAAATGAAGAATATAATCATAGTAATTGCTATGTATTTATTTTGATAGCGCATTTATTAATACAGATTCCGCATAATTAGCGGAATCAAAATAATACTAGGCAGTAATGATGCCCAAACAAAAGCAAATTAAAGTTTACCGCTAAACCACCAAATTAATCTGCAATAACGCGACACTGACATCAATTATTATACCTATGGGCAAATGCAGTTGGCCATTGCAGTTGGTTGACCTGAAAATTGATAACTATTGTAACAATAGGCTTTCCGCCGAAGTTTTGTTAGTACAGTACGAGGCCGAAGTTAATACAGTAACAGTGTGTAGCAGTGTTTCGGTTTGAAGGGCACTGTAAGCCGAGGTGACGTCCGAATTACTAGGCAAATATGACAAAAGAACCGTTTAACCCTGGCTCCTCATGTTGGCCGAGTCGAGGCAAGCGGCTGCTAGTGAGAGGGTATTAAACTTTTTAAAATTCAAATATGAAATATTTCATTTCTTTTTTCTTTATTTTCTCACATTCAAATGATATAAAAATATTTATACTTGTCGGGATAATTTAAATTAGTTTTACAGTGTGGTTTGGTTTTATAATCCAAGCGAGTGATTTGTAGCTCGCTATATTAGCAAGTTTGAAATGGTTATTACGAGTACTTAGAAGATTGAATCTCGCTAATTTCTGCAGACTCTTTTAGAAGAGAGCGTACTGACAGTTTGCGAGATATTTTATATTTAATATTATTAATATAAATATTTTTGTATGTTTATAGCCTGTGACCCTGCAGCTTACCTCGTAATGTGAATTTAATCGTTCTCATACTGAATAATTCATATTTCAATACATCATCAATACATATAATAAATCTGTAGAGGTCGAATTTCTGTACTAATAAAAAAAATGCTAAAAACTGAGTCAGGGGGATGTAAGAAGTGAAATAGAATTAATTTAAATTTTTTTCAAATTTTTTGTTTCTCTGTTTGTCTGTTTGTCTGTTTATCTGTTTGTCTGTTTGTCTGTCTGTTTGTACGGGCTAATCTTTGGAACGGCTGGACCAATTCCAATGAAATTTTGTGTGGTGGTAGCTTATGTCCCTGGTCAACATATAGGACACTTTTGATCCCGGGAAAATAAAGAGTTCCCGTGGGATAGTTAAAAAATTGTAATTAATTTAACAGCTTTGTAAACAACAACTAATGAACTTAATTTAGTTAAATTTGTTATGCTGATACCTTATGTTGCCTCTTAAACAAAATATATATATAGTAAAACTTATTAACCCAATCGAGTTCCCGCGGGAAAGTAAAACATTACAAAAACACTTAGCAGGCGTCTTTCAAGTAATGTATTTAAATAAAATTTTATGATTGTACTTTATATGCCCGGTCAACATTTAAGATACTTTTCATCCTGAAAAGTTAGAGAGCTCCCGTGGGATAGTTAAACAAAACCTATAGCTACTTATCTACGTAGATAAGTAGCTATAGGCACAGTATACAGTGGCACAGACAGATAAGTATATAGTGGCACAGGTTGTGGTCACAACGTGACCACGACTTGTACCAATGGATCGAAATATCGACAGTTTAAATCGTCCTTTTGATTGTGCAAGTAGGTATAACTATACAAGATAACCCGTGCGAAGCAGGAACGGGTTGCTACACAGCAGCGCACCAGAATGCTTAAATACAATATCTGGGCGTTTGTATCCTCTCAGAATAAAATGAGTTTGGTTAGTATAGATATTTCAATCCACGATGACACGCCCCACTCCGTCTAACTCCATGCGAATCGAATAACATAAGCGAATTTGACAGAGTGTACAAGTAGAGGAAGATCAAAGAAGATATAGGTGAATTGTGTGAAAGAAGATTGCACGTTGACAGGAGAGATTGGAAGACTCCTTTACGGTTCCATCGAACCCAGGGACCACTCATTTATCTTGAGAAAAATTACCAACCCGAATTCACTCATTTATCTTGGGAAAAATTAAGAAATCCACGGGAAACATTTTTGTAAAAAAACGAACTGCATGCGGGCGGAGCCGCGGGCAACAGCTAGTCAATCATCAATACATATAATAAATCTGTAGAGGTCGAATTTCTGTACAATGAACAAAAATGCTAAAAACCGAGTCAGGGGGATGTAAAAAGTGAAATAGAACCAATTTGGATTTTTTTTAAATTTTTTGTTTTTCTGTTTGTCTGTTTGTCTGTTTGTCTGTCTGTTTGTACGGGCTAATCTTTGTAACGGCTGGACCGATTCCAATGAAATTTTGTGTGGTGGTAGCTTATATCCCTGGTCAACATATAGGATAATTTTGATCCCGGTAAATTAAGGAGTTCCCGAGGGATAGTAAAAAAACTGTAACTAATTTAAAAGCTTTGTAAACAACAACTAATGATAGCTGTGCTGATACCTTATGTTGCCGTTTAAACAAAATATATATACTGGCCTGCAAAAGTAAGTATCACACTTTTAAAATTAAATTGATACAAAGTGTGATATTTTCTTTTGCAGGCCAGTGTAGTAAAACTTATTAAACCAATCGAGTTCCCGTGGGAAAGTAAAACATTACAAAAACAATGTTTAGCAGGCGTCTTTCAAGTAACGAATTTAAATGATACTTTATGATCGTACTTTATATTCCCGGTCAACATTTAAGATACTTTTCATCCTGAAAAATTAAAGAGTTCCCGTGGGATAGTTAAAAACCTACATCTACGTGGCACAATTAAAAGAACGATTTAAACTGTCGATATTTCGATCCATTGGTGCAAGTCGTGGTCACGTAGTGGTCACGACCTGTGCCACTGGGTCAAAATATCGACAGTTTAAATCGTCCTTTTGATCGTACAACTAGGTATAACTATACAACTACAACATAACTGAATTTCTTCTCAACCTTACAATAACTTGGCGTTGGTATCCTCTCAGAATATGATGAGTTTGGTTAGTACGAGTATAGATATTTCAATCCACGATGACACGCCCCACTCTGTCTAACTCCATGCGAATATAAGTGATTTTGACAGAGTGTATAAGTAGAGGAAGACCAAAGAAGAGATAGGTGAATTTTGTGAAAGATGATTGCACGTTGACAGAAGAAATTGGAAGAAGACTCCTTTACGGATCCATCGAACCCAGGGCCTTTCACTCATTTATCTTGGGAAAAATCAAGAAATTCTACGGGAAAATTTTTTGTAAAAAAAACGAACTGCACGCGGGCGGAGCCGCGGGCAACAGCTAGTATTTCAATAAGAATTTGTAACGATCAAGGAAAGTGACTTAATACAAACTTCACATCTTTTTGTTACATATTATGATAGATATTGTGATAAAACTTGATTCATGAAATTATAATTTTTCTAAAATATTGGTATAAAGTATATAAACTTAAAAAAAAGGATAAAAAATAATAATCTATGGATTAATCGCACTTTTAGGGTTCCTTGCGCAATTGGCGCGCGCGGGAGATATTGGATTCGATTCCCGGGACGGACCTTTTATTTTTCAAATTAGCTTGGGTCCGATCTAGTGGGAGCTCTACACCCACCCAACCATCAAACACGTACCGCTAACCGATTTAGGGTCCCGTAGCGATACTGTGTAGCAACCGTAAGGGGCTATTCACACTTCTATATTGGCACTATAATGTCTCAGCTGCATACAAACATACTATATCGTTATACTATATAGTCATGTATCGTGCAGTATGGAATACAATATCACCCTATCTTCAGTTGGCCATCACAACGTTGTCGGCAGCCAATAAGCGTTTTACACGAATTACGCTGAGATAAATTGCCTGCCTCCGTCATTACGAACTCCGTGAAATTAAATTACACACCCACATCAGATTACCTTTCCGTTGAGATTTCTGTATTACTACACACTCAACCGAAAAAAATGCATAGTATGAGTACAATGAGATTTGAGTCAAGATTGTTAAAATATTTAAACAGAAAGCACGCGTAATTTTGCGGACATTCATATTGTTTTTATTTTTAACAATATAGGCTAGCGCTTCATTGTTACCATACCTGATGGAATGTGATGATATATTCTAAGGCAGAACGCGCTTCCCTAGGAAATGCCTATTCACTCTTGATTTGAAGGCGCTCAATTTGTAGGAACTGGAAAATACAGTACCAGACCTTTGCAGTGCCTATCAGAAATGAGGAACCAAAACGCTTCGAAAATGTTTGTGTTATGTCAACTATGTAGGAGTGAAAGCCGAAAAGAATGGTAAAATCCGCAGAAAAGTTTTTTTTTTGCTTTAATCCGCGGCTACTTGAAAAGAATCTGTATGGTCCAACATACAGAAACAAGTCAAACACGCCCTAGCCCCCAAGTACTTACGACAGCAAAGTTCACAAGCGAGCAAAGCTACCACCACCGACGTCGCACACAATTCTTCTAACACCTTCGACGAAAGTTTCGTCCCGACACCGGGACATTTTCAGCAGACGTTCACTTCAATTGTTGATAATGATGTTGAAATCTTTCCTGCAAATTGTAAAATTAGCTACTAGTTAGAAAGTTCGGAGAGTTATAAGTAGTAATTATCTTAAAAACTTACTCGTATGTAATTAGGTACCTATAGCACCGAATATATAGTTATAATATTACCTATAGTTAAAGACTAAATTAAGCGTATGAGACATAAGTATGCCTATATGACTTGACAATCTACAAATATGGCGCAGTGGTGCGTACTAGGATTTAAGTGGGAGGTCGCGTGTTCGATTCCCGCCACGGGCGTCTTTAGAATTTTATACCATCTTTCTTTTTTACTAAATTGGCTCAGGTCAATATTATGTAGAGGTACGCGTAGTAACGTAGGTCGACATCTTAAGAATTTTATCCAGGCCAAAGTTAATTTTTCACTCAAGTTTTTCTAATATTTACCACAAACTTTTGAAGCTAAATAGACATATTCTATGAAGGACGGAGTTTGATAAAAACTTATGAATTTATTTTTAATTAAAATGTAATTAAACTTGATACTTAAAAGGTGGCAATTTGTTATTAAAGTCACTGATGCGAAATTGGAAACACCGTCCTTTCAGGAAAGGTAGGTACGAGGTAGCGGCTGATTGTTTGTATTTCATTAACCTGAAATGGGACGGAACTTAAGACTTCTGATTATTATAGTTATTCAATTCCGTTAATTGATTTCACACGCGTTGTTTTTCACACAATTTTAAAATGTTAACTTCTTAGGGTTGAGACTGTGAGATTATACACAGGTTTTGTGCACGAAGAGTTCCGTCTTTTATTATTATATATTATACTAGCTGTTTCCCGCGGCTCCGCCCGCGTGAATTACGATTTTTTTTACATATACCGTAGAATTCCTTGATTTTCGCGGGATTCGGGTGTGATGGTGTACAGAAACCTGTTCTTACTTCGCACGGGTTATCTTGTGGTGATTTTGAAAACTTCTTTTTTTAATAAAAAATATATAAGTTTCATTTATACGTAGTTGAAAGATCAAAAGGACGATTTTAACTGTCGATAATTCGACCCAATGGCACAGGTCGTGGTCACTACGTGTACATGTATCGAAATATCGACAGTTAAAATCGTCCTTTTCATTGTGATTTTTATTCTGAAACCACGAAATATGTCAAAAATTATTAAATCATGTGAAAAGTTGTACTGGTGGTAGAAATCTTCTTTCAGAGTTCGGCCGGGTAGGTACACTGTGATAAAATACTCTACTTACAATATTCCCCAGCCCAACAAGAGTCTGTTAAAAATCTTTGCTTCATCTCAATACAATCCCAAGTATCAGAATGGGCAATGGCTATATATTTCTTTGCGTATAAAAAGACCTATGACGGTCAATCGGTTAGGACCAGTTAAGACCTGAGAGTTAAAAATATTTGTGAACCATTATTTTACTCTTTCCATGTTGCGGATGATAAAAAAAGACGTGGCACTTTGGGAATGTCCACAAAAGTGAAAACTTTAATCTGTTCATGTCTCAACAGTGCCATCTTAATATAAAGTCAAGGGACAGTACATTCATGACAATTAATTATTATTAACAAAAATTCAGTAGTACCCATCTCCAAGTTTTACATTCAAGTTCCACATAATTTGTAGAGATGGCGCGATACGGTATAACGTGACAGACAGACAGACAGACAGACAGACAAAAATGAAACAAATTACAGTTTTGGCTTCAGTATCGACTAAATAGTGTCCTCCAACAAAAATTTTCAAAATATCTTCAATGTACAGAATTCGACCCTTTACAGTTTTATTATAGGTATAGATAGATAGATAACGTAGCGAGATGATGATATAGAAGCCAAAACTCTCAATAATACCCTCAATAATACTATACAAGTATACTAATAAGTATTGGGAGTTCAAAATCTAATAACGAGCAAAAAATCACGTTTGTTTATGGAAGCCCCCTGCAATCTTTCTTTTATTATATAATAGTTTTCAGTATTTGTTGTTATAGTGGCAGCGGAAATACATCATCTGTGTAACGTAACTATCAAGTGTGTAACTATATAGTGTGTAAACTATCACGGTTCAAGAGACATATGGACCTATGGCCTGATGACATATGGACGGACGGACGGACAGCGACGAATCAGTAAAAGAGTCCCGTTTTACCCTTTGGGTATGGAACCCTAAAAAAGAAAAACTGATGGTAATTACAATCATACCTTAATAACAAAGGCGTCTCAATACATCAAGAACACAATGACAATCGCATTCAATTGTACCTGCGTATCTATTCCATTTGTCCCAAGACAATTACGTTACAGAGGTCCGTAGACAGCAAATATTGTACCCACACACACCCTGTAGGCACATCAACATAGTGTTTGAACATTGCTCTGTTTAACAGCAAACAATAGGTAAGTATAATATTTGCGGTCACCTCCTACATAGAACTGTTACTGCAAACCGGGAAATATAATTTAAAATCCACTCCAGATAAGAATCTTCTTGTAAATCAACACTTCAACTGAATTTTCCAAAGTTCCTACAATCAAAGCTAATCTCGTTATCCTAATCCTAATCCTATCCTAATAATATTATAAAGGCGAAAGTTTGTGTGTGTGTATGTTTGTTACTCCTTCACGGCTCAACGACTGAACCGATTTAGCTGAAATTTGGAACATAGGTAGCTTATAACCCGGATTAAAACATAGGCTACTTTTTATCCCGGAAAAATCCGTAGTTCCCGTGGGATACTCAAAATACCAATTTTTCTAGAGCAATCTATAGCTACATCTATAGATAGATTGTTCAAGCGAACTTGCTTGAAAGCATGTTTAAAGGTTGGAATAGGGAACGATAACGGGAAAACGACGTTTCCCTTAGGATTCATGAAAAAGCGAATTTGACGCGGGCGGGGCCGCGGGCAAAAACTGATGATAATATTATCACTATAAATGTGAAAATGGCCACTATGTAGGTTCTGAACATAGCACTGTACGCATTTAACAAGTGTGTTTTAGTTGAACAAGGGGATATGGGATAATAATGCTATAATGCTATAAATAATGCATAATGCTATAAATGTGAAAATGGGTACCTGTATTATAGGTTCCGACATTACAACTGTTTCGCTATTAGCATTTTGTGTTTTAGTTGAGCAATGAGATACAGGTTAGTAATATTATAACTATGAAAACGGGTACCTATATGATATATAGGTTCTGAACTAACATCTGTTTCGTTACTGACAATGTATGTTTTAGTTGAGCTTCGGGATATGGTATAGTAATTAGTAATGCTATAAATGTGGAAATGGGTACACCTACCCATAAAGGTTCTGAAAGTACAATTGTTTCGCTATTTATAATGTGTGTTTTGGTTAAGCAATGGGATACAGGTTAATAATGCTAAAAAGATGATCCTGTATAGTTTCTGATATTAGAACTGTTTCGCTATTAAAAATATGTTTTGGTTGAGCAATAGAATATGTGATAGTAATTATGCTATAAATGCAAAAATGGATACCTATAAGGTAAAGGTTCTGAAATTATTTCACTCTTAAGCGGATAAGTTGATTTTATTTTCGTCCTTCCCACTCTTATGAATACGTTGGTGGGTTAAGTTAGGTTAGGTTAGTATGCAGCGTTGCGGAAGAATATAACAGAAAAATGTTGTTTTACCTAATTACTTCGAAAACTAAGCCAGTTATTTAAATGTCGTTCTGAGCGTTTTTGGGAATTATTTTTACCAATACATTAAAACAAAAATTACAATTATGTCCATCGTAGTTTTCGATGGAAATTAGAAAAATGGAGATTTTGGAGCAATTTTTGGGAGAACTTTTTGGCGAGAAATTTTTATCCAATCGTGTTTCTGAAGTTAGGTTAACACATATCCTGTTTTTTTCCCAGAAAATCCAGGACTCCCACGGGATTTGTAAAGCCCCGAAATTCACGCGGGCGAAGCCGCGGGCAAAAGCTAGTTCCATATAAATCTTACCATTTTGGATTCGATCGCGTTAATACTTTGCTAAGAAAGCTATACTCGGCAAAGTTGTCTCCAGCAATTAGGACATATTCTAGTCAACGACTTGTACGTCGTCACTAATAGTAGTAGTCTTTGAAAACAATGTTCAGGCAATGATAATATTATAGGAGAGTTCATCATGGAGTTTCCATAACGTTATATACCACTACGATTACTTTGCCCCTTGGACTTACCTGACTGAACTGGGTGTCCCAGGTATAAACCTACTAGTTTTATAAATCGTATCATTTTGGATTCGATCGCGTTAAGGTACTATGCTAAGAAAGCTATATGGCGGCATAGTTAGTTGTCTCCAGCGACTGGTGTGTTACTTTGACCCAAAGTTCATGGTCTAAGATCCCGCCATACAACGACCTTCACCGAGCTGCTTATTGGATGAAAACTATTTTATATCCAATTAAATATGTCAATAAATATATCGCAAGTGGGTTGCCTAAAAAATTTCAGTCCAGGGTATGATTAATTAAGAATTAAAGTTTAGTTGACATCGTAGTTCAAATTAGATTGGATGTTATAAATAGTGCTTTTTGCCAGAAATAATTTTCTGGCTGAGGAAAGTATTTCTGCTCTATATTTTTTGGCAAAAGAAAGTTAACGGATAATAAAATCGTAGGTAAATAAGCACAATTGCAATTAGCGACCTGAATCGATCATCCAATCTAATTTGAACTAAGATGTCAACGGAACTCTAACAAAGCGGAGTTCATGTTACGATGGATTTTTTTTTAATTCTTAATTAATCATACCCTGGACTGAAATTTTTTAGGCAACCCACTTGCGATATATTTATTGACATATTTAATTGGATATAAAATAGTTTTCATCCAATAAGCAGCTCGGTGAAGGTCGACCTTACTTGGGATCCCCTACTATCATGTCAACGACATTTAAATCATCACTGACAATACGTAGTATTTGAAAATCAAAAAACCCGACTGCAAAAATGTCAACTAAAATGCAATAACTTAAAAGACTGAAACAAGGCGGACAACGAAAACAAAATTATAATAAACTTAAAACGATGCAATTTTTACTTCATTTTAACAAACAACATTATGAGCTGAAAGCTTTAGTTAAATTTTCGCATTCAATTTAAAAATAAAGCAGGCGGGACCTATTTTCGCAAATTATAAATTAACATAGAGAAAATTAATAGGTTCCGCCTGCTTTATTTTTAAATTGAATGCGAAAATTTAACTAAAGCTTTCAGCTCATAATGTTGTTTGTTAAAATGAAGTAAAAATTGCATCGTTTTAAGTTTATTATAATTTTGTTTTCGTTGTCCGCCTTGTTTCAGTCTTTTAAGTTATTGCATTTTAGTTGACATTTTTGCAGTCGGGTTTTTTGATTTTTTTAATTATTTATTTTATTTCAGGCTTTTTAGTTGCCACACTTTACGAGCAAAACCTAAGCACTTTTATCTACACAATGTCAAAGACGTAAAGTGGGTATATTTGGTTATATATTATATTATGTCGGTTCAAGTCAGTCAGTCACTTGGAAGAAGTAAAAGTTGTAAACAGTGTCGTCAAACGCAAACCTGGATTTTATCCCGGAAATCCCGGAAATATATAAGCTGACCAGTAACATTTCATAGGTGTAGTTTGTGTACGTTTAGGGCTCAGGCGTATCTAACTCACGTCGCTTTAAGCGGATCGTTCGGGAAAAACATCGTTCGACAAAGTGGAGCGCGTCTTAAAGTACACACAGCGCCATCTAGCGCGAGTAGCGAAATTATAGATGTTAAATAATTTAATGATTATATTAAATTATGTTTTCGATTTATGCTATGATATACCAAGTAAAAATGCACAATATAAAGTACGACACACATTTGGTCAATACAAGATTAACGCTATCAAAAACTACAAATATTACCATTTTGAACGCATTGATCGACTGTTTATAATTCCAAATTAATTCGAAACATATGACTTATATGTATTTTTGTAATCTCCTTGTAATTCCCTTCATTTTGATACCCCACTCGATAGGTTTGGTTATAAATATTTTGTAAATGACTGACAATTTTAGGCCCAAAATCCGCCATTTTGGTTTTTATTTTCAAAAACCTATCTAAGAACACTTGGGTTAATGAGACGAATCTAACGATACCATTTACGTCAAAATCCATCCAGCCGTTTGGAAGATACGTGGTCATAAAGAAATTTACATGCATACATACAAGATACGCGCGAAAAACATAACCCTTCTTGCAGTCGGGTAAAAACAGGAAGACAACATGAAGTTTCCTCAACGTTATATTATTATGTTACCGCGATTAGGCAGTTTACTTAATGCTTGGTGGAATCCCAACACGTGTGGAAATTCTTGTAATATATGTATTTATTCCAAGTTATTGTTTTATTTGTATATCTGTTCAAACATACTAAATAGTAAACTATTCCTGCTCTGTAGATGATTATCTTCATTGACAACTAACCATAATCCAGTAGATTTCTGACAAACTTGCTCCCTTGGGTATAGGAAACTATAAGAGAAACCAAATTCAGTTTACCACAATATTGTCCTTCGACAAAAGTTTTATAATAAAGAAATTATTTCCTACTGTGTTCTTACATAAAGTTATTTGAGCATGTTACTTTTGTAACATGGCTTTAAGATTCAATTGTAATTATATTAATCATTACCATATTATATTAACCCATATGATTTAGTTACTATGATGAATGCCAAATTGATTATAGTGCCCATATTTTGTAATACCATTGTATGTTTGTTGTTTGTTAGACCCACGTTCATAGAGCAATAAACTATGGTTTAGTTTAAGCCTTCTTTGTATCTCTCTTTCTTCTGCCTTTCGATGCAAACCTGCCTTCTGAACCTGGCACTAGAGATTTTTTACTTTTCAAAAGAAACTGCTTTATAGTAGTACAAAACTAAATGGAAGATAAATGCTTGGTAAGCCCCGACCTAGTTAAGTTGAATTCATGATTTATAAAACCAACCAAGGACTCATGTTTAGCTATTTTATAGTAACTTTTTACACAAATCCATATGGCCTTTTTGCGTGATGGGTTAACGTGATTAACTCCCAGTTACATTGTAATGTTAATTAAATGTCAAAGTGTTCAATGATAGACGTTAACTCTAGTTTGAGAAGACAATAGTTAACCCGCTGTTTGGCTCGAGTAGGGCTAAGAAAAATAAGCAAATAAAAAATGTTAAGAGCGATGTTCCTACCTGCAAGTTAAGACAAAATGCCGCCGACCGTAAAAGATAAATGTTTAATTTGTACAGAAATTTTGAGGTCGAGATAAGACAAGTAACAAAATATTCTGCTTATTTTCCACGCCATTATTTTAAGGGGTGAGTCCCATTTATTATCTTCAATGTTTTTGAAAGGATAAGAAAATTAATTTGTCTTGGCCTAAAACAATGCTTAAAAATATATTAATTTTACTAACTATATTTTGTTTATCATACGAGTACAAAAAAGCATTCGGTGCTAACTAAATTTTCTTCTAGAATAATATTTTTCTAAAACGTGAATGATAAAGGTCCGCAAAGGTCCAAGTAATTGTTACGCCATAAAATTCACTTCGCTCGTTCCGAGTAATTTTAACAAAAGACAGCACTTCGCGTTTTTTATTTCCTCCTCTGAAATATAGGCACTTCAGTCATTTTGCAGACTAATAAGGTAAATTAAAGGATTTTCAGTGTAATAAAATTGTTTATACGATACAGGTTAATAATATTATAACTATGAAAACGGGTACCTATATGATATAGGTTCTGAACTAACATCTGTTTCGTTACTGACAATGTATGTTTTAGTTGAGCTATGGGATATGGTAAAGTAATTAGTAATGCTATAAATGTGGAAATGGGTACCTACCCATAAAGGTTCTGAAAGTACAATTATTTCGCTATTTATAATGTGTGTTTTGGTTAAGCAATGGGATGCAGGTTAATAATGCTAAAAAGGTGTTCCTGTATAGTTTCTGATATTAGAACTGTTTCACTATTAAAAATATGTGTTTAAGTTGAGCAATAGAATATGTGATAGTAATTATGCTATAAATGCGAAAATGGATACCTATAAGGTAAAGGTTCTGATATTATTTCACTCTTAAGCGGATACGTTGATTTTATTTTCGTCCTTCTCACTCTTATGAATACGTTGGTGGTTTAGGTTAGGTTAGGTTAGTATGCAGCGTTGCGGAAGAATATGACAGAAAAACGTTGTTTTACCTAATTACTTCAAAAACTAAGCCAGTTATTTAAATGTCGTTCTGAGCGTTTTTGGGAATTATTTTTTACCAATAAATTAAAACAAAAATTACAATTATGTCCATCGTAGTTTTCGATGGAAATTAGAAAACTGGAGATTTTGGAGCAATTTTTGGGAGAACTTTTTGGCGATAAAATTTTATCCAATCGTGTTTCTGAAGTTAGGTTAACACATATGCTGCTTTTTTTCCAGAAAATCCAGGACTCCCACGGGATTTGTAAAACCCCGAAATTCCCGCGGGCGAAGCCGCGGGCAAAAGCTAGTAATTTATATGGTAGAACAACGTTTATCGAGTGAGGTAGTCTGTATAATATATAAAAGGAAAAAGCGACTGGCTGATCTATTAATACCAGTTGACGGATCGGGCTGAAGTTTTAGCTAAAAAGCTGTGCTGGTTTCAATATTTGTGAATTATAATTAAAACTTGGCTCAAAATTAAATTTTGCTACAGCCTTTGAGAACGTGTCCTGTACATTTGGGTAATTGAAAGACTGGGACCGTACACAACTTAAACACCGAGTACCTATTTCGCTAGTAATTTATTATAAGATCGAAACTAGAAAATTAATAATGTTCAAAAGTTCCATGAAAAGATAAAGCGAAGCGAGTAAAATGAGCTTAATCAATAATAACCATTATTTGAAAAGTTTTATTTTTAAAGATTATTTGCGTTTATATTTTAATATCTTGAGTTTAGTAAACATACGAGTATATTTTAGGTATATTAAAATGTCTCAACTCTTTGAATAAGTACAATAAAAATATACTCCTTCATATAATAATAACAAGGGAGATGTTTAAAGAAAATAAGAATAATAAATTTTCCTTTTACAGCTTCTATTGTCTTATGTGAGAGATTGCATAGTTGTTGCGTTTTCTTTGAAGCAAGTTCAATTACTTACTTTCACGTTGCAAACATGGAGATAATTAAATGCGAGATTCTTTTATAAGAACTGAAAAATATTATATTAGAAAAACAAAAATCTTAAGATTGTTTAATTATATGAATAATTATGCATTCTGAGTCTTCTGGACTCGTCCATCAGACATGGAATGAGACGATGAGTTGGACTGCTAATGTCCGACATCTCCAAAACTGAGGAGAGAGGCGATGTTGAATAATGTTGAATAATTATATTAAAAGAACCTCAATAAAGTAAATAGATTTATAAAGTGAAAAGCCCGTATGATTAAATTATACAAGTGGTTTTCCTACGAGTCACAGCCAGTCTACAGCTAGAATAAGCAATTTATCATGTATGTCGATCTTGCTTCCCATACGCGTAAACTGCCAAACATAAAACAATTTCTTTTGAGCGTAATAATATTGTCTAATGCCTCTTCATTACGTGCTTACTGCTCAAAATACCAGATATTTTGAATAAAGCAAAATCTCTACGGAGCTAACAATAATGTGCACTAAAATGAAGTACGAAAACATGAATACGATATACTCGTAAAGTGAACAAAGTATACTCCATACAAATACGTAGCATCCGAGCATAAAATTTTCTTTGTTAAAATAGAAAGAATAGCCATGATTTTACTCAAATAAAAGGTTGATACCTTACAAGTAAATAACTTTTTCTTATATAGAAAATAAATGTATTTGTATCTATCCTCCGTAAACCAGATTTCTATAAAGATCGGTTGGTGTGATAAACAGGAGCAAAGATAGAAGGGACGAAAGTTCAGAATAACGTAATGTGATGAGTTTTCTGAATCTTTTCCTGTTTCACGATGTATAATATAAATAAACAGTTTAAATAGACTTTTGGCATGACAGATATCATATTCTGCTTGTAAAATCAGAAGATCTCAAACACACACATTTGAAGAATAATCAAGTTTTAGCTATAGACTTGGGCCCAAAATATGGTTAAATAATTAATTCTGCATCATTGACCAAAAGGGAGCGAAAAAATGCTTACCAGGAAAATCTTTTTTGTTGTATGGGCCACCAATGTAATTAATAATTATTTTTATTCTGTTTCTTTTTTGTATTTGTTGTTTATAGCGGAAACATAAATACATCATCCGTGACAACTGTCTAAATCACAGGTCAAGAGTTACAGCCTGGTACAGACGGATCGGAGTTTAATAATAGGATCCCGTTTCACCCTGGGGGGTAAGGAACCCTAAAAAGATAGGCTATAATGCTTGATGGAAAGGGATGATGAGATCTATGTTGGAGCACGCTTGCCTAAAAATTCTGAATTCCCTTTTTTCTTGATTACACAACGGCTGAAGAATATGGTCTTTAAATGAAATATTATATATTATATTATATAAATATATAATGAAATATATAAGCAAATATGCCAGTGTTTGTAAAGAACATGCGGGTTTATTATCCGCTAACAGCTATTCAGCTCTGGAGTAGATCTAACTGAAAAGTTAATTGCTTACCCACAATACATGTCCGCGGCTAGATAGGGTCATCCGTTTTATGAATATGAATAATGAAATAATTTCCTGCAGTTAGCTGCTTGTAGGAAATTATACTCGTGTAGGAACGCATGAAGCAGGAATAATTAGAGGCCATTTGTTTTTCTCGTAAAGGCTTTTATTGTATTTTTTTTTTTAAAAACATATTGACTTTACTTCATCTCAACCCCTTTTTATGTCCCACCGCTGGGCACGGGTCTCCTCTCAGACTCAGAGGCGTTTGGCCATAGCCCACCACGCCGGCCAAGTGCGGGTTGGCGGGCTTCACACACCTTTGAGAACTTTTTGTGCACTCTCAGGCATGCAGTTAATATTTTCATTCACCGTTAAGCAAGTGATATTTAGTTTCCTAAAAACGCATATAACTCGGAAAAGTTGGAGGTCAGAGGTCAAAGGCCCAGGATTCGAACCCGCGACCTCCTCCATTGAGCTATCACTGCTTTGACTTTCCTTAAGAGTACATGAATCATCTACCTACTACCTATTTTTCGTTCTTCATTTATACGCTTCATGCAGGAATAATTTTTCCAGGGTTATAAGTAGCTATAAACTAAATTACTCAAGGATAGCGCAGATAAAAAGATTTGGCAGAGTAGATCTAATGATTTCTTACTACATTATAAACAATCGTTGTTTTTTTTAAATATCTTTTTTTTTTACATTATACAAGTTAGTACTTGACTGTGATATCACCTGATGGTAAGTGATGATGCAGCCGAAGATGTTAACGTACTAACTTGGAAGGGGTAAGTAAAGTCACCCCAACGGTTTCTACATAACATCGCACCGGAACGCTAAATCGCTTGGCGGCACGTCGTTTCTGGTAGGGTGGTAACTGGCCATGGCCGAAGCCTCCCACCAGAGCAGACCTGACCCAATTTAGAGATTATAGAATTCCAAAGTGGCCCGTGGCGGGAATCGAATCCGAGCGTGCGTCCCCTGCGCCAGGGAGGTCGTCGATCTTCTTTCTTTTCTCATAAAATATGATAAGGTAAAGTTTATACGGTATATGTGATATAACTTCCTGGTTACGATTTGGAAAGCAGTTGGAACATATAGTGCATTAATTATGTAAATATCCTCCAGCATATTTTGGCACGGAGTCAAGCATATCATATCTTAATTGCCCTTGCATTATGCATTTTGTATTCAAAGAGGCGTAACAGTGCACCCTTATCACAAGGAAAAACTTGTTACCACCACGGAATAAATAATAGTACCTAGCGGTACAGAAGGCTCACTCCGCAAGATGATTTAAAAAATAGTGACTCTAGCGATGTTATGACTGTAATGTAGCTACATAGTAATCATACAGTGTTGACTTATTATGACAGTGCGCGTTAATAGTATGCTACCACCACGACTGTGGAAAGAAATTCTCCGACCTCCCATTAGCGTTCGCGTCATATCTCCGCTTTATTGTTTATTCTGAACATTCTAAAGATGAGTTTGAGTGCATTCCACCTGCTAGGCTGCTCTAGCTACCCGCAAACAAAATGAAATGTTACAGATAACTTCATATAGCATTTTATCTAGTGAAAATAAAACACAGCTATATCAAAAACTAGACATACCTTTTTTTTTATCGTGGGGAATACTCATGGTTGCCCAGTCGCCCGGGGGAGCGGCTGGGTTATGCCGGACTCTTACCGGCTAAACCCCACAGTGTTTCCTCCTCGCACCGTATGACGGGAACACGGGAACGCTTGCGCAAACCTCCGCGAACCCGCCGGTGCCCGGCCGCTTGCGCAGCCCCTCCACGAGGTGGAGCATGGAGCTCCACTCCAATAGCAAGGCCCGCCAGAAACACCTAAGCCGGCCTTACCTACTCGGCGCCCATCCGTAAGGCGACGGACCCCCCCGGGACCGCCACCCAGGGGCCGTGGGCACGGGTAAGCCGATACCTGCGAAGCTTACTCCTGCACTTCGCAGGCATCGACCTCCCATACCCCGCGGCGGATCTGATCTTTGGCTCCACCGCAAACCACCAAACGGCCGCAGAGGACAGGGAGAACGGCAACGACACACCGACACTCCTCTTCCCCTGCGGCCCCGCCGCCGACGCATTTAACGGTGCGCCACCGTTTTTGCTTTTTAACTTTCCCAGAATCTTATCTAAAATAACGAAAATAATTTTAAAATTTTGAAAGCCGTACCTATTCATATCTCATGTCGAAATAATATTGATATCCTCTGAGAGTTGTAATACCTATATCTATTGTTCGCGGATCATTCATCTTAGTATTCATGCAACCGAGTCGAACGTTTTGAACACCTCAAAGTTTCAAACTGCCATAAGTTGGCTCCTCAAGTTATTGGTAAGTGATAACTGATATTAAGAGGTAGGTATATTTTGAAACGAAAGATGCTTAGTGCTTCTCATTTTTAATGGTTTCAGATAAATAGGGAGGGCTTGATGTTATTGCGTAGAAGATTTTATATATTTTTTAATAATAAAATGAGCTTCGTTTATGGCTTCGCTCGCGTGTAACACAAATAAGGTAAGGTGGATGGGAAAATTAGACCTACAAATTAAACTTATGTTTAGTTTTTCGCAAATAGTAGACAAACTGTACATTGTACGTTTATGTGAATAATATAATCGCTCAAATAACTTACTATTATTTTAATACTCTACTCGTTTAAAAAAAAACTTTTCTTAAATTCCTTATTTATCTCATAATCGTTCAAAATCTAGGCAACTCAGTAGCTGCGTAAAAGTCATAAAATTAGAATTTTTACGGTCTTTACCTAATCACCTTAAACAGGCACTGTGGATATTTTCGTGATAATAATAATACATGTCACAATACGTTACAGTCTGACAAGGCTCTCTTGGCACTTGAATGGCATTGTCAGGGGGCGTTGTTAGAGAACAAAAGCAGCCAGAAAATAAAATATCCTCAATTTTACTTCAATTTTAGTTTCAATATAGATAATATTAGCCAAAAACAACACAACATACAATAGCGATATCAGCGATAGAGCGAATTATCAAACAGTATCAGAAGATAACGGAGCTAGTTCCGATTTCGGCCACACGCCTACCTAGACAATAGACGTACCATAAAAAATTTTTTTGTCAATTTTTCATTTTTATTTTTTACATTCTTTCTAAAAATTAGTATTCAATACTGGCACTCTAGCGGATTACTTAACCAAAAGATTCCCTTCCAAATTAAGTCAGAGTAATAGGTATAGGTAATGAGAAAATAAGTTACTGAATACAATAAATTATTGTTGAAAATATTGTACCTTATAACCAACTTCGGTGTTTTTTTTTTTCAAGTTCAAGCCTCTAAAAGTACAACTAAACTAAAAAAATAAAAAAATAAAGTGATCAGCAAGGACTATGTTTTTGCGGCGCTTGCATTTGAGACTCTAGGTCCATGGTCGTCAGACACAAAAAAATTTGTCAATATAATATCCAAATAGTTGGTTCATGCGTCAGGTGACCAATGAGCTGGCGCTTACTTCGCCCAACGGCTAAGCCTAGCTATACAGCGAGGCAATAGCGCCAGCGTTTTGGGCACCATGCCATTAAGCGAGCATTTGAACGGTGTGTACTTTTTGTAAATATTTTTCACTTTATTTTTTTATTTTTTTTAGTTTAGTTGTACTTTTAGATTTAATTATTATATAAGGACTTGTTAATATAATTCCGAACTTACTGTCCTCACACCACACTTTTCTTTTTACAAAGAAATGTTTGATGTATCTTATTCTCTATTGTTGACTTCAAAGCCTCTAATAAACTGAAAAAAGTTCAAGGTGGTTATATCATTATTTATTCATAAAGGCCTTATTTTTTGGCAAATATGTTTGGCGTGATCAACGATCCGGATCGGTGGAAGATTGATTACTAAGGGACAATGACTTATGGAGATTACAAGCTCGTAAGATTTGTTTGAACTTGAACTCGCTACGAACATCTACTGTAATAAGCAGCATTCAGGAATTTTGAAGGTTAACGTCTACATCTTCAATTTTCATCAAACAAATTAAACCTTAGCTAAGAAGTAGTTAACGTAACCCCCATTGTTTCAAATAACATTTACAGACATGCTATTAGTGCCAATATTCTTTATTTACAGTTTGGCGCTATATTTTTTAGTACTTATATTTTCTTTAAATTTCATTTCCAAAGATTTTTATAGTCAGGATGTATGCTGAAGAAATTATTGTCTTCTCTAAGGTTTGTAAAAACTCTGGTCTACTGTGCAATAAGGAGAATATAACCCAATTTAGTGACATTATAATGCTGGCAAAAGTTGTCTTGGCTATATAAATTATTTATAGCTTAGGGGTACGAAAAATAGCTAGTTTACGTTCCTTTGTCGGATCTACCAAACATACAAAAAATAAGCTAGTTACACGGAGACATTTTATATAAGAACTAGCAGAAACCCGCAGCTTCGCCCGCGCAAATTTTAGCTTTCCCTACACACGGGAACCATCTATTTTCCCGAATAAAAAGTAGCCTTTGTACTAATTTGGGACGAAATCTGTCTTCATTCCAATTTTCAGCCAAAAAAATTCAGCAGTTGGGCCGTAAAGGAGTAGGTATATCTCCCGCATAAATATTTGTTTTCACTATTTCCGCAGTAATTGTGGATTCCCAGTACCATATCTATTAATCTAGGATATAATCTATCTCCATTTCAAATTTCAGGCATATCTGTTCAGTAATTACGGCGTGAATGAATGTTTTCCCGCTTGGATATCTATTTTTCACTATTATCAAAGAAACCATGGATTTTCCCGGGATTAAAAGTAGTAAATGTATTAATCCAGGATATAATCTATATCTTCCAAATTTCAGCTAAATTAATTCAGTAATTATGGCATGAAGGAATATTTTTGCCTCGTGAATATCAGCTTTTCACTCGTATTATATCAACCATGGAATTTTCCGGGATGAATGGTAGCCTATGTAATAATCCGGGATAAAATCTATCTCCTTACCGAATTTTAGTCATTTCAGTTCAGTAATTACAGCGTAAAGTAATACTTTTCGCGCGTGAACATCAATTTTTCAGTTTTCCCGCGGAAACCATGGATTTTTCTGGGATGAAAAGTAGCCTTCGTATTAATCCAGGATATAATCTATCTTTCTTGCGAATTTCAGCCATATCAGTTCAGTAAATACGGCGTGAAGTAGTATTTTTCGCGTATGAATATCTGTTTTTCTTTTTTCCTGCAAAAACCATGGATTTTTCCGGGATAAAAAGTAGCATATTTATTAACCCAGGATATAATCTATCTTCATTCCAAATTACAGCCAAATCGGTTGTGCACTTGCGGCATGAAGATTTTTTTCCGCCTGAATTTCGGTTTTTTTACTAAACCCACGGTAACTATTAATTTTTTCGGGACGAAAAGTAGCCTCCGTATTAATTCACGATAAAGCCTAAGTTTGTTTCAAATTTCAGCCATATCAGTTTAGTAATTACGGCGTGAAGAAGTATTTTTCTCGCGAGAATATCGGTTTTTCACTTTTCCTGCAAAAACCATGGATTCTTCTGGGATAAAAAGTACCCTATTTATTAACCCAGCATATAATCTATCTCCATTCCAAATTCCAGCCAAATCGGATGTGCACTTGCGGCATGAATATTTTTTTTCCGCGTGAATTTCGGTTTTTTACTAATCCCACGGGAACCATGATTTTTTTCGGGACGAAAAGTAGCCTTCGTATTAATCCAGGATATAGTCTATCTCTTTTTCAAATTTCAGCCATATCAGTTCCGTAATTACGGCGGGAAGTAGTATTTTTCCCGCGTGAATATCGGTTTTTCCCTTCTCCTGCAAAACCCATGGATTTTTCCGGGATGAAAAGTACCCTATTTAATAACCCAGGATATAATCTATCTCCATTCCAAATTTCATCCAAATCGGTTGTGTACTTGCGGCGTGAGATTTTTTTTCCGCGTGAATTTCGTTTTTTAACTTATCCCACGGGAACCATGAATTTTTTCGGGATGAAAAATAGCCTTTATGGTAATGCAAGATATAATATACCTCCATTCCAAATTTTAGCCAAATCGGTTCAGTAGTTGCGGCGTGAAGACGTATTTTAACTTGATAAAATCCAAACTTCGGACCCCCGTTTCACCCCCTTAGAGGGTGAATTTTGAAAAATCCTTTCTTAGTGCACCCCTAGACCTCACAAGGAACATGTGTGCCAAATTTGGAGTCTCTAGACCCAGCAGTTTGGGCTGTGCGTTGATATGTCAGTGAGTCAGTCAGTCAGTCAGTCAGTTTCTTCTTTTATGAATATAGATGTGTCTAAAAAAATAAGGAGAACTTTCTCCCACTTTTCTTTTCTTTTGGTAGATCTAAATCGGTAACTGGTAATTTTTTTATTTAACATTATCTTCGTAATCTTCACACGCTCGGTAAACAATATTGAAATTTGGAAAAAGGAAAATTGGTATTTGACTCCAACTTTTTTTATTACTTTATTACGAACTAGAATATAAATAATGAGGTAGACTGAAAAAATTAATAAAATCAATCAAATAACAAAAAAAAATAGTTTTTTTAGGATAATACCCAATTATATACGCTTTTTAGTCATTTGAAAATATTTAACACGTGGTCAGTACTCAGTGGAGAGAAACTCTTAGAATTATATTATAATCTCAACTAATTAGCTCTTAACGCCAATTTAACGTTCAGTAAATGCGTTGCATTAAATCTTACATTAAATTAGCATCAATCCTTGCTCTAATAGACACTCCAGTTGCACTGATTGCGCACGCCTCTTTGTACAAATTGATACCATGTCTCCCTCTATCGGCAGTACTGTAGGATTCGTTAATTATATTACGCAAAAGGTCGCAAAAGGATTCTGCCTATATATAGTGCAAGAGTATTATATATATGCAAATAATATGTAACTTAAGTGTTCATTTTATTTTATTTTCGATCTTCAAAATCCATGTAAATTATTTTGCTTTATTAAGAGCTGTTTTTTCAATTGCAAGATAATGTTAATTTATTGAATAAATATGACGTTTTGGCAAATTTTGTATGGAATTTGTTTTAAATTCCTCAGATAGTTTATCTGGCGATTGAAAAATCAGATCTAAGCAAAATAAGTAAACTTAAGTTATATAGAATACTTAATGTCTAGAATCCACATAAAATAATTAACTAGACGATCTAACGAGCTGTACCATCACATAAATTTGGTGCCGTGACCTTTTTTCTAGTCTAACACAGGTAGTAACAGTTCCTTTGTTTACTAGAAATAAGTGTAGAAAAAATGAAATTTCTGTGCGAGTTTCGGATTATCTGCCTTCGGCTGGTGTTCTCCATAATTAGTTAATTTTTAGAAGAAAAATTGAGACAAAGCATGTTGGTTATATTTTAAAATCCAAATAGATATTTTAAATAGCTAATTAAAGCCAACTAAAAATAATAATATTTTATTAAAGGAGGCTTTTAATTTGTTACAAGAGCAATAAAAGGCCTCATCTAATGGTTTGCAAAAAGAAAATTCTCCCCTAATGAACCTTTTAGAACGTTCACTTATAAACGCTTTCCACTAATTAACAAATGATCCGCCCTAAATGAAGGCTTTTGCCAATTTTAGATACTCGTACAAGCGTTATTTAAGGACTGAAAGTTAATTTTACTTTACAACGTAAAAACTGAATGTTACAAAATTATTTAAATAAAATACTCCTCTGACAATTTTATTTATTACTAGCTTTTGCCCGCGGCTTCGCCCGCGTGAATTTCGGGGTTTTACAAATCCCGTGGGAGTCCTGGATTTTCTGGAAAAAAGCAGCTTATGTGTTAACCTAACTTCAGATACACGATTGGATAAAAACTTCTCGCCAAAAAGTTCTCCCAAAAATTGCTCCAAAATCTCCATTTTTATAATTTCCATCGAAAACTACGATGTGAGAAGGACGAAAAGAAAATCAACGTATCCGCTTAAGAGTGAAATAATTTCAGAACCTTTACCTTATAGGTATCCATTTTCGCATTTATAGCATAATTACTATCACATATTCTATTGCTCAACTAAAACACATATTTTTAAAAGCGAAACAGTTCTAATATCAGAAACTATACAGGAACACCTTTTTAGCATTATTAACCTGTATCCCATTGCTTAACCAAAACGCACATTACAAATAGCGAAACAATTGTACTTTCAGAACCTTTATGGGTAGGTACCCATTTCCACAATTATAGCATTACTAATTACTATACCATATCCCATAGCTCAACTAAAACATACATTGTCAGTAACGAAACAGATGTTAGTTCAGAACCTATATCATATAGGTACCCGTTTTCATAGTTATAATATTATTAACCGCTTCAAAGTCGCTGTAAAACGAAAGCTCATTAATAAAGCTTACTATAGTATTAAGGATTACTTACATGAATCAAATCCTTGGGGATGAATGAACTGCTGTAATTATACTAGCTCAATTAGTTTTAAAAGCTTTTGTGAAGTGGTGATAACAGAAAACAAAACCCGGCTGAGTTTGTTGTGGGCTTCTTCTCAGTGCAGGGCGCGTTGGAACCCTCGTAAACTTAGTTTTAAGTCGACTTGGAGTTATCGCCATACAAATGTGACAAATATCATAAGGACCATTTACAAGCGCCTATATATTAGGCCTATGTGAAATAAAGATATTTCATTTCATTTAAAAAACCTGTATCTCATTGCTCAACTAAAACACAAAATGCTAATAGCGAAACAGTTGTAATGTCGGAACCTATAATACAGGTACCCATTTTCACATTTATAGCATTACGCATTATTTATAGCATTATAGCATTATTATCCCATATCCCCTTGTTCAACTAAAACACACTTGTTAAATGCGTACAGTGCTATTTTCAGAACCTACATAGTGGCCATTTTCACATTCATAGTGATAATAGATTCAATTTTTGCCCGCGGCCCCGCCCGCGTCAAATTCGCTTTTTCATGAATCCTAAGGGAAACGTCATTTTCCCGTTATCGTTCCCTATTCCAACGTTTAACATGTTTTCAAGCAAGTTCGCTTGAACAATCTATCTATAGATGTAGCTATAGATTGCTCTAGAAAATTTGGTATTTTGAGTATCCCACGGGAACTACGGATTTTTCCGGGATAAAAAGTAGCCTATGTTTTAATCCGGGTTATAAGCTACCTATGTTACAAATTTCAGCTAAATCGGTTCAGTAGTTGAGCCGTGAAGGAGTAACAAACATACACACAAACTTTCGCATTTATAATATTACTAGCTTTTGCCCGCGGCTTCGCCCGCGTGAATTTCGGGGTTTTACAAATCCCGTGGGAGTCCTGGATTTTCTGGAAAAAAAAACAGCATATGTGTTAACCTAACTTCAGAAACACGATTGGATAAAAATTTCTCGCCAAAAACTTCTCCCAAAAATTGCTCCAAAATCTCCATGTTTCTAATTTCCATCGAAAACTACGATGGACATAATTGTAATTTTTGTTTTAATGTATCGGTAAAAAATAATTCCCAAAAACGCTCAGAACAACATTTAAATTTTTGAAGTATTTAGGTAAAACAACCTTTTTCTGTTATACTCTCCCGCAACGCTGCATACTAACCTAACCTTACCAAACCCACCAACGTATTCATAAGAGTGAGAAGGACGAAAATAAAATCAACGTACCCGCTTAAGAGTGAAATAATTTCAGAACCTTTACCTTATAGGTATCCACTTTCGCATTTATACATCGATATACCAATTAGAACATTTATAGCATAATTACTATCACATATTCTATTGCTCAACTAAAACACATATTTTTAATAGCGAAACAGTTCTAATATCAGAAACTATACAGGAACACCTTTTTAGCATTATTAACCTGTATCCCATTGCTTAACCAAAACACACATTATAAATAGCGAAACAATTGTACTTTCAGAACCTTTATGGGTAGGTACCCATTTCCACATTTATAGCATTACTAATTACTATACCATATCCCATAGCTCAACTAAAACATAAATTGTCAGTAACGAAACAGATGTTAGTTCAGAACCTATATCATATAGGTACCCGTTTTCATAGTTATAATATTATTAACCTGTATCTCATTGCTCAACTAAAACACAAAATGCTAATAGCGAAACAGTTGTAATGTCGGAACCTATAATACGGGTACCCATTTTCACATTTATAGCATTATGCATTATTTATAGCATTATAGCATTATTATTTATAGCATTATTATCCCATATCCCCTTTTTCAACTAAAACACACTTGTTAAATGCGTACAGTGCTATGTTCAGAACCTACATAGTGGCCATTTTAACATTTATAGTGATAATATCATCAGTTTTTGCCCGCGGCCCCGCCCGCGTCAAATTCGCTTTTTCATGAATCCTAAGGGAATCGTCATTTTCCCGTTATCGTTCCGTATTCCAACCTTTAAACATGCTTTCAAGCAAGTTCACTTTAACAATCTATCTATAGATGTAGCTATAGATTGCTCTAGAAAATTTGGTATTTTGAGTATCCCACGGGAACTACGGATTTTTCCGGGATAAAAAGTAGCCTATGTTTTAATCCGGGTTATAAGCTACCTATGTTCCAAATTTCAGCTAAATCGGTTCAGTAGTTGAGCCGTGAAGGAGTAACAAACATACACACAAACTTTCGCCTTTATAATATTATTAGGATAGGATTAGGATATTAAGACTATCTATAGATGTAGCTATAGATTGCTCTAGAAAATTTGGTATTTTGAGTATCCCACGGGAACTACGGATTTTTCCGGGATAAAAAGTAGCCTATGGTTTAATCCGGGTTATAAGCTACCTATGTTACAAATTTCAGCTAAATCGGTTCAGTAGTTGAGCCGTGTTGGACGTAGTGTACAAGGAATCTAATTGTGTGGAACAATCTTCAACTCTCTTCGCCATCCCCACATTAAGTAAATAGCACCTCTCAAAGTGGCCTTAAGATAAAAATCCTGCAATTTAAACTTAGTAAAGAGAATTGTGGATTTATTATTACTTTCTGCTAACAAATAAAAAAACTTCTTCAAAAGTAAAAGAGTAATGAAAAAGTTACTTTTATTATTTGAGATGGTATTTTCGTTCCTTTTTTTCTCCTTGCGGGGTTGGTGATTTCTATGATTAACTGCAAGAGAAGAATAAAAGCTTTCCACATAATATACTGTTTTTTTGTAATGTTCTAGGATGCGATTATATGCTTAGTAATCTATTTTTTGACAAGTGGCTTTTCTGACGAGCTCCCTGGCGCAGTGGACGCGCGCTCGGATTCGCGGGTTCGATTTCCGCCACGGGTCACTTTGGAATTATATAATTTCAAAATTAGCTCAGGTCGTGTCTGGTGGAAGGCTTCGGCTAGTTACAACCCTACCAATAAAACCACCAAGCGAACCTTTGGAGTTCCGGTGGAATGCTGTGTAGAAACCGTTGGGGGTGACTTTACTTACCCCTTCCAAATTAGTACGTTAACATCTTCGACTGCATCATCACTTACCATAAGGTGACATCGCAATCAAGTACTAACTTCTATGCAAGTAAAAAAAAATATAAAAAACCGGTCAAGTGCGAGTCGAACTCGCGCACCGAAGGTTCCATACTATCAAAGAAGTAAAACATTAAAATAATCACTTTTGTCCATTGAATTTTACGAGTAAACTTTGTTTTTAGAGGTTTACGGTTACTTAGGTTTAGGTTTAATATCAAAAAAGTATATTAATTAGCGAGTTGATTTTATTATCCTGTAAAATATAAGTTAACTCCTATTGGTTATAATTATTGCAGATTTTTTGTTAGGAAAACTTCGGAGATAAGTGGGGGACGGACGGACGGACGGAGAAAGTCATACGGGTTCATAAGGGTTCCATTTGGTATGGAACCCTAAAAAGGAACTAAATAATCAATCAGTTTTATAATACTAGCCTACATATCACACACAGAAGCTCAAACTAAACACAAAGGCGCTTTGTTTTCAGTAATGTTCCCATATATCGCCGTCCGCTTTTAACCCTCACAAAAGCGCTAAATGAAAAATCATTTATCTCGTTTTCTTTGTGCGTTTTACTTTGCATCGCTTACAACATTACAAATAACTCAATAATAATAATTTAATCAACAACGATCAGAACGAAGCATGATTTTGTACAGAGATATGGAATTAGGAATTAGATATAAATTTCAACAACATTTAAGTCCTTATAGTATTATACCTAATTTAAATTTAAATATATAAGCACCTTCTTAAAATTACAGCCTAAATAAATAAACCCTAAAGATTTGGCCTTACTGGGTCTTAGAACGTTTCTAAGTATAAGATCAGCAATGTTATGTGTATCTAAGTAGGTACAAAATATGATGTCAACACAGATTAATGTCAAGTTTTGGCATGCATTTTTATAATTTTTTCCTTGCATTTAAAGTATGTATTTTTAAATAAACAGCGCTGCTGCTTCGAGTGAAATGTTAGGTATTAATTAAAGCAAAGCACAAGAATACGTAACTTTTATATAGAAACTAGCGGGCGCCCTAGGCTTCGCCCGCGTGATTTTCGGCTTTCCCTGGATTTCCATGGATTATCCGGTATAAAAATAAGCCTATTTTGAATCAGGGTATAATCTATCTCAATTTCAAATTGCAGCCAATTTGGTTAAGTGCTGCTTGATGCAGTAACAAATATAGACACTCATACACTATCTTTAGCATGTATAACTTTGTGTAGTATAGAGATAACTATCTGTATTAAAAGATTTTCTTATATCTGTTTTGGGGAGTAAGGGATGAACGGTACCAACATCTTAACCGATCCAAATGTCAACCTCACCTGCCCGCGCCGGATGGCGGCGGCGACCAATTGGTCTCCGCGGTGCTCCCTGCTAGATAACAGACGAGGCTCTGGCGACCGAGCAGTGGCACTCGTATTAAAAAAAAAAAAAAAATTCTGCTATTAAAAAAAAAAAAAAAAAAAAAACAAAAAAAAATATATATATATATATATAAAAAAAAAAATGTTATAAAAGTAAAAAAAAAAAAAAGATTACGAGTTTTAACACGAAAAACTTCCAAACAAACACCTCGAATACCGATTCGGACCGCAGGTATTCAGTCGGAACAAACTTCTGACCAAAATAAAACCACGAAACAGAGGATGCATTATGCAGAATCTCTTAAATCAAAGAAACCGCATTCTCATGAACAACCAACAACAAATAAAGATCTATCAAATCTAGAAGTGTTACTTACAAAACAGAGCGAAAAATTCGATCTTATCTTACAACAGATGAGCACTCTAATGAGTCTCATAACAACGCTAGTGGATAAGCTAGCCAAAAAATAGGTCTACGAGTAGCTACGTGGAACATAAATGGCTTAGGCCCAAATAAATTAGAGGCTGAGCTATTTATAAAACAACACAAAATTGATGCTCTACTTGTTACCGAAACTCACTGCACCAGTAACAGTAGTATCAAATTCAATGGGTTTAGCACCTACCTGACCAATCATCCGGATGGTAAAGCGCTCGGAGGGACTTGTATAATAATCAAAAACTGCATTAAACATCACTGCCTACCCGATTTCAAATCAAACCATATACAAGCTACAATAATAGCTGTGCAAGATAAATGTGGATTCTTCAATATAGCATCAGTCTATTGTCCACCAAGGCATAACATCAGTGAAGATATGTTCACAGAGCTATTCTCAAACTTTGGTGATCGCTTTGTAGCAGGCGGTGACTGGAACTCGAAGCATACAAACTGGGGCTCCAGGTTAACTACAACAAGGGGAAGACAGTTGAACCTAGCCCTAATCTCAAATCACCTGAAACATGTGTCTACGGCTGAACCGACATACTGGCCAACAGACACAAACAAAATACCCGATCTCCTAGACTTCTTTATTGTAAAGGGTTTATCTCAAAACTACTTCAAAACCGAATCCTGCTATGATAGCTCTTCCGACCACACACCAGTCCTATTGACTATAAGCAACACCATTATAGAAAATGAGAAACCAGCAACATTGTATAATAGGCACACAGATTGGGTCTCTTTCCGCGAAATTCTAGAAACTAGCATCAATTTAGGCGTTGCATTAAAAACACCAGATGACATTGATAATGCAACACACTACATCACAACGAGCATACAGGAAGCATGTTGGAAAAGTACCCCTAGCGAACGAGACACAACAACATCTAACAATATTCCTATGCAAATTAAGCTCCAAATACTGGAGAAACGGCGCCTGCGACGGGTGTGGCACACCACCAGACATCCCTCTGACAAAACGGCATTAAATAAAGCATGCAAGGATTTGAAGGAGAAACTGCAAGAGATACATGACCTCACTGTGGAACACAAAATATTAACAGCTACACCAACTGCGGCAACAAACTACGCGCTGTGGAAGCTGACCTCATCACTCAATAGACCCACTCAAGCAAAGCCACCTATAAAACTTGAGAATGGAACCTGGGCGAGAAGTGGCCAAGAAAAAGTTAACGCTTTTGCTGATCATCTAGCTAAAGTGTTTACTCCCAATGAAGCAGGCAATAGTAACAGAGATTTTCAGGCATCTATTGAAACCATTATGAATACTGCCTATCAAATGGACGTCCCTCCGAAATCAGTATCTCCTCGTGAAATAGAACACCTAATCAGAGGTCTATATAATAGGAAAGCACCTGGATTTGACCTTATCACCAAAGAAGTATTAAGGGAACTTCCCAAAAAGGCACTGATCTTCTTGTCATACTTGTTTAATGGAATATTAAGAACCCAACACTTCCCCAGCCTCTGGAAGGTGTCTCAGATATTAATGGTATACAAAGCAGGAAAGCCACCACAAGATATCAAATCCTATAGACCAATAAGCCTACTACCTACTTTATCTAAGCTATTCGAAAGGGCCCTACTTGATAGATTAACTCCAATATTAAGTAAGAACAACGTTATTCCATCACACCAATTTGGCTTCAGACACCATCACTCAACAGTTGAACAGGTCCACAGAGTATGTGATAAAATACGAAAATCTTAAGAACAAAAAGAATATTGCGCTTCCGCTTTTTTGGATGTTCAGCAAGCTTTCGACAAAGTCTGGCACAAGGGTCTTCTTTGCAAGCTTAAATTAGTGTTACCACACAGCTATATGCCGCTTCTTACATCTTATCTGTCTGACAGAATATTTCAAGTAAAAGACAGGGATACAAGATCAACCTTTTACAATATTATGGCAGGAGTACCCCAAGGGTCTGTTCTTGGACCCACGTTGTATACAATATACACAGCAGACCTACCGACCATACCAAATGTTACTACGGCAACATTTGCAGATGACACAGCCATCTTAGCAAGTCACAAAGATGCTTCTTCAGCCTCACTACTGCTACAACAAGGACTTGACCAGATCTCTGCCTGGCTGGACAACTGGAGGATTAAAGCCAGCGCTAACAAGTCGGTGCAAGTGACTTTCACTCTAAAACAAGGCAATTGTCCACCAGTGACCTTGGGTAATAACACCCTGCCCCATAGTGATCAAGTGAAATATCTAGGTGTCCACCTTGACAGAAGACTAACCTGGAAATATCATATAAAAAAGAAAAGGGAAGAACTTAACATCAGATATAAAACATTCCATTGGCTGCTAGGCAGAAACTCAAAATTGTCAGTCGACAACAAGTTGCTAATATACACGTCCATCTTGAAGCCCACTTGGGCCTATGGAGCACAACTGTGGGGCAGTGCATGTGATACTAGTCTCAACATCCTACAGAGAATGCAAAATATTATCCTGCGCTCAATTGCAAACACGCCGTGGTACATAACTAACGAAGAAATACATCGAAACTTAAAAGTGCCTACAATAAAAGAGGAAGTACGGGAGTTGGCGCAACGTTACAAGACGCGGCTGCAGACCCACCCCAACTCCCTGGCTAGCGGACTCCTAGTTGACGACTGTTCTAGGCGTCTTAAAAGAAAGCGCATCCTGGACCTGGACAAGCAAGCTCAGGCATACAAATAAGAGTGCCGTCTCCTAATGAGGGTCGACCTCTCAAAACATCACAGCTAACAACAAATTTGCTCAAAGCCCTGGGGCTGATCGCAGATATCACGAACAAGAAAAAAAAAAAAAAAAATATCTGTTTTGCTGTCTAGTACATCTATCAATGTAAGTAAATGGAGAACCCTCAATTACTCAAGGTATTACATGAGCTGAGCGTAGATCACACAATAATAGAAAATGGCAAAATAATTTAAAAAGTGTACCAGTGTACTACCACCTTTATCTTTACTACATCCGACCCAAATACGGTTTTGTCAGTCCACCAGTTCAGAATAAGGAACCAATACTTGTCTTTAAAGGCCATATATAAAATTTATAGGACTATCCAAGCTAGAAAATTGTAAAACGTGGACATTACCAGTATAATATCCTCGATATGAATGTAAGTAGCTAAAGTGTGAATTCAAAAATGGTCAACTAAAATAACTTGTTTCTTACTTTTTAGTTCGTTTTATAACAGAGCAGTCGTGTTTTTTAATTTTTTAATTACTTATTTTAGTTCATATCCGGAATTTTATTTTGCATACAAAAAGATACTTTCTTTTCAGTGTTCATTTGCGACACCTTGTCAATTTGCGTATAGCTTTAGAATCCGGATGTTAATTAAAAAAAATAAGAACTGTAGGAATGGATGTGGAGACCGTTATGCATAAAAAATAAAGTTTGGATTTGATTTACCTTGATAGAGATTCATACATTCACGGTCATTATACTTTAGAATGTATATCCTGGACTATTACGGACATTTTTTAATTTTTATATTTATGGTGGCAACTATAGTATCGACATTTGACCGCATCTAAAACTTTATTAATTTCATCTTTTATATTTTCTAAACCATTTCATTTTTCTTAAAAAGGGAGCTCCGTTTTTCAACAACTATACATGCAATCTTAATTTGCAAGTCAAACGGCTAATCGTAATTTTAATAATATTTATTAGTAAATACAATTTTAAAAGGGATTATTACACTAACTTGAAATACCTACAAATGTTATATACTTACTAAAGACATCTGGCAAGTCACCAAAAAAGATACAGCCGTATCTGCAGAAGCATTGTAGTTGCTTTGCTGAAACAACGTCATGCAACCTATCAGTTGTTTAACTAGAACATCTCTTGTCTTCAGTTTCCGTTGTGTCCAACGACTGGAAGGATATTCCACAGTGATTGTTTAGTGTTTATCCGCGTTAGTTTAATGTATAAAACGCATTTAGTGTTCTATTCTCGTAAAATTAAACGTTCTATGAGGAAAATAATAATAAAATCTACATTGTTTAAAACAAAATGAGTTTATCTACCAACATCTACCAAAATTTTGTATGAGTGTCTGAGTGTTTATAAGTGTATGTTTGATTGTTTGTTTCCTCTTCATGCCAAAGGCTACTTTTTATTGCGGAAAAATAAATTATTATATCCGAAGCAAGCAGACTAAGGAAATTATATTTTTAAAATATGTTTACTCTTTGTGATACTGTTTAAGAGCCAATTTGGCTGAAATATCTATATTCAATGTGTGTCTTAGGTTGAAATTTCCTTGTCATTTTCGCAAGAAAGTTGATGGATGTTGGGAACTGAAATGCGGAAAAAGGTCTCCATAGATTTGCAATCAAGAAAGGGCGAGATACTTATTTGCTGCCTACGCATTTTATGACAAGTAGCATTTATTATCATTTGAAAAACAGATAACTTATCTGCGAAGTGCAATTTGGATGGAAATTTTTGTTTATATAAAGTTTTGCTTTTTAACGAACACGCTGTACAGCGTTTCTTTTTTAACTGGAACAGTATGAGAAAATGAATAATTACAGGAACACTTTCTTGGGCTGTATGTCCAATGTAACTTCACCACACTGTCCCAGTTAACAAAAAACACTAAGAACGTATTTCTTTTGAAAAACGCGATTTAAAGAAAAAACTACCGAGTGTAGTTTGGTGGCTGAGGTCTATTTTAAAGAATTTATCTTGAGTTGGCTTGCCATCGTGCGTGATTTTAGTACAATAAATTTTTCAAATGTTTTTGATCCTTAAAGACGTTATATTTATTTACATTCAGTAATGGTAGGATAAAAAAGAGACCAAAACATTTTAAAAGCTCCGTAAAATGGAATATAACCTCATAATATCACAACAGTTTCATTGCCAGAGTCAAGCTATTGACGCTATCGTAAAATTTATTTTATTTCAGGTCCGGCTGGGAACAATGTGGACACGGTTTCGTGATTTTTCACTCGATATGCTGCAACGCTGTGCTGTCAATACCTTGGGGTAGTAAACTTGAAAAAATACAATCGACGATACATTTCGTAGTACTTTGCTTAAGGGGCCTGTGAACTACGATGTCTCCGTTAATGCAAAATACCAAATCATTTGTAATTCGTGAATATGTCGATCATGTTAGGGTGTTATTCGGATTCATATAGTAACAATCTATGCTCCTGGCCATATTTGGTTCGGAAATATTTCTTTAAAATTAAATAATAATCAATTTTGATCAAAATTTTTATAACTTTGGTCGAGTTCCGTAATACCAAAAATAATGAATGAAAACTTGTAACTTTCTTTATTAACTGGTGTTTTTCTTTAGCTGGACAATAAAAACTGTGCTCCTGAACTAATGCGATGTGAGATAGTGTTGTTTTTATTACAAAACAAATAAGCAGAAAACATGTCCTCTTTGACATAAAAATAAGCAAAACTAAATTCGTTTACAATTTCGTTTAACAACAGTATTTCGGAACCAGATATGGCCAGGAGCATAGATTATTACTATACGAACCCGAATAACACCACAACATGATCAAAATATACACGAATTACAAATGATTTTGGTATTACGTTTGTATGGGAGACATGGTAGTTCACAGGACTCTTAACTTCATATTATGATGATGTTATGTCAAACGACACACAGTTCGTTATTAACTAGATTGCCTCCCTCTTTTGTAATTAAATAGTGTATTTCAACCCTCCTCCCTCCGGGAGGTCCCATGTTCATTTCTCGCCTCGGGCCATTTTGATATCATTTCTAAATTGGCTCAGACCTGGTCTGGTGAGAGGCTTTGGCTGCAGCTGGTTTCCACCCTATACCGGCAAAGACTCCAGACGATTTAGTGTTCTGCGTATAGCGTGTAACAATCATATTAAAATAAAAAAACCTCGTCTAAAATTGTAATAAATTATGTATTTCTATTAGATCTATTGATAATTATGTATTCTATAGATTATTTTTGTTATTAGATCGCTGTGTAGCGATAAGGCCGCCATATTGTACATTTGTTTGTTTGGTTATTTTATTTGTTTTTTCTTTCTTTTGTAATGGTGTACAATAAAGTATTATCTGTCTATCTATCTATCTATCTATTTACTTTTTAGTTTTACATTTGTGGCTTTTTACATTTGCATTACAGAATTTAACAGCGTGTGCCATAAAGCAAGGAAATGACGCGAATACTAATGGCTGCATCGGCGAGCTCTTGCCACAATTTTACTCTTGCGCGAGCCGGAATGCAGTTTATGTTTCTGTTAGTGAACACTGTGAACAGCCAGCGCTGTTATTACTTAGTGCATAGCGGGGACGCGATTTGAATCACGGTTTAGGTATACTCTCTGGTTTTGTAAATAGCCGTTCTCCTCGTTGCTTGCTGCTATTGTTGATATATATTATATCTAAATATATAAACGAAGAAACTGACTGACTGATTGCTGACTGGCTGATATATCAACGCCCAATCCGATGTGTAGACTGTAGAGAGTCTTAATTTGGTACTCAAGACATAGTACTATTAAGTATTCCGTGCTCAAGGTTGAAAGGGTGAAATGGGGGACCAAATTTTGTATAGAGAAATAGTCTTTCACACTGCAATTATATTGAGCCGATACGGCAGAAATTTGAAAAGGTAGCAGATTATATCCAGGCATATAAACTACTTTCGATCCCGGGAAAATCAATGGTTAATGCGCAATTCTGAAAAACTGATATTCACGCGGATGTTTAATGTTATAATGTGTTATCTTCTTTGATGAAGAAGAGTAGATAAAGTGGTGGCACCTTTATCTCTACACTATTTCTCTCTATCAGCAGATACCGTTAGCCGTTGCTTAAGGGAGTACAACCACACTCGGTCGTCCGCCCTCTTCACCCGCCCGTTATCAGCGATCTCTTTCAGGTCATCGGTCAAGCGGGTAGGAGGTCTCTAAATAGCCGATTGAAATTTAAGTTATTTGGACAAGTAGAAATTTGGTGATGTAAACTGGAGAATTTCTTGTTGCTATGTCCCTTCATCGTAACTATCTTAAGTTCCTACGATCCTAAGTAGTTAAACGAATTGAAGTCGAATAATTAAGAGTTAATTCTGTGAAATATTCATAGAATGTACTCGTACTTTGGAGATTCTGTTTTGGATGATTTTAATGTAAATTTAATCGTAATTCGTAGTATCGTCTAGAAATACTATTAATACAAAGGCATTTACAAAGGTGTTTATTTTTAGTTTTCATCCAACTTGTCATATCATAATTTCGGTTTTGTTGAAATAATAAAAGCAGTGCAACGCTCTACTATGATCGTTCGATATTTTTATTTCTATAACTGATTGTGGCTGACATTGCTGCCAATATTTAACTGTATTTAACTGACAGGTCAGACTCGTCTTTAATTGCCGCGCCCGTCAACTAGTCGAATCTGGTCGAGACATCGAGACTAGACTTAAATTTCATCGCCAGCGACGACGTCACATATAAATCAATGTTTAATTTAATCTATTTTCGAGGTTCAGAATCCTTTTTAAAACACCGTGTAAACAATTCAAGTTGCAAACACAGCCTTTAAAAGCGAAATTAGGTGACATATTTGGCAAAGGCACGGAAATAATAAAACTCTCAGAGGGGCTTTTTCAACCATAAATTGAAGATTTGTTTTTTATACAGGGACTTTAATGCCTTGTTGATCTTCAACTTAAATTCTGGAATGCGTCCAAATGCCGAGATATTTTCTTTTTTTTCTAAATTTCCTTGTTCCAAAAAGGACGCTACAAAATAAATTTTCATGACAATTTTGTAAAATACATATCATTTATATTTATTTATAAATAGTGTTGATACATATAGTAAGAGTCTAAAGTAATCACTCAATGTTTTTAATTTGTTTGTGTTTGACATATTATTACAGGTTTCTTTTTAACCCAGATATAAATGTATGATTTTTACGGGATTTGTGAATAACCAAAATCCTGGCGAGTGGAGCCGCGTGAGTCCACTATTGTAGTTTAAATCAAGATTTATGGAGAGAGATTCAGCAGTTGGTCCAAGCGTGGTCGTACGTGAGGCAGATATTACAATCCAGCTATCGAAGAAATTTATTGCTGCTTGAATTTTGAAGCGCGTTCAAAAGTGTTCCTTCTTTCACAGATTGCCCTATTTTATTTGAACACGATTTTCTTACATTTCCAGTGTAGTTGTAAGATTGGTTTTAAGAAAGAGAAATGCAGAAATTGAACTCCCTCAAAAATAATAGGCGTGCTTCAGTTTTTATACAGTACTTTCTTACTGAAGGATCGCACCTTTACACAATGCCGTAAGTTAGATAGAAATTGATATTTAACCATTTATTAATTATGGTATTTAATATTTTAAAGTAAACCATTTTGAAGTGGACTATAAAACTAACTTAGAACAAAAATTAAAACTAGCCATAACATTAAATTATATCTAAGTTTAAATCTACATAATATATATTCTAATAATAATATCAAATCAAAATCTAAATCCTATTAATCTAGTACACTACTGTCAGAGGAAATTGTTCCTAAAATGCTGGCCTCATTGCCGCGTTGTATCGCGATAATTATTCTTTGGGCAAAGTAAAGGCCAGCATTTTGGTTGTAAGTAAGGGCGTTGCCTCGACTAAACTTGAGGAAATTTCATCGGTCCATACGGTCCCATGGTTTCGAGCCTAAAATTTGTTTGCTTTAACTAATTTTGCATGAGAATACAAAAAATATAAAGCCAGTATCTCTAGCAATAACGCCCACTTGGCACGGAAACCTAAAAAGCTAATTCATTCAATGCAAGTTGTAATGCGTATACACAAATATATTACACAGCAAAGCATAAATCTTGTCATGTCTCACAAAAAGTAAATTGAATCCGTTTCCACATGGAAGAATAGTCACAATTGGAAACTGTTTCAATAAAGGATTAATGTACTTCAGAACTGTCGTCAGCGAAGACCGCGAGTGCTGTTCCGGAAGTCGGATAGGAAATGTGTTCCCTCAATTCTGTACCAACTCTACGGTCGTACTTTACAGATTTTCCGATATGTACAGTTCATTTACCGCATTAAATGTTATTAAAGTTAATAGAATATGCTAAAATTTTGTAACATTTCTATCATCAGCAACCCTGTCATATGTATAACTGCTGGCAAAAGTCTTCTCAAAATGAGAAGCATTGGATCTTAACCCATCATGTTGACGAAGTGCGGGATGGCAGGCTTTGCATACCTTGAGAGCATTACGGTAAGCCCCAGGCATGCAGCTGATGTAATCAAGTTGTTTCCTCACATTAAATCTACTGAAACAAATAGATACTTGTACTAAAAAAAAAACTGAAGAATGAATCTTGAAGAAATTCTGACTCTATTGTGATGTTATGGTTTTCGATCCTAGGTTTTTGTTTTTGTTACTCCACCTATGTATGCAAAAAGTCACGTTGCATGCTCAATTGTTGCGTGAAAACAAACAAACAAATAAACCAACCAACTCATCTTCAATTATATTAGTGTGTATGCATTTTTATTTGACAAAACAATATGCAGATAATAATATTCTGAAGTAAATTATCCGTTAAATATTGTAGTGTAGCAATAACTTGTTACAAAAGAAAATATATCGCAAACAAAACCAGAAACAATAAAAAACATTGAATCCAATTCAGCCATTCAAATCTATTCGGAACTCTTTTCCATACAGGATTAAATAAATACAGCAACTTCAAAACTGTCGTCGTTGGACACCGCAAGCGGCATTTTGGAATAGAAAATATTATTTTGTATGCAACCAAAACTAGGCTACTCGGCGGCGTTCACAATTGATTTTGCCGTTACGAACAGCAAAATTGATAAATGGTGCTTAAATTCATTCAACAACGCTTAATGGTTTTACGTGATCGTAATAACTCATCCCTGAAATTACATGTTTAGGTATATCGACCTATTAAGATAAAAGGACAACAAAACATTTTCAACACGGAACTGTCTATACTATAGGCTTCACAGATACTTAATTTATCTTTAAGTATGGTATGTAAGGGTTGCGTGAATTCACCTTTCCCTTTTACAGTGTGACAAACTGACTGACTGATCTATCAATACACAGCTCAAACCATAGGACGTATCAAGATTGATGGACCTTTTAAAAGCATTAATCACATATATTTTTCCTGTTGGCAAATAATATCGGTTTAATTGTTATGTAAAACCGTGTATTATTGTGACGTGGACTTTTGAAACGATTTAAAAATTCAACCCCTAAGGTGTCAAATAGGAAGCTGAGCGAAGCTGCGGATGACTTCTAGTTGAATAATAGTTTATTCTATTTTGTCAACATTTTCACGTAGTGGACTGCAAATTGAAATACTTCTTTACGTTGTGATTCCCAAGATACAGGCAGTTTGTTTCTTCAAGCGCAAACTAAATAAAAATAACGTTCCCGCGATGCACCTAAAAATATGACTTCAGATCGGAATAAAGTTTGAAATTCTATCACAGAGGATGCAAGTGTTGAAATATACAGAAGTTATCCATCAATATTATAACTTCGTTGGAGGTTTCGAGTATCACTTTAGGTGTGAGAGAAAGAAGAAAGGTTTACAGACTTCGTAGCCTCTGTGGCTTTATTTTTCTGATAAGCCACACGCCAAAGATTTAACTCGCTAGATGAGCCCTAAGCCTCCAAAAACGTACACTTTTTTGTCTTGTGTGCGACACGTTGTCACTCTCTCTGTCACAAGGGAAACTACGGCATGCTGAGAGCACTCAATTTCGACGTTTTCGATGTGCGCAATGTAGGCTTAGGGCCCATCCTGCGATTTAAATCTTTGCCACACGCTATGCTTACTTTCGAGTACCTGAAAATTTTATAAATTAAAATTTGAAAACGTCCAAACTATTGAATATAATCTCTGCTATACGAAATTTTTTTAAACGGTGAAATTATTAAAATTGGGTTTTTATAGCTATGATTCAAGAACGTCGTTTCAAAATTATTACCAAGTTTGTTGATACAAGCATGTTTTACGGAGCTTTTAAATATTCGATATACATAAATACCCACCCTGAATTTCAATGATATTGAAAGAATGATGTTCCACCCATGTTCCACCCTATCGATTTGATAAACCAGTAGATTAAAATCCAAGAAACATAAAATAAAATGACGTTGAAGACTGACCAATCACATTATAAAGTTAGGTATCTAATAAAAATATTTTAGACTGAGTATAGCGTCGTAGATTATGAAACTTTGTCTTCTTAAAACTTTTAGTTTAGTCACCAAACAAGCTTTAGGTAACTAAGATTAACTTTCTACTGAATATCAATCGAGCTGCGCGCAGTGAGTACTTTGAGCGACGAAGCAAAAATTACGTAACGTAGTTTGTGTGATCGTCAAAGAAACTGGAAGGGCTTTGAAAACTTTCAGTAATGCTGGAGCTGTAACTTTATTGAGGCGGAGACTTATCCGAGTTATCCTTACTAGCGAAATGAGTAACTTCCAATTTCACCGATACTTTGCGAACTTAGCGTGACTTATGGCACTTTGAAATTTTGCAATAGACGCTTTAGATGTATGCATGCATGAACGTATGAAGTTGGCGAACAGAAGTTATTGCAATTAAGAGTGTCTTATCGGTGGACGAAAGTCGCTGAAGTTTATCTTTGCGAATATTGAAGTTGCGGCCATTTTAAATATAAATCAAATTTTTTACTGTTTTATATAAAATATAAGAACCTTTACAAGGAAAAAAGATAATGGTCATCAAAATATATTGCAAAGTTACGTAGAAAGTTTCCAATCTTATTATCTTGAATTTATCTTGGATAGGTCCCTCGAGTGAAAGACGCTCAAACAAAGACTGCCATGAGAAATTCTAACTCCTTCAATACAGGATTAATAAAAACTGTCACAAAGAATCCCGAAAATATATTTTTTATGACTTCTTAAACAACTGGGTCAACTATATTTATTTTTGTTTTGTTTTTAAACCTGGAAACAGAAGGAAAGGTAAATGAATTAGAATGAAATAAATTAGTGACAAAACTACATAGTCTTTCCTATCTTAATACAAAACTTAACCAAATTGTGTTAAATTGGCAAGTTAAATTTAAACGGAGTATCCTTTTCCTACTTTCTGAGTGACTGACTGTTAATAATCGTCAATTTACATTGTTTATCGTGCGTATGTGCTATGCTCCCTGACCCTTATTTACACATGCATATTTGGCACGTATCTTCTCTCAAATGAGGTAAAAAATGAGAGATTTGTCGAAATTGTCAGGCATAATGGTTTCCTCAACGTACTTTCTTGACCGTTAAGCAAACATTTAGGCTCTTCGCACACGGCTCGTAAGTGTAAGCGTAGCGTAATCATCGCGTACGACGAGAGTATGAGCACGAACATTTTCAAACATGCCTGCAGACGAACCGGTGTTGCAGCGAATGGAGGTGTAATTTTCATATTATTGTTATGCGTAGCATCATAACGATACGCTTACGCTTACGAGCCGTGTGCGAAGGAGCTTAGTTGCCATTAACCTGCTTAGCTTCAAATAGTCTAAGCTTGAATGCCGGTGTCTTAAACAATTTAAACTATGACCCAAAAATCAGTTAAATCCTTGAATTTATTTGAAACGGAGCTGTGCGAGATTGTATTGTGGAATACGAAAAAACACGATGGGGAAAAAAGGCACAGAAAACGAGATAAATGCGTTTTCATTTAGGGCTCTTTTATGTGGTTTAAAAGCGGACAGCGATATATGGGAACATAAGAAAAACAACGTTCCCCAGTGTTCCCCAGTTTGGGATGTTTGTTTGCACTCCGGAACTTTCGAACAAGTTTTTGGGGTATTGAATTTAAAAGGCTTGTTTAGTTAATATTAACTGTAATGTATAGTGATATATATCATCACACAAATATTTAGTCCAGTAGTGGGAATCGATCCCACTACCTCCGACTCAGCGGCAGGTTAGCTACCAATACGCCATTTGGTCGTCAAATTATACAAAAATCGTTATATTGAAAGTCATTGTTTTCGCACATATTTCGTCAGTCAGGCGAAAATAGGACCCGTAAATTAATATGCCAAACTACACCCTCTTAATTATTAAAAAAAGGTGTGGGTAAGTAAACGAGGAAAATGATGATAAATAAACACAGTGAAGGTAACAAAACTAAATTCAAGCTCCAATACTCAAGTGTAATCTTAATCGATGATCTCTCTAAACGGCTGGTTCAAGCGCACCTAACGAGAGTTTTTACGACGTAAATGGATTTTATTTTTGACGATTCACCCTGTTCGTGACATTAGCGTAATGGGATCGGCTTTGATGCTACGAGATGTGAGAAAATGTTCCTTCAATGTAAGAGATTCTTTATACTTAGCGAGCTTAAGAAGTATCCAGGAAACAAGGTATATTTGTCACACTTTATACAGTGCGACAAGGCTCTCTTGGCGCTTGAATGGCATTGACAGGAGGGCGTAGTTGTAGAAAAAATGTAGAGCAGCGAATAATTTTTTTTCAATTTGAGCTAATAATAAGCAACATAACAAACACAAAATACTAACAACATACCGAAAAACATACCGACAGGGCGAACTATTAAACAGTGTCACAAGATAGCGGCGTTAGTTCCGATTTTGGCCACGCGCTGGTGAGATTGTGGTGAGTTTGACCTCCGTGGCGCAGGGGACGCACGCTCGGATTCGAGTGGGAGGTTGCGGGTTCGATTCCCGCCACGGGCCACTTTGGAATTTTATAATTTCTAATTGGCTCAAGGTCTGGTCTGGTGGGAGGCTTTGGCCGTGGCTAGTTACCACCCTACCAGCAAAGACGTACCGCCAAGCGATTTAGCGTTCCGGTACGATGCTGTGTAGAAACCGTTGGGGTGAGTTCACTTACCTCTTCCAAGTTAGTACGCTAACATCTTCGACTGCATCATCACTTATCATCAGGTGAGATCGCAGTCAAGTACTAACTTGTATAGCGTAAAAAAAAAGCGCAAGCGTATATCGATTGAATAATGAGACTAAATCCTAAGTACATGTATACTTTACTAAATTACATTGTTAAATTCAACGGCAATATATCTACTGACAATATGTATGTAGCCAACAGCAAAGACTATTTGAAAAATCGCGAATTTCAACGCAAAGCATCAAATAACGATAGACAAAGAATTTTCTCCATATTCTTATAACAAAAGGGCATTTCGTATGAATCATGCATGTGGACTATTTTAATAAAGAACTCCAAGCGTAAGATATCGGATGAAAAATAACGTGGGACGGTGCATTATACGCGAGCCGATCGGAGAATAAAATAAATTTTATGATATCGCCGATATCCGTGACTCGCTCGCTGCATTTCTTATTTGCTTATAGTTTTTTCCTGTGCATTATTTCAGTGCAATGGCTTTTTATTGTAATTATAAGGTTTTATTCTTCGTTTTGATATGGGAAAAGGCTGATAAATAACTAAAATATCTCCACATGTCAAGATGAAAAATTTCCTTCCAAACGGCGTAGGAAATGGATATTATAATATTTTTGGCCATGTACATTGTACAGGGCAGTAAAAATACTAATGAGTGAATGGACGTTAATTAGCTGTTCAGATAAAATGAAGACTAAAAGACATACATTTTAATTAGCTTGCAAATTATCACAATTCGCGATTGCTTTGGATTTATATTTTAAAAATATTTACAAAACTACGATCATCTAAATGTTTTAAGTCAGTCATAATGCGAAAGTTTATGACACTTTGTCCTATTTGAGTCTTACCCGTAGATTTAGCTGCCAGGCTTTTTCTAAGTATTTTTTCAAATCTACGAGTAAAGACAGTTTCTGCGGGATCCAGGCAAATTTAAGGACTACAGCAACCACAGTGTGCTCGTAATACTCAGTTTATGAGAACTTATGAGAACTAAAAGTAGGTACTGCATGATATTTTGCAACAAATGCACAGGGCATTAAAAATAATGCCCAAATTGCTTGAAGTGTGCTTATAAAATCTGAAGAGATCCCTCAATTTTTCCGAGATCCTATCATCAGAACCTGACTTGATGACTATAGTCATTAAGTCAGCATCTGCAAGCACTAGAAACTATTAAAAATACCTAAATCGCTTCAAGTATATTAACAAAATTTGAAGAGTTCCCTCGATTTCACCAAGATCCCATGATCAGATCCTGACCTGATGACCATAGGAAAACCTGGAAAATATTACTCTTTCAAACAGTACCCAAATTGTTTCAAGTATCCATATAAAATTTGAAAAGTTCCCTCTACTTCTCCAGTATCCCACCATCAGATCCTGACCAAAAAAAAATGGGACCATCTGGGAAGTATACCCTTATAAAAGAATTTCCCAAATCGGTTTACGCGTCTTCGAGTAATCGGTGAACATACATAAAAAAAAAGATTCCGACGAATTGAGAACCTCCTCCTTTTTTTGAAGTCGGTTAAAAAATAAAATAAAATAAAACTTAATCGATATGTCTTTATTCCCAAACCTCTAAAGTACAATACCATGAGCATCGTATCTTAACGGTGCATTAAGCAAATACCGCTGTGGTATTATCCACTAACAGTACCTGAAACAAACTACGTTGCGGCTCGCGTAAGAGCATAATCGTGGGGGAGAGTTTCGCCAACGCTACCATTAGTGTCCGTGTCATTTCCTTGCTTTATTGTGTTTGTAACTTTGTTTTGCACAATAAGTGTACTGGTACAGCTCTAACTAGTCACTTGATACTATGTATTTTACCGACTGCGCCTTTGTTTCAATCGCATTTCTTTCATAAAACGCTGTTGTTCTACTTTGTTTTGGTTTTAACAAAACTTTATTGGTTTGATGGCTTAATTCTCGGTTTGTTTATACGCTTGTTACTTTTTTTATTTATTTTCCTGATAATAAACGGACTTGTGAGGTGATCAAATCAAAATATAGTTAGAACATATTATATATAGCGTCAAAAACTACCTAACACTTGGAAAACCTAATTTTAACAATATTTGAGCTTAACATTTTATTTCTAAAGATATTACGTATTAGTAATAAAGTTTTTGACTTATTCGATCCAACGGTCTAATAATAACTCTCACGCTGGCCCATTGATCCCCTCTCTATACCAGCTGTAGTTAAGTAATCAAGCCATGTTCTACTTAATTAATTATAAATTTTTATAATACGTATAAAAATCTCTCACTCAGCTGGCTTAGAACCTGTTTCTAACAGCTATCGTGGCTTGGCAGAGCCTGAAAATTCCAACACTTATTATATTTAGTCCTTAGATTCGAATGCTGGGGGCATACGAAACTTTGCAGTTTCAATCTACATTAGATACGCCCATCATTTCTAATGTAACTCTTTGAACGAGATAAGAGTTCCTGCCGTTTTTCCAAATCTCTTTTTCTTCACACTGAGGTTGTTATAAAGTAAGGAAAAATTTTAATGTACTGGTCGTGTAATTATTTGTTACTCAAAAATAACACCACTCCACAAGTGTTCACTTTTTTATCGTATATTGAAAGCCCGAAATGAACTTACAAAAAAAATCCAATTTCATAGTATATTCTGAGGGAGATAGTATCAGCTTTAATCACCAAAAAGCAACCAAAAAGGTTTTAGTATAGTGTCTAAAACATCATCTCATAATTCCTGATAGTACGTACGACTAGAGAAGTTGTTGTACCTAATTACAATTAGCGTTTTCAAAGATTTCTAGTAATGGTCGTAATTCCTGAAAGCGGGCACAAAATGAAACGGCGGGAATGGACGAGACGAAATTCCGAAATTGGATTTAAATCCAATTTCCAAATTTCGCTTTGCAAAATCAATTTTGTCAATTACAATTCAGCCAACATCTAGTAAGTATGTTTTAATAAATATTTGAGCCTATAATTTGATTTGCAAAAGTTAAAAATAAATAGCATATTTGATACCATTCCAATCTCCACATCTCTTGATCCTTAAAAAAAGTCCAGTATCCAACAATAAAACTTGTTATTCACGAACAGTCTTTTATCTTTGGCTACACACGGTTTTCATCCAACTTTGAAAATACACAAAGTAATATTATTTTCAGATAAAACTTTTCGCGATATTACCTCTAGACTTCATTAACGTTGCAGATTGTTGGGAGATTCTGCTAAAAGCAGAAATGATAAACAGAAACAGTGCAGCGTCACAATTCAATTTTTCTATGCCCAGCAAAATAAATTGTGAATTTTGCCGAGTTTTACTTTGTTTTACTGTTGGACTTGGAAAAACCAACGTTAGTTTAAACATTGTTAATTTTATGAATCTGTTATCATTCTTCTTCTTCAAAAAGGAGGAGGTTCTCAATTCGTCGGAATCTTTTTTTTTTATTTTTTTTTATGTATGTTCACCGATTACTCGAAGACGCGTAAACCGATTCGGAATTTTTTTTTGTTTAAAAGGGTAAACTTCCCAGATGGTTCCATTGTTATCAGGTCAAGATCTGATGATGGGATCTTGGAGAAATCGAGGGAACCCTTCAAATTTTATATGGACACTTGAAGCGATTTGGGTATCGTTAGAATATGACTTTCCAAGTAGTCCTGTGGCTATCAGGTCAGGATCTGATCATGGGATCTTGGTGAAATCGAGGGAACTCTTCAAATTTTGCTAGTAAACTTGAAGCGATTTGGGTATTTTTTATAAAACATTTCATGAGGAAAGATTAAATTGCTTGTAAACAAATGTATGATGATGTTTTGGCATCATGTTGAAACCAAGTTGAAACGTAATCTGAGAAAAAGTTTTTCAGAATTTGTATGTGATACTGTGTAGTACCTTCTTTGTGAAATTCACCATACATTCATACATTCATATACATACATATGTTTCATTCGACCCGTGTTGCGAACAACAACAAAATAATTTTGCCTTCTAGTTTCATGGTTGTCGCTGGAAGCAGTAGGTAGCTCAAACTGCCACGAATAAACAGTATTTCAACTCAATTCCGCTATTTTGCCCAGTACGAAAGTCAATCGCGAAACTCTTCGAGCGCTATAAGAGTAGCTTCGACTGCATACATTTCCCATCCAACTTCTCAAACGCCATTTACGGTCTCCGTATTCGACAGTTTTGAAGTATATTAACCTTTTATTGAAAGAGTGACTGAGGCCTTCCATCTGGATCGAGTTCCGGTTTTCATACTGACTCTTGAACACATCTGTACGTTATAACTTTTAGTTTGTTAAATCGCATGACTTTGTAAAAGTTAAGGCAGCGCGTCACTACTCAATTTAACAAACAGACCAGAAAAAATGATCTAATTAAAACCATTTTAATTTATTTGTTTATTTACGTTTACTACTTGAACTAAACAACAGTTATCTTAACATCTCGAAACTCAAATTAGTTTATATGAACGCTGCACATTCCTCTTAATTTATGTTATTACATAACTAATAATATTACAAAGTAAAACAGTGTTTCGAGTTTTTAAAAGAAATCAACTATAGCTGTTAGTCAAGTAAATATTGTAAAAACAATTAATGTTTTTCAAAAGAACAAGTGCCGAGTTTCTTGCAAGTTCTGTTCGGAGTTAAATAGCTTTCCGAATTTGGCGATAGGACCTGACATTTCATAAGTACCGGTAACTAAGCCTATGTTAGATATAAAATATTTTATTTTGATTTTGATATATATAGGCATAGCGCTCACCGCATCAAATACCTACTAAACCTATATACATCGATTCTATACCTGTGTCAGACGTGTCGTGTTGCCACATTCACAGAAGATCACGCCGCAGTGTGACGCAGCGGTTTCCGCAGTAGATGGATACAACACCGCAAACTGGAACGAGTAACCTGTACACAACTACCAATTGTGTAAATGGAAAATAATATTGTATTGTTGGATTTGGAACACCTAACAGTGGAAAAATTTACGCACACCACAACATTAATAGTAGATTGTTATACAAGGGACGTAAGTAAGCTATTACAGAACAAGATCCAATTTGGCGCCAGTGCGAGCGCAGCTCGCATAGGGCGCTAATGGATCGCGTGCACCCGAGATATTTAGTCACACGAGCGAGCGCAACGAGCGAGGGTGAATATAGTTCGAGGGTGTAATAGCTACTTGCAACCGAGGTAAGCATTCTACTTTATATCATTCTTGCGAGGTAAATAAAACATTGGTAATGCAAAATGAAATTTTAATTAGAATAATTAGAAAATTTAGAGAAAAAAAAATAAAAAAAATAATTAAAAAAAAAAAAAAAATAAAAAAAAAAATAATAATTTTAATTAGAATAATAAGCAAATTTAGATAAAAAAAAATAAAAAAAATAATAATTAAAAAAAATATATAATTAAAAAAGTAATAAAAAAAAATTAAAAAAAAAAAATAATAATAAAAAAATAATAAAAAAAATCAAGCATAGTGCGACGTCATGTTGCCCTTGAACTGTAATGTGAACATTACAATTCAAGCATAGTGCGATGTAATGTTGCCTTGAATTGCAAACACCAACTTACAAGGAGACTTTCCACCATAGTAATCCATATTTACTGACCAAGTATGATATAATAGTAGTTTATGAAACGGATGCATAATGGGGGGTATTAAAACATGAGTGTGAGTTTAAAAAACGAGCCGCAGGCGAGTTTTTTAATAGTATCACACGAGTGTTTTAATACCTAATTATGTAGAGTTTCATACACTACTTTATCTACGCTCAAATTATCATAAATCCAAACCATAAAATCTTGCTAACGTTTGTCGTAAATCCTTCACTTTGTTGGTAAAAGATTGTGGGTCATTTTTGTTGCAATTACTTAAATGTCAGGTGGAGTTAAATTTTCTTTAGTACGTTTCACTGCTAGACATTTTTCCGCGCTAAGTTTTGACTAAGTAACAAAAATAACACATTGAAATGTTAAAAGTTAGGTATGGCGCCAAAATTCAGTTGCAAACTGCGTATAGTCTGTTAAAAAAGTCATGAAACAAAAAAGAGTAGAAAAATATTTATACAAGTCAGATAAACTATATTTTTAGTGGATAATTAAATAATCAAAAATTATACATAATTCTTTTTAATATTCTGTATGAACACACTTTTTAATCAGTCATATAAGGCAGGGAAAAATTATTGTTTCCGTGAATTAATTGTTGTCTATGGTCGATTATGACTACCAACTAAATGTTGTCTGTGGACTCCTTATATAAAAAAAAAAAATTGAGGATTGGCTCTACACTCTCTTTTGGCTATGACGACCACAGAGAAAAGAAAGTTATTCCCTGGTCTGTGATGACGACACACAAAAATACAGGAACCCAGAGCCGCGTATCGTAATAGAAATTATTCAACAATCTAGAGATATTTCCATAGTACAGCTATGTTATAATGAATAACTTTTTAATAATTATAGAAGTCTGTGCATAAAGTAGGTCAATATGTGACACATTTTGATTTCATAATTCGAACTTTAAGCAATGAGCGTAGATAAAAGTACATTATATTAACTACCTAACTGAAGCATGTTTCCTAAGTTATATTATAAAGAGACCCTCTGTACAAATTTTGAGTTCTATAGATTGAACAGTTTGGGCTTGACAGTGATGAGTGAAGGAATGAATGAAAGATGACTTTTCCATTCATTCAGTCATTCCTTGATGAACTAAATGGAATGCAAGGACTAGCCAAAATTTCAATAGTCTTGTTTTATATAATGCAAGGAATCAAGGATCTAACCGCATGTCACTGTGGTGGGACATTCTGCTCAAGTGGTGAGGTTGCGACCTGGCGGGAGTGCGGTGAATTCGAAAGTGAATCCCGTACTCCCGCCCCTGGGTTAATCGAGGATAGAGACAGTTTTAAGTGGGTTCAAGCCCCAAATAACCCCTCCATTTCCGCTGACGAAGTGGCATGCGTTAGGCATTTTCTGTCAATAGAAAAAAGTCAGCTACGAGACAACTGTATTCCAGACAACTTTGCAAACATAACAGCAAGTCGTGACAAAGCAAAAACTTCACCCATATTTTACCACCGTTTTCATTTCTGATGATCCGCAATGTTCGTGACATTAACGTAATAGGGTCGGTTTCGATCACATTTGTGAAGAAAGTCCTCAGAGAATGTCCCACTTGTAGCGGTTGATATACGAGTAGACCTTCGACGTAAGAAATATGTGAGAGTAGATAAATCTACTTCAAAAATTTTTGTCCCTTTGTTTTCACATGGTTGGCAGGATTAGAAAAACTTACACATTCTGTTCAAAGCTCAAGGCATTCAAGGCTTCTTTATGCCAATTTTACGTTCATTTGGTGAAGTTAGAAGTGACGCATTATATTACTGAAAATTAAAAATTTGCTCGTAGGTGTTCACGTCGCTATATATTTTTGGGATGGTTGTTTCACAAAATATATTAAAGGTTTCTTTTGAATAAAGTAATTTTTGATGAAGGCATGTCTCAATGGTTAATGTCCTTTAGTGTGTGTTTTTCTTTTTATTTTGTGTTTGTTTCAATCAAAATTAATTCACACACATTCATCGAAAACAATCAAAAGTAATCGCAATAATTATGTTATAATTCTCAATATCGTAATTTGTAGATACCGAAATTTCGATTTTTTTTTACACAAAAATCTTCCAAAAACATTTAGTCCAAGTACCTTTCGATTCGACACAGAACGCTTAATCTTGACTTGGGAAAAAATGTTTGTAATGTAACTCTCGCGCTTAAGTGCCTATAATATCATTATACCAGAATTTCTGCACTATTTTGTTACTAAACATTAAAAAATAGGTAATTCGTAACATGATTGAAGAGGCATGACTATTTTATTTTCAAAAACATTTAGATTTATTTACCAAACCTCACTAAATAATAGTGGCCATTATTTTCCAAACAAATTAGTCTTAATACTAGTTAATTAGCGCACAACTAAGCTACACTGGTCTTTTGTTAGCTTAGTAATAGGCTTTGTTTTTATATTCAGGTCGTCAGTTTTACAAAGTCTTTTATCTTACTGTTTTAGAAATGAAAGTAATATAAATGAAACTTTTTTATTGTTTTGAAAAACAATACATTAAACATGTATTGTGGTGGTTTTCCTCAAGAAGGCGAAAGGCCTCATTTGTTACACGATGAGACAAACTTACACGGGAAATGTTCACAAATATTATTATTAGTACTTTATCTTAATACATTCTTAAATAATTGTAATAAACAAGTAGGTACGTAATAGGAATGAAAGCATTTCAATTTAAACCACAACAAACTAGAAACTGCACGTAATCTACGCAAATCTTAATGAAATCAAAATATTAGATGTTCGACACCTGCTATATCAGTACGTGTTGTGAAGCATGATTTGATGTGCCTCCACGTTTCTGTAGGAAGTATAGAACCACTAGGTATAGTATAGAAGCTAGGAACAAAATATTCAGTAAACGTAAATTAAGAGTTGATAAGGAAATCTTGTGCAGCAAGAGATCAGCTAAAAAAATGAACAGATGCTTCAATTTGATTGGTGAAAAATAGTAGGTACACCTATATATTAATCGTTGAAATTAATTAATCCATTAGTATCATCAAAGTTGGTAAGGTATCCGGTTGATAGTACATCATGGTATATTTACCCAATAGAATAAATTCATATCTAATTAAATTAAGGTTACTCAATGTAATTTCGTAACTACCTGAACAAGAAGTAATATTAGAAAATTATTGATTAAAAGGGAAACTATTAACAAATACTTACCTGTAATATAATAATATTGATGTTGAATATCCAAACCACTAATACTTGCCTCCATCTTAAAGCAAACTATTTCAGAACTTTACAAAACTGCTAAATTTGTTAAGAACTTTAAGTATTTACCTTGTACTAAAGAGCATTATTCTGAATGTACAGGTAATTCCCGTACATCGCTGATACAACGTCGATTTATCTCTACATTTCACAACTTTTAGAACTGGACTTTCGAGGACATTTATTTGCCTTGCCTTCATTGGTTTCAACAAAATTTGAAACAATAAATAATTTAATAAATTATTTTAATAATTTCAACATGCATCGTCCAAATAACAGTTAGCTGTCAAATTCGCTTACTCTAAAGTTGCATGCAATTTTTGAAGTGAAATAATTATAAATGGACTGCGATATCAATTTGGTGTCTTCACCAGTGTTCCGTGAACAGTCAAGTTAAAACTATTGCAATTAATAAGCATTTTCTTTTTTACACGTATAACCAAACAATGTTAATTTCTCAACTCGATGTAAATTTGCATTTAATTCCAAATAATACTTAATAAAATCTGGTGACTTAACCAATTGACTGTAAGCAGTATCTTCTCCGTATGTCAAAACTATTGTAAGCTACAAATAATATTATATATATATTGTAAGTAACAAATAAACAATTTCATTTTCACACTTTAAACGTATCATAATAATTTCATGTTGTATGATTTTGTTACCATCAGTATTGATGATGATGGTAACGTAATCTTCATGATCAACAACATAATGCATGAACTGCATCGCTGATAAAAATTTCACAATTTACAGAATACTACTGGCAACCGCAGATTAAATGTAGTTAAACAAACTACATAGAGAACGCAGGAGGAAACAGCGACAAGAAATGTCCCCGTTAGCAACACGACAGCTGCCCGCTTTGAAACACAGCAGGTAATTTGAACTTGTCTTCACTTATCGTGAAATTCTGCATTGATCTATTAGCAAAGTCTCGCTTGTTCAACTAACGAAATCGTCCTTTGTGCAGCTTTTCGCAAGATATGCAGTTTTATGCAAATACGTAAATCTGATTTGAAATCATCTTATCTCACTGGCCTCTAAGCTGAACTGTGCGTGGCTTTCTTTGAAAAACGCAAAGCCAATAGACGAAATCTTCGTAATTTTGACACAGCTAAATTAAAAGTTTACGCACTATGCTTAATATAATAAAAAACTTACATTCTTAAAATGTATACTCTAAATATATGAGCTTCAGTTAATCATCAAAGTAACTCGCACTCATCAGTCAATGTTATGTCGGTCAAGTTGACCCTTAACTCAAATATCCGGGACTACAAGTAGCCTATTTATTATGTTATCTTGAGAAGTTGGAAACGTCCTAACATACATACAAATATAATTTATAATAATAGGATTTAATAAAATTTAAGTAAAGTATCTCTACATTTTGATGCAACAATATTTTACTCTTATTTTGAAATTCATTTCAATATCGTCGACTTGGATTGATGTCTTGCGGCTCGCAAAGCAGAGAAATATCTTTTGACAGATAAGTACAATTTGAAACTTGCAAAGTCGGCGGAGTTTTGCGGGTGGTAATCTTCTGTCAACTATTGTTAAGTAAAATCGTAATACTGCTCTCAAATAAATTTATCTAATATACTAGCTAGCTATATTAGCTAAGTTGGTAACCCAACGCTTTAAAAATGGGGAACGCTCTGTAAGTAATGCTAGCAACTATCAGCTACTCAAACAGGATGACATCAAGAATAGATTAAGCAGGTGAACTGTTTTTTGCAGAGTTTGGATAGGTATCCGAACGGAATATGGATATACATAGTATAGTAGATACTACTGTCAAATATTCTTTGCGTTGTTGACGTGAATTTTCATGTTTGTTTATTTTAAACCTATATCAAAATAATCACGCACACTGAAAAACTAATTTACATCAACCTGCCGGAAAACCATATTCATTGCCAACTGACGCTGTTGGTGTTAAAACAAACATTTTTGACGCCAGTGAACTGGCGAAATTTTTCGCGCTGTCCGCCGGGTCCTGTGCATATTATTTCTATTATTTTTAGATATATATATATATATATCTATATATATATATATAGATATATCTATATATATCTATATATATATATATATATCTGTATATATATATAGATATATATATATATATATTACCATTCAAAATTACGTCCAAGTATTAGCTAATGATACGCATCATCCAAGTTAGAGGGCACGTCAATCATTTCTCAGAAACGAAAGAAGCTCAAGCGTTGTAAAAGTGATTTGACGATATTTCAGACTTGAAAGATTTCGCATCGTTAATGCCAGATGCTCATGAATAGATATTACGCTAAAATCAATAGAGGTTACGCAATTTTTTCCTCTATTGATCACAGTCTTTTTAATTTTGTACTTTGTATTATTCCAGGACTATTTTGTAGTTCTGTATATTATTCAAAATGTAGATGTTGTTTTTATGGATTAATAATAATGTCATAATTTTAATGAAATATTTTTTATTACAGATGACACAAGCTGAGCACGTCTAGAAGTGGACGTTTTTAGGTTGATTTTTATTTACTCAGACAGTTTTTAATTAATAACAAAGATTTTCGTGATTTGAGTCTGGTATATAAGACCAAGTTTTAAGTTAACTGTGCATGTGTGGCGCGAATACGCCTTGATCGATAGTGGATCAATCAGATATCTCTATTTCATTGATAGCCGTGCTGAAATCTGGACTGAACTGAGAGCTATCTATATAGATGATGCTAAAATTTAATATTGTTTTTTTAGCAGATTTTCTTCATAAAGAAAGTTAGATGTGATACTTCGTATACCTATGTCCTGAGCCTGACGCACATCGCAAATTTTCCATTGTGACATGTCTCATCTGTCATGCCTCTTAGGAGATTACTTTGTCACAACTTTGTGTCTTTCTAATGTATATCATGGGTTCCAATGTGATTAATTATTATATGAGGCAATTTCTATGCGTACATTTTGTAAAATGTATTTTTCAAAAATGTTAATTAAAATTTCAAACTCCATTCATTTTGTTGGTTTTTAACAGTAAGTTGTTTTTTTTACGATCACTACTGTATACAAATTTATGCCTGCCTATATTAATTACTTAAAGGAATATGTATAGTAAAATAACATTTTAAAATTGGGGATTTTAGAGTTCTTAGTCAGCTAGATTTTAAGAATTTTTTTATCTGCATACGAATTCGAGGTGCCATGTTGTGGTTTATTTCCTTTAATACAAACCAAATGAAAATAAGGTCACCTTAATGCAACCTAAAATATGAGTGCAAAATGGAATATAGTTTGAAACTGTGTCACAGAAAATAAAATTTGCGATGTAGCAGCAAACGAATATTCGAGCCAACACTTTCAGCTCAAATTTGTAATTTTTTTTTTTGTTTTTGCTCAAAATCATCAACCCTTTTTTGTGAAAGACTTTTCCGCGAGGTATGAAAATAAATGCATGATTAACAACTTTCAACAAAAAGCAAGAAGCATTTGCGTTTCGGTTATGCGTACCGCATTTTAAAAAATTCACTTTTGTCGACTGTGTTGTAGGTAACACATGCATTATTGAGGTAGGTCTGGTATGCTTTGTGTACAAAAGAAAATATGTTATTTGTACACAAATCCTAGCACGAGTCGGACTATTCATAACTATAATATTAACGCAATATTCCGTACGATTGATTAAGAAAATCGAAAAATCACGTTTGTTGTATTAAGTTCTTCATAAGTTCAAGTTCTAATGTAACTAAAATGCTGAAAATCTACAAACTATCTATCTAATGTTAATGATATACATAATAATGGGTTGGGAATGGGTTTGGAATGTTTAAAATGACGACAGTTTCTTGAGGGTAAAAGTTGGTAAAAGTTCTTACTCTACCTTTAGTAGAAAAATTCAATCGCCAGATAAACTATCTCAGGATTAGTAACCATCATATGCCATACAAAATCTGTCAAAACGTCATACTTATTCCTTAGTTAACGATTATTTGGCGATTGAAAAATCAGCCCTTAAGTTAGTATTCCTTAAGAGTACTCTACGAGTAATGATATTACATCTTTAGCAGATGGGACAATCGAAACATATCTTCTTTTGTTTTGCTTGGCCTGAATTGCTTTTCTAAAAAACAAAACAAAAGGGTGAGTTGTGGGCAACATCTTCCAAAGGAAGATTCCCTTATTTCAAAGAGATATATCGCGAACCCTTGTTTCACAATGTTGTTAGGAGCTCTCGTATATTGGTACATACGACATTATGCTTGCGTTGAACATGTTTATTTCGAGATAGCGTCGTTTAAGGTTGAAGACATTACTTTGTCAAGTAATTGATGTCTTTTTTCTGAGTTTATATTACTTTGAGAAAATATGTTTAAAATGAAAGTGTTAAAACCAAAAACCAGAGACTATAAATTACATGTTTTTTTAGATAATTGTATCAGTGACAAAAATATTGGATAAAAATTAATCAAATAATGATTAAAAGTCGTAACTTAAAAAAAACAGAAAGGATTATAATATTTTGTCAATTGTCAATTTGTGTTAAAACATTTTATTTTATAAACGCTTGTGTAAGCAAACACAAGCGAACTTTGCAATAGTAGTAGGCGAATAAACTTCGTGATTATAATGTAGTACGTATATTTGATGTAGATTTGGGTTTCTTTGTTTTAAAAAGTATCAGAGGTATCTCAAATGACAGCCATATGTACGTCTCTTTAAAAACTTACCAATATTACATGATTTTCATATTTAAATTAAACGACTTTTATTCAAAAAAAGGTTAAGTTAGTGGATGAAATCGTCATAATAAATTCATATTAGGCACAAATAATAGGGTAAGGAAGAATATTTCTTTAAATACAGTTTTATCAGTTACGGGTATTGAAATTATAAATATTAAAAGTATATTATTAAACTATTTATTTATATTTGCAGATAAAGAATCAGAATCTGAAATTAAAGTTTTCGTAAAATAAATATAAAGTTATGCGGACAAAGTCGCTAAAGGTCGCCAATGTTGATATTACGAGTTTTACGGTCTCGGGGATAGACGACTTCGAATGTGCTATAGTGGCGGTTTAACATTCTCAATTGCGGGCTCACTTCAAAGGGACGGAGAATCAAATAAGAGTCCATTTTATCGGTGATTCTTGCCAGCTTTGATTGAATGTCACCTTTATTTTACCCTCAGCTCACCGCAGTCCGCCGCAAATTGAAAAAAGCACGCAGATTTTCCTCGCTGGGTTTTTGAAATCGGATCCGTTGGGTTACAGTCGAAAAATATAACAGGCCCATTTTGACGTTTGAGAAAGACCATAGAATGTAACTGAAAGAACCAGTAAAATAATATTTTTAACATATGTTTTAAATAGTACATAAAATGTACTTTACTCGTATATAGTATGAAAGAATATATTGCGAGTATTCTTTTTGCGCTTACTTTATAGTTGAGCATACAATTTTTAATTATTACAGAACGTTCCAAAACCAGTTCGCAGTTGTTTTTTTAATTTTATTGTTGAAACTAAAATTAAAAAAAAGACTAAGAATGCAGCTGACACTTTATGTAATAAATTATAATTTAATTTCTTCAATCATTTTTTCATTACAAGTTACTCTACCTCAAACGCCAAAACGGGTATATTATATTTGTACAACTATATAGTACAAGTTGTTAGATACATTTTGACGCGATTAAGTTTTGCCATACAATTGATTTGCAATCTAATTATTTTCATTATAACTACTTTTACTAATCCTACTGAGTTTCAATTTTACAACGAATGGTTTTCTTTTTGAGTACAAGGTGATATAATGTTTTTTTTAAAGAAAATAATAATCATTTGTATAGTTACATATTACTTACTATGAATGAAAGAAACAGAAACATAACATTCTACCTCATTATGCCATCGTAAATCCACACATACTTGTAATACAATCTCACTGCCTTAATAAGCATCGCTTGATCTTTGAAACGCCTTGTAGGTCAATTGAATTGGCCTGATTTAGAATCTGAAAAAAAACATATGAAAGGGTTAGGTGCATTGAATTTACGTCAAAGTCGCTATATACAATTTTTTTTAATTGGACTTGGTGATTTTTCTTTACAATGAATACAGTATAGGTGTTTTTAAGAATATTGTTGCCAGTGATAAAGTCTCTAATGTTTGTTAATTCAGATCAGAGTTACACTTTTACTAATCTTTCTTGTTAATAACAATAAATGAGAAATATCTTTAGTATGTTTGGATGTTTGTTACTTCTATGCGTCATTAAAATAACTACTGAGCCGATTATACTTATCAAATAAGTACAGATACAGTCTGTGTCGGAAAGCTCATATTATAGGCTTTTTAAGGACACCGTTTAACGCAGCGCTACGAGCCGCGTAGCTCGGCTACGAATGCTACGAATTTCAATCGGAATATAATAAATTCTTCGATAAGTAGTTATTTGACATTTTGTGTACTATTAATATTCGATCTATCCGTGGTTCGCCTTACTAGAGATAGAAATTTGACATAAGGTCCATAAAAGTTACGTCAAATTCCTATCTCTAGTAAGGCAAACCGTGGATAGATCGAATATTTATTTTTTTAATTAGCTTCTATTCAAAATGTTGAAATCAACTCGTATTAGTGTGGATTTATTTTAAAATGGCGCTGAAACCGTAAATTTTCACGAGATAAAATATTAATCTCTATAATATCTTCGTGCTATAACAAAAACAACCACAATCTCTTATCATACTAAAGTTATTCAGTTGCGTGTATGTGTGAGTGTGTGTATGTTGTTATAATATTTAAATTTTATTGAAGCCATAACTTATGAACAGAGGCTAAAATTCGAAATGTAGCTAGACTTACATTAGATAAACCCTGATAGTTTAGGGCCTAGATTAAAGTCTATTTCGGAGTTCTATTCCGAGGATGAGGAGGCTATTCCAGACTAAAAATGCAGAAATGAAGAAAAAGACAATAACGCACATCACAAACTAAACAGTGTCATAATAGGATGCAAAAATATAATGAGGTCGTTTAATTAACATAGCCAAGCAAATATTAGCCGTTGGTATACCACAAAATGACTTTGAATAATTCGTACGCAGTGTAAATGTACGCGGTCAGGGAACATCACTGGCTCCCTCTCGCTCCCGACTCAGTACCACGCAGCCTCTCGCTGAGGGAGCCCGGCCCTCCAGTGCCAGACCAGTGCTATAGGACGTCACTAGAAGCCTTGACTAGACGAACCCGTACGTAGTGGAGTGCAGTGCTGAGTGCGTGTGAGAAGCCGATTTTATATGTGGCGTGTTGTGATTAAAAATGTAAGTATAATTTTATTTTGTTTAATTATTATATCATATGTGTGTGAACACATAATTGTAAAATTTATGATGTTAGTATTTTACGTGAGTATTTTATACCATTATGATTTTATTGACCTTGTTATTAATACGTGCAAATAATGTTCGTTCCTAATTTTGATGAAGTTATTTTTATTCAAACAGATTATTATAAATGAATATAGGCATGTACTATAACATCAAAAACATGTATGTATAAAAGGTCTTTGGAAATTTAAGATGATAAATAAAAGACCAAAAATGTTTTTTAATGAGTAAGTTAGATGAAGTTTTTAATTTAGGAATAATTTTAAAACTATCCATTTTTTTCTAATAAAGTACAACAAATTACTTACTAAAAAGACCCAAGGAGCTTTTATAAAAAAACCGCTTTTGTTCGCGGCTTCGGAAACCAAACCTTTTGGAAATTCGAAAACCAAATATCAAGCATCCGAAGTAGCGAAAAATCTATAGTTTTCGTACCAAACATAGATTTTTTCAGGATAAAAAGTAGCGTTTGTGTATTCTAGTATAATCTATCTCTATTCAAAATTTTAGCCAAATGGGCTCTGTATTTCTGGTCTGAAGGAGTAACAAACATACACACTTATAATATACATATCAACTTACTGGCATTGATATAAGTGTGATGAATTAAAAATTATTAAAAAAGCTTGGAAATTTGAGAATTATTTTGACAACCTTCTTTGAAATAAATCGGATTTGCTGTATCGACCGACCGAGCGACTAGAAAAAGGAGAAAAGAAGAACCCATTTCTATTGTAGTTAAGTGGTTGTATAAATTACATACAAAACTAATACTCGTATAATGTTGAGTAATTAAAACATGTAAGCTGTGGCATTCTTTCAATCTGACATATGGCAACCAAAGAGGTAACTTAACAAAGGTTTTATTTAAATTTCGAACTGGTTTCCAACTAGAAACCAGTTTACTGAAAAAAAAAATAACACTTACTCAGACAAAAATTTTATTGTTGTTCGTCGTACGTGACTGATTAAAAAATATCTATATATTATTTGTTATTATAGATATATTCAATCCATGACGATACACCCCACTCTGTCAAATCAATCGAATGAAATTCAAACAAATCGAATGAAATATTAGCGCTTTTGATAGAGTGGGGCGCGTCTTCGTGGATCGCAATATCTATCCGAGCATTGTTTGAGAAAAGTACTATACATTATACAAGCCTTAACCACTATACAACTAGGCATTGATGGATTCACGTATATAAGCCTAGGCTCACATTTACACGTTCTTCCATCAATGCCTCTTATGCTGGCCGCTGCAGTAATGTACTATAAGCTGACCAGTGACCGCACATATGAGCCTCAAACATGAGCGACATGTCTGACATCGGTCTGCAATAATACCTGCGAGATAATATGATGAGATTTTTAATTAATCACTCTACTAACTGACCTGACAAACACTTTTTTGCCTTAGGCATATAAAAAATAGATAAATTGAGATTTAAGCTATCCTATCTTTTCAGTTAGATCAAACTGCACACTGTGTACAAATTTGATTAAAAGTCGGTTACCTATGTAGTTAAGGAGTGAATCGCGGACAAACAACGTGATGCGTAATTTATATAATAACTATATATTAGGATTATTAAAATTTTTGCGGTCTCAAAAAAAAATTCTCACTCTGAAGCCCCACAGATTACAATTATAAAAGCGTTCGCTTCTTCCGTCGTCTATAAGTTCAGCTGACACGCCACCCTATTCAAACTAAGCCTTCCCGCGAATTTCCACCGTTTTATTTGCATTAGATAAACCACTCCACGTTTACTTACAGAAAATCCGCTACCTTTTCGGGAATCAGGATTTTATTTGCATTAGATTTTGTCTACGTTAAAAAGCACTATCTCCACTTCCCAGTAATAGACCTTTGCCTCAGGGGTTCTAATTCCAAGCACGTACCTTATATTTTTTTGAGTTATTTGTATTTTAGGTATTGAACTACCTAATCCCCTCCGCACACCGGCTCGTAAGCGTAAGCGTAGCGTTATCCTTGCATATGACGAGAGCAGTACGAGTACGAACATTTTCAAACATATCCGCAGAAGAAGCCATGTTGCAGCGAATCGTAGGAGGCGTAACTGTCATATTGTTATTCGTAGCGTCATAACGATGCGCTTACTCTACGCTCACGCTTACGAGCCATATGCAAAGGGCCTTTATATCATCTGCTTAATTAAAGGTGATGCAAAACACCAACAAAACTCTTTACACGAGGAAACCTGCATGCTTGTGAGTTCGTCACAATATTTTCAAATGATCTCGGTGTTTTCGTTTGTGACGTTTTACGGTGTTTCAGCATTTTGAGACAAAGTTTATCACATTGACATGTTTCTACATTTCTTAAAAATCCCAAATTATCAAATAGGTCATTGTGTCCAGTAGCCCAGATTTAGAATCATTTGAATGTCGAACCTTTTTCTCTGAGAAAAAAGAATCGTAAATGACGCATCAAATTCTGAAGCAGAGGTTATTTCACCATTATTATGAACCACTAAACGTTTTCTATAACATTTTCTCTGCGTATATTCCGTCCCTACAGCGAAGCATCATCATATGTTAGACTAGGATATATTATGTAGCAGGAAAGATTAATTTTTTTGTTCTGCGGTTTTCTATAGTCTATCACTATAATGCATTGTGAAGTCAACATCTCCTGATGATGTCCCGGTGTCGGGACGCAACGTGCGTCGAAAGTGTTGTATGTAAAGAATTGTGCATGTGGCATGTGGGTGGTGCTCGAGAACTTGTGCTTTGGTGCTTGAGAGGACTACTTGGTTTGTTCCTGCGTCATAGATAATGATTAAAGTTCTTTCAGGTAACGGGATTGCAGGAAAATAAAAGATAATCTTTCCCGCTGATAATGGATTTCTGCAAAATAACGCCTACTTCAATAAAATCCATGTAGTGGAAATCAAAATGATTTTGTGGTTCATTGAAAATCTGCTTAGTTTCCGCGTTAACCTTTTCAGGGATAAGGATTTTATTTGCATTACACTTCCTACCGAGCGGCGAATCACATAAAATAGTCACGGTTCATTATTATTCACGACCCCTTCCAGGTTAGCGCGTTCAGACATGAGCTGCATCATTACTTGAGCTCGCAGGCGTGCTTTGGGATTTAGGTAGTAACTTACTCTACAATAATATCATTTAAATATAATCTCATAATTTGACTTCAAATGTTCTTAAGGTCTATCATTTGTGATAAACATAGAAGATTTTAAAGCTGGGGTTTAATTAAATTGGGTTGGGGTTAAATTTCACACGCACATTAGTTTTTTTGCAGTTTGCAAGCTAATAACTCATTATAGACTAACATTTTGGTTTACAAGCGTAAAAAGCGGTGAATATTTATTTGCTGGTATCTGTGTTTTTCAACAGGTATTTTGTTTATGTTCAACGATTACTGTCTGTAAAAGTTGGTTCGAACAACTGGGACAGATACAATCAAAGCTGGCTGGAAGTGCTTCTATTTTTCTGTTATAGAGGTTTCTCACTAACCCGAGTTTCAGAGTAGGAAGCACAGAAATGACGGGGCCGGGCAAATACTCTCACTAATAGAGTTTTCTCGCTTACCCAGTCCTCACTTACTCAGGTCCGACAAAATATATTTCCATTTATTCAACAGATTTATTAATCTACGTTCGTTCACGGCATATATCGCAGCATATATTACAGAATAATTGGGTCTTGGGCATACCAAAAGTTTAGACAATAACATAATGAGGAGCAAATTCCTGCATGGGGTCTACGGTATTATAGTACGGTCACATTCTCTCACGGCAGACACAAGTATGGGCGCAGATGCACTCACCTATTTCATCACTCTCACAGTCAGATGAGGTTGTAGATTGTGACACGAGCGGTGATATACCAGGTTCAAGATTGACAAGTTCATGTGCTTTTCGAGACACGAGGTTAAATACTGCTTTTGTCCTAACTCTGAAACAGCACATAAATAGTAGACTACGCGAAATACCTGATGTTATTTTTTTTTACTTAACTTTTGGTGAAAATCACCTTAACTTATTTAAATATCTTGTATAATTATTACATTCTGTGGAAATAGATTTGTTGTTACCCACATACAAAACTGTTTCATAGATATAATACAATGAAGGTAACGTTAATATTTTAAGTTTTTCAAAAATAGGTTTACAACGGTCTCTCTGCGACAGTTTACACATTACCCTGACAGTTTTTACACTTCTTAAAACCAAATTGTTGCTTTCTACCTAGTCATGTTTCTCTATATAGGAGTTAGGTTATTATGAGTTAATTTCTCAAATATCTTTGAAAATATTGGTTTAAGAGTTATAGATTTATAGAACATCAATAATTTCCTATCTTATAATATAAAAAAGGGGTTGAGATGATTGTATGAAATAAAAGTTTCACGTTTTATAACGGCGTGCTAACTGCACAATTACACGTTGTTGAAATGTATAGTTTGTGAGAGTTTAAGAGCAATCTCACCAACTAATTGGGTAACCTACATAAGCATTATTTAAACGTGAAAAATATAACTCTTGGCACTTTTTCAATCCTGGTACCTACTTGCTCATTTTTTGTCAAGTGTCAAAAAGTGAGAATACTAGGAAGTAATGTTTTTTAAAAACAGCAAAAATTGTATAAACTTTCCACGGCAAACCTGCTTTTATAAAATTACAATAGACATTAATAATAATTACATGCTAACGACCTCCAGTCACACCCTTAAAACCTGGTTTGTTTACCGCAAGTCATTAATAATATTAGTATAACCCAGAGCGTTGGCTTTAAATCAGATTAATATTTTAGTTCTACAATATTTTCGTCGTTATTAGGCTTACTTTTGAGATATTGAATAATCATTATCTGCTTAATGGGCTGATATGTTACGTACACTGCTCAATATCATCAGCCCATATCAGGCCACTGCTGGACTAAGGCCTCTCCATTCGCACGCCATCCTTAAATTCTTAAGAGTTCTATAAATAGAACCTTTTTTCTTCAAGCATGGAAAACTGCAAAACGTGCAAACTCATTGAAACAGAAAGTGCAGAAGCGGCAAAATATTAAATAAAGTTTTTACACCGTGGCAAAGTGATGTAGGTTACCCAATTACTGTCCCGCAGGAAAGCGCTCTCTGAAGCATAACTTTACAATGACGCATAATTGCCCTAATTACCACATCACTAGTGGCACATAATTGTCGCTTAGGAAAGTGCAGGTCGAAATTACCAGCTTCAAATCTCCTGCAAGATTTTGTTTTAAAGCACATCTATTTTACATCGCTTACATTCAACACAGATTTTTACCGAACGCGAAATGACCTAGTTTACACACAAGCACAACAAAACTATTTGAGTATAGATTTTTAAAGTATATAACATTTTGTGAAACGATAGTTTGTTGTCTTTATTTAACAGAAAAATTATAATTGAATAATAGAAAAATTAAGAGCCTATCTGAGTTATTAGTAAGTAGGCAATTATTAGGTACAAAATAATAATCAGTGGTCTAATACAAATTTCATCAGAGAAGATTTTTTATAACTACAAAATATACTCATGTATCATATATACTCATTATATTACTTAAAATGATAACTTCTACAATTCAAAGTTTCCTCATAATTTTATCTTAAGTAAAAGCTTAGAAACCTTTGTGTAATAAGGATACTAAACCTAGTTTCCCAATTTTGTGAACTGCTGATTAAACTAAAACAAGTTTTACATAACGTGCAAAGACTCCACCAAAAGCTTTTAGCCGTTAGCCTGTTTTCCTCTGTTTACAGATTTTTAGGCGACCTAGTTAACCGAACGAATAACAAAAACATCTCCTTTGTGGAGTAACCTTGGTGCACAATTTAAACTTAACCACTTTTGTCCATTTTGTTTGTTACTGAAATATTTTACGGGGCATACATTTTATTCCGGTTTTATTAACCCGACTGTACTTAATTATGTCATAACAGTTTCATAATTTCCATTATTTATTTACACCTTTGTTCACGTATTTTCGTTTTTTTTAATCGACTTTGTCCGTTATGATTTTAGACGGCGCACAAATGTTTTAATGTTTCCGCATAGGTACTTCTCTAAAGTACTTATCATAATCTGACTGACGATTTATTTTATTTCAATCCACGATTAACTACCCCATGCTGTCAAACTCCATACGAATCGAATGAAACATAAGCGAGTGGGGCGCATCTTCGTGGATTGAAATGTCTATATCAGTTGTATCGGTATAGTTTCGAAGAAACTTGATCGTATTCTAGTTATTGAATTTTAATACAGAGGGGTAATAAATACAAGAATTAAATATAAAAATCTTTGAAATATACAGTGTAGGGTAGCAAATGAGATGGCTTAGTTAGCACATTTCAAATATACTCTACTTCCATTCGCTCGATAATTGCGTACATATTTAGAACGAAATGTTTACGTAACTAGACGGGCTTTTGAATTTAAACCAAAAGCTTACTGAGTTTGTAATTTTTCAGCTTTAAAATGTGAAGAAAATTGAATACCACACTAATATTATTATAGAGACGAAAGTTTGTATGTCTGCTTTTCGCACCTCTCAGTAAAAAAGCTCTGTGACTCATCTGGAGATTCAAAAAAACCCAGGTAAAAAATGCAGCAAAAATAAAAAAAAACTTTAAAATAATGGGCATTGTTACGGAAAATTCTGATAAAGCGCTCTCTGAACATGTGATGACACCCCGAGTCTAGGCGTTAAACAATGCGAAGCAGAGCATTAATGAAAATAAATAATTTTCATTTATGCTCAGCTTCGATACCTTTTTAGATACAAACTTTAGGCTACTTTTAAGCGGAGGATTCCTCTTATCAAAGAATTAAAAATCTATATCTACCCAGGCTTGGAGAAGTTACTGGCAATATCTAGTACTGAACAAAGTTTAATAGTTCATAGTAATATGTCAAGGATAAGACCCATGACAGATTACTCAGCTGGCGTAGATTAGTTTTAATATAGAGTTGTCAAGCTTATCATAAAGACGTAACATCAAAACTTCGAAACTAATATTGATAAACTTTAGGGCCTTATGCTTTAATTTATGTCATTATTGAACAATGAACAAGTATTGAAGACGAAATCTGATCAATAATGTGATGAGTCAAAAAGTTTCTAAAAAACACACGCAAAATTAAATGAATATATTTTCATTCAAACATTATATAACATTAAAAGACTCAATTAGTGTCGCTTTCTATCTAAACAACCGATAAAATGAAAAGCTAACCACATGAATGAAACTATTCCAAACACAAAATATTTATATGAAAATAAATTTTTTTCGTTGCTAAAAAATCGAGTGATTTAGCCATTCCCGATTGCTCTACGAAATACGAGATTGGCGTGCGGGTAAAAAATGTGACTACATTTCGGGAAACGCCCTAACAATGGGCCTATTTCATACGAGCGCTTCTCTATTGGCAATACAAATGTAATCTAGCGGTTTTTGTGTAAACCAAACAAATGGAAATTTAGTATTTCGAGCTACTGTATCTAGTATACAATGGCTCGGCTCTATTGCACGTTTGGGCCAATAAGCAATCACGTGTTTTAACGTCAAAGGTTAACATAATAAAATCGCATACCTGAGATAATTAATGTTATTATCATGTTTAAAGATAAACGTTGGAATTTTTTTACAATGAGCCCTGATTTTGGATATTATCTTTTATTTACACCCCATTTTCTTTGCCACTTTTCCGATTTCCAGGTTACGTAAAAGTGGGTATATTTTTAAAAGGTAAAATTTTAGATTTTTACGTTGCCTTAGAGTTGGTACTGTTAAAATGTTCTTATCATCAATCTTAATAAAATACTAATCTGGGTCCATTATTTTTAGTAGATTTATGTTAGTAGTTAAATAACATATTACACAGACAACAATATCAATAATTATTAAATCTAAAATATACAACTAAACTCTAAAGTGAAAAATATTTACAAAAAGTATACACCGTCCAAATTACTTATGTGAGTAGATTTATTGTTTTATTATTATTATGGATAATACTCGTATTATGACTGATCATAAAGACAATAATTTTCATCCAATGTTTGAATAGGAATTACGGTTTTGAAGGTTTGCTTGTTGGCAACGAACGCCACTGTTTTAAGAAACAAATAAGTAATAAAATTGCTAGCCAAACTTTTTTGGCAAATGAAATTAAAACAAATTATTTCAGTTCATTATTTATTTAAGGTCATATTTTATAGCTGTTTATGCAACTGCTCCGTAAGGGGGGTCATTTTAAGTGGAGTGCTGGTTTTTAATAAAAAGCTTGCCGAGTATCAAAATAGGATAAAATGACTAATTACCAACAATTGCATACAAGATTTTAACTACAACAAGGAAAATAATATTTTATTACAAAACTTATTTATCACAATGAACAAATCCTGATTATCAAACCAATCTATTAATTTTAAATCTAAGCGCCAATCTCGACGCCCGCAATTCTGGGTATCTTTTATCTGTGGTGTACTCACCACAGATAAAAGATATCCTCCTGGTACACCACAGATAAAAAAGATACCCCCCGCCGCGATAAAATTTTCAGCATGGAGTTCCTATAAAAGAGTTTTATTTACTTAATTGCGCCATTGTTAATGATTTATTAGGTTTGATCTTTGATTGTATAATCAAAGGGTTTGATATTAATATTGAGTAGCAGTATCGACCATAGAGTTGGTTGGGTATCAACTTTTATACATTTACATGAATGATACAAAAGTGTCAGAACTCTGACCCTCTTAGCTTTAAGTATCCTATTTCATGAAGATAACCATTTCGATGCAGCTCCCATACAACGAGCTGCATCGTTATGAGAAGCGAAACCGGAAGAGGTTCATAATGATTCAGCTGTCAAATTCAAAATTGGAAGTTTCGATACTGGAGTAGATAAACAGTTTAAAATTATGTTTAAACTTAGCAAAGACGAATATTTTTGTAGCATCACATTTGAAGCATTTGGTTCATTTCCCGTTTCGTTTAATAGCAAGATATTGTAATCAATACGCGATCTTCCTCACCAATACTTACGAGGGTCCAAACTATCGTACATAATTGCCTACGAATTTGGGCCTAAAGGGATGCGAATAAATTTATGATGACGTCACGTTCATGTACCCTATTTTCTTTTAAGGTCCCAATACCTACACCACTCTCCTTAATTTCAATATTATTAGTTTATAGGTTAGAATTAGAGTAAAGAGTAAATTTAAGAACGATATGTTCAATTCAAATCAATGAGGCACTTACACTTATTGAACGATATGTTCAATTCAAATCAATGAGGCACTTAATATAAAACATTTGACGACCTCCGTGGCGCAGGGGACGCACGCTCGGATTCGAGTGGGAGGTCGCGGGTTCGATTCCCGCCACGGGCCACTTTGGAATTTTATAATTTCTAAATTGGCTCAGGTCTGGTCTGGTGTGAGGCTTTGGCCGTGGCTAGTTACCACCCTACCAGCAAAGACGTACCGCAAAGCGATATAGCGTTCCGGTACGATGCTGTGTAGAAACCGTTGGGGTGACATAACTTACGCCTTCCAAGTTAGTACGCTAACATCTTCGACTGCATCATCACTTACCATCAGGTGAGATCGCAGTCAAGTACTAACTTGTATAGCGTAAAAAAAAAAAAAGATATTAATTAGTATTGAGTCTCCAATAGCGGGCTATTTCTAGGTGTCAGGGAACCCCTAACGCTCCCACCCCCAAAAAATTAACTATTTTATTTATAATAATCACCATCCCAAATTTTTCATTTTCTTTATAAATATTCGTGTCGCCACAGAATATAAAAACACACGCGCCTGTCAGTCACACCGCTGTAATTACGTAAATCTTGTTGCGAACCCCCTATCGTCAAACGCCGAATCCTAGGGGTTCGCGAACTCCACTTTGAACAACCCTGTACTATGGTAACGAGTATAATTATATTATAGTCATCATCATCATCATCATCATCATCATCATCATCATCACGATCAGAATCAGCCCGTGGCGAGTAAGTTCTATGAATTTTAAATACATAGTTAAATGTTCGATGTTCAAATTCCACTTAGTATGAACTTTTTAATATTATTCTTATACTCATAATAGTTCATATACTCGTAAATAATGTCATAAGAATGTGGATTTTATTTGTAGGGTCCAGTTACTTGTTAAGATATAACAAACATAACATAACAAACTTCCTCTATAGGTTTAAGTTGCGTCTCAGATTTGGATGCAGGTTTTCAAATTCATATTCATAAACGAAGTAAATAAAGGAGGACTTTATTTACTTCGTTATAATATATATACCTTTATTTACTCTGCTTACTCGTATATAGTTAAAATTTTACTCTTTAAAGAGACCTGCGCCGAGAAATTGGGGTTGAAAGTATATTCAGTTGAAGCATTTGTGCTATAACAGGTAATAGTTATAGGAGTAAAGTTCCAAGTTTTCATAATAAATTAGCTCATTAGTTAAACTCTGAGAATAAATTAAAGTTCGGTCATATGATCAAAGTTATTAAGAAAAAGCAAGAAGGAATCGTTCTAGCAAAAACGATCTTTTTCCAAGCGATGACTTTCCAAGTACGTCTTTATATAGATTGGATCGTATTACTTTCCTTTAAATTAAAGTTCAATCGTTATCTTCCAGTCTGTTCCTTTTACTATCTTCCACGGGGTTATCTCTGCAGTCGGTTTAATTAAAGGAATGCTTTCAGAATCCATAGAGTCAATTATTTTAAGCTATAACTGAAGGTGTAATTGTATTTTAGATTTTTGATTGTAGAAAAGGATAATGACCAATGCATCGCAAAAGGAAACAGTTTAACGTTTCCATTGCTTTAAAAAGAGCCCTTATGTGAATGAAATTGGCTAAAGCGTACCCAGAGAGCGCCGTTTGAGTTTGAAGATTAATCTTGGCTCTGCGTTTCCTGAAAATGTTGTTGATTGATGATTTTAAAAAATCTTTAGGGCAATCGACTAGTTTGAAAATCACATTTCTGATTCATCAGTTTTAATACAACCATTACTACTTTGTTATCGCATACATAATTGCACGGTTGATGTTTCTTGTTAATGCTTAAAATGTAGTCTATTTGGTGCAAGTACAATCTATATACTTATAATAAAACTGTAAAGGGTCGAATTCTGTACATTGAAGATATTTTGAAAAATTTTGTTGGAGGACACTATTTAGTCGATACTGAAGCCAAAACTGTAATTTGTTTAATTTTTGTCTGTCTGTCTGTCTGTCTGTCTGTCTGTCTGTCTGTCTGTCTGTCTGTCTGTTTCACGACCGGGCATCACGGCTAATCCGCTGGATGGATTTAAATGAAACTTGACATGATTATAGTTCATACCCCGAGGTAGGACATAGGATACTTTTTGTCCCGAAATTCATCATGGTTTCCCTGGAAGACGGCATCAAAGTCCATACGTTTTTTAGTTATAATTCATTAACGCGCTGTCCGATTCCATTTATTCTTTTTTTGTTAGAAAGGAGGTTCTTTAAAGATTATTCCATACAAATCTTATCATCATCACATTTGTAGTTCAGAAATTACAGTCATCAGAACCTTTAAGTTCAAGTAGGTAGGTGACTTGAAACTCGGAATGCACAAAGAACCTAGGGCTAGGACGTAGGGCTCAAGTAAGACTGGAGTACCCTTACAGCCGTAAATAAATAGGCTTAGCAGGAGATTTTGTATGGTTTAAAATTTTTCACTTTTAGGGTGAACAAAAATCATGTAACTGGCGTTATCGCTACGTTATACCGTAAAGCGCCATCTCTACAATTTATGTGGAACTTGAATGTAAAACTCTGAGATAGGTACTACCGAATTTTTTTAAATAAAAATTAACTGTCATGTTATTTACTGTTTCCTGACTTTATATTAAGATGGCACTGTTAAGACATGAACAGATTTAAACTTTATCATCCGCAATATGGAAAGGGTAAGATAATGGTTGTGACCACGACTTGTCATTAATAAAAATTAATGACTTAAGTTTGCATATTTTAATGAGGGCCAAACCTTTCGGTTCACAAGATATACTGAGTGAACTATGATTATTAATTGATATGTTGCTAGCAATTAATTTTTAAAATCAGCTAAGTGTGAGGTCATTCACAATCTTAATATATACTAGCTGACCTGGCAAACGTTGTTTTGCTCTTAGGGGTAATAAAAAATAGATAAATTGAGATTTAAACTATCCTATCTCTCAAGTTGGATCGAACTGCACATGGTGTGCGAATTTTATTATAATCGGTTAAGTGGTTTAGGAGTCCATTGAGGACAAACATTGTGACACGAGATTTATATATATTAAGATAAATCTCGTGTCACAATGTTTGTCCTCGATGGACTCCTAAACCACTTAACCGATTATAATAAAATTCGCACACCATGTGCAGTTCGATCCAACTTGAGAGATAGGATAGTTTAAATCTCAATTCAACTATTTTTTTAAATCCCCAAGGGCAAAACAACGTTTGCCAGGTCAGCTAGTTTATCATAAAAATAAAAATACAAGTACAAAGAAAACAAGCAGAGTTGATAATAGAGTCAATTTTTATTTATCAACATGACAAACGAGGATTGTGCCAGGGTTCCAGACAACGGATTGATATTTTTGTTTTGATAATAATTATAATACTATCAAGAGCTGAGGCTAGGTACTCGTATATTAGAGACTGCCAAGTATCAAGTTGATAGAGCAAGTATCAGCAAAATTTTAATTTTGCCAGTATTGCCAAACTATCTCTTTCAAAGCACTCGATGTGGAAAAGTTGCCTAAAAACTGATCAGGCAGGTATAATGAAATATATCACATACTTCTATTTTTCAAACTCTTGTTAGTCAAATTGAAAATACTTTGTAGCACGCTGAAGCCAGCTGATATTGAGAAAGAAAATCAGTTATTTGGCTGCGGAACGCAAACAATAAACGTGACAAAGAGGAGTCGAGGTATCGGACAAAGGAGCTAAATTTTAGGTCACCGTTTAGATTTCTCACTTGAATAGACGAGATAGTGGGATTACTGACTAAAATTCGAAGAATTTATATCACTTAGCCCAACTTCGTAGGTTAAGAGACGTAGTTTCAATGGATTCAATAGTGCTTTTCAACACTGTTTTCTATAACTATTTGATACCATTCCCGCGTGATCACATTCTGTTGTACCAAAATATAAACACTTATGTATTGACTGTTTTTTTAGAAGAAATTCTGCGAAAAGCAATGTCATCATGATAGTTGTCGCAGCATTATATATTTTTCATAAAAAAATGGTAACGAAAAAGATATACGACAAGTGTCTTCAGCAGTTTTTCCCGGAACATCGAGATTTATTTTCTGTGAAACGTATTTTTAAAGGAGATTGATACAATAAACGAACCTACTAACTAACTTTTTCAATACCAATTAACTAATGTTCTCATAACAACACGCAACAGCATTTAAAGCGAAAAGACCCGTTTCAATTAAGCCAATTGACTGGCTGTTATTGTTGAAACTTGAGCGTTTTGAAAACAATATGAAAAACTCAGTGAGTGTTATAAATGTGAGTGAAATTCTCCAATTTACAAACAACGGTTGGGCAATTTTTTACTGTTCAAAGCTTTTTGCAAATAAAAAACTGAAAGAACTGTGTAGTTAAACAATTTTAACGCTCAAATAAAACAGACTTTTCCATTTTATTTCATGTGGATTTAGAACTATGTGATGTTTGTTTCTGTTAACGAACATTATTAATATTTATTTTGTTGCCTGCGACAATATTTTTTTGAAAAAAAAATGTCTTCTTTTAATTTATCCAAGTAAGTTTTTTTAAAGAATATATTCACCTAAATATTATATTCAGTGCCATTTTACATTGCATGCATTATATAACAGTGTTTTTTTATTATTATTAAAAAAGTTAAGGAGACTGTTTAAGCAATAGCGCTGCTTATACAATTTTTAGAAGATTTTGAAATATTTCTTGACCATAATTTCATGAAAATGAAATCTTTATTTTTCACATACGCCGAAATAATAGGCTCTTACGAAAAGATCATCATGACATGACGAGTTATTTTATACCGTGGCATGTCTTGTAACAGCATCTTTTATGTGTCTTAAAAAAAGACGAATTGTTTACCATAATCCATGCAGACGGCTTTGCATAAAGCTGAATAAACATGCTCATCCGTTGAAATAAATTTTCATGTTCCATACAAAGGCACATACTTATATTTTGTTTAATATAAGCATTCCTGGAGCTCCTTTAGAAACACTCGTGATGTTTATTTTGAGTCGACGCTGTTGTTATCTTAAAAAACACATAAATTGTCGTGAATTCTGGAGTATTTCTCTTAGGATTTGCTTTACAGTAATTTCTGATTGTAATGCAAAAATGTACGCTGATTTGAATGCGTAATATTTTTTACTATGAATTTCAGGACTGCAATATGCCAAAAATCTTTTCTTCTTCCTTCAGAAATGTTTTTGTGTTTTAAGAATTCTCTAGCTATTACCCACAATATAGTCCACGTACGTTTTGGTTTGTATAATTTTCTGTTATCTTGCTGCACGATTTGAAGAAAACTAAACAACCAAACAAACACTTTATGTTGATAGCAGGAGCTGAAAAAATGATGAAAGATATAATAAGTTGACATACTTGGTGATCCATGTCACAAATTATTTTTTAATAACTCTCCAATCATTAACTTCTAGCTATTTACGTATTTTATGTTATTACTAGCAGTGCCCGCGGACTCCGTTCCGCGTTAAAAATAGTTTAATCCCGGCCCGTTTGTCCCGCATAAGGCCCGGTTTTCACCAAAGCGGAGTGGAGTGGAGCTGTGTTTGAATAACCAACCACATCACCTCTCCCCTCAGTTTCGGAGATGTTAAAATGACGAAATCTGATTGGTTACTCAAACACAGCTCTGCTCCGCTTCGCTTTGGTGGAAACTGGGCCTTATACGTGCTTATAACCACAGCCACGAAACACCTAATAGTATGCCACAGCCCACAGCGCTGGACGCGAGCGAGGCATTCGCATAGATACTGCAGATTGCCCCCTATCGCCACGCAACGGCCGGAGCGGCGCGTTTTTATTTTGCTAACATCTTTGAAGATATTTATTTAAACTGTATAGCGTAAAAGGCACAAATATTCTACATAAAATTTCCTTTCTGAAAAACATATATTTACAAAGATATAAATTTATACCATATGGGCTAAATACGCTTCACAAAAATTATTTATTTTTTAACCACAATTTTAACACTAAAAGCCATTATTGTGAGTTACCCGTAGGAGATAGGCATATGCCATCGCGGATTTTTTTGCAGATTTTAATACGTTCTTGAATATTGTAGAACATTGTTTTGTTCTATCCTCAATAGTTTCCGCGGCGTACGCAATGAAAGCAATTTCTTTACGACTTGGATTACATTATTCAAGTTTTAGTAAAGATGCGTAATTAATTTTGGAATTTATTATTGCCTATGACATTCCGCAATAACGTAGCTTTCTATCGGTGAAAGAATTTTGAAAGTCGGTTCAGTAGATCCAGAGATTACCCCTTACAACGTCACAAACATCGTTACGCTTCCTCTTTATCCTATACCTTTAAACGAGAAATTCTTGTATATATATTTCTATATAATCTGGATCTCGAAAACGGCTCTAACGATTTTCATGAAATTTAGTATACAGGGGGTTTTGGGGGCGATAAATCGATCTAGCTAGGATTCATTTTAAAAATCCAAAAAAAATAAAAATATGACTACTGGTGCCATCTATTTGCCACCGAGCGAAGCTCGGTCACCCAGATATTAATATTAGTATAGAAGTATAGATTGTGTTGTAATGTTAGTCATCGGTAATTCTATCAGTCAATCCCGTCAATCCAGACAGATTTAAAGCTTGTTTAAATGTGGTGATATCTATAATCTAAATAGTATTTATAAACTTTTAACGTTTTTAATATTATATAAGCTATAATACAATGTATTTCCGAGCCATCGATAAAATAATACATTTAACTCGTATAGACGAAACATGTGATTTGCTTGTTATCTACTTTCACACTGCGTCGACTCCAATTTCAATATTATATTCACACCATGAACGACGTATTACTCAAGTCAATGCCTCTGTTTGGTTCTAACGTTGGATATGTTTATGTGACATGCATAAAAACCACTGACCATAGAAATAGCTTTATGTTATTAATTTATAATTTTTTGTACGTTAGATTTAATAAGTTAGCATAATTTTAATATAATTTCCAGGATGTAGTTATCTGGTCAAGATGTCAAAATATCTCTCTAATGTACGTGTCTCATGTTTGTAAGCAAACTACTCCGAAACGGCTGGACCAATTAAATGAAATTTCTGTGTATGTTCGGTAGAGCTGTTAGTAGGTCGTAAGCTTTTTTATATTCCTATCAGGGATAAGACAACGTTTGCCGTTGTAACTACCCTAGTCCTATGTTATTTAAATATCCGCTCTTGACTTTGAGAGAATACAAAAGTTAAATAAACGAGTCTTCGGCTTAAATATACAGCTTTGCAGGCTGTCTAAGTAACAAGGGCGGTTGCCTGAAGCAATACTAAGAGTAATAATAAAACTAAGTCAAAGTCAGAGTATACCCCCTTGTTCGTGTATTGAAAGTAGCGAAGATGGTTCGTGTATTGAAATTCTAATGACCTATAATGACCTATGGAAATAGGCTTAATCGATAAGGTTAACGAAGTATAATCACATGGTAGAATCCATTTCTTGATATAGAGATGCAAGGTTTTCACCATGTGCTTGCAGTCGATCAAGAAAGCCGCGAGACAAATATAAGGGGACGCGGAGCGCTGAGCGCTGAGGTCCGAAGTCAGAGTTGAGTTATGGTATACGGACCGATGATGTAGAGCGCTTCACTAAGGTGGTAAAGTCATGTAACATTATTACATTGGTTATGAAATGAAGTGTGTTGGTCGCACGCGAGGGCCGTAAAGAGCGATGTTCGAGTGAACAGTGCGCTGAGGCGGCTTATGTGTATATGGGCGTCCTCTTAATAAGGTAGAGTGAAGGTGGAGGCTTGATGTAGAAGGAAGTATTGTTCTGAGATGATATTTTATAATGTTCCACTGGGACATTATATGAACTTGCACAGCGCCGACCGATGGGACTTTGAGCTCATTTAGCGGTCGTACCAAAAATCTTATATTTAATGGCAAGCATGCATTTGAATGGTGCTCTGCCTGAGTCTGACTCTCTAGTACCAATGATCCATGAAATATAATATTAATAAGTTACGATGTGGGTCTCACAATATAATAATAGTATAATATAATGACTCACGGAGCAATCACATTAAAAGGTAAAGTGTGAGCGAAAGACATTATCAAAGATATGAAGGGACGCGGGCTGCTGAGTGCGCCTAAGTCTGAGAAGGTATTGGTGCATGACATAAATACTTCTGATGGCTGTGCGTCATGTTGGTGGTCATGGCGTGTCTTATGAATAATAAATATTATGAAGTACAGTCGAGTCTAGTGAGATCCTACTGATGGCTAACACAGTGAATGCCCGTACCGATATGGTATAATACGGGTAAGCGTCCTAAGTGGCGTATCTATCTGTATGACGTCGAGTGTAGTGATGTGTCGCAGCTGGCTATTGCACTATAAGTAATACGGTAGGCTGCGCCGTCAGTCCTTGATGTTTGCAGAGTGTCTCTTGGTCTCTAGTATGCGTGACACCGCGCTTAAGGTGCTGATCTCTTATCCTCACCGGGATAAAAATAACACATAAAATCTGGGGCGGTACAACCGTCAGGGGCGCTCTTGATAGAGTGCTCCATCATCACATCACATAGGTGTAACCTCCACCTTAATGAGGCTGTTTATCTCATATCCCTTCGGGGATGTGAACATAGGTGGACCGCCACCTTGAAGCGGCTAGTCTTACGTCTCTTATGAGAGACAGGGGGAGAGCTCACCCTTCGGGGCGCCTATGGGGCGAGGCGGATGCGGGAGCTCACCATTCTGGGCGAGTGCGGGGCTCAGGATCATCTTTTCCATAAAGATGCCACTATTGAACGCTTACCGAACGCAGTGCTAGGTGTATGGAGGCTTATAGTCGAAGTACGCCGGGCTGTTAGTAGGGATTATCGAACGCTTACCGAACGCAGTGCTAGGTGTATGGAGGCTTATAGTCGAAGTACGCCGGGCTGCTAGTAGGGCCTACTTAGTAAACAATTATGAAGCAAGAACCATGTTATAAGGATCAGACATTGCGTCTGGTCCTATTTTTATCACTTATTAAATTATGGTCTTGGGTTTGGCAGTAGCCGGATCCAGGACCTATTTTTATCACTTGATAAATTATTATGGCTTCAGGACTAGTGGACTCATGACCTCTGACGCTCTAAAAGGATTTGGGATACTACTATGAACACAACGTATAAAAGGGTCCTACCATTAGATAATCACGTGCCAACCTGAGAAAGATCAATACTTAGATGAATTAAGGAAGTATAGGGTACTTTATAAGTAGGACCTAGTTAAAACAGTTACACCGTGTCAGACAGTAACTTAATATGCAATTTATATAAAAATAAAATAACCACATTAATAAATTAATGTTTAGCAGTGAAATGATAACTATTTTTGCTTGAAACCCTTTAACTTTATAAAATAAGACTGGTATACTAACACATAATACTGACGCAAACTGCGTTACAATTTTATTTGCTACTATCGATATACGGATATTTTATTGAATATTATTACTGTTTCGTCATCGAAAGTTGAATCATTATATATTATTTTTACAGACTCAAACATCAACCACCAGTATATCTTCGTCGATATATTAAGATAGATAAATGAATAGATATGGCTATATTATGTATGGGTAGGTATGGAGTTCAATCGGAATCAAGTCTAAGGGTCTACGTCATTTTCCAGCTCTTAGAAATGGTGATGTAATAAAACGTAACATCGTAACTGAATCGAAGGGTAACCCAAATGTCGTGTTTCCATTAGTCCAATGTAAATATTGGTACGGAATAATGTTATAATAATAATTGATTGTAAGTAGAGTGAAAACTGGAGTCTGTTATCTTAAATTATTTTTATTCATCTTTATTTTAATACAATCCGTTTATAAATCCGAGCACTTTTTTACTTTAAATGTAATTAGGAAGTATAAAGTTAAAATCTTCAGTGTATCCAGGGCATAAGTCCATCAAGAAAGCAGTAATCCTGTTTTATTTTATAGAAAGCCTTAACCTTATTACTCTAGTTTCATTATTCAAAATGTTACCTCGAGTCGGTCGTTTGAATTTTTACAATGCTTCCTTAAAAGCAGGGAGCATTATACCGTAGTTAAGACCCAATTTATAAGTAAACTTCTCCCCTAGTTTCGACTTGCCATTGTTATTTTCCACTTTTCTTTAAAATTTTACGGGTTCAAGTCGCAAATTACATTCAGACCATTTCGCAGTTTAACAAAAATATTATAACATCCTATTGTGCAAAGGAATGGGTCGCTGGCTTTTTTATTTGTCGAAATGTTGCGGTTACAATGTACAGTGCGACAGGCTATTTTGGCGCGTGATCAAAATTGAAACTAATGCCGCTATCTTGTGATACTGTTTGATACTTCGCTCTGTCGTATATTGCTATTGTACGTCGTGTTGTTTTTGCCTAATATTAACTAAAATAACACTAAAATTGAAATATAATTGAGGAGAATTTTATTTTCTGGCTGCCTTTGTTCTATAATAACGCCGTCCTGACAATGTCATTGAAGTGCCAAGAGAGCCTTGTCGGACTGTAGTTAGGAATATTTTTCACGGGCAATAAATGTTGCCATTAGTCATACATAATGTAATTTTTGTGAATTATGTTTCAGCTCTACTTTGTAACAATGAACTTAAGAGAACTTCCTTATTTATACATTTTAGCATTAAACTTGTATAAAATAGAGGAGTTTGTTGAAGCTGCAAGTGGTGCAGACAGTATTGCATACCTACACAATATAGTAAAGAGAGTTCCTGTCAGTGGATGTTTGTCTCTCATTCATACCACGTCTCCTAAACTAATTTGAAAGTCTGTAATGAAAATTAGCATAGAACTTATAAACTAATTTTTATTCACGAAAATCTTTTAGGATTCAGTGAAATTTGTAAAAACCCGACTGGATGAACCTACAGCTGTATATAACACCTTTAGTTCAACTTAATTCTAACATCTTCAAATACTAAGAGCCTCTTAGCCCCTAAATTCACTCAATAATATTAGTCGAAAGTATAATATTAGTCAATCGCTTTAGTAAGTTAGAACTCATGTGAGACTTAAATAGTCGTAAGTATTTGAAGTTGAGATAGTGGCTTCAATTTTCCTTTGTCCTCAAGTCTAAAAAAATACGTTAAATAAAATAAGTTCCTATTTGAACTTCGCAATGATCTTTGAATATATAAATGGTCCGTGAGTGGTGTTCGAGAATGTTTTTAGTGAAAGGAAAACAGATCTGACTATTAGGAAACAGGGAAAGTTATAATCAGCAAGAAGCTCAGTTTTATTGGATTTCAATACTGAACAAGTTACATATTACATAGTTACGTAAAATGCTTTCTCTAATAAATTAAATTATCATGTCATGTTTATAAGAAAAGTCTTCTGATACGATTTAAACGCTTACATTGTTTTTTTTGTGAACCCATATTCGATAGATCTGCGAATAGAAAGTAAACTATTTTTCATACTCCTAATTGAGAAATAATTTACAAAGCAAAAATACGTTTGTCGGGGCGTAAAATATTATATTAAAAAAATCATACAGTAAAATAAAATGTTGAAATTAAGGTGGGTGTTTCAAAGGAGTGTAAGATTTTTAACAAACGATCAAATTCGAGTTTTCGCGTATGTGACCTCATTATCTACCATACCTTTACAAATTTCAAAATTTCAAAAATTCTTATGATTAAGCTCCTTTGTTTTATTTTGCTAGTATTTTGTTTAATTTGAAAAATGAAAATACTTGAGGAAGTTTTTAGGTCAAAACTATGGTTATTCAGACGCTAATAATAAAAAATTTATAGGTCTAAAGGAGAGGACGCGATAAGAATTCACGTTACAAAGGTAAATCTGTTCAGATTGAAAGACAGAATTTGAGATGAGTTCTTATGAAATTGTTTCGTTTGCTTAGACAAACTTCGATAACAGAATAAGACGCGAACTCGAAACTCAGAGAGTCATTTTGCATATTCTTCATTAATTTAACTAACTTTTTCTCTTGTAAGGTGGGTGTTTCAAAGGAGTGTAAGATTTTTAACAAACGATCAAATTCGAGTTTTCGCGTATGTGACCTCATTATCTACCATACCTTTACAAATTTCAAAATTTCAAAAATTCTTATGATTAAGAATAAATTAATTAGCCTTAGAAGGTACCGTTAACGTTAGTAAAATTATTTATTAATATAATAAAAACCAGTCACACACATTAATATAATGACATTTAAGTTTACAAAGAATTATATTGTCTATTATTTCCCTACAATTTACACACATGAAAAATACATGTATTAACAAAATCCCATCGGGAGTAATCTAAGTTAGCAAACTCAATTTGTTCGTAGACGTAGGCTAATTAAGGACTTTATATATAACCACTTCGAACCTACGCCATAATATTAATTACCAAAAGGTGAATAATATATACAACGTTATATTTTGTAGTTGTATACAGTCGTGACCCGGTGGATTGCGCAAAAAATGTCGCCTGTTTGCTGGTGTCAACCGTTGGAGTGACTTTACTTACCCCTTCCAACATGTTAATGTTAGTACGTTAGTACGTTAACATGTTGGAAGAGGAAAGTAAAGTCACTCCAACGGTTGACACCAGCAAACAGGCGACATTTTTTTGCGTTTGACGTACTAAGGTTAACATGTTCGGCTGTTGTTTGTGTCAAAAAAATGTTTGACAACAACAGCGTTAGTTGTAAGCCAATTTATACTTGTTATAAGCCGTACGCGAGTTTTCACAGGAGCGATTGCCGCCATGTTGCGCCAAATGACGACCTCCGTGGTTGAATGGTTAGCGTGCCTGTTTCAAGGCACCGCCATCTCTGATGTTCCAGGTTCGATCCCCGGTCGGGGCAATGTAGAAAAATAAGTTTTCTATATTGTCTCGGGTCTGGGTGTTGTGGTACTTTCGTTGTTTCTGATTTCCATAGCATAAGTGCATAAGCTACTTACTAAGGGATCGGATGTTGTCCACTATTTATTATTTATTTATTAATAAAAATCCTATTTTTATATTCATAAAAAAATTACACTTGCAGTTCATATATAATATTTATAAATTTTATTAAAATTCGGTTTTTCTATCAGAAAATTCTTATTAAGATGATAAACCGCATTTATTTTTCTCCTTCTCTTACGAATGCGTTGGTGGTGCGACATGCAGCGTTGGGGAAGACTATAAAAGAAAAACAACGTTTTACCTAATTTCTAAAAAACTAAGCCTGTTCTCAAAAATCCGCTAGTGAGCGTTTTTGGATTTTATTGTTACTGACACATTGAAACAAAAAAATACAATTACAACATACAATACAAAACTTCATCATCAAAACATCATCATTCACCCTTGGTTTGAAGGCAAAAACGCCAGTCGTGAGAGGCATTCCAGACCCATCCGGTGCGTATCAAGAACGAGGGAACAAAGGGCTTTGTCCACGTCTTACGAATATCCAATATGTAAGAGTGCAGACCCTTCCGACGGCATGTTAAAATGGTATCAGAGGTCAAATAATTCCCGTACAACCATCGATATGAACCTAAGGATGAGTCCATCTGAACATTTTACATCAACCCTCTTGATACAAGAAAAAAGTTTTGCCATCTGTGGAATTTCTTGCTAATAAGCCACAATAATTATAGTGAAAAACGTGACTGTGAAAACGCTTGTGCGGACCTAAAACAATTAGTATATAATGATCATTGGCGTGGACCGCGGTTCATAAATAATATTGCGGTCGGCTTACTACTGAGGCCTTTGTTGTCTAAAGAAACAATATTGACACCAGTAAACTGGCAACATTTTTTTGCCCTTTTTGCCGGGTCCAGTGAATTTGTCTATTCCTACAACCTATTTTCATACTCGTGATAAAAGCTTGTGCTGGAGATATAAAATTGTACGAGTGTTTGATATTTGACGAACCAAATTAACGAACGCTTCACTAAAACAAACATTAGCATTAGATTCAGTGAACACCCTCGCATATTAGAGGGTGTGTTTATTTTGGCATAAATTTAACTTTTACTAATTACGGTGTTAGCAAATGGTTACCACTACAACTCAGGCTGTCGTAATTCATAGTTCATTATTATTCTTACCATATCATTATCATGTATACAATGTATATGTTATTACGATAATTAAAATATATAAACTTATTCTCTAATTTGTGTTTTTTAATTTAATAATCTGTGAAACTGTCATATAAAAAAGGCGCTATTAAAACATGTAGATTACTCTAAAAATAAGCCGCGAGAGACCGCGTATAAATGTACAAATATCTGGGTGACCGAGCTTCGCTCGGTAGTTTAACAACTGCCTAATAGATGGCAGCAGGAGTCATATTTTTATTATTTTTGGTAAATTCGACATTTTATAAAAATGAATCCTAGCTAGATCGATTTATCGCCCCCAAAACCCCCGGTATACTAAATTTCATGAAAATCGTTCGAACCGTTTCTGAGATCCAGATTATATAGAAATATATATATACAAGAATTGCTCGTTTAAAGGTATAGGATTACATACTACAAAAAGTAAAAGAGTTCTCAAAACTTTCTATTTCCAAAACTTAGGAAATCCGTTTATTAATGAAATCATTAAGTATAATATTAAATCGCTTGGCGGCGGTGTTTTCTGGTAGAACTCTCGAATCCGCCACTGCGCCAGGGAAGTCTTCAAACTCGTCGGGAGGACTGTTAAACAACTACTATACTATTCAGTACTATGACGTCACTATAATCTATAATAATAGTCTAGTCAATAGACCGAGCGAGCGTTGTTCTCATACGTGCAGTCTCAGTGAGGCTATATCTTTTGTTCGCGTAAACTCGCAGCTTTGCAGAGCTATGAGTATTGATGCAATGCTTCTTTGTCCTGCAGGTAAGGGGCGTCATGCGTCAACGCCTGTGATGTCCGGTCTAATATGCGGTGGGGCGGCCTCTACTTTGTGTGTCTGGCATTATGCTGCTTACATACGGCGTCAGGTGAGGAGAAATACCTTTTTTTAAAATACTCCAAGCAGCGACTCCAAGTTAATACCTATAAACGCTAAAAAGATCGTACTGAGAGTTTACACGACGAATGAGGATTGAACTGTCCATTCTGTCCAACTGAACATTATTAATGATCGGTCCATTCTTAATAATTTTCATGATGAACTTTAAAACTAGCACACTACACTTTGAGTCCTATACACGAGTACATTCTCTCTTGAATTAATTAACATAGGCTTAACTTGCAGGCATTTGTGAAAAGGCATTAAAAATTGTACGCATCTAATTTTGATAACTATTTCACGACTTAAATCCAACACACCTCGGGCTAAGAAGATGCCCGTAAGAAACTCAGCGTTCCAAAGCTATAGTTTGAGTTGTATTATAATATACCTGAAATGTAATAAAACAAGGTAGCTGTTAATAATAAAATTTGCCTAATTTCGGTAACATTTTAATACCTATATCGTTTGACGAACTAATAGCGGTAAAGACATCATTGAAACAAAAACTATTTAATGTTGGCTTTTTGTAATTAGGCTAACATAACATCCCGAGACCGCAAAGGGATCGTAACTTTGGAAACTTTTAATGCTTTTTAGACTTCCCCAAAACACTGTCCACTGCTAATGTGGGGCCGGTGGCCCCAATTATGTACTCTGCGGGCTTTGTTCTATCGAACTTTTAGTAACTGACTAACAATAATTGAACTAACAAAATGACATGTAGGAAGCGATTCTAGTATTTCATTTGTCGGAAGAACATCTCGCATATCCTTTAGAGATTCGCAGAATAATGTTAGATGCAAGATAAATCAAATACTAATTATGAAGATACGAGTATATTTATTTTGTTCACTCCCAGTAGTAAACATGAAAAATAATCTAAATTACTTAATTATTTGAGAAAATGCTGATTTACTTATCATTTTATATTATCCCAAAATTATTTTGTTTGTATTATCTGTACATCGATATTAATATCAAAACAAATTTCCGCACATCTACGGTAATCATCTTAATTTTTAGGAAATATGAGTTAATTTACTCATATTTATCTATCCTGCAAATCTAACATCCCGTAAGTAGTCCTTGGATTCTATACATAATATAATCATTAATTTTATTCAACTTAGGGCCGGAAAATGTATTAGGTATAAAATTAAGCCACACGGTTGAAATAACAATTATAAAGGGAACTTTGGTAAAGGGTGTCTTCAAAGTGAAAAGGCCAATAATGATGACTACAGTGTTATTTAGATATTTGGAAGACTCTCTTTAATTACACCGCCAAAATAGACTACTAGCCAGTTTTTGTAACTTGTTAACGTTTAAGTCTAACATACTTATTATTATAATACAAACTAGGGGTCGGATTGCCTGAGGAAAACATATTCATCGTTACCGTAATCATTGCAAATTCTGCCACACTATTGGCTGACGTAAATCAAGGAACCAATCACCGGGCAGAGTTTCTAAACGATTACGATAACGATGAATACGTTTTTCTTATACAATCAAGGGGCTGTTTTTTTGTTAGAATGCCTTTTCCCTAACATCTAACGCAGCAGGTAAGATTAGATTAAGTTTACCCGTTCTAACGAAAATTTGGGTTAACGGTAGCATATTATAAATAAGAATTTAAATATCGCAAATTTTTGGGTATTTACTGATTTTCTAAATTACATAATAGAACTTTTAGAGTAAGTCTACGAATCCCACTTTGTTTGTTAGATACCATATTTACTAACAATACAGTGAAATAGACGACAATATCACGATGTTACACCCCTCTAAAAATGTTATTCCTAGAACCGCTGCTGATTCCGGAAGATTATCACACAAACGGCATCCGAACGCGCCGGAGCGATGAAAAGGATGGGCTCGCGTTGTCCAGAGAGATATTTAAGAACATTACGAAGAAGCTACGGGAAAATATCAAGCTAGAGGCAACTGACGGGAGCGATCATTTGTTACAGAGTGAGTATCGATTTCGGAAACCTTTTTGTATGCCAAATAGCTCGGCACGCCAGCGTATCTTTTTGAATAAATTACCGGAGGGATTCATCGCCTTTGAAACAATAAAAATGGTAACGTATTGAATCAAAAATTTGTATGCGAAGCTATGCATAATAAGACACATCCGTGATACGAGTATAATTTAGACGCATGATACCTCGAATCTTTCCGACTGACTTCATAATATAAGAGTATATTCATTCGGATAAAAGTTGGACTCATTCTCGTACTTAAAAAAAAATCATACAAAAATCAACATATAAAAAAAAATCATGCAAAAAGTAACATATTCAAATGAAACACATCACCCACTTCTATGTTTTTTTTTGTTACATTTTTTAACTTTTAACGGCCTAAGAAGTAAGTCTTTTGTTTGCCGGGATATGAATAAACCCAAATCACTTGTGTGGTCGTGCTCAGTTCATGAACTATATTGTAAAATTTTAAAAGACAATGGTGCTAATTCGGCTGCCTGAGCCAAGTGACATATAGAGTTACGTCGCAACATATAGAAATGGAACAAAATATAAAAATTGTATGCAAACTATCGCTATTTTGACACTTTATGACGCTTGCTGAGAACGTCAAACCGCATACATTTTTCCATTTCTTAGTTTTTTTCCATTTCTATACTTCGCGCAGTGACAATCCGGTGATAGCTGCGATGGAAAAAACAACCTTATTTACATTTAAAATAGGCCATTTTAATTGAGTTAGTTCACAAAATCGTAACGATTCGACAAGGCTTAAGAATAGAGTCTTTTAAAACATCAATTAAATAATAGCATTTTTTTTACTATAATTTATTATTTTTGTGTGTGAATAATTTTAAAATATGGAAATTACTTAAACCGGCACGCCGCGTACGTAACTATGTTGCCAAGGTTGGTAGTTTCACGAATAAATATTTACTCACGTAGCTTCATCTACTTAACAAACTTGGCAAATCTTATGCGTTGTTGATATTACTTGGAGAATTAACTATAATTACTACTGGATAATATTAGCACTTACAAGCTAAGCTATGTTACTAACTCCATATAATACGATATTTTCAAGTCGTTATTTACTATACGTTTAACTTACATTATAACGCTTAACTGCCTGATGATACGAATTATTTGATTTAAATGTGAATTTTTTATAACATAAATTCCTTTGACTTATTCGTCAGTGTTTTGTGAAAAGTGTAAATTCGCAAAACGTTAAATTAATTATTACTAGCTCTAATTGGGGAATAAAGTACCTACCCTGTGTGTTAGCCAGGATATATTTTATATACATTCCGAATTTCAGCCAAATCAACCAGTAAAATTTCAAATATACACAAGAGACACAAATATTCATGTCGCCACATGAAACGCACGTGCACAAGCACACGGTCATATTCACATACACGCACGTACTTTTTCGCTAACTTTTTCTTAACATTAGGCACAGTAATATAATATATCAGACAATATTAAAAAATAGTATTAGTACATTAAATTCTTTAATTTAGATAAGGTCGAGGATTCCCGTCACTATGCGCCATATCAAGAATACCACCACTACGAGCGGCACTGGGGGCCATATTTCGAAGAAAGGAATAACATCACTCAAGCAGCAGCGCACGTCGGTTCGGAGGCTCTATTGAATTGCCGAGTCGTTATGCTCAAAGACAAAACCGTGAGTTCTATACCTTTTATGTTTTACACACAATGAGCACCGTCATGCAGCTGATATCCAACAAACTCGCACGAAACGATTCTTTTCCTCATTCCAGAAACACACACACATACGATATAAGCAAAGTTACAAAACGTCCTACCAGTTTCTATGTTCCCTGCCAAATATTATCTGCGTTCCTTGAATGTTTAAACATTTTCAAGGCAAGTGCGCTAAAACCTTAAAAAGTGGAAGAGAAAGGAATAAAACCCCATTTATTCCTTTCTCTTCCACGTTTTTGTATGGTTAGTACCTATTAGTAAATGTTTTTGTATGAATTTCAAGTCCACTCGCATCGCACAATCGAATCGAATTCCTCCATACATTTATAGCCAGCGACATCTATTGACAGTCACATATCAGCGACTGTCCGTAGATTTCGCTGGCTATAAATGTATGGAGGAATTCGATTCTTTTGTGCGATGGGAGTGGACTCGAAATTCATACAAACACCTGTGCTAACCCCTTCACGAATCCCTAAGTAACGGAACGCTCTTCCAGCTTTTGAGTTCGCTGGCAAGAATTGTTGAATTTCTTAAATTGAAATTGAATCGACATTTTTATATGCAAGCGCCAACATAGAGCTCATCATTGCTTTCTGGCAGGATTCCTGTCGAGTGAAAAACTAGTTACAACAAAATAAAACTCGCTGTCTTAAAATGTACGTTTGGCGATCCGCATGCGGCAAACTTTCCTGGTTGTTGTTATATTCTGTCTTGAGTAGCTTACCAACTCTACGGCCTTCAATAGCAGAAACATTTTATACTGTACGTTATACGATACACAATGTACGATAAAATACTGACAAACCCTAATAACCTTCTCCACAATCAAATTTTGCATGAATAACGATAAATATGATGATTTGGCTTGTGTTAACATTAACATGACGAATGAATAGAAGTCGTTCTTAAAAGTAATTGAAACGAACTTGGTCGTTCTGCACAAGGAAAATCGCTAGCCACGCATTTTCTCTATAATGATGGTGCCAACTTTAAAATCACTACCAGCAAAGATGTATGGCTGTTGGCTAAGCGATAGCATTCTGTTATCAATCGTTACGTATTTACATTTTTCAAGACAGTACGATACTTAACATCTTCTACTACATATTTTTTTACAATCTGATGAAAAGGTGATATCAAGCTTTAAAAGCTTATGACCCCTGAAGACAGGTCTCAATTTATTATATTGATCATATAAGACGTAAATATCTGGGCGATCGAGCTTTGCTCGGTAACGGGTCATTGAGATTTTGGGCCTCTGAATACAGTAATAGACCTTTGAAATATTAATGAACCAAATAGTAATAGAAATTCTAGGACGCCTGCTTCAGTTTTGTTTTAAAAAATCTCTATTGTAAAAAATTATACTTTATCATAATTTTTTACAATAGAGATACAGTTTAATCTAATCTCTATTAACTAGCCTAGGTTAAACAAATATAATAAAACAATTTACAATTCATTCAAAAATAGGTTCGCTTTTAGAACTTATTGATAAATTCATGTCACTTTGAAAACACCACAGTGAGAATGTTTAATAAATTTAGTCCTAATTCTTATGTATTTTCAGGCACATAATTTTATCATTAAAATAATTATAACCTGGTTTACTAAAAGTGCTAAAATCTGACTATTTAGTTCTGTTTTCTTGGCTCACTATAAATTTAGCATCCGCAATCTTTAATATAAAAAATATCTTAAGGAAGGTCCTCACTCACCAAGTCATTCGGTCACTCCATGACGTATCATCGTCTAAAAGCCCAAACCTTTAGACCTAAAAAGCTGAAACTTTGCAAAGAGGTCTCCATTATTATGCGGGCAAGGGATAAGGAGTTTTTTAAAATAATCCCACGATATCAACAGAGTTAAGCAGAGACTCTCACACATCGTGGGAGTTCCATACCGTGGGAAATTTAGTTTCTAATTTTCAAATATTTAATATGTTAAATCGGTTGTTTCCAGTCTCAGACAGACTGCGGAATCGTGTATTGGGAAGCTATTGCAGTTTCAATGCAATTTCAATGGCCCATTATTTTGAATGGAGCTAGCTTTGAACGAGAGAAGACACCTTTTACCTTGCCTTATGGAAATGTCATATAATTTATAAAAAAAAGTGTAGAACACTATAATAACAAAAAATAAATTATCAAAAAAGCTGTTTCGTGCATTAAAAATTGTTCTTATTCATGTGTCATGTAGATTTTTCTTTTACCAACCAGGTTATGTGGCTGAGAAACACGACAGACACGGCCCAGCTGCTCACGGTGGGCCCAGCACCCTACGCCGGCGACAACCGAGTAGCGGTGAAGTTTCAGTACCCAAACAATTGGAGGCTCAGCATTAATCCAGTGAAGTGGTCTGACGCGGGCCTGTACATGTGCCAAATATCTACACACCCACCCAGAATCATATATGCTAATTTCAGTGTGCTACGTAAGTCAACTGTCGAATAAATTATGTATGTTTAGGGCTTTGGTTGGAGATAAATCTGTTAGGCGCGAGAAATATATAGTGTAGGTTTATTCATAGAAGTCAGCACCTACTTGTCTTATATTAGCTTTTTATATCTTAATCTTATAACGACTGATATAGCATACAGGCTATGGTTCGAATCCCAGGCATGTATCTTTGTTTCTATGTGTGCTTGTGTATTAAAAACCACTTATACTACAGTAAGCTTTATTGAAACTAAATCAATGCAGCTTGTCATAGAATTTAGGAATATTTACATAAGTCATATACTTGGGAGTGATTGAGAACTGAGCTGCAATGTCTAGCTGCAATAGCTAAATAAGTTTTTAAGAGATATTGCAAAATGGTGACAATAAAAAACCCGGCTGAGTTTGTTGTGGGCTTCTTTTAAGTGTAGGACGCGTTTGCACCCGCATAATGCTATCATCAAATACATTCAATATCACAAATATCTTATTGGCCTTTCATAAGTCTGTTACTGTAACTTAGGCCTATGTGAAATAAAGATTTTTTTTTTTTCATTTTTTGCAATTTAAATGTCACTTGCTTTAGCGGTTAATAAAACGCGCTTCGTGCGGAAACGTCTGTGAGTTCACCATATTGTACTCAAAGCCACTTTATCCAGCGTAGTTGACTGTAGGCTCCTATGAGTTATTCCGTGCTGTAGGTCATACCCCTCTTAACCTGAGTAGAGACCTGTAGGGTTAGTACTGGTTTTTGTACAAATTTAGAGTCAACTCGCTTTGCACAAACGAACCGGATTCCTCTATATGTTTACAGCAAGCGCGAGTCTACTCGAAATTTTTACAAAAACCTTTACAAACTCTACTGTACCGCACAAAGACACATATTACGAAAGAGTTGATGATGATTACCACTGAAAATGATAATAGCGTCATCTCTACAGGACCTAAATTAGAGAAAAAAGTCGTAGTCATTCAATGAATTTTTTCAACTACCTCACTTCGTTCATACATTGAAACGTCTATTCGTAAAAAAGGATCACCGTTTTCGAGACTCATTTGCTGGTAAGCCAAACATTTTCGTGAATCACACATCGCCTTTCAGCCTCCTAAATTACTTTCTGGGAATACCTTCATAAAACATAATGCTCAGGTTCACATTGTTCGGAAAATGTAAAAGAATTCTTAACCCACTTTTGCATTTAAACCGCGTATGTGAATAAATCACAAAAGTGGATGGAATTTGTGTTGCGAAGCGATTATATGTATTTGCTTTATGTGAAAAATATATTATGAAGCGATGAGCACAATGCGCGGGTACACAAGGAAATTGCGTCATACAAAATTGAAGCTCCGAGTGATTAATGCTGAAGGCAACCATATTGTAAAGGATAAACGCTTTACGGTATAATTGTTTGCGTCTGTATCTGCATGAATGCTTTATTAAATTGCCAATGGGAATAAAGTAACGAAACTTTAAATATTTCACTTTCGGATGGGTATTTTTCTGTGAAATTAATAACAGATATTTATTTTTGGCTACCGATGTAAACATTAATCCACCCACTAAATTTTTTTGTATGAATAATACATAAAATATAGTCATCTTAGATTTAAGTATGAATAATAATAATTAAACTGTTAACAACATCATTTGCTTATCCTAGTATATAGTACAGTACAAAATTATTTAATTTAAAGTTTCTACAACTATAAGTACTTGAAAAATAATTAAGGATCAAACGAATAACATTCCTCTATTTATATACATTTTTTTATTTTATTACAATCTCAAACTCAAAAAAAGTAAAATAATTATCAAACGAGTTGGTAGTTTATATTTTTAATCAAATAATAATCAATTTATAAACTGTAAATTAATTTTAGTTTACAGAGAAGAAAATAAAACAGTAAAATATAAAAAAAATCTTTATTTTCACATTTTTCACATCGGCCTAGCTTTCAGACAAATTTGAAAAGTTATATCTCTAGCGCCACGTATGAACCAGGTTTAAAACGGGCAAACATGAGAAAAACCATTTCTCCAGGCAAACGGCACTTGCTTGAGGAATTGTTATTTATTTTGAACAAAATACATAACAATTCCTCTTATATTTAAAAGGATTATTTTAAGTCGCGTGAATACTAAAGTCGTTATGTTTTACAGCTCCCGTATTAACCATAAATGGCGATCAAACACACGACGTGAAAGATAGATTCTATAAAGCCGGCAGCTCCATAAAGCTCTCCTGCGTCATATCAGAGGAATACGTTTCGTCACTACCCAGTAAACCTGCAACGACTACTAAAACGTTGCCGACAACTACCACGCCTTTAACCACTACAACGGAATTGACTACTAAAATGAGCACAATATTCAATAGAATAGATTTAATGTTGAATAAGAGTTGGAGTGTAGAGACGACAACTATTACGTCAACAGTTAGTATAAGTACGACGGCTAAAAGCACGGAGTGGACGACGACGGAACTAACTACGCTTAAGCCGATGACGAGAGCTGTGGTGAACAATGTTTACGGACTCACTTGGAAAAAGCAAGGGAAGGATTTTGTTGAGAATGTTTCGTGGCGTAACATGAGGTAAGAATTAAGTAAATAACTAACCGACTAATGCGCGCGACTTTACTTAGCACCTAGTGTAGTCCATTATTCGAATTAAAAAATATAATTTGGATAATTAATTTTAGCTTTCTCGTCTACTTTTCCATAAAAACGGTTTTAATCGTAAAAACATCGTCGTGTGGTAGTTTTAAACTTTTATGTGAAGGTGGCAATTACCTGAAATAAATTACGCAAAAGCAATTACTCGACTCACAAAATTCCGCTCGCCTAACTCCCACTTTATAGATATTTCAATCCACGAAGACGCGCCCCACTCTGTCAAAATCGCTTATGTTTCATTCGATTCGTATGGAGTTTGGTAGAGTACGGCGCGTCATCGTGGATATAAAGAGGATTTAAATATAATTTTTATAATTGTCATGGAGAAAATAATTCATGCTTTTTTTAATAATTTAATTGCTTTATTTGAAACTTGCGATTAGATACAGTAACAATGGGAACGATGCTCTAACTAAGATATTGGATAAATTTTCCTCATACGCTTTTACCAATCATCTGTAACTCGTATCATCTATTGGTAACGTTTCCTAGTAGGCAGTAATCATGAAGAGTGATAAAAATCAACTATTCAGTCCCTTGATAGATAATAGAGATATGAATAATATCAAAGGAATCTGAGTTGTGAAAGTCATTCGATATGGAAGTCGGGAGACGTGCCACTGAAATCAATAAGGCTCGGTTGCTTGTCTTGACTTTATTCGAAACGTTATAATTAAATGTGGCAGTCTGACCCTTATTACGAAAGAAATTTAATAGTCAAGTCGCCATATTAAACTATAACGTTTCGGTTAAAGTCAAGTCAAGAAACCGAACCTTAAGTCGAAATAATGGTGTGTTTTATGAAGGAATAAAATAATTTCATAGCATTTCAGTGTTCTTTCAATTCTGTCTATTCTCCGGTATTGATAGGTTTTTACGAGTTCTAGGTTTTACTCGCGGCTCCCTGCGTGAATTTCTGTTTTACGCTCCCCCCGATTTCTAGTATAGTATTTTTATTTATGATTATCTTTCGTGCCTTTTATTAAGAAGAGGTTATTTTCCACAGTGCCACCATCAGTGTGCCATCGGCGTCGCAAAACGACTCGGGAACTTACACGTGCCATTTACTGAACCATTCGCAAGTTACCGTCAACGTACATGTATTGATTGGTAAGTTATTGCTTTGATTATTTTATAAGTGATACATGAGTAAACCAAAAACAAGAGCGTACTTGTAAATGTAGTAATGTTACATTACTACGTTTTTACGAAGTACTTGGAATATTAGAACGAGGGTCCAATTCTCGTCAAAGATGAAGACGTAAAGAATCGGTTAGCCAGATATTAAGTGATTAAGTGGGCTGACATAATTTATTAACGTTGACAGGTTTAGTACTTTCACCCAACATGACCAAAAGGTCGTCTATTTAGTAAGATCCATTAGAATTATCTAGCTCTACCCTTCCGACAACTTTAATGTGTCGCCAACCATTTACATCTGCAAGAAACAACTTTTTGCGTTTGTTTTCTGCTTTTTGCATTACAACCCACATATTATGTCCTGCTTGTCCATTAGAGATATGCTACGAAGCAATGGTGTTCTGTGGCTCTGTGAGCTTATGAAATTCAAGTGGAAAAGCAATCTGCTTTTTAACCAGAGATATTGTGCTATGAAATCAAATGTAAATAAAGCGATTCTAGTGATTCATTTGATCAAACTTACCAATGCAGTCATTTTTAAATCGTCAGTACATGTCTGACACCAATTTTCAAAGAAGGCATGTTCTCATGTAACCTTATTATCTTCTGTAGGAGAAAACCAAGCAGCCGTACATCACGATACTTGGAACGAGGGATCTCTTCGCTGGAAACCCCAAGATTGTTTACTATTCACCGTAGCGTTAATATTAATTTTAAACTAATTATATCCGATACCTACCAATATAATTGGGTTATTAATTAAAATCAATTTGTACTAAAAATCAGTGTACCTGATAAGCATTTCACACTTTACTGACCAGAGTTCAACAGCATATAACTTCCGTTTAGTTAATCATTGCAATATTTAATTAATCATTACAGTGTTCGACTGAACAGCGGTTAATATTTTGCTGAACTCAAGTTTTTTTTTTTAATTAGTTTCATTTGCAATTAATAAAATGGCATTCTTAAAATTGTAAGCTAAAAAGTAAAATTAAAATTCACAAGTGTTTTATGTACTTGTTTACATTTTCATGATTAATAGTTATATTTTTATTTAATTAATAAGAAAGATCTGAGTAATTAGATTGAGATAAAAGGTCTTTTGATAAGACAACCTACTTTGAATCCAAAAATAAAGCGTTTATGGCTTTCATTAAAGGAAAACCTGGGAAATGTTTGTCACCGTTAATTTTTCCGAGTTTCCTCGAGGTTCTTGTTTTATCTCAACACATAATACCCCGCTAAACTAAGGATAGAGATGTTTTTCGTGTTAATGGATAAAGAAATATTTGCTTTTATCCGCCAAGTTACGACTAAAGACCAAAAATAAAGAATATTGTTTAAAATTTTAACATTTTATTCTTATATTTAGTTTGACAATAATAATATGAGATACTCATTCTTTTTTTATCATATGTGTTAATTTGTTACAAAAAATATAAGGTTTTTTGTATGTACCGGGTGATTTAAGAATGTTCCCGGTCTGGTGGTTTATTTTATTCTAAATGTCAGGAACGCAAGATACTTACAAAGGTGGTGTATTACAATGAAATATAAGTTGTTTTTTATTAGGAAACTTATATTTATGATTTTAATTATTAAATATTTTTTAATTTTTTTAAAAGATATGTTTTTAATGTTATGATAAGAATATATTGACTACATACATATTTTTTTCTGTTGGTTATTTAAATGCGAACTTTTAAAAACATAATGTCTTATTTCAAATAAGCATGATATTTAGGCTATAACTAGATTTAGGTATCTATAAGTAATTAAATTTAAGAATTAAAGGATCATTTAGGATAAATAAATACACAATGTACATAATAGTATTTATTATTGTTTACTATTCTATAATACAAAAAAAGTAAAAACATTCTGAATAATTTAATTAATCCTTGTATTTAATACAAAATGTACAGTGCTATATATTATCGTTGTTTTAAAAATGACATTAAAATATTTAAATTATACAAATGACATTAAATTAAAGAATCATTATGAAAATATTTTATGTTATATTTAATAATATCATGTTGCAAGTTTTGTTATGACTTTCAATGTACATGTTTTAATTGGTTACAGTTTTAATGTTAAAATATTTATAAGTTAATTCAACATTACTATTAAGTTTTCTTCGATTATATAAAAAACTTTTTTTTTAATTGTAAAATAAAAATGAAGCTAAATATAAAATAATAACCCAAATGACGTTTTATTTATCTTAGATATGTTAATATGAACGTACCTATATATAATACTATAGATTTGAACTTGAAGATTCTAGAACGTATAAGGCTGCCAATATAGTAATTGAGAGGAATCTTAAATATTGCTAATATCACTTTAATTTTTAAATAATATAGATACGTCTTAAGATCGTGTAAATGAAATTCATAATTTTCCAATACCCAAGAATCCTATAGAAAAGTGGAATAAACCAATTACCTTTGACCTACACAAGGAACCTTTCAACATAAAAGCAGCAGTTATATTCAAATGAAAAACAGGATACGCAGCGACGCTCTGTGGAAATGAATGCAGACGCAAACAAGGAAAATATAAAAGTTTTGAACTGTTTGGAATTTAAAATGGAATGAAATTTTTATTTTGTTATTTCAATCTTTATGTCTGATTTGTAAAATATTTTCCTACGCAACAAAATAATAACATGGTACATAATTATTTCATTTGAATACAACAGCTTACGAAGTTTTTTTTTTGTCTTTTGGGAGGCTTCGGCCGTGGCTAGTTACCACCCTATCAGCAAAGACGTACCGCCAAGCGATTCAGCGTTCCGGTGCGATGCTGCGAAACCGTTGGGGTGACTTTATTTTACCCTTCCTAGTTAAAGCTATAACATTTTCGGCTGTATCATCACTTACCATCAGGTGAGATCGCAGTCAAGTACTTAACTTTTATAGTGTAAAAAAAGCTATAAATATTGACACCGATGAAATTGTAAATCATATTATGCGATAAGCGATAGATTAAACTTTAAACACAACTATACCTTTCATCCCGAGGGAAATCACTGCTCTCGGCGTTTACAAGGTGAAATACTGTGCAGCATGAAAAATTGTTGAGAAACTGATGATCATTTATATTTCCATTAAATAATAAAATTCTGTAGATAAGGCGTCCATAAGCGATTTTGCAGGGAGTTATAGCAAGAATATGTACCTATATTCTACAGATCTACACTACTAACTGAAAGTTTAAAGAATTCATAACACAAACTATTCAAGCCTGGCAAAAAGAGTTACACTGAATTATACTCTAATGTTTACAATATGCTCAGTATTTCGTAATTTAATATTTTGATATTTTTGATGTTAATAGCTTTACGTTAAATGATGTTTTTTTATTTATTAAATTAAATTAGTTCGTTCTATCCGACAGCGCCTCAATTTTTTAATAAAAGTATTGTAAAACCGTAAAACAGCTGACAATCAATATTATGTTAACTAAACATGACTAAAACAATATAATATCGTACGCAATACTTTATTTTTTTTCTAGCCAAAAATAGCCTCTATATAATTAAACTAGTAGGGCGCGTGGGAGCGCGGGCCACATGTGGCCCGCGGGCTGTCTTCTCTCCTATAAAAGAATCGCCGTCATCTCCATCGCCAATTGGAATCCGATTGGCAATGGGCTAAAAGAATTACCAATAAACTTTTTCATTTCATTTCATTTCAATTACCTCGGAGCACGGTCATGGATTTAAAGATAGTTCAGGGCTGTTTGAATAAAAAATACACTGAACCTCATGATGAGGTTCAGTGTATTTTTTATTCAAACAGCCCTTACCTATCTTTAAATCCATGACCGTGCTCCTCAATCATCATCTAAATCGTAGACCATCATCTTTTCTCATACTTTTCATAGTTTTTCATAGGCCTTGTTTATTGTAGCATTCACATTTTCCATGGAAAAATAAATTCAACCACTTTGATTTTTTTTTCATTTATCCCGTAGACCTTGAGATTCTAATTACGTCTTGCAAAGAAATCACTCTCTTATCTTTTATACTTTCCGAGGTAGAACAACACGAAATTTGTATGGCGGCCATCTTGAATCCGCCATTTTGATTTTTTTTACAGCTAACTGCCAATTGGATGACGTTTCGAGTTACATTTGGTCGAGCACCCCCCACCTATCTTCGATACCCTGGCTGTGCTCTTCACCCGTCTCCAAAATCCTCAATCATCAACTCTCTCCATATTTTTCTCTAGTAACTCTCCGAAAAACCGCATCACAACCTTGCATAATTACCAACTGTTAGTCTCTTCAACATTTTCTATGGAAAAATAAATTCCGCCATTTTGAATTTTTTTTCTAGCCATCAAATAGACCTTTTTGTCCTGATCAGTTCTTGTCATGACACCGCTTTTCCATCTTTTATACTTTCCGAGATATCGACGAAATTCGAATGGCGGCCATTTTGAATCCGCCATTTTGAATTTTCTTTCAGCTCACTGCCAATTGGATGACGTTTCAAATGACATTTGGTCGAGCACCTCCCACCTATCTCCAATACCCTTGGCTGTGCTCTTCATCCGTCTCCGAAATCCTCAATCATCAGCTCTCTCCGTATTTTTCCTCCGAATGAATTTTTCTCCTCTATACGAAATGGTAATTGAAAAAAAAATTTTTCATACAAAATTGTTCAGGAGAGGTGATCAATGAGTGAATGAATCAGCACAAGCAGCTATATATATAGTAATATTTTTATTAAAATACGATTACTTTATATAAAAATGTAAAATGCTTTCTAGTGAATTATTATAATTATAATATAAATATAAATAAAATAATATGAATATAATATTAGCCATTAAAAATTAAGAGAGATCAAAATTCACTTATGTTTTACGCAGCATAACAGCTACAAGCACAGCACGATTAAGCCATGATACGATACGATATGATAACACTCATATTCGTGTCTATGCGAATGTAAGAATGATTATTCTGTTCTCTGTGTATTTTACCCACTAAGCCGATTTCGAAGAAATTTAACATAGATTAAGATATTATCCTAGAGATAAATACAAAGGATAATATTTTTCCAGAGAAAAAAAAAGGTTCCCGTGAGAATTTCAAAAGGTTCGTTCACAAACGCAGAGCCTTGGGCAAAACGTAAAATTTTCGGATAACAAAATATTTCCTAAGCCGACAAAGCACCTTCAATAAAGTATACAAAATGAAGGTGACGATAACCATTTATGAAAACGGCCCTTAGGCCCTAAGGGATTTAAACTTCAGCCACCACCATTAATCTCGCCACCGCTAACGCCTTGTTCGACCGAGAAAAAACAAACAAACTCTTTGAGCTGAAATATTGAACTTTCTTAAAAGTTTTACGTAATTGGGTATTTGACCCCAATTTTTTTATTGCTTTATTATAAACTAGGATAAAAATAATGACGTACACTGAATAAACTAATCCAATCGATCAAATAACAAAAAAGTTATAAGCATTTAAATATTTCTGATTAGACAGAGATAGCGATATTAAATTATGACGTCACAACTCACGAATTCCATAGTAGCTTCATACAAATTTTCATTTTGCGAGAAAGGGATAGGAGATCCTCCCACTCCAAAATTAAAATGCCTGTAACTTTGTAAATCTTCGTTGGATTTTAATATTTCTTTCAGTGTATGCTATTGTTTTTATCCTAGTTTATAAAAAAGTAATTTTTTTTATCAAATTCAATAGTAGTATAATACCCAATTTTCACTTTATAAGCTACAGGGCCAATCAAAAACAGAGTAGGTATATTTGTCAAGTATGATTGCATTGTATCAGTTAATTTGAAAATATTAGTGGGACTGTAGATAAGCAAAAACTAAAGGAAAGCTCCGCCCGCGTGAATATCGGTTTTTCACAAACCCCGCGGGAACCGTATATTTTTACGGGATAAAAAATAGCCTATGTTGTAATCCAGTGTATCTCCATTCCAAATTGCAGCTTAAATCTGTCAGCTAAAATCAGTAGTTGCGGCGTGAAATATTTAGTAACAACATATATACACTTACGAGTTACAAGTACACGCAAACTTTCGCCTTTGTAATAATACTCGTATTAGTGTGACGATGTAAATAGCGATGATGACGACTTACCTGGCGCAGTAGGCACGCACTTGGCAAGGGATAGTGTAGGGTTTATAATTTCAAAATTAGCTGAGGTCTGGTCAGGTGAACACTTCCAACTTACTAGATTTTGATTCCAGAATTATAGATAATAAATATATTCAACTGCATCTTCATCTCTAAATTGTTATGAATAAAGCACACTCCGGTTCTTTAACTATATCTATGCCAAAATCACATCAAAATTCATCTAACTTGCTATTCGCACTGATTTTGCAGTCGGATTAAACGCGGAAATTCGAAATTTTGGCAAAAGTATAGCTATCGGCAAAAAGTATAGTTCAATAAACTCCGGAAGGAAAGTCAGCAAAATAAACGAGCATTTACTTAAAGCGCTGTTTTAAAACAAGAGCCACTTTATCCCCAGTAAACTGGTTGGAAGTGACACAGCGTAACAAACGCTTCTTTTCTCGAGGGAAATCTCAACTCCGTTGACGTACACTGCCGTGCACCGGAACGCAACGGAGACCATTTCTTTAAGCCAAATTAAATATCTAATTTAATTGGCTATCTATTTATTTAAAGATTATATATTTATTTAAAGATTATTTTTAATCAATGGGCGTGTTTATAAGACAGTAGATGTTGTATTCCGGTGTTTTCCTACTTTAGACAGGTATTTAATAACTGTAAATCAATTATTGCAAGTTACAAGTTATGTACTGTGTAAAACTGAAGTTTATAAATCGAGCAAAATTGTTTCTACGTCACCTATCCTATGGATTCACATTCCATTCATTCATTTCGTCATTTATTATCTATGGATATCTTGCATAATCAGAGTCAAAAGCCGTGCTTCAATAAAAACACCTCTGCTTAAACGTCAGCTCCCCATTTAAACTGAAATGGAACGGTGTTTTAAGTCTGAATAAGATCTTATCGTTAAGTGTCGTTTCTTTTTCCTTTCAATCTTTAGATTATCATTGCAAGAAGGTTGTGACAGTTTAATGTTAAGGAAAGTTATAAAAATCAGCCAAGTGTGATTTGAGTCATATAATTTAATACTAGCAGTGCCCGCGGACTCCGTTCCGCGTTAGAAATATTTTTGTCCAGGCCCGTTTGTCCCGCGTAATAACCGTGTGGGTATTATCCTCTTATACTTACTCGTAGGTACCTACGTATCGCCACGCAACGGGCGGCGCGCAACCTTTTTGTTTTGCTAATATCTTTGAAGATATTGGTTTAAACTGTATAGAGTAAAGGGCACAAATATTCTAAATTAAATTTCCGTTCTAAAAAACGTATTTACAAAGATATAAATTTATACCATATGGGCTAAATAAGCTTCACAAAAATTATTTATATTTTAACCACAATTTTAACACTAAAAGCAGTTATTGTGAGTTACCCGTAGGAGATAGACATATGCTATCGCGGACTTTTTTACAGATTTTGATACGTTCTTTAATATTGTAGAACATTATTTTGTTCTATCCTCAATAGTTTCCGCAGCGTACGCGATGAAAGCAATTTGGATTTTTTACAACTTGGATCTGGGGACACGGTAGTGTCCCCGCCAAGACGAGCCAAGCGAAGCGCGAGGGCACTACCTATCTTTTCTCGAAGTGTTTCGCCGTATTTTTAAACCCTTATAACTTAGGCCTGAATTATTTCAGATAATCAAAATTCTCGGAAAATGATGTCGCCAGTGAACTTATTAAACCTATAAAGTTTCAATTTTACAGGTCTTATACTTTAGATTTTATCGACGTCTAAAAAACCCAAATTTCGTCACTGACTGACTGACTCACTGATGATCATCAAAATTCCTAGGTACTTCCTGAAGACCTAGAAAGCTGAAATTTGGTATATAAGCTAGTATTAGCACACAACCAACAAAAAAATTCCAAAAGTTGGAAATTTAACCCCCCAACCCCTTAAAATAGGGGATGGAAGTTTGTATGAAATTACCGCAAATATTGATGCTAGAGGTCTCAAAATTGATATAGGGACTCTTTGTAATAAACAATTAAATACGTGTTTCAGGATTTTTAGTTAATCACCCCACATCCATAAAATTAGGGGGTTGAAGTTCGTATGGGGTTTCCCATAAGTATATAGGTATAATAAAAACTTAATTTCTGAAATTTGGTATATAAGCTAGTATTAGCACACAACCAACAAAAAAATTCCAAAAGTTGGAAATTTAACCCCCAACCCCTTAAAATAGGGGATGGAAGTTTGTATGAAATTACCGCAAATATTGATGCTAGAGGTCTCAAAATTGATATAGGGACTCTTTGTAATAAACTACAAATAAGGAAAAAAATAAACTAGGTGAACCAAGGAGGGTTCCCTCATTTAAATGATAGAGGGGGGGGATACTTGATTCGGACAAATATCCACCTTGCAATGATATTCAAGAAATACACCAAAGAAAAGGAAATTAACCAAATAAAAAATATAGTCGTAAACAACTTACAAAAAGAAGTGAAATCCCAGCAAAAACATTTTCATGTAAAATGTTGCCAAGACGAGAACATGTGGCTCACACTATCAAACAGTTATCAGATCTCATGTAGAGCAAGACTTCTAACTCTACACGCCCTAACTCTATAAATCCTAACTTTATTAACTCTACACTTAAGTCAAAATATATTATGTCTTGGCTGTTTCGTTACTGTCACATGGGTGTAAAGTAAAAATATTATTCACTGACTTTGTACTTTTCTGATATACAATACCTAGTTTCTGTAGTAACGATTATTTATTAGATAGGTATTGAGTCTCCTCAGAAACTGCACTTAGGTTTTACTAACTGCATTGGTTTTAAATACTTCATCACACTTTGCAAAAGTGTGTTCCTTTGCTTTAGAGGATATTTTTAATAAATGAAAGTTTTTTCCCATAACAATGGTGATACCATTTAATTTTAATGTGAAATTTCTTGAATTTTGCATGGTCCATTATGCCACTTGCAAAACTCTATTAGAAAAGTACTGAACAGTGAATAAATTCTTCACTTTACGCCCATGTGACGGTACCGAAACAGCCAAGACATAATATATTTTGACTAAAGTGTAGAGTTAATAAAGTTAGGATTTATAGAGTTAGGGCGTGTAGAGTTAGAAGTCTTGCTCTACATGAGATCTGATAACTTTTTGATAGTGTGAGCCACATGTTCTCGTCTTGGCAACATTTTACATGAAAATGTTTTTGCTGGGATTACATTATTCAAATTTAAGTCAAGATGCGTAATTAATTTTGGAAATTTTCATAGCCTATGACACTCCACAATAACGTAGCTTTCTATTGGTGAAAGAATTTTGAAAATCGGTTCAGAAGATCCAGAGATTACCCCTTACAACGTCACAAACTCACAAACTCACAAACTCACAAACATCGTTACGCTACCTCTTTATAATATTAGTATAGATTCCGTAAGGCCATTGAATCGCTACTATAAAAAAACCCATAACTATGAACACTGCATAAATGACACCGAATTAAAATTCTTTGGAAATTTAGTATTTAATTTTAGAAAATTTAGCAATACATCAGTATATTTTTTCATAACATAGTGTCCAACAAAATAATATTTACGACTTCTTGAACTTAGCCATATTATAAAAGATAGCCATATTATATCTAAACATTTATAAAAATGTGAGGCACATTCTTTGAGGTTTTAGATATAGAATAATTCTATTCATAGCTCAAACTTTCGTATTTAATTAATGTTTGCGATGCCGTCTAAAATATTTTTATATTTCATGAAAATCTTATATCAGACTTATAACTTACCTTTGGTTATTTTCTTACCTACACAAAATTCGACTAAAGATATTTCTATTTATATTTATCTAGTACCCATATTACAAGCTATATCGCTTACTTTGGGGCTGGATTACTATGTGTGAAATGTCCAGATGTATTTATTTATTTTATTTAATTTTTTTATGTATTCTGTTAAAGTATGTTATGTGTTTGTACTCAAGATGGCGTAGTTATTTTTAATGTACTCCTCCATAATATAATACTCCTACCCATATGGGTATCAAATTAAAGAATTTGCTAAGAGAAAGAAATACTGATAAATAATAATTTTGAATGCTAAGTCAGATGTATTTTTTTAAACCGTTACGCGATACATTATTAAATCGAAGTGTGAGCGAAGACCTAATAAAAATCTGTGATTATAATAGTATCCCGTAACTGACGGAGAGGTATGCGTTAGGCATTTTCTGTCTATAAAATAAAAAAAGGAAATAAAAGCGGAGTCACAGACTCCTTTTGTAAATAAACAGACAGACAGGTGGACAAAATAGGTAAGGATTTAAGCCATGACAAATATTAATATAATATTGTTGTACATTGGTATTTGGTACCTATATTTTTATCGTCTGAAAGTGCATACATTTCAAGACATTGTTTATGATTATAAAAGTAATAACAGGTAACTGTCACCGGATTTACCAAATACCGAATATGTATTGTAATGTATACGCCAGAAAAGGCTGTAACAGATGTTTCAGTCCCAAGAGCGTGTCACGCAAAATATGTTATTGATATTCAAGTCAGATATAGTTCACTTGAAGGGAACAGCGTCATTACATTGCGGGCGTGCTTCATTTTACTAACCGACTATCCAAAAATTTATTCTACAGTAGGCTGTTCCTTTCTGATTTCTTAAATTTATTTTTTACTTACTCAAAATAACTTCTTGATTGCAGTCTCAGCGGATGATTGATGCAGATGAAATTTTTTTTACTCACTATAAATTGGCTGCGATTTTATCGCCTGATAATTTTGATGTAGACTTTCATATCGTCCCTACTAACGTGGAAGGGATGTTGGTCAAAATAACTCCTACATTACATTGGGCACGTGCTTCATTTCAATAACTGACTATCTAAAAATTTAATTATATGTAGAATGTAGATAACCCCTTTTTGCTTTGCATCAATGACCACCAAGTCTCAAGCTATGCTAAAATTATAACTTTCTAAACAGCCAGTGAAAAACTTATTTATTAATTTTTGAACCGATTTCCAAAAATTAATCAAGGAGATTTATCAACCTTTAATTTTCTTTTTGTACAGTCGATTTGTCTTTTTGTGAATACTCGAGTACATAAGAAAGATAAACGCCTTCACTCACGTGAAATTCAAGTGTATATTCTACTCACAACAGCCTGAATTCTCAAATGGGAATGGATACTCCTGCATTATATTATTCCTACTATAGTATGAGAAATCAATAATTTGGCATTATTTCTTTCCAATTTGATTTCCACTACTAAACATAGAAGAACTTTATGAGTAAGTGAGATGTCGTCTTAATATGTCGTTAAACAGTTTACAGTGACTTCTATAAATGTTTATAGAGTAATAACTGAAGTTCAACGACTTATTTGAATGCTTATAAACCTTTTAACGACAGTAAAATATTAGAGTTATCAAGTTATTTATATCAACTTATAATCTTCTTTTAATATTACAAACACGAATGGTTTGTTTATTTATATTTTCATAAGAAACTACTGAATTAATTTAGTTGAGAATAAACATAAATCATTTTATAAGGAATCGATAAGTGGCTGCGTATTATGTAGCTATTTAACAAAGTACCATATTCTTCATACCTTTAAGAATATTTATTTTAGTGCTTTAACATTTATACCTTTATTTGCCCTGGTATTTAGACCTCCAAACAGTTCAGTCTACTATAGATTTTTCGGTAAAAAAAGGTCGGTGGAAATGACCGTATGCGGATAGCACGAAATGAACACATTCGTCTGAGCTGTGGTCATCGACCGCAGGTTAGATTGCTTAATTAACCCCTATCCAATCTCGACGAATTTCCTTTCTCACGGACCAACGAGTAAATACGAGTATGTCTGCCAAAGCGTGACTTTAACGTGGAGCTAGCCAAGAGTAGTAAACTTTTAGTACTTCTAAAGCAGCTACATTTTACCTCTTCTTTATACAAAGTAACAGAATATACAAATAGGGAGGTAGAGACTCCTCTATCTCTCTATAATTTTTTATGAAAAAACTTTGTAGGCACGTTGGGTATTTTTACCTTACCTGGCATCTGAACACTGTTACCGTAACCGACACCTCTGTTTGACAATGAGAAAAAATCCATTGAAATATCGATACATTTACAGTAAACACCGAATATCAATCTGAATCTTCTGAACTGTATGGTCCGTAACGTACTCCGTCTTAGAAGACTCATATTTGTATTCTTCAGCAAAATTATTCAAATAAATAGCGACTCTAGTTCTGGTACTTAAAGTGCAATTCAGTTCGCAACAGTGCTTATAGCTACGTCGTTATGAACATTAACGATGTGCTCTCTATATGATTTATATAAAAAACTAGCAGTGCCCGCGGACTCCGTTCCGCGTTAGAAATATTTTTGTCCTGGCCCGTTTGTCCCGGTTTCTGGCCCGGTTTCCACCAAAGCGGTGCGGAGCGGAGCTGTGTTTGAGTAACCAATCAGATTGCGTCATTTCGACATCTCACCTTTAACTCTACGTTTTAGTTAGAAAACGTTTGTATGGGAAAAAGAAAAGAGCTGTTTTTAGGGGTTTCCGTTCTTTTTTATTTATACAGAATATAACGTATTTACGAGTAACGATCTAAAGGCGCAAATCTAAATAATAAATTCAAAAAACTACAAAAAAATTATTGTTATATTGTTGTGCACATTTTGTTTAGTTAGGACGTGACACTAAAAATGTTCAACTCGTTTATTCTGGGGTCAAATGAATTTCCTCGAAGCGGACATCCAGAAATATTTTATATCTCGTCGGAATTATTGTTAGTCACGAAAGGAATTTTAAAATCCTTTCAGCGTGACTAGAGTTATTTTTTGGTACGAGTATTAATAGCTTCCAATAAAATGTTGCCGCTATTTATTTTTTGTTTTATGCCAATTTTTTATCACTGAAATTTTAGTCTTTACCTAAAGTTTTGCGGGCATATCTTTTATGCATCTGTTGTTTTCAAATCATTCGTCAAAAATACATATTTACTTCATATTTGTCGTGATAACTCCAAAAAAGCCAGGGATCCTTCCAAATATTTTTGACAAAACTTTTATGACAAACATGTAAATAATTGTAAATTAATAAGTGTTATACCCTCAAAACTCATTTCCATAATGTATGTATAATTTGCCTTATATTTTCGAAAAACTAAATAAAATTTGAATATTTGCGTCCGAGTGTATAAAACCATCTTAAGAGATTTTGACCTTCCGGTACAATGCAGTGTAACTATCGTTAGAAGTTACTTACCCTATCAAATTAGCACGATAACACCTTCAGCTTCACCGTTATTTACGCGACTCTAGCGCTGACCCAAAAGTGCAATTGAGTTCGCAATAGCTCCTGGCCACGCCTCCGTAAAGAACACGCAACAAACGCAAAGTTGTGGTCTCTGTCTATCCCGTAACTTTATCTCATTCGACGTACTAAGGTTGCCCCGCACGCAGCGCGTGAAATAGACCGTACAAGAACTAACGCGAGCAAAGAATCCGGCGCGCGGCGGCCGTTTGAAATAAGTACGTCGAGACGGTTACTTGTTGTTTCTCGATCACGTGATAAGTGGACCTGGCATGCTTATAGTGTATTAAATAAATATGATACCAGTCTTTTGGCCTTTTCCAGTCAACAAAAGACTAGTCCAAGTTGTAAAGAGTAATTAATTTCATTGCCCTATTTTTCAGGATCATCGAATGAAATTGTGAAATGTGGCTGACTCACGTGCGGTTACAGCTTACGGTGGCTGTAATTGAATCGAAATTAACGCACAGGTACCAATGATATGCCAATTACGGCACGCAAAGATTTATCGGTGACACGCAGTTCTGCAGAAATTAACGCTCTCTTTATTTATTTTTACTAACACTTCTTTAACGTGTAATTATATATACGAGAAGATGAAAAATACTTATAAGAGGATTCTTACTAAACAATAAGAGGATTCTAACAAAAACTTAAGCAACATTCATCAATAAGAAATATTAACAAGTTTAAATTATAGCAGTATTTGCAACAAAAATTAAATAATATTTTAAAATAAGTAAACGTATTTTTTTACACACAAGTACTCGGCTCAAATCTCACCTTATGGTGAGAAAGTATAGCTAAGGATGTTACACTAACTTGGAAGGAAAAAGAAACCGCTAACCGTTTCTACACAGCATCGCACCGGAACGCTAAATCACTTGGCGGTGCGTTTTTATTCGTAGGTACTAGTTACCACGGTTGACCTCACCAGACCTGAAATAAAAAATCCAGTATTTACCAAAATACATTTTCAAAATCATGTAGATATTATAACTAGATCACAAATGGCGAGAGAACGTTGGCCAATGCGCCCGGACAAAGAAAACGATCGAAAAATGTCCGTAATAAATTTTCTTTGGCCAAGATTTTCGTAAAGAAATGTCAGCGGAATAAAAAGCAGAATGAAAGTAGCTTTGAACCTAATAATAATCTCAGTTGCTACAGAGCTGCTGCTAATCTTCGCGCTAATTTACATTTCAAATGGACTCGTTATTATTTGATAAGGTACAATATACATCGGTGATTTAATATTATGAATATTCCCCTAAAAAATGGATCCCAATCACTTTTAATCAAAAATAGTGATACACAAAACGTCCTACCAAGAGCCCCATACGCCCAAACGTGACGTGCGTGTGTTTGGGACTCTTTTTTGGTATGCGTTTTAAAAACATTCTCTAACTATAAAGTTAGAGCATGTTTTCAAAACGCCATTTATATTTAACGTAATAGGAAAATCCAACAAAATGTTTATCAATAAAATTGTCAAAAAATTAAGTAGCAGATTGTAATTTTTGTAGAGGAAGGAAAGACCAAAGTAGAGATAGATGGAATGTGTGAAAGAGGATTGACAGCTGATAGTAGAAAATGGAAGAAGATTCCATTAGTTACCAGCCCCTCATTTATTTATCCCGGAAAACAAACGACTATCACGCGGCAGAAGCCACGGACAAGAGCTAGTTGAAAATAAAATCTTACTATAGGTATTAAAAGTTGGATAAAAGCAAATATTTAAAAGTTTTAACCTTTATATTGTCTGACATGAGTCACCGCCTTTATGCAAAGAAAGAAGGCTGCGTGTTGGATGAAACCGACTCGGCATACCAATTTTAAATATAGGAGAAGCCCACCCACCTATTCGTCCTTTACCGAAGTCCAAGGTCAGGTGTTCCTTTTCTCCAATCCACGATTTTTAACTTATAAATAAAATAATAAATAAATAAAAATATTTTATTTCAGACATAATTAGTCCATATTTCTGTTTTACATTTAAGTAAAAAGAACAGTCAAACAATTTAAATTCAAACAAATAAAAATTAATAAAATTAAAAATAAACAATATTATAATTTAAGAACTGATAATTCGTGTGATATTATATTGTAAAAAATTTGGGTAAATTGAAGTGGTAATTTTTAAGATTCATTATTATACTATTGGTGCTATTATTTATTCTTATATTAAAGCCCGCTCTCGCTTTACGCATAACAGCATAGAAATCGTCAACCCTGTTCATCGCAAACATGCCTGACGCGCTACACCTCCACGGCAGCCCCAGCAGAGCTCTGAAAGCATTGTTGTATTGCACTCTGAGAGTGTCAAATGAGGCTTTGGTGTAATTGTACCAGAGCTGCGAGGTGTAAAGCGCCCGGCAGTAGGCTTTGAACAGAGTGACCTTCACTTGTCTAGAACAGCGAGTGAATCGTCTAGCCAGCATGTTACTTTTGGCTGCCAGAGACCGTCTTTGTCTGTCTAAATCATCGTTATCTTTCATCGTGTCAGTTAATACATGACCTAAATATTTAAATTTAGAAACATATTTTAGCGCGGTACCACACAGTTTTATGGGCAGTAGGTTTTCTGGACCTTTCTTATGTTTAAAGACCATCACTTCAGTTTTCGCAACATTATACAGTAAACCATGTTTTTCGGCATATTTTTCACAAATGTCAATGAGGCTACGTAGGCCGCAGACCGAGGGGCTGAGCAGGACCATGTCGTCCGCGTAGCTCAGGTTGTTGATGCTAACACCTCCAACCTGGCAACCCGCCCTGGTCCTGCTCAACTCCTCGATCAGTTCATTTACATAAAGGTTGAACAGGACTGGTGACGTCAAACCGCCCTGTCTAACTCCGCAGCTGAGCTTATAAGTATCTGAGAAGTCATTTTGCCATTTTATTTGATTTACCTGAGTTTTATACCAATGTTGTAACAAATCCACTATTTTACTAGGGACTTTGGTAGCTCGTAGCTTATTCCATAAAATGTTATAATTAATGGTGTCAAATGCCTTACTCAGATCTAGAAAACATCCATATACGGATGTTTTCCGGCCCAGGAAATAGTTAACAGTATTTTTTAATGCAAAAATAGCCAAATCTGTTGACAATCCGCTGCGAAAGCCAAACTGACCACAGTGCAATTCAACATTGTTATTCAGGTGTGACATTAGTAATCTCTCAAATATTTTTGAAAGTATTGTCGCAAGAGAGATAGGGCGGTAATTCTTAAGGTCAGAGACGTCCCCAGCTCTGCTCTTTACAATAGGTATTACATTCGTTTTGGTCATGTTTGCAGGCAGATAACTATGATCTATACATGAATTATATAATGTAGCTATTAGTTGTAAGAGCTGACGGCCCCCATACAGCACATGCTCTATGCTGAGGTGGTCGTGGCCCGGGGACTTGCCGCGCTGCATGTCGCGCACGCAGCGCGCCACGTCGACCCAGGCGACATGCAGCGGGCGCGTGTCACCCGCGCCCACGCGCTCCCCGCCACCATTACATTGTAATTCAGCGTTGGGGTGCGCGCCTACTATCGGGTTTTCTACACGGAATTTATTGACAAATAAGTTTGCTATTTCTTTATGATTTTGTAAACCACCCACCGACACAGGAGTACTGCATTTGGGCTGTAATTTATTATAAGGAAACTTATAAGGAACCACAAAATTATACCTGTTTTAGAATATTGTATGAACCTGGAGAGCATCTCACTGTTTGTACCATAGGTAGGTACAAATCTTCTGAAAACTTTTGTACTATAAACGTTTCGCACCGACTCCTAAGCATTATACAGAGGTTATGTCTAGTAACAAAACAAATTATGGGTTAATACACTAGACAAGGATCCCTTTAACTTGATTTTCTGTTATTTTGTTTAATTGAAATAAATTGCGTATAATATATTCGTACATTTAAAAAACGTTATGCAATCATCAGCTCTGAAGCAAAACATCTGCATTGCGTCCGAATTTAAAGTTTTATTTATGCGAACACCGCTGTTTAGACACAGAATGACTTCCATATTCATAAAAAGTTATAGAGCGCTGTACCACCGTGTTTGAGCGTATTTTGCAGTTTAATATTCCTGTTGCTGTTCATAATAACTTAAAGCTAACAAACAGTATTTGGTAACTTTATGTACCTTTTTAAGTTTCTCTCGTCGATATCGTCGCACTGATGTCAGCAATCTAAACGTAATGCGGGAAGGTGAGTAAATGAGCAGCTATGGCGCACCTCAACAAAGTGCAAACTTAAAGCACGGGCTACTATTCATTACTAAATTAATAGTTACAGAAGTTAAAGAATTTCATACAATATGATTCCGAAGCCTGTTTTGGACTAACCATTACACACATATTACATAGGTTTAAGTCACTGTCAAAAAACATCTCACAAAACAGGGTTAATATTATATTATTGAAGAATTCTTCAATGAAAACAATTCGTGGAATGATATATTATTTCAATCTCCTCCTGAGACATCTTAAATATTATGTAATCAGAATAATTGTATATCACGACCTTTTTGAAAAGAGCGAGTGCTGAGTTTCTTGCCAGTTCTTTTTGGTGCAAATCTGCTTTCTGAACCTGGGGGTAGAATTTTGACTTTTCATAGGTGCCTATTATTTAGGCCTATGTGAAAAATAAAGATTTTCATTTTTGTTTTCATAGCTTTAAGGCCCCTACAAAGAAATTCATATATCTAGACGCGTTGCTTTCATTGCTAACTTTACACAACACCACCACAATAAGTTTAAACAAATATTTTAAACGTTCAAGTCGTAAGTTAACTGTCTATTTGAATAGGTAAAGTAATTTTGAGTTTCACTTTGAGTGTATTATATTTTATAACAAGTATGCAAGGTAATTAGATGCAAATAAATTACTGGCAAACAAGTCAGAAGATTACAATAAATTACAGTTTCTGAGCAGTTAGTACCAAATCGCCCCTTGTCACGTTTATAATAATATAATTTGCATGCTCTGAGATTGATGCATCCTCCGTCTCGAAGCGGCGCGTTAAATTGAAGTAATACCACGGCTGTTGATCGCCACTTAGTTCTCGAAATTTGTTTTGAACCCTACTTTTTAGGGCTTTATACGGAAGCGGCTAGATATAGCCGCTTACGTATAAAGCTTGATAAATCTAATCATCAGACAGTTAAAATTTCCACAAAGTATGTTTTTCTATTGCCGCTGTAATAATAATCGTCCACTGATGGACCAAGGCGTAGTGCAATGATTTCCAGCCCACATGGTCTTGCGCTTCTTGTGTCCAGCGCCTTCCCACGACTCTTTTAATGTCGTGAGTCCATCTGGTCGTAGGTCTGCCAACACCGCGCTTTCCCGTGCGGGGTCACCATTCTAGCACTGTGGGTCCCCAAAGTCCGTCGATTCTTCGAGCTAAGTTAATTAACTATAGCAATAACTTACATGCGGTTTTAACAATAACTCACACTTAACTATAACAATAAATAGAAAATTAATCCTCACTTCCAACAAATAGAACGTTAATTATTCGGTAGTTTGGTTTAATGTAAAATCTTCTCAGATAAATAATTGAAATTTTCATTTGATTACTATGGGTTTGCAATGACTTCAAAAAATTAATAAATAAAATTAAAAATACAAGAATTCAGTATTTTTTATTTTAATTACTCTTCTTCTGAGTTTTAACGTTTGGCAGCGTTACTTTAACCACATTATCACTATTATATCAATCCATTTTGTTAAGAATCAACCATTTGGAGGCGTGCCTTTTAGCCCTTGAAACACCAGGGATTCGATGTGAGCACGAACCGATATGACTACATGATTATGATACTATTGGGTTTGTCCCATTTATACCCCCGTGCCTTTTTACTGTTATTATGGAGATAGGTAAAAACCCTATCGACCCTAGAAGCCACCGTGAAATCGTTTGCAGACAGTGATGTGACCTGATTCGTGTGAAATTAACTTATTTAACCGAGCTTACTTACCTACTAACTTTTCCTCTAATTTATTTCACATGTCAGTTTGAATCAAATGAATCACAGTTGCTGATTGAAAAACGCTTCATTACAAGTAACAAAGCCCAGCAGTTAATCCTGACTCTTGATTAAAAGGGTCACCGTTATCTCGAGAAAATATTAATGGTCGGCATTATACTTCAAGGATTATCTGTAACAGCTTCATTGGATCCATTCATCTAAAGCTTTTGACAAATACAGATCTTACGGGCCTCTAAAAAACTTTGTGTCACTAGATTGCAAGGAATTGTGCATTTGAAATTAATTAATCTAAGCAATGTTCTTAGATCCACTGAATATACATAATTCAAGCTGACCCGGCAAACATTGTTTTGCCATTAGGAATATAATAAAATAGCTTATGACCTATTCTCAATCTATTAAGTTGAATGAATGTTGTCGAAAGATAACATTATTATTATTGATCAACTGAGTTTGGCGTAGACACGATCGTTATGCGCCCGTGTTCTAAATTAGTTTGTCAACTAACAAATGATTTTATAGCGAAACGTTGCCAACACACGGAAAGCAGTTGGTGCCGGATGGAGCTGAAAATTGATGTATATTATTAAACAGAACGTTTTAAAGTTGATGTTAAACGGGAAAGCCGAAAAGGTAGAGACATCGTTTTCATATTTGGAAGGTCTTTTATAAAGAAATATTATTATCATAGATTAATAAACGGCGTCGCTGGCAGATCTCTATGATTATTATTATAGGCTTTTAAAAATATAAATCTTTATTAACCAGAAAATGTTATGCAATTATTTTCTAGCGGTCTCCACACTAGGAAGCTTGTGTCTTGGTGTTTTTGGTGTGCATGTCTATACTCTATATTTTAACTATACTAGTAGGTATATTTTTATGAGTTGATATAATATGACTTTCTTAAAAACAGTAAAATATAATTATTGACAAACCAAATAACTAATATTCATTAAGAACTTACCTTAAGACAGCTTTTCCATAGAACTATTGAGTCAAAAAGACATTTTAACTATTATTTAAATAAGCAATACTATTTATTTTCTGCCAAAAATTCAAATATAATAGCAATGAACTAAGCGTTTAATACTGAACTTTGTTTATTCATAACAATATAAAGTAAGTCCAATTAATAATTTCTCTTTTAACGACAATTTCAATTCCCATTCAAAGTAAAACCGTTTGGAAACAAAAGTTTCATTCGGTTTTAAATAAATAATCGGATTAATTATCGCAGAGTGCAAGAAACTGTTTCTTAAACAATTCAGTTCAATTAATTGTTTCCCCCAAAGCAATTTACCTTTAGGTATTTAGAGACCAACTTGAATTGTAATGGAGTTGAATTAAAGAGTTTTAACTCCGTTGCATTCCGAATGTTTGGTGTAAAGTCACTTATGAAACGTGTTTTTTAAGCATGAGATATTTACAAGTTACAGTTACAGTTTGTTTGGCTTGAATCGGGTATCGAAACATCCTAATCCTCAGTTGAAAAATTTAGATCATAGTAGATATGAATGGGTCATAAATGTCCCGTCCCAGCAAAACCAATTGTGCAACGTTTGACTAAATACAATTCGCGATGAAACGTATAATTTCAATAGAATAATTCATTCACTATTGACATTGGATTTAATGTTATGAATATGGACGGTGGTTGTTCACAATAGAGACCGCAGTTGCAATATAAACGATTGCTCATTTTTCGCTTATGTTAATGCTATTGACAATGAAAATGCAAATAATACGTCATAGTGAAATAATTTAATTTCTATGTGCTCTATCTTCAATTTGATACACATATTAAACCCTTTGGATGCTTTCGGCTGATCCTAGGGAAACGTCACGATCACGTGATTGTTTTTACACACCTTACAAATATTGGCACTTGAGCAGCCGGCGGCAGCGGGACAGAATTGTCCTATACATATAAAATTGCGGGAGGGAGGGACAAAAATGGGACAGCGACGATTTCAATGTTGAATGCCTTGCTGAACCCATTTATGCGAGCATATGCGTGAACGACGATAAAATATGGGACACTTAATGAAATACCTGTCTATGGTAGCTATTATGTATGTAACGGGAGATAAGAGAATAGGCAGTCCGCCGCTCGGCGAGCGGTTGACAAATGAGCGCGGTTGTGCTCGTGACAACGTTGCAGCGCGATACTTAAATTATGTATCGAGTAGGAGCGTAATGGCATGTTCAGACTTACTTGATTAAAGCTGAAACTTGTGACTTTAGCATACTATCTAAATAATTATATAAAACACATTGTTTGTAACAAAACTTCTTCGGAACGGCTTGACTGATTTTTGAAGAAATTTTATATTCGATAGGTCTGGGAATAGAACTTAAATTATACTTTATGCCTCTATGTACTTACGTAATAATTTGTACGGTAAAACAACGTTTGCCGGGTCAGCTAGTATAAAATACATATAGTAGCACGCTTCTCTGGGGTGTATCTATGAGAATTTCGAAAAAATCTTTCTTTTTTGTCTTCTTTAAAAAAACACTTAAATCATATTCATCTTAAGTATTCATCTTAAGATGTACTAGAGTACCTAACTTTACTTGGGTGAACTAAGAAAAATTTAGCTTTGCGTACATTATATGTACATTACATAAAATTATAAATTTCATGAAATCCATTCATTGCTTATAATAGTAGTTTATGAAACGGATGCATAAAACGTGCTTCAGGCAAGTTTTTTAATAGTATCACACGAGTGTTTTAATACTTCGTTTTTTAGAGTTTTATGCACTTCTTTATCTACGTTCATACTTTTCTTTAAATCCAAACTATATAGCCCATCCATACTCGCGGTAATAACTACCAACTAAATATTGTCTGTGGACTCCATATATAAAACGAAAAAAATAAGGAGGCTCTACACTCTCTTTTGGCTATGACGACACATAAAAATACAGGAACCCAGAGTCCAGTAACGTAATGGAAATTATTACACTACCTTGAGATATTTCCATAGTACAGTGATGTTATAATGAATAACTTTTTAATAATTATAGAAGTCTGTGAATAAAGTAAGTCAATATGTGACACATTTTGATTTCATAATTCGAACTTTAAGCAATGAGCGTAGATAAATATTCATTATAATAACTAAGTAACATTTTTTAAAAAGGGTGAAATAATAATTACTAAGGGTTTAGTAAGTTTACGCAAAACGTCCCAAACATTTTAAAGCTATCCTCATTTAGGTTTTGATTTCGGGCATCATTTTAAACTTCTTTTTTCATTTTTTAACAAAAGCGTTTGACTCTATGCCATAACGTAGTCACTTTATGCAACTACGCATTCCGTTCGCTAAACGGAATTTATCGTTCTATAGGAATTCAGTCTGAAGTGACTCTAACAGCTATGCTTTCATGCTACTTCATTAGCCTTAGAGAATGGCGTCAATCTCCGGCGTATTAAAGTTTACTGAGTACTTACCAGACGCCAGGTAGAGCGAGGATTCGATAATATTATATAACACTGATTTTATGACTTTACGGTGTTTAATCTTTTAAGTATTTGTGATCATCCTCTTTACGGCCTTTTACTGGCACGGATCATGTTTTAGTAGATATGTAATAGGTTTTGCCATAGCCCATTACACTGATAATAAATAATCGGTGCGTTAAAATGGACATTTTAAAAATGAATTATATTTCAATCATTTTATTCAGATAACATTGACTTCGAATTTACGCATCCATTTTTAGGGTTCCATACCCTAAGCGTAAAAAATTGAACCCTATTACTGAGACTTCACCGACCGCCATGTATATTGTAGTATATTTTAAAGTTTCGCAGATGTTGTATTTACCTTGCCGCTATAACAAATACTAAAAAAAGATTAAAAGGGGCTCCGATAAAAAATATGATCTCAATAAATCAGTTACTTATGTCTAAACGAAATACCTCCATATTTTAATTTGAAACTGCTGTCAAATTTAAAGTCCATTCCTATCTGAAATAGCGAAATGTCTATTTCCACAAGCTTTAAACATACCGATAGCGTTTTTCGTGGACAACTTTGTGAAATTTTGGCGAAAAGGCGAGGGTACGTAATTGATGACCACCGATCGCTCAGTCAGCGTCTGGAGATTGGATTAGGTGTACACTTCACATCGTTAGTCAGTTTTACTACCACATCATGTTTTGCCTAATTTTAAGGTTCAAAAGTTTGCAGATGTTTGATTGGCTTCGAAATTACGATGATATATCACCTAAAATAGTATCTTGGGTACTTATATCATCGTTACTTCTGCTACGTTCGTTCGTAAGTAGAATAGTTAGTCAATCTACGTCGTGAAAATCTGATGTCGACAAGGGCTCAATTCCCATCCAATGATTTATCATCAGGAGTAGCATTACGCTTAGGCACTTTTTTAATATTAGGTTCCTTTGGTTGTGAAAAGTTAGGAATTGTTGTCGCCCATGACTAGCGTGCTTTGTTTACGGTTGCGCAGATGGCAGCATTGGGCCGGAAGCGCCACTTACGCGCGCGGCGGCGCCACTTACGCGCTCGGTGCCGCCACTGTCGCGCGCAGTGGCGCCACTTCCGTTTTGTTTTTACTTGTACAAAGGGTGATACGAATGTATAAAAAGGGCGAAACGGGGAGAACGAGTCAGAGTTGTTTTAGTCTTGTTCGAGTCTTGATCGAGTATTGTTTTAGTAATGGCAGTCTTTATTTAGTAACGCGAGCAGTAACGGTTAAGTAAAAGTGCAAAGTGAAGAGTCAACGTAGTATCTCGTAATATCAGAAGTGCTCAAGAACCACGTGTCCCGGTACCTATGCCTCGAGAAGAAAGGCATAAACGCAGGCGGACATCCAGTTGAATTTGGTAACATTTTTCTTTGTTAATTAGCAGCAGTGATGCTTACATCATTGGAAAGGGAAGCGACGCTGTCAAAGTGAGTTGAAACATTTTATTAGTCTCAGTTATTTTATCTAAATTTGGTCCATTATCGGATAATGTTAATATGTGGCTAATGGGTAGAAGCGCAATTAGTTTGGTTGCTTAGAATAAATATTTTTTAAATCCCGTTGACGTGCCGTGGAAAGCACATTTTTGATAAAGTAAAGAGAACTGATTGTTAATATTTACATGATAAATCCTTTGCGCGTCAGAGCATGCATTAAACGTTAAATATGTAAATGATCATTTTTCCAAAAGTTTTCACATAAACAAGTTGCATTCACGATTCATTAAAATCAGGAGAGGCCGAACGATAAATAAGTAAACACATATTTGATAGCTATGAATATTATAATGTTTTGTGATCTTATCGGATCGGATGTTGTCAAGGTGATATTTCGACTAAATGGTTGATTTTTGTTGTCTAATGTATTTGCTTCGAACATAAGATTTACAGTGTGATGCGAAATTGTACCAGATATCCGAGTGAACACTGGTATAATGGTAACCGTGAGCCACGACCCTAGATGGCGGGTCAATACACGCTCAAGTTGACAAGTTGCCACATTCGCACTGTAGCATCTTGTGTTTTGTTGTAAAGGAAAGGTGTAACGGAATAAAGAATATTCTGAATTCAATGTACACATTCAGAATGATCTTGACATCATATTACCATTTGCTTAAACTAGTTTCGTGTGTTCTGTTGTAAAGGGAAGGTGAATAATGGGTATTCTGAATTCAATGTACACATTCAGAATGATCCTAACGTCGAATTACCATTTGCTTCAATTATTATCTTCTGTTCTCAGCAATTACACCAGACAAACACGCAATTCGGGACGAATGCGTGTGCAGGAGGGCCGGATGTTGTCGCCCATGACTAGCGTGCTTTGTTTACGGTTGCGCAGATGGCAGCATTGGGCCGGAAGCGCCACTTACGCGCGCGGCGGCGCCACTTACGCGCTCGGTGCCGCCACTGTCGCGCGCAGTGGCGCCACTTCCGTTTTGTTTTTACTTGTACAAAGGGTGATACGAATGTATAAAAAGGGCGAAACGGGGAGAACGAGTCAGAGTTGTTTTAGTCTTGTTCGAGTCTTGATCGAGTATTGTTTTAGTAATGGCAGTCTTTATTTAGTAACGCGAGCAGTAACGGTTAAGTAAAAGTGCAAAGTGAAGAGTCAACGTAATCTCTCGTAATAGAATTAAGTAGTTACCTTGCCTTATCCGACTCGTTCTTGACCAATTTTCTTAATAAGCACGAGGATAGTGCACGTGAAGATACGTTGCATTTTGAACTAAATACTTGCTAGCACAACTGTTCCCATTCCCCATTGTTGTCATCTAGAGCCATCTTACCAGAACACGAAGAATCTTTTGACGATGAAGCTTTGAAGGCGATGAAAGAAAAACACGGTGAGAAAAACTGCATAATTTCTTAAGAATCCTGTTTTTTTTTCTGAAAAATATCCTGCCTTAGGCAATGCAAACCATTGCACTGTTTTAAGTAAGAATAGTTTCAGTTTAAAAGATTTTAAAAAATATAGGACGGATATTTATAAGTTATTAATTTAGTATTAATATTTTCAAAATATTATCAAAAAACTACAGCAATTAGAACAATCGAGGAAGTAAAAACCTTATAAGTCAATAGTTTACGGCACATGAAATATTACAGAAAAATATTGATCTTTTGGAGATTAACACAATATATAAATAAATTGTGGTACCTTATATTAGTTATCCCAGCATAATGAGAAAATGTAAATTATACCAAATTGAAGTACCAGGAAAACTAACAAAAAAAATTCACCGACTGCAGCACCAGCCTCAATAATAATCTCCTCTACAAACTTAGGACGGTGCTCGTTTATACAGAAAACGCCAAGCGCAATTTCACGTCTTGTGTCTAAAACAAAAATGTTTCCACCGAGTCTTCTCCACTCTCCACTTCTGAGGGGTTAGTACAGGTTCCTGTACGAATTTCGAGTCGACTCGCATCGCACAAACGAAGAATGACTCCATTCATTTACAGTTAACGCCATCTATTGACAGGCACATGTCAGTGACCGTCCATAGATGGCGTTGGCTGTAAATGTATAGAGGAATTCGTCTGTGCGATGCGAGTTGACTCGAAATTCGTATAAAAACCTGTACTAACCCTACTGCACCTAAACTACATCCTAGTGCTGCCTTTTACTTAATTATATGGCACTAAATGTCAACACGAGGTAGTGTTGGAGTAATTTAATGTTATTCTACAACGGCTAACCGCGACGACACAACAAATTAAACAGGTTGTGTTGTTGCATAAGTGGACTGGATTAAAGACTTCCCACACGATGTATTTAGGTTAAGATGGCTGGCTACATTATGGAGCGGGTTACGTGTGCACTTAGTGACCTAAGACCGGGATTTTCCCATAATCTAAGCTGTATCCACTGCTTGTTATGAACCATTAGGTACCCTTGAAATGCTTCCATCTGTAAAGGCGTTAAAATGTCAGTAGCAGATAATCTATTTTTGCCGCCTTGAATGAATTGACTGATTATATTTTGCTCTATAGGCAAGAACGTTTAAGCAGCTATGACTTTTGCCTCCAATACCAGAAAATTTTATCATTTATTTTATTATTGGGTTTCAAATAAATAAAAAAATTCTACACCTATAACCCAAAAACACGCAAGCTAAAAGTTCTTAGAATTAACGACATTGACAAGTTTTAAAGGAAATAAAAGTATCGTCTTTAATCTAATTGTTAAAGTCTTGCAAAGTTGCATCTCTAATTGGTTGCTAATAAAATTGTATAACAAAGTCTTTTAATTCAGCTCAGCTCAATCTATCTTTGTTCGATTTATTGCCTCTTACAGTTTAGTATCAGGGGAATTAAAAGAAAATTAGTTTATTTATATGCAGAGTTGATTAAAACTTTTGTATCGTCTTGCATTGTTCACGAAAAATATAGATCATATTATCATCTCATGAATTGTATTTAGCGAAAAATATTTTTCTTGGATCTTTTTGAATAAATGAATACAAACCTTTTAATTCTAGATGTAAAGTAGATATTGTAACTGGACGCCGCCGGTACACGGTGGGAAGCCCAAAAGTCTGTGAATTCCGCATCGGATAAATACGCACGGCAACGACAATAATTTTATTATAACATATTTACAATCGTTTTATACAGGGTTATAGAAAAAATATCGGAAATCTCTCGGCACCTATATGATATCATTATAACTAAAAACTTTTGTTCTATAACTTTCCAAAATTTCGTATTAACTTGTGTCATACAAAAATTTAATAAATTATGTTATTTCTGTAAAGTGACATTACACTGTGAAACGAAATACAGGTAATCAGCGATTATGACTATCCCTGTTGCCAAACCGCTGCGACAGGTTAAGACATAGGCGGTGCTAATGAGAAAGATAAAGATGCACAATGCTCACAATAACTGGCGAAGGATTAAAGCTAAGCGCACACTGCGATGCGATTTTTTTCCGCATGTTTAATGCGAAACTTAATCGCAATCCGAATATTATACCTACGCGCACCACAACCTTTGTCGATTTTTTGTCGATCTTCCTGGCGCAGTGGCGCGCGCCCTCGGATTCGAGTGGGAAGTCGCGGGTTCGATTCGCGCCACGGGCCTCTTTGGAACTTTATAATTTCTAATATTTCTTAGAACTGGACTGGTGGGAGGCTTGGGTCGTAGCTAGTTACCACCCTACCAGTAAAGAGGCACCGCCAAGCGATTTAGCGTTCCGGCGCGATGCTGTGTAGAAACCGTAAGGGGTGGGTTAGGTTAGGTTAGGTTAGGTTAGGTTAGGTTAGGTTAGGTTAAATACATACTAAGTTAGTACGCTAACATCTTCGGCTGCATAATCACTTACCATCAGGTGAGATCGCAGTCAAGTACTAACTTGTAGTGTGTAAAAAACCCACGATTTATTTTCGCACCACGAAAGACAGGGAGCAATCATGTCACATGAGAGAGTTGCGCTTGCGACTATTTCCGCAGTGCGCGGGACTCAAGTATTTTTCCATATAACACAAAATATTGACAAATTCGCATCGCACTTGCGAATATTAATCACATGCGATTATTTTTCGCACTGTGCGCTTAGCCTAACGACTATAAAAGGGGTGCAGCGTGCGGGGCGGGGAGGACGACTCACGGTCGCCCGTCGGCCGTCAGTCGGTCAAGCAAGGACCGTCCATATCTGTGTACCGGTCCGAGGATGCGTTCCAAGGACTGTATCGTAAAATACAAGCATACTTAACTAATTGGTAGGTACTAAACTATCATTTAGGTATTAATACTTTATTTTTATTTTAACCTGTTTTCAATGCAGCCAATCCTAAGCCTGGTTAAATATGAAGGAAAAGTGGAATTAAGTATTAATAATAATTTTTAAAACTATCCATTGACGATCTGATATCGTCGCGTCGGATCAGTGACCGCGCGCGGCGTTGCCGATATTACGTACAGACTACAGAGTAGTTACAAAGAAAGAATGTATGCAAAATATTGAATAAGTGATATTTCTCAAAATATCAAATTAAAACAAAAGTTGTAAAACAAAAGTTGTTACTTTTAATGATATCATTTAGGTGTCTAGAGGTTTCCGATATTTTTTCTATAACCCTGTATACTGATACCATACACATAAAAGTCACAGGTTTGTAATGAAAAGCCTTGCTTTTTGTCAGTGTTTCTTTTTCCAACATTATGACCGTTGCTCTATCTTTTACCTCTCTTTCACTATACTATACGCTATATTTGACAACTTCCCTGGTGCAATGGCGCGCGCTCGGATATGAGTGGGAGGTCGCGGGTACGATTCCCGCCACGTGCCACCTTAAACTTTTATAATTTCTAAATTGGCTCAGGTCTGGTCTAGTTGGAGGCTTTTGCCGTGGCTAGTTACCACCCAACCAGCAAAGACGCAATGTGCTGTGTAGAAACCGTTAGGGGTGAGTTTACTTACCCTATCCAAGTTAGTACGATAACATTTTCGGCTGAATCATCACATACCATCAGGAAAGGTCGCAGTGAAGTACTAACTTGTGTTTGTGTGTAGAAAAAACTAAGTTTGCTGTTAGTCTATTAATGATTCTAAAAATATCCACATCGATCAACAAAACAAGCATAAATGATATTGGACAAAAAATGGGAAATGCTTTCCAAAAAACCAACTTCAAATGCCACTACAAAGAGTGAAATAATTTTTATTTAAATTTTAGGTACCTACACCAATTCACTCTTTGTAGTGGCATTTGAAGTTGTTTTTTTGGAAAGCATTACCCATTTTTATTTTATACTTTTTAGTGGAAAACAATAAAATGCACAAGGCGTTGTAAAATATCCAAATTGCTTGAGGTGTGTTCATAAAATCTGAAGAGATACCTCAAATTCACCAAGATCCCATCATCAGACCCTGACTTGATGACTTTAGTCATCAAATCAGTATCTGCTAGCAAATGCACCAGTAACTATAAAAAATACCCAACTCGCTTCAAGTATACTAGCAAAATTTGAAGAGTTCCCTCGATTTCACCAAGATCCCATCATCAGACCCTGACTTGATGACTTTAGTCATCAAATCCGTATCTGCTAGCATATGCACCAGTAACTATAAAAAATATCCAACTCGCTTTAAGTATACTAGCAAAATTTGAAGAGTTCTCTCGATTTCACCAAGATCCCATGATTAGATCCTGACCTGATGACCATAGAACAACTTGGAAAATATTACTCTTTCTAATAATACTCAAATAGTCTCATGTGTCCATATAAAATTTGAAGAGTTCCCTCGATTTCTCCAGGATCCCATCATCAGATCCTGACCTGATTAAAATGGGACCATCTGGAAACAAAACCCTCTTAAACAAAAAAATAATTTTTCAAATCGGTCCACGCGTCTCCGAGTAATCGGTGAACATACATAGATAAAAAAAAAAAAAAAAAAGATTCCGACGAATTGAGAACCTCCTCCTTTTTTGAAGTCGGTTAAAAACCAAAGATCACTTTAAAAAAACTAAGGAAAATTTTGATATATTCAAACAGATCTTATTTTTTCAACATTTATGTAACCATTATGTATCCTCAGAGATTATTTATAGCTGTACATAACCATGTTGAATGGATCGGAACTGTGTAGCACTAGCAAAGATAAACATTGAATCCATCGGCCCGCCTACATAATTCAGATGGAATAGCAGCAACTTCCGACCCCGGTCAATCGCTAATTCATGTATATTGTTGGGAGCTTGTTACGAGCTGGCGACTGGAGGCGATGCCAATGTTTTGCGTCTTTTAATACAAACATGTTTATGAGGACAGTTCACCCATAAGGATTATCATAGCAGTTTATTATGTACTAAGTTAAGATGTAGTACATAAAGCTAAATATTTTTTATATAATATACTATCTGACCCAGACTGTCTTTTGCCACATTTATTATTACACACTTAGGGATATGAAAAGTAATTTACTTACGTCCTTTTCTCAGACCTACCAAGTATACACAAAAAATAATTATAATGATCGGTCAAGCCCTTTCAAAGGAGTTTTGTTACAAACATCTTGATAAAACTGCTCTGAATTTTATAGTAGAAAAAAGGATGAAAGGATATAATTTCGTAAAGCTGCAGGGTTAGATTAAACACGCTCTGTAATTTTAGTAACTAGCCTTAGTACAGTTACTAACTATACTAAGGCTAGTTACTAATAGACTTGCTCAGATAGATACAACTGTAACGTTCCAAATTTAAAATATTCTAGGGCAAGTATGCTTATTACCAAAAAAAAGTTGCTAAAATGCCTTCCTCCTCCCTGTAAGCTATTATTTCAGATTTACATTTAATTACGTAATAAAAACCATACCACTTAACATAACATTATACTACAGAATATAGAAACTAAAATAAAAGCTAAGTTTCCGTGAGTTTAGAACTTTAGACGACATTATGCTTATCATACGTGCCCTACTGTTAACTAAGGCCAAAGTCTGAACATTCTACATTAGTAAGCAATACTCATTTCCAACTAAAACGCGTATTTCGAGTATATTATTAGAAACGCTACCTTCTAAATTTAACCACAGATTTTAATTTCGCCTCCTATACACTTTATGTGGCACACGTTAATGCCGAGGTTTCTGAAAGCTTAAAGCCTTTACTTACTTACACAATTTAAACTCTGCCGTAATATGTCAACCTTTGCGCTGTTATTTCGGGCATCTTAAAGACGAAAATAAATTTTAGCTTGGATTAATATTACTCTACACAAAAAACAGGATCAGTAGTGAAATTCTGTTCAGAAATAAGTGAAAAACATATTTACTTTTAAATTTTTGCACAAAAATGTATTTGACCCACAAAAATAATAATAATTTCACACAATATACCTACTGTTTCTGAAGTTCATTCAATTACACTTAACTGCAATCGCACCTAATAGTTAGTTGAAGATGTTATCTTACGCACCTGATAGCTAGTTGAAGATATTATCTTACGCACCTGATCGCTAGTTGAAGATATTTTCTTACGCACCTGATAACTAGTTGAAGATGTTATCTTACGCACCTGATAGCTAGTTGAAGATATTATCTTACGCAACTGATAGCTAGTTGAAGATATTATCTTACGCACCTGATAGCTAGTTGAAGATATTATCTTACGCACCTGATATTTAGTTGAAGATATTATCTTACGCACCTGATAGCTAGTTGAAGATATTATCTTACGCACCTGATAGCTAGCTGAAGATATTATCTTACGCACCTGATAGCTAGTTGAAGATGTTATCTTACGCACCTGATAGCTAGTTGAAGATATTATCTTACGCACCTGATAGCTAGTTGAAGATTTTATCTTAAGCACCTGATAGCTAGTTGAAGATGTTATCTTACGCACCTGATAGCTAGTTGAAGATATTATCTTACGCACCTGATAGATAGTTGAAGATATTATCTTACGCACCTGATATTTAGTTGAAGATATTATCTTACGCACCTGATATTTAGTTGAAGATATTATCTTACGCACCTGATAGTTAGTTGAAGATGTTATCTTACGCACCTGATATTTAGTTGAAGATTATCTTACGCGCTTAAACGAATTATAAACCCCATTTCAACGCGGCCGCAGCCGAAGCTTCCCACCAGACCAGCTGCCTTTACCATCTAGATCGAAAGAAATTCAAAAAATTAATGAAAACAGTTGTTGATCAGATATTATGTCACAAAAAAAATAATGTCTCAAAAAAGTCAATGTTTGGGACATTTGTTAATTTCGTTTTATTTAGATTTGTAATGCACACTCAATAGGTGCCTTTGAGACGCTTATTCTGATCGAATTGAAAATATTTCTGCATTTCATACTTGCGGCGTATGTAACTGTCTGCGATAAGACGGGACGGATTCAGATATGTTATATCAACTGTATCGCTTACGTTCACGTTTGATGCTTCTGTAGGATAGTGAATCCCTTTTTGAGTGTATCTGCTTATAACAAGTAGTGCGCAAATAAATCCGCTTAGATTTAATTGAATCGCATTACCCCATTTCCATCGCATTATAATGTTATTATCCATGACGTGGTACGGCCTGGGCAGTTAACTGCGTACCGTTGGCTTGTACTCGTATAATATAAAACGTTTTTTATTGCTACTGCGTTTATTGCTACGCTATTTTTATTGAGCTGTTATTATAGCGTTTTATGGTTTATTCTGTTTCGTCTTATACAGATATATTGGCTTCTTATTCTTAGTCTAGCCATCTTTTTGTGTCCAGAATAGAGTCATTCATTTCTCGCAGTAGAGTCCTTAATCCCTGCTAAAGGCAGTAGGCAATAGAATTATAAATAAAAATATTAGTGTGTTTGTGCCTTTATTATGAGTTTTATTTAAGTATTTGAGTTACTCAGTATGCCTAATCGTAAAATTGGCCATAATTATTTGGAAACGATAAAGCAACTTTGGTTCTTTTGCTAATCTATTTTGCGGATTTTAAAACTAGCTTAGCTCAACATCACTCAAAGTATTTACGACCGTTTATTTACAACAAAGTCAGTAAGTGTGTCAAAAATCTAAAATCACTTACAAATAGAGATTTCAAGGTTGCGGTTACAGATTTCTTAAAAACTTTGAGCTATGAAGAAACAGAGAAAATTCTAAAATGTATAAACTAAGTTACAAACACCCACTTACTTACACTAAACCACACGCACTCTCACACACACATACTCACACACACACACACACACACACACACACTCACACACACACACTCACACACACACACACACACACACACACACATATACCACACGTATAAATTAGAAATACCTGTGTAATTGCGCTCTTTATTTCTTATTATTTTTATTTTTTGCTTTTATATTTAAAACATTGGCTTAATTGATCCCCCGAAGGGTATGCAGACTTCTGCAATACAAGTTTAATCTTAGTGCAGAGTCTGCGCGCTCAAAATTTGTGTATCAAATACAAGCCATTACGATCTATACTTTGTGACCTTAGATAGTAAGCCACATTTGTAAGTTTTGCCTAATAAATTATTCTTATTCTTATCTCCTCACTTCTGATTCGGTCGCGCAAAGATACTCCGAGCATATAGCTCTTTCCATCGCTCGCTGAGTGACTCTGAGCCTTCTTATGAGGCGCCCATAGTTAAAGACCATATTTTGGATAGGTAAGTCTTCACCAACCAAACCATTAAGATTGTAAGAACTGATACAGCCCAACGTATTGCAAAACTGAAATGGCAATGGGTGCAGGGGTACATAGCTTGTACAAGTGATGAAACCACCAGGGATGAGATGGATGTCTATCGACTGAGACGACGACGACGAAAGCAACTAGCCACTTTAGTTATATTACGTATAATAAAAAATATAAGCAGGTCCTTGGAAAGTATTCATCCTTATATTTTTGCATGGAATAATTTGTCTGGGGATTTCGCACACAGGTAGAATACCCGTAAATCACCTGATCTGGACAGTCTCTTAATTAACATAATAACTAATTACTTACTCCCTCGTTACCTTGAAATTCTTTATTTAAATTTCGTAGACAGCACATTAAACCTAATGGGATAAGAATACAAGTATTTTAGTCAAATACAAAATAAAATAAATGCAATATAAACCGAGATTTGTTTAGATTTACGTTCTACCTAAGTAACATAAGCAAGTAGGCAACCGTATTACTCGTACTTAATCACAGTAAACTGTAGAGTTAGTTAAGAGTGCCAGATATTAGCGCCTTAAAAAAGGACTATACGTGGTAAAAGTTATATACCACTATATTGAGACTATTCCTCTTTATCTCTAGAGTCTAGTCTGAATATAACATTATATTCATATTAATATAAATAGCAAAATATGTGCAAAACGTGCAAAAATTCCTCAATCGTGTTTTTAAAACACATTTATTTAAGACAAATATGGAAGTATCATATATCTCAAATTTAAATACTGTTACTTTTATAAATCCTGAGATAAATGACATGGAAAACTATAAATTCTCTCTTGCTTTGCTGAATTATAAGTAAATAAGTTTTTATACGATTGTTTATCTCCACTCATTCAAAACACAATTATTGTTATGAGGTTTTCATGGCTACAAAGACCCGCGATATATCTGAAGTGTTTTACGACGGTATGAATACAGTGCTGCGACCATAAAATATGTTTTACAACTCGTAACCCACCCGAATTTAAAACACCTTAATTTTACTTCAGAATTCACGATTCAAATAAAAATACATATAACGAACTGGGGACCTATTTTAGGAATAAACTTCAAAAGATAGAAAATTTCAGTACTGAAAATGTTATTACCCAAGAAATATTTGCTTACTGTTCGCTGCTTTATTAGCTTACAATTGACAAATTAATGAAACCGGCCAAATGCGAGTCGGGCTCGCGCATGAAGGGTTCCGTACCATTTTACCTAAAGAAACTTAAATATTTATTTTATTGTTCGTTGTTATAGCGGCAACGGAAAACATTATCTGTAAAAATTTGATCCGTCTTTAACATGTTTTAATAAACATGATAATTCATGCTTCAAGCGATTAGCCTAGTGACAGATGGATAGACAGATGGTGGAGTCTTAGTAATAGAACCCTAAAATGCAGGCTACCACTGTGAATGTGCCTGAAGCATTTACTTAACTGTTTCTAAACAATCCGATGCCACGATGAACTTTTTAGAATTTAATACGTCATAAGACCACAGAATACCATAATAGTTGATACGACTATACAAATTACGAAAATATACAGTGTTTAATGCAATACGTTTTATAAAATGTATACTGTTATACAATATTATAACGCAACATTTTTATTATAATCTGAACGGCAAGATGAGATGAATAAATTGAAATAACGCGTCATATCCATTCACACAAAACGAGACGAGTTATCTCTTTTAACATATTCAGTGCGTAAAAAAAGGTAGACATATGAAATGTACGCTGACTAGAGGATTCAGGTTTATGCACCCCTTACATGGGTGCTCAGAGATTCTATCCGCGTGTTATTTTAATGAACTTCAGAACTAAAGTCGACGTAATTAATCGGGTTAGGGGTTTTACTGCCACATAAAATATTTTGTACGGGACGGCTAAGTTTTTAGATGAACGCAGAATAAATTGTTTCCCCGTTACTCATGTATCCTCTAATCTCGACCTCTCTTACATATTAATTAGATAAAAGGGATTTAAGCGACAAGTTCTGGATTCGATTCTCGTCACAAGTTAGGATTTTATAGTCTGATCAGGACTTTGATCACGGGTGCTTAATGAGTACCTACTACCAAATAAGAAGTTACGTCCAGCGACTTAGCCCCTTCGCACACGGCTCGTAAGCGTGCCGTGCCGTAAGCCGTATGCAAAGGGGCTTAGTATTCCGAAGCAATCGTTCGGGACTCTTAAACATCTTTAGTTGCAATGATTCTTTTGACATACGCGACTGCAATCAGTTTTCTTGTAACAATAACACAACAAACTATCGCCTGATGTATTTATTTATAACATCCTAATGTAGTCCGTGCAAAAGATAGTAAGTAAATAATTCAAGTATTTTTAAGAATCTTATCACGCACATACGAATTTTTTCAAAGAAAAAAGTATTCCGAATATTACGATACATTTTCTGAGTCATCGCGTAATACATTTACTAGTACTCGAACAACGTGTGCTCCTGTCGTGTACTCGATTGCTGTCTATTTTGTGTCCAATATAAGTTGTATTATATCCTTATTCTGTTGCTCGTATATCAAAGTTAATCTTTGAGTAGCTTTCACTTAAACATACGTATAAAATACATACGGGTATTATTATATAACAAACTAGAGAAGGAAATGGATAAGATTTATTATTATTACCGTCGATGTTCACTTATAAAATACCTGAAAAGCTCGCGTCTTTTACGCAATACTTGTCTGTTTTCTATCCTATAAGTAGTTTATTATCTTTTTCAGTTACTATTATAAATAAAAAATATCTGTTACTAACTGTATATCACGTTGTAGTAGGTATACGTAATACGTAGAAAACATCCATAATAAGTACTTCAACGAGTATAAACGTCAAAACTTCTTAAAATTAGTAAACACAAAGGTCTTACAATATGTAACCTTTGTAATAATCAGTAAATTGCTTTTAGGATTAAAATTAAAACCTAAACTGATTGAAAATCACAAAACTAATTTGCAATAAATTTCGATTTATTGCTTTAATCGCTTTATCCGCTAAATGGGAATCAACATACAGAAATAGTTATAATTACATACTATACAAAATCGGAACATCTGCGGTCAAAATTGCTAATTTTACGGTCATTATAATTATTATTGTAAGTGTGTTTGCTGTTTTAATACAATGGTATTACGTTACAAAACGTTATGTACACGTAATATTGTTATTGCTTTGCTTCTTTAATTATAAATTTTGCTTTTAGCTGCTTTTTTCAATCAGTGTTGTCATATAAACGTTTTCTCCGTATCTATCATCTATAATACTTAATTTTTTCTCTTGATTTATACATCTATTCCTGTTCTTGCTCAATTTCGTCTTCAGTATATTACTTTATTTCTTCTTATAAGTAAATTTCACGTCTAAGATCCGTCTTTCCTCTCCAAACATTTATTTTCTCCTGTTACTGGTTTTTCAATAATAATAATATCATGATTAAATAAGTGTATTTTTTTTAATTAGGATTCTCAGTACCTTAATATTGAACTATAAGTCAGTATGTATAATTTCTCAGTCTTAATCTTAATACTGTTCCTTACTTTACTATGCGTCAGCCTTTGATACTCTGTTAAGCTTTTATTTATGTTTTATTTATTTTATTTTAATGATCATCGTCTAATTATTCAGTAATTTCGTTACAGCAAGATATATGGTTACATTTTATAACTTGCGTATTACAAACTATCAATAAATCAGTCGGTGCCCACATATCTTCTGCAGCACTTCTTCGTCTTTTAATTCGTTAAAAGAAGCTACATCAATAGATAATAAAACAGGTCATTTCTGTTAATTAAATTGTGTCGTCCTAAAAATCAGCTTTCCTTTCACACAAATTACACTATGTTACGCACAAACCTTTTTTCGGCCTTGTTTAGACAAAATCAATCACTGTCAGCAGGCTGCTAGTACTACTGCGTGATTTATAGACTGGGTAAATAAGACAGTGACCGCAAGGAATGTTTTAATACTCCCTTGTTTCAACGGTCTCCCAATATATTGTACACGTATGAGACCACGGTTCAAGGTTAATTAGAATGTCTTAGTTTGTTTTTTTTTTTAAATGATGGACAATGGATGTATACTGCTGCGTTTGTTAATAAGGTAGAAGTGCTTGTAATCAAAGATTTAAATATTTGCTTGTAATAAGAAAATAAACAGTGTTTTATTGCTAATTTGATCGTTTTGTTGGCAGGTATGCAGAGCCAATGTTATGTATTATTTGTAAATAAAACTGTTTAATATACTCCTTATTCTCCTTCAAGGTTTCTATACTTATGGCCTTGGATATAACAAACATATATCTGATTTTGAGTTGTGCTTGTCAATGAGACATTAAAAACTTTATTTTGGCCCCTTAGATCTTCACTTGAGAAAAAAGAGGGTAAAAAACAACGTTTTGAAAGCAATGGCATTTTGATAATTAGTACAAAAATTTAGACTAAATATCAAGAAATATTCCGCAATTTTTAATTTTATTTATACTTGAGGATCAACTGAGGCTTAGCAAAGTGTAGATTCTCAATAGATCTCAAAATAGTTATAAAATTTATTGTTATATCATACTGTTTTTTCTTTTCTTCGCACGATGCAGGGCTATAATAGAGTCCAAATTTACTCGTGAACCCCGTACTCACGTCAGTAGGTTGCCATCTTAAAAAAAGTTTCGTGAGTCCATGTAGGAAAAGAATATGAAATAAAAAAATCTAATACTAAGATTTACTCGTTACAAACATTGGTAGTTACGAAAAACCGAAATTGGAGCATACTTTTTTTAAACTGCCGTCGATATCATATTTCACGGTTAAAAATGCTTTTCGTAAATATCGCTGGAACGATGACGCGATGCCGATGCTCCGATCCAGTACCAATATTCATTTTCAAACCGCAGAATATTTTACATAGAGTATACATTTTTTTATATAAATAATATTTATCAGGATATTGTTTGTATTATCATGGGTTACATTAATATACATAAACATATAAACACCCAGACTGGAAAATATTCATGCTCATCACACAAACATTCACCAGTAGTGGAAATCAAACCCACAACCTCCGACGCAGAAGGCAGGTTCGCTACCGCTAGGCCATTCGGTCGTCATTTTTAGGGTTCCGTTAGTTTGCTATCCAAGCTTTAGAATTTCTGATTTATTAACCGACTTCTAAAAAAGGAGGACGTTCTCAATTCGTCGGAATCTTTTTTTTAATCTTTTAACACCCATCCATATCCACTAAATAGATTTAGCATACAATGGAGATAGTTTGTGTCAAAAAATCACGGATCCTTAGTAATTTATAGTTATTTTTCAAGCAATACAAAGTGAACTATATTGATTGCACTGCAGTCGACCTTGCAAATCTCTTAATCAGTCGAGCCAAGTACTTACCGCGCAATATTTCTTTATCTAAAAAAAATTTCAAGGCTTTTAACGGAAAAGTAATTTGTTGAGCGTTGAGCTGAATTAATGATATTTACGGCAGATAAATGCTTTTAGGTGCAAAGAATGCTGCCCTATATTTTATACGTGCTCCTATTATAGAATGATTTATAATGCTTCATTTTAAAATTCTTTTTTACCTAGACCTTTTTACTTTTGTAGGAGAAAATATAAACCTGTTAAGTTTTCAAAGATATTATTATGGTGACCGCTAAATTAAAATTTTTAGATTTTGTATCATCTATAGGGAACTTTAAAACTCGTATAAAGCCCTTATGATACTATACCTACTTATTAGGGTTTATTTTAATTTTTCATTAATTTTTTACGTAATTTATGAATAAGCTACGGTTTTAGAAATATTTTTTTAGGATCACATCAACATTGGCTGTTTGAAGTGCATAAATTCTATTCTAATTAAACGAAACTGCAATCAAAAGCTATTTGCGGCGAAGATAAAGCATCTTTCAGCTATGAACGTCGTCCACTAATTGCCTCACTACATGAATAAAGATTAAGATGCAGAGCAAGCCTGCGCTCTGTAATATTTCTTAGAACTAATGGGATTTATATCTCAAGCTCTTGCGACACTTTCGTAGGCAATACTAATATTCTGATATTTTGGTAGTAAAAATGAGACAGCTGAGGTAGATATAACGTTATTTGGAATGTAACGTAACAGCACTTTGTTAATTGTACTGCCTCTTAATCGGAGGTCAGTGGATTCGAATCCCAACCAAGCACCCTATTATTTTCGTTAGTAAGAATAATTAATATCACTTACTTAGCGGTAAAAGTAAAACATCGTAAGGAGCCTATATGCCTGAGATGACTACACAAAGTTGTAAAAGGTGTGTGAACCTTGCCGACCTGCCTTATTTAACCTGACCAAACATAACTCATTCTGGGAAATCCGTGCGTAGTAGTGGGCTAGTGGGATTGGACCAAACCCCAATATGGGCGTTTGTTGGGGTATGTTTGTGGCCTGTAGGGGCATCCCTCACATAGGCTTGTGTAACACACATATGTAAGAACAGCGTGCATGCGCGTGCCCGTTGCATTATAAGGACAAGCCCTATGAGAGTCAAGCTAGTTACGTCCTAAACGCGTTGCACGTCAGTCGTTTTACTTCACCTGTAAACTTGTATGTTTGACTTATTGTGTGTTAATCTCTGAAGTTGTTCAACTTAAATTAAAATTAGTTCTTATTGCAGTCTATCGTGTTTAATTGAGCATATTCCCCAAGACAGAATTGTCAGAAACACAACCGCTGTACAATCAAGTACCTAAACGGCCTATAAAATAATTTAGTACTAAAAAAAAGCCAAAATACCCTCTGAAATGCCACGATGTCTCCAGAACCAATATAGAATGCCACAGAACCATGTTCAAATGCAGGTACTGTGGCGAAGCAAGCAACGAAACGCCTACAAAAATATCAAAAAATAATGATTTTTTAATTTTAAATTAAGTCAAGAAAATTAATAATTTAGCAACACTCATATTAGAACCTTATATGTGCTAGTTTAGGAGCTGCTCGTATTAGGTACATTTAGTTTCTCAGTAAAGAAACCTTCATTGAGCGAACTGATAAGGCACGTTTAACGTTATAGACTTCGATGAGGGCTGCGAGTACCGATCCTTTGGATTTAGCAGCGTAAATTATGTTTGTATCCTATAGTAAATAACCTTAACCAAAAAACGATCCTGATAAATTGGTGTTTTCTCTTGGGATTAATCGACGTAACCTCACCAAAGACTTCTATGTAGGTATCCCTACTAGACACGCAATGTTGAACAAAAACTGTGCTCCAAACCTGATAACGCCATCTAGTCTGGAAAGCGGGAACTTGCTTGCAAAAGTATTGACGTCACGTCGATGAGTGGTCGTATTGTCAAAGATTAATTGCAAAAAATATGGCCGTCGCTTGCAATAATTTATACCTACACATCATTCAACATTGTTATTTTTAATTATGAGTACCTGGATGACCGAGCTTCGCTCGGTTTTTTTTTTGTAAATTGTAATTTGGGGTAGAAAAACTATATTTAAATATGTATTACATAGGTGGTAATGATGAAATATGAAAAATATTTTTCGATCTTATCGACCTAATAATAAAAAAAAACCGGCCAAGTGCGAGTCGGACTCGCGCACCGAGGGTTCCATACCATAAAAGAAGTAAAACATTGAAAGAATCACTTTTGTTCATGAATTTACGAGTATAATTTACATGTAGATACTTTTGTTGGCAAACCGCAAACGTAACTTTGTTTTTGTCGGATTATTGTTATTATCAAAAAAAGTATATTAGTCAGCGAGTTGATTTTATTTTTCCTGTAAAATATACGTTAACTTCTATTGATCATAATTATTTCAGATTTTTGTTATCTCATTTTGAAATTTTATCGACTCGATTTTCCCCCCTTTTTTAAATAAAAATAAAAACAATTTTCAAATTTTTACGATTGTTATGACGTCGCGTCACTATTACCTTTAACAATTCTAAATTTCAAGTCGATAGTTGAATAGTTACTGAAATAAACGAGTGTGACAGACGGACGGACGGACGGAGAAAGTCTCACTATAAGGGTTCCACTTTTACCATTTTGGTATGGAACCCTAAAAAAAATATGAACTCGTAAGTATGGTTAAATAAAAATCACGAGTGTAGTAATTAGTTTAATATTTATATATTATACAAATTCTTAATTTTTTTACATTATATCAACCAATTATGTAAGTTATTTTATTTATAGTGTTTAAAATTGTCGCTGCCAACGGGACTCGAACCCGTATCCCCTAGCTATCACTGCTGGATGCCCTGCCAAATTGTGCTATGGATTATCTTGCTCTGTGGATAACACGATAATTTTGATATTGGGAAACTACGATTAAAAACCAATTTCAAAAGCCCATTATTTCTAATGGAGCTAGCTTTGAACGAGAGAATACCACCTTGCCCCTTTTAATGCTGTGCCCCCAAAACTCATTGCCATAAACCTACAATGTACAATTAGCCCACTATTAGCAAAAACTAAATAAAATTTGAATTTTCGCGCCCAGTTCGTTGACTCCATAAAAAAATTAGTGTTACTTCCCGCTAATAGATGTCAGCAGAAAGAGTTATATTTATTGTGTCGTTAAAACAGTTGGATGCCTGGGCCATTATTGCTATTGGCCAATAGATGTCACGTTGTATCCCAGATTTCAATATATCGGGATAACAATATGAGGTAAATGAGTATTGTTGAGCAGAGTTTCTATTAAAAATATGAAGAGTCATAAATGTTGTGCCCGCAAAACTCATTGCCATAAACTTACAATGTATAATTAGCCTACTATTAGCGAAAACTATATAAAATTTGAATTTTCGCGCCCAGTTCGTTGACTTCAAAAAAATTTAGTATTACTTCTTGCCAATAAATTGCAGGAGGAGACATATTTTACCTTTAGCATTGCCGGCCGCGGCCATTAAAATTAGTTTCACTATTCCCTAATAGATGTCATGTTGTTTCCCAGAGTTTACTGTAATAATTTAACTTTTTGTCAATAGATGTCAGGTATAGAGCAATATTTTTTTTATTGGAAAATTCGACATTTTCTAAAAATGAATCCTAGCTAGATCGATTTATCGCCCCCAAAACCCCCTGTATATTAAATTTCATGAAAATCTTTTCAGCCGTTTCCGAGATCCAGATTATATAGAAATATATATACAAGAATTGCTCGTTTAAAGGTATAGGATAGGATAAATAACATAAAAGTCTTTGAACCTCACCAATAACCCATTACTAAGATCCAAGTAATATTATCTACGTGTATTTAACGTATATCTATACAATCTCGTTTAACATACCTGTATACCTACTTATAATAATGTACTCAGTAGTCTTACCTAAATAGTCAAAATTGTATTACAAATTAAACAAAGTTGTTATTTAGTTCTATAATTAATGATGTCTTAGTAAACTTTACATTTATGTTTTAATTACGTTAAGAAAGTAAAATCAGAGGAAGCTTTTTCTGCGACTTCATTTCTAGAGTATTTACTAATATGAAATAAAACTAACATTGAGTTATATGTATACATTAATGTTTTAATCGATTCATTGTATCAATCCAATGTCGGTCCACTACTGGCAATTGAGATACTCTAAGAATAAAAGAGCTTTGCTCAGGTACGAACATAAGTTTCGTCACAGCTTTTGCTTTCTTATTAATTATTGTAGTAGAGTCATTATTTTTTATAAAAAATTGCTTCATATGTACAAAAACCCACTAAGGTTCTTAGACTATAAGGACCACAATTACGAGTAGAATATTATCTTAATACCTGATTAGATATGAAATGAAATTAAATTAATTTGCTAGACACATTGTATAGATGTTACAATTTTTAGAAGGTGCCAAAAATGTTTCGTCAAATGTCATACAAATATGCAACTTATACACTAAAGTTTGGAAAATACTAGAATATTAAACAATTACAATAAATAACATATAATCTTATTATAATCATAAGAAGTACATATACACACAAACACACTATAAGTATCCTTAGGTATATTACTAGAAGTAGCATAATAACTTACTGCTCAAGCACTACTTTACTCGAACCAAAGTGAAAAGCTCCAAACGCACAAAAATAATTATTTAATTTTGTACTGAGCAGGTCGTTAGCAAGCATTTGTCATTTTCAAACCTGACGTTCATCGCTCTACATCAGTGACGAACGAATAACGGGACGCGTAATCAATTATCCTCGATGAATAATTGCGGGAAGATTTTACATTTGTCAATTGGAAGAATGATGCCGCACTTACATAATATCAAGACAAATGTAGGTAACTACAAAAGGTAGAAGAAGCTTATTTTGTGTGCACAATACAACTCATTCATGAGCGCACAGTGAAGAAATTAAGAAAATTGTACTTAGTACTTTTTTGAACCGATGAGAAAGACACCAACTAACGTGCTAGCTTGCACTAAAAGTTAAATTTATTTACAAAAATTCTTGAATACATTATTATTATTATATTGAATAAAATTTGATTTTAACATACCTATCGCTTTGGAGGGTTTTTATTTAGTTATTCAGGGGGTTATTACACCTTTTTAAATTCACACAACTAAATGATTTTGTTACTTACTTCAAAGAAATGTAATTTGGTGAAACACTGCTCTGAATTTCGTTACAAAATTAATAATGGCTAATTTTTCAATCGCAGGATAAACTGTATCTGAGGAAAAAAAACAATCGTATGCCATAAAAAATCTGTAAAAACGTCTTATTTATGTCTTAGTTAACAATTGTATCTATCTGGTGATTAAAAAAACAGGCCTTTGTCGTCTAAATTTAGGAATAAATTTAGGAAGGTGTAATTAGGTATTGTTGAAGGCTTTTGTAAAATCGTTGGAGTTAAGGTAGAGGCTTCAACCGAAACATGCATTTGACAACCTATCGTGTATAGGTGCGAACAAAAACGTTTGACGGCCCTCTCGTACGTGGAATATTGTAGCTCACATTTTTTTGTGAAGGTCAGTGTACTAAAATTTCGTTCTCAAAGAGGAGTGAACAGTACAGATTAAAGGATGAAAGTAGCGATCGAAGCTATATTTTACCCGTTTGAGTGTACAGTTCATGCATTATTTTATATTGCAACAATACAGGTAAATGTGGATCATGCGAAACATTCATAAAAAGAGAGCACGTTTTATTTGCGTACGAGATGGCCTCATTCTTTTGTCATAAGGAAAACAAGAAAGGGTCATTTGTATAAAGAGTAATATGGGTATTAAAATGTCATACTTTTTATGTAATAACGTCGAAATTCTGTTTTAATATTTCAAGTTTATATTTTACTGTTTTTTTGAAGTTTCATGGTTCATGGTAAGATTTTCAGGGTACTCTATGGATTTTCAATTTTCAAAATTCCAGCGGGGACATGCTATTTTCAAACTGTTTAGCTGTGCTTTGGTAGCAAATTTCAGATAAAAAAATGCGTTTTTTTTTTTCAATAATTTGTGTAATGATTTTAAACACAATATCACCATATCGTCAGCTCACCGCAACTGTATATTAATAGTTGAAAGTGAGCTAAAGCCTGTGACTTTGTACATTGGGAATCGCTTTTGGTCCGGGATAAATATTAGTAAAAGCTACATTATCTTAACACAAATAATGCAGCTTTCAGTTAGTGAAATAATTTTTAAAATCGATACAATATTTCAAAGAAAGGGAAGAGACATATGAAACGAAAATATATAGATGAGTATTTTGCCGATATTTTGCACGCAAATAATTACGCAAGGAGACGAACGCTTCCTAAAAGTTCTGCATTGTATAAAATGAACAGTGTTTCAGTTTAGAAGAACAATGCAAAGTGCACTGAGGGTTATTGCATACAATAAACCTTTTGCAGCACAGTCATGATTTAATTATTATACTCAGTAAACAGCATAAAAGTTAAAACAGTTTAAGTGTTTTGGGTATGCGTACAAACGTTATTTAGGTGAACATTCTAAATGACTTTAACCTAAAAGCTGAAATTGTTTGTTCTCTTATTACTATTTGTAGTATATGAATCATATGTTGTGTAATAATTGTATGCATGTTATAATTAAATTAAATTATAATCTGGTGATAATTAAGGTTAATTATAATTTTCATCCAATAGATATTCGTAGATAGTACTTAAAATAATAGGCATATTTGAGTTTGAGTAGGTTTTACTGTAAAATGTTCATGGTCACAATATGATTTTTCAAAAGAGCAATTAATTTAAGTATTTTACGGGATGAATTATTTGAATGTTTTAATAAAAATCCCTACAATCTGTTTTCTGACATCTATTTATTTTCATTCGGCAATTTATTTTTACAGCTTTCGCCTCATTTGTATTATGAAAAATGCCTTTGACATCAAAAATCGTTTGATTTCGTTGAAATCGAAAAAACGCTGCGTAGCGTAAAATATTGTTTCGTCCAGGCGTAAAACTCTTTGTTCAAAATTTACGGCAGATCTAAATCTCGATATTAATATCTTGAGAAAAATTTAAGATTATGAAAACGTGTACCTCAATACTTTTATCATTTATCTACTTGTTTAATCTGCTTGCATTGACAACTCGTAATGTATAATTATGGATTTTACTCGATAATAATTATAATTATTGTACTCCAAAATATTTATTTTCTACACGCCTTTTTGGGCCTGTATTCAACTCATGTCTCTACCTAACGGTGTCAGAGGTCGGGGTTAGGGAATTCTGAGTTAGGGCGTAAGTGGCGGACAAAAAGACGAAGGGACACAAAAATGATCCTATAAGGGTTATACGTTTTTAATTTGACGTAGGTATCAGAATGTATGCGTAAGAAAAACGTATGCGTAATGATCTGTAGGTTTGTGTAAGAAAAACGTATTCATCTTTATCGTAATCGCTAACAAATTCTGCCCCGCGATTGGCTGACGCAAATCAGAAACCCAATCAGTGAGCAGATTTAGTAAACGATAACGACACGATACGACAATTGATGATTAAACGAACTTACCTGTAAGTGAAGTTCTATCACAATTATGTGAGTACATTTTATTCGAAGATAATAAACACAATCAGGTATACTTTCATTGTACTGGCAACTCCGCACTTTTATTTATTTTGTTTTTTAAAACTGACCACCCTGATGGACACGCGGTCCCAGCCTACCTCCGCGCCAAGCTTCATTCTTTAGAGAATATTTAACAAAATTTTCGTATTATACTCATGGGTTTTGGGTATGGGAGGGACCTTATATTATTATCTTCGAATAAAATGTACTCACATAATTGTGATAGAACTTCACTTACAGGTAAGTTCGTTTAATAATCAATTATATTTCAAACATTTTATTCTTCAGATAATAAACACAATCAGGTAGATGTTTAGAGATGAAAATTTTTGTTAAATTATGGACATTAACAGATAGTAAATTGTTTCCTATTATAATAGGTCCTCTTTATACCACAGAATTATTTAATTAACACAATCTTTTCGTTCAATTCCTGGATCAATAAACCAGTCACATTATTAATAGGTTTAATTTATATTTAGATAGATTATAATGATTAATGATTAGAGAGCAAAAGAGCTATTGCGACAGAAGCATCATCGCTCAATAAGAGATTATAAAACTTAGGTAACGTCCGTAATGGTTGTTACCAGCAGACTGCCTTTCCGATGAGGTCAAGCAACAAACTACGTGCTCGCCGAGGAAGTGTTGCGTACCTGGTGCTAAGTGCACTGAAACGCAGACCTCTCTCGTGAGAGATTATATTCCTCGGCAGACACGTTCTCACGGTGGTCCGCCTGCAGGCGACCTTATGAGGTCGCTTCAACATTATCAGGAGGTTGTCTATTATATATCTTGGTCTAAGATTTTGTAAACGACATATCGATTCGTTTTTCAAAGCTGTGGCAAATTTTTATACTTTCTCTTCAGTTTTAATTATGGTATAATTAAAACTGGTTCGCCCTGAGTAGTAGCTGACGTTGTATAAATTCAATAATTTCCTTGAATTATATAAAAACAATAATACTAACTTTAACTAATGCTAATGTTTTCATTCTGTGCTGTGCCTACTGCCTAAAGCTAAAAAAGTTACAAGATCAGCAAAGCAAAGTTACGGAATGAATAAACTCTTATTAAGGCCCATTGAGCAATGTGTTAACATACTATATTGTGTGCTACTCTGTGGTGTTTGATGTTAATTTATTTATTCATTTTCGCAATTTAATATATATATATATATATATATATATATATATATATATATATATATATATATATATATATATATATATTTTATTTGACCCAAAATCATCAGCAGAAATTAAACTCAATGCCGAATGAAAACAAGTAATCGTACCATATGCTACGTCGTTAACAAGTTGTTCTGTTAAAAATTACGAGGTTGACTTATAATGTACGGATTGTACGGATCTCAGTCGTTATTAAAGCAGTATTGCCACAAAAATTTGTAAATAACACAAAAGTTTTGAAACATATAAATTATTAAAAATTCCAACAAAATGTCCTTCTTTTTTCTTTAATGCCTTCAGAGAACTTCCCACAGTAATTCCTATGAATTGTGGTTCTCTACGAAAAGACCATATTTATTTATTTATTTATTATCAATAAATATACTATAAGAAGTAAGTCTTTTGACATTTTATGTAAAAGGGGAAGACCCAAAGTTGTGAAGGCCCTTAAACGATGTATGCCTAAAGCATTGTCTATAATAGTATTTTTAAGCATTCTACCTCTAGAAGAATGGATAGAAAAGCAAAGGTAAACTTGGTGTTCCAAAATGTTCAGAATGCGTCTGTTTCTAGGACGTCTGGGTTCGTATTGATAACATTTCGCATTATTGCAAGAAGCGATAAATTCAATAACTATTTAGATTGCACTCTTTGAATAACTTTGAAGTACATAATTTTACAGCGATAGCTTAATCCCATTAACTGGATGTAACTCTTGGTCAGCTTTTGATTATCTTTAATTTCAATATAAGAAACAATTAACCCAATCGTTTAAATGAGGATATTTGATATCCCCTATGCAACTGATGTAAATCATGTGTATCAAAATAGATGTATCGAAAAATATGGCCATCAACTCTGTAAAGAGGTATTTCGATTCATCTTAACGTTAATTATTACAAAAATAAAAATCCCTCTAATGAAAAGAATTAGTCTTCATCTAGACCGGGAAATCGTGTGAATCACCAATTCAACCTTTTAGGTTTAAGGGAGTTAGATGACTTAAAAAAATGTTTTGTAACCACTGGCCATCTGATAGAATAACCGATGAAGGACGAACAGCTGCGTCTTAAGTCTAATTTTTCTAACGGACTACATTTTTTGTTTCTACAGACGTTCTGTGTAACCCCATCCATACCTAATAGCTGGAGAAGTGGACTTTAGGACTTTTAATCGGAATTAATCTCAACTCTTAGTTGTTAGAACGAGTTAAGCGTATAAAATTCTTTACAGAATTTGAATTGTTACTTAATCCACGTCATAGTTTGCGGTTGGGTAACGATACTGCCATATCATCAGAAATTAAAATAAAACCAGGAAACTGAGCTTGTTTTGAGGGTAGTAAATAACTTTAACACTCTAACACCTAACAAATCTTCATGAAAAAACCGCGGTAAGTATCTGAGATGAGTCACAACTTCTTTATGTATTTTGCCAAGGATTAATCGGTACTTTAAAATAAGATTCTTCAGTTCATAGGCATAAAACCCTTTTTAGGTATTCGCTTGTAAGCTGTTCTATGAACTATCAATTTCAAAAGATTTTGAACTACAAATTCATTCAACGCCTTTAAATTTAGAATGTATCTTTTACCACGTAAGATTTTGAGGTTAGACACATCTTAACTATAATCGAACATGCGTGACTCACTCCCACATTATCTCACCCAAAAATGAAATGTCGATTGTCAAAGTTATTTGTCGCTTTTTCTTTGTTGTGAACGTGTAAGGCGGTACACTGTGTTAGTGTACGATTTTTTAAATGGTATTATGTAGTAATAATTTTTTGGAGCTTGTTCCTTAATTTGTTCAATTCATTAAAATATTTTATTGAATGTAGGTACGTACATTTGTACACCTAGTGAAAGTCAAAAAATAGCCTTCACTTATTATAACTCCCGAAATTCTAGATCATGTTATAGATCATGACGGGTTCCTTGTCAGTGATATGTAACCAATAAACTTCAAAATGTTGAAGACAGCTGGCATATAGGTACCTTAATGTCTAGCGTCGTCGATGAACCTGGTCCTTGTTGTGGCTGCTGCTGGAAAACTCGCTGTCACGTCGCCTTCCTCGCGGCTGATCGCCAATACTCAAGTGTGTCACGCCCCCCCCTGCTGGCCGAGCCGTAACGAGAAGGGGCCAGCTAGTTTCTCGAGAAACGAGATTGCGCTATCCCAGCGGTGGATGTCGATAGCAAAGTCGCCCGTCGCGCCCTGCTGGTGCCTTTATTTACAACACGTGACGATCAGTAACCATTGAAACTAGTATAATGCCCGAAACTATTTCTCCGAAAAAACATCTGGTCCCGTTCGTGAACTTTAATTACTTATCATTTGTCGAAACAAAATGTCATTTGTCAATACTTAAGCTTCTTCTCAGTTCAGGACGCGTTGTGGTTTAAGATTTTTATTAGTTTCAGAAAGAATTTAACAAATCATTTCAATGAAACTTTCAGACTAATGGTACATTATACATAATATTGTTAACTTATTGAGTTTTGAGCTAACAGTTAAATTATCATCCCATTACACAATCTGAACATTAATTTTCGAAAGTAAGTAAATTATTTTCCACCACAAAATCTAAACATTATTGTTGTAGGTAGTTAGAAAAGTTCGACGCGTTGGTACCCTCGTGGAATTAGTTTTTAAGTCGTGAAATAGTTATCACTGATAAAAGGCTATAACATTTAACTGGCTATTCATAAGCCAGGCAAGTATATCAAATAAACTATTTGATTCTTTGCAATGAAGGTCGGCTAGAATTTTACAACTGTCGGGACTAACCATTAATATAGTTCTTGTGACTGAGCGCCGATAGCAATTCGGGATCAAAGTCCGGGAGGTCATGCGGAGCCACTTGTAGTGAAGCCGAGAACAGCGCCACGCCGACATCGTCCCCCGTTGGTATCCGCAAAGTCCTTTGAGGTTTTTTTAAAATCCTTCGTGTTGACCCGCAGTCAACCTCCAGGAGCATTGACGCATCATGCTATGCTTTCGTGGTACCCTCAACGTGATACCCTCCAAGCTAGCTTAGAGATGCCTGGACTATTTCGCGCATCATGCTATGCTTTCGTGGTACCCTCAACGTGATACCCTCCAAGCTAGCTTAGAGATGCCTGTGACAGATTTTGGGTTAAGGGTGTGGTCACCAGAAGTGTTTAAAATAAAAGAGGTTATTTTCTGTTAAAACTTTTATTCGAAACGTTAATTTATTTTTAAACTGTTTATCTTTTCTAATTGTTGGAATGAATCTACCACCGGTTCGGAAAGCAAGTTTTGCACTGAGAAGAACCGGCAAGAAACTCAGCACTTGGTCTTTTCAAAATATATATTGTACAAGCAATGTTACAAGTAACTTGGTAACAATAATCACTAATTAATTAATACAAAATGACTCGACAATGGTCGATGAGATCTAATGATATTATTTATCGATCCACAGTAATTTAACAATCTTTATAGAACACAATTATTATACTCAGCAATATGTAAGCCACATTAACTGGATTAATTAATTCAGAATGACAACTACAAAATATAGTTAACAAATAAATAGATAGATAACAATTATAGGTTATAAGAAATACTTAGCTTTTGCAGTGCCCCAACAGCTCTGTCCGGTACTACGGTCAGAAATAGAATAATCCCCAGACTGCCATATTCGAGGCTTTTATACTATCGAGTCAACAAGTGGGAGATCCCTCTCTTTATTTAACTACCGTCACTAGTCAAATTGTCAATATCCTAATTAATTTACAGAGAATAACAGTATTATCAAATAATCATATGATTATATTGTTTTAAAATGTTATTTTTTTTGTAGTTAAATATTGAATTACTTAAAGAACAGAAACACACAAACCTATAGAAGTAGAATGATAGTGTTTACAAACAATTGGTATGATGACTTCCTACCAATACAAATCAAATTGTCAACATTCTCATTTAATAACAGAGAATGATAGTTATATAAAATGATCATATGATTATTAATGTTATTTTTTGCAATTAAACATTAGATTACTCAAAGAACAGAAATACACAAACCCATGGAAGCAGAATGATAATGGTTATACACACTTGGTATAATGACTTCCCCAACTTCAATAAACGTAATTCAAATTAAGTTCCGTTTGTCATTAATATTATAACAGCTATGTTTGTCATTAATGTAATAATGTTATTCTTCATGTATTAAAGTATTAAATTAATAATATTTTAATTAATTAATAATGTGATTGTACAGACAATCAGTATCTTGACTTTCTTAACTTTTATAAAGGTAATTACGATGAAATACATCATATAATTATTTGCAACCAGTAACATAATTATAAATATTATTTGTTAAATATAACCACAGTGTAAATATAAATAATTAGTGAAATAGAAGGATGATCACTTGCGTATAGCAACCACCTATATTCACACTTGAAAAATGATGATACAATCATTAATAAGCAACCACACAATTTTGTTACTTTTTAAACAAACACAGTAAACCACACAGGACGGTTTAATTACAAATCATGTTTGTTACCAATAATTTGTGTAGTAGCTTTCCTAACTTTTATTAATATATTTGGTTATGAAACATACACAGTATACACATTGAAATTATTGCTGTTTATGTATAACCGTAACCTTATTTATTCTCGATAAGAAGTCACATTTTAACCCATAATATATCACGGCCAAACTGACATGTACTTCGCTCTCGAAGTACCCACCCCCATTTCTAAACTTTTTCTTTATTTTTTATTTCGACTTTTCTACATTATTACCTCGCGACTTTATTTTTTTCGCGGCATCCGCGACTTTATTGTTTTCGCGGGGCCCTACACTTCGCGACTTTATTTTTTTCGCGGCATCCGCGACTTTATTGTTTTCGCGGGGCCCTACACTTCGCGACTTTATTTTTTTCGCGGCATCCGCGTCATTATTTTTTTCGCGGGACCAACACATCGCGACTTAATTGTTTTCGCGGCATCCGCGACATTATTTTTTATTTTTTTTTTTTTTTCGCGGGACCAACACATCGCGACTTTTTTTTTTTTTTTTTTTTTTTCGCGGCAACTCTCTTTGTGGCTCCTTATCCTGTACATATAGGCACCGTTATTGATAATAAGTATGCCACGAAATGACAATGTAAAAGAGTCTCAACAGAGTCCCACGCGCTGACGCCGAAGCTTAATCGACCGCGAGTACAGAACTCCATTGTGTATGGCAAACCCATCATCTTTAACACTTCCACCAAACCCATCCATTAACATGATCAGATCTGTATTATGTGTATGTTTCCCTGATAAAAGAAAAAAAAATAAAAAATAAATCTTCACAATATTGGCTTAGTTACAAATCAATCAACATTACAATAATCAAATAAAATAATATATCACGGTCGATCCGTTAATGCCACAATACTTCACCAAGCCATATTTTTTTCACTTCAAACGACTCCAGATCACAAAACTACATTATTATTATTATTTTTTTTTTTTTTTTACCAGTCAACAGTAAATGTCAAAGTTAGAGTTAGGATCCATACCATCCAGTGGGCTTTACACACCATTCATTAATGGTAAACTCTATATTACTTACAACCACTGGAGGTATTTATACCATAGTCAAGTTATGTCATAGTAAACAGTAAGAGTCATTTTAGATGGCAATTTCCAATAACTTCTTGTGATCAAATAACAATGTTTTATAAATACTCCTAATACCACATATTCTTTGGCATTTTATTCCGTAATGTTGATTATTGTAACATGTACCATATTTTTTTCTTTATAAACAATCCTTTGCTTCATACAATACATTTCCACACAGATTTCCATCAAAAGAATTGTTCATTATTATGACAGCTGAACATAAAACATTTATGGATTAATTTCCTCAAATAATAAATCAAAGCATCCCAAAGACGAAACAGACTGTACAAAAGCTTATTATTGTTCGCTTAGAACAAGTTATTTTTGTGTTTCTCAAATTTAGTCCAAACCAAAAATATACTTTGATGTTACACTAAAGAATGTTATGTTTTTCGTTGCAGACTTTGTAGCTCAAAAATATTTCAAACCAATATCAAAATAAAAGTAATCGCTCGGCTAATCTGACAAACAATTTTTGGTCGCAAAGGTCAGTCTTAAGACCATTCATTTCCTTTCTATACGTTGAACTATTATATAAAAAAAAAAAGAAATATAATACAGAAAATGGGGTAAGAATGAAAAATTTTAATCGAATATATTATTACTATGTATTTTTTTTTTAAGTGGGAAGTCTGAACGAGATTTACTGGTAAAGTCAGTCTTATGCCAATGGTCGGGGATTACATGTTAGATCACTTATCCCACCGATTGTTTTCTTTTAATGAACAGATAAATTAAAATTTTGTGTTATATTTCCTCATTAGTGTTACAATTATTTGTTCATAGATTATTATAAAGAAGGTAGATAGAAACTACGATGTTATCAATTAGTGTTTCTTTATTCCTTACGGTTTTCGTTATTTAGGCTTTAAATAATAATTCTAATAGAAGCCTCAGTTGTTTTCTCCTAGGTATAATAATAATAAACGTAAAACTTAATTCAGTATAACACCTGAAAAACAGGATTATAATATGGAAAAATGAAGAAAACTTTAAATTTAAATTTAAATTAACAACTTTGAAACTCAAATTGAAAGATGTCAGGACAACTATCAGTTTCAAGGATTGTCATAATTGAATACTAGATGAAAGAAAAGAGTGTTGTTATAAGTGTTTTTTTTCGTCTCTTTTGCCTTATTTAAAAGAAATGGTTCATAAATTAAAAATCAATAAACATTCAATATATATTTAGTTTTTAACGTGGTTTGTATAAGACATACTGAGCCATTGTTTGAAAACCCTAGTAAATAAAATAAAATCAATAAATCTCAGTGAAAAGGGGTCAGTAAACTAACAACACTCATTTTAACATTATTTATACTATATTATAAAGCTCAGTTTTTATTTATATTGTTAAACTTGTAGAACAAAGATAAATAAACATCCTTAACGAATTCTTGATAATTCTCCTTGAGATATTACGAGAAAAGGTAGCTGTACGAACAGAATTTTCTATTAGCGATAAAGGCGAAATTTTGTTTATAAGTTTTGGAATTATTCATCTCCTATGGAATCAAATTTAATGTGACTTTATTTTGATTTTCAATATCTTCACTAAACAAAATATTAGTGATTAGTTACAGTTATTTAAATTTGTAGGTTATAACAAATATTCATTATGAGAACGTAAATTCTAAATTTGAATAATATTTACTTTTATCTCAAAAAAATGTGTACGAAATTCAATAGACGAGCAATATTAAGACAAGGGAAAATCACGGTCAGATTATCCCCCCCCCTTTTTTTTCATCTACCTTATTAATGTCATTTTTTTACAAAGTCTTATCTTGGCTGTAGTCAAGGCGAAACTGGATATTATAATGGAGTTTACTTGTTACAGATAAAATAATTTTGGTTGTAGCAAAAACACGAATCTAGCAATGGTGATTGGACACCATGTAGCCTAATCAATGTTGATAAACCTAAAATCAATAACAGTTTTATGTTATTACTTTGAAGACTCATTAACCAATGTTTCTTTATTAAGAAATATTCAGATCGCTAACAATGGCTTGTCTGTGCTCAAGTGACGTTGCAACATCGGAGGGATATTACAATTAATATTTCTTTTAATCGTGAAGTATAAGAATTAAGAAGGATTTTCTTTTTAATTATTAAAATTTACTGTCACTACCATTAATGTAAGACTGCCGCATCTTTCTTACCTTATTTCTCTAACGAAGTAGTCTAGTGGGTTCTTTGTCACACGTAGAACGCGACGTTGCCGCTCTGTGTAAGATGCCAATTCGTCAGTTTTGGCTCCGGATCCACTTATTATAAGTAAATGTCGCATGAGTTTAATATATTCTGGATCTAAGAAAGCTTTTTCAGTATGATTTTTTCGGCCGTTTTTGGATCAACAAATATTGGTTAAATCGCTGACGAGTATGTCGAAAATCTCTTCGTGCAGATCCACTGACGTCACACGCGCATTATGGGCGGATCAAAGTATATCAGTTGGCCCGAGGTAGAGCTGAGTAAACACGTGAAATAGGGGGATCAACATTTGTTCTAGCTTCTCACTGGAGCAACATTTACCGTGAACGGATCTATATATATATATATATATATATATATATATTATATATATATATATATATATATAGATCCGTTCACGGTAAATGTTGCTCCAGTGAGAAGCTAGAACAAATGTTGATCCACCTATTTCACGTGTTTACTCAGCTCTACCTCGGGCCAACTGATATACTTTGATCCGCCCATAATGCGCGTGTGACGTCAGTGGATCTGCACGAACAGATTTTCGACATACTCGTCAGCGATTTAACCAATATTTGTTGATCCAAAAACGGCCGAAAAAATCATACTGAAAAAGCTTTCTTAGATCCAGAATATATTAAACTCATATGCGACATTTACTTATAATAAGTGGATCCGGAGCCAAAACTGACGAATAGGCATCTTACACAGAGCGGCAACGTCGCGTTCTACGTGTGACAAAGAACCCACTAGACTTCTTCGCTAGAGAAATAAGGTAAGAATGATGCGTTAGCAACTGTGTTTGTGATTCGAACTTTGCTTACAAAAGCAACAACACAGTTTGACAGATTTTATTGCGGGAAGACGTTTGCGCAGGTTTTTTGTTTGTTATCGTGTGGGTGAATTTGTTCATTGTCTATTTTGGACTATTTCAAAAAATCTTCAGCCGCAAGTACAAACCAATTTGGAATGAACATAGATTACATCCTGGATAAATTGAATACATAGACTACTTTTATCCCGGAAGAGTCCATGGTCTCTGCAGGAAAAGTGAAAAATAGATATTCACGCGGAAAAAATACTACTTCACGCTGTAATTACTGAACTGATATGTCCGAAATTCGGAAAGGAGATAGATTTTATCCTGGATTAAGACATAGGCTACTTTTTATCCCGGAAAATTACATGGTTTCTATTATAATAGGTAAAAACAAAAAATAGATATCCACGCGGGAAAAATATTTCATCACGCCGTAATTACTGAACTGTTTGGCTGAACTTCGATATGGAGATAGACTATATCCTGGATTAATACATCGGCTACTTTTTATCGCGCGGAAATCCATGGTTTCTATGGTAATATAATACGTAATAATACATTGGCTACTTTTTAATCAACTTCAAAAAAATAGAGGTTCTGTATTCGACCCGTATGTTTGTATGTATGTATGTATGTTTGTCCGCGATTATTTCGCGTTTGGCTGAACCGATTTTGATGCGGTTTTCGGAAAAGTGTTTGTTATATTTTAGGGACGGTTTTAGTATATTAACCGACCTAAAATAACGACGATTCTTTTTTTGTTAGGTAGGCCATACATCTGAGATAGTCTCATTTCAAATTGGTCAAGATCTAATCAATGTCTTCGGCGATGGAAAGCGGAACTCCTTAACGGAAAAGAGTAAATCGCTTGCAATCAGTATAATAGTTTACAGTGTAGATTTTAACGGACTTCAAAAAAGAAGGAGATTCTCAAACTGATTATAATATGGTTTTATTTTACCCACTTCAAAAAAAAGGTTTTTAGTTTAATTTCTGCTTGGGTATTTTGGGTTTGTCCGCCATTAGCTCGCTTTTGGCTGAACCGATCTATTTGATCTATCGCGAAAGAACATTCCTCATCCTCGTCATTAGGCATACAAAATAATAGTAGGTATGTTATAGTTATTTGTTATGCAAGGGCGCAAAGTGGATTTTTGGGCCGAGTGTCAAAATTGAATGCTGAGTGGTGAAGGATTCTAGGGTAATAATAGGGTTAATAGAATCCTGAGCCTAGTGAAGCATTCAAAGACACGAGACCCAAAAAAAATTGCGCCCGTACATAACAAATTTTTTCATCTCACCACAGCGAGGAAAGTTACTAGAAGAACACTTTAGGTCGGCATTGCGAGTCATACCAATATTTTAGTTTAGTTCGGAGAATTTGAAACGGCATGCTTAAAATGATTTGCGAATTTTTAATTTGGCACTTACTTCAAAAACTAAGAAGGTTCACCCAGATTTATAAGAGAATTATTTTGTGCTTTTCAGCGGGTTGATTTTTTTAAAGGCGGTTCCCTTTTTTAACCGACTTCAAAAAAAGGAGGAGGTTCTCAATTCGTCGGAATCTTTTTAGGGTTCCATACCAATTTGTTAAAAATGGAACCCTTATGGTGAGACTTTCTCCGTCCGTCCGTCCGTCCGTCTGTCGCACTCGATTATTTCAGTAACTATCAAAGCTATCGACATGAAATTTAGAATAGTTTTAGGTAATAGTGACCCAACGCTATTGCAATCGTAAAACATTGAAAATTGTTTTTATTTTTATTTAAAAAGGGGAAAAACCGGGGCTTCGAATTTTCAAAATGAAATGACAATATTGAGTGGGATATCATATGAAAGGGCGTTACTTGTGTATTCTAAAACCGATTTTTATTTATTTTTATGCCTGATAGTTTTTGATTTATTGAGCAAACTTTCGAAAAAATACCGTTCCCCCCCCTTGTCTCCGAAGTTTATGAATCGAAAAATCTGAAATAATTATGATCAATAGACATTAATGTATATTTAACAGAAAAAATAAAATCAACTCTCTAACTATTATAATTTTCGTACAATCATAGTCCTTCGTATTAATCGCCCGACTTCGAATTGGTGTACCTACATTAAAAATTATTTCACTTTTTGTAGTGGCATTTGAAGTTTGTTTTTTGGAAAGCATTTTCTATTTTTTTATAGTCAGAAAATGCCTAAAGCATACCACTCCGGCAGGGGGAAACACATGGGTTAAGTTGCACCCACTAAAACTGTCTGTGTCCACGACGGACCCGCTGGCGGGAGTACGGGATTCACTTTTGTATGCACCGCGCTCCCGCCAGGTCATAAACCACCGGTTTTGACGACGGACCGCTCCTAACGTCTGTCATCCGCAGGCCGGCAACTTATGGATGGATGGCACACGGCAACGCCCAGTGGGTATTCTTCGAGAGGGCTGCGTGACCTGCATTTCCATCTAACGCTCTGCCGCCTCCTTTCAACATTCAAATTGCGACAATGGCAGTAGCATCTTCACAGGTTAAAATAAAAATCATAGTCGAAAAAGTCCAACTTAGGGAATTAGTCTCAAAGTGAGATACTCACACCAAGCTCTATACTCAAACTAATTTTAATCTTAAACTGGATATTTTCAAATAAAGATCTTTGTTGATCTACGAAACGGCAACGTCGCGGATGCTTTCAGCCAATCCGATCGTTTGCCGTGCTCTGATTGGCTCATTTGAATGGGATCAACATTTTCCGTAACCATCGCGAGGTGGATTTGTATATCGGATCAACTTTTGCGAACGCTAGTAAAAAGTTCCATGAGTGTAGATGTTGATCCGGTTGGAGCCACATTAGTTACCAGAGATGCATATTAGATCAACAAAAGGCGTCGGATCAACATGTGTTTTCGGATCAACAAAGTACTCGCGTGACGTCGCGAATGATCAACATTTAGCGGGAAGAGATCTCTATATATATATATATATATATATATATATATATATATATATATATATATATATATATATATATATATATATATATATATATATATATATTTTATTTGACCCAAAATCATCAGCAGAAATTAAACTCAATGCCGAATGAAAACAAGTAATCGTACCATATGCTACGTCGTTAACAAGTTGTTCTGTTAAAAATTACGAGGTTGACTTATAATGTACGGATTGTACGGATCTCAGTCGTTATTAAAGCAGTATTGCCACAAAAATTTGTAAATAACACAAAAGTTTTGAAACATATAAATTATTAAAAATTCCAACAAAATGTCCTTCTTTTTTCTTTAATGCCTTCAGAGAACTTCCCACAGTAATTCCTATGAATTGTGGTTCTCTACGAAAAGACCATATTTATTTATTTATTTATTATCAATAAATATACTATAAGAAGTAAGTCTTTTGACATTTTATGTAAAAGGGGAAGACCCAAAGTTGTGAAGGCCCTTAAACGATGTATGCCTAAAGCATTGTCTATAATAGTATTTTTAAGCATTCTACCTCTAGAAGAATGGATAGAAAAGCAAAGGTAAACTTGGTGTTCCAAAATGTTCAGAATGCGTCTGTTTCTAGGACGTCTGGGTTCGTATTGATAACATTTCGCATTATTGCAAGAAGCGATAAATTCAATAACTATTTAGATTGCACTCTTTGAATAACTTTGAAGTACATAATTTTACAGCGATAGCTTAATCCCATTAACTGGATGTAACTCTTGGTCAGCTTTTGATTATCTTTAATTTCAATATAAGAAACAATTAACCCAATCGTTTAAATCAGGATATTTGATATCCCCTATGCAACTGATGTAAATCATGTGTATCAAAATAGATGTATCGAAAAATATGGCCATCAACTCTGTAAAGAGGTATTTCGATTCATCTTAACGTTAATTATTACAAAAATAAAAATCCCTCTAATGAAAAGAATTAGTCTTCATCTAGACCGGGAAATCGTGTGAATCACCAATTCAACCTTTTAGGTTTAAGGGAGTTAGATGACTTAAAAAAATGTTTTGTAACCACTGGCCATCTGATAGAATAACCGATGAAGGACGAACAGCTGCGTCTAAGTCTAATTTTTCTAACGGACTACATTTTTTGTTTCTACAGACGTTCTGTGTAACCCCATCCATACCTAATAGCTGGAGAAGTGGACTTTAGGACTTTTAATCGGAATTAATCTCAACTCTTAGTTGTTAGAACGAGTTAAGCGTATAAAATTCTTTACAGAATTTGAATTGTTACTTAATCCACGTCATAGTTTGCGGTTGGGTAACGATACTGCCATATCATCAGAAATTAAAATAAAACCAGGAAACTGAGCTTGTTTTGAGGGTAGTAAATAACTTTAACACTCTAACACCTAACAAATCTTCATGAAAAAACCGCGGTAAGTATCTGAGATGAGTCACAACTTCTTTATGTATTTTGCCAAGGATTAATCGGTACTTTAAAATAAGATTCTTCAGTTCATAGGCATAAAACCCTTTTTAGGTATTCGCTTGTAAGCTGTTCTATGAACTATCAATTTCAAAAGATTTTGAACTACAAATTCATTCAACGCCTTTAAATTTAGAATGTATCTTTTACCACGTAAGATTTTGAGGTTAGACACATCTTAACTATAATCGAACATGCGTGACTCACTCCCACATTATCTCACCCAAAAATGAAATGTCGATTGTCAAAGTTATTTGTCGCTTTTTCTTTGTTGTGAACGTGTAAGGCGGTACACTGTGTTAGTGTACGATTTTTTAAATGGTATTATGTAGTAATAATTTTTTGGAGCTTGTTCCTTAATTTGTTCAATTCATTAAAATATTTTATTGAATGTAGGTACGTACATTTGTACACCTAGTGAAAGTCAAAAAATAGCCTTCACTTATTATAACTCCCGAAATTCTAGATCATGTTATAGATCATGACGGGTTCCTTGTCAGTGATATGTAACCAATAAACTTCAAAATGTTGAAGACAGCTGGCATATAGGTACCTTAATGTCTAGCGTCGTCGATGAACCTGGTCCTTGTTGTGGCTGCTGCTGGAAAACTCGCTGTCACGTCGCCTTCCTCGCGGCTGATCGCCAATACTCAAGTGTGTCACGCCCCCCCCTGCTGGCCGAGCCGTAACGAGAAGGGGCCAGCTAGTTTCTCGAGAAACGAGATTGCGCTATCCCAGCGGTGGATGTCGATAGCAAAGTCGCCCGTCGCGCCCTGCTGGTGCCTTTATTTACAACACGTGACGATCAGTAACCATTGAAACTAGTATAATGCCCGAAACTATTTCTCCGAAAAAACATCTGGTCCCGTTCGTGAACTTTAATTACTTATCATTTGTCGAAACAAAATGTCATTTGTCAATACTTAAGCTTCTTCTCAGTTCAGGACGCGTTGTGGTTTAAGATTTTTATTAGTTTCAGAAAGAATTTAACAATTCATTTCAATGAAACTTTCAGACTAATGGTACATTATACATAATATTGTTAACTTATTGAGTTTTGAGCTAACAGTTAAATTATCATCCCATTACACAATCTGAACATTAATTTTCGAAAGTAAGTAAATTATTTTCCACCACAAAATCTAAACATTATTGTTGTAGGTAGTTAGAAAAGTTCGACGCGTTGGTACCCTCGTGGAATTAGTTTTTAAGTCGTGAAATAGTTATCACTGATAAAAGGCTATAACATTTAACTGGCTATTCATAAGCCAGGCAAGTATATCAAATAAACTATTTGATTCTTTGCAATGAAGGTCGGCTAGAATTTTACAACTGTCGGGACTAACCATTAATATAGTTCTTGTGACTGAGCGCCGATAGCAATTCGGGATCAAAGTCCGGGAGGTCATGCGGAGCCACTTGTAGTGAAGCCGAGAACAGCGCCACGCCGACATCGTCCCCCGTTGGTATCCGCAAAGTCCTTTGAGGTTTTTTTAAAATCCTTCGTGTTGACCCGCAGTCAACCTCCAGGAGCATTGACGCATCATGCTATGCTTTCGTGGTACCCTCAACGTGATACCCTCCAAGCTAGCTTAGAGATGCCTGGACTATTTCGCGCATCATGCTATGCTTTCGTGGTACCCTCAACGTGATACCCTCCAAGCTAGCTTAGAGATGCCTGTGACAGATTTTGGGTTAAGGGTGTGGTCACCAGAAGTGTTTAAAATAAAAGAGGTTATTTTCTGTTAAAACTTTTATTCGAAACGTTAATTTATTTTTAAACTGTTTATCTTTTCTAATTGTTGGAATGAATCTACCACCGGTTCGGAAAGCAAGTTTTGCACTGAGAAGAACCGGCAAGAAACTCAGCACTTGGTCTTTTCAAAATATATATTGTACAAGCAATGTTACAAGTAACTTGGTAACAATAATCACTAATTAATTAATACAAAATGACTCGACAATGGTCGATGAGATCTAATGATATTATTTATCGATCCACAGTAATTTAACAATCTTTATAGAACACAATTATTATACTCAGCAATATGTAAGCCACATTAACTGGATTAATTAATTCAGAATGACAACTACAAAATATAGTTAACAAATAAATAGATAGATAACAATTATAGGTTATAAGAAATACTTAGCTTTTGCAGTGCCCCAACAGCTCTGTCCGGTACTACGGTCAGAAATAGAATAATCCCCAGACTGCCATATTCGAGGCTTTTATACTATCGAGTCAACAAGTGGGAGATCCCTCTCTTTATTTAACTACCGTCACTAGTCAAATTGTCAATATCCTAATTAATTTACAGAGAATAACAGTATTATCAAATAATCATATGATTATATTGTTTTAAAATGTTATTTTTTTTGTAGTTAAATATTGAATTACTTAAAGAACAGAAACACACAAACCTATAGAAGTAGAATGATAGTGTTTACAAACAATTGGTATGATGACTTCCTACCAATACAAATCAAATTGTCAACATTCTCATTTAATAACAGAGAATGATAGTTATATAAAATGATCATATGATTATTAATGTTATTTTTTGCAATTAAACATTAGATTACTCAAAGAACAGAAATACACAAACCCATGGAAGCAGAATGATAATGGTTATACACACTTGGTATAATGACTTCCCCAACTTCAATAAACGTAATTCAAATTAAGTTCCGTTTGTCATTAATATTATAACAGCTATGTTTGTCATTAATGTAATAATGTTATTCTTCATGTATTAAAGTATTAAATTAATAATATTTTAATTAATTAATAATGTCATTGTACAGACAATCAGTATCTTGACTTTCTTAACTTTTATAAAGGTAATTACGATGAAATACATCATATAATTATTTGCAACCAGTAACATAATTATAAATATTATTTGTTAAATATAACCACAGTGTAAATATAAATAATTAGTGAAATAGAAGGATGATCACTTGCGTATAGCAACCACCTATATTCACACTTGAAAAATGATGATACAATCATTAATAAGCAACCACACAATTTTGTTACTTTTTAAACAAACACAGTAAACCACACAGGACGGTTTAATTACAAATCATGTTTGTTACCAATAATTTGTGTAGTAGCTTTCCTAACTTTTATTAATATATTTGGTTATGAAACATACACAGTATACACATTGAAATTATTGCTGTTTATGTATAACCGTAACCTTATTTATTCTCGATAAGAAGTCACATTTTAACCCATAATATATCACGGCCAAACTGACATGTACTTCGCTCTCGAAGTACCCACCCCCATTTCTAAACTTTTTCTTTATTTTTTATTTCGACTTTTCTACATTATTACCTCGCGACTTTATTTTTTTCGCGGCATCCGCGACTTTATTGTTTTCGCGGGGCCCTACACTTCGCGACTTTATTTTTTTCGCGGCATCCGCGACTTTATTGTTTTCGCGGGGCCCTACACTTCGCGACTTTATTTTTTTCGCGGCATCCGCGTCATTATTTTTTTCGCGGGACCAACACATCGCGACTTAATTGTTTTCTTTGTGGCTCCTTATCCTGTACATATAGGCACCGTTATTGATAATAAGTATGCCACGAAATGACAATGTAAAAGAGTCTCAACAGAGTCCCACGCGCTGACGCCGAAGCTTAATCGACCGCGAGTACAGAACTCCATTGTGTATGGCAAACCCATCATCTTTAACACTTCCACCAAACCCATCCATTAACATGATCAGATCTGTATTATGTGTATGTTTCCCTGATAAAAGAAAAAAAAATAAAAAATAAATCTTCACAATATTGGCTTAGTTACAAATCAATCAACATTACAATAATCAAATAAAATAATATATCACGGTCGATCCGTTAATGCCACAATACTTCACCAAGCCATATTTTTTTCACTTCAAACGACTCCAGATCACAAAACTACATTATTATTATTATTTTTTTTTTTTTTTTACCAGTCAACAGTAAATGTCAAAGTTAGAGTTAGGATCCATACCATCCAGTGGGCTTTACACACCATTCATTAATGGTAAACTCTATATTACTTACAACCACTGGAGGTATTTATACCATAGTCAAGTTATGTCATAGTAAACAGTAAGAGTCATTTTAGATGGCAATTTCCAATAACTTCTTGTGATCAAATAACAATGTTTTATAAATACTCCTAATACCACATATTCTTTGGCATTTTATTCCGTAATGTTGATTATTGTAACATGTACCATATTTTTTTCTTTATAAACAATCCTTTGCTTCATACAATACATTTCCACACAGATTTCCATCAAAAGAATTGTTCATTATTATGACAGCTGAACATAAAACATTTATGGATTAATTTCCTCAAATAATAAATCAAAGCATCCCAAAGACGAAACAGACTGTACAAAAAGTTATTATTGTTCGCTTAGAACAAGTTATTTTTTGTGTTTCTCAAATTTAGTCCAAACCAAAAATATACTTTGATGTTACACTAAAGAATGTTATGTTTTTCGTTGCAGACTTTGTAGCTCAAAAATATTTCAAACCAATATCAAAATAAAAGTAATCGCTCGGCTAATCTGACAAACAATTTTTGGTCGCAAAGGTCAGTCTTAAGACCATTCATTTCCTTTCTATACGTTGAACTATTATATAAAAAAAAGAAATATAATACAGAAAATGGGGTAAGAATGAAAAATTTTAATCGAATATATTATTACTATGTATTTTTTTTTTAAGTGGGAAGTCTGAACGAGATTTACTGGTAAAGTCAGTCTTATGCCAATGGTCGGGGATTACATGTTAGATCACTTATCCCACCGATTGTTTTCTTTTAATGAACAGATAAATTAAAATTTTGTGTTATATTTCCTCATTAGTGTTACAATTATTTGTTCATAGATTATTATAAAGAAGGTAGATAGAAACTACGATGTTATCAATTAGTGTTTCTTTATTCCTTACGGTTTTCGTTATTTAGGCTTTAAATAATAATTCTAATAGAAGCCTCAGTTGTTTTCTCCTAGGTATAATAATAATAAACGTAAAACTTAATTCAGTATAACACCTGAAAAACAGGATTATAATATGGAAAAATGAAGAAAACTTTAAATTTAAATTTAAATTAACAACTTTGAAACTCAAATTGAAAGATGTCAGGACAACTATCAGTTTCAAGGATTGTCATAATTGAATACTAGATGAAAGAAAAGAGTGTTGTTATAAGTGTTTTTTTTCGTCTCTTTTGCCTTATTTAAAAGAAATGGTTCATAAATTAAAAATCAATAAACATTCAATATATATTTAGTTTTTAACGTGGTTTGTATAAGACATACTGAGCCATTGTTTGAAAACCCTAGTAAATAAAATAAAATCAATAAATCTCAGTGAAAAGGGGTCAGTAAACTAACAACACTCATTTTAACATTATTTATACTATATTATAAAGCTCAGTTTTTATTTATATTGTTAAACTTGTAGAACAAAGATAAATAAACATCCTTAACGAATTCTTGATAATTCTCCTTGAGATATTACGAGAAAAGGTAGCTGTACGAACAGAATTTTCTATTAGCGATAAAGGCGAAATTTTGTTTATAAGTTTTGGAATTATTCATCTCCTATGGAATCAAATTTAATGTGACTTTATTTTGATTTTCAATATCTTCACTAAACAAAATATTAGTGATTAGTTACAGTTATTTAAATTTGTAGGTTATAACAAATATTCATTATGAGAACGTAAATTCTAAATTTGAATAATATTTACTTTTATCTCAAAAAAATGTGTACGAAATTCAATAGACGAGCAATATTAAGACAAGGGAAAATCACGGTCAGATTATCCCCCCCCCTTTTTTTTTCATCTACCTTATTAATGTCATTTTTTTACAAAGTCTTATCTTGGCTGTAGTCAAGGCGAAACTGGATATTATAATGGAGTTTACTTGTTACAGATAAAATAATTTTGGTTGTAGCAAAAACACGAATCTAGCAATGGTGATTGGACACCATGTAGCCTAATCAATGTTGATAAACCTAAAATCAATAACAGTTTTATGTTATTACTTTGAAGACTCATTAACCAATGTTTCTTTATTAAGAAATATTCAGATCGCTAACAATGGCTTGTCTGTGCTCAAGTGACGTTGCAACATCGGAGGGATATTACAATTAATATTTCTTTTAATCGTGAAGTATAAGAATTAAGAAGGATTATCTTTTTAATTATTAAAATTTACTGTCACTACCATTAATGTAAGACTACATTCATATTATACAAATTATATTATATTTTTTTTGTAACCTTGCAGAAAACGAAATATTGATTAGATTTTTTTTTTTTTTTTTTTAAATGGAAAAGGAAAGGAGTATGGCGCAAATTGGCTTAGCTCTAACAAAAATAACCCAGAGACCGTTCAGAATCTGGAGTGATCCATTTTGTATTGCTGTTTTTCATAGACTTTTTTTTTTTTTATGTAAATACCATATTTTTTAGAAGTAGGGGATTAAAAATAAAATACAACCAAAAAAAAAAAAAACGGTCGAAATGGCAATATTTTTTTTATATGGCAACAAAAAGTCAACCTATCACCGACTCATTACTAGGACGCGGGTCTTTCAGAATAAGAATGGATTTCTCTGACTTTTTCAGATAATCTGCAGTAAAATTATTCACTTGGAAACAATGAAATATATCTAAACTTAACCTCACTTTCAACAATAATGTGAATATCTTCTTTCTCCCTACTTTATTTGATTGACTTCGTATGACAGTTTTGTAAGCCTGGTTGAGTACTACAAGTATCAGAAGTTTCATAACTGAACGTGGATTGGAGTGGATTTTAGTCTGGGCCAGAAATGTATGAGTCCGCCGGTCTCCCTTCTGTTGCTGATTTTTTTTTTTTTTTTTACTGAGCAATTATTGCCACACGTAACGCCACAATTGAAAAAAAAATATATAATTCGAGTCATTTACTGTTAGTCCAATTGATTACTAAACAAGTAGATATTATTCTCTTTGTGTAATTGACACCTAGTTGGAGTTTAGTTTTAGTTAAGTTGCTATTTTGGGTATATAATTTAGTGTGACTTCCCATTATCAAAGATATTAATCGCGAAAATCCTAGTGAATAGAACTTTCATTTATTATAGCTTATTTCATATTAAAAAAAAATAAACTTGATTTATGCAGAGAAATAATAGTTTCTTCAGACACGTACAATGTCTCAAAAAAAAACCCATCACTTCCTCTTTTTATACGGTAAAACATAGTACCGACTTCTTTGTTTTAGCTTAAATATTTATGATTGGTTTGGAATAAATTAACGACACTCTATTTAAATGAAAACGAATCCTTCTCACAAAAAGTGATTTTCTTCAATTCCTTAATACATAATAAGTCTTGTTTTCCCTTTTTTTTATGGATGCTTTGTTAACGTTTCACAATATAATTTGTATTTATATGTTTCGATATTTTCATTTAATGTACAAATATTTTCATATTGATTATAATTTTAAGAAAAACTATAGTAAATGGTTCTAATAACTGACCTTAAAAAGGTATACATCCGTTGAGACTAATACCAATGACGAAATTTTGCGGCCAGATGTTGGCTACATTCTTCACTTCTTTCCATATTCACAAATGAAATTCTTCTGTATCAGCACCACATCAATATCTCGCATGTAAGTATAGTTCAGGTTGGCACAACAGAATCCACGCTCACCGTTTCTGAAACATAAGATAATATTGTATTAGCAAAATAGGTTCCTATCCCACTTCTGATGACAGATTTTGGGTTAAGGGTGTGGTCACCAGAAGTGTTTAAAATAAAAGAGGTTATTTTCTGTTAAAACTTTTATTCGAAACGTTAATTTATTTTTAAACTGTTTATCTTTTCTAATTGTTGGAATGAATCTACCACCGGTTCGGAAAGCAAGTTTTGCACTGAGAAGAACCGGCAAGAAACTCAGCACTTGGTCTTTTCAAAATATATATTGTACAAGCAATGTTACAAGTAACTTGGTAACAATAATCACTAATTAATTAATACAAAATGACTCGACAATGGTCGATGAGATCTAATGATATTATTTATCGATCCACAGTAATTTAACAATCTTTATAGAACACAATTATTATACTCAGCAATATGTAAGCCACATTAACTGGATTAATTAATTCAGAATGACAACTACAAAATATAGTTAACAAATAAATAGATAGATAACAATTATAGGTTATAAGAAATACTTAGCTTTTGCAGTGCCCCAACAGCTCTGTCCGGTACTACGGTCAGAAATAGAATAATCCCCAGACTGCCATATTCGAGGCTTTTATACTATCGAGTCAACAAGTGGGAGATCCCTCTCTTTATTTAACTACCGTCACTAGTCAAATTGTCAATATCCTAATTAATTTACAGAGAATAACAGTATTATCAAATAATCATATGATTATATTGTTTTAAAATGTTATTTTTTTTGTAGTTAAATATTGAATTACTTAAAGAACAGAAACACACAAACCTATAGAAGTAGAATGATAGTGTTTACAAACAATTGGTATGATGACTTCCTACCAATACAAATCAAATTGTCAACATTCTCATTTAATAACAGAGAATGATAGTTATATAAAATGATCATATGATTATTAATGTTATTTTTTGCAATTAAACATTAGATTACTCAAAGAACAGAAATACACAAACCCATGGAAGCAGAATGATAATGGTTATACACACTTGGTATAATGACTTCCCCAACTTCAATAAACGTAATTCAAATTAAGTTCCGTTTGTCATTAATATTATAACAGCTATGTTTGTCATTAATGTAATAATGTTATTCTTCATGTATTAAAGTATTAAATTAATAATATTTTAATTAATTAATAATGTGATTGTACAGACAATCAGTATCTTGACTTTCTTAACTTTTATAAAGGTAATTACGATGAAATACATCATATAATTATTTGCAACCAGTAACATAATTATAAATATTATTTGTTAAATATAACCACAGTATAAATATAAATAATTAGTGAAATAGAAGGATGATCACTTGCGTATAGCAACCACCTATATTCACACTTGAAAAATGATGATACAATCATTAATAAGCAACCACACAATTTTGTTACTTTTTAAACAAACACAGTAAACCACACAGGACGGTTTAATTACAAATCATGTTTGTTACCAATAATTTGTGTAGTAGCTTTCCTAACTTTTATTAATATATTTGGTTATGAAACATACACAGTATACACATTGAAATTATTGCTGTTTATGTATAACCGTAACCTTATTTATTCTCGATAAGAAGTCACATTTTAACCCATAATATATCACCTGCCTTAGAATTTCAATTTTTGGACACACTTTCGTCAGCATTGATATTTGAGTTGATGTGATATCTGGGAAAAAAGGTTAATTTTCACTTACCCTCTTTCCTCGGAGTCTGACGAAGATGAATGCACAATTATATGATTTGATTTTATTTTATTTTTGTTATAATAATAATTTTTACTAGCGTCTAAGCAGTATCAGTATAGAAAATTTAAGCAAGTTTTAACACTGAACACTTAATTATTATTATTTTTTTTTTTTTTCACTTTGAACCTAAATTAACAAAAACGAGACGTGTTTTTGTAGTCGAGTGCTCGTTGCCACGCACAATAAAAGAAGTTTTTCTGATTGTGTTTATTATCTGAAGAATAAAATGTATGAAATATAATTGTCTAAGAAAAACGTATCCGTACATTTTCTTAGACAATCTAGGGGCAGACCTTTAAAAAATATTATTTTATTCGCTATGTGAAACAAAAACATCATCTTAAGGTACCTTGTTCTAAATAACTGAGCTACCAAAGCTGGAGTTTCACCGCTATAGTTGTTCGTCTGGCTAACCGCCAGTGTTCCTTCGAACTTCTAATCAAACACGATATCATTCTGTAAAGTTTGCTGGAACTTGTTGTCGTTGATAAGTCGTGCACACTTCATCGCTTTGTGAAGAATATGGCTGAAATTATTATCATTCCACAGCTGAGGTGGATATTATAATTTAACTGAAACTTGAAAGTGTAATTTGTGTTATTATTAACGTTATATGGCAAATTATCTACTACATACTAACCCCCTTATTCATAAACGTGTAATAACGCTGGTCTAGTTATTTCAGCTGTTTTGTCTCTTTCATTCGAATATCCAAAAACTATAGACAAAAAACATAGTATAACTATTCCATCGCTATTGCACGTTTTTGAATAAGGGGGTTAGTATAAGGGGGTTAGTTTGAATTATGGAACAAGAAACAAGATTAAATACAAAGAAATTTTCCGGAATACTGGTTACCGAACTGAAATAATTTTTTAACTTTATCAAATACCTAATGCACGTTAAGCATGAGTAAGTAGGTAGATTTGTAGGTAAATAAATTAAACTTAGCCAAAAAATAGTCTACAATTATTGTAATGTTCTGATTATTGATCTACATCTTTGCAAATTCAGTAGTTCCATTTTCAAATCTTTATAGCTCATTATTCATTCTTCTTTAATCTAATACGTGTATAAAAGTTTGGTTTCTAACACTCTACCTATAAAAGATATTTTAAACACAATTTTTCATTAAGATTTTACCTTACATTTACCTATCTATACTTTTAGTCCTCTGCTTTACTCGTAAGTATATTTGATCTCATAAATCATGTGAAGTGACAGCGATTAATGATGTTATTTGTGAGACTGCGGTAATTTTTACGAAATGACGTCATTATTTTCAAAAGGAATAAGATTTTTTGTTTACTTTAAGAAAAGCCATGGTGCACCTGGTTTGGGAATTTTATTGTGCAGGTTAGCCAGTTACAGTTTTTTAACAGTTGGAAATCCAGTCGTCCTGATAAGACATAGGTCTCCTGTAGTGATCTACTTACGCTTGGATCTAGCGAAAGTGGAGAGAGAAAAATAAATTATTTCATAAGTTTCTCATGATCACTAATTTGTAAATTGTACACGATAACTATATTACGTAAGGTATTAAAACGAAATTTAGCACTAACTTCCTAACGCTCTCCTTTCCATTAAAATGCAAATTGAGAATTCTACGATGAAAGCTTTTCATGCCTTCTTAAAATAGAAGCATTCGTTTACAAGTCCGTCCAGCTGTGAGGAATATAATGAATTTAATTGAGTGTTTTCAAACATTGCATCAAGAAGTTTATACGAGGATGGCGAGTTCACATTACAAATTAATAGTTCACATTAGAAAAGAGATAACGGACTAATAAATCTAACTATACATACTCGTAAGTTTGTGCAGTGCTTTCATCCTAAGTGGAACCTATATCCAGGACTCTTACGTTACGTTTAAGTATGAATTATTTAGTTTTTACTTTGTTGGCATTACTTACTTCTAATTATTTTTATAAATTAATTCATTATTATTAGATAGGTACTACTACAGTCATGGCTAACAATAAGTCCATATAATATACTAATAAGACTATTTCCATCCATGTGAATAATCTTAGTCTAGTGAAACAAAAATGTTCTCTAATATAAAAGATGTAAAGAGTAGATTAGTAGGATCAGGAAAAATTTCGGTAACATAATATTAAGATGTTCCCAATTCCAAGTTTAATCATAAGCCCGAGGGTACTGTTGCATGCGGTATGACCCTGCGATGCTCGAGCCAAGTATTCAGCCATCAAAGCAATTTCGCATACATAAACTGGGGGTTCCTACCTACTTAAACTGGTCTCGTATAGATTATGCAGGTACATCATAACGCAAAATTACCATATCCACAGTGTTATTGGCTTTCATTCATTCAGGGTTTATGGAACGATTAGCTTTTGCTTGCCAAAGATTTAAATCGCTAGATGAGCCCTAAACCTCTAAAAACGTCCACCTTTTGTCTTGTGTGTGACACGTTTTCACTCTCTGTCACAAGTAAAACTATAGCATGCTGAGAGCACGCACTCAACATGTTTGTGGACGTTTTTGATGTGCGCAATGTAGACTTAAATCAAGCCAGGCCCATCTAGCGATTTAAATCTTTGTTGCCTGCATTTTCGCCCGCCCTTTATGTTATTCTTTTCAGTTCAAGTTATACTGAAGACCTAAAATCTAAGCTTGTCACACCGCAAATGTTTACATACCCATACCGAACCTTTGTTCTCTATTGTAAACATGAACCCTAAAAACATTACACTTCTTTTTTGGCAGTCGTGTAGAAATTAAAATGTGTCGCAAAACTTACTGATTCGTTTTGTGTACAGTCAAGAAGTGAAAAGGTTCGTCGATTTTCAAATAAATGCGTTCAACGTATGCGAACACATATTATACTTTTTAAAAGTATGTTACATGTGTTGTTTATGTTGGCATAATGGACTCTGGCAGTACTAGGTAGTGCAAGCGAACACCGAAACTAAGGTGACGAACCTTTTACTTCCGTAACTGTAGATTATGGCAGGTAATTAAGCAGTCTTAGTACCATCACGGACGCAAGTGACGAAAGTAAATCAAACAAAAAAGGAGAATTGAATGTCTGTAAATGACATCGTTTTGTTTAACATTATTCATGAGATCACATTTTGTCTAAATCACAGGCGTTTTTCAGACACAAATGAAACGGGAATGAGAATGCTGCGAAAGGTAAATATTTACCGGAGTAAATACTTGGCTTCGTCGCGAAGAATGAATCCGTGATTTCCATTCAGACGATTGAAGAGCAACAATTACTCAGAAATCAATTTTTGTCGAACGACTATTCGGATTCAGATTTATTTTCGATGTATGCACATTGTACATTTACAATCGTATACAATGTGTGCTTAGCTGTATTTTGCCTGCTTTTTCGCGTGATTTTAGGTTTTTCTTCAAAGTCTTGGGAACAATGAAGTTATCCAGAACTAAACTGAGAGTAGGTATACTTAAGTGACTTTCAAATAACTGGCGTGAACTGTGAAGGAAAAAAAAACTTCTACTGACATGATTACAAAAATGGAACCGCTGAAATGACAAGTTTAAAAACTAAATCAAGTGCCTTCTTTCATTGTTATCTCTACACGTGTGTGTGCCGATGGCAGATTTGGCAGATTTACAAATTGTGTTGTGTAAAAATTTGTATTACCTTTACTGGTAAAGGACGGACTCGAATTCGTAACCATTATTTTGGTAACGTTATACGCCTCGGAAATGCAACTATACTAACTTATTGTTTAAGCTCAATCGGTTGGAGATATCTGCTTCAAAATTGAGTTGCAAGATTGCTTTTCCTTAGATGTCAGTGATCACTGAACATAATATTCAGGTGGTCCTTTTGCAATGATTATAAAAAGTGTGAGTGGAACACTGACCTCTATTATTATTAGCTGGACTAACTATTCTATACAATTGACAGATCCCCGTTGAAGGTCAACGATACTAAAATTGACGTTTACTGTAGTTTTGAATGTAATTTTATTTTAGTTCCACGGAACCTCACGCCAGCTTACGCAACAATCAGCGCCAAAATGGCGAAAATCGAGTGTGTTCATTTTTGCGTTGACAGTCTGAGTTCCAGCGTACTTGTTTAATAGAGGTCAGTGTAGTGGACTCATTGATTCCAAATATTTCAAAAGAACACGCTTGATAAAACCTCAATGACCATATTTATGTCAATGTAACTGATAGTAACAGTGTTTTCCCGTATAAAAACTACCAAACATGCAATGAACTCTGTGTGGTTGAAATAACGACGTATAAATAACTTCCAAATCCCGTGCACATAATGAAAGTTAACCGCAATGGTCGTAACGCAGAGCATTATCGAAATCCGCATGTGATCGCTGTTATTCCACTTGTACTATAACGCGCAAATACCTACACAACACATACACAGCTGTCATAGGTTGGCAACTTCGTGCGGGACCCTCCTGCGGGGTGACAGATGGTCGGGGGACGCGGTAACGCATACCTACATGCAGAGAAGTGTCCCCTTCCCAACTACACCGCCCGCTTACCGCTGACATCTAAGTTCCTTGCTTGTTCCTTTGTTTTAAAATCATTCATACTCAAAAAATATTTTTTTAAAGAAATTTTTTGTCAATTGATCTGTATTCTTCACAGCGAACCCTTTAAATTATACCGATATTGTAAGGCTGAATTAGAAATTACTAGTCCACCATCTTGGGTGTTGATATATAATAATAGGTCATAGATTTATAATAGGTCGTCGCTCGCGCTTAGACTACATAGATAACAATGACAGCTCCGTGAGTGCGGCAACTTTTTTGTAGTGTGAGTGTGTCAATTTGTTTGTATGGTGCGTAGATGCTAGTGTGCGTGAACAATTATTGTGTAGCGACAGCTCAGGTTTGCCAATTTGGGCAAAGTATTTTTTGCCGCACTTTTGAAGTCAAGGGTTCCCGCTTGGACCTCTATGGATGTCACACAGCTCTAGATATTTCAATTCACGATGACGCGCCCCACTCTGTCAAATTCCATACGAATCGAATGAAACGTCTATAAACATGGTTTGTCATCCAAATTAAAGGTGTTTACAAAGTTTAAGCTCAATCGGTTGGAGTTATCTGCTTCAAAATTGAGTTGCAAGATTGCAACCGAACAAACATACATCTCGTAAATAAAAGCTTGTAAACATATTAATTTTATTATAGATTCATTAGAACATTAAAAAGCTGATTCATAAATTCGTCAGTAATTAATTTTGGCCAAGTGAAAGTAGCTTATTAGATACTTGTTGTTTTCCGCGGCTCCGGACGCTTGATTTTTACAAACATCATACGGAAGGCATCTGAGGATTCTGAGGCAATTGATGAAAAAGTGGTTCCTAAATTAAATTCCGTCATGCAAAATGCTGCGTCAAAGTTTTTTCAGAGATTGACGTAATTTCCGTAGCAATTGCGGTCACTGAAAACTCTTTTAGTTAAGATTCTAAGGAAACACGAGTAAATGAAAGTAATTCAGCTGCGAAATCCCTCTCTGTGGTTTGCGTCTGGCTTAAAGCCTTGCTACGTATGTTGTTCTGTTAAGCTACTGGTAAATTTATATCCAAAATAAATTTGATTTTACGTTCATCCCGGATTTTCATTTCTCACTAAGTATCTGTTAAGGCTAACACAAATTTAATTGGTGCTGGAAATGAATTACGCATTCATTTCAGCAGATCCGGCCATATCTATGCGCTTTTCATTGCTTTCGCATGAATTTCAAAAATTGTACCCATAAGAATGCCTGGCGGTCAGGTTATGATGGGTGTTTTTTCAATTAATTATATTTATGTGCAAATTACAAAACTAACAAACTGGCATCAAATAGTAAACAATAAAAATATACCATACCATACCATACCCGGCTTTTAAACCATATTTTAACTTCATAAATGAATGTAAATAGAAATTGTGCACCAGCACAAAATAAAAAATAATTAAACCCATTTAGCTCCACAACATAGAGCATAGATACATCAATAGGTATTAACCTAGTATCTCGGACAAAGGATTAAATAATGCGTTAAATGAGTTTTAATCGCTTGGAAACTAAGACAAGGGTAAACTCTTATAACTATGCGCTTTTTACCTGTCTGAATACTGGGATATTAAAATCTAAATCTAACATGACCTAAAAAACAATTGTATAAAATTGCTTTTTCAAAGCAGGTAAAAAAATAGACAAAACATATACCTTTAATATTAACTTTAAAGGTAGAAAATGGCAGTAGGTATAAGGACATTCCAGATCGTATTAGAAACGAGGATACAAAGCGGTTCATATACTATTGTGTCCAAGGAATGTGGGCTACATACCTATCTATGTTTAGATTGTAGAGTAATTAAGACCTGTGCCTTGCAGTTTGATTTCATGAATGCCGGATAAGTTAGTGAGAAAGTATTAACAAACTAAAAAAAAGTATTAACAAACTAGAAAAAGAGCTGAGTATAATAATTAGATAATTTCACAATAAGCAATCAAAAACTTTGGGTCAGAATACGCTGTTACCAAAATTGACACTCCTTTTGTCCATTATTGTAAAAGCCTATTTAATATCTAGAAGTACGTACACTCCTAGATATTAAAAGCATCATCAACACAAGATAACCTTTGTGTCCGTGGTTTGCTACGGTAAGCATAGTTAGCCGTGTATTTAATTTATGTAACGATACAATGCCTAGCTTAACGTGTTTGAGAGAGCGTGTTAAACCATCAGTGTGGATTAACTGTAACATCCAAGGCCGGTCGCACGTAGGTCACTATCGACTATAGAAGGATCATGAAGGTAAAGTAGGTATCACCTATGCAAATCGGTGATCTCGATTCAAGATTACCAACCTATCAAAGTCTAAAAAGTTCACCCATCTGGGTCAATTGCAGTCTTCACGTCTTTTATAAAACACAGTCACGTGTAATCGATCCAGTTCAAAGCTTTGGCAAACGGATTTTCCGGAAAAATCAAGCTTATAGTCGATTGTGTGGAAATTTAAGCACACTTGTTATTAGGTTTGATAATAATGCTTTTATTATGTTTCATTTCGTATACCTAGTATTTTTTTTTTACCTAGGATCATATTTATCACACCATGATATTAAGAACGAATTTTAGACTTAATGTCTACCTATTACAAAGTAGCAATTGTGTTTATATCACCCAGTGATAAACTTTATACTATTCTGCTTTCCCAGCGTTTTTAGTAACGTTATATTTTACCATAAAATAATCTTTTATATTTTTTCAATTTTAAAATAGATCTATAACTGACTTTACCTTATAATTATAACAATTAAAATAAATCGCAAAATCGTGGAAAAATAAGCATCCAAAGTTTTTATCTGCAAAGTATTTTAATGATTTTCTGAATTGACATTGTAAAAACTCAGCGTGCTTTTAAAACGTTGAAAGCAATATTTGTGGAAAACGTGTACAATAATTGTAGGCGTTACTTTGTAGAAACAATCTCAGGCAAGGAATTTAATTACTAAGCAACTAACTTGAACAAGTGAGTTCGATAGAAAAAGAGGAACAGGAATACTCCAACTCTTTTATTCACGGCGTATTAGAGGAATACTTTTGATAATAGTAATTCTTAGAGTTCTTTAACAAAGATGATTTTCGTAAAACGTGTAGAATGAAGATGATTTACCGAGATGTATAAAGTATCAATAGATATATAAAAATCTAAAAAAAATATTATTTTTATAAGAATAATCACAGTCAGCGTATAACTCAGTAAAATAATAATAATATTATTCCACAGTTCTCGAGGATTACAGAAGCGTGAATTTATCCAGTAAATAATTAATTGAATCAATTTCTGCTTTCATTAAAATTTTACTGACAAAGTGTTTTGAAGCGACGAATCGAAACTTGTCGCAAATGAATAATAATAGCTTTACAATATTTTGTGTATAATTAAATTATTTTTTACATGTTTATTTATATTATATACCTACTATGTATGAGTTCTGCCAAATATATATAATACATGATATATCATATTACATATTATTATATTATAACAAAGTTGAATTCGCAATGAAAATTATGTACATTGCTTTAACCTTATACGTCCATAACACATGACAACACAAAACTGACGTCAAGCCAAACTATTTTATTTGGAAATATTTTTTAACGTTAGTTTTAAAAACCTGTGCAGTTTTGTTTAGTCAGTGATTCCAGTAAGCCAAAGTCCAATATGCTGGGACTCCGAAATATTTTTCATGATAAAAATATGGCGTTTTTGTCATCCATATGCATGAAGTAGCAACCATAAAAGCGAGCTTAAATAAAAATAGAGCAACATGGAACTGTGGATAAATCTGTTTACAACTTCAGTTCCTTGCAACAAATTTCCACGTTTAGAAAACATGAAACCGAACCTTTTAGAAAAAAACGTGAGCCGAACTCAGAAACATATAGTCCGAATTCCGAAAATCAAGCAAAAAAATCACTGAATCAATTTGTGGTATGGGAGCCCCCTGAAATATTTATTTTATTCTACATTTTATACCACTTGTTGTTATAGCGGCATCAGAAATACATCATCTGTGAAAGTGTCTAACTATTACCGCTCAAAAGATTCAGCCCGGTGACAGACGGACGGACAGACGGAGAAGTCTTAGTGGTAATAGGGTCCCATATTTACCCTTTGGATACGGAACCCTAAAAAAGGAGTGGTTTTAGCACAGATCGTAGAATGAGTTTTTTTTTTTGCAATAAAGATGGAATTTCGCCCCCAAAATCGCGAGAAAACACATTATTCTTTGATTTGCTTGTTACTATCTATATCTATACTTATAATAAAACTGTAAAGGGTCGAATTCTGTACATTAAAGATATTTTGAAAATTTTTATTGGAGGACACTATTTAGTCGATACTGAAGCCAAAACTGTAATTTGTTTAATTTTTGTCTGTCTGTCTGTCTGTCTGTCTGTCTGTCTGTTTCACGACCGCGCATCACGGCTAATCCGCTGGATGGAATTAAATGAAACTTGACATGATTATAGTTCATACTCCGAGGTAGGACATAGGATACTTTTTGTCCCGGAATTCATCATGGTTTCCCTGGAAGACGGCATCAAAGTCAAAATGTGTATTTAGTTATAATTCATTAACGCGTTGTCCGATTTCATTCATTCTTTTTTTATTAGAAAGGAGGTTCTTTAAAGATTATTCCATACAAATTTTATCATCATCACTTTTGTAGTTCAGAAATTACAGGCATCAGAACCTTTAGCGATAAGTTCAAGAAGGTGACTTGAAACTCGGAATGGACAAAGAACCTAGGGCTAAGACGTAGAGCTAAAGTTAGACTGGACTAACCTTACAGCCGTAAATAAATAGGCTTAGCAGAAGATTTTGTATGGTTTAAGATTTTTCTCTTTTAGGTTGAACAAAAATCATGAAACTCGCTACGTTATACCGTATAGCGCCATCTCTTCAATTTATGTGGAACTTGAATGTAAAACTCTGAGATAGGTACTACCGAATTTTTTAAATAGGTAATAATTAACTGTCACGTTATTTACTGTTTCATGACTTTATATTAAGATGGCACTGTTAAAGCATGAACAGATTAAAGTTTTCACTTCTGTCGACATTCCCGGAGTGCCGTGTCTTTTTTTATCATCCGCAATATGGAAAGGGTAATAATGGTTCACAAATATTTTTAACTCTTAGGTCTTATCGATCCTAACCGACTGACTGTCATAGGTCTTTTTATACGAAAAGAAATATATAGGCATTGCCCATCCTGATTTTTGGATTGTATTGAGATGAAGCAAAGATTTTTAAATGACTCTTATGTTGGGCCGGGAAATATTGTTAGTAGAGTATTTTATCCCAGTGGTACTTACATACCCGGCCGAACCCTGAAAGAAGAGCTCTACCACCAGTACAAATTTTCACATGATTTAATGATTTTTGACTTATTTTGTGGTTTCAGAATAAAAATCACATTGAAAAGGGCGATTTTAACTGTCGATATTTCGATACATTGGTACAAGTCGTGGTGCCACTGGGTCGAAATATCGACAGTTAAAATCGTCCTTTTGATAGGTATTTCAACTACGTATTAATGAAACTTTGTATTATGATTAAGAAAAAGGAGTTTTCAAAATCACCACAAGGTAACCCGTGCGAAGTAAGAACAGATTTCTGTATAACATCACACCAGAATCCCGCGAAAAATCAAGGATTTCCACGGTATATGTAAAAAATCGTAATTCACGCGGGCGGAGCCGCGGGCAACAGCTAGTCTATATATATACTTATAATAAGGGTCGAATTCTGTACATTGAAGATATTTTGAAAATTTTTGTTGGAGGACATTATTTAGTCGATACTAAAGCCAAAACTGTAATTTTTTTTAAATTTTGTCTGTCTGTCTGTCTGTTTCACGACCGCGCATCACGGTTAATCCGCTGGATGGATTTAAATGAAACTTGACATGATTATAGCTCATACCCCGAGGTAGGACATAGGATACTTTTTGTCCCGAAATTCATCATGGTTTTCCTGGAAGACGGCATCAAAGTTAAAATGTGTATTTACTTATAATTCATTAACGCGTTGTCCAATTTCATTCATTCTTTCTTTGTTAGAAAGGAGGTTCTTTAAAGATTATTCCATACAAATTTTATCATCATCACTTTTGTAGTTCAGAAATTACAGGCATCAGAACCTTTAACGATAAGTTCAAGTAGGTGACTTGAAACTCGGAATGGATAAAGAACCTAGGGCTAAGACGTAGAGCTAAAGTTAGACTGGACTATCCTTACAGCCGTAAATAAATAGTCTTAGCAGAAGATTTTGTATGGTTTAAGATTTTCACTTTTAGAGTGAACAAAAATCATGAAACTCTCTACGTTATACCGTATAGCGCCATCTCTACAATTTATGCGGAACTTGAATGTAAAACTCGAAGATAGGTACGTACTACCGATTTTTTTTAAATAATAATTAACTGTCATGTAATTTACGGTTTCATGACTTTATATTAAGATGGCACTGTTAAGACATTAACCATTACATGAACAGATTAAAGTTTTCACTTCTGTCGACATTCCCGGAGTGCCGCGTCTTTTTTTATCATCCGCAATATGGTAAGGGTAAAATAATGGTTCACAAATCCTAAGTGACTGAATGTCCATAGGTCTTTTTATACGTAAACAAATATATAGCCATTGCCCATTCGGATATTTTGGATTATATTGAGATGAAGCAAAGATTTTTAAATGACTCTTATGTTGGGCCGGGGAATATTGTTAGTAGAGTATTTTATCCCAGTGGTACATACCCATCCGAACCCTGAAAGAAGAGCTCTACCACCAGTACAAATTTTCACATGATTTAATGATTTTTGACATATTTCGTGGTTTCAGAATAAAAATCACATTGAAAAGGACGATTTTAACTGTCGATATTTCAATACACTGGTACGTGACCACGACCTGTGCCACTGGGTCGAAATATCGACAGTTAAAATCGTCCTCTTGATCTTTCAACTACGTATTAATGAAATTTTATATTAGGACTAGCTGTTGCCCGCGGCTCCGCCCGCGTGAATTACGATTTTTTTACATATACCGTGGAATTCCTTGATTTTTTGCAGGATTCTGGTGTGATGTTATACAGAAACCTGTTTTTACTTCGCACGGGTTATCTTGTGGTGATTTTGAAAACTCCTTTTTCTTAATCATAATATAAAGTTTCATTAATACGTAGTTAAAAGATCAAGAGGTCGATTTTAACTATCGATATTTCGATACATTGGTACAAGTCCTGGTCACGTAGTGACCACGACTTGTGCCACTCGGTAAAATCGTCATTTTCAATGTGATTTTTATTCTGAAACCACGAATATGTCAAAAATCATTAAATCATGTGAAAATTTGACCTGGTGGTAGAGCTCTTCTTTTAGGGTTCGACCGGGTATGTACCACTGGGATAAAATACTCTACTAACAATATTCTCCGGCCCAACATAAGAGTCATTTAAAAATTTTTGCTTCATCTCAATACAATCCTAAATATCCGAATGGGCAATGGCTATAAATATTTGTTTACGTATAAAAAGACCTATGACATTCAGTCAGTTAGAATTTGTGAACCATTATATTTTTACCCTTTCCATATTGCGGATGATAAAAAAAGACGCGGCACTCCAGGAACGTCGACAGAAGTGAAAACTTTAATCTGTTCATGTAATGGTTCATGTTTAAACAGTGCCATCTTAATATAACGTCATGAAACAGTAAATTACATGACAGTTAATTATTATTAAAAAAAATCGGTAGTACGTACCTATCTCAGAGTTTAACATTCAAGTTCCACATAAATTGTAGAGATGGCGCTATACGGTATAACGTAGCGAGTTTCATGATTTTTGTTCACTCTAAAAGTGAAAATCTTCTGCTAAGACTATTTATTTACGACTTTAAGGATAGTCCAGTCTAACTTTAGCTCTACTTCTTAGCCCTAGGTTCTTTATCCATTCCGAGTTTCAAGTCACCTACTTGAACTTATCGCTAAAGGTTCTGATGCCTGTAATTTCTGAACTACAAAAGTGATGATCATAAAATTTGTATGGAATAATCTTTAAAGAACCTCCTTTCTAACAAAAAAAGAATGAATCAAATCGGACAATGCGTTAATGAATTATAAGTAAATACACATTTGACTTTGATGCCGTCTTCCAGGGAAACCATGATGAATTTCGGGACAAAAAGTATCCTATGTCCTACCTTGGGGTATGAGCTATAATCATGTCAAGTTTCATTTAAATCCATCCAGCGGATTAGCCGTGATGCGCGGTCGTGAAACAGACAGACAGACAGACAGACAGACAGACAGACAGACAGACAGACAGACAGACAAAAATTAAAAAAATTACAGTTTTGGCTTCAGTATCGACTAAATAGTGTCCTCCAACAAAAATTTTCAAAATATCTTCAATGTACAGAATTCGACCCTTTACAGTTTTATTATAAGTATATAGATTAAGAAAAAAGAGTTTTCAAAATCACCACAAGATAACCCGTGCGAAGTAAGAACAGGTTTCCGTATAACATCACACCAGAATCCCGCGAAAAATCAAGGAATTCCATCTCCGGTATATGTAAAAAATCGTAATTTAAGCGGGCGGAGCCGCGGGCAATGTAGGTTATTGCAAACTCGTGGCATTAAAAACCCTCGCCTTAGTCTCGGGCTTATTAACAACAGCTCGTTTGCAAAAACCTACTTTCCACCCTTGTATTACAATGTGCTTTGGTGTAACTTAAAATTAGCATAACGACGGTACCAATCTGCGAACAGAAAAAAACCTAACCTCTTTTTGTTTATAGAATACTTAATTAATTTAAGAACACTTCATTTAATAACGAGGCACAAAATGGGTAATTATGATGTAATTTTATAAATATGGAAAATATTTTTCGTAAAATTGCTTTCTCTATAATATTAAATTGTGGAGAAAGCTGATCTTATTTGAGGAAAGTAATCAAGAAGCAGGTATTTAATTGAAATATTTAAAGCATTGCTATTTTAGATAATGTTGTGCATCCGATACTATAGCATTAAAATGTGTTTATTGAAAATAGATTTCAACAAAGGGAGATCTCGATATAGGAACTACTATAACTATAAGGTGTAAAAATATATGGAGTGAATTCACATGCAAAGAGGAAATGATCGTTATGCTCGGTGGAAAGCCAGACGAGACCTCGCCACTTTAACGAGCAGAAGGTACAAAATGTTTCATGTATGACTATATTTTGTATGAAGTAAAGATATATAATACTCAGTCAAAGATATTTTACGTTTAAGATATTTTATGCGACCACCCGATATACCAGATCCTTCTATCCACGCACATGCAAACTATGGAACCAGCTACCAGCAACAGTATTCCCTCAAAACTATACCATGGCAACGCATTTGCAGTTCCTCTGGTGCTGCAAATGTCCATGGGCGGCGGTGATCGCTTACCATCAGGTGACCCGCTCGCTCGTTCGCTCGTGTTGACTGTTTATTATAAAAATAACTTTCATAAGCATATGCAATGGCAATTTCTCCTTTGTCTTAAAAGAAATGTTTTTCAAGGCGGCTTTATAAGGTACACGCGATTTATATCTTTGGGTACACGTTATGTCCAAATATTTATGTTTTTTTTGTAATTATTGTCCTTTTGTGGTATTTAAGTGTTTTTTAATTAAATTATAAGAAAAAATAATTCTTTTTTGACCTTCTTAGGACTCCGGGTAATTGTATGAACATACATACCTACACTTTAGGACGTACTTATAATAAAAACCTATAAAGCTATTATGAATCATCATATGGCTTCATTTAAAAGTCGTCTAAAAATAACAGTTATTTTGCTAATTCTTAAGCAATATTCCAAATAAATAATAAAATAAATTACTTGCGAGTCACTTGGTCCAAGATCTGAACGAAAACCCACTAATTAATTAAAAAAGCAGACGCTTAATTAATAAAACGGCACATTTGGGATATAACGTCATTAATTATATCAGGAGCGATACCACACGCCGGCGATGCCCCATAGCATCCTCGATCCCCGGATTTTCCACGAAAAATATATTTAAAATGAACGAAAAATATGAAATGTTTCATGCCATAACATACCTAGAATTTAACAAACTGGTCAAGTGTGAGTCAGGCTCTACCTTCTTTCGTTCGTTCGTTCGATTCAGCCGATGGACGTCCACTGCTGGACACTGTTAGACATGATTTTCGTCTTGTTCATATTCATTTTAAGGCCCACCTGTTGGGAAACTCTGCTGAGGTCATTGAGGTCTTCCAGAGTCTGTGCCACGACTACGATATCGTCGGCAAACCGAAGGTGAGTGACGTGATGGCTCTACCTTCAGCGGTAGATAAATTATTTTTTCTCAAACGTACTTGGAAATTTGAGCATTGGTTTGACAACCTTCTTCGGGATAAATCGAAATTGCTGTACTAGGCAATCAGCGGTTGGAAAAAGTAGTATGAAAATCCATTTCTGTCGTCGTCTAGCGTTTGAATAAATATAGCATACTAAACTCATATCTCTCATGTAATTTAAACATGTGTCGTTCTTCCAATCTGACACATGACAACCAAAGTGGTAACCTATCAAAGGATTTATTTAAATTTTGATTTGGCTTGCAAATAGAAAAAAACCGGCCAAGTGCGAGTCGGACTCGCGCACCGAGGATTCCATATCATAAAAGAAGTAAAACATTGAGAGAATCACTTTTGTTCATGAATTTACGAGTAAAATTTACATGTGGGTACTTTTGTTGGTAAACCGCAAACGTAACTTTGTTTTTGGCGGATTATTGTTATTATCAAAAAATGTATATTAGTCAGCGAGTTGATTTTATTTTTCCTATAAAATAGACGTTAACTTCTATAGATCATAATTATTTCAGATTTTTCGATTGGTAAGCTTCGGAGATAAGGGGCTCCCCCCCTTATCTCCGAAGCTTACCAATCGAAACTTACCAATCGAACGGTATTTTTTTCGACAGTTTGCCCAATAAATCGAAAACTATCAGGCATAAAAATAAATAAAAATTAGTTTTAGAATACACAAGTAACGCCCTTTCATATGATACCCCACTCAATATTGTTATCTCATTTTGAAATTTTATCGACCCGGTTTTCCCCCCTTTTTAAATAAAAATAAAAACAATTTTCAAATTTTTACGATTGTTATGACGTCGGGTCACTATTACCTATAACTGTTCTAAATTTCAAGTCGATAGCTTGAATAGTTAATGAAATAAACGAGTGTGACAGACGGACGGACGGACGGACGGACGGACGGAGAAAGTCTCACCATAAGGGTTCCATTTTTACCAAATTGGTATGGAACCCTAAAAATGAGTGTTCAACTTGGGAAAAATAATACTTGTTCGTATTTTACATAGTTTAAAGGACAATGGCCATGGATGTATGGATTCCCGTATCAAGCTGAATCAAATCCAAACTTTATTTTTTAGACTACCATCTCCATATTAACTCTACAAATATTACTTTTTTTAATTGATATCCGAATTCTAAAATTATAAGTAAACAAACAAATTGTACTTCTTAGTAAAATCAGTATGACACGACACGATTTCGTTACGGAATTTCTGGATTCGGTCTCCACGCTCAAGGCCCGCGATAGAGCTGGCCGGTCGGAGTGGGGGGTGTTAGGTTATTTTCATTACGGAATTTCTGGATTCGGGCTCCACGCTCAAGGCCCGCAATAGAAGCTATGCAATAGCTTAAAAATATGGAATCAAAACTGCGATTTCATTTAAAAGGTTAAAAATCGTTCCAGAAATACATTTATATGTTATTACATATGTTATTTTATGTAATGATTTAAAACATCTTACAAATGTGTACTAATATTATGTCGCTGTATTAATTACATGGTCAGAATCGTAAAGCTCCCGCGGGGTTACGGACAGTCCCTCTAATTGTTTAGCGGCCATATTGTGATACTTTTTACCGCTGTTTGCTTAATTTACATATTTCTGATTTTGTGTTCAAATGAAAATGCTTATTTCATTTCACGATACATTTTAGGAAGTTAATTATCTTCTAATATATAAATTTCTAGTATATTATTTAAAGGATGGCATAATGAATCAAGTGTAGCTAACGTTTTTGACCGGATCAAAGCAAATCGAGATCAGGGAATCGGAATGATCGAATCGATACGGAGTTAATTAGATCAATCTGTGTTTGCGGTTTTACATCGTGTTCAAACAAGTGTGATGTATTACAGCTAGATACCTATTTACGCTGTCAAAACTTAATTATAATTAACGGATAGGCTAGGCGGTTTGAAATTAGATCGTTATGATTTATGTTTTAGTTCCGATTATTGCACAATATTAAATTTTGAAAGTTTCTATGTCTGCTACTCTATCACGCGACAAAATTACATAACTGATTTTGGCTGAAATCTGTACATAGTTTATAAGCCAAATATACATATTTATTACTTTTATCCCGGTAAAAGTTTTACAGAATTTTATTAGGAATTTTTCTGTCTATAGCAAGATTATCTAATAAGTGGAATAAAGGTAGGGAACTGGAAACTTTTTTACTTCGGGAAACCACGTTTCCGTGAAAAACCGGATTTCAAACAGTCAGAGCGGAGAGCTAAATCTAGTAAAAAATAAATGGAATAATGAGGTACCCTGCAGACATTTTGACACAGTAAGTGTTTTAATCTACTTTATCTACGCTCATTGCTTAAAGTTCGAATTATGAAATCAAAATGTGTCACATATTGACCTACTTTATTCACAGACTTCTATAATTATTAAAAAGTTATTCATTATAACATCGCTGTACTATGGAAATATCTCTAGAAAGTTGAATAATTTCTATTACGATACTCGGCTCTGGGTTCCTGTATTTTTATGTGTCGTGATCACAGACCAGGGAATAACTTTCTTTTCTCTGTGGTCGTCATAGCCAAAAGAGAGTGTAGAGCCAATCCTCAATTTTGTTTTTTTTATATATGGAGTCCACAGACAACATTTAGTTGGTAGTCATGGGGGGCCACGATCGACCATAGACAACAATTAATTCACGGAAACAATAATTTTTCCCTGCCTTATATGACTTATTAAAAAGTGTGTTCATACAGAATATTGAAAAGAATTATGTATAATTTTTGAATATTTAATTATCCACTAAAAATATACTTTATCTGACTTGTATAAATATTTTTCTACTCTTTTTTGTTTCGTGACGTTTTTAACAGACTATACACAGTTTACAACTGAATTTAGGCGCCATAGGTACCTAACTTTTAAAATTTCAATGTGTTATTTTTGTTACTTAGTCAAAACTTAAAACTTAGCGCGGAAAAATGTCTAGCAGTGAAACCTACTAAAGAAAATTTAACTCCACCTGACATTTTAGTAATTGCAACAAAAATGACCCACAATCTTTTACCGACAAAGTGAAGGATTTACGAAAAACGTTAGCAAGATTTTATGGTTTGGATTTATGATAATTTGAGCGTAGATAAAGTAGTGTATGAAACTCTACATAATTAGGTATTAAAACACTCGTGTGATACTATTAAAAAACTCGCCTACGGCTCGTTTTTTAAACTCACACTCATGTTTTAATACCCCCCATTATGCATCCGTTTCATAAACTACTATTTAAATTATTTTAGCTTTCAATGAAACAAACTCTAAAAGAAAAATGGAGTAAGCATTCTAAACATTTTGATTTTTTACAAAAGAATTAACTCTATTCGTTTAGGTAATAAACAACAATACACTTTGTTTCAAGTTTTTGACGAAGTTCTATATGTTTTGTTATACCAGTAATGAAAATTTATAATAATACCTTTACAATATATTTATAAGTCAGTAAGCAACGAAATAGGTAAATTTTCTGATCCGTTGTGCCCAAAGGTAAAAGGTTGCGCAAAGGTTTTACATTCACTCATAAAACGCACGTGACGCGGGCGCTATTACACAGCAAAGGTTCTAGCGTAAGTAATATAACCTCCCGAAAACAATTTTCAATAAGTAGTACATGCCTAGGTGCTCCTACATAATATCTAGAGAATCTTTAGAAATCTTTAGAACTATAAAAGCTTTTTCATTTTACGTGCTACCTTGTTCTTTAGTTTTGAACACTAATATATAAATGGAAATTCCTCATTCAACCGTTCATTCACTTTCTCACTAACTATACGTAAAATGAAATTTTGCGCAAAGGTTCTTTTACACTATGTAGACAAAGAATAAGAAAGATAGAATCTATGCAGGATTGGTAGATCTGTACTTTCATGTAAATATTTACGAACGTTTTTATTAAGACAATTAGAAAATATAATGTATTCAAACCAACATCAATTGGGCAGATAATATTATTATACCAAAAATAAAAAATAGTAATACGGCATGTATTTTTTTTCATTAATTATCATATTGTATTACCTCCTGGAATTTTTATGATTTGTCACATCATCACCAAGTCTTGTGAACTCCAGTAAGTTTAAATTGCCACAATTAATTAAGCCTCTAAGTATTTCATATAACCGAGAATAAATAATAATAATCTTGATTTTATTACCCTTTGCAACAAAACAAATACTCTTTGCCCAGCTGCGAACGGAAAACCATAAAGAGTGTTTGTTGTGCCCAAGTTAATCCGGATAATGGATAAGCGGCAAATGTTGTCACTCATCCGGCCCGGGCAAATCTCACCCGGTCATAAGGGAGCGAATAAAAATGTTTGTGGATTAAAAAGGATCTAAACATGTTTAATGGCTTTTGTAATTTCGGCTTGTAATAAGCGTGACATTTAAATGAGCTAATAACGTCCGGCACAAAAAGAAAAATATGAATATAAACAATTTTGTAAGAGGATATACGGAGTTATTTTTGCATTTGTCACTCTTACGAATACTTTTGTAGGTGCGACACGCAGCGTTGCGGAAGAATATAACAGAAAAACGATGTTTAAAATTATATCCATTGTAGATTCTGATAAAAATGAGAAAAATGGAGATTTTGGAGCAACTTTTGGGAGAACTTTCTATCGAGAAAAATTTATCCATTCGTGTCTGCTTTACAGCGATTTTAGATTAAAGACTCAAAATACACAACCTTTTAAAGTAATACCAATAGTAAGATATCTTTATAGTTTTTAAGCTGCAGGTTACTAAACATCGCTTAAATTGCCGTCTTTACGAATACGTATAAACGGCAATTAAAGCGATAAATTTATACGAATACGTTAAATGTAGATGAATATATACCTTTATTATAAATGTATAAAATACCCTTTCAAAGTTGTATTGATTTGTATTACAATTTGATTAACCCCTGACCCTTAAAAATCTCTGATCATTATTTTAGAGCTTAGATAATGCATGCATAAATCGGTATCTGATTTAATTTTAGATCTATTGCTGCTACTAGTAATAATAAAAAAATAGGCACAAAACGTTTGTATGGAGAAGTGAGTAAGAAGAGCTTAACGAAGATCTGGATCAACTACAAATTTATATACAAAGAACTTCGTTAGGTTAAGAGAGTGTTGAAACTATCTACAAGTCGTACGCAAATAAAAAAGTTAATCTCTTAGCGAATAAAAAAGCTTGAATAAATATAGTATCTAACAGCTGCGAGGGAACTTTGTTTAATTGAGCGTTTAATACAAAATTAATTACGATGAACACTACAATTTTCAAAGAGATAACAGAGGAAAGTTTGTACGAGCTTAAATTTTGAACAACACTTAATTACCTAAGGATTGTTTAATATAACTTCTCCGGCGTAGGTTCACTTTATTATTGAATAAAACTTACGACATTAAAACTAAAAAATTTAATTAATCTCAGATTCATGTACGGTCTGTTGATACAAAGTTCGACATTTTTGCAATGCCAGATTGTCCTATGCAGTCCACATATTGTGTGGACAGGTTTGTGGGGGAGATGGCAGAGGAGTTCTGTTTTTTTTTTCAGTTTTTCTAAAATATGATCTTACTAGATTCATAAATATGATTTCACTAGATACCTTGCATTCCATGCCTCTGGTATATCACATAGACAACCAAAGACTAGCTGAGTTTCAAATGTTATCTCTTCGCAGCAGACGCAAAATACTTGATTTGTGCTTTTTGCACAAAATAATACATAACAAAGTATAGAGCAATATCTTACTTGAACGAATCTTTCTTTCAGTACCAAGAAAGTATCCCCGTTACAGTACCAAGTCGACACGTAAAATCTTCCTTAAAGCTTTTGGTAGAACGCGACTCAGCAGTCAAGCTCGTATAGCCCGCATATGTGCCGAATATAATGAAATATCTAAAGCTTTACCTGGCATCGACATATTTCATACTACTTACTCTGTTTTGAAAAAAATGCTCACTAATTACCTTCAAGATAGATTTTTTAAATTTTTAATTCACTTATATTACTTACCTATTATAATATATATTGTAATTTGTAGTATCTGTATGTCTTTTTCCCCTTTTTTTAATTTGAGTGTTTGCATGTTATTAATCCACTTATCAGACCCAATCAAATTACTTCATAAATTACAACTAATAACACAATTAAAACTAGGCATTATAAATTTGCAATTAGCATCACCACTGTCAAAAACATAACGGAGTGTAATACAATTGCTTAATTACGCAAACACTGAGCAAAGTTAATTTAATTCGTGAACATGTTAATACAATAGCACACATGAACACTCTCGTTAATCACAAATTCATACTTGTGTGAATAATGAATATTCAGTGATTTAGCACGCCGCACCGTCGCGCAGCCAATGCGAAGACGGAAACTAATTTTCTTTAAAATCTGTAAAACGAAAATAATGAAAATTGTCTGTTTGTGTATTGAAATTAAAAATTCTGTGAAATGCTCAGAACCATAATTTTTTGCCCAAAATGATAAAAAACGGGACCCTATTACTAAGATATCGCCGTCCGTTCGTCTGTCCATCCGTCACCACCACCAATAGACACTTGAAATTTTCACAGAAGATGTATTTCTGTTGCCGCTATAACAAAAAATACTAAAAAATAAAATAGAATACATTTTTTTTTGGGATTCCATACAACAAACGTGATTTTTTGTTACAAACTGTAACAGTATGGGTGGGCAGGGGTGTTTAGTTAACTTTAATAAATTTGGGAATGGGTTTTGATAGTACGGAACTCTCAGTGCGCGTGCCCGACTCGCACTTGGAGTTTAAGCTCACCAATTGTATTAATTTATCAGGAACTGCTCTGGTTTTAGTTTATAATAGGCCAATCTCTTCTATGGTACAAGAACTCTTCGAGCACATAAGGTATTTTTAGGGTTCCATACCAAAATGGTAAAAATGGAACCCTTATGGTGAGACTTTCTCCGTCCGTCCGTCCGTCCGTCCGTCCGTCTGTCACACTCGATTATTTCAGAAACTATTCAAGCTATCGACTTGAAATTTAGAATAGTTATAGGTAATAGTGACGCGACGTCATAACAGTCGTAAAAATTTGAAAATTGTTTTTATTTTTATTTAAAAAGGGGGGAAAATCGGGTCGTCAAATTTTCAAAATGAGATAACAATATTGAGTGGGGTATCATTATGAAAGGGCGTTACTTGTGTATTCTGAAACTGATTTTTATTTATTTTTATACCTGATAGTTTTTGATTTATTGGGCAAACTGTCGAAAAAAATACCGTTCCCCCCCCCCCCTTATCTCCGAAGATTACCAATCGAAAAATCTTAAATAATTATGATCAATAGAAGTTAACGTATATTTTACAGAAAAAATAAAATCAACTCGCTGACGAATATACTTTTTTTTATAAAAACAATAATCCGCCAAAAACAAAGTTACGTTTGCGGTTTGCCAACAAAAGTACCTACATGTAAATTATACTCAAAAATTCATGAACAAAAGTGATTCTTTCATTGTTTTACTTCTTTTATGGTATGGAACCCTCGGTGCGCGAGTCCGACTCGCACTTGGCCGGTTTTTTAATTTTAGTTCCAATTGCACTAGTTAAATTAACATAATTATTACCATAATATATTCCTGTTATATTGACACTCCAGTCTATGGTAAACCAACAGTACCTACAAAATATTTGGATTATAATTTTATGTACTTATTTCTTATACAGAAACATAATAATTATTAATTCGCTTTAATGCGTGTGAAGCCGTTATTTTCACCTTGTATAGCTACTTCGTAAAACTAAGTGTGTTTCAAAGATTTTCCAAAGCAAGAAGTTTATAACACGTTTAAAAGTACTGACGAATCTGAGTTCAGAATTTGCATTTCAAAGTTTCAGCTACATAATTACAAAGTTCAACGCTGTCGTTTTGCTTCTTTTGTTTCCAGATCGATTTTGAATTTAATTCATTTTATCTTTTTTGGGTTCCTTGTAATTTTGGTAAAAATGGAACCCTATCGTGAGACTTTCTCCGTACGTCCGTCCGTCTGTCACACTCGATTAATTCTAGTTATTTTAAAGAAAAAAAATAACATCTACTTTCTAAAATGTATACTTTTTTGATATTAATAATAAACCTCTAAAAATAAAGTTACATTTGCGGTTCGTTATCAAAAGTAGTTGTACAATATAGTTAAATGAACGAGAATGTTTCTTTTCAAGTTTCACTTCTTTTGTAATATGGAACCCTTGGTGCGCGAAATTGACTCTCACTTGGCCGGATTTTTTATGACTGTGTGATAGTCGGTATTTTTACAAGAAATGCAAATACACCTATAAGAAGACTGCAGAAAGAAAAACATTATCTAAATACAAAATTTAAAGTTAGAGCTATTTCCAATATAAGCGAAATAAAATATCTATATATGGATATGGATATTAAAAGGTCATTAATAAAAGAATATGCTATAAGTATTTCACAAACAAATGGTTCCTACGAGAGTTTCCTTTCAACTCCTATGGTTTGTGACCTTTCTATTATAAAAAATGCAACACAATTTCAGTAAAAAGTAACTTTTATTTTGTAAAAATTTACAGCACTTATATTTTATATGCACTTCTAAAGCGAATAGGAGCTTTTGCATTCCATACTTAAGTATTATCATATAAATTGCATTGCTTCAATGCAGCTGTAGATAGTACCTACAATACAAAAGAAGATATTACTTGCTTGTGAATATTGATGGTTATACTCTGCACTATAACTTTTGCTAACTTAATCATTTAAAAAAATTTGAGAAAAGATATGAGAAGAGCTGTTGTTTAAAATGAAACTGCAATGAAAGATCGCACGTTATTAATTTAAGGTCGAAATTAAAAAAAGTCGTTTTTTTTAAGTACAAAAATATGGCATCACTTCGTAATGGTCGAGACCTACCAACTGGGAGTAAACTGGTAGTGAATAATAATATTATTTAGCCAACTTTCTTCACACGCGTGATTCTGTTGGAATTCATAAAATTACTTGAACTGAAATGATTTCTATATTTCATATAGGCCTAACTTGTTGGCTCTTATAGCTACGAACGAGTATGTAAAATATGATTAGGCTTACTTAATAATAATTAGTGTTAAATGTTTTACTTTTACGACTTAAGAGTCCCATGAACTACAATGTGGCCATATATTCGAAATACCAAATTATTTGTAATTCATGCATATTTCGATCATGTTGTGGTGTTATTCGGGTTCATATAGTAATCATCTATGCTCCTGGCCATAGTTGGTTCGGAAATACTTCTCTAAAAGAAATATAAATGAATTGTATATTATTAACATAAAAATAAGCAAAACTAAATTGGTTTACAATTTCGCTTAACAAAAGTATTTCGGATCCAGATATGGCCAGGAGCATAGATTATTACTATATGAACCCGAATAACACCACAACATGATCGAAATTTGCACGAATTACAAATGATTTTGGTATTACGTTTGTAAGGGAGAGACGAGCCACGAACCCACGAGGTTAGTGGACTCTTAAGGTTCAAAGAATTGGATTGAACGACGAGGAGTCTGTGGGTCGGAACTTTTCTTAGAAGAATGAAATTATGACTAAAACAAATGAGTTTTATACAGAAAATATGTCTTTATGATCGATGATTCTCGAAGACACAAATGGTAAGTAAAAGATCACCGGTAATTGAATGAATTCATGATGAATTGAACCGCTCTCATTCGGTCTCATTCTTATTACCTATATCGAGGTCTTCTGGGAACAAAATGATTCTGTGATATATTGACGGTTATAACTAAGAGCCCCTTTCATTCAGGTCAAATAAATCTTATTGTAATAATATTATATCTGATAGAATCAAAATGATAGGTTAACAAGTGTCGCGTAAAAAGAGAGTTAAGACAAGAAATATGAAACTTACCTATTTTAATTTTATGCGATGATTTTATTTTTTAATACAGTATTATTGATTCGATTTACTTTTGAACGCATTAAAACTGTATATAAGCGGTGATGGTGCTAAATAGTTGTTGACTTAAAACTAAATTTAGTACGCATCTTGTAAATAAGAGAGCTCACAACAAACTTAGGCGAGTATTTTTTAATACCAATAATAGCGGTTCAATATATATGTCAAAACTGTGTATGTCGGTTTTTTACAAATCTCGTGGGGACCGTGAATTTTTCCGGGATTAAAGTAACCAATGTTTTAAATCCAGGAAATTGTCTACATCCTTTCCAAATTTCAGCCAAATCGGTTCAGTAGTTAAAGCATGAAGGAGTCACAAAAATACACACACATACTTTCACCTTTATAATAGTATTACCAATTTGAATTGATTTCTACAAGAAAACCGTCAGTTTTACAGTGTATAATCTAATTCTACGCCCAGCCAAATTGATTTTTTGCTGTTCACAAAAATATCCAAACTGACAACAAACAACCAAACTTTCGCATAATTTATCACCATTCATAGATAAAATTGATAGCGTCATATTTGTTTAATTTACTCATAATAAAATACATTAGTTAGCTACATACGCCAATAGGACTGTAGTATGAGCATTGAGCGTATGATTGTTTTCACCATATTAGCACTAATTGATGCTTGGTTCATTTTGCGTCAATAGCACATTGTAGTGTGTGCGAAACAATAATTAATTTGCGCTGATGATACTGCCGCGTCAGTTGCACGCCCGTTGATTCAGGCAATAAGTGTCGAAAGCATATCTCAACGGCACTACAGACTGTTACATAATATTATATGACGTTGAGATTAATCCTTCACTGAACAGACGCGGGCAGTAGCGTTATAGTAATACTAGCGGACGCCCGCGGCTTCGCTCACGTTTAACCTCTTCTTTACAACCTCAGGCTATTAATTACAAATATTCCTGTCTTAACTGCCTTAAATGCCAATTCTTTCTTTGTGCTTGCTACTACATAGTCACTTATAGATTTTAAAAATATGAGGTCGTTACAAAAAGTTTAATATAGTTCAATTAGGGTTCCGTACCTAAAGGGTAAAACGCGAGAATCCTATTACTAAGACTACGCTGTCTGCCCGTATGTCCGTCCGTCCATGCTTACTTGCTACTATGGTCAGATACCGATTATCAAAAAAAGTCCAAAATGGCGGCCACTTTTTAAAATTTTGACCATAAATTCGTTCTCTGTGCTTGCTGAGATTAATTATTCCTGTCATAAACGAAAAACTAACATTCCGATCCACGAAGACGCGCCTCAGTCCCAATCTGTCAAAATCGCTTGTTTCATTCGATTCGTATGGAGTTTGACAGAGTGGGGCGCGTCATCGTGGATTAGGCTATTAATATACCGTGTTATAAGCTGTCCCAAACGCAATCAATCCAATAAGGTATTTTACTCAAAATATAGTCGTCCTGCAAAATTCGATAAACTTTAGTTAAAAACATTCCCGATGGTCTATAAGTACAAAAATATCATCTGACTCAATTAATGCATTTTAAAATGAAAATAATTATATATAATTTTGTAAAATATAAAATTAAAGGTCTACATTATTTTACATTAACTGCTTTGCTTTCAAAACTTTTTCTAGTTTTAAAGCTTTCAATATTCAAATAAATTCCCATCTTTGAATTATCACAAATCGTCGGATGAATAATAATTGTCGATTTTCGCAAAGTTTATACAATCGACTAAGATGCCAGAACCACCAGTCACACGTCGTGAACGAGTTATTAACTTATTACGTAGTGAAAAATCCTGTGTTTAAAGTAACCCGTGGAAAAATCTGTATTGTAGGCTGCACTACAAGAGCCTATTTATAATTATCAATCTTTAAAAGCATATAGAGTTTGCTTGAAATTGTGTTCACACCAAGCGGTAATTTCAATAGCCGAGCCGTAGGCAAGGATTTTATCAACATCGTGAGCTATATAAATACGAGTAAATGAGGCGCACATGGCTGTTAACAATATTAATAAATATGTTTCTTAGTGAAAAAATGTATATGTAAATAATGTATATGTAAATAAAATACATAATATAACGTGTACACTTTGAAAATTATAAAGCCAATGACGAGGCAATTAACTGCAATGAAACGTCTTTGTAGACGTTTGTAACTTTGTAAACGTCTTTGTACACATATACGTTTACGAGTACGATGAAATTGTTCTGGTCGTTTTGAGATCTCCGTCTACAAGTTTTTATAGCCCGAGCTAACGGTCAACACGGGACGCCAATATTTAACTTTTGTTTTATCGAGTTTTACGAGTTTTATGGCAATGGCGACATGGGGATTAACGATTAAGCCATAAATATTATTATCTTCTCTTTATATTCACACTACAAATCTTACTACCATTCAAATTACAGTGAAACCTGCTCTTAGATTGCGTAAGAAAAACGTATTCTTTTTTTCAGAGTTAGAAGGGCAAAATGACGGAACCTGGCAAATATTCTCATTAATTGGGTTTTCTCGATTACCAAGTTCTCACTTACTCAGGTTCAACTGTAGAAGTGACTAGACTCCAGTCATCTTTTCTTACTTTACTGGAATCTCTCGTAAGTCGTGATGGTAGCCGATGATTGAGCCAAAGATGTTATGGAAGAATGTTGAATGGATATTACCGGTGTGTAGAGTGCATAGAGTAGTTTATTATGTAACACAGCATCACACTGGAATGCTTAACAGCTTGACAGTATGTATTTACCAGGTTGGTGTCATTACAGTCTGATAAAATAATTTAGAATAGGTTTTTTTACGCTATACAAGTTAGTACCTACTTGACTGCGATCTCACCTGATGGTAAGTGATGATGCAGCCGAAGATGTTAGCGTGCTAACTTGGAAGGGGTAAGTTATGTCACCCCAACGGTTTCTACACAGCATCATACCGGAACGCTAATCGCTTGGCGGTACGTCTTTGCTGGTAGGGTGGTAACTAGCCACGGCCAAAGCCTCCCACCAGACCAGACCTGAGCCAATTTAGAAATTATAAAATTCCAAAGTGGCCCGTACAAATCATTGTTTTTTAATTCAGACGAAGGTAGACGAGAATAGTGATAAACCTTAGTTCATCGTAATTTTTGTCACCCCTTTAATTTAAGTGAAACAAGTTCACCACTGATCTTGCTGAAGTTTGGGAAATACAAAGGCTCATTTTATTCAAGGAAAAATTCTCTAAAAAAGGGGTGCACGCTTGAAAAGCCTCATGCAGATGCTAGTAAAGAATAGTTTTTGTTCAAAGCTCGTAATTCATCCCTGCCTATTTCGATAGTCACAAATATTTCCTATCCGTCATAGTTAAGTTAGTTTTTTCCGTCTCCAACAACCGCAAGACGTAAATCCCTAAGTGAAGGATTACCAACGTCGCTCACCGGAACGACTGACACTAACACTATAGATAAGACAAAAGAAACGAAAAGAAAACCCGTTGTCGGTTTGAATTGGTCGGTTGATATTAATTCATCAAGCTAGAGCTAGACATCCGGCTATTTATCAAATGGACAGGGTTGGATTACTTTACTTTACTTTACTTTATGTTTGCCTCTCTATTAGATAGTTACATATTTGTCCCGTTTGCCGTGGAGACCTTGGAGCCATGGAGTCATAGTGCCAAAAAAGGAAATGCAGTCAGTATTCTTGGCCACGCGGGCAAAACTTGTTTAGTTATTAAAATAAGCTATACTTATAATTTTTATTGTAACATTTCATTAAAAAAATTCAACTAAATCTAATAAACTTTATTTTAAATGCTGTAATTTTTTTATGGAAGGTTATGCTACACCTGCATCTACTTATTACTTTTTTCATAATTCACGCGAGCCTCTATTTTACGTCCAAAGGGGTATTGAGATTTTGAGACAGATGGTTCCGTCGTGAAAGCTATCTGTATGCCAAATTTCAGCCCAATTCGAGGATGGTTTAGGTTGTGAGTGGATAGACCAGTAATTCAATAGATTCATTCATCTTATGTTTTAGATGAACAGATCACAGAAACCGATATTAAAACAAAACCTGCGTAGTATTTTGAAACACTGCTGTGTAGGTCAATCCGTCTGAGTTATATTTGTATGTATCTTCATTATTCTAAAATATATCATATACATACATATTTTTTTATAATATTAGATAGTTATTCTGTCGCTTACCCGTAGGTAAGGTCCTGCAATGATTTATAAAACGTATTTTATAATAAATGTAATGTTACCTACTTTCTCTTTCCCGCAGTGTCATGGTTCCACAACATTAGGTAACGGAAATTTTGCGTTTCATTCTATTTAATCTTGTTAGCTATACAAAGGGGTATCATTACATTATCTAATGGGTTTTACGAAGACGTTATTATGGCAGTTGATTCGGTATACCCTTGGCTTTTATGTCGGTATACACTTAAACTGATTAAATACTTCGTCTACAGATGGAATAAAATTGTCACCAAATAAATATATAAACAAGTGATAGTTTGTTGTGTAATTAGTTGAAGTTTTCTTAATTGAAAAAATAAAAACTATTCGTTCATATTGAATATGTACAGTTTTACAGTACACAATAATTTTGGTAAGCTAAAACAAATAAAATAAAACACAATATGTACTTACTGTTAAATGTATTAAATATAATATGAAAACTCTATTCCAAGACTTCATCTCAAGTGGAGGAATTACAAAACCGTTTTACCAAAAATCAACTCAAAGAAAAATGGTCTTACTGGCAACTGGCAAGCTGCCAGTGCTCTAGGGAGTTTTAAGTTTAACCTCCCTCTAAGAACTGAGCTATCGTTAAGAGTTAGCACAGTTGTCTGGATGGCTGTAATAACACCGATATCCGACTAGAACCGAATACTGAAATTAATTACAGAGTACTGAGCTATTTTTGTGATTCGGTTTGCTATTTTAAATTGAAGATCATTCCAACCATTAATAATCTTTGTAGTTGCGTAATTCGAATATTCTTACCACTACCACATAGCATATTCAGTATAAAAAGCCATATTTTCTTTATTATACACTCGTATAGCCATAGTATCGTTCGTTCGTTACAGCCGACAGAAGCCCACAGCTGTAACGATGCCTCCTGCAATGATTTCTAACCAGCATTGTCCTTCACGCTTGCATATACGAATGTCCGCAACTCTCTTAATGTCGTCAGTCCATCTGGTCTGACCATCACACTTGCGGAGTTGACATTCCTGCACTTTGGGATCTCAACGTACATCAGTTCAACGAGCTATATGCATCGTCATCTTCGCTGAGCTATTTTGGTACCACTGGTTCGTCTTAGGATCTCTTCATATCTTTAATTTGGTCACGCAGAGATACTCCGAGCGTAGTCTCTCCATCGTCCGCTGTGTGACGAGCCGAAGTCTTACAAAAAAGCCAAATATTCTGTGGAAATAGTAACTGCCATAAAATAAGGACTTACTTTCATTAAACAAAAGGAGGAAGAAGTTTTTCGTTTGACGCCTATATGCTTTTTGCAATAATTACATACAACTTTGTATTCACCGGATATCCTTTAAACTTCTGATGTGATCCAGGTAGGTATAACGACCTTCCTTCTTGGTTTTTATTTTTAAGTGTCATGATACATATAATATCTTACATTTTTCGATAAAAAGCTCATTTGCCTGTCTAGAGCGGAAATCGCGAAGGATAAGAAACCCCGATCCAATAAAACAATAATACCTATACTTACATCTACAGTCTACTCATTCCATTTTACTACACATTAGACCAATTATAACGACATACTGTATAATATAATGTATTACCTACACAGGAAATAGGCAATACACTGTATTCTCCAAGACCCGAGTTCAATCGCCTAGTTTGAGTATGAAATTGAATATTGTAAGCATGAATAGCTAGCGTACATCATACAATTAGCCAGTTTACCCACTATAAATACCCTCGGGTACCAGGTAAGGGTTACTAGAACTATGATATGCATTTATGTTGTATAACATACATTGTAATTAAGCAAAGCAAACGCACAGTTAGTTATTAATGAAATATTGCCCTATTTTCTCTTTCAGAGCGAAATTTTATTACGAAAGCTGCATTTAAAATGATTTAAAAGCTACCTATGAGTATGAAATAGTAATACCTATGTTCGACTAGAGTACCTACATGTGTTTTATGAATATATTCCTTAGGCAGACTTTATAAACTTTTTGAATGTTATTTTAAAAGTTTGGATGTTTGTATGTCTTTTTAGTTATTTATACCATAAATACTATTTTGAATAGAAATAGCTGATATCTTGCCTAAAACATACGCTTATTTTTCATACCTAAAATCAACCTAAATTTTTTTTTTAAATAATGTCAACGTTAGACGTCAGAATTAGATATTATTTTTAATAAGTGTTCTACAAGAAACGAATGATTTTTTTTGCAATAAAGGGGCATCATCAGGGGAAAATTAATGTAGAGGAAAATAAAGTAAATAGAAGAAAACAAAGTAGAAGTTTTAACCACTTAAATTCTCAGTAACTGGTAAAGTTACTTTGTTGTGTTGATAGAAGCGGTTACAATAAAGGCTTTATTCTCGGAAGGTTTCGTGCGTAGCAAATATACCTTCTTGGAATTATGTTATCCGTGATAACTTTTAATCTACAAATAAATTATAATACAATTTAGTATTTTTTTTATTATACAAAATGAAATTAGATAATGTTACAAAAACCCTTATTTCTCTAAAATATGAGTTAACAAGTGTATTAGCGGGAAAAATCTCCTACAAAACAAGAGACATGATGATGTATTTTTTATAAAATTATTTTAAAGTAGTTGATATCCGCAGCTTTGCTTCTGTACATAATATTATGTTCCCCGGCGATGAACCTAAAATCATTTTAACTGTTGGTTACGTCTTATCTATTACCTATTTGCATGGCGTATCTGGTGTGTGCAATTGTTTAAGCTATTCGTTGATATATAAGTTATTCAGACTATCACCCTTTTCTGTTATGCGAATAAAAAGACATATTACTATACAAATACTTAACAAGATAAGCTACAACAGCCAATAGAGCTAATGTTGTTAAATTCTCAAATCACAATTTACTTAGGACAATTACAATTTTTTTTGAATAAAATTTTGTTATTCTAATGTGTATTTAAAATATTTTAATACCCTTGGTTTAAGACGCGTTCTATTTGCAACAGCTTGTCGTAAACTAGTCCCTTTATTAAAGAGGGTTCACAGCAAATTATTCCCTTCAATTTGCATCTTATTAACAGGAAAGAAAATTACAAGAACACTCGTATAAATTACAATAATTATAAATTTCTCTCTAATATCTGTTATTATTTACCTAGTTTAAAGAGAAAACTTCTTAACAACGCCTCGATCTATTTAGCGAAAAGAAGCTTATAGAAATTACCCAGCACGCCTGCTCTGCTAAAAAAATTCAACTAAAAGTTCAATAACTAAGAAGCAGATTTACCGCCTTACCGTTTCAATCGGTTACGTTTAGAAAATTATGAATTGTTCCAGATTGTTTATCTTTTAAATATTTCATTGAAATAAGAAAGACGTTCTCAAAAACAGAGAATAGTAATGATCTCTGGACACCTATTCTCGGAATCAATAATTGTCATTTTTATGGTCACAAAAATTATTCCTTTATTATAAAAATGCCGGAAGGAGCGTAAGTAGATTAAAAATTTAGAACACAAGATACCATTGTTTTTTAACTTGGCCGCAAAGAAGCCTGTCGCCCGAAGATATTAACATTTTAATGTAGTTAAGTTTGAAATATGATGTCGTAGTATTACTTATTTTATGGAACGATTTTTTTATAGTCAAGGGAATAAGCTTGGTTTAAAATTTCATATTCCAACGAAACAGGCTTTTTCATTCATGCTTTCATATAACATGTTTCATGAATCTGTTACTCGACGTGAAAAATTTGAATGAAAATCTGTGAAAGAGAGAATATATAGGTTTCAAGTAATTTTTTGTGGTGCTAGAGGTAAAAACGTAGTATTTTTTGTTGATAACCGGGCATTACTAAAATTTCTGTTTTTTCATAGCCCAGATTAATTATTATAATAGATATTTCAATCCACAATGACGCGCCCAACTCTATCCAACTACATACGATTCGAATGAAACATAAGCGATTTTACCGAGTGGGGCGCGTCTTCGTGGATTAAAATAAACGTAAGTGCCTACTCATACTCGCACAAATTAACTTTGGAATTATTATGTTCTATCTATAGTTCGTTAATAAATAATTAATTAATAGTTCATAAATAATTAGTTATTCAAAATATTAATATGTAATAATAGCTAGTTAGATATATTAATAATAAATAAATATTATATTAATAGGTAATAATTAATTATTATTAGAGTTCGTTAATATTGTAATAAAAAGTTCAAATAAAATTTTATCAATAAACCATGAATGTGCATGGGATAATATCAGAGTTTCCCTGTTACTAGCAAACTGGAAACTTGCCAGTGTTTGCAAGAAATTTTCACTAAGTCCTACAGTGATACCAATCTGCGAAGTTTACGGAAATCATGTCCCATTTACAGTAAACTAAACCAATTTCAAAGTGTGATTTTTCTATTTTTTGGAAATCAGTGGCAGTATCATGCATATTATTATACTTTTAAATAAAGGTGACTTTTTTTAAAAATCTGACCTAATTGCTCATGATGACTTTAATTTAAATAAGACTTTATTCTTATCTTAAGCGAAAAATGTTCTGCTCAAATTTTACTAATTAAAACTTTAAGGAATCTTAAACAAATTGCTTGGACTTTTTAGACAATGTGCTCAAGCGTATAAACTATGACCTCATTAGCTTTTGTTGGGGACAGGACAGTAACCCAGTTTTCTTATCACCTTAAACTTGGAATTAAAGCAATAACTGAAACTGTTTTGCCTAGGTCTGACCTGCTATTGTCGACTTTTATTTATCACGATCTTTTGATAATTCACCTCTGAGGAGAAAAATTTTATTGATCTTCTCGATGGTAAAGGTATTTAATTTTAATATTCATAGTCACATTATGAATACGATAAAATATCTGAATGTATGTTTGTTTCCTTGCCTATTTATTCAAATTACTGTAGCTTGCTACCCGCAAAGATTTAAACAAAATTTAGAACAATATATTAACGTAATATGTACTGTGTTGCAACCGAAATAAAATGAAAATTACATGCAAATTAAATGACATAAAAAAAATCAATGGTATGCGAAGACAGTCTTATTGCCAAAGCAATTTTCACCAGGACAACACTTAGTTTAGGAGTATAATATTAATTCAATTTCCGACAGCCAAATCATAGTCCTATTATAAACACATAACGAGGGTGATGTTTAGGTGAGTGGGTTATCTATATTATTATCATTGGTTATGTATGAAAATTTATTACTTTTTTTAATTCGTTTTCACTATGCGTTCATTTCAAAGAATCTGAAAACCACCGTAGAATTTAAATCAAGGTAAACGTGCCGAATTCTTAATCACCTAAAATGAAAAAGGACGTAGGTATTGTTGAGAGGAAGGGCGTATTGTTACAAGAGCCATGAAAATCGACGAAAAAAGGAATTCTGAGTTGATTAAAGAAACGACGAATATTAATACAGGAATATCATTTAAATCCCCTTTGACAAGCCGACCGGAAAATTGGCAACAGGATTGGTTAACTCGAAAGTAAGCTACTGGTATGCGTTCATGAATATTGCTACGAAATAGTGAATTGATATTATATTCTAGTTGTATTTCTTCATGCATGATGTAATTTACACTCAATAGATTGTAGTTGGGCTAGAGAAGCATCAAGTCTCATAGCTAGTTAAAGGCTATCTAGACGAATCCTATCCTATTCTATCTTATTCTTACTAATATAAATGAACTCAAAAGTTTGTAAGTATGGATGGATGGATGGATCTTTGTTACTCTTTCACACCGCAACTACTAAAGCAATTTGGCTGAAATTTGGAACAAAGATAGCTTATAGCCCGGACTAAGACATAGGCTTTTTATCCTGGAAAAATTCATTCATAGCGAGAAACCAAAATTCACGCAGGCTGAGCCGCGGGCAAAAGCTAGTATAAAATTAGGAAATTATCAGTTTGACTCGTATGCAGAACTGCATAAAGAATGCGAAAAAAAAGTGGATGTCAACATTGGTATAGATACTCATATGAAATATAAAATTTTGTATTTATTCAGCAGTAAATGGAGCTGAAGATGAATATTTTACTCGAGCAAATGTACGTTTCAACGACGGTAAGAACCCTTATGAGAACTTGACGGTAATGGCTCAAGCAATATTCTTAGTTTGCCGCACTTCCTAGTAGATATAAAGATGCTTTAAGCAAACACTGAATCATTTCTTACAAGGTTGAAGCTAGAAGCTTAATAAATTATGTGAATCTAAAATACAAGGAAAGCAAAAAATATTTTGTTTTAATCTAAGTACCATAACAGTAAAAAATGGGAAATGCTTTCCAAAAAACCAACTTCAAATGCCACTACAAAGAGTGAAATAATTTTTATTTAAATTTTAGGTACCTACACCAATTCGAAGTCGGGCAATGTTTCATACAATCCCTAATAGTCCTTCTTACTTACTTGATGTGCGAAGAAATGACGAAGTCATAGACAATCGCCCGACTTCGAATTGGTGTAGGTACCTAAAATTTAAATAAAAATTATTTCACTCTTTGTAGTGGCATTTGAAGTTGGTTTTTTGGAAAGCATTTCCCATTTTTATGTTATACTTTTTAGTGGAAAACAATAAAATGCACAAGGCGTTGTAAAAATATCCAAATTGCTTGAGGTGTGTTCATAAAATCTGAAGAGATACCTCAAATTCACCAAGATCCCATCATCAGACCCTGACTTGATGACTTTAGTCATCAAATCAGTATCTGCTAGCAAATGCATCAGTAACTATAAAAAATACCCAACTCTCTTCAAGTATACTAGCAAAATTTGAAGAGTTCCCTCGATTTCACCAAGATCCCATCAGTAGACCCTAACTTGATGACTTTAGTCATCAAATCCGTATCTGCCAGCATATGCACCAGTAACTATAAAAAATACCCAACTCGCTTTGAGTAAACTAGCAAAATTTGAAGAGTTCCCGCGATTTCACCAAGATCCCATGATCAGATCCTGACTTGATGACCATAGAACAACTTGGAAAATATTACTCTTTCTAATAATACTCAAATAGTTTCATGTGTCCATATAAAATTTGAAGAGTTCCCTCGATTTCTCCAGGATCCCATCATCAGATCCTGACCTGATTAAAATGGAACCATCTGGAAACAAAACCCTCTTAAACAAAAATAGTAAATTGTGATACAAGGGTGCAAAAACCTATACACCCGTGTATCACACGACGTTTTTCAATACAGTTGTGAGAATTAGTAAAAAAACAAATCAAAGATAATATGTTTGCTCAAGATTTTGGGGGCCAATTTCCATCTTGTTTGGTTTTTACCTTAAATAAAATATCGAAGATAGAAATCGAAGGCGACTTCGAATTCGCAATCGAAAAGATAAAAGATAAAAGATAAAAGATAAAAGATAAAAGATAAAAGATAAAAGATAAAAGATAAAAGATAAAAGATAAAAGATAAAAGATAAAAGATAAAAGATAAAAGATAAAAGATAAAAGATAAAAGATAAAAGATAAAAGATAAAAGATAAAAGATAAAAAGATAAAAAGATAAAAAGATAAAAGATAAAAAGATAAAAAGTTAAAAAGATAAAAAGATAAAAAGATAAAAAGATAAAAGATAAAAGGTAAAAGATAAAAGAAAACGAAAAAAAATCCTTCTGTGTCCATCCTATCCCAATGTCCATCCCATTTTATTGTACAATGAAAACTCCTTGGTATCAAACGTTTTGCAAAAGTACAGTGCGACAAGGCTATTTTGGCGCGTGGCCAAAGTCTGAACTAACGCCGCTATCTTGCGCTACTGTTTGATAGTTCGCTCTGTCAGTATATCACTATTGTATGTTATGTTGTTTTTGCTTACTATTAACTATTTTAAAGTAAAATTGAAGTAAAGTTGAGGAGATTTTATTTTATGGCTAACTTTGATTTGCAACAGCGCCCTCCTTCAAGTGCCAAGAGAGCCTTGTCGGACTGTAATGATCGAGCTTGTAAAAGTAAGTTACGACCACGAAAAAGAAAGATGCCTGTGCGTAAGATTTAACTTTCGAATACTAATGACAGCCTCTGAAAGTGCGCCATACCATACAACTGTATTGAAAAAGAATTTTTCAAATCGGTCCACGCGTCTTCGAGTAATCGGTGAACATACATAGATAAAAAAAAAGAAAAAATAAAAAAAAGATTCCGACGAATTGAGAACCTCCTCCTTTTTTTGAAGTCGGTTAAAAATACGTATGGTACGACATACATTACGCGCTTTACGCTTTTTGCTTATGCGCATAAGCAACTCCTAATTATTATTTATAATAATAGCTGTTGTGAGCAAACAGGTAGATCACCTGAAGATAAGCAACTGCCACCCATAGACATTTGCAGCCAACAGGAACTTTTTTTATATATTCAACTTTGCAGTTTCAGTGATACACATGTACAAGGTTGCTGATCAGCCAATTCTAAGTAGAGCATTTGCGCTTTGATGTCATATATCGACCACAATTTAAGATTTCCTAAAAGACACTGAATTTTATAACTTTACTTCAGACCTAGACCGGCGTGGGTGCTCACCCAAAGCTGGCTCGCTTCAGGGCCCAGCCTCTCTGTATTTCTTTAAACGTGTTCTCATTAAAAGTATTCTTCTGATTAGTCTTTCCAGTATATTCCCAGAAACTCACGTATATACCTTATCGGGTTGTATGCTACCGGAAACACAAACTGTGAATGAATTTTGGTTTACTAAGTACTTAGGTAGGTAAGTAAAATTCATTGAAATACAACCATCTCAAATATATGAAAGCCTGCAAAATAATGTTCGAACATCCGATCGGACTATTTGACAGCGATTAATGGAACAAACTCATATCAAAAAACATTAAAACATTATTTATGAATCCTAATAAACCAATGCAAAATGCACAAATCAAATTGATAGTGTTTACTTAATTCATTAACGAAATTGTTTGCTCTATATATTGCAAAGTTTGTTTCAAACGAACGCATGTATCTGAATTTATTTTTTTCGAACATGTTTACACATCAAAAAGCTTTCCAATTTTGATGAAAACAAATTTTAACTTTTTAAAGCTTACGTAAATGGTTGAACGGGTCGACGGCCTGCCGCGTAGCGTAATTCCACAGTAGTGACACCAAACGAAATGAGTTTATTTATATAATGATAGTAATGTGGGAGAATTAAAACTAACCACCTACCATGAACCCAAGAAACTAAGAACCAAACAAACATGAAACCAAATCGGTACCTATACTCCAACTTTTAATTCGATGCAGTAAAATGACGTTTCGTATTTTACTAAACTCCATCTAATCCAAAAATCCAAATTAATATTTCACCAAAATAACTTAAAATATTATAAAATAAGAAGTTCAACTTGCAAAACAAAATATATAATATTATAAGTGAAATAGATTGATTAAATATATAATTTTTTGTAGTTTATTTAATTTACCAAATTAATGTCAGTAATTATAAACTTCCTATATCCTATTTGTTATTTGATCAGCGATAGGTAGCATCTACGCACGACTCCTTTGTCCAGCAAAGAACGTCCATCGACTGAAACGAACGAGAAGCAAAAGTACCGGTAAAGATACAGATGTACGAGTACAATGGAAGTCTCATCCTACTTATGACGACCTCCGTGGTTGAGTGGTTAGCGTGCCGGTTTTCAAGGCGCCGCCATCTCTGAGGTTCCGGGTTCGATCCCCGGTCGGGGAAATGTAGAAAAATTAGGTTTCTACATTGTCTCGGGTCTGGGTGTTGTGGTACTTACTAAGGGATCGGAGCAATGTATGTGATGTTTTCCACTATTTATATTAAAAAAAACTCATATGAAAGTATATGTACAACTAGAATTATGTTAGATTGTAAATCTACTGTTATAACATAATGTCAGTCTCATTTGAGCTTTTGAGCTGCGGATTTGCCAAGATACGAGAATAGCAGAACCATGTTCTCACACGACATTAATCAATGTCAGACAGCCAAATAAATAAGTATACGATGTAAAGGCTTAGCTGGGCGTAGCGTATGTAAAACAAAGATAGACAAAATCACGAATAATTAACATAAATCTTCGTAAAATATGCTTTCCCATTGTTTACATCTGCAGAATAGCTAATAATAAAAAATAAAATAAAATTGTAAATTTTACATACCTACCTACTAACTTTTAAAGCAAAAATCAAACCAATATAAGTAGCGAATTGCTTTAGTTCAAAGCAGCTTTTAGAGTGGTTATCGCAAATGGAAAGCTTTATGTTTATTCCATCCTAAAACAGACCAACCCTTGTCAAGTTAAATTTGTAGTGCTGTACCAGGGTAGTAACATGGGTGTGAATTTTCATGAGATTTGATCTTAAAGCGGAGTTCGGTTAGAGATTTATGTGAAAGCGTGATAGCTCGCATATAGAGAATAATTTAAAGTTTGTTATATAATATTATCCAATTAAATGCCGGTTTATTATTTAGTATCCACTTTCCCACATCCCACAAGTTTCATACTTTCCCACAGACACGCGGCTTCACCGGCATAGATTAGACATTATTCTCTCTCTCGTTGGCGGGCTTCACGCACCTTCCAGATTTTTTTTTTGTAAACTCTCAGGTAACCTTTCGAGTGAGAACAGCTTCGGCTGCATCGTCACTTACCATCAGATGAGATTGCAGACAAGTACTTACTTACCTTGTAGAGTTTTGGCCCAATATAACTTAAAGAGTTTTTACTGTTCTTTCTTCTTGCCTTTCTTTTTTCTACGCGCGAGTAAACGTTTGAGGATCATTTATTGATCATTTATGTCAGTGTAAGTGAGAATTATGTATAATGAAAAACCTTTATTAAGAAGACAAAAGCAAACGATTCTAGTTAAAAAGTAGTTACTTAATGTGTTGAAAACTAATTATACGTGAACGACAGTCTTTTAGGTGCTCGCGGGTTGCTAACTTTGTTTGCAGACAATCTGGTGTTATCTGGTTTTATTTGGTGTTAGTTTAATCCAACCAAGTTGTATGGAAGCTTTTATTTTCTTTAAATTACTTCCTTTGAACATACCTTTTAATAATTACTACAAAAGAAAAGAGTGGAAGTTTTCTTTCCATTTATATATTGTGTTATATATTTTGTGTTATCTTTTTTTGGCTTTATATTTTTGTGTCATCATCACTAATATGACAATATGATGAAGATTTATTCTTATACCTGATGTAAAAAAGACTTAAATTTATTTTTGGAAAACCCACAACAGCGTGACGACATACCTAGATTATGCTTACTATTGGTTATACAGGTTGAAATTAGATAAATAAAGACATATCAAAACCTTATACCTAATGTTTCTTTATACTTTTTCGATTTCCTTTTACGATATGTACGTCACAAAGCGAAAACACCATCTACGGAATTGCAGATATTTTGTTAAAAATTGAGAACTTTAGAAATTTTACTAAAAACTGATGATTACACAGAGACGACAGTCTTGTGGAAACTTTGCCTCCTGGCAAGCTGCCAGTGCTTGTAGGGAGTTCCGCCTAAGTAACGCTGAAGCTTTTTTATTTTCGATGTTTTTCTTTTACCATTTTAATATTGCCTCTCTTTATTAAGTGTATGCAGCGCTTTTACTTTGAAATGAACTTGACTGATATTTTTAACTATGACTTTTCGCATTTGTAAACTTGTATGGTACCTACACATTTTCTAGGAAAATCAGCTTTTGTAATTTTCCAAGAAAGTGTATTATAAAATTGTTTTTTCCTTAAAAAGAGAAAGTAAGGATTACTATAAAATATTGTTATGTAGTAAATAAAAATTTTGAAACGACGTTTTATTTGTTTCCCCAAAAATGGAAGCAAAGTTGGTAATGAAACTTGCATATGAGCAAAAAAAGTAGAAAAGTTTAAGTGTGACACATAAAAATATTAAATTAAGGACATGGCTATTAAAAATAAATAAAATAGTTTTGATACCAAATAAACATATTATAAAAACTTTGTTAATTAAACAAATCAAAACACCAATTGCATTAAGTATATATAGACGGAGTTTATTTCTTTGTTTTACTACTTCTTAACATCCAAGTTCTATTTTGAAGTTTGTTAGTTCTGAACAACTAACAAGAGCTTGCAGCCCAGCCATTCATCAGTGAATGATGGTCAAAATAATATCAAACGACGGTCGTTGCGTTATATTGTAAGCTAATCTCCGTGATAGTGCAAATTTATGGTCAATAAAATGTATCTAACTGTGAACTATTCGTGGCATTAATTTGAACAATGTCCCGTACTATAAGGTCGATAATACTATTTTGTGCGACACAACGAGTACAATCCGTTCGTAGAAGATTTGCCGAAGAGTTCCTTTCCCGCTTCAACCAACTTCTGCAACCGTACTGCCTCTCTATATATATATTCCTTAACTACACGAATTTTTAAAGTATCCATTATGACAAAAAATGTTCACATGTAATGAAAATACAACGCTTATCAAAAACAAAAGACTGAGTTTGTAAAAAGAATGTCATGGTTTTAAAACAAAATAAATTTGAATTTCGAATACAGAGCCATTTCAAACTTTTTTTCATTGAAATGACCAGTACTGAAGAAATTCAGTACTGAATGATTCATAGGTTATGTGTGATTGCTTATCTTTGAGGGGGTATTTTGTGCGTTGCATGAGAAATATTTTTCTATTACATATCAACTTGAAACCACGATTTCTATATTTTATTACACTACGACTAAGATGATGTTAAGAGTCTGCTGACCCACGCTGTCTCCCATACATTCGTAATACCAAAATCATTTGTAATTCGTGCAAATTTCGATCATGTTGTGGTGTTATTCGGGTTCATATAGTAATAATCTATGCTCCTGGCCATATCTGGTTCCGAAATACTTTTGTTAAATGAAATTGTAAACGAATTTAGTTTTGCTTATTTCTATGTCAAACAGGACATACTTTCTGCTTTTTTTTTTGTAATAAAAACAACACTATCTCACGTCGCATTAGTTCAGGAGCACAGTTTTTATTGTCCAGCTAAAGAAAAACACCAGTTAAAAAAGAAAGTTACAAGTTTTCATTCATAATTTTTGGTATTACGGAACTCGACCAAAGTTATAAAAATTTTGATCAAAATTGATTATTATTTCGTTTTAAATAAGTATTTCCGAACCAAATATGGCCAGGAGCATAAATTATTACTATATGAATCCGAATAACACCACAACATGATCCAAATATGCACGAATTACTAATGATTTGGTATTTTGAATGAATGGAGACATTGTAGTTCACAGGCCCCTTAATATATAAAAGTCTCTTGACAAGTTACCACGCTCCTCCGATACGACTAGATTATAAACGATATATAACGATTGTTATCAAATTTTCTGTGTATGTTTGGTTGTAAGCAATTTTTTATATTCTTAATGACAAAACAACGTTTGCCGGGTCAGCTAGTATTGTTATAAGTTCTTAATAATTACCTCATATAAAATCTGTAACTTTATAAATTGTTTTCCATTCTAGCATCTTTTAAGATTATTGGCTTTGTATTTTTTTATGTAATGCTGCAACAACCAATGGAAAAAGTATAAATAGGCCAAGAACGCAGAGAACGTTCGTAGGAGGAGATACTTTACTTTATTTTGTGGACAAGTTTCGTCTCCCGAGAAAGAACTTTTATTTGAGAACACAGTGTTATCAGTTGGAGCTCGAGGGAAATCTGCCAAAGCTTGCTTACGTGTTTATTTTACTTGAAATGAGTGTGCTGTGTGCCACCATTGTATTACAATGTATTAACTTTCTTAGTGTTTTTTGCTTAACCAGAAATTGCCAGCTTTAAGAACTGTGTACTTTGAGCTCTAATGTGTAATATAATGACGTCTCTCTCAAATCCAAGCGTGCACCACTGTGAAAATTTCAAATATCTAGCTATCACGGTTCAAGAGATACAACCTTGTGACAGACGAACAGCCCTCTAAAACGAAGCGCCTTAAAATTAATTAGATCAAAATATCAAGTGTATCAGTAATAGTGATCAAAGTAGGTATCAATAAAATAATGCAAACAAACTTGAATGATTTTTTTACATCGACGTCAATAAATACGGTACGAAGTCCCGTGATACTCAATTAATTTTGTTTTACTCTACGTTAATTAATTTTTCTGGGTTGTTATTTTGAAGGGCGGGGGTTTCAGTAAAAATGAATCTACTTTTTATATTTTTTTCTTATAAATAGGCTATTTTTAACGCATTTTCTATGCGCGATTATTATAATTTCAGAAAATTCTTGCTATTTTTTGTAAAAAGAAAATGCTGAATAGCGGATAAAAAGTCACCTCAACCAAAAATGAAATTCTTTGTTTTATTTTTCGCGTAGATCCCTATAGAAAAAAGTACGGTCCACTTTTGTTCGTTTCCTAATGATTTTCCTCCTGACGTCTTATCCCGCGTACGTCCTCAGGGATGAAATTATTAAAGTTCCTTGGGATATCCTTGTCACAAAACAAGTGTGAGACCAACACGAAACTACTTTGACTGTTATAAAATTTTAGAAAAAAGAACAATAATATATTTACCTTACGTAACCAGTATCAATTGACAATGGTCGTATCATACCTTTTATTTTGGTATACATAGTGGGATTTCTCTATCAAGATACCCAACTTGTCAATAAGTTGGATTATGTGGGATTTTTTATCCACTTAAAATTTCCCGGTGGACATATATTGATAGCCTCCGGGATCTTACACGAACACACCGGAACCTTCTTTGCTTGATACCCGTTGAGTTGACTTAGACTTACCCATTAAAAGGGTCGTAGCCATTGATTAAACATATAAAGGATCAGCACTAAGTGACGTCACCCATGTGTTTTAAGGCTCCTCCCTGAAGCCGAATTTTTAATTTGTCAAAACTGTAAAATGGCGCTCATGTATGCGACCGACATCGGTATGTGCTGTCAGCGGTACCGAAATGTACGACGCGCGAAATTTTGGCTTCAACAAACGTCACATCTTTCCCGTCCTTCGTCATTGGTCTACTAGCATAATATATATTTATTCATTCTCACATAGAACAAAAGAACGGAAACAACTACATTAGTATGAAACTTTGTTGCAGTTATTAACGCCCACTTCCGGATGACAATTTTAAGAAAATAATTAATAGTCAAAAAGTAAATTTCGTTACAATGCAATAAAGTTAGTTATTATAAAGTTACAAAGTTAATTACGTTGTGTATTAGCATGTAGGTGTGTTACAGTCGTGCATACATAATAAAGCACACGCAGCATAATATTATGAATATAATATTATATATCCGGGTGACCGAGCTTCGCTCGGTAGTTTAACTACTGGCTAATAGATGGCAGCAGAAGTCATATTTTAATTATTATTTTTTTTAAGTAAATTCGACATTTTCTAAAAATGAATCCTAGCTAGATCGATTTATCGCCCCCAAAACCCCCTGCATACTAAACTTCATGAAAATCGTTGGGCCCGTTGCCGAGATCCAGATTATATAGAAATATATATATATACAAGAATTGCTCGTTTAAAGGTATAGGATACCCATTCCATTAGTTTATATTCAATTTCTATTGAGTGCAGTCAAGTACTAACGTATAAAAAAGTTCTGCGATGATGGTAGTAATATGTTCAACAGGAGAGTGGTAATAAATCTTCATGAGTAGTTTTGAAATTAAAAGCTTCGAAACTCAAAGGTAAGTTTGCGGCACATAACATGCGGCAGAAGTTACAAACTCCTGGTTTGCGCAGCGTGCGCTTACATGACCAAGTTATGTGTTCGTATATATACGAGTACGTTTCTTCCTATAGCGATATTACACGTATCTACTGTTATATTATCTCTGTATTTTACTATAGTCTTGAAGTTCCTGACTTCTTTTTAATTTGAATAGTCTAGCACCTTCATTATTTTTTTCCGTATAATACAGATGATACTAATGGTAAATACTATATAAAGTGCTACGTATTTTTTATGTTTTATTAATCAGTGATCCAGAAACTGTACTCAATTATTGAATTGTGTACATACTCAGCGAAACAAATTCCTATTTAATTAAAAGCTAAACCGTACAGCGATTTACAAATATTTCATTTACCGCTTGCCTACTATCTACTCTCTTCATAAAAACTATTTCTGTTTATACAAACACAAAAATTTTCGCTCTTACAAATTACTACCTATACAATAATAACTTGTACTTAAAATATGAATTTTATTTTAATATCTCAAATATTTCTGGCTGTTATTAGTGATAACTGTAACCAAACAACGACACTGGTAAATGAGACTCAAAAGTCGGTCAATCATCCCCCGTTTAAAGTTTACCCGTTAGTACTGTATACTACTGTAATACCAATGACGAAATACGCTACGAAAAGAGGACAGGACATGTGTGACGTATGTTGAAGCCAAAAATTTCTCAAATATTGCATTTATTTTCTTCATACATTTTGGTACCGCTGCCAGCACATAGCGCTGTCGGTCATATATACCTTAGCGCCATTTTACAGTTTTGACAACTTAAAAATCCGACTTCAGGACGGAGGCTAAAAATATATGCGTGTCGTCAGTAAGTGCTGATCCTTTAATATGTTTAATATGATTAATACACATTAAGAAAATAATCGGCTCATCTCGCTTCTTCCTATGCTATTACCATTTAAGCACTTTAAGCTCGGAAAATAGAAAGCAGCTCTCTACACAACGGCTCTGTATAAAGATACTCGTAGCTTTACGTTTTCCCCAGAGTGCACTTCCTCATAAAATTTATATTTTGATCATAGGCACACTCCTTAATTTTATTACCACCTGTCCAGTTTCACAGCATAATGACTTACCTTGATAGTTGCGTCAACGATAACGTGATTAATATGATATGTATATTGTAGTAGGTATATTAGAAACAAGTAGATAAGACTTTAACATTTTGTAGGTAATCTACGCGTGTATGGCAATCACTCGTAAAAGCACTTAAATTATTATTATTGCCGTATAAACTCAATTCCAAAACATCTCGCACTAAAGCTATCGTAAATTATACTAATTCTTCGATACATGGCCACTAAGCCACTCCGCCAGAATTATCCGCCAGTTTACCGATACACTATAAATTAAACCTATTTTGATGTTGTAAAAGTAACTTAGTAAATAATATTGTAAAGTGAAACCGAATCGAGTTTCGAATTGAAGTTTATCCAACAATTTTTAATAACCCAGTAAGTTATTAGTAAGTATGTAAATTCTTGGCTTTTTAATATTAAAAAAGCTTACAAAATACGTCGGCGTAGATTCTGCTTTGTTATTTTCAGCGACGTACTGCCTATTGAATTTGGAAAAACCACGAGCGCATTTTGGGACGGACAGGCACGTCACAACATGCATATGCATGGTTTTATTTAAACTGTCTCTAGTCTCCTCACGCTTAGAAAATAAAAATTCAAGTGTTTTATTTATTCAAAATATTCATGCCTATTTTTTTGGTGTATGTCGAAAAAATATGCCGATGACGCACCGATAAGAAACCTGAGGATATGGGCTTGCGAACGATTTTTCGTAAAAGCATACTGAGAGCCATCTGTCAAAATTCATATTCTTAGCGATCTATTCATATTCTCTCGATTCTATAGGTGGCTGCTGAGGGAACTACAGCGTGGAAAAAAAATTTTGTTTTCTAAACTTTTGGTGGCAAAACAAGTATTTTTGGCACCGATAAATAAACTGGCGACATTTTTACGCGCCGTCTGTCCTAGACAAAGTAACAGTCGTTAAGCGTTCACGACAGTAGATAAAAATGTATGGACAAACCATGTGACTGTAGAAAAACCAGTCATCGAATAGAGGAAAACACGCTGTTTTTGAAAATCGAGTACGGCAATTGGAACATTCCTGGCGTTCTTGCAGACTTGTAGTTAACTGTAGCGTACTGCGCGTAAGAAGCGACAGCAACTGCAGCAGGTATTGAACAATGCAGCATAGAGTGCATTTTGCTTGCCTTGGTTTTGTACTGGTGGTCACGTGGTTTTTCTACTGATGTCACATTGTATAGGCCCGCTGTTCAGAATAGGTATACATGTCTATTCGATGACGCGAATTCTTTCGACTAGTAAATGACAATCAGTCCAACTGAGATCCTTATTAACACATCCAAATCCATTCCAAAGAGTTTATTATTTAATATTTATTTGTAGCTGTCACACGCATGTTATTATTTTAATCTATACTTAATATTATAAAGAGGTAGCGTAACGATGTTTGTGAGTTTGTGACGTTGTAAGGGGTAATCTCTGGATCTACTGAACCGATTTTCAAAATTCTTTCACCAATAGAAAGCTACGTTATTGTGGAGTGTCATAGGCTGTAATAATTTCCAAAATTAATTACGTATCTTTACTTAATCTATACTAATATTATAAAGAGGTAGCGTAACGATGTTTGTGAGTTTGTGACGTTGTAAGGGGTAATCTCTGGATCTACTGAACCGATTTTCAAAATTCTTTCACCAATAGAAAGCTACGTTATTGTGGAGTGTCATAGGCTATAATAATTTCCAAAATTAATTACGTATCTTTACTTAAACTTAAATAATGTAATCCAAGTCGTAAAAAAATCGCTTTCATCGCGTACGCTGCGGAAACTATTGAAGATAGACCAAAACAATGTTCTACAATATTAAAGAACGTATAAAAATCTGCAAAAAAGTCCGCGATAACATATGCCTATCTCCTACGGGTAACTCACAATAACTGCTTTTACTGTTAAAATTGTGGATTAAAAATAAATACATTTTGTGAAGCTTTTTAGCCCATATGGTATTAACTTATATCTTTGTAAATATGTTTTTTAGAAGGGAAATTTAATGTAGAATATTTGTGCCCTTTACTCTATACAGTTTAAACAAATATCTTCAAAGATATAAGCAAAACAAAAACGTTTTGCGCGCCGCCGCGGCCGTTGCGTGGCGATAGGTAAGTATAAGCAGTATGATATCTATCCAAATGCCTTGCGTCCTGTGGGCTGTGGGTATAAGGCCCGGTTTTCACCAAAGCGAAGCGGAGCGGAGTTGTATTTGAGTAACCATTCAGATTTGTCATTTTGACATCTCCGAAGTCCGAAACTGAGGGCAGAGGAGATGTCGAAATCGGATTGGTTATTCAAAAAACTCCGCTTTTGGGAAACCGAGCCTTACGCGGTACAAACGGGCCGGGGCAAAAATATTTCTAACGCGGAACGGAGTCCGCGGGCACTGCTAGTTTTAAAATAAAAAGAGAAAAACCGAAACGATAAATTTTAGAATGTTAATCCAACACACAAAGATAAAGCTTTGTATATTGGTATAATAATATTATAGTCTATATTAAAATACCTTTATAGGCAGTAGATGAATTAGTTGGGAAATTATTATCAAATTAACGCGTTAGCCAAATAATTTAATCTAACTCAAACTCCGTCAAAGGAGGTAACGCTAATTCGATTTCAATGTTCGAAGACCACGGGGCCTGTGTTTCCATGGCAACCATCTGTAGGTATTGTGGGTATGTATTAACTGTGGGTAGTCAGTTGACCGATATCTTAGACGATAGTATATAAATGATCATGGCCCTAATTTCGTATCGGACTGACCCTACTCTAAAGCCGTACGTAATAATACTCGTATACCTAAAGAACCGTTTTAATAAAGCCCTAAATACGTAATAATATACCTAAAGAACCGTTTTAAAGATATTAATAGTTAAGATTATTCAGTGAATTTGGTTTTCAGAGCCCAGAGTAACAACAATTCAGATATATTAAAGTTAATAGTTGTCAGTTTTCTCTGGGTCTTTTCCGGAAGTAAAAGTGTTTAATTTTCAGAAACATGCCGCCCCTCAAAAGAGTAATTCCGTAGGAACACAGCACACATTTCTTTTCCGCTACGCATCTACTCTCCGCTTTTATGTGGAAATTACCTAACAATCTCGTAGCGCATTTCCTCACATCTCCATCTCTTCTCCGCTTTCATTGCATTTCTTCATGTTATTGTGCAACTACAGTGCGACAAGGCTACCTTGGCGCGTGGCCAAAATCGGTACTAACACCGCTATCTTGTGATACTGTTTGATAGTCTGCTCTGTCAGTATATCCCTATTGTATGTTGTGTTGTTTTTGCTTTCTATCAACTATTTTAAACTAAAATTGAGGAGATTTTATTTTCTGGATGCCTTTGTTCTATAACAGCGCCCTCATTCAAGAGGGCCAAGAGAGCCTTGTTGGACTGTAGCTTTAACATGCTGGGTGGATTAAAGGCAAGTGAAAATTATTATCTAAGTAAACAAGCAAACAAACACACACATTATGCGCTTGTCATTAAGATAAATAAAATTCACAGATTTAAGAACCACTTTTTGAAATGACTCTGAATTTAGACACTAAGATTTTCCGCAGCTTTTAGCTCCGCAAACAATGAAAAGCAACAATGGGCGTGATAAATCTCAAACTAATACCCGGGCTCGCCGCATTTGGAAAATTTTGGGTGTATTTCCCAGATAACGACTTTATAGCGAAAAAAGCTAAAATTTTATTGTATCCCGCACTTGCAGCGTCTCTCGTAACGTTTTATATCCTAAAAAATGTTTAGATTTATCCAAAACATCTCTCCATAACAAATAAACGTGAAATAGAGGAGGAATATGTACTCTGTTTTGTCTTTTTCCTTTCAATATCAAATGATTGATGACAGAAAAGGATAAAGCAGAGTATAAATTTTCCACCGACATTCCACGTTTTAAATATGTTAGACGGTTAGGCGATAGTTAAAAGACAAGTTTATGAGCGTATAAACCAGTAAGTTTAGTGAAATTTGCTTGCTTTTTTTGCTCGCCTGTCTGTTGGTCTGTACCTATTTGAGTTTACCTATTAACTTAGGGTTAGTAGATTAACTACTGATAATACCCTGCTTATATGATAATCGACGATTCAAAGTCGGTTATTACACACAAAATTATTTGTGCCCGCTCTCACGAAAGAAAGAAAGCTTTGTTTAATATTATTCAATCATTCAAACCGTCTTCGTTACATTCAATATTTTGAATAAATTATTGGTTTTTATTTGTATTATTTGGAAAAGGGTTAACTAAATTCACCGTCTATTCTCATTTACACTGGAATTCTAATTATCTGAAGAGAACTTAGTTATTGTAAACGTTTACCAATAACACAATGTTGATCGATTCCTACTACCAAGCAAACTATACCAACGATTCTGCCACTATACGTAAAAACATAATAGATAGGTACAAACACATAACTGTTTAGTATTAAAAATTTGAAAATTCGTATGTTTGAAAGTGTTTTACTCGTTCACGCCATATCTACTGACCAAATATAGCCGATTTTTTTTTATATTTCATATCATTGATTATTATTAAATAAAAAACATAATAATAATATATAAAACCTAATAATCTTAAGCTACGTAAATCTACTGCATAGAAACATATTTTTGTAGCCATTTTAAGTAAATAACTTGATACAGAGTAACGAGCACTGTAAGTTCTACAATAAAATATAATAAATTCGAAGGAAAATGGCATCGATAAATATTTCGAATACCTATCACAAACATTTTGGCATTCTCCTGAATAAAACATTATTTCTTTAGCCTTTCAAAGAATTTGCTTACGAAAGTCGACAAGATTCTTTTAGACAAATTGAAAAAATTGTACCTACAAACTTAAGTTCAGACTATTTTCAAAAACTAAAAAATAAATAAATAAGTTTCGCGGGCACAAAATGTATGCCTACAATGTGTACCTAGTTAGTTATTATTTGCCGAAAACTAAAAAAAAATTGAATCTCGCAGGACGTTTGGGCCGAAACACCGTGCGATTTTATAATCCTGTATACACATTATATGCACAACAGGTGGGTTTTCCTTATCTCTATCAATAAAACCTTGCAAGTATTGACGGTAATGTCTAAATTGGCCTGAAAATGTGTATGAATAGGTCATGCGGAAGGTTTGGTGATTTATTAGAATCTAAGCCCGTAGCGAGTGCACGTAACAGATGTATTGGGTATATGAGCGGTAGGTAGGTACTAGAAAAAGAGAAAAATCGCTCCCCGACTTTATCGCTCGACAAATCGGCGATCCGTTGCACGGCTGACGACAGATTAATCTTGCTTCCGCATCAGCGACTCTCGGTTCCGTGTGGGGCTTACTAATCATTGATCGCATAGTGTTTGTATTTTATATTGGTTCATTGTGTGTATTGATCAGCAATGATGCCCGTTGGCTGTCTGTATGTCTCCTAACCCAGTCTTTAGATTCCAGGCGTGCACCTTCGTTTGAAGTTTTTTTTACACACTTCAAGTTAGTACTTGACTGCGATATTATCGCAACAGAAAGACGACGCAACTGAATATTTGTATTATGTTATCGTACTAATTTGGAAGGGTATAAGCAATATAAGCAAACCTTAAGAGCATACGGACTCTTCTCATTCTTAGGAACATATTGTATTGGTTCGAGGGGAAAGAAAGGAATTTTGATATGAATGAATGAATTTATTACAAAAAATACCTTGCATTTTCCCTTCTTTGTTATCCTTTCAGTAATCATGTAAAGTAACGTACCTACTTATTCTAGCATAAGTTAGTTTTAAAATCCTAAGTTTTCAGAAAGGTTTGGATATAAATTCCTAAATATTTAACGGTTTCAATTTTCTAAACAGCATTGGAACGGAACACTTCCACAAACGAGTTATCGCGTATTTGCCGGTAGAGTGGTATCGGACCGCGGCCGAAGTCTCCGACCAGACCAGACCAGACCTGAGGCAATTTAGAAATTATAAAAAGTGCCCCAAGACGAATCAAACCCGTGACCTCCAACTAGAATCCGAGTGCTAACTACGCAAGAGAGGCCATCAAAAATAGTTATGTGCTGTATATGTTATTGCTCGATAGATGGTGCTGTCTTCAGTTAGCTGGAAAATAAACTTTATTTTAACAATATGGCCTCTTTGTTTTTAGTTTATTTTTTTCTAATCTCACTCTTACAATTAATATTAAAGTTTGGCGCTTCTACTAAAACTTTACAGCAAGTTCATAAAATACTCAGAGGTTTGTTTCGTTCTTCTTTGACAGCAAACGATCAGTTTCTGAAACCTTTTGTACTCCTGTACTCCTGTTTCAGATGAATATTATATTTCGTGTAAATTTTCCTTAAGTGACGTATAAATGACAGCCTACCAGTACGACGCTTTGTAAACTTTTTCGTTTGTATACGAATAATTTATTCCAGTCATGTTTTGATTTTTTAAATTCATTGCTACTCTTTGTTTGGACTAAAATCCAGTGAATAAAAGATTGGAAATTAAAAAAAAAGTCTTGATATTTAATATTAAATAATATAACATCAGAAAGGTTCCTTCTCGGATATAAAAAGCTTTCAGAGAGTCCTATTAGTCACGGATCAGCACAATATGGCAAATTGATTGAGTAGGTGCCTTTCTGTGGAATAATGTATTCCTACTAATAGGAAACTCTTCATGACAAAAAGAATAACGTTATTGTATTATCCCAATAATATTACAATTCTTTAAAGGAATATTTTGTATTGTGAATTACAGTGCATATAAATAATTCAATAGTGCAAAATTGAGTATATAAGTCTTACTAGCGATTTTCCGTGGCTCTATCCAAGAGAATCCAAGAAAATTCGGTATTTTACAAATCCCGTGGGAACCATTAGTTTTCTCTGGATAAAAATAGCCTAAGCCTCCAGGTCTTGAAATATCTATAAACCTGGATTACCTAATTCTGGGTTAAAATATCTAAGTTTTGCTGACCTTTTTTGCTTATTGATATCAAAGTTTATAATTATAGTATGGAAATTTCTTCTCAGGAGGCAAATAAAATGTATAAGGCACGATCTGACCTTTAGTGTGAGAATAAAGGAAATTATGAAACTTTATAGAATCCGAATAAGTGCTCAGTTCCTGAGAGCAAACGTGAGCGAAATATTTTCTCTTGAAAAATAGCACTCCAAGTGGTCAGCGTCCGTATTGTAGAATTTGCAATTTTTCTTTAAAATATATGAAGAAAACGTACTGAGCTTTGACGGATCAGCTTAAATTTTGTACGTACCATAAATGCAAATGTTTATATTTCGTTAACAATTTGGGTCGGGGACGATAAATGGGCAATTTTTACAGGATTTTCGCTTCTATAATATTCAACAGATAAAACGCGTTGAAATGTGCATATTCCACCAGAGACCTCTTTCGTACTCTATAGCGTCAGAGTGGTCGTTTGAAATTCATTTATTTACCCGTATTTTCTATTTCAAAAGGTAAGGTGAAAATTACAAAAGATGTTGCGATAGGTAGTATAGTTTTCCATAGTGATGGCATACACATGTTATCATACTTATAATATTATGTTTAATATATAAAATTCTCGTGATAGTGTTTGTAACCAAACTCCAAAACAGCTTGACTGAAATCAATGAAAAAAATTTTTCTTCATTCGGTAAGGCTGAGAATAGGTCGCAAACTATTTTTCATATTTCATGCCTGAATGGCAAAACAATGTATTTCCGGTCAGCTATTATCAAGGTGTTTGTATATTTGTGTACATGTATACCTGCCATATTTGTAAGTATTATGCTAAAGATCTCGCCATAAAAGGGCCAAGGGCAAGGTATAAACGCAGCGTTCCCATCGTCTATAATCCATCAGGCTGGCCAACTACTAAATTGTAAGACTCTCATGTATACAGGTTAAAATATACTGTAAACCTAAATGACCTAAAAGAGACGACACATCATCTCCGTAAACTCGGTCAACGGGGTGCATGATTCATGTTGTTATCGTAAAAATTAATTAACTTTACTATTAATTAACTATGTAAACGTTACCATCAAGAATATCCACGCATAAAGCTGTAGGTACTTTCATCAAAGTTTAAGTCCAAAGTGAAGTTACTCCGCGAGTCACCAGATGCGATTTATTGCCCAACTTTACAACTGTGGCAGAGCGTTTGCACTCTCTCGGATTTGAACTACAAATAAATCGTTGTACGAACTTGAAGCTGTTTTAAAGTTCCACTTCTATTTCTTCGCAAGTATTAATCAATCGTTTCAATACCGGTAATTAAAAATCTTGGAGCGTGTAGAGAAAATTGAGTTTATACTGGCTGTAACTGAATTGTTACTTAGACTTTCATCTAAGTTTGTATTTAGTACAAAATTCGAGTATACAAATTATTCTTATCTTAGGGGAGAGGAGTACCTTTTTTTCACATTATACAAGTTAGTACATGACTGCGATCTCATCTGATGGTAAGTGATGATGCAGCCGAAGATGTTAGCGTACTAACTTAGAAGGGTAAGTAAACTCACCCCTAACGCTTTCTACACAGCATCGCATTGGAACGCTAAATCGCTTGTACCTACCTATATTTTAATGGGAGTTAGCTTAGTAATATACGTGCAGATATTGTTATAAGATTACCTTTATTTAAATACAGAATATCGAATACCTACGAGTAACACAATCAACAATCAGCAATGTATTCCACAAAATGTACTGAAAATAGTAATGAAACACACAAGCCTTTAATTAACTTAACCACAGTTAAAACCGCACGATAAATTCCTTAACATGTTACTCCCAAGCGTAACTAGAGGGTAAGTTCGTTAGCTCCTCTGTTTGTAATTAATTCACTACTATCCACAACATTTATTTATTTAAGCATCTATGAAAAGCTACAACACAGAGACGTCTTTATACGCAACCCCATGGGTAATTAACATATTGATAATTAAGATAGTAAATAGATAGCCAACAACAAAAATTAATTATTTAGTAATATTTTGTATAATTATATGTACCTACCTATAGTATTTTACATTCTTGACTGGAAAACAACTATAAATACAGGACTTGTACAATGTACAAGATACATTCTTAGCATTATGCTAGGAATTTGATAGACGTTGTCGGTTATTCCCCGCATATATATTCTATGGCGAAACCGAATCGAAATTCAGCAACTCGTGCTAACCACACAAAAATTAATATAATATACTTGCCACGGGCTGTTAAACAATAAAAAGGCAGTACCGTTTCCATACTCAGAAGAAGAAAGATCGCTACATCCGTTCACGATCTTTACTCGAACCTTTTTCAAGTATGTTTACGCTATAGCTTTACCCATAAGTCGCTATATGTAGAAATTATATGTTTTTAGAAATTCCCGCATAAAACGGGTATTCCGGAATAAATTCCGGGATAAAATCTATGTGTAAATCTAGGGTAGCTGTCTACATTTCAAATGAATAAATGTAACGTGATTATTACTTAACATAATATTATATAATTTCGTTTATTGATTTATTTTAGTTATTCCTATTTAATTAAATATTGAAAGCAGTGACATTCTAATCTAGGACTTGGAGCTTTAACCAGCAAGTAATAATTTATGTATTTATAATATTCTACTAAAGACTAATACATAGATATAGGTATGTCACGAGGAAGTGTTCTTTAGAAGGATTTATGGCTGCAAGAACCCTCGAGAAATTAAAATAAGGGAAAAAGTTTTATCAACTTAATTAATACTTTAGGCCATGACCTAACTGGATTTGCATAATGTTCTTAATTAACATGAAACCGTCATTAAAACAAAAAAGTATTTATACTATATTGTAGTATGTGCAAAAGATCTTCTTTCAATTTTTTTACAATGTTTATAGATTTGAATAAGCTTAGTTGCATGGGCTTGGCAACACATATTATTATGTAAAATAATCGAGTAAAAAAAAATCGACTAAAAATCTAGGAAGGATTCCTTTTAAGAGATTTTTCAATACTCTAACTAGAGATCATAAATCTACCTATACTCCTTCCTTTCCTTTCTACCTCCTTCTAGTCAATGACAAGTACTCTGCAGGGAGTAACGGCAAACCGGATGGATCACTAGCAATTCAATAAATCCTCAATAAAAGGGATCACAATCATTCCTTCCGCTCCCGACATAAAAGCATATTTATGTTAAAAGAGACTCTCATCCCAATGTGGATCATCATTGCTATAGAATTTATCCAAATATATAATTTCTCTATATCTTCACAGGTACTAACTACTGGCATTTCATGAGGCCCTGTTACGTTCAAATATTTTGGTGTTTTTATTATATAGTTTGGGATACTTTTAATACTACTTAGCTACAATGCTACGAGTATAAGGCCCGGTTTCCACCAAAGCAGAGCGGGGCGGAGCTGTGTTTGAGTAACCAATCAGATTTCGTCATTTCCACAGCCCCGCTCCGCTCAGCTTCTATGGAAATGGATCGAGCAGAGCAGATGACTCATTAACCGACTTCAAAAAAAGGAGGAGCTTCTCAATTCGACGCGTATGTTTTTTTATGTTTGTTACCTCATAATTTTTGACAGAAAGCTCTTGCTTCCCATGTGGTCCCAATTCAATTTTATCCAGTTCTGATAATGGTATCCGTGAGAAAACCATATAAGTCTTTTAAATACGTGCGCGACAAATACGAGTACATGAATAACTCAATTTCGCGTCAACCGATTTCGATGATTATTGTTGTATTTGAAAGAATGTACTTCAAGGGTGTGGTGAAAACTTGGTAAGCTACTATATGTAATGAAATGAGTGACATTTCATTCATTTGAATTTGCCGCGCTTCGCGTATCAGCTGTCTGTACCTATGATTAGTGATCTGTGTCGAGGATTTAAAATGGCGAGGGACGCTGAAATTGTTTTGTGCATTGTTATCGTAATAAAAACTCATAGAAAGAATGTGATTGAGGACTCGAGATATAGTGAACTTTAAATGTCGTTTCTTTGTTATTTCAGGTGAGATAGAAGTGTAATTGTCGTAACTTGATAATAACTAGATAATTGTAAAATAAAACAAAACTTTAACAAAACTTTGTTATTTCAGAGAAACAATTTGTGGTTTAATTTTGGAGATCCTCAATGTCTTATAAAACGACATTTTTGTGAACTAAGAGAATATGGACCGGCTTCAGTTTGAGTTTACGATGATAGCCTCAAATGATGGCAAATCAAATGTATTAGCCATAACTTCAATATGTACTGAAGAAGGAAAATGTTATGTTTTACCCGAGGAACTGAAGCCGGTGAGTCATCATACATATATTGTTAAAACGAACACTTTCGCAAAAGTAAAAAATAGCATTAAAAAAAGACACCAGAGTAGAAAAGTATGGATAAAGTTGGATGAAAATCTAAAGAAGACATATGTAGATGAGGAAGGTAATATGCAATTTTTAGATCAATATTTAGATGAAGTGAGCACAATACAAGCAAAGGACAAAAATGACACTTTGCAACAAATCTTGGAACAATTAATAGAAACTACAACTAAGAAAGAAAATCAACATAACTTAAAACATATCTCAGAAAAATTTATTATTGAAAAATTCACAAGCAAAAATCCTAATGCGATGCAATGGATACTATTGGTGGATTTGGAGGATCTAGGTCTACAAAGAAATATCTACACCTTTTAGTAGATCACTACACAAGATATGCATTTATTGCGACTTCGAAAACCCAGAATGCATGTGACTTTATAAATTTAACAAAGAAAGTACTAGAGACAGATGAGATTGGAATTATCCTGACAGATCAATATCCGGGCATAAATTCAAGAGAATTTAAACAATTTTTGCAGGAAAATAATATTAAACTAATTTTTACAGCCGTGAATACACCATTCTCGAACGGCTTGAATGAAAGATTAAACCAAACAATAGTAAATAAAATAAGGTGTAAAATGAATGAGAAAAATAATAAGAGAACATGGACAACACTGGCAAGAGAATGTATACAAAAATATAATGAAACAGAACACTCCGTTACAGGTTTTGCACCAAAATATTTACTGGATGGTACAAATGTCAGTATTCTACCAAATGAATTCAAAACGATGGAAAAGGAAGACAAGTGGATTGCTGATAGAAGATTGGCATTAGAGAATACAATAAAATCTCATGAGTATAACAAGAAAATATTTGATAGAAATAGAAAAATGCAAGAATTTAATGTAGGAGACAGTGTATATGTAGAAAATGGAAATAGACTGAATAGAAAGAAATTAGACGAATTAAAAATAGGCCCTTTCAAGATAATAGAGAAAATATCGAATTCCATTTATAGGATTGATACAGGCAACAGAAAAACAGAATCAACATTATTTCATATAACAAAATTGCAACCTGTCATAACAGAGGCTGAAGAAGATGAAGGAGATGATAATGAATATGAAGATGACTTATAAGTACATTTTACAGATATATTGCTTAGAATTTTCGCTCTTAGGGGGGGAGATGTAATGAAATGAGTGACATTTCATTCATTTGAATTTGCCGCGCTTCGCGTATCAGCTGTCTGTACCTATGATTAGTGATCTGTGTCGAGGATTTAAAATGGCGAGGGACGCTGAAATTGTTTTGTGCATTGTTATCGTAATAAAAACTCATAGAAAGAATGTGATTGAGGACTCGAGATATAGTGAACTTTAAATGTCGTTTCTTTGTTATTTCAGGTGAGATAGAAGTGTAATTGTCGTAACTTGATAATAACTAGATAATTGTAAAATAAAACAAAACTTGTAATAAAACAAAACTTTGTTATTTCAGAGAAACAATTTGTGGTTTAATTTTGGAGATCCTCAATGTCTTATAACAACGTCTTAACAACGTCTTAACGTTATAACAACGTCTTAACGTCTTTCCTTAGTTTTTGCTCATATTTTATTGCACTTTATTTTCAATTTTTTAGATTCAATTTTTTTACGTAATATTGTTGCATGTCAGTGAAGAGGCATGTCACTTATATTTTTAATAATCTACAAGTTAGTACTGGACGGCGATCTCATCTGATAGCAAGTGATGATGTCGTCGAAGATGTTATCGTTATAATTTGGAAGAGGTAAATAAATTCACCCCTAACGGTAGGAACCTCTTCCAAGTTCTCTATCTCTATAGGTACCTACTACTCTACACTACATGATCCCACCGGAACGCACAGTCGTTTGACAGTTGCTTGCTAGTTAATAGCCATGGCAAAGCTTCTGACCAGACCAGACCTGAGTCAGAACTAATTTTGAAATTAGAAACTAAACTTTTAAGAGTTCTGTGAACTACCATGTCTCCCATACAAACGTAATACCAAAATCATTTGTAATTCGTGTATATTTCGATCATGTTGTGGTGTTATTCGGGTTTGTATAGTAATAATCTATGCTCCTGGCCATATCTGATTCCGAAATACTTTTGTTAAACGAAATTGTAAACGAATTTAGTTTTGCTTATTTTTATGTCAAAGAGGACATGTTTTCTGCTTATTTGTTTTGTAATAAAAACAACACTATCTCACGTCGCATTAGTTAAGGAGCACAGTTTTTATTGTCCAGCTAAAGAAAAACACCAGTTAATTAAGAAAGTTACAAGTTTTCATTCATAATTTTTGGTATTACGGAACTCGACCAAAGTTATAAAAATTTTGATCAAAATTGATTATTATTTTATTTTAAAGAAATATTTCCGAACCAAATATGGCCAGGAGCATAGATTATTACTATATGAATCCGAATAACACCACAACATGATAGAAATATTCACAAATTACAAATGATTTGGTATTTTGCATTAACGGAGACATCGTAGTTCACAGGCCTCTGTAGGTATGCGTACCTTATATCTAAGACACAAAACTGCCACAAAAATCGACGTAAATACACTATAATATGTAGGAAACGCTATTTGTAACTTAACCAACATTTTTGAGGTAACTGACCTAAGTAAGAAGGTATGTGTCGCATCCTGAAAAGTGATCATAAATCAACGCGATTTAAGCGTCGCCAGTTTCCGTCGCAGCCAGTTTAGCTTCATACTCGTGAGCGCCGCTACTTGATATGCGAAACCAATTAACATTTCAACATAGACCGAAATAGATGCGACGAGTGAGTTATACCCAATGACGAAATACGCTACGATAAGAGGACGGGAAAGATGTGACGTATGTTCAAGCCAAAAATTTCTCAAATATGGCGTCACGCGTACATTTCCGTACAGCTGAAAGCACTTACCGCTGTTGGTTGCAAACATTAGCGCCGTTTTACAGTTTTGACAACTTGAAAATCCGGCTTCAGGACGGAGCATAAAAATGTCCAATATGCGTGACGTCAGAAAGTGCTAATCCTTTAATATGTTTAATCAATGCTTATAACGGTTTAGATTTTAAGTCAGACCGGGACGCGAGGCAATCGCGCTCAAATGAAGCATTTAAATGAAGCCATTCGCGCTCATCCTACTCTGAGACTTCAGTCAGTATCCAATTTTGATGAGCATTTTCATTAGACTGCTTGGAAGGTTTAGTCTGTTTCGTAGCTAGCTTCTCAAGTTAATCTTATAATCCATCCCATTTATATCGGCAAGGAATAAACCGTGCTAGAAAACGCAAAATTCGGGAAAATAATATTTTTCAACCTTTATTCGAAGGGTTTTTTTTATTTGATGTGTATCATATGACATATCCTAATGGAACGGGTGAGATCTAAAGAATCCGGAAATGAATAAAAGAGTTTTCCTTTTACCTGTACTTAGAGCAATTTCGTAGTTAAAAATTAATATGTGCTGGCAATAGCTCGCAGATATTTAAATCTACTTTAGGCAACGTGGAGTCCAAGAACATAACTTGAATTATATTGCTTTTGATTTCATACTACGGTTCGACGCAATATCACAGGAAGGAAACATTGAAATGAGGGAAAGCACATTTCACTGCATATTAAAATCGTTGGCATTCAGAATAATATTATAAACATAATTTGCTTTTATTAACTGAAATAAGGCTGGACATATTTTCTTGATTAATGAAGAAAACTTTATCAAAGGAAAAAGAAAACTTAATTATTAGGTATTAACGAGTATTTTATAAAGAACGGTTTTGCGATCACCACTGTCTACTCGCGCGATAAAAAATTTAAATAAAGTAAAAGATAAATGATAATGAAATTATTTATGATATATTTTACTATTTCTCTTATGAATGGTCAGTAAAATAATCTCCTCCTTTTTTGAAGTCGGTTAATAATTAAATACTCATTACTATTACTTATTAGTGATAAATATTTTACAAATTAAAAACTAAGTTTACGAGGGTTGAAATTATTATCATACTCAGTCAGTTGAAAGTAGTATTGTGTGTAGAGAATCCAACTGTAACTTACAGATCGAATTTTCAGAGACTTAGTAAAAATAACGATTTTAAAAACGTATATTAATCCTACACCGACCGTGCTAGTACCTACATCAATATATTTCAGGCTATTTTAGGAATTTCATGTTTCGCGATTTTTAATAAACATCAGTTACGCTCCTGTCAATCAAGTGAGTAGCCATTTCAGTTATGTTTCGTTGAATAAAATTTGTTTGCAAAACCTCCAAACATTTTGACTTTGATTATTATTTTTCAACTACATTATTTGAATAAGTTTACTAGGTAGCTACTTACGGACATAATCTATAGATCTCTATATGAATGATATTTTAACTGTTCGTAATAACCTGATTAATAATATCGTAAAATAAGTATTGCAATTTTGACTTTGTAGTCCATGATTAAGCAGGCAATAATTAATGACCACAGTATAGGTTGATTACAACGCAGTCAATTAATTATATCAAAGTAGTCTCGAGTGTTAACGGTGCATTTAATTTATGCTTTTATTTTTTAAATTTCACCAATGTTAACTGCAGTGCAAAAAGTGCAGTGAACTAATTAATTCTAGCAAGAAGAATAGTACCTACCCAGGAACTTCTGTGAAGTAAGTATACGGGACACTGTAATTTCAAAACATACACAAGACGATAAACAGAAAGAGTCCTCGACCAAAGCGTTTCTACGAAATTGGCTCGATATGACTTCCACTTCTACCCATCTAAAGTCAATCAAGGTTCGTGGCGAAACGTTTGGTTTTCGCTTCGTGGATCACAATGAACTCTGATTCACGCACGCTTTGTTGTTAAGTTAAAATAGAGGAAAAATTGTATTGTATACAAAACATTAAAAAAACAATAAACATTCATTTTCTTTCCACAATTTTTCTTCATCGGCTGGGGTTTAAGATTTTCTGATCTTCCCTTATCTATGATGGTCATAAAAATCTGTCTGTCGCTCGTTCCATATCTATTGGAAACTACAGTCATTCTTAGGCCTTTTTAAATACAATTCCACAATATACCTCGTTGTGAAAATGAGCTATTTTCAGAGAGAGCCGGTTTCGATCGTAGATAAGTCATATTATAGCTGCTGATATTCCACCGTCAGATACCTTTTTTGCATAAATTTTCCAAAATGTAAATAGGAATAGGCACGTAACACCCTGGATCAGTCAACCGACGAGAATCTGGGTCTATACGTTACAAGCTTTCATTTACCCCTGTCTTGACGCGCCGCTTCAAGCCAATCGACTCTAGAGAGGCCTTGTGAGTACGTCTCGTAAGTCTCGTATCTGTATGAGATATTCAATAGATCAGACGTCCAATATCACCATACGCTTATTTAATATTGATTGAAAAAAAATCTAAAACCGAGTTTTGTTCTGTCTGTTCCAAGTAATCAGACTTCACTTTGTCACTTCTTTTTGCACTATAAAATAATGTCCTTCTTCTGTGTTATTCTTAATACATGATACTAAAAGAGCAAGTGGCAAGTTTCTTGCCAATTCTTTTCCAAACTTGGCGGTAGAGTTAAAATTTTTCATAAAATACTTGTAAATGAACCATATACATATATGAAAAATTAAGATGTTCATTTTCATTTTCAAAGCTCCTACTATTTTTACATATTATACTTGCAACGGAACAAAAAATACTACAATAACAAAATCAGTGAGTCATTTCGTATGAAAGGTTTATCACGGCTTCGTTTTCCGCTGGGTTATTTCGGCGTGGCGTTCTGCTTATTTAATTTGCAGACACGTGCGCGCTATCCGTTTGTCGCTTGATGCATATGCATGAATTTATTCGAAACGGAACTTTATTTTTCATCGGATACAATTTGCCTTCATAATCATGTTATTACTTAAATAGTTTCGGATTTATCATCCCGTCAAGCCGTTTCCGAGATTCAGATTATTAACCGACCTAAAAAAAGGAGGAGGTTCTCAATTCATCGGAATCTTAGAAATATATACTTATACAAGAATAAAGAATTTCGTTTAAAGTTATGGGATATTAATGATATTTTATTATTGCACAGCCTCTTTGAACTTATTGATGTATAAATTCAATATATCATTAGGGAGTTTGTTTTATTCAAACAGACTCACTTTTGATAAGTACCTTGATCTACTAGTAATTGACCTATTAGAATTTTCGCTTGAAAATACCTGACTGATTACGCACCGCGCCTGTGCACGATGAATCAGCGGGCAACTGCCGGGCCCATCAGAGCAGTCCAGCGGATTCTCACAGGCAGCGGCGGTGGCGGGTCGAAAAAGGCCCGCCAAAAAATTTTATTAGGCGTTTTGCACTGGGTTTAATCCCGCGGCACAGAGTGACTTACTACTAGGTACTTACCGGCGCATGGAGACAGCCAGCACGTGGAATCCGGGGAGTGTGTTCGTGTAGGATGAAATGTGGTGTGTGGTGCCTGCTGTGTCAAATGCAAAGAAACACACTCGCCCTCCTCTGAAGGGTCTTTCGCGGCGGCGGCACGAATTCGCGGGTAGCGAAGTGAGTCCGCGGCGGCGTGGTATCCAGATCGCGCGGGAGCACAAAAAACAGTGTTCCGGATCGTCAAATGGGCCCGCGGCGTTCGAACGAAGCGGCGGACAACACAACACACGAAGGAGCGCAATAAATAGGGCTCGTAAAACTAAACGACACGGCGTGGCCGGCAAATCTTCAACGCGGGCAACGCGTATGGACCGTTTCGATCGGCTTGTAGCACCGGACTGCGCGCGCGTCGCCGATGCGGGGAGGCGCGATGCGCGGGGGGCAGTGATAGCCGACCGACGCGAGGCGGCCTAGCGTAAAACTGGAGTGCTAGCGTAAAGCGCGAACACCCCCGCCAGTGGACCCATGGATTTGGAGTCCACTAACAATTGGGCAACCGGGATAAGGAAGAGACGGCTCGCTGCAAAACCGAATCTCCGACCATTACCTCGGCAACTCTGGGAACCCCATCGGATCCATATATCAATTTAAGAATGCGTCCACGACGCCAGCACAAAGGCAACAAATTAGACTCCTTAACTAGGACAAGATCACCAACCTTAGGTGGGTCGGTCTTGTCTGACCACTTAACGCGCTGCTGCAAAAGATGCAAATATTCTAAATTCCAACGATGCCAGAAATTTTGGGTCATCTGCTGTAGCAATTCGAAACGAGACAACCGCGAGACCTTCACGTCCCTGAAGGGGTACTCGGGCAGGGCGTTAAGGGGTTCACCAATTAGGAAATGACCGGGGGTTAAAACTTCCAGGTCATTGGGATCGGACGATAAGGGGCAGAGTGGCCGAGAATTGAGGACAGCCTCAATCTTACAAAAAACGGTAGCGAGCTCTTCAAATGTCAAAATGGTTTCACCTATCACGCGTCGGAGATGCGTCTTTGAGACCTTGACGACGGCTTCAAAGATCCCGCCCCAGTGGGGACAAGCTGGCGGGTCAAAGGTCCAAGTTATCCCCATCTTGGACATTGCCGTGCCGAGGCCTATCTTATTTTCATTCAAAAATTGGACGACTTCCTTCAAATATCTATCGGCACCCTTATAGTTGGTCCCACAATCCGATCGGATCAGGTGCGGATAACCTCGGCGTGAAACGAAGCGGCCTAGCGTGGCTACAAAGGCTTCGGTGCTGAGGGCACTCACCAGTTCTAAGTGTACGGCCTTGGTAGCCAGGCAAACAAAAACGCAAAGGTAGGCCTTGAGGGAACGAGCATTGCGGAGGCTGGAGCTCTTGACGAAGAACGGCCCCGCAAAATCCGTCCCGACCGCCGAGAAAGGGCGCGAGGCCACGACACGGTCGGTGGGGAGGTCCCCCATAATGGGCTGCATGGTGCTGGCCTTCAGGCGGTAGCACGGAATGCACTTAAAAATGACGCTTCGGATGGAGCGTCGTCCCGATAAAATCCAAAATTCGCGCTGCAATATGGCCGAAAGGGCGTTGCAGCCAGCGTGGGCATTTTTGACGTGGTAATGCGTCACCAACAATTTTACAAAAGCGCTATTGTTCGGAAGCAACAAGGGATGACGTGCCCCATAGGGTAAGTCAGAATTCCGGAGGCGTCCACCAACGCGTATCAATCCGGTGTCATCCAGGAAGAGGTTTAAGCGGGCGAGCGAGCCTTTCAAAGGTAAACCTCGCTTCAGTGTCTCAATAGCGGACTCAAAATGCTCCAGTTGAACCAAACGAATCCAAAAGGTCCGGGCCTCCTGTCTCTCCAGGGGCGACAAGACTGGGTTCGACATTTTGTCGCGTGGGTTCCGAGCGTTGTGGGTGAAGCGCTGAATCCAAGCCGTCACCCCAATCAATTTATCAAGGGAACTGTAGCGTTCCTGAAGATAGCTCAGCGGATTGGCTGGCTTATCTTCGACAACTCCGACTCGCAAGCCAGGTAACACATCGGGCTCGGAGAACCTACTCTGAGGCCAGGCGGACTCATTCCGAGTCAGCCAGTCAGGGGCCCTGACTAAAGAGAGTGGTTGACAAGGTCGGAAGCTTCACATCCGCGGGAAGCACAATCTGCAGGGTTCAGGTCCCCTGGCACATGTCTCCAGGTCAACGGGGTTTCCGAATTCTGGATTTGGGAAACCCGGTTGGCAACAAAGACTTCCAAGTTGTGGGGAGCGGCTCGCAACCAACAAAGGACAATTTCGCTGTCCGACCAGGCGTACACGTCCGTCAGGTCAACGATCGATAGGAGGGACGTACGCACATGGTTGAGAAGGCGCACCAAAAGAGCGGCTCCAGACAACTCCAATTTGGGTATCGTCAAGCGTGACCGAATTGGGGCCACTTTACTTTTCGCCAAGACAAGGTGGGTTGCGACCTCGCCGGTGTCACTGACAGTTCGCAAATAGACCACGGCTGCGTACCCTTTTTCGGACGCATCACAAAAGCCGTGGAGACTGGCGTGGCACCTTCCGGGCGGTAGGAAGCAACGAGGCATCGAAATCCGATTAACATTCGGAAGTGAGGCCACAAGGGAGAGCCACTCCTGTAGCCTGAGACCCTAACCTTCCTGAGGCAGTCGACAAAAGTATGGTCTGGCATACTGACTGCTGTAGACCCAAAGTCTCAGGGGAGGTGGCTAGGTGGCAGCTAGGGTGGCGGACACCTAGCGCGACGTGCCTTCACCAGCGGGAGCCCACTGACGGGGGTACTCCGGCTGGGGCGCTGCTAGAGAGGGGGAGGGTACCCAACGTGGGGACCATCCGGCATAACCAACCCGGGGTCGCACCATGCGGCTAGCATCCGGGGCGTGGTAGGGAGCGCCTCGACCTAGCACGGGTGGATGGCGCTCCAGTTGCGTCCACACATGGAGGGGAGGCAAAACCTAGACGGGTCGACGCTCATTTGAGCGGCCGTCAGACCCCCGTCATAAAAATGCGAGGGGGGTGTGACCCTCCCCCGGGGGGGTGTGACCCCCCCCTGGAGGGGTGAAGCCCCACCGCCCCTAGGGCGCTGGTAATCAGCAGGGGACCGTTCACCCATTTGGGGCCGCACTATGCGGCTAACGTCCGGCACCCGGTAGGGATCGCCTCGACCTATGGTGGGTGGATGGCGCTCCAGTCGCGGCCACTCGTGTAGTGGCGGCGAGAACCAACGCGGGACGGTGCGCAATGGGGCGGACGCGATATCCCCGTCGTGATGACGCGAGGGGTATGTGACCGTGCCGCGGGGGGGTGAAGCCCTCCTCCGGGGGGCGGAACCCCTACCTCCACTAGGAGGTTGGTGGTCCACCGGAGAACGCCTAACGGGGCTGGCCGGGTGGCCAGGACTAGCGCCCCCGCCCATGGGGGGGGTGCGCGATCGAGCGCCCCCGCCCATGGGGGGGGTGCGCGACCCAACGTCCCGGCGACCGGAACCACTCCGGTTAGCGCACAAGAGGGCCGAATGGGCACCGCCGCAATGTGGGCAGGGCCGCTGGCGCGGGCAGTCTCTTACGAGATGCTGGCCCAGGCACGAGAAGCACCACTGGCGTGTCGACACGTATTCTCTCCGGGCCGCAACCGGTTTGGCCAGGAAGTGCGGACACGAGGAGACCTGGTGGCCGGGGTGCCGACAATAGGCACAGGGGGGGAGCTTCGTTGCCACGGCCCCGCTGTACTGTGACACCCGGCGACCTTCTCTGGCGTCGGCTCCACGGCCTCGCCGGTTGGGGCCGGTCCCCGCCGAAGGGCCAGTCCTTGCCCCACCCCCTCGGACATGCTCGGACCTCCCAGGGGCCACTCGAGGGCCGGTAACTCCAGAGTTATCGGCCTGGAGGCACTCCTGCTCCAAAAACTTCAGGAGGTCGGAGAAAGGGGGCAGGTAGGTTGCACCGTCCCCTCCGAAGCGCTGCTCGAAGCGGAGCTTAAGCTCCGACGGCAGGCGGGAGAGCACTATGTGCAACAACAAGAAGGACCACTGGTCGACGGGGAGATCCAATCGACGGAGAGCATTGGTGGCCACAATGCAAGGGTTTAGCAAGGCCTCTCTGAGGCCGGCCACCCCGGTGACGGCGGGCAAGGCTAGTAGCTGGGCTACATGTGCGTCGGCCAACCGGCGCACATTTTCATAGCGCCTGGCCAGCAATTCCCGGGCCGTGTGGTAGCTCTCCTCCGAGAGGTCGAGGTGCCGCACCACGTCCAGGGCCTCGCCCTGTAGCGAGGACAGTAAGTATGTCAGCTTCTGGTTGGGGGACAGGTCCTTCCTGGCGTGGACAAGACTGTCGAATAACGCCAGGAAGCCCATCCACTCTTGAAGCTGCCCACCGAATTTGGGCAGCTCGATCGTGGGCAGTTTCCCGAGTAATGCCGGCTGTGTGGGCGGTCGGCTGGGGGAGTCTCTAAAAGCGCCACTTCGACGCCTTTCATCAGCGGCGGTCCGGATCCCATGGGCGGCCTCCACCACCGAGTCCATCAGTTCGAAGAACTGGTCGTAATCGGCCTGAGCCGTCCTCAGTACCTCCTGTTCGGGACCGAGGGTGAGCAGGTCTTGAAAGGCCTGCTCCACGGAGGCCTGCCGAGTCCGCACCTGGTCCGCTCGGTGTAATAGGGCGGCGGTTCTATCTTCGCGGCCTATCAAACCCGCGGCGGACGTCGCCCAGCGAAGCTCAGACTGTATCTGTACAGCTAGCTTTTTTATGTTCGCGGACATTCTAACAAATTAAATGTAAACAAAATGTAAAAATAAAGTAATAATAAATTGAAAAGGCGGCCGGCAAGTCGGCGGGCGACGCGAGTGCAAGCAATAATAAATTGAAAAGGCGGCCGGCAAGTCGGCGGGCGGCGCGAGTGCAAGCAATAATAAAATTAAAGCAATAGTAAACAAGTCGTATCGCGGTCGCGGTCGTACCGTAGTCGCAATGAACAAAGCGGCGCGACCGTAGTAGGTACGCGTGTTAAATTACGGCGAGCGGGCGGTACCGGCACGCAAGCAAAACTTAAAATAAAAATTAAACTTATAATTATAATAAGCGGAACGCGGCCGAAACGCGGCGTTGACGCAGCGGAACTGGCGGCGATTGCGGAATTTCCGCTAACAGCGCGGCGAACGACACGGCGCGTGGCGGAAAGCGGGATTTATGCCAGCGGCGCAGAAAATAAACGGCGCGGCGGGCAAAACCAGCGCAAAACGCAAAGCGAGGTGTAGACAAACCACGCTCACTGCTACCAATAATGATTACGCACCGCGCCTGTGCACGATGAATCAGCGGGCAACTGCCGGGCCCATCAGAGCAGTCCAGCGGATTCTCACAGGCAGCGGCGGTGGCGGGTCGAAAAAGGCCCGCCAAAAAATTTTATTAGGCGTTTTGCACTGGGTTTAATCCCGCGGCACAGAGTGACTTACTACTAGGTACTTACCGGCGCATGGAGACAGCCAGCACGTGGAATCCGGGGAGTGTGTTCGTGTAGGATGAAATGTGGTGTGTGGTGCCTGCTGTGTCAAATGCAAAGAAACACACTCGCCCTCCTCTGAAGGGTCTTTCGCGGCGGCGGCACGAATTCGCGGGTAGCGAAGTGAGTCCGCGGCGGCGTGGTATCCAGATCGCGCGGGAGCACAAAAAACAGTGTTCCGGATCGTCAAATGGGCCCGCGGCGTTCGAACGAAGCGGCGGACAACACAACACACGAAGGAGCGCAATAAATAGGGCTCGTAAAACTAAACGACACGGCGTGGCCGGCAAATCTTCAACGCGGGCAACGCGGACCTTGGGTATGGACCGTTTCGATCAGCTTGTAGCACCGGACTGCGCGCGCGTCGCCGATGCGGGGAGGCGCGATGCGCGGGGGGCAGTGATAGCCGACCGACGCGAGGCGGCCTAGCGTAAAACTGGAGTGCTAGCGTAAAGCGCGAACACTGACCGTTTCGAATCTAAAAACCATTTTTACGGACTCGGATTGCCCTAATAAATAACATTCCCTCTGATACGCCGATACATCGGGCATGTAATATTATCTTCCTCATATGCAAAGGGGCTTGAAATAAAACGTCATTTCCATTCGCTTATTATTCGGAGCGCAGGAATCGGTAGTTGGCTATGCTGATCGTATTCTCAGTATCTTATATCGCATTCGATACATGGACTGTATCAGCGTATACTTGTGAGTTTGTATCTTTCCGAGATTTATCAATGTGAACATAGGAAAATATTCATACATATCAGGCGTAGAATATGTTCCATCCATTCTAGGATGGCTGACAATCCACGATCACCCGGTATGCCAGATCCTTCTTTCCACGCACATACAAACTATGGAACCAGCTACCAGCAACGGTGTTCCTCAAAACCATAACACGGGGTTATTCAAGGGGCGGATAAACAAATTTCTTAAAAGCCGGCAACGCATTTGCAGTTCCTTTGGTGCTGCAAATGTCCATGGGCGGCGGTGACCGCTTACCATCAGGTGACCCGGCCGCTCGTATGAGGCGGTGACCGCTTACCATCAGGTGACCCACCCGCTCGTATGAGGCGGCGACCGCTTACCATCAGGTGACCCGGCCGCCCGCTCGTATGAGGCGGTGACCGCTACCATCAGGTGACCCGCCCGCTCTTATGAGGCGGTGACCGCTTACCATCAGGTGACCCGCCCGCTCGTATGAGGCGGTGACCGCTACCATCAGGTGACCCGCCCGCTCTTATGAGGCGGTGACCGCTTACCATCAGGTGACCCGCCCGCTCGTATGAGGCGGCGACCGCTTACCATCAGGTGACCCGCCCGCTCGTATGAGGCGGTGACCGCTACCATCAGGTGACCCGCCCGCTCTTATGAGGCGGTGACCGCTTACCATCAGGTGACCCGCCCGCTCGTATGAGGCTTTATGATTTCTCAGAATAATGAGCGTTATGCGTCGCATGTTGCTATTCAGGGTTGTGGGACGCACTGACATGCATAGGAGTATCACTTAACATTATATGAGCGTCAAGATTTTTTCCATAAAAAAAGACAAATTTTACAATTTATAAAAAGAAAATTATGTAACCCATAAAGGTGAAACTGTTTTACATATTTCATTTAATAACTATAAGTTAGTTAAGAAACATTTCTGGTAAATAAGTTGGGGCATTAAAGTTTGGTTGTACTTGTTCGCTTAACAGAAGTATAATAGTGCAAAGTTTTCCAATAAGAAGCTGAGCAACTAAAGTTATGTTCTTTCACAATAGCTTAGCCTACATTATCCATAATATGTCGTTGCTAGCAACGTTATACAGGCAGTCATACTAGCAGACATGCAATATTTGCAACATACAGATCTAATATGATATAATCTGTATTTTTACAGGTGCTTAGAAAAGTCTGCCTGTTTTTGGTCAATTTACTGCCGAGTTCAAAAGGTCAAAGCTTTTAAATAATAATCAATCTATTAATACGTAAAGGATCATTATCTAGGCTTCTGATTAAATGGTCCACCGTTTAGGTAAATGACTAGGCCGTTAATTGAATGGCTAATTAAACCACATGACTGCGACACACCCGTCGCTTTACAGAGTCTACATACGAGTATTAATGAGAGAGGTAGGTACTAGCTACGAAAAGAATTATCTACTGGTTATAGCACATCTTTTACTAAACTTAATTACTATGAATAATGTATACTTTACAGTTTACATCCACACAAAATCTAAACGGCCGCACTTAAATCACACACTAAAAATATAAAATGAGTTTTTTTTAAGTGTTATTCTAAACTTTGATTCTACCGATCCTATCCCACATCACTTACTTACGTCTTTTTATGTTGCTTTTTGTATGTATTATCTAAGTGGGTCACACATAGTTTTCAGTGCCATATTTTCTAACAGGTCAATTTTAAAAACTTTCAGAGATACAAATTACTCTTGCAAAAAATACATACTCGTATCACTGTATTCATATGTATCGTATACATAAGTTGAGTAGACGCAAGCGGGAAATCGGGGCAGTCATCGTCGCGGAATGGCAAGCGAGATGGGCCAGCGAAACGGCGATTCGACTTTGGTCGTCCCGGATTATCAGACCTCGCAGATGCTGACGGGGCACGGTCGCTTTCGGAAGCGCCTGCATGACATGCGTCTGGTCGAGACTGGCGAGTGCTTCTGCGGACTGGCGGAGGAGAACCATGTCTTGTGGGAGTGCTCCTTATACGAGGACCTCCGATGCGTACTGCTGGATCGTACGCGAAGTTTCTGGCCCAGTTTATTATCAGGATCTCGTGGGTTCGGCGGCCAACTTCGGAAAGCTACGGGAGTTCACGCACGCATGGCATAAGAAGCGGAGCGACTTGGAGTGACACAGAGACGTTTTTGCTACAGAGAGCGACGGGGCGAGGCGAGTCCGTCTTTGTATCGTCGTGCCCCAGAATGGGGAGAGTGAGCACATAGGGACAAGGAGCGAGAGGAAACATTTTGTAGGGAGTCAAGAAGGCGCCCCGGGAACACGCCAAGTACAAGTACCGAACGGGCGCCCTCCCGCGATTCGGCCCCCATAACCGCGAGGTTGATTGGGCCATGGGTGGTGGAGGTTTGTATCGTATACATATGATTTTCTATTTCAAAATGTCAATAAATAAGTTATCAACATGAGGTTTAACCTAGTTCAAAGCATATATGCATATTGTTCCCGCGAGATTGGTGTAGACTGTAGAGATAATTATCTTGAATTTTGGCTGAATTTTGAACGTACTAATATATGTAAAGTGCACTTTTTGGTAATCAGTCACAGCGTCATTCCACGTACGAAGTTCGGAATTTCCAAACAACTTGGCGTCAAAGCTCAACTTGAATAACTGTGCGGCTTGCCACTGAAACTACGACTTATGAACGCATTAAAAAATGCCGAAGCGAGGAGTGTATTGCAGAACCGCTATTAGGTACTATACGTTCATAAAAAATCGCTACAAATATATTATTTCACAAAGGGCTGATTTTTCAATCGCCAGATTAACTAGCTATCTGCGTAATAAACTGGAAACATATATACATGCCATACAAAATCGGTCAAAACGTCATATTTATTCCTTAGTTATGGTTTATCTGGCGATTGAAAAATCAGCCCTTAGAAATAAATATAAAGTTTTGACAGATTTTATATGGCATATCTTTCAATTCCTCAGATAGATTATCTGGCGATTGAAAAGTCATTACAAGTATAGATAGACTCTGTGGTCTTTTTATACTTAGGGCTTATGGTTCCGCACCATTATCTACATAACGTAGCGAGATGATGATGCAGAAGCTAGAATGTCCATTTACCTACTACTTCTATACTTATAAGTAGAGTAATAATAGGTCTACTGGATCAACGACCAAAAACGAGCAAAAATTGCGGTTGTTGTATAGGAACCACTTTAATCTTCATTTTATTCAATTTTTAGCATTTGTTGTTATAGCGGCATCGGAAATACATCATCTGTGTAAATTTCAAGTTTGTAACTATCACTGTTCAAGAGACAGCCTTGTGACAGACGTATGGACGGACGGACGGCGAAGTCAGTATTAGGGTCCCGTTTGGTACGGAACCCTAAAAATTATATTATATTTTGTTGCTTTAAACGTAACTTTCAAGAACGCAAAATAGGCATGACCTTATTCGGAGTACAAAATGTCTGTGAGAGCTTGCAGAAGTTACTTGTGAAGATCGGGACCACTTGGATGATATTATAGTTTTACAAAGAATATTAAAAAAAAATATTGTATTCCTAAAAAGATTTTTAAGGTTCAGCCGATAACAACGTTGGGGAAAATCTGTGTTTTATTTAATTTTCCTCAAACCTGAGTATTCAACCGTAAAACATTTTACTGTCCACAGATTTGCTTTTGTTAAACTTTCTTCCAATCTCGTTGAATCCGAACCTCGTACCTGTTTTCCTTTCATTTATTCATGGCATCAATCAAAATAAGCGCTGTTTTCAGTTTAAGACATTTATTTTTAAATTAAATGGATTTTTCTGTGTGTTACAATACCCTTCAAAAATATATATTAAACTAGCTGTAGCCCGCGGCTCCACCTGCGTGAATTCTGGTTTCAACAAATCCCGTAACCGGGTTAATAGTGTTCCCGTTCTCGTTCCCGTTCCCGCTCTCTTTTTTACCTTCATATCTACTTTCAATCTATAATAATCTCAAGCTATATTAAGTTGCAAGCAAGTTGGGATTTTTCAAAATATATATATGTCTTTTTCTATGTTCCAAATTTCATCAAGAATGGTTCAGTGGCTTAGGCTGAAAGCGTAACAGACAGACAGACGGACAGAGTTACTTTCGCATTTATAATATTAAGTAGGGATAGTGCATATACGCTTCAGATATAAAAACGCAACACATACCTAGTATTTTTGTTAGATAATTTAATAAGCGTATATTTACCCAAAATGTTATTACAAGAGCAGAATTTTCTATAGGTATGTAGTGATAAAATGTGATGAGGGAAAAAACTCTTAAGAAACTCGAAACACGTACTTTTATACTAAAACTGTATCAAGCTATCCTGCAAAGATTGATCACCGTACCATAACTGGAAGTAATTCCGCCAAAATGAGAAAATAATACGTTACTTACAGTAACCGTTATAACGTCAACACAATAGCTAAAAAGGTCGTGGGTCAATCTTACCACTATGACATTTACACAGACTCTTACTTAGACATTGTGGTTTAATGCAAGAAAATTGTAGGCAAATGAAAAGTCCTGAATATTTCTTCAAAAACAATCCCTCTTATTCATAAACGTGAAATAGCGGTGGAATAGTTATCTTTTTTTTTCATCTTTGTTTAACTTATTACGGGAGACTACGTTGACTCTTTACTTTGCACTATCAATCAACTAATACTGCTCACGTTACTAAAATAAGACTGCCATTACTAAAACAAAACTCGATCAAGACTCGAACAAGACTCGAACAAGACTAAAACAACACTGACTCTGTTCTCCCCGTTTCGCCCTTTTTGTACATTCGTACTATCCTTTGTACAAGTAAATAAACGGAAGTGGCGCCACTGCGCGCGACAGTGGCGGCACAGAGCGCGTAAGTGGCGCCGCCGCGCGCGTAAGTGGCGCTTCCGGCCCAATGCTGCCATCTACGTAACCGTAAACAAAGCACGCTAGTCATGGGCGACAACATCCGGCCCTCCTGCACACGCATTCGTCCCGAATTGCGTGTTTGTCTGGTGTAATTGCTGAGAACAGAAGATAATAATTTAAGCAAATGGTAATTCGACGTTAGGATCATTCTGAATGTGTACATTGAATTCAGAATACCCATTATTCACCTTCCTTTTACAACAGAACACACGAAACTAGTTTAAGCAAATGGTAATATGATGTCAGGATCATTCTGAATGTGTACATTGAATTCAGAATATTCTTTATTCCGTTACACCTTTCCTTTACAACAAAACACAAGATGCTACAGTGCGAATGTGGCAACTTGTCAACTTGAGCGTGTATTGACCCGCCATTTAGGGTCGTGGCTCACGGTTACCATTATACCAGTATTCACTCGGATATCTGGTACAATTTCGCATCACACTGTAAATCTTATGTTCGAAGCAAATACATTAGACAACAAAAATCAACCATTTAGTCGAAATATCACCTTGACAACATCCGACTTATAAGATCACAAAACACCATAATATTCATAGCTATCAAATATGTGTGTACTTATTAATCGTTCGGCCTCTCCTGATTTTAATGAGTCGCGAATGCAACTTGTTTATTTGAAAACTTTTGGAAAAATGATCATTTTCATATTAAACGTTAATGCATGCTCTGACGCGCAAAGGATTTATCATGTAAATAGTAACAATCAGTTCTCTTTACTTTATCAAAAAAGTGCTTTCCACGGCACGTCAACGGGATTTTAAAAATATTTATTCTAAGCAACCGAACTGATTGCGCTTCTACCCATTAGCCACATATTAACATTATCCGATAATGGGTCAAATTCAGATAAAATAACTAAGACTAATAAAATGTTTTAACTCACTTTGACAGCGTCGCTTATTCCTTTTCCGATGATGTAAGCATCACTGCTGCTACTTAACAAAGAAAAATGTTACCAAATTAAACTGGATGTCCGCCTGCGTTTATGCCTTTCTTCTCGAGGCATACCGGGACACGTGGTTCTTGAGCACTTCTGATATTACCGAGATATACGTTGACTCTTTACTTTGCACTATCAATTAACTAATACTACTCACGTTACTAAAATAAGACTGCCATTACTAAAACAAAACTCGATCAAGACTCGAACAAGACTCGAACAAGACTAAAACAACACTGACTCTGTTCTCCCCGTTTCGCCCTTTTTGTACATTCGTACAAGTAAATAAACGGAAGTGGCGCCACTGCGCGCGACAATGGCGGCACCGAGCGCGTAAGTGGCGCCGCCGCGCGCGTAAGTGGCGCTTCCGGCCCAATGCTGCCATCTACGTAACCGTAAACAAAGCACGCTAGACATGGGCGACAACAAACTGTAATTTGACTTTCGAAGGAAAGAGACAAAATAGAGAATAGGTATTCCACCGCTATTTCTACTTTATAAATAAGGGAGTAGGATTTTATAAATGCAAAAGAATCATTTATAATACATACCTACTCTTTATTAAGGTACACAAATTGCTTTCATGTCCAATTAGCATACATAAGCACCAGCATTAGTATGGTAATTTGGTATCAATGAAAATTGATTTAGCATAAATTACTTATGATTCATGCTCGACAATCAATACGTTATAGGGATTCTGGGACTATGCATCTTGTAAATTCAGTGCCATACAGTTATCTGATCACGAATTAATGCATTTCACTCAAAAATATATGATAGTACAATTTCACTAGTAGTAGTACGTATTTCCTATAATAACTGACACCTAACCCCACCTTCAAAATTTGGTCCACCAAATTCACAAGCTGAACAAATATAGTGGTGAATAAACTTGACACACACATTTCAAGAGAGTTAATAATATATATTTAGCTGTGTAGTAACATGAGATTTTGCACGCGTCATGTCGACTGTCAGTCGGCCGATTTTTGTTTTGTTGACTAAATATCAATATTACAAAAGAATACTGATGTTGCAGGGTAGAGCAGATTTTTGATCACAATGAACACAAAATAATACGATAACCACCTTATACCATACGCGTAAATAATCCTATTAATAATACAATAATAATGTGAAGATTTGTAGAGTTTGAATGTTTGCAACTCAATCATTCCGCAACTACTAAACCGATTTGGCTAAAATTTGAATGGAGATAGATTATAAAATGTGAAGCTTACGTTTAAACCAGAAAAATCCATGGTTCCCATGGGATTTGTAAAAAATTTAAATACAGACACTCGCCTGAATTTCGATTAACAGAATGAGCCAAGGGAAAAACCCAGTAATAAATAGTGATCATGACAAATATACAAATTATGTACGAGCATTTAACATTTTATTTTTATTTTACACCATGCAATATTTAACTGCACTGAATATGCTATAAAAGAAATGAACACACGCCAAATAAATCTTAGCAAATGTGACATAAACACATAATATTGTCCTAATTTAATAGTCCTCCTAAGTGTTATTGCGGAACGTAAAACGGCAGTTGTGATTCGCGTACCGACTGTTAATATGGCATTAAATGTGTGAAAGGAACACAGGCGGAGCGAAACGGCGCGAGCGAAGTTGTTTCTGCGATATAGGAGCGCTTAAGAGTATCGTCTAGTAATATAGCGCGATGCGAGTAGGTATTTACAAAAAAAGATATCTATGCCCGTTTAAAGAGAGTTGCAAGTCCAGAGCTAGGCCTACATTTTGTTCTTGAAATATTGCTTCAGGTGATAACGTTTTCTCCCCCCCCAGAACGTTTACCGAATTAGACAATTTTAATCTCATTAGATTCAGTAAACCTTTACCTTAGTTCTTCCTCTTTATTTTTTTGGTATTTTAGTTAAAAAAAATACTCGAAGATTTTTAGACGCCAATAACGTTTAAGATAAGCAATATTTCTTAAAAGTTAAAACGTACGAGCATAGTTCTTTATTGCACCTGCAACATTTCTAAAAATTATGAAAATCGGACTACATTCACGAGTAGGAAAACGTTATCGCTTTTTGTATGAAAACTTACAGCTAGACGATCCTCTTAAATGTGTGAAAGGAACACAGTCGGAACGCAACGGCGCTAGCGAAGCTGTTTCTGCAATATAGGAGCGCTTAACGTCGCCACTGGTACCTATCTAAAATGTTTTTCTATTTGCACGTGTAGACAGTAATTCCCTACAGGAAAGATTTGCGATTCAAATTATCACAGTTCTACCTAGACTGAAGAGAATTAAAGCTTTTTTTACACGACTGCCAAAAAAGAGTGTTATGTTTTTGGGGTTTATGTATGTATGTATGTGAGTTTTTTTAATCCACCATAGCTTCTGAACAACTGAAGAGATTTGGACACATGTCGTTAGAATCCTTATATCATTCCGAATAGACTATATTTTTTTAAGTCGTCTTACAGCGGGGCAGTCGTGTTTTTAATTACGGGTTTTAATTAATTTAATTAAATATCTTTCGGGAACCCATATGAGGTGAGTGGAAATTTTCTAGCAAAGTTTCCATTAGAAATATAGTAGATACATAAATGTTATGCCCGCAAAACGTGTCTAATATTTCCGAAAAACTAAATAAAATTTGAATTTCGAGAGCAGGTAGGACCCAAACACCTTAAAAAAGTAGACCCCTAAGTGAGGAAAAAACCTACATGGCAAAACAGCGTTTGCTGAGTGAACCAGTGTCATCTAAAATATCTTTGTGTGGTTTTTGCACAATTTTCAATGTAATGCTGGTTTGTTTAATTAATCTTTTAATGGACTGTATAACTATGTAATATAAATATGTTTATATGGATATATCGAATCTTTGCCCAGACAATAATGAGAAATTGAAATGCACCAACCTCGTGTCCACCTCGCTCGAAACTTGTACTCAGCTCGGCCGTGTGGTTAGCTCGATGAACTTGGCACAGTCTGTTCTCTTCTGGATTCGATAGGAAGAAGGTCCAGCAAAACGTTTGCCAGGAGCACAATTCACGCACACACACGCGAAAAGGGATGCGTTACGAACGCAGCGTGCGGTAGTTAAGCGTCTTGCATGCAGCTCGTCTGATTGACGACTCTCAAACGTTATTCAAATTCAAAACGAGTTTAACAGAGCATTGATGCACTTTTTATCAATAACTCATAGATCTTGGGCAAAGATCGAACATACCCCTCACCGAAATCATGATGATTTCCCTAACTGATGTGAAAAGTATGAAATGTGTTTACTATACGATAGCAGAACAATATATAATTAAGTGTAGTGGTAGTAAAATTGAATACAACTGAACAAATAAGAAATCTAATTAAGCTAACCTAATAATCCTATGAACTAAATTATAGATTAACTTAAATTAATTTGCATAAGGCAAAGGACAAATTTTATTAACTGGTCTTTTATAGATCCCAGTCTTCGTGCGAACAGTGACCACACGAACGATTTTATCAGCACCCGGGTGGATCTCTATTATCCTACCTAAAGGCCATAGTAACGGTTTAGCAAGATCTGATTTAAGAAGCACTAAATCTCCAACGTTGACGTTAGGTTTTGATGAGAACCACTTCTCCCTTTGCTGAAGTGTATGAATATATTCATCAGACCAACGCTTCCAAAAGGATTGAGTAATCTTTTGTATTGCCTGCCAACGAGACAATCTGTCTAGAGGAACGTCCTCGACATTGTACTCGGGGACAGCCATTAGGTTTTGCCCAATTAAGAAGTGTCCTGCGGTAAGCACTTCAAATTCAGTAGGATTGTTAGATAAGGAGCATAGCGGTCGTGAATTCATCATTGCCTCGATTTTGCAAAATATAGTAGTTAATTCCTCGAATGTGAGGACGCGATTTCCAATCGTCCGGTACAGATGGTGTTTAGCTGATTTGATTCCAGCCTCCCATATTCCACCCATAGAGGGCGCTGCTGGGGCTACTCTCTTCCAGTCAATAGAGCGCGACGCTAGACTGTCAAAGATGTGAGTACAATTTGCTTCATTGCGGAAGAAATTGCCGACTTCTTTTAAATGCTTCGCTGCTGCGATAAAATTTTGACCGTGATCAGAGTATAGGCACCTAACTAGGCCTCTTCTCGAAACAAGGCGGTCTACAGCTGCAAGGAAGCAGTCGCATGTGAGGTCTGTTAATACCTCCAAATGCACAGCTTTGGTGGCAAAACAAACGAAAAGACACAAATAAGCTTTACTGCTTTTAGCATTGCGGCGCTGGCTCTCTTTTACAAAGAAAGGCCCTCCAATGTCGCAACCGACTTGATCAAAAACTTTCCCGGGTATTAGGCGAGAAGCTGGTAAATTACCCATTAAGGGTTGCACGACATTGGGATTAAACCGGAAACAATTAGCGCATTTTGAAAGAACTGACCGGATGGTGCTACGAGCATGTATAATCCAGTATGTTTTGCATAGAATTCCTTGCAATGTGCGCGGACCTGAGTGTAAGTACACTTTATGAAAATATTCAATTAATAAATTAACAGTGTGACATTTTTTTGGAAGCAGTAAGGGGTGCTTCGTATTGTAGGGTAGATCCGATTGCGAGATTCTACCCCCCACCCTGAGAAAACCACCGGGGTCAACAAAGGGCGTGAGTTTACGTAATGATGTTACGTATCCTTTTTTATTTAAAATTTCTAATTCTGAACTAAAATGGTTTGATTGAATTACGTGTACAATGGTGTCACGGCTTTGTTTTAACTCAGAAGAAGTTAAGGGACCGGAGGTTCGGTTTGAACGAGATTTTAAGTTGCTTACGAACCGATGACACCAACCTAGAACCCGTTGCAATCTATTAAAGGAAGAAAATTTATTGAAAGTTTCTTCGAGGTCGTTGGTTAAAGTTTCACTTTTATTTGAAGTGAATGAGAATGTGTCTACATTAGACTTTAACTCTGGAATATTTTCATTTTTTATAAAAAATGTACTAGTAGGCCAATCAGTGGGGTCCTGCAATAACCACTGCGGGCCATGAAACCAGTTCTTCTCGACGGCGAGAAACTGACTGGGTAAGGCGCCACGTGAACACAAATCAGCAGCATTATTCTCGCTGCTCACGTGAAACCAACGATTTGGCGGAATTACATCAATAATTTCACTGACTCTGTTCGCGACAAATGTTTTCAAGTGATAAGGTGGCGTTTGAAGCCATGACAGAACAACGCTGGAGTCGCTTAGAGCGATTATTGAAAATTTAAAATCAGTAAGGCTTTTGATTACGAATCGTAAAACCTTCGCTAGCAGCACAGCTGCCATTAATTCAAGTCTAGGAATTGACAGAATTGGTTTTAATGGAGCAACTTTGGTTTTGCTAGTCAATAATCTAACCTTGACATTGCCTTCATTATCTTCACTGCGCAAGTAAACAGCTACGCCGTATCCACGGGATGATGCATCGCAAAAGCCTATCACTTGCACCTTTGAGAACTTAGGTATTAACAAATGCCGTTCGATCCGTAAGTCTGCTAGGGTTGACAGCTCGCTAATGAATTTATTCCATTTTTCATAAATCTCAGTAGGTAAAGAATCGTCCCAACCTAGGCCTAATTTCCACAGATCTTGCATAATGCATTTGGCTAAAAAGGAGCAAGGCGATAAAAATCCGATCGGATCAAAGATACTTGCAAGCAAACTTAATACTGAACGCTTCGTGCGTTTAATGTCGGTTAAATTATAATTAAAAGCAAAGCAATCGGCAGATGGCAACCACGTCAATCCTAAAACTTTTAATGAATTCGATAACGTATCGTCTTCAAAATCAATTTGAGAAATTTGTCCTTCATTCATATTCTGAATGAATTCTGGAATATTACTGGCCCATTTTTTCAATTCAAACCCTCCATTCTGAAGGAGCGACATGAGTTCGTTCCGTAGGGTATAAGCTTCGGTGATTGTTTGGCACGACCATAACAAATCATCGACATAGATTTTTTCAGCGATCTCCTCGGCTGGACTCATAGGAGTCTCGCACGGCGCAGACTCCACCTCCCAGAACGTCTTGAGAGTGTCACTGAGGTGATCATGTTCACAAGTGTACGACACGAGTGATGTTGTAAACGTTACAACATTGTTACTTGAGGATTGAACCTCTAATTTTCCTGTTATGATAAATCCAAATATGCTACTGAGAGCGGCTGGGATATTGCGATCGAATATCAATTTTTTGCCGTCATATATATGAGGGAAAATTTCAGCGCCTAATATTATATCTATTTGCGATGATAAATAAAATTGGGGATCGGCTAAGAATAATGTGTTATATTCCTTCACAACATCCTGCGGAATAGTGACTGTGGGTAAATCTGAAGTTAGTTTATTTAGTACGACGGCGTCAATTATAAAATTTGGATTTTCACTATGACGCGGCCTTATATTAAACGTTGTCATGCCGTAATTTTTTACATTTTCACCGGCGAGGCCAAAAATATTGAATGGACATTTCTTTTGTGACAACCCTAACCGCTGCACGCATGCCATAGAAACAAAGTTTGACTGCGCGCCGCCATCGACGAGTATTCGACAGGGTTGATAACACCCGTGCGCGTCCTTTACTCGCACAACAGCAGTCCCCAGTACGACTGAAGTACAGCTGCTGTTCGATGACGCATAATTCGTGCGCGCGGTATCGGCATTCGAGGCGACTCGCGGCGGCTCAGTCATCGCGGCGTTCGAAACGGATGCGGCAACAGGTTCGATTGCTGTGTCGACATGCAAAAGAAAATGGTGGTCTGGTTTTGAGCACACGGCGCATACAAACTCACTTTTACAAGCGTTTTCGCGATGTGTATTTTTTAGACAAGATTTGCACAGCCCTAGACTGGCTGCACGGCTGACGCGTTCAGAACTGGTCAGTTTACGAAACTGACTACAACGATAAATCATATGATTTTCCCCACAGTGCACACAAACAACCTTTTTTAAATTGGAACTAGAAGCATGCGAATAATTTTTTAACGTACTCTGCTCAACCCTAGGTTGCGGCTTTGCAGTTTTATTATTGAACTGTTTTTTATTTTCAGTTTGAAATGACGTAGAATGATCTAGGACCTTAATGTGATTGTGAATGAACGATGTTAAGTCTTGGAAGTCAGGGATGGAACTCTGATCTAACTGTTGTTCGAATAATTTACGACTGTTTGGATCCAAGGCTCTCAATGCAATGTGGCAAAGAATATAGCTTCCCAAATTATCAATTTTTAAAGCTTCAATGGCTTTATAAGAGTGCTCGAAATTTTCTATAAAAGTATTTAAATGCACGGAAGATTCTTTCATTAGTGGAGTAAAATTTAACATTTTATCCAAATATCTGCCAACTAACATTCTTTTGTCTTGATATTTATTAAGAAGACTTTGCCAAACTACATCGTAATTACTCGCAGAGATAGGGACACTTTTGACAATGTTTAGCGCAGGGCCCTTCGTACATGAGAGTAAATAATGAAATTTGTCTATTTTAGGTATGTTAGTCTGATGATGCACTAAAGAACAAAACGTTTCATAAAATGTTGTAAAATCTTCATAATTGCCACTGAAAGAAAAAAGTTCGAGCTTCGGGAGTCGTGGCCTCGAGGTTGTAGCCTCAGTCGAAGTCTGTTCATTTGTATCGTATTTGTTCGCGATTAATTTTATGCGATAAAAAAGATCATCAAAATTCTTTAGGTCCTGATTATGAAGAGTAGATGTTATATCGTATTCTAGTTCCTTTTCAAATATGCTGAAAATTATTTTTTCAAAATTTGACCTTAATTGGTCAATTTCTTTAACTCGCATCAAAAATAAATCTCTAGTTTGTTCATCGGAAATGTTTTTAGTTAAATCAAAAATGGATTGAATTTGTTCAAAACATCTTTCTTTTCGTTAAATTAAAACCGATAACGCAGTAGGTACAGTGTCGTCCGCGTCTCGTTTCGGAGGCATTTTTACACACGAGTAGCACTACCTACCTACACGATGTGAACGAAATATTGCACGAGTTACTCGAAGGAATAGTAAATACCTAAATCACTATTCTTGAACGTCAAGAAGTGGTGTAATAAACGTTATTACAATAAGATATTTACTACACAGTTCGTATTTTTCAAAATTATTTTACGTAAAAAGTGGGTCACTGAACGTCAGGCCTTATTTACGCAATCTATTTTTAGAAATGTTACGAACTAAAACTATATGCAAATTTCATAAGTTAATCAATAATTTGTTGAAATGAATAGCTAATTACATGAATTAAGTAATGAAGTAACTAAAAACTTAGTTTTTTAAAGTCAAAATTGTAAGAAACTATGCGGTAGGTTAATAAAATGTTTGCCATCCGGCTCGAAGGACCAAAAAAAAATTGTGTGGTTTTTGCACAATTTTCAATGTAATGCTGGTTTGTTTAATTAATCTTTTAATGGACTGTATAACTATGTAATATAAATATGTTTATATGGATATATCGAATCTTTGCCCAGACAATAATGAGAAATTGAAATGCACCAACCTCGTGTCCACCTCGCTCGAAACTTGTACTCAGCACGGCCGTGTGGTTAGCTCGATGAACTTGGCACAGTCTGTTCTCTTCTGGATTCGATAGGAAGAAGGTCCAGCAAAACGTTTGCCAGGAGCACAATTCACGCACACACACGCGAAAAGGGATGCGTTACGAACGCAGCGTGCGGTAGTTAAGCGTCTTGCATGCAGCTCGTCTGATTGACGACTCTCAAACGTTATTCAAATTCAAAACGAGTTTAACAGAGCATTGATGCACTTTTTATCAATAACTCATAGATCTTGGGCAAAGATCGAACAATCTTATTTAGTTAAGTATAATTCTCAGCGTCTAAAAATATTACAAGTGTACCCGAACCGAGTAAAACTAAACGCGCAGACCTTCAAACGAGGTCAGTGTTCACTCGGGATGAATGCGCACTTAACATTAACCTAGAAAGCATTTATATGTTTTTCTTAAACTGCAGTTATTTCCTTAGTTGAAAATATACAGAATTTTCTCACCTAAACAATAGCCAGCATAGCGTTTTGACATTGCTTATAATCTTTCCAATTTATAAAATTCTCGGTCTCGTGGTTGTAACCAAATTCCTCCGAAACGGCTCGACCTATTGTTGTGAAATTTTCTGTGTATGTTTGGTAAGTCTAAGAGTAGATTGTAAGATATTTTTTGTATTCCTAAATTGGAAATATTTTATATTGCAAAACAACGTTTGCCGGATCAACTAGTCTAATATAAAAAAATTTGTCAATCTTTGTCACCAAACTCCTTCGAAACGGCTCGACCGATTGTTATGAAGTTTTACTGTATATGTTCGGAAGGTCTGAAATTAGGTTGTAAGTTATTTTTTATATTTTTTTAAACCTGGAATAACCCTTGAACTATTGATTTTTATCGCAATTCATATAGGAATGGATTATTATATATCAGAAAGTACATCTAAAGTCCTTAAGGATTAGAATTATTACTAAAATATACTAAAATATAAAGATACTATAGAGTATCGACTTTATATACTACAGAGTACATACTACATTGGCATATAAATCTATAGACCCCGAGTGTAATACAAAATTCACGAAAAAAATGTCCCGAGAAAACCTATATAAACGAGGGTACATATTTTGTTTATTATTATAAACAAACTAAAACATTGTTATTCATGTCTTGAACCATTTTTATACAGCCTAATTTTGCGTAAATGTGATTGGAACTCTTTTCGCGTTCTGGCATTCATTTGGTTTGGACACTTTTTAGCGCTGACCCTAAATCCTTAGTTTATATATCAATGATAGAGTGCGTATAATTTGAAACAAAATATGAAAAAGTCAATGCAGGGTAAAATTAACACTGTAGTTTTTTAAAATTCTACTCGGCTCATCTCTCAATACTGAATTCTCATTAAACTCGATCAAATACTCGCTGTGCTGAAAGCTTCGGTATTCGAATAGGCAAAAAGTGGAAATGATTGCAACGATATTGGAATATCAGCTCATTCATACCATACTTCGAGCAGAACGATGGGTGTATTAAAGAATTGTTAAACGACAGTAACTTTATGCTCTACAAAATTTCATATGTAAATTGAACTTTTAATTAGAAGTCGATGCGGTTCTACACTGAAAAAAATCTTAGACATAAAGACGTAAAACCATATTTTACTTTGTCATATCCCTCAAATGATTGCGAAAACTGACAAGTAAGCAAAACAAGTATTCACAAGTGTACTATATAATAATATATAAAAAAGGGTGTGAAATAACCCCCTTTTTTTCGTTTTTATTGTAAATTTCTATTGAATGGAAGCAGGCGTTATTTTGCGGAAATCCATAATAAGCCGGACAGATTAATTTGTTTTGCTATAATCCGCTACTACTACTAATCTAAATACTCTACGATTTCGCATTGTGAAGTCAACATCTCCTGAGGATGTCCCGGTGTCGGGACGAAACGTGCGTCGAAGAAAGTGTTAGAAAATTGTGTGTGGTGTTTTGTATTGTACCATATAGAATCTTTTCAAGTAGTGGATTATAGCAAAACAAATTAACCTGTCCTGCTAAAGAAATTTCTGTCCCTTTGTCGCAAAACGAAAATTTGTATAGAGTTACCAAGAGTTACTATATCTACCATGAGTGATAGTGACGTCACTATTCGATATAGCTATCTCTGTCTAATCAGGATTATTCAACTGCTCGTTATTAACTCGATTTCATTTGTTTTTCCAAAATTTTATTTATTAACGAATATTATTTCAAAAAATAGTTAATTTGAATAAATATTGAATTAATTGCAACACGAACACAGTATTGTTACTCATTTGACAACGATGCGGAATACGCCATTTATCGCATATTGCTCAAAAATCTCCGAAGGCGAAAACCCTTAGAGAACGACAACCCGAATGTTATCCGATATTACTCAAAGTCGCTGTATGCTTTTATTGTCATTGTATGCCTTTATAAGTTGTTGTGGATGACAGGAGCCTACGCAAAGATGTTTAATTACCCTTCAATCAATACTTAGTTGGGAAACTTATCTATTTGTAATTTACTCTCGATTAAAATAGTTACCTCACAGCAGTTTGAACAGTGTAATTAAGTTCTCTTTAACCAGTAAATACCAGCTCTATATACGCTTAGTATGCAAATACAAGGACGACTAGAAGTTAAGTTTCTTAATGGCTTAACATTAAAATGTTTAATGCGATCAATTCTAACCATTTCGTTCGTTTAATTTATCTATTCCTTTACCAAATAGAATACGTGTCCATTGACGGTATATAAACGAGCGATGTAAGTAATGTACCAGTAATCTTACTCGTAAGTATAAGAATATTATCAAAAATATTGCTATAATTTTTTTAACAAAATTCAACTCGAAATTTATTGAAGGGATCAATAAAATTTCCGTATTCCAATTAGATACATATTATATGATGCGTCCCTTAGGTATAATGTAGAATTTAATTTAAAGATATCTCCTGTAAATAAGCTATGAGTGTCGAGACTCGAGGCTTACCTCTAACTAAACGAGAGAAGCTGATTGAAGATTATGCTCTCCGCCTTGCCTTAGATGATGTTCAATTTGTTCTATAAAATATGCGGCGGCGAAGCTCTGGTACAGATTAATTTATACAGCGTATACTTCAAAGCTACGTCTGCCCATAACATTTTTTTCAGGGATTCAGAAATCATTTTATTTATTCTTAGTCTGAACAACTGTGATCCCATGAATTAGTAAAGGCGTCTGATATCTGAAAATATGACGAATGAACGACTCAAAATTTTCTAGTTATTATGTTACAAGACTTATTTCCTTCTTTATCTTGATAAAAGGTAAAAATTATTGAATGAATGACTGACCCTATAGTAACGATCGTCAAGCTGCAAGCTGACATTGGCTTATGCCAGGATAAAAGCTGAGCAGAAGAAGCAAATATCCGCAACGAAAACACTTAAAAAATTAACCCCTAGGACATTTAGTTATTTACTAAGGAGTTGGGGTCAGCGCTAAAAAGTGTCCGAAGTAAATGACATACAAAACGCTAAAAGACATAAAATCGCACTTCGGTCTCGTGTTTGAAAATTAGGCCTTATAGTAATGGTTTAAGACATAAATTACAATATTTTAGGTTGTTCATAAAAATACTCATGTACCCTCGTTTATATAGGTTTTCTCGGGACACTTTTTTCGTGAATTTTGTATTACACCCCTCATCCATAGATTTATATACCTATGCCCTAGGAGTTAAAATAGAGTCTCAAAACTTAACAGCGGACGCTCACTATTTATCATAAAAGTGTATAAAATCCAATTAATGAAGCATTTACACTGAAAGCTTTCACATAATTTAACCATCGCGTCTGAATGACTAAGGTTTCATTCCAAACAGAAATTACATTTGATACCAGCAAGAACACAAATTCAATTTAATTATGTACTTAACGTAACGAAAATTAGAATTAGAATTCAAAGCGAAATATTTTAAGACCTAAGCCCACAAATGAGAGCTCATTATACATAAAGTTTGAATACAAAACTCCGGTACAACATTTTAACGTTAAAACGCTAACTGGAACCTGCAAAATTCAAATATTCAGTGTGACACTTTCTAAAGTCTAAATTATTCACTCGTTTTCACCGCGCAAAACAAATTTAATTTAAAGTGACGAATTATTTTAGCTTTCAGTTTAGAAATTCGAAGTGCACTAACTGGCAACATACCTACCAAAGCTATTCGTTTCGCAGCTGAGTCTCAACATTATTATATCACCGCAAATTAAGCTATCAGTTTGTGTGGATAGCTTCATTCTTATGGGATTAAACTCAACGGAAGCATTCGTTTTACGTATGAGCGCTCGTTACGTAAACTCTATGACTAGAACGTACTTAGATACGCGGTATTATTCGAGGCTCAAATAATACCTATTAAAAATTAATTTAGTTTATAAAGCATAACAAAAAAAATCCGTATTCGCAGAAGATAGAGAGTGGGCATAAAAGGATTGCGTGACGAATATTATTGGGAAACAAATAAATCCATAATCCGACATTTAATTCGATGCAGAAAAATGACATTTCGAATCTTACTGAACTCCATTAATGATCCTATATTTCACCAAAATGACTATAAACAAGAAAATATTATAAAACAAGAGAAGTAAATGTCATGATTTATTAACACGACTGCTCAAAAAAGGCATAATTTTAAGGCATAATTTTATATTCTGTGGTAATCCTATGAATATTTTTGATTGTCTGTGACAATGTTTGCCACCATTTTGAGAGAACAAATAAACCTTAGGTACATGTTATTGGTCAAATTAAAATTCCCGCTCATTTTTCTCAACCAATGAGAACGTCTCTAGTCAAAACCAATGAAAAATCTAGTAGGCTATATGGCAGAAAGATTATGGAATTGTTTTGAGGAGCACAAAAGCAAAAACTATACAATTTGTAATACAAGAAATAAGGCATATGTATGTCAAAGTATAAGCAATAAGGAGTTTAATGTAATACGCTATTACTTGTAATAAGGAAAATAAAGTGTATACTATGAAGTCTGGATTTCATTCACAAAATAAACATATATATTTTTTTGTTTATTTAATTTACCAAATGACAGTTAAAAATGTCATTTATCGGAGTAAAGTAATGTCAGTCCCCTAAACGCAAGGTAGCGTTTCGAGTGTATCCAAGTACACCTTTATAATTTTATTATTTAATAAATGTTGTTATTCCAAAATAACCAAAATAACGTAGGTATAAGTAAACTAAATCAGGTTTCTAGGAATATTTTTAGTTTTATTTTTGCTTTTGTAGCAAAGCCATTTTCAAACTTTTAGCATAGTAGGAAAGTATGATAATAGAAAACTAACAACAGAATGTTTGGCAGTCTCTCCCGAATACATAAAAAAGTAAGTTTTAGTTTCGTGATAAAAGAGTGAAAAGCGTCGAACCAGCCGTACAAATCCCTAATGTCGAAACTTCTGCGTGGAAACTTGGTGCAACTGTCCTTTAAAGGCAGCGTGGGGAAACTCGTTATGAGATAACACAGTTCCGGTATGTCTTCGTCATAGTTTTATAACTTTTTACTCGACTGCATCAAAAGGAGGTCGCGAAAAACGCTTCAATTGGATGTCAAAGGACAACCAAGGCAAGTCAAATGATTTATTTCATTTAGGCTCATTTTACAAGCACTTATGAATTGTCACAATCTTATATAATTACTAGCAGAAACCCGCAGCTTCGCCCGCGCAAATTTTAGTTTTCCCTACACACGGGAACCATCTATTTTCCGGAATAAAAAGTAGCCTTTGTGCTAATTTGGGACGAAATCTGTCTTCATTCCAATTTTCAGCCAAAAAAATTCAGCAGTTGCGCCGTAAAGGAGTAGGTATATCTCCCGCATAAATATTTGTTTTCACTATTTCCGCAGTAATTGTGGATTCCCAGTACAATATCTATTAATCTAGGATATAATCTATCTCCGTTTCAAATTTCAGGCAAATCTGTTCAGTAATTACGGCGTGAATGGTAGCCTATGTAATAATCCGAATCTCCTTACCGAATTTTAGTCATTTCAGTTCAGTAATTACAGCGTAAAGTAATACTTTTTGCGCGTGAACATCAATTTTTCAGTTTTCCCGCGGAAACCATGGATTTTTCTGGGATGAAAAGTAGCCTTCGTATTAATCCAGGATATAATCTATCTTTATTGTGAATTTCAGCCATATCAGTTCAGTAAATACGGCGTGAAGTAGTATTTTTCGCGTATGAATATCTGTTTTTCTTTTTTCCTGCAAAAACCATGGATTTTTCCGGGATAAAAAGAAGCCTATTTATTAACCCAGGATATAATCTATCATCATTCCAAATAACAGCCAAATCGGTTTTGCACTTGCGGCATGAAGATTTTTTTCCGCCTGAATTTCGGTTTTTTTACTAATCCCACGGGAACTATGAATTTTTTCGGGACGAAAAGTAGCCTCCGTATTAATTCAGGATATAGTCTAAGTTTGTTCCAAATTTCAGCGATATCAGTTTAGTAATTACGGCGTGAAGAAGTATTTTTCTCGCGAGAATATCGGTTTTTCACTTTTCCTGTAAAAACCATGGATTCTTCTGGGATAAAAAGTACCCTATTTATTAACCCAGCATATAATCTATCTCCATTCCAAATTCCAGCCAAATCGGTTGTGCACTTGCGGCATGAAGATTCTTTTTCCGCGTGAATTTCGGTTTTTTACTAATCCCACGGGAACCATGATTTTTTTCGGGACGAAAAGTAGCCTTCGTATTAATCCAGAATATAGTCTATCTCTTTTTCAAATTTCAGCCATATCAGTTCAGTAATTACGGCGGGAAGTAGTATTTTTCCCGCGTGAATATCGGTTTTTCCCTTCTCCTGCAAAACCCATGGATTTTTCCGGGATGAAAAGTACACTATTTATTAACCCAGGATATAATCTATCTCTATTCCAAATTTCATCCAAATCGGTTGTGTACTTGCGGCGTGAGATTTTTTTTCCGCGTGAATTTCGGTTTTTAACTTATCCCACGGGAACCATGATTTTTTTCGGGATGAAAAATAGCCTATATGGTAATGCAAGATATAATATACCTCCATTCCAAATTTTAGCCAAATCGGTACAGTAGTTGCGGCGTGAAGCCGTATTTTAACTTGATAAAATCCAAACTTCGGACCCCCGTTTCACCCCCTTAGAGGGTGAATTTTGAAAAATCCTTTCTTAGTGCACCCCTAGACCTCACAAGGAATATGTGTGCCAAATTTGGAGTCTCTAGACCCAGCGGTTTGGGCTGTGCGTTGATATGTCAGTGAGTCAGTCAGTCAGTCAGTCAGTCAGTCAGTCAGTTTCTTCTTTTATATATATAGATTAAATTAAATAGTGATAACTAATTAACGACTTAAAACTAAGTTTACGAGGGTTCTTGTGCGCCCTGATCTAAAAAGAAGCCCACAACAGGTTTTCTTTTGTTATTATCACTATTTTACAAAAAAAATGAACCATTATGATGTTTCAACTATGGATGGAATAAACATTCTTCCGTTATATACGAGTACCTTCACTCATTTCAGCATAATATAATAAAAAAATACAATTAACAATTCATGAGTACTGACTATAGGGCTGGTTTCCACTACAGCGGAACGGAGCGGAGCTGTGTTTGAGTAACCTATCAGATTTCGTCATTTTGACATATCCTCTCCTCTCAATTTCGGAGGTGTCAAAATCTGATTGGTTATTACAGCAGCTCCGCTCCGCTCCGCTTTATTGGAAACCAAGTCTAATAATGGTCACATATCAGAGAATGAGTTTTATATAGACAAGATAATAGTCATAAACATGACATCAAATATAATATGAAAATGATGAAGCCTTTTCATTCGTCACAATAAACGACAAAAACACTTCACCATAACATGGCTTGGAGCTGGATTGTATATGCAGAGTTGGGTCTAGAGAGAATCCCTTTCCTACGACAGAAGATAGACAGATACAAACGTTCCTTTAAATACGAGTATAATGTTATGTATTACTCCAATAGAATAAAAAGCGGCTTTATTTTTTTTAGGAAACTTACGTACCTACTTTATTTACGAGTACCATAGCAAAGCTGGCTATTATTTTGAATTTTATAGATAAAATTGAAAGTGTAGGACGTAGATATGCAATTTTTATTAATAATATAATCTTAAAAAGATTCCAAAAACAATGAAAAAGTGCAGATAAAAAGATCTGATTTTAAAACTAGCTGTTGCCCGCGGCTCCGCCCACGTGAATTACAATTTTTTTACATATACTGTGGAATTCCTTGATTTTTCGCGGGATTCTGGTGTGATGTTATACAGAAACCTGCTCTTACTTCGCACGGGTTATCTTGTGGTGATTTTGAAAACTGAAGTTTGAAGTTCAATTAATACGTAGTTAAAAGATCAAGAGGACGATTTTAACTGTCGATATTTCGACCCAGTGGCACGCAGGTCGTGGTCACTACGTGACCACGACTTGTACCAATATATCGAAATATCGACAGTTAAAATCGTCCTCTTGATCTTTTAACTACGTATTAATTGAAATCCTCTTCATCCTGAGAATATTTATTTTTATGGTTTTTAATTGAGATTGATCTTAGATTGATATTTGAGATTGAGATTTATTATTTTAATTTGTGAAATAAACTTGAACTTGCAATAATAAATTTGAACTTAGGAGTAAGCCGCATAAGACGTTCATTACATTCTCATTGTATAAAGGTATGTAGGTAGTAGAGACTATAGCTTTATTGTTAAGTTAATAATATAATTCCCAGCGTAACTCACGGCGTAACTACTATAACTATCTCTGAGTGGTACACGCGCGTGTATCCACTAAGCCTCTCGAGCTCATCAATATCCTTCAATACGTAAATCACAAGACAAGTTGACAGTTGTAAGACAAAGGGTGTCTCAGGGGCGACCTATTTACCATTGGTTTACGTAATGTATAGGAACAGATTCAATGTAAATGTAATGTAGATGATTCAGATTGGCCGAAATTCATTACCTAATTGCAGTTTCCTATACTGCTCCATGTAAATTTATGCGAGCATATTAATCCGTCAGAACCTACATTTTTCTGTGCAGGCAATATAAAACCAGTGTACCACCTTAAGATATCTATTATACCATTATTACCATTACCTTTGCCCTGTTATTGATATAACGCTCAAATAATTCAGGAGACGCTGAGCATTGTTCGGACATTCCGCAGCGTTTGCGGTCAGCGCGGCCGGTTCTATCCCTAGATCACGGAGATGCGTTTGAACACGACCGATACCTACTCGTATACCTTGTAAGCATTTAACCGAATTCCAGTTTGAATGAAATCTTGATACATTAAATAATTTGAACATTACAGTATCTTCTACTATCCTACTAATGGATAGATCTTTGTTACTATTTCACGCCGCAACTTTGTGGCTTACCCTGAACCGATTTGGCTGTGGAAAATAGATAGCTTACAACCAGAACTAAACACAACACATAGGCTACTTTTTATCCCGGAAAATCCATCGTTCCCAAAGGATTAGCGACAAACCGAAATTCACGAGGGTTCAGAAACATGATTTTTTTTGTGTTCATTCGGTAGCTCTGAGAATAGAACGTAACTATTTTTGATACTCTTAAGTGAGTTTTTTATTAATTTGTCTACGTTTTTGTGCCGGTGAACATGGCTTCAAGCAAGAACTTAGTCGATGTTCCCGCAGATTTATTTTCTTAGAAATAATATATTCTGGATTTAAAAGACATAGGGCAACAAGACAATCTATCAATAATTGTTGTTTATCCACCATCGCCATTTACCTAAATATAGTCGCAGAATGAAAAGGTTTGTCACCTTAGCGTCGATTTTCGCTTGAACTAGTACTGCAAGAGTCCATTATGTCAACATACTAAAATAATCGACTAGTGCAAACGAATCTGTTTGAAAATTGACGAACCTTTTCGTTCCGTGACTGAACTTACTATGTTCTTCAGAACTATGTTCTAAGAGTTGCTACTTGATAGCACTTGTTGGTGATGATGCAGCCAAATATGTAGTCATGAACTGCGAAATAATATTACCAGTCACAACACAGGATCGCACCAGAACGCTAAATTGCTTGGCATTGCATCTCGTAACTAACCACGGTCGAAGCCTCCCCAGAGGTAATGCATCAATTAAATTAAAAAATAATTGAATTAAAGTTAAAATGACTGATTTCCAAACAGGTCTGTATCAGGTATCGAAATTGGCACATGAAATTGATTTAAATACACGCTAACTGTGCTCGAGAGAATAAGCAACTAAATAAACTCTGCACTTAATATTGCAAAGGATATATTTACACTGTCCTGTTGGCAATAATAAAATGTTTGCAACAATATAAATGCTGTGTTCTTGTACATTAATATAACTATATGTTTGGCATTATACTTAAATGCTTATACAGGATGCAATTATAAACTGCTTCATATAAAATAAGTTTACTTGGCTTTGTTCTAAGACTGATTGGACCGCGTCCAAGTTAGTTCCGAGAATTGTTGACCTATCTGCCCTGGGAACAATTAACTTTTTATACGTTCGGTTAATTGCTTGCAAAAATGACACTTGATACCGTGCGTCTTAATTTGGACGAGAAAAAAAGTTGTTCGTTACAGCTTCGAAGCAAACTTAATTAAAATGGAGAGGGCCTTTAGGTATTCATTTCTTTGAAAAAATCTCTAAATCAGATTTTTTGTTGTTAAATTTTAGGTTGTAACTAGATTGAATAAATACCTTATTGCAAAAATAGTAGTTTATGAAACGGATGCATAATGGCGGGTATTAAAACATGAGTGTGAGTTTAAAAAACGAGCCGCAGGCGAGTTTTTTAATAGTATCACACGAGTGTTTTAATACCTAATTATATAGAGTTTCATACACTACTTTATCTACGCTCAAATTATCATAAATCCAAACCATAAAATCTTGCTAACGTTTGTCGTAAATCCTTCACTTTGTTGGTAAAAGATTGTGGGTCATTTTTGTTGCAATTACTAAAATGTCAGGTGGAGTTCAATTTTCTTTAGTAGGTTTCACTGCTAGACATTTTTCCGCGCTAAGTTTTGACTAAGTAACAAAAATAACACATTGAAATGTTAAAAGTTAGGTATGGCGCCAAAATTCAGTTGTAAACTGCGTATAGTCTGTTAAAAAAGTCATGAAATAAAAAAGAGTAGAAAAATATTTATACAAGTCAGATAAAGTATATTTTTAGTGGATAATTAAATAATCAAAAATTATACATAATTCTTTTCAAATTGAATATTGAAAATTTCAATATTCTGTATGAACACACTTTTTAATCAGTCATATAAGGCAGGGAAAAATTATTGTTTCCGTGAAATAATTGTTGTCTATGGTCGATCATGGCGCATCCCATGACTACCAACTTAATGTTGTCTGTGGACTCCATATATAAAAAATAAAAATTTAGGATTCTCTCTTTTGGCTATGACGACCACAGAGAAAAGAAGTTATTCCCTGGTCTGTGATGACGACACATAAAAATACAGGAACCCAGAGCCGAGTATCGTAATGGAAATTATTCAATTATCTAGAGATATTTCCATAGTACAGTGATGTTATAATGAATAACTTTTTAATAATTATAGAAGTCTGTGAATAAAGTAGGTCACTTTAAGCAATGAGCGTAGATAAAATATATTATTTTAGACAGAAAATATTAAAATTTAATATTTTCTGTCTAAAATAATATATTTTCTTTCTTAAAAAAATATAAATGTACCTACTCAGATAAGTAGGTACATTGATATTTTTTAAGAAAGCTAAAACAACCTACATTTTAAATTTTGATTATCTTGTCTTGAAAATTTGAGGAAAATAGTTAATTATTTAGTTATTAAGGAGTTATGACGAAGACATCGTTTTTCGAAAAAGAATTATAATTGAAAACGTAAGAACAAACGGGTTACGTTTATTTCTTAAAAGAAAAAAAGGCATATTTTGTTTCAGCTTCCTAGTACCTTTGTTAATGAAAAAGGCTTCAATCCTCAACGGAAGTAGGCTACTTAGAGGGGACGTCGCCCACGTCTGCGATCCGCTATCACATTGATAAATTAATGTCCTTCTCCGAGATATATTAATATCATTCCCCGGGTGACCCTTAGTAGCTGTGAAATTTCTTTTCCGCAGTTTTGTCTTATCTTAAGTTCATAGTGGCTGGGCAGCGGAAAGAGTTAGTTACGATTACAAATCTTTACAAAAAAAAGGACTATAATATACTCATTGCTGTTGTAGCGACGAGAAAAGTAATAATTGGTCAAGTGCGAGAAAAACCCGCGCACTAAGAGTTCCGTAGGTACGTTCAAACAATTCTGCCCATCAAATTCAAAAACGGCAAAAAATATGTTTGTTGTATGGAAGCCCTCCTAAATATTTATTTTATTTTTAATCTAACTTTTCATTTTTAGTGAATATATAACTAAATATTTTGTGAATATTTTAAGCATTTTACCCGTTGCCGTTATCAATAGCGAGCAAAAACATGCAAAAAATCATGTAAGTATGTATGTATGTTTATAGTAGGAGCCTCCTTATGTATTTATTTTATTCAATTTTTTAGTATTTTTCGTTATTGCGGCAACAGAAATACATCATCTGTGAAAATTACATGTGTCTAACTATCACGGTTCAAGAGATGCACCCTAGTGACAGACGGACGGACGGACAGCGGAGCCTTAGGGTACCGTTTTTTACCCTTTGGGTACGGAATTCTAAAAATGTTTGCAAAGGAAAACCAAAAGTTTTTTTTTTGAGGACCAATAACAAAAATTGAAAAAAAAACCTTCTCTACCAATCTAATACAAGGTATTTTACAGAAAAATCAAACCACAATCATATAGCATATTATTTATAGATTTTATGTTTGTTATAGACTAATAAGTTGACATAGCGCGTTTTAACAGAGACAAAGATTTTATGTAGAGTAAATAAAGATTTATTCCCATTTAATCCAATCTCGTGATTCCGTTTGACCACGTTTTCCTTTTCCCCGTAATTTTCAATTTGGTCGCACAGCCTCATCTCCGGAATTTCGAGTGTAGACAGAATAGATTTCTATTACAGATATCGCCGAGCGAACGCTAAGAAAACGGTCGAACATAGAGTAATTTTTCGTTCTGATCAAATGGAGTCGTTTTCTCGTCCGAATAAATAGAGGACATTTATAGAAAAGAAAAAAGGCGACTAAGTGCGTGTCCTTACACGCGCAATGTAGAGTTCCGTAGTTGTACTCAAAGCCAACTTAGTTATCTAAATCATCACAATATCTAAACTACGCCAATATTGTATGAAATTCGGGCCTATTGGAACCAAAAATGCCTCCCTCATACTCATTATACTGTCCAAATTCCAATGGCATACACACCACCACATATAATGTAATAAAGTAAAATAAAAAATCTATGCTTTAAAATAAAGGTGTGTGAAAGTAATTTAATTACATTTACAATTATTTATGTATAACTATGACAAATAACAGATTTTTATTCTCAAAGACTGAATTGAAACGAAGACAAGCAAGCAGACAGACATAGATACAGAATTGGGTGTCCATTAATTGTTACACGGAACCCAAAAAAAACTGCCGTTCAGCTGAACGCTTGAGTACAACGACGTTATAAAACTAAGCCTCCGTAAATGGTGAGATTATAGCACAATTATATTGTCAATGCCTGCTCCATTTTATACAGGACTAATTAATCTGCATGATACCTGTTCAAAAACACTCCATGCTCAAAAGTCTTGGGAAATTGTATATAAGCAGTATGTGAGCAGTACTTACAAAAAAAACTCTTCACCCTTATTCATAAATGTGAAATAACGTTGTAGTAGTTATTTTCTGTTTTGTCTTCGTTTATCACCAATAATTAATAATAATAATATAAAGTCTCATGAATACGTAGTTGTCAAAAGGGCTATTTAACTGTCGATATTTCGACCCAGTGGCACAAGTCACGCAGTGACCACGTCCAACCGATCATTTATGGGCATAGTGTCCAAGACGCTGGTGCTATTACCTCTTTGTATGGCTAAACTTAGCCGTTGATAAGCGCCAGCTCACTAAACTTAACGTTTTGTTTTTCAAGATTTCTTTATTCTTATCTTCTCAAAACCGCGTGCTTTTTGATGGAATTAAAATAAACTGATATTTTTTATGTAATCTTACTTATATACCTATATATTGAGTTTTATACGTAGATTTAATTTAAATATAGTTTTATTTTATAGGTACTTACTGAAATAACGGGTCGTAACACACAGACAGACACAAACACAAAGTGATCTTACAAGGGTCCCTTTTTTGAGTAACTATTAATTATTGATACAATTATATTGTATTGGATCTAAGGGTACTTGAAAACAATAAGAAAATAAGCATAATTATAGTAATTTATGTCACGTTTTTGTGTTCGGTTCATTTACCTATGCACGGATAGTAAAGAATGCATACGTTACAGAAGACAAATACATTATCATCAATTTCTATAAAAGAATAAAACACAATAAAACTTAGGACGACTATCACGACTGTACAATTATTGACAATGTCAATACCAGTTTGTTAATCAATCACGCAAACTAAATACCTGTTGAACGTTATTTACTTTGGCACTGTTTAAATAAAGCTCAACGAACACTCACAGATGTCATTGCCAACCGCACTGGCGGATTACACCGAGGTGTTCGGATTAAACTACTGCATTAATTATTACAATTGTAATGCCTACTTTCAATAAGCCCATGGTTAATTGGTAAGTGTTGACGTAAACACGTACAATGGATAAATAGACATATACGAGAACACAAAGGACAAGGCGAAACACGCAAAAAATGTTGCCAGGTTACTGGTCTCAAACGAAGCATTTGTGTCAAAAATGTTGTGATTATTTTATTACTGCGTCAAATTGCCCAATTTACTTAGTTAAATAATTTTAATTCACTATGCATTTAGTGACGCATCTACTTTCTGCTATTTTTGGATAAAAATACTCATAAACCTACCTATATATGCTTCTTCGTAGATTTCGTCAAGAAAAAATTCTTGTATTCAAGTATTGAAGTTGGATATTAATCTTTTAGCAACTTTAAAAGAATAACGAAAAATAACCTCGTTGTTAAAAAACAATTACGTCTGGCCCCTTCTTATGATCATCGTAGCATAAATTTTATTTTGTATGTTATTAATATTAAACAGCAATGATCCATGCTTTCATTACCATTTCAACCGACAAAGAGCTTGGAACATCGAATCGAAGTTTAATGCAAATTAATTTTGTGGCTTTACAAAATGTATATATTTCGTTAAATCAGTTAAACGTAGTTGTTGTTGAATAATTTACATTGATTGTAGGACACTACACTGTATACTTTATTCAGATAAATCGGATTACGATGTTTTAATTCTTTTTGTTTATTTGTTTATTTATGAATAATTTAAACAAAAACTTTAAGACGAAAAAGCTATCTGACTGAGTTAAACGTTTATCGGAGTCTGTAACGGAAAGTATTTAATTTTCTTAATAAATAATTATTATTTTTATACGTATACATAATTATTATTTTCGTACTTAACTAGGTAGTTCACAAACTAAGCTTTTACTTAATACCAAAGAATATTCTTAAAACCAAAACTAGATGCATATAACTTTAGCCAACCAGCGATTCGCGTAATATTTTCTCACACTGACTGAAGTGAATTATTAAATTAAATGAAAAATTAACTTTACAGGTTTTTATAAAATAAATTTTAACAAATCTGCTCGCTGATCAGCGTGGATCGATAGATTTCACATACCTTTGAGAGCATTACGGTGAACTCTTAGGCATTAAGTGAAATGTGACGTTTTCGTTTAAAAACCGATGACAAAAAGGCGAAGATTAGTTGTCTCAAACGCTTCTCAAACGTAAACCTTGCAAAGTCAGAATAAGGCCGAAAATAGAAGGAAGACGTCTTCACTACTTAGTTATGAGGTTATTCTGTATAGCACCCGGATAATAAGCAGTGCTATACAGAATACCAAATAAGTGTAATACCTTACTTAATAGGTATGTTATAGTGATGATCATAATTAAAAATAATAAATTCAGAACGTTACTGCAAGGAAAAAGTTACCTTGCATTCTAAGCACGACCATTGGTTACTTTTTTACATGAAATGTCTCGATCCCGCGGGAAATTAGAAACATTTGAGAAATACGCACAAACTGTACACGGGAAGTAATGGGTAGTGTCGTGATAAAGGTTACTGTCTTGTTTTGAACTTAACGGCGTAGACGGCGTATTTAAGCGATTTTAGTGACCTGCATTTAAAAAAAAAACGGCCAAGTGCGAGTCGTACTCGCGCACCGAGAGTTCCATACTATCAAATAAGTAAAACATTAAAATAATCACTTTTGTTCATGAATTTACGACTACAATTTACATAAAGGTACTTTTGACGGCGAACCGCAAACGTTACTTTGTTTTTGGCGGATTGATTTTTTATTGTTATTATCAAAAAAAAAAGTATATAAGTCAGCGAGTTGATTTTATTTTTCCTGTAAAATATAGATTGTCTTCTAGTGATCATAATTATTTCAGATTTTTCGATTGATAAACTTCGGAGATAAGGGGGGACGAACGGTATTTTTTTCGACAGTTTGCCCGATTGGTGTAAACTCGAAAATAACTTAATTAGGTAGGTACAACTTAAGTAATGTAATAAGAACCCACTATTGGTTCTAAAACATAGTAGATTAGGGCTCCCAAATATAGTACTGTATGTGAGTTTGTCCGTGGACCGTGTATTTCTCCGAAAATATGCAAGTTCAAATTTAACAAAATATACTTCAGTTTTTTTCAATATTTATGGCCTATTAAATGTGTGTTAAAGGCGGTTTAACTTTCAAACTTTTAGTTTAAGCTATCACTACCTTCAAAGATGGTTAGAGTTACTTACTATAAAGTTTTAACACAACATTTGATACCTGGATTTCCGACTAAGCTACACGCTGCATCATTAATAGCTCAGTTTATAACTAGTAAGTAAGATTAGATCGTTGGATATATTATGAACTCGATGTAAAACTCGCTTAATTAAGGGGGATAGGTACCATCCGGGCGCGAAAATTCAAATTTAATTTAATTTTTCGCTAATAGTGGGCTAATTATACACCGTAGGCTTCTGGAAATTAGTTTTGCGAGCATCTACATGTCTTAGTAAAAACTCTGCTCAACAATACTCAGTTACTTCATATTGGTTCTCGATAGTTCCAAATCTGGGAAACTGCTAAAAAGATTATGTTTCGGGAACCAATATGAAGTGAATGAAAATTTTCGAGCAAAGTCTTTATTAAAAATATGTAGATGCATAAATATTATACTCGCAAAATTCATTGCCATAAACCTGCAATTAGTCTAAAATTTGCGAAAAACCTATTTTTTTATTAATTTGTGGGCTAGTAGGGCCGAAACAACTTAATACTAAGATGACTTTCGTCTCAATGCTCTCACGACGGGTAGAAGTCGCTACAAACAAGTGTCTGACTATTTATTTAATCAATAAAGCGAGTTTCTCATGATATTCAGAAAGGAAGTACTTCGTTATGCTCGGGAGTTGGCCAAACGAGACCTCTGCTAACGAACATCAAGCATCCGGTCACTATCAAATAGGGAAAAATATTTTCACCCTATTAGTTAGGATTTTTCTTTCCTTTTTTATAAATATTATAAAGGAGAATGGCGAAAATTGGCCCAGCTTTAACAAAAATAACCCAGAGACCGTTCAGATCCTGGAATGATTTATTTTGGATTGATATTTTTCTTAAAATTTTTTTGTAAAAATACCACATTTGTAGAAGTAGGGAATCAAAAGGAAAATACAATTAAAAAACCGGTCGAATGGCAATATTTTTTTGAATATGGCAACAAAAAGTGGGTAATTACTACCCTAAGTTGATTCTAATCTTATCTTACTATTATTTTAGACTTACCTATAATGTCAGATAATCTGCAGTAAAATTATTCACTTGGAAACAATGACTTAAATATCTAAACCTAACCTCACTTTTAACATATATAATGTGAATATCTTCTTTCTCCCTACTTTATTTGATTGACTTTGAATGACAGTTTTATAAGTCTGGTTGAGTACTACAAGTATCAGAAGTTTCATATCTGAACGTGGATTGGAGTGGATTTTAGTCTGGGCCAGGAAATGTATGGGAGTTCGCCGGTCTCCTTTTATTTTGTATTCATAGACGCTTTTTAAACATCTGCAAGCGAAGGAAACGGTTCGAGGACTTACGTGTCATAAATATTACGAAGTCAAGAAATGGTTTCAAGACCGTAAAAGTTTTTCTTAGTCTAAATTCGAAACGCCACACTATATTATTAAGATGACCTATATTTGTATCACATGTTTGTAAATGTAAGTTTGGTAGGTGCCTATTTAAAAAACTGCTTATATGATTTTATATTATCGGAAATTTGGAGCCAGGATATCACAAAATTGTTTGTACTACTTTAATAAATATTTGATTACATAATACGAAATACGATACGGATGATATCGTAAAAATAGATCTCTTATCACAAAAAATCTTAATAAAATATTTGGTATTAGCTTTTACACATATATTATTAAACCAAATGATTAACTTTTGAATATATACAAATATAAGTCTTAACAATTATTTATTCGTCGCACAAAATAAATTCACTCTCCGACCTAAAACTGTTAAGTACAAAAAAATATCTGTAAAAAAATAATACGGGAATAAAGTACAATTGCGAAGGCATTTACAGCAGTAATGCTTTTTATCTGCTTTCATTTATTTTTACCACTCATTTACACAGCATTACGGAGTTATTGTCCATGGCGAGAGGAATTGCGGAATCAACTTCGGTTGTTGAACATCAAATGGATTTGTCGCAGTCTTTATCTGCTATTTTATTTACTCTCATACTGGATCGTTGTTTGTTACATGTATTTATGTAATAAACATATTCTTCTTAAAATATTTTGTACATATAGGTATCCCACTTCCATACCATTTTGGTAAAATAAAAATGGAACCCTTATTAACGTTTTTGTGATTAGCTTTTATATACGAGTAAAACAAGGAAAATATTATTAAGGAAGTTATTAAAGAAATTAAAGAAAACGCTATATCAATATTATTTTCTCTTAAATCTTCAGTTGGTACAGACTACAGTTTTGCAAATATTACAACGCTTTCAGTGTAATCAAATATCCTTCACTGCAGCTTGCATTTATAGGTCTTTACCTAAAGTTTCAGAAAGTTCACATTTCCATTGATTGTTAAGGGCGCATTTACATTAGTCGATAACAATTGGTTACCCGACACCTCGTAGAAACATAGAGATATTTCGAGTCAAACTTTTTTACTCTAAATATTGTTACGCGCTGGATTTAGAGTAGACGAAGTTACCAGAAATCGATTGTTTTGGAATTTCAATGACTCTCTTGTGTGATTTGTGTCGGGCGATTATGCACCTTGTTGAGCTCGTAATAGGGTTGATTCGTAAAAATGGTTACAAAAAATTTAATTAAAAATATCTGCAGACACATTTTGATATGCAACCTAATAGCTTTGTATTCTCCTAATTATAAATATACATAAAAAATAGGATTTTAGGAAAAAAAACGATAAGCGCACTTATCCTGCAGCCGGATCTCGTACTAATACAAGTGCGGGTTCTCAGGCTTCACATACCTTTGAGAACATTATGGTTGAACTCCCTGGCAAGCATGTTCCTCGCGATGTTTTCTTTCACCTTAGGAAAGTAATATTATTAGGTCGCACATAACTCCCTCACAAAAAGTCAGATTGTGCGCGCCCAGGATTTGAAACCTTGACTTCCTGACAAAAGACAGAGGTCTGAACCATTGGGCTATAACTGCTTAATCCCAGTCAAGTAAATTTGGAAATCCCAACTTTTTTATTGTTGCGTACCTAACGGGATCCTATTGCTAAACCTCCGCTGTCTATCCGCCCATCTCTCTGTCAGCGAGTAACTATCGATAACTACGAGTACTATCAGTATTTCATGCCTAATTCCCATATTTCTCAGTTTTCTAAGACATTAGCAAATAAATTCTAACTTAGCAAGTCCTGCCGTCACTTGTACAATACAAGTAAAATATGATAGTTATATAGCGATGTTGATCCACAACACCAAATCTCTATTTCAGCCAATGAAAATACGCCCTTATGAAGGAAGTTGTGGTAGTAACACAAGTATGTCTGAAGTCTTCGAGCAATAGATATTTCCATCATAAAACTCGGAAGTTGGTATCATAAACTTTGCGGAAAACGGGAAATGAAAGCACATCGCTCCATCTCCATAAATACTATCACAAAATTACTATTCATCGATCGTTAGTAAACATAATAATATTCAAGATCCTACTCGAAGATAATAGATCCGTTGAATATTATGAATAGCATCTAGATTGCGAAAGTCATTCGATATGGAAGCCGAGAGACATTCTCTCCGCATAAATCAATATTTTCCAACAATAGTACCTACCTACTCTCATAATCGTATAATAAAACCATGGAAATTCCCAGTTATTTGGCATCCCTGTAGCTATAACAACGACAGGATTTGAATATTCATTTAACTAATCCCTAGTACTTTACTTAACTTTGTTCTTTTGATGTAGTTTTTAGGGTTCCGTACCGAAAGGGTAAAAGATGGACTAAAACTGTTACTAAAACTTCGCCGTCTGTGGCCAGGTGATATCTCTTGAACCGTGATAGTTAGACACTCAAAAATTTAACTGATGATTGATGTATTTCTGTTGTCGCTATAACAACAAATACTAAAAAATAGAATAAAATAAATATATAAGGAGGCTCCCATACAACAAACTTGATTTTTTTCCTCGATATTGATAACGGCTACAGGTATAATTAACAAAATATTATATTGGCTTAAAATATTCACAGAATACTAAGTTATAGAATCTAACAGAAGGCTTTGCTTTTACTATTCACTGTTTTTAACCTACATAAATAAAAATGTAAATGGATCTTTCACACAGAATTTTACCTGAAGCATTACATTTATATTTCCCCAAAATATATAAATTTCCTGCTGTAATTTAAAATTAAATAAAGGAAAAGATAAGACGTTGCTATATAAAATGACCGTCGCTACGAGCTTGACTTGGATCATTTGGGAGTGAGATAAGTTTATCTAGACCAACTTGGATGTCGACTGTCGAGTGCCCTTAACTTTTGATCTTTATTTTATTCTGTTACTACTTCCTTCTGAAAATGTATTAAAAATATTTTAAGTAGCATATTTTGGTCTACCTGATTAAGTTATCTGCTATCAAACGCGGAAAACCTAGCAGCTATTTATCCTTTCTGACTTTTTAACCTGAAAATAAATATTGGGCTGCTTTAATGTTGACCGTTGTAACGCACATAAATAATTAATTATGCATTTGTGTGTAAATGAGTACAACTGTCCTCCCGAACTCATAAATCAATTTAAGAATGCCTACCAGAATTTATAAACAAATTGCCTCTAGTCTGGTACAGGGAATAGTGAGTTTAAAACTCCCACATTCATTAATCTGGGACCTCCCGCTCAACCCGAGAGTGCTGCCATCTGCGCCATCGAGGTCGTCAGAGGGGTTAAAATACATGACCTAAGTACTAAAACCTCGGTTCTAAATTAGGCTTTACTACGATGGCCTGTAAAGCGCTGTAACATCAAAGATAAACGCAAGCCTGGGCCCGAATTCATTACTGCGATAATGATGGTTAAACGCCGTGATCATAAAAACAAGAGAAGCTCCGAAAGCCTCAGCGTTTCATTATCACTAGAGCTAAGTCTAGACTTGATGTTGAAATAAACTTTAGGAGAAGTTATTAAACTTTTTCTATGCGCATATATACCTGTAGATGGTATAATATATTGTTGTATGTACCATGTAGAAGTGGATAGGCCATATTTTATGCCAAACATCATGTGTGCCACAGGAATCTTTGGGATGGCAACCAAAAGAGGGAAAGCGGAAGCGTGGCAGGCCAAAAGCAAGATGAAAGTGGTCCCTCGATGCCGGACTGAAGGCTACTTTCTATTTAGAACAAAGAATTGCTTCAGCTCTATTCATCAACTGACAGTGACAGCAGAGTTGATTATAAAAGGCGTTAAGTAAAGCAGTCCGACGATTCAGACTTACATACAGAAAAAAAACAGCAAACCACTTTTCTGTAAATGTCAGATTTTCACAAATCCCGTGGGATTTTTCGGTGATAAAAAATTGCTTAAGAGCTACTCCGGTGTATAGTCTAACTGCGTTCAAAATTCCAGCCAAATAGGTTTTATTGTTTTATCGTGAAGAAGTAACAGATACACAAAAACTTGCGCCTGTTTAATATTTTTTAATGAAGGAACGTCTCCTCTTTAAAGGCTTGACTCCCGATGCATATTCGCATACTTCAAGCTCTTTTAAATTAATAAAAAACCATGATAGTTATCAGTTAAAGCTATTTTGAGTAATATATAATCGAGTGTGACAGACGGACGGACGGACGGACGGACGGACGGACGGACGGACGGAGAAAGTCTCACCATAAGGGTTCCATTTTTACCAAATTGGTATGGAACCCTAATAATAACATAAAGAAAAATCCAAGAACCAAAGAAAATTGAAAGTCCAACTTTCCTGTCCTGAAGACTTAAAGGTCACCCTGTTGAAACTTTGTCCCATTTGATATTCATATGGGTGCAACCAAACAAATAGTTTAGCTCATAACTTGTAGACGCGACAGGAGAGTTGGAACAACTTCCACAAATAGTTTTAAGTACTGTATGATGGTCGAAGCGTGTTTCAGTTTTACCGGAACTACGAGTATAGATATTTCAATCCACGATGACGCGCCCCACTCTGCCAAACTCCATACAAATCGCATGAAACATAAAAGATCTTGACACAATGTTCTCGTGCTTTTGAAAATTGATCTAAAAAAAATCAAAAATCGAGTTCAGTGGTAATCACGAATGAAGTGTGGCTCATATATGAAGGTTTGTTTCGCAAAATTAGATTTTTATTATTGCTAGGTACTTATTTATTTTCACCTGCATCCATTGGATGAATGCAGTAAGCAAGAAAAAGGGTCATTTTTACAAAAATAGTTATTTTATTGCTCATCGATCCGTCATCAGGACGGATTGTTTTTTTTTTATAAAAAATTCTCGTTGTTATTTTTAACATAATTTGCATAAAACTTACATCCCCAATGCATAGCCCATAAGAAAGGGAGAAGAGTTTTTGTAACTCATTACAAGTCTGTTGAAAGATGTTACGTTTCAAAAAGCCGTGAGGAAGCCTTTAATTTGTTTCAGAGTACCAGTAGCTTATGAATTACAATTTACAAGTCAAATTGTCAACCAATTAATCACGAAGTTAAAAGTCGGGGCATTTGAGTTTTCCAGAAGAACTCAACTTTTTTTTTAGTTACGGACAGAAGTTATAATAGGTACCTAATATTTCTTTCATAGTCAAAGTCAAAGTGTTATCTTTATTTCACATAGGCCTAACGTACAGGCTCTTGTAAAACGTCACAATAATATTATTTGTCGCATATGTATGGTGATAACTACAAGTCAACTTAAAGCTAACTTTACGAGGGTTCGAATGCGCCCTGCACTGAGAAGTAGCCCACAACACACTCACACAAAATGGGTTTTGTTTTCTGATATCACCATAATTACAGCAGTTCCACTCGATACCACGAAGCGATCTAGCGATCCGGCGCGATACTCTGTTGCAACTTTTACTATTCGGTGAGATTACAGTCAAACCCTTACTTTAAAAAAGAATAAAGATTGTATCAAAATAGATTAGATTAGATTTAATTTATATTTGGATAAGTCCCAGTGTAGTTAGTTAAACTTAAATCTGTCTTCAATAATAATCAAAGCAAGCAGTGAACCCTTTTCAGTTGCAACTTCCTTGAACCAGCCCCCTGATTCGACAAATATACTTACACTACTGTAGCAGCGACGAGCTTACTTCTATGCGCTGATTGGTTAATGCTTGAGTCTGTTATGCAGCCAAGGCGACAATTGGCTGCTGATGGATGCGCTGTTATGGTTATCGTCGATGTTTTTGCCAATATACATTGTATATTTTTGAGAGTCACACCCAGGGGATTTCTTCTCGTAGCGTATTATTGTAATATTGTTTTAAAATTTTCATGCTGACATTATAATGCAAAACGTTGTAACCAGCACGGCCCCTGAAGTCTTATTAAGCATAATTCATGCAATGAAAACATATGTATTCGTATCTATATGAGTTTCGCGTATTGTTAGAACTATTCGGAGTATCGCCTCTGAGGCCATTTCTCTTGTTCCGCCTATACATATATCACACAATAGTCGACAGTGATTGATGTGCCTTATACAAGAGAATTTGTTGCCGTAACAAACAACTGAACGGAAAGGGTTTTAGTCAAAATAAATAGATTGCAAAAAGTTTACTCATATTCAGAAGAGAGTTACGTAATATCTCGAAATCTTTTTTGTTAAAAAGTTCCCAAACTATAGTCACTTCTTTTAATTTGCAAAGTTACACTGCAAAGAAATTAATTAATGAAATAATAGTGTTTAACTCCATTAAAGCGGAGTTATACACCACGTTCCTGCAAATTGAAATTGCATTGTATTTATCCAATCGACTCAATAGTTCGAAATGTCCTTCGTTCGGAAGCTTTGATTGTTTTGAAAGTGATAGACTTCTTAAAATGATACGGCATTATATTATTTCTTGTATTATATGAAAATACTCACTATTTGCACAAAAGACAACGAGAGTCTCTGATATGACCAAAAATAATAGTTTGGTTCACTACTCTGTGGGCTGATTCAGTATCGTTCAGTTTGTTTGTTCGCAACCCCCACTGGGTTGTTAACTAAGGAAACGGGGGCAAAAATCCTATTTTTTATTACTTTTGCACAAGTTAGCAGCAAGCATGGTATATTGACATAAAACTATACCAACCTAGGTTGGTTAATTGTGCAAAAAGAGGAGGTTGCCTACGTTTACGAAACAGAATCAGCTCACTGATTGACGTTCGTTTGTAGTATATAATATGACTATTAATAGTAATGTCAATCGAATCTCTTTCTTACTTTATTTCTTCAATCGAACTCTTTGAATACCATAATATGGATAAACATGACATGACTCACTATCGTAATTTATGCACGACCCATTTTCTTCCCAAATCCTGTAGCGTCTTGGACTGATGAGTGATGACCTGAAAGAGGTCATTGGTAGCTGTGGATGAGGATAACGGAGAACCGTCTGTGATGGCACGCTCCCAGAAATACCTAATAGTATGTCCCGCAGTGAATGTCTATAGTTTGATACAGTAAAAGTATAAGTACAGTAAATAACATGTAAGTAATAACTTGAAAATATTGAGTTTCAGAGAATTTGCGCAGATCACGACAACTAAGCATATAAATCCTACAGAATATGAAGATTCTTACAAATATAATATTTTAGTAGAGAAACATGTATAACAAAGTGAACCAGCCTCAGGCAACTGCCTACTTTGCAGTTATTTTAATAAACGACGCGGCACGATTTTCTCTACGGAATTTTATTCAAATAATTTTTGGCTCCCGAAGGAAAAGATATTGTTTATGGGATGCATAAAAATCCAATTTGTCCGCGATATCGGAATATTTCGAACTGTTCAAAAACTTTTAATAGATACGACTTCTACATAAAGTCTTGCTCTCTCAAGACTCTTAAATCGAGCGCTAGAGAGTAGTGAGTTATGCATTTTATTAATATTTATTTTCTATTCCGTATAGATCGAAAATCAATTTGATTAAATCAATCAATTAAAGTATTCGATGCAATGGTTAAGAAGTCATTTTAATAATAAAATTAATTAATGTCTTAATTTTTCTCATTTATTTTTCCTTATCATGTAAGCGTTAATGGGATGTAAAATTACGCTATTTTTACAAGAAAAAACTATGATTTATGTACTATATTTAGAGTGTACGATTAGCGAACTTAATGAACTGCCACTGAACATATTACCTCGTTCAACTTTAATAAGTTGTTGCATAACGTTTTTTTAATATAATATTTCTATGAAGCATAAACAAGAAATTTTCCATAGAATTTTGAAATGAATCCGAACATTCGTTTGACGAATTTTGGTCGACGAGCTCAACGCCTCAGAGGTTTATGAAAATGCCTCGTCTTTACGAGGCTCGGGGGCAAATGAGGAGCTATTATTTATGTTTAGCGTCGCCTCTGTTCAACGGTATTCGTTATTTTTAATTTGCCTTTCTTTTGAAGATATTATTTAGGAGATGAACCTCTCGTCTCTCGCAAATAATGCTCAGGTACCGCCATCACTAACATTTTGGGGTAATATCACCAGTAAAATGAAATATAAACACGTAAAAGATATTAAAATTGATATTACAGCAACTATTAAACTAAAATTAGGGCACATCAATGGTATCGCCATTAGAGCCCTTGATGATTTATCGCTGACAAGACAATTCAATGTGATAATTAATGTTTCCTCTGTGCTTTAATGCGTTTAATTATAATTTATAGTGCGAGATTAGATAATATTGTCATAACTGCTGATACAAACTGCATTATAGTTTATTTTATACTTGCTAACTATTAAATGAACAAAACAATTTATTTTATATTCATTCCTGTATTTCTATAATAACAAGAATACTAATTAGGTATTCACGCCAAGTGATAGCCATTCAGACACTAAAGTTGAGAGAAAAAATAAAAATTTCAACATTTTTCATTACGATATCTCACGCTAGCAACACTGTGTCTGTCATTCCATTAGCGTTCTAGTGCTCGGCCGTTCAACACAACATTATTAAACTCGTATAAAAAAAAGTGAGTGATTATAAGTATTTCTTGCGGAAATCAAAGTATCCGAAAAGAAATATTCAAAACTATCGGATTCATCGTCAAAACGAATTGTGAAATCTACGGAATTGTTATTATTGGTTCAGAAAATCCATATTGCTCCAGTGTTGGGTACACCTCTTAGAGGGTGTTACGTTCACAGCAGTATACATTGAGGGTAGTTGGAAGGACTATCGCCTTTGTTTTAATTACTGCAAGAGGAGCTAATCAAGATGCTTTCTTCGGTGATGGGTACACTTCATTTAGAGGGTGTGACCTTCACGACAACATACATTGAGGGTAGTTGGTAGGTGAAAAACCTGAGGACTATCGCCTTTGTATTAATAATTGCAAAAAATAATTGCAAAGCATCTATGTTTAGGACACTGCATAAGAGGATGTGATCATCACGACGACATACATGAGGGTGAGTTAATAAGATTATCGTCTCTATATTAATAATTGCAAAAAAGTCAATCAACATAATATATTCTGCAGTCTATGCTTCAGTGTTGGGTACACTTCATTAGAGAGTGTGACCTTCACGACAATATACATTGAGGATGGTTATTGGGACAACGCCTATGGATTAATCATTCCCAAAAATGACAAGATTATCTTGTAAGCAACTTCCAAAATAGCAAATTGGTGCTTAAACGCCCCCATACCATGTTGAAAACACCGGTTGACGGTTCTCGTCCGATCACCGAAGTTAAGCAACATCGGGCGCAGTTAATACTTGGATGGGTGACCACCTGGGAACACCGCGCGATGCTGTTTTTTTTTATCACCAACTGTATTGGAATGATATAAAGGATCAAAACGATTACCTTTAGAAACTATTTCGATATACCCTCATATCAATATTTTCTTTTACTGTCTGCTAATTTAAATGAACCAAGATTACTTTACTAGACCAGGTCTGAAAAGTACCCGCAATCAAATGCACTATTTACAATTATTTAAGTCTTCCACATGAATCGTTTCTTGTTGTGGTCATTATTTATAGATACATCAATAAAAAATCCATTGACAACGTCTTACAAAATCAACTAGTAATACTACTCAAAATTTGAAATGTACGAGTGAGACACAAAAATTTTATTTGATAATATAATATTCTAATAACTTCTGTGTATATTATGTCTTTTATCAATAGTATGAAATACAGTTAATCAAGATCCAATATTAACTGGCACTGGAGGAATATCTGAGCAATCCACCTGTCGGTCCATGGTGGACCCACGGGCCAAATCGCAGGACAGCACTCGTCTCTTGCGACGACTTTTCTCGAAGATTTACCCAGGACAGAAGAGTCTTAATTTCCCCACAAGAACAGCACCAGGAGCAAAACAGCCTTGCAAGTACTTATCGATGTCCTCTTTTGACATTTCTGTCGACCTGTCATGTCAGGCGCCGCGCGGCCGCCGATCGGAGTGCTGGCGGAGTGCTGCGCTGTTTCGAACCTCGTGCGGACTCGCGCATGTTCGCCTATAGTCGGTTCGGGATAAGAAGGCACACCTACTTACTCGTACGTTTGCCGCTTATAGAATAACCACTTTCATAAAATATTCGAGCCTGATGATATTATTTTATCGTGCTTAAATATGTAAAAATATATTTTTTTCTCTCTTTATGTTCTCAAAACTATGAACAGAATTTAATGTGTAATTTTTTTTTCTCTTCTTTAGTTCGCATGTAGTGCAATGACACTAGGTATCTAGGTATCTAGGTACTATCCTAGTTTCTTTCATCATAATTTACTTTTATACAAAAAGGTTTTATATTATGAAGATTTATAAACTATTGAACCACTAACATTACAATTAATTTTCATGTTTAAGTAATTAAAAATGAAAATGATGATCTTTATTAATTTCACATGGACTTGATTTACAGGCTTTTATGAAAGCTTGAATCTGAAAAGCGGGTTGCACTGAGAAGGTCGGGCAAAAAACTCGGCTATTATATTCTGTTCACATACAATTTAATATGAGACAACCTATTCGATAACATACTTAAAATTTTTTTTTTGTTATTCCATTACAAATACATGTATTTAATACAACCATTCTTTCATCGTAACTCGATGTGTTAGATATTACATCAAATTTATCAATGCTTTAACTGAGTTATGATGCATGCTTTTAAAAGAATGCAATATTTTTGAATATCAAAGTTATTTTTAGTTTCTATAATTGACTATTTCTTAAATTTCTTAAATGAATAATAAATATGGAAAAAGTAGAAAACAATCGATGATATGTTTATTTAAATTTATTTTTAGGTATCCTTGTACCTATATCTACAGGAATATCGGTATCCATACCTAGGAATAACGTTACGCAATGGAAATTAATATATTTAAAGACCAAATTAATTTTTGCGAGATCAAATATTTTTATTTTCAGGCTATCGCGCCGCTAATTATTAACTTATGGTTATCTATGCATCAAAAATGTTAAAGGATTTGGAAATTACCAAATAGATATATAAGATCATAGAATCATTAAATACTTCATTGGATTTATGATAATATGAACAATGATGGTTCATAATTTTGGCTTGCATGTATCATAATATTTTTTTTTTTGTTTTTTTAGAGTTGATACATAAGCCTACATTTTATATTTTCGCAACAAGTCAACAAAGCATTAATCGCGAACAATCGCGAATAACATTTCGACATGTCTACCTATTGACATGTTACATTTGCTCGTTGTTATTTGCGATTATCAACTTGGAAAAATCAGATCACATTTTTTAACTGAAAGACTGCTAAATTGAAAAACGGTCTTGATGCAGAAATTCAAGAACTTTAAAAGTATTGTCTAATATTTGTATTCCAATTGTATATGTGGTTTTTTTGTTTACAACTAACCAGTACAACAGCGATATTAGTGTTGGGGTGACTGTTAAAATAACAATTAATGATATTAAACAATAATATAACATGAATAACTGTTAAGAATAACAATTATGCCTTCAGTTAAAATTTTAATATTATGTGAAATGAGAAACTCAACACGGTTATACATACATATACTATAATATTGTATAAGATGTTTACTGTCTGACAATATTAGAAAACATGTTTTTTCAGACTATCAGTTTCTATTGTTATCACTTTATTAGAAGACAGGAATAAACAGTAGATACAGTTACTTCATCAGCCTTTGTCTCAGAATCAACTTTAAAATAGGCTTATAAAATGATTTCTCTATGTTTTTTTTTTTAAATATCTCTTGAGAATATTCTTACTATGCAGTTAAAAATATAATTTAAGGTCAATTTAAATGTTAATGACCTTATTAAAGAGCTGTTCCAACACCAAAACCCAAATAACAATATTATTATGCAAATTAAATAAAAATATCATTGTTAACTCCTTTAAAAGAAATAACTCTAAAGAGCTATGAATAAAAGTAAAGGACACTTTACGAAAATACTAATGCCTACAGTCAAGATGAACAAAAATTTACGAACTAGTTCTCTGCAACCCATAGATTTATTAATCTTTTATATTAATAAATTGATTTTATTTTTTTTCTGTCCAAAAATATGTCTCGGTAATATTTATTCTACTCAAGTTTATAAAATATATTCGTGATCAATTTACTGTTTAAATATATATTTCATGGTTGCATATTAACAGCCCAATTTATTACGATTAATCAAGAGTTTTAACTGATACAAATATTTTAAAGCTTGTTGAAAGAGGTTTAAAACCTCTTTTAATCGTCAAGACTACATACAAGCAGTACTGCTAGATAGTCTTAATATACCCTCGGTATTCGCACATATAAAAATATATGTATTTGTACATATATTATTATTAATATATTATACTAATAATATTGATTTACTATAGCTAACTATAGTACAGTTTTAGTATTTCTACAAAATTATGCCATTATTTATTAATTTGCTTTGAATATCAACTTAAGTTGTTATTTTTATTTTTTGGTCAATGTTAAGCGATTATGCTTATTATTCTATTAATTTAAAAGCATTTCTTATTTACAAATGTCATGGCTCTAAACATCTACCTAATTAGTATTCTTGTTATTATAGAAATACAGGAATGAATATAAAATTGATGATTAAACGAACTTACCTTAAGTGAAGTTCTATCATAATTTTATGAATTCCTGTATGAAGATAATAACACCCTCCCGCCCCTGTTTTGTGGAAAAACCCATGTATGAATTTGTAAATAAAAAATGTACATATTATAATAAATATTTATTGAAGACTATATAACCCATTTATATATATTATTATATTTACATATATAATATTGTGTGGTTATGTATAATATTGTGTAGTTATGTATATATTATATGATACATATTTGGGTGCTCTGTAGTGCTCCTAGACCAAGACGAGCTTATCGAAGCACAAAGGCACTCTTATAATAATTACTCTGAACTAAATGAAATGACAGACACAGTGTTGCTAGCGTGAGATATCGTAATGAAAAATGTTGAAATTTTTATTTTTTCTCTCAACTTTAGTGTCTGAATGGCTATCACTTGGCGTGAATACCTAATTAGTATTCTTGTTATTATCTTCATACAGGAATTCATAAAATTATGATAGAACTTCACTTAAGGTAAGTTCGTTTAATCATCAATTTTATTTTATCGAACCCAATCATCACAGATTGTCGTGTTGATAAATAATAATTTACACATTTTATAAAAAAAGATTTCGACGAATTGAAAACCTCTTCCTTTTTTTGAAGTCGGTTAATAAAGAAATAACAATCAAATCATTTAAGCACTGAATTTATAATTCAGTATTGATACCAAGTTTTGAAATGTTATCTGGAATGGTAATACTGTCTCAGAATCTGCTGCTTTCGTTTATATAGACCCAATTAAGCTACAGATATTCAGTGTTAATTTGATTATTTGCTTAAATCTTAGTAGAGCACAAATATTTTATTCATGAGAGAGTTTGCTACCATCAAATCCCGTATTTGGACCGACCAACAGAGCGTGTAATAACATAATAACAAGATTGCGAGACCTTATTGGCAAGACTGATCACTGATAAAATAATTACACAGAATCTTCGATTAGTAGAATAGCACATTAATGACAAAGAAATACAGCCCGAAAATCCCCTTTGGTATGACGTACCTACTTACTCGAAGCTCTCCAATAAACTTCCCTTCTCCTTCTTGAGTTTATTAACTCAACTTATGTAAGGGAAGTTAGTAGTTGGATGTAGTTATATTAGAACTACTATTCTAACAGTGTCCTATTCGTATTACAGCATAAATGTGTTTGAACATTTTATGCTCCTGCTGTGGATTTTGATACTTTAGTTACACTCACACTGCAATTACTAAACCGATTTCGTTGAAATTAGGAATAAAGAGTCTACATAGCCTCCGAAGAAGCAAATTTAATGAGTCTCTTTAGAACTGCATTTTTAATGAGTCTCATTTAGGCTTTTAATTTCGTGAAATACAATGGCCTTCAATCCGAAGCACAGTAACTAATACAATAAAATAACTGCTTTACTGCAAAATATTAGACACTGCAGTGCCAACGATCCAGGCAGACTTTAAATAAGCATACTTTTAAGAACTGGATAGCCATTTAGATTGGATTCAATTCGCTAAATGGAACCAAATGCAATAAATGTATGAGAATGACAGTTGCCCAGGAGTCACGTTATCCATTTAGCGATCGTAAATGTCACTCTTGTATATTTTTTGAATTTATTTTTCATTTGAGCGTATCGACTTACATCAAATCAATATAATATTATAGATGAGTATCAGGTAGGTATTATAATTAATGTAAGTAAACATTATCGTATTACTTACCGTGTACAAGTAAGCGTAGTGTGGGGCGACCTCCAGCTCGCTGGACCGACGATATCAAGCGGGTGGCTGGAAACGGCTGGATGAGGAAGGCTGAGGACAGGGTGTTGTGGCATGCGCTTGGGAAGGCCTATGTCCAGCAGTGGACGTCCGCAGGCTGAAATGATGATGATGATGATCGTATTACTTAAGTACCCTTTTATAAGTGTTTTAACTAAATGAATTTACTTCCAGAAATCTTCGAGTTACTTTATATACGTTACAAAGATAAGTAGCTAATTTCTTATCCAAATTGAAATTTCCATTTAGGTTATATCCCTTTGCTATAAAAATCTACTAAGCCGCTTTGTCGTAAATAAAGTATTCCACAAAAAGGACGGATAAAAGATCTGTGTACGCACGGATGATATTATTAGGTATCAACATTATTAGCTTTATATAATAAAAGATCTCTTGATATTATAATAATATATGAGTCCTTCTCCAATATTCTTTCAGAAGAAAGCTCATTCAATGATTTTTTAAGTAAAAAGCTGGCATTTATACAAAACCAGATTATAGGAAGGTTGCCTTTATGCTCATAATATATTCAATATCGTATCTTATATTTTTATTCAATAAAGACTAAGTTAATGTCCTAGAGATTTACTTTGACCCTTTTGTAAATTATAAAATACACTTGAATATAATAATAGAACAGCAAGAGTATCATAAGATAACACAGACAACTTAAACTGATAACTTTAATTATAGTGGTTATTCAATGTATTTATAAGTAGTAGGTGAAACCTCCTTTGAGTGGGATAAAAAATTTTAGAGCTTCATACACTCAAATATATTTAGTTACAATACCACTTTTATAACTAAACTCACTCATCACTGTCACTAAAAAATCATTATAGAGTTTTTATTAATCATCTGCGACCACTTAACGTGTCTATCTACTAAGAGTTGGCAGTTAGTACTTATGGAAATATGAATAATTTTATTTTAATTTTTATAAGAAGAATTTAAATCTGTTCGAAATGCAGGTATTAATTATTACGATTCCACTGTAGAGAGTTGAGTCTAGTCTAAACTACAGAAAGGTGTGAAAATAGCTACTTACAAATTGGAGCTTTAATTAAAATGCCTTTTCCACGTGATGTCGCTCCATTTTGTATTTTACGGTAATAGTATTTCTTCGTATTCTTTCCTAGAAAGTTTTTGATTTACGTAATTGGAATACCTATCAGCCACCTAAATTCACTTTACAAATCATTAGTTTAAATTCCGTGAAAATATTTTTAGTTAAGAAATTCTAAATGTACACAAAGCCGAAAGTAATCCTATTGGGACAAGTAATCTTTCTCGAAATTTACTCAGCCACTGCTGCGAAGCATTTATGCTAATTTTAACATCTCTTGAATGTTATGCAAATAGGCTAGCCCAACTATTTTTCATTCATGTGGAAAATTTTATTTTAAACCCAAAAGGCAAATTGTTCCGTTTAACAAGTACGGTTAAATTTTAACATTAAATGGAAAAAATGGAAGAGAATATTTTTCCAGCTCTTGCTATAATTAATACTCGTGGCTTAAAAACATTTTGATATTTTTTAAAGTAAAACAATCATGTGATCTTGTTTCTAAGAATCTTTCAAATGAAACGTATCCTAAAACTTCATTGCATGCATTACGGTATACTGAGAATCAGAAAAGTGTATCCTTTTAAGAAAAGTTAAATTGGAATGTTCCGGGAATAAAATGTGTATCAAGGATTTTACCACGTAACTATGATATTCTCTTTTTCAACTTTATCTTTTACAATTTTAGCTTTAGTTTTTTTGATAGAAATAATTAAAAAAGGCCGGTGACTCTATGTACTCCTAATCTAGTCGTTAAGATTGCCCTCTGCATTTAGACCCTAAGCCTATATTGAGTTTTTAAACAGACTTCAAAAAAGGAGGAGGTTTTCAATTCGTGCATAAAAACAACCAGCACTTTGCAAATTAGAAAATATTTTAATTATTATCAATACGTAATTTAATCATATTATACATAAATGTATTTTATTGAATAATTAGACATTAATGAAAATATATAATGGAATGAATGTTTGGCAATCACAACGGCAACTAATAAATTTGACTACATGTCATGATGTCTTATCTATCAACTCACAGCTTATTGGGGAATATTATTATTGAGGAATTATCGCACTTGAGTGGAGATGCACGTTATACAAACAACGAACATAATGTAGCCATCTGCAATAAAATAATTCTTGAAAAATTTATATCTTTAGGAGGTTCCAAATATCATATCTATTTATTCATCATTTGCCTTACTAAGAGATATACATTTGGCATTACTTGTTTGGAAATTATGTCACGTATCTCTAGTAGAACAAATAGAAGGTACTAAAATAGGAAGTTAAGCGCGCGAAGCCACGAGCTTTGCTAGTAGTATCATTGCAAGAACAGGCAAAAAGAAAGACGTGTTAATGATTAAGTCCTAAAGAAACATTGTAACACTTGGCCGGTAGATTAAATAAACATACAGTATTATCGTTGTTTGAGAGGGAAAATGATTGAAGGAGCTGCTAAGTAAATAGTTCTCCAGCTCGTGCTAAATGTATTTTCCTTTACTGCCTTGCGAAAATAGAGACATGGACCCATTGATTTATAAACTTAGGATTTGAGGTCAACGCTAAAAAGTGTCCGTACCGAATGACATACAAAACGCGAAAAGACATACAATCGCACTTCAGTCCCGTGTTTGAAAATTAGGCTGTATGTAGTAAACCATTAGGCTTAAGACATAAATTACAATGTTTTAGTTTGTTTATAAAAATACTCATGTACCTACCCTCGTTTATATAGGTTTTCTCGGGACACTTTTTTCGTGAATTTTGTATATCGCTCGTCGTCCATAGATTTATAAGCCTAGGTATGGACCCAATAAATGTCCATACACACACTTTCGAACTACACCACTAGATAACGTAGTCTTTGGCTATCACATCCCGTGTACTTTTATGAAACCGATATTATTTATTATCTTAATCTTAAAAAGTATTGAGGTTATATATTACGCCAAGATATAACAAGATAATAAATTCTGTATGGATCAATAAGAGTTGTATTTGATTGAATTGGTAGTCATCAAAATTTGAAAAAGTTTTGGATAACACCATAGATAGTTGTTGCTACTAATTGCTGTAACCATTACGATAAAAAAAATTCAGGCTTTCATGTTCTTTATTATTATCATATTCACACCGTTTCAGAGTGAATATATTGCTTTTGGTTGAATTTCGAAAACAGTTTTTTTGACCTGGCAGACCAGGGTTAATTACTAGTCCCATAAGTATTGCTAATAGCAGTCTGTGTTTGGAATTTCACGCCTACTGGCGAAAACCGCATCAAAATTGGTGCTTTCAGTCACGAGAAAACCTCAAAAAACATGAGTCTGACGACAAGTAAGCAAGCAAGCAAGTTAGTCGGAGCAATAACTCAACTTGCAAACAAGCTATCGAGTTCGAGTGTTTTTAACCGACTTCAAAAAAAGGAGGAGGTTCTCAATTCGTCGGAATCTTTTTTTTTTTTTTTCTATGTATGTTCACCGATTACTCGAAGACGCGTGGACCGATTTGAAAAATTCTTTTTTTTTTTTAAGAGGGTTTTGTTTCCAGATGGTCCCATTTTAATCAGGTCAGGATCTGATGATGGGATCCTGGAGAAATCGAGGGAACTCTTCAAATTTTATATGGACACATGAAACTATTTGAGTATTATTAGAAAGAGTAATACTTTCCAAGTTGTCCTATGGTCATCAGGTCAGGATCTGACCATGGAATCTTGGTGAAATCGAGGGAACTCTTCAAATTTTGCTAGTATACTTGAAGCGAGTTGGGTATTTTTTATAGTTACTGGTGCATATGCTAGCAGATACTGATTTGATGACTAAACTCATCAAGTCAGGGTCTGATGATGGGATCTTGGTGAAATCGAGTGAACTCTTCAAATTTTGCTAGTATACTTGAAGCGAGTTGGGTATTTTTTATAGTTACTGGTGCATTTGCTAGCAGATACTGATTTGATGACTAAAGTCATCAAGTCAGGGTCTGATGATGGGATCTTGGTGAATTTGAGGTATCTCTTCAGATTTTATGAACCTCAAGCGATTTGGGTATTTTTACAACGCCTTGTGCATTTTATTGTTTTCCACTAAAAAGTACAAAATAAAAATGGGAAATGCTTTCCAAAAAACCAACTTCAAATGCCACTACAAAGAGTGAAATAATTTTTATTTAAATTTTAGGTACCTACACCAATTCGAAGTCGGGCGATTGTCTATGACTTCGTCATTTCTTCGCACATCAAGTAAGTAAGAAGGACTATTAGGGATTGTATGAAACATTGCCCGACTTCGAATTGGTGTAGGTACCTAAAATTTAAATAAAAATTATTTCACTCTTTGTAGTGGCATTTGAAGTTGGTTTTTTGGAAAGCATTTCCCATTTTTTTCTATCGCTAGGTAGTACCAACCCGAGGAGCTGTATAGCTTTTGGCACGGAATACCTAATAGTACCTACCTACGGTACAGAAGTCTCACTCGGCAAGATGCTTTAAAGAAATAGTGACTCTAGCGCTGACACAAAAAGCGCAATTCCTTTAAGTGAACATTTTTGTTAATAAGCAACGAATTTCATAAAAATAATCCACCTTCAGCATGTATATTAAAACTACTAATATACTAGTAAAAGAAAAAGTCGTATCTCAATGTTCTGGAAACGCAAAAGACATAAGAAAGTATCAAACTTATAAATCTCGGAATATTCTTCGTCCAACTTTCGCGTGTGGGATGCAGCTAGTTACCATAAAAGATAAAAACTCATACTGGTAGAAGTTGCAGTTTCTTTGTTGAGTTTAAAAGCATTGCGTCATAATCTTCTCACTCCTTTCCGAACCTGGCGGTAGAATTTTGACTCTTCATAAGAGCCTACAATTTATGTGAAAAATAGAGATTTTCATTTTTTCATTTTCATATTGTTTGCAAACTGGCTTCAATGTTGCACATTACAAGTTACAACTAAGAGCTAACGAAAGAACATTGACTATTAATTTATGGAAACCGGTGCCAGACTGAATCAATTCAAACTTTATTTTTATGGACTTCGGTCTCCACATTCACTCCTAAAATTATTATTTTGTAATAAAAATCCGGATTTCAAAAACCTAAGTAGCAAATAAACAAGTTGTACTTCTTAATACATATTTATGACCAAATTTATGACAGGAAACGTGCATTGAAAAGAAAAGGGACTTTTTGCACGTAAAATTACACTCTGAATTAGAAAAACAAATTCTTTAGTGCTAATGGTTCTCAAAAATACGTTTTTTTCCCAAGAATCGAAACGCGAAAAAACTTTATACATTCTAATTTTAAAAATATCAAACATATCTGACAGATCTGAACTCTTCCCCTCTGAAATCTGAATATTCTTTCCCTCTGCACAAAAAGTACAGCGCTTTTATCTCCTGTTTTTAAATCATAAAACATAAAATGCTTCTAGGTTAATTTGTAGAGAGCATTTATTTCAGTACTGGCCTCGTTTAGTCGTATGTGTGTTAGTTATTATAGACTTTAAAAAAATATATAACCATACATTTTTAAACAATAAAAATATAATAATAAAAGAGTTTATTGTTTTATATTCTCTATGTTATCTTGAAAATGCTATTCATTGTTCCGTAATTCCATATAAATAAAAATCTTATCAGCAATCTGAAAATATTTACCAGGTTAATATTAGTACATAATAGTATTACGAAACTTACTATAATAATATAATTAATAATATAGGTAAACAGCTCTCAGGACATTTTTTTGACTTTCACAAAAAAGACAAAACAAAATTCTAACGAACACTTCACGATTTACTTAGAGTAAAAATACTTGAGACAACGGGATAATAAGGAATTAAGAAAGATAAAAGCTTGTTATTTATAAAAATTATAAAGAGCGATGCCGTGTCGAGCCGAGCACGCCTAGATTAATTTGCAAACTCTCAGAAAGGAAAGTTTTAATTTAATACAGCACTTACTTAATGTTAAAGCTTAAAGCTCACTTGAGAAGCTTTGCTTTATTAATTTTCAGAATAGGAATATAAACAATGGCTAGAGAAGTAATTATTTACTCAACTAATAATCCTGAATAATATATGAACTATATGAATGAACTATAGTCCCTTATCATGGTTAGTATCAATTATTTATTTTTTTAATCATCATCTGGTGAGGCTACAAATAACTTAATAATCTAACTTTAAATTACTACATTATAATGTAAAAAACTGCGTTTAGCTATGTCGTGACTTGTAGTACATCCCTTTAGGTAGTCGAATTTATTAATCGAATTTCAGTTTATTTTGAAATTTCAATTAGTTTTTATCATACGTTTACTGAATTACCTCTCAATATGAAAGCCGTATAAATAAGAATTGAAGAAAATAACAATTTCTTCAAAAACTCGAACATTTAGATGCAAATACGACTAAACATTTGAAACTAAAAACCTAAGCATAGGACGTTTATGCTCAGGTAAAAATGGATAAAGTTAATTTTACCGAAACACCTTTGTCTACCGTTAGTTTAGGCATATGGACATAAATTCAGAGTCCATTTACAGCAGACGCAATAATAATTTGCCGGCACAGGCTTTTATTCTCAAATTGACCATGAGGCCGGCCTTTACGCGAGGAAAACTTTTGTGGGTACTGTTCCATACGAAAGTGGCCTTGTTTTGTTATGTTTTCTTTTCAGAACATTTGTTAGGTATAATATGAAGGTAAAAAATTATATGTGTGATAAATTTAATAGAGAAATAATTAGAGGTCAGAGAATCACTTTTGTTGAGGATTGAATAGTCGTTTATCAAACTAATCCTTATCGAATATTTAAAAGTCACAATTAAATCTTTGGTAACAATGATAACAGCGATTCGTTTCAAGTTAAATGACAAGCAAAACCTATATTTTCAAGGACTATTCAAGTTCCTTTCCATGTCAGACGTTCCTTTCCATGGATCAAAAGTAGCCTTTTTTGGACAGAAATATAATATAGATATCATGATGTCCCATAAATTATAATGTAACAAAAAAAAATGAAATTTTATTGATCCTAAAGTATAATATAAAGTCCGGTAAACATTAATAATTTTTGCAGGAATTATTACGAGCAAATTTTCTCACTGTTAGGTAAACAACGGTCCCTCAGGTCTAACCAAGTAAAAGGTAAAATAAGATAAGTATTTTGCGCGAGCAGAATACAGCTAAGTATCTTATTTTTATTATTTCATGTATTAAAACAAGCAAGCCTTATTCATAAATATATAAAAATTGATCAAGTGTGAGTCGGACTCGCGCAGAGAGGGTTCCGTTCTATTAAGCCCAATTCTCAATTGTCCCTGCCTACGAGTACCAAATGCAAAAACGAGAAATAAAAATCACGTTTGTTGTATGGGAGCCTCCTTAAATATTTATTGAATTCTAGTTTTTTAGTATTAATTGCTATAGTGGCAACAGAAGTACATCTGTGAAAATTTCAAGTCTGTAGCTATCACGGTTCAAGAGATACAGCCTGGTGACAGACGGACGGACGAACAGACAGCGAAGTCTCCGTAATAGGGATCCTTAATTACCATTTCGGTACATAACCCTAAAAACGAGGTCACCCAAGTTCTTCCCATTAAATAATAATCCCAAACTTGTGGTGCTCTACTTGCGACATTTAAGAAAAAATATTGCGATTTTTACTTACCATGACTAAAACTTCAACGATATATAATATCGTTACAAAAAGCTTTACCACCCGCATTTTTAGTATTAGAACTTATACTGAACAAAAATGTTTATGTGTAATGAAAAATAATAACAGTAGGTACGCACTTTTAACGACCAACCATGCTGTTAGATTTATTATTACGTACTTTTATTATACTTATAATAATAATAATAATAATTTATTTATTTTAACCAAGAAAAAATTTCACAATAAAAAACTCCTTAGATCTAGTACACAGAAAATGTAAGCAATAAATTTTGAAACCAAAAGGAGTGCTTTGGCACCCGTACTAGGAAAACCTGTGCTACTTATAAAACTAGTCATTTAGCGGTTATTTAGATACAAAAGCTCATACCCATGTCTACCAGAAAAATGAACTGTTACTGCAGTTTATTTAATAAATATCGTAGGATCAAATCTAATAATAAGGAATCGTGCAATAATTTCGCGCAGCGTCGTTGTATTGAATCGTTATTCACAATATCTATAGCGAGATCCGATAGGAGCATGAATATCCGATGTCCGTAGATAGAACCGAGATAAGTAAACCTAATACTATAATACCACATCGTATTGGTCTTAAAATAAGCTATAGGTATTAAATACCAATTATCTCATTAAGGAACTGGAGCGATAGGCTACTGCATGCTGTAAGGCTTCAGTCCGTATATAATGAACCTTGGAACGGTATTTTATATATTTTTTCTTATAATTGTTAAAAATAAAAAATCTATTTTAATTTTTTTATTTTTTCTGTTTTTATGAAAATAATACTATTTTTGCCGAAGGTCGCCGGCGTCCGGTAAGACGTCACGATATTCTAGCACTCGTCACATTTGGGACGGATGAGTATTTGACCTTTAGGAATATTTATTTTAATGTGTCTTCACAAAGAAAGATAACGTTGCATCATCACGCAGCTCATATCACTGGACGTATAAACGTACAGGGCTGCTTGGCTCACAGGTTACAGAATTGCTGTTGCAAGGTAGGCTTTCGCTAAGAAAGTATATTTGAAAATTGAATCCCAAGAGACTAAAACAGAGGTCATGGAATAGGGGTAATATAGAAGCCGCGGGTATAATACTTAACCAGTAAACCCAAAAGAGCACAGTTTTTTTTGCCTCATACATAACCCGTCGTCAAAATCACTGGTAATATATTAGAAGGTAAAAGTTAATCACACGTGAATTTCTCGTGGCCGACGAAGGTCGTTCATTTTGAAGCACCATTTCACTGGCGATGGAGTGAACCATCAATTCGGCTTCACGCCGGCCGCACGCGAGAAACAGGGTCGATTGACATGTAAAACGAATTACTCAGTGTATGATCCGGAAAAATCTCCATAATACCTGCCGGTATTCTACAATAGCGTTTGTAGAAATTGAATTATTTAAGTTTCTTTAGTTCTTAACCGCTTTGGTGTACCTACGAGTATATGAGTAGTTCAAGTTGGATTAAATTAATTAGGTACAATTGATTCTAGCTTTAAAAGTGTACAGTCAGCCGCCATCGTCATCCATTTTGGGTAAAAAACATTACCCAAAATTGCCGACGTCTGCGTACATTTCTTCATACCTCGCTTTACGCTCTTCCCCGTGGCCCACTCATACGCAAAATGTTTGACACCCGAAAATACTTAAGTCTGAACTTTATTTATTCTGTATGCACTGATAAGGAACCTGAGGATATGGCCATCAGAACATTTTACGGATACCATCTTCATACAAGAAAATAGTAGAGCCGTCTGACACAATTTTCTACTAATACGCCACAATATGGCGGAAACCGTCTCTATGGAAACGTGCGTGCAGACTATTGACAAGGCAGTGGTCTGAGGCGGGAAACACGGTCTATAGACAATACTGCTATGGGCTTACTGCTGACCATAGATTTATAGTAATAGGTCGTCGCTCACGCTCCGACTAGATAGAGCCTTACCTAACAACGACAGCTCCGTGATTGCGGCAATTTTTTCTTGTAGTGTGAGTGTGTCAATTTGAAATTTGTATGGTGCGCGGATGCTATAGAGTGCGTAAAAAATTGTGTAGCGACAGCTCGGGTTTGCCAATTCAAGCAGTGTTTTTTTCCGCACTGTTGAAATCAAGGGCGGCCTCTTAGACCTCTTTGCTACTGACGCCGTCGGTGTCAAAACAAACATCTTTGACACCGGTATGGCAGCACATTTTCCCGCGGCCCGCCGCGTCCAGAGTATAAGGTCTATAACTGTACGTCTTTATTTAAGTAGGTATGATATTATTATGTCCTCATGCTTTAAAACTTGGATACCAATAAATTCCAGCAATAGACAGGTCAAATAAAAATAGTAATTTCTACTTTTCCAATGAATGTGCCTCTTGAAACTTGTATAGTCTCAGCGTTAATTCAAAACGAAATTTATTGAGTGTACGAGGTTAATGCGATACACCTGTCGTCGGGGACTGAACCCATTTATGACCGAACCCTTTATGCGGGCCATGCGGGCGGGGTATGTTTTGTTAGTGGGAGCATATTTACAATACCTGTGTATTCGCCCTAGGGTCACAGGATTTGCCCATTCATAACGATTTTGGTGTTCACCTTAAAGCAGGTGTGGGACTGTCAATCAACATAAGTAAATCATGTTAGCAGGCAAAACATTTTTCAGTCTACAGCAGTCACAAATTACTAAAATCATACAAAAATTAAAAAAAAAATCGACCAGGTACGAGTTGGATTCATGCATGAAGGTTTCCGTACATTTATCATTAACAACGGCAAAAATTTTGATTGTTGAATGGGAGCCCCCCTTAAATATTTTTTATTTTAATTTAATTATTAATTTTGAAAGTGAATTTATGTAATCAAATATTCGGTGAATATTTCAAGCGTATATACATAACATAGATAACGTTTTTGCATGATGCTATGTAGCTATTTGGGTTAAATTACTTTCTCATAAATAGATGAAAGTGCCCTTTGCAGCCACTTAATGGAATTGCTAGGGACTAAGTATACAAGGCTTGTAATGAAGTACTTCATCACAGGGAATTAGTAACATGTTGAATGGTCTAAGCGTCACTGCGCGCAGGTGAAAGAGGGCAATTTTGGTCCAAGTTCATGGATAATTCATGAACGGCGTACAACAAGTCGATCCAGCTTTTGTAACAGATGTAAGTATTGCTGTTTTGAAACAACGTTCAAACTCAACGTGGTTGAAAGAAGCTGATATTAATAAAGGTTTTCAGGACAGAAATGTTCTTATAGCATAATACATAATACGCTAATCTGACGATATAGAAAAGACCACTAGACTATCTACATGTGTGGCAAACGATATAGTACATCACTGCAGCAACCAGCAAAAGAAGCATTGCTGGAGGAACGTGTAATTGTGGGCTTTAAATCCTTTGATAAAACGTCACATCAAGTTAAGACGAATGGTAAAGCAAAATGCGTTTTTAGACGTCTTTTTGGCGATGTTTTTCAGCTAAATTACAGAACTACAGAAATTTTGTGTTATTATAATGCGCTTAATGCGCCATCTAGCGGTAAGATGTAATAGCTTGACAACCGAATGCACGCTATATTGAACTACTAATCATAAATAGATGGCGGTAGCTCCGCGTCCAAACGCCCAAGGTCATTTGCTTTACCATTCGTCTTAAGTTGTTCAACCCCTAAACCATGACAAAAATGGATTTTCATTCAACTTATGCCGACTTTTGCAATTTCGATTTATCTCGAAGAAAGTTATAAAGATAATGCTTAAGATTATTAATTATGTGAATTAAACACATCTATATGCATCCAACTATTGCTTACGTACTTTTACATAATAAAATTGAAAACGATTACAATTAATTCTGTACACTACCCATAAGGGAGGAGAGCTAGCCCCTAAGGGAGTAAAACAAGAGCTTGCAATCGCGAATATGCGCTTTAACATAATAAAAGTAGTTTCAAAACTCCTAATTCCGTGTGAAAAGCATCATTGCTTTAAAGGAAGATTGGTAGCAATAAAACCTCAGCAAGTTTCCTTCCGAATACAATCGAGTTAATTTCGATCTTAATTACCTAACTAGGAAAGAGTTTCCTTCGGAAGTCCCTGAGGATGATCTAAAGAAGTTTCAAACCCCAGTAGCACAGTCGTCCTTGCACTTTTTATTACGTCAGCATTACGTGACGAACCAAAACTTCTCTTAACTTAACTTGAAAATGATTTTAAGGAAAAATAGCCCTGTCAAAAAATATAAGACATTCAAGGTCGCAGTGAATCTCCTCTGGCTGGGTATATTATTGAAGACCAAACTTCCAAGCTAAAAAAATCAATAGATATATTATATATTTATATCCATTTTTTTAGCTGAAAGCTGCCAAAAATTTTACATACATAATTGTACTCTCCATAGAAGCATTTAACCTTCTGGTGCAGTCAAGTAAAAAAAAATTGTAATATGAGGTAACAAAGGTCTTAAAAATTAATTATTTTATGAAAACGTTTAAACAAGCGGAAATGTTGAGTTTATTTTAAAGTAAAATGACGTTGACGTAGTTCCCGCACTTGTCGGGCTGAAATTGAAATTGTTTGAGATTTTATCGTCGCGCAGCAGATTGTGCCGTGCTTGTTTCTCAGTAATACAGCTATAGTTATCGGTAATACTTACTACATCTACGGAGAATGTCTAAAAATACACTTTAGAAATAATTTATTTTCCCTAATGCAAGACGTAAATGGTACATAAAACTAACTTAAACTAAAAATTAAAATTAGCCATAAATTAAACTACATCTAAATACAAGGCTACAAAACTAAAATGTTAAAATAAATCTAGTAGACCGCTGTCGGAGGGAATTGTTCCCAAATTGCCTCGTTGTATCGCAATACTAATTCTTTGGGCAAAGAAAAGACCACGTTTTGGTCACGCGTTGCATCGACCAGGCGTAAAGAAATTTCTTCAAAAAATTTCTTTGCTCCCCACGGTCCCAAAGTTTCGACCCAACAAGGCTCAAATAAGCACTCCTTTAAAAATGGAATTACTTCATCTCAACCCACGCCAGCTTGTATTAGCACGGGACATCACTTTGAGAAACAAAGACTTAGTTGGAGTTATTACTTCAATTACTTAGACCACAGCCTGCTAATCTAGTGGCAGGCATTATACACCCATAAAAAAAAATTCTCGAGATTCCAATTCTCCTTGCGATGATTTCTTCAATATCAAAGGCAGTGATATTTTGAGTGCATTTAACGAACATAATATATACCAACAACCACATAAATTTCGATTCAATTCGCTCAAATGGAACTAAATTAAAAATAATGGGTCAAGAGCGAGTCGGTCTACTATCAATATCAATTCCAATCAAAACACCTCAGCCCATCAAATTCAAAACCAGGAAAAAATCGCGTTTGTTGTAAACAAGCCTCCTTATGTATCTTTTTATTTTAATTTTTTGCTATATTTTATTTTTAAAGTGAATATAAATATAACTAAATATTCTGTGAATATTTAAGCGTCTTTCTGTTGCTGTTATCAATATCGAACAAAAACAAACTAAAAATCACGTTTGTTGTATAATTTCCCCTTTAATATAAATTCCCCCTTAAATAATAATTATCTATTATTTATTGTTGTTGTAGCAGCAACAGAAAATAAATCATCTGTAAAAATTTTAAAGTCTCTGTCACGTTTCAAGAGATACAGTCTAGTGACAGACAGAGGGACTGACAGCGAAGTCTAAGACTTATAGGGTCCCGTTTTTTCCCTTTGGGTACGGAACCTTAAACATTTTGAGAATGACATTTTACGATGGCTTAATTTATCACGTGACTTCAGCGGTGGCGACTCCACATAATTTTTTTTAATCTCGTTCCATAAAGACCACATAGAAATAAGTCACATGGTTACGGCTGTTGATTTATCTGAGACCCAAACCATTGAAGTCTCATTGCTTATAGGATTTTGTAGATATTTCAATCATCGAAGACGCGCCCCACTTTTTCTTTTTGATTCGTCTGTAGTTTGACAAAGTGGGCGCGTCATCGTGGATTGAAATATCTATAGTCGGTGAATACACATACTACTACTACTACTATCAGCCTATGGACGTCCACTGCTGGACATAGGCCTTTCCGAGAGCGCGCCACCCCACACTTGGTCCCTGCCTTCCTCATCCAACCGCTACCAGCGACCTTTTTCAGATCGTCAGTCCAGCGGGCAGGAGGTCGTCCCACGCTGCGCTTACCGGTACGCGGTCTCCACTCCAGAACACGTCTGCCCCAACGGCCGTCGGTTCTGCGACAGATATGGCCCGCCCACTGCCACTTCAGCTTGCTAATCCGTTGGGCTATGTCGGTTACTTCGGTTCTCCTACGGATGTCTTCGTTGCGGATTTTATCCCTTAGAGAGACACCCAGCATAGCCCTCTCCATAGCACGCTGAGCGACTTTGAACTTGTGGCCAAGACCTACTGTGAGTGTCCGCGTTTCTGCTCCGTATGTCATTACCGGTAAGACGCAGGCGTGAATATACATATTACCACCGAATCTCGTTGATAGACTCGTATATATTACTGATGACACCGATGTAAAAAAGAAAAGGCATCATCCTTCAAAGGTCCACGATACTTAAAAGAGGTTGCCTATGTAAATACTTGTATGTACTACTACAAATATGGTGAGTACTTACCAGTTTGACTAGCTTTTGAAAATGACATACAAGTATTTACTACAGCTATGTGCATACACAACGGATCTGTTTGCAAAACTCCCGCTAGAGTACACACGGATCATCAAAGAACATCTATTTACTTAACTGCGATAACAGTTTAGATGAGCAATATTTAGTAAATAGTACGTATATTACTAAAGTAGGTGTCATAAAAATAAATATTCAGTAAATTTTCAATTAAGAATTAATGTTTCACTAAATAAAATGGTACGTACCTAAAACTAAAGGTGTTTTGTTGACTCATTTAGCGAAAACTTTATCGTTTACACCTTGTAAATGTTATTTTTTGTGTATAAACAAATATTAACATTTTTAAAACGCAGTATCTTTGAATGATTATAAGTTTAGGGGTTTTTTAAGTCATTCCCACAGTACTCTGCAATCTAAAGCCACGCCAAGAGCTTGATAAAGAAACGCTGGAAGCTCCAACAATTTCAGAGCTTCTATTGCTTTTATAATCAGCGCGTTCAAACATCGTTATCTTTCAAATTAATTTCCAGGAGATTTTCTTCCTGAAAATCCAGTACAAATGCACTCTAGGATGAGTTTGGCCACAGCAGTGCAGTAACGGTTGGCAGGCTTCTCACACTTTTGAGAATAATATGAAAATCTTACAAATAATATGATGATCTTACAAGACTTCGCTCGGATTTGAGTGAGAGGTCGCGACTCGCGAGCCACAGTAAAACTTGGTAAAACTTTATTATTTCTAAAATGACTTTATCCTTAATCTACTTGGCCTTGTCTGTTAGGAGGCTTCGGCCACGAGTAGTTTCTCCACATGCAAAAACGCTCTGCTAATCGATTTAGCATTTAGCGTTAGGGGACTAGGGGTTGCTTACCAACTTCCTAGTTACACGATCGGCTGCATTGTCGCTTACCATCAGCTGATAACTTGTATTGTGTTTAAAATGAATACGCAGGCACGGTCTCTTAAATAGATTTATCTGTACAAGTACTAACCTCGGACCCCGATTAGAAGGCAGAACTTTGGACTACTGAGTTATAATTGCATTTTACAATACGAATATAAAAACAATCGCATGATCCTATTTGCCTTTTCAGATACCAACGTAAATTTCGGGCTTAAGATTTGATGGAGGTCTGAACAGACGGCCAGACAGAGGGATGGGTTGAGCGTCGGCAGAGTTTTTGTTTCATGACAAATCGTCTTTCTTTGCCTTGGGGTAATTGACTAAATTGTTTAAAAGGAAAACATGGGAAGGCACTTAGTATTCCAGTAATTACAAAGAGAAGGTATCAAGCAGAAATGACCGTCTGTTATGAGGTTAAAATTTTAAAAAATTGCCTAAGTTCACCTCTCACAAGAAACTTTACTTCTTGAAGTTGTCGCGGAATACATAATAGTACCTAACGGTACAGAAAGCTCACTCCGCAAGATGATTTAAAAGAATAGCGACTCTAGCGCTGACACAAAAAGTGCAATTCAGTTCGCAATAGCGCCTGGCCATGCCTCCGGAAAGAACACGCAACAAACGCAAAGCTGTGGTCTACTTCTATCGCGTAACTTTATCTAATTCGACGTACTAAGGTTGCCTCGCACGCAGCGCGTGAAATAGACCGTACAATAACGCGAGCAAAGTACCCGGCGAGCGGCGACCGTCTGAAATTAATACGTCGAGATGGCTACCGGTAGTTTCTCGATCACGTGATATTGTTATAAATAAATAAATATCTTAGTCTTATAGTAAATGATGTAAATAGGTGATTTGCAAAGCAATTATTTATTGTCTTTCAACAAAACAGTTTCTAACTTGTTAAAACGCCAATAAGGAAATATTTTCGTCATGAAATTAGATACAGAAAATATTGGAGTGTGGAATCCCCATTACAGACTAACTAACTAGCGATGGTTTTTACAGTGGTATTGTTACTGTGAAAACCCATTTTTTAGAACGCGTTTTTCCTCGTTAAAACTATCTTTTATGAAATGCCTTGGTAAAACTTGTATTACCTAGTTAAAACTTGAATTTATCACTGATATTTGATTTTCAGATAAAACTAGTTGTCACCCCGAGTTTTAGTTTAAACTAGCAGTAGAGATTTTTTTGGGATGTAAAGAAGAAAAAATATTAATAAAAAGGCCTAAGACACAAAGTCTTGTAAAAAAGCACGGGCAATTGCACTAAACTAACATTTTAGAGAAAATCGACATAACGACTATAATAATATAAAATATGACTTTTTAGTACATATTAAATAGTAAACTAACACCTCTGTGTGCGGCTGTTTTATTATTTCCATTATTATTTTATTAGTTCCATTAGTATGAAAATTGTTTGCTATTACCGTATAAGTGCTGTCGACAGTTGAACAGGCTGTGGGATTTGGACGTAATTCAATTTGTCTTGGGCTCGTGCCAGAGCCCAGATCAACTTTTCTTTTGTCTCCGTTGATAAGATATAGACCACACATTCTCGTCGTATTTGTTAAAATACTAAGATGTAAGGCTACTGATTTTATTTCATTGAATAGCTTACTCCTTTTTGTTGTACTATTCTTGTTCCTCACATACTCAGTGTATTTCTCTGTAACGTGTGATTTAACTCTACTAAATATATTAGTGTTAACTGGTTCTTTAAGAACCTTGTTTTATCTAAAATTGTTTATATTAATTCCAAATAGTTGACTTCAGAGCGTGATACCGCAAGAGTAGAAGATATTTTTGCATTGTTATCCACGCTCGTTACAAGTTTTACTCCGTTGACTTTACTAGCTACGAACTGTCTACGAAGTGCTACGCATGCTACGGAGGCGACGAGCCGCCCTTTGAGTGGCCAGACAGGTTTTCGTATTCACTATTCAGTTATGACTAGTCATCATAGAATAACTGAGTAGGTACTATTGCGAATTTCGCTCCAAATAAGCGACACTAACGATAGTCTTGAACGCCAAGTTACGGGCATAGAGTTCGTGTGTCTTTGTTTTTTGTGTGTGTGACTGAATTGAGTGTGAATGTGAGTGTTGGATTATTAGATATAGCTCCAAAACCTGTTACTCAGGATTATCATTTATAGCAAAGTAGTTTCGTAATGGAGTTAAGTCCAAAACACTTCTAGAATTATTAAATGCATTTCCAGAACAACTAACCGCGACCGCAAAACGAAACAAAGCAGATTACTATGTTGCATGTGCACTATATTAAAAGAATACTACACAACGTAATTTAGGTTAAAAGAGCATTGTTTAATGCAGTGGGTAACATATGCAATTAGTATGAATGCCGGAAATTACTTAAGTGGAAAGTGCTTTTTTATCATGCACCAAAAGAAGGGTTGTTTTTTAAATTTTGGCGTTTGTATGTGTGTTATTTACTTTTACTAATCTGTATTCCTTTCTGTATTCAAAATCCAAACGTCTATTTAGATTTCAACATGATATTTCGTATTATTACAAAGTATGCGTAACAATGGACACTTCCATTTTTTCTCTTAGGATAAAGAAATATATTATTTATCATTCGCTTACTCACTAAACGTGTATATACATACTTAGTGAGAGACTCTTAATTGTGTCATTGCCACTTACAGTACTCCCGGCGTAAAATGAGTTACTTATAAGATTTGCATACTATCTGCATTATAAACAATCTAACGAATTTCAGGAGTGCTTAAGCTGTAGGCTGTAGACTTACCTATATTTTTCTGTTCTGGGACATCGAGTTCTAAAAGGACAGGCATACCCAATAGTGGGCCGTAAAAAGATATGGGACAGTAATAGGGTATTTGACTCCAATTTTTTTATTACTTTATTATAAAGTAGAATTAAAATAATGACGTGCACTGAATGAACTAATTTAATCGATCAAATAACAAAAAAGTTATAAGCATTTAAAGATTTGTGATTAGACAGAGATAGCAACATGAAATTGTGACGTCACACCTTACCAATGCCATAGTAGCTTCGTGCGGCTTCATACAAATTTTCGTTTTGCGAGAAAGGGATAGAAGATCCCCCCACTCCAAAGTTTAAACGCCTGTAACTTTGTAAATCTTCGTTGGATTTTAATATTTCTTTCACTGCACGTTATTATTTTTATCCTAGTTTATAATAAAGTAATATTTTTTATCAAATTCAAAAGTAGTGTAAGACCCAATTGTAAGCCTACTAGATGTTCTCGCAGCTTTGCTCGCTGAATTTCTATTTTCGCACGTGCTGTGGAAATATTGATTTTTCCATGATATAAAATAGCCTATGCAAACAAACTCACATTAAAAATATATTAGTATTGATTGTCTGCTTCAATACTTTAAAACATGCAGATATATATTTTTGTAATACGAGTAATGAGTATAACTGTAATCTTTACCCGTGATACGCATTTCTTTCTTTGTTATCTAAATGAATTCCAAATATTAGGTTCTTTTGATTTGATTTACTTATATGTGTTCCTAAAAATAGGCCAAGTAGTAATTAATATAAATAACACCAACTTAATTCCATTTTATGGACCTACTCATGAGTTTATAAAGACCACTTACAATAAATTCATTTACTCTGTTATGTTACAACGTATATGTTACGATCGCAATACACTTGATGGGCCGCCGCATAATCAGATTACTGACGGGAAAACAACATGAACAGAAGCCCAAAATGTTCAAAACGTCCCTATATTATGTTTCCTTTTAATTAATTATGTTGAGGTGAAACCAAAAGACGAAACACTGCCATTGCTTAATTAAGCTTCTATTTTGATGATGTTTAATATAATATACATGAGTAGGTACCCACATGTGTACTGGCGAAGCGGGTGATCCCGAGGGAATAAAAAAATATTATTACCTTATCTACATTATCAAATGAACAACTCTCCAAAATTTTAGCTTTCAATGTGTTACGGTTTGGACGATGATGCGTCAACCATACTTTCATTGCGGATTGCCCTCAGAAACATACAATGAAATAGTCAAACAATAAATACGAATAATATACTACCAGAATAATATTTTCTGGCTAAAACTTATTAAAATATGATCTACGACTATACAACACAAGAAGTTAACGGGAAGTGTTATACGAGCATTCAATATGTCATTGAAAGTTGAGCTCGTTAAATCGCACAGTGGGTCTCATCTGGTTTGCTTCCAGCATAACAACTCTTCCTCCTTGGCGAGAAGAATTGGCTGGCGTGCTGTTTGCATGACAATATTCCTTTGTCAAACTTGTGCTATGCTATAAGCCCATTGAATAACGTATTTGACACAGATTCAAAGCCGTCGTATTCTGTAGATTTAATTTAATTTTACAACTAGCTGATCGGGCAAACCGGTATAAAAATAGAATAATTATTATATTTTTATACCCCTATATAATTAGGTAATTTTTGTCTACAGAATGTAGACAAAAATTTCATAAAAATCGATCAAGCCGTTTGGGAGGTGTTTGGTTACAGATACTGTGATACGAGAATTTTATATACCTACTATCTATTAATAAATAGCTTACAACCGACTCTCAGAGCTAACAAAATTCACGAAAATTTTATTGTATGGACTTATTGGTCGTCGCTCGCGCTCCGACTAGATAGAGCCCTTCGTAACAACGACAGCTTTGTGAGTGCGGCAACTTTTTCTTATAGTGTGAGTGTAAATTTGAAATTTGTATGGTGCGCGAGTGCTAGTGTGCATGAAAAATTGTTTAGTGACGGTTTGGGTTTTCCCTGTGGGTTTTCCAATTTAGGCAAAGTAAACGCTTAAATTTTTTTTGCATTCCAAATATCTATTTAATTAAAAAATGCGGCGATACAATTTTAATTATCTTTTCTATAATATGAGTATTTTTAATTATGAGAATTCTAATAATTATTTACGTACTTGGCATCATCGACCCCCATCCTCTTTTTTATATCACACAGATGAGCATTGAGCAGGCGAGCTTCGAGAAAGTGATGGCTAACCCTCTGGTAAAAGTCAGAAACTCCCGATCCCCTGATATGTATTCTTTCTGAGAAGCAAAGGTCTGAACAAGCTATTAAGCATAGTATACATTTACGTACATCCTTACATTATCATATAATTATCTTATTTCTATCAACACTTTGAGAATGAAGTCTTCACATTACAGACAGCAAGTCTGAATGTATCATAAAATAAACATCATGTTGTGGCAATCCACACACTACAACGACTGATCTCCGATAACGTATTCAGCACGTCAATATGAAATCATGCAAATGTGTACCGACACGTGAATGCAGGAGTTTCTATCTATTACTGGATTGAAGTAAGGTGATGATAAGGTGGAAGTGAATATTGGAATATTTGTGTGTCTTATTAGTTTTATACAATTGTTATAAAAACTTATCTTTACCTTATTTTCTATGTGGGTCTTGATCGGAGCACAGTCCGGAGATGACTGACAAAGTTTTAAACGCGTCATCGTCCATAAATTAGAATTTAGTTGTGCTAATCTTTAGAATATCTGAACTTATTTGGATTATCATACTTGTAAACTCATTTGCAAAAAAAAGAGCACCCAAAATTTGTATATACATAACTATCGAAATCTTTAATAATAGAGGTTTTACATCAATTCATAAGATTTATTTTATTTCATTCATATTTCATGCATCAATCACTTTTACAACTATGAGTACTAAACGTACTCGAAAAAATGAAAAGTGTCCGTTTTTTGCAAAGGAATTTATAAGTTGTACTCGTATAAAGGTAAACTAGAAAATATGTTTATCACTTCTTCACGTTGCAACTACTAATACATACACGTATATGGGAAAGCAAAGTTTATGCTCACGAGTATGTCGTACTGCATTGGCGGAACTAATTTGTTTGCATTAAGTTAATTTGAAACTGAGCTATGAACAATGTTCGCCTAACTTTAAGCGACCTACATAAACGTGTTTAGTCTATTTATATTATCGAAGGTTATTCTCTCTAACAATGCTATCATTTAAAATACGCTATACGAATGTGATTCGAAACCTACTTTTATTGTAATAATATATAAATAGTGAACTGTAAAACCAGTGTCGTTCTTTTGACGCAGATATTGAAATAGTGAAAAATTGGTCAATGACTTTTTTGTTAAATAAGATTGCGGTTGACGACAATCATGCTTGAAGGAAACAGTGATGAGGTCTAGATTAAAGTGCGATCGCCTTGAAAATGCCTATATACTATTCTCTTGAAAAGATTTTACTTGGGTGGGAACATGGAGTCTGGAAGGACGTTCCACACCTTAGCGGTTTGTATCAGAAACGTTGAAGAGAAACATTCCGTCCGAATTTCGTTTGATGTCACAGATTGTACCTTTGATAATGCATAATTTAATACAGCGAAACATTTGAAGCAATCAATCCGCATAGAAAATTTTCCCATGCGTATCGAAAAACCTTGTTCATACTTACGACCATCAGTTAACTATAAATCAGACAACTGGATACATTTTAGGAGTTTATATAAGGATCAATTTCTACCTGAGCCTCGATTTGGCATTTGAAAGGATCGCTATGAGGCCGGCAATATTTCAAAGCTTACGCTGCGCGCCCAGGGATTCACCTGAAAATCTTTCCATTTCATCCCTGTTTTATTTTTAGCTTAGATAAGAATGTAGGGATTTTGTTAGACGAATGATAATATCCAGCAGTAAATTATGGCGATGCTACTTATCTGGTCTTCTTTGACCTAGAAAGTTCCTCGGATATCCCGGTATTACAAATCAAGGGAATGATTCTAAATTATATTTACGGCGCTATTTATTCTAGAATACATAGTTATTTAACAAAGAATATTATAATTTATTAGACTGAATTTCAGGGAACAGAGGTGTATGGTTTATGTCAGGTACCTAACACCATGTGTGTTAGGTACCTAACACCATGTGTGTTAGGTATCTGACATAAAAACCGAATACGTGTAAAATCATAAAGGTCCATTAGGCCGCTCTCGACTTAAAAAGTACGGCAGTAAATACTTTGTCTAAATAGGCAAACCTGAGCCGTCGCTATATAACTTTTCACCCACACTAACAGCCACGATTCATACTAATATTAATGATACGAATGATAGGGATTATATTTCCATCTCCTCAAGAGAAATCGTAAAAGTTATGGAATAACTTTTCATAATATATAAGAATAATAATTGTATATCATGACATTTTTGAAAAGAGCAAGTGCCGAGTTTCTTCCCAGTTCTTCTCGGTCCAAACCTGCATTCCGAACTTGGCGGTAGAGTTTTTGACTTTTCATGGGTGCCTATTATTTAGACCTATGTGAAAATAAAGAATTTCATTTTCAAATTGACACACAAATTTCAAATTGACACACTCACACTACAAAAAAAGTTGCCGCACTCACGAAACTGTCGTTGTTAGGTAGAGCTCTATTTAGTCGGATGCGAACGACGACCTATTATTTATAAATCTATGTGCCAACTATTGTTATTTAAAACTCTAATGGGTATCAAATATATAGCAACGAAAAAATTACAAGGAAACTTCTGTCAGCAAAATCTTGATCTTGATCTAAGACATGCTTGGAAGTGAAAGTTCACGAAACTGTTAAGTGTTCCAATTTGAATAGTACAACGATATTAATAACCACGGTATCGAGTTCAATACAAGACGATACTACACCAAAACAGTTTGTCAAAGGAGTCATTAACCAAGTCGACCCGCCCAAGCAATCTAGCCGAAATAACCGCAGCTTCCGAACTTGGTAATTCATGGATATTGCTACTAGCTTATCACAAGTTTGAAAGTACCCAAAACGGTTCTAATGATTTATTAAGATTAACTTAGTAAATATTGGACTGCAAGATATATCTAAGCACATTAAACTTCAAGATTTACAGCCACATCCGAGGTGTTCCTTTAATTAAATTATTATAATTATGTTAATCTCTATAAATCTGACATAATATCTTGCAGCGCGGATACGCTTGATTTAGATATTTTTTTAAGGAAAGGCCAATTCTTAAGGTATTCGTGTCGAAAACTTGATAACTTTCTTATTTTTTGGCCAGTTGCACAGAGGATTTTTTTTACTTTCATATATTTTTATTAAAATGAAATATTTTTTGTGATATTACGAAGATAATATTATGACCGTAATCTCATGTGCGATGTTCAAGTACCCACTTCTAAAAAATCTTTCGAGGAGTAATTATTTTTATTGGAACATACTAACGAATTCATGTTATTTGATAATCGCTCCCGTTTCTTTTGGTTAATTTTTCTTCTGAATAAAGGCAATTGATAAACCCCTCATATCGAGTAACGAATAAATTTTACTTCGCTGTAAGGATTTTTTATCTTAAGTCTGAAGTGTCTTAGCTATAAATTATGCTTAGCAGTACCTACTTATTCAGCTTGCATTTACTCGTAAACATGCAACATTGTTTCGGGTCTCAGTTGGTGTTGTTAATAATGTCTTTGTAAGCTAAGGTTTATTACTCTATATACATCTGCCAAGACTTTGGTCATTTCAACATATAGAAATGACATTGTAACTAAAGTGTAAACTTTTCACTATTATAGAAAAAAGTTTGATAAGCTACATACTATTAAAAAATTTACATCGATTCTACATTTCAAAGGACTGCCATTTTCCAAGTCCATTTTGATATTTATTGGCCCATGCATTTGCATGACCCGTTAGGTCAAACCAAATGCGTCAACCAAACTAAACCAATATTTTATTTGTTCAATATTTACTCATTTAAAGCCATGTAATCGTCGTGTATTTACAGGAACGATGCTTCTTATTGCAAATTTTTCTTGAACTTTGAAAATTCTTAAACTAAGGTAAGTCTTTGCTAGAAATATATTTAGATCATGACCTTGAAACAAACAGGCAAAAATTTCATCAATGATCACGGAAATACAAAAAACATACTTTATTAAAGTAGACGTCATATTTTGGATTTTCTATTTCGAATATCGGAGTAGAGCGAAACAGTGTTTTTGGTGGACCGTAATAAAACATTTTATACGTCGCCCTCAGCGCTGTTGACCGCGTGCACTCGGCGTAAAATAAAATTGATGGCTCACTCTATTACCAATGAAACGGTCCTTCAAAACGAGGCCCTGCTCTCTGTGAGAAATCACCTTCGATTAGGTTTTATTACCAAACAAGCCTAAATGTGCTTGGCCCGGATCAGTCAGCTCGAACAAAAAGAAACTTTGGAGATCACTAAAGAAGATCTAAGCCGCTTTTTAAAAGAAAGAGCCTACTTTAACGTCGAAGCTAAAGTTTTTTACGTAAAGGTAACGGTGGGCTGCTAAAAGGGAGAAACTATTAGTTTTGTTTATTTTAAATCACACTGATACAAGAAACAGGCACAGCCTTTTTTATAAGAGACATCAAACATGTGAGAAGGTTCATCATCCAGAGTTTACTTTTACGCCAAAAAAAGTTAAGCATGGTATTTTAAATGTGCAATGAAAATCACTTTCGGTTAAAAATTACCCTCGCCTCAAGACGTTCAATAGTAAACTGGCGGACCGCCAACACTTCTTAGTTCATACTTGGCTTATACCAACTTCCACAGAGATATGCAATGCACGAAGTTGCCTTGAATAGTTGTCACTGATATGCCTTACCTGCGTTTGTCAGGCCAAGCCGAAACAAGTAAATATCTTCCAACTTCCACAGAGATATGCAATGCACGAAGTTGCCTATGAATAGTTGTCACTGATATGCCTTACCTGCGTTTGTCAGGCCAAGCCGAAACAAGTAAATATCTTAAAATTTTTACAAAGAAAATAAAATTGTTTTTTAAATTTTGTAATGTTCACTTGCTGTATCAATACATTAAAAATAATACACAAAAATAAAAATTTTGAAATTCAATGTAGCTCACGCTCCGACTAGATAGAGCCCTTCCTAACAACGACAGCCCCGTGAGTGCGGCAACTTTTTCTTGCAGTGTGAGTGTGTCAATTTGAAAGTATGGTGTGCGTGAAAACACAACTAATTTTAAACAAAATTAATTTTAATTTACAATAATACACTGACAAATTACATTATTTGGTACCTCAATGCGAGAAAAATAAATGATAATAATTATTGCTACACGGCATCACACCGAACCTAAAAAATACAGACACATAGTCTAGTCAGTCTTTTAAAAAATAAGTTGTCCGAATTCTAAGTTTAAACAGCCACAACCTGCTGCCAGTTACTTTGTCCGTCTTAAAAATATTCCATGGAAACCTATTAAATACTCGTAACTTGGAAAAATATCTGTAGGTACCATTAACTTGCATATCTACGTGGGCATCCAGAAAAGGAGTAGAAAAGAAAAAGGAAACTTAATAAAGAAACACATGTTTGTAACTCGAAGTTAAGCAAACTAATCAATTAAAAGTTATATGAGAAAAGAAACTTGTTCCTGTTAAGATAACTACTTAATCCTAACCCGAAAAGTTTATCGTACATTGCGGGAATAAGATGGCTGAAAAAGAAAGTAGCGAAGGGTTTTAGGTAATTCGTAATTAATATACGAAACCTTCCTCCAAAACTTTTTCATGGTAATTAGGTATTTGAATGCTCTATTTATAGTAGCGCTTATAAATCCATGTATCCATAACATTAATCAATTCACTCGATACTGTACAAGAATTTTTTCAAAAAGTTGTCTGATATCGTAAATATAATCATATTGGAATAAAATATTAACTAAGAAGTGTAAAAGCGTCTTATATTTCAGTCGCATTTGCTAAATAAATTAAGGATATTTATAAATAAGGATTCCATTTTATTACCAATTTGTTTGAACCCTAAAAAAAATTTGTAACTTTTGATAGGATTAATGCACTTGATTTCAATCATGTCTGATGGGCAGAAATTATGAGGTCTAGGATGGCGCGCTTGCCCAGAGAATGTATATTCACTCTTCTTACTTGGCCCGGAAAACAAAAGCTCGAAGGGTGTTTATTTATTTATTTATTTATTTATTTATTTATTTATTTATTTAATAGATACACCAGCGATATACTGTATAGTCATTAATAAATTTACATAATATTTGTCTAGTCCGAGTACAGTAACCATTACAGGTATACACAGCATTAACAGTTTGTCCGGTTAAAATAAATAGTAATAACTAATAGTAATCATTAACTACAAATAAATTTACAATGTCAATTATAAAATATACCTACATTCATTAGTCAAAAGAATTAAACAGATTTGCTGATATAATAATATAATAATGATATTTGACGGTTATGAATAGTTACAAAATAAGATATTTAAGTGCAAAGTTACAAAGTAGAATTTTTAAATTTAATAAGTGCATGCAAGTGGATTTTTTTCTTGTAACAAAATAATGAGTCGTGAAAAATGTCAATGTTATGTGTTCCACACCTTAGTGGTACCTTATCAGAAACGTGGAAGAAAAACGTTTCGTTCAAATTCGCGGGACATCAGCCACTTCTCTCAGCGTCTGTGGTAGAAAGGTGAAGAAGGTGTCATGTTGAACATCGTTTCATCATACCTATATAATATTCATCTTATACCTGTCGTTCTCAAATTGAAAGTACTTAATATAAACATGGGGTTACGTCTCAAATGTGCGGATAAACTTTTAGACTACATATTTTATTCCGTGCGGACATAAACCCCAATTCGAATAAACATTGTAATTACAAGGGTCCTCATACAAACAGGAGCCCTTAATGAAATTACAACTTCGAATAAAATAAGTTTCATTAAACGAAAAGCAAAACAAACAGCTTCACATACGGGATGGGTCAAATATTTACTCTTATGATATCCACACCGATACTCGAGAATATAAAATTATGATGTAAAAAGTAGGTTTATTTAATATGGATTTTTCCGTGCTATGAATCGAAAGTTTAATTTTTTTGAGACTTAATATAAAAAGCAAGTCAACCTCATATTTCAATCTTATTTATACATTAAAATGTAAATATCCCCCGGCGACTGTTTTCTTTGCGGTTACATAAATAAACGACGAGGTTTGAGCCCGGATTTTTTAATCTACTGGCCTCTCTTCCGGCCGTTTGTCATTTCATGTTGAACAAATGTACTGCCGCCGCAAAATGACGATTTTGCTGTATTGTGTGCCCTCGGGGGACGACCGCGTACTTCACGCATTTACATTGGCTACGCGCTAACCAACAACAATAAAGCAACCGCATACAGAAGCACTAGTAGTTGGGCGACGCGGGTTCAAATCCCGCTGCGAGTGAAATTTTGATTCGTATTTAAATCTAAAGGAACCGCATACACTTTGTTTTATTCGAAAAATTGATGAGTCGAGCACGACGTTCACATGATGTTAAGTGACGCGCTCATTACAGTGGCACGAAATACAATAATAGTACCTAACGGTACGGAAGGTTCACTCCGCAACATCTTGAAAAGCGCTTTAAAAAAATAGCGACCCTAGCGCTGACACAAAAAAGTTCAATTCAGTTCGCAACAGCGCCTGGCACCATCTCCCCTATGAACCCAAAGTTGTGATCTCTTTTCGACGTACTAGGGCTACCTCGTAATCAGGCGCACGCAGCGCGTGAAATAGGCCGTATAAGAACTACCACTGGGTTATTTACTAAGACAATGGAGGCAAGAAACTATTTTGTATATTGACAACTACTTATGTTACCATAGCTATACTAACCTAGGTAATACATTACATGCAAAGATATATCGTTGATTGCATGGTTAGTTAGAAAGAATATTTTAGTATTTTTACACAAAATACAAAAATTCTGGAGTTTCTAGAAAAGCAATAGTAAATGCAACGCCACCCAAGATATTCCAAGGCAACGTATGCTACCGTATACGCGTTCCACCTGAATTTTATTTTACGCCACTCTCTTGTACGGGCAACTTTGTAATAAGTGCAATTCAGCGCATTTGAATAACATACATTTTCCAGCAACACTAATGTAAGAAAATTTTAGCAAATCAGTTTGATTTCATACTTTCATGGAAATGGGTGCAAGTGAACGCTTTATTTTAACGAACTGGCAGCAATATTTTTATCAGAAATCCGTGATGCCAATTCTGTCAAAGACATAATAGTCTAGGATCCCGCTATACAACGACCTTCACCGAGCTGCTTATTGGATGAAATCTATTTTATATCCAATTAAATATGTCAATAAATATATCGCAAGTGGGTTGCCTAAAAAATTTCAGTCCAGGGTATGATTAATTAAGAATTTAAAAAAAAAAAACATTGTAACATGGACTCCTATTTGTTACAGTTTAGTTGACATCGTAGTTCAAATTTAATTGGATGTTATAAATAGTGCTTTTTGCCAGAAACACTTTCCTGGCTGAGGAAAGTATTTCTGTTCTATATTGTTTGGCAAAAGAAAGTTAACGGATAATAAAATCGTAGGTTTTATGCACAATTATGCACAATTGCAATTTGACCTGAATCGCTCATCCAATCTAATTTGAACTAAGATGTCAACGGAACTCTAACAAATAGGAGTTCATGTTACAATGGATTTTTTTTAATTCTTAATTAATCATACCCTGGACTGAAATTTTTGTGACGTCATGGACGTGGTTGCGACAGTATCGTCTCTTGATTATTTTGTTCATTTTTAATTATAATATCGTGTATTACGCCTAAAATTCGTTATTGAAGTGTGAACAGTAGTGCAATAAAGTACTGACAGTGTTGTTGTGTACGAATTCTGCCTTTCAAGGTACAAAATCGGCAATTTGTTCTCAGTGCGTTGGTGGAAAATTAAGTTATCTTGCACTCATTTCTGAATGTACCCTCAGTCCGCTGTACAATATCACGTATCAACGCAGCGCAGTCTACTGGCGGTGACGTGAACTTCATCGTACTACATCGATTGGATCGCGCTGAGAGCTACATTGTGCTCACGGCTACTTCGTAAGACAGCGTGCGCGCCATCTACCAGTCTACTCAAATGCCAGTCTCATAAACAGGGCCGGATCCAAAATAAAACCAGTACCGTAATCTAATTTTGAACCCCTCGGTTCTCAGAGACAGGGCCGTATTCAGGCAACATTACCAGGACAGTGTCGTCGTCGTATCAGAGCCGTTGCTAGTATTTAAGCTTGATGTGGCTACAGCGTTGACCAAGACTAGATCAATAGTATATATTCACAAGGAACATAGACTGACAATAAAAATAATATGGCGAAGTGCAGAGCCTGTGGGAAGTTTCTATCCTCCACGGTAGCCGCGGCATGTGGGCGCTGTAGTGCAGTCTATCATAAGCCATGTATTGCATTGCCTGAAGATTGCCAATTAAATCCAGGCTGGGTCTGCCCTGAATGCAAGAGTAAATTACCAAAGAGTGACAATTCAGCGACTCCGGTTAAAGGCATACACAGTAGCAATGACTCCCTCTTAATGTCGAATATAGAGGATGTAACGACCAGCCGTTCTGTTTCTCCTATTGGAGAAGTCACGGATATCTCTAACCCAGCCGAACAAAACTTACTCACGGAGAGCCATCCATCGCATGCAGTCCTTAATTCCTCCCAGTTAAGCAACGTAGATCTGGGTCTTGAGTTACGCCTGTTCCGTGAAGAATTGCGCAAAGTTAGAGAAGAAGTGAAGGAGTTCCGCCAGGAGATTGCAGGACTGCGTACTGTGATATCTAACTGCAACAGTCGTATAGATCAGTTTGAAAATAGGCTGACAGCATTAGAGGCCAGGTCGGAAGAAGGAAATGTAGCCCAAGTGAGCACGCTTGAGCAGACTATAAGTCAACTCAAACAAGAGTTAAACGACCGTGACCAAGATCTTCTTCAAGCCGATATCGAAATCACGAATTTATCTGAGAACAAAGGCGAGAATGCCTCACACACCGTGATGGTTTTGGCAGCGAAGCTCGGTCTTACTCTTAAACAGGAGGACATAGTTTTTGCGGAGAGGGTCGGCAAAGCAACTGAGAAAAGCGACGGCCACTTGGAAAAGAGAAATAGGCGGTTGGTGGTTCGCCTGTCCCGACGTGACTTACGCGACGAGCTCCTTCGATCCGCCCGAGTCCGTCGTAATGTTACTTCTTCTGATCTTGGAATGGAATTATCTGCTAAACGGTTTTATATCAACGAAAGACTCACTGCGACAAACAGAAGACTATTTTACTTGGTAAGAGAAAGTGCACGACATCTACAATGGAAGTACACATGGACAAAGCGAGGCCGGATATATGCAAGGCAGGGGGACGGTAAACGCGCCTATTGTATTCGTACTGAAGAAGACCGTATACGTGTTTTTGGTAACGTTGACGTTAGTGAGTCAAAGGTCTAGGCGTTTACTACACCGTTACGGCTGTCCATCTAATTGTTCTGAATTTCACAGCATATTATATTATTCTAAGTCTATTATACTTGGTCGATGCATTTGTTTTTTGTTATTCTATCAATTAATAAACTGTGTAAGTATACTAATTTTAAGCCTCTGTCGATTACAATTTACTAATTATTATTTACTAAGTTATGTACTTATCGTAGATTGTGTTAAAATACGAAAAATGATGTTAAAGCACTTATTTGATACTCTGTCTGTAAACCATTTCATATCTGTCATCAACTTAATTACTAAGCTATATAAACTATTATCATTGCTTAATGTTTGCCATTACGTTTTAGATTATTATAGACTCTCATCGTTTCCTTGTGTGTTCTTGTATACTATTGTGTATAGGGTATTTTTAGACCGTCAGGATTTTAGATATAACTTTTTATTCGTTATAATTGGTAAAATTCATTATTATAAAGATTTAAAATGACTAACCAGAAATTTCTTAGTGTTGGACTTTTAAACGCAGGTTCTTTGGGGACGCGGCATGACGAATTAATTGCAACAATAGGCAACTTCTCTCCGGATATTCTCGCTATCAACGAAACCTGGCTACGGCAAAACGAAGATGAACGTGCACCGAATGTGCCCGGGTATACTCTAAAACATATACCACGGCCTGCAAATGTTCGCGGAGGGCGGGGCGGGGGTGTAGGTTTTTACATTAGGAAAGGCATTAACGTACGAATATGCCGGCATCCTCAGCCAGAGTCGTCCTCCATCGAACAAATGTGGTTGAGCGCCAACATTAATAAAAACCGACTCATTATAGGTACAGCCTATCGTCCTCCTTGGCTAAACCCACATGATTTCTTTGATGCGATGACACAGTCAGTTACTCCATTTTCTCCATTACTCAAATTTAAAACAATTAGTCACCGAACCGACACATTTTACAGATAATAGTGAAACACTTATAGACGTCATATGTACTAATGCGAACATACGAAATGTTTCAGTTTACCATATACCAGAGTTAGGTCACCATGCACTTGTAACAACCATTCTGAACTTAAAGAAAGATAAAATTACCCCACATTATAGCACAATTAGGCCTTTAAAAAACATTGATTTGTTAAACTTCAATAGGGACCTAGACAATATAGATTGGACTATACTGAATAATAGTATTGACGTGAACAAAATTGTTGGAGAGCTTAATAGTTCTATTATAAAATTATTTGACAAACATGCACCGTTGAAAAGAATACTTATAAAAGAACAACATCCGTGGATAACTCCCACCGTTAAGTTAATGATTAAATTGAGAAATGAAAGCCATGTGCGATCAAAGCTAACTAAAAAAGAATCACATAAGCAATTTTATAAGGACATGAAGCTCGTAGTTTTAAATGCTATTGAAGCGGAAAAGAAAGCCTATCACTCATCTCACATTAACGCTTACATAAAATATCCCAAAGTACTGTGGAAGAACTTAAAAAGTTCCGGTTTGGTCTCCGATAAAAAGAAAGTAAGAGATATCCCGTTTACTCTTAGACACCCTGATTTAATAAATAAACATTTTCTAGAAGTACCCGGTGTAAACTATGTGTCTCTATCAGATCTTACTTACTTCGAGTATCATAGGCATAGTGATGGCATATTTAGTTTGCAGCCGGTTAATGATACTACTATTGCCAAAATTATTCGTAATCTTAACTCAAACGCACAAGGCGTAGACAATATTTCACTACAAATGCTTATGTTGACTATGCCGCAGTATTTGCATATTATCACCCATCTGGTTAATAACTCTATTTTAACATCTACTTTCCCCGAATTATGGAAGAGAGCTAGAGTGCAGCCACTGCCAAAATGTAACAATCCTACCTCATATAAGGAACTAAGACCAATTAGCATTTTACCATGTCTGTCTAAGATCATGGAAAAAGTAGTCTCTCAGCAAATGACGGAGTATATTGAAAAAAATAAGATTCTTCCCGCTTACCAGTCAGGTTTCAGGAGATCTCACAGCACGGCAACAGCTCTTACTAATGTTGTAGACGATTGTTTAACGGCACAGGATAAGGGAATGTGTACTATTCTCGTCCTTCTCGACTTCTCCAGAGCTTTCGACTCGATTAATATTAATCTTCTCCTTTCCAAATTATCGTTTTATGGGTTTGACATTGCTACAGTTAAATGGTTTGCCAGCTACCTTACTGGTAGATCACAGTTTGTGGAAATAATGAATGGTGATAATACTAAGATGGTATCAAGTCTATCTCCAGTTGATAGAGGGATCCCTCAAGGATCAATTTTGGGGCCGATGCTTTTTACTCTGTATTCGTCTGACATCACAGGTTGCATTCGGCACTGCGAATATCACTTGTATGCGGACGACGTGCAGCTATATCTACCATTCTATCCCAAAGACCGTGATGAAGCCGTATCTAACATAAATAGTGATCTAGATAGAATAAATCAATGGGCTAGGAAAAACTGTTTAGTGTTAAACCCTACCAAATCTCAATTTATGGTTCTTGGTTCCAAACACAATATTAACAGCCTAAGCAATTACAACTTTAAAATAAATATAGAAAACAACAACATTGCAAGGGTGAATGAGGCTCGTAATCTGGGTGTTTTCATGGATTCCACACTGCGCTTTGAAACTCATGTGCTAAATGCCGTCCGAAGCTGTTTCTATAGACTCAAGTTATTATATAGAATAAGACCATACATCGGCGTGGACCTTAGAAGAAAATTGTGTGAAGCCTTAGTTATATCTAAACTTAATTATGCGGATACCGTGTACGGCGCCAGGCTGTTAGAAAGAACTAAGAAGCTTATACAGCGCGTGCAGAACGCTTGTGTCCGTTTTTGTTATAATATTCCGCCAAGGAGTCACGTAACACCTTATATTAACAACGACAACTCATTAAAAATGGAATCACGTCGCAAACTCCATCTGGCTACCATGCTCTATGGGGTAATGAAGCATGGAGTCCCTGAGTATCTTGGGAGGAAACTTAGATGGGCAGAAGATGGTTACTCAGATCGCACAAGAAACTCCAGAGCTTTCCGTGTTAAGCATACGTCGCCAATGTATAAAACAGCCACCTTCCGTGGAAGTTTTAAGTTTGCCGCCACTAAGTGTTGGAATGATTTGCCACCTCCAATACGTGCTATTCAAACTCTTAGTTTATTCAAAGTCAAACTCAAAATTCATCTACTCACACAGCAAAAAGAGAATTATGCAACTGGTTGATATAGAATTTTAGAAAATTTTTGAAAATATTTATTTTTATTTTTACCTTGTTTTTATTTTTATCTTATTTATACGTAATATATCTGAATTTTAGCCATTTTACAATCTTATCTTTCATAAATATCATTTTAAATTGTTTTGTATAAAATTCCCTGCTTGCAAGTACGTTCCACTACGTACGTTCCATGTTAGTAATATTATATACTAGCTGTTGCCCGCGGCTCCGCCCGCGTGAATTACGATTTTTTTACATAATATACCTTCCTACTGGAATTCCTTGATTTTTCGCGGGATTCTGGTGTGATGTTGTACAGAAACCTGTTCTTACTTTGCACGGGTTATCTTGTGGTGATTTTGAAAACTCCTTTTTCTTAATAAAAATATAAAGTTTCATTAATACGTAGTTGAAAGATCAAAAAATCACAGGACGTGGTCACTACGTGACCACGACTTGTACCAATGTATCGAAATATCGACAGTTAAAATCGTCCTTTTCATTGTGATTTTTATTCCGAAACCACGAAATATATCAAAAATTATTAAACCATGTGAAAAGTTGTACTGGTGGTAGAACTCTAGCTTTCAGAGTTCAGCCGGGTAGGTACCACTGGGATAAATTACTCTTCTAACAATATTCCCCAGCCCAACATAATATACTTAAGTGTCTTTTAAAAATCTTTGCTTTATCTCAATACAATCCAAAACATCAGAATGGACAATGGCTATATATTTCCTTACGTATAAAAAGCCCTTAGATGACAGTCAGTCGGTTAGGATCGATAAGACCTAAGAGTTAAAAATATTTGTGAACCATTATCTCTTCCATATTGCGGATGATAAAGTTTAAATCTGTTCATGTCTGTTTTAACAGTGCCATCTTAATATAAAGTCAGGAAACAGTAAATAACATGACAGTTAATTTTTATTTAAAAAAATTCGGTAGTACCTATCTCAGAGTTTTACATTCAAGTTCCACATAAATTGTAGAGATGGCGCTATACGGTATAACGTAGCGATAACGCCAGTTACATGATTTTTGTTCACCCTAAAATTGAAAATTTTTAAACCATACAAAATCTCCTGCTAAGTCTATATTTACGGCTGTAAGGGTACTCCAGTCTTGAGCCCTACGTCCTAGCCCTAGATTCTTTGTGCATTCCGAGTTTCAAGTCACCTACCTACTTGGACTTAAAGGTTCTGATGTCTGTAATTTCTGAACTACAAAAGTGATGATGATAAGATTCGTATTGGAATAATCTTTAAAGAACCTCCTTTCTAACAAAAAAAGAATGAATGGAATCGGACAACGCGTTAATGAATTATAACTAAGAAACGTTTGGACTTTGATGCCGTCTTCCAGGGAAACCATGATGAATTTCGGGACAAAAAGTATCCTATGTCCTACCTCGGGATATGAACTATAATCATGTCAAGTTTCATTTAAATCCATCCAGCGGATTAGCCGTGATGCCCGGTCGTGAAACAGACAGACAGACAGACAGACAGACAGACAGACAGACAGACAGACAGACAGACAGACAGACAGACAGACAAAAATTAAACAAATTACAGTTTTGGCTTCAGTATCGACTAAATAGTGTCCTCCAACAAAAATTTTCAAAATATCTTCAATGTACAGAATTCGACCCTTTACAGTTTTATTATAAGTATAGAGACAATGTGGTCGATTCTGTTGTGCAAAATCTCTAAACTAAACTAATTTAAAATAGTGCTATCCTTTTCCATCGCGATCAGTTTGAAAAGGATAGCGCTATTTTAAATTAGTTTAGTTTAGAGATTTTGCACAACAGAATCGACCACATTGGCTATATATTTCCTTACGTATAAAAAGACCTTAGATGACAGTCAGTCGGTTAGGATCGATAAGACCTAAGAGTTAAAAATATTTGTGAACCATTATCTCTTCCATATTGCGGATGATAAAGTTTAAATCTGTTCATGTCTGTTTTAACAGTGCCATCTTAATATAAAGTCAGGAAACAGTAAATAACATGACAGTTAATTTTTATTTAAAAAAATTCGGTAGAACCTATCTCAGAGTTTTACATTCAAGTTCCACATAAATTGTAGAGATGGCGCTATACGGTATAACGTAGCGATAACGCCAGTTACATGATTTTTGTTCACCCTAAAATTGAAAATTTTTAAACCATACAAAATCTCCTGCTAAGTCTATATTTACGGCTGTAAGGGTACTCCAGTCTTGAGCCCTACGTCCTAGCCCTAGGTTCTTTGTGCATTCCGAGTTTCAAGTCACCTACCTACTTGGACTTAAAGGTTCTGATGTCTGTAATTTCTGAACTACAAAAGTGATGATGATAAGATTCGTATTGGAATAATCTTTAAAGAACCTCCTTTCTAACAAAAAAAGAATGAATGGAATCGGACAACGCGTTAATGAATTATAACTAAAAAACGTTTGGACTTTGATGCCGTCTTCCAGGGAAACCATGATGAATTTCGGGACAAAAAGTATCCTATGTCCTACCTCGGGATATGAACTATAATCATGTCAAGTTTCATTTAAATCCATCCAGCGGATTAGCCGTGATGCCCGGTCGTGAAACAGACAGACAGACAGACAGACAAAAATTAAACAAATTACAGTTTTGGCTTCAGTATCGACTAAATAGTGTCCTCCAATAAAAATTTTCAAAATATCTTCAATGTACAGAATTCGACCCTTTACAGTTTTATTATAAGTATAGATTCGTTGGTTCCACACTTGAGTGAGGTGACAAAGAGCACTGCTTTGTTGTGCAGGTTTTAGTAATAAGTTATAATAATATAATAAATAGCAACATATTATATAGTAATGTGTTATATAGTTACACAATTAAATTTTATATTATTTAGTTTAATATATTTTATTAATAATATTAGATTAATTAGAAGGCGGGTAATAGTAATAATTACTCACTGTCAGTACAGTAATTAAGTATAGTAGTTGTTAGGTAATTAGTGTTATATTATACCATAGTGATATTTGATAAGAGGATAATTGGTCGGAATCACGTCTATGGACACTTTAAGGTTCCTCCTGAAAACCAGCGCTGCAGCTTGCTGTGGCTTCGTGCTGAGTGAGGAGCCTTATTTGTTCACGTATAGCTGAATTAGTAATAGAATCATTTACTTTTGTAAGCATGCAATATTGTAATGTTTCGTGAACAAATAAAACTTCTATCTATCTATCTATCTATCTATCTATCTATATCCTGGACTGAATTTTTTTAGGCAACCCACTTGCGATATATTTATTGACATATTTAATCTAAATATATAAAAGAAGAAACTGACTGACTGACTGACTGACATATCAACGCACAGCCCAAACCGCTGGGTCTAGAGACTCCAAATTTGGCACACATGTTCCTTGTGAGGTCTAGGGGTGCACTAAGAAAGGATTTTTCAAAATTCACCCTCTAAGGGGGTGAAACGGGGGTCCGAAGTTTGGATTTTATCAAGTTAAAATACGTCTTCAAGCCGCAACTGCCGTACCGATTTGGCTAAAATTTGTAATGGAGGTATATTATATATTGCATTACCACATAGGCTACTTTTCATCCCAAAAAAATTCATGGTTCCTGTGGGATTAGTAAAAAACCGAAATTAACGCGGAAAAAAAATCTTCATGCCGCAAGTGCACAACCGATTTGGCTGGAATTTGGAGCGAAGATAGATTATATCCTGGGTTAATAAATAGGCTAATTTTCATCCCGGAAAAATCCATGGATTTTGCAGGAAAAAAGAAAAACAGATATTCATACGCGAAAAATACTACTTCACGCCGTAATTACTGAACTGAAATGGCTGAAATTCTTAATAAAGATAGATTGTATCCTGGATTAATATAAAGGCTACTTTTCATCCCGGAAAAATCCATGGTTTCCGCGGGAAACCTGAAACATTGATGTTCACACGCGAGAAATACTACTTAACACTGTAATTACTGATTTGATATGACTGAAAATCGGAAAGAAGATAGATTTTATCCCGATTATTACAAAGCCTACTTTTCATCCAGGAAAATTCCGTGGTTTCTATGATAATAGTGAAAAACAGAAATCCACTCGTGAAATATATTGCTTCATGCCGTAATTACTGAACTGATTTGGCTGAAATTTAGAATCGAGATAGATTTTATCCTGGATTAATACATAGGCTACTTTTCATCCCGGAAAATTTCATGGTTTCTCTGATAATAGTGAAAAACAGAAATCCACGCGTGAAAAATATTCCTTCATGCCGTAATTACTGAACTAATTTGGCTGAAATTTGGAATCGAGATAGATTTTATCCTGGATTAATACATAGGCTACTTTTCATCCCGGAAAATTTAATGGTTTCTATGATAATAGTAAAAAACAGAAATCCACGCGGGGAAAATATTCATTCACGCCGCAACTACTGAACCGATTTAGCTCAAATTTGGAATGGAGATAAATTATATCCTGGATTAACGCATAAGCTACATTTTATCCCGGAAAAATTCAAGGTTCCCGTGGGATTAGTTAAAAACCGAAATTCACGCGCAAAAAATTATTCACGCCGCAACTACTGAATCGATTTGGCTGAAATTTGGAATGGAGATAATTTATAGTCTGAATTAATGCCTAGGCTACTTTTTATCCTGGAAAAATTCATGGTTTTTATGATAGGAGTGAAAAACAGATATCTACGCGGGAAAAATATTCCTTCACGCCTTACTTACTGAACTGATGTTGCTGAAATGCGGAATGAAGTTAGATTTTATCCTGGTTTAATACAAAGGCTACTTTTTATCCCAAAAAATCCATGGTTTCCGCGGGAAAACTTAAAAACAGATATGCACGCGGAAAAATACTACTTCACGCTGTAATTACTGAACGGATATGACTGAAATTCAAAGAGGGGATAGGTTTTATCCTGGATTAATACATAGGCAAATTTTTATCCCGGGAAAATCCATGGTTTATAAGAAAATAGTTAAATAGATATTCATGCGGGAGAAATACTCCATCGTGCCGTCACTTCTGAACCGATTGGGCTGAAATTTGGAATGGAGAAAGATTATATCCTGGAATCAACTACTATTTTCTCGGGAAAATCCATTGTTTTCGTGATAATAGGGAAAATCAGATATTCATGCGGGATAAAATTTATTCCTTCACGCACAACTACTGAAAATTTATGGTTTAAAGTTGAAATGAAGATAGATTTCATGTAAATTAACACAAAGGGTACTTTTTATTCCGGAAAATGGATGGTTCCCGTAGAATAGTTAAAACTAAAATTTACGCGTGCGAAGCCGCGGGTATCTGCTAGTTGGATATAAAATAGTTTTCATCCAATAAGCAGCTCGGTGAAGGTCGTTGTATAGCGGGATCCTAGACCATAATAATTTATACCTTAGCTGCATAGCTTATCCGTCCTAAGCCTCTGTCTTTGTACATAAACTGTGGTGGTATATCATTTTTAATTTGTTGATACTTCCTTCTCTTTTTGTATTGTTTAACCCAAAATTAATTACTTAATAATAAAACACTTTGTCACTTAATAATAAAACAATTTGTCCTCCGGTCCTGATCATTAAAAACCAGTAAAAGTTGATAGAGTTTTTTTTATTATAGATACACCTTACACATTGGTACTGAAACCCGGGAACGAACCAGGGACCTTTAGATTAATTTCCATCCTGCATTTCCCACCATCCCTTTTAAAACCTAACAATATAATATACTCAGTTATATGCGGTCATCCCACTACCGTTAACATTTTATTCCAGTCCCGGAATTCCGGGCTCCGAAAGGCCGTGGCTCCTAAATACCTGAGTATTTTATAAAATTTAGCACAAGAAATTTATTTTACGTCAGGAGATTAAGACCCCAATTCACTAGAAACAGCTTAGAGCTGAGCAGCGAAGTTGCGGCTAACTTGGTCGCCGCTCGCCTGGCAAGTTGCCAGCGTTTGTTCCAAGTTTTGGTACTGTTGCACTAAGATCCATCCAATGGTAAAACTTTTGAGCCAATATGTAAATTCTTAACATTATATCCTCATCCAAACTATACTCAAAAGTATTAATTTTTAATAGATTGAATTACATAGATAAAAAATGAATAAGTAAATATATCATGACATTACGCACATCCCAATCTAGCCCTAAAGTAAGCTTGTGTTATATGTAATAGGTAACTAATAAATACACAACATTTTTTATATACATACATAAATACAATATATAGAAAGGTTAATACAAACTTTGCTCGAAGATTCCCACTCACCTCATATTGGTTCCCAAAAGATATTTTTTTGCAGTTTCCCAGGTTTCGAGCTATCGGGAACCAATATAAAGTAAATGACTAGTGTTGAGCATTGAGCACAGTTTTTATTAAAAACATCTAGATGCATACCTAAATGTTATGCCCGCAAAACCCATTGCTATAAGCCTACGATGTATAAATAGCCCACTATTGTATCGAAAAACTAAATAAAATTTTAATTTTCGCGCCCGGATTGTGCCTATCCCCCTTAACTCCTGGAAGTTGCTTAGCATTACTTCGTTGTGTTGATAAGAAGAGATTACGAGTACCGTGATGATTCTACTTGACGCTTCGTGCGGAACGACAGGAAAAAGGGTGGTGTCTCTTGAGTCACTTTTAATGTACTCCCTCGCGCTTATCGCAAGACGAAACACCTCAGAAATGTTGTATATTTTTCAAGAGTTTCCGTATAAAAATAAAAATTTGCTCTCCTAAATTTCTGAGAAGGAAATAAAGTGCAAAAAGATTAAAGCACCTGCAATATTAACCGCTAAGCAATCCGGAGATGTTTCTGTCTGTGCTCTAGGAAGCCTATTACATTAAATTTTTAAATAGGTACTTGCAATTTAGTGGTCTGTGGAGACGATTTGTTGTAAAATAATAAAATTTTACACCTACAATGAAATATATATTTACTATTTATTTATTTATTACACATTTTATTTGTACACCACAAAACATGATACTAAATATATGTAAGGAGTAAAAATTAATTAGTACAAAAGGCGGAACTTAAACATTACGAATCCGAATTTCATCGTTGAGAATATGGTTCGTGTAGCTCAGTGGCAAAAGCGACCCGTCCGCAATAGCTATATAATTTATAGGACTTACATCCTAAGTGTGTAAAATAGTAATCAAATAAATGTAAAATAGTAATAAAATCATTTTACCATTCACGTAGTAAAGGGTATATATTTTTTAATATTTCCTGCAGTTGACGACTCTAGTGAGCTATACTCCTACGTGCAGTACAGTTATGTGTAGAATATGAATAGATCTGCCATTTTACTGACAAGTCTTTCATGTATCTAACTCATTGCTATCTAATCACTATATTTTTGAGTTTGCAAGGGAAAAAAATAGAATGACAACCTTATCCTTATTATATACTAGCTGATGCCCGCGACTTCGTCCACGTGGGATGAAAACTATTCTATCTTTTAAGTTGGACCAAATGACAGATATTCACGAAGTTTGAACTAAATCGGTTCAGTAGTTTAGGAGTCCATTGAGGACAAACATTGTGACACGAGATTTATATATATTAAGATTGTACGTAAAGAAAACAAGGCTATTTTTATATAAAAGTTCATCCGCACAACATCATCTTCTTATCTATCCGTCTGTAATATATTTTCACCAGAAAAAGATTAGTATATATCCGACATAAAGCCTAATTCATAATTATAATAAAATCATTATCAGACACCGTTTTGTAGGCATTTCGAAGGGAAATGGTTGTCAAAATGTTAAATTAACAATTTTGTAGCAAGTGGCAATAGGTATTCGAATTAGGCAGTCAAATTCTGTTTTCAATTTCCTTTCTGTAAATAAGGCATCAACAAAAAATTATATGCCAAAGTAAACTTGTTCAAATGAAAATGCGGATAATATTTTTAATACAAACTATGAAAATAAATAATTATAATTATATCTTCGAGAATTGGGTAGTTAACTGAAATCAAAATATTCTCTTATTATTTTTTAAATAATTAAAATCATTTTAATTAAAATTAATTAATAATTAATTTAAAAAATCACGAGCCTATTATGTCTCATAAGCTTACAAATTGTAAAGAAAAAAACACAAAAGAAAATAAATTTCGCGGGCACATTCGCCCGTCGCATGCCCCTTATAGTGAAATATTATCAGTCGTTTTTGTTGTTAACGTCGTAGAAGCCGTATTTAGGTGATATCTAGAGAAGTTTAGTTTAAAAACTAATTACTTTCAAATTTAAACGTCATGTATTTTGAGTCTTTTGAAGCTGAAACACGATTGGATTCAATTTTCTCGATAGAAAGTTCTCCCAGAAGTTGCTCCAAAATCTCAGTTTTTCTCATTTTTATCGGAAACTACAATAGATGTAATTGTAATTTTTGTTTTAATGTGTCGGTAATAATAATATCCAAAAACGCTTAGAAACAGATTTTTGATAACTGGCTCAATTTTTGAATAATTAGGTAAAACGTCATTTTACCGTTATATTTTTCCGCGACGCTGCATGTCGCACCCACCAACGTATCCGAGAGAGTGAGAAAGACAAAAATAAATTCAATGAATCCTCTTAAGCAAAAGTTAATCAACGAGAACGTTTAGAGACCGCCGGCTGTTAAATTTGAAGCACCATTTCGCTGGTGAGGGAGTGACCCATCAATTCAGCTTCACGCCGGTTGCACGCGGGCAACATGTGGGCCCCGGTTGACATGTAAAATATTTTATCATTCTGCACAAAAAATGGTTCAGTGAAACGGAGTGGAGGCTATGAAATTCATATACAAACTTGCTGACCGGGCAAACGTTGTTTTGCCGTTAGAAATATAAAAAATAGCTTACGACCTATTCTCAGATTTACCGTACATATACAGAAAATTTCATAACAATCGGTTGAGACGTTTCGGAGGGGTTAGGTAGCAAAGAATGGCACGAGAAATTCACATGTTATAGAGGAGAAGATTTAATAAACATGATAACCAGAGGCTAGCCCGCGTTTGTTAACATTTAAACCAACTAAAAGCAGCTAAAAATTTAGATCAGCTAAATTTTAAACAGGATCATTATTACAGGTAGAAATAAATATCTGGTAATCTAAGTGAGAGGCACTAGGTACGTCATACATATATTACAAGTTTCCAGCCACAGATCATTTGCCGCAAAACTGTGATAGGGGTGAGATTGTAGAAGAAAACGAGCTGACAATTTATTGCTTATTTACAGTATGCTAACAAAATTTACACGAGCATAATTATGATTGATTAATTATAAAGGTGGGTCTACGCTAGGCGAACCGAGCACGAGCGGAGCCGTTTCGCTTCGTCGTTCGCGGCGTCAAGTGAGGACTTACAACGAACCTACAACGATCCCTGTCCTCCAATCTCTTTGTGTTCGTCAAAAAACCGACAACAGGCAGAACCAAGCCGAGCACGAACGAAATGCTCGCAGCGCGCTCGTTCGAGGCTTGTAAGTCAGTCCACACTACAAGAATTGTGTTCGGCTCGTGCTCGGTTCGCCTAGCGTAAACCCACCTTTAAGATTTGCAACTGGTTGATTTTTTCACAGTTTTGCCTGCGTCATAGTTTTCACATACACTAGGTACTTAACTTTAAACCGTGTGCTCTCGGTTTTTATCCCATATCTCACTCCTGTTTATATTCCCGATCACGTTTTCTTTCTCAGACTTTATGCCTACTTTCTATACTAAGAAACTTGCTATAGCATACTTTAGTTATAGCTTATACATGTGGTTTTTCATTTTTTTTACAAAATTCGGCGGTAATCGGTTTTTTTTCGAGATTTAATTGAGCCAAATTGGTTTAATTGTGGTGGCGTGACTTAGTAATAAATATCCAAACTCCAAACGTACAACCTTTCATTTTTATAATATTAAGTCAAAAAATCTTTGGAGAAGCTTAATGGCAGAATCCTGGAAAGTACATGTATTGTGAGGAGGCTCCGCATTCTGGAATTCTGTAAAGGATTTTTGGGCTTAAACTAATATACCGGTATATTAGCTTGGGCCCAAAAATCCTAACGCCGATGATTTTCACACTTTCATAATATATTTTTAACGAGTCTTTTTGTAGATAACATGTAAATGGGAGAAAAACTAATAGGTACATCCTATTAGACCTATTAGGGTTAGACCTAAATCCAATAATAATAAGTTATGACGTATGGACTCTAAAGTGCCTGCCTTATAGTACTGGAACACGTCCTATTTGCTCTCTAGCACATTGTCCGCAGAGATATGATATGCTGTAAAGCATTCGTAGCAGATTGACTGCCTTGACTGCCTGACGTCTGTGTCCGTAACAGAATCCATGCTGTATTTTCAGTAGGTACATGCTTCGCATGATCATGACGCAATAGAATTCATTGTTGACTACTTAATAGCATGTGTAATGTGTATCCAGTGTAACAATGGGTATCCTGAGGTATTCCGAGCATGTCCATGATAATAATGTTTACGATGCTGAAATTGCGCGTTGCATATGCTGAAGATATTATTATCCGTCATGTCTTTTACGCCTACTTATTATGTTTGACCACGGAATACCTGACGGGTTTGGCGTACTTATCATTAACACAAACTTATAATACTTTTCGTTTGAGAAAATTGAGTATATTTTAGTACAAATACAGGCTCGCTTTGTAAAAAATACAAACAAGGCATAGGAAATAGCAGACACCGGTAACCAAAGAAAACACAAATTAATAAAGATACAACATACATTGAAGAAATATACTATCCCCAATCCGGCTGGTCACCGTGGGGATACCGACCAATACCCCCCAGATTCTCTCTTGGAAGACAAGAAGTTGAATAAACCCTCAAAACAGCAAAATATTTATATTGCAACTTTAAACACACGAACGCTACGAACTCAAGAATATCTATACGAATTGGAATATGCTCTAAAACCAATAAAATGGGATATAATCGGCTTAGCAGAAATTCGCAGATTTGAAGAAAAAATTGAAGAATATGATGAGTACGTATTCTACTATAAAAATGAAATTCCTGGGCTATATGGCATTGGATTCTTGGTGAAAAAATATCTCAAAAATCAGATTCAAGAATTTATCGGGGTTTCAGATCGAATAGCAGTTTTAAACATACATTTACCTGGTTATAAGCACCCCTTATCAATAATTCAAATATATGCACCAACAGAAACTACAAACGATGAAACTAAAGACTCCTTTTATAACCAATTGAACTCCACTATGGAAACTACACATAACACAGTCATTGTAATGGGTGACTTCAATGGTCAAATAGGGAAAACGTCCTATATTGGAAGAAAACTTTTTGGCCCTTATACAACTGGAAAGCGGAACAATAATGGCCAAAGACTTGTAGATTTCGCGCAGGAGCATAACTTATTCATTATGAACACCTTCTACAAGAAAAAACCAAACCGGAAATGGACGTGGATTTCCCCAAATGGCAAAATAAAAAACGAAATAGACTTTATTATGACGAACCACCCAAAACTATTCATGGATGTCAGTACCATCAACAAACTCAACTTTAACACTGATCATCGGATGGTACGCGGTAAACTTCATGGAAAACCCGTAAGAAAATCTAGGAAAAATATGAAAAACACCAAACATCACGTTACACTGCCTATACCAGATTTTATACTGAATGACGCGGAAAGTACATTAAGGACCAAAATGAGCAAAACAAATACTATACAGGAAAAATATAATATCTTAGAACAATCTTTGAAGGAAGTAGAACATAAAAACACACAAGTTAAATCGGAATGGGATAAAATAGGAAGAGAAGCAAAAGAACTGATGCTGAAAAGAAAAATATTGTGTCAAACAAAACCAAAGGACAAGAAAGAAATTTCAAGTATAAGTAAAAAAATAAATGAAAGTATCAGAAAGCATAGACAAAAGACAAGGTTAGATAAAATTGTATACCACATAGAAACCACAGGTGGCATCAAAAAAGCATTGAAAGAACTAGAAGAAAACACAAGCTGGATACCAAAAATAAAAGATCAGAAACAAAAGAAAAGCAACACAAAAAGACTAGAAATTTTAAAATCTGCAACGGATTTCTATCGCAATCTTTATAGTGACGATAATTCACCATCTACTCTACATTTGCAATACAACGAAGATGAACATCAAATTCCTCCAATAGTGAGAAATTAAATATTAAAGTCCATACACTCTCAGAAAAATGGAAAATCACCAGGAGAAGATGGAATTTCTAACGAAATTTTAAAAGGCACATCGCATGTCATACAAGAGGCGTTATTACAGCTATTTAACGAAATTGTAGACAATGAGGAAGTTCCAACTCAATGGACTACATCAACGATTGTTCTACTGCATAAAAAAGGGAAGAGAGACGATATAAGCAACTACAGACCTATTAGCTTAATGTCTAATCTTTATAAAATATTTTCTAAAATTATACTTGACAGAATCACTAAGGTCTTAGATGAGAACCAGCCTAAAGAGCAAGCTGGTTTTCGAAGTGGGTTTTCAACAATTGACCACATTCATACTATCAAGCAATTAATAGAAAAATGCAATGAATACAATATGCAATACTATCTAGCCTTTGTTGATTATAACAAGGCATTTGACTCTTTAAAACATGAAAAGATTTGGGAAGCGCTACTCAGCCAAGGAGTACACAAAAAATACATTAGACTAATTATGAAAATCTATAAAAATATGTTTGCAAAAGTGAAGACAGTGAGATCAAAAAAGGCGTGAGACAAGGGGATCCCTTATCGCCCAAACTTTTTTCGGCAACTCTGGAACATGTGTTTAGGAACTTAGACTGGGAAAATTATGGAATTAAAATTAATGGAGTCTTACTAAATCATCTTAGGTTTGCCGACGACCTTATTCTAATCTCTGACAACCCGAAGCATCTGCAAGAAATGCTAGAACAATTAGTTGAGGAAAGCAAAAAAGTAGGACTACATATGAACAGCTTAAAAACCAAACTTATGACTAACCGCGCCAAACACCCGATACAAATTGATAATAATAGCATTTCTTATGTAGACCAATATACATACCTTGGTCAAATTATTTCTCCTAATGACCTTACCTCAAAAGAAATACAAAACAGGGTCGAAGCAACATGGAGGAAATATCGGTCGTTAAAAGAAATTACTAAAAATACACTCATACCACAGAAACTGAAAAGTCGAACATTCAACTCCTGTATCCTTCCCTGCATGACCTATGGTTGCCAAACTTGGCCCCTAACTAAGGAAAACTTAAAAAAGCTAGAAACATGTCAACACAATTTGGAAAGAAGCATGCTCAATATAAAGAAACAAGATAAAATGAAACTCAAAAATATTAGAGAAAAAACAAATATAAAAGATATAACTTACACCATTAAAAAACTTAAATGGAAGTGGGCCGGTCACCTAATCAGAAATAGGAGAGATAATTGGGCCAAGGACATAACGGAGTGGTATCCAAGAGAAGGGAAAAGGAGCAGGGGAAGACCATTCCGAAGATGGGAAGACGACCTGAGAGCCACAGCAGGAACTTTATGGAGGAGGAAAACCCACGATCGAGGTCTGTGGAGGAATCTGGGGGAGGCCTTTGCTGAAAAGCAAGACAATCAGATACCGGTGTCCTAATAATAACTTATGAATCTTAAATATTCTAACGTAATTAATAATATAAAAAAGAGAACTAACACATACATAGATATAAGTAAAATTGTAAATATTTGATTGTTAATAAAGGCTATTCTATTCTTCTATTCTATTCTATTCTACAGGCTCGCTTTGTAACGCTTTTAAGAACCAAATTGTGTTAATATTTTCATTCATAATACACCAGTAGAGAAACAAATTTCAATTTTTTATGATTGAAATGATGTCGGGTCACTATTACTTATAACTATTCCAACTTTCAAGTTGATAGCTTTAATAGTCACTGAAATAATCAAGTATGATACAGTGCGACAAGGCTATTTTGGCGCGTGGCCAAAGTCTGAACTAACGCCGCTATTTTGTGCTACTGTTTGATAGTTCGCTCTGTCAGTATATCACTATTGTATGTTATGTTGTTTTTGCTTACTATAAACTATTTTAAACTAAAATTAAAGTAAAATTAGGAAATTTTATTTTATGGCTGCCTTTGTTTTGCAACAGCGCCCTCCTTCAAGTGCCAAGAGAGCCTTGTCGGACTGTAGACAGTTCGGGCGGACGGACGGACGGACGGAGAAAGTCTCACCATAAGGGTTCCATACCATTTTGGTATGGAACCCTAAAAACAACAGCAGGCACTCCATGTTTTTGCAACCGAAATCCATAATATTATCACCACCTGATCGAGTGTTGTAATTATGAAAATCGGGTGATAACACCAATAAAATAACAATATTAATATAAATACCCATTTAATATTCGGAAATTTTAGAATACCTGGATTAATATAATAATATCTGGTTGACCGAGCTTCGCTCGGTAGTTTAACTACTGGATAATAGATGGCAGCAGAAGTGCTTCGCTCGGTAGTTTAACTACTGGCTAATAGATGGCAGCAGAAGTCATATTTTTATTATTTATTTTTGGTAAATTCGACATTTTCTAAAAATGAATCCTAGCTAGATCGATTTATCGCCCCCAAAACCCCCTGTATACTAAATTTCATGAAAATCGTTGAAGCCTTTGCCGAGATCCAGATTATATAGAAATATATATATATACAAGAATTGCTCGTTTAAAGGTATAGGATTATTATATTCAAATAAGTATAATAATGTTTGTTGAAACTGCCACTTATCACACATTTTCAGAACATGAAAATAAATAACGATTTGAAGGTAATTTTAGTGCAGCAAATATATTATTCACAACCTTTTATGAAAGATACACAATTAATTATGGTCTGCAATATTATACTATTATAATTTATAACAAAGGGCTTGAAAACCTGTATGCTTACAGCTCTTTTAGGTACGGAACCCTAAAAACAGAGGTGATAAAATTGTATCTAATGTTATTAAATTTTCAAGAGTCCAATATCGTTAACGAATGATGAAAAATCTCTCCCGAGGGGTAACTTCCGTCTTTATACTTGTGCTTTTATGTCTCTGAGCTCGAGGGAAATCTCTTGCGCGTATGGCCACGCATATTTTCATCAACACCATAAAATTTTCGCCCATTTTGATCTTATTTAGCAATCGCATACATAAACTCTTTTCCACCACAAAATGTCGTACTAATGCGGGTAAGAGGTCTCCAGTATTTAGAATGACACAATCATATAACGAAACCTTTAATAATGTTGATATCTTTTCGATGCGTGTAGGTGCCTTTAAGAGGTTAGTTGTGGATACTTTAAAAAATAAACTTTAAACACCTATTAGAAACCTGAATAAGGACAGCATGTAACAATGTTTATGTATTCTTTGTTAATATAATATGTCTACTCAATATGTATGTAAATTATAATGTGGTTTACGTGGTTGACGCCATGGTAAAAACTATTTCTTAATGTAATACCTACCTATATATGTTTGACTGTGTCGTTGTTTGTAAACCCAAATAAATAAATAAATAAAATAAATAAATAAATTTCCCAGAGTTGCGATGGTGTAAAGGTCAAATAATGACAATTTTAGTCTGCATTTTTGCTTAAATTTTTGTTTTTGGTGAACTTATATCAATTACAAACAAGATTTGTTTTTTTAGGTAATGTTAACAACAACCCGTAAATGAGTGGAAGGTAGACGCATATAATTTCACACAGTATATAATTATATATTTACTGAGGAAATAAATAGTAATAGTAAAATTAAATAAAAAATTAAAGGGGGCTCTCATACTTTCTTTACTTTATCTCATGATTTTTTTTGAAAAATCTACCTCTACCTAACTCAACAAACCTACCTTAGAAGGTAAGTCGCAGGCGTCTGCTAGTTCATATTATAATTTTATATTCATCTGGCATACAAAGTTTTACACATGTCATGTACCCTTATAATCCACAGCATTTTTATTATTCGTCCTTTTATAACTCAACAAGATCTACCCGGACCGGATGAGTGACAACATTTCCTGCTAGCCCATTATGTGAATTAACTGGGACACAAAGCCGCAATTTATTGTTTTGGTTGGCAAATGTGTTTTTAGGATTCCGTACCCAAAGGGTAAAAACGGGACCATATTACTGAGTCTTCACCGTCCATCCGTCCGTCTGTCACCATGCTATATCTCATGAACCGTGATAGTTAGGCAGCTGAAATATTCACAGATGATTTCTGTTGCTGCTATAACAACAATCAATACTAAATAACAGTATAAAATATATATAAAAGGGGCCTCCGATACAACAAATTATTTTATTGCTCGTTTTTGCTCATGGCAATATAGATAGACGCTTGAAATATTCACAAAGTACTTGATTATATATTCGCTTTATAAAATCAAAATAAATCAACTAGGTATTTATTAATATAATATTTTTGGCGTTTTTATTGATGATGGTACGGAACCCTTCGTGCATGAGTTCAACTCATACTGGGCCGATTATCATAATGTACTGGATCAGGGCAAACATGCCTGGCAACCCGGATGGGATCAGACTGGAGAATCAACGGTAAATGGGTTGGTAAAGCCCATAAACCTTTGGTAATAGGTACCTCTTACCCTTATTAATAAAGATCCATTTAAAGTTTTACGCAACACGATACGAAATACGATGGTATACATCAGCGTGAACTATATAATGAATAACACTCACGATGAAATATTGTTTCTGTCTTATATTTTTAAGGTTACGTACCAAAATGTTAAAAAAGGAACCCTTGTGTTACAATTTTTAACGTCCATTCTTCCGATTCTTAATCAATCTTTGTTTAATAGAGCGGCATTTTAAGTCTTCTAAAATGTGATTATGATGTATGATATATGAATGATTGATTGAAATGATGAATTTACAAGACGCAAAACTTAAGCTAACTGGCGATGTAAAGTGTACACCTAATCCAATCTCCTGGCGCTGACTGAGCGATCGGTGCTCACTGCTCATCAATTACATGTCCTGGCATTATCCCGTGAATTTCAAGAATTGGTCCTCAAAAATATAATAAATTATTTCAACATTTTTTTAACATAGACTTTTAGACAGGAGCTTACTTTGACCGCAGTTTGGAACTTAAATGTGTTTCCAGTAAAATCTGGGTGTCTTCAAGAGAATAGTGAATAGGCATTTTCTAGGCAAGCGCGCTCCAATCTCTAACCTCATCATTGCTTTCCATCAGGCATGTTTGTCGTCAACCGTGAGCCTATCAACAATTAAAAAAAATCAAATAGCGATTTATTTTGTAGGTACACAATTATTAGTTTGGTACAAAATACATCACTGCATATTACACCCTATGCCTATTGCATATACGATGATAGGTATATACTTTCCTCATGATTTACTACGATCGTAAAATATGTTTCGCTAGTCGTAAACCTCTCGAAATTCAAAACGTTGAAACTCTCCTACGTAAACTCTGATTTATTAGAAATTTCCATGTACCTACGACCTACGTCGACAAATTTTTTTTCATTGAATTATTTTTCGCAGTAGGTACTTAGTGATGTAGAATAATAATGATCATTGTTGTAGAACAATTATTGCAGCTGTTATTTATAAAAGTGTGAATGAAATAATTAAACGGATTGTAACCAACGTTTTTTTATTTACTTTTTTACTAAGGAATAATGATAAATTGTAAACTCATCGACATCGGTTTAGTAGTTTTGCTGTCATTATTTGCTTTAGATTTTTAACTAATTTACACTTTTATTGCTCAGACGCTTGGCTATTTCTAAATGATCACAATATAAAGTGACGACTAAAAACGTTTAGTCTTTTGGGGATCGTTTTACATATACCAGTTTATTATATGATGAAGACCGTGATAATACAGAATATCATTCCCATTCGTATAAAACACGTGTCGACTGATTTCCGATTACGTATTCAGGGCGTGAGAAAGAAAGTCATTTAAAATGTATGCTCACTTGTGGATGCGGGGGTTTATATCTGACTCGAACGAGATGTTTAAACGAGTTGTTTCTATTTACTTCTTACTAGCTTCGACATTTTATTTTTACAGCAACTACCGCAGAGTGCGAGCTTAGGGTCCCTCAAATGCCTCAAAATTCCTCAAAAGAAAAAATAAACGGACCCCTTATAAGATCACTCTGTTGTCCGTCCGTCCGTCTGTCTGTTTGTCTGTCTGTCTGTCGTCTGTTACGTTACGACCCTTTATTTCACTAAATATTAAAGATATCGACATGAGATTTGGAATAATTGTAGGCAATAATGACTTGATGTCATTGCGTCAATCATAAAAAATTAAAATCATTTTTAATTATTAAAAAAATGTGGAAAGCCCGCCCATCAGAATTTCAGGATGTGATAAGAATATTAAGTGGGATATTATACGAAAGGGCGTTACTTGTGTATTCTAAAATATTAAACTTTTTAGGGTTACGTACCTTTAAGTGTAAAAAGGGTAGCAAGTAACCTCAAAAAACAACGTTATTTTTCGGTTTGGTAAGGAAAGTGATTAAGATATTATGATTTTACTTTTTATATTTCCTATCGTAGGAAGGAACCCTCGGTACGCGAGTCTGACTCTCACTTGGCCGGTTTTCTTTTTTGTTTATAGAACTTGTTAAGGTCGTAAGTTCATGTGATAAGTTAAATTTCAAACTACATAATCCATATAAGTACGTGAGAACGTTATACGTCTATTTAATGAGATCTAATTGATATCGAATTTACGTTACTGCAATACTCACAAACAAGTTTTAATTGTTTTTTTATCCACAAGAGAGTAAACCGCTGTGGGCAAGGAAAGTTAATAAATATTATTAAAATTAATGATTTTTTTTACTTGTTTTATACTTCATTAAATATATATTTTAAATGTTTATTTTACGTAACTGTTGCAAGTAGGTAAATGTAAAAAGTATTTTTGATGAACCATATTTATTGCAGAAATTATAGTAGAGAATTATAGGTATAAATTATGAAACGAAAATTATTGTGAGATAGCTTTCAGGATCATTGAAATCTGCCCGGAACTAATATAATATTTTCATGGTTTCAACAATAGCTGCTACGGCAACAACGGCAGTCTGCTATCCACTTTGTAAGGCTCAAGCCTGATCAAACAGCTTCGCTAACTTTCAACTACAAAACTTCTGACATTAGGGATTTCTCGCGGCTGGCTCGGTGCTTTACACGCTTTCAACACGTACAAAACAGTTTATCGGCCTTTTTATGTTCTTTGTTGCTACTTAAATATTCTCTGTTCATATTAAATAGGTTGATACAATGCAGTACTGTGCTGTGTTCCATACCAAAATGGTAAAAATGGAACATTTATTTTTAAATAAGAATGGAAATAAGGACGTACATTGATACAAAATTAAAATCAATTCCACCTAGATGGCTTGCAATCCACGACCACCCGGTATGCCAGATCTTCCTTCCCTCGCACATGCAAACTATGGAACCAGCTAACAGCAACATTTTCCCTTAAAACTGCAACATGGGGCTATTCAAAGGGCGCATGAAAAAAATTCTTGAGAGCCGGCAACGCATTTTCAGGTCCTCTGGTGCTACAAATGTCCATTGTCAATGGGTGGCGGTGATTGCTTACCATCAGGTGACTCGCCCGCTCGTTTGATCGCAATGGCTATAAAAAAAATCCAACAAACAGCATTTTTGGAGTAGGCGTCTCAATCCCTATGTCACAAAATGAAAAATCGCACGTCGCACAGCTGCTGTGGTCTGGACTTACTATGGCGTAACATATACGATTGCACAGTGACGTCATTTTGTTCTAAGTGTCACTGCACACTGGCCACGACACAAGCCACAACCACAGAATGCCGCTACCGGCATATAATTATTTCCTGTAGATTTCACACATTTTTATGTGGACTAACAGCATACGGTGAAGCTGGTGGCCGCCACAAACTGAAAATGGCCGCTCCTCTCTTCTTAATGGTCCGCACCGGCCACTAAACGCCAACACAAAAACGCCACTTGCGTGAATCTCGCAATTGAATCTTATTTATCTGAATCCATTATTATGACCACTTCTTCTAACCTATGCGCGCTATTGCGCGCTATTGCGCGCTATCGCCACAGGCCACAAGTGGCTGTTGCGCGCTTTAGACGTTTTTGTGGCCGCTTCTAGCTTCTCTTAGCGGCGTTTTTGGTCCTCGCGTGTGGCCCGCATGCGGCGTCACTTCACTTGGTGTAAACGTTTTAAGTGTAATTAGTGTATACTCCATATTCAAAAATTTCAAAGGCAATATTGCTCATTATGAGCATTAGTAGCTACATCTACATGACTGACCTTCGTCATATTTTTTACCGGTGACTTATTACAAGCACGGCAGCTGCAAAATGAAAGTAAAATTTATAACGCGGTTGTATATTTACATTTTAGAAGCACCTTTTATACGTTATTCTGCAACACATTTTTCACATTAATTTTTTAAATCCTGTGCTATTACCATAAATGGAAAAATGTATAATAAAGCCATATATTTTTTCTGGACGATAAAATTCTCTTTCGAACCCAATATTTGACTACATGAATGTTGTCTGTTGAGATCGCAGTTAAGTTACGTATAACCTGTTCTTCTGAAGTCGTAGAAATAGGGTCCTATTTTTAACCCTTGGGTGCGAAACCCTAAAAAATAGTAGAGTTATATTTCAAATTTACTAAGTCATTTTAACAATTTTGGCGCACCTGTCCCATGTGAATTCTAAAACATTTAGGTAATTTCGACAAAAGTTGATGATTCAAATTCGCATGAACCCATACATATGCATGTGATGCCTAGCATGGAACTGGAAGCGAGCTTGGTGCTTGTTAATTCAATAGCCAAAATGCTCCGTGAAAATAACAAAGAGGAAACTCTGCAGTGACAAAGGCGGTTTAATATTAAACCGCGTCGGACGTTGCCGTTGCGCTGGTTCAGTACAAACTTTTAATGGTTTTGTTTTAACTGGAAACAAGAACCATCACTAAGTATAATTACATTTTTGATCACTCGAAAATTCAGCAGATAATATAAAAAAAAAACAGGAGCAAAATCTATTTGAAAATGACCGTTGACACGTATACTATCGTTTACACTTACATCGTTTTAGGCATTTATGACCCCTTATTGCCTGTAAAAAACATGCCTGTAAAAAACATAACCCAACGCATTACAGACACTACTACCTCTCCTTAGCAAGATGATGTCACTTAAAGTTACTACAGCATCTTTAATTGATGTATAGCATACTTGAGGAACTAAGAATAATAAATTCAATTAAAAAATCCAACATTGGCTCCAAAGCAGCTAAAATAAATTGTAATTTTTTGATTTTCGCTTTAAAAAGTAAATAGGCGGTTTTTTAAATATCTTAATGAGTTCTGTAAATTTTGATAGTGTATACCAAATCATGCGAAATTGATAAAAACAGTAAGTATATAGATATTTCAATCCACGAAGATGCGCCCCACTCTGTCAAACTCCATACGATTCGAATATATAGTCGTTAAATAGTTATCACTATTAATAGGCATACAATTATTCTAACTGACTGTTCCGTACCGGATTATGAGCACTGTCCCTTTTTCACTTTTTTCTTTATTAAATTAAAGAAATAAATTGAGCAAGGAATGGATCGTAGCCTATGGCTTATCTTATATGTCAAGAGATGGCGCCTACGGTCTCCAAAATCAAGACTTCGTCGGTAACACACGATATGAAGTTGCCGCGAGTGCTCATACAACCACTTTCACGTCGGTCCGACTCGAACGAGGGTGAAAAGGCGATCGCTCAACGCCTATTCCAATTAATTGCATATAATTAAAAAACGTTAATAATATGTGTCGTCAGTGACCTAATTCTAAGTCTAGCAATCGGGACAGTGAGGTGACGGTTCGACGAACTACACTACCATCTTCTGGAGCCGAAGAACGAAATCATCGCCATACACATCAAGTAAGGTAAGTCATAGGTGTACACTAGATCTTGCTCAGTATCTTTGATTTAATGATGAAATTGTGTGTCGGGAATAGTGCTCAAATCCTAGCTTGAAACTTGAACGTTGTAACATATTTTGGTCTTCGAGCCGCATAGAATTTGAACCGCTCAAAACATCGTTGATCGTAGACATATATTAAGTACATGTCAGTTCGTGACAACCGTCCGCGGTAGGTTATCTTTGTTTCGCAAAATGACCGACGCAGCGGCGTTTGATATTTACGAACGGGACATTCTTATATCCGAATTAAAGCGGACATTAGAACTCATTTCCGATGAGGAGCAGTTTCGTGCGCGTTTACCAGACTTAACTGCTCAGCATCGCAAATTTACAAAGATACAAGCTAAAATAGAAAAGGCATTAATTAAAGCCAAATGTTTCGATAAAGACGAACAAATATCTATAAGAAATGAATTCAATGATATTTATTTTTCAATTTTGATGCACTCGAACAAACTTAAAAAGTTGGATACCGAAGAAAGACGTTCGAGTGCATTCCAATTCCAACGACAATCGATTTGTTTACAGAACAGTACGAATCAAAAACTACCGCGCTTACCGCTTCCAAGTTTTTCAGGTCAATTAACTGAATTTCGAGCGTATTACGATTTATTCACTTCTATGATTCACGACAACATTGCTTACACGGATGTGGAGAAGTTTAGGTATTTGTTGCTCACGCTTAAAGATGAACCATATAATTTAATAAAATCTATACCTATAACGGAAGATAATTATTCTATTGCCTTACAAACTTTAATCTCACGTTATGATAACAAAAGAGTAATTGCTTCAAAACATATCGATAAAATTTTAGACCTAAAACCTTGCACTGAAAAAACCTCGTGTTTACGGAATCTATTAAATATTTATTCTGAAAACATAAAAGCCTTGGAGGCAATGGAATTTCCCATACAACATTGGAGTTTCATTTTACTTAACATCATTTTACGTAAAATTCCAACTTCCGTACGTAAACGGTTCGAATTATCACTTTCGAGTTCAACTGTCATACCAACTGCTTCTTATCTAATAGAATTTCTCGAACGTGAATTGGCAGCCTGTGAGATCACAGGCCAGTTGAAATTTCCCGATAACGCAGGTAGTTCGACAAATACCACGCGAGTCACGCCTAACCGGTCCGGAGTTGGTCCCGCGTTCGGTAACAGTCGTACCGAGCGTACTTCGTATGTAGCTGACGTCAACGAGACTGCGCAAAATTCTCAACCTTATAAGCAAAGTAGTAAGGTTTGTATTTGTTGTGACGAGTTCCATCACCTATCGAAATGTACAAAATTTTTAAACTTAACGCCTAAAGAACGGTATACACTTGTGCAAAACAATCGAGTTTGTAATAATTGTCTCTCTAATTTACATTCAGACATAAAATCTTGTAAATCGAATTTTGTATGTAAATTTTGTTTTTCGCGCCATAATAGCCTGATTTGTTTATCTCAACCGAAACCGACGGTTTTAGCTGTCAATACCGGAGTTCATGACGAGGAAGACCGCGTCATTTCCACTCCTCAAATGGATACCGACTCCTCGCCTTCGCGGCCGTTAACACCAAACCACATCGTAACAAATACAAGCAGTCTCAACGCAAGTTCTCCTAAGTCACATGGTCCTACTTCTACGGTATTGTTGTCTACGGCACTCGTCAACGTACGCGTCGATGATACGGATCGTGGGACGGTTCGCTGTATGATCGACACAGGCAGCCAAGGAAGTTTTGCGACGGAAGCTTGTGTTAAACGATTAGGACTATTGCGACGGCACATAAGTGTACCCGTATACGGTATAGGCGATGAACAACCGGTATTTCCCCGAGGAGTAGTTTCATTCAACATCACTCCTATAAATCAAAAACATCCGATAGTACCTATCGAGGCCATGATATTACCTAAACTCATATCACAAATGCCGAGTGTGCCTCTACCTCAGTCTGAGTGGGCACATATTAAAAATCTCACATTAGCAGATCCTAAGTTTCACACTCCTCAACCGGTAGAAATGATTTTAGGGGCTGATGTATTATCCGAAATTCTTTTGAATAATACTATATCAGGTGCACCGGGTACCCCGATAGCTATGAACAGTATATTCGGATATTTGCTGTTAGGCAAAATTACATTCACTACAATCTCTCCACGTTCCTGCGTTAGCTCCTCGCCCGAAAACATCCACGCCTATCTAAGTACTTTTGAATGTGATAATCAATTACAACGATTCTGGGAGCTTGAATCATTCTCTGATCAACGATCCTTGACAGTAGAGGAAGCGTATTGTGAAGATTATTTCAAAAATACCTACACTCGCGACAAGTCGGGTCAATATGTAGTTGCCTTGCCTTTCAAGCCAAATGCACCACCTCTTGGTGAATCGCGTGATATCGCTCTTTCGAGGTTTCGCAAATTAGAATATCGCTTGGAGCGTAATCCAGAATTAAAACTTGCCTATCACGCTTGTTTACAAGAATACTTAGATTCAAATCATATGGAACTAGTTGAGGAGGATCCTTCATCGGGTGGAGTCTATTATATACCTCATTTTTGCGTTATAAAAGATTCCACCACGACACGAACCAGGGTCGTTTTTGATGCGGGAACGAAAACTAGTAACGGTCTGGCTTTGAATGATATTTTACTAACGGGTCCCAAGCTACACCCAGACATAATAGACGTTCTTTTAAAATTTCGTCTACACAAAGTTGCATTCACGGCCGATATTAAACAAATGTATCGCTATATTTTAGTTCGTGAAGCAGACCGCGATTTTCAGAGAATTTTGTGGCGCTTTGATTCTCAGCAACCGATAAAAGAATATAGACTACGTACCGTCACGTTTGGTGTTAGTTCATCACCCTATCTGGCACTACGTACAATTAAGCAGCTTGCTAACGATGAAGTTAACCAATTTCCCATTGGATGTGATGTGTTAGGTAGTGACGTATTTGTAGATGATGTTGTATCTGGTGAAAGCACTGTCGAGAAAGCTTTAGTATTACAGGATGAATTAATCCGGCTTTGTCAATCTGCCGGTTTTCTTTTGCGTAAATGGCGCAGTAATACAGCGGCTCTTGTTAGTGCAGTGCAGCCCTCTTGTTCTCATGGTGAGCGGCAAGAAGCTGTGTCAATAGCTAATATTGAAAATGATATGACCACAAAAGTTTTAGGACTTGAATGGGACCCGGTAGCAGATGTTTTCATTTTTAGTGTAAAGCCGTTGTCCCGACGCTGCACCAAAAGGAGTATTCTTTCTCAAATTGCAAGAATTTACGATCCAATGGGATGGTTGTCTCCAATCTCGTTATATGCTAAATATTTGATTCAACGACTATGGCTTTCTGGTGTGGGGTGGGACGATAATTTACCTGTCGATATAGTCAACTCCTGGTTAGATTTCCTTGATCAGTTACCAAACTTATCAAAAGTGTCTATACCACGATACATTTTTCCCAATACAGGTTTAATACAACTGCATGGATTTTCGGATGCATCAGAAATTGCATACGCCGCATCTCTATATTTACGGGTTGTTGATAATCTCGGTAAAGTTCGAACATTTTTACTGCTGGCAAAAACTCGAGTGGCTTCTCTCAAACAACGTCTGACTATACCCCGTCTTGAACTTATGGCAGCACTTCTCCTATCAAAACTTATTAACAAGATTGTCAATTTGTTTAGAAAACTTGTTAACTTCCAGAATATTTATGCGTGGACAGATTCCACTATTGTGTTAGCATGGCTACGTTCATCACCACATGAGTGGAAAACCTTTGTTTCAAATCGGACCAGTGAAATATTAAGTCAAGTTCCAGCCAGTTGTTGGCGTCATGTACCTTCCGCCGATAACCCAGCTGACTGCGCCTCACGTGGCATGTTGCCTAACACCTTTATAACACATGATATGTGGTTCCTGGGTCCTCCTTGGCTGTCAAGGGATGAGTCATACTGGCCTATAACTAAAGAACTCAAAAACACTAATGAGGAAAAACGTAAGTTACCATTAACATCCCACGCAATTTCTAATCCTTCAGATAATTTTGACATATTTTCCCGATTTTCATCTTTAGGAAAGCTTGTGCGTGTGGTGGCTCTCGTGTTTAGATTTTACAATAAATGCAGGAAAAACAAATCCTCTTTCCCGAAATATGTTACAGTTTCGGAATATAACTCAGCTGTTACTCGCTTGGTAAAAATTGTACAAAATTCGGTCTTTCAAGAGGATATGATAAGAATTTCTAAAGGTCAGTCTCCAAATAACAATTTGAAACGTTTAAATCCATTCTTGGACGACAACCAATGTCTTCGTGTTGGAGGAAGATTACATAAATCTTTGCTCACATATAACTCTAAACATCAATTGATTTTACCGAAAAAACATGAATTGACTTATTTGTTAATTGATAATGCCCATCGTGTTTCTTTTACATGCTGGTCCACAAACTGTGCAGTATTTTTTATATGAGAATTACTGGATTTTATCCAGTCGTGATATTATTCGTAAACGAATTCATCAATGTGTTCAATGTTTTCGTGCTCGCCCTTCACGAACACAACCACCTATGGGCACATTACCAACCGCAAGAGTTCGTCCTGAACGTCCGTTTCTTAAAACGGCCGTAGATTACGCAGGACCCTTTTACGTGCGTGCAAATAAAGTACGAAATGCCAAAATCATTAAAAGTTATGTAGCGGTATTTGTTTGCATGTCTGTCAAAGCCGTACATTTGGAACTAGTTTCAGATTTAACCAGTGAAGCGTTTCTCGTTGCATTGCGTAATTTTACATCACGGCGTGGAATTTGTACGGACTTGTATAGCGATTGTGGAAAGAATTTCATAGAATGTAACAATTATTTAAAAGATCGATACGAATATTTACGGTCAGATTTAGTACAAAATGAGCTAAATCAAAAAACTCTCCAACAAGGGATAACATGGCATTTCCAACCTCCATATTCATCACATTTTGGTGGCTTATTTGAAGCTGGTGTCAAGAGTTTTAAACAACACTTGCATCGCGTTGTGGGGACAAGAACGTTAACTTATGACGAAATGCATACCCTGCTTTGTCAAATAGAAGCAGTACTAAACTCACGCCCGCTTTGCGTGCTAAGTGCCGATCCGTCGGATCCACTTCCTTTAACACCTGCACATTTCTTAATCGGGGGACCTCTCACAGCCATTCCAGATAATTCACTCGTAGATGTATCAACTGATAAACTTACTAAATGGCGTTGGATTCAACAAGCCCTTCAACATTTCTGGCAACGTTGGAGCCGAGAATACTTACATGAAATTCAACAGCGACACAAATGGTTCCATCATGACGGTCCTCCCATTCGTGAAGGCAGTATTGTCGTTGTATGTGATAATAATCTTCCACCCCTACAGTGGCGTTTAGCGCGAGTTCACGCTCTCCATCCGGGTTTGGATGGTGTAACTCGAGTAGTAACTTTAAAGCTTGGAAACAGTTTTGTTAAAAGAGCAGTAGTCAAGCTTTGCCCTTTACCTATAGAATAATTAGAAAACTGTAGTATAATCAATACCTATTTTTGTTGTTACAAATCTTAAACTTTTCTTTAATTAATACTTTTTTATTATTTTTTTTTTTTTTTTTAATTATTACTTTTTATTCCAACTTTAATGTGCTATTTCTTATTATATTATTTATTATTGTTTCTAATATTACAAGTTCATAAATTAAATTATCGAGTTAAAAGAACTTTAACGTTCTTTTAAGGTGAGCGGCATGTTCCGTACCGGATTATGAGCACTGTCCCTTTTTCACTTTTTTCTTTATTAAATTAAAGAAATAAATTGAGCAAGGAATGGATCGTAGCCTATGGCTTATCTTATATGTCAAGAGATGGCGCCTACGGTCTCCAAAATCAAGACTTCGTCGGTAACACACGATATGAAGTTGCCGCGAGTGCTCATACAACCACTTTCACGTCGGTCCGACTCGAACGAGGGTGAAAAGGCGATCGCTCAACGCCTATTCCAATTAATTGCATATAATTAAAAAACGTTAATAATATGTGTCGTCAGTGACCTAATTCTAAGTCTAGCAATCGGGACAGTGAGGTGACGGTTCGACGAACTACACTACCATCTTCTGGAGCCGAAGAACGAAATCATCGCCATACACATCAAGTAAGGTAAGTCATAGGTGTACACTAGATCTTGCTCAGTATCTTTGATTTAATGATGAAATTGTGTGTCGGGAATAGTGCTCAAATCCTAGCTTGAAACTTGAACGTTGTAACACTGACATTTCATAAGAGCTAACAAATAATGGTCTATATGAAATAAATGATTTGAATCTTTGAATCTAACATTTTGACTGTGTGGGGCGCGCCTTCATGGATTGAAATACCTAGTAAAAGTTGGCAGCTTACAAAACCTTCTCACTGTCTCAATAGCTTATGAATAAATCATTTAGCGAATGTGAAACTCTTGTCAAGTATCAAGTGTTTTACCGCTTTGCTCTAGATACCTAGCTGGTATTTTTGTCATATTATTTCCACAAATTGTAAAAATACAATCCTGTTTTGTATTCTACGAAGAATTCCTAGCGTCCCAGAAATATATGTAGGTATCTTGCCAACCCATATTATACGTAGTAATGTTTAAGTTTACAAAGTTATACAAAAAAATACCAAATCTCTCTCGGTCTGTATTTGTTAACATTAAAACTAACAACTTTTGTTGTACTACTTTTTTTAACTCGATATTTTGAGAAATATTCAATATTTTACAGATACATTCTACTTGTTCCTACTCTGTAATGTAACATCGGCAAGTGGCGACGGCGCGGACTGCACACGGCGGCGTGCGATCTCGCAGCGCCACAACAGTGTAATGCTACTTTACAGAAATAACATTAATTTGTATGAAATAAATTAATACTGAATTTGGAAAATCGTAGAACAAAAGTTGTTAGTTTTAGCGATTTGGTAATTTTATATAACTCTGTATAAAGGAAAACGTCTTCGTGATTAGCCACCCCAACATTTTCAGATCCGCTTTCCTTGTATTTTGATATACTTACATTTTACAAAATCTTTTCCTCGCCCTTACTCAATCTCCGCAAACAATTGGGAGGAACGACGTTACACGCCATAAACCTGCAACAAAAATCTTGCCTTCACGTTTTACTCGGTTTCTTTGGTACATTTCCCTGGAATATACCATGTACTGGCAGTCCGCTATACCCATATTTTTTATATCACGCATTCTGTTACATTACGCAATTTCACGTCATGTAAAATAAATAATAGCAATTGCGTATCTAATCGGACTCACGCATCGAGTATTGAGCAAGTACTGAGTAGGAATCATGCAAAATAGCATGATTCCGACTCAATACGTGCTCAGTATTTCATTAACTAGTTTTCGTTTTACTTTATTCAAACTTTATGCCTGATTATATCTTTTTGATTAGCGTTTTGAAGTTCTAGTTATGTCTAAGAACGAATCTGATTTGTTACATCGCGGAGGGATGTGGCTCGTGTAGTTCAGTGGTAAGAACACCCAGCCGCGGTAGCTGGGAGACGCGGGTTCAAATCCCGCCGTGAGTTAAATTTTGATTGGTATTATAATAATTAAACTTTACACCTGGATAATATTTATTGTAAAAAAGGAAATATATTTATATTCTAGACTCAAGATATGAATATTTTGTAATTGTTCTTCTTTATTTTAGCATAAAAATATGTCAAGTTCCACCGACACTTATAAAAGTTAATGAAATACTAGAAATGCGATATACCTTAAAATTAAATTATGTTCCTACCTATACCATCATACTCTAAACTCGGTCCGGTCCGGTACCGTCTTAGAATAGAATAAATAAATATTCCAATGGAATATTGAATTTCGGCATCCATAAGGTGCGCATTAAAAAGCAATTACGTTTCAATACCTATAAAATAGGTATGTACATGTATGTAGGTGCAATTTCACATTTTGTTAGCGATGCCTAGGTACGTATGGCTTTGATGGTTTTATGTACCTTCTTCAAAATTAAGCACATCATCTATTTTCATTATTAGACTTTTAAAAAAGACTCCGAAAGTCTCCGAAATGCTGTTACCACGTATTTTAGTGTTGGTAATTTATCTGGATTCAAAAATCTACGTTATCTTATCTAGTTCGTAGCGTGGCGTAGCTACATCCTACGGCTTTCATTTATTCCTGTGGAATATAGGCAAAGAAAAAGGTCGCTTCCAGACTTTATCGCTTGACAAATAAGTTTTCCGATACATGAGCTAGCGAATCTTGCTTCTGGATCAGCAAATTATGTTCTTACATATTGGATTTACTAACATTAAACTTATTTATCAAAAATTAGGGTAAAGTCATTTAGATGAATTGCAATTACGTTTGCGCTTACATGTGATGTGTAGTACGGTATGATACATGTAGTACGGTGCCCCCCAACCCGACGCTGTCTGGGGTGTAACTTGTCACAAATAATAGGTACGTGGACTGCATAGAACATTCTGGTATTGCAATAATACTTTCACTTTCGATGTAGGTCGATGTGGTCAAAGCATGTTGTACGAATATTAATTTTAAAATGTGCCAGTTTAATTTGGGTTTTTCTTGTTTAGCCTTAACCATAGGTTTCTATGATCTTTCTATGGTCAAACTTGTTTAGGTCTGAACTCAGCTTAGCTGCCGAAATTGCATCTTTACCTATGTTTTATTTTACAGAAGTAGTAAGTACGAATGAACTAATTACATCGCTGTTACAATAATTACAATTTAGGACTCCGTAGATTACAGTCGTTAATTTGGTTCCAAACTTTTGACCACAGCAGCAAGTCGAGATCGCCAATATCAAAGACAGAAGTTTTGAAGTCAATTATAAGAACCCTTTCTGAATATTCAGTAGGGAACTTCCACCGCGCGAAATCTGACGGCAAGACTCTAATCTTCTTGTAATGTAATAAAAGATCAAAGATTTTACGACGCGGAGAACCTTAAATGCCTTTACGAGTATTATCAAATGCAAAGTATGCAATTTACATACGAAATTGTAAAACAAATAGAGGCAGAGTTCAACGTTGGAACATCTGCTTGAGATAAAGTCGGTACGCCTTTCAGCGCGAGATCGTTTGCATAGCTTATTGAGTTTCAAACCACAGGATAAAAATGATATTTCCATTCCGTTTGAATTCCTTCATTTTTGGAAACCAATGATCTTATTCCAAAGTTGAGTTTCTATGAGAAAGGCTGGACCGATTTCCATTGTCTTTGGTTTGTTGTAGGTATTTGTCCCCGAATAGCAGTATAAGTATTATAAAAATTGTAAAATTAACGAAAAATAAATAAAATAAAAGATATAAGTAAATAAATTATATCAAATATTCGTGCAACACTTTTGCTGGGAATGGTGGGAAAAATCACAATGCCTGCTGGAATTTTAGTATTTACGCGAGCGGAGCTGCGGGCACGGGGCAACATATAGGCATATGTTATAATTTGTTTTTATTTCCTATAAAATCTATTCTAATTTCCTGATTCAGCTAATTTTAGATGTAATTTTCTGTAAATAATGAAAATAATTTCAGAGTACATGGTTTTCCTATAATTTAATTTGTCAAGTTTCTTGGAGATATTTCATCCTTGTAATTGATCCAAACGATCGATGCAATAATGGTACAGGCTATAATTTTTACAGGTTTTAGTCGGTTCAGTTCCCGAGTGTGGGAAGCGAGTTTTCGAAAATCTTTGAATGCAGTTATCATTCTTATCAAAAATACAGGAATGTTTTCTTTGAGTAAAATTTTCTATCGACAGTATTGAGAGTACTTTCCTTTCAGATGGCTTTACAAAATTCCACCTTGTGACTAGATCATTGTTAACACATACGTTTTTTCAATATGTAGTTTTCATATATTTTCTTGTACTTATCTCGAATCGTCGAAGCATTAACATTTTCTCCAAATGGTCAGCCTCAGAGCCCAGAGGTCATTCATTTTGAAGGGCCATTTGCCTAGCGATCGAGTGACCCATGTATTTAGCTTCACGCCAGATGCACGCGCGCTACATCGCTGCGGTCGACATGTGAAACGCTTTATTACGGTCCAGGAAAAACCATTACAATAACACAACTTACAAATAACAAGCCATCATTTGCAGGACTGCGAACATTGGAGCGTTCAATAAAACAAACAAAAACAAGTGTTTGTGTGTCCCAAAGGAGAATGACCAAAAGTGGTAACAAGTTTTCCTATGATCTAAAACCAAAATATTCTACGAAAATAAAATAGTATTTTTTAAAAACCATTGGCACTAGGAATTTGATTTTCGTATCCGGAATTTAATTTTGAATAAAAAAGTTACTTTCTTTTCAATGCAAATTTTCTCGTATACAGATTTTATTGAGAAATACAACTTGATCATTTGAATACAGCTTTAGAATCCGGATGTTAATTTAAAAAACATTGTAGGAGTTAATGTGGAGACCATAGTCTATAAAAATAAAGTTTGGATTTAATTCTTTATACGTGATTATTGAGTGTATTTGAGGCTTTATACGTGATTCCCTCAGACTACATTAAATAAAGGCTGATTCCATTCATCTATGGTTTCATTATCCTTTCTATTTAGTGATATAATTCAAGTGAATATGTTACTACTGATTGTGATTTAATTAAGTTGTAGGTATACTCTCTCTATAAGCTTTTAATCGGTCAAGTGCGAGTCAAACTTGCGCACCGAGGGTTCCATGCTACAACGGAAGTGAAACTTTAAAAGAATCGCATGAATTTTTCATTAAACTAATAACGTACAAGTACTTTTTATAACGAACCGCAAACCTAACTTTGTTATTAGAGGCTCATTGTTAATATCAAAAAAGTATACTAGTTAGAGAGTTGGTTTTATTTTTCATGTAAAATATACGTTGAGACCTATTGACGAGGGGGGAATGGACAAAGGGGGGAACGGTATTTTGCTTAGTTACTATCAGGTATTTAAAAAAATGAAAATCAGTTTTAGAATATACAAGTAACGCCCTTTCATATGATAGCCCACTCAATATTGTCATCTCATTTTGAAATTTCAACACACTGGTTCTGCCCCCTTTTAAAAAATTATTAAAAAAAATGACGTTAAGTCATATATAAGTAATAGTTACTTATAACTATTCCAATTTTCAGGTAGCCTAGCTAGGTAGGTTAGCTTTAATAGTTACTGAAATAATCGATTATGACAGATGGATGAACGGACGGAGAAAGTCTCACTTAAAGGGTTCCTTTACCATTTTGGTATGGAATCCTAAAAAGGGAAAATATAGAGCATAATTTTAGAAATGCCACTGAAGCGATCAACTATGAGATTAAAAAAACTTTAAGATGATTTGATGTCACTTCTTATGTTTTGATGAAAAAAGTTTTAATGATTTTCGTAAAAATTCCAAGTTTTTAAAATAAAAATGCTTGGCTTACTGAATTATTGTTATGTAGGAAGTTTGAGCCACATAATTTATTAAGTACCAAAGTATAGTTTAGTAATTTCATTATGAGCCGGTGTTATTGAAGTCAAAATAAATTATTATTATACCTATAGGTACCTATAGAAAAATAAATTAAAAATTAAAATCTATTTTATACATACAATTACATGCTTTGTTGTTTGGAATCCATTTAATGAAAGTTTTAAGCTATTTTCCTCCGCACATAAGTAGTTGCAATAACTTCAACTATTATTTTGCAAGACAGATTAATAAGTTTTGCTATAATCCGCTACTTGAAAAGAATCTGTATGATAATCACCACACGCAATTCTTGCAGCACTTTCTTCGACGCACGTTTCGTCCCGACACCGGACATCCTCAGGAGATGTTGACTTTACAATGCAAAATCGTAGAGTCGTAATCGTAATAGTCGCAGAATCGTATTTTGCAATTTTAGTTACATAGTATAAACAATAGACACGAAACGTTATCATTCCAAGATTCGCTTTTCATTCGCTGTGTTGTTGAGTTCCATTTCTAAAATTTTGGTATGGAACCCAAAAAATAACGATTTCGTAGGTATACGCAATACGCAATCGAGAACTTTACCTATCGAATAAACGTACCCTCCAATAGGGCAAACATTGATCAGTGTCATAAATTAAATACAACTAACGAAGTGAGATATGGATTAAAAACTGAAATTGGGGTTGACAACACTGTTTTATGGAATGGAATTACGTTTTTCACTATCCGCGTGAGAATTCTTATCATAGGGCTCTTTTTTTTACACTATACAAGAGTACTTAACTTCTACAGCCGAAGATGTTAACGTACTAACTTGGAAGGGGTAAGATCTCACCTCAACGGTTTCAACACAGCATTGCACTGTAACGCTAAATCGCTTGGCGGTACGTCTTTGTTGGTAGACTGATAACTAGCCACGGCCAAAGCCTGCCACCAGACTAGACCTGAGCCAATTTAGAAATTACATAATTCCAAAGCGGCCTGTGGCGGGAATCGAACCCGCGACCTCCCACTCGAATCCGAGCCTGCCAGGGACGTCGTATGAATTCTATCCATCTTGTCCATTTATAACATTGTTTTTCTAAAACAATTGTATAAATCCTATTCATCTCCGATAGTTGGGGGACGCGGGTTCAAATCCAGCTGCGAGTAAAATTTTGGTTCGTATTTAAATTTATATAGGAATTACACCCTAAGTGTTGCTGGTTATTTTATTTGTTTTTTCATACGTTTTGTAATGGTGCACAATAAAGTATTTTCTATCTATCTATCTATTTCGTGTACTTTACTGCTGCTGTTTATTTCGAGAAGCGTTCTGTATTTTCAAAATAAATCTTCCAACGTAAGCCATTCCAGGGCGGAGCGTCTTAATAATCTGGGCTCGCGTCGACTCGTTAAATGCAATTTCGCGACGCCCAATTGCACCGTCTGTAAAGCTTTATCAGGGTATAAAAGTAGCATTTTAAAGATGTAAACATTCGAAGCTTTTGTTTGTGTTTTTATCCTAGTACGTAGAGAAATACCCTGATAAACTTAAGCCAAGGTAATTCGCTACAAAGAATTTAAAAAAATAAGTTAAGCCTAAATAACACGGGTCGATTTAAGCCGTGCGGCAAGTCACCAGTCGCATCGCTTGTAAAAATCAAATCGCTACCTCGTTTACACAGTGCAGAAACAGATTTTTGATAACTGGCTTAGTTTTTAAGTAATTAGGTAAAAGGTCGTTTTTCTGTTATATTATTCCGCGACGCTGCATGTCGCACACACCAACGTATCCGTGAGAGTGAGAAAGACAAAAATAAATTCGAAGTCATTTTGGAAAGGAGCTGATACTCTTACACTGCTGGACCGATATTAACGAAACATAGATAAGAACAAGCCAGTGAAAAAAAACCGCCACGAAATCTGTCCATCCATAGATAGTGTAGCTATCTATGGATGGACAGATTTCGTGCCACCTCAGATGATGCCACAGACAGACAGACATCGACCTCAAACGTTTAACACCCCTCTTTTTGAGTGGGGGATTAAAAAAGCTTCATGCAAATTTATAGAGGATAACAACGCTCAAACAATGAGCTTTACCTAATTAGTGGATTGTGGGCGCGCTTGCATTACATTCTAATACGAATAACGCTTACAATGCAGTGGCAGTACATTTATAGCGACTACACATTTGTACGGCTTTATCAACGGAACTCTCTAGCAATAATGATTAGAATGGTCGGTTCAAATTAACATTGCCTAGAATTTGTAACAAACTCGTAATTCAATTATTACATAAATGATTAATCGGGCAATACGAAACCTGAGACACATTGTGTCCAGTAATTTTGAAATGAATAGATTCTTAAAAAATACCACTTGAATATAAAGAGACCTCAAGCTAGCCCGATTGCCTGAACCGACAACCCAAGGGGCCAAGACCGACTTGGCGCAAAAATGTGAGGAGACCCGACCCCAAGTAATGGGAAAAGGGAAAGACCAAAAACGAGTAAAAAATACCACTTGACTTTTTGGAGTTACGTCACCAAAAAGTAAAAAACCTTAATTATAACGAGACTCCGCTGTCCATCTGTCCGTCTATCCATATGTCATCAGGCCGAATCCAGATCTTTCGTAATACCGACTACGCGTTTTTATGCGACAATAGTAAAAAGGAACGGTGTAAATAACGGTTCATTTAACTGCAGCAATCTGATATTTGTGCTTGTTATAGCACTCGGAAGTGTCATTTGTGTTGCTACAAAGATAAAGATTTAAGAAAACAAATATAACGACTACTCTTCTTACAAGCAAGCATACTGCAAACATAAAGACTACTCCTCCTGCACGCAATTGAGTTCTTGTTACGATTGACGTTGTCTTTTGTAATTTGACTAAAAGCAAAGCTCCAACAGTTATACAATTTCCATCCACATGTAGGTATGGCCGTTGGCCATACATTAGAAAACAAGGTTACAGGACTAAAGAATTAACAGAACGAGCCACTGAACACTTTAGAACTACCAAAATCTCTTATAGCAGTGTTATTGTAATATTGTTTTGACTTTTTCATACAATGTCAGAATAAAAGTTTTAAAACAATATTGCAATAATACTGCTTTAAGTCATGGTGGTAGACCCCCTGGTCTAGTGAGAAACATTGGCCGTGGTTATAGTTACCACCCTACAAGCAGGGATGCCTAACTACAGATAAACCGGTAGTAGTGTCTGAAACCATGAACTAGAATGTTGAGAGTATCAAATGACTTATTCTGCACCACTGCAGGCAAGGCGATAAAATACTTGTCAATATACTTATCAATAACTCCATATTATATCATGATGATTAAATAAATGTTATCAATAAAGGCCTTCTTTAACAAAAAGAAGCGATTCAATCCTAATACGCAAATTCGTTTTCCATGAAATTGAAACTCAGTTTATTGAAACTTACTGTACCCGTTGTGTCCCAGATTTCAGCCTATAAGACAGTACCTATTGTTTGATGTTTCCACTTCGAGACTTCCTTACAGAACTTTAATAGGAACAATAAAGCTTTCGTGATACAGGAAATACTGGTTTGACTTGCACGTTAAGTAGCTCCTCCTATATTAAATTGAATTCTCAACTAATGTAACAGGGCTTAAGAGCGCTCATGCCGACACTTTCTTTATACAAACTTGGAAGAGTGATTACTACATTATTTGACGTGTTAAGTTCAAATTAAAGTATAAGATCGATTTATTTCATCATTATCTAAGTTGAAAGGTATATTTTAAAAATTTAAAAATGTATCGATTTTAAATTTACGAGCATCGAAAGATTCACATTTTGACACAAAATATATGGCAAATTTGAGCTTAAATACGTAAAATTAGTATTATAAAAACTCTAATGAAAAATATCATTCAATCAACATAGTTTATATTATATTCAATACTTCAAATAAGTTTACTTTACAACCATACATTGAGTATTTTTATCAGAAAATCACCTTAGCCAAACGACTGTTCAACGCTTTTGCGAGCTTGATTTCGGTGAAAATTCGTGCCCTCTCAATCAAAACGGAGCGTGAGCGGAACAGTATCACAAAATTATGCGCATTTGCACTCACTACACTAAGTCCCTTTCCCATACAAGTTAAGTGAAATATAATCTTATACCTTTAAACGAGCAATTCTTGTACCTATATATATTTCTATATAATCTGGATCTCGGAAACGGCTGGAACAATTTTCATGAAATTTAGTATACAGGGGGTTTTGGGGGCTATAAATCGATCTAGCTAGGATTCATTTTTATTAAATGTCGAATTTACCAAAAAAATAAAATTATGACTACTGCTGCCATCTATTGGCCACCGAGCGAAGCTCGGTCACCCAGATATTATATATAATACAAACAACTTTGCTACGTGCGCCGGCAACTTCAGTCGAGCGTGCTGCGCCACCTTAATTGAAATGGAAATTAATGTGACAATGAGTGAGTACAGACTTTTTATAACTACTAACTTAACTTACTACCTACGTTCTATCCTGTGGTTCTATCTATTGTCCAAGTGTATTTTGGTTCTCATCAATCCCTTTGGAACCCCGGATTTTTTCAAGTAAAAAGTAGTATTCAGTTATGTTAATCGCGGGTATACAGCGAAATTGGTTCAATAATACATGCAAACTTGTGTTTTAGTCAAAGAGGATATACTTAAACACTACGATTTGGTTTTAGCAACGAATATATAATATCACTAATGGTTTTAGTGTGATTGCTTAGAAGGCATGAGACAATGCTTAGGTGGCCATCCGCCGAGGAGGTTTTAATGGGTAAAAATCGCACATAATCTCACCAAAGATTGTATATCTCAATGGAGATTTTCCCCTCGTCCTTACCAAAAAAAATATCGGATCTAGCTGGATGATAATAAAGGCGACACGACTTCAGATGTTAACCATAAGTTCACAGTCCGCAGCCACGGTGAAATCCCAGCTCGGATTTTATCATTATTCTACTAAAAATTCTGTGATTGGGAGCAGTCGTGCAAAATATGGCTAGCGATGCGGGCACATCGAAGCCCGAACTGGGGTCGGTCGCTGCAAGTTTTATTTTTTGACATATCGGTATATTCGGTTTCTGTTTATTTAAAGTTTATTTTGTGTTAAAGTGTGTCAATACAGCTATCAATATGCGGATAGCTGAAGTCAGAAGTATGTAGTCAATTCGATACTCTCAATAGCATTTTTTCACAAGGCACAGTTCTGCTCTCAGAATATAGTAGCTTCCACGCATTACGAACGTAAGGCAAAGCTTAAGGTAGAGCTGAGTGAGCAACGTAGGACAGCTTTGCATGCTGCGTTGAGCTCCGCTCCATCCGTATAGATACTCCAAGAACAAGAATCAAACTGGCACCCTCCCACGCGATTCAGCCGCCATAACCACGCGGTTGGTTGGACCGTGGGTGGTAGTAGATTTGTCCCTATCCGATGGACGCAGTCTAAATACAGTATGCCCAAGCTAGCCTAGTAAGTGCTGGTTGTTAGGTTTCACACACTTTTGTGACAAATGAACACAGCTTTTGAAAAGTAATAGGTATGCGTGAATGTCTAAGCCTCAATTCCGACTCTAATTATACGAGTTTTAAATTTTAACCACAGGCACTATAGTAGGCAGGCACACTGCAATTTAGTATATGGTACCTATAGATGATGTTTTTCACAATAGTCATCGATAAGGAATCTCAGGATATGGGCATCCGAACCATTTACGTGATCCTTTTTCGTACAAGCAAACAGTAGCGCCATCCGTCAAAATTTTACAGGTTGCTGCTGAGCGAACTACAGCGTGGCTTTACTGTTGGTGGCAAAACAAGCATTTTGGCACCTATAAACTGGCATATTTTTCCGCGCCGTCCGCCCTGTCCAGGGTATACTCGTATGTCTGTTACAATGAAACAAGCGCCACAAAGAAACAAACTTTCATAAATATTGTTATTATGAAAGAATACATAATACTATAAGAAAATAATAATATAAGAAAACAGAGAATAATACTATAAGAAAACAGCCACAGACGTTGCTGTTTAGAATAACTATACAAAGCATACAAAAATATAGCTTCGTTCTAGATGCTTGTATGGCCTCATTGCACAATAAGAACACAGTGGATTGTCAGAAGCTTGCTTATGTTTTAGCCAGCCTTATGTTACATGAGAACAATAAGCAACCATTGTTAGGCGCTGCAAAGGTAGCACCGTAATAATTAAACATTATTCTCAGGGTTCCTGAACAATAACACAGCACCTTGTAGGAATGTACGTTCATATTGTAGTAGGTAGAACCAATTTGTGTGTATATTTTCCGGTACTGCCAGTAGCACAGTACGCTTTTTTACTCTTTTTTTTTTACACTATGAGGTATATATAGGTAGTGTAAAAAAAAAGAAAAAGCGTAGTTCTTGACTGCGACCTCACCTGATGGTAAGTGATGAAGCAGCCGAAGCTGTAAACGTACTAACTTGGAAGGGGTAAGTAAATTCACCCCAACGGTTTTTACGCAGCAACGCACCGGAACGCTAAATAGCTGGCGGTACGTCTTTGCTGGTAGGGTAGTAACTAGCCACTTTTAGGCCCAATCTCCACCAAAGAAGAGAAGAGAAGAGAGGAGATGCGTAGCGATGTGGAGATGTGTGCTGTACATAGCGGCAATCGAATGATATTTTCAGGTATGCGAGGTGCGGGAAGAAGGCTCGGTATCCACCAAAGCGGAGCGTAGTGGAGCTGTGTTTGAGTAACCAATCGGATTTCGTCATTTTGACATCTCCGAAACTAAGAGGAGTAATTGTCTAAATGATGAAATCTGGTTGGTTATTCAAACATATCTCCGCTTCGCTCCGCTTTGGTGATAACCGGGCCTAAGACGGCAGTGAACGAAGCGGGCGACCGTCAGCGCCGGCGTCGCTCGACCGCCTGACTATAGACATTTCCGCTCTGCCTCGTCAATTGCTTGCTCGCGGCACAAATTCCATAGAATAACTAGATGACCCGGCAAACGTTGTTTTGATTTCAGGAATATAAAAAAGTTGCTTACGGTACTCTCAGAGAATATACTCAGAGAATTTCATTTCATAACGATCGGTCGAGTCGAGATATATTAGAGACTAGCTGTTGCCCGCGGCTCCGCCCGCGTGCAGTTCGTTTTTAGGGTTCCATACCAATTTGGTAAAAATGGAACCCTTATGGTGAGACTTTCTCCGTCCGTCCGTCCGTCCGTCTGTCACACTCGATTATTTCAGTAACTATTCAAGCTATCGACCTGAAATTTAGAATAGTTATAGATAATAGTGACGCGACGTCATAGCAATCGTAAAAATTTGAAAATTGTTTTTATTTTTATTTAAAAAGGGGAGAAAACCGGGGCGCCGAAATTTCAAAATGAGATAACAATATTGAGTGGGGTATCATATGAAAGGGCGTTACTTGTATATTCTAAAACCAATTTTATTTATTTTTATGCCTGATAATTTTTGATTTATTGGGCAAACTGTCGAAAAAAATACCGCCCCCCCCCCCCCTTATCTCCGAAGTTTACCATTCGAAAAATCTGAAATAAATATGATCAATAGAAGTTAACGTATATTTTACAGGAAAAATAAAATCAACCCTCAACTATTTATTATACTTTTTTTGCTAATAACAATAATCCGCCGAAAACAAAGTTAGGTTTGCGGTTTGCCAACAAAAGTACCTATATGTAAATTATACTCGTAAAATCATGAACAAAAGTGATTCTTTTAATGTTTTACTTCTTTTATGGTATGGAACCCTCGGTGCGCGAGTCCGACTCGCACTTGGCCGGTTTTTATTTTTTACAAAAATGTTTCCCGTGGAATTTCTTAATTTTTCCCATGATAAATGAGTGGTCCCTGGGTTCGATGGACCCGTAAAGGAGTCTTCTTCCAATCTCTCCTGTTAACGTGCTATCGTGGATTGTAATATCTATACTAACCAAACTTATCTTATTCTGAGATGATACCAACGCCTAGATATTGTAATTAAGCATTCTGATGCGCTGCTGTGTACGTAGCAACCAGTTCCTGCTACGTACGGGTTATCTTGTATAGTTATGCCTAGTTGCACGATCAAAAGGACGATTTAAACTGTCGATATTTCAACCCCGTTTTGATTGTGCTACGTAGATAAGTAGCTACAGATTTTTTTAAACATCCCACTGGTGCTCTCAAATTTTTCGGGATGAAACGTATCTTAAATGTTGACCAGGCATATATACAAAGTAGGATCATAAAATTTCATTTAAATCCGTTACTTGAAAGACGCCTGCTTTTCCTGTTTTTGTAATGTTTTTTCCTGCGGAAATTCGATTGGATTAATAAGTTTTACTATATATATATTTTGTTAAAGAGGCAACATAAGGTATCAGCATAACAAATTTTACTAAATTAAGTTCATTAGTTGTTGTTTACAAAGCTGTTAAATTAATTGCAGTTTTTTAACTATCCCACGGGAACTCTTTATTTTACCGGGATGAAAAGTATCCTATATGTTGACCAGGGACTTAAGCTACCACCACACAAAATTTCATTGGAATCGGTCCAGCCGTTCCAAAGATTAGCCCGTACAAACAGACAGACAAACAGACAAACAGAGAAACAAAAAAATTGAAAAAAAATTAAATTAGTTCTATTTCACTTCTTACATCCCCCTGACTCCGTTTTTAGCATTTTTTTTATTTGTACAGAAATTCGACCTCTACAGATTTATTATATGTATTGATAAGACATCTCCTCTCCGCGTTATCCATTGTCACCGAAGCTAACCGGAAAGGAGATGTGAATTACGAAATCTAATTGGTTATTCAAAACACATCTCTTCTTGTCGCGTCGCCTCTCCGCTTTGGTGAAAACTGGGCCTTCATGCACCAGTAACCACATAGGTACTCGTATTTTAGGGTACTGTTTCTTAAATGGCAATGGCACCATCTACTCCGCTGTCCGTCTATCCGTTTATTTGTCTCATAAACCAAACAAGCATTTTAATTTTTAGCAAGTTTCGATCACGTCTAACTTATAGTGAGGTACTAATATAAGCGATATTGTAAGAATACGTATAGGCATTAGGCACGTTTTTATCTCACCCTAGCCCATGAATAAAAGAAAGGCACAATGGAAAGCGAGATATCACCAATAATTCAATAAATCTTCAATGTAGGTACGGAAGCACATTTTTCCCACCACTTCCTATTCCTATTCGTACCTACCTACCTATACCTATTCGTTTACATGAGCTCTTTTCAATAATTTATATCAGTTTCTCTAACCGACTCCAAACAAGTAAAAGGACTTTTTCCAAAAAAAAAAAGCTAATATATAGCTAATGTTACGGAATTATTTCTAACGATACGTTAGAATAAACGAAGCGTTCCGAAGTTTTGGTGGAGTAGCATATACAATATACATACATGATACATGAACTCCAAAACATTACACTACTTTTTTTGGGCAGTCGTGTCAAAAGGAAGAGGTTCTCAATTCAAGTAGTTTGATATAGTATATTATTCAGGTTTAATGAAAACCTGAATAATTATCATCAGGTGATCAGGTCAGGATCTAATCATGGGATCTTGGAGAAATCGAGGGAACTCTTCAAATTCGAATTGGTGTACATTAAATATTATTTCACTCTTTTTAGTGGCCAAGTAGTGGCATTTAAAGTTGGTTTTTTTGAAAAGGTTTTTGTATTTTATATTTTAATTTCAATATTCTGCATTGCAGTCTTACCCACGAGAAGCTGCAATAGTTATTTGCTTTGCAAGGAAGCAAGGCGTCTGAATACTGGGCAGCAAGGGATTCTTGGGATAAACCATGAGTGTAGAGAATCATACAAATGCCGCAAATTTGATTTCAATTTTCTTTGCGTCTCGTAACTTTAAATGCCTTACCACGCTATGGATTCTGTTATGATTAACTCAAGAATCTTTCGCTACTCATCATTCAAATTTTGACACTACGCCCAATAACCAATAACCTACTTTGCATAACAAAATAACGGTTAAAAGTGCTTTTGCAAAACACTTCATTTCGATAAGTAATTCCCCTTTTTATATCTGGAACGTGCGTGACTATTTCTCGTTTTACCGGGGCTTTAGTGCTCCATTAGTGGAACAAATATCGAAGAGGTGCTAAATAATTTATTGAGTTAGTGTAGAATCACGTAGTGCGCTTCCTTTACTGTATACAATTCCGCTGTACCTACGTATAAAAAGTTCTGAGGTACAAAATACCATGTAAGTAAACTTAGAAGATGATTTTTATAAAAAATTCATGTAATGTAATTTCGCTCCTTACGTAGGTAAAAGGGCGAAATGTTGATAAAATATTACGCAGCTGAGGTCTTGGGCGACGAGTGACGACGGCCTGTTTCACTGTGAAATGCACGAGATAATATTTATCATATTCATTAAATCTGCGGAGCGGTAAAAGGCCGTGTAATTATTGTGGGACTCACGTCCGGGCGACTACAATGGCTTGCTCGTATGCCTATAATTTAGTCTGTATAACACAAAATAATATGTCACGTTTTACAATAATGTACGTTATATATGCGTTTCTTTTTAGGTAAAGATTTCATAAATAATCGTTTTAAGAGCCTGTAATGTAGGTAGTCTTAAGATCTCATGACGCAGCCGTCATCGGCGGCGCGGCGACTTGTTACCGCCATATTAACCATTCTCGCAATAAACGGATCACGGAACATGTGCTTGTGTTTTATTAGTGTGTTTGCAAGTATATTAAAGTGGCGACGAGTCCTGTTTTCGAGTCATACGCGTGTATTTTTACGTGCTGTGCAAGATGTCTATCGGAAAAATATCAGAATTCAACGTACAAAGCGATAACTGGAAGTTGTACGTAGAACGCCTAGAACAATATTTTTTAGTGAACAAGATCGGGGACGATTTGCAAGTGCCAACGCTTATTACAGTTATGGGAGCAGAAAGTTATGAACTGTTAGTAAGTTTATGCACTCCGGACAAACCGAATACAAAATCTTTTAAAGATTTAACGGCGATAATGGCGAATCATCTCCAACCGAAGCCGAGTGAACTTGCAGAAAGGTACAAATTTCGACATAGGAAGCAAGGTGATACCGAAAGTATCGCAGATTACGTAGCAGTACTAAAAAAAATGTCGAAAACGTGTGAATTTGGCAGCGGATTACAGGAAAGTTTACGTGATCAGTTAGTATGCGGAATCAAAAGTGAGACTATACGTCAACGGTTGTTTGCCGAGAGTAAACTCGACTTCACGAAGGCATATAACTTGGCAGTTAGCTTGGAAGCTGCCGAGAAAGACGCAGCGATGGTCGTGGGGAGCGCGAAGTCGGGGAGCGAGGCGAGCGCAGTGGAGTGCCAGGCGGTGTACGGAGGGCGCGCGCGGCGGCCCGCGGCGGCCCGTGGCGGCGCGCGCGGCGGTCGCACGGCGCCGCGCGGCTCGGCGCTCGGCACAGCGGAGCGGGCGCGGGCACAGCTGCAGGCGTGCCACGCTTGTGGCGGCGCTCACGAGGAGACAGGGTGTGTCTTCAAGGCGTATGTCTGCAGGGTGTGTATGCAGCGGGGCCACATTCGGCGAGCGTGCCCGAATGTAACGTCTCACAACACGGTGGATGTGTCTCAGTGCAAATATCAATCAGAACAGGATAGTGACGCGAGTGACGAGGTAATTTTAATTGATATTAATCAAGTAGCCATATCGGAATGTAAGCCAATTTTTATTCAAATCGTAATTCATAACAAGGCCGTAAAAATGGAGTGTGATACTGGCAGCGCGGTATCCTGCGTCAGTGAACAGGTGTACAATGCATATTTCAAAGACTTACCGTTAAAGAGATGTAGATTAGCATTAAGATACTACACGGGGGAAATAGTTAAGCCAGTCGGTGTCATCACTCCGCTTGTAAAATACAAGGGAACTGAGAAACAGTTGGATTTATATGTTGTAAAAAATGGGAAGTCTATGCTCTTAGGGAGACAATGGATGGCAGAGTTAGCTATAAGTATACCTAGTTTGAGTGTCAAAGAGGTGCATAGTGTTAAGTCCTGTGAGTTTGATTTGAACGTTTTCAGTTCCAGATATTGTAATGTGTTTGCGGACGGCTTGGGACGGTTCACGGGTGAGCCGGTGCGCATCCACGTGCCACCCGATGCGCGGCCGGTGTTCATGCGCGCGAGACCGCTCGCGTACGCGCTGCGGGAGCCGGTGGAGCGCGCGCTGACTCAGATGGTGCAGGATGGCATCCTCACACCCGTCGAGCGCTCCGAGTGGGCGACGCCGATTGTGCCCGTGGTCAAGAAAGACGGTAACATCAGAATATGTGCTGATTATAAGCTTACCTTAAATAAGGTGATAGAGGTCGACCGTTATCCGTTGCCGCGGGTAGAGGACTTATTGACTAAATTGCATGGGGGCGATCGCTTTAGCAAAATTGATCTCTCGCAGGCGTATGCACAGTTTGTGTTGGACGACTCGAGCAAATATACCGTTATTAACACCCACAAAGGGTTATTTAAATATAATCGGTTAGTGTATGGTCTTTCCTCGAGTCCCGCTATTTTTCAAAAACGTTTGGAGCAATTGTTTGAGGGTTTAGATCACGTAGGTGTATTTATCGATGACATTATCATCACCGGTAAAACAACTGAAGAGCACATGGACAACTTGCACAAGGTTTTTGAACGATTAGATAAATACGGATTACGAGTTAAAAAGGAGAAGTGCGATTTTTTTAAACCTTCAGTTAAATATTTAGGTTACGTAATTAGCAAAGACGGAGTACATACCTGCCCGGACAAGGTCAAGGCCATAGTGAATACGCCTGCACCCACGAATGTATCGGATTTAAAAGCATTTATCGGCTTAGTTATGTATTACGCTAAGTTCATTAATAATGTTAGCACCATAATGGCACCGCTGTACAATCTATTAAGAGCAGAGGTTAAATTCACGTGGACTGATCGCTGTCAGGAAGCCTTTGAACAAATTAAAAATCTTTTAGTTTCCAGTGAGGTATTGATGCATTACTCGATGGAGTTACCGGTAATCCTTACAACCGACGCGTCGAGCGTCGGCGTCGCGGCGGTACTTTCACATGTAACATCATCAGGAGAACGTCCCGTGGCCTATGGGTCCCGTTCCTTGACCTCGGCAGAGAGGGCCTACTCCCAAATAGATCGGGAAGCGCTTGGCATCGTTTTCGGGTTACGAAAGTTCCACCAATACTTGTATGGTAGGAAGTTCCTTTTACGAACAGATCATAAACCGTTGACTCACATATTCGGAAACAAAGTAGGCATTCCCGTTATGGCTGCATCGAGATTACAACTCTGGGCAGTATTATTATCCGGGTATAATTACGACATTGAATACGTCGCGTCAAAGAAAAATTGTGCTGATGGTTTGTCACGATTACCCTCGCGCGTGAGCAAAGATCCTGACGTAGAGGAAATCACTTACGTGAATTTTGTACAGGACTTCTTACCGATTACGAATGATGATGTTAAGAGGGAAACCGCAAAAGATAAAATATTGACTAGGGTCTACGCATATGTACAGGGAGGTTGGCCTGCCGTGTGTCCTGAGGACAACCTCAAACCCTACTTCGTTCGGCGTAACGAAATATATATAGATTATGGTTGTATCATGTGGGGTTATAGGATGATCGTACCGAGTGTTCTAAGATCGACCGTATTGCAGGAAATACATAGTGGGCACTTAGGAATTGTCAAATCGAAGAGCATAGCCAGGAGTTTTGTTTGGTGGCCGAACATCGACGCAGATGTTGAGGAGACTTGCAAGCGTTGTGAAACCTGTGCACTGGAGGCGTCAGCACCGCCGCGGGCTCCTCCGCAGCCGTGGCCTTACCATATCCAGCCATGGACGAGACTTCACATCGATTTTCTCGGACCTTATCAGGGTAAAACGTACCTTATTTTAATAGATGCGAGTTCCAAGTGGTTAGAAGTATTTGACATGCCTCGGACTAATGCAACAAGCGTAATTAGGGCGCTACGAGTGACCTTTGCCAGGTTTGGTCTGCCCGTCGAATTAAATTCGGACAGGGGCCCCCCATTTACAAGCAGTGAATTTCAAGATTTCCTCAAAAGGAACGGGGTGCGGCAGTCTTTTTCCCCGGCATATCACCCACAGTCCAACGGTGCAGCCGAGAATGCAGTCAAAAATTGTAAGAGAACTATAAAAAAGGCTATTAGGGACAAAGTAGACGTAGAGGCCGCAATACAAACATTTCTGTTAACGTATAGGAACTCTGTGCACTCGACAACCGGGGAGACACCGGCGATGCTCTTACAGCGGCGTCCACTCCGCTCGCGGTTGGACTTGTTACGGTGTGAACGTGGCCTCGAGAACGCCGTGCACACATCACAGCAGCGCCAGGTACAAAATGCTAGAGGCGTAACTCGTAATTTCGAATTCGGTGACTCGGTTTGGGTACGTGATTACGGAGCGAAGGACAAATGGACTAAAGGCGTCGTAACGGATAAGTTAGGCTCACGCCGATTTACTGTTAGTAACGATAATGGTCGACTTGTCACACGGCATATGGATCAAATAAGGCGACGGGCACGAATTTCTGGTGTTACTTGTCCCACGGAAACTGAAGGCGATGAACGGAAAGAGCTGGGGGATGCTATCTTGGAACCAACGTCAGAGACAGCGGAGAGGGAGATGGCGGGCTCACGAGAGCATGATGAAGAAGCGAGTAGGGAGCCGGAGCCACTGTTAAAAGAAAGCTCAACGGTAACGAGTCCACCATCTCCGCCTCTCACAACTGAAGTCCCGCCCGCCGATCGTCCCAGACGTGAGCGTAAAAAGCCAGAGCGTTATGGTATGTAGCTTTAGTATGTAGTAAATATTGTATCTCTAATTAAGGCCCGAGGTGTAATGTAGGTAGTCTTAAGATCTCATGACGCAGCCGTCATCGGCGGCGCGGCGACTTGTTACCGCCATATTAACCATTCTCGCAATAAACGGATCACGGAACATGTGCTTGTGTTTTATTAGTGTGTTTGCAAGTATATTAAAGAGCCCATAGTACCTGAAACTGTTGCGGTTGCTGTTCTTACTCTAAGAAACATTTTGTGTGGTTGCGATAGAAAAGTAGGACAGTATGACACCCAAAAAAACGTTTTTCTTTTTTAAATCGAAAATAAAAGGAACTTCAGAAAAGTACTCCGTATTTCACTTCATTGTATTCAGTTCCATAATCATGTAAAGTTACTTGTTCTAAGGTACAAGTAATTTTAAAGGTCTACAGGTTTTTCAGTCAGATTTGGAGTGAACTTTGGGATTTTTCTATCGTGGCTATTCGCTATAGAATCACGAGGTGTTCGGTAGGTACTTAGCGAAAATTCTCATTTAAATACCATAACTGAATTGTAGATTTAATCCCCAGTATTTCTTAAATGGCCTAGGATTAGGATAGGATCTTGCTAAGAAAGCTGTGGTAATACCTGCCGTTAATAGTAGTCTGCGGACGTCTACTGGTGAACAAAGACCAGCGCGCTTTATTGTACCTTGTCTTCCTCATTTAGCCGCTTTAATCAGCACCTGCTTTATTTATCCCGTCATTCTAAAGACGTTTTGCGAAAGTTACCCGTGCGTGGTAACTCCACTCCAAAACTTTTCGGGTCTACCAACAATCTCTCCATTGCAACAAAAGTCACTTGTTAAAAGTTCAATATTCAATTCACTAAGGAGGTATTTAAAATGCAAAAATATACATTCGGTAACACAAAGTTAATGTTCCATATGTGCATTTAAAAATATTTCTAAAAATAATGAACAGCTAAATCAAACAAAAACACAATGGTTTCCGGATCATGACATGACAGTTCAACAAACTAGGAAGGTTTGGACCGGATCCAATCTATCTCGGTTTTGTGCCAAATTAGCTTCGTCCTGCTAACCTATTACAGTATCAGTAATAAAAGCCACAGATACCCAAGTAAGTAAACAATACGGCACCATCTACTTATACGCTTACACTGTTAAACTTGAAAAGCCGACTAAAAATGACTTGACGAGATACCATCCATCGTTTTCTCAGGTGTGTTTTGCCGATATAAAACTCATCTTCGGTAATTGCTGTAGCTATTACGAACGTATGAAAACATCAAGGAAAAACCTGCGAAACATTGAACCGATCATAGAGGTCCAAGAGACCGCCAGTGACTTCAAAAGTACGGCAATAAATACTCTTGAATTGAATGGAAGCAGGCGTTATTTTGCGGAAATCCATAATTAGCAGGACAGATTAATTTGTTTTGCTATAATACGCTACTTGAAATGATTCTGTATGGTACAATATGCAGGAACACTACCCACATGAAACACCACACACAATTTTCAACACTTTCTTCGACGCACGTTTCGTCCCGACACCAGGACATCCTCAGGAGGAGGAAGATTGCTCTACGATTTCGCATTGTGAAGTCAACATCTCGTGGAATTCTGTACCATACAGAATCTTTTCAAGTAGCGGATTATAGCAAAACAAATTAATATGTCCTGCTAATAAATACGTTGACATTTCTAAGTTGACATACCCAAGCCGACGCTACACACTCATGCTACAATAACATGCCCTGTGTTACACCGACTTTTTCCGAAAAGAAAATAGCCTATGTTACTCGGAATGATGTAAGGATTCTAACGATACCCCATTTGTCCAAATCTATTCAGCCGTTCGGAAGTTATGGTGGAATAAAGAAACTCACATACATACATAAATACATGAACCCTAAAAACATTACACTCCTTTTTTGGGCAATCGTGTAAAAAGTTGCCGCACTCTTGGAGCTGTTGTTGTTAGGTGGGGCTCTACCTAGTCTACTATTACAGATACTTTTCTTCTGCGGATCTTCTAGTTATCTTGCCAGATGATTTCTCGTATGGAAAATAGAAGAAATACGTAGGTTTGACCGCTGATTAGTACGGCTTAGTTAACTTCATGTGCTACTTTCTTAATCAAGATAACAATATTAATTGAAGAAGCTTCGCAGAGACTATAAGAAAAGTCCGCGTCATCCTTTCGCTGTCTCGCAGATAAATAGATGTCCGGTGTGATAAATTAATTTGAACCCAAACCGACTGCGAATATCCTTCTCTTTCTTTGTTCCATCCGAATTTTTTATGCGTCACGACTGTTTTGATGAATGGTGTCCCTAATCCTTTCCAAGAAAATTTAAATCAGACATTATACATAACTAGCTGTTGCGCACAGCTTCAGACGCGTGAATCTCGTTCTTTACATATCCCGTTATAATAAGTCAACCTTAAAAGATAGTCAAATGATGTTGCGGACTTTTTTTTTAGAACTTTTTTAAGGAGAATAATTCAGTCATACATGATTTTTGCGTTACTCTAACCGTTTATGCAGCGCACGCATTGGAATTACTCCAGAAGGAACAGATTTAACCCGATTTTAATTAATTATTTTTCATTGATTCTCCGCTCTTATTGGTCATAGCGTGATGCCTATAGCCTTCCTCGATAAATAAAGTATTGAACACAAAAATAATAATTTTTTTGACCAATAATTCATGGGATTAGCACGTTCAAACAAACAAACTCTTCAGCTTTATATTATTAGTGTAGATGTATAATTTCATGATAAATTACCCAATATTCTTTCGGTTTTTTCAATTACTATTTGGTCAGTTTTATGAAAAAAACTTTAGTAAGCACTCTTGGTAAAAAATGGGCCTTTTTAATTAAAAAGTTCTCCAGACTTTAGTTAATTAGTACAGAAGAATTTTCTTTAATTCAATTCTGTTCTGTGCTAAAAGTGTAATTTTTGATCGTACATAGAAAGGTTTTAGAGTTAAATAAGTTGAGTTTGTTCTTGTCCATCTGTCTATCTGTCTGTCAGAGTCTCACCTATATTCCAAATTAATGAACAGAATTATTTCAAACTCAGCTATAATCTAAATATATAAAAGAAGAAACTGACTGACTGACTGACTGACTGACATATCAACGCACAGCCCAAACCGCTGGGTCTAGAGACTCCAAATTTAGCACACGTGTTCCTTGTGAGGTCTAGGGGTGCACTAAGAAAGGATTTTTCAAAATTCACCCTCTAAGGGGGTAAAACGGGGGTCCGAAGTTTGGATTTTATCAAGTTAAAATACGTCTTCACGCCGCAACTACTGTACCAATTGGGCTAAAATTTGGAATGGAAGTATATTATATCTTGCACTACCACATAGGCTACATCTACATTTTCATCCCGAAAAAAATCATGGTTCCCGTGGGATAAGTTAAAAACCGAAATTCACGCGGAAAAAAATCTCACGCCGCAAGTACACAACCGATTTGGATGAAATTTGGAATGGAGATAGATTATATCCTGGGTCAATAAAAAGGGTACTTTTTATCCCGGAAAAATCCATGGGTTTTGCAGGAGAAGGGAAAAACAGATATTCACGCGGGAAAAATATTACTTCCCGACGTAATTACTGAACTGATTAATATGAAGGCTACTTTGCATCGCAAAAAAATTCATGGTTCCCGTGGGATTAGTAAAAACCGAAATTAACGCGGAAATAAATCTTCATGCCGCAAGTGCACAACTGATTTGGCTGGAATTTGGAACGGAGATAGATTATATCCTGGGTTAATAAAAAGGCTAATTTTTATCCCGGAAAAAATCCATGGTTTTTGCAGGAAAAAAGAAACACAGATATTCATATGCGAAAAATACTACTTCACGCCGTAATTACTGAACCGATATGGCTAAAATTCGGAATAAAGATAGATTGTATCCAGGATTAATATAAAGGCTACTTTTCATACCGGAAAAATCCATGGTTTCCACGGGAAAACGCAAAAACTGACATTCGATATAAATACTACTTTACGCTGTAATTACTGAACTGATATAAATGGAATTCGGAGAGGAGATAGATTTTATCCTGGATTAATACATAGGCTACTTTTAATCCCGGAATATTTCATGGTTTCTATGATAATAGTGAAAAACAGAAATCCACGCGGAGAAAATATTCATTCACGCCGCAACTACTGAACCGATTTAGCTCAAATTTGGAATGGAGATAAATTATATCCTGGATTAACACATAAGCTACATTTTATCCCGGAAAAATTCAAGGTTCCCGTGGGATTAGTTAAAAATCGAAATTCACGCGCAAAAAATTATTCACGCCGCAACTACTGAATTGATTTGGCTGAAATTTGGAATGAAGATAGTTTATATCCTGAATTAATGCCTAGGCTACTTTTTATCCTGGAAAAATTTATGGTTTCTAGGATAGGGGTGAAAAACAGATATCTACGCGGGAAAAATATTCCTTCACGCCTTACTTACTGAACTGATGTTGCTGAAATGCGGAATGAAGTTACATTTTATCCAGGTTTAATACAATGGCTACTTTTTATCCCAAAAAAATCCATGGTTTCCGCGGGAAAACCTAAAAAACAGATATGCACGCGGAAAAAATACTACTTCACGCTGTAATAACTGACCGGATATGACTGAAATTGAAAGAGGGGATATGTTTTATCCTGGATTTATACATAGGCAAATTCATGGTTTATAAGAAAAAAGTTAAATAGCAGATATTCACGCGGGAAAAATACTCCATCGTGCCGTCACTCCTGAACCGATTGGGCTGAAATTTGGAATGGAGATAGATTATATCCTTGAATCGACTACTTCTTTCTCGGGAAAATCCATTGTTTTCGTAATAATAGGGAAAAACAGATATTCATGCGGGAGAAAATTTATTCCTTCACGCACAACTACTGAAAATTTTTATTTTAAAGTTGAAATGAAGATAGATTTCATGTAAATTAACACAAAGGGTACTTTTTATTCCGGAAAATGGATGGTTCCCGTAGAATAGTTAAAACTAAAATTTACGCGTGCGAAGCCGCGGGTATCTGCTAGTAATTATACAAACTATCGGCCCAAAGCCGACGATTATTATGTAAAAAAATCTAAAAAAATAATTATTTGGTAAGGGCTCCCATGGAAGCAAATAATATGATATTTTTGGCTTTTACATAAAGTTGCGGAGACTTATTTTACTTAATTTTCATATAAAAATTGACGATTAGGTAGGTTCTCAAAGTAGCTGTGGAGGGTCTGCCAACATTTGAAGAGTTCTGAAAGTATTGGGGCTGGGCATTCTTGAAGCAGTGAGCAAGTTGTATTGTGTTGGATAGTGCATTTATCGATGATGGCTTTAGGGCTTTATAACATCACCCTGTGACCAATAGGAGCGAAGTATCAATGAAAAAAGTTACAAAAACGGGAAATATCGTTCTTTTTGTAGAGCTTTGACAAAATTGTTCTTTAAAAGTTCTAAAAAAAGCCCGCGATAAAAGACCACATGTCTGATTTTTAGGGTTAGTTTATTATAACATAGATAGTTATGTAAAAACCGAAATTCACGAGGGTGAAGGCGCGCGCAACAGCTAGTATAAATAATTATAAAACTGTAGGTATAAATGTGTCGCCGCGTCAGTTAACTATTTATACCAAGTCTGCGAACGTTATGCCAAAATTAGAATAATTTATTTATCAGCAGTAAAAGTAAGAAAATATATTATTTTGAAACCGATCTCTATACAAATAACAAAGCTAAACGCTAAACTGTAACGGTTAAGTCAACTCATTCACTAAACGGCGGAACAATAGGCATTGTTGAAAGTTTCATGGGGCAGATATTATAGCTTCAGTATCTAACAACAAAGAGGGTTTTGAATCTGTAGAAGTTTCCGCAACGTATATGAATTAATTGCCTGTAGGATTACCCGATACTGGTAGATAGGTATTAAGCTATAGTACAGTCATTTCTGATATGTAGGTACGTTATATCTATTCGTAGTAGAACCATCCTAAGTAAATTGCACTGAGTGTAGTGACAATTAGTGAAGAGTTGAATATGGAACTAGGTACGTGCTCATGTTGAGAAGTTATGATCATTCAACATTTTCAAGCTATGACGAGCTAAGACTCTTTTTTTTACTTCTTTTTAAAAAAAATGTTTACAATGAGTTAAAATAAAGCGAGGACCATAAAGCTCGGAAATACCAAAACATAATTCCGCTGCTGAGAAATAATCATTCCGTTAAATCTTTTATTAGAACAGAATTAATCTACCAATTCAATTTATATTCGCCTTTTGGTCGAAGGCCTCGGTAGGAAATTAAATCATTCAAACATTTGTTGCGAGCGTCCCTTCAAATTGCTTAACTAATAAATGGTACACGGTACAAATGTCATCACGAAAGTCTGTTGTTTCCATTAAAGCATTGAAAGCTTTTCGCGAAAATGTTTCGATATTAAGAAAAGCGGCCAGCATAATCATTCCACTTTATAAAGTGGGACATTTTTGTAGAGTTTGGGTTCTGCAACTCTAAATGCTTACGCCTTTTGCATAGTGCCAGATAGTGCCCTTACTGCTGCCAAAAGATATTTTAACTTTAATGCGCTTAACTTGACTTGAGTATCACACCTGATGGAAAGTGATGATACAGCCTAAAAGATTGAGCAACTTCAATAGGCATCTCTTAGGGAAATAAACTCGAATAAATAAATATGAAGTCACCCGAGTTGAAAGTGATTGGTAAGACGGAAGCTGGGACCCTCCCAATTCTGGAAATTTGGACCTTTGCGGTGCGTGTAGAAACGAGGAGCACTTCATCATATTAAACAAATAATGATAATAAACAAAACAAGAGAAAATTTGACGAACTTTTTTTGATTTCAGGCGCTGAGGGTTTGGCTATTGAATAGATACTAAAATAGACGTATACACAGGTCCGAGCGGACCTCGAGAAAAAAATGTCGCCAGTTTACTGGTGTCAAAAATGTTTGTTTTGACACCAACAGAGTCAGTTGTAAGCCGACCACTGTAATGTCTATGGACCTCCGCGGTCCACTCCACAGATCCCTCTATTTGTCATTAGTCCGTACGCGAGTTTCCACAGGGACGATTTCCGCCATATCACGGCGTATCAGTTCGCTCGGCGCGTGCGCGGAGATAAGACGTACCTACATGTCCCATATTTTTATGTACTAAAATTGAAGTGTGCGCATAGGAGTGAAGCATTATTAGTTTGCATTCAGATTTTTGTGTTTAACTGTTTGCGGCTACATATAATTATACCTACGACATGGCTAAATGTGCAAAATGCAATAAAGTTGTCACGAAAAAAAACCCAGGATTGCTGTGTGGACGCTGCAACAAGTGGATGCACGGGGAATGCGTGTCTTTGAGCCATGAACAACTAACGACATTACATGCTACTGAAGCCGACTGGAAATGCCGGGCATGCAGCGGTTCTTCAAAACAAAAACGAATTTCGGTAATTCTTCCGGACCCTGAGGAGGATGACGTCACCGATATGGATTCTATAACGGCTGGCGTCAGCATCGACCCCAACAGTCAGAAAATACTAACCACCGTGCTATCTACGATTCGGCACGAAATTCGCGAAACAATACAAGAAGAACTTAAGAGAACCCTCAAATTTTATTCAGACAAAATTGACGACTTCCAAGTAAAAATCGACAACTATGAAGAAAAAATTAAAATAGCTGACAATCAATGTAAAGATCTAAATAATAAATATATAAATATGAAAAATAATCTAGAATCCATACAAATCAAATTAAATACTCTAGAACAAGAAAAAATCGAAAATACTCTGGAAATAAGTGGAATACCTAAAGAAGAAAAAGAAAATCTCACTGAAATAATGCAAAAAATTGGAAATGCTATAAATCAAGACTGCAATGACATCAAAAAAATTTACAGAAAAGAAAGTAAAGGATTAGCATCCCGGAATAGAAACTCCTCGGTTGTGGTGTTGAGACTCCGGGAAGGGTGCCGGGACCAGTGGCTCGAGGCAGCCAAGACTCATACGATCACTCCACGACTACTCGGCAGGGATGGAGACGGCAGAATATACCTACGAGAAGCCCTAACACCAGCCACGGCATACCTTCTATGGAAGACCAAGGCGGAGCTGAAGGATACTAATCTAGTGCAGTTCGTGTGGTGTAAACGCGGTAATATTCTCATTAGGAAGTCCGAAAAAGATAAAATCCATTCGATTAGGTCGGAGAGTGACGTCGCAAAGTGGGTGACGGCGCTGAAAAAATGAATCCGAGGTTTGTGTATCCATCACTAACTCTTTGTTTACTTAGTTAACTTTTGTATTTATTCAAAATGGACACCAATACTTTCAACTTAACTGAAGGAAATTTTAACTCGTGGAATGAGTACATCAGCTCGCTACCAAAACAAAAAGGACTTATTACCTTAACTGTTAACATAAGATCAATGTTACTCAACTTTACCACCCTAGAACATTTAGTCATTAATAGCCAACGCTGTATAGATATTATAGTTTTATGCGAAGTGAATATTAGAGATACGACTAAAAATCTATTTGAATTACCTAACTATAACATGTACACGAACTTGAGAAAATACAGAAGAGGTGGCGGTGTTATTGTTTATGTACATAGGAGACTTACATTTACCCCGCTGTCAGCACCTACCCAGTACTTCGAATCCGTTACTGGTTATGTTCAGTTTGATCGTGGTAACAAAGTGTACCTATGTGCCGTTTACCGGCCACCAGATACTTGCAAAAGAAAATTTATATCGGAGATATCATCATATATTACTAGAATGACGGACAGTTCTGACTTGTTATTTGTAGGCGATATAAACATTGACTTAAAACAAATATCTAATACAAGCACGGCCTACTTAAATAATATGTCAGAATTAGGTCTCATCTGTGGTATCTCCCAATACACTAGAATTGAAACGAAAGGACAACGTATTACTCAAACATGCATAGACCACGTATTCGCGCGCCTCGCCTCCGCGCATCCAGTGTATACTGCAACTATAAACGATTCTATAGCCGACCATAACATTATAGCCTGCACGCTGATGTGCGCGAGCGATGCGGATGGGGTCGGGCGTCGCGGGATACCTGGGTCTAATGCGTCACGGCTCATTACTATACTCGATAACAAGGAGGTGGCACAGCAGCTTAGTCAAGTAGACTGGAGTGAAGCGCTGTCGTCTAACTGCCCCACCGACGTGTACAACTTTATTTGTAATCAGTTCAACACTATTTACATCAACTGCTCGCGAGTTACTAAATTCAAGTCAAATAAAAGGAGAAGCTGCAAATGGGTTGATAAAAAAATGTTAAAAATGTGTGCTCAAAAGAAAAAATTGTATTTAATATGGTTAAAAAATCCTGACAATGTTGACAAAAAAATTTTATACAATAAATATAGAAATAAAACAAATAAATATATAAACTACTTAAAAAATAAATATATTAGGGATGAAATTCAAAAGCATTTTAAAAATTCAAAAAAATTATGGAATTTGATTAATGAAATATGTGGTAAATTTAGGGTATCTATTGATGAATTGCTGCTAAAGTCTTTTAATATGGAAAAAACTAAATTGGCTAATAGTTTCGCTCAAGAGTTTGAAAAAAATGTAAAAGCAATTTCTGTAACATGCAACCAATCCTTATTCTGTTCACACGTTGGGTCGGAGGGAGCAGGGGTGTCAATGAGATTGGAGCGGGCGACAAATGACCAGGTCTATAAAATTATTAAAAACATAGATGCGAAAAAAAGCCCTGGATATGACAAAATTAGAATATCGGACATAAAAATGTTTATTAGAAAATTAACACCAGTGCTAACGCACTTAATAAATACCTGTATTGACACCTCTTCATATCCCGAGCCCCTGAAGATTGGCATAATTAGGCCTATTTATAAAGGTGGAGGGCATAGTAATTTTAACAATTATCGTCCTATTACTATATTATCATGCATCGATAAGATAATTGAGAGGTACCTAGGTGATAAAATTAAAAAGTTCTTAGAAGATCACAGTATTATCAATAACAAACAATTTGGCTTTCAAAAAAATCGAAGTACTTCTCAATTATTATGCCAGTTCACAAATGAAATTAACGAGCACATAAATGATAAAAAACATGTGCTCGTTGTTTTCATTGACTTCAGTAAAGCATTCGACTTGTTGGTGTATGATAAGTTATATACAAGTATGGCCAACTGCGGAATACAGGGACCCCTCCTGGAATGGTTCAAGGATTATCATAGAAATCGAGCAACCTATGTCAAAATCGATAACACCTTAAGTGACAAGATAAAAACGACTAGAGGAACAGCCCAGGGATCGATCCTAGGACCTACTGAGTACCTTTTATACGTCAATGATATGTGTAACCTATTCCGGGAGGGATCCGTGTATCAATTCGCTGATGACACATGTATCTTTGTTGCTAACAAAGACCTGCGGGCGGCCGAGCGCATGATGCAAGACAACTTCGACACCCTTTGCAAATGGGCGCACGATGTTGGACTTGTGATAAATACTAATAAAACTAAAGCTATGCATATTCATTCGGTGCATAATAAAGTAGACCATAGGGCCAAAATAGTTGCTCATGCGCACGACTGTCTGCATGGCAGGTTAAAACATTGTGTTTGCCAACCTATTGATATGGTTACAGAACATATGTACATAGGACTAAAAATAGACTTTCGTTTTAATTGGCAACCCCATATAAATTTTATTTGTGATAAGCTGAGAGCTATCCTTAGTAGGCTATATATACTTAAATATAAACTTCCCTATCAGACTCTTAGGATGCTTTACTTGGCACTGGCAGACTCTATAATTGGCTATGGCTTAAGTAGTTATGGTAGAACTTTTAAAACATATATTATGCGTATATACAAACTACAACTTAAAATGCTGAAAACAATTGTACCAAGAAAAATTAAAATGAAGCACAGTAATGACTATCACAAATTATTTACATATTGTAAAGTATTGCCAGTGCAAAGTAAAGTAAAACTGGCCATACTTAAAGAAGAATTTAATAATTTAAAATATCTTAGACGTAAAGAACGAGGCAGCAATTTACGAAAATTAGCTAGCTATAAAAAGTTTATTGTACCTAATACTAATAATGCATATGGCAAAAGAAATTATAAATACATGCTTCCTAAAATCATTGAAAATTTTCCATTGTCCTTGCAAACTATTAATGATAAAAAACATATCTATATCAGGAAATGTAAAAAATATTTATTAAGTAATTTATGATACTTACATTTACATAGATTTGTCATATTATATATATTGTATTTGTGAATAATTAGTTTTTATAACTTTTGTAAGTTTATATAGCGAACTCGCCATCCTCAAAATAAACGACAAGTTTCCTGAGGATGGCATATATAGAATGTATAAATTGTGATTTCATATTTTGACCAATAAACTAAAAAAAAAAAAAAAAAAAAATTAGCGGAGCTATTTTCTTCTTGTAGAAAGAAGGTTCTCGTAAAATGTTCCTATGGGTTCCTCCTTAGGTTCATATCGGTGGATACAAAAAGTTCGCCTTCCCTGCTGTAAGCCGCGGCCACAGTCGTCACTACCGAATCAAGATTGCCAAGTTCCAATACCACCTTTAGGCTACTTTTTCACCAGAGATATATGATTTGCTACGGTGCTATGAATGCGTTTGATATTCACCAATCATATTAATAGGTGGAAACAGATTCAACTAAGACTACTGATCGGTGATTTCATACTTTAACCTCTAAGAATATATATACAAGCTGGGCTTTTAGATGGTCACGACCCACAGCAACGAGAACACAAATAAGTAAAGAGAATATTTGTTTAGTACACGTGTCTCAGCGAAAGATACCTGAACATTTTCTTACTGAAGCCATCACTTAATCTAGTAGGAGTGCGTGACTATCTGTCGTCCATCTGTGGTTTTACCCTACTTAGCTGAACAAATAGTGAGCGCGGACGATAAGTGCCTGAGGGGATCTTAAGTGATCATTCAGAGTTACATAATGTATCTCTAAAGATTGAACGTGCGCCGTGTCCTAACCTTACCAAATGTATGTTTATAATATATTTTTTGACAACACCGAAATTTTTAATTTAGAAAATAGTCGAAAATATATATTTTGTTTTTAGGATTTCGTATCCGAATGGTAAAAAAGAAACCTTATTGAAAAAAAAAGGAATCTCTTGAAATTTTTACAAATTATGTATTTCTATTGCGGCTATAACAACTAATACAAAAAAAAATAGCATAACGTGGTTTTTTGCTTGTTTTTGCTTAATATTGATAACGGCAACAGGTAGATGCCTAAGATATACATACATAAAATATATATGTATATGCACAGAATCTTTCTTACTATATTCACTTTAAAAATAAATACTTTTTGAAAGTATTTATTTTAGGGCAAAAAATAATAATACTTTAGGGCATATCCTTTACAACAAACGTAATTTTTTGCACGTTTTTGAATTTGGTGTGCAGAGGTGTTTTGGTTGTAATTACTCTCAGTGCGCGATGTTAACTCGCACTTGACTAATTTTTTATTTAGGAATATTGTAGAAATTATATTATTATGTCCACTCAAAATGATAAATTATTATTATTATCATCAATCTAAATGCTACACAATCGGAGATATGGTCACTGATATACATGAAAGCTAATGTGGAGACAAAATACCCATTCGAAACAACTTTGCTGAAACTTTCTTATTCAAGCTTCGTATCCTTACTAATGCTCTCACAATATCTAATACATTATAGCACTTAGACGGATATAACAAAGAATCAATGAAATATTGTTATCCTGAAAGCTATTATCTGAAGTTTCTCGTCCAAGGTCATAGCTTGTACTCCGTTCTGCAAATCTTTCTCACATCTCTACATTATGACACATCTAAAGTACGAGTATATCATGGAATAGCACAATAGTACCTAATACTATATGCACTATCTACACTAATTTATTTAAAATAATTAAAAAGAGGAAATATTTGTATTTTTGTGTGTGTATGTTTGTAAAGAATAAACTCGAAAAGTACTGTGCCGATTCCACCATTAGAAAGCTACATTTACCCTGAGTACCACATTTTAACTAAAACTTTAGTAAGGTAACTCAGGTTCGTAGTATCCTATTGGCAGAATGGAGGGAGCGACTGGAAAACCCCAGCGCAGGGCACGCCACTGTAGCAGCGGTAAGACCCGTCATGGAGGATTGGCTGGGGCGTCAGCATGGCGCCCTTACCTTTCGGCTTACGCAGATACTTACTGGGCACGGTTGCTTCGGTAAGTATCTGCATCGCATAGGTCGGGAGCAATCGCCCGGTTGTCACCACTGCGGAAACCGCCTCGTGGACACGGCGCAGCATACACTGGAGGAGTGCCCAGCTTGGGCGCAGCAGCGCCGCGTACTCGATGCAGCAGTCGGTGGCCTCTCGCTCCCAAACATCGTTCAGGTGATGGTTGGGAGCGAGACAGCGTGGAATGCCGTCGCCACCTTTTGCGAGGAAGTGATGTCAGCAAAGGAGGCGGCGGAGCGCGAGAGAGAAAATCAGGCAGCACATTCCTCTCGCAGGAGACGCACCGGGCGCCGGAGGGTAAATGACCTCCGGCCTCCATGAGTTGCCGGCCTGCGGGTGACGGGCGTTAGGGGCCGTCCGTCGCCCAAAACATAGACAGGCCAGGAGGTGAGGTGAGACCAGACAGGGGCACCTTTAAGGAAGTTTCGGCAGCGGCCAGGCTGCCGACGATGATGTGACTCGCTGCTGCGGTGGCTGGTCGAGACCTGGCGGGAACGCGGTGAATGCGAAAGTGAATCCCGTGCTTCCGCCAGCGGGTCCGTCGTGGAAACAGACAGTTTTTAGTGGGTGCGAGCCCCACATAACCCTTCCGTTTTCCCTGACGGAAGGGTATGCGTTAGGCATTTTCTGTCTATAAAAAAAAAAAAAAAAAAAAGTAAGGTAACTCAAGGTGTAAAAAAATGCCATAAAACATCTTACGTCGGAAACTATTGATGATAGAAGAAAAGTGTGTTCTAACTACAAAAAACTTCGCGATTGTATACAGTCTATGTCCAACTTTTATCGTTATGTCACAATAACCAGTTTTTACATGTTAAAAGTTGATAGAAATTCCGACCGAAGAATAAGAACAGGTTATCATATACTCGTAACATGGTCTTATTTGGTCGGTACTTACTTACAGTGTTTTAAATAATATAGAAATGAAACCACAACAAAATATAGATAAAAAGTAAAAAAAAAAGTGTGTCCACCCGTGCGAATTTAAAGTAATTAGGTACCTTATTCGTTATTTTTTTTATATCTTATTTACCTATTTATTAATTTTTTAAATATTTATTTAATAGTTATTTATTTTAATTTTATATTTCATTTTATCTAATTTTATTTATTTATATCTACCTGTTTTTGCGTAGTTATAAAGGTTTGCGTAGTTTTGCTTATTGTAAGGTAAATCTGTAACTTTATAGCGTAACCAAAACATTCTTTATTTTTTTTTCTTTATTTAATTGAGAATCATTCTCTAATTTAGTAATGACCCTAAGTGAGTTAGATATACAGTGCTGTATTAATGTATAAAAAAATTGCATGGCACTGAAAATTTTCGATGGATATTTTTTCATTAGTTGCAAAATTCGGTCGTTGTATTTATTAGTATATTTAACAGCTATAAATTATACGCAAGTGAACAGGTACTTTATTGTATTTTTATTTACTACTATGCTTATTAAACTGAATTGTTTACATGCAATTTCTAACCGCGTCATATATTTTATTCGTAGTTCGCATTGAATCGGAAGACATTTTCCAGGTCGTTATCTGTACGGCTTTCACGGTACGTGATACGCTTTATGAAACAGAAATAAGAACGACTGTCCGTTTCGCATGATATACACTCCAAGGGGATTTTCTATGAAAAGATTTTACGACTTTGGTCAGATATTTCTCAGAAGAAGTCTTCTACATTATAAGAAATTCGCTTGCTTATAAATTAAAATCTTGATTGGCTGAATTATTATAAATAACTCGTAACCAAGCCTACTCGAGATTAAAACAGTGACCTAAAAAGCCCTCCTTTATCTCTTTATGGCTTATTAAAAAAAATGTTTTTACCTACTCTGTTTAAAATATGATTTTCAATTATCTCTACAAGCTTATACATCATTAAAAAAAACCGGCCAAGTGCGAGTCGGACTCGCGCACCGAGGGTTCCATACCATAAAATAAGTAAAACATTGAAAGAATCACTTTTGTTCATGAATTTACGAGTATAATTTACATGTAGGTACTTTTGTTGGCAAACCGCAAACATAACTTTGTTTTTGGCGGATTATTGTTGTTATCAAAAAAAGTATATTAGTCAGCGAGTTGATTTTATTTTTCCTGTAAAATATACGTTAACTTCTATTGATCATAATTATTTCAGATTTTTCGATTGGTAAACTTCGGAGATAAGGGGGGGAGAACGGTATTTTTTTCGACAGTTTGCCCAATAAATCAAAAACTATCAGGCATAAAAATAAATAAAAATTAGTTTTAGAATACACAAGTAACGCCCTTTCATATGATACCCCACTCAATATTGTTATCTCATTTTGAAATTTTATCGACCCGGTTTTCCCCCCTTTTTAAATAAAAATAAAAACAATTTTCAAATTTTTACGATTGTTATAACGTCGGGTCACTATTACCTATAACTATTCTAAATTTCAATTCGATAGCTTGAATAGTTACTGAAATAATCGAGTGTGACAGACGGACGGACGGACGGACGGACGGACGGAGAAAGTCTCACTATAAGGGTTCCATTTTTACCATTTTGGTATGGAACCCTAAAAACGAAAAAATATTATCTGATCTCCATTGGCAGGATGAGCGGCCCCCTTAAATAATATTTTTCAACCAGCTTAAAACAAGAAAGAGAATCTTCAGCTTTTTGTCATCTATATCAAATCGTTTTTAATTGGCAGAACTGTGTAACAATGATAATACTCAAACTTTCATGGCGGTTAAAAAACAAAAAAATCGATTCATTTATTAAAATTCGGAAAAAACGCAGTAAAACGCTTCGATAGCCGATCTACTCGTAACCTAGTACAAATACCGAGAACATTTTAGTTCGAATAAGAAGAGAACAATATTTGAAAACGCTTCAACTCCATTTTGTTATTTTCATAGCTTACAATTCGAATAGTTTAAATGTCAAATGGTCAAATGTAACACTCGTAGATAAAGGGGCTATTAGGTACTGCTTTTTACATGGACCAACTTACTCGAATTTTCTCGTAGGTAAAGTGCGTTCAACGTTCGGTACAATCAACTTCAAAAATCCAAACAAAGCTTAAAGCTTAAAGAAATTAAAAGCTAAGACGTTGTGCAAGTATACCTGCAATATTATCTAACATACACTAACAATAATATCAACTTGAATACATCAGTGTTATGATGAGATTATTCTTTGTTATTCTTTGTTATTTTGACTGGCAGAGTGCATGCAAGTGATTTTGTTTGCCAATCCTATATGGACTTTTGAAGTTAACCGTACTTTAAGTTTAATCTTGACCTTATCGAACCACAAGCATACTTTGAATAAAAATGTTAAGAAGTCATCTTACAATATTTAAAAGTAATGAGAAATTAGGTATAAATAAAATACTTACTTAAAATAAGCACAAAGCTCTTGAAATTTCATAAGTGATGAGATATTCATGATTAATTTAACAAATTTAAGCTGGTCGGCCTTACAAAGACGAGAACTGGCAGGAAATGACGTTAAATTATGCCATTAAATTTTCCTACAAAGTTATTGCCCTGTTTAGTTATTATTAAATTTTGGTAAATACAAGAGCCATCTTGTTCCTTTTTCACCGAATGAAAATCATCAGATGCGATATTTATTATTATACAAGCGCAAGCTTGTATAGTAATTAAAATCAATATTATATTAATTTGTTCTATATTCAAAACTCGAAACTCAAAATATTTTTAAAAAGTCGGTATAATATTTGTTGCATAAGTATGGTGGTAACTACAAGTCGACTTAAAACGCAGTTCTGACTACTGAGTACTGTACTGTATAACTGAATTCTCGTATTCACAAACGTTCCTTGCCATTGAGAAGAAGCCCACAACAAACTCAGCCGGGTATTTTTTATGTTATCACCATTTAATAAAATAAGTTAAATACTTAATAGGCTAGTAACAACAACAGAGCAATTTAATATTTATCAGTCACTTCCAAGGGTTTGTGTCGCTGGTAGTATGTCTTTTGAATGAGTTTAGGCTTGACAAACCCTTTGAGTGACATTTCAGATACATGATATGGTAACTTCTTATTAAATTTTATACAGTTGCATGCAAAGGATTTGCTAATTTTAAATAATCTTGTGCTGTTTAACACGAGCTTATGCTTGTTCCTGAGATTAATGGCATTGCCTCTTGATTCTGTATAACGTGGTATAATAAATAAACTATGCACGAAACAACAAACACTTTATCTACGTCTAAAGCGTTATATAAGCTGGTATAAAGTGTTTCCTGTACATAAGAATAAAAATCTTGATGTTGAATATACAAAACACGAGTACATTTTTACAACAGTAAACTTTATAGGAGATGGTTAAACGGGAGTTCCGCAGCGAAGCAACGAAAACGGTTAAATTCAAATCTTCCTAAAGTAACAAGGAACAAACATTACCCGGAGCATGCGCGGCACGTATCCAGTTCTTTTGGGAGAGCCATTCTTATAATGAAATTTCCTCCTTTAACGGCGCGTAGAATTGAGACAACGTGATACTGCAATTTGCTTGCTCTTGGATTTTCTGTATGAACATAATGTAACCACAAAAATACTCGGATTTGCGAGAAAAAGCTCTGAAAATACACAAATGAGAGGAAATGTTTGAAAGATGGCTAAATAGTATTACCATGTATTACTTTTAAGCACGACTTTTTCGTTGCATTTCAAGGGAATATGCGAACTTATATAGATTTTTTTATTCAAGATATTATAATGATCAAAAATATAAAAAAAAATTGATAGGACTTTCAATGCCTTCTTAACACCCCCAGTGCAGCTCCCTCCCAGGGCATTTTGAATAAGTTCACCTGGGCACCTTAAGGTACCTACAGATAACTGTGCCGCTTTTTAAAATATTCAATATTCATATTCAATTTCTAATATTATTTTATATTTCGAGGTTTGTTACGTTTAAGTAGTTAATTTTCAAATATTTCCTAACCCTTATGCAACTAACAATATTTGGCGAATTTGTGCAAAGCGAAAAAGTCTAGTCAAAGCCTTTAGCTTTCTATCGGGCAACAGCAACGTCAAGCTCTGGGAGCTGCTCTATGAAAATGCAAAGTGAGTGCGTGGGACGAGTACTTTCCAGTTATATAGTACTTGTAGTTTGACCTAACAGTATGTACGATACCTATACAAGTTGTGGGTTAATTCGTATAGTGTGCCCGCAGCTAACCTTTTAACTTGATCCTAGAAACACCTAACGTGATAAGAAGTCCCAATTATTTTATTTTACTTTCAATACAAAAATAACATTTTTTATTATTTATATTATTATTATTAATACAAAAATAACATTTTTTATTATTTATATTATTATTATTATATATTAATTTAAATAACTTATATTAATATTCACTATCTAATAGTTTATCTATAAGCATCATGAGTAATTTGAGTAACCCTAGTGATTCTGAAAGCGACATTAATTTCTACTCTGCTGACTCGTCATCTGAAGACAGTTTCCACAGTCTTACAACCCCACTCAGTTCTCGTCTAGCTTCTTGTTTTTACGCGTTCCCCAAAAATTTTAACGTTGTCCATATAAATGCCCAAAGTATCCCATCGCACTTTCCTGATTTTCTTGCCTCTTTTGATAATGATAATATACATGCTATCTTAGTATCTGAAACTTTCCTTAAACCCTGCCTACCTTCCACGTCTTATAGCTTACCCAATTTTCACGTAATCCGTAATGACCGTACAGGTAAGGGCGGTGGTGGCGTGGCAATCTACCTTCGAAAGCAAATTCCTTTCTCAATACTAGACATGTCTCCGTCACAGTACTCTGAATCCTCAGAGCACATATTTATTGAGGTGCTATTTGGTCGTTTGAAAGTACTTCTCGGTGTATTTTATAGTCCTTCTTTACATATCGATTACTTTCAAGCGTTTGAAAGCTTACTTGAGGGGTATGTTGCTACTGTAGACCATACGATCATTATGGGGGACTTTAACACCTGCTTGTTGAAAAACGACTCGCGAGCAAAGCGGCTTACTAATATCACCGAAAGCTGCAATCTTCATATCCTTCCTACCAAAGCCACTCATTTCTTCCCAAACTGCACACCATCACGGTTAGATCTGATGATAACATCCTCTCTGGATCATGTTTGCAGTTTTGGTCAACTCCCCGCCGAGGCGTTTTCCTACCACGATCTCATATATCTCTCTTATAAGAACCGTACTCCTAAATTGAAGCCAACGATTGTTATGCGGCGCAGCTTTAATAATTTAAACAACGACTCCTTTGTACGTGATCTCGATGTAATTGACTGGGATGCGGTTTTAGTTGCGCCCAATATCAACGATAAATTGGATATCTTTAATTCGTTACTAACGGGAATATTTGACAAGTATGCTCCTCTTCGACCGGTCAAGTTAAAACGCCTCCCAGCCCCATGGTTAACTAATGATATTAAAGTTTTGATGGCGAAGCGCAATGCTGCGAAATCCAAATATAAAATAAAGCCTACTGAAGAAAATTGGACAAAATACAAATTTTTACGCAATCGGTGTAATAAAGCGTGCAGAGATGCCCAGCGAAACTACATCCATACCAAAATTGAAAAAAGTGATTTTTCTGGGACCTGGAGATTCCTGCAATCCCTTGGTATTGGACGGCAGCGGATGGATGCCAATCTCAACTTAGATCTCGAAGCCCTTAATCAGCACTTCGTTAACGTTGCTCCTATAGATAACGTCGTCAAGCAAAGCACATTAAACAAACTCAGTTCCTTGCCATCTTCCAAACTTCCTGCCTTTCACTTTGTACCAGTTTCTACTACTGAAGTTAAAAAACACATCCTTGCCATTAAGTCTGGTGCCGCTGGATGCGATGGCATCAGTCGGAAAATGCTTCTTCTCGCTTTGGATAAAGTTGCGCCTTTACTCTCCCACATCTTTAACGCTTCTCTTTCTTCTAAAGAGTTTCCTTGTGCCTGGAAAAATGCACACGTTATTCCCATTCCCAAGATAAAGAACCCTTCGACATTTGCTCACTATCGACCAATATCCATTCTTCCCTTCCTTTCTAAGGTCTTGGAGCGTCTTATACATCATCAACTTCAAACTTTTTTGTCAAAACACAATGTCCTTAGCCCTTACCAGTCCGGTTTCAGGGCTGGTCATAGTACCATGACGGCCCTTGTGAAGGTATGTGACGATATAAGGTGCAGCATGGACAACAGGTTAATCAGTGTTATTGCTCTGCTTGATTTTAGCAACGCTTTTAACACTGTTGATTTTGACTTGCTTCTCGGCGTCCTTCGATCTATTAACATCTCCTCTGAAGTTGTTGACTGGTTTAACAGCTATCTACGAAGGCGTCAACAACTCGTCAGAATGGATGACCGCTTTTCTTCTTACACTCCTATCTCAGCTGGCGTGCCGCAAGGTGGTGTTCTATCCCCTCTCCTTTTTGCTATCTATATTAACACAGTCACTAACCTTCTTTCCTGCTCCTATCACCTTTATGCTGACGATCTACAAATCTATACTGCTGCACCTTCTCATGATCTTAGCATGGCTATAGAGCAGCTGAATCGTGATCTGGAGACTATCAACTCCTGGAGTGAATCTTTTGGGTTGCATGTTAATCCTAAGAAAACCCAAGTTGCTTTCATAGGTGGTCCCAGGCAACTCAATAAGATCACGTTCAGTGCTCTACCACCGGTCCAGCTCGGTGCAGCAGTTCTGGATGTGAGATCGTGCGTAAAGAACCTCGGCATTAACATTGATGAGTCCTTGTCGTGGGCACCCCAATTAGCTGAAGTAAGTCGGAAAGTCTTCGCGACACTGGGGTGTCTTAGGCGTTGGAAACATTTTCTTCCCACTAAAACAAAAATCTCCTTAGCTCATTCTATTCTTTTTCCAATCTTAGACTATGCTGATTCTTCCTATCCTGACTTAACTGAGGAGCAGCTCAACAAGCTTGAGCGCCTGCAAAACCTGTTCATTAAATTTATTTTTGGGCTACGTAAATTTGACCACGTGTCCGAATACCGAGCTCGTCTGAAATGGCTTCCAATCAGACTCCGCCGTAATCTTCATTTGCTCACCTTCCTTTACTCCATTCTTTATAACCCTCAAACTCCTTCGTACCTAAAGCAGCGTTTCACCTACCTCGGCTCGAACGTTGAACGCCAACATCTAAGATCGTGTAAAGACAATCGCTTGCATGTGCCAGTTAGTAGCTCACGTTACTACGGCGATTCATTCACATGCAAGTCCGTGAAACTGTGGAATAGTCTGCCGCATGAAATCCGTCACTCTAAATCCATCTCAATTTTCAAAAGTCGCTTGTACCAGTATTATCTATCTGTATGCAAATAGTGTAACGGAAAATGCTCATGTATTAGTAGATATTATATGTATATATGTATTATATGGGTATTAAATGTATATATATATATATATGTATATTTATATATATTTATTTATTGTATATATCTTATTTTATTTTAATTGCACTATCCCGCGCTTCATTACACTAATCCTCTCACCAAAGGTTGCCTGGTAGAGATTGCACTAGCAATAAGGCCGCCTTTGCGCTCACTGTGTTCCGTTGTATTTTGTCTCTCTATTTGTGTTTCTCTGTGTGTGTGCAATAAAGTTATATAAATAAATAAATAAATAAACATTTCATTTAGAAAAAAATAAAATTTAGCAACCCTAATTTTTAATGTAGTCTGAGCCCTAACTGTTATATCAACAAACCTCATATCATTTTCATTATTCCCAGTTCATTGATATTAAACCAGCTGTTTTTAGGGATGTCACTTACATATTTTTGAACTCCCTATATTTCCCTTAGGATATACTACACTTCTGATGATATTTTTTCTTGCATCTATACATAATTCTCTGCTTAAGGCTTTCGGCTAGTTAGGGCAATTAATCTACACGTTGTATATTTGTTAACGATATTTCGTTAGTTTGAACGTTTTCCAAAGTTGTAATCCAATAAATATATTATATTACTGAATGCTGTACGTGTGAAGGTTCTTCATAATGTTATAAATGTTTCCACAAAGAATAACTCGCTATAATGTTCTTTGGCAAGCTCAACTCCTGTAAACTCTTAAATGCCCCTGCCATTTAGCTCATACTGTAGGAACGCACAACTTACATTATTGAGTTAATAAAGGGTGTTGTAGTACGACTGTGAAAGCCTCTACAGAAATACGGAGGGAAAACTCTGTATAAAACAAAAACTTTATAATGGAAAAAGTTGAGCTCAACCATTCTTAGTGTATGAGTACATTATACATGTAACTACATAGTGAGGTAGTAAATAGTGTGTAATGTACAACTTATACGACTTGAGATGAGCATTTTGAGGCGTTATTTTGCGGAAATCCTTAATAAGTAGGACAGATTAATTTGTTTTGCTATAATCCGCTACTTGAAAAATTTCTGTATGGTACAATATGCAAGAACACATGAAACACCACAAAATTTCTTGCACACACTCTACGTTTTTGCATTGTGAAGTCAACATCTCCTGAGGATGACCTGGTGTCTGGACGAAACCACCGAAAAGTGTTGGAAAATTGTGTGTAGTGTTCATGTGGGCAGTGTTCTTGCATATTTTAGGTAACATACAGAATTTTTTCAAGTAGCGGATTTGCTATAATCCGCTACTTGAAAAAATTCTGTATGTTATTATATAATATAATAAAATAAAACAAATTATTCTGTTCTACTGAGAATATTGTTAGGCGGAGAAGTACATACTTACATGGTGAATTTATTGTTTAACAACGTACTCGTATATCACATTATGTGCTGCGTTTGCGCTCGCTTGTATTTTGTGATGATAAATAGAACAGAGCCTGTTAATAGGAAAACCTGAAAGCCATGAGCATCTGCAGCTTGAAAACAATAGCGCCGGTTCATCGCAAAAGATTTATTATTATAGGTATTTGTAAAGCTTTTCACGTAAGTTTCGATAATATTCACCTACTCTCTCCAAAATGAATTTTAAAGCATTACATTTTCGATCTTATTTTATTACCTTTTTAGGGTTCCGCACCCAAAGGGTAAAAACGGGACTCTATTACTAAGACTTCATCGTCCGTCCCTCAAATCTTTTTGCTCGATATTGATAACAGAAAGGGCTTTTAGCTTGAAATATTCAGAGAATATTTACTTAAAAAATTAATAGTCAAATTAAATAAATTAAGGGGGGGTACCATACAAGAACAGTAATTTTTGCTCGTTTTTGAGTTTGGTGGGCAGAGTGGTAAGTGTTTTGGTTGGAATTGGTCTTGATGGTACGGAACCCTCATGGTGCGCAAGCACGACTCGCACTTGACCAGTTATTTATTTTCTTAGTAGGGCTTTAATAATGTCTAGAAAAAAAGTATTTCTTATCGCATTATTTCACAAATGAATAAAAACTTGTTAGGGGTTTAGATAAATCTTGTCGGTCCTTTTTTATGAACAGGTCTCTACGGAAAACTCGTACCCATTTATCAGTGAGACGCAAATGTCGTAAATCAAAGTTTAAACAAGTAATATTTTCCACAAAAAAAATTTGTGACGTCAATCTTGTTAACTTAGCTTTATAATCTAAGATCACATTACAACCAAATTTATATGGAACTGTATCGAAAGTATACTCTTCCAAACAAAAAGAGAATTTTGAAAATCGGACTACTCTGTAAAAACTTATGCGTGATCATAATTACATAAAAAAATATTCGCATCGACTTGAGAACCTCCGTTTTTGACGTCGGTAAAAAAAGAAAAGTGTGGTGTTGAAATTCTAGCATACAAAAAGCAAAATCCTACACTATCCGATCAATTATACCCAAATTACATGTAACAAAGGACACGCCGATAAGCCGAGTGATTCCCAATTTGACTTTTACATTGTTCATTCCGAGCGGTCACTGTATCAGGCGGGTTGTTGCCCGAAGCCTCGAGAGACCTATGTACGAGTAGGAGGCTGTGTGACATGTCATAATCTGCTTTGGGTCAACTCAGATCCACAATAAAACGCTTTTTTTAAGTTACAAAATGCTTTTTAAAAGCTTTTTCGCGTCATTGCAATACACCTCATGACATTTTTAAATCTCAGCTTAACATAAGTAAAGTATTAAAGTATGATTACATAGTCATGATTACAGTATTTACAAGTTTTATCAATCAATATCCATCGTACTGTGTCATATCACAATTTTTCCAAAACCGTTTTCCATGTACAATGTACTCATGGAAAGCGATCACAGTCTTTTATCTGGTTAGTGAATGCAATTTTTAACAAAAAATAAGTTATTTTTTAAATTATATTTGGTCCACCTTTGATATACCTAATGCCCTGGGTCTGTTTGGTTCTCCATAATCTCTGTGGGCAGAGGTGGAAGAGTTCTGTGGCTAGCTACCAACCTACCTTCAAGCATATACCGCCAAGTGTTCGACGACCTCCGACGACGACCTCCGTGGTTGAGTGGTTAGCGTGCCGGTTTTCAAGGCGCCGCCATCTCTGAGGTTCCGGGTTCGATCCCCGGTCGGGGCAATGTAGAAAAATAACTTTTCTACATTGTCTCGGGTCTGGGTGTTGTGGTACCTTCGTTGTTTCTGATTTCCATAACACAAGTGCATAAGCTACTTACTATGGGATCGGAGCAATGTATGTGATGTTGTCCTCTATATATTTATATATTTATTTATTTATTTATATTTATTTAGTGTTCTGGAGCGATGCTGGCGTAGTAACCAAGAGGGGCAAAATAGGGGTGGTTAACCACACAACAGAAGAAATTTCACGTGCGGAGAAGGTCTAGAAAGAAGAAAAGAAGGAGGTAGTTATAATTTCAACGATTTAATACGATTAATTGAACGAAAAAATTATAAAGTACACAGTTATAACAATAATAAACTTAAAAATATTCAACTCGTGCTCCATCAAACCTCCCTGCAGGCTCCCTGGCGATTGATAAAGTTTTGATAGATAAAGTTTAAAGGCACACCTCAACTTGGTACTCAAGTGGTCGTACGTGACCATAATTTTATTTAGAAGCTTCCGTTCATACTAGACAACGGCTTAGTTGTATATTCATTGAGATCGTTGAGACCTAAGGGAAAAAAAACTTCTGATGTCGATCTGATGAAAAAGATAATTTGGAAAAAAAGTCCAAAAATATATTTTAATTTTAATGTATTTTTATAGACATTTTCTAAAGAAATACTCAATCTAATACTAGAAACCTTTTTTAAACAATTCAACAATTAGTGAGAATGATTTCGCAAAAATCGAAAACGCAAAAAAATCTCTTTTGGCAGACTGTTGACCCCTGGTATTAAGGTGTTTTGGCCCTACTAGCCAGCGAAATTTAAATTTTATTTAGTTTTTCGCAAACATTATACTAACTATTTGTAGAGTTATGGCATTGCGTTTTGCGAGCATAATACGAGTATATATATGCACCTATATGTCTTTTTATAAAAAAAAATTGTTCGAAAATTCCCATTCACCTCTTTTGATTAAACCTAGGATGGATAATTAACCCATTATTAGCGAAAAACTAAATAAAATTGAATCTTTTCCCCCGATGGCTAAACTTAACTTATAACCATCAGAAATCATTTCATCATCAATCATTTTCATGTACGAATTTCACAAAACTTAAAAGCTCCTCTGTGTTTTCTCTCAGATATTTTTCTCGGTATTTTGTTCAACACGAGATAATTGTATCCGTGTTCTCCTTTGCTTGTTAATGCGCGAGTATTTCCACGTCGCGACGCCCTGCTGCAGGACTTAAATGCTTTATCTAAAAACAAAAGAAACGGTGCCAACATCGGAAAACATAAACATTGTCTAAACGCTTTTGTTCCGTGCAATCTATAAATATATCCCTAATTAGATTTCTTAAGAGGATCGTCTAGATGTAACCTTTCATATAAAAAGCGATAAAAAATGTTATGTTTTCCTACCCGTAACGTAGTCCGATTTTCATAATTTTTAGAAATGTTGCAAATACAATGAAGAACTGTGCTCATACTTTTTACCTTTTAAGAAATATTGCTTAAGCTAAAAGTGCCAAGTGCCCAATGCTCGTTTTCACCAACAAGGTTACAGTTGTTGTAAGTGAAAACTGTCACCTATCGGTTGCCTATCGGCCTTAGGCGTTTCTTAAAGTGTTGGTGAAAACGAGCATTAATATCCATATTTTTGACCTAAAAACTTCTCTAGAATTTTTATAATTTAAATGGACTAAAGTACTAAAAATAAAACGTACGAGCCTAGATTAAGGTTTACTGAATCTAATGAGACCAAAATTATCCAATTTAGTACTCGTTTGGGGGTAAAACGTTATCACCCTAAGGAATACAAAGCAGACTTAAGTAGAGAGAGAAAAAGAGCAGAAAACGTGTACATAGGTTTCAATTTGAACACTTAGAGTAAAATAAATAACTGTAATCACATACTTTTATCTTTGTACCTACCTATCACCTAACTACTAACTAACTACAGTAGCTTCAAGTCTCTTGCATTAGGATTTACGTTCTATGGTGTCATAAACCATCATAAAGTAACGATTCTTGATAGTCCGCAGAGCAGACCGAGTTGATGCGAGGTTAAAATATTATTATGGAATATTTATGAGTGCATATTATGACCTTATAAAATCGGCAGCAGTTTTCTCCGACGCAGCCTTCTGGCGTTATCTCTTTGATAGCGACGAGCTCGTAAAAGGAAGTTGACGATGTAATAAGGTGCTCATTTTTACGATAAAATTGAAAAAACAACACGTTATTTTACATGAAAATACCTCCACCTGCTTATGGGTAAGTGAATTAGCAAAGTGAATATAGATTCTCTCTTTTTTAAAAGATAATGTTTGCTTAATTCTTTTAATGAGAAATCAATCTTAACTTATTCAATTTTATTTAGTTTTTCGCAAATATTAGACTTACTACATATTGTAGGTTAACGGCAATGAATTTTGCGGTCATAATATTTATGCATATATAATATATATGCATTATTATGTAAATTCTCAAGTGATTATACCGAATTATTCAAGTACTGTAAACTGCTGCCAGTGCACAGTAAAGTTCAGCTGGCAGTTCTGAGGGAAGAGTACGATAATATCAAAGATCTTATAAGTATAGAAAGAAACAAGAACTTACGTAAACTATTAAATTACAAAAAATATTATGTACCTAGAACTAACAATATCCACGGCAAAAGAAACTATAAATACGCATTACCTAAAATATTAAACAAACTTCCACACTCCCTTCTAATTATAAAACATAAAAAACACTTATTTTTAAGGCAATGTAAGAGGCACTTCCTGGACATAGGTGCCTATTCCTATGAAAGCATTGTCTAGGAAGTGACTGTTGCATAATTTACGTAGAATTTAGATTTCTTTATTTATATTCATGTATCTATGTGAACTCGCCATCCTCACATAAACTCTTTGAGTTTAAGAGGATAGCAAGATGTATGCATATTGATTGTTGTATTTGGTTTTGTACAATAAATTAAAAAAAAAAATCTACATGTTTTTAATAGAAACTTTGCTCGAAAATTCCCACTCACCTCATGTTGGTTCCCCAAAAATATTTTTTGCAGTTTCCCAAATTCCCATATAGATTCGATAGATTATATCGGGAACCATTATGAAGTAAATGAGTATTGTTAAGCAGAGTTTTTATTAAAAACATGTAGGTGCAACAAGTTGTGCCCTCAAAACTCATTGCCATAAGCCTACGATATATCATTAGCCCACTATTAGCGAAAATCTAAATAAAATATGAATTTTCGCGATGGTATCCATCCCCCTTAATCATAATTAACTAACCTAGAAGTCTTTTTATTAAGACCTTTTTAATTTAGTACCCTAACGAAGGAAGTTACAGTTTGTAATTAACAGCAGCTTAATAAAACTTGTAATTACAGCGTCATTCTGTTCCTGTTACCATCGTATAAAAAGATGTCTTTTTATACGAGATGGTAACTTCGATTAAACTTGAAGTTATCTAATCAAAAGCGTTCAAGAGCGTGTTTTAGAAGCGATCGTTATTCCATCATTAAATGAAAATTTATTGAAAATACAAATCGTGTGTTTCATCTGATTTTAAGGATTCCGTACCTCTAAAGAAAAAAACCCTTATATTATCACTTTGTTGTCCGTCTGTCTGTCTGTCTGTCTGTCACGACCCTTTATTTTAGTAACTATTAAATATATCAATATCATAATGGCCCGACGTCATTGCAATCATTAAAAATTGAAAATACCTAAATTATATGTATATAATAATATTTTACAGAAAAACTTAAATAAACTCTATATCTATTATACTTTTTTTGTATTAAAAATAACCAAAAAAAATACAAAGTCAAATCTTATTGAGTGATTCTTAAGGTTTCACTTTTTTAATGTAGTACGGAACCCTCGGTTGACCGGCTTTTTTGAATATAATAAAGCTATTATCTAAGTATGTAAGGCAAGAAATCGAACGAAATTCGGTTGTAACTTGCAAAATCTCAAACTTTCCCTTATTGCTTAAGTTCTATTTTAGGAGCCCTAAACAATACTATTACTAGTGGTTTCAAATTTTAGATGTTTGAACAAGTATTTCAAAATATAAAATATAGCTATTCGCTTATTCCGCAGAGACCAATTTCATTCTAGAGACACGTTTGGTACTTACTTTGAGTGCGATGTATTATCATTTTTCAAGTTTAGCGTGAAATGAGATTGGATTCTGGCTCTGGAGTAGGTAGCGTTTACATCATAAAATTCGGCCTCACGTAACGTATAAAACGTAGAGGATGTTTCCGTTGTTTATACTCTGTGATGAATCACCTTCGCGAATATTGTTGGCAGATTTCTCAAAAAATCCTTCTTGAATATAATATTTGTAGCTATTTTTAAATATTACTATTTGACCTGGCAAACGTTGTTTTGCTCTTAGGGATAAAAAATAGATAAATTGAGATTTAAGCTATCATATTTTTTAAGTTAGATCAAACTGCACAATGTGTGCAAATTTGATTAAAATCGGTAGTTTAGGAGTTAACCGCGGACAAACAACGTGATGCGTATAGCGCACAGAAGCGGCTGTGGTAGCTGGTAGTTTCGGTATGAAAAATTTAAATATTAAATCCATTGAAAAACCGAAAAACCTCCACAAAAGCAAATTCACCCAAGTAAATACAAAGACTTCGCTTCATTCAGCAATCCAGTGTACAAAATTGTTTTAAATATTTTTTATAAAAAAAAAACTCTGACTCGTGAAGGATTTGAACCTCCGCCCTCCGATAAACAGCCTAGAGATCGGCGCTCTTACCCACTGAGCTAACGAGTCCACTACACTAAGTATGATTATTCGTTATATTATGCATACGATGATGCGTTTCATGACGTCATCAATGTAAGGAGTTCATACAATTATTACAGTCCGACAAGGCTCTCTTGGCACTTGAATGACATTGACAGGAGGGCGTAATTGGAGAACAAAGGTAGCCAGCGACTAAAATCTCCTCAATTTTAGTTAATAATAGGCCAAAACAACGCAAAATACTTGCAACATTCCGACAGATATGCCGATAGAGTGAACTAACAAACAGTGGCACAAAATAACAGCGTTAGTTCCGATATTGGCCACGCGCTAAGATAGCCTTGTCGCACTGCGAGTTGCAACCAATGACGCATTGATCTATTAGCTCATAGCAATGACGAAATACGCTACGGTTGCCACCACAGACCAGGGAATAACTTTACAGATTTTGTTGCCACGCTCATCTTCATTCGTCTGACGTCTATAGGAATAGCATTCATAGTCATTGAAAATGACTCAATGAGTGGGCACAAATCTGATTAATAATAATAATATTATCATGTTCTATTATCTTTTCAAGTAAGTCTAAGATATCTCCCGATAAACTTTGTACGCTCTGATAATAATGTATTACATTATACATTGGACATAAGGAATCATTGTTGTATGTCCTTAAGGTGTTGTAGGTCTTCTTTTTGCTGAGGGCTCTCTGTCTTCTACCACCGTAGATACAATTTTGTGTAATGGGTTTAATCCGGCTTTATGTTCCAGCCGAGGTATCAAAAGGGACACTCGAAAGCTCGTGTAATCAACAATCAATGTAACACAGACGAAAGTTCCTACTCAAATGACACAGCAACATGCAATCCAACGAAATAGTTTGCCAAACGGAATCCACAACTCGGACTAGGTGTCTTGGTTCACGTCGAACACAAATAAACTCAGTTTCCAACTATGTCCATCGTGAAATTCGTGCACTGTGCGAAAGTTTGTTATAAACAATTTCCTCAATGGATGCTGTACTGCATGAAACTACACATTGAGTTCGTTTGCTCCATTGATTGTACACAACACTTTTGGCCTAACACATTGGCATATAAGTCTATGGACACCGGGTGTAATACAAAATTCACGAAAAAAGTGTACCGAGAAAACCTAAACGTACATGACGTGTATTTTATAAACAAACTAAAACATTGTAATTTATGACTTAAACCATTATTATAAAGCCTAATTTTGATTAAGTGCGATTGGAAGTATTTTCGCGTTTTGGATTTCTTTAAGGTTTGGACACTTTTTAGCGCTGACCCGAATTCTTATAAATAGTTTATATATCTATGGCCTGACAGTAAGCATCATCGCAAATATATTACGTGAACAACGTACCTACGAGTAAATAGGTATATCGTGCAGAGAAAAACAAGTAGGTATCATTTAAAAAAATATTTTTAAAAACAAGCTTTTATAATAGATAAAAATAGAAAAGATAGGCCGATCCGAACATTTTACGTAAACCTTCTTCATACAAGCAAACAGTAGCGTCATCTGTCAAAATACCGCCGCCGCCGCTGACCGAACTACCGCGTGGCCTTATACTGTTGGTACTAATGACACCCATAACTGGCGACATTTTTTCGCGCTGTTCGCCCTGTCTTTAGTATACAAGTATGTGGCTTTTATACTTTTAATCCGCATTCTTCTCAGCACCACACCCACTATCTAGCACCAAAATACTCGTCAAGACGAATCAAACGGGCTCAAACTAAATGAAGTTAAGTCGTTTAATCACTGAGTTCTTTTACATCGCCAAGTTTTCTCTTTAGTCGACTCTTTTCACTAGTTAGTTGGTTCCAAATTGATCAAAGGCTGTTCATATTGTTTCAAAGCATCATAGTAAAACTATTTACCTTCTAAAGTTCTAACACGAAATTTTATGGAGACAATGCAACTGTCATGTTTTTAAAGTTTATAGCGCAAGGGCCTCGGATATATATTTTCTACGAGCAAAGTTTCAAGCCTTTGTCTTGGCAATTAATATCAGTCCAAATAATATCAAATACAGCCCATTGTGCTTAACTGCGATAGGTACATAGTGCAGGCTAAACTCCGCTCCAGTTCAAATTTATGGTCAATAAAATCTGCTCACAATAATTTATGAACATATGAACGAGGGGCATTTAAACCGTATCATACAAAGTTATAATGTTTAAAAGTCAACAATTTGCTATCGAACAAAAGAGCGTAATAGTTATTTGTTATGCAAGGGCGCAAAGTGGATTTTTGGGCCGAGTGTCAAATTTGAATGCTGAGCGGCGAAGGATTCTAGGGTTGAACCCTGAGCGCAGCGAGGGGTTCAAAGAATAGAATCCTGACCATAGCGAGGCATTCAAAGACACGAGACCCAAAAAAATTTGCGCCCGTACAGAACACAAAATTTTTCATCTCACCACAGCGAGGAAAATCACCAGAAGAACACTTAAGATCGGCATTGCGATTTATGTTAAATGTTGTTTTTGGTAACTCTGAATAATTTCACTTACTGAAACCACCTTCAATCATCACTCATATTATTTCAAAGTTAAAACAAAAAAAATAATGAATAAAGTATAAAAATATTAGGTATTTTCATTTAATCACGATTGGAAACATAGACAACTATCACTAGACCAGAAAAAAAATTGAGAAACTTTTTTTTTACTTTTTTTTGAATGCGTTCTGAAATAGGAATTTCTAAGAACCAAAGATAATATAAAATTTAATAAATATTTTAACAATAATTACATAAACAACGAGGAAAAATCATGGATTTAATTAGATTTCTTTTATAATTAATAAAACTAAATAGGAGTTATTATATTTATTGATATTCTAAGAAAAAGTAAAAATAAAAAAACTAATGTAGGTACCTATACAAACTCTAAGGTCGAACTTTTTTACTGAACGTATGTGTTATTAGAAAAAAAAAGAAGTCTTCAGCTTTGACATTGACATGACACGTAATTCGAGTTTGACGTTGGAAATGCTTTTCGGCCCAAGGGCCGGAAGGGATTTTCATACTACTTTGTCTCCCTTGGGAAAAATGAAAATGCTTTGGTGGCCTAGGGAATATAATAGCATTTTCCGCCCGCATTTCGGGTATTAAAAAACGCTTTTCCGAGCGGGTGAGATGAAAATGTTTTTTTTTGCATACCTAATACAAACCATCATCTACAGTCCGACAAGGCTCTCTTGGCACTTAAATGACATTGACAGGAGGGCGCTGTTATAGAATAAAGGCAGCCAGAAAATAAAATCTCCTCAAATTTACTTAATTTTTAGTATTATTTTAGTTAATATTAAGCAAAAACAACCCAACTTACAATAGCGATATGCCGACGGAGCGAACTATTAAACAGTATCTCAAGATAGCAGCCTTAGTTCCGATTTTGGCCACGCACTAAGATAGCCTTATCGCACTGTATAAGAGCCATGCCACACTGGCGTATTGCAAGCGTTTCCAAAGCGGAGCGGTCGTCAAAAGAAAAAAAAACCTTATATTATTTTATTACTGATAGGCTAGCGCTTGATTACAATCATATTGGTCAGAAATGATGAAGTCGATGGAGCGCGTTTGACTAGAAAATGCCTTCTTGAAGGCACCCAGATTATAACTTGGCTTGGAACACATAACCTGGAAGGCTGTTTCCACACCTTTGCGCTACGTATCAGAAACGTGGAGGAAAAACGTTTCGTCCGAGGTCGCTGGACATAAACCACATAAAGTGCATGGCACTTCTCTCGATGTCTTACGGTTCTGTGGTAAAAAGTGAAGGAGAAAATAACAAAATAATTCTGGCTCTGACATTTAGATAGACAGTGTATTAAGAGGGCTCGTGCCTACGATGTTCTCCATACATTCGTAATACCAAAATCATTTCAAGTAATTCGTGTATATTTCGATCATTTTGTGGTGTTATTCGGGTTCATATTGTAATAGTCTATCCTGGCCATATTTGATTCGGAAATACTTCTTTAAAACGAAATATAAACGACATTCGAATTGAGTCAAAAAGGACATGTTTTCTGCTTATTTGTTTTGTGATAAAAACAACACTATCTCACGTCGCATTAGTTCAGGAGCACAGTTTTTACTGTCCAGCTTAAGAAAAACACCACTTAATAAAGAAAGTTACAAGTTTTCATTCATAATTTCTGGTATTATGGAACTCGACCGAAGTTATAACAAATTTGATCAAAATTGATTTATATTTCGTTTATAGAAGTATTTCCGAACCAACTAAGGCCAGGAGCATAGATTATTACTTTATGAACCCGAATAACACCACAACATGATCGAAAAATGCACGAATTACAAATGATTTGGTATTTCGAATGTATGGAGACATTGTAGTTCATGGGACTCTTAAGTGCCTGTTTAGGCGCAATTTAGTCCACCTGGGAATTTTCTAGTCTATAAATCACACCGCAAGTACCTACTGAAGTTATCTCGACCGTCGAGAATGATTGATCTGCCCTAAACACGCTGGCCAAAAAAGGTCCGGAGGTTATACCGGTCGCATACGTGTTCTTTTAGGGTTCCATACCAGAATGGTAAAAATGGAACCCTAATGGTGAGACTTCTCCGTCCGTCCGTCCGTCCGTCCGTCCATCTGTCTCACTCGATTATTTCAGTAGCTGTCGACTTGAAAGGAATAGTTTTCGGCAAGAGTGACCCGACGTTCTTGCAATCATAAAAATTTGAAAATCATTTTTATTTTTTATTTAAAAGGGGGGTAAAAGGGGTTGTGGAAATTTCAAAATGAGATAACAAGTAAACGAGATGAGTGGGGTATCATATGAAAGGGCGTAACTTGTGTATTCTAAAACCGGTTTTTATTTATTTTTGTGCCCGATAGTTTTTGATTTATTGGGCAAACTGTCGAAAAAAATACCGTCATAATCTCTCTCCCCTCCCCACCCATTATCTCCGAAGTTTATCGTTCGAAAAATCTGAAATAATTAAGATCAATGGAAATAAACGTATGTTTTACAGGAAAAATAAAATCAACACTCTAACTATTATACTTTTTTTATAATAACAATAATTTAATTAATTTTCATTCAGTTTTATTGCATTTTTATTTATATTTCATGCTTTTACATTTAATTTTATTTTTTCACTTCATTGAACTTTTTACTATGTAGCAGACCCTAGATATTCGATCCGGCACGGCCAGTATTAGATTGTAGTTTCTAATTAATATGTACTCGTACTTCCATCCTTCCTGCATGGATTTTGCGTAGCAATAATATGCTTTCTATCAACTAAAGGGGATTGTAACTTGTTCATTTCCAAGTTAAGGCGGCATAATTAAAAAAAAGTAACCATGCACTATATCATAACTTAGAAGTTATGTGATTCTCTAACCTAACCTAAAATGATAAAACTGTTTTAAGATTAGGCTTTCGAGATCATAATGTGGTTTTGAAACTCTATCTCTGAAACCTTAGTGAATACGTACGCAGTAATTTTGCCGAGACACATTTCTCGCGCACCACAATGTGCTTATCACTTATCCAGGAGAACGGTTCTTATAATGAAATCTCCCCTTTTATTGGCTATGAATTTGAGGCAGAATGAGGCGTTACCACGTAATCTAACGTTATGTGGGGCACGCGCTCCCTCCTATCAGCCCTATCCCATTGTGAGGAATCCCCGGATACTGTTATGAGGTTTAATTATTTTCTTAGAACCAAAGTTAGTTTTTTCTTAAACTACGTCTATGTAAGATTAAAAATATAATTTTCTTAGCTTTTTATATAAAGCCTTAAAATATTTTTCAAATAGACATAATATATTATTATGCCAACCCTACCCTTGCCCCATCTTATAAGTTTTAACAATTTGCACACAATTCTGATTGACTTCATGTAAGGGAAGCGAAGCGGGCTTTTATCTGTATCTGTCTTGTACCTGTCATTCAATAACATCTTTTGATTGTATCACCTGATACGGGCGTACTAGCACGCGAAATTGAAATTTTATTTAGTTTTTTGCAAATATAAGACTAACTACACATTATACGTTTCTGGCAATCGATCTGGTTTTACGGGCATAATATTTATGCAACTACATGTTTTTAATAAAAACTTTGCTCGGAAATTCTCACTCACCTGATATTGATTCCCGAAAGATTATTTTTTTCAGTTTCCCAGATTTGTAGCTATCGGGTATTTTTGAGCAAAGTTTTTATTAAAAACGTGTAGATGCATAAATTTTATGCTCGCAAAACTCATTGCCATAAGCCTACGATGTATAATTAGCCCACTACTAGCGAAAATCTAAATAAAATTTAAATTTTAGCGCAATCAATGCCGCCTATGGACATAATATGATTGTCGGCTCAAGTTGTTTATCTTGAATAATCCCATGTGATAGCTTTAAACCCTGCTACTGGTATAGCTAGTTCCGTAGCTTGCTAAATTCCAAATAAAATCGATATTTTTTTTTTAAATTGCGTTTCCTGTGAGTATAACACGCGGGCATAATTTGTGTCATCCTTATCTGAGCCACATTATATATTGATTCTGTAAGAATATTTTTTCTCACGAAATTAGGTCGATTTCCCTTGAGCCTAGATAACTAATAATAATACACGCGCTATGCTCCCGAGAAATAGAAGCTACAGTACTACAGTCCAAAATCGTTCGTTCGTTCGTCTCAACTCTCAACCGATAAACGTCCTCTACTTCTTACTTATTTGCTACACCTACTGATGACGACGATTATTAACCACATTTTTTTAATCAAATACCAAATTGAAATAGTGTCGATCATCATACTCGTGAAGCCCTGTACGGAAGCCTGTCTTGAATAATTTGGGTCGTCTCGTTCATAATGAACGTTGTCTGTCACAGCACTGAGGTCATTTGTCAGCGCTGTTCACTGATCTCTATCTCTGGATGGCTGACTGTCAACGTAAAAATGAAGACACTTGATTTTCGCCATTTTGGCGCTGATTGCTGCGTCAACTAGCGTGAGCGTCTAAGGAACTATAATAAAATGACATTGAAAACGACGGTCCACTACCAACAAATGTCAATTTAGTACCGTGGACGTTCGGGGATGGCGATTCAAATCGGCACAAAAAGAACTGTCTAAAAGAAAGAAAGTACGAGTAAAGAATGATTAATCCAGAGATATTTTTTTTTTACGCTATACAAGTTAGTACTTGACTGCGATCTCACCTGATGGGAAGTGATGATGCAGTCGAAGATGTTAGCGTACTAACTTGGAAGGGGTAAGTTAAGTCACCCCAACAGTTTCTACACAGCATCGTACCGGAACGCTAAATCGCTTGGCGGTACGTCTTTGCTGGTAGGGTGGTAACTAGCCACGGCCGAAGCCTCCCACCAGACCAGACCTGAGCCAATTTAGAAAAATATAAAATTCCAAAGTGGCCCGTGGCGGGAATCGAACCAGCGACCTCCCACTCGAATCCGAGCGTGCGTCCCCTGCGCGACGGAGGTCGTCAAAATAGAGATCAGTCGAGATAGAGGTCAGTGGTGCTGTTTAACGATTACCATTCAGGAGCCATCGCGTTTAACTCCATAAACGTCATTGATATGCGAATCCAATTAGCATTTCCAAACAGTACGTGCGGCAGGTGCGCCGAATAATTAATTTTGCTCCTTTGCGCGCCCAATTCGCACCCAAATTAAAGAAGTTTTAGCTGCACGCGTAAAATCTAATAGCTTAAGTTTGTTTCTTCTATTACGTGCGACGTGCGTATGTGTTTATTCCAAACAAAAACAATATCCCTATTAATCCCTATATACAACTAAAAACAGTATATCTTTAATGCCAACTTAGAAAGTCGGGTTCGCGCACTGAGAATCCCGTATCATCAAGACCATAATTCACACCAAAATACTTCTGTCTACCAAATTCTAAAACGAGCAAAAAAAACACGTTTGTTGTATGACAGCCCCTTTTTAAGAATGCACTCACCTACGATTTCTCCATACATTCGTAATACCAAAATCATTTGTAATTCGTGCAGATTTCGATCATGTTGTAGTGTTATTCGGGTTCATATAGTAATAATCTATGCTCCTGGCCATATTTGGTTCGGAAATACTTCTCTAAAACGAAATTTCGATTTGCTTATTGTTGCGTCAAAAAGGACATGTTTTCTGCTGATTTGTTTGGTAATAAAAACAACACTATCTCACGTCGCATTAGTTCAGGAGCACAGTTTTTATTGTCCAGCTATAAAGAAAAGCACTAGTTAATAAGGAAAGTAACAAGTTTTTATTCATAATTTTTGGTATTACGGAACTCAACTGGTATTTCGAATGAATAAAGACATCGTTGGTCACAGGACTCTTAAATATTTTATCGTATTTCAACTGTTTATTTTTAAAGTTACTATATTATAACTAAATATGCTGTGAATATTTTAAACGACTACCTGCCGTTATCAATGTAGAGCAGAAACAAGCAAAACAATCCCGTTTGCTGTATGAGAGCCCTCATAAATATTTATTTTATTTTATTTTTAGGGTTCCGTACGAAAAGGGTTAAAGAGGAACCCTATTAGCGAGACTTCACTGTCCGTCCGTCCGTCCGTCCGTCCGTCTACCACCAGGCTGTATCTCTGGAACCGTTATACCGGTACCGATAGCTACAAACTTGAAATTTTCACAGATGATGAATTTCTGTTGCTGCTATAACAACAAATACTAAAAAATAGAATAAAGTAAATATTGAAGGGGGCTCGGGGCTCCCATACAACAAACGTGATTTTTTTGCTTGTTTTTGCTCTATATTGATAATGTTAAAAGATAGATGCTTCAAATTTTCACAGAATCTTTAGTTACGAGTATATACTTACTGTAGAAATAAATAGTGAAATGAAAATAAAATGTAAAAATAAGAGGGGCTCCCATACAACAAACGTGATTTTTATGCTCGTTTTTGATACCACTTCAGCCGCAACGACTGAAGCGATCGGCTGAGAAACGGAGATAGCCTGTATTAGCTATATCCTGGATTGCACTCAGGCTTTTCACAAATTTCCCCCTTGATTCAATGAATACCGAAATCCTCATAAATCCTAACTCAACTGATGAACAGGCCAGACAACATCACGGAATTTTACTCTAAGATCGATCGCGACATTGTGACCTCCCGCCGTTGAACTCTCCTTTGCAGATAAAACAAGATCAGGCCGTTCCATTGTATTGGTGACAAAGGACGGGTCCGTAGGGTCTTAGCACGATTAAAACTTATGTACGGACCTGGGAACTAAGTATCAATATGTTTTCAATAAAAAGGCCAAGGGACTAAAGGCAACTGATAATTCTTATGCTTATGCAGCTTAGGTACTTATTTTCAGAGTTTAGAGTTTCAGATTTATTTCATTCTTCGGGTTCTATTCTTCTATTCTTCATAGTGCCAAAAAATTCCTTCGAGAGCTTTCCCGCGAACCCGGAACCTCAGAGATGGCGGCGCCTTGGAAACCGGCACGCTAACCACTCAACCACGGAGGTCATCAATGAAAACAATTAAAAATTTAAGACTTATATGGTTTTCTCATGGATACCATTATCATAACTGGACTAAATTGAAATGTGACCACACGGGAAGCATCAGCTTTCTTATAAAGAATTATCAAAATCGATTCACCCAGTCAAAAGTTATGAGGTACCAAATATAAAAAAACCGGCCAAGTGCGAGTCGGACTCGCGCACCGAGGGTTCCATACCATAAAAGAAGTAAAACATTGAATTACTTTTGTTCATGAATTTACGAGTATAATTTACATGTAGGTACTTTTGTTGGCAAACCGCAAACGTAACTTTGTTTTTGGCGGATTAATGTTAATATCAAAAAAAGTATATTAGTCAGCGAGTTGATTTTATTTTTCCTGTAAAATATACATTAACTTCTATTGATTATAATTATTTCAGATTTTTCGATTGGTAAACTTCATAGATAAGGGGGGGGAACGGTATTTTTTTCGACAGTTTGCCCAATAAATCAAAAACTATCAAGCATAAAAATAAATAAAAAAAATAGTTTTAGTATACACAAGTAACGCCCTTTCATATGATACCCCACTCAATATTGTTATCTCATTTTGAAAATTTGTCGACCCGGTTTTCCCCCCTTTTTAAATAAAAATAAAAACAATTTTCAAAATTTTACGATTGTTATGACGTCGCGTCACTATTACCTATAACTATTCGAAATTTCAAGTTGATAGCTTGAATAGTTACTGAAATAATCGAGTGTGACAGATGGACGGACGGACGGACGGACGGACGGACGGACGGACGGAGAAAGTCTCACCATAAGGGTTCCATTTTTACCAAATTGGAACCCTAAACAAATGTAATCAGTCGGTCGATTTTTAACCGACTTCAAAAAAAGAAAGAGGTTCTGTATTCGACCCGTATGTATGTATGTATGTGTGTGTGTATGTATGTATGTATGTTTGTCCGCGATTATTTCACGTTTGGCTGAACCGATTTTGATGCGGTTTTCAGGAAAGTATTTGTTACATTCTGTAGAAGGTTTTAGTATATTAACCGACTTAAAAAAATAAGAGGTTCTTAGTTTGATCGATATATTTGTATTTAAGTTTGTTCGCGATTATCTCGAGTTCGGCAAAACGGATTTAGATGATTCTTTTTTTGTTAGATAGGCCATACATCACAGGTAGACTCGTTTTAATTTCGACGAGATTTAATGAATATCTTCGGAGATGGAGAGCGGAACTCCTCAACGGAAAATAGTAAATCGCTTGCGATCGGTATAATAGTGTACAGTGTAGATTTTATCGGACTTCCAAAGAGAAGGAGATTCTCAAGTTGACTGAAATATATGTTTTAATTGACCGACGTCAAAAAAAGAGGTTCTCTGTTTAATTCCTATATCGGTATTTAGGATTTTCCGTGATTATTGTACATGCATTTTATTGTGATAGTCCGTTTTAAATTTGGTTAAAACGTGGCAACTTGTCTTTAAAAACTTTTTTGCACTAAAAAGGGTAAAATAAATTATTTTTAAAAAAAATTGAACCGACTTCAAAACCACAAATAGGCACTCAAAAGCGAAAAATAAATTAATATAATTATTATAACCGCTACTACCCACTCATTTATTTTGAAGTCGGTGCCAGCGAAGCTTACTACTACTACATACTATGGATGTAGTTTTGCACTATTATAAAGATTTACTTATCTATTTGAATTGGCTGGCACCGACTTCAAAATAGATGAGTGGGTAGTAGCGGTTATAATAATTATATTAATTTATTTTTCGCTTTTGAGTGCCTATTTGTGGTTTTGAAGTCGGTTCAATTTTTAAAAAAAATAATTTTAAATAAAAGATTTTGTCACTTTTGTCTCCCCGCCGTTGTTTTTGTATGACACTTGGTTTATTTAATTTTCATTCTCCCGTTACTATAACATTACGCGCTCGGTGCATAAATGCGAAATTTCATTTAAATCAAACCATTTTTTCCGCATCGAAATTCACAGTTTGATTCAATGTTGGAAATGCAATTATTATTTTAACAACTTAAAATTAAATCTCGTACCTTCTTTTTATTCATCTTTTAAGTTAATTTAACTCTACTTCAATTTACATTTGGACATTAAAGTTAAAGGTTTTGCTATTAAAATTAAAATGTTACAATAAATCTTATTATTAGCTTATTCTAATTACTATACAAATCTTGCCTGCGTGGAATGGTGCCTCTTGGCATCTTTCCCAAACTTTATACCTTCTTTTAAGGAGGTTTTTTTTGTTTCACTAGAAATATATTTAAGTTATTTCACAACATAGCCGTTAGCTGTCTAAATTTTGGAAGATATAATAACCGCTTTAATGCCTGCAAACGCTTTGCTAAAAGAATCTTGATAACATAATTTTATTCTTATCCCAATAAATAGATAATTTTATTCTCATCCTAATAAATTCCCGTTCCCGTGGTATAAATTAAATGTGATTGAGAATGCTGTTAGGTGCCTACTGGTGATTTATTTCCATTCCCAATTCCCATAGGTTAAGCAGTTAGAAATAAAACTTTATTCGCGTGGCGTTCATTCACAGTCACACCACACCACACGCCGCTGGGAGCGCGGGGAAGTCCCGAGTCCCGACCGCGCGCCGATCGTATTCTTCGCCACAATTCGCTCCATCCAGCGAATAAAGCAGGACTGATTTAAATATAAATTACTTTTCTAAAATGTAAATATTTTTGAATTGTTCCATCGCTACATTTGCCATTTGTTGTTATTTTGTCCTCAGTGTGATTTTCCATCTCAACGCTCCACTACAACACTATTCCTATTTACGCAATTATAGTAAGCATGAAATTCTTCTTAAAAATGATTTTAATTAATGATATTTTCACAAACTGAGTGGACAAAATAACGGGCAATATTCTATGGTAATATTATTTCCATTGTTCGTAGTTCATCATATGTAAATATTCTCGGTTATAATATATGTTTGAATTGATAGTGCCTATTATAGTCTGTTGCCTATAGGTCAAATTGGTACTTTGGTAGGTGCTGCAGACTTCGAAAAACAAAAGAAGCAGGACAGATTAATTTGTTCCGTTCAGTCCCGTCTCAACACCGAGATATCCTCAGGAGATGTTGACTTCACAATGCGAAATCGTAGAGACTCTATGATTTCGCATTGTGTGGTGTTTCATGTGGGTAGTGTTCCTGCATATTGTACCATACAGAATCTTTTCAAGTAGCGGATTATAGCAAAACAAATTAATCTGTCCTGCTAATTATGGATTTCCGCAAAATAACGCCTGCTTCCATTCAATAAACAAAAGAAGTATGATGTTCTCAATTCGGCGCGTATCAAAATAATTCTACTTCTAATTTACACTCTACAGTCCTCAATTATGAAATAGTGTGACTAACATTCTCATTTCATATTGTGTCGATATAATTTCACTTGATATTGTGTCGAGTCTGTACCGTTTCGCGTATGACACTCCAGTTAAACACCGGTTGTGCAAAGAGAAAAACGTTCAAGAAGCTCGTTAGTGGCAACATTCGCGCGGCGCCTGTATCTCGGAAACAACATCGTCGCGCCGAACTTGTTTTCCTTTCATAAGCTTAATGCCCCATTAGTAGTCTGTACGCGAATCACAACTGCCGTTTTACGACCTGGTATAGTGCTGACAAAAAGGAGATTGAAAAATGTTAATAATCATTCCCTTTAACGGCTTTCATTTTGATCCTAAGAAGTTTTGGTACTCATTCATTTTGTTGTTTCAATCGCTATGACTGCTCTTAAAAATGATGGAAAAAGTCCAGTTGAGCCAATAGCCTCAACTTTCTCAAAAAAATTACGTCACAGTTGAGTAACCAACGCGTAGCATAAAAAATCCTCAAGCTGAAATTCAGAAACATATTTTGGTCTAGGATCCCGCTATACAACGACCTTCACCGAGCTGCTTATTGGATGAAAACTATTTTATATCCAATTAAATATGTCAAAAAATATATCACAAGTGGGTTGCCTAAAAAATTTCAGTCCAGGATATGATTAATTAGGTAAGAATTTAAAAAAAATCCATTGTAACATGAACTCCTATTTGTTAGATGTCCGTTGACATCTTAGTTCAAATTAGATTGCAGGATCCTAGGCTATTTGCTTAAAATTTAAATAATGTAGTTAGACATTATAGGAAAATTAGAGCATTCCATTATACTTTAAGCTGACTTTATAAAATCGGAAGAGCTGTTTTGTTATTTGGCTGCTTTAAGAGTAAGATGTAAAGTCACAAGTCATATCTAAATACAATAGAAAAAAAATTATTTCATATAGGCCTAGCATACAAAGGCTCTTATGACACGTCGTTTTGTTTTACATGGTCACTTTAATGGTGATAACCATTCACGACTTAAAACTAAGTTTACGAGGGTTCACAAACGCGCTCTGCCGCTGAGAAGAAGCCCACAACAAACTCAGCCGGGTATTTTTTTATGCTATTACTATAAGGAAAATATAGGCCGTAAATCAGCTTCAATGAAAATTTTTTCACTTCTCGGCACGCACACTTCCGCTTGCGTACTAATAAAAGATTGATTTGATCAACGCTGCCCTTTTATAATTTATATAAATATGACTTATTTAATTTTTTATAAGCTATACCGAGTGTTCCACGCTTATACTACATAGCTCCTCTCAACGTACTCGTATGTCAAACCAAACTCATCTTTTCTATAATAGCTGCGTCGCTCGAAGTTCCCATTTTGTAACAATTGTTTAGTGAAATATTGAAAGCAGATTGAAAGATCTTTTCAGGTAAAGCGTCTTCGGGTTTAAAATATTTTATAAACAGGCAAGTCTTTGGCAACGCTTACAAACTGTAAACTTAAAATAGAAATGCGATTGTAAAATAAAATAAGAAGGTGACGAGAATTATAATGTGTTACGTTGTAAGTTGTAGATAAAATAGTAATTCAAATATCAACTCTTGAAGACGACCCTTTCAAGTGTCAAATCAACTACAACTTCTGACGTCACACGCTCGGATCACTAGCGGTCCCCAGGCATTACACCTTAAGGGGTCTGTGAACTACGATGTCTCCATTAATGCAAATAAATAATTTGTAATTCGTGTATATTTCGATCATGTTGTGGTGTTATTCGGATTCATATAGTAATAATCTATGCTCCTGGCCATATTTGGTTCGGAAATACTTCTTTAAAACGAAATAATAATCAATTTTGATCAAAATTTTTATAACTTTGGTCGAGTTCCGTAATAGCAAAAATTAGGAATGAAAACTTGTAACTTTCTTTATTAACTGGTGTTTTTCTTTAGCTGGACAATAAAAACTGTGCTCTTGAACTAATGCGACTTGAAATAGTGTTGTTTTTATTACAAAACAAATAAGCAGAAAACATGTCCTCTTTGACATAAAAATAAGCAAAACTAAATTCGTTTACAATTTCGTTTAACAACAGTATTTCGGAACCAGATATGGCCAGGAGCATAGATTATTACTATACGAACCCGAATAACATCACAACATGATCGAAATATACACGAATTACAAATGATTTTGGTATTACGTTTGTATGGGAGACATGGTAGTTTACAGGACTGTTAAGGGAAATTTCCTCGGAACTCGAAAACATAAATTTTGGTTACAATTTATAATAGACTTATTCAGTTATTTAATTAAGGGCTTAGTTTAGGCAAACAAGGCTTATAATTATAAATTAAAAACCTCGTTTGCACGGCTACAAAGCGTAGCGTAGATTAATTTATAACTATGTAAGAAAATCTGTTTAAGGTGCTTAAGCAATTAAGCGCCGTATAATTTTTAATCATCTCGCTATACCTGCCTCACTGCTTACCTTTTTTGCCCAAAATACGGAGAAGTTAATCAAAGCGCACAATATTCTCATGGTCCCAGGAAATAAGCGAAAATTAATAACCATCCGTATTTAGAGAATTTGCATGATATTCTTTTCGTCTAGTATCTACAGTATTTACACTAATAAAACATGAAAAAAACGCATTTCATTTGTAATATAATGAGCGTTAATTAATAAATTGGTTAGTATTAATGATTAAACGAACTTAGTGACGTTCAATCGTTAATACTCCACTTTTTAATTAGGTATTTGTACGCCACTCTGCACGGTATCATGAACATATAAAAAATCGCCCAAAAACACCCATCGTCATTCATATATTGAAACTTATTACCCCATTAGATGCCAACACAGAATTGCAAAAGCTAATTACCAACTATCAAAGATTTAAATCTTTGCCTTAATGATTTAAATTTCAATCCACAACGACGCGTCCCACTCTATCAAACTTCATACGAATCGAGTGAAATATTAGTGATATTGAAAGAGTGGGGCGCGTCTTCGTGGATTATATATACCTATTGGTATAGAAGTATCAACCCATTATTATAATATTATGACTTTAGTCCTTATAACGTGAGATCAAAATCCGCAGCAAACATCGTTCGTAGCAAACCTCTAAACATCCCTAACGCTGATAAATCTTTCACGCTTAATCAAGCAAAAATAAAATTTATTATACTTACTTCTTGTTTACTCGGGAAAATTCCTTAAATCTAATACCTAACGTATTTACTCGCTTCACAAATATGATATTCTCGTAACATACAAATTGATATTTGCCAAGCAAATTATTACTGTTTTGTGTTTATGGGATAGTAAACTACAAAAACTTATTCCTATAAATTTAAATATGCATCAAAATTTCACTCGCGGTGGGACTCGAACCCACGTCCCCTAGCTATCGCGGCTAGGAGCTCTTCCTCTGAGCTACGCGAGACTGTCTCACCACGACGAAATTCGGATGCATATTGTATTTCGTTCTTAGGCAGAACTACTACAAAAACTTTTATTTTTACTTAATAGGCAATTATAATAACATGTCTAGAAAAACTACTCGATGTTCCTATTTCTTACAAAAAAAATATATAAACAATCCGTGCCTTCTCTGATCCTCTCATAATAAGAGAAACGAAATCCAGCTGCTCAATAGCCACTGTGGAGCTACAAGACACAGCCTACGGCGGTATGGCTACATCTATGAATAATTCATCTGGAGATTGTCATTCGTACCAAGATTCGTCGAATTGCGCCTTGGAATCAATAAGACCTTATGACAACAATAAGGAAGCTGTCTGAACCCATTTCTGTTCATTTCTTTTGGTTTTACTTTTAGTGTAGGTACGTGGACCTCTTGCCTGCAATATTATTATTAATTCAAAAAAAATAGGTCTTTGCCTATCTGTCTATACCTCCTGACTACTAAGGGGGGAGGGTGCAAAATAGTCATTCTTGCTCCCATAAACTGGCGACATTTTTCGGGCTGTTCGCTCTGTCTTTAGTATACAATTCTGTGCATCATCGACAACTTCATCTAAGTCATCCCACTAGAAGAATCGGTTAGAAGACTTGACATGGCCAGCTTGCCACGTCGTCCTTTAGCAGATTTTACCTATGAGACTTGAGACTCTGAATCCAGGGATTCATTAATGCTTTAAAATTAGTTATTATATCACTGCTTAGGTTTACGTTCAGATTTACGGTATATGCAAAATATAGTGTGGGAGTTTTATCGATATAGGTTAAGGTATACTCACAGACCAAGGAATAACTTTATGTGGATAAACTTATCTTACGTACTAAATATGACATGCGGTGTCTGGTGCCTCCGTCACTTGGGCAACATTTATAGCAGAGGCGGTGGAAGCTTCAATCATCGTTTTAGCACATAAATGTGTATATTGTTTTGATATGAGTGGCATAATTTTATTAAACTATTTTTTTAACTTACTTTCTTTCTTTTCAGTTAGTAATCTCAACTGTAGATAGGTTAGGTATACTTATGGTGATATATTTTATTATACGGGAAATATATTATTACATTTGATTAACAGAATAAGAGGTAGACAAAATATCATGATTGGAAAACAATAACATACAATTCCAATAATTGCTTTGTCTCTACATTAGTGTAATTGTATCATTCTGATCATGTGGCATGTGATAATTGGTCCATAAACATCTAATTACCATTACAGCACTAGTTTATAGTCAAAATGCCGCCTCATATTTTGGCGCTAACATCAGGTATAGCTTTGGAACATGTCCAACATCTGTTTGTTATTGTTTATCACAAATATATATAAAAGCACAGTAAAGTGTAAACTGTTGTTCAATATGTTATGTACACACTATTTACTAGCTCTCTTTATTTTCTCTTCTATTTTCTAATTTACTTGCTGTACCACGAACACATTTCTATCTAAACAAAAGCATATCTTCGAAAAATATTTTAAAATCCCGAGATAGCTCTTTATAACAGGGACGACAAAGTCCGTCGGGTCGGTTAAAAAAGTCTTCAAGGCCAATACAGTGGACCTAAAGAATTCCTGGTTTAAAGGAACGGAGATCTTAATACCTTGCCTATTTCATGAAGGTGAAAAAAGTCATTAAGTTCTTAGTCACGGAATGCAAGTTTTCAAAGCCGGAGTTCTCTAGTGAGCTACGAATACGTTAGTACATAGTATCTCTATGGCTACGAACAACATTTTAATTGACCTACAAAACTTGCCAAGTTTGAAGTTACGTAACATTTAGTGGCAAATAACTTAAAACTTTTCTAAACCTTGGTGCGTGCCTATATTTCCATCATAAATCTTAATATCAGCTGAGCCGGAAATTTACGACCTCTGCGATCTTGTTGGTCATGGCGACTTCTTCAACATTAATTATTATGCTTTTGCTTAATAAAAACCTGTCGCTTATGTAGTAAATTGATATTAGGTGTCGTACGAAACTTCACCGCTGGGCAGGTTCACCCGCGTGAATTTCGGGTTAATCTTTCGGGAACACTGGGTTTTGTCGGCATTTAAATAGCTTATGGGTTAATTCAGGGTGTATCCTTTCCTATTTTCAGGAATCGGTTCAGTAGTAGCGGGGTGAAGGGTAACAAACATACACACTTACACACTTTAACACGTATTAGTGTGATTTCTGAAAATAATTTTAGATTAGAAACTTTTCTAAATTTTAGATATTCTTGAAGAAACTAAAGAGTAAAATACAAAAGATTAAAACCTACCATTTGCCTGCGGCACTGGTGGGCACTGGTAAAATCTGTGGGCACTGGTTAGTGCCCCATTCTGTCAAACTCCATACGAATCGAATTAAACAAGCGATTTTAACAGAGTGGAGCGCGTCATCGTAGATTGAAATATCTATAAAGCTATGCGTGTGTCAAAAATTCCGAACCTATCAATTGCAGCAGTAACTATTGGTCAAAAATTCACAAACAGTCATACAGCCTCGACAAAATCGTTGATCAAAGGGAATTAGTAACACATTCTACACGTGCCGCCACTTCCCGCTCAATGGAGACCTAATTTTCGGCAGGATCATAATTAATTCATGCCACGAGCGAATGTCCCAAGTGCTCTGTAATTTTAGATTTGATTGCCAATAACAATAATGACTATAATGATTACTATTATTGTTTTAGGCATTCTCATTACGCGGACATTGTACTAAAGTCGATGACTCATCAATCATTATCATAATAATTAATGTCGTCGGTCGAACGAGCCGGGCGGATGGCGCGCGGCGACATGAACCTAAGTATGAGCTCATCTGGACATTTTACGTAAACCTTCTGCATACCTATACCTTATACAAGAGAAAAATAGCGCCGTCTATCGAATATCCCGCTTCGGAACTTCCCGGAAACCGTCCCTGTGGAAACGCACGTGAAAGCTAATAAATAACAAGTATAATATTATCATCTGTGGCGTGAATCGCGGTCCATAAACAACTTATACTGCGGTGACCTTACTACTGAAGTCGTTGGTGTCAAAACAAAGTACATTCTATACACTAGTAAACTGGCGACTTTATTGCGTGTTTTTTTTTGCCTTGGATAGATTCAGTTCGGGACGAACCACTAGTTAAATTAAAAGCGCAATCTCACCGAATGTTAGATGCAGTCTGATGGTCTACTCCCCTATCCCCTATGAATAGGTATACTCCCCTATCGGATGCTACACAGCATTGCACCGGAGCTCTAAACTCCTTCACGGTATGTCTTATCAGGGTGATATCCGAACTGCACATATCCCGCTCAAACATAACTTTCTAACTTCGCCTGGAGGTCGTTTTTAGGGTTCCATACCAAAATGGTAAAAATGGAACCCTTACGGTGAGAATTTCCCTGTCCGTCCGTCTGTCCGTCACACTCGATTATTTCGGTAACTGTAGAAGCTATCGACTTGAAATTTGGAATAGTTTTAGGTAATAGTGACCCAACGTCATTGCAATCATTTGAAAATTCATTTTTATTTTGATTTAAAAAGGGGGGGCAAACCGGATTGTTGAAATTTCAAAACGAGATAACAATATTGAGTGGGGTATCATATGAAAGGGCGTTACTTGTGTATTCTAAAACCGATTTTTATTTTTTGATAGTTTTTGATTTATTGGGCAAACTGTTGAAAAAAATAAAATCTGAAATACCTAATTATGGAATCAAAAGGAATATATGTATATTTTACAGGAAAAAAAATCAACTCTAACTATTATAAACAAAGTGCATGGTACATAATTATTATTACAGCATTAGAACATTTTGTTCACCGAATATGTGGTACTATATAAACGTTATATACGTCAATATAATATAATATCTTTAGTTCCTTCTGGGCACTTTGCCCGATGACGACGGTGCGGAGGAATTCTTTGATGCATATTAGCACAATTTTCTTTTTATACTTTTTATCTTTGATTTTATATTTTGCTGTAAATAGGTAGGTAACTTAGAATTAAAATGTAAATATTTTATAAATTAATATAAATATATAATGAATATCTTTAGTGCGGAAAAATCCATTCCCTACAAATTCATAAATAATTCACACTTCGACCAAATACCTCCAATGTTTTGTCATTTGCATAGACTGCAATCTTGACTATTCATTACAATCCGTAATTACTGTCCAATTGTCCATAGTAACATATAAAACAAAATGGCTATACGCCTCTATCTGTTTGTATAAGTTTCCTTATGCTACCAAGTATTTTTATATGGCCCTGTACATTGGCCATGTATTCGGCATATATTATGTAAATCACAGATAACTCCGTTTTGAGTTATCTGTGATGTAAAGTTTTTTTTTTAATCTTATCAATATTCCAACTGTACCAGCCAGTATTTAAGGGCGATGGGTACCATCCGGGCGCGAAAATTCAAATTTTATTTAGTTTTTTGCTCATAGTGGGCTAATTATACATCAAAGACTAGTGGCAATGAGTTTTGCGGGCACATCATTTGTGCATCTACATGTTTTTAATAAAAACTCTACTCAACAATACTCATTTACTTCATATTGGTTCCCGATAGCTCGAAATCTGGGAAATTGCAAAAAATTATCTTTCGGGAACCAATATGAGATGAGTGGGAACTTTCGAGCTAAGTTTCTATTAAAAACATGTAGATGCATAAAAAGTAGGCCCGCAAAATGCATTGCCATAAATGTACAATGTGTAGTTAGGCTAATATTTGCGAAAAACTAAATAAAATTTGAATTTCGCGGGCTGGTAGGGCCGCAACACCTTAATCCAATTTTTAAACTTAGAGTTAGCGGAAAAATCTTATCGAAAAGCAGATCTTTGAGAATATCATATAACTTCTAACAAACTTCAGTGCAATTTTGGTTCAAGAATATTATATTATATTATTTGCAATCCTTGCGGGTAAAGTCGCAGGGCGATGGATTACACTTAAATTTTGCGGATTTAACCTTTAACTAAGGTCAAAAAAATATATTCAGTTAGCGACTATGCATTTTTAACAACAAATTTCAAAATTTAAGAAACACTTATTCAATGTACCTAGTCATTGGTTTATCGACATTCACAGGAGACCTACACACATACAGTCTACCCATGGATAAAGATAGAGTAAAACCGTTGTCATCGGTTAAAGCCACTTTTCAGGCATTCGAAAAGCGTTTGGGTTTTCAGAACCCCATAAAATGGAGTAGTGCAACCGCTATCATACTATACCATGTAGCCGCTGTTTACTGGTGTTACCATTACACATTACCTGTTAAATGGCAAACTGTAGCTTTCGGTAAGTAGAAACAAAGTTTTGTAACACTATCCAACCTGTTTCTTCTGTGTTCTGAATGGGGAGAGTACAAGGCGCGAGAGGAAACAATTTGTAGGGAGTCAAGAAGGCGCCCCGGGAACACGCCAAGAGCAAGTACCGAACGGGCGCCCTCCCGCAATTCGGCCCCCATCACCGCGAGGTTGACTGGGCCATGGGTGGTGTAGGGTTGTTCCTATCCTGTTTCTTCAACCTTGAGCTCTAGTACATCTCTGCAGTACAGCATAGTCAGTACGTATTGCTATAATCCGCCAGCTAAAAGTAATTGAAATCATAGCGAGTTATGCGATCTCTACGATTTCGCATTGTGAAGTCAACATGTCCTGAGGATGCCCCGGTGTCGGGATGAAATGTGGTGGTTCACGTGGGCGGTGATCATGCATGTTGGACCATAAGGAACTTTTCAGGTGGCGGATTATTTATTATAGCAAAACCAATTAATCTGTCCTGCTAGTTATGGATTTCCGCAAGATTCATCCATCTTAGAAATACAGGGTTCTTTTGTTCTACGACTTTTCGAAATTCAATATTTAATTTATTTAATACAAAAATATTTTAGGTTCGCGCTGTTGCTACTTGCCGAAGTTACAATACCAGTAGAATTTCTCTGTAAAATATTGAATAAGTATTTTGATATTTCTCAAAATATCGAGTAAAAAATAAAGTCGTAGAACAAAACTTGTTAGTTTTAATCTGTGGTTTTAATGTAAACAAATACAGGCCGAGAGCGATTTGGTATTTTTTATATTATAACCCTGTATTTCTAAGATGGGTGCAGGTTGTCCAGGGTTTATGTCTGTTATTATTAGGTATAATATATACTGTTTATTTTTCAGCTGTATTCATGTACTTGGTCACCGGCGTCGGTCTCACGGGAGGCGGCCATCGCTTGTGGACACACCGGGCCTACAAAGCCAAGTTACCGTTGAAACTGTTTTTGCTCATAGGTTTTGCAGCGAGCGGTCAGGTTTGTTTCTAATTGTTACTTTTATATCGAACTTCAAATGTGTTTGTTGTGCGTGTTAACTCAACTAAAATGAATTTCAGATTTTCGATTGGTAACCGAAAACTTCAGAGATAAGGTGGGGGAACCGTATTTTTTGCGCAATAAATCAAACTATCAGGCATAAAATTAAATAAAAATCGGTTTTAGAACACAGAAATACACGTTCTTTCATATGGTACCTAATTCAATTTTGTTATCTCATTTTGAAATTTCGAAGACCTGTGCCCTATTCATCAAACATTACAAGTCTACAAGCTCACAAGTTACAAGTTTAAATAAAAATTCACAAGTTCTTGTAGATTACGTTTATCAAATAATTTCACGTTACTTGTAGATTTTAGAAACTTGTAGTTTTTAATTTACAAGTGTGGCATGTAGTCCGTCTTAAAAGTCTTGAAATTAATTCACGGATACAATAATAATTTTTCCCTGACTTATATTATGACTAAGTAATTGAAAAATCTGTTCAAACAGAATACTGAAAAGAATTATCTATATTTTTTTGATTATTTAAGTATCCTCTAAAATGTACTTTATTTCGACTTTTATAATTATTTTTAAACTCTTTTTTGTTTCATGGCTTTTTTGGCAGACTATACCTACTAGATTCTTTTTTTTTTATTAATATTGTTTTTAATTAAAAAAAATTGTCTTTGGGCAATGTCTATGGTACAAATATGGTACCGCAAGTACATCTTTTTTTAAATGCTGTTTTTAATTAAAAAGTCTGCGCAATGAATATAATACCGCAAGTACAAGGCTATCTTGGCGGGTGGCCAAAATCGGAACTAACGTCGCTATGTTGTGGCAATGTTGGATAGATCCCTGTGTCGGTACATCTGTCTGTATGTTGCAAGTATTTACGTTATTTTGGCTTATTATCCCCAATTTTCAATCTGTCACACAGTATCACAAGATAGCGGCGTTAGTTCCGATTTTGGCCACGTGCCAAGATTAGCAAATGTCGTACTGTATTTTTAACTAGAATTCCGCGCTAGTACATAATTTATATACGATATTTTTGTTCTTTTTTTTTGTTTCTTTTACATAAATATAAGATTTTTTTGTTTCCCGCCATTTATTTGACTAAGCTTGTGGAATACCTAAAGTCTAAACCTCGAAAATGTTAATAATTTATTAATTATCAAATGTATTAAGTAGGTAGGTACGTATGTCTACATGTGTAAGTTACAAGTAAAGAGTCCGCGTAGACTCGCCAACTTTTTGCCACAAGTTACAAGCTACAAGCAACGGTGGCATTTTTGATGAACAAAACTACTAATACACGTGTGAAAAAGCACTTGTATTACAAGTGATATAACTTGTAGCTTGTAATTTACATATGTAGTTTTGATGAACGCACGTTTGTAAAAATGCAGAAATTTACAAGAGAATCGCTTGTAATACAAGGCTTGTAACGTTTAATGAATAGGGCACTGGGGTCTCTACCCTACTAAAATATCAGTATGAAAATTTTAAAACAATATTACAATAATACTGCTATAAGCCTCGGTGGTACGGCCCCTGATTTTTTCCCCTTTTTGAATAAATATAAAAATTATTTTCAATTCTTCGTCATTTTAATAACGCCGGGCCATTATTATCTACAACTATTCCAAATTTTATGTCGATATCTAAAGGATCGTGACAAACAGACAACAAAGTGATCTAATAGTGGTTCTGTTTTTTTTTTTTGTTGGTAGACAGACAGATAGACAGATAACAAAGTGTTGTTTTTTTTGTTCAGAATTCTGTATACCAATGGGTGCGCGATCACCGCGTGCACCACAAGCACAGCGACACGGAGGCGGACCCGCACAACGCGAACCGCGGCCTGTTCTTCTCGCACATCGGCTGGCTGATGCTGAGGAAGAACCAGCACGTGCTGCAGGCCGGCCAGCAGATCGACATGTCCGACATCACGGGCGACCCGCTGCTTAGATATTTCAACAAGTAAGTAAGTATTACTATATATATAGCTGCTCGTGCTGATTCACTGACTCATTGATCACCTCTCCTGAACAATTTTGTATGAAAAAAATTTTTTTTACTGATCTTTTCGTATAGAGGGGAAAAATTCATTAAGAACAAAAATATGGAGAGAGCTGATGATTGAGGATTTCGGAGACGGGTGAAGAGCACGGGGAGGGTATCGAAGATAGGTGGGGGGTGCTCGACCAAATGTCATTTGAAACGTCATCCAATTGGCAGTAAGCTGAAAAAAAATTCAAAATGGCGGATTCAAAATGGCGGCCAAACGAATTTCGCCAATATCTTGAAGAGTATAAAAGATGGAAGAACGGTTTCTTGACAAGAGTTGATCAGGACAAAAAGGTCTATTTGATGGCTAGAAAAAAAAAATCCAATATGGCGGAAAAAAAAATTCCATAGTAAAATGTATGGCGAATGTTGAAGAGACTAAATGTTGGAAGGCAAATAGGGGGGACGACAGCACGCGGGCCACATGTGGCCCGCGCTCCCACGCGCCCTACTAGTTACTATATATATAGCTACTCGTGCTGATTCACTCACTGATTGATCACCTCTCCTGAACAATTTTGTATGAAAAAAATTTTTTTCAATGACCATTTCGTATAGAAGGGAAAAATTCATTCGGAGGAAAAATACGGAGAGAGCTGATGATTGAGGATTTCGGAGACGGGTGAAGAGCACAGCTAGGGTATTGAAGATAGGTGGGGGGTGGTCGACCAAATGTCACTCGAAATGTCATCCAATTGGCAGTTAGCTGAAAAAAATTTCAAAATGGCGGATTCAAAATGGCGGCCATATGAATTTCGCCAATATCTCGAAGAGTATAAAAGATGGAAGAGTGGTTTCTTGACAAGAACTGATCAGGACAGGAAGGTCTATTTAATGGATAGAAAAAAAATCAAAATGGCGGAATTTATTTTTCCATAGAAAATGTATGGCGGATATTGAAGAGACTAAAAGTTGGAAGGCAAATAGGGGGGAAGACGGCACGCGGGCCACATGTGGCCCGCGCCCTCACGCGACCTACTAGTTAATATATATATAGCTACTCGTGCTGATTCACTGACTGACTGACTGACTGATTATCACCTCTCCTGAACAATTTTGTATGAAAATTTTTTTTTTCACGGATGGGGTCGTATAGAAGAAACAAATTCATTTTGAGGAAAAATACGGAGAGAGCTGATGATTGAGGATTTAGAAGACGGGTGAAGAGCACGGGGAGGGTATTAAAGATAGGTGGGGGTGGGGGGTGTTCGACCAAATGTCATTCGAAATTTAATGCAATTGGCAGTGAGCTGAAAAAAAGTTCAAAATGGCGGATTCAAGATGGCCGCCATACAAACTTCATCGGTGTCCATCTTGAAAAGTATAAAAGATGGAAGATCGGTTTCTTGACAAGAAGTGATCAAGATTCGAAGGTCTACTCGATGGATAGAAAAAAAAATCAAAATGGCGGAATTTATTTTTCCATAGAAAATGTATGAGGAATATTGAAGAGACCACGAGTTGTAAAACGTGAAGTGCTTTGACGCGGTTTTTTGGAAGACTACCAGAGAAAAATATGGAATGAGGTGATGATTGAGAATTTTAAAGACAGTCGAGGAGCAGGGGCAGGTATTATAGTTAGGAGGGGACTGCTGAAACAAAAAATACTCGGAACTTCACGCAATTGGCAGTGAGCTGAAAAAAAAACAAAATGACGGATTCAAGATGGCCGCCATACAAATTTCGTATTGATCTAACTCGGAAAGTATAAAAGATAAGAGAGTGGTTTCTTAGCAAGAGGTGATCAGGATCTCAAGTTCTACGGGATGCATGGAAAATAATTCACTGTGGCGGAATTTATCTTTCCATGGAATATGTACATACTATGAGAAGAGGCAGTGATCTAGGATTTGGATGGTGATTGAGGAGCACTGTCATGGTTTTAAAGGTAGTTAAGGGCAGTTCGAACAAAAAAATACGCTGAACCTCATCGGATAAGGTTCAGCGTATTTTTTGTTCGAACTGCCCTTAACTACCTTTAAAACCATGACAGTGCTCCTTGGTAATTTTTTCAGCTCACTGCCAATCGGATTCCAATGTGCGATGGAGATGACGGCGATAACTTTATGGGCGGGAAGACACGCGGGCCACATGTGGCCCGCGCCCCCACGCGACCTACTAGTTACCTACTAGATTGATCACCTCTCCTGAACAATTTTGTATAAAATTTTTTTTTCAATGACCATTTCGTATAGAGGGCAAAATTAATTCGAAGTAAAAATACGGAGAGAGCTGATGATTGAGGATTTCGCAGACGGTTGAAGAGCACAGCCAGAGTATACAAGGCGCAACCAAATGTCATTTGAAATGTCATCCAATTAGCAGTGAGCTAAAAAAAATCAAAATGGCCGCCGATACGAATTTCATCGGAATCTCGCAAAGTACTTAGGTATAAAAGATAGAAGAACGTTTTCTTGACAAAATTTGATCAAGACACGAAGGTCTACACGATGAATAGAAAAAAAATCCAATATGGCGGAAAAAGAATTTCCATTGAGAATGTTGACGAGGCTAAAAGTTGGACGGCAAATAGGGGGGAAGACAGCACGCGGACCACATGTGGTCCGCGCCACCACGCGCTCTGCTAGTTTATTATATACCGCAAAACACCTATAAGAGAAGTGGCATCTTTGTGTGGTTGATGTCCAGCGAACTCGAACGAAACGTTTTCTTCCACGATTCTGATACGTACCGCTAACGTGTGAAACATCCTTCCAGCTTCTGTGTTCCCAGCCAAGTAAAACCTGGGTGCCTTCAAGGAAGGCATATAGCAGGGAACCAATCAGCGGACAGAGTTTCTAAACGATTACGATAACGATGAACACTTTTTACACAATCAAGGGGCTGAAACATGTATCTTCTGTGCTCCCCACTTGCTATGGGGAGCACAGAAGATACATTGTTTACGGAAACACCTATGTGAAGATTTGGAAACTGTGGAGGTATCTGAAATATTGTATCTCAGTGAATTCGTAGCTGATATAATGGTCTAAGATCCCGCCATACAACGACCTTCACCGAGCTGCTTATTGGATGAAAACTATTTTATATCCAATTAACTATGTCAATAAATATATCGCAAGTGGGTTGCCTAAAAAATTTCAGTCCAGGGTATGATTAATTAAGAATTTAAAAAAAAAACCATTGTAACATGGACTCCTATTTGTTACAGTTTAGTTGACATCGTAGTTCAAATTAGATTGGATGTTATAAATAGTGCTTTTTGCCAGAAATAATTTCCTGGCTGAGGAAAGTATTTCTGCTCTATATTTTTTGGCAAAAGAAAGTTAATGGATAATAAAATCGTAGGGAAATAAGCACAATTGCAATTTGCGACCTGAATCGCTCATCCAATCTAATTTGAACTAAGATGTCAACGGAACTCTAACAAAGCGGAGTTCATGTTACGATGGATTTTTTTTAAATTCTTAATAATTAATCATACCCTGGAACTGAAATTTTTTATGCAACCCACTTGCGATATATTTATTGACATATTTAATTGGATATAAAATAGTTTTCATCCAATAAGCAGCTCGGTGAAGGTCGACCTTACTTGGGATCCCCTACTATAACAGTCGCCCCGGTTGGTGAATAAATATGCCGAAACTATAAATGTTTTTGTTGATTACGAAATAATATCACCATATTCGTATTTAAGGTATCTCTTGTTGGATTCCAGATATTATCTTACACAAACTTTTAGAAAAGTCCCGGTCTTTAATTTGTATTTCTCTTTCAGATATTTCATGTACTTGAAAGTACTGTTTTGCTACGTCTTACCGCTGTATATCAATGTTGTTCTTTTGGGCGAAACCTGGCAGTGCACGGTGGCATGGCAGTTCTTCATTAGATTCCTCAGCATGGTACACAGTGAAATGACCGTCAATAGCCTTGCTCATTTCTATGGATACAGGCCATTTAACAAGTAAGGATAGACACTATTTACTATTTGAGTAATTTACCTACTTGCCGTTATTCAATCCTTCCTTTTAAATACCTAATATAACAACAGTTATTTTGCCTTATCAATTTTATTTCTCATTTAAGGCTGTGAAAAATAGTTAACATCCTATTCTTCCCTGACGTACCGAATATACAAAAAAAATTATAAAAATCGGTCGAGCCGTTTCAGATGAGATTTGAAACTGCGAAACGAGAAATTTATTAATTTTTTGACAAAATTGTCTACTTTTGAAATAAATTAAATCATAACAGCGGGGCAAGACAAAGTATAGTTTTCACAACAGTAGATAAAAATGTATCGACAAACCTGTAGAAAAACCACGTGATCGAATAGAGGAAAACACGATGGTTTTTTAAAATCGACTACGACAATTTGAACACTCCCTGGCGTTCTCGCAGACGTTGTAGATAAGTGATAACCTTACGAGCGTACTTCGCATGACGATTGAACGTGAACAACGGTAAGCATAGAGTGGATTCTGCTTTCATTTGTTTTTATTCTGTCACGTGGTTTGTCTAATGTCGTCAACGCCAAGTTAGTTTGTCTAGCCCTGCTGAGCAGACAAAACGATCTTGAAAGTATCACTAACAATCTGATTCGCATAATTCCAGAAACATCGTCCCAAGAGAGAATCGTTTTGTGTCCATGTGGACTTTCGGCGAAGGCTGGCACAACTACCACCACGCGTTCCCCTACGACTACAAGGCGGCCGAGTACTGCGACGTGTTCAACTGGTGCACGGCCTTCATACGCTTCTTCAGCGCAGTGGGCTGGGCGTACGACCTGCGCGAACCCACTCCCGACATGATCCGGTCCATTGCTAACAGATTAGGCGACGGAACGGAAATACACCATTCGGTTAAAAAATCAGAATAATATTATAATAATTGTAAAAAAAGACGTTTATTTTGAAAATTCTTCCACGTTATGTTTTTAGTAACTATTAATTTTATCTTAGTTATTTACCTATTTATGCGAAGTGATACATCCAAGATCTGCATGTGTAAGACATTAAAAAACTTTAAACCTTATTTTTTTAGTTACCTACCTAGTAACTATTGGTAAACTAAGCTCTTTTTTAATTTATGTAAAATATAAGTAATTTAAAATATTTGCAATGTTTCTAAGGAAACTCTTCTGTAACGGGTTAACAGAAATTTATGAAATTTTAAAAAATCTATGAAAAATATTAATCCAAAATAAATCATTCCAGAATCTCAACGGTCACCAGGTCATTTTTGTTATAGCCAATTGTTTGGTCAATTTTTGCCAGGCTTCTTTTTTTTGTTTCATACCAAAATGGTCGATTATTTCAGTAACTATAAAAGCTATCGATCAATTTTTGGAATAGGTATAGGTCATAATAACAAAAAAAACTGCTGAAAAAAGCTCACAAAGGAAGTCCAGAAAGGTCAATCAAGAATATGCATACAATAAAAAAGAACAAAAAACGAAACAAAAAGTTGCTACTTAAAGTTGCTATAAATTAAGTAGCAACTTTTTGTCATTCGAATTAATTTTCAATTAATTTAGGCGTATTTATATGCTGAAAATAATCACTTGAAAATACTGCATTTCGGACACCGAGTCATATTGTCCCAATTCAAAGCACTATAGTTTGTCGGTATTTATTGTTCACACTAACTATGAAAAAAGTTAAAATAAAATCATCGCTCTCGGTTTCAAAAAATATCAAGGCACTCGAAAAGCATTTGGGTCTTCAGAACCCCATAAAATGGAGCAGTGCAATCGCTATGTCCTATACCATGTGCATGTGGTCGCAGTCTGCTGGTGCTATCGCTACACTTTACCAGTTAAATTATGACAAACTGTAGCTTTTGGTGAGACACTTTTTCTTTTTAACCGACTTCAAAAAAAGGAGGAGGTTCTCAATTCGTCGGCATCTTTTTTTTATGTATGTTCACCGATTACTCGAAGACGCGTAAACCGATTTGGAAAATTCTTTTTTTGTTTGAAAGAGTATACTTCCAAGATGGTCCCATTTTTTTTTGGTCAGGATCTGATGATGGAATCCTGGAGAAGTCGAGGGAACTCTTCAAATTTTATATGGATACTTGAAACAATTTGAGTACTGTTTGAAAGAGTAATATTTTTCAGGTTTTCCTATGGTCATCAGGTCAGGATCTGATCATGGGATCTTGGTGAAATCGAGGGAACTCTTCAAATTCTGCTAATATAGGTACTTGAAGCGATTTGGGTATTTTTTTAATAGTGACTAGTGCATTTGCTTGCAGATGCTGACTTAATGACTATAGCCATCAAGTCAGGTTCTGATGATAGGATCTCGGAAAAATTGAGGGAACTCTTCAGATTTTATAAGCACACTTCAAGCGATTTGGGCATTTTTTTTCAATACCCTGTGCATTTGCTGTTTTCCACTAAAAAGTAAAAAATTAAAAAGGAAAATTATTTGCAAAAAAAACACATTGAAAAATTATTTCACTCTTTGTAGTAGCATTTGAAGTCGGTTTTTTTTAAAGAATTTTCCATTTTATTGCTTTTCAACCCATTACTAATGTAGCCTGAGCCCATTAGGTAGGTACTGATAAATAAAATTTCAGCTGTCTTTAAAGCTTAAAATAGTTCAATCGCTTTCATCATAATATACTCGTATCATAATTATAGTCGTCGTTGGTGCTTTTACGCTTTTCCTGTACCTAAAATGACAAAACTGTGGTATTTGGTGCGTAGAAACATTAATTTGTATTGTACACTATCCGTGTCCGTACAAAACTGATTGTTCATAGCTTATGTATTTTAAAACAAAATATTATTTTATATTTGATCGCACTTGATTTTTAGAAGATTTCACTATAAGAAAAACACACAACCAGTGGTATTAAAATCACTCGTAAAATATATTAGTCTTTAAACAGGAACCTATGTGAATAAGAAAATAAATTTTTCAATTAATTAGTTCATCGACTCATTACAGAACTAAAATGTGTAATTAGGCCAATTAGAACAATGCTGATCGGCAATGCAGTTTCGTAATTGTTACACTACTTTACCAATAATTGTATAGTGCACTGGGATACAAACCCTTCAATATTCTATTAGAAATCGTTATTCTGATAGGCCGCATACTCGGTTAGGCCATCTAGGGGCTATGGAAAAAATAAACGCAAAACCATTGCCGTCGGTTGGTGAAATTTTCCGCGCATTCGAAAAGCATTTAGGTTTTCAGAACCCCATAAAATGGAGTAGTGCAATCGCCATTATCCTATACCATGTGGTCGCAGTCTATTGGTGCTATCGCTACACTTTACCAGTTAAATGGCAAACTGTAGTATTTGGTAAGTCGCTTTTGCTTTTTGCTTTTTAACCCGTTGGCCGTTCCGTTAAGTAAAAATTTTAACTGTATCTAAGTTGTTTAATTCATAAGAGGACATTCACAGCTTTCTAGGCAACTTACATAGTAATAATAATATCTGGGTGACCGAGCTTCGCTCGGTGGCCAATAGATGGCAGCAGTAGTCATATTTTTATTTTTTTTGGTAAATTCGACATTTTCTAAAAATGAATCTTAGCTAGATCGATTTATCGCCTTCAAAACCCCCTGTATACTAAATTTCATGAAAATCGTTCGAGCCGTTTCCAAGATCCAGATTATATCTTAATATATATAAATCTCGTGTCACAATGTTTGTCCTCAATGGACTCCTAAACTACTGAACCGATTTAGTTCAAACTTCGTGAATATCTGTCATTTGGTCCAACTTAAAAGATAGAATAGTTTTTATCCCACGTGGACGAAGTCGCGGGCATCAGCTAGTAGAAATATATATACAAGAATTGCTCGTTTAAAGGTATAAGATTATCTTCTCTCACACAAAAAAATCTCGTGTCACGGTGTTTGTATACAATCTTGATCGTAGGCAACATACTAAATCTTGATTACTTTGAAGATTCGCTAAACGAAAATAGGATCTTAAACTGGAACGACATTGATACCATAACGTGCTTTATAGATCGTCCAAAGTTTTCATACAAGACAATATTCTCAGGACCCCCTTCTAATATACAATGGAAAAGGGATTTATCGTATACTTACCCTGGACTGGGCGGACGGCGCGAAACAATGCCGCCAGTTTATCGGTGCCAAAATTGTTTTACCACCAACAGTAAGGCCACGCTGTAGTTTGCTCAGCAGTCACCTATAGAATTTTGACAGTTGGCGCTATTGTTTATTTGTACGAAAAAGGTTTACAGGTTTACGTAATTCGTTCAAATGCCCATATCCTGAGGTTTCGTATCGACGGATTTTTTACAGCTTTGTAAACAATAGCAGCTCAGGTACCGTTTATTTTCCAGCTGTTATCATGTACGTAGCCACGGGGTTCGGTATAACTGGCGGGGCGCATCGCCTGTGGACTCACAAAGCGTACAAAGCGACATTACCGCTGAAACTCTTCCTACTCATGTGTTTTGCTGCGAGCGGTCAGGTTTGTTAACTTTTGTCCTACATTTCTTCACCAAATATCCCTATCTGATATTGTAAAATGGAAAATAATTTTCATAACATGTGTACAGGCTCTAACGACCACCAAGTTCTCAAACCAGGTTTGCACAAACAAGAACTGGGGGTGATTTACGTAACGTTTTCATACACTGAGTCACTCATGTGAATCAACATATAAAAATGAAATTTGTACAAAACCTGTACTAACCCCTCAGTAATGATCCTGAAGCTTGAATCCCTGAATCCCGTTTATTTCAGAATTCATTGGAGCAATGGGTGCGCGACCACCGCGTGCACCACAAGCACAGCGACACGGAGGCGGACCCGCACAACGCGAACCGCGGCCTGTTCTTCTCGCACATCGGCTGGCTGATGCTGAGGAAGAACCAGCACGTGCTGCAGGCCGGCCAGCAGCTCGACATGTCCGACATCACTGGCGACCCGCTGCTTAGATATTTCAACAAGTAGGTAGATTTAAAACGTGCTTAACACACCGATAACCTGAGGATATGGTCACAGGTCACAAGAACATTTTTCGCAAACCTTCACACAAACATACAAGAAAATAGTAAAGCCGTCTGTCAAATTTTTCACTATATGGCAGAAACCGTGATAACTGGCACAGCCCAATGTGGAGCACTTGCCTACAATGCCTTTTCAAACTTGATGTTGTTGGGAAGAAGTCTCGTCCACTATATTCGCCAAAGCCCTTTTGATTAAAATACCGAGAGTCTGTTCATTAAACGTAAATTCAATTCCATTTTACACGACAAGTGACATAAAAAAATACCTATGATCTTTTAAATTTTTTCAGAAATTTCGTCTACTTCAAAGTACTGTTTTGCTATGCCCTACCGCTGTTTATCAACGTCGCCGTGCTGGGGGAGAGCTGGCGCTGCGCGGTCGCGTGGCAGTTCTTCCTCAGATTCCTCAGCATGTTCCACAGCGAACTGACCGTCAACAGCCTTGCACACATTTATGGATACAGGCCTTATAACAAGTAAGCATAATATTTTAGATTAAAATTCTCACGTATCATCACGTAAATGTAGGCACATTTATAAAGAAAAACCGAGCAACTTAACGAAGGTTTCCTACCAAGGATTTTAAGAGAAAATTCACAATACACGCGAAACGTTCGAAAAGATAATTTTTTGTAAGAATTTTAAACGAAACTGAAATCAAAATCATTATTATTTTGAACATGTCACACTCTAGAGTCTATAGGCACGTTCAGAAAGCAGTTTTGCACCTCGAAGAACGGACAAGAAAGTTGGAACTTGCTCTTTTTAAAACTGTGATTCAACCGATATTTTGGGCTACAGCGAGAGACTTTTGTGGTTTATCAACTATGCATAATCAATAATGATAATTCGTACATTCATTATTATGGCGAATACGAATGGCGTTGCGGTAGCGAACCTGCCGTCGGCGTCGGAGGTCGTGGGTTCGATTCCCATTACAAATGTTTGTGTGATGAACATAAATATTTTCCAGTGTCTGGGTGTTTCTCAATATATTATATTTATGTATATTAATATGTATATATTAATATGTATATATTTATATTTATCAGTCATCTAGTACACAAGCTATCGCTTGCTTCGGGGCTAGTTTGCGATGTGTGTCATGTCCTAATATATATTTATTTATTTATTAAAGAAAAATTACCTATATCTTTTCAGAACCATCGTCCCCAGAGAAAATCGTTTCGTAGCCACGTGTACTTTGGGAGAAGGCTGGCACAACTACCATCACGCATTTCCCTTCGACTACAAGGCGGCCGAGCATTTCGATTTCTTCAACTGGGGCACTGTTTTTATACGCTTCTTCAAGAAAATCGGCTGGGCTTACGACCTCCGAGAAGCCACTCCTTACATGATCAACGCAATAGCGGCTAGATTAGGCGATGGAACACCGGTACACTATCCAATTACGAAAACAAGAAATCGAGTCAATAATCATGATTCTAACATGAGAGGTTAACTAAGTAACATGAATGGTAGTTTGAAATACCTACCCATTGTTACAATTGGTTTGTGTGCAATTAAAGACAATGTACCTATGTATATGTAGGTAATGTATGTAAATACTAAATATTGAATGATTAGGTAGTAGGTATTATTGAGGGTAAAAACATACCGATAGTTAAAAAAAACCGGCCAAGTGCGAGTCGGACTCGCGCACCGAGGGTTCCATACTATAAAAGAAGTAAAACATTAAAATAATCACTTTGGGTCATGAATTTACGAGTATAATTTACACTTAGGTACTTTTGTTGGCAAACCGCTAATATAACTTTGTTTTTGGCGGTTTATTGTTATTATCAAAAAAATTATAATAGTTAGAGAGTTGATTTTATTTTTCCTGTAAAATATACGTTTAGTCCTATTAATTATAATTATTTCAGATATTGGTAAACTTCGGAGATAAGGGGGGGACGGTATTTTTAACTATCAAGCATAATAAAAATAAATAAAAATTGATTTTAGAATACACAAGTAACGCTCTTTCATATGATACCCCACTCAATATAGTTATCTCATTTTGAAATGTCGACGACCCGGTTTTCCCCCTTTTTAAATAAAAATAAAAATAATACAATTTTTTATGATTGCAATGATGGCGACTGAATTACCTACAACTATTCCAAATTTCAGGTCGATAGCTTTAATAGTTACTGAAATAATCGAGTGTGACAGACGGACGGACGGACGGAGAAAGTCTCACCATAAAGGTTCCATTTTTACCATTTTTGTATGGAACCCTAATGATTAATACTTTATACAAAAACTCATTTGATATACCTACCAACCTACTCGTAATCATTGTTTTTCCTTGAATTTATTTATTTGCCATTTCGATGACTTAATTGACTTTTTATGTTTAGGTTATTTAGTGTTATTTTATGTAGTAGTATTAATAGTGTAACTTTTAATTAGCACCTAAGTAGGTATTATAAAAGAACTTAAAATGCCACTTGACTACAACGATCCAAAAGTTATAAAATTCTTAAAAGAGAGTTATGACAAAGAAAACGAAAATCGTATAACATGGTTTGTTAAAAATAAGGAAAAGATATCAAAAGCAGCAACACTCAAAGAAAAACATAAAGGTTATCGCACAGAGGACGTGGCAAGGGCGCTTGTTAAGCCCCTAATACCAATTTTAAGTCAGCAACGTCAACCGTCTAACTAAATCGCAAATAGGCAACCCTGGATCTGTGCCTGTAACAGTCTCACGGAAATCAAAACTACAAGTTAAAAAATCGAGTGATATCGATATCCCAGAAGCTAAAATGAAACCTGTGGATCCAGAAGCCAAACTGATATTATATGAAGAAGGAAGAAAAAAATACCTGAATATAAGGAATAAAATTGCTCCCGAAGAGCGATATTATGAATGCGAAACCAGTAATGGCACCTACGGATGGGGGTTGTGTAATAGTGAACGTAATATAATATTACGCCAGTAAAAAGAACATAGGCTCTATGATTCTCTGAGACTAAGTATTCGGTCGTTCCGGTCTACAACCCGATCCGAAACACTACGGCACTTTACTAAATCAATATGCAATATGTATGTAATGAAATGAGTGACATTTCATTCATTTGAATTTGCCGCGCTTCGCGTATCAGCTGTCGCGTATCTATGATATTGATCTGTGTCGATGATTTAAAATGGCGAGGGACGCTGAAATTGTTGTGTGCATTTTTGTCGTAATAAAAACTCATAGAAAGAATGTGATTGAGGACTCGAGATATAGTGAACTTTAAATGTCGTTTCTTTGTTATTTCAGGTGAGATAGAAGTGTAATTGTCGTAACTTGATAATAACTAGATAATTGTAAAATAAAACAAAACTTGTAATAAAATAAAACTTTGTTATTTCAGGGAAACAATTTGTGTTTAATTTTGGAGATCCTCAATGTCTTATAAAACGACATTTTTGTGAACTAAAAGAAGATGGACCGGCTTCAATTTGAGTTTACAATAATAGCCTCAAATGATGGCAAATCAAATGTATTAGCTATAACCTCAATATCTACTGAAGAAGGAAAATGTTATGTTTTACCCGAGGAACTGAAGCCGGTGAGTCATCATACATATATTGTTAAAACGAACACTTTCACAAAAGTAAAAAATAGCATTAAAAGAAGACACCAGAGTAGAAAAGTATGGATAAAGTTGGATGAAAATCTAAAGAAGACATATGTAGATGAGGAAGGTAATATGCAATTTTTAGATCAATATTTAGATGAAGTGAGCACAACACAAGCAAAGGACAAAAATGACACTTTGCAACAAATCTTGGAACAATTAATAGAAACTACAACTAAGAAAGAAAGTCAACATAACTTAAAACATATCTCAGAAAAATTTATTATTGAAAAATTCACAAGCAAAAATCTTAATGCGATGCAATGGATAGAAATTTTTGAAAAAGAGTGTGCGCGCTTTAATATAACAAAAGATGAGACAAAAATAGATATTTTGAGGTTATTTTTAGATAAACCTTGTTTGGATTGGTATAGCTCGATGATCATAAAACTAACAATAAATTCTGAATGGAGTGAATGGAAAGACAAGTTTTTAGAAACTTTTAAAAACCAAGGATGGGACATAGTCACATATGCTCTCGCATTTAGGTATAAAGAAGGACAGTTAATTGATTATGCCATAAAAAAAGAACGGCTTTTATTAGATATAAACAAATCTATAGATTCCAAAACAATGATAGATCTTATTGCAACTGGTTTACCTGGATTTATCTTAAATAAGTTAAACAGGGATGAACTCAACAACACTACTGACTTGTTCAACGAGATAAGAAAATATGAAGGCACGATGTATAAGAAAAACTCAACTAACATAAAGAGCAGTACATTTTATAATAAAAATAAAACTTATGAGAAAAAGTCATGTAAGACTTGTGAGTCTTTGGACAAAGGGATTAGATATCATCCGGAGGAGTCATGTTGGTTCAAGAAAAATAAAAATGAACCTGAAAAAGATCTTAAAACTAAAAATGTAAACAATAACTCCATAATTGAAGTAGACATAAATACTGAGAAAAAAACTAGTAAGCACACCATTAATCAAAATCAAGCTTTTATTAGAAAATAAACTAGAAGTGAGTGGTATTTATGATTCAGGCTCACAGATTTCTATAATAAATTCAAGATTAATAAAAGTAAAAGAAAAAAAAGATGATGTGAACATAGCATACATGAGAACGGTTAATGGTGTGAAGAAGATGGATGGCTTGATAACAATAAAAATTAAAATATTTGATTTAGAAGAAGAGGTGGATGTATACATAGTAGAAAATGAAGATTTTGATGATTTCATAATCGGATTAGATATGATAAAGAAATTCAGATTAACCCAAAATGAGAACTTGCAGATAGAACAAAAGAAAATAACAAATAAAATAGACAGGATGTCTAAAGATAACAGAAATGAAGATAATAATATAAAAAAATATACAGTAAATTTCAATGAACACATAGAAACAGAGGAATTTATAAGTATGACAGACCATTTAGATAATCAAAAGAAAATTGAGATAGAGAAAATTATAAAGGAATATAAAACAATATTTGCTAAGGACAAGTATGATATAGGTTCAGTTAAAGATTATGAAGCTCGCATAGATTTACAAGTAAATAAATATTGTAGTAAAAGACCATACAGATGTACAATACAAGATAGATTAGAAATTGAAGAGCAAATATCGATGTTACTAAAGAACAATTTAATAGAAGAATCATACAGTCCTTTCGCTGCTCCAGTGACATTGGCGTTTAAAAAAGGTGAAAATAGAAAATCCCGTTTATGTGTAGATTTCAGAGAGTTAAACAAAATAGTTATACCACAAGCTCAACCATTTCCTTTGATAGATGATCTAATTATTAAAACTAGAAATTGCAAGTATTTTACTACACTAGATATAAACTCAGCATTTTGGGCAATACCATTACGGGTGGAAGACAGAAGTAAAACAGGATTTGTCACACAAGATGGCCACTTCCAGTGGACCTGCCTCCCTTTTGGCTTGAAAACATCACCAGCAATTTTCCAGAGAATCTTAAGCAATATTCTAAGAAAACACAATCTCACAGGATACTCTGTTAACTATATCGATGATATTTTGATATACTCGTCTACCTTTGAAGAACATATAAGGCACATTAGAAATGTATTAGAGGCAATAATTAAAGAAGGCTTTAGACTGAAGTTTAAGAAATGTACCTTTGCTTCAGACTCAGTAAAATACCTCGGCCATATAATTCAGAACAATTCAGTAAGACCACTAAAAGACAATTTGATTTCAATAAGGAACTTTCCAACTCCTAAGACGCAAAAAAACATCAGACAATTTTTGGGAAAAATAAACTTCTACCATGACTATATACCAAGAAGTGCAATTATTTTAGATCCATTACACAATTTATTACGAAAAAACGAGAAATTTGTATGGTCAGAGAAATGTGAAGAAGCATTCAATCTGATAAAAAGATATTTATGTTCGCAACCGGTCTTGGAAATATTCGACAAAGACTTACCAATCAAAATCTTTACCGATGCATCTTTGGAGGGCATTGGAGCAATATTAAAACAGACACAACTAGATGGTAAAGACAAACCGGTGGCATATTTCTCAAAAAAATTGAATGAACATCAAAAACGGAAAAAGGCTATATATTTAGAATGTCTTGCTATGAAAGAAGCTGTTAAATATTGGCAGCACTGGCTCATCGGAAAACAATTCACCATTTACTCAGATCACAAACCTCTAGAGAACATGAACATTAAATGCAGGACAGATGAAGAATTGGGTGATCTCACATACTACCTATCTCAGTATGACTTTACCGTAAAATATATACCTGGTAAAGAAAATGTAGAAGCAGACTGTTTGAGCCGAAACCCTGTATTAGAACCAGAAGATAACAGAGAGGAAACATTGAGAATAGTTAATTTAATACAAATAAAAGATATAGTTGGAGACCAAGAGAAAAATGAAACAATAAGAGAAAAGAAACAAAATTTAATACTAAAAAATAATATCTATTATAAAAAAATAAAGAAACAGGAAAAGATTATCCTCTCAGAAGAATTTAGTAAAAAACTTATAAAAAAGGTGCATGAAGATTTATGCCATATTGGGATCAGACAACTGCAGAAAAAAATAAGTTCAATATATACGGCTATAAACCTAACAAAAAATATCATAAATATTTGTAAAACATGTGAAATATGCATAAAAAATAAATCAAGATGTCAAAAAAAAATTGGATTAATGTCACAACTGGGACCAGCTACCAAACCATTTGAAATAATGTCAATGGATACTATTGGTGGATTTGGAGGATCTAGGTCTACAAAGAAATATCTACACCTTTTAGTAGATCACTACACAAGATATGCATTTATTGCGACTTCGAAAACCCAGAATGCATGTGACTTTATAAATTTAACAAAGAAAGTACTAGAGACAGATGAGATTGGAATTATCCTGACAGATCAATATCCGGGCATAAATTCAAGAGAATTTAAACAATTTTTGCAGGAAAATAATATTAAACTAATTTTTACAGCCGTGAATACACCATTCTCGAACGGCTTGAATGAAAGATTAAACCAAACAATAGTAAATAAAATAAGGTGTAAAATGAATGAGAAAAATAATAAGAGAACATGGACAACACTGGCAAGAGAATGTATACAAAAATATAATGAAACAGAACACTCCGTTACAGGTTTTGCACCAAAATATTTACTGGATGGTACAAATGTCAGTATTCTACCAAATGAATTCAAAACGATGGAAAAGGAAGACAAGTGGATTGCTGATAGAAGATTGGCATTAGAGAATACAATAAAATCTCATGAGTATAACAAGAAAATATTTGATAGAAATAGAAAAATGCAAGAATTTAATGTAGGAGACAGTGTATATGTAGAAAATGGAAATAGACTGAATAGAAAGAAATTAGACGAATTAAAAATAGGCCCTTTCAAAATAATAGAGAAAATATCGAATTCCATTTATAGGATTGATACAGGCAACAGAAAAACAGAATCAACATTATTTCATATAACAAAATTGCAACCTGTCATAACAGAGGCTGAAGAAGATGAAGGAGATGATAATGAATATGAAGATGACTTATAAGTACATTTTACAGATATATTGCTTAGAATTTTCGCTCTTAGGGGGGGAGATGTAATGAAATGAGTGACATTTCATTCATTTGAATTTGCCGCGCTTCGCGTATCAGCTGTCGCGTATCTATGATATTGATCTGTGTCGATGATTTAAAATGGCGAGGGACGCTGAAATTGTTGTGTGCATTTTTGTCGTAATAAAAACTCATAGAAAGAATGTGATTGAGGACTCGAGATATAGTGAACTTTAAATGTCGTTTCTTTGTTATTTCAGGTGAGATAGAAGTGTAATTGTCGTAACTTGATAATAACTAGATAATTGTAAAATAAAACAAAACTTGTAATAAAACAAAACTTTGTTATTTCAGGGAAACAATTTGTGTTTAATTTTGGAGATCCTCAATGTCTTATATGTATATATCTTTGAGGTAGATATTATTGTATTCCGTGTCTTTGATAACAATTTGTTAATTAATATTTAATTTGAATAAAGTAGATAACTTGTGGCAAACGTATGTTTTTCCTTTTCTGTAAGCCTTTAAATATATTCTGTTTCTTCAATTCCTTTTGTTACGTTTTAGGAACGAAAATCAAATAAAACCGGTCAAGTGCGAGTCGGATTCACGCACCGAGGGTTCCGCACTACTTTAGATACAGTGGAACTATTTTTAACCGACTTCAAAAAAAAGGAGGAGGTTCTCAATTCGTCGGCATCTTTTTTTATTTTTTTTTTATGTATGTTCACCGATTACTCGAAGACGTGTAAACCGATTTGGAAAATTCTTTTTTTGTTTGAAAGGGTATACTTCCAAGTTGGTCCCATTTTTTTTTGGTCAGGATCTGATGATGGGATCCTGGAGAAGTCGAGGGAACTTTTCAAATTTTATATGGACACTTGAAACAATTTGAGTATTATTTGAAAGAGTAATATTTTTCAAGTTGTCCCATAGTCATCAGGTCAGGATCTGATCATGGGATATTGGTGAAATCGAGGGAACTCTTCAAATTTTGCTAATATACTTGAAGCGATTTGGGTATTTTTTTATAGTGACTAGTTCATTTGCTTGCAGATGCTGACTTAATGACTATAGCCATCAAGTCAGGTTCTGATGATAGGATCTCGGAAAAATTCAGGGAACTCTTCAGATTTTATAAGCGCACTTCAAGCGATTTGGGCATTTTTTTCAATGCCCTGTGCATTTGTTGTTTTCCACTAAAAAGTAAAAAATAAAATAGAAAATTCTTTTCAAAAAAACCGACTTCAATGAAGTGAACGAGTGAAATAATTTTTCAATGTAGCCAATTCGAAGTCGGGCAATTCGTACTATCATAGTCCTTCATATTAATCGCCCGACTTCGAATTGGTGTACCTACATTGAAAAATTATTTCACTCTTTGAAGTGGCATTTGAAGTCGGTTTTTTTGAAAAGAATTTTCCATTTTATTCCAAACCAATCACTTTCGCAAACTTAACTTTGAGGTGAATTGTTAATACCAAAAAAGTATGATAGATAGAGAGTTAATTTAATTTTCCCGTAAAATATGCATTAATCTAAGATCAAAAACTATCTGTTCATATTTTCAGGTTTCTTATCGGTGGAAAATAAATAATAATTTATCATCTCGCAATAGCGTGGTAGGCCCGGAGCCCTCAGACAATACTTATTTTGTAAAGGACAATTTTTTTTGCTTTAAATATAAGTTTAATTTTTATAATATGTGTATTGCATGCTTACATACCTGCTAATTTGTCCTATTCACAGATATCAGGTGAGAGAGGTTATTAAAAATAGGGTTCAAAAAGAGATGCTAAAAATATCAGTAGGTAGGTATTTCAAAAGCAAATTCATTTCTAAGCATGAAACAGTAAGCCTAACATTGGAAATGAGGAGAATAATAAGGCCAAGCAATCATAAAACGCATAAACTGACAAAAGGCGAGTTGATAAACTGCCATCAAAATACCTATAAAACGCAGCGCTCCTGTTTCCCCAAAACATTTCATAAGAGCCGTCGTGGGGCTAAAACTTTTATCATCCGCCCGCTGTAACGCTTTTAAAAGTTTTATTCCACTGTAAACGGAGTTAGCAGGCCTAGGGCTATGCAAACGACGGCCCAATTATTATAATAGTTCAAATTATGTTCGTGAGGTTTATGGGAGTTGTTTTTATTTTAGCAACAATGTGTGTTTTATCGTTGCCACAAGGAATGAAGTAATTTAACTAAGTTTCATGAAACTTGTAACTAGGTATGAACGATTTAAAGGACCATACATTTTAAGGACCCGCAGCTTCAGATGGGTACACAATACGATCGTGATCAATCAAAAGTTACACAAGTTTATACCTTTTAGAGATGAGCCCTATGGGCGTAGCGCAAGGGAGCTTCCGGTGCGTTCGTATGAGATCCCGGAGGATTTCAACGTGAGGGCTGAGGATATCCGAGGAGTTTTTCCCTCATAATCCAATCTTCTTCCAGATTGGATACTTATCTAAATCAAGATTTTCCCTACGTAATAAAAAAATAAGTTTATACCTACCTCGAGATATTTTGCATAATGCACCTACTTAAGTTTGACCTCAAAGAATTTTTCTCGAGATAAGCTACTCTTTTATTCGTCTTAAGCAGGAGTATAAAAACTTTGCCGTCTCGAAAACGCCGAGCCATCGAAACAAGAATATGAAAAGTTTTAAGTTTTAACTTATCTCCGCATCAAACAAGATTAATTGCCTTACTTATCAGTTCACGAGTCTTGCCGCTACTAAATTGTAAAGTTTATTAGCCACGTCCAATGTAGAGTTGAGGTGAACCGACCATAAGAGCAAGATGGACTCGCGCCGAAAGGTATAAAAACGGCAAAATAACAAGTTTCTTGAAAAATTTATTTTCTCTGAGCCCTTAAATATTTATTTTCTCTGTTGTTAGAGCCGTAATAGAAATACATCATCTGTAATCTATCGCGGTTCAAGAGATACAGCCTGGTGACGGACGGCGGAATCTTAGTTAAATTAGGCTCCCGTTTTTAACCCTTTTGGTACGGAACCCTAATGAAATCCATTTTTAGTACGTAAATCTTTATCATCTTGATGAAGACAAGCCTTGAGAAGATGAAGTAAGTAAAACAAACAAGTAATTATTGATATTTATTGGTCACACGATTATAATACAGCAGATACGAATATGTACTCGTACCTAAGTGTCGCCGCACATGGCCACCGGCCAAAACCACCCTTGTTGCTCCACGCGGAATTAAACGGCGATCCTAAGATAGTCTAGACGGCGTGTTTCCGCTTGGCGGACGGCTTGTCGAACACCTGCTTCATTCCGCCGCGGAAGTTGGCGAGGCGCGCGGCGGAGCCCTCGTTGCTCCACGCGGAATCGAACGGCGACCCTAACACAGTCTAGACGGCTGATTTCCGCTTGACGCTCGGCTTCTCGAACACCTGCTTCATTCCGCCGCGGAAGTTGGCGAGGCGCGCGGCGGAGCCCTCGTTGCTCCACGCGGAATCGAACGGCGACCCTAACACAGTCTAGACGGCTGATTTCCGCTTGACGCTCGGCTTCTCGAACACCTGCTTCATTCCGCCGCGGAAGTTGGCGAGGCGCGCGGCGGAGCCCTCGTTGCTCCACGCGGAATCGAACGGCGACCCTAACACAGTCTAGACGGCGTGTTTCCGCTTGGCGCTCGGCTTCTCGAACACCTGCTTCATTCCGCCGCGGAAGTTGGCGAGGCGCGCGGCGGAGCCCCCGTTGCTCCACGCGGAATCGAACGGCGACCCTAACACAGTCTAGACGGCGTGTTTCCGCTTGGCGCTCGGCTTCTCGAACACCTGCTTCATTCCGCCGCGAAAGTTGGCGAGGCGCGCGGCGGAGCCCTCGTTGCTCCACGCGGAATCGAACGGCGACCCTAACACAGTCTAGACGGCGTGTTTCCGCTTGGCGCTCGGCTTCTCGAACACCTGCTTCATTCCGCCGCGGAAGTTGGCGAGGCGCGCGGCGGAGCCCCCGTTGCTCCACGCGGAATCGAACGGCGACCCTAACACAGTCTAGACGGCGTGTTTCCGCTTGGCGCTCGGCTTCTCGAACACCTGCTTCATTCCGCCGCGGAAGTTGGCGAGGCGCGCGGCGGAGCCCTCGTTGCTCCACGCGGAATCGAACGGCGGCCCTAACACAGTCTAGACGGCGTGTTTCCGCTTGGCGCTCGGCTTCTCGAACACCTGCTTCATTCCGCCGCGGAAGTTGGCGAGGCGCGCGGCGGAGCCCTCGTTGCTCCACGCGGAATCGAACGGCGACCCTAACACAGTCTAGACGGCGTGTTTCCGCTTGGCGCTCGGCTTCTCGAACACCTGCTTCATTCCGCCGCGGAAGTTGGCGAGGCGCGCGGCGGAGCCCTCGTTGCTCCACGCGGAATCGAACTCCGTGGTGTCCTGGTCGACCAGGTGAGTGTACTTCGTCCGCCCCGACCGGCCGAACTTCTTCACTTGCATTACCTGCGGACCACATTATTATTCATTAACCTTCATTTATTTAGCTTTACGACAATTATTTTCTAAAATGGGGCAGGCCAGGTTCACTTATCACGTTATCGAAGAATCTACAGGTAGGCGTCTCGACGTACTAATCGAAGCGCACCGGCTGCTTTGCTCGCGTAAGTTCTTGGACGGTCTATTTCACGCGCTGCGTGCGCCCAATCGCGAGGCAATCTTAGTACGTCGAATAAGATAAAGTTACGCGATAGAAAAGGATCAAAACATTGCGTTTGTTGCGTGTTGTTTACGGAGGCTGGGCCAGGCGCTTTTGCGAACTGAATTGAACTTTTTGATTCAGCGCAAGAGTCGCTATTTCTTTAAATCATCTTGCGGTGTGAGCCTTCTGTGCCGTTAGGTACTATTATGTATTCCGTTTCTGGGACCATACACCATCCTTTCAATTGGCATTGATGCTGCCGATAGTCTTGTTAGGTATTGGTCGATTGATTAAAAAGATACACCCAAAATTGGAGTATACGCTTGAAAATATCCCTATTAGCCATAGTGATTCTCTTTTTATACATAATATAGTAAGGATCCTATAGTAAAATCGTATACATTTTTTACAAACCTTTGGTAAAACAGTCTTGTCAAAGTGATCATCCAGTGTGGGCCCGGAGAAGTCTTGTTTGAACACTTCGTCTTCTTTGTCCAAATAAAATGCACCTCTGCAAACAAAATGGAACATGTGAAATGGTATGGTATGGGTAATATTGTGTGCGATGGCAAAATCGGTCCTCAGTGAATTTTTTTAACCGACTTCAAAAAAAGGAGGAAGTTCTCAATTCGTCGGAATGTTTATTATTAGCAAGTGCCGAATTTCTAGCCAGTTCTTTTTGGGGGTACGGCTTTGACTTTTCATAAGAGCCTCTACAGGCTATGTGAAAAATAAAGATTTTCAATTTCATAAAGCTGTTGGAAGAGCTAGTAAAGAACTTAGGAGAGTCGTCGTACCTGTGGTAGTACTTCTGCAGGAACTTGTACTTGCCCTTGACGGACTTGTTGGTGACCACCTTGGGGTTGAGGCGCTGCTCCACGCGCCGCTCCTCCTCCGTCATGTTGCGCATGCGCTCGATCGCCAGCAGCTCCTTCTCAATGCTACCGGACAAAGAATGTAGGAGAGATGTCGTACCTGTGGTAGTACTTCTGCAGGAACTTGTACTTGCCCTTGACGGACTTGTTGGTGACCACCTTGGGGTTGAGGCGCTGCTCCACGCGCCGCTCCTCCTCCGTCATGTTGCGCATGCGCTCGATCGCCAGCAGCTCCTTCTCGATTCTGCCGGACAAACAACAAACCTTTTTGATTTTAGGGTTCTCTACTTCAAAAAATAAAACGGAAGCCTTATGAGATGACTTTATCTATCTGTCTGTTGACTTTGTCTGTCTGTATGTCTGTCTGTGGTGCAGGTGTGGCGAAATGGCTGGAAATTTTGCGCCGTTTGATGGAAGATCAGCGTCCAAAATAAGAACACATGCCATGCCTTTATCTCTCTCGAGGTTCTTGTGAGCCCAAAATCAGGATTATTCTGGTACGAATTTCGACAGCGGCGACCCGGGTCGTCACGTTTATTTATAACGTTTATGTATAATTTATAAACATTATTTTATCTCTCGTGAATATTGTTTTACAGAACACGTGGAGTTTTTATTTATCTAATGTGCGGCGCACGTCACTCACACACCTTTAGCCATGACATTTTACGATACGCTAAAAAGGTAGAAAAGAAAGGAACAAAATTCAAAAATTTATAAAGATTTTCGCTAAATTGGTCACGTGACCCCTAATGTGACATATTCTAATACATTTTCCGCATTTAGTTCGAAAGCGATACAATAGCAATCTTACAAAATGCATGGTGGATGGGACATAATATAGCTTGGCAACTTCGTGCGGAGCGGGGTGACAGACGGCCGGGGGACGCGGCAACGCATACAAGCTTCCCCTTCCCCGCTACTCCGCCCGCTAACCGCTGACATCTAAGTTCCTTGCCTCCCCCACCGTCTGTCACCCCGCAGGAGGGTCGCGCACGAAATTGCCAAGCCATAGAACTGCAGGGATGGCCGTGGTGGACAAACAGCCTAGAGATGTACAGCGCGACAAGGCTATTTTGGCGCGTGGCCAAAGTCTGAACTAACGCCGCTATCTTGTGCTACTGTTTGATAGTTCGCTCTGTCAGTATATCACTATTGTATGTTATGTTGTTTTTGCTTTGCTATTATATAACTATTTTAAACTAAAATGGAAGTAAAATTAAGGAGATTATATTTTATGGCTGCCCGTTTTTTGCAACAGCGCCCTCCTTCAAGTGCCAAGAGAGTCTTGTCGGACTGTAGATGTTATTCTCAACTCACGCTTCCCGTTCCTCCTTGTCCCGTTTGATGCGCTTCATCTCGCGCAGCTTCCACGCCTCGTACTCCAGCTCGTCGTTCTCGTCGTCGGTGCACACGTCGTTGATGTTGCCCTCTTTGTGTTCCGACTGGAAATAAGACTTCTTTTCAAGAATAGATAAAAATGACCAAGATAGGCCCATCCGAACATTTTACGTAAACGTTCTTCATACAAGAAAATGTAGCGCCATCTGTCGAAACTCCTGCGAAATACTACTGACTACTGACGGGGGAGGGTGCGATGGTGGACAGCGACGAAGAGGACGATGAGAACATTGCCGGATTCGCCGATTCCCTTGCACTTAGCATCGAGCCGATCCGACGTGTAGGGGACAAGGAACCTACAGACCTTAACGATCCCGAGGCCCGAAGCCAAGACGGCAGGCCTTAGCCATTATAGGCTTAAAGAGCACTACCGGGGAAGTGATCTTTCCCGCGCCTATTCCCGGGTAAGGAGGCTAAGCCTCGAGGCCCGTATCCCTGTTTGGCTAAGGCCCAACAGAGAAGACTACTACTGCTGGGGGGAGGGTGCAAAATAGTCATTCTTGCTACTGGCGACATTTTTTCGCGCTGTTCGCCCTGTCTTTAGTATACAAGTCTGTGTTTTCAAGCATAGATTTATAATAGCCCTTCCTAACAACGACAGCTCTGTGAGTGCGGCAACTTTTTTTTGTAGTGTGAAGTGTCATCTTAAAATTTGTATGGTGCGAGGATGCTAGTGTGCGTGAAAAATTGTGTAGCGACGGCTCGGGTTTGCCAATTGAGGCAGAGTATTTTATATGAGTGAGTAACCAATCAGATTTCGTCATTTCGACATCTCCTCTCCTGGGAGATATTAAAATGACGAAATCTGATTGGTTGCTCAAACACAGCTCCACTCCGCTTTGCTTTGGTGGAAACCGGGCCTTAATTCGGTTACATTTACATGTTTTAATCCAACATCAAGTTATTTTAGATTTAAGCAAATTTTTTAAACTTTAGATCAACTTCACGACATTTTATGACTAAGCCAAACTAAATATCACTTGCTTAGCGGTGAAGGAAAACATCGTGAGGAAACCTGCATGCCTGAGAGTTCACAAAAAATGTTCTCGATGGTGTGTGAAGCCCGCCAACCCGCACTTGGCCAGCGTGCTGGGCTATGGCTAAACCCCTCTCAGTCTGAGAGGAGCCCCGTGCCCAACAGTGGGACGTAAAAAGGGGTTGAGATGAGATGATGAGAAGCCAAACTTACAATTTTCTCATTGGACTACAAAGGTCAGTATTTGGCAATAAGGTAAACTATGGGCCTCGCCTGACAAGCTTGGATTTAGCAGAGATTTTTTTGTATTTCCCACTAACTAAATGAGTACCACAAACCTGTGTATTCCTGTGTTCAGATCGAATGGTCTCTTCCACTAGCTTCAATGCCTCCCTCCTCTTTTCCTCTTTTTCCTTTCTCGCTTCTGCCTCCTCTTTTTTCTGTTGCTTCATTTTGCGTTCTCTTTCCGCTACTGTCATTCGCTCTGACGCCCTGACGAAAACTGGCTTTACTCTAGGACCTGTGAATTAAACTTATACAGCCAAAACCTTTGGGCCTAGAAAGTTAAATTTTGAAATTTTTAACAGAGGTCATTTATAATGTTATGTAGAAAGGATAAATATTTTTAGTTTTTTCAGGGGATCTGATTAAGGGATTGCCCTAAAAGAAGTTGGAGCAGGAAAGTGTGTGTACATTTTTACTAAATGCATAAAAAAAAAAAATTTAACAGGCGTCATGCGTTACAAAAGCTTTATTTGCAGCTCTATTGTAAGGCCCGGTTCTCAGACACAGCTCCGCTTTGGTGAATATCTACATCAGATTTCTACATTTCCTCTCCCCTCAGTTTCGGATGTCAAAATGACAAAATCTTATTGGTTAACACAGCTCCGCTTTGGTGGAAACCATGCCTAACAGTTCATTCACAACAGCTTTTTCTTCTTATATCAGCAAATAGCAATAGCAAAAAAGAAGAACCAGCCTGAAACAGTACTATGGCATCTGTTTCCAATTTATCCCATTTCCCAGGAAAAGGTAATGTAGTTTGCCTGGAAGGACACACAAGTTAAATATTATGTCCTTGTTCTTCTATAAAATGGATGGAGGATGATTATTGAAAAGCAAAATATTACCTGTGTCTTCTTCACTGTCTGTATATTCAGTGTCAGAGGAACCACTTTCTTCTTTATCACCATCCAACATTTCCTCATCGTCATCTCTACCAAGGACTTCTTTTTCTGCTTCCCTAAAATGTTTAATGTATATTTATTCTCACCCGCTCAGAAAAGCTATCTTTTATTTTTGAAATCCAGTCAGAAGGTACCACTTTATTCCGTAAACTACAAGAGCATTTTAAATACAAACGTCTTTGCAATTATTACTTGAATTATTGGACTTAAAATTAAATTGAATTTGAATTTTTGGGGACTTACTGGGATTGCACTATGTACATATGATCTGCATAAATGCATTTTATTCTTTACTGGATGACTGTATGTTGCATTCATAGTCGTTAGAGATCACTAAAGATCTATGCATATTTTAGCTATGAACACAATGATATTGAGTTATCTCCAACTATTGCTATCATACCTAGCAGCTAGTTTAGCTTTAACAGCCTGTCTTCGTCTTTCAATTTCCTCCTCGTCCAAGTCATCCTCGCTTTCAGAGCTGTGTTTGGCTTCATCTTCACTAGACTCGGACTCCGGTTCTGGCTCTGCGTCAATGATCTCTGGCTTATGTTCAGCTCGTCGCGGCGGAGACTGCGCCGCGTCGCGGAGTCGACGTAAGCGAGGGTCATCCACCTACAATCATTTTATTATTTTGTAACTGTTTCATTATTAAAAACAAGTACCAAAGAATCTCGATTATCCCGATCAAATAAACCCAGTGTATGTAGCATGCAGATAAATGTCTCTCTACTTTTGTCAATCACTTTTCTTTGTCCATCTGTTTTTGGATATATGGATTAGAAGGAGAAAAGAGAACGACAAAAGTAGAGAGACATACCTCTATGCAGGACCTGCAGGAGTATTTTGTAACGAGAATCTGGAATATTGATTTTAAAGTAAAATAAAATTATAATTCCATTTCAATATTTTTAAATTATTGTTATACTGACAAAACAATGTAAAAACCCTAATTAGAACCTAAAAGAATAAGTCCAGATAATTGAATGAAATCAAATATCCACATAATAATTGATGTTTGGATAGTCACTGTACATCACTAATTATTTTATACATGCTCTAACCAATACCATGGAGTATAGCTGTAGTGCAGATATACTTTTGAAACATGCAATATTAATTTTGACAGCCAACAAATTTTTATAATAATGTAAAAGTTACTTCATTTTCTGAATCACTTTGCTGGTCCTCCTTTCTGCTGACTATCTGTGCAATTTGGTGCCTCCTCTCTGGTCTTTGTTGCTCTATGAAATCCTCAGCATCAGATTCCTCAGCAGATGAGACACCTTGAGCATAATCTGGTTTCTTGCCTGATATATATCTTTGTACTTTCACTTTTTGCATAGAAATTTCACCTGTAAGAAAAACAATCATGAACACAGTTTTTCTAATTTGTTTTTTACTGACAAAATCACTGGATTTAAATTTTTGTTTTTGGTTTTTTAAATATAATGGGAAACTTCTCAATTTAATATTTTGTGTTGAAAAGCAACATAAGACAACAATGTAGCAAAATAAGACAATGTTATACTCATTTCGTTTTGTTATCTACAAAGTTCAACTCAATACAGAAAATGGGAAATAACTATAATATCTGTCCACTAACAGCCCCAAACAGATTAAGATGAAGTAGACCTTTTTAAAAGTCTCATGATGGACATGATAAATGTTAGTATTCATATGACATGACAAAATTGAAATTGAAAGCAATTATTCATTAAATTGCTGAGCCCCAGCAGGACTCATCTTTAACAACATTGTAAAATATACTCTTATCATGCACAGCTCATAAAGGACCCTCAACGCCAACTAGTCCCGCATGTGCGATGGATTTTGTACCAAGATGTTCAGGAACACGCCAGCTCAGAAGATGGTGATTGAGGGAATGGTTTTCTTTTATAATATACATATAAGTTAGTACTTGACTGCGTTCTCACATGATGGTAAGTGATGATGCAGCCGAAGATGTTAACTAACTTGAAAGGGGTAAGTAAAGTCACCCCAACTAACCAGTTAACCATCCTTTCGTCGCCTTTTGCAGCCACAGGGAGGTTAAACATCGACAAAACTACTAACACGGAAATGTTTGTAAAATATGTATGAACATAGTTGGGTGTACGTAAGTTAAATAAGTTTGTATCTCTACTACTAGCCACTACAGGGTCATTACAATGATTGGTAAAATTGAGCTTAATCAGTGTTGTGTTTTTATTAAGGCCAAACAAGAAAAATGACTGTAAAATTGCATGGAGAATTTTAAAGCAGTACCTTTTTCATTTCGTATAGGCACCGCGCCGGCTGTGCTTTGGATCCCAGTAGGTTGTGCTGGTAGGACATTCATCTTGATAACAAATAGTGGATATATTTAATTAATTAGGAAAAATTCATTACAAAATCATCAAAAATCCAAAACACTTCCAGGCACCACCAAAGAGTATATAATCACTATGGGCACCACAGCAAAACGAGCACAGACCACAGATACAATAGGTATCTTTAATCTGTGGACCACAGAACATTATTACGCACAGACCACCACAAACGAGCAAAACACAGGAGCCTGGAGCACCGAGCAAAACACAAATTACAATCATAGACATAAAACAACGTGTCACAATGTGTCACATTGTGGTCTGTGGTTGAATTTACTCTGTGGTCACTACTTAAGAGAAAATCAACGACTCTGCCCGCGAAATTCAAAAATTTCATGGTTTTTTGCAATTTAATCGCTAATTACACATCAGATGTTTATGACAGTCAGTTTGCGATAGTGACAGTAATATAGTATAGTAGTATAGAGTTTTATGCGAGTAACTCGCAAATCTCGCTATAACCAACGAATATATAATATTACTAACGTAAAGAAGGGACATTCACACCCTCCCGTCAATGTATTACCCCAGAGCGCCGAGCGCGACGCGTCGGGTGGTACTCGTGGGCGCTGTCTCGCGAGTGCGTTATTTCAATAGGTTTGCCACAAATTCATAACTTTATCATCATAGGGCTATTGATTGTAAATAAAAGCATACCTTTTTAGATGACAATTTTTTTATTAGTAAAATTTATGAAAAACCGGAGGATTCATAAAGTTTTCTCAGATTTTGCTTGACAAATGAAAAAATCATATGGGCAAGGAACGGTAATTAATTATTTTTGCAGTGATTTTTATAAGTAAGTATCCTTTTATAATATCCTATTGTTTAATGAATATGAATTATATGAAAGCTTGTGGGTTTGAATGTTTGTAACTCTTTCATGCCGCAACAAGGTACGTACTGTACCGATTTGGCTGCAAATTGGAATGAAGATATATTAAATTTCATTAACACATTACTATCTTTTTGTCCCTAAAAATCCATAGTCCAAACGGAATTTGTGAAACTCCAAAATTCAGGTCAGTGAAGTCGCGAAAAAACGCTATATACTTATGAAAATAAACATATATTTCTGTTTTAATTTTATCCTTAGAAATTAATTAAATTATAGATAAACACAATGAAAAATAAATTAGTTTTCATGAAATAACTAAACAAAGTATTGCATTTGTACCGCAATTCTAATGTTTTACAGCGGGCTGCAAGTTGTCACCGTGGCATTGTGCATCGGTCGCGTCGTCGCCACGGACAGGTCCAGTTTTGCCAGCCCTAACGGGCTACGATGACATTTACTCACACATAGAAATGAATACTTATAGAGCCGGCATTTTAGTAGTGGTGTAGGTAGTTAAGTTATGTTATTTGTACTGAGTGTCACGGGCCTGCTATAACTAGCCATAAGTTGTATAGGTATGTAGCTAGCATTCAATATAGGTACTCTATGTAGCTAGCTAAAAGCGGTGGCGAGAACGATCCCTCTGGTATTTTGTCCTTGTTTAACATCTTGCCATCTCAACCACAGACCAAAGAATAAGTTTGTTCTTTGGAGTTTGGACTTTGGCAGAAATGATAGAAAAAACAATGTTCTGTGAGCCTGTGGGCTAGGTAATAGGTATAGGCCTAGGTTATTATTTTTACTGTAAATAAATTGAGTTTTTGCAACTTACAATACGGCATAGATAACAATACGGCTTGGTTCAAGTTTGGGTTGACCATAGATAATACATATATAGTTGACTAATCGCACGTGAATCGCACTGTGATTGTGTAGTTTTACACCAGTAAAATTTATCATAACTAGTCGTGGGTACTATGTAGTCCTCTAAAAGATCCAGCTCACTTAGTCCGAATCCACTTTCGAATCTGATTCCTCTTATCGATTCCGACTCCTCTTAATGATTCCAGCTCCCGTGCGACTCCTTTAGTCCAAAGACTGAATTAGTCCTATTGATTCCGAATCCTCCTAATGATTCCAACTCCCGTGCGGCTCCTTTAGTCCAAAGACTGAATTAGTCCTAACGATACCTTTATTCACCGAACCTTTTAGACTCTCGGAGGAACGTTGTGTCGAATCGCGAGAGACGACTTTAAAAACACTAACTGAACTACTTAACTATTGCTTCCGAATAATTCCTACATTGAAAATACTTCTACAAAATTTATACTTAAGTTAAACTGCCTTATAATATCTTTAAATTAAATGACAAAGTTTTTAGATAGGACTTTATTTTAAGTAGGTACCTATTAGTTATTAAAATTATAATGTCTGTTTTTGAACTTATATTTTTTCTAAAAATGGACCTAACTTTTAATATAAGTTGCATAATTACTTAGGTATGTAATTTTAAATTCTTCGTAAAAATAAACAATAAACTATAATAACACAATATGTACGAGTAAAGTTAAACGATTTTAAATTTTGTTAGGTTCTCATAAAGGCTAATATCCATTATCCACTCGCAATACATAAGTGCGAACGAGACAGCTTGTAGCTGTCTCGTTCGCCCGATGGTACCGAAAACAAACGGAGTCATACTCGTGACACGACGTGCCGCGAAACAGATCGCACTAACTCGAACCGCAAACGAGTCCGAGTAGGGAATAATTAAGCGGAGTTGGAATCGTTAGTGTGAGCTCGGAGTCGTTAAGAATTTCGGCTCCGGCTGCGGATCTTATTCCTTTTAGTCACTTAGTCCGGAGTTACACACCTCTAATCATAACCATGACAGCTTCAAATGCTGAAATAATTAGCTTAGATAGTTTGGTGTCGAATTCTTTATCAGGTGCCGACTTAGAGGAGTTTAACAGGATTTATTATGGAAGAAAAGACCAGCATCTATTGGTCATTAAAGCGACAAATATTGAATATGCTGCCAACAATAACTTTGACATTGTTGCATATGACTTTCCAGCTCAAAAGGAAGAAACCAGAAAACCGAATATAGTTCGAGTAGGTCTTATTCAGAACTCGATCGCTACTGCTACAAATAAGCCAATAACTGAACAAAGACAAGGCATTTTCAATAAAATTAGCAAAATAATACATGCAGCTGCAGGAGAGAATGTTAATATCGTGTGCTTGCAAGAAGCATGGAGTATGCCTTTTATTTTTTGTACAAGGGAAAAGCAACCATGGTGTGAGTTTGCTGAATCAGCCACAGATGGTCCCAGCATACACTTTCTTATGGAACTCGCAGCAAAACATAGCATGGTAATCATTTCACCAATCCTAGAGAGAGATGAGGCTCACGGCGACACTATATGGAACACAGCTGTAGTAATAAACGAATGTGGAAAAGTAATCGGTAAACACAGAAAGAATCATATACCTCGAGTAGGAGACTTCAATGAATCAACTTATTACTTTGAAGGCAATACTGGTCACCCGGTGTTTGAAACCAAGTTTGGTAAAATAGCCATAAATATTTGCTATGGGAGACACCATCCTCTAAACTGGCTTATGTTTGGTGTCAACGGAGCTGAGATTGTATTCAACCCATCGGCAACAGTATCTGGACTGAGTGAGCATCTATGGGGTGTTGAGGCTCGCAATGCTGCTATAGCAAACAGCTACTTCACATGTGCAATAAACAGAGTGGGCACTGAGCAGTACCCTAACGAATTTACTTCTGGTGATGGAAAACCAGCTCATAAAGAATTTGGGCACTTTTATGGTTCCAGCTATGTAACTGCACCAGATGGTAGTAGAACCCCTGGATTGTCCAGAGTTAAGGACGGCTTGTTGATTGCGCAGTTGGACTTGAATTTGTGCAGGCAAATAAAAGATAAATGGGGCTTTACAATGACACAAAGATTAGATATGTACGCTAAGAGCTTGGGCATGGCTGTCAGCCCTTGCTATGAGCAACAGATCATACGTCATATTTAAAATCAGTTTTTTCCCGTAATCAATAAATAATATTTACAATTTTTATTATTATGAGGAAGATCTATATTTTACAATTTTTTTTATACCCTTGTTAAAATATTATAAGTACCTAATCAATCATTTTGTATATTGTAATTTTGTTTATTTTTTGTTGTAATATTGGAATAAAGATTATAATGTTTACTAGTTTGTTTTGCTCACAGTGTATTGAGTGTTCAATTCATGAAGATGCACCCCTTTCCTCAACAATTACTAATTACTATATCTTTCATGAAAATTAGGAATGTAACACATTTTCGAAGATTAAACACTATTTGTTGGTTGGGTTATTTTAACGTTTTACACTATTATTAGGTATCCAGCGATGGAGAATATTGTATCCAGTCGAGTAAGACCATTTAAAAATATGTGAAGAAACAGACTTTCAAGTTATTACTGATTTTGTGTGCACATATTCAAAAATACGCATACAAATTTGAAATGGCTCTACCGGGGAGGGGTTGATGGGATGCCCCCCTTTGTGGGGGATTTTTTGCTTGTATAGAACACTCCCTTAAATTATCGCTAGTTCGATCCCGGACACACTGTATAACTATGGATGCAGTACTTATACAAACTATGAAGTTTCTTTCTTAGTCTGTTAATTTTGGGAGGGGAGAGTGATGATTTTATATTATACAGTTAGAAATTCATTTTAGCCCAAAGATTGGGGCTTGCAATCTTGGGCACGGCATGCATCTCTTAATTTTCGCAACTAATATAGCAATTGTTTTAAATCGAAATATTAATAAACATTTTAACAAAACCAATCACTTATATGCCTTGAGTTCTCCAAAAATTCCTCAAAAAGGTGTGTGAAGCCCACCAACTGGCACTTGCGAGTGTAGTAGGAGTCCCATGGTAGAACATAATACAGAGGTTGAAATGTAACTAACTCTTCTATAGTGCAGTTATTATCTCGCTGCGGACTCGGCGTATATAAACGTGTTTTTATTTTTATCATTCTCTAATATATAAAGATACAAACAAAACAACTAAAAAATAGATGCTGAGAGATATCGATAGTTGTTTTTGTTACTTATATAGTTGAGTACATGTGGACCGGTTAAATAAAACAATTATTAAAAAACATTGTGTATCAATGAGAATAGTACAATTATAGTGAGCTATACATAAATATAGGGGCTATTTAAGGGTACATCCAGAATTTCTAGTTCATTTCAATCTAGCAACCAATTGCACATTTATTTGAGCACTAATAGTATTATGCAATATATAAAAGGAAGTTAAAAGCACAATATAATACTCTTAATTTAACTTAAATAAACAATGACATAATTATCAATATAGACTGAGTATAATTACATTAAATAAGTAAACAGTTCTTTCGAATGGTAAACAAAATACCAAATAAAACTTGTACCCCATTAAACTCTGCACAACATTTAAGAAATTTTCATCAGCACCTGATCAACTGCTGAATGATTTGAATGTACACTATATATTACAAAATGTATAAAGACATCATCCACATAGATTAGGAAATTCACGGCATGTACCCCGCATCCTTGATTGTAAAATTGAATATCACTAGACACTAATCTATGCAGTCTTTGCACGCATGGCGGCTCGCTTGCCGGTAACGGCCTGGAATCCAGACTTAATACTGGCCACCGAGCACCGAGATCCACAAGTCTCGCATTGAAGGAAGAAAAGCCGCGTATCCTTTTGAAGAATGGTGTCCGGCGAGCGACAGGTATGGCAAGTCACATACTCTTTGATGTATCTTCTCAAAACATTCTCTATTTGTTTTTGTTGGAAGCGACCTTTAATAATAAGCTGACTGTTCCCATCCACTGAGCCGCTTGTACCCAACTCAGCAAGGAGAAAGTCTAACAGATGTTTGGGCTGACGGTGAAGTGTTTTGCATATCTCTGTGAAGTTTGCAAAAGATGTTTTCTTTGTACCAATTCTGACCACTTGTGGCGGTCGCATAATGAACTTCTGCTTCTTCCCAGACACCATGCTGGGGTTCTTTTCCCTCATGATGTCAAACACACGTTCGAGCAGCTCATCGTACGAGTAGTCGCGATCGCTGCCGATCCAGTCTCCATGGTTATCATCATCTTTCTCCTGATCTTCCCCTTTCAAATCGTCCTCCATCACCAATTCATCTATGGTTTTCTTCTTTTTTTTCTTCTTCCTAGTGAAGTCTATGTCCAGATCTAAATCGTCGACCATTTCTTCCTCTTGCTGCTCAGGTTCCTCGGCGGAAGGTTTTTCGTCCTTCGTTTCTGGCAATGCATTTTCTAACTCGTCTAAATTGAAGAAGGCCTTCTTTTTCTTCTTCTTCTTCTTACCGAAGTTGTCCAAATCGAGGTTGTCGTCCTCGGGCACGTCTACGTCACCGGACTCGACAGGCGCTTCGGTACTCGTGGTTTCAGCTTGCTCCCCTGCGAGCGCTGCGTCTATGTCGAAACCAGTCTTCTTCTTCTTTTTCTTCTTTAACGATGGGTCAAATATCAAATCTTCATCCATTTTCAAGGCTTTAAACCAGTCACCAAATGCTTTTAACTTAAATCTTTGGTTATCACGAAGATATATTTGGCAGGTGGAAACTGGAAAACTCACAAGTCAAAGTCAAAACTAGTGTTGCCAGAGTTTGATGCTCAAAAGTTTCGCAGAAATCTAATGGGACTAATCTAATCTAAGTTCCACACTGAAATGTTTCGCCTTCAACACGCCCCCATTCAATTATGTATTTTGCCACAGTAACTATTTTTTTGAAATTAGTTTAGGCAGCCCAAAATTCCGTGATCACACTTGTTTGACGGTTACTTTTTGACACTAAATTTCTCAAGCCGTTGCTAGCTTGTTACTCAAATTTAGAGGTGTGTAACTCCGGACTAAGTGACTAAAAGGAATAAGATCCGCAGCCGGAGCCGAAACTCTTAACGACTCCGAGCTCACACTAACGATTCCAACTCCGCTTAATTAGTCCCTACTCCTGGACTCGTTTGCGGTTTGAGTTAGTGCGATCTCTTTCGCGGCACGTCGTGTCACGAGTATGACTCCGTTTGTTTTCGGTACCATCGGGCGAACGAGACAGCTTGTAGCTGTCTCGTATCTCGTCTCGCACTTCTGTATTGCGAGTGGATAATGGATATTAGCCTTTATGAGAACCTAACAAAATTTAAAATCGTTTAACTTTACTCATACATATTGTGTTATTATAGTTTATTGTTTATTTTTAGGAAAAATTTAAAATTACCTAAGTAATTATGCAACTTATATTAAAAGTTAGGTCCATTTTTAGAAAAAAATACAAGTTCAAAAACAGACATTATAATTTTAATAACTAATAGTTAAAATAAAGTCCTATCTAAAAACTTTGTCATTTAATTTAAGGATATTATAAGGCAGTTTAACTTCAGTTGTAGAAGTATTTTCAATGTAGGAATTATTCGGAAGCAAAAGTTAAGTAGTTCAGTAAGTGTTTTTAAAGTCGTCTCTCGCGATTCGACACAACGTTCCTCCGAGAGTCTAAAAGGTTCGGTGAATAAAGGTATCGTTAGGACTAATTCAGTCTTTGGACTAAAAGAGTCGCACGGGAGTTGGAATCATTAGGAGAATTCGGAATCGATAAGAGGAATCAGATTCGAAAGCGGAGTTGGACTAAGTGAGTTGGATCTTTTAGAGGACTACATAATACCCACGACTACTCAAATTATGACAGGTTGTACAAAAAATGTTGATGTATAGAAGTTGAAAAAGACGCACATAGGAAGCAGTCGCTTTGTTACAGCCTTCTGACAAAATTCTCAAGATCTACCTCTGTTTCCTGTGATTTATATTCATCCCCATTTGACGGTACCTATTTCAAAAGAAAATTTTTATGTTTTTTTTTTTTGAGTTTTAACATTTAATAAATGTTAACACTTCACACTAATATAATATTAGTCGATATTATTAGTAATATTATTGAGACGCAAGTTTCTGAGTATATTTGTTACTCCTTCACACTAGGCGAAGTGTTAATCACTCTTGAATACCCTTAACGGAATCATCATCTTTACCCTTTTTATCTGGAAATAACTGAAATATGGCAGTACTATAATTTTTAACCAATGTCAACGACCAGCGTCTAGAAGAAAAATCTATGTTGTTCATCTGTGATCACAATATTGCATCAGCCGCGCAATTTTACATAGGTACCTACATAAGTACATATACGGAGGCTTAATACAACGATATAGTATAAACCTCTGTGATACTTCTTGACTTTTTGATTGATTATCCATGATTTTATCTCATCATTCTCATTGAATGGATTCCTACGATCAATTTTTACACAAATCCTACGATATGCTTATGATTGTTTCCCATGGTCATTATTTTTATGTTAATTCATTGTTGATTCCACACTCTGGTGTGTGTGGCCATGGCGATACAGTCCGACAAGACTCTTTTGGCATTAGTAATTTTACCCCAATTTTACTTAAAATATAGTTAAAAGTAAGCAAAAGCAACACAACAAACAATAGCGATGTACCGACAGAGTGAACTATCAAACAGTATCACAAAATAGCGGCCTTAGTACCGATTTTGGCCACTCGCCAGAATAGCCTTGTCGCACTGTAATATGTATGTGTAGGCACTGAGCACAGAACATAATTATGCTAGGTAGGTGAGTAGGTAATAGGTATAGAGATCTGTGGTGACCTTTGTGGTATATAGTTTCGTGGTCTGTGGTATATCGGTACCTACTCTATCTCTATCTACTCCAATCTACTCTATGGACTATGAAGTATGATCTGTAGTTAACCTAAAATATTTTGGTATTGTTAATTGTAAAATTTATTAAAAACTAGAAACTAGAAATGTACTAAAACTAAAAACGACTTCTAATCTTTTACTTTAAGAAAGCGCAAAAATGCAGTTACTACGCGTTCACCGAACGTTTCCGAAATTGAAAAAGCTTCTTCCACGGCAGTATAGTCAAGCTGTACAACCAGAATTTTCTTCAGATAATGAATACACAGAAACTCCTGTTTATCCGCCGATATTGGACTTGAGTTTACCCGCTAGAAAATTACGCACGAGACAAACATTGCATAAAAATATACAGGAAATAAATACCATAGAAGAAAAACAGATAGCTCTGAACATGCCAAGATATTACGGGTGGCAATGCATAATGCTGAACGAGAATAAAGTACCATACAATGCTCTGCCCTTGGTACAGCATTACACGAGAACACATTTTCAGTTGTTGGATAAGCTTCCTGATGTATATGCTGAATCCAGTCCTCTTGCTGACAACATAGTCCAAGAAATTAAGTCTTGTATTGAAGAATGCATCGTGACAGAAAATGAAGGCATAGAGTAAGTGTTATTTTGTTCTAATAATTTAGATTGTTGACTTTTGACATACAACTTCATCAGCTAATTCCTTTGGTTGTAAAGTATGAAGTTCAAGGGTATAAAGTTGAAAATATTATAGTTCATGCTTATGATTATTACTATAAATAAAGTAGCTGACCCGGCAAACGTTGGTTTGTCATTAGAGATATAATAAATAGGTTACAACCTACTCAAACCTACCAAACATATACAGAAAAATTTCATAACAATTGGTTGAACCGTTTCAGAGGAGTTTGGTATCAAAAATTGGCATGAGAATTTTATATATTTGAGAAGAAATACATAATGTTTGGTAGTTACTATACCATTTTCATGCTATCTTCATCAAAGGCATTCTTAACTTTTCTTTCTTTCTTTCTTGCTTTATGGCTTTCTGTAGTGCCAAAACAGCATATTCTTAACTTATAGTTATGATAATAATTTTATAACTTCAAGAGTCCTGTGAACTACGATGTCTCCATTCATTCAAAATACCAAATCATTTTTAATTCATGCATATTTCGATCATGTTGTGGTGTTATTCGGGTTCATATAGTAATAATCTATGCTCCTGGCCATATTTGGTTTGGAAATACTTCTTTAAAACAAAATAATAATCAATTCGATAAAAAATTTAAACTTTGGTCGAGTTCTGTAATACCAAAAATTATGAATGAAAACTTGTAACTTTCTTTATTAACTGGTGCTTTTCATTAGCTGGACAATAAAAACTGTGCTCCTGAACTAATGCAACGTGAGATAGTGTTGATTTATTACAAAACAAATAAGCTGAAAACATGTCCTCTTTGACATAAAAATAAGCAAAGCTAAATTCGTTTACAATTTCGTTTAACAAAAGTATTTCACAACCAGATGGCCAGAAGCATAGATTATTACTATATGAACCCAAATATCACAACAACATGATCGAAATATGCACGAATTACAAATGATTTTGGTATTTCGAATGTATGGGAGATATTGTAAGCGAATTCTTAAACATTCATCTTAAATGTTCAAAAATATTTTTATTCATTATGTTTTTTTTTTTATTTGTAGGCATAAGATTGTGACATCACTAGATAAACCAGAAAAACAGCAGATAGCAGATGCTAAAACAAGAAATATAGTGAAACAAATTAACAGAGTTATTATGAACAATTTGACTGATAAAGTTTCACATATTTTGTCAACACAGGTAAAAATGGTTTTTTGAAATAATAAATACAGTCAAAACCGAATATAACATTGTTTAAAATGACACATTGGCAATTATTACAACAGAATGGCAAAGTTCTTGCTGAATCCCTATATAAACAATTAGGTAAACATATTGCCTATAACAACATTAGATGCAGTGACAAAATAACAATAATAATTTGTTATACTTGTTATACAAGTTAAAAATTACTTAAATTTCAGGTTGATTACGATCCCCGTCACGAAGCATTTTGGTTTATAGGTGGTGTGGACTTACCATATGATGTGATCAAATGGAGAAAGAAACAAAAATGGTATAAGGACAGAATAGATGAACCTCTGGATAGGCCTGTGCAGTATATAGGTGTTTATCAATATTTTTAGTACAACTTCAACAGATATTATTTCAGTTCAGTTGCTTGGCAACTGAATATACCAAAACCTCACACTGTTACCACATCATGTAAAATTTAAGGGGGCTCCCATACGAAAAATGTGATTTTTTGCTTGTTTTTGCCCAAAATTGATAATAGCAACAGGTATAGATGCTTAAAATGTTCACAGAATATTTATTTAGTTATACATATATTTACATTAAAAATAATTATGGTTTAAATTAAAATAAAATTACAATTTAATCCCATACAAAAAAATTTTTTTTTGCTCGTTTTTGAATTAGGTGGGCAGGGATGTTAAGTTTACTTTAATACTATTGATCAATTATTAATATTTATGAATTTTATGTCCCTCATTCTGTTAATTTATAAAACATTTTAATTTTCAGGTACACCAATGCTTACATTAAGGAATCATTTGCCTTTGAAACCCATAATACCTTACAATGAAGCAGAAAATCCAGATTTGAGAGTTCCCAAGTTTTCTCACGTTCCTGAAAGTGTTGGGTACTTTACTCAATTCAGACATGGGACTAATATTCCAGGTAAAATTGGACAGAGTAAAATTTTTATTGGTCCTTTAAAGCTTATATTCATAATATAATATATAATCATTATTAGTAGCTCTAATTAAAAGGAACTATTCCAAAATTACAAAAAACAATTCAGTTTTATTTATATTCAGCATTGTGTAATTATAATCCTTTACAAAGTTATATAAATAATATGAATGAATTTATTTTGCAGGATTTTGGCCAGGTGATTTTGATGAGTTTGGTCTAATGTCTTTCCATGGTCGAGGACATATTCTTGATCGGAGTGAATCCTTTGGGCCAGAAGATAACTTGGAAGCTTTACATTGTCAAGCTATCAAAGCTAGCTTTGGCTGGTTGTTGGCACAAGCTAACTACCAGGGTTTCACGACTTTCAATGACTTAACCTATCCTTTGGTGACACAAACTGTACTAACTGATGGCCATTTAGTATCTCTATATGCTTACCAGTTAAATACTATTGTAATGCACAGTGACGAAGTTGATAGTAACCCAAAAACTAATGTTTGTTTTGGAACAAAGCCATTGAAACTATATGACACTATTGAAGATGGAAAAGTTAAAGGCTTAAATGATGATGTACTAAAAATGTTAGTACAATTTTACCTAAATGCTCCAGAAGAGCGAAATCACGAAATGAAGCCATATCTTGGAAAGGAGGAACAGGTTATTGCTGATATAGAGGATGATAACAAACGCTGTTGGTTAGAATCTAGGTACAAGCATTTGGTTGCAAACCGACCCAAACACAAATTATTACCTGAACTTTATGACTGGGAGAAGATATACAAAATTAAATTCAATACTCGATTCCATGAAGCTAGGAGGAGGCCATTTGAGTTTGACATAAATCCATTTAAAAGAAGATTGGATGAACATTTGCCTCCATATATACCTAAAGTTTTAAGAGAATACCCAAGATCCAAAAAGAAGTTTGAAAAAACTTATTATCCTAAAGTGTAATATTTTATCTAAATTAGTGTGTAGATTTAAATAAAAATAGAACTTTGTAGAGTAAAATTGTTTTAATCAATATCCAGTAATTAATTTACATTTAGGTTTAAAACTTAAACCCTATACTAACATTCAAATTCAAAAGTACAAATTATGCTGGCACTTATGTCCATTGCTCAACTCTGACTCAATTGTCCAGTCCAATGACGAAGTTTCACGCTACTTAACGTGAAATCAACGGGTCTGCCCGCGAAATTCAAAATTTTCGTGGTTTTTTGCAATTTGTACGCTAATTAGACATGATAGGCTTATGGCAATCAATTTGCGAGAATCTTTACATGATTATATCAAAATCTTTGCATAAAAATGTGTATCCTAGGAAATAAGTCCGAGTATCGAGTTTTATGTGAGTAACTCGCAAATCTCGGACTAATTTCTACTTTCGAGCAGAGATTTTTATATAAACACGTGAAGAATATATTCGGATTATCGCAATTTGACGGCCATAAGCCTATTATGTCTTATTAGCTTAAAAATCGCGAAAAACCACGAAAAATTTGAATTTCGCGGGCACACCCGTGTTGGGTGCACACCACGATTGTGCCCGCGAAATTCAAATATTTTTTTGTTGTTTTTCGCGATATTTATGCTAATAAGACATAATAGGCTAATGGCAGCAAGTCAAATTGCGGAAGTCTCAATATCATCTTCACGTGTTTATATAAAAATCTCTGCTTGAAAGTGTCGAGTTAAAGAAATTACTTAGTTCAAGATTTGCGAGTTACTCACATAAAACTGGATACTCGGACTAATTTCCTAGGATACACATGTTTATGCAAAGATTTTGATATAATCATGTAAAGATACATAATATATTATAATATTGTATTACTACATACACATAATATATTATAATTATTGTATTATTAGTATTGGTATTCAGTATATATATATATAATGTATATATCTATATACATAATATATTATAATTATTGTATTATTAGTATTGGTATTCAGTATATATATATTAGTTTTTTTTATTTTTATTTTATTTAATATTTATTAATATTTATATTTATTTTATTATTTTTAGTTGTGTAATCTAGTGTATGTAGTAGTATGTAATTATTTGAATTTAGGTATAATTATTGTAGTGTTGCACCACCTGCAGTCCGTGGTTCCTCTGTATTTTCCTAATCTGTAGGTTGCCTGGCAGAGATCGCTACCTAGCGATAAGGCCGCCTTTTGTACTAATTAATTTTTTTTTTTTTTTTACTTCGTAGTCTTAGTTATGTTTTGTGGTGTACAAATAAAGTGTTAAATAAATAAATAAAGATGATACTGCCATTCCCGCAACTTGATTGCCATAAACCCAAGGGCGGATCCAGCTTTGGTGCCAGGGGGGGGTCACAGTTGTGGTCAAGTCATAAGAAGTTATAACTTATAATTTAATTTTGATACTAATTGATGCAGGTAAAAAGTAGACCGGTATTTTATTAATGTGTATAAGTAGGTACTGTACTTAAAAAGACTATCTTTAAATAAAAGAGCCAATTTTTCTTTTACGTCTTCTTCCGAAACGCATAATCACTTCATCTATTTCAATGGGTACGTTTTTCGGACGTGGAGACGCCTTAACCAGTCTTAGCCACAATTTGATTTTTCGTAACAGTGTAGAATGAACGCGAGCGAAGCGAGCTCAAAATTTTTACATTCCACAGGATAAATCACTATTTATTCCAGTCTTGAATTTAACATGGCATGATAGTGAGATCCATATTTAATAAAAACTATATAATAATTTTTAGGCGTAATAACGCCTTTAAATCGCAAATATGCCCGAATGAAGTGAACGAAAACTTTATATATATTTTGATATCTGGATATGCGAGCGAAGCGAGCTCAAATTTTTTAAGTTTTTTTATTCGTTTTATAATGTGATCCATCTTTAATCTTAAATTTAAATAATATAATCATTTTTAGGCGGAATAACGTCTTTAAATCGCAAGTAGTCCTGAATGAAGCGAACACGAATTTTATATATCCTGACAACTGGATACGCGAGCGAAGCGATCGCGAAATTTTTAGTTTTTTTTTTCTGAAGAAGTCACAACATAACAAAGATCCTAGGGGCATACATATTTTGATAACTGGATATGCGAGCGAAGCGAGTTCAAAATTTTTAATATTATTTTATTTAGTCTAATTAAGTAAATAAATAAAAAAATCAATATTTATACCAGTCTTGAATTTAACATGATTTGACAGTGAGATCATCCATCTTTAATAAGAATAATATAATCATTTTAAGACATAATAATTAATAACGTCTTAAAATCGCAAATATGCCCGAATGAAGTAAACGCGATCTCTATTTATACTTTGATAACTGAATATGCGAGCGAAGCGAGAACAAATTTTTTACGTTTTTTTAATTTTTCTTTTTATAGTGTGGTCCATCTTTAATCTTTAATTTAAGTAATATAATCATTTTTAGCCGGAATAACGTCTTGAAATCGCATATAGTCCTGAATGAAGCGAACACGAACTTTATATATTCTGATAACTGCATATGCGAGCGAAGCGAGTGCGAAATTTTGTTTCTTTTTTACTGAAAAAGTCACAACATAAAAAAGATATGCGAGCGAAGCGAGCTCAAATTTTTTACATTTTCGCATGATAAATCACTAATTATTCCTTAACCTGAAATGACCTTGTATACATCTGAGCACTCAAGGTCATTTCGTGAAAATCCGCCGTGGAGGACACTTAGATATCTAAATCATTTTTACGTAAATATAATAATCTCAAAACCCAAATATATAGGAGATTAATTAATAAAAAAAAGATTCCGACGAATTGAGAACCTCCTCTCAAAAATCAGTAAATAAGGAGGATTGTTGATAAATCAGGAAATCTCCTGGGAAATCCAGAGGTCATCAGATAAAAGGTCGCGGTGGCGAGGTAAAATTGAAATTTTCGATACTTTCGATCCCTATTAACACGTTTGACAAAAATACCATAAAAAACATTATATCTAACAATTTTAACTATTGGGCCATCTAGGTTTTGAAAGGCCCAGGGGGGGGTCATGACCCCCATGACCCCCCCCCTGGATCCGCCGATGCATAAACCTATGTGTAATAAGCGTACAAATTGCAAAAAACCATGAAAATTTTGAATTTCGCGGGCAGAGTCGTTGATTTCACCAACGTGATGAAGGAAGGAAACATAGGGACGATTCAGGGCCTATCTATACCTATGACTATACCGGTTTTGAATATTTTATGCAAAGATTTTATGTCACTACTCACCGAACCACTGATATATAGGTACTATAACGTGGTCGCGCGGGCCACATGTGGCCCGCGGTCTGTCTTCCCGCCTATAAAAGCATTGCCGCCGTCTTGAAATTTGTCATACATTTTCTATGGAAAAATAAATTCCGCCATTTTGATTTCTTTTTGTATCCATGAAATAGACCTTCGGGTCCTGATCACTACTTGTCAAGAAACCACTCTTCCTAGGTATCTCTTTCCGAGATATGGACGAAATTCGAATGGCGGCCATTTTGAATCCGCCATTTTGATTTTTTTTTCAGCTCACTGCCAATTGGATGACATTTCAAATGACAATAACATTTGGTCTAGCACCCCCCAGCTATCTTAGACACCCTGGCTGTGCTCTTCACCCGTCTCCGAAATCCTGAAACATCAGCTCTCTCCGTATTTTTCCTCCCAAAGACACTCTATACTATAGACCTGGCGGACCGCACGAAAAAATGTCGCCAGTTTATGGGAGCAAGAATGACTATTTTCACCTCCCCTGGCGTCAGTAGTCAGTAGACCGCAGTCCCCGCCACAGATAATGACGCTAACAGCACGTTTCCATGGAGACGGTTTCCGCCATATTAGATTCTTAGTAGCGGGAAAATGGAATATAACTTAGTGGGAAATTTAAGTAAAAAACATCAAAATGCCTAATTGCATTGTAAAAGGCTGCAAAAATTGCAGTTTTAAATTTAAAAAGGAGCATGGGATAACGTGATGATACGTTAGTAACATCGTACGTAGTGATACGGTAAGTAACATCTAGTAATATTACATGAGTTTGGAAATAAATTATTATGTACTTACCAATTGTAAATGGCAATCCAATAGCCACATAATAACCACATAAATATTATAAGATCACACATATTGTATTGTTCTTGCATATTAATAATATAAATAGTTATTTTAAAAAAGTTATTTTGATATTCAATAATTAGTACCGAACTGCCATTTCCGAAGTGACTTTGTAAAGACGTCATTTTTATTTGTTTTATTTTTGTCTCAGGAACTTAGATTAATTTTATTAAGTATACTAAATATATCTGCATGATTATTTTTATAGGCGTGCTTTTTATTTCTGTATTTATTAACAATCAGCTGTTGCTCGCTGTGAGGCTTTTTCAATGTTCCACGTTTTTCTTCAAAACAATATTAGTCGAAGAGAAGTAAGATTTAATATTAGACAAAATATAAAGTTAATAAGTCGTGGAACAAGCGCTATTAATTTTAATGACAGAAATACCCAACATTTTCCGTCCAAGAACATCTTGGTATTTTAGGTGCTTTCATAACTAAAAGATACATGCAAACTCTATTAGGATACATGGAACCGATTTTAAATGTAAAAATATTTTATAGTTTTTTAAGTCAAGCTTGAGTTCTGCACAAAAATCCATAGCATTTTTTTACTGTGAATCGACTAAGTTATGTGCAAGCAACATACATTGAAAAAGAATCCTGCCAGTGGAAGTTGGTCAAATTTCATAAAGTATTATTTTTCATAATTACTATCAAGCTGAATTCAATATGTGTAGTACTTGCTCGTGGTCAAAAGTTAAATCATTCAGAAAGTATTATTACAGATTTCCAAGAGATCCCATACGTGAAGAGATTTGGAGTCGCATTATCAGGACACAAGAAAATAAGCCTTATTTAAAGCCCACTAAAAACACAAGAGTATGCTCTGCTCATTTTAGTAACGAGGATTTTGTTATCTCAAAAGCTGGACTGCGAAAGCTAAAAGAATCAGCTGTACCGCAATTTCATAATACCTATATACAGGTACTGACCTCATATAAACTCATCTATACTAAAAATAAAATGTATTTTTAACATAAAAGTTTCTCATATTTTATTAAAGAAAATGTTTAGCGATCACTGATGAATTCTGAATTGTAAGTAAAAATACATTTAAATTATATCGGTATGCCACTAACTTTTTTACCACTAATTTATACGATTAAAACAGGAAGTACGTCCGATTCCCGAACAAGGTTACCTCTACAACCTGTGCAGCATTGCAGGCAAGGTGACCATAGACATAGATAAAAAAAAAAGTTTTTCGCTGGAGTTTCCACAGATGGCGCAACATTTTCTTGTATGAAGAAGGTTTACGTAAAATGTTCGGATGGGCGTATCTTGATATTTGTATCTATTTTTCCTCCTCATGAATTTTTCCCCTCTACACGACCCTATCCCTAAAAAAATTTTTTTTCATACAAAATTGTTCAGGAGAGGTGATTAATGAGTCAGTCAGTCAGTGGCCAATCAGCACGAGTAGCTATATATATATTTAATAATGTACAGTCCGAAAAGGGCCAAGGCTCTCTTGGCACTTGAAGGAGGGCGCTGTTGCACAACATAGGCAGCCATAAGATAAAATCTCGATTTTACTTCAATTTTAGTTTAAAATAGATAGTCAACAAAAAAAACATAACATACAATAGTGATATACTGACAGAGCGAACTATCAAACAGTAGCACAAGATAGCGGCATTAGTTCAGACTTTGGCCACGCCGCGTGGCTTAAATGACGTGGCCCACGCGCCAAAATAGCCTTGTCGCACTGTAGGTGTATATTCAATATATAATACTCTATGGTATATATACCATATGGTGTTCTGTGCATTGATCTATAAAGAGGTTCTGTGATGTTGTTAAAACGTAGTAATTATAGTGATCTGTGGTGATTATAGTTTCGTGGTCTGTGGTGATTACCTATCGTCTTTGATGTTGTTTTATATCTTTTATATGGTGTTAGAAAAAACTCGGTTTTAAACTTTTAAGTTTTAAATAAATTACGTTTTCACAGTAAACGGAGAAATTGGCCCTTAGTTATTTATCGACTTTGTCTAATTGCACACATTTAAATATGAAGAACTTGAGTGTGTGGAATATTTCCAGGAAGAAATGTTCAAACGAGCCAGAGGGTGACTTTTGCGCATGTTATGGTCACCGTGAATCGTCAGCTGGGGAACTTTTCTCATGTTCTGACCACCTAGTTGTGAGCGGGTTTGATAATAGCGGTGAAGTTACGTGGACAACAGATATTGCTGGAGTCGTGTCGCCGGGAAGTGCACCTGTAAACATAACCTATTTGGGGTTAACCAATTGTGTGAGTGTCGGACTTTCGAACGGTGAATTAATCACAGTAAGCGACTTTGGAAACCAGTGTGAGTTGGCGGGAACTTGTGAAAATGGTTTACTGGTTTGTATTTTTCTATGTTAATAATTTTGTAGATTGTAGTGATCTTCGGACTCGGCACTAGACTCCTCAAATAAGCCCTGTGGCCTGCGTAAAAAAACATTCATCGTTATCGTAATCATTAACAAAACCTGCGCCCCGATTGGTTGACGTAATCAGGGATACTATCAGTGTACAGACTTTGTGAATGATTACAATAACAATGAATATGTTTTACTTACACAATCTAGGGGCTGGTCTACGCCGCTTTGAGTCTATTAGATCTGCCAAGGATACTCAAATCTACATATCATATCCATCCATATAGTTACAATTTATATCTTACTCGTATTGGGTACCCCTAGGAATCTATCTTTACTGCACAGTGCACTGCAGCTCTGCCCCCAGATTGTCTAAGCAAACATAATCATCGTTATCATAATCATTTACTAATTCTGCCTGCTAATTGGGTTCCTGATTTGCATCAACCAATTGTGGGGCAGAATTCTATAGTGATTACGATAACGATGAATACTTTTTTTTACGCAATCGGACCCCAGCTCTGCTCTCCTTCTAATCTGTACTGTCCATTTACACTATTTAAGCCTGTAGTTTTATGATGATGACAGGTTATCACAAGCTGTCATGAAAGCATATTAAAAGTGGACATAACAGGGTGTGAATGACAAGAGTGTAAATAGGTATCAAAAGCAATTTCAGCTTGCTTGAAGTCTTCTAAATATGTATATTTTGTTTTCAGGCAATGGAATGGAGTCCTGATCAAGAGTTATTGGTGTTAGTCACTAAAGACTTGAATCTTATACTAATGTCATGCACATATGACCCTATAAATGAAACAAATTTATTGAGTGAAGAATTTGGGGAGAAACAGTTCATAACTGTTGGTTGGGGTAAAAAAGAGACTCAGTTCCATGGCTCGGAGGGAAAGCAAGCAGCCAAAATAAAAACTGAAATTATTGCTGGTAAGCTTAAACATTGAATACCTAAAATTGTTGTGGTTTAATCCTTAAATCCATCTTCATATAATTTGAGTGTCTAAAAAAGTACTATTTCTTTCACATTTCAAGACAAGATTTTTGCAAATAAATAGCAGTCACTAAAGAGTCATAGTAATAGCAAGCAAATCATGAATAATATTTACTATATTGGTTGCATTTAAACCTGAAAAGCTTTTGATTTTTATTATATTAGATGTTTTTGTATATTACTGTTATTGTAGCCACAAAACTAAGTTTAAACAATAATAGTTTATAATGGTAATCAAACATTCTATTGTTTTAGATAATGATGCTGAGTTAAGTGACAAAATTAAAATATCATGGAGAGGGGACGGTGAAATGTTTGCTGTTGGTTTTAAAATGGAGGGTATTAGGAGGTTTAAAGTTTTTGATAGAGACGGTAACTTGCAGTATACAAGCGAAAAGCAGCCAGGACTACAAGCCAATCTAGCCTGGAGACCCAGTGGGAACTTGATTGCTACCACCCAGAAATTGTCAGACAAAAACATTGTGGCTTTCTTTGAAAAAAATGGCCTCAAACATGGGGAGTTCACAATACCTGAGAAACTTACAACTGAAGTTGAAGACTTGTTCTGGAGCTATGATTCAGAAATATTAGCTTTGTTATGCAAAGACGCAGAAACACACACTCAGAAAGTTCTACTCTTCACATGTAGCAACTATCATTGGTACTTGAAACAAACTCTGTTGTTTAATGAAAATCAAGGTATAGGGAAAATCATGTGGGATAACGATTTTGATGTAGCCAATAATAAAACAATGCACATAATATTGAGAAGTGGTGAGCATTATTCGTACACTTGGATTTGGAATATAGATCACAGCACGGGTAAAAGCAGTAGTGACAACGCAGTTGTAGCTGTTATAGATGGGAACAAATTATTAATTTCCGGATTCAGATATACCACTGTACCTCCCCCTATGGCAAATGCAACAATTGAATTGGATAGCAGTATTGATGCAGTCTTTTTTGCACCAGAAAATGATTCAAACTTGAATCCAAATTCATTAGTAGTAAAAACTGGGAGAAAATTAGTTTTTCTACAAGTGACTCTAGATAATCCATTAAGATATGAAGTTTCTGAATCTATATATCTGGATGCTGTCAGTTTTCCGTTCCAATATTATAACTGGTACTGGTTAGATAGTGAAACATTTTTATGCTCGTTCCTTGACAATGACAGTGCGTATAGATTAATTCAATACAAAAAATCAGATGGTAAATTAGTGCAAGAAAGTGTACAACCTTTGCCATCAGGAGTAACAAGGCTGCATGGCCATCCTTCCGTAAAATCTACTGTATTTTTACAGCTGAGCTCTGGAGAAATCTTAGAATATAATTCTGAAGGTACTATTACACCCCAAACATTTTCATTTCCGGAAGCGTGCCCCAAATTTTATGTATTAACTGTGGATAGTGACATTTACTTCTTAGGGCTTTCACACAAAGGTTGTCTGTATTTAAACGATAAAATTATTATGAATAGTGTCAGTTCTGTATCTATACATACTAGTTTTTTGCTGTTAACAACATTAAAACACTTTCTCCTTTGCACTGAACTTACAAAATCAGGTTTGAAGAGCATTGAAACATACGAGAAAACAGAAACATCAGATGTTTATAAGAGAAAAATTGAAAGAGGAGCTAAATTGGTTGTAACTGTTCCGAAAGCTACGAGGACAGTTTTTCAAATGCCCAGGGGAAATTTAGAAACAATCGAGCCTCGGCCACTTTCGCTCAGGATCCTTGGAGAATATCTTGATGATTGCAAATATTTTGATGCCTTTGATTTAATGAGAAAGCAGAGAATCAATCTTAATTTGATTTATGATCACAATCCTAAACTATTTACGGAGAGTATAGGTAAATTTTTTGATGCCATACAAAATAATTCATGGTTAAATCTTTTCTTGTCTGACCTTGAAAACATTGATGTCACGAAAACTATGTATACTAGTAGCTATCCAGAAAGAAAGAATGTTACTGAAAAAGTTCATGGAAAAATACAACAAGTGTGTGATTTTGTTATAGCACATATAAACAAAGCAGATGATTTTGCTTACAGGATATTGCCATTGCTGACAGCATTTGTCAAGAAAAATGAATTGGAACAGGCGTTAACTGTTATAAACAGCCTGAAGAAACAAGAGTTAAAAGAGGGTAGTTTAACAGTGTCTTCAGAAGAAGCACTTAAATATCTTTTGTATATGGTCAATGTGGATAATCTATTTGATGTGGCGCTAGGAATGTATGACTTTGACCTTGTGCTGCTTGTTGCTAACAAATCACAGAAGGATCCAAAAGAGTATGTTGCAATGTTAAATGAGTTGAATGAAATGGATGAAAACTATAAACAATTTACTATAAATAAACACTTGAAGAGGTTTGAAAAAGCTGTGCATTGTCTCGCAAGATGTGGACCCAGCAGATATGGAGAGTTGAAAACATTTATTAAATATCACAGTCTCTACAGGGAAGCTTTAGCTCTCTTCTCTGTTGATCAAGAGATATACAAACAGATGTCAGATGATTTTGGACTTTACTTAAAACTAAAGAAGCAATATATTGAAGCTGGTATAGTTTATGAAAGGGCAAAAAACCATGAGAAAGCCATTGAATGTTTCAAAGAAGCCTTGGAGTGGGAATTAGTATTAAAACTAGCCAAGGATAAACCTAAAGAGGAGTTTAAAGAGTTATGTTGGTAAGAGTATACCTACTCATTTTCAGTTCACTTAATATTTGCACGATTTTCTTTTTAGTTGAGGAAGAACTTAAGCCCAATTTCTGTATATTCAATCGATATTAGAACAGCTGAAATCATCATTTCAGTCTGCATACATCCACTGTTGAACATAGACCTTCCCAATCGCACATCCTCTCATCCAGCCGCTTGCTGCCACCCGCTTAATATCGTCGGTCTAACAGGCTGGATGTCGCCCCACCCTACGCTTACTTGTACGCGGTCTCCACTCTAGGACTTTCCGGTCCCAACATCCATCAGGATTGTTTCTTTGTTAGGGAACTCGTAAGTTCAAGAAAATACATGGAATTTTAACTTATGAAAATTTTATTTTTAGGGATCTTGCTAATGCTTTAAAGGAGGAGAAAAGATACAAAGAAGCGTTATTAATTATGGAACAACTTGATGAAGATGCTGAAGCTATAATCAACTTTGCTATTGAGTGTGCTCAATTTAAAACAGCACTGCGATTGTGTACTAAGTTTGAGAGACTGGAATTGATAGGTACGTTTTCAATCATGATCTCAAGATTTTTATATATATTTCGTAACAAATCAGAAAATTTCATAATAATCGGTCAAGCCGTTTTGGAGGTGTCTGGTAACAAAAATTATCACGCGAATTTTATATATAAGAAGATACAGGTAAGTTTTGAAAACGCTATTAATAAGTTTATTTCATTAATGTTGTAGAAAAATGCCTGCTACCAGTTTTGTTAGAAGAATATAACAATACAAAAGAATTAATAGAAGCAAATGGGATAAACTTCAATAAGTATAAAAGTCGTCTACTAGTGGTGAAGGAAATAAAAAGGAATCAACCTGTAGATCGGCATGAAGCTTACTTCAGTAATAAGGACAGCGACTTGTACTCCGACGCGGGCAGTACCATCGCATCTTCTTCTGGGTCTGGGTATGTACGAACTGTGAATACTTTAAAAATCACTTACCTTACTCACCACTTAAAAAATTAAAAACCGGCCAAGTCAGTGTCTCGGCAAACTGCACAGCGCTCATTATATTGAAAAAATCAGTTTTTACATATTATGTCTGCATACAGTACCTACCCTTCAAACTGAAACACAGTAATAAATTACCAGCAATCTGTACATTTTTAATAGTGTATCAAAATTTTCGCTGCCAATGGGACCAGATATCGCGGCTGGGTGCTCTGCCAATTTGAGCTATGGGAGCAACTACCGCTGACACGATAATTTCGATACACATTGTTTCAGTCTTAGGCAGACTGCAGAGTCCTCTATTGGCAGCGATAATTTTGAATCACTTTTAATAAAAAATTATAACAGTGTGTGACACACTATAACAAAAATATAAATCTGTACATAATATTAAAGGTGACTTACATTGAGTGGTCTATTAGCGCGCACAGTAGCCAAAAGAAAAAAACAGAACCCTTATAAGATCACTTTGTTGTCAGTCTGTCTGTCACAACCCTTTATTTCAATAACTATCAAAGACATCGACATATATCAAAGACATCGACTTTGGAACAGTTGTAGGAAATAATGGCGCGCCGTTATTGGAATCAAAAAATTTAAAATCGTTTTTACTTTTATTTATAAAAAAAGATTCCGACGAATTGAGAACCTCCTCCTTTTTTTGAAGTCGGTTAAAAAAGGGAGAAAATGCGCAGTGCAAAATAAATTTTAAATTATAGTCTATTCGCTTAGAATTTGCTGTTACAAGTACGCACGGACGGCGAGTCCTTTGAGAATAACGACTCCGCAACCGGCCGCGTGACAAAACGAAAGCGAACGAACTATACACATTCTGATGTAAGCATTGAATTCACAGGCGATCGTACCGGTCGAGCAAGAACAGAAGGAAACACGAACGCAAGGTGGCGTCTCTCAAAGAGGGCTCCCAGTATGAGGACACGGCTCTCGTGATGGCTATACACTCCTTGGTCACGTCCACCTTCGACTTGCGACTGCACGTCAAGGAAATCAATATCGCGTTGTCTTGTCTCGGCAAAGACTTCGAAGCTCTGGCACTTCAGGTGAATATCAAGGATAGATTTTTCAATCCACGATGACGCGCCCCACTCTGTCAAACTCCATACGAATTGAATGAAACTGTTTGCGCTTTACGCTAGCACTCTCCGGTTTATGCTAGGCCTATCGCGTCGACGGCCACGCCGCCATTTGCTGTACGCAGTCCGGTGCAAAATCCCGACGGAGTCGGTCGGTGTGTGTGCCGCGTTCGCCCGCGTAAAGTCGCCCGCCACGCCGCATCGCGCTGTCTTATTATTTGTGAGGAGCTATTTATCGCGTACCATTTTGTTCCGCTTCGCCCGCGTGTTGTTTGCCGGCCACGCCGCCACTCCGAGTCCGTTTCTACAAGCCGACTGAAAAAATCCGCGTTGCCCGCGTGAAATTTGCCGGCCACGCCCGTGTCGTTTAGTTTACGAGCCCCGATTTATTGAGTTCCTTAGTTTGCCGTGTTGGCCGCCGCGTCCTTCTAACGCTGCGGCCCATTTTACTATCAGGAACACTGTTTTTTGTGCTCACGTGCCACCTGGACACCTCGCCGACGCGGACTCACTTCGCTACCCGCGATTTCGTACCGCCGCCGCGAAAGATCCCTCAAGAAAGGGAGAGTGTGTTCCTATTTGCATTTAACACCGCAGACACCACACACTACATTCATCATACACGAACACACTCCCCGGATTCCACGTGCTGGCTGTCTCTTGCGCCGGTAAGTACCTAGTCGTAAGTCAGTTCTGTGTCGCGGGATAAAACCCAGCGCAAAACGCCTAATAAAATTTTTTGGCGGGCCTTTTTCGACCCGCCACCGCCGCTGCCTGTGAGAATCCGCTGGACTGCTCTGATGGGCCCGGCAGTTGCCCGCTGATTCATCGTGCACAGGCGCGGTGCGTAATCATTTTTGGTAGCAACGAGCGCGGTTTGTCTACACCTCGCTTTGCGTTTTGCGCTGGTTTTGCCCGCCGCGCCGTTCATTTTCTGCGCCGCTGGCATAAATCCCGCTTTCCGCCACGCGCCGCGTCGTCCGCCGCGCTGTTAGCGGAAATTCCGCAATCGCCGCCAGTTCCGCTGCGTTAACGCCGCGTTTTGGCCGCGTTCCGCTTATTATAATAATAATATAAGTTTAATTTTTATTTTAAGTTTTGCTTGCGTGCCGGTACCGCCCGCTCGCCGTAATTTAACACGCGTATCTACTACGGTCGCGCCGCTTTGTTCATTGCGACTACGATACGACCGCGACCGCGATACGACTTGTTTACTATTACTTTAATTTTATTATTGCTTGCACTCGCGCCGCCCGCCGACTTGCCGGCCGCCTTTTCAATTTATTATTGTTGCTTTATTTTTACATTTTGTTTACATTTAATTTGTTAGAATGTCCGCGAACATAAAAAAGCTAGCTGTACAGATACAGTCTGAGCTTCGCTGGGCGACGTCCGCCGCGGGTTTGATAGGCCGCGAAGATAGATCCGCCGCCCTATTACACCGAGCGGACCAGGTGCGGACTCGGCAGGCCTCTGTGGAGCAGGCCTTCCAAGACCTGCTCACCCTCGGTCCCGAACAGGAGGTACTGAGGACGGCTCAGGCCGATTACGACCAGTTCTTCGAACTGTTGGACTCGGTGTTGGAGGCCGCCCATGGGATCCGGACCGCCGCTGATGAAAGGCGTCGAAGTGGCGCTTTTAGGGACTCCCCCAGCCGACCGCCCACACAGCCGGCATTACTCGGGAAACTGCCCACGATCGAGCTGCCCAAATTCGGTGGGCAGCTTCAAGAGTGGATGGGCTTCCTGGCGTTATTTGACAGTCTGGTCCACGCCAGGAAGGACCTGTCCCCCACCCAGAAGCTGACATACTTACTGTCTTCGCTACAGGGCGAGGCCCTGGATTTGGTGCGGCACCTCGACCTCTCGGAGGAGAGCTACACCACGGCCCGGGAATTGCTGGCCAGGCGCTATGAAAATGTGCGCCGGTTGGCCGACGCACATGTAGCCCAGCTACTCGCCTTGCCCGCCGTCACCGGGGTGGCCGGCCTCAGAGAGGCCTTGCTAAACCCTTGCATTGTGGCCACCAATGCTCTCCGTCGATTGGATCTCCCCGTCGACCAGTGGTCCTTCTTGTTGTTGCACATAGTGCTCTCCCGCCTGCCGTCGGAGCTTAAGCTCCGCTTCGAGCAGCGCTTCGGAGGGGACGGTGCAACCTACCTGCCCCCTTTCTCCGACCTCCTGAAGTTTCTGGAGCAGGAGTGCCTCCAGGCCGATAACTCCGGAGTTACCGGCCCTCGAGTGGCCCCTGGGAGGTCCGAGCATGTCCGAGGGGGTGGGGCAAGGACTGGCCCTTCGGCGGGGACCGGCCCCAACCGGCGAGGCCGTGGAGCCGACGCCAGAGAAGGTCGCCGGGTGTCACAGTACAGCGGGGCCGTGGCAACGAAGCTCCCCCCTGTGCCTATTGTCGGCACCCCGGCCACCAGGTCTCCTCGTGTCCGCACTTCCTGGCCAAACCGGTTGCGGCCCGGAGAGATTACGTGGCGACACGCCAGTGGTGCTTCTCGTGCCTGGGCCAGCATCTCGTAAGAGACTGCCCGCGCCAGCGGCCCTGCCCACATTGCGGCGGTGCCCATTCGGCCCTCTTGTGCGCTAACCGGAGTGGTTCCGGTCGCCGGGACGTTGGGTCGCGCACCCCCCATGGGCGGGGGCGCTCGATCGCGCACCCCCCCATGGGCGGGGGCGCTAGTCCTGGCCACCCGGCCAGCCCCGTTAGGCGTTCTCCGGTGGACCACCAACCTCCTAGTGGAGGTAGGGGTTCCGCCCCCCGGAGGAGGGTTTCACCCCCCCACGGTATGGTCACATACCCCTCGCGTCATCACGACGGGGATATCGCGTCCGCCCCATTGGGCGTCGTCCCGCGTCGGTTCTCGCCGCCACTACACGAGTGGCCGCGACTGGAGCGCCATCCACCCACCATAGGTCGAGGCGATCCCTACCGGGTGCCGGACGTTAGCCGCATAGTGCGGCCCCAAATGGGTGAACGGTCCCCTGCTGATTACCAGCGCCCTAGGGGCGGTGGGGCTTCACCCCCCCAGGGGGGGTCACACCCCCCCAGGGGAGGGTCACACCCCCCTCGCATTTTTATGACGGGTGTCTGACGGCCGCTCAAATGAGCGTCGAACCGTCTAGGTTTTTGCCTCCCCTCCATGTGTGGACGCAACTGGAGCGCCATCCACCCGTGCTAGGTCGAGGCGCTCCCTACCACGCCCCGGATGCTAGCCGCATAGTGCGACCCCGGGTTGGTTATGCCGGATGGTCCCCACGTTGGGTACCCTCCCCCTCTCTAGCTGCGCCCCAGCCGGAGTACCCCCGTCAGTGGGCTCCCGCTGGTGAAGGCACGTCGCGCTAGGTGTCCGCCACCCTAGCTGCCACCTAGCCTCCTCCCCTGAGACTTTGGATCTACAGCAGTCAGTATGCCAGACCATACTTTGTCGACTGCCTCAGGGAGGTTAGGGTCTCAGGCTACAGGAGTGGCTCTCCCTTGTGGCCTCACTTCCGAATGTTGATCGGATTTCGATGCCTCGTTGCTTCCTACCGCCCGGAAGGTGCCACGCCAGTCTCCACGGCTTTTGTGATGCGTCCGAAAAGGGGTACGCAGCCGTGGTCTATTTGCGGACTGTCAGTGACACCGGCGAGGTCGCAACCCACCTTGTCTTGGCGAAAAGTAAAGATACCCCAATTCGGTCACGCTTGACGATACCCAAATTGGAGTTGTCTGGAGCCGCTCTTTTGGTGCGCCTTCTCAACCATGTGCGTACGTCCCTCCTATCGATTGTTGACCTGACGGACGTGTACGCCTGGTCGGACAGCGAAATTGTCCTTTGTTGGTTGCGAGCCGCTCCCCACAACTTGGAAGTCTTTGTTGCCAACCGGGTTTCCCAAATCCAGAATTCGGAAACCCCGTTGACCTGGAGACATGTGCCAGGGGACCTGAACCCTGCAGATTGTGCTTCCCGCGGATGTGAAGCTTCCGACCTTGTCAACCACTCTCTTTGGTGGGGCCCTGACTGGCTGACTCGGAATGAGTCCGCCTGGCCTCAGAGTAGGTTCTCCGAGCCCGATGTGTTACCTGGCTTGCGAGTCGGAGTTGTGGAAGATAAGCCAGCCAATTCGCTGAGCTATCTTCAGGAACGCTACAGTTCCCTTGATAAATTGATTGGGGTGACGGCTTGGATTCAGCGCTTCACCCACAACGCTCGGAACCCACGCGACAAAATGTCGAACCCGGTTTTGTCGCCCCTGGAGAGACAGGAGGCCCGGACCTTTTGGATACGTTTGGTTCAACTGGAGCATTTTGAGTCCGCTATTGAGACACTGAAGCGAGGTTTACCTTTGAAAGGCTCGCTCGCCCGCTTAAACCTCTTCCTGGATGACGCCGGATTGATACGCGTCGGTGGACGCCTCCGGAATTCTGATTTACCCTATGGGGCACGTCATCCCTTGTTGCTTCCGAACAATAGCGCTTTTGTAAAATTGTTGGTGACGCATTACCACGTCAAAAATGCCCACGCTGGCTGCAACGCCCTTTCGGCCATATTGCAGCGCGAATTTTGGATTTTATCGGGACGACGCTCCATCCGAAGCGTCATTTTTAAGTGCATTCCGTGCTACCGCCTGAAGGCCAGCACCATGCAGCCCATTATGGGGGACCTCCCCACCGACCGTGTCGTGGCCTCGCGCCCTTTTTCGGCGGTCGGGACGGATTTTGCGGGGCCGTTCTTCGTCAAGAGCTCCAGCCTCCGCAATGCTCGTTCCCTCAAGGCCTACCTTTGCGTTTTTGTTTGCCTGGCTACCAAGGCCGTACACTTAGAACTGGTGAGTGCCCTCAGCACCGAAGCCTTTGTAGCCACGCTAGGCCGCTTCGTTTCACGCCGAGGTTATCCGCACCTGATCCGATCGGATTGTGGGACCAACTATAAAGGTGCCGATAGACATTTGAAGGAAGTCGTCCAATTTTTGAATGAAAATAAGATAGGCCTCGGCACGGCAATGTCCAAGATGGGGATAACTTGGACCTTTGACCCGCCAGCTTGTCCCCACTGGGGCGGGATCTTTGAAGCCGTCGTCAAGGTCTCAAAGACGCATCTCCGACGCGTGATAGGTGAAACCATTTTGACTTTTGAAGAGCTCGCTACCGTGTTTTGTAAGATTGAGGCTGTCCTCAATTCTCGGCCACTCTGCCCCTTATCGTCCGATCCCAATGACCTGGAAGTTTTAACCCCCGGTCATTTCCTAATTGGTGAACCCCTTAACGCCCTGCCCGAGTACCCCTTCAGGGACGTGAAGGTCTCACGGTTGTCTCGTTTCGAATTGCTACAGCAGATGACCCAAAATTTCTGGCATCGTTGGTATTTAGAATATTTGCATCTCTTGCAGCAGCGCGTTAAGTGGTCAGACAAGACCGACCCACCTAAGGTTGGTGATCTTGTCCTAGTTAAGGAGTCTAATTTGTTGCCTTTATGCTGGCGTCGTGGACGCATTCTTAAATTGATATATGGATCCGATGGGGTTCCCAGAGTTGCCGAGGTAATGGTCGGAGATTCGGTTTTGCAGCGAGCCGTCTCTCCCTTATCCCGCTTGCCCATTGGTTAGTGGACCCCAAATTCTTGGGTCCACTGGCGGGGGTGTTTGCGCTTTACGCTAGCACTCTCCGGTTTATGCTAGGCCTATCGCGTCGACGGCCACGCCGCCATTTGCTGTACGCAGTCCGGTGCAAAATCCCGACGGAGTCGGTCGGTGTGTGTGCCGCGTTCGCCCGCGTAAAGTCGCCCGCCACGCCGCATCGCGCTGTCTTATTATTTGTGAGGAGCTATTTATCGCGTACCATTTTGTTCCGCTTCGCCCGCGTGTTGTTTGCCGGCCACGCCGCCACTCCGAGTCCGTTTCTACAAGCCGACTGAAAAAATCCGCGTTGCCCGCGTGAAATTTGCCGGCCACGCCCGTGTCGTTTAGTTTACGAGCCCCGATTTATTGAGTTCCTTAGTTTGCCGTGTTGGCCGCCGCGTCCTTCTAACGCTGCGGCCCATTTTACTATCAGGAACACTGTTTTTTGTGCTCACGTGCCACCTGGACACCTCGCCGACGCGGACTCACTTCGCTACCCGCGATTTCGTACCGCCGCCGCGAAAGATCCCTCAAGAAAGGGAGAGTGTGTTCCTATTTGCATTTAACACCGCAGACACCACACACTACATTCATCATACACGAACACACTCCCCGGATTCCACGTGCTGGCTGTCTCTTGCGCCGGTAAGTACCTAGTCGTAAGTCAGTTCTGTGTCGCGGGATAAAACCCAGCGCAAAACGCCTAATAAAATTTTTTGGCGGGCCTTTTTCGACCCGCCACCGCCGCTGCCTGTGAGAATCCGCTGGACTGCTCTGATGGGCCCGGCAGTTGCCCGCTGATTCATCGTGCACAGGCGCGGTGCGTAATCAGAAACATAAACGATTTTGACAGAGTGGGGCGCGTCTTCGAGGATTGAAATATCTTATGTTTTACATTTATTACTAGCGAACGCCCGCGGCTCCACCCGCGTAATTTTGGGATTTCACAATTGCAATGGATTTTTCCAGGATAAATAGTGGCCTATGTTTATAACCAAGGGTATAATCTATCACCATTCCAAATTTCAGCCAAATTGGTTCAGTAGTTACGACGTGAAGGAGTAACAAAAACGTACACATACAAACTTTCACTTTTATGATTTTAGTGTGATTAGAGTGATATTTGCTAAATTCTCGCACTCTAAACAACAACGAATTCACCATTGAGCTTTAAGCCAAGGACGTTGGTGGAGACTGGAGAGTTCCTTCGCCATCTCAATGATTACTTTGTATTGAGACCCACAGACCCATTTTGTTTCATTTATTATTTCAGTCATGCCTGGAAAAAACGCTGAAGGAGATGAAGGATAGTTTGAAGGAAATATGGAGCAATGAATTCACCCTTGAAGCAACAAATGCTGCAATTGCTGCTGAGAATTTGCCAGAAGGATGCAGTATATTACCTCAGGGGATGGCCACTCTTGGTTGGTGTCTTCAAAAGTTTTATTTCATTTAATCTTTTGATCATGTGTGTGATTTAAAATGACACACTAAACTACATTGTAAAAAAAATGTTCCCATTTATAGCTGTTATGAAAAGGACTGAATCGTACTTGATTCGATGGTCCGAGCAGCTGACACTTCGTGAGTTGATCGTTCACGGTTTGCATGCGCATGTCAAACTTAGGTGGTGGTCTGCAACAAAGTGCAGATCACACTGAGCGCATGCGAGAAGCATTTCCGAGTGACCATTGCAGTAGACGCCGGCAGACGCGTCCAGCGTCAGCAGACGTCGAACGCGAGCGCCGGCGTCCGGTGTACTTTGTTGCAGACCACCGGCTTAAGCGTCTGTTGCATACCACCGCATGATTAATCTATGATACTTGCGTATTTAAGTGGCACGTTTTTATAATTTAAAGACATCCGTTGTCCACTGCAGCCAGAAGTTTTCTACTCAAAGGTGTCAAGTGTCAAGTCAATCCAATAGCCAGCGTGGGATGTAACCACATTCCGAGATACATCCTTCAAATTCCACACAAAGAGGTTCATTGCTCATGTATTTTTTTGTTTTTCAGATTCACATCTGAGAATAGCACCTGTGGTTCAAGATGTGCAATGGAAACTAGAGGGACTGAGCCTATAATGTTATTTTGGCCGATTAGTGATTATGTACTATAACATGTTTATAATATTTTAGTGTATTATGTCAATATATTTTATTTAAACTTTAACTTTTCTTTTAATCTTTCACAAACCACAATTGACTAAGATTAACATAAAGCATATTACACACAGTTTGCTGTGTGACGCTCTTTAGGTCATATTATAATAAATAGCCCTTTATTCAGATCAACTTAATACAAAATACATATCTAACTTATTATTAACACTAATTCTACATCAGTATTTCTCTTTTTTATATTCTGTAGATCTGAATGCCAGTTGGCAAAGGCCTCCTCCAATCTTTCCCAGCCACTCAATTCCACTTCACTCCTGCTACTTGTCTGATGTCGTCATCCCACCTTTTCAGCTGTCTACATCTTTTTCTTTTGCCTACTTTAGGTACCTACTATCATAATATTTTATTCGTTTTAAACATAAAATAAGAAAGCCAGAAGAAATAATAATCAATATCATTTATTACATTTCATTTCACAATTTCATTTTACACAACAATTTAGTCAAACTTAATTAGACCGTCCACCAACAATACTTACAAAGCACTTTGGGGAACAATAAAAACATTCAACACCAACTGAAAGTTTATTATTAAAATTAAAAGTTACATCCCTACTTAAACTAGAGTATTTTAGGTCGAATTGCTTTATAATATAGTAATTTTCACTAAACACGGGTTTGCCACAGATACACATATTGAAATTATCGAGGAATTCAACTAAGGTCTTTGGAATAATATTAGGTGCATAGAAGAACTTCTGTTTTAGAACTACTTTAGCTGCTATGTGAACTAAACTATGGATGTAGATGTCCCACGGAGGTACTTGATTTCTTTCAAACTCACTCTCCCCAGAGTAATCTTCGGATGTGAAGTCATTTGATGAGATATCAAGATGTTCTAATCCACAGCGTATCAAACTACATGGCAATGTCTTTAAACTGTTTTGTGACACTGATAGATACCTGTAAATGAAAATGTATGTTAACGAATGTAAGAACCAAGTCACATTATCCCACTATCCTATGAGTGAGAAGGTCTATATACTGCAGAAACATGTAAGACATGAGAATTTTATAATATAATAGATATATGCTGAGACAAACGCTGGGAAGAAGGTAAAGCAAGACTTTTTTTGCTCTCGCTTGGGACAGTGGGACAGACAGCCTAGAAGTTAGACAATCCCACCAAAAGCGGGATGTATGGTCACATCTTAATATATATAAATCTCGTGTCACAATGTTTGTTCTCAATGGACTCCTAAACTACTGAACCGATTTAGTTCAAACTTCGTGAATATCTGTCATTTGGTCCAACTTAAAAGATAGAATAGTTTTTATCCCACGTGGACGAAGTCGCAGGCATCAACTAAACTCGCCGGCATATTTAGCGGAACATAAAAAAAAAGGTCCATAATTAAAAAAATATGGTTTTATTTTAAAATCTAATTACTACACTTCTTTTGTTATTTAAAGTTTCATTTGTTTTTACTTAAAATGAGATCACATTTAGAACAGATTTTGCGAGTAAAGGGTATTTGTGAAAAATGGTACATTTTTGAACTTTTCATGTAACCTGGAAAAGTGAAATTTAATATTAAAATTACAATTAATTAAATTAGAAAAATGGTGATTAATATCGCGTATTTCCTCCACGTGCTCTTATTAAAGTTTCTACCCGTCTAGGCATACTGAGAAAGATGTTATCGATGGTCTCCTGGGATAGTCTCCGCCATTCCTCAACTACGGCGATTCGCAGTTCTCCCACGTTGGCAGGAGCTAGAATTCTGGACTTAACTTTTCTTTTCAGCAAGTCCCAAACGTGCTCTATTGGGTTCATATCCGGTGATCTCGCCGGCCACTCTATAACAGTGATATTCATATCATTAAGATAAGCTTGAGTTACCCGAGCGGTATGCGGCAGAGCATTATCCTGCATAAAAACAAAATCGTCACCGATATATGGGGCAAACGGTACGACATTTTCTTCTAAAACTTCTCTGATATAGGGGTCTGCAGTCAGACTCCCTCTGTCAATCACTACCAAGTCTGTGCGAGCTCCCAAACAAATGCCCGCCCAAACCATTATTGATCCACCACCGTATGCAACTGTAGTTTCAAAATTTGTCTGAATGTATCGTTCTCCTTTGCGTCTGTATATTCTTTGCCTGCCGTCAATTTGATTTAAGAGAATTTTGCACTCATCACTAAACAATACCTTACTCCATTGGTCCGCGTTCCAAAGTCGATGTTCCTGAGCAAAAGTTAACCTGTTTCTACGATGATTTACCTCGAGCCTTGGAGCCTTGGCGGGCACAAATGAACCCAAACCAGCTTCTTCGAGCCTTCTTCGTACCGTACGCTCACTTACGGTTATACCCCGCACTGCTTCTAACTCATGTCGGGCTTGGACGGCCGTCAAACGGGGGTTCCTACGTACACGAAGCCGAATGAAACGATCATCCCTACTCGAAGGCGTCTTTTTCTGCCTTGTCCTGCTCTTCTCACATAAGTACCGGTCTCCCTGAACCGTTGGATACTGCGATGGATCGTTGAAACTGGTCGACGAAGATCTCTGGATATCACTCTGTAGGTTTGACCATTTCTTCGCATTTCGAGTGCCCTGGCAATCTCCGTTGGGGCTAAGTCAGGCATAATTCAGTCATCAACTCCAGAAAGATACGCGATTAAAAAAAACTAACAAAAACAGTATTTCAATGAAATTTTAAATCAAACTCAGAAGGAAGAATTACTCGAAGTTCGCTCCAGATAAGGTGTATTTGAATAAAATTAAAACAATTGCATAAAATGTGATGTTCAGTTGTTTTCTTAATTTGAAAATATTTCTTTTTAAATTAAATAACGTATAAACCAGCCAGAAACTTTATATGATACTGATATCAAACCTTTTTTTTATGTTCCGCTAAATATGCCGGCGAGTTTAGTATTATATATGGCATACCTCAAAGTACTGATCCTGCCCAATGTGTGTGGTAATTTGTTCAGATTATTGTTATCTAATTTCAATGTCACTATGTTTTGTAATTTCCATACATCTTTTGGAAAGTCTCTCAATTTGTTTCCACTGAGATCTAAAAGCTTCAGATTTTTTGATACCTGTAATATACAACACATTCGATTTACTATTTATAACAATATATTTATTTTAAAAATAAAATTCAAGTGAGTGAGTTGTTTAATACCTGTTGACCAAGCAACCACCGCCAATCCTGGAGTTTATTTAGACCAATACAATTATTAGATAAATATAGTTCACTCAGGCTAGGTAATCTGCCTAAAAAAATTAATTTCATTGAGTACAACAGGTATGATAGTAATAACAAGTAAATTGTAGTTAAATGGTTTTATACATACCAAACTCGGGGGGTATTTTTTCAATTTCATTATTGCTTAAATCTAATATGCTGAGATGGTTCAAGAGCAAAATATCACGCCTAAAGTTACACAGCTTGAGACCAGTAATATAAAGGCACTTTAACGTACGAGGAAGCCCTTTAGCTGGAAACTCTGATCGGTCTTTGATTGTTAACTTTGTAGGTGCGATGTCTTTAGCTGTTACTCCAATTGAAGATAAATTAGATAGCTTCAAGTCCTTTGTTTCACCGGTGATACAAGATTTAAGTAATTTCATAAAACTTTTCAACTGTATCACTTCGCTTTTGATACATAAATCGTGAGGAGGTTCTTCAAACCTCAGCGTAACTTTACCTTCGTTCATACATTTTACAAATACTTGTTTCATACATTTCACTTTGTATTTGGTACCAGTTTTATTGACGTTAGAAAAATGCAAAATAAAATATTCTTCTTCGCTCTTCGGCTCTTTGCCTAAGGCTAATGTGGATCGTAAATATTTACCATTGGATCTAATGTTCAAACTACTGTGAACCCTATTTATAACTTCAACTTGACACTGTAGTTTCATTTTGAACTGTTTTTAATGAATACAATTTTATTATTATTCCGTACATACCTACGTCGCGCGATTAGTTTATTAAAAATTTTAACTTTTTAACAACTTTTTAATGCGATAGTTAGATTAGACAGAGGCTAGCTGGCGCCAAAGCCCAAAATCCAATCCAAATCTTTCGGTCTGTGATCCAAATTGCAAACCATAGACTGCATAGCTGTCAAAAACAAAACTCAAGACGAAATTAACATGGCGACTGTGCCCGCGAAATTCTAAAATTTCATGTTTTTTTGCAATTTGTACGCTAATTACACATTATACGCTTATGCCAGTCAATTTTCGGGATTGGCAGTATCATCTTAACATGTCTATATCAAAATCTTTGCATAAAAATGTCTATCCTAGGAAATTAGTTCGAGTATCGTGTTTAAGTGGGTAACTCGCAAACACGTGAAGACGATACTGGGATTACTGCAATTTGACTGCCATAAGCCTATTATGTCTTATTAGCTTAAAAATCGCGAAAAACCAAAAATAAATTGAATTTCGCGGGCACACCCGTGGCATGCCGCATGCTCCAAGATCTAACTTCTAATGGTGGCACTTCACATGGCTATTTGTATTTGTGATTTGATGTTCCGCGTATTTGCCAAAATTTTCGACCTATGGGCAAATAGGCGATACAACCGTCTACACATGGAGCCAAATACAAAAAAAATAAGATATTTGCCACCAGAAAGTAAATTAGCCGACCATGTGTGGCCAGTACATTTGCGTGTTTGCCTATTTGTCTCCTTTGATGTGTCTCAAAAAACCGACCGCCGTTCGGTAAACCGTATTTTTTATTGGCTGTATTTGCCAAATAGGCAAACATGGCAATAATTTTGGCAAATATACTCTCCACACATGGAAGTTATTTGACAAATATGACAAATACGCAAATACAAATAGCCATGTGAAGTGCCACCATTAGTTTTGTATCTATGTTTTGTATAAATCTCTCTTGGCACTTGAATGCCATTGTCAACAGGACTCAGCAGAGCGCAATGACGAAATACGCTACGCTAAGAGGACGGGAACTATGTGACGTATAATAGCAGCCTAGGTACTTCAGCGTCTGTACAATTTCAATATTCTTGTCATTCAGCTTTAGATGGAAAGGATGCTCAGGAGTTTTTGATATTACCGTGGCATTGGTCTTGACTAGGCACGTTGATATTTAAGCCCTTAGCTTCTCCTGCAGTTTCTACGACAGATAGTAGTTGCTGTAACCCGGCTGAACTAGCAATCAGTACAGTGTCATCGGCATAACGAATATTGTTTACAAAAACTCCATTTATAGTCATTCCTTGGGGTGTATTGTTCAGTAGGTCAGTTAGGATCTCTTCTGAGTAAAGGTTGAAGAGTAATGGAGACAATATGCATCCTTGTCGGACTCCTCTATTTATGGAGAGCCAGTTTGACAATTTTCCATCTATTTTAATGGCAGCTTCCTGGTTCCAATAAAGGTTACCGAATTGTTACCGATTATTCTGAGGTCTTTGTCATCCAAACCCTAAACAGTATCACGCCGCACGCGTAAGATAACGGCGTTAGTTCTGTTTTTGGCCACGCGCTGTACCAGTATTGTAATTTGTACACAAAGAACCAAAGAGTATATAATCACTACGTTTTACAAAGAACCATTGACCTAGGAATTTTCCTTGGAAAAAAGAATCTTAAAAGAATATTATTGTCTTTGTCGCTTGTAAACATTTCCATCTCTTTCTTAATGGCACTGATTTAAAGAGGCAGTTCTAAATAGCAGTTTTGATAAGTTAAAAATTAAAAATGGCATGTTTAATAACCTAGTTCAGCAGTTAAAACTAAGCAGTAAAGTAAACAAAAATGAGTAATAAAAAATAATGAACTGGATCAGTGAATATATAATTGAGCAGGAAAATAATTAAATGGGTGGTAAAAAAAATTGAACGAGCGGTTACGCGTGGGCAGTAAGAAATCGGAATTTGTCGGTAAGAAATCTCATTCTAAGCAAATCTATAAACAATGAGGTGGTAAAATACAATAAAAAAAACAGTACTTAAATAGTAATGAAAAATTAAATTACTTTTGCTTTGACTGAAGGAATGGTAGGTCTAGGACACGGGACCCGTTGCGGGGGGGATGGGAGGGGGTGAGGGGGAGGGGAGGGGTAGGGGGAGTCTACCCCCCAAGCCAAATCGTACGAGGCCTAATACTTTTCGAGAAATATTTTTTTGAAATTAAAAAATCTTCACCTCTTCTCATTATTTATGTCTTTAATCTTCTTAAAGGCCAGTCGACGGAGCCCCGCTTCGCGGGGCTCCTATTTCTGGGTGGTCATAAAAGAAAATAACCACTCAGAAGGATGGCGGGGCCTTGCAGGCCCCGCCATCCTCTTCGTCACCTAACCCAGCCGAGTCGGGGTGCCCTCAAGTCCCGAGCTCGCTTCGCTCGCTCCTGGACCCTAAGTCGTTTGTGCAGTGATTTACGAAAGTTAGTGACAGTGTGATACAAATCTTTCGTAAAAATATTAGCAAACTGGCAAAAAATACGTAAACATAACCTAAAAAAATGTGATTTATAATAATAATTTTTCTTATTATTTCTCGTTAATTTGAGTTATTTACGAAAGCTAGTGACATTGTGAAGTGTATTACATAAAAAACTTTCGTGAAAATACCACTCGGACAAAAACTTCCTTTTTTGTCCGAGTGGAATGTTTTTAGCTTCAACTGGAGGTACTGCGTACTTCAGAGAACCTTTAAGAGAAAAGGAACCGCTCATTCCATCATTTTTACCGCTCATTCAGTTATTGGACTGCTAAATTATTTTTAGAATTGATATTGTATGATAAAATAACCGACTAATTGATTCTTTATTACTGTTCATGTTTTACTGTCGCAATAATTAATCAACCGCCATTAAATTAAATAACTGCTCAATATGTTTTCCAACTGATCATAATAACATCTCGAATATTTAAATAACAGCTCAAAAAATTAGTTCCCTTTCTTAATTCTTTATTTACAATTTACCTATAGTGTTTTATGTCTATGCAATTTACATTTATCCAAAAAATAACTTGACTTCTGTTGTAAATCTAAAATCTGAATAAAATATTCAGAAACAGAACGGAATAATAAACAGGTAAATCTAATTACTTATAAATTCTGTCTGTCCCAAATGTTCAAGTAAAACTGCCGCTGAAATTGTGAGCGTGTCTAGCCCATTTTTATTTCTAGTACCTACTCTGCAAGTTTATATTTTGTGAAGGTAGTCCGTAGTCCCTTGCTTTAAAAACAATCTGCTGATAGAAGATTGCTGCATGTGCGGTGGGAATCAATTAGTTTTCTATTACAGTTGCATTTTGTTGGAAAATGGCTGCTCTCGTTGTTCAATCTCGTTTCGCCGGTCTCAAGATCGAGGATGATGACCATTCCGGGAACGAAAACCAGAAATCTAAAAAGAATAAAACTACACCGGCCAAAAAGGTGGATTCCGCCAAGAAAACTAAAACTACTAACAACAAGCCCCAGGTAAATAAAAAAAACGTTCTCAAACTGGTTTTGAATTATTTTCAAAAATTCTTTTTAGTTTAGTTTTTGTTATATTGAGTCTATTAACATAATGATCCTACCCTAGTCATTGTCTGAGACACATGTATAGCACATGGTTTTCTGAATATCCCATGAAAATGGTATTATCTTTATCTTCAATAAACTTTTTTTTTTAAACTATACTATAGGCTAGCACTTTACTGATCACACCTGATGGAAAGCAATGATACAGTCTAGGAAATGCCCATTCACTCTTGATTGAAGCTGCGCAAGTCGTAACTGGTGTGAAAGACAATGCCTGGGAGGGTATTCCAGACCTGTGCAGTTTTTCAAACAAAAATCTGTATCAATTAGTCTTGAGTGGGGCCACGGCTCCTGGCTTGCAAGATGATTTATTCTAGCCGTGTTCTTTATTTGTAACTAGCGGACCCGACAGACTTCATCCTGTCAAAAGGTATTTTTATTGTGGCAGTTTTTTGCTCCTACCTGTTTTATAGTGGCAATAACCGGTAATAAAAACCGGTGCAAATCGACGTAAGGAACACACCTACATAGCTTAGACAACAGTAAAATATGAACTTTATGTAATATCAATAAAGCTCAAATTGACTCTACGTTTTAGTTAGAAAACATTTGTATGGGAAAAAGAAAACAGCTGTTTTAAGGGGTTTTCCAACAATTAATAGAATTTTTCTTGCTGTAAAAACCATTCTTGAACTTCAATGAACATTTAAAAAAAAAGAATTGGCCAAATCGGTCCAGGTGTTGAGTTATGCGCTTACCAACACATTTTAGGATTCATTTTTATACTATACTATAGATAATATTGTGTATGTTTGTAACTCCATGCAACAACTGCTGTTTAGTAGATTCACAGTCAGAAAGACGGTCAGGGTAGTTCTTCCTTCCTCAGGCAAAATGGGTTTGGTTGTTGTGATTCAAAGAAACTAACAAAAATGTACATTCAAATTTTAAACTTCTATATTTATGACTATACATAGTATGATTAGATACTTATTAAGATGAAAGTTGCTATTTAAAAAAGCAGTATGCCCAAATTTTTAGATTACCTCCAGACTTTTCAAAGAACTATTATTCTTACTAGATAAAAGTTATCCATTGTTTTACTTTACTAGCCGGTGGTGAAAAAACGTAAGCAAAAGCCTGCTGAGGCCACAACTGAGCAATGGGAAATGTGGAAACAAAAGGATGAAGAAATTGTTGACGGCAACTATGAAACTCAATTGCAGGAGGTATGATGTGCTATGGTCTGATATTTCAATCGCAGGATAAACATCTGAGTAATAAATTTGAAACAGCATTTATGGCATATGCCATACAAAATCTGTAAAAACGTCATAATTATTCCTTATGCCTTATCCATTCCTTTATTTTCTTTTTGACACATAAAATAGATTAACGAATTACCACAGAGAGACCACTTTTCCTTTGTCTCTCTCTGGCCCCTTCCTATTGCTATACCTTTCTCATGTGCCAAAAACGAAAATAAACGAATGTAGTTAACGATTATCTGGAAATTGAATGATCAGTCCTAATATAAATAGCTGTTACAGCTAGTATTATTTTGCATTTGATAAAAAAAATATTTCAGGCAATACTTTTATCTAAACTTGATTACGAAGAGAAAAAAGATGTTTACAAGCAGATCAAAAAGGCAACCGAGTTAGAGAAAAAGTTGGAGGAGCAGAATCGTGCAGGGAACAAGAAACAAAAGAAGAAAAATGTCATGAGCCTGGAACAGTTTAACGATATGGTCACATATGGTGAAGAACCAAATTGTAAGTTTGTGATCTTTGACAGAAGTTCTTCATTAGATACACCTATTATTACTGTCTCAAGTTTGATAACCATCCTTATCACCTGGATGGCATTCCAAGTTCAAACCCCTGTTCTCCTGGTCCTTTTTTTACACTATACAAGTTAGTACTTGACTGCCATCTCAACAGCTGATGTTAAGTGATGATGCAGATGCAGTAGGTAAACTCACCCCTAACGTTTTCTACACAGCATCGCGCCGGAACGCTATATCGCTTGGCTGTGCGTCTTTGCTGGTAGATTGGTAACTAGCCAAGGCCGAAGCCTTCCACCAGACACCAGAGCCAATTTAGAAATTATAAAATTCTAATTGGCGGGAATCGAACCCGCGACTTTCCACTCGAATCTGGTTAAATGAGGTTAAAAGATTCCAAAAAAATATAAAATACATAGTTTCATTCATCATCTTCAGTTTTTGAGCTATTGCTTTTTCAAAATATATTTTTTTTGAATTACAAACAAACTCTAATAAAAAATTAAAAGGCAGTGTGTTGTTTAGATACAGTTATGCACCCCCTCAAAGAAACTTTGGGCAGCATCCATAGAGCCAAGTGCTTGACCTAAGCAAAGTACTAACAAAATGTGTTATTTCCACATCTGTAATTATGTAATACTATGATTTATTTTAGTCATGAATATAACATCAGACAAGAGTCCCGAGGAGGAACCAAAACAGCCTGACAGAGACACAACATTTTTTGACAGAATACATACTGAAACAAAGAATGAACTTTTGAAAGACAAAATTACAGCACGAGTATTGAACCAGTCGTTGCCAGATGAAGTGATCACACGGCTACAGTTTGCAGAAGCTCTGGAGAAGAAAGATAAGGAGATCTTGGCTTTAAAAGAGCAGATCACGAGCTTGAAGGAGGAGCTTTTAACAGTCAAATCAAGGAACAAAAAACTTTGCAACATACTTGGACAGGGTGAAAGTAAGTTGTGCAGAACAAATAAGTTTTTTAATTGAACCTGGGGGGCCTAGACAAAGTCATATTCTATTAGTGATATCGCTATATTCTATACAGTGTGTCCGGGATCGAACTAGCGATAATTTAAGGGAGTGTTCTATGGCTCATTACAAGCAAAAAATTTTTTATAAAGGGGGGGGGGCGCCCCCTCACCCCCTCCCCGTGAGAACCATTTCAATTTTGTATGCGTTTTTGGGGTATGTGCACATAATATCAGTAATTACTTGAAAGTCTGTTGATTCACATGTTCTCAAATGGTTTCATTCGACTGGGTAGAATAATCTCCATCGCTAGATACCTAATAATAATGTAAAACGTTAAAATAACACAGCCAAAAATGCCTGAAACTAAAAAAACATTGCCCAAAAAAATTTAAACTTGAAGTTATTGGTAAATTTTGCAGAAATGGGATCGCTAAGACCATATTTTTTTGTAGTAAATCGATAGCTTTTGAGTTAAGCAATACAACAACATCATCATTTTGTCTGTAAGTTACTAACTTTGACAAACTACGGGAGCAGATTGGTTCTTATTTCGCCTGTTCCTACCATCATAACACATCCCCAGTGTGGTTAGGCCTAAGACCAAAACCATAATAAAAATTAATACAAACAATGTTTTTTAAATAATATACTAATTTGTCGTGTTCTAGTGAAAGATAAGGCAGAGGTTCTCATCGAGGTGGAGCGGCTGCGCGGCGTGCAGGCCGAGCTGACGGCGGAGCTGGCCTCGCTGCACACGCACCTCGAGAAGGAGCGCTCCAGGAACGCGGACCCGCGCGCCAAAGATAAGGTAACTTCCTCTTCCTCCATGTACTTATCCCTTGTGCTGCCTTCCTGGTCTGGATCAAACAGAGGGATCCTATTTATATGCTCAGGATACATAAACCGAGCCTAGGACTGCTTTTTTCGGCGCCGAGCTCTCAAATGTTTTTATGAAATCGCTCCTGTAGAGAGTCAATAGTTTCATTTGAATTTTGAATATATTAATGATAAATATAATCTTTATGAAGTAGCCTCTGAGGTATAATCTATCTCCATTCCTAATTCAAGCCCAATTGGTTCAATAGTTGTGGCTTGAAGTAGTGATAAATATACGTTTCCGTTCGCTAGTGAAAGGTTGTAAATTCTAATGCGTTCATGTATTATTAATTAAAAAAAATATTCCGACAAATTGAAAACCTCCTCTGTTTTTGAAGTCGGTTAACAAAGTTGTAACACACGATTTTTCAATACAAAGTGCCGAGTTATTTGCCCGTTCGGAACAAAGCTGCTTTCCGAACGTGGTGAAAAATACATATCTACTTTTTTTTCGATCTCTGCTATCAATATTATTTTATTTTATTGGATTAGTGATAACTTTGTTCAAAAATTTTCAGAGACATGGCACAAAAAAGAAAAATATACGCTTTGACGTTTCGACCGAGGCGATCTTATCAAAAGACGCTGGCTCCGAAACAAACACAAAATAGCTGGCGGGATATCCACTTTATTTGCTGATTTTTTTTTAATAAATTCATAGAAACACGATGATACTTTGTTTATATGTTAACTTTTATAAATCGTAGTTATTTTCTAATTTTCAGAAGAAAAAAGCGGCAAACGGGGAAAGAGACAAATAATCTTCATTGCACGCTTTTCCGTCTTTGTCTTAGATGTTTTATGGTACTAAATAGTAGATCTCTAAGAAATATACGTATATTATTATAACTTTATTTCAAAAGGTCAGTTTTTATATTGGAAAATAGCTACATATTATTTTTTACAGAATGCGATATTGAGATAGTATATTGCAGCCACCCCTAGCCTTAATTTCATGTAAATGACCGGCGTTGTTCTATACTTTATCTTATCTAAAATCCTTTATTTGAAAGAGGATTATTCATAGACAAGCATATCTTGGGAATATTAGCCTTGGCCCTTGGTATTTGTGCAGTGGGCCAAGTTTTATAATTCTGCTATGACGATCTAAAGAATATGAAAAAAACCTTTGGTGTCTGGGTTGTGGGCGGCTGCAAAGCCTATTTCCTAACGCATTTTTATATTTGTGTACATGAAGATAATGTAATATGCCGTGGAATGTTTTTCTAAATGCCCATTAGGTAGTTATTTCTTACTTGTTATGCTAGGCTGGTCTGTTTACCCCTAGTGCAATGTACGATTTTGTCAGAGATTTCGAATGAATCGAAATCGAAACTGTTGAACAGATCGAATTCATTCCGGAAGTTCCTTATAAAGTATGTACGACGTACGTGTTCACAAGCTCGAAGTGTCACAAACTTATAGTTTTAAAAGATTTAAAATTAAATCTTATCTAATTACACAAGTGTTTATATTTTACCTACCCACAGGGATGAACCGATTTTGATTAAGTTGTTTGAAAGATGATTTGATTGTGAGTGCTATGATTTTTTCCAATTTTGATATCCTGTATTTTCAAGTGGCCTGATATCATTGGAATACTCCAATTTTGTCCACAAATTCAAATAAATGTCAAGAATTACATGTCCAGGATTCCCTCCCCTGATGAAGGAGCAAAGCCCCTGATGAAGGGGCAAAGTCCTTCATCATTGGGCTATCACTACTGCAATAACCGTTTTGATTGGTTAGTATCACTCTTATTCAGTGGCTGTTTCAAAAGTTTCGGTAGACATGAAACCTTTGATTTTATGGCTTGATTGCGTAAGAAAAACTTATTCATCGTTATCGTATACAATTACTGCCCTCCTATTGGTTTAAGCAAATCAGCGGCCAGAATTTGATTACAATAACGATGATTACGTTTTTCTTACGTTATCATCTAACTGATTTGTTATTAATATTAAAGATTATTTACTGCTATTGCGAAAATGTTACCCACTTTGCAATCGGCAAATGCGAATTATATACAATCCTTTCCTTATTGATTATTAAGAGTATAATTAAAATATTTAATAATATACATTCGTAACTTATGTTATACTTTCATTAGTTATCGATGCTAAATTCAAATTCAAATATCTTTATTGCGAATTCGATTTTACATCTTATTCTACCTTTCGGCATGCAATATTATTAACTAATAACTAAAACAAATATATAAATAGCTAAGTAATAAAGGTGAGCATATTCTGTTGGTAAGTGAAGGATAAAAAAAAAAAAACAAAATTTAAAACAATGCATGATTTTATTTGCCATCTCTAATAAATACACAATTGTAATTGCAATACAAAAACCTGTATGATATCTATAAAATAGATAAATAAATAAAACAGTGTAAAACGATTACGTATACAGCTAGAGGTTAGTTCACAAAATAATTGAAAATTAAAATTGTGTATCAATTGATCGACGAATTTGTTTCCTGATGCATCTTAGAACCGAAACATCAGTTAACTCATGTACAAGATTACACCTAAATATTTAGTTAGGTATAAAGATAAATAAAATACTACGCTATAATAATAATTATGCTTATCACTTGAAATAATATAAAGGACACAAACAACGTTGTTAATAATAAATATCGACATTTGTTCCAATAACAGTGGGCAATTGATAAATTCACAATTTTTATACACAAGTATTGTAAATTCTGCAGACATGGATTAATGCTACAGACCAAGTCTGGATAAACGCATTCAGGTTAACTATTAATAATACCGAAGAATAATAGGAAATTGCATAGGGCCACTCGCTAAAAGGCATACACAATGTCTTATTATGCCCTAATTTATCGCAGCGATAACATTACTATTAGTTGAACAAAAAGGTTAAAAACCTATTAAATAGCAACCTGCATTATAATGATAATTTACTGATGTTAATTTTTTTAAAGGAATTGAAGCGATAAATATAAATGCATTGAATGTTTTTTAATGTAATTTACAGTGTAGGGACAAATTAAGATTACTTTATGGGAGACAAGGACAACACCTTTAACAATATGGAGTTGACTAGTTATTCTATTAAGTTATTAAAAATACACATTTATTTCTATGACAAACATCCAAACATTCATTTGTATAAAAATATGAATTTATTTTAGTAGTACAATCTTAAAAAATATACTTATTATACAAGTGTCATATTGGCAGTAATCGCGATTATGGCAACGTGAATTTGAATTCTAAAATATTTTTGGTCCAAATTATATAGTTATCTTACTAACATTTTCACGTTGGTATGATAAAACACATCGCCACTTTAATACTGTTCTAGATTTTGTATGCATTTTAATATGTAGTCGTTTAAACTAAGCGAATACTATATTTTAACTAGGTTTTTACTTAAATAATATGGCAGTAAGTGGTAATTGCAGAGTTTTGCATTTGTTCATTGTACTTATCCTGCGAGATTCGTACGTCTCCACAAAGTGATCCTATTCGAGTTCTTACGTGAGAATATGCCTATTCGATGGGCTTCTTTTTAATGCATAAAGATTTAAATCGCTAGATGAACCATAAACCTCCAAAAACCTCCACGTTTTTTTGTCTTGTGTGCGATACGTTGTCATCTTACACACAGCGACATAAAATATGGTTATATAGCGAGGTCTCACTTATTCTTAAACGAAATTTGCACTTGCGTTCTCTGTCACACAATCGCAAACTACAGCATACTGAGAGCACTCACTCAGCATATTTGTGAACGTTTTCAATGTGCGCAATGTAGGCTTAGGGCGTATCCAGATTCAAATCTTTGATAATGCAAGATAAAACTAGACAATAACACTGATTCGTCAACTTAGACTTACTCAACTACAGAGTTTCATTCACTTTATTTTGTGCATGTCTCGCATCACTTCCTAAAATGTTTCTCTGAATATTTATTATAACAATTCACATGTATTGATCGCCCGTTCGTCCTACCATTCAGGTTAAAGGTCTAGTCGCCCTTACATTCTTCATAAATTTTCCAATAGTTGTACAAGCTTTGTTCAACAGGCCGGCACTTCGGAGCACCGGATCGCGCTCACAGGCTTTATCGTTTGGTCACATTCAGAATCGCTCACGACGTTGTTTGAGATTTTGTTCACACAGTGGACGTTCCGCCGCTTAGTCGCCTCCTCGCCCTGTTGACAAAGGTCATCTCGTTATTAATTTTGTCATATAATAAATAAAATATCTGGGTGACCGAGCTTTGCTCGGTATTTTCTCTACATATATGCCAATAGATGGCAGCAATAGTCATATTTTTTTGATAAATTTGACATTTTCTTAAAATGAATCCTAGCTAGATCGATTAATCGCCCCCAAAACTCCCTGTATACAAATTTTCACGAAAATCGTTCGAGCCGTTTCCGAAATTCAGATTATATAGAAATATATATACATACTTATATACAAGAATTGCTCGTATTGGATAATTGAACACTGGACAGGGCGGACGACGCGAAAAAATGTCACTAGTTTATCGGTGCCAAAAATGCTTCTTTTGTCACAAACAGTAAGCCCACGCTGCGCTGTAGTTCCCTCAGTAGCTACCTATAGAATTTTTACAGATGGCGCTACTGTTTGCTTATACGAAAAAGGTTTACGTAAATTGTTTGGATTTGGATCTTCATATCCTGAGGTTCCTTATGATGATTGAAACGGACAAAAGTACAAGTAAGCAGTTTATCAATACACTTAAAAATATACTCTCAATGAAACAGCATTTAAGTATGTAGATAACCGGTGACGGGCAAGTCAGATTTGTACCTACTTCTGTACAGCTAACATAAGAAGGGAGAAGGTATATACCGGCATATGACAGGGCGCGCAGGGCTTCCAGGGCCCGACCCACCAGTGCGTGCAGGCGGTCTGCCGGCACAGCTGCATCAGCGCCTCGTGGCGCGGCGGCTCGATGTGGTAGCACTGCGACAGCTCCACTTGACCTGGACAACAGAAACAACTGTCAAAATATCAACCGCAAAAAAAAATCCCATCTGCCCCGAACCCCAGTAAACAATCCGGTTCACGCCGGGCTCACGGTGTCAAGTACGAATGGTACTCACGGTGGTGATCGTCGACGCACGTGTAGTGTCGGTGCATGCGGCCCACGCCGCAGGTGGCCGAGCACGCGGACCAGTCGGACAGGCGGTACGAGTAGCGCTTGCCCTTGAGCTGGTCTACCGTGTACTAGTACGCCGCGCCGGGGCACGGTGTCAAGTACGAATGGTACTCACGGTGGTGATCGTCGACGCACGTGTAGTGTCGGTGCATGCGGCCCACGCCGCAGGTGGCTGAGCACGCGGACCACTCGGACAGGCGGTACGAGTAGCGTTTGCCCTTGGGTTGGTCCACCGTGTACTGGTACGCCACGCCGGGGTTGCGGTGCTTGCCGCGGAAAATGCGTTGCTGCGGAAAAAACTTCATTAGAGAATGAATACTAATCATCTAAAGTCTGTTGAATTTCAACCTTCAGTTGGCGCACTGTGCTCAGTGGTGTTAAAGGGTGAGGTCCCAGGTCGGCACGGGTGTTGAATTTTTTATATCTGGATTATATATTCATTATTTCCCGCTTGGGCCACGGCTAACTACTTATGAAGGTCTTAATTTCTTCAAAAGCCAAAACGGAGTAAAGGAGGAACACTTACATAAACTTTAATATCCTCCGTGAGAGGTCCGGAAATTCGAACTTTCTCCCAATCGCGATCTCGCTCGTAGATGGCTTGGGCTCCCGCTACGAAATATTCCGTCAACGTGGCATTTCTGAAAATTATAATGATTTGGTGCATGTAATGACTAAGATTGCCCTTTCTCCTCTGCGTTAAGAGGATAGACTTATTATTTTACCTAATTGCTAAAAAACTAAAGTTATCAAAAATCCTTTCTAAGCGTTTTTGCATATTATTTTTACCGACAAATTAAAAAAACAATTCGATTACATCGATTGTAGTTTTCGATGTTGCTTCACAGGGAGTTTAGATTGAAGACCCAAAAATATATTACATGACTTTGAAATTTTAAAGTAATTGTCCAGATAATTTTTAAACTCCAGATATAATACTCGCTTAAGTAGCGGTTTACGCCGTTAAGCTTCCCCGCTATCAGCGATTCAAGACTGATTGAACTGGCAGAAAACTATAAATGGAATAAAATACCTTGCTCCGTTCAAGTATATTTTCCTCGATTTCGCACTGCCGATAGAAATATAATTTCCCGGGCTGACTTTCTCTTGAATCCTCACGTTCCTGGAACCGGCTGGTATAACGGCGACCTACGGAATTACACGTTCGTTAACTATGGGAGTTAAAACATAAACCCATCGAAAATCGTTATTATCATTTGCCAAATTTATGAGTCTGCGTTTCTTGGCCAGCTGCCCGTTCGGTTTGCATCGCAACCGAAGATTATGCAAACATCGTTTTGTTTATATACAGTTCAATTTCATATATTATGAAATGAAACTTATTTCCAGGAATCTAAAATTGTTTAGCGAAGATAGTAGATCATTCGAATTTGATCTACCTAAGTATTTCGCTATACTAACACTAATTATATACCTACTATTTTAACACACATAAATGGACTGATTAGATGTACCTTGAACTTTTATGTAAATTCGATCCAAAAAAAATATGTACCTACCTAATTCCGCATTGATTTAGATAAGTTAATTTTTTAGGTACTTAGTTTTTAAATTTAAAACTCAACGATAGTAAAATCAGAAAAGGTACAAGGTTAAAAGTCACTATACATCCATTACTCCAAGTTTTTTGAATGTTCAAAGGAAAATACGAATAGTAGAAGCTTAGATTAGTTATGCCTTTAGGAGAGTAGAGGCCTATTTTCATTTGTCGTCATAATCTCGCGTATTATGTCAAATATCATTGTTTACCTCACTGAATCCGGACTGTCTCGTGGTATCCTTGTTATAAATGCCCTGCACGGTTTTGCACTCGGATCCGTTTCCGCCACAAACGCCGCACTCGTCTTCTTCCACTTCGGAATCCACGATCCAGTCGCAGCCTACTTTGTAGCATACCCCTGGAAAAAATACATTTAGTACTCCAGCACCAATATGAACCTAATTTTACGTGGACCTTCTTCATACAAAAAAGCAGCGCCATTTGTCAAAATTTTTGCTAATACGCTGCAACATGGCGGAAATCGTCCCGGTCTAAACTCGCGTGCGGCTACTAAGAAGGCGTGGACCGCTGTCCATAGACAATACTGCGGTCGACTTACAACTGACGCTGTTGGTGTCAAAATAAATATTTTTGACACCAGTAAACTGGTGACATTTCAACCAGTCCAGTTTTTATAAGTCTTAAGCTTAATGATTTACATACACTATGTAATGAGTTCACCTACACTGTAGTACAATATATAGTTGTACGAACCAGCAATACACATGTCTCTTGCGCCGAGACTCTGCCTGCAAGGTGTTCCATCGGCTACGAACACCCCTATCATTTCCACGTCGTTCCTGTTGCGGGGCACGCACTGCAGCTCGCACGGCTTGTCTGCAAATGAGTCAAAACTATGAACACGAAAGCTACGAAAATTGAAAACTCCTCAAAATAAAATTCGCAAGAGAAATTGATTCGCAAGGCTTGCGGTGCCCAGCATAGCATTTTATGACATCATCAGAGCAAAAGGCTTCCATATAAATTATTGCCATCGATATAAATAATTGCATATCCTCAGTTGCTTTGATTGCGTAAGAAAAATGTATTCATCGTTATTGTAATCGTTACCAAATTCTGCTCCCCTGATTGGCTGACGTTAATCAGACAACCAATCAACGGGCCAGAATTCGTAAACGATTACGATAAATATGAATACGTTTTTCTTACACAATCAAGGGGCTGTTCTTGAATTTCTTGCGCTTTCTGCAAATTTTTACAGCTTTGGTAAGGTTGTGTCCTCTTCCGTGATGTGCGATAGTCTGCGATCAACCAGAATAAAGTTTGAAACAATGGATAGGTCACCTTGATCTATGTAGGGTATCCACTCGGCGATAGTTTCATTGTTGTACGGCATATTGTTGAACCGCGCGCACTGCACTTCTCTGAACGTCGGCTCGTTGATAGGGCACGGATCGGTGTTGCACACTTTGTATCTGTAATAAACAAATCAGTTGAAGGTTGCTGGACATATGTCAAAATTAAAATCTCTTATACAAATCAACAATACAACTATATGTTTCTGTTTAGATAATAAACATTTATATACTCCAATATAATCACCTAATAAAGGTACATAATATATGGTATCGACACAAACAATGACTGCTTCAATCAGTCGTATTATACCATCCACTTCACGGCCCAAGCTATGTATAATTAGCATGCACTCCAGGGGGCCAGGGGCACCTATCTAGCCGCCGTTACGAGGCAAAGGCAACAGGGTCTGCGCCACACATCAGATTCTGATGACACCAAAACATGGCCCCACGTTCCAGACGCCCAGGTCGCCGTCGCAATGCACATGTGATCGGAGTCTAGTAGGTTCTGATACAGACTTACCGACTCCTGTCGCCGATGCAGTAGTTGCCGTTGTTGAGCGGCTCCGGGTTGTTGCACTCGCGCGACTGCGTGGAGACGCCCGCGCCGCAGGTGCGCGAGCACTCGCTCCACTCGCTCCAGGGGCCCCAGCCGCCGTCGCGGGGCACGGGGGACGGAGTCCGCGCCACGCAAGTTAGGTTCTGACACCACTGTGCCACGGAAAAATACATTTCATATTTGTATTTACACCACCGAATATATTATTATATTATTACTAACGTAAAGAAGTGACAGTCACACCCTCCCGTCAATGTATAGTCCAGGAATGAAAAGGTTCGTCACCTTAGTGTCGATTTTCGCTTGCACTAGTACTGCAAGATTCTATAATGTCAACATTGAAAAACAATCGACTAGTACAAACGAATCTGTTTGAAAGTTGACGAACCTTTTCGTTCCCTTACTGTATTACCGCAGCGCAGAGTGCGACACGACCAGTGGTATTCGTGGACTACGACAGCGGGCTGTCACCGTGGCATCGGTCGCGAACTTGACTTTTGCCAGCCCTCCCGGCTACAACGATCATTACTCACACATACAAATAGAATGCGTATAGGGCCGGTGCTTTTGTAGTAGTGTAAGTAGTTAAGTCATGTCATTTGTACTGAGTGTCAGGGGCCTGCTTACACTGACTCACAGGTGGTGGTGTCTACACAATCAGTGGTTCTAAAGTTTACCATATTCTCCCCGCAAGTAGTCCCGGGGGCGGCGGGCCGCAGCATGGTCTTGCAGGTGTTGTTGACGAGGCACCACAGATGCTCGCACAGCTCCTCCGGCTTGGCGCACACCACCGCCTCGGCGCCGAACTGCAGGTGGCACTGGGATGCCGCGTCGAATGTTACGCCTAAACGACGAATGTTTCAGGATTAACCCTTATGTAATAAGATCTTCATCTTCTTTAAAGAAAAACAAACTGCTATTATCTAAATTCTAAAGTCAGCTCTTCAAATGATGGTTATAATTGGGGGCGATTTAAAAAAATATAGGAAAAATTTATGAGAAAAATTAGGAATTCCGCATCACAGATCATTATCGTCTGTGATCGTCGATAATAATAAATTGTCTTCAAATAGGTACTGGTTATACTGGCTATAAATGTTCTACTTACACCTGGAACCTATGTTACGTCGTTTACTTAGTGTTGGTACGGCCTCACGATCAAGTATTATCAGTTACACGGTAATCACTGCGATAAACCTAAGGTTGTAGAGAGGACCGATTATGCAAAATCGCACGGATAAAGGTCTAATCGATTGTGGAGCTGTTTGTAAACAACTCATCATTATGGCCTTTGAAAAATTCAGAACTATTGGATTGAAAAACTTTTTGCTAAAGCATGTTTGTTGTGTCAGAAGGAAAAATAAAAATAAAAGCTAAGTACTTACTTAAAGTTATGTTATTAATACAATATCTCTATAGTTTTTGCTAACAAATAACAATTATACCTAGTCGCGGAAGTTGATCTTACCAGCTGGTACTTCGGGATACACATATGGTTCTTCTTGCGACGGTCTGTCACTCAAGCACTCGCCCAATCCGGCACTGTCCAAACAATGAGTCCAGTCAAAAAATGTTTAGTAAATAGCATTTATATATACAGTATAATATATAGCACCTATATAGATGTAGAAAATAATTCGCACAAACAATTATAACTACTTCACTGACAAGAAACGAGTATGTGGGCATTGGGCATCCAAAAGATTTACGTAAATCTTTTCGTAAAAGCAAACAGTAGCGCCATCTGTGAAAATTCTATAGGTGGCTGCCGAGCGAACTACAGCGTGGCCTTGCTGTTGGTGACAAAAAAGCATTTTTGGCACCGGTAAACTGGCAACATTTTTTTGCGCCGTCCGCCCTGTCCAGGGTAAGTATATTTATGTCTATTAACTACTTCTAAGTTCTAATCATTGTCAGCTATAGTTAAGCTAACTAGTATATCGGCCTGTTAACTTAGCATGAACTAGTTTACCGACGTCCGGTGTTATAGCGTTAAGTAATTACAGTAGTCATTCACAAGCCCGTAGGCCTACTTTCAATTTTATTGCCTATTAAAATAATTGAAATATGTAAAATGAATATATCCGATAGAAACCTCAAACCACTCGAGATTTATACAGTAATTAAAGTAATGAATTAAGTGTACTTAGCTATTTATTTTAGTTTTTGATGTAGCCGCCTAGATATAGCTAGATATATAGAAGATTAGAAGTGACCCAGAAAAACATTTTACAGTATATAATAGGTGTAATATAAATCATAATGAAAGACGTTTCATATTGGCAATGCAAGGTTTATTCACTGAGGTAATTTTTAGGGTTCTATAGTCCATACCAAAATAGTAAAAACGGTGAAAATTCCTCCGTTCATCCGTCCGTCCGTCTGTCACACTCGATAATTTCAGTAACTAAAATCGACTCTCTAATTAGTAAACTTTTTTCAATAAACCTAAAACCAAAGGTTTGCGGTTCGCTAACAAAAGTACCTACTTGTAAATTATACTCGTAAATTCAATGAACATTAAAGTGATTCTTTTAACGTTTTACTTCTTTTATGGCACCCTCAGTGCGCGAGTCCGATTCGCACTTGGCCGGTTTTTTATCTTAGTGAACGTCGCGCGTCGGCGCCGCAGACGACTATGTAAAACCGGAAAATAATTATGTAAACATGTTTAAAATAAAAGTTCACTATCTTATGTCATCTGAGCCTCTCAAAGCCGATCCTTTGTTCTGCCAATTTCCATTAAAATTCAAAAAGCAAATGGTGTACAATAAGTATTATTTTCGAGAACGAATATAATTGGGCCAATGCGTCTGAGCCGTTGTCGCGTTGGTATGCAGGATTTATTTTTAAAGTTTATTGTGCGTGCGAACATTTCAGCAGATTATTAGTTTTTTGACTTTTGAGCATATCCATATAAAAGGTCATGGCACTTAAAGACGATTTTGAAATCAAAACGAACGACGAACATTAAAAAAATAACTTTACGACTATTCACATAGAGCGTAAAATTGTATGTAGTTCAAAACGCAATATGGTCGACAATCGAGAAATTAAATTTACTTTCCGCGATAAGGTTGAAAGATTGTATTTCCTTTATTGAAATGCGTTCAATTATTTTACACTGTTAATTAACTAATAGACGTTTATCTACGCTCATTGCATAAAGTTCGAATTATGAAATCAAAATGTGTCACATATTGACCTACTTTATTCATAGACTTCTATAATTATTAAAAAGTTATTCATTATAACATCTCTGTACTATGGAAATATCTCTAGATAGGTAGTTGAATAATTTCCATTACGATACTCGGCTCTGGGTTCCTGTATTTTTATGTGTCGTCATCACAGACCAGGGAATAACTTTCTTTTCTCTGTGGTCGTCATAGCCAAAAGAGAGTGTATAATTTTGTTTTTTTTTTTTTATATATGGAGTCCACAGACAACATTTATTTGGTAGTCAATCGACCATAGACAACGATTAATTCACGGAAACAATAATTTTTCCCTGCCTTAAATGACTGATTAAAAAGTGTGTTCATACATAATATTGAAAAGAATTATGTATAATTTTTGATTATTTAATTTTCCACTAAAAATATACTTTTTCTGACTTGTATAAATATTTTTCTACTCTTTTTTGTTTCATGACTTTTTTAACAGACTATACGCAGTTTACAACTGAATTTTGGCGCCATACCTAACTTTTAACATTTCAATGTGTTATTTTTGTTACTTAGTCAAAACTTAGCGCGGAAAAATGTCTAGCAGTGAAACCTACTAAAGAAAATTTAACTCCACCTGACATTTTAGTAATTGCAACAAAAATGACCCACAATCTTTTACCAACAAAGTGAAGTTATACGACAAACGTTAGCAAGATTTTATAGTTTGGATTTATGATAATTTGAGCGTAGATAAAGTAGTGTATGAAACTCTACATAATTAGGTATTAAAACACTCGTGTGATACTATTAAAAAACTCGCCTGCGCCTTTTAATACCCCCCATTATGCATCCGTTTCATAAACTACTATTACATATTCAATTCACGAAGACGCGCCCCACTCTGTCAAAATCAATGACGAAAATATACGCTACGCTAAGAGGACGGGACATTATGTGACGTATGTTGAAGCCAAAAATTTCTCAAATATGGCGTTGCGCTTCATACATTTCGGTACCGCTAACAGCACATACCGCTGTCGGTCGCATACATTAGCGTTATTTTACAGTTTTGAAAATTTAAAAATCCGGCTTCAGGGCGGAGCCTAAAAGTGTATGCGTGACGTCGGTAAGTGCTGATTCTTTAATATGTTTAATCAATGGTTAAAATCGCGTTTCATTCGATTAGTAAATATCTATGGTTAGATTATTTTAAATCGAGTTTCTGTCATATTATCAGGTATATAGTTAGACTTACTCTAAAAAGTTGGTGACGTCTCGCTTGCTGCATCTGGACCAGGCCACTTGCACGGTGTCTGCTTCGAAGATAGGCGTCATGATGTGGAGCGTCGCCCCGTCCCGTCTGTTGCAGCCGATCTTCTCGGTGTCGTGGTAGAGCCCGAAACTGAAAAACAGTTCACCTGAATACAGCTAGATCTACGACGGTATTTGATAATATGATAAACTAATCGCTTGGTGTTAGTGATTTAAGAGAAATGGAAACCTAGTCCCATCCCTTATTACTTATTTGATACAAGCGTGTTATTGTGACATTTGGACATAACGATAATTTAGGGCGCCTTCAAATTAGCCGCAAAGTGAAGCGTGGCGGAAGCGCGTTTGCAGCGCTGCAGCCGCGCTACTTAGTAAATCTGTGTAAATAAAAAACGGCGGCAGCGCTGCAGACGCGCTGCCGCCGCGCGTCAGTTCATTGATCGACTAGTGCTGCGCGCATGTATTTTTTTGTACAAAACGAGCAGTGTTTTTTCGTCAGAGTCCATCGTGAAACTATGTAGGTACAACACTACGATTCTAAAACTTTAGCATTTTCCATACATTATGGAAAAATAAATACCTACCTATATGCTTCAACTTATCGTAACACATTGTATAAATCGCGAAAGCTTAGGACTCAGCACACGTATGCTGAGTACCTACCTAGGTACTACTCAAAACACTGTTATTAGTTTTTGTATAAATAAAAATGTGTCTAAATATACAACGTGTTCAGGACGAATACGAACAACTCTAGGGTTAGGTTCCTTATCGAAAAGTAATCAAAAATGGCTAAGGAACATAAGTTCTAAAATGGATATTTTCGGAGAAAATAATTTTTATTTTGTAAATAGATCCAAAAATGTGTCCCATATGCCGCACTCTTATTTTTGCGACGTTGCCAAACTTAAATCATTCAAAAATACTACAACTACGGTCTGAGTAGTGATGTGCCAGTAGAAGCTATCTTGTCGGCATCGATAAAGTCTTACCGCGAACGATAGAATATAAATTTTCCTTAGATTTCAATCTTTTACATTTTGGCAATATTGAAAATAATTAATTTTAAACTTTATGATTGTAACCGAAATCATTATGTACTTACCTACTTCCTGCCAATAAAAAGACTTTATTTTCTCCTGCCAATAAAAATACTTTATTTACACCGTTAGTAGGTACTCGTAAAAGGTAGAATACCGAAGTAAGCTGAATCTATTTAAATTCACTTAAGCTTACATACTACATTACATTTACCATACTCAAAAATACAAACATACTTTTGTCTGCGTAAACGTAGGTCAGCAAGCTCGTATAAGTTCATAACTAAATAGTTAGGTAAACAATTAAGTTCATCAGTAAGATTCTCAGTATCGATTGTCGATATTGTTAAAAATTATAACAAGAGCGCGCCGCAAGTTCATAAGCTTCTGAAGTTTTTTGTAGAACTTCGGGTCTCTTTTTCTCTCAGGTATACGTATCCCTTAGTTAAACTGCGATCGAAATACTAATTGTTTCCTTATCTTTATTGATGAAGCTCCCTTGAGTGTGCGACGGTCCAGCCGGTTAAATCAGGGTTGTAGCTTTAAGGTACAATGTGAAATTGACTTTTTTTTTATTTACAATTTACATGCATAATATGATATCATGTCATTAATTAGGTACAGGTATTAATAAAATTATTAAACATCGAGCTAAGCAATTAATGGTTAAAATTTTAGTAAATTCCCTACGATGATTTTCAAATACGAGTAATCTTAGGGAATTTTCTATCGATGTAGGTATGTGTAATATGCCAATCCATATTTGCCAATCTGAATGAGGCCAGCGTGATGGACTGTTGGCCTATCTCTTCGAGAATCGAGGGGAAACTCGAACTCGTGTTCAGCAGATTGCTACTATTGATCCTGAATTTCCTTTCTTCCACATTCATATTTTTTAAATTCACACATAGATGACTGTTTAAATCACTTTACTAAACCCATTCTTTAAACCAGTCTTTCCCAAAGTGGGCGATAACGCCCCCTTGTGGGCGCTGCAGGTCTCAAGGGGGGCGGTAAGAGACCCAGAAAGAAAATGGGGGCGTTGTGTCGAGGCGGGGGGGTGATTTGTAATTTTATTTAGCTAGTAGGCCTCTTAAACAACCTCTTAACTGCAAGAGCTCTCGACTCTCAACAACAACTTGTGAACATCAACTAATATGAATTAAAAGATTGCTCAAACTCGATTCTATATTTCTCTCCGCGTAGTTCATATATCTGTCATATTTTATTGAATATAGAAAAAATGAATCATCATGTCAATCGGTCGCTCCGTTTCGTAATGAAAGTAGACACAAATAAAAAGGCAACAGACACACTTTCGCATTTTAATAGTTATTAGTACTCGTAGATATCTATCATGTTTTAACAAGTTTTTGTTAAATAACCCGAATTGTGCATTCCTGTAGCAGTCGGATGATTCATTGAATACTTGTTCGGACTTGTTGAGTACGATTGAGCGTCGAATGAGATTAACGAGTTTATGCATGTTTGTTTTATTCCTGTCGGTGCGTGCTGCTTAAGCATTTCTATATAAACAATGTAATATGAAGGCAGTTTCGGACCTACCTATACATAGGTTCAAACAAACTGTCAAAAATCATCTTCTAAGTAAGGGTTACTATACAATAAATGAATTTTTAAATGACAAAGACCCTTGGATCTAAGTGTATATTCCGTCTGCTCACAAGAGGCTTATTGTAATGTGATTATTGTTTAAAACAAAATTGTAAAAAATATTATTTTTAAAAAAAGCAAGTTCCGAGTTTCTTGCCCGTTCTTCTCGGTGCAGTGCTACTTTCCGAACGAGGCGGTAGAGTCTTAACGTTTCGCAAGTGCCTCTAAGTTAGGCCTATGTGAAAGAATAAAATTTTTGAATTTTGAATTTTGAATATTTATTTTATTTTCATTTGTGGTCTCGCGCGTAATAGATGAGCACTACTTACACCTCCTCTACACTACTCGCGAAGTTGAACGTATTTCTCATTGCAAAACAATGTCGGAAATAAAAAAGAAGAGACGGCAATACTGTGCGGAATATATTAAATTCGGATTTATTGAAAATCCCACAAACCCATCGTCGCCTTTGTGTCTTCTATGTCTAAAAACATTTTCGAATGAAGCAATGAAGCCTTCAAGGCTGCAAGATCATTTGAATAAAATGCATCCAGATAAGAAAGACAAGAATGTAGCATATTTTCAAGACCTAGAGAAGAAGCATAATACACAGCCAAGTGTAGCAAAACTATTTTCGGCGGCTGCTAAGCAAGATGACGACGGACTTCGAGCTTCGTACAATATCTCTTTGTTAATTGCTCAAAAAGGCAAACCACATAACATCGGAGAAGAGTTAATATTGCCAGCAATAAATGAAGTAATAACTACTGTGCTTCATAAACCGGCCGCAGATATTATCCGAAAAATTCCTTTGAGTAATAATTCTGTGCAAAGACGAATTGATGAAATGGCTGAAAACATTGAAGAATCATTGTGCGATCACCTGAGGACAAGTCAATTCTCAATTCAGCTCGATGAGTCCACTTTACCAACTAATGAAGCATTGTTGTTGTCTTACGTGAGGTTTATTAAAGATGAGAAAATATGTGAAGAACTATTATTTGCTAGAAATTTAGAGACCGATACAAAAGGTGAAACCATATTCAATACATTGGAAAAGTTTTGCGATGAGAAAGAGATTCCTTTGAAAAATATTATTTCAGTTGCTACGGATGGCGCTCCGGCTATGACAGGGTGCCATAAAGGCTTCATAGCGTACTTAAAAAATAAAATTCCAGATGTCCTTGGTGTACATTGCGTTATTCATAGACAACATTTAGTTGCTAGAAACTTAAGTGAAAAACTATTTCAATCACTGCAATATGTCATCAAAGCAGTCAATAAAATCCGCAACAGCTCTTTGAATGATAGATTATTTCATCAGCTTTGTGTTACTAATGACGAGGATTTCAACCGTTTGTTGTATCATACTGAAGTTCGTTGGCTATCAAGAGGCAATTGTCTGACTCGATTTTACAACCTGTTTGACTCTGTTATAGAGTTCTTGGAAACTAAAGATACAGAATTGCACGACAAGCTCATAACATCAAAAAATGATATAGCTTACATGACAGACCTGTATAAATTATTCAACGACATGAATCTCCAAATGCAAGGCGATAAACTAAATTTAATTAAAACAAAAAACGTCGTTGCTGCTTTCGCAGCCAAACTGCTTCTACACAAAAAGAATCTGGGCAGACGTGAGTTTCACAATTTTCCAAATTTATCAGTATCATGCAGTAACGACGAATTGTTTGCCTACTGCCAACATTTGGAAAACCTCCACATTGACTTCACCGAACGATACCAGGACATTTTGAACTTGGAAATACCAGACTGGGTGTTGGATCCGTTTTCAAATGTCAACACAGCAATGTCACCTCAGCTGGAAGAAGAACTTATAGAATTGACAACAAACGAGGAAATAAAAATCAAGTTCAAAAATGGTTACCAAGAATTTTGGCTACAAAAACCGATCCCGCAATTGTACCCTGGATTGTGGTCAATCGTTCAACGATTCTTGATAGCATTCCCATCGTCATATTTGTGTGAACGTGGATTTAGTGCTGTGACAACATTGCTTACTAAAAAGCGAAATCGTTTGCTTGTTACCGAACGTGGCGACTTGCGACTGTTCTTGAGTAAATTGGAACCTGATATCAACAAACTTATTAAACAGCATCAGATTCATCCTTCACATTAGTTTTTATATAAGGATTGATTATTTTAGTTATATTTTTAATAAAAGATACTCTGTTTTAATACTATAAAGTTGCGTTTCAATAATCATTCTTATTGGCAGGTGGAGCCCGTAAGAGTTAACTTGAGACCTTAAGCGCCGTTGTATGTTACCTACTGCGCTCAGGTTTCAAGTTGCGGGTTATAGTAAAAGTTTCGTTTAGAATTCTCCGTTAATATACATATATAGGTCACAATAATTAATTAATTCAATTTGAAGTTATAGTGGTTTTTAAATAGGTGAAAAAATGGGGGCGCTAAAAAAATATTTATTCTCAAAGTGGGCAGTAGACAAAATAAGTTTGGGAACCACTGCTTTAAACGATACGAATCGTTGATAAAATTCTGACAGATAATTTTTTTTAATTTTTCATTAAATCCTTATTGTGACAACCCTCGCTTGTGGCCACAAACAGTGTTCATTGTTTAGTAAAATTAAGACCATTCATAAGTTATGTTTTAAAATGCGACGATGTCAGTTTTTGCATAAAGGTGTGTGTAACATGGATAGTTGGAAATAGTTGAATTACTTTGTATGAAAACTAAATTTTATTTTTTTATTTTATTTAAAAATTATTTCTTAAGTGGTTCGATTCCTATAAGTGGTCTGTTCAATACCTCGAAGTTGTTCGTATTCGTCCTGAACACGTTGTATATTTATTTTAATTACCCTCTTGATAACTCTCGGCTAACCAGCACGGAGGTCCGTCCAATGACCACGGGCCTCGTACTCGCGATACGTCAGTCGGTAAATCAAAACGGCTATTAAAAATTGATTTTATTACCGTTGACTCACATTTACAAACAAACCCACTCAATACTACTGATTGTAAGATTTTATTTATGCTTCTTGTGTCATTACACATTCGCGCATGATTGATAGTGTACCAGCTATTTGTTTCAATCAATGTTTTTGAGAGGTTCCTTTGTAATCCATTTACGCATAAGGGTACAATAACGTAACCCTGCATTGCTGGTAGTTTGACTCTCACTTTGCCGGTTTTAAGGCTATCGTCTAGGACTGAATAGGTGATTTCAAAAGTGCTATCTATACTCGTATAGAAAGTGTAGCAAGTCCAGAGCTAGGCGTATATTTTATTAATGAAATATGGCTTTGGGTGATAACGTTTTTACCCCCCCAAACCCTTTTTGGCGTACGTACCATCGTACCATCTTTGTGATTTATGTCTGCAAGTATTCTACTCGTACCATAAGTTATAGCTTGGCAACTTTGTGCGGTATCCTCCTGCGGGGTGACAGACGGAGGCAAGGAACTTAGATGTCAGCGGTTAGCGGGCGGTGTAGCGGGGAAGTAGACACTTCTCTGCATGCATGCGTTACCGCGTCCCCCGGCCGTCTGTTACTACGTCATTAGACACGTAGAGTCACTTTTGGTAAAAAAAGCTTATATATTATTATTGTAAAAAAAGTAGCAATTGGAATAAAATCTCTAAAAATTTTCCTAAGTGTCTATTCAAAGCTAACTACCCGCCTACGGCCTAGTGTCTACTGATATCGCCCACAGCAAAACCTAGAGCACTCACGAGTAACGAGTGTTCTACAAATAGAAGTACAAATTGTTATATGTGGGTATTACCTCATTCATTATTCTCCATTTACGATAAGCAGTTGAAAATATTAATGAAGCGGTGTGGGCCGATAGCGCGGCGTCAATGCGCCGGGTGCATTGTCCCGGTGATGCATTCGATGTCTACGAGGAAGAAGGTCATTGGCTGTGCTGTGTTTGCGCTTACCGCTTAGTGCTTACATAACTCGCGTTTGTTTAAGATTGCGCGCCCTACAGAGCTACAATATCTCACGTTTATTTACCTAGACAGGCTGTTGTTAGTTGTTGCTTGTTACAGTTTGCATTGGGCGCCAAAGATTTAAATCGCTAGCTGAGCCCTACATTGCGCACATCGAAAACGTCCACAAACATGCTGATTGCTCACAGCATGCATGTGTGCGATTGTGTGATAGAGAACGCAAGTGCAAATTTCGTTTAAGAGTAAATGAGACCTCGCTATATATCCTTATCTTATGTCACTATGTGTGTAAGATGACAACGTGTCGCTCACAAGACAAAAACGTGTACGTTTTTGGAGGTTTTAGGGCGTATCTAGCGATATAAATCTTTGGCGCCAACAACAACTAACAACAGTCTGTCTATGTAAATTAACGTGAGATATCGTAGCTTATGTGGTTTATGGTTATACTAGTGTTGTGTATTGTGTCAATTCGTAGACATCTGCTTTAGATCTTTTCGAGCGTTCTCTCGTTTATCTAAATTAATATTTATTATAATAATGCGAAATTACCTATTTGCGTACACTTCATTTCTAGAGATGAGGGATAAGAGTAAAAATACGTTTGTTGTATGGGAGCGTCCCCTAAGAGGATCGTCTAGCTGTAATATTTAAATTAAAAAAAAAAATACTCTAGTAAGGTACACAATATGGATATCAAGATATTTTTAAAAATTAAAGCGTAGGAGCATATTTCTATAGTTCTTTACTGTATCTGCAACATTTTTAAAAATGAAAATCGAACTACATAAGGTAAAAGTACGTAATTCCGACAGTGTCCCAGTACCCGATAACGAGTTACATTTTTTATATTCATAGCTTTCTAGCAATAATAAATAAAAATTTGTGAATGTCAATACATTCTTGGTGATATTTTTTACAATTATAATGGCAACGTTGACCAAAAAGTGTAAAGGCGTCGTAACTGTGCAACAAACAAAGTGTGCTCTCCACAAAAATATAAAAAATTCAAAGTTCTACTGCTGAACTACGAGGCGACCCCGGAGGATTGGTTTGCTTGATGCTCTGCTGCGTATAATGATACGGTAAGAGTTTTACTTTATTATAATATTTGAGTATATTATTTATCGATATATCTTAGTTTTTAAGGTGAATCGAATTGGAAAGTAAATATTTTTGCATGTTACATCTATTGGTACTGACAAATCCCTACTTGACCCAGTGCTCGACAAAATTTTAATATTTTTTGTCGGATATTGGTACACTTTAATTTGGTAGTAGTAGTTGTACCTAACCCGATATCGAATCTCTATTGCTTTGAAATAAGACTCATTTTCCCTTGAACTGCAGAATACACCCCGTCGGTTACTCCGTCGTATAGAAACAGTTGCACCTATGCTCGTCATAGCTCTTATTGCATTGAGTTAAGTCATATTTTTCTCTGACTCGACTTTAATTACCTTTAGGTACCTTGTTTGTTTTGTTACCTCGTGGATTTGATAGTTATTTTGCATTAATTTTTTATTATTGTAAACTAAAATGGATAAGTATATCGGGCTCGTCGTTATTATCATAGTTAAACAATGAATATTTGTAGAAAATAATTATTTATTATAAGGAACGATTATTTCTTTTGTTTCTCAAATGTAGATGAGTAAAACTGATGAATTTAGAAGGAAGTTGTTTTGTTTAGTATAGAAATCTAATGTCGGTTTACAGTCTTTTAATAGGAAAAATATTAAATTTGCCTATAAATAATCTTTCGAAAAAATAAACAAAAATGTAAACGTTTATAAACTCGTAAAAAAGGGATTAAAAGAAAACACACTCGGTAAAAACTAACGAGTCGTATCTTTACTGCCCTCCTACAAATTTCCCAAGATTTATCTCAATTCACTCCGTGAATTCTATTTATCCTACTTTCCCCACATAAGTGTACTTAACGAGGAATCGACTTGCAAAACTATGAGATAAAAATAAACTTATAATTTATGTAGGTAAAATGTATAAATTATACATAAGTACGTAACGTGTTATTTCTCATTTCAGCTATAATCATGACTGAAAAGAAAAAGGCCATTTTAAAGGCTATGGAGGCAGTTGACAAAGGGTCCTGAATATCAGCTGCTGCAAGGCAGTACGGTATCCCGCGAATGACTTTACGTGAAAAACTACGTGGCTTCTCATCTGTTCTATGCTCCAAGGGACCACGAGGAAAACCATCAAAAATGGATTCCGCAAATGCGGTTTGTCACCATTTGATGCAAACGACGTTGATTATTCCAAGTTTGTAACAAGTCGGTCAAATAAAACAGCTAAACCGGACAATAATAACCAAATGCAACCACATGCTGCCAGTCATTTAAAATACTTCGAATCCCAAATAAGTCCCGAAATCCTCAAAGCTGTTTACGCCCGCAAAACACTAACCTGGAAAGGGAATTAAACCTTAGAAGGCTTAGAAATTTTGATGTCAAAGATGCACGTCGCTCTGGTCACCCTATTACGGATAAAATGGATGCCATTTTTGAAAAAGTTGAGCAAGATCGGCATATCAGTAGTTACGACGTAGCTGAAGAATTGACCACAAAACAGTTTTGGCGCATTTGAAAAAAACTGGGTACACAAAAAAGCTAGATATTTGGGTACCTCACGAGCTCACTGAAAGAAACCAAATGAACCGTGTACTCATTTGTGATTCTTTCTTACGACGCAAAGAAACTGAACCATTTTTGAAGAAGCTAATAACTGGTGATGAAAAGTGGATCACGTACGACAAGAATGTGCGAAAAAGGTCGTGATCAAAGGCTGGTCAGGCTTCACAGACTGTGGCGAAACCAGGGATAACTCGCAACAAGGTGGTGCTGTGTGTGTGTGGTGGGATTGGAAGGGCATTATTCATAATGAGCTGTTATCACCAGGCAGGACCATCGATTCTGAACTCTACTGTGAACAACTGATGAGATTAAAGCTATAAGTTGAGAGAAAGCGGCCGGAATTAATTAACAGAAGGGGTGTGGTTTTTCATCATGATAACGCTAGACCTCACACATCTTTAGCCACTCAGCAAAAATTAAGAGAGTTTGGCTGGGAGGTGTTAATGCATCCGTCGTATAGTCCTGAGCTTGCACCTTCAGATTTCCACCTGTTTCTGTCTCTTCAGAATTCTTTAGGCAGTGTCAGTTTAACATCACTACATGACTGCCAAAACCACTTGTTGCGGTATTTCGATCAGAAGGCCCAAAATTTCTATAGCAATGGAGTCATGTCCCTACCTACAAGATGGCAAAAAGTTATCGAACAAAATGGTAACTACATACTTTAGTTAAATGTAAAACTACACTAAAAAATGTTTTGAATTTTCTTAAAAAATGCGAAGAAACTTTTTCCCCCACCTATTATTACGTATTATGGGCAATGCAAATTTGTAATATTTTATAATTCCACCTTAGATGTTGGAAAAGGTAAGACGTATTTGTAACTTTTTAAAGAATTTTGATCTCATTTTATTCTGCCAAAACTTTGAATTTAATTAAAAACTCAGAAAGTAGCTGAAGTAAGCTGATTGTGAAGTATTTGAAACTTGTGAATTACAAACTACTAATAAAACATTTTTCAAATGTTGCTCGTTTTATTTTGATAAATGTAGAATATATTGTTAATTTATTTTTTAGTTCATTTCAATTTATTTAAATTATCCTTTCCTTAAATAATTAGCATAAGCTCTATTTTCAATGCTCTTAATAATCTCGCAGAAATGCTACATTGATTTTACGTGAACTTTAATGTCGAGCAATAGAGTTCAATTTCGCGCTAAAAAATGTCGGATTTTGGGACCAAAATCCGATTACTAGTACAAAGTTATCGGATACTGGTACAATTCGACCTTTTTTTATATTTTGTTGAATTATTGTGTATTATCGTTAATATTAATGTGAAAACATCATTACACAAAAACTAGAATAAATTCTTTATCTATTTCTGCCAATTTCGTTCCTATAAGATTGGTAGTTTAAGCATAATCGTCCTGCAAAGTCAGCGAAGTTCTAAACTTATCGGATATTGGGCCGTTTACCTTACGGGAATGAAAACGTTATCGCTTTTTGTATGAAGTCTTACAGCTAGACGTTCCTCTTAATACTCGGAAATTGTCAGTCAGAACTCTGAGATATTTCGCGCAGTGACATTATGGCACACTATGATATAATAAGAAATGCACAAAGCGTGTAAGCACAGCTCATAAGCTCGAGTACCTATCCAAACGTAAATCTCAACAAACGGTGCACACTATGTATTTGATTTTCGTAAACAACTTTTCTCGGATAAAAATTCTAGGAAACCAGCGTCCTTGCGATAATCCCGGCGTGGAAACATGAGTCAGACTGTGTAACCATCGAGTACCTACAAGTACAACAGAAGCGCACGGCAACGACTGCCGAATTCAACGGGCGGACTATTTCCGCGGAGCTTTAAACAAATGAATAATAAATATCGTTTTCCTCAATTTCATCGTGGTTTGCTGCAATACTTGTAAGAATAAGAACATCTATTACAAACTAACGTTTACTCTCAGATTACTACGTTGACCTAACTGTATCCGATCCATTTCAAGACAAGTGGACATCCCTAATTGTCATGGAATGGTTGAGGTATGCTGAAAACATTGAATAAAACTGTTATTCATTGTTTTCAGGGTACCCGATTTATGATTTTTATTCTGTTTTTGACCTCACAGAGACCCTTGTCCAATGTAATCTGTAATAGTTTATCCACATTTCTACCGAACTTTCCATTGTATCATCTTTTACTAAATATCCTGGCTCTTAATTGCCGCCTTAATGGCAACAACTGTACCCTTTTAAATCATTAACGATGGGACAACCTACGTTTTGTTAAAATGCATGTACTCGTAATTATACGGTTTAAAAAAGCATGTAGGTCTTAATTGGTCGCGGTTGTCGGAACTTTAACGATTCTGTAGCAATGTTTTAATGATCCGTTTTACGAGAGATCAGCGCATAATTGTAACTCGCACGTGGGCCGTACAATGCAGATAATTTTAATATTGCCCATTGTTACAGCAACGTTCCTCAGGGCAAGAGCTTTTCTTCGAGTGTAGATAATAATTATAAAGGATATATTACAGAGATTATATAACAAAGATAAGTAAGCGTTTTATATTGACAGTTTCATTTTTAGGGTTCCGTACCCAAAGGGTAAAAAAGGTACCCTATTACTAAGACTTCGCTGTTCGTTCGTCTGTCACCGGGCTGTATCTCTGGATCCGTGATAGTTTCAGACTTGAAATTTGAAAAGATGATGTATTTCTATTGCTGGCATAACAACAAACACAAAGAAATAGAATTAAATATACAAACGTGATTTTGGCTTAATTTTGGTCATTGGTCCAGAAAAGCCAATTAACAAGCTAATTTCTATCATCTTGTCGCTATTGGGATTGGGGAAATATTAAATTAAATACTAAACTGGCACCAACTTCATTCTGGCGTTGAACATTGTAATTTATATTCCAGCTGAAATAATTCCAGCATTAACCTATTTTCGCTTATCGTTGTGTTTTGCAATCAAAACTAAAATAGATTTTGAAGTATTTTAAACACTTTTCAGCCACCAACATTGCAACTGCCTACTCTAATTAAATTGTTGATACATTCTAGTCTACAGTTTACATTAGAACTAACAAATTTTGTTCTATGTCTGTTTTTTTTCTCGATATTTTTAGAAATATCAAATATTCAATATTTTACACGGATACGCTACTAATTTGTTCCTACTCTGTCTGTAAGGTTAACATTGGCAAGTGGCAACGGCGCGGACAGCGGCGCAGCGCTTGGCGGCGCGTGAATTCGCTGCGCGAAACCGCAACAGTGTAATGTCACTTTACAGAAATAACATTTTTTTGTATGAAATAAATTAATACAAAATTTTAAAAATTCCGAGAACTAAAGTTGTTAGTGTTAATGTAAACAACTACATGCCGAGAGCTATTTCATATTTTTTATAATAACCCTATATAAATCAGATGTGAACATTGGAGTCTCTCGTACTCAATTCTCCTTGTACAGTAATGAAGCTGTATATTTTACAATCTCAAATAACTTTGAAAGGTATAATCGTGAAACGAGTTTACACTCGCTCACATAATAAATGGGGAACACTATTGAGTGTGTGGTTACTAAACTCAGATTGTATCTGTCTCTTAGTTAAATGCTAATGCAGCTAGCAAAAGATTTATGTGTCGTTAATATCTGATGCAAGTTTTGAAAATAAGATTCTATTAATCTTGTGTTTATCCTATTAATATAACTTGCAGATATTTTTGGGTGTCTGTTACTACCTACTTCACAGCACAATTACTGAACCGATATGGATGATATAAGATGAGATTATAGTTTAGAATTTGGATCAACACATAGCACACAACCAGTTTTCGGAAACAATCATGGTTCAAGCGGGATTTTAAAAGCAGAAATCGAAGCGGGAAATCGAATCGCTGCGGGAATTTCCTTTATATCAAAATACTTATACCCAGCAAAAACATTTTCATGTAAAATGTTGCCAAGACGAGAACATGTGGCTCACACTATCAAAAAGTTATCAGATCTCATGTAGAGCAATAAGGCTTCTAACTCTACACGCCCTAACTCTATAAATCCTAACTTTATAAACTCTACACTTTAGTCAAAATATATTATGTCTTGGCTGTTTCGGTACCGTCACATGGGCGTAAAGTGAAGAATTTATTCACTGTTCAATACTTTTGTAATAGAGTTTTGCAAGTGGCATAATGGACCATGCAAAATTCAAGAAATTTCACATTAAAATTAAATGGTATCACCATGTTATGTTATGGGAAAAAACTTCCATTTATTAAAATATCCTCTAAAGCAAAGGAACACACTTTTGCAAAGTGTGATGAAGTATTTGAAACCAATGCAGTTAGTAAATCCTAAGTGCAGTTTCTGAGGAGACTCAATACCTATCTAATAAATAATCGTTACTACAGAAACTAGGTATTGTATATCAGAAAAGTACAAAGTCAGTGAATAATATTTTTACTTTACACCCATGTGACAGTAACGAAACAGCCAAGACATAATATATTATGACTAAAGTGTAGAGTTTATAAAGTTAGGATTTATAGAGTTAGGGCGTGTAGAGTTAGAAGCCTTGCTCTACATGAGATCTGATAACTTTTTGATAGTGTGAGCCACATGTTCTCGTCTTGGCAACATTTTACATGAAAATGTTTTTGCTGGGATTTCACTTCTTTTTGTAAGTTGTTTACGACTATATTTTTTATTTGGTTAATTTCCTTTTCTTTGGTGTATTTCTTTTTTTTATTATACCTATATACTTATGGGAAACCCCATACGAACTTCCAACCCCCTAATTTTATGGATGTGGGGTGATTAACTAAAAATCCTGAAACACGTATTTAATTGTTTATTACAAAGAGTCCCTATATCAATTTTGAGACCTCTAGCATCAATATTTGCGGTAATTTCATACAAACTTCCATCCCCTATTTTAAGGGGTTGGGGGGTTAAATTTCCAACTTTTGGAATTTTTTTGTTGATTGTGTGCTAATACTAGCTTATATACCAAATTTCAGCTTTCTAGGTCTTCAGGAAGTACCTAGGAATTTTGATGATCATCAGTGAGTCAGTCAGTCAGTCAGTCAGTGACGAAATTTGGGTTATTTAGACGCCAATAAAATCTAAAGTATAAGACCTATAAAATTGAAACTTTATAGGTTTAATAAGTTCACTGGCGACATCATTTTCCGAGAATTTTGATTATCTGAAATAATTCAGGCCTAAGTTATAAGGGTTTAAAAATACGGCGAAACACTTCAAGAAAAGATAGGTAGTGCCCTCGCGCTTCGCTTGGCTCGTCTTGGCGGGGACACTACCGTGTCCCCAGATAAGTACTAAATATAATACACGTTATTGGTAATGCGAAAACCGTACAATATGTATGGAAGTAGAGTCACGTATATTATGCACTAAATCTTTAAATTGCATTTCATGTACGTTTAATTCACTAGTAAACAACAATGGCGGTTATAATACATAAGTACGTAGATACTAGATAGTAATCGAACTGGGCATTGCATTATGTATTAATGGCAGTAAATATCGCACCTTAGTTTAATATTGATGCGAAATAACTAGTTCTTTGAAGAAATCATAACTTATTTCAATATGGAATAACAACTCCGAGCTAAGGTGCCTAGGAAAATGATTTATTATGTCTAACCTAACTATTTTATTCTTCCTTGAAAAGAAGATACCAACCTGGTTATTCTTCAAGCTAAAAGTTAAGCCGCGTATTTTACCTTCTAGCTATGCTATACATATGTATATCTAGGAGCTAGTATTCCCATAATATACAAGGAGCTTATGATCCATTTCATATTTTATGATCCACAAGAAAACTTGAAATATCATCTTATTAAGTAAGTAACTGCATCAGTGGACTCTTAAAGGTGTAATCTTGCAAACTTGAAAGGATTATAAATCAGTTGTAACCTCCATGTGTTAACGCTTTGAAGTTATTTTTAAGATGGGCCGAATCCTCACTAGACCGGAGTTATTCAAAAAATATAAAATCCTGATTTGGCCCGTGCCGGAAAGTTTAAGAAATTGCGTAAAATATATTTATCTCCTATTGAATTAAACGTTTCTATAACGCGTTATCGAGTGGTACACGTGGAACGCCAGTGTACGGACAAACCGTTTTTGTGACACTGTGCGGAAATTGTGAAATTTTAATTTGTACATTAAATAAATAATAAATTGTATTTTAAATAAATAAAATAATAAATATAGTACCTACTCGTAATGAAGAGATAATATACGAGGAAGAGATAAGGTAGTAATTACAGACATATACCTAGTCATATTCTTTTCTGGACTTCGAAAACACTGAAAATTTCACAAGACACGAATGACGTGTTGGTTAAGTGTTTTAGGATTTTATAAGATATCTTACAATTACACATACACCATACACATAAATATAAGACTGAAATCAACATTAAGTACTTTGTCGTATGCCCGAGAATTTTCGACCCGAGATTTTTTAGGGTTAGTACAGGTTTTTGTACAAATTTCGAGACAACTCGCTTCGCACAAACGATTCAAATTCCTCCATACGTTCCGCTGGCATGCGACTGTCTAATAGCTGTCTATGGCGCTGCCAATAATAAAAAAAAATAATAATAAATAATAAAATAGATGGCGCTCGCTGTAAATGTATGGAGGAATTCGACTCGATAGTGCGAAGCGAGTCGACTCGAAATTAGTACAAAAACCAGTGGGGTTAGTACTGGTTTTGTACGATGTTTGAGTGGATTCGCATCGCACAAACTAATCGAAATCCTCTATACATTTACAGCCAACACCATCTATGGATACTTACAGACATGCTGTCAATAGATGGCGCTTGCTGTAAATGTATGGAGGCACTCGGTTCGCTTGTGCGATGCGAGTCGACTCGAAATTCGTACAAAAACCTGTACTAAACCCTCTGTATTACTTCTACTGAAGTTTGGTGTTGCTATTTCGGAAGGTAATCTCGTGGCGTGTGGTAATGGTAACCACTAGTGATGCGGTACTCACTTGTGGCCCAGCTCGTGCGTGATGGTGTGCGCCAGCATGATGCCGTTGTCCTCGTTGACGGAGCAGCTGCGGTCCGGCTTGCACATGCCGGCCACGTGCGCCACGCCCAGCGTGCTGCAACAAACACCCGACACGTCAATGCTACACACTTCTCTTACCCTCCACGTACACCGTACGGCAAGGATATATTATAGTATACACAAAGACACTCACACCTATATTATAGACCGCGTGAAAAAATGTCGCCAGTTTATGGGAGCAAAACCCCCTCCGGCGTCAGTAGTAAGCTGTAAGCCTACGCATTATTTCGCAGGAGTTTCTACACATGGCTCTACATTTTCTTGTATGAAGAAGGTTTACGTAAAATGTTCGGATGGGCTCATCTTGATGTTATTATCATAGAGTATACACGAAAATGCCTTAAAACCTTCGCACACGGCTCGTAAGCGTAAGCGTAGCGTTATCCTCGCGTACGAGCACAATTTCAAAAATTTTCTAACATGTCCGCAGACGAAACCGGCGTTCCAGGGAATCGTATAGGAGGCGTAATTGTCATAATATTATTATGCGTAGCGTCATCATGATATGCTTACGCTTACGAACCGTATGCGAAAGGGCTAAATGATTAACCCCCTTATTCATTTACGTGTAATTGATAGCAGTGGAATAGTTAAACTCTGTTTTGTCTTTGCAAACAGTACCTAAAAAAATAACATGACACTCGAAGGAAAGATACAAAACAGAGAATAACTATTGTAGTACGGTGTAATTAGACTTAAACCCGGACATCCAAAGTGAAAGTATCATTGTAATGCCAGATTGTTCTTTACAATATATTGATTGGTAAGAAGTTACACCCCTGACAGTGTCGAATTTGGGGGAAGAGGCTCTGTTTTTTCAGTTTTTCTTAAATATTTCAAAAACTTTGCAATTTAGCGCAAAAGTGTCACGTACAAAAGTAATCTAAGTACGTTAAATTGTGAACAAAAATTATTGTAAGTATAGTAATCTTGCTATAGTGGAAGGTTTCAGACAGAGATATAGATTTTGTAAAACAGAATCGGCATCCTCAAAACCTATCTAGGTAAGTAACAAAAACGGGTGTAGTACGTAAATTTCACTGATACTTGACTTAACAATGTTATAGTAGCCTATTACAGGATAACAGGTGTAGCCGTGTCTAATGGCGTACTAATTATGGTGGTGGTTACGAAGCCGCCAGCCTGCCGCGCTGTGTGAATAACTAATGTCCTAAGAATAGTGCACACTGCACTCTTCAGACTAACTACTCTATTTATAGAAAATAATTTATTTTTGTTTGCATGACTATACCGGTTTATGAATAATGAAATCCAGATGAAAATCCTATAAAGGACAAGTTTACATCTTTTATGGATATTTCAATCCACGAAAACGCTCCCCACTCTGTCAAAATCGCTAATGTTTTATTCGTAGACAGAGAAAAGTTTCTCTGTCTACGGTTTTATTAGATTCGTATAAAGTTTGACAGAGTGGGACGCGTCGTCGTGGAGTGAATTTTGGAGGATAAAGTTATCGTGGTATGCGTGGTAATTTATGATGAGTATGAGTTACGGCTGCCAGCTTACTTCTTCGATTGGCAGCGAGGTTTTTCGAATCTCGTAATTGGAGCCTGACAAGTCTTAATCAGAATCTAATGAAGATTTGCATCTTGATACGGTAGGTACACGACACTTTAATAATTCTAAGTAACTAGTATTTTGACACGTATCAATCCAAAGTTGATTTCTACTTCGCATCTTATGATCTGATGTTGAAAAATCGTGACGACTGAAAGCCGAAGTCTCCAGACAGCACGAGAAGCGTGTCACATCGCAATCCAAACCGGTTTGACATATGACAAGTAGTCAATGATCGGGTACGAAGCTATCCTCCAGGCGCGCCTCCTGTCGTCGATTGCATCATTGCTGATGACTGCCCCGGTCTAGACGCGATGATTGGTGACAGCTTAATATAAACATACGACACTGGTAAGCTTTATATGGGTACGTTAAACACTCAATTATGCTTGACAAATTGCTATAATTTAAATAATATAGGTAAAGTCGGCGCGAATGTTCTTGGGTTTTTTCATTTGCTTTTAAGAGCTGCTGTTGCATCTCACTAAAATTAAGTAAGTCACATCTACATATAAATAAATTGTGCTCCAGATGAAGTTTATGTAATTTGGAAATAATTGCGTTTATCACTATTAAAATTCGATGCGAACAAACTATTAAAATTCGATTTTATGTATGTCGAAAATACTGCCCAAATACTTCTTTGAAACGGTTCAAAAAAGACAGAGGTGCTTTCCCGGGCTTTAAACCACTAATCCTCGACATTGGGCGTGACGTCTTCACCACTAGGTTATTACTGATTTAGAGGATAGTACCTATATTACCTACCTATATTGAATTTATTTTTGTCTTTCTCACTCTCACAAATACGTTGGTGGGTGTGACATGTACCGTCGAGGAAGAATATAACGGAAAAACGTCATTTTAACTAATTGATAAAAAAACCAATTATCAAAAATCTCTTTCTGAGCGTTTTTGGATATTGTTATGAATTACCGACACATTAAAAAAAAATTACAATTTACGTCCATTGTAATTTCCGATAAAAATGAGAAAAACTGGGATTTTGGAGCAATTTTTGGGTGAACTTTCTATCGAGAAATTTTTGTCCAATCTTGTTTCTGCTTCACAGCGATTTAAGACCCAAGTACATGAAGTTTAAATTTGAAACGAATTGTCTTTGAAGCTTTTAAACTACAGGTCACTAAAAATCTCTTAAATACGCCGTCTACGCCGTTAAATCTTAAAGCTAAGAAAGCCCAAAGATAGTGTGTACAAGGTGTAAAGCAGTTGGTTTAGTAGCGAGTGCGCGGGCGCAGCGTCGCCGGGATACGCGGCTAATAATATACGCACTGACTCACGCGGAAGCCGACGAAAAGCTCTATAAATTCCTTCTAATAAATTTTATATACACGAGTAAACAAACGTACTATAACAGTAAACTCGTATTTCTAGTTAACTCGAATAAACATATCTAGTACCTACTTTCTAGTTTTTACACTAGAACTTTGCATCTCATGTATTAGGGTTCTGAGCATAATTATCCTAGCGCAGAGCGTGCGGGCTACTAAATTACAAACGAAATGAGTTACAATTTTTGTTTGGATTCGAAGATTCATTGGTAGAGAACGTATATTTTTTTATTTTATTGAACTACCAACTTCTAACTCTACGCTATGATAGGGTAGGGCTCTACGCTACGCAGTTTTAGGGTTTTTGAACATGAAAATTAAATTGAATAAAGCTCAGTTGGAAGAGAAGGCATTCGTTACCTAAAGGGACATTAGGTAGCTACGCGTAATAAACCTGGATATGAATTATTTATTTAATGATTTCTACTAATTATAATAGTAATGTTATAATTAATGTAAAACGTGATACAAATAACCTATTTGAGCTTAAAAGGAAATAGTTCAATCTATTCTGTAAGCCGCTTACGTGTTGGCATAGTCCATTATGGCACTGTACAAAATATAACGTCATAAATAATGGATACGCGTTGATGTCTATTGTATTGACTACCGAACAGGTGGGAAAGCGGTATTCGATCGTAACTAAGTGCTATTCTTTTACTGCGGTGTTTTCAGCTTATTTTAGAGTTTGTGTATAATTTACGAGTAGTATCTTGCAGTCCATTATTAGTATTAATAATATTAAGTTTCTGCCACTTTAATTATCTGATCCTCCTTCACTCGCGTAATCGCGTGTTAATTTTGAAAACATCTTTCCTTTGGAGTGGATTGGAATTGAATTTTCGAATGTGTTATTAGGTACTCATTATTATATTGATTACCTAGCAGATTTTCACGAAAAAGTAATTTTTTACTAAGTATATTTTGGTTTAGGCAAAAATAAAATGTGTTGTAAATTATTATTATGGTTTACCCTAGACTTTATGTATTTTTGAAAATCCTGTACACTAAAGACAGAACGTATTATTTACGTTACTCACATTATTAAGACGCCGGTAACAATAACACAAATATACAATTTGTAAGTGCATTAAAGGAGCAATCAAACGTAATTTTTAATACGCAATCATAATAATTACCTACGCATTAATGATTTAATAATTTCATTTCAAACTTAATTTGTATGTCGTTGTGAATGAAGTGTCGAGTCCAAATTAATTTGCAGATCCCAGCTGGTGGTCTGTTGCAGGCATAGGCGTATAAATGCGTGTCGAAATATGAATGAGTTACGAAGGTACAATACAGTGGAATTAAGTGTGAAGTTTTAATTGAGCGTTAGTTCGCGCTCGCGGCGTATCGCTAAGAGCTAACACAGACCTCTCTTATCACGCGTTTAATTATTAGAATTAGCATTTTTAACAATTACAACTTACAAGTTACGACACTATAGGTCATTACTTGGATTATAGTTACTTATGGCAAGTTTAATTCATTATTTCCGTGAAATAAACTTATTATATAATTGTGGTTCTAGCTTACGCTACATACGTTGAGTTAAGGTGGATGGGTAGGTACCATCCGGTCACAAAAAATATTTTTTTAGTTTTTCGCAATAAAGGCTTAATTATATATAGGTACATCGTAGGCTTATGACAATGACTTTGCAAACACAACGTTTATGCATCTACATGTTTTTCATAAAAACTTCAATATATATCAATAATACTAATTTACTTCATATTCGTTCCCGATCCATCCATTGTAGCAATCGGGAACCAATATGGGAAATAATCTGCTGCAAATAATCTTTCGGGAACATATTGAGGTGTATGAGAAATTTTAAGCAAAGTTTTTAGTGAAAACATGTAGATGCATAAACTTTATGTCCGCAAAACTGATTGCCAAAACCGACTAAGTGCCAGTCCGACTTGCACTTAGTCGGTTTTTTGTTTATCACTTTAGGTGACGCGGCATTCTCCAAAGTACTTCCAGTTTTGAGCGTGTCCCACTGAAATAAGTCCATGTTATTTTGACAACCGTCTGGCAGTCGGCATTCGGCACACAGCACGTGCACAGCATAAAGAACTCCAGTTTAAGAGTTGTTGTGATTTAAATTAAATGTAAATTAAGTAGAAATACAAGTAGTTCCGTCGGCGCGGCATCTTCTTGGGTCGATGTGTTGTTTTATTTGGGTTCGATTTGAGGTGAAAGCCATGTAACGGCTATGAACTTTACTGGAATAGGTAATGTTCATGTTAAAATGAGTACCTAATCTGTGGATGAATGGTTAATGATATATTATTTGACTCATGAAAGATAAAAGACAATAAGATTATCGTGATAATATTATGTACGGTAAAAAGATTTTATTATTATTTTTGAATATTATTCGTAATTTCAAACATATTTTAAATATTTTTTCTTGTATGAAGTATACCGGTACAATTATATACGTCGTTAGCAAAATATAGTGCGCAGGGAAATAATAATTTACGTACCTACGAGTAACTAGAATCTTATTAGGTTTTATAATATTTAAACTTGTTTGTAATAAATCATTTATATTGCGAATATTATTAGACGTAGGTTGCGAACATTGAATGTTTTATTTCCACAAGGTTATTTTTTTACATCTAGTAGGTACAGTTACTAACTTTTCCTGTAAGATACTAGAATGATAATGGTTCCTAAATAAAAAAACTGGCCAAGTGCGAGTTGAAATCGCTCGTCGTGGGTTCCGTACTATACTTATTAGAAAAAGTAAAATAATAAGAATCACCTTTTTACCAAACCGCAAACTTAACTTTGTTGTCTGAAGTTAATTGCTAATACAAAAAAAGTATAGATACAGAGTTGATTTGATTGATTGATGATTGCAGTGAGATTGGACCATTACTAACTATTTCAAATTTCATTTCGATATCTTTAATAGTTACTGAAATAAAGGGTCGTGACACATCGACAGACGGACAACAAATTAATCTTATAAGAGTTCCATTTTTTTGAGGAAAGGAACCCTAAAAATATTTATAATCAAAACAATTTTTTTGCTCAAATATATTTAGGGGCTAAATTAGGCAATTATATTATAATTTATAAAATCTCCATGTATCGATGAAGCCCATTGTATTTTCTGAGACGCAAAAGGAATTATTTCCAAAATCAGATAACAAGCTCGTGAACAATATATTGCGTTTGCAGGCGCGCACGTGGGCGCAAGCGCACGCAGCGCGCTGAACTTCCTCCGGATAAAATCTCTCTTTAGCTGCTTTTTACTTTTTACGAACATTTTAACGGTTGCTCCTTTAAAAGGATATACTGATTTATTTTCGTCCTTCTCACTGTTATGAATACGTTGATGGAGCCTTGTAATAAAATAATAGACCAATAACAGGAAAAATTGGTCAAGTGCGATTTTTCAAAAGATACAACCTGGTGACAGACGGACGGACGCCGAAGTCTTAGCAATAGGGTCGTACCCTTTGGGTAGATACGGAACCCTAAAAACGTCGTTATCTAATTATTGAAAAACTAAGCCAGTTATCAAAATTGGTTTCTGAGGTTTTTCAATATAATTATTACCGACACATTGAAACAAAAATAAGAGTTTCGTATATTCAAAAGGTATAGAAATTTTTGTTCTAAAATTCTCAAAAAATTAAAAAATCAACACTTTAGAGATGAATTGAAAAATGCAAATAGTATTAAAAGAACATGGGATATAATAAACTCTGTTACATATTTTAAAAATAAAAAAGTTACTTCACACAATCTACTTAGCATATCAAATTCTCCGATTGCATCAGTAAATCAGATAAATGATTATTTTGTTAATACAGGCCAAATGTTAGCGGATAAATTTGCTATTAATGTGGAAAATAATTCCCAAATAAACTGCAACTACCACGCATCACACTCCCCTCTAAATTCATTTGTACTGTTAGACACCGATATAAAAGAAGTAATATCAATCATTAACTCTCTCAAAAATACAAACTCAGTTGGGTGGGATGGTATATCAGCTAAAATTCTTAAACAAAATAAAGAATCACTTGCAGGTATTCTGGTTCACATCTGTAATTTATCCTTTGACTCTGGAATTTTTCCGGATGTTTTTAAAAAATCTGTTGTAACACCCATTTTCAAACAAGGTGATAAACACTTAATGTCAAACTACCGTCCGATATCAATACTTCCCACCGTCTCAAAAATATTAGAACGGATTATAAACAAGCAACTGATTAAATATCTTGAAGCAAATAACTTACTTGCAAAAAATCAGTATGGATTTCGGAAGCAAAAGTCAGCGACAGATGCTGTTTATGATCTTGTTGATTGTATCGTTCGTCATGTTGATAATGGTGATAAATGCTTGGCGATCTTCTTAGATCTCGCCAAGGCGTTCGACACCGTTTCGACACCTCTACTTCTACTTAAGCTCGAACAAGTTGGTATAAGAGGAAAGCAGCTCCAACTGCTAAAGAGCTACTTGACAAAAAGATACCAATCAGTCAGGATAGGAAATGTCATCAGTGAGGCTCTTCCAATCACTCACGGTGTTCCGCAAGGAAGCATTCTGGCTCCAACCCTCTTTCTTATATACATAAATCAGCTCTGCAGATTAAAAATGACAAATGGAAAAATTATGAGCTTTGCTGACGATACAGCTTTAATAATTTGGGGAAAAACGTGGGAGGATGTGTTTTCTCAAGCCCAAAAAGATTTTGATAACGTTTCTGCTGTGGCTGAGACAAAACCGTTTAAGTTTAAATGCAGATAAAACAAAATTTATAACATTCTCGCTGACTGACAAGGGCCAACCACTACCAGACACCTATCAAATATTTGCGCATTCTGGTCTATGCGATGACCAAACATGCCAGTGTCCGAAACTGGAAAGAGCACCTCATGTGAGATATTTAGGTATAACCGTAGATAAAAATCTCAACTTTAAAGAGCATATTAAAACACTTACAACTAGAATAAGAAAATTAATTGCCATTTTTAGAAACATAAGAGATGTAGCAGATCCTAAACTGATTAAAACTATATACACATCGCTATGTCAATCGTTATTGATGTACGGTATTGATACTTGGGGTGGGGTAGCTAAGACACACATGATCCAGCTCGAAAGAGCACAAAGACTACTACTAAAAGTAAGCCGCTTTCTACCATACCAATACCCTACTGCACAATTGTATAAAGAGACTAAGGTTCTGTCAGTACGAAAATTATTTATTCAGCAACTTATAATGAGATTTCATACTCAAAATAAACGCAAGACTGATAAAACGGATACTAAACGCAACTACAAAGTATTTTCCACAAACAAATTCAAAAAATCGTTCGCACATAATTTTCCGTGCTTTTTAGGCAGCTATCTGTACAATAAGGCTAATAAAAAACTAAATATAAATGGCATAAATAGACACGAGTGCAAAAAGCGTATATTTGATTGGTTAATAGAACTAGACTACGATGAAACGGAGAATCTTATTAAAATACTGAAATAGCATAGGTACATAAAACAGAACACACACACATACAATCTCAAATGGAGATTTATTTTTGTTATTACTTATACACATACTAACCATACATTAACACGCGCCTCATCACACATACATATACATATATACACCCCCATAGACACTCACCCACACAAACACACACACACACACACACACACACACACACACACACACACACACACACACACGCACACGCGCACACACACACACACACACACAAACACACACTTTAACTAAAACAGGGACCAAACTATTTACTTAGTAATCATGAATCCTAATTTGAAATTTTAAATAAATCTATATCATAAAAATTAATAAATAAATATGATAAAATAATAATAATGCATGCAAATAGTCTATACCAATTACTCCACGTAGTGTAAAACCGTATTGTTTTGTATGTGTCAAAATATTCGGGAAAGGGCGGTGACTTGAAACACAGGTTTCTCACCTAGCTCAAGCACCAGTTCCCTCACTTTTTACTGTTTTAATATATAATATTAAAATGTAATGTAATTATATGTGATTGGGAAAATAAAATAAATTGATTGATTGATTGATTGATTGATTGATTGTATAGGTTGTTCGTATTTGAATAGATGTGACTTTGAAGCCAATTTGTTGCCATAATGTTATTTCTGGATTTACACTCCTTTGCTGTCACTGATTGATTAGTAGTCTTTTCTTTTCTACTAAATACATATAAAACTTCTCAGAGACGGCTGACCTGTCAGCTAGTTGTAGTTTGGTAGGCTAACATTATTCAGCGAGACCACAAATGTCGTTAGTTTAAACTTGGTACTTAATGTGTCGATCTATTGAACCGATTCCAAAACCTCTTATGCTTGAGCTACACTATTCCAGATACATTAAGCTACCTTTTTTCGTGGGAAAACAAAACGAGAGCGAAGTGGTGTAGAACAGCATGTTAAATTAACATGCTGCATGCAAAAAATCTACCTTTATCACGTTTATTGAGGTATGCGGGCTTATGTAAAAATTTTATCGAAAGGTGAGATAAGTGGGCGCAACCGGCAACGCAATTGAGGCAGACAGCGCGGCGTCCGCGCGCGTCGAATCGCACCTTTCAGTTCATAATAATATGACGATTTATAATATTATATCCAATATTTTTTTACTGTTCAATATTTAAGTTACGTAGTGACACTCCTCATTGTCAGTGTTGCCGAGATATAAAATCCGATATTATTATTTCATTTGTGAACTTATAATGATTAATTACATGAAGCTTTATTAATCGTCTTCATTTCAGTATCACGGATGATCACGGACGCATTTCAGTGACATTTATAATTCCGCTAGATTATCTCGTGAAAATATTATAATATCACGAATTTCACGATATCCCGGCAAAGTCAACAAGCAATGAGCTTATTATGATTTTTATCTGTTATCAAATATTTGATAACAATTTAGTGTTATTTTATGACCAAATTATGCCATTCAAACGTCACATAATATTTGAGGTGGAATCTGATGGTACGAAGTATCGATTTACTTGTAATCCTTGGATTTACTTGAACCTGATTTAAAATATCCTTTACTAATCGCTAATACAGAACTACATTACAGCAGCATTTTTTGCTCCCATGTGGCGCATAGAAGTCGCGGAAACGGTACTTAAAATTGAAAGTTAATTTCGAGTCAAATTTTTTTATTTTATTTTTTTGAATCTTGACATGAAGATTGATGCACGGTTAAAATTGACAGGCATCATTTTTCCGCATTTCGGCAATTTCAATGGTTGTATCATGTATGTAATCCATTGATATTCCGGCGGTCGCCTTGAGGCCGCCGTCTCCGTTACCAAGTCTCATTGTCTTTTGATTGCCGCCTCACAACTTCCAAGAACATTCGACTACTTGTTTGTACCGTTTTCTGAACATGGGTTCCCTCAATGCATTCATTATACACTGGTTTCGGTAGAAAACATGTCCCGTACAGGAATAATCGTACTGCATTAATATGATTCATGGTGAACCTACCTACTTCTGACGAGATACAAAACGAGATAAATGTATACACTTTTAGGGTTCCGTACATCAAAAGGAAAACATTAATCATTTTGTTGTCCGTCAGTGTGTCTGCTTACCTATCTATCAGTCACTACACATCCCTGTATCTCCAACTATGGAGTTGAAATTAAAACCCTTGAAGCTGTGAATAAATCAAACTTCTAAGTTAACGTAAAAAATACGTTATGTCTTACAAAACGTGTATTTCGACTACTGATACCTATTATCATCAAAAAGTTTAAAAAATATCATAAAACGTGTACCTAATTGCCATTCCTAAAAACAGATGATTCAATATCATTGAACTGGGAAAAAGGAAAAGACCGGAACCCTCGGTGAGCGAGTTGTACTCGAACTTATTTGGTTTTTCCACAACCGTTCGATTTCAAATAAATAAGCACGTTGTCGGCTAATCGATGGGTGCTGAATATATATTTCGTCTGTTTCACATCAGCCGCCGTGTAATCGGTGCGATCTGTGAGCTCGAAAGTTTTGCTGGAACAACTCGTTAACTGCATATAGGTGAGTTTTAAATAGCCCGTGTGTAGAAAACATTTGTAATTTACTATAAATAATTACGCGGCGCGCTAAGTATACCTCCTGTTGCTCATCTCGCTAAAATGTTTGAACAGGTATTCGGTAATGCGCGACCGTTGGGCAATACGCACTCTGCCTGGGGTTATTCACGTAACGCCTCTACTACATTTTGTGAAGTGAAATGTTTAATAATATACGTTAATTGATTAGCAAAAACTTCAGTCTTCAACTGTCATCAAACTACTGTTGAATACATTACACCAATTAAAATTTTAAGACATATGGTAATGGTTTTCTCACGGATACCATTATCAGAACTAAACTAAATTAAAATGGGACCACATGTGAAAATTTATATTCAAAAAAAGAATCATCAAAATCGAATCACCCAGTCAAAAGTTATGAGGTAACAAAACAAATATAACAAAAATTCAGTCGAATTGAGAACTTCCTCCTTTTTTCAAACACTGAAAATAGATTTTTATGAATATTGACATAGAGCGTAAAATTGAATGCAAAACGCAACATGATCGACAACCGTGAAATTAAATTTACTTTTCGCGGATAAGGTTGAGTTATCGTATTTTCTATGTTGAAGTACATCCAATTTTACACTCTAAACTAATAGACGCAAAGCACATTGTAACTCAATGACGTAAAGTTATTTTTTATTTCTTGTTTCACTTCACTGAGTTGTGTGAAAACTTTACGTGAATAACCCCCCTGAACGAAAACAGCTTATAATTATGTAACGCTATATGCTTATAGGCTTTTGTTAAAATCGTGAATGCCCATTTTGTATACGGCCGCCATCCTTGGCCTTAATGTCGGCACTTTGAAGTGACCACCGACCGCGGCCAGTTGTTAGCCATTTGCAAACATATACGCAAAAAATAATACTACATATTAATGGAAGTCTTGCGTACTTGAACGGATGTTTTGGTAATGATGTGAAAAAACTTTACAATCAAATATATTTATATTTTTTTGCTACCTGACTATAGTAAATATTATAGTCTTTACCTTTATTTAAATTTAGAGCTATAGGTCATCTAATTTAACAACGGACAGCGAAGTCTAGCTAATAGGGTTCCTTTTTTACCCTTTGGGTACGGAACCCTAAAAATGAACGCCCCTTCGCCATTTTTTTTTCAACGTTTGAGCGTAAACACGTAGAGGGGCGGTCATTTTTAGAATAGACAATCTGTATCTACTTGTTGGCGAACATTCCTTTTTACCCGACTGCAAGAAGGGTTATGTTTTTCGCGCGTATCTTGTATGTATGTATGTATGTATGTATGTATGTATGTATGTATGTATGTATGTATGTAAATTTCTTTATGACCACGTATCTTCCAAACGGCTGGATGGATTTTGACGTTAATGGTATCGTTAGATTCGTCTCATTAACCCAAGTGTTCTTAGATAGGTTTTTGAAAATAAAAAGCAAAATGGCGGATTTTGGGCCTAAAATTGTCAGTCGTTTACAAAATATTTATAACCAAACCTATCGAGTGGGGTATCAATATGAAGGGAATTACAAGGAGATTACAAAAATATATATAAGTCATATGTTTCGAATTAATTTGGAATTATAAACAGTCGATCAATCTGGTCAGCTTATATATTTCCGGGATAAAATCCAGGTTTGCGTTTGACGACACTGTTTACAACTTTTACTTCTTCCAAGTGACTGCCTGACTTGAACCGACATAATATAATATATAACCAAATCAAATATACCCACTTTACGTCTTTGACATTGTGTGGATAAAAGTGCTTAGGTTTCGCTCGTAAAGTGTGGCAACTAAAAAGCCTGAAATAAAATAAATAATTAAAAAAATCAAAAAACCCGACTGCAAAAATGTCAACTAAAATGACTTAAAAGACTGAAACAAAGCGGACAACGAAAACAAAATTATAATAAACTTAAAACGATGCAATTTTTACTTCATTTTAACAAACAACATTATGAGCTGAAAGCTTTAGTTAAATTTTCGCATTCAATTTAAAAATAAAGCAGGCGGGACCTATTAATTTTCTCTATGTTAATTTATAATTTGCGAAAATAGGTCCCGCCTTCTATATTTTTAAATTGAATGCGAAAATTTAACTAAAGCTTTCAGCTCATAATGTTGTTTGTTAAAATGAAGTAAAAATGGCATCGTTTTAAGTTTATTATAATTTTGTTTTCGTTGTCCGCTTTGTTTCAGTCTTTTAAGTCATTTTAGTTGACATTTTTGCAGTCGGGTTTTTTGATTTTTTTAATTATTTATTTTATTACATTCGATTTTCTGTGGGATTTACATTGCAAATAGCAACTATATAGTATGTTTCATTACAAGTGCGGAAAGGCTGTTATTGCAAAGAGTTCCGACAAATGTCTACCCGAGCCGAGGCGCAGCCGAAAGCGAGGGTTGACAGTCGGAACAAGTTGCAATGACGGTTCCGCACGTGTACTGAACGATTATTTTTAATACAGTTGCGAAAAAATGAAGCAATTTAATAAAATAATAAAAACACAATAAACTCAACTAACTTAACATTTTCTGAAAAACTATTTGCTTTTTTCTCTTCTCTCCACGCAATAAATTCGTCGTATGTAGATATGTAGCGACTTTTTGACTTTTCCGGCAAAATGTTCTCCGAAGCATTTTGTGCAACAAACAACTAAACTCGTAAAGAAAATTTCTGAAAAATGGCGCCAACCGTAGAATATAAGCAGTTTTTTTTTCTTCACCCATGATTAAAAATAAAAAAATAAAAAAAAAAATTTGGTCATAGACTAAATAATATTCTGGTACGCAAAGGGAACTATGCCCATACAGCCAAGTCTTGAGTAGAATTTTTTTTATTGATATGAAATGAAAATGAAATTTAATGAGATGAAATGAAACCTAACCAAACTCATTCAATGAAATCTGATATTGAAACAAATTAGTAGCTGCTATTTAGAAATATACGTATTTGCATGAATCATAAAAACTTCTATGAATTTTTTTAGTAAAAACTTCATGGTTGGTTTTTCTTTTTAATAGACATTATTTTGACAGTTGGGAAAGGTAACGCACGAGTTCGGGAAAGGTAAAAAAAAAGCACGAGTATGTAATAGCCCACATCCCGAACGCTGTACGTCCCTGCAATACGCCACTTTTTGAGCAACTGTATTAAAAAAATTATTTAGCACTTATTGTGTTATTAAAGCATAATATTATGAAATCGCGATTCTTTCCTCCTTTATTTATTTAATAATAATAAAACCCAAACAAACACCCACACCAAACATTGCCTTACTTAATTCACCTCGATCCAAGAGTAAACTATTATAATATTATACTTACGCAATAAGATGACCTAAAGCCGATTACGAATATGTTCATGTAGTGGCCAGATCTTAGGATTGACCATTTCATGTGGCCGACCATTTCAACCATTTCATGAAACGATTGAAATGAAATGAAATGAAATTCTTTATTTCACAAAGTCTTGACATCTCATGAGAGCTTATATCTATAAGCTCTCATGAGATGTCAAGACTCTACCGCCAGGTTCGGAAAGCAGCAAATTCGGTACTTGCTACTTGTATTTGATTAGATTGTACGTACCTAAGTATTTAAATTTTTCGTGAAAAAGAAAAGTTAATTATATAACAGTAAAAATGGCCTACTAATTTAAATAATAAAGTTTCTCTTCAAAGCACGATACCTACTTAGAAATTCTAGAAATCTGCACTGCCTTTTAAAAACGTGTTTATAAATTTTATTTTGTTAACGTTAACTAAAATGTCAAAACGTCGTTCAAGCCCCGGGGCTACGGAGACTCGTAAAAAACCTTAATTGACACCGCGCTTAATTGCTGCCTCTTCAGATGAAAAGAGCTCGTTTTGCTCCAAAACAGCTATCATTCTCAGTATGTATCATTCTGCGCGGACGTGATTTGAATATTATGTATATCCTTATAAAAAACAAATTAGCATACGATTCTACCGCGATCAAAACGAAAGGCACGGCGGCAGGCGTATTAAAATTTATATCGGGAATTCCTCAAAATGTTCTTCTTAACGCTAACTATGTCTGCATTGGCATGCTTAAAGAAGTTTATAAGTGATTTAAAAAAAACAGATACCTGCAGTTTAAAAACTATAAAGACAATTTTAATTACTTCCAAATTTAAACGTCATGTATTATTTTGGGTCTTTAACCTAGAATTGCTGTGAAGTGATCGATTGGATAAAATTTTCTCGATAGAAAGTTCTCCTAAAAGTTGCTCTAAAATTTTCATTTTTCTAATTTTAATCGGAAACTACAATGGATTTAATTGTAATTTTTGTTTTAATGTGTCGGTAACAATAATATCCAAAAACGCTTAGAAACGGATTTTTGATAACTGACTTAGTTTTTTTAGTAATTAGTTAAAACGTTTTTCTTTTAGGTATATTTTCCGCAACGCTGCATGTTGTTCCGCAACCCACCAAGGAGTGAAAAGGACAAAATATATCCTCTTAACGGGAAAAACCTATAACGACGATATGTATATCAGGATGAGTTGGCAACCCGAGGCACCAGGTGATGAGGCTCGTAACATCTGAAAGTGTTCTATTTCGGCACCGGTTACTCACCGCCACTCTATTTACTCGCCACCAGACGCCCGCTCCTGCCATTGACCTTGTCTCGAGATCGCAAAAAATATTGCCAATATCAATTATGTAAGTAACAGTATCTGCTGCTTCTTGATACGCGTTTAAAATATGTATATCCGCGTTTTTTTTTCAATAAATTATAACTAATATTAAAATTAAATATATTCAGAAAAAAATAGATACATTTGTGTAGCAATGGCTCGTGCTTAATCTATTCCGTTTGTTTGGCATTAAAATAAAGTGAACGTCCGCCCACTTATCGTTAAAGCTGAGATTAATGCATCCTTCCTGAGCATCGCTGTAGTTTGACACTTGACAGTAATCGCACAGTGGGTGCCGGCCGCTGGGCCTGATGGATAGAGTTGTTATCCAGTAACCAGGACCACTGTGCTTTTGAAAAGCTTGCAACCGAATCACTTGTATTATTTTATAGTATTACTCCAGTCAGATAAAATTATTTGGGCACTTTTTGTTGTACGATTATAGTGACTTTGGTATTTTAGACATTATTATCTAGGACAAAGAGCAAAAATAAGTATTTAATGATTAAACTTAGTAGTTACAGTGTAACCTAAATATTTATTTTGCAGAATTGCACAACGCAGGGCATTACTATAAGTGTTTTAAAATTGCAAAGACTTCAGACAATCTGCAGCATAAAAAAGGATTATAAACACTGATGACCTTTATCATCTGGATCAAACGTTCTATGCAATTGACAGGTAAATTTATGTGTCCATTTGAAGCGCCCCTTGTTAAGGTCCACGGTACTAAATTGACATTTGATGCTAGTGACCGTCGTTGTGAATGTCTTTTTATTTTAATTCCATGGACGCTCACGCCAGGTTACGCAACAATCAGCGTCAAAATGACGAAATTCAAGTATCTTCATTTTTCGTTGACAGTCTGTGATCCAGCGTACAATAGAGATCAGTGATAATGGAATACTAGTAATTACTGATATGAGAAAAATAGAACACGTCTAGAATTATTATAAGTTAATAATAAAAAAAAATATCATACCTACAAGGAGCGTCGTGCTGACTGCAGATGTCTTGTCTGGTGACCAGGATGGCGACGTCGTGGTGATGAGGGTCGTTGTCGTTCTGAGGGTTGAGCTGGTGTTGCCAGCGGCAGAAGGACGCCAGAGTGTAGTCCGCGTTCGTGGTCACATCCAGATCAGGCGCCGCTTGCATTTCTTCCACTAGCACTATTTTTACGACGACGACCTTTATATAATTTCCTATCGACGGATCCATGTACAGCGATGATACCTAAACAAAACATAGCGTGTTCAATCCATTGATTAAACATATAAAGAATCAGCACTTAGTGGCGTCACGCAAGTATTTTTTGGCTCCGCCCTGTGTGCTGATTCTGTTTCGTTCACTTAGTTAGTTAGTAACCCAAACTGGGTTATTAACTAAGAAAACGGAGACAAAAAACCTATTTTTGTATTCTTTTTGTACAAGATAGCAACTAGCATGGTAAACTGATATGATACCATACCGACCTAGGTTGGTAATTTATGCAAAAATAGGATTTTTGCCTTCGTTTTCTTAGTTAATAACCCAGTTAGGGTTACTAACTAACTAAGTGAACGATACAGAATAAGGCCCCTGAAGCTGGATATTTAATTTGTCAATACTGTAAATTGGCGCTAATGTAAGCGACTGACAGCGGTATGTGCTGTCAGCGGTAGCGAAATGTACGACGCGCGACGCCATATTTTGGAAATTTTTGGCTTCAACATACGTCACATCTTTCCCGTCCTCGTAATTCGTTCAATCACACTCGAAAGCTAAAGCTTTAGCGGGGTTAAGTGCATGATAAAGATTACGATAACAAAATGATGCAATCAATGTTGATACGGGATATCGATATTGTGTACGATACTCGTTACCTACCATGTTCATAATCGTGAGCAGATAAGTCTCCAAGTTGCCTTGATTGTGGAAATCGGTCATAGACTTGTCGGCGACTAGCAACACCTCGACGTGTCGCGGCTTGCTGACCGAGCGCGTCGATCGTCTCGATGCATCATAATAATGCCTTCTCATTTGTTTGTGTTGCGACCGCGTGCTTTTCTGAAATGTTATCATGTCATTCCGCCACAATAGAAACGATTAGGCCCGGTTTCCGGCAAAGCGGAGTGGAGCGGAGCTATGTTTGAGTATCTGATCAGATTTCGTCATTTTGACATCTTCGAAACTGAGGAGAGAAGAGATGTCGAAATGATGAAATCTGATTTGGTACTCAAACACAACTCCGCTCCGCTCCGCTTTGATGGAAATCGGGCCTGATTTATAGGAAGACTGTCTTTATCTTTTTGAAAGATTCAGATTTTCATTCGTTAAATTAATCCAACTGACGTACTTATATCCTGTACTAGAAATGTCAGAATTAGCAAAAATAGAGGATGAAGTTTATGTTTACCTTGTAGTATCTGTTTTGCTTAAACTCCTCAGATTTACTTTTGAAATTTTTGGCTTCCCATTGGTATTTGGGTTCTATGGTAGCGCAATTTGTTGATCTTCGGCGTCGCCTCCGTCTTGCCCTCATTCGTTGTCTTCTTTGTTCATTGCTATTCTTGCGCTGTGACCAATTCTTGTGCTGCGTATGATTCCTTGCAGTTTGAATAAACTGCTCTTGCGATTTACTGTTTTCAACAGATGCGCTCCTTGATGATGATGCCGAAGCTGACTTTGATGCGGAATGCAATCTTCTTCCTTCCATTCGCAATTTTCTTTGATGCCTTCTATAAGCTGTCGGATCTTTTCTCAATTCTTCCAATCGTCTTTTTCTTTCTTCCAAAAACTTTCGTCTCCTTCGATCTATAGCTTCTTTCTGGCTTCTTCTCGTATTTTGTTTTATTTTTTGTTCTGTGATAACTTTTTCGTTATTATTTCTACTTAAATTTGTATATGAGTTGGTCCCGCTGTCGACTTCTCTTTTTCTTCTATGGAATGCCTTCACTTTATCGACAGCAGATCTCTTAAATATAACGTGTGGGCGGCCTGAAGATTCATCGGTGGGTAATTGATTTGACGGTTCTATCCAATACTCCCCGTGCTCCGTTCGAAGTAGTCCTGCCTATAAATAATAAAATATGTTGTTATTATTATTTTTATTATTGTCATTAAAAAAATATTTATCAGTTTGTCATAATATAACTCAGATTCCCAGTTAATTAGCTTTAGTTAGATAAGATATGTATGTAGTTTTAAACTTAGAGTAATATAGAGCTAAGTATTAGATTAGCCTGCATTACCTGGTTCTAAGGAAACATTGAGGTCCGATGCAACCTTACACGTTTTAACTTTGAGAGCTACTTACGCATCCTATTCTTGAAAGTTTTCTTCACAGCTTTTAGTTGATATTTTTTATCTTATGATGCATGAGATATACTTACTCGTAGTAGAGAAGGTAGGTGTCAATTAAATCGTAAGTGTTTGCAAAATCAAAAGTTTCTAAAGTCACACTAAATAGTGAATCGTCTGCTAAGTGTCAAACCGGTTCTACAGTCAGTGGGTCAACAGATCTCCGCGTCGTTTGCCTGTAGGTACCTACTGTAACGTTAGATAAATTGATTGATAAAGAGACCGTCGCGGTTTTGCGCAAATCTAATAGAAACTATTTCATCCGGATGATAGCTCGGCTCGGTGATCGTATGATTGCTGTATGATTTATATTTGATAAGCAGCAAATAGAAAACAAACCAGATACCTAGTTACCTTTCAAAGATTGTAATCAGGAATTGAATAATATGAAAATATCAAGGTGTGTCCGGGCATTGAGAATAAGTGAGATGTATAAATCGTTTGCATACTTGAAACGCCGTTCGTAATCGACATTAAAACATTGATAAGATGTTTTAGTTACTTTGTAAACATCAATTTAGAAAATCTAAATTGATGTCATTTGCATATTTGTCGTGACGTAACTACCGAAAACTACAGATAACGAGGGATAATGAATATTTGTAAAAAAAAAGAATGACCAAAGGTGGTAACAAATTTTCTCAAAACCAAAATATTCTAGGAAAATAAAATTAATAAAATTGTTTTAAAGAACCATTAGCACTAGGAATTTGTTATTCATATCCGGGATTTAATTATTTTGCATACAAAAAGTTACTTCCTGTTCAATGCACATTTCCTGTCATACATATAAATTTTATTGAGAAGCACTTGAAGAAGCACTTAATTTTGCCGAAGCCGGAAGTTAATTTAAAAATAATAACTGCACGGGTTAAATTAACTAAGGAGACCTATTTTAAAAGAAATAAAGTTTGGATTTGAATCAGCTTGGTACTTGGGTAATGGGTTCCATACATTTATGTTATTTAGGTCATTATGTTACTTAGCCTATCCTAAACATGAAGTTCGAAATTTCGGATCACATTAAAATTATAGAACAACCCATTTGCGATTGCGAGTAAAGCCGCAAGGCGAATATTTAATTCCCATTGAGTAACCAGTTATGAGATTATCGTGGTCAGTCGTAAGTGAAATTGCACGAACAATCTAGTGCCCTCATCTGTGTTGAATGTGAGTAAGTTGAGCGACCGGAGAGCGTCACACATAGGGTTGCCAACCCCCCGGATTGCCCGGGAGACTCCGGTAATAAAAAACAATTTCCCGACCTTCCGGGGAACAATATTTTTTGCGTTTTTTCTTAAAAATATCTGATTATACGTCTGTAAACATTGTAAATACTTCGCTCGCACGCCTATGCTGTCTGCCTGGTTCGACTTACCGTCCGACGCGCATTTGTTGATTTTTTGAGAATCTGGTTTTATGCGATGGAGCTTTCCATTTTTCATTTAAAAACTTTTATGATTTTGTGATGAATACCCGACAAATATTAGATGAATATATATAAATAAAAAAAACTGATAATTTTCATTCCGCGTACACTCTCCCACCCTCGTCCTCAACATACGTAAAAATCTCCCGGGTTGGTCCTTGGAAGAGTTGGCAACCCTAGCACACAGCCGGCCAGCTTGCCAGTGTCGTAGCAGCCTGTGTGTCGCCGGCCTTGCGTGGAAGGCGGAAGGCCGCGAAAGTCACAAAGTAGGTATAACATAACTACTTAGGTACACACTACCTTTGTCATTAAATGTTTCTAGAGTTCCATGCTAAAATGGTAAAAATGGAACCCTTATGATGAGACATCGATTATTATTATTTCTGTAGCTATTAAAGCTATTGACCTGATTTTTGGAATAGTTAAAAATAATAGTGACCCGACGATCTCTAAAAACAAAGTTATGTTTGCGGTTCGTTATCAAAAGTACGTGTACGTTGTACTTAGTTCAATGAACAAAAGCGATTAGTTTAAAGTTTCACTTCTTTGCAATAGTATGTTATACCTAAAGATTTCATTTATTAAAAAAATGAGATGATATTTACAGATACACATATAAGATATCATGAATGTTATTTATTCAAATACCGCATATATTATTTCCATGATTCCTTAAAGGAACTTTAAAATGTCTTTTTTATTCAAATTTTCCTCGAATTTATCACAACTCGTATGCTTTTCTACGAATTAATCGCATGTAAAACCTAATTATAAGATGATAAATTGCATCGGGCTTTGGGGAAACATAGTTGTAGATATAGTATAACGTGCGTACAGTTGTAAATATTTTTGGAACGTTGAAATATAAATGGGTAATTTTGAAACTCAAACATTCCATGATTTCTTATAGGAACTTTAAAATATCTAATTTTTTATTTAAATGATTTGTGACCATTGCAAACTCTAGGGCGATGAGAATTAGAGCGACCCTACTTAAGTAAAATGCGCGAGCTACTGGTCACTCGGCGGGCGGCATTTTGTAAATACAAAGGATAGTAGAAGGCGCGGCGGCACGCTTTGACTGGCTCAAAGGAAGCCGCCGGCGACGCGCCGCGTCACCTCTTTGAATTTGGAGGTACCTACTTTCAGATGTATGAAACATTTTTATAAGCTCTTTTGAATATGAACCAGTACATGATTTTTAACCGACTTCAAAAAAAGGAGGAGGTTCTCAATTCGTCGGAATCTTTTTTTTTTTTTTTTTTTTTTATGTATGTTCACCGATTACTCGAAGACGCGTAAACCGATTTGAAAAATTCTTTTTTTGTTTGAAAGGTTATACTTCCCAGATGGTCCCATTTTTTTTTGGTCAGGATCTGATGATGGGATCCTGGAGAAGTCGAGGGAACTCTTCAAATTTTATATGGATACTTGTAACGATTTGGCTACTGTTTGAAAGAGTAATATTTTTCAGGTTCTCTTATGGTCATCAGGTCAGGATCTGATCATGGGATCGGTGAAATCGAGGGAACTCTTCAAATTTTGCTAGTATACTTGAAGCGATTTGGGTATTTTTTTATAGTTACTAGTGCATTTGCTTGCAGATGCAGACTTAATGGCTATAGTCATCAAGTCAGGTTCTGTTGATAGGATCTCGGAACAATTGAGGGAACTCTTCAGATTTTATAAGCACACTTCAAGCGATTTGGTCATTTTTTTCAATACCCTGTGCATTTGTTGTTTACCACTAAAAAGTAAATGATAAAATGGAAAATTCTTTTAAAAAAAACCGACTTCAAATGCCACTACAAAGAGTGAAATAATTTTTCAATGTAGGTACACCAATTCGAAGTCGGGCAATTCGTACAATCATAGTCCTTCGTATTAATCGCCCGACTTCGAATTGGTGTACCTACATTGAAAAATTATTTCACTCTTTGTAGTGGCATTTGAAGTCGGTTTTTTTGAAAAGAATTTTCCATTTTATTTAAATAAGATGTTCATTTATGGTCCGCCTACATGATCATGTATAGGTACCCAAAAGGGCCAACAGGGTTTTTGTTACATACTGTATAATAGGTACCTATACTAAGATGCAGGAATAATAATTGTAGGATACGAATCATTTAAAATAAAGATGATGATGATTGATTATTTGATGGTTTGTTGTTATGTTTAAAAAAGCTCTAACGATCTAATAAGAGTAGGTATAATATTTACTTGATGCAATAAGTATTGTTATGGATAGGGGCACGCATACGATATTACTATTGAGTATTTATAGTGGAAGTACCGAAGTGATGATAATTGATGTAAAACAAAGCACTCAAGTGTCGCTTCGGGGCCTGGTCAAGTGGCTTTGAAGTGCCCCCGTTCGATACAGCGGTGGAACTACCGGGCACCGGCACTTGAATTGCTCCTTATAACAATATCTTTTATGAAATATGATACGATCATCATATAAAAAAATGCACGGCCCTCCACTACATTATTCTTCCAACGTGTAAACGTAAAACAAGTGGAGGGACGTTCAATTTTAGATCGGGCGACCTATACCTACCTAGGTAGTAGGTACTAGGTACTGCATGCCTCGCGTTTTTATTCCATATAGATAAACAGAGAAAATATATCAACAAAAGTAGTCAAAATTCTCTCTACGTGCACATCGGCGATGGGGCAGGTCTTGATATTGATCATTTCATGGCCTGACCCTGTTGTAACTCGTATCTCATATCATATCATATCTCATCATAGATAACTTGATGCAATGGCCAACTGTAGTAGTCATCACCATCTACATCATCTCAGCCTATACGGACGTCCACTTTTGGACATAGGCCTCCCCAAGCGCACGCCAACACACTCTATCCTCAGCCTTCCTCATCCAGCTTTATAACCATGGATATAACATAAAGGATCAGCACAAAGTGACGTCTCACGTATCTCAGCCTCGTCACGCATGTATTTTTAGGCTCCTCCCTGAAGCCGGATTATTAATTTGTCAAAACTGTAAAATGGCACTAATGTAAGCGACCGACAGCGGTATGTGCTGTCAGAGGTACCGAAATGTACGACGCGCGACACCATATTTGAGAAATTTTTGGCTTCAACATAGGTACGTCACATCTTTCCCGTCCTCTTCGCGTCGCGTATTTCGTCATTGTTTATGCCTGACTTCCGAGTTCTGACTCTCACTTGTCCAGTTTTTTCGGTAACCCTTTCATTCTTGACATTTATGTCCTAACTAAGTATTCGTTATCTCTATAAGGATCACGTGAGCAGGTTTTCGAACCTCATAATATTACCATAATAAACATTATAAGAAACGAATGGTCGCAATTGGTTTCCTCCTTTTTTTTAATAATTTATTTCATTGTTTTTAATTAAAATACTTAATTGATTTATCACAGTGTTCTTTCCATTGATTAAACATATAAAAGATATGCACTTACTGACGTCACGCATGTATTTTTAGGCTCCGCCCTGAAGCATCCTTTAAAATTTGTCAAAACTGTAAAATGGCTCTAATGTAAGCGACAACATTATGTGCTGTCAGCCGCGGTAACGTACTCCGTGGGCGTTAATGACGCCATATTATTTGAGAATTTTTTGGCTTCAACATACGTCACGTCATATTTCTTGTCCTCTTAGCGTAGCGTACTTCGTCATTGGTTCTTTCTCTTCTCTACTAGTATTTAAAGGTCATATTTAAATATTTTCCTTTTTTGATTCCAACTTAAAGTCCAAGTCATGCAACATCCATACTATACCTTCTATGATATATTATCCTAAGAAGACACAGTAATCAAACTAAATCTATGTTAATCTGGCGTGAGTATGATAAATGGGTTAATTATATCCCTAAATAAAATCAGAAGTGGGTTAATTTTAATTATAAGTCCACCAACGCTTCCTGTGGGCGGCGAAGCTATACGAGTATCTCGTAAATTAATTAAACGAGTATATTACAAAACTTAGAATACGGACGGACGTATTGATAGGTACATCACTTCATGATCATCATTAGGGTTCCATACCAAAATGGTAAAAATGGAACCCTTATGGGACTTTCTCCGTCAGTCCGTCCGTCTATCACAATTCACAGTCGATTATTTTTATTAAGGTTCTGTACCCAAATGGTAAAAACAAGACCCCATTATTGAGACTTTGCCGTCTCTCCAACCGTCCGTCCGTCCATCTGTCACCAGGCTGTAGGTAATCTCTTGTACCGTGACAATTAGAGAGCTGAAATCACAGATGATGTAATTCTGTTACCGCTATAACAAAAATTAATGTTAAAAAATAGAATAAAATAGATATGTATAAAGGGGGGCCTCCCGTACAACAAACGATATTATTTGCCCGTTTTTGCTCGATATTGATAATGGCAATAGGTAGACGCTTGCAATATTCAATTAATATTAATATTCAATTAAAATTAATATTCAAATAAAATTAAATAACAAAATTAAAATGAAACAAATATTTAAGGTGGGCTCCCATGCAACAAACGTATTTTATTTGCCGTTTTTGAAGATAGTGGTACGGGACCCATCGTGCACATGTCCGACTCGTACTTGGCCGATTATTGCATAATAATTTCAACGCTCAGACTACATTATTTCAACGGTTTTCTTTATAGTTACTTAAATATTACATTAATAATATGATAAAGCGTACCTATGCTAAAACTTGTATATAAATTAAAATGAACATAAAAAACACGCAAAGATAATAATCAATAATAACTATCATTATTACAAATTTAAATAAAACTGTCTACTATTAAATTCAATCTTGGCATTGATATTCATAAAAACGTTCTCATATTATTAAGAGTTCTAACCCACAGGTCCATAAAAATTACAAAAAACTTATCATGATTGCGTTTAACGCACGATTGAAAGGCATTAAAAAACAACAAAGACGTATGGCTACAAAAATTCTATTATACGAAGGTTTAATTTGATTAGGTCAGGAGATGAGGGTAAAACAATGATGTTTTGTATCAAAAATGAAGATTGGTATGCAATTTAAAATTATTAACATCTTTGAATATACAAATTTAAGTATATATGTTACTTGAAATGTGTGAGGACCAGGAATTGTATACAATTCCTGGCTTATTTAGGAAATGTGTGAAAGGAGAATTTTAAAATCAAGTAATAAACACATTGTATCCCTAAATTGTATAGATTTCCTAGGAAATGTAAACGTTTTTGTAGGAACATTTCATTGCCAGTACTTTTTATTACTTAAGAATGCACTGACCTACGATTTTTCCATACATTCGTAATTCCAAAATCATTTGTAATTCGTGCATATTTCGATAATGTTGTAATGTTATTCGGGTTAATATAGTAATAATCCATGCTCCTGGCCATATTTGGTTCACAAATACTTCTCTAAAACGAAATATAAATGAATTTCGATTTGATTCTTTTTGCGTCAAATGTGTTTTCTGATTATTTGTTTTGTAATAAAAACAACACTATCTCACGTCGCTTTAGTTTAGGAGCACTGTTTTTACTGTCCAGCTAAAGAAAAACCCCAGTTAATAAAGAAAGTTACAAGTTTTCATTTATAATTTTTAGTACCGAAGGGTAAAAATTTGGACATATACGATATCGTTAGAATCCTTAGATCTTCCCGAGTAACATAGACAAATTTTTTTGGAAAAAATAAATACGGCTGATGTGAGGCGCCATTTTCAAAAGTGGAAAACCAAATTTTTCTTTCAACTATCACAATATGGGTATCAAAATGAAGGTATTAGAGAGTATTAACAAAAAATATATAAATATATTGAATATACATATAATTTTACATACGTAGGATGTACACCCAAAAAAAAACTTTTTTATGCGACTGTCCAAAAAAGATTGTATTTTATTGTATTCATTGTATACATGCGTATGTATGTAGGTAAGTTTATTTCCTTCTACCATAACTTCTAAATGACTAAAGACATTTGGATATTATGGGTAATTGTTGAATCGTTGCTTCACGTTACTGCTGACCATCACTAAAAATATAAAATAAAAGAAATGGGTGATTAAAAAAATTTAAAAAAAACACGACTGACCTGTTATTAAATCTATAGTGCCACCCGTGCGAAGCCGGGACGGACCGCTAGTACGGAATATTTTAACTTTTGGAACATAGTATTAAAAAATACATATGTTATAATTTGCTGCGATCTGATAACGTTTTTCGCAAAATAAAAAATCCATTCAGGGAACTTATTTAGTAGCGTAAGCGCACCTTAAAGTTAATAAAAAGTAAATAAAACATGTTTTAATATTCTCTTTGCGGCATTTTTATGGCGGTTGATGCTAAAAAAATCGGCCAAGTGCGAGTCGGACTCGCGCACGAAGGGTTCCGTACCGTTATCGATGATATTAAATGGGGCTCCGATACAACAAACGTCATTTTTTGCTTGTTTTGGTCGATGGTCCAGAACTCTCAATAACTACTACTTAGTATACAAGTAGAGTAATATTGGAAGTTCTGGACTATCGAACTAAAACGAGCAAAAAATCACGTTTGTTGTATGGCAGCCTCCTTTAATTTTTATTTTATTCTATTATTCAGCATTTGTTACCCCTCATGTTATAGCGACAACGGAAATACCTACATCATCTGTGAAAATTTCAAGTGTGACTATCACGATTCAAGAGATGTAACGGCCTGTGCCCGTATTCTGTATCTCGGTGCCTATCCAAGAATGATAGCCACTGGTATATGTTTTTTATCCATTGAAAGTTTGCTATGAAATAAAAATAACATTTCTTTAGCAAAAAAAGGCAGTTACAGTATAGGTACGCTGTTGATAAACCGGCGGACGCACGGATAGCGAGGTCTAAGTAATATCATATTATATATTAGGTGGTATTTTTACCCTTTGGGTACGGAACCCTAAAAACGATAGTTCATTGCATCTAAGCATCTGAAGTTATTAAAATAACTGACGTGTAGCTGTAGGCCATACAAGGTAGCGAGTTTAGCTTCAGCCTTGTATGGAACCAAAGCAAAACTAACAAAAAAGTTCATCCGATTTCAGCTATTTATAAATTGTAATACATGCCAATATAGAAGTAGAGTTTCGAAGTTGTAGAATGTAGAGTATAGACCATCGATATGAACATAAGGATGAGCCTATCGGAATATTTTACGTCAATTTTCGTCATACAAGAAAGGAGTAGCGTATTTGTCAAAATTTCCGCTAAAACACCGCAACATGGCGAAACTCGTGTGCGGACTAATAACAAGTATAGTGATCTGTGGCGTGGACCGCGGCCCCTTGTCTGTTACTGTAGTCAGCTAACAACTGCCGCTGTTGGTGTCAAACAAACACTTTTAACACCAGTTAACTGGCGACATTTTTTCGCGCGGTCCGCACGGTCCTGTATATATGTCTATTGTGTAGACATAAAGTGTGATGGTTTTATTTTGTTTTCAGAACTACCTACACGGACCGCACGCAAGAAGGCACAAGCATTACAACCGTAGGGCCGGTTTAGAATTGTTGGTATTTTTGTACCAATTGGCATCTTTGCAAGATTAATGGTAGGGTATTCTGATTGTTCGATTACTGAGAATAATGTGGCGATACGTTACACCTATAGCGTACCTACAGGCTATAAGATATAAATTAACTTTAAAGTTCTACTTATTTTTAAAAGTAGATACTTAGATATTATTAATCAGTGTTTAAAAATAAGTGATGTTTTCCTTAAGCTCTTTTGTCCTTTTTTTCCACAGAAGGACGGAGTTTGCAGTCTAGACTCTAGACTCTAGAGCGTAGTATTTTTTAATGTAAATTGTATTTAACTGCCTACGAGTAGGTACCTACCTTACTTACTCCATTAAAACTCAATGGTAATGTTAGTATAAGTAAGAGTAAAAGTTTTATCGGGGGCTTCCAAAGTGGGAGGCAATTCAGAACATTTATTACCAAATAAGGTATTTTGCAGGGCATCTCTCACCACTCAACATAAAGATACTTGAGTATCGCCCGCGCAGAGTGTGCCGCTCTACCGCAGTAGCGCCGGCGTGATGAACGTTACTACTTAGCTACTTACCAGGCCGTCACAGGCGGAGAGAGCAACCGCGGAGCCGGGCTGTCCCGTGACGGTGACAGTGTAGTGGCAGGCTGTGGCCGCCTCCTGCGGCCGGTCACGCGTGCGCCCGCGCAGCGTGTGCCGCTCCACTACTAGCGCCGGCGTGGTGAACGTTACGACTTAGCTACTTACCAGGCCATCACAGGCGGAGAGAGCAACCGCGGAGCCGGGCTGTCCCCTGACGGTGCCAGTGTAGTGGCAGGCAGTGGCCGCCTCCTGCGGCCGGTCACGCGTGCGCCCGCGCAGCGTGTGCCGCTCCACTACTAGCGCCGGCGTGGTGAACGTTACGACTTAGCTACTTACCAGGCCGTCACAGACGGAGAGAGCAACCGCGGAGCCGGGCTGTTCCCTGACGGTGACAGTGTAGTGGCAGGCTGTGGCCGCCTCCTGCGGCCGGTCACGCGTGCGCCCGCGCAGCGTGTGCCGCTCCACTACTAGCGCCGGCGTGGTGAACGTTACGACTTAGCTACTTACCAGGCCGTCACAGGCGGAGAGAGCAACCGCGGAGCCGGGCTGTCCCCTGACGGTGCCAGTGTAGTGGCAGGCAGTGGCCGCCTCCTGCGGCCGGTCACGCGTGCGCCCGCGCAGCGTGTGCCGCTCCACTACTAGCGCCGGCGTGGTGAACGTTACGACTTAGCTACTTACCAGGCCGTCACAGGCGGAGAGAGCAACCGCGGAGCCGGGCTGTCCCCTGACGGTGACAGTGTAGTGGCAGGCTGTGGCCGCCTCCTGCGGCCGGTCACGCGTGCGCCCGCGCAGCGTGTGCCGCTCCACTACTAGCGCCGGCGTGGTGAACGTTACGACTTAGCTACTTACCAGGCCGTCACAGGCGGAGAGAGCAACCGCGGAGCCGGGCTGTCCCCTGACGGTGCCAGTGTAGTGGCAGGCAGTGGCCGCCTCCTGCGGCCGGTCACGCGTGCGCCCGCGCAGCGTGTGCCGCTCCACTACTAGCGCCGGCGTGGTGAACGTTACGACTTAGCTACTTACCAGGCCGTCACAGGCGGAGAGAGCAACCGCGGAGCCGGGCTGTCCCCTGACGGTGCCAGTGTAGTGGCAGGCAGTGGCCGCCTCCTGCGGCCGGTCACGCGTGCGCCCGCGCAGCGTGTGCCGCTCCACTACTAGCGCCGGCGTGGTGAACGTTACGACCAGTGGCGGTTTTGGAGGTTAGGACTAGGGCAAGCCAGATATCTTTTTTAAGGATTTCAAAATATTTTTTAATTCTTCAGTCTTCTTTCACGTCAATCTTCATTATAACCGCAATGATGTTCAGAAATCAATTGGAAATATATGTGGCTTTGAAAAAAGCCGTTTTATTACGTATGTGCGAATAAATGTGATTCTGAGAAGTGCTGATCGGAACAAACAAATATAAACAAATTATTTATATTGCAAATCGAACCTTCTATCTTTTTTTAAAAATGATTGTATTACATCCGAGTAAAAGTTTCAGTTTACTCAACAAAGGTTTTTCTATAGCAATTATGGATAGATCTGAAAGCCGCTCTTGTCCTTGTGTATTTCGCAAATAAGTATGAATGCGTTTCAGAGAGGAGAATGCACGTTCTGCGGAACAACTGGTAGCTGGGATTGTAACAACTGCGCTAACTTACCTTCGCCAATTAATACTAGCACGCACGGCGCACCTATTTTTGTCACAAGTAACTTTTTCGACTAATCCTAAACTCATTTTAAGTGAATTTAAAATTTTACGGCAATAATTAACACAAAATCAACTCGACATGTACACTTTTCAAAATCACAGGTAAACACAAACTAATAAGAACTGAAGTTCGCTTTCTAAATTCCTATTCAATTTCATTGCATTTCGCGCCTGCGCAAAAGCGTTTATTACTTCACTTGTACGATGTTCATGGGCCTTCCAGGATTGCCCATTCGAACAAATTAGAAAGAGAATATAAAGCCAAAAAAAGCCACTGTGTGCGAGCGAGATATGAAACGTAACACGTCATAGTCTTAAGTCTTCCTCATTGGTCTAGTTGCCAAAATGGACGACGGCCGACGCTGACAGCTATTCGCTTGCGCTCGGTGAGGTCACTGAACCCAAAAGCGCGTAATTTTAAAATATCATTTTTTATTGTTATTGCTTGATAGAATTAAAAAAAAAATACTTCTGACTGCTAACAAAGGAAAAAATGTCTAAAAGTTGTATTACTACTATGAGGATATTTTGATAGGGCAAGCCAGGATTTTGGGCTTGTATGGAAAAACCGCCACTGGTTACGACTTAGCTACTTACCAGGCCGTCACAGGCGGAGAGAGCAACCGCGGAGCCGGGCTGTCCCCTGACGGTGCCAGTGTAGTGGCAGGCTGTGGCCGCCTCCTGCGGCCGGTCACGCGTGCGCCCGCGCAGCGTGTGCCGCTCCACTACTAGCGCCGGCGTGGTGAACGTTACGACTTAGCTACTTACCAGGCCGTCACAGGCGGAGAGAGCAACCGCGGAGCCGGGCTGTCCCCTGACGGTGCCAGTGTAGTGGCAGGCAGTGGCCGCCTCCTGCGGCCGGTCACGCGTGCGCCCGCGCAGCGTGTGCCGCTCCACTACTAGCGCCGGCGTGGTGAACGTTACGACTTAGCTACTTACCAGGCCGTCACAGGCGGAGAGAGCAACCGCGGAGCCGGGCTGTCCCCTGACGGTGACAGTGTAGTGGCAGGCTGTGGCCGCCTCCTGCGGCCGGTCACGCGTGCGCCCGCGCAGCGTGTGCCGCTCCACTACTAGCGCCGGCGTGGTGAACGTTACGACTTAGCTACTTACCAGGCCGTCACAGACGGAGAGAGCAACCGCGGAGCCGGGCTGTTCCCTGACGGTGACAGTGTAGTGGCAGGCTGTGGCCGCCTCCTGCGGCCGGTCACGCGTGCGCCCGCGCAGCGTGTGCCGCTCCACTACTAGCGCCGGCGTGGTGAACGTTACGACTTAGCTACTTACCAGGCCGTCACAGGCGGAGAGAGCAACCGCGGAGCCGGGCTGTCCCCTGACGGTGCCAGTGTAGTGGCAGGCAGTGGCCGCCTCCTGCGGCCGGTCACGCGTGCGCCCGCGCAGCGTGTGCCGCTCCACTACTAGCGCCGGCGTGGTGAACGTTACGACTTAGCTACTTACCAGGCCGTCACAGGCGGAGAGAGCAACCGCGGAGCCGGGCTGTCCCCTGACGGTGACAGTGTAGTGGCAGGCTGTGGCCGCCTCCTGCGGCCGGTCACGCGTGCGCCCGCGCAGCGTGTGCCGCTCCACTACTAGCGCCGGCGTGGTGAACGTTACGACTTAGCTACTTACCAGGCCGTCACAGGCGGAGAGAGCAACCGCGGAGCCGGGCTGTCCCCTGACGGTGCCAGTGTAGTGGCAGGCAGTGGCCGCCTCCTGCGGCCGGTCACGCGTGCGCCCGCGCAGCGTGTGCCGCTCCACTACTAGCGCCGGCGTGGTGAACGTTACGACTTAGCTACTTACCAGGCCGTCACAGGCGGAGAGAGCAACCGCGGAGCCGGGCTGTCCCCTGACGGTGCCAGTGTAGTGGCAGGCAGTGGCCGCCTCCTGCGGCCGGTCACGCGTGCGCCCGCGCAGCGTGTGCCGCTCCACTACTAGCGCCGGCGTGGTGAACGTTACGACCAGTGGCGGTTTTGGAGGTTAGGACTAGGGCAAGCCAGATATCTTTTTTAAGGATTTCAAAATATTTTTTAATTCTTCAGTCTTCTTTCACGTCAATCTTCATTATAACCGCAATGATGTTCAGAAATCAATTGGAAATATATGTGGCTTTGAAAAAAGCCGTTTTATTACGTATGTGCGAATAAATGTGATTCTGAGAAGTGCTGATCGGAACAAACAAATATAAACAAATTATTTATATTGCAAATCGAACCTTCTATCTTTTTTTAAAAATGATTGTATTACATCCGAGTAAAAGTTTCAGTTTACTCAACAAAGGTTTTTCTATAGCAATTATGGATAGATCTGAAAGCCGCTCTTGTCCTTGTGTATTTCGCAAATAAGTATGAATGCGTTTCAGAGAGGAGAATGCACGTTCTGCGGAACAACTGGTAGCTGGGATTGTAACAACTGCGCTAACTTACCTTCGCCAATTAATACTAGCACGCACGGCGCACCTATTTTTGTCACAAGTAACTTTTTCGACTAATCCTAAACTCATTTTAAGTGAATTTAAAATTTTACGGCAATAATTAACACAAAATCAACTCGACATGTACACTTTTCAAAATCACAGGTAAACACAAACTAATAAGAACTGAAGTTCGCTTTCTAAATTCCTATTCAATTTCATTGCATTTCGCGCCTGCGCAAAAGCGTTTATTACTTCACTTGTACGATGTTCATGGGCCTTCCAGGATTGCCCATTCGAACAAATTAGAAAGAGAATATAAAGCCAAAAAAAGCCACTGTGTGCGAGCGAGATATGAAACGTAACACGTCATAGTCTTAAGTCTTCCTCATTGGTCTAGTTGCCAAAATGGACGACGGCCGACGCTGACAGCTATTCGCTTGCGCTCGGTGAGGTCACTGAACCCAAAAGCGCGTAATTTTAAAATATCATTTTTTATTGTTATTGCTTGATAGAATTAAAAAAAAATACTTCTGACTGCTAACAAAGGAAAAAATGTCTAAAAGTTGTATTACTACTATGAGGATATTTTGATAGGGCAAGCCAGGATTTTGGGCTTGTATGGAAAAACCGCCACTGGTTACGACTTAGCTACTTACCAGGCCGTCACAGGCGGAGAGAGCAACCGCGGAGCCGGGCTGTCCCCTGACGGTGCCAGTGTAGTGGCAGGCTGTGGCCGCCTCCTGCGGCCGGTCACGCGTGCGCCCGCGCAGCGTGTGCCGCTCCACTACTAGCGCCGGCGTTGTGAACGTTACGACTTAGCTACTTACCAGGCCGTCACAGGCGGAGAGAGCAACCGCGGAGCCGGGCTGTCCCCTGACGGTGCCAGTGTAGTGGCAGGCTGTGGCCGCCTCCTGCGGCCGGTCACGCGTGCGCCCGCGCAGCGTGTGCCGCTCCACTACTAGCGCCGGCGTGGTGAACGTTACGACTTAGCTACTTACCAGGCCGTCACAGGCGGAGAGAGCAACCGCGGAGCCGGGCTGTCCCCTGACGGTGCCAGTGTAGTGGCAGGCTGTGGCCGCCTCCTGCGGCCGGTCACGCGTGCGCCCGCGCAGCGTGTGCCGCTCCACTACTAGCGCCGGCGTGGTGAACGTCACGACTTAGCTACTTACCAGGCAGTCACAGGCGGAGAGAGCAACCGCGGAGCCGGGCTGTCCCCTGACGGTGCCAGTGTAGTGGCAGGCTGTGGCCGCCTCCTGCGGCCGGTCACGCGTGCGCCCGCGCAGCGTGTGCCGCTCCACTACTAGCGCCGGCGTGGTGAACGTTACGACTTAGCTACTTACCAGGCCGTCACAGGCGGAGAGGGCAACCGCGGAGCCGGGCTGTCCCCTGACGGTGCCAGTGTAGTGGCAGGCTGTGGCTGCCTCCTGCGGCCGGTCACGCGTGCGCCCGCGCAGCGTGTGCCGCTCCACTACTAGCGCCGGCGTGGTGAACGTTACGACTTAGCTACTTACCAGGCCGTCACAGGCGGAGAGAGCAACCGCGGAGCCGGGCTGTCCCCTGACGGTGCCAGTGTAGTGGCAGGCTGTGGCTGCCTCCTGCGGCCGGTCACGCGTGCGCCCGCGCAGCGTGTGCCGCTCCACCACTAGCGCCGGCGTGATGAACGTTACGGACGGCCTGCGAAACAATCATCTTATTAACAAAGTGATATACTGATTTCATTATTGTCGTTCTCACTCCTACGAATACATTGGTAGATGCGACATGCAGCGTCGCGCGTCGTGAATTTTATTCTTCCACAACAGAAGAATGACGTTTTACCTGGTTTTACCTATAACATTTTTGTTAATTACCTATACCTACTAAAACTCAGTGGGTAGAATCAGTGTACAATTATATAATTTGATATTCTCTATTGCCAAGTAACATACGGTAAGTATGGTATTATGCCTGATTTACATTATCCAGGTTTTTCTTCTTTGAAACGAATCGGATTTTGTCCAAATCCCAAAATCAGATAAGGACAACAGCTGCACAAGATGTCTGCCAGCTGACCTGCCGGGCCATCATTTTAAAAGGTTTGTTTTAATAGTTTCCATTTTAGCTTCGGATGGCATGAGTGCTAGTATTTATGCCATTACCTACACTAATAGCGAAAATATTGAAGATGGAAAGCAATAAAACGTATCGATAGACATAATATATTTTTTATCACTCATAAAACTATATCGGGCTGCTGAGTAAGTTTAATCAATTTAATGGTTAAATGGTTTTATGGTGCCATTAACATACATAAAATCCCAAAGGAAATAAGTTCTATGACTTGAGGCTACAAAAACTGCTGCAAATCCAATTTGGTCCATTTAAAAAATTGCAATCATTTGCTAATTGATCTTTTTGAGTTAGAAAGTCAATATAACAAGTCAAGTTAAGTCAAGTAAGTACAGTCAATGACAAAATTCCATTTAGATTAAATTTGCCTTGCATGCATGCACACGGCTACTTAGTATACTTACAGGAGTATTATAAATAAATACTTTTAATCTATTGCTGTTGTCTCTAAGTTTATATAGTTACCTAACAGTTTATGGTAAAATTCGGGGACCTATACTCGTGCTTACATAATTTCAGCCTTTATGTGGATTTTTAGAGCTAACCGTACATTGACATTAATATAAAAGGAAAGCTTCGCTTGGCTTATAAAAGTGAAGCAAGCAAATTATAGCCCCAGTAAAATTTTATTACTTAAATAAATGCCTGTGATGAATTAGTAATTAATTTCTTTAATAATCAGATTTCAAATTCCCTAAACCCTCAAGAACATGTTTTAGATTTTAGAACATCGATAACTTAAACTAAAAAATAATATTTTATGAAATATATCAGCCTTTACTCATTTTCATTCTACTTTTCAACAGACGTGGTAAGTTGAATATGCTACTTACCTATAAAATAAGTATTTAAATAAAACCACAGAAACATTTTATACACATTTGCCTAAGATATTATTCTTTAGACAAGCTTGAGCAACTACTGTGCATTAACGTAACTTAAGATACGCTTTAATTATAGGACCCCTCATGTTATTTCTTACGCATACCTGCAATTACACCCATACTTGGAAAACCATCAACTTTCACTTCTCATATTTATTTTCACATAAATGGATGCGATTTGTGTAATAGGTAAGTGTGCACTGTGAAGAACATTAAGTCATTAATGATTGCATTTTATACGAGTCTTGCTTGACTCTTAAGTTGTTACTTATTTTTGGGACTCCTAGGAGTAATATATCTAAAGTATTCTGTGGTTTTGAGTATGTAATGAACTATTTATATGACATAGAGAACATAATATGAAATTATCGTGCGTTTTCCGGGGATTCCTCGCGCATTCTCAAGAAATATTTATTTTTAGGGTTCCGTACCTCAAAGAATAAAAAACGGTACCCTTATAAGATCACTTTGTTGTCCGTCTGTCTGTGTGTCTGTGTGTCACGACCCTTTTTTCCAGTAACTATTAAAGATATCGACATGAAGGAATAGTTGTTGATAATGATGTCCTGCCATCAGTGCATCATAATAATTTAAAATTGTTTTTATTTTTATTTGAAAAGGGGACAAAACCGGGTCGTCGAAATTTCAATATGAGACAACAATATTGAGTGGGGTATCATATGAAAAAGCGTTGTATTCTAAAATTAAATTTTAATTTTCTTAAATTAAACGATTTAAATTTATTTTTATGTTTGATAGTTTTTGATTTATTGAGACAACTGCCGAAAAAATACCCTAGTACGTCGAATGCGATAAAGTTACGCGATAGAAAGATACCACAACTTTGCGTTTGTTGCGTGTTCTTTCCGGAGGCGTGGCCAGGCGCTATTGCGAACTGAAATGCACATTCACTGTCAGCGCTAGAGTCGCTATATTTTTAAATCATCTTGCCGAGTGAGCCTTCTCTACTATTAGTTATTCCATGACCATGCTAAGAAAGTCATACCTACCTACCTACAAATAGATGAGTTTACCTGTCAGGCGTAGTCTTCAAATACTTATTAATATATATTATTTGAAATAGATATAAAGATTCCGACGAATTGAGAACCTCCTCCTTTTTTTGAAGTCGGTTAAAAATTATCAAATTAGAATGCACAGCGCATCCAAAGCTCATGAAACCGCCTTGAGTAGGGTGAGGTGATCTTGATAGGTTGACAAACAGTTAGTTGTAACTTGTAAGTAGTGGCGACTGAACAAACAGACTGAACTCATTACGGCAATTAGTAGGAGCAAATATACCTTTAGTCATCTAAATACACAGAAAATGCGTACCAATATTTCTCAATAAAAGAACTTGTTAAAAAAAACTAAATTAAGATTTTATATTAAAAAAAAATGTTTTACGGAAAAAAAGTAAACAAAGTTTATTTTAAGGGCACCGAAATTGCCCCTGTGTTAGAAAGTCCCGCTCTTACATTACAAAATTTATGTGTGCAGTGTGTGTGTGTGTGTGTGTGTGTGTGTGTGTGTGTGTGTGTGTGTGTGTGTGTGTGTGTGTGTGTGTGTGTGTGTTTTATAGTATACATCAATAAATTAGGTGTATAGGAAAACACCCAGGCAATGGAAAACAATCAAGCTCATCACACATACTTTTCCCAGTTGTGGCTATCAAACCCAACACCTCTGTCAGGGAACACTACCGCTGCGCCATGCGGTTGCAATTGACTATTATTATATACAAAAGAATACTTCACTGATATGATGGATGTTATGGCACACGTCCAATACAATTGTATAATAAAATATAGTTCAGAGAATTCACAAAAAGCTTTGTTGTGGTTTTGTAAAAAAGAATTTTATGGATACTTGTGATTATTTTCGGCGCGTACGCGTTGCATTGCTTGGTTCCAGAGCTTATTTTTAGTTATCAGTTTAAGGTGTTTCGGCCTTACCAGTCCGCGAAATTCAAATTTTATTTAAAATGTTTTTCGCAAATATTAAATTAACTACACATTGTAGGTTTAAGGCAATGAGTTTTGCGGGCATAATATTTACGCATCTACACGTTTTTAATAGAAACTTTGCTCGAAAATTCCTACTGACCTCATATTCGTTCCCGGAAGAAAATTTTTTGCAGTTTCCCAGATTTCGAGCTATCAGGAATCAATATGAAGTAAATGTAATGTTGAGCAGAGTTTTTATTAAAAACAGGTAGATGCATAAATGTCGTGCCCGCAAAACTCATTGCCTACCCATGGTACCCATTTCCCTTAAATCAGTTTCATTCTATTACATGACCCATAGCTACATTAGTTAGACATAATATGCAATGTACATAGCGTCCTATTGTCGCTGTTCTAGAAAAAAAAAATCACTGTTTTTTTTTTCTGGCAATAGGTATAATATACGAGTAGCGTCACAGAATACCTAAAAGTACAACGTGAATTAATTTAGAATCTTCGTTTGCGATCAGGTTAAGTCATCAATTTGAAACTACACAATTATACCAATTTAGGCAATACCTAAGCAAACAAAAAAAACAATTGAAAGTCTGCGTAGGCGTTTATTTAAAAGGCAACCGATGACCCCATTACACTAAACTGAGTAAAACACAATTATATTCATTGTTTTTATAGCCAATTTTGTTGTGTCGATTCTACTGAATTGTAATTTAAATGTAAGGAGCTTGGATCTTGTGAAGAAAACCTCAATCTCACTTTAGAAAACATTTAATTGTAAACGTATACTTAGCTTTTTAACTTATAATTCTAAACTATTTTGAATGATTTTACAAAATGACTTTATAACATTGAAACTGACATCCATTATTTAATGTAATTTTATAATCCAAGTTTGTTTAGCTAATAAGAATTCATATTATTTTCATTGTACGAGTACCTATACGAGAAAAATGTTTTAGATTAAGGATAACCTGCTACGCCCTAACAGGGCAATATGACTGTAACTATTTGGTCATGTATGCAAGGAAATAAATAAATAAATAAAATAAATAAATAAAACTCAGGATATGGATATCCGAACGATTTACGTAGGTAAACCTTTTTCGTACAAGCAAACAGTAGCGCCATCTGTCAAAATTCTAACAGGTGGCTGAGCGAAATGCAGCGTGGCCTTACTGTTGGTGGCGAAACAAGCATTTTTAGCACCGATAAACTGGGGACATTTTTTCGCGCCGTGCGCCCTGTCCAGGCTTTCTCGTACCTGTAAATTCCTAAAAACATACTCCATGGAGAAATTGCTCAACAATTTTATAGCTACGTAGCACCTCAAACAGTTAACAGGTTTACCAAACTTCTACTCTACGCATAATCCTATGTTTTTACAGAGAGCGCTGAATACGGAAGTGAATCCCGTACACCCGCCATGTGGGTGCAAGCCCTACATAACCCCTACCCGAGAGGCATTTTCTGTCATCCTTTTTGTGAAAAAAAAATCTGTTATCCTTTTAGTGCCAGTCCAGTTTACCTTATGAGTTTATGACATAAGTAGTAGCAAAAAATCCCCTATTAAGGGGCTACAAAAAAATATGGTCTTAGCTTAGCGATCCCGTATCTGCATAATTTACTAATAACTTCACGTTTTAATTTTTTTTGGACAATATTTTTTTAGTTTGAGGCATTTTTTGGGTGTGTTACTCGTATTTTAACGTTTTTCATTATTGTTTAGGTATCCAGCGATGGAGAATATTGTACCCAGTCGAATGAGACCAGTTGACAACATGTGAATAAACAGACTTTCAAGTTATTACTGATTTTGTGAACACATACCCAAAACAACGTAACCAAAATTTAAAAGGCTCTACCGGGGAGGGGGTGAGGGGCACCCCTCCTTTTCGATTTTTTTTTGTTTGTAATAAGCTATAGAACACTCCCTTAAATTATCGCTAGTTCGATCCCGGACCATTGATAGTAATAGTCAAGATAGGCCAATCCGAACAGTTTACGTAAATCTTCTTCATACAAGAAAATGTAGCACCATGTGACGAAACTCCTGCGAAATACTGCGTAGGCTTACAGCTTACTAGTTACTACTGACGCCGGAGGGAGTTTTGCTCCCATAAACTGGCGACATTTTTTCGTGCGGTCCGCCCCGTCTAGAGTATACGTCAATGTCCCGGACACACTGTATAGTGCAGATAGGTATATTATATTCGAAGAAATGTTGTTTATAAGTTCGTTACAGTAAAAGACACAAATTGTTAAGAAGTTAAAGATTCGACACCCTGCAGTGCGAATTCTTTATTTTATTAGCCCTTTATGAGGCCCATGCACTTGAGGCTTGCAATTTTCAATTGACAGTAAATTCTTTCTTGCCGTCGTATTTCACTTTAATAACTTCAAGTCTTATTTGAAATATGAAATAAATATATCTTGAACAATCCCATAAACTAAAGGGATAAAAACGACAGTCAGGGATTAAATGTTAAAAACCTCCTCCAATTGAGTATTCACTTACTCGAGTCGAGAGAGAATTGAGGAATTAACTGTCAAATGTAAGATACGTCGCCATCAACCTTACAGCTGCCAAAACCCGTGTTTATTAGTTTTTAACGAATAAAATCTATGAATAAAATGGATTTCGAACAGTTTATTAATTATGTAAAAGACGACCTATATCAATATGATATTTACGGGACGCTATAAACTCTCTCCAGTACTACGACAATGAAGAATTTCGGAAACGGTTTCGTTTCAGTAAAAATACAGTTGTTCACGTTATAATATTTCCTTTATTAACGCTTACATCTTCAAGTGATACAAATAGAGGAATTCCTGTGCCGCCAATGATGCAATTATTTGTAGCTCTCAAGTTAGTCTTTATTTAATAGTATATAGGAACTCCAGGAAAAACAAAAGAGGCAAAATTTTATTTTTTACATAATCACAGAGATATAAAAACTATGGAGGTGCCGTATTCATTCAAAATGTCAAAATATGTGCATTTTTTGTCAAAATATTATGTGCATGTACGAGTTACTATCCTCTGACACTGGCGAGGTGTTTTGTGCCTAGTCGGCACAGCTGCAAGCCATAACCCCAAAATTGAATTGAGTTACTATCCTAGGTGACGCCATCTTATACGCCATTTGACAGATTTAAAAACTGACACGCAAATTGTGTAGAAGGGACCAGTCCATATGGTTTCCTAGGTCTAAGAGAGTAATAAAGTCTAGAACTGACAATCACATGTACTTATTTAGTCTACATGGAAACAGCCTTATATGTACTCAGACTAGGTACCTACTCATATAATATTATGGTGATTCACAAATACAGCAAGGTCACTGAAGCTGTAAATATGTCAATTTGTTTGAGATTATTTATCTTGTTCAAATAGACAATTGTCGTGTAGCCCAAAGGAAATAATTAAACTAAATTGATATGACTAAATAATTGATCTAAGACAACCCCGCTGTATAAAGCACTCATGTATTTAGAATTTTATTTTACTACTATCCTATCCTACTTATATATAGTAGGATAGGATAGGATTGTGCCAGATGAGAATAGATGTAGTAACAAACGACATCTAGTATCTACTTGTTATTCAACGACTCTGCCCGCGAAATTAAAAATTTTTATGGGTTTTTTGCAATTTGTTCGCTAATTACACATCAGAGGTTTGTCACAGTCAATTTGCGGGAATGGCAGTATCATCTTTATATGATTACTAGCTGTTGCCCGCGGCTCCGCCCGCGTGAATTACGATTTTTTTTACATAATATACCTTGCTACTGGAATTCCTTGATTTTTCGCGGGATTCTGGTGTGATGTTGTACAGAAACCTGTTCTTACTTTGCACGGGTTATCTTGTGGTGATTTTGAAAACTCCCATTTCTTAATAAAAATATAAAGTTTCATTAATACGTAGTTGAAAGATCAAAAGGACGATTTTAACTGTCGATATTTCGACCCAGTGGCAGTCACAGTGGTACAAGTCCCACTGTGCCAATGTATTGAAATATCGACAGTTAAAATCGTCCTTTTCATTGTGATTTTTATTCTGAAACCACGAAATATGTCAAAAATTATTAAACCATGTGAAAAGTTGTACTGGTGGAAGAACTCTTCTTTCAGAGTTCGGCCGGGTAGGTACCACTGGGATAAATTACTCTACTAACAATATTCCCCAGCCCAACATAATATAAGAGTCTTTTAAAAATCTTTGCTTCATCTCAATACAATCCAAAACATCAGAATGGACAATGGCTATAGATTTCCTTATGTATAAAAAGACCTTAGATGACAGTCAGTCGGTTAGGATCGATAAGACCTAAGAGTTAAAAATATTTGTGAACCATTATCTTACCCTTTCCATATTGCGGATGATAAAGTTTAAATTTGTTCATGTCTGTCTTAACAGTGCCATCTTAATATAAAGTCGGGAAACAGTAAATAACATGACAGTTAATTTTTATTTAAAAAAATTCGGTAGTGCCTAGCTCAGAGTTTTACATTCAAGTTCCACATAAATTGTAGAGATGGCGCTATACGGTATAACGTAGCGATAACGCCAGTTACATGATTTTTGTTCACCCTAAAAGAGAAAAATTTTAAACCATACAAAATCTCCTGCTAAGCCTATTTATTTACGGCTGTAAGGGTACTCCAGTCTTACTTGAGCCCTACGTCCTAGCCCTAGGTTCTTTGTGCATTCCGAGTTTCAAGTCACCTACCTACTTGAACTTAAAGGTTCTGATGTCTGTAATTTCTGAACTACAAAAGTGATGATGATAAGATTTGTATGGAATAATCTTTAAAGAACCTCCTTTCTAACAAAAAAAAAATGAATGGAATTGGACAACGCGTTAATTAATTATAACTAAAAAACGTTTGGACTTTGATGCCGTCTTCCAGGGAAACCATGATGAATTTCGGGACAAAAAGTATCCTATGTCCTACCTCGGGGTATGAACTATAATCATGTCAAGTTTCATTTAAATCCATCCAGCGGATTAGCCGTGATGCCCGGTCGTGAAACAGACAGACAGACAGACAGACAGACAGACAGACAGACAGACAGACAAAAATTAAACAAATTACAGTTTTGGCTTCAGTATCGACTAAATAATGTCCTCCAACAAAAATTTTCAAAATATCTTCAATGTACAGAATTCGACCCTTTACAGTTTTATTATAAGTATAGATATCAAAATCTTTGCATAAACATGTGTATCCTAGGAAATTAGTCCGAGTATCGAGTTTTATGTGAGTAACTCGCAAATCTCGAACTAATTTCTTTAACTCTACCCTTTCAAGCAGAGATTTTTATATAAACACGTGAAGATGATATTGGGATTCCCGCAATTTGACTGCCATAAGCCTATTATGTCTTATTAGCTTAAAAATCGCGAAAAACCACGAAAATTTTGAATTTCGCGGGCACGCCCGTGGTGTGCTCCTTAACTGCACTTATGAAGATTACTAACGTAGATGCAGTACCTAATACTCGATCTTATTTCCGACTACGAATTGTTATTATATGAATCCCACACAAAATATATATAGTTTTAAAAAGTTTTTTTTTGTATTTATTTAACAAAATAAAGTGCCAATAGACACTGCCACTGTTAAAAATGTTTAATGCAAAACATGTTTGACGTCGATGAATGCATAAACAATTATTCTGACATTGAACTTGCATCATGCATGCGGTAGAGAGGTAGAGAGTAGAGACTTTCAAGTAGACTTTTTAAATGTTTTGGGGTGTAAAATAAGCATCCTCTTGTGCTAGTTGAAACAACCAGAAAGTTTTTACACCGAAACTGAATTAATGTAACTGTACTCTCTAATTTATTTGTAATTAAAGAAAATAATTAAAATCCATAGCAAATATTGGGATCTCAGTTCGAACTTTGGTGAATAATAACAATATCGTATCGCCATAGAAGTCCAAGAGGGAGCCCTCGACTTCAAAAGTACGGCAAAAAATACCTACTTTGCCCAAATTGGCAAACCTGCACCGTTGCTACACAATTTTTCACAACCTAACATCCACACACCTTACAAATTTCAAATTGATACAGTAACTACCAAAAAAGTTGCCGCATTGACTAAGCTTTCGTTGTTGGGTAGCGGGCTCTATCTAGTCGGAGCGCGAGCGTCGACCTATTTTTAGGGTTCTATACCAAAATGGTAAAAATGGAACCCTTATGGTGAGACTTTCTCCGTCCGTCCGTCCGTCCGTTTGTCACACTCGATTATTTCAGTAACTATTGAAGCTATCGGCTAGAAATTTGGAATAGTTATGAGTAATAGTGACCCAACGTCATTGCAATCATAAAAATGTGAAAATAATTTTTATTTTTATTTAAAAAGGGGAGTAAGCCGGGTTGTTAAAATTTCAAAATGAGATAACAATACTGAACTCTCTAACTATTATACTTTTTTTGATAATTACAATAAACCGCCAAAACCAAAGTTAGGTTTGCGGTTCGCCAACAAAAGTACAGCTATATGTAAATTATACTCGTAAATTCATGAACAAAAGATGGTTCTTTTAATGTTTTTCTTCTCTTATGGTATGTAACCCTCGGTGCGCGAGTCCGACTCGCACTTGGCCGGTTTTTATATCTATGAGTACCGCGATAGTAAACGCTAACAAATTCAAACACGAAATTGAAATTATAACTAAAAAGTTACTTTAATGATCACATTCAATACAAGAACGACACTGATGGCCGCAAAATTGTGCAATGTCAATTTTACAGCAATCGCTCATTGTATCGCAATAAATAATTGCTGTTTAAATATGTATGAATCGATCTCCGGAGACCATACGAAGACTTTCAAACTAGCAAGTTTTTACTGCGCTGACATTAAAAATGCATGAGCATTGCATCGGTTTCCTTCACACATATAGATATTGGACGAGGTCATAGGTACGACAGGCATCTCTCAAGTTCGCAGGTTTCTTGTACGAATTAATTAAACTGTTTAATCAGAACGCATCGATCAGTCACTGCTTGGCTGTATTTTGTTTCCATTTTCCGTATTTTTTTGCTATTGCTATTGGCAATGAAGGCAAATTTGCTGTTGCTTTAATTAACGCATCGATCGATCACTGCTTGATTGCATTTTGTTTCCATCTTCCTTATTTTTTGCTATTGCTACTGGCAACTGCTGATTTAAGTGCACGAAGAAAGCAAATTGCTGTTTAAATATTTAATTAATGCATCAATCGGTCACTGCTTGATTGTATTTTGTTTCCATTTTCGGTTTCTTTTGCAATTGCTATGTGCAATAGCTAATTCAACCGCATGTTGAAGTACAATTTCTCTTTAAACATTCAATTAATCCATTGATCGTCGGTCGTACAAATTATTGCAATTGCAAGTTTCAATTTATTTTGTTATGATCAAGAAAGTGCGTAATCGACGCATTTTTGTTTGAAATGCGTAAGCAAGTATATAAAAATGGGAAATGCTTTCCAAAAAACCAACTTCAAATGCCACTACAAAGAGTGAAATAATTTTTATTTAAATTTTAGGTACCTACACCAATTCGAAGTCGGGCAATGTTTCATACACTCCCTAATAGTCCTTCTTACTTACTTGATGTGCGAAGAAATGACGAAGTCATAGACAATCGCCCGACTTCGAATTGGTGTAGGTACCTAAATTTTAAATAAAAATTATTTCACTCTTTGTAGTGGCATTTGAAGTTGGTTTTTTGGAAAGCATTTCCCATTTTTATTTTATACTTTTTAGTGGAAAACAATAAAATGCACAAGGCGTTGTAAAATACCCAAATTGCTTGAGGTGTGTTCATAAAATCTGAAGAGATACCTCAAATTCACCAAGATCCCATCATCAGACCCTGACTTGATGACTTTAGTCATCAAATCAGTATCTGCTAGCAAATGCACCAGTAACTATAAAAAATACCCAACTCGCTTCAAGTATACTAGCAAAATTTGAAGAGTTCCCTCGATTTCACCAAGATCCCATCATCAGACCCTGACTTGATGACTTTAGTCATCAAATCAGTATCTGGTAGCATATGCACCAGTAACTATAAAAAATACCCAACTCGCTTTAAGTATACTAGCAAAATTTGAAGAGTTCCCTCGTTTCACCAAGATCCCATGATCAGATCCTGACCTGATGACCATAGGACAACTTGGAAAATATTACTCTTTCTAATAATACTCAAATAGTTTCATGTGTCCATACAAAATTTAAAGAGTTCCCTCGATTTCTCCAGGATCCCATCATCAGATCCTGACCTGATTAAAATGGGACCATCTGGAAACAAAACCCTCTTAAACAAAAAAAGAATTTTTCAAATCGGTCCACGCGTCTTTGAGTAATCGGTGAACATACATAGATAAAAAAAAAAAAAAAAAGATTCCGACGAATTGAGAACCTCCTCCTTTTTTTGAAGTCGGTTAAAAATTAAAAACTCGGCTGTCCTGTGGTACGAGTATAATGACTATTTCGAAAAAAAAATAGCCTATGTTACTCGGAATGATGTGAGGATTCTAACGATACCCTTATATACCCTTATATGTAAGTCTGTTCAGCCGTTTAGAAGTTATGGTGGAATAAAGAAACTCACATACATACATACATGAACCCTAAACACATTACACTTCTTTTTTGGGCAGTCGTGTAAAAACTGCACGTGCTTCTTCTTAGTAAGTTCGCGTGTCGGTCACACGACGCATCGGGACATGCGAGAGATAGCCTTTCTGAGAAATGATTGCATGGAATCACGACACTTCCGCGGTGCCTCCGCTTTGATCCTCTGCACTCGTCTGATGATTGAGCCTTAATACAAACTGTTACAAAGCGTTATCTAAACTGGGTCCTCAGACGGGCTAATTAGCCTGCGCGTCCGAGGATCGCATTATGCGGAATGTAGGTCGTAAGCTCTGCAGGCTCTTGATGCTTCATGGAAGAATTCATAAGAAGCGACATGATAATATGTTGAAATGATTATAAGTAAATACTACATTCGAGTTGGCTATTAACTTATGATACTAGCTGTTGCCCGCGGCTCCGCCCGCGCGAATTTCTGTATTTCGCCAATCCCGTATACGGAAGCGATGCATTTTTCCGGGATCAATAGAAGTCTATGTGTTAATCCGGGCTATAAGCTGTTTATGTACAAAAGTAGACCGGCGAACTCCCATACATTTCCTGGCCCAGACTAAAATTCACTCCAATCCACGTTCCGTTATGAAACTTCTAATAGGTACTTGTAATACTCAACCTGACCTACAAAACTGTCATACAGAGTCAATCAAATAAAGTAGGGGGAAAGAAGAGATTATTTTCGTTAGAGCTGGGCCAATTTTCGCCATTCTCCTTCCAGCCACATCGGTTCAGTATAGTTGCGGCGTGAAAGCGTAACTAAGATCCATCCATACAAACTTTCTCGTTTATCATATTAAGTAGGATAACTAATTTAATTAAAAAAGAATTCTTAGAGGTAATAATTATTTCATAACTGAGAAAGTATGTGGGTGTTCTTTATAATCAAAAGCATCCAACGCTTTTCGTACTGTTTAACATTGTATTAAAAGCTAAGCGATGAAGTGATTTATAATGCATTTATTCATTATTGTATTCAAGTGACCTGCATCTGCGTCCGGGATTATATTATCACCTTTCAACAGCCAATTAGAGAGAATATGTAGTCTGAAAGCGCTTTGAAAGACCGTGCTATTAAGAGTCCGCTTACCTACGATGTGTCCCATAATATATTCGTAATACCAAAATCATTTGTAATCCTACTAATATTATAAACCCGAAAGTTTGTAATAATGTGTGGATGTACTACTAATATTATAAACCCGAAAGTTTGTAATAATGTGTGGATGTATGTTTGTTACTCTTTCACGAAAAAACTACTGAATGGATTTTGATGAAACTTTACAACAATATAGCTTACACATCAGAATAACACATAGGCTATTATTTATAAAGATATAGTGTGAATTATCCAAAATATATAACGATTAGTGTCACGTAAATAGGAAAAAATTGCAATCTGCGACCTATACTGACGTACGCCGCGAAAACCGTTGGAGTTACACGTATAAAATGTATGATGGAAATGTTTATCTTAAATAGCTCTACAAAAAAGCCCGCGATAGCATATATCCAACTCTTATGTGTAAGCCATTATCGCCAAAATAGTGAACCCCGAGTGCCCGATACTAGGCGTTCCGGGGCGGCCGGGCGACTGCGGGCGGGACGGGGAAGAGGCATTTATGAGTGCGCGAAAAAAATAACTTACTACCATCATTATTACAATTTTCTATCACCATCATCATTTTTTGAAACCGCAGCGCGGCAATATAGCCTAAAGATAAATAGATAGCTCTGATGACATATTTGACATCCACTAAAAAGGATTTTTAAAAAATCTCGAAATTCACGCGGGCGAAGCCGCGGGCAAAAGCTAGTTCGTTCATATTTCAATCATGTGATGTTATTCGGGTTCATATAAGTAGTAATAATCTATGCTCCTGGCCATATTTGAAATACTTCTCTAAAACAAAATCTAAATGAATTTTGCTAATTTGTGTGTCAAAAAGGAAATGTGTCCTGCTTATTTGTTTTGTAACTAATAAAAACAGTGTTGTTTTGTTCCGACCTGAGATAACACTATCTCACGTCGCATTAGTTCGGGAGCACAGTTTTTAATGTCCAGCTAAAGAAAAACACCAGTTGATAAAGAAAGTTACAAGTTTTCATTCATATTTTTTTGTATTACGGAACTCGACCGAAGTTATAACAATTTTGACCAAAATTGATTTATATTTCGTTTTAGAGAAGTAATCGTATTTCCGAACCAAAAATGACCAGGAGCATAGATTATTACTTTATGAACCCGAATATCAACACAACATGATCGAAATTTGCACGAATTACAAATGATTTTGGTATTACGAACGTATGGGAGACATCATAGGTGTGGACATGGTGGACTCTTAAGTTCATGCGAGCCCTATGACAATATTTCACAATACCTTGTAACCATATAAGTAAACTTAAAAGGTCTATCATTCAAATGGAAAGATTTCAATGCAATACGCGTACCGTACACTGTGTAAGTAGGTTTCCTATATCGGAAAATACTTACTGTTGACCTAAGACGGGGTAAAACGGATAGAAAATAAATACAGATCTCATATAAGGGCATGAAATCAGTGGTATGAAGTGTTTGCACGTTCTTCAATGAAATGCTTATTCTCAATAAATCGAGGCTACTGTACGAGGCTCTATGCGATGTTGTGTTGGTTTTTTTGCCTCGTCTAATTGAGGCCAAAGATATTAGATGAATCAATGTTTGCAATTTTTTAGGATCGGTCTGGTAAAGCGATGGATGGTCTAAGCCGGGAATACATAATAGTACTTAATAATATAAAAGGATCGAACCGCAAAATGATTTAAAGAAATAGCGACTCTACCGCTGACACAAAAAGTGCAATTTAGTTCGCATTAGCGTCTGTCTCCGCCTCCGAAACAGCACGCAACAAATGCAAAGTTGTGGTCTCTTTCCATCGCGTAATTTTGTCTCATTCGACGTACTAAGGTTGCCTCGCAATCGAGCGCACGCAGCGCGTGAAATAGACCGTACAAGAATTAACGCGAGCGAGAAATTAGTACGTCGAGACGGCTACCTGTAGTTTCTGCGATCACGTGATAAGTGAACCTGGCTTGGCCGGAGTACCAGACTGCGAGCATTAAAATTCTTCTATGAAAAATGCTGTTTTGTCCCCACCTGATACTTAATTATAATACGCCTGATATAAAAATACCGGGAATTTCATAAGAATATTAATATTCTTGAGATGAACAAAAAAAAGTTTGATCGCTTACGCGGACGCCTTTTGAACATACTGCCGTTGTTTTTATTTTGTTTTACATATCATTTAGCGAGGGATAAGATCTGCTGCCACTTGCAGCCAGCACGGATGATATATCTGTTAATTAATCAGACTGAGTCTCGACAGGCACTGCATCAAAGGAAGCGCTCTTTGGTATAATAGTAAGAGTAGGAATACATTCTATAAATATTTTAACTCGAATTATATTATTATGCAAATTGTTCAAAATTTCTACGAATTTCTCGGCTGTGTACGAATATCGAAGTAGGTTTAGATTGGACCGCTGCGCCGCTGTTCTAATCTCGGCTAGATAGTGTCGATTGTATCTTTTCATTTATTGCATTATTCGCAACAAGAATGCTGTTCGGAACCAGAATAGGAATTCATTATATCTAAAGTGTAGATAACAGCTTAAGCTGTATTGGTGAAATTGTGTAACTGCAATTTTGTTGTGTACACGAAACTGAATTAAATCAATTGTTTTAATCTGTTTAACCTTTAACCTTTTGCAATAGAATAGATAATTTAAAATTTACATTTGCCTAAAACTTATCGTCATATTTTAACACGACTGCCAAAAAAAGGAGTGTTATGTTTTTAGGTTGCACGCATATGTATGTACGTGAGTTTGATGTATTGTGACTTTATTCCATCATAACTTCTGAACAACTGAAGAGATTAAGACGTATGCAGGGTTGTTAGATCGTTAGAACCTTTACATCATTTCGACTTTCCGAGTAACATAGAGTCGTCGTCTAGTCTCATTTTATTCACGAATCTCTCTTGAATCTTAAATTTTACATTCGTTATATAAATACTTATATATTTTTTATACTTAGTTAACGCGAGCAAACGAGCGGGCGGGTCACCTGATGGTAAGCGATCACCGCCGCCCATGGACATTTGCAGCACCAGAGGAACTGCAAATGCGTTGCCGGCTCTTAAGAAATTTGTTTATCCGTCCCTTGAAAAACCCCATGTTATATTTTGAGGGAACACTGTTGCTGGTAGCTTGTTCCAGAGTTTGCATGTGCGTAGAAAGAAAGATCTGGCATACCGGGTGGTCGTGGATTGCCAGCCATCCAGATGGAATGGATGGAACACGTTTCTACGCCGGAGTGTATGCATAGAGAAAGTGGAAGGAGGAATCACTTCAAACAGCTCTTCAGGCACTCCCCAGTCCCCATAGAATAAGCGATAGAACACACATATTGAGCTAACGTCTCTTCGGTGTTCTAAAGGTAGGTTTTAGTAACGAAGCATTAAAATGTAGAGTTCAGGAATGAGACTCGTGGTAAGTTCGGGTTTAAAAAAGTACGGAAATAGCCGACAAAATTTATGGCCGTGGTAAGAAGTACGAGCGGTGTATTAGGCGCTTGGCCAACAACTTGTATGAAAATATTGGTATATATTTCCCTATCCAAAAGCAATAACGAATATATGCTGTGCTTTTTCCTAGTACTTTTAAACTATTTAGGCACTTGTTACTGTATTAATTTCAAAATGAACCTTCAGCACCTAAATCTATCTAGTTCCCATTATTTTACTGATTACAGGCTGATTTGAGTTAGCCATTCGAGGGGTAGAACTTGGATTGGTAGAACTAACGATTATGATAATAATGAATACGTTTTTCTTACGCAATCAGCAGGGCGATCGGTTAAAAATAACTGTATCAATGCCAAAACATGGGTTTTGACCATTGATAAAGGATTTCGGGTCAGCGCTAAAAAGTGGCCGAACCACAGATCACTCAAACGGACACTTGAAAATCACGTTTTGTCATTGATGCATCTTTAGTGATTGATATTTTTTAAACCGATCGCCCTGCAGATCCCAGTAGTGTTCAGTCATTTTTTTTTTACTTCTATACGCTTGACTGTGGAATGGAATGGGAAGTGATGATACAGGATAAGGTGGAACGCGCTTGCCTATGCCCTAGGATATGCCTATTCACTCTTGATTTAAAGGCGCCCGCCGCTCAGGTTAGAAGTGGCGGGAAAGACAGTGTCTGGGAAGGCATTCCAGGCCTTTGCAGTGCGTATCAGGAACGAGGAATCAAATCGCTTCATACGCGTCTTTACCTACCTACATACCTATATTATATTAATATATATGCCTATGTATTCACGAATTATGTTAATACGAAAACCTGAATGAAAATGATGTAATAAATTACGAATATTTGAATGAATCTGGACCATTATTTCGCGCGTGTCTTCAATTTGCATAATATTATGTTACATCACAATAATATTATGTTACGATTCGTGATAATGCCACAAAGCAAGTGTTCTTTAGTTTTTTTTCGTATTAACATAAAATGTGTAAAAATAAACTTGAAATGCCATGTATAGTGTAATGAAAAAACAAATTTTGATGTCTGCTTTTATGAAACGGATATTACAATAATAAAATATAGAAAGTAAAAATCGATTGTTAAGGGGCCTGTGAACTACGATACCAAATCATTTGTGATTCGTGAATATTTCGATCATGTTGTGGTGTTATTCGGATACATATAGTAATAATCTATGCTCCTGGCCATATTTGGTTCGGAAATATTTCTTTAAAATAAAATAATAATCAATTTTGATCAAAATTTTTATAACTTTGGTCGAGTTCCGTAATACCAAAATTTATGAATGAAAACTTGTAACTTTCTTTATTAACTGGTGTTTTTCTTTAGCTGGACAACTGTGCTATATTAACTGTGCTCCTGAACTTATGCGACGTGAGATAGTGCTGTTTTTATTACAAAACAAATAAGCAGAAAACCTGTCCTCTTTGACATAAAAATAAACAAAACTAAATTCGTTTACAATTTCGTTTAACAACAGTATTTCGGAACCAGATATGGCCAGGAGCATAGATTATTACTATACGAACCCGAATAACACCACAACATGATCGAAATATACACGAATTACAAATGATTTTGGTATTACGTTTGTATGGGAGACATGGTAGTTCACAGGACTCTTAATAATATACTTATTTCCTACTTATTTTAAAAAACAACGAAATTGCAATTCGTATATGTCATAATAACAGTATTATCACATAGATACATTAAACAGGTAGGTACACAAATGTTCCAAAAATTACCTTGCTAAAAATTGCGGTTCATTGATTGTCTAAGTACATAAAAAGCGAGCATATAAATCTATGTACGTATCGGTAGCCTCTTAACATACATCTTTGTTCCTCAAATTAAAGATAGACGGATTTATGAAGATTTATGTGTATTCCTAGGAAAACTTCTGTTTTGTATTGAATGACACCGAAATGACGCGCCGCGAGGCCACCGTAAACATTTTTAGTGAATGTAGATGCCTAAATATAATAAACGTCTTGTCTACTTAGGATTTGTTGCCTGATTTCAAGAAATAATATATGGCATAATAACAGGTTGCTGATTTATTATCTAGTATATGGTTACTATAGGCTTTACTAATTAGACACCTATCCTTATTTAAGTGTGTGTGTGTTTGCGAAAGGTCTACACAAAGATCCTTTGTGGGGTTGAGTGTACGCTTCTACAATATGACCCCAAAGTCTTTATTGGATAATAAAATGCTCTACTATAACACTATAATTCTAATTACCGTGAGAAGCAAAGGCGGGTCATTTTGGTACAATAAAAAAAAGTTTGGGTATTCATTATTTATTTATTAGGGAGCTAACGTGTATACTACAAATTTTTTTTAACAAGAGTCTGGAAGGTTTAAGGTATTCGGTATTTAGGGATTGCAATATTTATAAAACTATAGAATTATCATGGTCAACGTGTAACGCTCCATGATTATTAATATTAATGTCGAAGTTTCGGCCAAAGTGTTAATTTGAACATTTTGTTCGTCTCATTAGACGTGATCCGTTGAGACCGGGAAGTTGTTACAACGATTTACATTTACATTATTATTTTTATTGAAACAAATTGCACAGTATTTGTTAACTTGTATCCGGCACGACACGCTGACGAATATTAATCGATATGAATATAATTTTATTCAAAGACTAAGTTTTAATAGACTTAAGTTATAAGTTTTTTCGCCGCCGTCTTTGAAACTCTACGTGTTCACTTTAGACAAAGAACTGTTCTTATAACATTAATGATATGATTTGTCTAAAAGACTAACACTTGTTTTGTTTGTTTAAATTTTAATTTATTGCATTATTAAGTTAATATATAAAGTGCACAATAATATAAGGCAGCTTCATACCGTTTTGAATTTACTTTTAGCTTGCGTTTATTTTGCCCAATTGCTCCAAATTGGATTGCTATCTACTATCTATAATCTACTAGCTGATGCCCGCGACTTCGTCCACGTGGGATAAAAACTTTTAAGTTGGACCAAATGACAGATATTCACGAAGTTTGAACTAAATCGGTTCAGTAGTTTAGGAGTCCATTGAGGACAAACATTGTGACACGAGATTTATATATATTAAGAAGATATCTATGTCTTGTAATTATCTAGTAAATAAGCTAGTTTTAGTGTGAGTTAAAACTATAATTATTTATTATACATAAAAAAATCATCTTTTCATAATGTTTTTGGAAAACGTTTAGCTAAAAACCGCACGCATAAATAGTCCTTTTCTAATGTTTACCTAAAATATGAGAATAGGGTTTTTGTATATTTAACTGAATTGTTATTGCAGTATGACATATAAAGGCAGTGGATGCAAAAACTCTTCCAATTTTTGGGTAAACAGTAAAAACTACTTTCTATTTAAGATATTCTTTAGTTTGACTTGATTTGACTGCTGTTGTTTGCGACTGAGGCACTTTTAGTTCTTTTAAAGTGGTTTCACTTTCAATTTTTAGCATCTTAGTCACGCACGTACGACCATTCATCTTGATTTCTTACATTAATATAAGCTTTTTCATGATCAATTCATTTCGTGTCTTAAGCACGAGCAATGAGCATGTAACTTATTGATTGATCAGGTTTTTACACGCTTTTATTAACTTCATCTTTAACAATCATCTCATTATTGTATAAACTGATGTTTTGTGAACTTATGTAATGAGCTGAAAATACAATAATCTGGTCAGATATAATGAGGTATTTTATAACCGACTATCGTTCTTGATATTGGAACTATGGCTTTCAGTAAATCTTTCGAGTTTGGCTCATTATTTGGTTCGTAGTCATTTTAAAAAGTTAACTTATTTGCATAAATGTTTGTTTACATAATGGAAGATTTAATCTTCATAAAGATTGTATTTGTTTAACACATTAAACAATAGGAGTCTGGAGACCTTGACCTTTTCAAAATTATTTAAGAATAGGTACCTACCTGTTACATTCCATCATCCTAGACGAACAGTTTTGAATTGATTATATAATTATTTTTTATTGTTGTAATATAAAGTGGAAATCCCTAACAGTTCAAACGTACCTAGTTATGTAGATTATATACTTAGTGATAGACTGATAGTTTTTTTAATATCTTCATCTTACTATTTATTTAAATGCAATCTCATCTACAAAAAACTTTATCGTACCTACCTATAACGGAATAAAAGGGGTCCGTATTAATTGATAGACGGTAGGCAGCTAATTTAATAATTATTTATTGGTACTGCCAATTTAGAAAATCATGATTTTCTAAACTGGGTTTATGTCGGGAATCGAACTTGGGAGCTGACGGAGCTCCAACTGCGCCACGGAGGTCGTCAAATTTTTATGTCTGGTCTATCTAGTTCTACGATAAAATGATGTTCAGTTGGGGCCGTTAGCGTTACATGATAGAGTGTAATTTTTTTTTCAGCAAATATAGCGTGATAACCGAGACAAGTTCAAATACGCCACAAGGTCGATCTAGTGATGCGAGTACGTCGATACAATCAGAGAAGTGATTTAGAATCGGACTAATCATCTCAGTCGACAGTAGGGTTGCCTCCCGGATTGGCCGGTAGACTTTTTGATTAGGTTAATATACCTAATCAAAGGGAAGACTTCCCGACCTCCCTGGGAACGATAATAATTTCTCCGGTTTTTTCTTAAAAAGTATTTTCTTATGTCTTATACGTCTGTAAACATTGTACTTCGCTTGCACGTCGTATGCTGTCTGCCTCGTTAAACTAACCGTCCGACGCGAATTTGTGGATTTTTTGTGAATCTGGTATTATGCGAAAGAGCGTCGGCGGTTTCTGTCGCTGAAAATTCAGATAATTTTCATTCCACCTAAACCGCTCCAAACCGTCCACCACTCAAAAAAAGTCCATAAGGGCGCCAAATGAGCCGCAAAGTGCCGTGCGGCGGCAGCGCGTCTGCAGATCTGCCGCCGCGCTACTTCGTAAATCTATGTAAATAAACAACGGGCGGCCGCAGCGCTGCAGACGCGCGTCAGTTCATCGATCGACTAGTGCTGCGCGCATGTATTTTTTGTATAAGTTGAGCAGTGTTTTTTCGTCAGAGTCCATCGTGAAACTATGTACAACACTACGGTTCTTAAACCTAGCGACAGCAGCGCTGCAGACGCGCTTCCGCCGCGCGGTAGTTTGCGGCTAATTTGAAGGCGCCCTAAAAGGCCCCTGGGTTGGTCCTTTCAAGATTTGGCAACCCTAGTCGACTGTTTCTATCGCCGACTGTACTCACAGTCACTCACACTCAGTCAGTCGGCAACTTGCATCGTGTCGAACGCTCGTGCTGGCCGAATGTATGTTTGCATAACATTAAACATATCTAATTACTAGATTGTGTCCTCGAGTGCTGAGTACAGAAAACATGATAGCCATTTTTTAAGAATCATGCGGGAAATGGTCTTCGGCTTTTTAAAAATCATGCGGGATATTGCTTTCGACTTTCTAAAAATCAGGCCCGTATTGATTCTAGGAATAATTTATTTTTACGAGTATCTCTATTCCTAACTGCCAAATACATACTTAGGTTCTGAAAATTTGGTGTAATATATTTAGGGTGGAGAACAAATAAGTTTCCAAATATCTAAACTATCACATATTTTATAATAGGTACTTATATAAAAAAGTAGGCATAATTTAATATAATAAATTATAGATATTATATCAAAACTCCTTTTTTAAATAATTAAATTAATTAATAAAAGTAGTATTTCCTTGTTTGATATTCTAAGAACATATTATTTCAGTAGAGAATAGACAGATGATGTAAAACTTAATGCATAATCGTATGAAAAGAGAAATCAAGCCACATTTAATTTGTAGCGTTGACTTTAGGTGCAAATAGTAGGTATATATCACGTGTAATGACTAATGATTGAAGACCTCTTGGCGCAGGGGACGCGCGTTCGTATTCGAGTGGGAGGTCGCGGGTTCGATTCCCTTTCCCGGCATGGGCCACTTTGGAATTTTATAATTTCTAAATTGTCCCAGGTCTGGTTTCTAAAGTGGTGGTTGGTGGGAGGCTTCGGCCGTGGCTAGTTACTATCCTACCAGCAAAGAGCGTACCGGTGCGATGCTGTGTAGAAACCGTGGGGGTGACTTTACGAACCCCTTCCAAATTAGTACGTAAAAATCTTTGGCTGCATCATCACTTACCTACCATCAGGTGAGATCGCAGTCAAATACTAACTTGTATATTTAGTAATATAATCTCTGATATAGGCGATAGCGTACACTGAGCTGCGTAGGTAACATTAGAACATTAGATAAATAATAGAGTCGCGTCAGTAGATATCGGATACACGGTCAGTGATCTCTATTATTTTAGTGCATGTACACTGTACAGTCAGGGTCATAATCCCATACATGGCATGCAAGTATTATAAAACTGTTAAAAATATCAACCTTAAGTCAAACAATTAGGTTAGAAATACTTCTATGTAATCAGGTTTGCAAATTCTACATCGACTTTTGACCCTGACTGTAAGTTACACATGTGCTAAGAGAAAAAAAACAGAACCCTTACAAGATAACTTTGTTGTCCATCTGTCTGTCTGTCACGACTCTTTATTTCAGTAACTATTAAAGATATCGACATAAAATTTGGAATGGTTGTAGCTATTTGAGGCCCACTGTTGTTGCAATCATGCAGAATTGAAAATCAATTTTTTTTTAATTTAAAAAGGGGGGAAAACCGGGTCGTCGAAATTTCAAAATGAAATAATTATATTGAGTGGGGTAATGGGTATCCTATGAAAAGTGAAAATTGTTTTTTTTGTTTTACTCACACGTTTTACTTTTCCAATATCAGTACCGAACCTTTGGTGTGCGAGTGCGACTCGCACTTGACCGGGTTTATTTTTTTCATTTAGCTTTGGTCGCATACATTTTTTAATTTTGTTAAATTTCCATACGTCATGACGCAACGTTATTTGTTACTTGGCTCAGCCTGCTATAGATATATAAATGCACGGGGTAGTACTCACCGCAGGTCCAGCCTGAGGTCCCGCCCGTCGACCGTGAGGTTGTAGTGCACGGCGTGGGGCAGCGCGTGCTCGGCGTGCACGTCGCGCCGCGCGCGTGCGTGCCCGTGCGCGTGCGCGTGCTCCAGCGCGCGCGACACCAGCGCGCCGTCCCGCGTCACTTTGACGGGCGTCGACACTTGCACTTGCGACGGGTCCAGGTGTTGGTGTGAGTAGATACCTGCGACAAACAGCATTCATAAACCATGGTATATCTCTATACGAATGGAATTATGATTTAAAGAGATAGTAAGAGAGAACTTTAACGAATAAGAAATTAAATATTCCGCTTGTGCAGACCTCAGAAGAGCGGCGCAAGGAGCAGATCAGTGGCGTAGCGTGGTATTTCCCGCCCAGGGTTAAGCGTAAATACACCACCCCGCCGTAAATCGCGGACCTCGGATACGGCCAAATATGCCCTGGATTTAGCCGGGAATAAGTGACTTTTATAACAGCAATTGAAATGAACTTGATTATTTAAAATTGACAAAAGACGGATGTTAAGTCAAACCCTGCAGACTGTAGTCTGCAGAGATAGACTTAACATCCACATCAGAGTTTTATCAAAATAGGTTGCCGGACTTAACTACTAAATGTAAATTATTTAATTAAACTATTATTAATTTAACTACTAATTACTTTACTTGAACTGCTGAATTTGTCTCTACCCATCTCTACCTCGTCTCGGCTCGCCACATGTCTTTAGCAGACTAACTCCCTTTCGCTTGGCTTGGCGTTTGTTGGAATATATTATACTAGTAGGTCGCGTGAGGGCGCGGGCCACATGTGGCCCGCGTGCCGTCTTCCCCCCTATTTGCCTTCCAACTTTTAGTCTCTTCAATAGTCCTCATACATTTTCTATGAAAAAATAAATTCCGCCATTTTGATTTTTTTTTCTATCCATCGAGTAGACCTTCGGATCCTGATCACTTCTTGTCGAGAAACCGTTCTTCCATCTTTTATACTTTCCGAGAAATCGACGAAATTCGTATGGCGGCCATTTTGAATCCGCCATTTTGAATTTTTTTTCAGCTAACTGCCAATTGGATGACATTTCAAATGACATTTGGTCGAGCACCCCCCACCTATCTCCAATACCCTTGGCTGTGCTCTTCATCCGTCTCCGAAATCCTCAATCATCAGCTCTCTCCGTATTTTTCCTCCGAATGAATTTTTCTCTTCTATATGAAATGGTAATTGAAAAAAAAAATTTTCATACAAAATTGTTCAGGAGAGGTGATCAATCAGTCAGTCAGTGAATCAGCACAAGCAGCTATATATATATTAACTAGTAGGGCGCGTGGGAGCGCGGGCCACATGTGGCCCGCGGGCTGTCTTCTCTCCTATAAAAGAATCGCCGTCATCTCCATCGCCAATTGGAATCCGATTGGCAGTGGGCTAAAAGAATTACCTCGGAGCACGGTCATGGATTTAAAGATAGTTAAGAGCTGTTTGAATAAAAAAATACACTGAACCTCCGATGAGGTTCAGTGTATTTTTTATTGAAACAGCCCTTAACTATCTTTAAATCCATGACCGTGCTCCTCAATCATCATCCAAATGTAGACCATCATCTCTTCTCATAGTTTTCATAGTTTTTCATAGGCCTTGTTTATTGTAGCATTCAAATTTTCCATGGAAAAATAAATTCAATCACTTTGAATTTTTTTCATTCATCCCGTAGACCTTGAGATTCTAATCACGTCTTGCAAAGAAACCACTCTCTTATCTTTTATACTTTCCGAGATAGAAAAACAGGAAATTTGTATGGCGGCCATCTTGAATTCGCCATTTTTAATTTTTTTTCAGCTAACTGCCAATTGGATGACGTTTCGAGTTACATTTGGTCGAGCACCCCCCACCTATCTTCAATACCCTGGCTGTGCTCTTCACCCGTCTCCGAAATCCTTAATCATCAGCTCTCTCCATATTTTCCTCTAGTAAATCTCCGAAAAACCGCATCACAACCTTGCATAATTACCAACTGTTAGTCTCTTCAACATTCCCCATACATTTTCCATGGAAAAATATATTCCGCCATTTTGATTTTTTTTTCTATCCATCAAATAGACCTTCGGGTCCTGATCACTTCTTGTCAAGAAACCATTCTTCCATCTTTTATACTTTCCGAGATATCGGCGAAATTCGTATGGCGGCCATTTTGAATCCGCCATTTTGAATTTTTTTTCAGCTCACTGGCAGTTGGATGACATTTCAAATGACATTTGGTCGAACACCCCCCACCTATCTGCAATACCCTTGGCTGTGCTCTTCACCCGTCTTCGAAATCCTCAATCATCAGCTCTCTCCGTATTTTTCCTCCGAATGAATTTTTCTCTTATATACGAAGTGATCATTAAAAAATTTTTTTTTCATACAAAATTGTTCAGGAGAGGTGATCAATGAGTCAGTCAGTGAATCAGCACGAGTAGCTATATATATATTATATAAATGTATTTTTTTCGTATGCCGCCCCTTCGTATGATGCCAGTTGCCACCCGGGGCAATGGCTCCCCCCCAGCGCGCCCCCATGCTACGCCACTGGAGCAGATACCGACGTGGAAGCCCATAACTTGATAGCTCTCATGCTGTCGGGGGACAAATCTTGGCAACGATACAACCATGTTGAGAGGGATAATGAGGAGAAGGGAAGATAGGGAAAAAGAAGAAAAGGAGAAGAACCAAAATAAGGGGGTTAACATGAAGTAATGTTTAGCGGTTCCGTGGTGACTCAGAAGACGGGGAGGTTGTTTTAGACCGTGCGAATCGGACATACCCCGCCGAAAGAGAAGTCTGCGAGGGTGTTTTTCCTCCCCGAAAAAAAAGTAAGGGACAACAGTGGGCACAAGCATAAGCGTAAGCACAACAAGTACTACCTGCCCATAGATTGTCTAAGAAAAAAGTATTCATCGTTATCATAATCATTTATTAATTCTGCCCGCTGATTTGGGTCAACCAATCCCGGGGCAGAATTCGCTCACAATAACGATAACGATGAACGTACGTTTTTCTTAGACAATCAGACCCCTAATTTTTTTGTAAGAATTATTATTATTAGAATCGTAATTTGAAAAAAGTTGACAGAGATATTTTTATTATTATTAGTAGAAAAAGGGGTGAAATTTGAAAAAGTGAGGCATCCCAATAGTAACATTTTAGGTTATAGAAAGGTACTGAAAAGGTTCTAGAACCTTTTTATGGCAATCCGATCGTAAGTCTTAGTAGGCACAACAACGTCAAATTAGCGTTATATTAACCTCCTGAGTGCTAAAAGGGCCCACGTCTCAGCACCTTTCTGAGAGCTACAGCAAAACCTATAGCTCAAATCTAAAACCTTTTAAGCTACTTACACAGAACCCAAATAGAACCTTTATAACTTTAATTTAACGTAAATATAACCTTGCAAGGCAGCTTTTAAGTTCTCAATTAGTCTTGGATTGAATTCTAGGACAACTTATAACATTTTGATGGATATGAATATTATACCCAATTATAAAATAGCGTTTCTCATACATTAACCGGATTTTTATGTATTTTTATACATACTAGTTTTTGATGTAACGCACAGTATCAATACAAAATGTATACCTATATTTTACAGGAAAACATGGAAGTATGAATTTTTTTAATCTTTATTAATGAAATTGAAATACAAACGTTAAAATAAATGTGACACATTTCGAATTTCCCTTTAGTTGAGTTCACTCAAAAATATAGGCCGTTTTTCAATCGCCAGATAGACTATCTGTAAGCTGAGGAATAAACTGGGAATAAAATTAAAAACGTATGCCATACAAAATCTGTCAAAACGTCATATTTATTCCTTAGTTAAACTTTATCTGGGGATTGAAAAATCGGCCCTAAAACTATTTTCTGCGCTTTTAAAAACCAATTTTATTTGCTAGTTCAGCCGACGTCGCAGATTGACTTGCTGAAAGTAGATTGATGTCACACAGTTTTAGCTGACTGCGTTTTCCGAGTAAAACGGAAACTACGAGTATGAAAAAACACTAAATCTTACAAATAACCACTTGCGTTAACATTTGACGCGTGTTGGCCGCTGATGCAAACTATCGCACCACATCGGTAATTTGATGCTAGCAGGCGTTTTAGATAGAGAAATATTGAACTTGCATTCTACATCTCTTAAAATGAGAAAAGTTTTTTAAATTAAAAAAGTTTGGACTTAGGCAGTAAGTCCATTGCGGTTTGGTAGAGTACATCATTATCCTTTTGAGGCTTGCTGGTGCTTGAATTTTTACATCGCCGCTAAGCATTCGGCCCTACCAGCCCGCGAAATCCAAATTTTATTTAGTTTATTTAGGTAGTGTATTATATATGTTTTAATAGAAACTTTGCTCGAAAATACCCACTCACCTCATACTGGTTCCAGAATGATTATATTTTTTTGCAGTTTCCCAGATTTCGAGCTATCGGGAACCAATATGAAGTAAATTAGATTTTTTTGAGCAGAGTTTAATTAAAACCATATAGATGCATAAATTTTGTGCCCGCAAAACTCATTGCCATAAGCCATCGATGTATAATTATATAACTATTAGCGAAAAACTAAATAAAATTTCAATTTAGGCGCCCTTTGGTAACTATCTATCCCCCTAAGTTGCCACAAATTAACGCACATACGAGCCAAATAATCAGAAGTTTATGCCTACTGCATTTGGTAAGAATCGCGAACCTCCCATTAAGGAAGAGTTTGTTAAACTTCAATCACCGTTAAGGAAGAGTTTGTTAAACTTCAAACGCCGTTAAGGAAGAGTTTGTTAAACTTCAACCGCCGTTAAGGAAGAGTTTGTTATACTTCAAAGCCTAAGTATAATATTTAGTTCTACAATAAAACAGCGTTAAAACGCCATAAACCCGCCCTGATAAAGCGAGGAGTCACGTCCGCCCGCAGTGTTATTGTTGACTTGATGACAATCAAGGCGTGTTTAATTAGTGTGATAGTGAAATTACTATTGTACTATCACTTTACGACAAAACGTAGGTGATAAATAATTATAGGATGAGCACCGAAAATAACGTGCTTGGCGACAGTGGAAGTTACATTGTCTATAAGTTGATATCAGTCTGCTAGAAGAATTGTAAAAAGCTATAAACACGCAACTATTTTTTTAATAACAAAATATCATTTGCAGTAGGTACTCCTCTTCTGATGCTCACTTGCCTATTTGTATTTTGACCCAGAACATAGCTTTAGTACCAAATTCAGAAGCCTTGAATCCTAGTGAACGGTGACTTTAGGTATGGCATATCGTTAGATAGTTGCTAAGTTGTGCAAAAAGAATACCGAAATAGGACTTTTGCCTCCGCTTTCTTAAACCCGAGACCCGCTCAGTTCCACTTTAAAACTACCACTCTTTTCGAAATTCCAGTAACGCCTATTCTCTTTCTGATCTGGATGTTGGGGACCCTGTCTAGTAAACACAGGCCTAACAGGTTTTGCAGTTCTGAGCTGATACGCAACTTTTTTTAGTGTAGGTCCAAATTTCTGCAGCATAAGACTCAACTTTAAAGGGGGTAAAAACCACAGGCGTCCGCTGGTTTTTTATATCTTTTTATTCTTCTTAATATATATCAATTAAGTACCAGGGGTCGAAACAGATTTCGGTGTCAAAAATACTGATTTACTGACCAAAATTTTCAAAATTACTGACCATTTACTGACCTTTATTCGGGGGGACCGAAATTTTTTTCTTGACAGTTTGCCCAATAAATCAAAAACGATCAGGCATAAAATACATAAATAAAAATCTGTTTTAAGAATTTACACGTAAAGTCCTTTTAAATTATACCTACATTATATTTCGCCCCTTTCTAAGTAAAAATAATTATAATTTAATTTTTTTTCAATGATGTTGAGTCATTTCATGAAGATGTTTCTGCAAAAATCCATGGAAAAAATCGAGTATTTTACCATTTTGGTATGGAACCCTAAAAAAGATATCAATATCTCGTCCTTTCGTAGTCTCATCATAGTCACTCTTGACCTGAGTTTGTGAAAAGTTCGGAAATTTATGTATTGTATTTTTTTTGTTGGGCGCGGTGTGCTTTCGCAATGCTATATTATGAGTACGTCCTACATTACATATTGCCGACGACATGCCGAAATACTGACTTTACTGACTTTATTTACGAAAAACTGACTTTTACTACGAAAAACTGACTTTTACTGACTATACTGACTTGTTTCGACCCCTGAAGTACATGTCACGTTGTTTTTCCGCGATGGACCCTAAACTAGTTAACCGATTAAAATCAAATTTGCACGCCGTGTGCAGTTTGATCTAATTTAAAAGATAGGATAGCTTAAATCTCAGTTTTAGTATCTATTTTTTTATATCCCTAATAGTAAAACTAAGTTCACCGGGTAAGCTAAGATGTATAAACTGTTGCTATGCAATTCGCACAGTATGATAATCTAGTAGGAAAAATGTTAGCAACAAATGGAACCTGTGTGGCCTTACTGCCTCACTAGAACTCCGCGTATCGAGTTCGTTCCGTACTGCTGACGGCGCGCACCTATTTCTTAGGAAAATGTGATCACCGATGTACAGTCTGACAAGGCTCTCGTGGCACTTGAATGACATTGTCAGGGGGAGCTGTTTTATAACAAAAGCAGACAGAAAATAAAATCTCCTCAATTTTACTTCAATTTTAGTTTTATTTCAGTTAATACTGAGCAATAACAACACAACATACACTAGCGATATGCCGACAGAGCGAACTATCAAACAGTATCACCAGATAGCGCCGTTAGTTCCGATTTTGGCCACGCGCCAAAATAGCCTTGTCGCACTATAGTTTAGGACTTGCTATAACAAATATGTGCGGCATATCAAAATATGTACAGCGCATGTCTGTAAAACCTGGCGCCACATATAGTATTGCTTCACTTCCCACGGGTCTAGTTAACTAGTTTCTAGTTAAACTAAACTAGTTTTCTCTTGCGAATAGTCAATATGAATTTAGTTTTCTTGTAGAAGTGTTGTAAAACTATTATTTAAGCGAGTGTAATAATAGGTATATTAGAAATATTTAATCTATTTAATTTTTCATTGCCATAAGCCTACGATGTATAAATAATAATTAGCCTACAGTAGGTAGGCTAATTATTATTATATTATTTGCGAAAAACTAAATATTTGTATTACCCGGGCTAATTGGGCCAAAACTCCTTAATTAACAAAACGGAGGCCAAAATCCTATTTATGTAGGTATTATTATACGACTGCCCAAAAAAGGAGTTAAATGTTTTTAGGGTTCATGTATGTATGTATGTATGTGAGTTTCTTTATTCCACCATAACTTCTGAACGGCTGAATAAATTTTGACATATGGGGTGTCGTTAGAATCCTTACATCATTCCGAGTAACATAGGCTAAGTATATTCTTTTGGAAAAAGTCGTTTTACCATAGGGCAGTCGTGTTTTTTAATTTTTTAATTATTTACTTGTTTTAGCACAAGTTAGTAACTAGCATGTGACATGATATCTTACCAACCTAGGTAACTTATGCAAAAAGAATGCAAAAAAATGTTGCCTCCGTTTTCTTAGTTATTAACCCAGTGAAGGTTACTAACTATGAACGATATAGAATCTGCCGGCTGTATATAGATAGGTATAAAAACGATCTTATTATTTAGTTGTGTAGGTACCTAAAATATTATATCGAAAGCTATTTTAGTCATTAACATTAATCAAGTCTAGACTGTAAACTCTAAAATCTAGAGGTTCCAACTTCCATTTTTTTAAACCGAAAGTGTCGTAAATATAGGTAGTTTGGTTAGGTACCACCTGTCACAGATTTTATCCTTATGTGAAATCGTTTCCCAAGAGGGATAACGATGAATAATTATGAGATGTTAAATTAAAACATTCGAAACAATCTTGTTGTTCTTATTTTATCCACCGATGACGCTGTGATGCGCCTTTTTAGTGTAATCTAAGCTGAGTTGCCAAGAACGCGGATTCCATTAAAATTGTAATTTTTATTTAATTTTTTGTATGTACCCAATTATTTAACTACAAACAAATAATACTATTGTTTAAAGACAATACCATTCCGATAACAAAAACATCATACAAGAAGTCGGTTAAAAAGGTTATCTGTTACCGACTCATTAGTGACATTAACTTACTATTTATCTTGCACCAGTTATAAAAAGAATAGGTACTATATCATAAGTATTAGAGATAAAAATAATATATACCTAGTAGAGTTATAATGACTTAGTAAAAACACAAATCTCTGATGTTACAACAAATCTCTAACATTTTACAACTTACATTTTAATTTCATTCATTTAATTTCAATTTTACCAAAAATTTATTTATTGTTCGGGTTATTAAAAACATTTCTTGAAGATTTGCAAGATTCACAAAATACTTTGTTTTTATCCACATACAGGTAAGAGGTTATAGTTACAAAGGATGTCGTTAAACATATGGGCATACCTTTTTCTATTGTTTTATAATCGCGTGGGAGTCGAACGATAAACGTTCTTCACACGACAGCCCTACGATAGTAGGGCTTTCGTGTGAACGCTGGGCACTGGACAGCAATTATTGTCTAAATTACCAGTTACCACGTACCAAGTGCCCCGGGTGCCCGCTCCTTACTTGAACTGCCGTCGGTCTAGTCCAGTGTCTCCATATTATGTAAATCGAGAACTACCTTGATGCAAGGTTAAAATTACGGTGTTTTTAGATTGAATTACGGTGGATTAGCGAAAAGTAAATTACCGTGTCATTTAAAAACAATCATTTTCATTCATTTTCATCGCGTACCAGGCTTTTTGTACAAGAAAATATGAAAGCTAAGAATATGATTGTAATAATATTACCTGGCTTATTTAATTACTCAGAAAAATAATCCTTATAAATCCTATTATATCACAATCACATACAAGTTGTTTTTTCATACTAAAATTTTATAAAACAAAGCAGCTACATGACGCGGGACGCCATGGGCCGCCGCATGAGGGCCTGTACATATAATACCTAATCTAACGTCTGTACAATACTTCGTTAACAGTTTAGACAAACTTACGACACTTTGGTTGTGCTCAGGGACATGACATGGTAACGGTAATGCCATATTACCTTGATACTAGTGGAGCCGAACCTTCACCGAGCTGTTAACTTGATGAAACATATTTTTTGTATAATTTTATTAACAGATGACCACCCTGTAATAGCTTGCCTATCAAAATCCTGACAAGGCTATTTTTTATTAATTAATGAAAAAAAAACTACTTTTCACCGTTCTGTTAAGTCCTCGTAACTATGCACTGTACGAGCATAAATGATGCTTCAAAGAATTTCTCCGCAAAAGAACGGCTTCTTTCAACCGGTGTAAATATCTCTTACATCTTTATACCCGCTTGCCAGGTATGTTTCATCAAGTTAACAGCTGTGTGAAGATGTAGATCCGGCTCTTAGACCATGACGGTAGATTGGGACTTAAATATTACCGTGCATCTACGGTAATTACCGTGTATATGCCGACACTGGTCTAGTCACCAGGGCGCCAACATCAGTCTCAGACTGTGTGGGTGGACGTTCATAAAGACATCAGAACAAACCACATTCATAAACTCACTCGAACAAAGATTTGGCACAATCCTCTATTTCCTTGCATTGTTACTTGTATAAAAAATGTGTACTGAGAATAACTGCAATGAACTAGGCGGGCCGACCGAGATGCAAGTGCGCTGAAAAAATTCTCTTTTCTTGTCTCCGAGATCTCTTTGTTCGGAGAAACGAGAAAATGTGAAATTAAAGACAATGCAGTCAGATAAATAATAATCTAAAATGGCCATTTTCTCTATCACAGTAAACACAAAACCATTAATTTTACAAGAAGTAGGTACCTAATGTAACCAACTCTGAGATAAATACAGATTTGTGTAATTGCAGAGGCAACTTTGGCATTATTTTCTATCGAGTGAAGTTTGCGAAATCGAGTTTCGGCATCAGCCACCATGTAAGAAATACTTTTTATTGTATTGTATTTTATTGTACAGTGTAATATCGTACATTTGCATTTGCCATGAATGAAAGCAATTTGTCACATCTGACTAATTACAGCATCTTCTGATGCGTTTCTGGAAAATGAATGCTTAGCAGTGAAGAAAAACAACTTTGGGAGCCTGTATACTTGGGGGTTAACCATAATTTTCTCAGGTGCGAGCCCGCGAACCCGCACTTGGCCACGCGACTGGCCTATCGAAAACCTGAGGACCCCTAATCATGTCGCGTATGAGGGGTCATTAGTGGTACAGCCACCAAAAAAGGTACAGCTAAAATATAAGCTGCGATGAAACTTTGTACGTTTTATTTATACACCAATATAAAGCTCTTAGTAAGTGACTATTTTCATTTTAGTCATTGTTACTTTTTCCGTAAAACACATCCTGCAATAAAATAAGATAACTAGTGAAGAGCCTCCTATTATCACAGCTCGTATCATGTCAAATGATAAGACCTGTTACATCATGCTTAATAGCACACAATCGGAGTGAGTAAACATGGGCATTATGCGAGCTGTGACACTTACAGCAAACAAACGCTGCTTTTGATGCTAACTGTGACTTGTGAGAGGCACCTAACTATCTATTTGGAGTGTTTCTGTAAATAGATATTTTTAACGTAATATTATTACGTACTAGCTGTTGCCCGCCGCTCCGCCCGCGTGAATTTGGTTTTTTACCTAATCCCGCGGGAATAATGGATTTTTACGAGATACAAAGTAGCCTATGTGTTAATCCGGGCTATAAGCTATCTATGTTCCGAATCTCAGCCAAATCGGTTCAGTAATTGCGGCGTGCCAAGAGTAACAAAGACACATCCATCCATCCATCCATCCGTCCATACTTACAAACTTTCGCGTTTATAAATGTAATATTGAGTAGAATAGCATTATCAACCTGTGCCCCGGTTAACGGTTTATGTAAGACAAACATTTAATCATTATCGGTTCTTGTAACCAAAATCGTCTCACTGTTTGCTGAAAAAATTTTAACAACGAAAAATGCAGCGATTTCTAAAAACGTTTTAAATGTGACTTATATTTTACTAGCTGTTGGCTGTTGCACACTAGCGGCTCTACCCACGTATTTTTGGGTTTTTAATTTTAATCCCTTGGAAAACAATATGGGGTTTTTCAGGATATAAACTTTTACCTTTCTGTTACAAGTATCATAATAATACTTTATTACTTATGCTTCTCTTGTACCTATACAACATATTATTTTTAATAAAATGATAAGGATGACCTTTTGGAAGAGATTGTTGGTTTCATTCCCCTTCATTACTTCTGTTTTTTAGTCGTTCAAATGTATACATCTTTTAAATCAGAGACAACCTGTATTTCAGGAAATTAAACGATACCTATATCCATATAAGTGCTAAGTAGTAAATGTATAAGATTAATTAACCTAATTTGAAAATAATCGCGTTATCAAGTAAAAAAACTAAAACTATAATGAATGTCTTGAAATTGATGTTTTATTGAAAAGATATATCTTGTCATGTAACTTTTTTATAAAAAATATCATAAGCTATCATACCTACCTAATATATATTGTACCATGGTTATCTCTTCTCTACAAATGGGAGCTTTACGTCATATAAACGTCATAAGATTCGCTCTTCTCCACGACTGATAAGATTTGCTTTGCCAACATTGATAAAGCCTGATAAGAAGCACAGATCGTTATACTTTACACTTTTCGCTGATAAATGTCCGTTATCGCTTACCTACTTAGCCTTATGTATATTGATAGTGCTCGTACTCAGACTTGAATTTGTGTAACCTTCGCATTATTATTATTTGTCGAACATCAGATCCTTTTTTATGATTCATCTTTTGTGACAATAATACAACCATTCTTTACCTAAAACACTACACTTGTTCGCCAAAATATATAAATATATATTTAGATTCGGTAAAGTAGGTATTCTTTTACTTGAAAACTATGTATATAGTAAAAAGTAATAATTTTTAATTAATGACTAATATTCGCGAAAGAACTTCGCTTCTTTACTATTCGCACCTTCGGTGCAACAAAGTCACAAATAGCCAAAACTGCAAAACCAAGCTAAGTATGCCAAATTGTCTCTAAACCATGCCTATACTTGGGGCAACAAAAACACCCGCGAAAGTAACTCAAACTTCTACTAGATGGCGTAAGTGCCTTTGTGGTTTTTGGCGGTTTTGCCATACGTTTTGGGACGACACCGTTTCATTGGTCAGTAGTGCCCCCGCGGCCGCGAGTGTTTGACGTACGTTGGAGCTACAGCCACACAAAGGTATTTATGACCATTTTTATTCTCACTTATTGGAGCGACAAAAACGTATCTACTTTTAAGACCTCAATTCGTTTTTATAAATTACAAAAATTTTGGAGCTACAAAGGCATTTGTTATAAAAGCTTTTTTGTTGATCAAAAATTATTATAATTTACTACACAAATTCGAACTACAAAGTCACTAACTAAAAAGTGTTTTTTTAGGTCCATTTACATTATTTTTTGAATATTGGATCTACAAAGTCATAAAGTATAAAAATGTATCATAAAATGACTTGTGACTTTTTAATTCCATTTTTTGTATTATAAATGTACTAGGTGCATAGTTTAAAAACTAAATTGAGACTTTGTTACTCCGTTATCAATTATCATATTTTACTTATTCAACTTTTTTTGCCAAAGGTGCATCGAAATGAAAGATAAACCAATATTGTATATAATTAAATGCTACTTTGATGACGATAAGGATGATTAGCTATTCTCTGGAAGACTACGACAGTCTAGGCGTCGATATTAGTATACCCCCAATGGATTTTCAACTTTATGTACTAGAACAAAAAGTTGAAAATCCATTAAAGACAAACTGTCACGACGGCCGAAAATCGAAAGAAAAATTTTATTTGAGTCAGCTGTTGTTAAAATTCGTACGTGATTTATTTAATAAGGAGTCTGTTCGGCTAATCTAATTAATAACCTTTCGTAATTTCTCAACTGTTATTTCTCACTTCAGGCGCATGCCTTTGTATTATAGAAAATAAACATTGTAAATCTGATTTACAATTACATTTTTTTTTTTATTTCAGGGAGCAATGGGTTCCCGAAGTAAAAAAATTCTTTCTATGGTTCCCATTCAAACCAATAATAATTTAGAGGAAAACAATAATCAGGACCATGATCGTGATTCCATTTTAGAATCCTCTCATTTTTCAATAAATAATATCTGCAGTACTTTATGTAATAATGACGTGGACACAGTTTCAATACAAGAAGTAAACGCAGTCATTACTACAGATAGCGAAAGATTTAACCTTTCAGATAATGGAGAAATAGTTTCTTCTAATATGGTTATCACAGACACAGTGCCAGACAACGATTTAGTAAAAAATATGCTTAGGCAAGACACCATCTCGAATGCCAGTGAAATGAGCCCAAATAATAATGAAGATTTTTCTGCGAGTGATGGATCCGAATATGAACCACCGCAAAAAAAGCGTCAAAGAAAAGTTTTTCAGCCAATCCGTAGACCATCCAGCATTAGCAGTGATTCATCCACCTCTAGCAGCGATTCCTCCAGCTCAAGTAGCGGATCATCTAGCTCAAGTTCATCTAGCTCTGACAATCGTTCCACGCACTCTAAATCTACATCTTGCTCCAAACGTGTTTCTAATGTGTCAATTGTACATCATAAAGCAGCCTCTGAGAATATTCAACCAAGTACTGAACAAGCAAGTACTGAAGAAACAATTCCTGAACAAACAATTACTGAAAAAACAAGTACTGAACAAGCAAGTACTGAACAAACAAGTATTGAACAAACAAGTACTGAAATAGCAAATGTTGAAACGAAGTCTAAAAAAAGGACCAAAAATCCAAGTCAATGGAAAAAAAACCAGAGAAAGTATTTAAAAAATACTGGTCAAGCATATACGTCAACTAGAGGTAAAGCCATGCCGGAAAAAAGTATTCGTCCACCTTGTACGAGTACCTGCCGATTTTCTTGTTCAACTAAGTTTTCCACAGACGATAGGAATGTAATATTTAAGACATACTGGGGCCTTAATTCTTTTCAAAGACAGCGCGACTTCCTTGCTTCTTGTGTAAAGCAAGTTGAACCTGAATTCCGTACCATCAAGATTCGAAAAGGTGGAGACGTAAATAGAAAATGTAGAAAACCGAACACATCCTTCTTTCTAGTAAATAAAGGTAGAGAAATAAGGGTTTGCAAAACGTTTCTATTAAATACATTAGCTATAAGTAATAAACCACTCCGTACTGTAACAGAAAATAAATTTGCAAGCATAAGTGTAATTCCAACAGATAACCGCGGTAAGCACGGAAAACAATCAAAGCTCGATGTTGAAATTATACAGTCTGTAAGATAAGATAAGATAAGATAAGCTTTATTTAATTCCATACAGAGATAAGAAAAATTACATGCATATAAAGAATATTTAAATTAATTTATCCGTATGGACCCCCTTCGGGTAAAAGCCTCCTCCAAGGACTTCCATTTTTCTTTGTCGGTGGCAGTGGCCATCCAACTTTGTCCGGCTAACGCCACTAGCTCATCGGCCCATCTGGCTACTGGGCGGCCTCTCATTCTGGTGCCCCGTGGTCCGGACCATTATACTGTTCTAACAGTCCACCTATCATCTCGGTATCTAGCTACATGACCAGCCCACCTCCATTTTCTTTGTTGTGCGAAAGTTAAGGCGTCAGTCACCTTTGTTCTTTTACGTACATCAACATTTTTCCACCTATCTTTTAATTTTACGCCTAAGTAGCTTCTTTCCATTTTTCTCTGCGTGGTTTGAATTTTGTATCTAGTTTTGTGATCAAATGTCCAAGTTTGGCAACCGTAGGTGAGACATGGCAGTATTTCTGTGTCCATAACTATTCTCTTGGTTTGTAATGGGAGCTGCGATTTGAATATTTCTTTGTGAGCCCAATATTTCTTCCAGGTGATTGCTATTCTTCGGTCCACCTCTGCCATATTCCTTTCTTTGCTAAAAGAGATTTGTTTGCCCAGATACACATACTTATCAACAAATTCAAGAGGGGTGTTATTTATCAGAATAGGTGTCATGTGATGATTTGTCATAACTTTCGTTTTATCAAGATTCATTTCGAGACCGACTTTTATACTGGCCTGATGAAGCATATTTATCATAATGTTTAATTCTTTTGGAGTTTCCGAGAACAGAATGATGTTATCAGCGAACCTGAGGTGACTAAGGTGATGTCCATTGATGTTAATTCCTTGATTATTCCATGGTAAGTTTTTCATTATATTTTGTAGGACAGCTATGAACAATTTTGGGGAAATCGGGTCACCTTGTCTTACTCCTCTGTGAATGTTTATTTTTGTACCCGTTCTATCTAGCTTGACTCTGCTTGTACTGTTGGCATAGATATTTTTCAAGATATTTATGTATTTTTCATGTATGTTTTGTTCTTTCAGGGCTTCCCAGATGCTGTTGTGTGACAAAGTGTCAAATGCTTTCTTGTAGTCAATGAAAGCTAAATACAATGGTCTCCGAAATTCTAAATATTTTTCTATCACCTGATCAACTACTAAAATGTGATCTACGGTGCTGAAACCGCTTCTTAAACCTGCCTGCTCGACTGGTTGGTGTACATCGATTTCGGAAGATAATCTTTGCAGTAGACAGGAGGCAAACAGTTTGTAGAGACAAGGCATCAGGCTAATAGGTCGATAGTTTGCTATGTCCGCTGGGTCTCCTTTTTTGTAAAGCAGGATGATTTCGGATTCCGTCCATTGGTGAGGTACTGCTTCTTCATCTAATATTTTATTCCATAGTAGAGTGATAGGTGCCAGTAGTAGAGTTTTTGCATATTTAATACATTCATTTGTAATCTTATCTGATCCAGGGCTTTTATCCGATTTAAGATTCATTATTTGTTTGAGTATTTCAGGCTCTGTGAACTCTTGAATTGGGGATGTGTCTGCGCATTGGTAATCATAATTCGATTGTCCTGATGATTCTTGCTGGCTATATAGTTTAGTATAGAAGTCGGTGGCTATATTTATGATCTCTAGTCGGGAATTGCATTTGGTAGAGCCCGGCTGAAGTGATGGTATCCAATTTTTTGATCTATTTAATTCTTTACCAGCTTTCTTGGTGGATCTAGATTTTTCAATATTTCTCTGAATAGTATTTAGTCTATAAGTGTCATAGCACCGACTTATTTCCTTATTTGTAATTTTGTAAAGATGTTTTAGGTGTTCTTTATCGGACTTGTCTAGTTTTGGTTTATTTAGGAGTTGGTTTCTTTCTTTCATGAGTTCTAGCGCCTTTTCTGACAAGATTCTATACTTGTTTAACCCTTTGATGTGTTTTAAACTTTTAAATATAGAGCACATTATTTTCTGGCAGTATTCTTCAGCATTGTACATTCCATGTGTGGCCAAAAGGTCTGGTATATATCTTTTTAAGTTTTCTAGGTACTTTTCTTGTTCTTCTGATGATTTAAGAGGAGATACTGAGGTGTTACAATAGTTACGTCTACTCTTCTTCTTTGCTTGCAGCTGGATAGTAGCTCTAATCAACCTGTGGTCTGATCCAAAGGGGACTGACGTCAGAACCTCGTACCTAGAAAATAAGAGAGGTTTTGTGGTCATGATATAATCAATCTCATTTTTGGTATTCTTGTCCGGAGAGATCCATGTCCATCTGTTACTATCCTTTAATTTAAACATAGTGTTCACAATTTTTAGATTGTATTCATATGCATATTGAATCAGTCTATCCCCACGAGGGCTTCTGTTGCCATAGCCAAATTTCCCAGTAACTAGATGCTCGTGACTCTTAGGTATGCCAATCTGAGCATTAAAGTCTCCCATAGAGATAACATAATTTGTTGAGATACAGTCATGCGCTTTTGTCAAATCCTCATAGAATTTGTCTATGTCCTCTTGAGATGAGCTTTCAGTAGGGGCATATGCCTGTATTATAGCAAAAGGTAACTTTTCCAGTTCTAATTCTAACACACAGACTCTCTCGGAGATACCAGTAAAGGTTTTTATATTTTCTTTGTATTTTTTCTTAACAAGAAAGCCCACACCATACAGGCCTTTGGTTTGCCCTATATAGTATACTAGCTGTTGCCCGCGGCTCCGCCCGCGTGCAGTTCGTTTTTTTTACAAAAATGTTTCCCGTGGAATTTCTTAATTTTTCCCAAGATAAATGAGTGGTCCCTGGGTTCGATGGACCCGTAAAGGAGTCTTCTTCCAATCTCTCCTGTCAACGTGCTATCTTTCACACAATTTACCTATATCTTCTTTGGTCTTCCTCTACTTATAACACTCTGTCGAAATCGCTTATGTTACTCAATTCGCATGGAGTAAGACAGAGTGGGGCGTGTCATCATGGATTGTAATATCTATACTAACCAAACTTATCTTATTCTGAGATGATACCAACGCCCAGATATTGTAATTAAGCATTCTGATGCGCTGCTGTGTACGTAGCAACCCGTTCCTGCTACGTACGGGTTATCTTGTATAGTTATACCTAGTTGCACGATCAAAAGGACGATTTAAACTGTCGATATTTCAACCCCGTTTTGATTGTGCTACGTAGATAAGTAGCTATAGGTTTTTTTAAACATCCCACGGGTGCTCTCAAATTTTTCAGGATGAAAAGTATCTTAAATGTTGACCGGGCATATATATAAAGTAGGATAGACGCCTGCTTTTCCTGTTTTTGTAATGTTTTCTTTCCCGCGGGAACTCGATTGGATTAATAAGTTTTACTATATATATATTTTGTTAAAGAGGCAACATAAGGTATCAGCATGACAAATTTTACTAAATTAAGTTCATTAGTTGTTGTTTACAAAGCTGTTAAATTAATTGCAGTTTTTTAACTATCCCACGGGAACTCTTTATTTTACCGGGATGAAAAGTATCCTATATGTTGACCAGGGACATAAGCTACCACCACACAAAATTTCATTGGAATCGGTCCAGCCGTTCCAAAGATTAGCCCGTACAAACAGACAGACAAACAGACAAACAGACAAACAGAAAACAGAGAAACAAAAAATTTGAAAAAAATTTAAATTAGTTCTATTTCACTTCTTACATCCCCCTAACTCCGTTTTTAGCATTTTTTTTATTTGTACAGAAATTCGACCTCTACAGATTTATTATATGTATTGATGATGTAATGATCATCTTCAATAATATTCTCACCCATACGACGGACTTCGCTTAATCCTACTATATCATGATTTATGTTTTGTAGAGCTGCCTTTAGCTCGATAAGTTTTGTTGATGATTTTAAAGACTTAACATTGTATGTACAAATATGGAAATGGTTTTTCCTTACCGCTGAAATTGTCCTTGGAGGGTTTTGGTCGATCTCCCCCGTGTTGACCAAACATACTGGGGGATAAGACAGTCTGTACGTGACCATATTAATTCGATCCCTAGGATGGAAAGCCACTACATCAGAGCCAATTCATCAAGAGAGTATATAGATGGAGGTTTGACTGTAGCCGAACTACACCGTAACTATAGTCAAAAACGTATATCTGACAACAAGGAACCAGCAAATTACGACGCATATCATAGGATTTTCAATACCCAATTTAATATCAGCTTTTTTATTCCACGTAAAGACCAATGCGACGTATGTGAGGCTTTTAAGAATGCTGTAGATAAAGAACCGTTGAGGTCCAGCTATAATCTACATCAAGAGGAAAAAAGTCTTAGTAGAATAGAAAAGAAACAAGATGTAGATGAGTGTAAAAAGCCTGATAGCAACAGCATTGTCGCTATATTCGATCTTCAAGCCGTATTGCCGTGTCCAATAGGTCAATCGTCGGCATCTATACTTATAATAAAACTGTAAAGGGTCGAATTCTGTACAATGAAGATATTTTGAAAATTTTTGTTGGAGGACACTATTTAGTCGATACTGAAGCCAAAACTGTAATTTGTTTCATTTTTGTCTGTCTGTCTGTCTGTCTGTCTGTCTGTCTGTTTCACGACCGCGCATCACGGTTAATCTGCTGGATGGATTTAAATGAAACTTGACATGATTATAGTTCATACTCCGAGGTAGGACATAGGATACTTTTTGTCCCGGAATTCATCATGGTTTCCCTGGAAGACGGCATCAAAGTCAAAATGTGTATTTAGTTATAATTCATAAACCCGTTGTCCGATTTCATTCATTTTTTTTTTGTTAGAAAGGAGGTTCTTTAAAGATTATTTCGTATAAATTTTATCATCATCACTTTTGTAGTTCAGAAATTATACACATCAGAACCTTTATCGATGAGTTGAAGTAGGTGACTTGAAACTCGGAATGGACAAGCACCAGGGCTAGGACGTAAGGGCTCAAGTCAGGCTGGAGTACCCTTACAGCCGTAAATAAATATGCTTAGCAGAAGATTTTGTATGGTTTAAGATTTTTCACTTTTAGGGTGAACAAAAATCATGAATTTATCACCACGTTATACCGTATCGCGCCATCTCTACAAATTATGTGGAACTTCAATGTAAAACTTGGCGATAGATACTACCGAATTTTTGTTAATAATAATTAATTGTCATGTAATGTACCTACTGTTCCTTGACTTTATATTAAGATGGCACTGTTGAGACTTGTGGACATTCCCAGAGTGCCACGTCTTTTTTTATCATCCGCAACATGGAAAGAGTAAAATAATGGTTCGCAAATATTTTTAACTCTCAGGTCTTAACTGGTCCTAACTCCTAACCGATTGACCGTCATAGGTCTTTTTATACGTAAAAAAATATATAGCCATTGCCCATTCTGATACTTGGGAGTGTATTGAGATGAAGCAAAGATTTATAACAGACTCTTAGGGCTGGGGAATATTGTTAGTAGAGTATTTTATCCCAGTGGTACCTACCGGGCCGAACTCTGAAAGAAGATTTCTACCACCAGTACAACTTTTCACATGATTTAATAATTTTTGACATATTTCGTGGTTTCAGAATAAAAATCACAATGAAAAGGACGATTTTAACTGTCGAAATCGTCCTTTTGATCTTTCAACTACGTATTAATGAAACTTTATATTTTTTATTAAAAAAAGGAGTTTTCAAAATCACCACAAGATCACACCAGAATCCCGCGAAAATCAAGGAATTCTACGGTATATGTAAGAAAAATCGTAATTCACGCGGGCGGAGCCGCGGGCAACAGCTAGTTTTTTTATAAAAGTAAACTTAATTGTTATAACTTCACAGTTTCAGATATTAAGGATGACAAAACATTCTGTTTCTTTTGGCATGAGGGTCTGGGTAAACGAGGAGCCAATGAAATAGGTTCTTGTTTGTATAATTTTTTAAAAGAATGTTCTTCGACTAAACCAAATTCAGACATAATTTTTTTCTCAGACAATAATTTATTAGCTAAAAATGTTTTCTATGAATTAAAGATTTTTTGTACTAACATTTGTTTTAATTTATATATTGATATTACTAAAATTAGATTTTTTTAATAACAGCACGAAACCTAAGTAGGTAGGTAAATGTTTTCTGACTAAATATTACTTTAATTTTACGAAAATTGCAAATCTAAGATCTAAATACTAAAAAAATGTAATAATAAATATTAATATACTCGTATAATACTCACAGCTTTAAGTTACTTTAGCATTAGAATAGAATAGAATGGAATAAAAATACTTTATTTCTGTCTCTACAATGGTGACAACTATTAAAACTGGTTGCAACTTGCATAAAGCCATTCATATGATTCTGAATGAAATTGTAGAAGCGATTGCTACGCATGTTGTCAACAAGGCCTTTACGCAGAACCTTTATCAAGTTGATCACATAATATTATTGTGGGTTACTGATTCTACTCAATACTACTAGGACTAACTACTAGCAGTCCGTCCATGCTTCGCAAGGGTGGACATGATTTTTTTTATACTTTTACCTTTTTTTACACGACTGCCCGAAAAAAGAAGTGTAGAAAAGAAGAAGAAGAAGAAGTGTGAAGGTTCATGGACATAACGATAATAGTTGGGCATATAGAATCGCTTAGTTTTTTGTAGTCATTGATATTTCCTTTAATATTATAGAACTTACTTTCGTTCCATCATCATTAGTTTCAGCACTGCAGTGGAATATGATTTTTGTGACGTCACATTTCACAAATCTGCTATAATCTACTCGTAACTCGTATAACTTTAAAGTTCGTGTTTTAGCACTTAACTTTTTTACAGGTTTTCATAAAGTAATAGTTTTTTTTTGCAAAAAAAATGTAAATGAAAGATACCACTTGTTAAGTCGACTACTTGCTATACTAATAAAAAATAGTAAGTATTTTAGTTATTTATTACGTGCCGACCGTCCTTTTCGCCAAACGCATTGCGCCTAATTATTGCAATAATTTATATTGTTAATTTTCAAAATATGTGACATCACACTAGGGTGGGAGGCTAACAAATGTGACGCTGTGACGAGAACGGGGGAGGGGCAAGAAATCATGAAATTCTCACAAGAATTTCATGATTTCTTTCTTTCGTAATTTATAGGTGACCTCAAACCAAGCCGATTTGAAAACTGAAACTAGTAACTACAATAAGTATAGGGGTAGGTATATATCCCCTCTACGAGGCTTCTAGTATAGTAGTAGAAACAATAATAAGTGGTCATTTGCTCGGACATCAAAGCTGATATTTTTCAAAGTTCAACGACCAGCAAATACGAGAAGTGTACGCCGGTACGGTCGGCAGCGTACTCGCCTATGCCGTATTCTTGCATAATGGGTTTGTTTAGTAAACCACGCCAGCAAATGGTGTTTTACGGTTCTGTTTCATTACGCTCATGGCTCATTTGAGCGTGCTTTCGGCTTGGCCTGCTCTCTGCTATCCATGGGCTATTTTTGACACGTTATTGGCTCTGGGAATAAACTATGTTGCTCATGTAAACGATTACTTCATAAGCTCGTTTCTACACTATCAAGGAATATTTATTTAATACCAGCTGACCTGGTCAATCATTATGAAAAATAGTTTACGCACTTTTCTCTCTTAAAATAATATACCTTCATATATACGCACTGTGTATGCGCAAGAAAGTTTCATAAGAATTTAAAAAGGAGATTTAATACAATCAGTGACAAGAAAATGAGCGCAAAAATTTTTCGTTGTACTGTCAACAAAATCAATCAATACATATAATAAATCTGTAGAGGTCGAATTTCTGTACAAATAAAAAAAATGCTAAAAACGGAGTCAGGGGGATGTAAGAAGTGAAATAGAACTAATTTAAATTTTTTTCAAATTTTTTGTTTCTCTGTTTGTCTGTTTGTCTATTTGTCTGTTTGCCTGTTTGTCTGTCTGTTTGTACGGGCTAATCTTTGCAACGGCTGGACCGATTCCAATGAAATTTTGTGTGGTGGTAGCTTATGTCCCTGGTCAACATATAGGATACTTTTCATTCCGGTAAAATAAAGAGTTCCCGTGGGATAGTTGAAAAACTGCAATTAATTTAACAGCTTTGTAAACAACAACTAATGAACTTAATTTAGTAAAATTTGTTATGCTGATACCTTATGTTGCCTCTTTAACAAAATATATATATATATAGTAAAACTTATTAATCCAATCGAGTTCCCGCGGGAAAGAAAACATTACAAAAACAGTTAGCAGGCGTCTTTCAAGTAACGGATTTAAATGAAATTTTATGATCCTACTTCATATATATGCCCGGTCAACATTTAAGATACTTTTCATCCTGAAAAATTTGAGAGCACCCGTGGGATGTTTAAAAAAACCTATAGCTACGTACTTATCTACGTAGCACAATCAAAACGGAGTCGAAATATCGACAGATTAAATCGTCCTTTTGATCGTGCAACTAGGTATAACTATACAAGATAACTTGTACGTAGCAGGAACGGGTTGCTACGTACACAGCAGCGCATCAGAATGCTTAATTACAATATCTGGGCGTTGGTATCATCTCAGAATAAGATAAGTTTGGTTAGTATAGATATTACAATCCACGATGACATGCCCCACTCTGTCTTACTCCATGCGAATTGAGTGACATAAGCGATTTCGACAGAGTGTATAAGTAGAGGAAGACCAAAGAAGATATAGGTAAATTGTGTGAAAGAAGATAGCACGTTGACAGGAGAGATTGGAAGAAGACTCCTTTACGGGTCCATCGAACCCAGGGACCACTCATTTATCTTGGGAAAAAATTGAGAAATTCCACGGGAAACATTTTTGTAAAAAAAACGAACTGCACGCGGGCGGAGCCGCGGGCAACAGCTAGTAATAATTATGTGAGCAGCCCGATTTTCCTAAAGTTTTATTAAAAGGCAGTTCTGTAGGTTTATTAAGTACCTACCTAATTAAAACTGTAAGGTAGTAGTAGGTAGGTACTATAGGTACGTACTATCCTAAGATTACTTTAGAAGCTTCTATCTATGCATTTAATTATACCTCTAGGTCGACTGGTTCAACTTCTTCATTGATTTATGTGTCTACTAATTATTAGTTATTACTAATAGTTAGGTACGTATACACTTTTATAACAACAACACGGAATTTGTATTTTATAGTCGACCACGCTCTTGTTTCTCTAGGACAATCTTGTAGGTGTATCGAAAAACTCTCCAAAGCCCCTGCCTTGCCAACATAAATATCAGCATTGTAGTTTTGGGCTAATATTTAGAGTGCAGAAAATAATAATAAACCGATTTTGAACACGTGTGAAATATAATCCTTTAGCCAACGTCGCTGTATCTGGTAACTACATCCGAGATGAGCACAATCCAGATTCACACTCTATAGATGGCCTTGATACAACTTTTTACTTTACCATATGACATCCCTTCTAAAATAATTGGTCAAGTGCGAGTCGGGCTCGCGCACTGAGGGTTCCGTACCATTATAGAACAAGTAAAACCATAAAAATCCCTAGACTTACAGAACCGCAAACTTAACTTTGTTTTTTTGAGGTTAATTGTTATTACCGAAAAAAGTATAATAGATACAGAGTTGATTTTATTTTTCTCGTAAAATATACATAGATCTCTATTAATCACAGCTATTTCAGATTTTTCGATTGGTAAACCTCGGAGATAAGAGGTTGGGAAACGGTATTTTTTTCAATATTCCAGTTTGCCCAATTACTCAAAAACTATCTATCTTCAGGCATAAAAATAATTATAATTATAATTGCATTGACTGTGAACAACTATTACCTACAATCACTCCAAATTTGATGTCGATAGTTACTAAATACACGGTGGTGACACACTGACAGACAGAAGACAGACAGACAGACGTACAAGAAAGTGATAAGGGTTCCATCTTTTTTCCTTTTGAGGTATGGAACCCTAAAAATTATGACCATTATTTTTAGGGAATTCATTATTAACATATCACAACGTAATTCTTCCAGAGATGTGATTTATCATTTTTTTAATGTATTTAAAAAATAAACAGCGGCGACCTAAACCAACAGACACGAAAAAGATACAATCCTTCGAAGGCAATCTCGGAACATCCGCGTCCCTCGAGTTGTAACTCGAATCCAATTATCTGCTGCATTTCAAACTTGCGACAACCGCGAAACAACTCGCGAGATTAGGTTTACGAGTTTATAAATTTAACATTCAACATTATCTTTTTACGCGTCAGTTTTAATTGCTTATGGTGTTTTGGGTTTTCTTCCATTTTGAGCACAGAATATATTTTTTTACATCTGCTCGAAATGTAGACTTTTCCACATGTGTTTATCGTGCGGAAAGTTATTATTTCCCCCACTAGTGATTTTTCCCTTGCATTTAACATCCAAACGCATGAATGATGTTTTTAGTCAAAAACTGTTCTGTAAAAATTTTTAAAGCGTAATGTATTACTTACCACATGAATTAAACACGAAATGAAATGTCATACTTTCCGCACTTATATCGAAACGTAATATTTTCATCACTTTGCGAATTTCCTAGGAAAAAAAATCATGGACACGTTGGTAACCATTAAACAACATTTCAGAGAATTATGTTAATGAAAACTATTTTAACGTAAGATTGATGCAACGATAGCCATCGGTTTTAACAACCGGTCCAATTTTTAAATGTAAATAAATTCCTTATAAAAAGGTATAATGCAAGTGGTTAGAAAAGAGACAAAAACAAAATTAAAGCACTTACCGGTATGTACAAGGTTTCTTATGCTATCCTGGATTTGTTCACTGATGTCTCCCGCCGCCGCCGCCACTCTCGGCACACTCACTGGTATATGTTTCGTCGTGCACCGAGCGACCATAATTTGAAACAGTAGGAGTTTAAATATCGAACACTGCATATCCATTTTTCTATATCCTCGGCAGCCACTAGCACGCATGTTTGTACCAATGCTGCCTCTATTCCCAGCCGCTGGCTATGGAATCTTCATACTACCAAATTTTGGTTCTCGTATTTAAGACAACACTCGTCTTATAATATTTTATGTTTGTAATTCGATATCAACTGTCCCCTGTTGCGATGCACTGTCATTATAAATTACCTGAAACGACGAAATAATACAATTAATCACAATTTTATTCAAACAGCCTTTCTATCAGTAACACTCAAATATGTAGTCTAAAATTAACCTACCGTGAAAAATAAAACAGGTTTATTCATTCAAATTTTTATCACGTACCTATCTAAAATTATTAACAAATTAGGTATAATAGTAGCTATAATTTGACCTTTTATTATAAACTTAAATTGTATGACACGAGCGTTACCGACTAGTTTTATAATGGATAATTTGAATAATAAATATTTCACGAGAAGTTTTTATTATAGTATTTCTACTTAAATTAACTGACGAAAAATACACCAAGCAACGAGCATGGAGCAACCGACCGCCACTGACTTAAGGTGCTATCTCACAAATGGTTCCATGCTACATTACATAACTTTTCGTTTTATGGTAGATAATTTTATCTCCTACCTCAAACGTACTACCTACTCGTGTTTGTGCATAGTTATTATCTCAGAAAACAAGACGAGAAAATCCCGTATGAAGTAACATTTTAATAAACCCGTAATAAGTAATTGACTGTAAAATAAAGGCAAAAAACGCAAATGGCGTAAATCGTGCTCAAAAAGACGCGAAGAAGACGAAACTCAATAAATCACTCGCATCAATATGACATTAATTACATCTACTTAAAAATTTCGGGAGTTCTCTTTTATTTCTAAAGATGGTAGGTAAAGATTTCGATAATCGACATCCAAAATAGGATTGATTGACAGACATACATGTTTTACCATAAACAAACGTTTACAGAAATCGACTATCAAAAGAATGGGTAAAGAACATGATTTAATATACATTTAATAATTATTATTAATATATAATATTATTTTACGCTTGAGTATGCTCAATATACTTACCATCAGAAAAAATATAATAAGTAAGGGAATAATTAAATAGGTACGTATTGTGTCATCAGTCATGTTATTTTTAACATTACATAATATTAAAAATAACATGACTGAATTTCTATCTCTACTTAATAGTTACCTACTTATGAAAATGAAAACGGGAATCATGATAAATTGGTGGACTAGTTAGTAGATAGATAGCTAGAATTTTGATATAATTCCTTGCAATGCTATCTATCTAGTAAGATATAATTACTAGCTAACTAACTAGTATGGCTGCATAAACAATTCTATAGTTCTGATCAGTGAATAACTATATCTGTGAGAAAGGTATCTCTACGTTTAGAAAAATCTCAGAACGTGTTCTAGGAATAAAAAGTAATGAAAGGGCCAAAGGTAGAATCCACGTGCCAGCGATAAGACGGGCGCCAAGCAACATGGCTTCGTAATATCAGTTTGTTTTTGTTTGTTTTTCTACGGAGCCAAGCAGCGCGCGGCGGCCGGCGGGCGCCCCGTGTCCGACCCGACAGATCGTTATTTAGAGTTTGTAAAGACAGTTTATGGATGTCATTGTAATTAACTTTACGAGTGGCCACTTTGGATAATTCAACTTTATTTTTTGTGACCTAACAAATATCTCGCGACTTCATAACCATTATGCCTACCTACGAACATGTATGGCGATGATATTCATTTGGTTACTCTTAGTTCTTAATTTAAAAAAATACTTATTCAAAGGTAAAGTCATTCCTATTCAGTTCTAATAACTCTGTTATGATCAGAAAATAGACCGTTCTTCTAAAGTATTCATCTAATAATCCATGAATAAGTCCTTCAGTTAATGAAATAAGTAAATTCATTGATAAATATCGTTTCAATCCTCTACCTATAACCTACCCCTTACTTCAGTTAGGACTAACTTATTTTAATCAGGTTAAATGAGATGTTGAGGCAATTATGAGTCGAGCAAAATGTTATGAGTGGTATTATGGTCTCAAAGCTAACTTGTTTAATATTAGAACCATTGTGATTTGATAGCGTAATTGCTTTTACTAACATGGGTAAACTATTCAGAGATCTATAAATAAAATATGTGTAGATTAATAAATATGACTGCAAGTTTTCTTGATTCAGTGGTACCATTTTCTAGACCAACTATTTTATATTTAAGTTCTCGTAGATTTTCATTTAATTTGTGATTTTTGCAGACAAAGGTTTGCATGATTATTTGTACAAACACCACAAACAAAAAACATTAGACAATGAATAAAAAGTAAGTAGTAAAAAGGCGGCCTTATCGCCTATTAGGAAAACACGAGAAACGATGAACTGCAATGGTGCAAAATTAATCAAATAACTAGATTACAGAAATAAAAATAATAAAATAAAAATACATTAACAATTCAATACTAAATTTTAATAATATAATATGTATGTAGTACCTATACCGTTATGAATTATGATAAGTTTACAAAAAAATAGTAAAGTAATAGTTGTCAAAAAAAAAACCAGTTTTAGACAACATGCTAAATTTATTAAATAAAGAAATGAGGACCTATCTAAGCAGTAGAATCACTAGGTTCAATTTTATACACCTGTGTAAGTATGGTGCTACTTACTATCATAAATTACGAATTACGAGTTAGTTTGCGTAGCTAAGTACTCCAGTTGCCACGTACCAAGTACAGCGAACACGTTCGTTAAACACACACTCGTAATATCGGTTTTGGCAGACCTATTTTTTAGCGCACTTGTGCAAATCTTACTTCAATAACACTGCAAGAAAATGTAATACGTAATACTTATTATTTATTTTCATTTCGAATCGTGGGTCATATATTATGTTAATATCTACATTTTAGGCATGAGTTCTAGAATCATGACTTTTATGATTCCAGGGTAAAATGCGGGTTACGACAAAAATAAGATTTTTGCGGTAAAGGACTAAAATATATTAGGTTCAATAAAATTATTAAATTACAATCTACATGATTGTAATTTAACATTCATCTTGGCTTATAGCTAGATAAATAATAGATATACAGTAGGTATGTGGCCTTTTGGCGTTTCCCATGATTAATGACGGAGAAAAACATAATTTTACTCTATTTATTCAGTTTAATCTTTACGATTTTCTGATTTCTCGGTACCACGTAGTAAAGTGTTATCACTTATCAAAAACAAACATATTTTTATCACTGTGTGTACAACGCCTAATCTTGGTGCTGACCCGATTTGTCTAGACTAATAATGACGTACGACCTAGACTCAAACTCTTCTTACCCATCTTCGTTAAACAGAGATAAAGGTGATTTAGAGTAAGCGTTTATCGGGGCCATAATTCCGACGAGATCGCTAATTAACATAAGCTTTACTTCCTTTTTTTTTTAAATTGTAGTTTTTTTTTTAGAAAATTAAATGTATTTACACAATAGAAGACAAGTTACAGTGAAAAGTATATTTGCTTAAAAAGTAAACTTTTCCAATCTGCAGAAAGTGATTATTTTCTGCACTAGTGCTTTCCTTGAAGGGGGTTTTAAATCAAAAGATTTTACAACATTTTGGTCTGAAATGAATATTTTACGGGAATTAAGTTTTCAACAAATAATATTTTTAATGATTTCGGCTTGGGTCGACTTGTGTAGAAAGTAGAAATGGCGAACTTTCCGCATTTGTACTGAAATGAACTATTTTCTCAGCGGTCTATAGTAATTATAATATCATTTGCGGTAAAAAAAAAATGATTAAATACAGAGGAGATGAGATACTAAGAGTTAGGCGGCATTGGCGACTGGCGACTTGCAAGTTGCGACTCGGCGACATAAAGTGCGGATGTCGTATCGAGCCAAGTCTCACGATTACGGACGGATTTGGAATCAACTTGTTCCCATATGGCGTACACCGCTTTTTCCTCGATTCCTTTCTCGACCGTGATTTACAATAAAAGTACGCTACTAAACAATGAGCACAGTAAAAATGACGTTTAATAGGCCATAATAAGAAGGAGCGAATTAAATCCGTATACGGAAAACGTTGAATTTTGGTGTGATGAATAAAATCTCTTTATTGTATTCTTAACGGTGTTTTGTTTTACGGAGTGTACGGCACCGCTGTTCTTATAAGCTATGTACTTCATAATGTATGTTTGCCGATGCTTTTAAACTTCTTGTCTTGCGTTATTGTTTACCTGATTTTCTTTTATGTTGTATAAACACATTACATCAGATTTTTCGGAAGATTTACTTTTGGCACCTGTACTTTAAGTCTTTAACCCATTTTCGTTCACCGTAATTATACATCGGGGCAATGACACAAGTTTGCTAAACACTTTCGACCCAGTGACAACCAGGGGGCGGTTTTTTTGAATAATAATATTACTTTTCTATGCCATCATAATTTTCGTTAACAGATTTACTCACCGTGTTTTTAAAATATTTTCATAATTATAAACAATTTACTTACATTTAAATTTATCTTTAAATAGATACTATGTATTATTTCTTATTCAATTTCGTCTTCTGACTACTTAGTAAAAATATAATTTTCTAAGTTTTATGTAATAATAAAAAATGTGGTCTTACTCTTTTTCAGAAACTTGGTTTAATTATATGCGTAACATATTATACAACTTACTTAAAGCTTAACCAAAATATAAATTTATTTTAGAGTTTAAATAGCCAGGTTTAAGGACTGTTAGTTTTGACTTATGTAACTAAATACATACTTAGTATAAACCCATATATATTTAGTTGTTCAACGTGCTAGTAAGTGATACATGAACCCCGGTCGTCCCGTCGTCACGCGCCATGGTTTAGTAGTCTGCCCGCTCTACGGACTGCGGTCATTATAAAGACTGGCGCCCGACACCTACCAACCGTCTGGAATTCTCACCCTTTGTGTAGATACAAACGGCCAGGAAAAAAACATCATGCTATTAAATCATTTTATTCCTCTAGATAATTCTTCGCCCATATAAAGCATGACTATCAACCTAAAAAGCTCGCAGTAATGGCTACTTGAATGTATCTACAAATTACAGTAACAAATTGGGTAAATAAGCGTCTTATAATTTATAATAAACGATGGAATTTGATATCGCTGTGTAAAGTCGCCTGTACGAATTATATCATAGTATAGGCCCGCGGTTATCCACGTAAATTTCGGATTTTAGGGTTCTGTACCCAAAAAATAAAAAGGGGACCCTTTTACTAAGACTTCGCCGTCCGCCCGTCCGTCTGTCCGTCTGTCACCTGGCTGTATATTATGTTGAACCGTGATAGTTACTTATACATCTGAAATATTCACAGACGATATAGGTATATTTGTTGCCGCTATAACAATAAATACTAAAAAAATTGAATAATAGTAGTTTATGAAACAGATGCATAATGGGGGGTATTAAAACATGAGTGTGAGTTTAAGAAACGAGCCGCAGGCGAGTTTTTTAATAGTATCACACGAGTGTTTTAATACCTAATTATGTAGAGTTTCATACACTACTTTATCTACGCTCAAATGATCATAAATCCAAACTATAAAATCTTGCTAACATTTGTCGTAAATCCTTCACTTTGTTGGTTTTAGGTCAAAGATTGTGGGTCATTTTTGTTGCAATTACTAAAATGTCAGGTGGAGTTAAATTTTCTTTAGTAGGTTTCACTGCTAGACATTTTTCCGCGCTAAATTTTGACTAAGTAACAAAAATAACACATTGAAATGTTAAAAGTTAGATATGGCGCCAAAATTCAGTTGTAAACTGTGTATAGTCTGTTAAAAAAGTCATGAAACAAAAAAGAGTAGAAAAATATTTTTACAAGTCAGATAAAGTATATTTTTAGTGGATAATTAAATAATCAAAAATTATACATACCTAATTCTTTTCAATATTCTGTATGAACACACTTTTTAATCAGTCATATAAGGCAGGGAAAAATTATTGTTTCCGTGAATTAATTGTTGACTATGGTCGATCATGGCCCATCCCATGACTACCAACCAAATATTGTCTGTGGACTCCATATATAAAAAAACAAAATTGAGGATTGGCTCTACACTCTCTTTTGGCTATGACGACCACAGAGAAAAGAAAGTTATTCCCTGGTCTGAGATGACGACACATAAATATACAGGAACCCAGAGCCGAGTATCGTAATGGAAATTATTCAATTATCTAGAGATATTTCCATAGTACAGCGATGTTATAATGAATAACTTTTTAATAATTATAGAAGTCTGTGAATAAAGTAGTTCAATATGTGACACATTTTGATTTCATAATTCGAACTTTAAGCAATGAGCGTAGATAAAATAAATTATATTTAAGGGCTCCGGCTCCCATAGAACAAATTTGATTTTTTACTAGTTTTGAATTTGGAGGGTAGAGGTGTTTTGATTTGAATTGGTCTTGATTTAGTAAATTACAAACATAATATGTATATGTAACAGAAGTGTGATACTGAGAAATAAAAGTGTTAAATTGGTAGGTCTTTCTGCCAACTATTCAATTAAAAATAAAAGCTGAGCAAATAAACTCGGTTAGCCACGTTTGCAGGTTCGAAGCTCTTACGTAACAAACATCAATTGTATAATGAGAATTGTTTTATAAGCAATTTCGCCCTTCTAATTGTCATATTGCAATTAACTTCAAAACATTTATATTGAAATCTGGTATTGTTAAAATTATTTTTCGGTCCAGTATCGTAAGGGTGGCTAATATATTACAAAACTTCCACTGTCCGTCTGTCTGTCTATATGTCTGTTGGCCAGCTCATGGACGAGGTAAAACCCGTGTCATGAACCATAACAGGTAGAAAGTTTAAAATTAAAAATTATAGAGAAATGTTTCAAAATTTTAAGAGACTAATGCCTGTTTTCACTAACATTTTAAGGGACACCTAAGCCCTTAGGTGACAGTTGTTGTATGTAAAAACTGTCACCTATGGGCTTAGGTGTTACTTAAAATGTTAGTGAAAACGAGCATACGACTACGAGTATCTACTCCGAAATAAATGAATAAAAATACAATAATTTTTTAAAAGGGGTTGTTTATTTTGGTACGTCGTGGAGAGTTCTTCTCGGCCAAAGAAATAATCTGCCCATAATTCATATCAGGACACCCCTTAATATTACCTACCTATATTTCACAGTGATTTTGTACCTTATAATCTTAAAACTCCATTGCCTTTATTTTTTCAAGTAAGTTAAATTTGAATGGTGCTTTGAAATTTTGAAAATAAAGCTAACAATCGTACCTACTCGTCCCTTCAACTATCTTGACAGTTTCATTCAGCATTGTTATTGTAGGAATAGACAAGGCAGGCAGCAGGATCTAAAATAGAAACTTTCTACGTAATAATGTGGAGTACTTAGTTAGGTACGTAGAAAGTTTCTTATTTGTCTTTTCAGTTTTTCAATAGGTAACTAAGTATTAACTTTCCACTTTTCCACTATAACTGTGTCTTCGAATATAACTACGAGTAATCTAGTTCCAAGAGCTTTTCTACATAATATGGATACTCGTATAAACAAGGTGTGGGTTGATATCAACAGACCTCATATCAAGTTGATTTGATCTTGTTCCAAGTGGGACAGAATTTCCTTTTCCAATTCGGGGCAAATTATTACTTCCTCTCGGAAGTCTGGAAGGAGTCTGGATTGGGTGTCGTAATTCACTTTTCATTATTCCCAGTTCATTGAATCAACTGTTTTTAGGGATGTCACTTAAAATTTATATGAGCTACACTTTTTGTGAATTTTTTCATGCAATTGCATGCATCGTTCCCTACTTTAGGCTTTCAGCTTACCTTCTAAGGTAAGTAGTCTACACGTTGTATATTAAGAAAAGAGCGAAAAATAAGAGAGAAACAAAGCAATTTTCAAACCTTACACAAATATAAACAAATCTGACTTAACTCAAGTGTCATGCTAGTTTACATCGCCGCGTCTGAGTGGTCCTTAATGTTTGTTTTATTCCTATTAACCTACTAAACGTAACAATTAAAAGTTTAATGGCAATGGTGTCGTTTACAGAATCTGCATACTACGCGAAAAACAAATATGTATCATTTGTGACACGTCATAAGGATCAATGAAACATAGCTCGTGGTCACCGATATGAACCTGTGGATGAGCCCATCGGAACAATTTACGTAAACATTCTTCTTACAAAAAAAGTAGCGCCATTTGTCAAATTTGCTCAGGCCTGGTCTGGTGGGCGGCTTCGGCCGTGGCTAGTTACCACCCTACCAGCAAAGACGTACCGCCAAACGATTTAGCATGAAATGCTGTGTAGAAACCGTTGCGGGGTGACTTTACTTACTCCTTCCAAGTTAGTACGTTAACATCTTCGGTTGCATCATTACTTACCATCAGGTGAGATCGCAGTCAAGTACTAACTTGTATAGTGTAAAAAAAATCAGCAATAATACGTCACAACATGGCGCGGAAACTCGCAATTGTTACAAGTATAGCGATCTGCGGCTTGGATCGCGGTCCATAGACAATAAATTACTTCGGCTTACAACTGACGCTGTTGGTGTCAAAACAAATATTTTTGACACCAGTAATCGGGCGACATTTTACGCGCGGTCCTGTGTATACGTCAATTGTCGTGGCATGCGATTTTGATGACACCTTCGATGCAGTTTGTTTCCACCGTCAGGCATAGGTTTCGTGGAATAGCAAGTTTAGAATGCGTACCTCGAGCGTATAAGTAGTTTCATACGAAATCTCAGTATCGTTTGGTATCGTGTAGGATGATTTATTGGAATAGGTGTTGATATACTGTATACCATTGACACATGTAGGAGTTGTGAGACGAATATGTATTTCGATGAAAGAATAATTTAAGAGTTTCTATTGAATATGTATAATCATGTAGGTATGCTATATCCGTTAGGCACCTACCTATCCATTATACTCGTAGTTCCTGCTCTGAAACCTAAATACATTAGTTGATACAACAATCGACATGTGGGATTTACAATGACGTGAAAATTACGATTCGGGTTTTGCTTTAAGCTTTTTAGGGTCCCGTACCAAAATTGTAAAAATGGAACCCCTACAGTGCGGCTTCATCGGTCAGTTTGAATATATCTGTCTGTCATAATCGATTAATTTCAGTAACTGTTAAAGCTATCGCCATCAAAGGAGTAGTTTCACATATAATTGTAGCCCAACATCGAACGAAAGATGCACTGAACTCACGATATACGCCATCTACGAATAACTAATTTTTTATTGACTATTCATAGGAGCCAACAAGTAAGGCCTATATGAAATAAAAAAAATGGGCCTGAGTTTGATTTTAACAACGATATAATGTTAGTAAGTACGTACAAACTTATTTGTAGGCATATGATATAGAATGAATGAAAAAAATTTGAGCTGCAATACTCTATTCTTTACCTACCAAATGTTTATAAATAGGCACCTATATCCAAAATGGTGTTTAAAATAACTGTATTAGGAATTATAAATGTTGTATTTTACCTATTCTCAGAGGCATATTCCATTAAAAAATTCACTATGATCAACCCATTAGTACAAAATTTACATAATTGCTTGACATTCATTCACAACTTTATAATTTAGATACACGTGGAACATACCAGTGTTTGCATAATAAAAACGTTATGGATAAGAATGTTCGTTTTATACTATTTTATATACACATCCATAGTTTTAATTATACTGATAAAGTAGATAACTGAAATATTAAGTAGGTAATTATACTTTTCTATAGAAAATCAATAAATACTAAGTGCATATTTGCATAATATGAAATATCCATTCCGTTTATTATTGGAGAAAATATAAGCTTTGCATCTAATCGTAAAGTTGATATTTATGGTACGGTATGGTGTAAGGTGTCCTATCAAAATACCCTTTACCGAATCTTAGTCCTAACTCCTAAATATAGATTTGTAGGTTGTAAAAACAAGATATTAATTTATCTATGGACTATGGATTGAACTATGATGAGACTGAACTATGGATTTTCCGGAATAAAAAGTAGCCTATGTCCTTTTCCATCTTTGTGCCAAATTTCATCTAAATTATTTCAGAGGTTTAGGCGTAAAAGCATTACAAACAAACTTACATTAACTCAATAGATGCGGAAATATGTTTAGGTTTAATATTTAGATGATATCTGAATAACAGATGTCAATGAGACCAAGTAATATTACATTTTGCGCGAAGTAAGGCTGCGTAGGACGAGTAAAGGACTCATAAATCTATCAGAGAGTGCGAGGGGAAAATAGTGAAATGAAATGTACACCGCGCCCTGTCAGCGGAAGTGCTCGCAAGCGTGGGCGGGCGGAGTTATTTACAACCGCCGCCCTACGGAACAATGGCAGGCGCGATGTCAACCTTGGTTAATGAGTTCTTTAGCAGATGTTCATTGGCGAATAATAAATTAATTGTTTATACTAATGCCAAATAGTTGTCTTCACTTTGTAAGTGACGGGATATATCTTTATTGGTAGTATGTACCTACGCTTAATTTTAGTCATTTGCTAATTTGATTCGCTAGTATTAATTAATTATATTTTCTAGGTATATACATAAAAAAGTATATACGCGCATAACTTTCGTTCGACTGCAGCAAATTGGATAATTATTTTTTTATCGTGTTCTTTATTTTACAATTAAACTTATCACAAATATCTACGGAAAAAATATTTACGTCTCTTGGAAATCTCTTAAGGGGGATGGGTACCATCCGGGTGCAAAAATTCAAATTTTATTTAGTTTTTCACAAATATAAGACTAACGTCATATTGTAGGTTATTTTAGTGAGTTTTGCGAGCATATTTATGCGTCTATACTTGTTATTAATAAAAACATTGCTCGGAAAGTAGGGCCGAAACACCTTAAGCACGCACACATTACCTAATAAATACAAGATTGATAAACTATGAATGCCCATACTGTGAGCATTTTATAAGCCTTTGAGTTCTAGGACACTAATAAATGTAAATTTTCAACTTTGACCCTAAACGTAGCGTAGAAACGTAAAGGGATTGATCTATGTAAGAAACGATCATTTTGATACCAGTAGGTATAGATTGCGTACCACCTGTTAAATTATAGAAGAAGATACATACTTACTAATATTATTACACAAAACGAGTAGGTATACTGTTATGTAGATTTTTTTAATCTGAATATTTGGATTTATAGATAACATAAGTGCTTATTTAAATGCTAAATAACCATAACATATGAGTAGGTACTTTGTTTTATATCTTTGACTCTCAGAGATTGATAAACTTTGACCTTATTGGTAAAAAATTTTGTACAGAAATAAATAATATAAATACTAATATTAGCCGTAACAGATAAATTGTTCAAACAAACACTGTTTCAAAACTATAAACTTTGTTGCAAGATACAATGTCGGTGCTAACTGTCCAGCGAGTTAGGAAATACATAAAAGCACTCCAGTCTCCTACTTAGTAGTAATATTGTAATTTGTAGCCTTCTTGAAAGTTTAAATATCTCAAAAACATTTTTAGTTTTTTTAATCACTTGGTATCCAGTTTTAAATATTCCTATAAGCCATTGGTTGCCTGGAAGAAATCGCTATACAGTATAAGGCCGCCAAATTGTACTCCTAAGTTCGTTTGTGATTTGCTATTTTATATTTTTATTATAGTGTGCAATAAAGAGTTTATCTATCTATCTGAAAAGTATCTATGAAAGAGAATACCAATTGAACCTTAAATTGAAAAAAAACTTTAATAATTTTTTGTAAGAGTATATACAGCCGCTGATGGACCGACGGATAATCCACAAAAAACATTGTGTCTATACTTTGTGGTACGAAACTCTAAAACTTATAAATTTATTTAAAACTCAAGTTATCAGGAAAATTGTAGCACGATATATTTTTGTAGGTGAATCTTAAAATCGATTCTATTTTTACGCGGTTTCTCGCTAGCCGTTGGAGCAAGTTCATGAAAAGTCAAGCGGAAGTTTTATCGAAACTTTTACTGGGATCTAGGGCACCATGACCACGCCAGGCTTAAACCGGCCAAATGTGAGCATGACTTGCTTACACAGGGTTCCATACCATCCAGCTGATCCAGCATAAACAAGTTTTTATGAAAATGAAAAACTAACTCAGTTTATTCTCAGATTATATTACAAACAATGATTTATAATATATAAAAAAGGAGCAGATATGTGACAAGCGCGCGCGTTGTGAAGACTCAAAAATCCTACAATTGTAAGTTTCGTGGTTAGTCTGCGTCGAGCGCAAGCATTAAGTATTGTTGTCTATTTCGTTTGCGTGCTGTTTTGTATCTTTTGTTCTATTTATGATTACAAACAGTATGGGAGCCACATACTAATATACATATTTAGAATAGCAACCATTCAAAAATGATTATTATTACATATTTTATCGATAAAAATATTTATAAATTTAAAGCGTCTGTCGGTTCTTGTCGTATTTCGTTGTCTGAAATAAGTAACTAGATTTGGTAGGTAATTAACCCACGGTCAATGAATATAAAAAAAAATATGCTTTCAAAAGTTTGGTCTATGTTGATTCAGTCGCTCCAAAATATCATTTAGTAGAGTAGCGCATTCGAACAGACAGACGGACAAGCTAACATACACATAGCCAGACCAAATTGTACGTTAAAAAATATAATTCATGGAAGACTTTTAATTGGAGGCAGTTATTTCGAAATAACAGACAGACACTTTAGTTTTATTTATTGGTAAGGTACATAGATTAACGCTTCATACCTACTAAACTAGAGAATATTATATTTATTTTAAAGTCGCTCTACTTCGGTTTCGTAAAAAATGAGTTCAGTAATTTAATGGGTCAGTCACAGTTCCTGTATTCAAAATGGATCTATGAAATCGGTGGTAAAATTGATAGACTTCATATAAATAGACAGGACAGTGACCAGTCGATAAACGACTTTATTGATGATTACTTTTTAATATGTTTTTAAAACGGCATAGTTATTGTCTAATAGATGTGGAGTTTAAAGTTAATTGTGACAACATAAAGTGTTAAAAGATAGACAAAGGTTTGTACAGGTGACTTTAAGTTAGGTTAGCGTTAAGCTTGTTTGTTATAGTTGAAGGAGATTTTAGCATAGTTTCTGAGGGATTTGTAAAAATCTAACTATACGAAGTTAGGTACACGAAGGTAAAGCCATAAGCAAAAGCTAGTTCAACCATTAAATAAATCTTGGTGTTGATCAAGTCGTAACTCGTAAGTCATTGGACAATGGATATCACTTGATTTTAATCTTGCTGTTGAAAGTTGGAAGCGATTTCGTCCAAATTGATTTCACATACTTATACAAAAATTTAATCATTTTCATTATACAAGTACATAGATATACGTGTACATAGACAGACACTTTAATGAATATTAAAGTGTCTGTCTAGTTTATTGCTGTTGATAAAATGACTTTTTTGCCTATTGGTATAGGTAATGCTTTTCCTCATTTCGTATACCATTACTCGACAGAAATGTTTTCTGACCCAATTCATTAAAAATATAGAAAAAATAACTTTTCCATACTTTACGTAATTTTGCTGTATTCACGAAAACAGAAAGGAAATGGACGTTGTTATGGACATAGATTACTAAAATTAAATATCTACCTTTATTGGGATCACTTCAAACTTGCCTATAATATTCCTCATTTTCTGGGAAAAAATCTATTTTGGGATCTTTTGTCTATACTCATCTAATGCTTTTTCTCTTTTGAAGAAATGAGAGAATTGTTTTCTCAGCTTAGTTTCTAATTGTATGCATCAATCGTCATATACATCGTAACAGGAAGATATTATATATTTTAATGCAACAAAAAATAAAATTGAATAATATCGATTTCCGCAAATTGGCATTTGTGTTTGTATCGTTATCATTTTTATACGCTCTTATACAAAAACAGGTGGACGCAATAAAGGCGTTTTATTGATACTTAAAACGTTTATTCTTAAAGTTCAATGAATGAATAACTTTATTTAAAACGCTGCAATATTATGAAGGATGCATATTGTTTTCTCTAATAGTGCTGCATGTGTGCAATTGTCAGGGCTGGGCGGTATTTTTATATTAATTAATTAAAATGAAATACGCATTTTGTATGTGTATTTCAATTACTTACTTGCTTAAATGTAATTTGTGGTTTGTATTTCTAATACCTGACTACGAATGAAATACTAACTTGGGCGGTCTAAAGTTAGTATTTCAAATACTTATTCAATATACATTTTAACATAAATGTATTTAAGCAAAATGGCGACCATAAGAGTAGGCAATATAGAACAATATAAGTTAGAACTGTTGATATTTTTTTTTTAAATATTGAATTTTCCATTGATTAACATTTTGACATAAATCAATATCGGAGTTTATTATTTCTAAAAAAAACTATATTTCAAAATTATCGGCTTTAATTAAGTATTTTGTATTTCAAATAAAAATGGTTAAAATTCAGTATTTTGTATTTTTTATTTCAAACAAATTACTTGAAGATATTTTGTATTTCGTATTTTAAATACATGAGAGATAGTATACATTTTGCCCAGCCCTGGCACTACAAGTATATCTTTTCGTTTTATTTATCTAGAGTTAGACTTCCGGATGTTGCGGTTTACGCTCTCACACTGTATGGACACATGTTTGTGAAGTTTTAATAAGTTTCACATTAAGTATACGAACGCGAACAAAAAAACAATATGCAAATTCTTATATTTTTCCATGTGCATAAATTTATTTATATTATATTGAGTATGTCTTTATTATCTATATCTTGAGTACTGCAGTAATAGTTGGTATTTTTATTTCTTATATTCAATAGATGGAAATCTGTATTCCAAACAGCTTGATATGCCTAAATGATAAAACTGCATTCGGTAGCCGTATTTTTTTTATTCATAATAATATCTGTTTGATTCACGTAACGTTCTCACACACAGTGAAGTGAGTAAGAAATAAAATAAAACAATTCAAACTAAAAATTAATTTTACTTTATTGGTTTAGAGTCTAAAATTAAAAGTATTTCAACACAGGAAATCTTATCACGCAATACATTTTTAATTTCACGACTCTCAACCATGTTGCGTTTTGAACTACATTCAATTTTACGCTCTCTGTCAATAGTCATAAATTTAATTTCTCAGTTTTCGCAAAAAAATCCATGACCTTTAAACATTTCACTTCACGAAATACAGCCGACGCGTTACGCGAATCACCTGGGGTCCTATTGCGTAAGAAAAACGTATTCATCGTTATTGTAATCGTGAGCAAATTCTACCCCCTGATTGGCTGTCGTAAATCAGGCAACCAATCAGCGGGTAGAGTGTTTGCGATTACGATAACGATGAATACGTTTCTCTTACACGATCGGTTAGCTGTATGCCAAACAGACGACGACGACGATACGACTTCTAGATTCTGACTAATACCTACTCGTTAAATCACCAACATTTTAAGAGACACCTAAGCCCTTAGGTGACAGTTGTTGTAAGTGAAAACTGTCACCTATCGGCTTAGGCGTTTCTTAAAGTGTTGGTGAAAACGGGCGGAGTCTTACCTTTTATGAATAAAAAATCAATCGTAGCCCGTGGGATGCACCGATCAAAACTATGTGTACTGCACCAAAAGTAACGTTAACAATAAAATGTGTAAGCCGGAGCGAAGGCTACGGAGCCAAGTTCACGATCGCCCGTTCAACGACCGCTCTTATCATTACTATTCAAGTATTCAAAGCGATACAAAGGGATCATTACCAGTGTACACCTCAATGGTGATTTGTTCTATAATACGAGTGTTTATCAATTTCCTTTTTGAGAGTTCTGTACCCAAAGGGAAAAACGGGACCCGGGATCGAGCCTGGTGACAGTCGGACGGACGGACGGACAGCGAAGTCAATATAATAAAAAAAGGGTTCCTTTTTTACCCTTTGGGTACGGAACCCTAAAAAACGTTGTTCCACATGTAAATAGTTTTGTATAATGAGGTCGCGATGGAAACAGCTTCTGTGTATTTCTTTCTGCAAAGTATCTATATGTACTCTTTGCAAAATTTAACTTCTAAACAAATAAACAAGAAAACTACTTTTCACTCAGAGACTGTTTCTCCTGATTAAAATTAAATCTATGAATAATACCTACTTAAGTATCAATCAAACTGTGACTCCATATATTTTTATTGACTTCTAAGTTCTAAGTCCTATTTTCAAATGTCTAGAAATAGAAAAATTCTACGAGTATCGATAGGTAAGGTAAGTGAGGGGTAATTCGGTATGTCTGGTTATTTCGGTAGTTTTTGCTTCTGGCGTAAAAATAAGCAATAAAGACATCTTATTAATAAATTAAACGTAAATTCTAAATCTTCATCATATTACCCGTTAAAAAAATGAGTATGAGAATTTTGGTGAAAAAGCTCAGACCAATACGACTCTTTAAAACCTAAGTTGGCCGCAAACCGCTGTAGTACGCCTGCGCGCTTGTATTTACCGTTAGCTTAAACATCAAACTTTATAAGCTTACAGAAAGACAAAGGTAAGTCTATTTGAATAAAATTTTTTATAGTGTTAATTTGTGTTTCTTGACAATTTCTATAATATAGGACAGAGATAAATCCAAGTACTAAATTCTCTTAAAATTGCAATTAATCGACTCACGAAATAGCCGACATCATATTATTCTTAGGTTGCGTATTTCGTATCACTACCGAATTAAGAATTTACGAGTTTCTTTTTTAAAGCTCGTGTATTAATTTATCAATTAAGGTATTTTACATATGAAATCAAAATCATAATTTGAAAGTAATTGACTTTCTTATGAGCTAAATTCGGTATATGATTTGTTCAATAAAATTCTTATAATTCGAGTTTGAACTAGACCTAAATTTGATTTTTTAAGGTGAACTCGCATACGTACTAGCAGCATGGTTTTATTTATAGTTCGTTTTGCTTCATTTATTTTCATTTAATATCTTTATATTCAGAATATTTAATAGTAACTTTAAATAGTTTTTGTATGATTTACAAACTTAAGTACAGGGCTTTTCCAAAATAAGTATCACGAAATAAGATGCTTTTCTTTTAGCACTCAATTTGAATTTCGTGATAAGTAAACCTTCAAAGAAACTTAAACTTAAGTATTAATGTATGCATAATGGTATATCAATTTCTGAGTTTTATTGATGAAATATGTCTTAGGTTAATAAACATCAAGTTCTAGATTTCAAGTTTCATTACAAACCTCACTAACTCAACTAAAAATTCTTTGTAACAAAAAGAAAGTAACTGTTCCCATCAGACAGCTGCAGGCATTACTTTGTGAAGGTTTGTGATTAGTAGGAAAAAATTAAAGTTATTTTGTTATGTTTCAGGCACATGGAAAACATAAGACCTACCGTACAAAAAATCTTCTGTGAATTAATTAAATCGAGCTTACAAGACTTCAGACTTGCTTAAACTACTTAACTACTATTAAAGTTGGATAAATTTTTCAAAATTTGTAGTTTATTTTATAATAAAAGAAGTTATTTTAAACTAAAACTTACACTAAATTATATATTATAATCAGAAATTTCAAGTTGAAATAAAATATTTTGTACCGCAAAACCATGTTAAATGGAAAGTTTTGATTTAACATGGACTCCAATATTTTTTCAAGAAATTTGTATTCGAATTTTGGAGATTCCAATATATGCTGTAAATGCTATTGAAATACTCAAATATATTATCTTACAGTTAGGTATTAACAATGAAGAGTTGTTTTACTAGTGATAACTATTACTTTTTATGTCATTTTTACTATTTTTTTATCTAGAAATCTACTGAACCGATTTTGATATTTTTTTCACTAATGGAGAGCTACCGCTATTCTGGATGGATATAGGCTACTTTTGATCTCGGAAAAATCTACTGTTCCTAGGGTATGCAAGCGATATCGTGGAAAACAGTTATGATTAGGGGATAGTTTGAAATTAAAGCTGAATTTGAGCTTAATGTAACATGTTTTAACCTTAAATATGTAATATTCTTATTGCTATATTAATGTATTAAACTCCTGTTATGTTTTTATTCAAAATGCTTTAGTATAATGTCAAGAATTAGTGTACAAAATTTTATCCCGAAATAAGAACCCTGAATTCACGAATTAAAAAGTCGAGTCAAATTTTATCACGAAATAAGAAGTAAAAAAGAGGTCTACAAATAAATTAATTAAAAAGAAAATACTAACTTAAATCACTTAATTCATGCACGTATTAGCTGGCAAAAGACCAATGTTCTTTTAAAAAAACTTTCGAACAGAAATCAGGTTTAGTTTTTTTTATATTAATTTTTGAAGTCGTCATAGCCTTAGACTCCCGAATTACACCTCACTTACCTTAAGTACTCGTCTGGGTGATGTACTACTTACTTAGGTACCTTTCTTTTTAACTTTTTCTTCTTTGCGCCTTTGTTATGTTTTGCAACTCAATGCTATTTAAATTTAAACGAAAGTGAAAAACGAATACTGGCGTTTCACACTAATTAAATATTTTGTTGAATTTTCTTTGGCAAGTTTTATCAGGCGTTAAAAAAGCTTTTATTTCAGAATACATCTCATCTCTAGGGTATATGATATACCTACCGCCATACACTTACAAGAATATATTATTGCAGATAAATTTTTTGGCGAGATTTTAGGTAGGTAATACTTAAATATCGATCATCGATAGGCATCGGATCTACTCATAATGTACGTACCTAACGTACACCGTATGTGCATTGGACGTGATTTTTAATATTTACGAATAAAACTTTTTAACACATTTGCGAAATCTGTCTTCTTCAGAAAACAATCATGGAAAAAGTTTATTCAACGCCTAATGGCCAAGAGAGTTAGAAACTGAGGGTCCACAGTATAGCCTGTCATTTTAACGTGTAAAATAGAGAAAAAATTCATTAATTCAATTAATTCATAGGTTTTTAATAATTATAATAACGTATAAGTTGTCAATTCCATCAAACTATACTATTCGTTTGTTTTGACACTGTTCACTTCACTTGACCAGACTTGACGTAGGCGTGACGTAATAGGCGTTAGCAGGGGAGGGACAACGGGGCTAGACAAAGTAACAGTCGTTTAGCGTTCACGACAGTAGATAAAAATGTATGAACATACCACATTACTGTATAAAAACCACGTGACCGAATAGAGGAAAACACGCTGTTTTTGAATATCGAGTACGACAATTTGAACGCTCACTGGCGTTCTGCCATACGTTGTAGATAACTTTAGCGTACTTCGCGTGACAAGCGACACCAGCAGCAGCAGGCAGTGGTGGTGGCTACGCATAGAGTGTATTCTGCTTTCATTTGTTTTGTACTGGTGGTCACGTGGTTTTTCTACTGTCGTCAACGCTTAAGGAGCACAACACGGCTGTGCCCGCGAAATTCAAATTTTTCGTGGTTTTTCGCGATTTTTAAGCTAATAAGACATAATAGGCTTATGGCCGTCAAATTGCGATAATCTCAATATCTTCTTCACGTGTTTATATAAAAATCTCTGCTCGAAAGTGTCGAGTTAAAGAAATTAGTCCGAGATTTGCGAGCTACTCACATAAAACTCGATACTCGGACTAATTTCCTAGGATACACATTTTTATGCAATGATTTTGATATAATCATGTAAAGATGATACTGCCACTCTCGCAAATTGATTGCCATAAGCCTATCATGTCTAATTAGCGTACAAATTGCAAAAAACCACGAAAATTTTGAATTTCGCGGGCACACCCGTTGATTTCACGTTAACCACAAGTCACGGTGGGGTCACGGGTCCACTGTGTATTGTGTAAAGATGCGAATGACGTTTTTAAATATTTCACTTCACGAAATACAGTCAACGCGCTACGTGAATCGCCAGGCAGTTGAATGTGAAGCAGTCTTTAGAACAAGTGCTCGATATTTATTGTTGAGTGGCCTTCGCGGGGGCCGCGGATCCACGGCTGCGCGCTGCGGACTGCGGTGCGCCCGCGCAACTCGCGAGTTCACGGCGAGGGTTAGATACTTTTATTACTTGAATCCATTTAAACCATTTCGTTGAAGTAATCCATCTGCTTTTATCTCCCATAGCATATTGACGCTTGAGATTTATACCGGTTGCCCTATAATTAATATTTTGGCTAGTATTCTATTTATTATTATCAACAGGCCCTACACACCGATATTTTTGTCCTCCCATCTTACGAATATGTTGGTGGGTGCGACAGGCAGCATTGCGTAATAATATCATAATATCAGAGAAAAACTAAGTTTTACCTAATTAGTAATTACCTACTAAAAAACTGAGCCAGTTATCAAATAAATATTTGTCATCGTTTTATGGAAATCAATATTATCGACAGAAATTAATATAAATACACAAAAAATGAATTGCAGAATTTGATAAAATTTTAAAAATTTAAATTTTGGAGTAACTTTTGGTTAACATTTTTGGCGCAAGTCGGCCTAAGCGAATTTAGATTGAAGTGCCCAAAAAATGACGTTTTATGAAACTAACTGACTTTATAGAATTTAACCTGCAAGTCACATAAAATCCTTTAAATAATAGGTAACCGTTTTAGTTTAGCGTGATCGGCCACACTACCTTTCTGTAGTAATAAATTTACTTGAGGTCTAAGTACAAAGTCTAAACGGTAGATACGTGGTACGTATACAAAGGTAGGTACTGCTAATAAGACAAGTGATACCAATTTAATAAGCCGTTAGTGTTAATTAAAGTGGATTTAGTCATACTGGTCAATTGCTTTAGTTGCCTTATGATTGGAGTTAGATTGAAGGAGACCATTATGGTGATATTTCTCACGAAAGTGCTGCGAAAATTAACGACTTTGTCTTAATTGATATGAATGGGTGGGATGTTATGCGAGGACGGTGAAGCGCCACTCAATACTCATGGCCTATATTGATGGCTCGATAACCCTCCATCAGATGATGTAGATAAACTTTTTAAGGCTATCGTTTAGTAACTTTAGCGCTACGCGAATAGACCGTGTTTTCAAAAACGCTATAGAGAGAATTGCAAGTCCCACATTTAGAGCTAGGCCTACATTTTATGCTTGAAATATTGATTTGGATGATAACGTTTTTACCCCACCAAAAGTTTACAAAGTTGGACAGTTTTGGTCTCATTAGATTCAGTAGGTACATCTTGATCTAGGCTCGTACGTTTTATATTATTCGTATTTTGATTTATTTAAAAGAAAAATATAAAAATACTCGAGCAAGTTTTTAGGTCAAAAATATGATATTTAAAATCAAATAACTTTTAACATCAGCAATATTTCTTAAAAAATAAAACGTACGAGCATAGTACTTCATTGTATCTGCAACATTTCTAAAAATTATGAAAAGCGGACTACGGGCCGTGAGTATTGAGTGGCGCTTCATCGTCCTCGCATATCATCCTACCCATTCATATTACGGGTAGGAAAACTTTATTGATTTTTGTATGAAAGCTTACAGCGATTCTCTTAATGGAATAATGGATTCGCAAGACATAAATTGTGGCTCTACATAACTTACAGTTATTTATACTTACCCCAGAAAAATAAATATCGATTGAGCACTACATTTTAACGTCAAAGAACGCATATATAATTAAACTAGCTGACCTGGCAAACGTTGTTTTGCCCTTAGGGTAATAAAAAATAGATAAATTGAGATTTAAACTATCCTATCTCTCAAGTTGGATCGAACTGCACATGGTGTGCGAATTTTATTATAATCGGTTAAGTGATTTAGGAGTCCATTGAGGACAAACATTGTGACACGAGATTTATATATATTAAGATTAACTAAAATTTTTGGTGACTTGGCAGAGAAAAGTTCTTCAATAATCCACTTTCGTATTTCGATCTCTATCTTGATTTAAAGTTATACGAGCATGAGTATATCAAATATCTTTCGACAAATACCAAGTTGCGAATAGTTTTGTTACACAAAACTTTAATATTCGAAGGCGGCTCCACAAGGTCTATTACAACCAACAGTGAGGTATATTCCGCTAACTAACGACAAAAGCGAAAATTAGCACATGTGAAACATAAGTCATTCACCCATACTATCTCAACACTGAAACGCGCAGACCTAGCAATTTTAACACGATGTGCTCACTTTTATTTACTTGCTCTTTTGGTTTTAAATTTACTCAATTAAGGCGGACAGGTACAGTACCTTTTTAACCGACTTCAAAAAAAGGAGGTTCTGTACTCGACCCATATGTATGTATGTACGTATGTATGTAGGTATGTTTGTCCACGGTTATTTAAATATCAGATTAGATAATGCATTAACACTTTTAACGAAAAAATGGGCACTGAATTAATCTTATTATTCAGAAACTGGAAAAAGAGCTAAGATACTCGAACCTACATACTATTTGGTTTGGTTTTGGAAAACGTAAGTTTCTTAAAAGATCACGTACCTATAAGTATTTAAATAAATAGATTACACGTATTTTTACCATTTATTTGAATTATTTCAAATTTACCTAAAATTCTAAACATTCGGCTGTTCGCAGTACCAACACAGATATTTTATAAAAACTGTCAATTACATTTTTTACCTTTTTTTAATTAAATTTTATTTATAAAATTAAAATTTATTGTAATTAATTAATAAATATAAGTACGATAAGAAGTGAAAATGTAGTACCTACCGAGGGAGTCAAGTAAAAAAAACCTGTTTTCATTTTCCGGACTTAAACGAGAATAATTACCTATTATAGACGAATAGAAGTAGGTATTATTTGCATAGCTACTTACCTAGCGATACCAACAAAACTATTTTATTTAATGTTATTTGTGTTAAAAAAGTGGCTAACATTTTAATTGTCATGAATTGAAAAACAATAATTTTTCTGACGAGCAGCGAAGATTCCGTATTCAAAGGTTACAGGTTAATATTATTTATTGATAATTGTTTTACAATAATATAAACGTACGAATATTTCCTTAGCAACAAATTACTATCTTTTAATTGCTCTAGCTAACGCGATATCAGAGTTCATTTCAATAGCAAATAATTATGAATGGAGGAAACTTATTGTCAATGAACTACGGATGGATAATATTATCCACGTTCTTAAATTGTTATACGTACCTAACTACAACAAAATGATTTCTAGTTTCTACAATCATCGTCACACGAGAACTAGAAATACCTGTTATTAAATTCTCAACACCACATCAGTAGTACTTAAAGGGTGAAAATGAAAATATGTATAATAAGAAATAATATTAGAATCCTCTAACATTTTTTCTCATTTCTATGATAATATGAAAAATTACAAAAGTTAATTATCTTCTGAAATATTTAATTAATAAACCTCTTCTATTCAAATTAAATACATATTATTTCAACTTACGTATACTTTATAGGTAAAGGTAAAAATTCTCATCGCCTACTTATAGCTTTAGTTTTTTGTATGCAAGACACTTAAAATTACTTAAAGTATTGACGGATACTTGTCATTCTGAACACTAGATACAATTAAATTACACCACTGCTAAAGTTGTAAATTACTATCGACTAGGTATTTATTAATGAAATAGACACGTAGTTAAGTATAATCCGTAGACAAGTAGTTTTCAAACAACAGTAAGTAAGAATTTACATGTCATTTCAATATGTTCAATGAGTTTAAAATTATAGAGTAGTTGCCTGCGTATACTTGAACTTAACAATCTATTATGTTAATAAATAGATGTTCAACCTTCTATAAAAAAAGCAATTATCATAGGCGAAACAAAATTAATTCAATACTTATATAAAACTAGCTGATGCCCGCGACTTCGTCCACGTGGGATAAAAACTATTCTATCTTTTAAGTTGGACCAAATGACAGATATTCACGAAGTTTGAACTAAATCGGTTCAGTAGTTTAGGAGTCCATTGAGGACAAACATTGTGACACGAGATTTATATATTATAAAACTAGCTGATGCCCGCGACTTCGTCCACGTGGGATAAAAACTATTCTATCTTTTAAGTTGGACCAAATGACAGATATTCACGAAGTTTGAACTAAATCGGTTCAGTAGTTTAGGAGTCCATTGAGGACAAACATTGTGACACGAGATTTATATATATTAGATTTACAATAGAGCTCAACTTTTCATTTCTAATATGAAAATTATTGTGTAACTAAAGAACACCATACTATAAATTTTGTCAGTTTTTGGAATAAAACGTCTCCTTTAGTAGCAGAATTTTAAATAAAACTGAAAACAAATATACCTACCTACCTATTGTGTTATTTAATTACTTTAAGCGCCACCAGTCCCGCTGCTTATCTAGGTAGGCACCTAGCAAGTAAATTGTATCGTTAAAGGTTTGTTACTCTGTTTTGAATAACTACATAATTAATTAGGCGCTGTTTTAATTAACATACCACTTATCTTTTAAGGTACAATTTATTTTACCAACTATTTCTTATCCAGAAATGGATAAAAATTAGTACATTTAGAAAGGTAACAAGGAGTAATATTAATATACATTTTGAAGTAGTATATTCGATACGTACCTACTACCTATTACGTGGAAAAAACTAATCTGGCTAGGAGGAAAAGTACCGAAAATATTGAAAATGTCGTGAAAGGGAACATTAGTTTAATTAGAAAAATATAAATACTAAGTATATATTTTTAGTGACCTGCAAAATCGCCTAAATAATCCTTTTAGGTCGCCTGGCAGAGATCGCTGCTAGGCGATAAGGCCGCCTTTTGAAAACGGAAAACTTCATTAAATAATTTCAATATTTAATGAAGTTTTCCCTTTATATCCAGTAGTTATATTGTAAATATTTCATATTAGAATAATATCCCTTCCTCTTTATTCTCAGGTATTTGTCATCTACGTTACTTTGATAAATATAGAAACTTTTTTTGAACCGATATCGTAATAAAGTTATTATAATAGCTGATACAATTACAAAACATGCTGATACAGTCTACCACTACGTAAGCTACGTATAAATAAAAATCCACGTAATTTTCAGGCAGTGTATTCTTAAATAGCATATTAGTATAGAACGGGTGCATACTTACTTGAATCATAGATCCATACGTTGTGGCATGCTAGACTCGTAGACATGCCGAGACAGTCCTTGCCGGTAAAAAGTGAAATTTCACGCGACCGGCGACGCTACGGCCGCTAATTTATTCACTCGCAGTGAAAAACGTGGATCAGCCGATACCGCGTTATGTTCGCGCTAACTATATATAAACACGTGTTTGATAATATGAAATTTGATGCCTCGGCAACGAATGTTAATTTTATCAATTAAAAATTTCGATCAAATGTTCCAAAATCGATAGATGCGTGAGATATTTAAGGGAGCTTTAAACGGATCGTAAGTGCGTTCGGAAAGTGGTCGTATGCGATATCGGTTGCGTGATTGGAACGGCTCGGAGAGTGGAGCGCTCGACGCGACGACTTGTGGGCCACTGAATGTTCGATGTGCGCCCGCGCACCCGTATGCTGCCGGCTTCGCTCCTCGACTCTTCCAATTTTAATATTTCAATGCGCCGGCGCCGGGTGTGAATTCTTTTCCGAATCGCAACTTATTAACATGCTCTAATTCCCTTTCTGAATAAACTCCCTTGTAATTTTAAAATTTACGATCAAGCCTCCCCTTTCGGCTTCAACCAAGATTGGACTTGGTTTTCGGTTTTCATCGCTGTACTGTAAAAATCATATTTTGTATTTTCCACTTTTATGAAGTTATTGATTTTATTATTTGTAGGCATGACAAATTGGTGAGGTTAAAAATTTAAGAAAAGCTTTGGTAGAAAAAGGTGTGATGAAAAGTATTTTGTAATATTATGCTAAAAAGGGATCACCCTATAGAAATTAACCTACCGAAACTATTTAATTATTTCAAGTAGCTAGGCAAACCAATGGCAAAGTAATAATTGCGCTAATTTATACGCCGTACGTAAATATCTTTACTGAAATTTGTATTTGGAACACTTTGCTCCAGTTAAACTGTGTACTCGTAGGTACCATGGAAATGTATATGTAACGCTATTAACTGGAAGGTCGACCACAACGGTGATGTCACCAATCAGATCGCGACTGATTTATTGACACCACTCGGCGGCGGGATTAGAGCGCCAAACCCCCTACTATTGATATAGCTACTGACTGCTGATTTCTTATGAAAATGTAACTAAGCATAGACAAGAAAAATGCGATGTAAATTAAATCAGACCACAGAATACGACATAGTACATGTCAAATCAGATGTTGATGCATGTTAGGATACTTTTACATCAGGTATTTCCTTCTTATTTTCACCGGGGAATTTAAAACTTACCTATGTACATTAAGCGTTTTAAACCATTATTAATTGGGTTTTCCAGTCAAGTATTGTTAACTTTTGTTTCCCCATAGAACTTATTCCCTACCTATTACTATATTTACATAAATAACGTTACCAGAATGACAGAAAATTTATTTTTAGGTCCCTTTTGAGATTAATAACCGAAAAAGATGTAAGATTCAGTAGCACTATGTTATACAAAAACACCCCCACGACATAATATCAGACGGGCGTTATTAATTTTAATTCGGCGTGTGGTCCGTCGAGGCCGTCAACCACTCGTCAGATAATATCAATTCTCGCCTCACATCCGACCGCATCCGTTGCTGTCGTATCAACTATTTTGCCTTCTAAACCAAATACGTCCTAATCCCTCGTTCTTGGAAGGCAATGCAATATCCATCATCATTTCTTGGTGTTTATTTTCAGATCTGTATGCTAAACTCGCCCAGTCTAATGTTAACAACCACCTAAAGCTTGTGGCTTTGCAATTAACCTACAGACGACTTACAGGTGATATTACCTCGTCTCATCCACTTTTTTATGTCCCACTGCTAAGTACGGTTAGAAGGTTTTGGCCATTAATAGTTAATTCTTCATTCCAACCTTAGACCAATTCTTTCAAGAAATTAACAGAATATTGACAACAGTAGGGATAGTAATACAATAGGACTACGAAGTAATTTTTAAGATGGTAGTTAGTTTCAATTTTGTTTTGATCCATCGAGGTGTCGTGCTTGGCAGAGGCAAGGAACGAATGGTCTGTGATAAGTCCAAATCTGCTGCCGATTTCTCCTCTTTCGCAGAGACAGTGGAACGACATCGTCTGCAGATAAACTTTTGACTCCTTACTAGCACAAGCGAGTTCAAAAAAAGACAGAGCTCGCCTTCTCGCTGTCTCTGCGAAAGAGTCCGGCTACTGGCTCCATGCTTTCCCTGCTGCCAACCTGGGAACATTAATAGACCATACCACTTTAACTGTTTTAATCGGTCTAAGGCTAGGCGCAAAAGCATCATTCAACCTCATCGATGCCATTGCGGCGAGGGCGTTGATTCCTACGGTCACCATGGTCTCTCCTGCTCCAAAAGTGCCGGTCGCTTCCACCGCCATAGTGCCCTTAACGACGTCATCCGGAGGTCTCTTGCTACCGCCCACGTGCCAGCTGTATTAGAACCAACTGGTCTGGCGCGTGGTGATGGCAAGAGACCCGATGCGGGATGACGCTTGTTCCCTGGCGTTTAGGGAGGTCGCTTGTTTGGGACGCAACTTGTGCTGACACCCTGGCTGCGTCCCACATTGAGGCGACCTCCTCTATGGCGGGGGCTGCGGCTACTAGTGCCGAACGGGCCAAGAGACGCAAATATGAATCTCTTGACAAGATTTTCATATTTGCGCCTTTTGGTGTGGAGACTCTGGGGCCGTGGGGCCCGGGGGCTCGAGCTCTTTTTGAAGAAATTTCAAAGAGAGTTATCGAGTCTACCGGGGATCCAAGAGCTGGCAGCTACCTTGGCCAACGTATTAGTTTGGCCATCCAAAGAGGCAATGCTGCCAGTATCTTGGGTACCATGCCTCGTTGCGATGGAATCGATGAGGTTTTAAATTTATAACCTAGTTTAAAGTCTGTTATTTTTATTTTAAATCTTTTTATGTACATATATTTAAGTATAAGTGAACATAAATTAAAAATAATAAAATCCATTTGATGTAATATTGAATAAAATTTTGTAATTATACCCATAAATTACGAGTATGTTTCCACATGATTTGTGAAAAAAAAACTTAACTCACGTGGACGGAGTTGAATGAATATACTTTTATTGCACACCACAAAGTCAAACAAAGGACAACACAAAAATTACAAAGAATAGGTACACAATTTGGCGGCCTTATCGCTACCTAGCGATCTCTTCCAGGCAACCAATGCTGTAAAGGATTTTTGTTGCAGATACTAGAGGTAGGTGGTGGTGGTGGAGTTCCCTGAAATAGAAAGCTAGCTAGAAACCTAGCTATTTTCAAAGTAGCTTTTTCTATTTACCTAAATACTTTTTTGAAGAATATTTTTGTATTATAAATACTTTTTGAGACTTTTTCCACTTGCAAAACAGAAAATTGGCAGTCTTTACCAAACCATTTCTAACTATAAAAAATATTTACTTGAACTTACGTGAATTTATTGCAGTTTTATTTATAGTAAAAAAAATCAAAATAACAATAAAATTATATAAAAAGTATTTATTCAAATTAATTATTTTTACAATACTTTATTATTCCGCATTTAGTATTTCAAATACAAAAGTCCAAAGAATTTTGCATTTCAAATAGTATGTAATAAGTATATGTAATTGCATTGTATTTTAAATACTTTTAACCGACTTCATTGGAAACCATTTTCACATCTCTGATGGTTTCCACTTTTGGACTGGTATCTTCATAAAATCTACCTACTTTACTACAAAATTTCAATTAGATATTATTATATGGATAGTAAGTAGATAGTGTAGTACCAAGGTAGTACTAACGCACATCATCGTATAATTCTGGCTTGTTTACACATAATTCACTCAAATCTCTTTAGTATAATATCTCATCGAAATCTTCGAGTAGATACAGAATATCCATCGAATATTCTCGCTCACCATTTTAAAACCATTTTACATACTTTTATCTGGTGCGCAAAGATCTATCATAACATCCCATCGGCCTAATATTTTCGGCCCTGAAAGCACTCCAAATAAACATCATTCTGGCTATTAGCTAACACCGTTAATGCCGGAAGTATGGGTAGGTACCCCATGGCATTAAACACTTACAACTTTTCTACCATTAGAATACCATTAACATTTATCTTATCTCATAAATAACTGTTTAGGAAAACGTAGGTATCTATCGATACCAGGATAGGGACTAGGTACTTTACATACTCTGCTTTCAAAAAATAGTTTTCTATGAAAATCTATTAAAAAACATTTTATCTTACTTAGGGCTGATTATTCGATCGCCAGATAAACTAGCTATCTGAGGAATTGATTTGAAACATATGCCATACAAAATCTGTCTAATCGTTTATTCCTTAATAACTTTATTCCTTAATTTATTCCTTAGTTAACGTTTATCTGGCGATAGAAAAATCGACCCATATACACATTTTCACTGACCAAACACGAAACCTGTTGAGAACTCCTTTTGCAAGGTACATTTATTGTGATAACTTAAAACAGATTTTTCAGCATGTTTCATAACTAATTATGTTCATGAAAGTTTTATAGCAGTGGAAACACGTCGTTATAACGCTTTTTATTGGTATAAAGAATTTATGTTCATACGTACTTATTGCCTAAATGGGGCCGATAACTGGTTCATTTAATTTTCAATTAATTTACTTCATAAATTGTTGTTGAGCCGCATAACCGGTGTCTCAGTCATCAACTCGAAAACTGTTCTCAATAAGCAATTATTTATCGCCTACTTCCGCGTACCTACTCCTAATAAAGCCAATCAGACAGATAACAAATTACTTAATATTTAGGACTACCATGGAGACTTTAGATTGTTCTAACTAGGATGATCACTATTTCAGTAGCAATAGTCGCAAGACAATACTCTCCTTTTGGATATAGCCCAATGACAAAATACGCTACGCTAAGAGGACGGTAAAGATGTGGCGTATGTTGAAGCTAAAAAATTCTCAAATATGGCGTCGTATATTTCGGTACCGCTGACAGCACATACCGCTGTCGGTCGCTTACATTGATTAAACATATTAAAGGGTCAGCACTTACTGAAGTCACGCATACATTTCTAGGCTCCACTCTGAACTCTGAAGCCGGATTTTTTATTTGTCAAAACTGTAAAATGGCGCCAATGTATGCGAGTGCGACCGACAGCCGCCGGTATCGTGTACTTATAGCGGTACCGAAATGTACGACGCGCGACGCCATATTTAAGAAATTTTAGACTTCAACATACGTGATACGGCTCATCTTTCCTGTCGCTTACATTAGCGCGATTTTAAAGTTTGACAAATTAAAAATGCGGCTTCAGGGCGGAGCCTAAAAATACATGCGTGACGTCACTAAGTGCTGATCCTTTATATGTTAGCCCTATACTCTCCATTAAAGGGTCCTTACTCCTTTAACTAAAGTTCTTAAGATTATACTCTTTATAGTCAGTGCCACCAACAGCATTACGAAGCAAATAGTTGGGATATTTTTGCAAAATTATCCACCGCAACTGCGGAGTGCTTTCGTAACAAGACACTAACTTTACATTGAAGAATTTATTATAATTATACACTCTTCGCATCTTGTGCGAACGTTAAATAAATCCTTATTACTAACCCAACGAATACAGTCTGAAATAAGTGAGTGCGGAAGAATTCATACAAAAAATAGGTCAAGTGCGAGTAGGGCTCACGCACTGAGGGCTCCGTACTATCAAGACCAATTCCAACCAAAACATCTCCAGTAAATTCCCAGCCCAGTTAATTCAAGAACGAGCAAAAAATCACGTTTGTTGTAGTTCCTCCCCTTAAATATGTTTAGGGTTCCGTACCCTAAGGGTAAAAACGGGGCCCTCTTACTAGACTTCGCTGTCCGTCCGTCCGTCCGCCCGTCCGTCTCTCATCTCTGTATCTCTTGAACCGTGATACGCTACAGACTTGAAATTTTCACAGATGATGTATTTCTGTTGCCTCCACTTATAACAAAAAATACTAAAAATTACGGGGCTCCCATACAATAAACGTGATTTTTTGGTCGATGGTCCAGAACTCCGAATATTACTCTACTTGTGTAGTAGTAGGGTAGGTATTATTGAGTGTTCTGGTTCTACATCATCATCTCGCTACGTTATACCTATAGCTACGGAACCCTTAATGGGACTTGCACTTGACCGATTATTTTGTTATTCCTAGCGTTTATCCCACACATTTAATTACACAATATCGGTAGATAATAATATAATGAAGTAGACACGACAGCGACGTAGCTTCGAAAATAATTTTCTCATCTCACACTCAGTTGTCTCACAAAAATTTACTCGTCCGGAGCAAAGCCAAATTATATGATTTGTGAACGGACAGCGTCAGGCGCCACTTTCATAAACCACTGACCGGCCGACGACGTATTTGAGCTAATATAAATCTTACTCATGTACGAGTATATCTGGATGCGTTTCTAGTTTCAGATCCGCTGATAATAAAACTCAGGATTTACGTAAACCTTTTTCGTACAAGTAAACGGTAAATATCAGCAATAGCAATCAAGCAAGAGCAAATATTATGTCATATGTGTCAAAATTCTATAGGTGGCCGCTGAGCAAACTACAGCGGGCCTTACCCACTGTTGGTGGCAAAACAAGCATTTTGGCACCGATAAACTGGCGACATTTTTTCGCGCCGTTCACCCTGTCCAGGGTATATTATGTCTATTTTCAGATCTCAGAATTTGAACTCACGATTCTTGGTATTTGTATATAAGTAAGACAAAGTAGTTGGCAGACATTATTCAAAGTTTAGTCGTATCAATTGTACCAAGCAGCAAACTATTCTTGCGTGACGTGAAAATAATGCCCTGTCTCCATTTTGGGTACAAATAAATTGAATTAAATTAAAATAAAGTTTTACGCTATAATTTCGAAATGACTGCTCATTATAAACTTTTGATAGTCAACCTGTAAATACGAGTATATGCAAAGATTTAAATCGCAAGACATTTACACCTCAATCAATAACGTCCACAAACATGCAGAGTGAGTGTTCTTAGCATGCTGTAGTTGCATTTGTGATAGAGAGAGTGACAACGTGACGCACACAAGACAAAACGTGGACGTGTTTGGTGGGTTAGGGCTTATATGAAAGTTATACGTAGGATATATAAAAGTTTGTACGCTGCTATTTTCACAGGTGGGTAGAATGGTCCAATCGATAGTCTTACATATTGTTAGGTTGCTAGGGATGGTTTCCGCAGGTATTAAAAGTATATTTCCGAAACGACTGAAACGATACTGATGGGACAGTTTCAAATTGGCAAATGACCATCATATTATATTATACTAGCTTTTGCCCGCGGCTTCGCCCGCGTGAATTTCGAGATTTTTTAAAAATCCTTTTAAGTGGATGTTAAATATGTCATCAGAGCTATCTATCTATCTTTAGGCTATATTGCCGCGCTGCGGTTTCAAAAAATAATGATGGTGATAGAAAATTGTAATAATGTTGGTAGTAAGTATTTTTTTTTCGCGCACTCATAAATGCCTCTTCTGCCCGCAGTCGCCCGGCCGCCACGGAACGCCTAGTATCGGGCACTCGGGGTTCACTATTTTGGCGATAGTGGCTTACACATAAGAGTTGGATATATGCTATCGCGGGCTTTTTTGTAGATTTCCATCATACATTATATACGTGTAACTCCAACGGTTTTCGCGGCGTACGTCAGTAAAGGTCACAGATTGCAATTTTTTCCTATTTACGTGACACTTATCGTTATATATTTTGGATAATTCACACTATATCTTTATAAATAATAGCCTATGTGTTATTCTGATGTGTAAGCTATATTGTTGTCAAGTTTCATCAAAATCCATTCAGCAGTTTTTTCGTGAAAGAGTAACAAACTTACATCCACACATTATTACAAACTTTCGCCTTTATAATATTATATATATATATAATATATATATATATATAATATAATATATATATATAATATATAATATTATATTATATTATAGTAGGACAATAAGTGATCTAGGACATCTAAGAACGGTTATAGGAAATTAAAAAAAAGACATCAACTCTTCCCTGCAAAGTCGGGAGAAAAAAGCTATTGAAGAATACATCCACTATCCAAATGAGTCATTGATAGAATTCAAAGATTGTTATGTATTCGGGGTGCATTTGTAGCTGAGAGCAGACGGCGCCTACCAATTTTAACAATGAACGGAATGGCGGCCCCGACATCTACTCGTATGAACAGGGTCTCTGGGTTCCACTTTAATCATGCCGTTGCCACGTATTTTTGAATATCAACATTTGTCGCTTTGTCTAGGACAGCGTTTCTCAAATTGAGGTTAGCGAACCCCTAGGGTTCACCGTTCGACGATAGGGGGCTCTCGACAAGATTAAAATTTACTGTACTGGCGATTTAAAATTTTCACCAAAACTCGTTACTAAAGGTTACTAGACATGAATTCGTTACAGGAATACGACATATTCAAGAAATTGAAGTGCACTTCGAGCAACTAATTATTTAGTTAGGTAAATCTGTCGGTTCGATTTTTTAATGCAGTTTTCTTTCTATTCAAAAATAAAGGGATATTTACTTTTACTTTGAGTACAATTTTCTATCTACAGGTATAAGAGTACTTTCCCTTCATGTGGCATTAAAAAATTCCACCCTGTTAAGCCCCTGAAAACCTATAGACCATGTTATGGGGGTGGGATGGATTTGAGGTTCGCTGTCGTGCTGAAACTTTAATAGGGGTACGTGGAACCAGAAGTTTGAGAAAGCCTGTTCTAGGATAAACTTAACCCATATTTCAGTTAAAAGTGGCCCATTACTAAAACTCACGCGGTTAAAACAACACTATTAGCGTCAAAAAACATGTGAAAATCAGCGTGTTAAGTGAAATCCTAATGAAAACATAGAAAATATCGAGAAACACCATTAAAACAAGCTTTATTACAACTATAATGTTTATTGCCTGCGAACCGCCGATGTCAAAGCGTCAATAAAATTATTTTCGCTACAACATCAAGACGGGAAGAAGATTAGAACAGGGCGCGAGAACGGGAACATCAAAGTCACGTTTAGAATGTTTACGCGAATTTAATACTGTTTTAAATTATATATTATTATCTAACAGCCGCATACTCCCATCCAGGCTTTAAGGCTATCATCTAGTGACTTAACGCGTCGCAAATAGCTGTTTTGGAAAATGCTTTCTATGCCCGTTTAGAGAGAGTTGCAAGTCCAGAGCAAGGCATTCATTTTATTCTTGATATAGTGCTTTTGCTATATTACACCCGATAATGTTTACTTTTTACCTTCCCAAAGGTACTAAGACCAAATTTTATAATTTTGAACCTTAATCTAGGCTCGTACGTGTTATATTTTTTTGTATTTTTGTTTATTTAAATAAATAAAAAAATACTCGAGCAAGGTTTTACGTCAAAAATATGGATTTTTAGACTCTAATAACTTTGATAATAAGCAATATTTCTTAAAAGTAAAACGTACTAACATATTACTTCATTGTATCTGCAATATTTCCAAAAACTATGAAAATCGGACAATCTTTTACAGGTAGGAAAACGTTATCGCTTTTTTATGGAAGCCTACAAGCTTGATCCGTTTGTAAAATATTGTGTCACTATACAGACAATACATTCAATTCAAAAGTGCTTTCTAAAATTATGACAATAAGCTGTTTGGTGGCACTGAAATGAGTGAAATTGACTAAGGCTAAATATTGTATTTATTAGTACTTAATCGAATATTAAAAACTTGTAGTTATAAGCAAAAGCGAATAGCATGCATAATTTATTATTAATTACATATCGCATTTAGAACATTGCAATCAGGTTGGTTAGGATATTCAGACCCTTTTAAGATTAATCTTGGAGATATTATTATGAATTTCAATAAAATCCATTTATTGCTCGGATGTTTAATTTGAAAGTCCGTCATAAAACGCTATTCCATTATAGGCAATAGATTTTTACGAGGTACGCCTACACGTCTTGTATAGGTAGAGCTTTTAATTAATTAAATTTCAAATATTAAACCGCGTCACATGCTAGTGATATTTATAGAAATAAAAAATATCCAAATATGTAGGAACTGCATTTTTAATTAAAATAAAAAATATCTCCTCCGACCTCCGACGACCTCCGTGGCGCAGGGGACGCACGCTCGGATTCGAGTGGGAGGTCGCAGGTTCGATTCCCGCCACGGGCCACTTTGGTATTTTATAATTTCTAAATTGGCTCAGGTCTGGTCTGGTGGGAGGCGTTGGCCGTGGCTAGTTACCACCCTACCAGCAAAGACGTACCGCCAAGCGATTTAGCGTTCCGGTACGATGCTGTGTAGAAACCGTTGGGGTGACTTAACTTACCCCTTCCAAGTTAGTACGCCAACATCTTCGACTGCATCATCACTTACCATCAGGTGAGATCGCAGTCAAGTACTAACTTGTATAGCGTAAAAAAAAAATCTCTCAGCAATAAATGTAGTATGATCCCCTTAATTATAATCTTCTTTCGAAAGTAAAATAATAGGAACCTTATAATTATTTTGCTTTCGAAAGAAACGGACAAAGCATTGTTTAACGAAAGCTCTGAGACTCTAGACTCCTATCAGCATGAGAAGGATATTTCTAAGCTCATCACGCCAAGTAGGAATACTCAATATTGATTGTGACCACCGATAAGGAACTGTCTATCAAAATTTCCGATATATTCCCGGTTTCCACCAAAGCGCAGCGGTGCGGAGCTGTGTTTGAGTAACCAATCAGATCTCTTAATTTTGACATGCCCGAAACTGAGGGCAGAGGAGATGTCTAAATGACGAAATCTGATTGGTTACTCAAACACAGCTCCGCTCCACTCCGCTTTGGTGGAAAACGGGCCTAAAAACTCACAAATTGTGAGTTGTGACTTGTGAGTCACAACATGGCGAAAACCGTCTGCATGGAAACGTGCGTGCAGTCTAATGACTAGGTGATTTGTGGTGGATACCACGGTTTATAGACAATACTGCTCTCGGCTTTCAACCGACGCCGTTGGTGTCAAAACAAACATTTTTGACACCAGTAAACTGGCGAAATTTTTGCGCACGGTCCCCCGGGTCCTGCTTATATTATGTCTATTATTGTGACTTATGGTTTCCAAATTCCAGTAGGTCCTTAACAGGCTTTCCAATCAGACTTAAACTAAGACCCTCGTCATAACACTCAGAGCATCCCGCAGTGCATTGAGGACCCAAGTCACAAGTCACAACTAGGAACACATGCGCGCACAAACTCCGAATTCACAAACATCAATCAATCCAATGTCACAACGGAGTCCCAGCGACCCATTTCCACCGAGTGTGCCGCCACGGCCATTCACCTAATGAGCTCATCGCCCCAGAATAAAAACTCACTCGTTTAGACCAATTGAATTTGTTTATGGAACGCTTTCTCGGGCGAGACTAGACGCTATGCTCTAGTTTGGGTGACGCTTGGATTTGAAATCCTTCAGCTAATCGCCTCTGGATGGTCTCGGACGTGTTTTAGCCGAAAGGTTTAGATTAGTTAAGGTAGCGCGACCGTCGAATTATAACCTTTTTTTTTGGGTTTTACTTTTAGTCGATTCTCTCTGCCTTGTTAGACGGAGTCGCAACCAAGCTTACCAAGTATTCGTAGGTTTGACCGACTAGAGACTTCCAAAAACAAAAACAAGTAGGTGGTAACGCATTCTCCCACAATTTTGCAACCGTTGCAATGGCGGCGTTCTAGCAAAGTAAATAATTAAAAATTGAAAAACACGAATGCCCTGTGGTTAAACGACTTTCTCCAAAAAAATATAGCCTATGTTACCTACTCGAGATCATGTAAGGATTCTAACGATACCCCATGTGTCCAAATCTCTTCAGCAGTTCAGAAGTTATGATGTGGAATAAAGAAACTCACATACATATACATGAACCCTAAACACATTACACTCCTTTTTTGGACAGTCGTGTAAAATATACCATCGGATGAAGCTTGTAGGTATAGTAAAACAGGCCAATCAAATCTCGACTATCTTGCTTTAACAACAGCATACACTCTTTCGCAGCGAGTAAGTTATTAGTGCCAATTGCATTTATCTTGATAATTGGCGGAATTAGTAGACTGGCAGTGATATCATGAGGTTCACACATCATAAAACTGCTAGTGCTAGGTAACAAGGAAACCTTTTTCGAGATTTATCAAATTAATTACGACCTACACGAAATTGGGTTAGTACCTACACCATTTCTGTTTTATTAATGACTACCTACCTACTTATTATGGGTCAATATCCCAGTAACTGACGGAAGATGATTACGACTAGTCATGCTAGACTACAAAGAGTCGTTAGTTATAGGACCAGACTTCGAACGACGGCCAGAGGCCTGCTTGTTCCAGGAAGGCTAACACAATCCATATACTACTGGCTGACCCAGGAAACGTTGTTGTTTTACCATTAGGGACATATTAAAAAAAAAGATAAATTGAGATTTAAGCTATCCTATCTTTTAAGTTAGATCAAACGGCACACGGTGTGCAAATTTTATTAAAATCGGTTAAGTAGTAATTTGAAAGCGCGAAAGTTACACAGAACTTTTTATCCCGGATTGATTGTATCCACAATCACAGATAACTCAAACACGGATTGTATAATAAACTGTAATAAAACTTAAGTACCTATCAAAATAAGCTTTCAGAATTACTTACTTATCCATTTTCATAAAATTTTAATAAAAAAAATATCGCCACAGTAATAACATAAAGTGACAGGATAGCAAATTAGTAACTTTAAATTAGGATTGACATGTCGACAATGGTTAAGATATCTATTATTCACTAATATTAAATGACGTCACTAGTACTAAAAATATATAATATCCTTGTTCACAGTGTGTTTAATGAAGCCACAAATATAATTAGTTGCTTTACAATACTATAATTAATACACACAATTTTTTTGCTTATAATTAGGTATATACTTACCTATATTTTAGTAACTGCCCAATAACAAATAACTGGTCCAATACTTTCCATCCATTTAAGTTTAATTAATATCTAACCAAGTGTAAACAAGGCTATGGGTATTCGATTTATAAAAGCTTAAATACTTTTTGTCATTATTACACAAATTGCACAGAATCTCTGAAGGCTCTCAATGAACCTAGGGCTTCATGACCAAAAAATAGTAAGTAAGAGCTTAATCGGGAGAGAGGCTTTTTCGAAATGTGACTTTATTTATGACTAGCTGAACTGAGAGATGTTGTCCTCACGGAAGACCAGCGCTTTGCCATAAAAAGCAAGGCTTATGCTGAGTGGAGGGCGGAGGCCCATTTGGGAGTGCACATTCTTCCAGTTATTTGTTTTCTCTCCTGTTCATATGTACCTAATGTGCATTACCAATAAACTTTTTCATTTCATTTCATTTCATTTTCATTTCATTTCATTTCCTGCTGTCTGATAAGTAATTAATTAATAGTTACCTTATACTGCTTACTATTTACCTACTGGTAGCTATTTTTGTGAATTATCCTTGTGCCCGCACAAACACACTCAAAACAGCATTAAAATTGGTCTAGTTATTTTCGCACTGGAATTGGTTTTTATAATATGAAGTAGTATATATTGAACTAAACTTCGCCCTTTATCAGTTGCCGTAATACGACTAGATTACAATAGCCATTTACAAATGCTAGGTATATGAATTCAGTTCACAGGATGTTAAATGGTAATAAGCAACCTTTTGAGTGAAGTGTTCCTTATACAACTAGATTTGCATTGCAATGCTTCTCACTATGTCCAACCAGCAGACACACAAAGTTACCTACATCTACATAATGAAACGAGGATCCTACACTTTTCTTGCTTTGAAAGCGAGACAAAATGTTAGTATAAGTAGTTACCTGCCTTTACCATTTATGTAACTATAGTTTCTACTACTTTTTGCTATAATTATTGTAACTATTATTACTAACTACTTTACTTTTAGTTGCTGTACTAGTTATGATTTCACCCACAACTGCAAGCTCCGCTTTGTCTTATACGCTAAGTTAGCTGATTATCTGAAAAACGTAGAAACTTATTTCGTTTTATTTATTTATTTCATTGTTTATTTTTTCAGCGCTGCGGAAGAATATATAACAGAAAAACGTTACTAAAAAACTAAGCCAGTTATCAATCTGAAATCTTTTTCTAAAGATTTATGATGTACCTAAAGGCGATTGCTTACCTAATCGTCTTTACTTAATCTTATCGTCTTATCATTACTTAATCGTCTTTATAGTTTTTGAATGTCGCTAAAAATCGCTTAAATACGCCATCTACGCCCTTAAGTAACTTATAGGTAATGGCTCCGAAGTCCGAAGTAAAACTACCGTACCTAACTTACTGAATAAGTAAATTGATGTTTCCGATTGATTTCTTGTAAACCAAAAGAAATAACCATGACCCGTGGCTGATGTTCACATCATCCTTACAGTATAATGTTTACGCGAAGTGTATTAAAAGTTCTCTTGTTTACGTTCGGGGCACGCAGAAGGCACGCATTCAAATGTATAATCCGTTTGAGGGGTTAGTACAGATTTTTGTACGAATTTCTCGTCGACTCGCATCGCACAAACGAATCGAATTCATCCATACATTTACAGCCAGAGCCATCTATTGACGCAGCCTTCATGCGACTTTTAATAGATGGCGCTAGCTGTAAATGTATGAAGGAATTCGATTCGTTTGTGCGATGCGATTCGATTCGAAATTCCTACAAAAACCTATACTAATCCTACAGATTGCTGTTTTACCATCTACACAACTAATAAGCATGTATAAACTATGAGGCGTGAACTTGACTTGTTACACGCATTACTATTTAGTGCACACTGTAAACAATGCGCATATAGACTGAGTAGACGCGGGTTCCGCCGATTACGATAAGATTATTAAGGTTCCGTACCCAAAGGGTAAACACGGGACCCTGCTACTAAGACTCAGCCACGTTCGTCTGTCACCGGGCTGTATCTCTTAAACCATCATAGGTAGTTATAGTTAGAACAACAAGTACTAAAAAATAGAATAAAACAAAGATTAAAGGGGGGGCTCCCATACAAAAGACGTGATTTTTTGCTCGTCTTTGGTCGATGATAATAATTGAGAATTGTAGTTTAATATAATAATTGAGATTTGAGAGTTCTGGCTTCTGCTGGAAGTCATTGGTACGGAATACTTGGTGCACTAGTCCGACTCGCACTTGGCCGATTAATATATATAAGACATTGAGGATCTCCAAAATAAAACACAAATTGTTTCCCTGAAATAACAAAGTTTTGTTTTATTTAACAAGTCTACAATTATCAAGTTATTATCAAGTTACGACAATTACACTTCTATCTCACCTGAAATAACAAAGAAACGACATTTAAAGTTCACTATATCTCGAGTCCTCAATCACATTCTTTCTATTAGTTTTTATAACAATAAAATGCACAAAACAATCTGCGCGTCCCACGCCATTTTAAATCATCGACACAGATCAACATCATAGATACGCGACAGCTGATACGCGAAGCGCGGCAAATTCAAATGAATGAAATGTCACTCATTTCATTACATCTCCCCCCCTAAGAGCGAAAATTCTAAGCAATATATCTGTAAAATGTACTTATAAGTCATCTTCATATTCATTATCATCTCCTTCATCTTCTTCAGCCTCTGTTATGACAGGTTGCAATTTTGTTATATGAAATAATGTTGATTCTGTTTTTCTGTTGCCTGTATCAATCCTATAAATGGAATTCGATATTTTCTCTATTATTTTGAAAGGGCCTATTTTTAATTCGTCTAATTTCTTTCTATTCAGTCTATTTCCATTTTCTACATATACACTGTCTCCTACATTAAATTCTTGCATTTTTCTATTTCTATCAAATATTTTCTTGTTATACTCATGAGATTTTATTGTATTCTCTAATGCCAATCTTCTATCAGCAATCCACTTGTCTTCCTTTTCCATCGTTTTGAATTCATTTGGTAGAATACTGACATTTGTACCATCCAGTAAATATTTTGGTGCAAAACCTGTAACGGAGTGTTCTGTTTCATTATATTTTTGTATACATTCTCTTGCCAGTGTTGTCCATGTTCTCTTATTATTTTTCTCATTCATTTTACACCTTATTTTATTTACTATTGTTTGGTTTAATCTTTCATTCAAGCCGTTCGAGAATGGTGTATTCACGGCTGTAAAAATTAGTTTAATATTATTTTCCTGCAAAAATTGTTTAAATTCTCTTGAATTTATGCCCGGATATTGATCTGTCAGGATAATTCCAATCTCATCTGTCCTTAGTACTTTCTTTGTTAAATTTATAAAGTCACATGCATTCTGGGTTTTCGAAGTCGCAATAAATGCATATCTTGTGTAGTGATCTACTAAAAGGTGTAGATATTTCTTTGTAGACCTAGATCCTCCAAATCCACCAATAGTATCCATTGACATTATTTCAAATGGTTTGGTAGCTGGTCCCAGTTGTGACATTAATCCAATTTTTTTTTGACATCTTGATTTATTTTTTATGCATATTTCACATGTTTTACAAATATTTATGATATTTTTTGTTAGGTTTATAGCCGTATATATTGAACTTATTTTTTTCTGCAGTTGTCTGATCCCAATATGGCATAAATCTTCATGCACCTTTTTTATAAGTTTTTTACTAAATTCTTCTGAGAGGATAATCTTTTCTTGTTTCTTTATTTTTTTATAATAGATATTATTTTTTAGTATTAAATTTTGTTTCTTTTCTCTTATTGTTTCATTTTTCTGTTGGTCTCCAACTATATCTTTTATTTGTATTAAATTAACTATTCTCAATGTTTCCTCTCTGTTATCTTCTGGTTCTAATACAGGGTTTCGGCTCAAACAGTCTGTTTCTACATTTTCTTTACCAGGTATATATTTTACGGTAAAGTCATACTGAGATAGGTAGTATGTGAGATCACCCAATTCTTCATCTGTCCTGCATTTAATGTTCATGTTCTCTAGAGGTTTGTGATCTGAGTAAATGGTGAATTGTTTTCCGATGAGCCAGTGCTGCCAATATTTAACAGCTTCTTTCATAGCAAGACATTCTAAATATATAGCCTTTTTCCGTTTTTGATGTTCATTCAATTTTTTTGAGAAATATGCCACCGGTTTGTCTTTACCATCTAGTTGTGTCTGTTTTAATATTGCTCCAATGCCCTCCAAAGATGCATCGGTAAAGATTTTGATTGGTAAGTCTTTGTCGAATATTTCCAAGACCGGTTGCGAACATAAATATCTTTTTATCAGATTGAATGCTTCTTCACATTTCTCTGACCATGCAAATTTCTCGTTTTTTCGTAATAAATTGTGTAATGGATCTAAGATAATTGCACTTCTTGGTATATAGTCATGGTAGAAGTTTATTTTTCCCAAAAATTGTCTGATGTTCTTTTGCGTCTTAGGAGTTGGAAAGTTCCTTATTGAAATCAAATTGTCTTTTAGTGGTCTTACTGAATTGTTCTGAATTATATGGCCGAGGTATTTTACCGAGTCTGAAGCAAAGGTACATTTCTTAAACTTCAGTCTAAAGCCTTCTTTAATTATTGCCTCTAATACATTTCTAATGTGCCTTATATGTTCTTCAAAGGTAGACGAGTATATCAAAATATCATCGATATAGTTAACAGAGTATCCTGTGAGATTGTGTTTTCTTAGAATATTGCTTAAGATTCTCTGGAAAATTGCTGGTGATGTTTTCAAGCCAAAAGGGAGGCAGGTCCACTGGAAGTGGCCATCTTGTGTGACAAATCCTGTTTTACTTCTGTCTTCCACCCGTAATGGTATTGCCCAAAATGCTGAGTTTATATCTAGTGTAGTAAAATACTTGCAATTTCTAGTTTTAATAATTAGATCATCTATCAAAGGAAATGGTTGAGCTTGTGGTATAACTATTTTGTTTAACTCTCTGAAATCTACACATAAACGGGATTTTCTATTTTCACCTTTTTTAAACGCCAATGTCACTGGAGCAGCGAAAGGACTGTATGATTCTTCTATTAAATTGTTCTTTAGTAACATCGATATTTGCTCTTCAATTTCTAATCTATCTTGTATTGTACATCTGTATGGTCTTTTACTACAATATTTATTTACTTGTAAATCTATGCGAGCTTCATAATCTTTAACTGAACCTATATCATACTTGTCCTTAGCAAATATTGTTTTATATTCCTTTATAATTTTCTCTATCTCAATTTTCTTTTGATTATCTAAATGGTCTGTCATACTTATAAATTCCTCTGTTTCTATGTGTTCATTGAAATTTACTGTATATTTTTTTATATTATTATCTTCATTTCTGTTATCTTTAGACATCCTGTCTATTTTATTTGTTATTTTCTTTTGTTCTATCTGCAAGTTCTCATTTTGGGTTAATCTGAATTTCTTTATCATATCTAATCCGATTATGAAATCATCAAAATCTTCATTTTCTACTATGTATACATCCACCTCTTCTTCTAAATCAAATATTTTAATTTTTATTGTTATCAAGCCATCCATCTTCTTCACACCATTAACCGTTTTCATGTATGCTATGTTCACATCATCTTTTTTTTCTTTTACTTTTATTAATCTTGAATTTATTATAGAAATTTGTGAGCCTGAATCATAAATACCACTCACTTCTAGTTTATTTTCTAATAAAAGCTTGATTTTGATTAATGGTGTGCTTACTAGTTTTTTCTCAGTATTTATGTCTACTTCAATTATGGAGTTATTGTTTACATTTTTAGTTTTAAGAACTTTTTCAGGTTCATTTTTATTTTTCTTGAACCAACATGACTCCTCCGGATGATATCTAATTCCTTTGTCCAGAGACTCACAAGTCTTACATGACTTCTTCTCATAAGTTTTATTTTTATTATAAAATGTACTGCTCTTTATGTTACTTGAGTTTTTCTTATACATCGTGCCTTCATATTTTCTTATCTCGTTGAACAAGTCAGTAGTGTTGTTGAGTTCATCCCTGTTTAACTTATTTAAGATAAATCCAGGTAAACCAGTTGCAATAAGATCTATCATTGTTTTGGAATCTATAGATTTGTTTATATCTAATAAAAGCCGTTCTTTTTTTATGGCATAATCAATTAACTGTCCTTCTTTATACCTAAATGCGAGAGCATATGTGACTATGTCCCATCCTTGGTTTTTAAAAGTTTCTAAAAACTTGTCTTTCCATTCACTCCATTCAGAATTTATTGTTAGTTTTATGATCATCGAGCTATACCAATCCAAACAAGGTTTATCTAAAAATAACCTCAAAATATCTATTTTTGTCTCATCTTTTGTTATATTAAAGCGCGCACACTCTTTTTCAAAAATTTCTATCCATTGCATCGCATTAGGATTTTTGCTTGTGAATTTTTCAATAATAAATTTTTCTGAGATATGTTTTAAGTTATGTTGACTTTCTTTCTTAGTTGTAGTTTCTATTAATTGTTCCAAGATTTGTTGCAAAGTGTCATTTTTGTCCTCTGCTTGTGTTGTGCTCACTTCATCTAAATATTGATCTAAAAATTGCATATTACCTTCCTCATCTACATATGTCTTCTTTAGATTTTCATCCAACTTTATCCATACTTTTCTACTCTGGTGTCTTTTTTTAATGCTATTTTTTACTTTTGTGAAAGTGTTCGTTTTAACAATATATGTATGATGACTCACCGGCTTCAGTTCCTCGGGTAAAACATAACATTTTCCTTCTTCAGTAGATATTGAGGTTAATGCTAATACATTTGATTTGCCATCATTTGAGGCTATTATTGTAAACTCAAATTGAAGCCGGTCCATCTTCTTTTAGTTCACAAAAATGTCGTTTTATAAGACATTGAGGATCTCCAAAATAAAACACAAATTGTTTCCCTGAAATAACAAAGTTTTGTTTTATATAGCAAGTCTACAATTATCAAGTTATTATCAAGTTACGACAATTACACTTCTATCTCACCTGAAATAACAAAGAAACGACATTTAAAGTTCACTATATCTCGAGTCCTCAATCACATTCTTTCTATTAGTTTTTATAACAATAAAATGCACAAAACAATCTGCGCGTCCCACGCCATTTTAAATCATCGACACAGATCAACATCATAGATACGCGACAGCTGATACGCGAAGCGCGGCAAATTCAAATGAATGAAATGTCACTCATTTCATTACATATATTTGTGGAATATAATAATCCCTAAATATGTAAAAAAACTATAGTTGAAAGATATTTATGTAATAGCACAGATTTAAAGATAAATCATTTATTAGACAATCGATTGACACAAAAATAGTTTGCAGTAGGTAAAAAAAACGTTTCTGCGTATTTCCTGTTAGGTAGATACCTAAATTCTAAATGCCCCTACACTATGTAGGCTCCGCCCTGAAGCCGGATTTTTAAGTTGTCAAATCGGTAAAATGGCGCTAATGTATGCGACCAACAGCGGTATATGCTGTCAGCGGTACCGAAATGTAAGACGCGCGACGCCATATTTGAGAAATTTTTGGTTTCAACATACGTCACATAGTTCCCGTCCTCTTAGCGGAGCGTATTTCGTCATTGCCTTACACCCATTAGACCATTACACAAAATGTAAACTGGCACAATTTAATACCAACCCATTAACATTAAAATATAGATGTTGATTAGCTTACATTCAACGAAATAGAGAAATCCAGGCACGATTTCGGGTCAAAGGGCCTCGGCAACATCTGAGTTTGCAACAGAGTAGGTATCTAAGTACATACTTGTACTATAAGTACATACTACATTACCTATTACTTGCTGATCCGGCAAACATTGTTTTGCCATTAAGGATATAAAAAAAAGATAAATTGAGATTTAAGCTATCCTATCTTTTAAGGTAAATCAAACTGCACACAGTGTGCAAATTTGATTAAAATTCGATTAAAATAAAATATTTGTACACTGTGTGCAGTTTGATTCGATAGATTAAAATCCGGCGCGATGCTGTATAGCAAACGTTCCAAGGTAGTATGATAACACCTTCGACTGCATCTTCATTTACCATCAGTCGAATTTGCAACGTGTAAAAAAAGAACATGTTAATCCCAGCAGTTAAGACTATACTTACATAAAAATAAATCGATTTTCTATTATGATTTTATTTCGCAAAATATATATACTTAACTACCTAATAATAGTAGACGAAAAAATATGTTCCTCTTTGTTATTTTTTTAAATATAATAAAAAAAATTAGCTGTGGGACGTAGAGTAAGTAAACTTATAATGATGATGATTCAGGCAGATGAAGGTAATATAAACGTGGAAAAAAGACGCTCTGTTTCAGGGTTCTCGGAATTTCTTCATGCATTCAACGTTTAACATGTGTTTGTATAAACAACCTAATACAAGCTCACGAGTTGATATATCTTTAGAGATTAATGTAGGGTTAAAGAAATTCCAATCAAGATATCTGATATGATATCTAAGTAGGTATATTAGATTTTCATAGGTAAGGATAAATAAAATATGAATATAGACACCTAATTTTATTATGTAGCCTAACTTTATACCTACTTGCATGGAAGTTTTCTACAGCAAAATAGACATTATAAATAAATAAATAAATAAATAAAATTTTATTTCAGAGCAAAACTCCATAGAATTTTGTTAGTAACAGTAATCTTAAACCTATGTTAGTTCCTAATGATAAAAACTAAACTATAATTGTTAGTATACACATGCACTTAAACCTATGTTAGTACTAATTCTAATTTCTGTCCGCCCTGTCCACTATATTATACTTAATATAGTGGACAGGGCGGACCTACTACCGAAAAAGTGTTGCCAGTTTACCGGTACCAAAAATGCTTGTTTTATCACCAGCAGTAAAGCCACAATGTAGTTCGCTCAGTTTTTTTTTTTTACGTTATACAAGTTAGTACAAGTGACTGCGATCTCACCTGATGGTAAGTGATGATGCAGCCGAAGATGTTAGCGTACTAACTTGGAAGGGGTAAGTTAAGTCACCCCAACGGTTTCTACACAGCATCGTACCGGAACGCTTAATCGCTTGGCGGTACGTCTTTGCTGGTAGGGTGGTAACTAGCCACGGCCAAAGCCTGCCACCAGACCAGACCTGAGCCAATTTAGAAATTATAAAATTCCAAAGTGGCCCATATCGAACCCACGACCTCCCGACTCGAATCTGAGCGTGCGTCCCCTGCGCCACGGAGGTAGCCACCTAATTATAGAGTTTTGACAGATGTTCACGTAAATCGTTTGGATGCTTTAGTGGTGTATAGCAAGCTATTTTCCCACGGAGGCCGCTAATTTTTTCAGGATAAAATGTAACCTCTTTGCGTTAAGGTCAATAAGCTACACGCATAATAATAATCATAATCATAATCATAATCATAATCATTTATTCATTTGCTTCGAACATGGTAATAAAAATTGATGTTACAATTAATAATAGAGTCTCGACATGTTTTACCCCAACATGGGCGTGCAAAACTAGTTCAGATACAATTAAAATAATTAATTCTAATAATAATAATTAATTCTAATATTCTGTCAAAAATGAACCCAGCATCTCATATTATGTCATCAGATTGTAAAATATTATAATATGGAAAGATTTGATAATAATGATTTAAAATTTATCGTTTAAAAACTCGTCAACAGAATAATACATTTTGTCGAGTAATAAATTAAATAAATACCGTCTAAAACGAGCGAGGTTCATTTTAAAAGTATGTGGTGGTAGATGATTGTGGATTCGTATCGCCGTACAGAATACATTTTTCTTATATAATGTCAAGCGCTGTTTAGGAACACAAATTTTATTTTTATGTCTGCTTTTTGGGTTAATATCTGTTTTCATTTTAAAATACTTGGGATATTTGCGGACGAACACGCATATTTCATAAATGTATAAGCATGGGAGTGGTAGCACTTTGAGTTTTTTAAAGAGAGGCTTGCAACTATCTGTGAACTCTGCATTAAATATCGATCTGATGCACCGCTTTTGAGCTTTAAACGCTTCTTGCGCATCAGTGGAATTACCCCAAAGTATGATTCCATATCTTAACTGAGATGAGGCATATCCATGGTAGGCCAAAATGGATGCTTCAAAAGATACTATTTGTCGAATACGACCCAGTGCATAAATATATTTATGTAATTTACTGCATAGCTGTTTAATATGTGCTTTCCAATTACAATGCTTATCTATAGTGATACCTAAAAAAGCAGTGTCCTCTACTTCCTCAATTCTACTTTCGTTAAATTTTACATTGAGTCGTTGTGGTTTCGATTGGTATGTTTGAAATTGCATTATTTTAGTCTTAGATATATTAACCTGTAGATTGTTTCTATCAAGCCATTCAATAACATCCGCTAGTGCGTTTTGCACTTCATTTTCTAAGTTATCGCGTTCTTTACATTTAATAAGTAGAGTAGTATCATCTGCAAAAAGTATGCATTCATGTTTTATTTTATCAGGTAGGTCATTTATATAAATCAGGAAGAGTAACGGCCCTAAAACGCTACCTTGCGGTACTCCCATTTTGTTATCTTTGAAACACGAGCGAATAAATGTTTTATTTTTACCTGCAAACGTACATATTTCCACACATTGCTTTCTATCCTTTAAATATGATTTGAACCAATCTTGAGCAGGACCCCGGATGCCGTGACGTTCTAGTTTATTAAGTAAAATGTCATGGTCGACATAATCGAAGGCTTTACTCATATCAAGGTAGATTGCCACCGGAGCTACACCGACATTCATACTTTCCGTTACTTTCTTGACTAACTCAAAGCATGCAAGGGTTGTTGAACTATTCTTCCTGAATCCGAATTGTTCAGATTTTAAAATATTGCAAGTAGACAGAAAGCTATGTAAAATATTAAACATTACTTTTTCTAATATTTTTGATAATATAGGTACCAAAGTGACGGGTCTATAATTAGATATATCTATTTTATCTCCTTTTTTAAAAAGTGGTTTGACAACTGACAATTTTAATCTTGTAGGATAATGTCCTTGGACTAGTGTTAAATTTATAACATGACATAATGGAGAAGCCAGTATTCGTGCGGCTTCCTTTAAAACTCTAGTACTAATACTATCGTACCCGGTGGATGTCGTATTTTTTAATGAAATTATAATTTTATAGATATCTAATGGATTAACAGGCGTTAAAAATATACTTTTAGAATTTAATGGAATATCAGAATTGTGATTATATATTTTATTTTTATTACATATTTTTGGTAGATTAATATAAAAATTATTGAATTGTTCACAAATGCTTTTGGGTTCTATGTATATATTGTCGTTATATTTAATCTCTGTCAAGTTCATATTGTTATTAGTTTTATAGTTGAAGTTGTCTTTTATTATTTGCCAAGTCGATTTACATATATTTTTAGAATTTTGGAGTTTTTTGTGGTTCACTATTCGCTGAGCATTTACAATACACCTTTTCAATATTGAAGAATAATTACGGTAACTGATTTTATACTTTTTTTTAATCAATTTTGATTTCGATAGATGATATTTTAAATAGAGACTTCTTTTGCGTACACAACAGCGTTTAATGTTTTTCGTCATCCATTTGTGTTTTGAGGAGTTGGCTGACATTCTCACTGTAATTATAGGAAAGCATAAATCATAAAAAAGTATTAATAATTCATGAAAACAGTTAAAAGCTTTTTCTGCATTTTCTTCTTCATAAATTTCCTTAAAAGATAAAGATGACAAGGCTTCTATAAATTTCTTTATGTTTTCTTTGCTTAAGTCTCTTCTCTTTTCGTACCAATATTCATTTAAATTACGCCTTGTACCTTTAACAGTAAGTGATGCAATAAAAATTTGTGCATTTTCGTGATCTGAGAGACCTAAACATAACTGTTTTGACTGTGCTGACAATATATTACTAACAATTAAATCAATACATGCCAGTTTTCTGGTTGGTGTGGTGATGTAGTTTGTTAAGTTATAATTTGCTAATAGAGATAATAATTCCTGAGAGTATTTCGTTTGCTTCATTATATCTATATTCCAATCACCAGTCACAATTATGCGCTTTTTTGTACTTTTCGTAACTTTTTTGAGCAATTTATCGAGTTCTCGTAAAAACATATACGCTGATGATGTTGGCGTTCTGTATAAACATATTATAATTAAGTTAAAGTCAACAAGATCTACACCGCAGCCTTCAAATTCGTAGTGTTTAGAATTTGTCACAGAGATCGGCACAAAATTAATATTGTTTTTTAAGAAAATGCATGAGCCCCCTCTTTTTTCTGAACTTCGTGAAAACGAACTAGCTAGTTTATAATTTTTAATTTTAATGTTTGATTCCGTTCCTTTTTTCATAAATGTTTCTGTGAAGCAAAGCACATCTAATTCGCCAAACTCATTTTTAAGATCACTTAAAGCAAAGTCAATGTAATCACGCTTGGACACTAGACCTGCGATATTTTGATGAAAAACTGTTAATTTTGATTCGTTGACATTAGGAACGAAAAAGTTGTGATTTTTTATTATTATTTAACATCATGTCATCAATATTGGTAGTACGAAGTAAATTCTTGTCATAATTTTGTTGTTTTATTTTATTGCAATAATTTCTACATACTTGCGTTACTGGGGGGTCAATAAATTCCTTTTTGTAATATAAGTAGTCAAGTTCGATATTTATTTTGAAGCATAGTCGCGATAGGAGATCGCTTCTGGTTGCAGCATTGTAATCGGAAAGGTCAATAAAAGTACAGTTGTCAAACTTTTTTGATAACTCCTGAATACTACAATTTAACAGATGTTTATTAAGATATGGATTACGAGCAACACCCGCTACTAAAACTCTGTATTTTTTCAATTTTGTTAACGCATAACATAATTCTGAGATAACTACGTATGGATTTTTATCGTTAGAGCCTATCCCAAGTACAATTACATCATCCTCATCCAAATCATCTAGCACCTTATCGCAACTATTTAATACATGTTTACAATGTGCGTTAGGTTTTATATAAGAAACAATGTTATATTTATCCCCAATAATGGTTTGTCTACTGTCCCTTAATCTTGCCGTGAGTCCTAATAATAAATCATCACCATAAATCATTATTTTGCTCCGAGTCTTTCGTATTTTGTTTCCCTGACACTTTGTCTTTAGTACAGATGAATTGCTCGATTCTGGAACCAGTGTTGCTAAGTCCGGTACAAAAGTAGTTCGTTCATGATTTTTGTTCGTAATTTTTCTGTCTTGGTCTACGGTGTCGCATTGTTTAAGTAAAGTAGAAGGCATTTTATAAGATGCCCTTATGTTCGGAGCCAGACAGGGTGAAGAGAAACATTTATAAAGTCCCTGCATTGGACTTTGTAGTCGAGTTGTGAAAAGTAATTTACGCAATTTTTCATTCTCCATTTTTAATTTACTGACATCATTTTTCATCTCTTTCATTTGTACCATTAAATTGTCCAATTGTGTTTTCAAATACAATATAATATCATCCTCATTATAATTGGATTCCTGCGTCGTTTTATCTAATATTGTTGGTTCAAAACTATCTTGAGTTGTAATAGAGGTGAACGATAAATCTGACTCAGACTCATATCGGTTTTGGTATCTTCTTATCGTAACGTTCTCCATACTTATAAATTGCTGTAGGTAATCAATAATTAATTAAAAAAATAAAAAAAATAAAAAAATAAAAAATTGTTCTATTTGACGAGCAGTGACTCGAACCCAGTCTTGATTCTGAACCGCTATGTCCACATCTGCCGTTCGCCGAGTTGTGTAAACTGAGCCAGAGCCATTCGTGCACGCACGAACAAAGTGAATTTTGTTATTGCAATACACTTGTTCGCCGAGGCGCGTGTCCATACATTGACCTTGATGAAGTGAATAAGGTCGCCACTGTGAACTGTCACTGCGTCACTCGTTGCATATTTGAAACACCAAAACTAAAAGTGTATTTTGCATAATATTAATGGATTTTAGAGTTATTCCGTTACATGATTTATATTTTTCACTAAAAAATCATTGTATTTGTATTGTTTATGCACATTTCTTTCGCGTAATTTGTAAATATTGTTGATATTATTTGGATCTAAATATCACAGGTTTTTGCTTTATTTATCGTTCAGATCACCTCACAAACACTTTCACAGTATTATTGGACTACTTGATGCACAATTTGTAGCTAGGAGCTTTGAAAATCCAATTATAAATATTTTTTGAACGATAATATACGGGACTGTATTGTTTACATGACGACTGGAGCGCCACCACGCATTCCAAACAGTTTTCAAATAATTTGCAGAAAGTTGTTTCAAAAAGAAAAGAAAGTAAAATTGCGCAGAAATTTGAAAAATTTACGCATGCGGAGTCGCGGGCAAGGGCTAATTTTATGCTAGTTTTCTTTACAAATACGTAGGCACTATAATATAAAGTAATAACGTATAAAGGTAGCGCCAAATATTGTGTTTATCTTTTGTTATAGGTTAAACCACAGATAACTCAAACACGGGGTGAAACATTCAACAAGACTAGTTTCTGGAACCAGTTACACCTATAGTGGCTATTTATGACATAAAACTGCACTTTATACGAGTATTACAAGAAAAATAATGAATTAACATACTCAATCTAAAAACATAATTCATATCAGCCTTAGTTTAAAAGCATTTAAACAACTTAGCTATTAGGTTAGGTAGGTTAATGCATTAGTACATAGGTACACCATTTAGTTATTATTTTTTTAGTATAGAAGAACCTTCAATACTTTGTTCAATACAAAAGATCTTTACACAAACGATAGATACCGGCGATAGATAACTTGTACTTAGATAGGTACCGGCAATCGACATAATATTATAATAGATACTCGTATCATTGCTTTCCAATCTGAAAGGGTTGTTTTATCTTTCTGGAATTCCGTACCAAAATGCAGGTGGATAGTAATGGAACCCTTATTTAATTTGACTCCTCTAAGCACGAGCCTCTAGGTATGTATAATTCCTCTTGGTGCGATATCTCTGCTGGCGTACCCCAAGGCGGCGTGTTGTCACCATTGCTCTTTTCCATCTTCAGTCATAACCTTTCATCTCACTACCATATGTATGCAGACGAGGTCTAGCTTTATAGCAAGTCTTCGATTGAAAACCTGCCAGATGCAATGGCCAGACTGAACTCAGACCTTTGCTCCGTCCTTGAGTAGAGCAAATCAAATCCGAGTAAATCACAGGCAATCGTTATTGGTACCCAAAAGCAGCATCCAATATTGACTGGCGGTCACTTCCTCCTATTGAGTTCAATAATGTTGTTATTCCATACTGTGAGAACGTAAAGTATTTGGAAGTGTATCTTGATAGGACCTTAAGCTGGGCTCAACATATTAAGCAAGTCAGTAGGAAATTATTTGCATCCTTGGGCTCCTTGCGTCGCCTTCGATCTATTCTTCCAGTTCCTACAAAATTAGGCTTGCACAGACTTTTCGTTCTCGTCTTAATTGGTTACCTATCCGACTTCGCCGGAATCTGCACATCCATTCCATTCTGTACTGTGTTCTGTTTCATCCTTCTGCGCCCCTTTACTTAAAAGAAAAAATTAATTTTGTAGGTCAACCTCAAGAATTGCTCCGATCTTCGAGGAAACTTATTTTGATGATGCCTGCGCATAAGTCTTCCTTTTTTCATAAGTCTTTTACGCTTCGATATCAGAGAGGCCCAGACTATAGGACAGTTTAAGAGACTAGTGAAAAATTACTTTATATTTCAGTTGCCTGAGTGCTGATGAATTATAACTGTCACCTATAAATATGTTACTTCAATATATTATATCCTCTCTTGTTCAGTGTTCTATTGTCTTGAGGATTATTTTTATTTTTATTTATATTGTATTTGTTTTACCTATATCCTATAGGTATTTGGATTTATTTATTCTGGTACCACCAACCGCGTATCCAGTAAGAAATATGCCTTTACGTCATTGGTTGCCTGGAACAAATCGCTATGGAGCGATAAGGCCGCCAATTTGTACCCCTAAGTTTGTTTGTGTTTAGTTTATTTCTTTTTATATTTTTATTCTGTGGTGTGCAATAAAGAGTTTATTTATCTATCTATCTATGTAGTAAACTTTACTCCAACATAACTATTGTTGTACGATGAACTGTAATTAGTTCATTTTCCAATAGAGATGCAATTTTACAGTCAGTTATATTCAAGTTTAATTGGTAATGTAAATAGTACGTATGTTAACTTACCACAATAATGATTTAGTACATCTAACGCTTTACCCTAATCAAAGATCTAACGATGTAATTTGTCGCTGGTAAAATCTTCCCGTGGAAGTGCTTCCGCAATACGTCATGTGGTATAGACTCCCGGGAATATTAAATAGGCTCTTTTATAGTTTTATCATGTCATATTGTGTGGGTGAGTCATCTTTCTTCGTGTTCACCACGGAATATTTAAGCAAAGTTTTGCGGTGTTCACCAAGGCGCTAGCTAAACCCATTTTCATGATTTGGTAGCTTCATGACATTGCATGGGTCTATAAACACCATAAACACTAAACAATGACAAAAGTCTACGTTGTGTAAAGGTATGAAGAAATGCAATTTAAAATGGAACATTTACTTACAAATTTCACGTAAATAAACCTGCAGGGCGATCGGCTAAAAATGTATCAATCATTAAATAACTGTATCAATGTCAAAACACAGGTATTGAGCAATCACAACGCTTGAATATCACGTTTTGACATTGATACTGTTCTTTAATGATTGATACATTTTTAGCCGATCGCCCTGCTGGAATTCTTTTTTAATCCCACTTTTGACACTACGTATACGTTTGACACTACGTAAGAGTGGGTCAGAAGAGCGTCGTTTAGCAAGCATAAACGATGCTCGCAAAACTGATTGCCATAAGCCTACGATGCATAATAATTAGTCCAGTATTTGCGAAAAACTTAATAAAATTTGAATTTTCGCGCCCGGAAAGTACTGATCCAACTTAAGTAAAAAAATTGTGGCGCACTAAAATTCCTTAGACTGTGCCCAAAATAATAAATAAAACATTATAATCTACGTGGACTTTGCAGTGTGCACCGCCCACTGGAAAACTGGGCAGAATTCGTAATTGTGCGTATCACGCAGATATAAAAGCGATATGTCAATCATCTCATTGTACTCCAAATTAATTCCGTGATTGACATTTGAAACAATCGCATTTGAAATGTACAGCCTTTTTAGAAATTATTCCATTCACTGATTGTGATACTTACTTTTTACACCCACATAGTCTTTCTCTTTACAACCATTTATAACCACCGAATTCATAAATATTAGGTACTAATACCATATTTGTATGAAGCGTCAGGGGGTCTTGTATAACATTTCAAAAGGTGTATGTGCCTTTACCTAAGTATGTCTATACAATATTGTTTATAGATTATTGCAAAATAACCAAAAATAAAATAGCATATAAATAAGTAGATTCTATATAGCATGGCTATAAATGTGCGAATTTAAATGATCTCTGAAAGGCTCAAATGATACTTTCGTGCCTCATTCACACATTCAAAAAACGAAAAGTGCCTTTTCTATAAAGTAGCAAAAACGCCACAGTAGCTCATTGGGTCTTATCTCACAAAAAACTTAAACGTGGTAATATTATACAGTAATATTAATTCATATTTGTAAATAAGTATATTAAAAATTAAATGGGATGGGTACCCATTACCCATCCCATTTTAATTTGTTTTATACAGTCGTTCTCGTAGAAAACTAGAAAACTTTTTCATTATTTATCATTTCGGCATTTTGTCTGAAGTCTGAATCTCTGAACAAAGGTTTCATAACCATGTTTTCATATGTGCATAAATAAATATTCAGTATAGGTAATCGAGGCAGTTATTGTATCCATGCTAATGTAAGATTCAGTGCCCTACCTTCCTTGTCTCTGATGCAATGAATGGTCGTTCAACGAATTACATAATAATATTTTGTGTGCGTAAAATATCCCGTAGATTTCTTTCAAATATACACAAATTGGACATTTGTTGCTATAATTATGTAGATATGCATCTTTTAAAGATATATTTGCAAAAAATAACAAATGGTACCTGTTTTCGCTAATGACGAAATACGCTACGAGTATGTTACATCCATGGTTTTCGCACATAATTGAAAATGATTTTTATTTTTCACCAAAGACATCTATGTAGGTACTTACCCTACATCTCTGTTCTTTACATCTCTTTTGAAAAGTTAAAACTCTTTCACCAGGTTCGGAAAGCAGGTTTGCACCGAGAAGAACTTGTAAAAAATTTCGCACTTGTTCTTTTTAGCAACTCTCGTAATACCCACCCATTGAAGAATTACCTACCTGTGCTAAAGTAAGTCCAAGTCTAATGTCTAAAATGACAGTCTAACTAAATAGGTACTAGGTATAAGGTTGGACCATAGAGTATATTGAATATAGGGTTGGACATTATTATATTTTTAAGATAGCCTTTATTGTGAATGCTTCAGTAAACTTTTCATTGGGAAAGTTAGTCAATCTATTTCTTCTTTATATCATTACTAGCTGATGCCCGCGACTTCGTCCACGTGGAATAAAAACTATTCTATCTTTTAAGTTGGACCAAATGACAGATATTCACGAAGTTTGAACTAAGTCGGTTCAGTAGTTTAGGAGGCCATCGCGGACAAACATTGTGACACGAGATTTATATATGTTACGGCTAAAACCCGAAGCGCGGCTGCACCTAGTTTTAGCCGGTTAGAACTAGGTGTAGCCACTTACTCTTGGTTAAACCTAGTACGAGCCGATTGCTTTCGGGTAAAACTAGGTCTAGCCTTCAACATGCCGGCTACAACTAGGTCCAGCCATTCCCTGTTGGGTAAAACTAGGTCTAGCCAATATCATTCCGGCTAAAACTAGGTCCAGACAATCCCTGTTGGATAAAACTTAGATGCGTGCCCCGCCACGCCTTCCACCCCGCGTCACACTCATGACTCACAGCATCTGCATCAGCGGCGCGGGGTGGAGGGCATCGTGAGGCACGCGGCTCTGCAGGTTGCCAGGTGCTGCTGATCTACTGCAGGTCTACTAGCGAGTGTGACTCACAGCGTCTGCAGCAGCTGCGCGTGTCTTAGTTTTATCCAACAGGGATTGGCTGTACATAGTCGTAGCCGGCATGCTATCGGCAGAGCTTTTTTAGATATTAAAAAAAACACCTAATAATAATAACACCTAAACGTAGAGAGTTTTTTATTCTTATGAATCACATTGTTATAATTGGCACAAATTATTAGGAGTACAATTTTTTATATAATAGGAACAATCAGGAACATTTTTTTAACAACAGACAATAGTTGCATATTATAATTTAAAGAATATTGGTATAATTATAAATCACACTTTTGTAAAGTAACATAAACTATTTATTAGAAGAACCTAAACTTGGGTGCCATTTTGAGTTGCACAAAATACCAGCAGCTTTGTAGAGGCACTTTTTGGTGCCTCAATTGGTTTTGCAGTTGCATCTTTTATAGCCTTGCCCACCAGAGGTCGATTGTGCATTGGTTATTTGGCGTAGTGATTTCTTTTCGGGTGAAACAATGTCAATATCTAAAAATGTTGACTCACACACAGTGAACTGATTTATTGAAAATAGTTCTGTTATAGCGCCGTATTTGTTTCCTAATTTGTATAACCCCTTGTCGTTACATTCAAGTACAACCATTAACACATTGGGAAAGTTGCCTCTAGCTCTGTCCACGTCAGGAATTTTTTACTCGGACTGTATCACCGACTTTACATGGGGGAAATTTTTCATTTAATGAAGCCGTCATTTTTATAGCTTGTTTTACCAAACCTTCCTGTGCGCTTTTCCTATAAGTGTCAATTTTTAGTTCATTTTCACACAGCTTACATTGTTTCTCTTCATTCTGGTCACAGAGCCCGCAATAAGTCATTTCGATTGTTTTGATGACTCTTTTGATGGCTCATTCTCTCAAAGTGCAAGGGCAAACGCATGTGTACGGGTGACGGGCAGCAGGGGCGCACGACTCGCGTGAGCCAGCCGCCTGTCACTTGTTTAAAGTTGTTTGCATCTAGTTTTATCCAACAGGGATTGTCTGGACCTAGTTCTAGCCGGAATGATATCGGCTAGGCCTAGTTTTATCCAACAGGGAATGGCTGGACCTAGTTGTAGCCGGCATGATGAAGGCTAGACCTAGTTTTACCCGAAAACAATTGGCTCGTACTAGGTTTAACCAAGCGTAAGTGGCTACACCTAGTTCTAACCGGCTAAAACTAGGTGCAGCCGCGCTTCGGGATTTAGCCGTAACATATATATTAGATAACGATATGCACGATTTACTCAACTTCAACAATGGAGTTTCTTAGTAATACCTATCTACATTCAAAATGGTTTTGACTTTTGACGACAAAAATAAATTGGGCTTTACTCAATATTTCGTCGTTTGTATATTTTTATAAAAAGTGTGGAGTTTATTTATTTGAGTTTTGACTAGATTGTATGCCGGGACATGGGACATCAAAGTAGATGTAATTTAAAGGTAATCGAGCGTGTAATGGCTGTATGATTGGGCGTGGGCCGAGACAGCGCCGACCGATCCGCAATCAACACGACATACTCCACTGAACAAGGTAGGGAACCCGGATGGATATTCTAATACATCCTAACTGAGGTTATTATTGGGCCTTTGTTCATCACTAGACACTATCACAATAAGGTGCAATGGCTCTGCTAATGAGCCGTCAGCCCGAGAAGGCAGTAGGACTTAATACATAATAACTCAATGAGACGTAGGGTGTAGAATCTAGGGATTGCAATCCAGAAAACCAGATCTGGTTATCCGGCAGATCCGGCAAAAAATGGCTCAATAAATACGCTTTGGTATAGTTAGGTAGGTACCTACTTTGAACCACAGACTAAGGATTTAAGGAATAACTTTAAATATTGACTTTTGAACGCATGAAGCGTGTACATTAATGTACCTACTTGTAGTTTGGCGTGTATATTTTGGTACCTATACACATCTACCTAGTTTTAGATACATACTCCTCACTTTACATAAAAAATATATTTGCTATAATAATTTCAATGACCCCAAAATACATGACGTTAAAATTTGTTAATAAAGCTTTTATATAAATAAGAAAGTTGTCAACAATATCATTAACATTAGGATACAAAATAAATCTTGTACATCTGCTTATTAGCTTCTGATATTGCTTTGACCACATAACTATGTATAATAATTATTATATAGGCAAAGCTCACTACAGGTATTGTTTTTATTTTAAGATAAGAATACAATAATAAAATGAGTACATATATAAAAAAAATAGTACCGTGTATATTATGTATCTGTATAGAGTATTATCACATATTCTAATGTAACTAATAAGTTATCGAAAAAGGAACACCCTTTTAAGACGTAGACAATAGGTAACGTTAAAGGATGATTTCTAAAATCGCAATCTATGATTCAATCGTAGACCAAGCTATCTTAATAGGAAGATATTATATTTATTATTCAAGGAAGTCTCCAGAATACCTTGTAGATAGGTTATTAGTTAGGTATAATATCTTTGCTATTGCAGTCGTACCTACAAAACTAGCTGTATGTATGAATGAGTATACAGAGATATACATCTGAGTAGAAACCTATATGACCGAAAAACAAATTGAAGAAAAAAAACCAAACCGCTGGGTCTGGAGACTCCAAATTTGGTAGAAGACAGGTTTTTTATGAGGTCTAAAGGTACAATAGAAAGGATTTTTCACCACTCAGCCTCAGAGGGCGTTAAACAGGGGTCCACAGTTTATATGGAGAAATACTCCTTCACGCCGCAAGTACCTACTTACTAAACAGAATTGGCTGAAAATTGGATGAACGGGGATTTATTTATTTATTTTTATTTAGATTTTATCATCCTGGATTAACACAGTCCCTGGTTACTGGTTACTTTTCATACCGATAAAATCCATGATTCCCTTGGAATTTATGAAAACCCGAAATTCACGCGGGCGGAGTCGCGTGCATCCGCTAATGATTAACGAATATTATGATAAATGATTAATGAACTTCAACTATAGGTAATAATTGATTAATGGTAAGCATGGTAATTTATTTGCTAAGGTTTTGTCCAACAAATAAAATTCCATTTAAATTATACCTTTTCACGTCTGCAATCACCGTCATTGGTATAGCACCAATAATATAAACCTAGCACAGTTTAAAAATATCCCTACTTTGTATAGGTACTACCTACTATATACCTAATCAAAGGGTACTACTATAGTAACTGCAAATATACCTTATCTTATTAGGAGCACACCACAGATGTGCCCACGAAATTCAATTTTTTTTGTGGTTTTTCGCGATTTTTAAGCTGATAAGACGTAATAGGCTTATGGCAGTCAAATTGCGAAAACCCCAAGATCATCTTCACGTACCTATTTATATAAAAATCTCTGCTTGAAAGTTGTGAATTAATCCGAGATTTGCGAGTTGCTCACTTAAAACTCTTTACTCGGACTAATTTCCTAGGATAGACATTTTTATGCAAAAAATTTGATATAAATATGTAAAGAAATAACTACCATTCTCGCAAAATGACTGCCATAATCCTATTATGTATAATTAGCGTACAAATTGCAAAAAACCACGAAAATTTTGAATTTCGCGGGCAGACCTGTTGAGTTCGCCTTAACTACTCAGCGGGTTTTACGAATAATATATTGTCAATTGTATTTGAAAAACGTTAATAAGGATTTTCTTTCAACAAACTTTCTAGTTTCGCTTTACAGTTCTCGAATAGAAATGAAAAAAATTCAAGTTTTTATATCATCAATATTGAAGTAGGTAGGTATTTCTGCTGACCTTTTCGTTAACATCTCTCCTTTCATTTCTCACAAAAAGTTCTCATTTTATATTTGGACTTTCCACCAGCTATTATAAAAATTTATCTGCGTTTATTGAACTGTAAATGTTCAATTAAATAAGTATCTAATCATGTTTTTTTAAATCTTCCATTTTTCAGTACGCTCCACTGAACTTTTTATATCTCCAAGTAAAATCTGTGCCTCCAAGGAACCATTTACCAAAGTATTTGGTATTAATTTCAAACTGATAGCTGAACACATTCGGACATTCCTATGAAACTATACCTAAGTGGCGGACAGCCGGATAAAAAAGTCATCCAATAGGTTATTTAGGGTTCCGTAGCTAAATGGCAAAAAACGGAACTCTTATAGATGTCGCAGCCACATTTTTTCGAAACTATAAGAACTATACTATTGAAACTTGGTAAGTAGATGTATTCAGTGAACCGCATTAACATACTTATCACTGAAAACCTTCATGGGCGAGTCCGACTCGCACTTGGCCGCTTTAATTTATAAAGTTCCGTTTTGCTCATTTGAGGGATACCTATACGGACACCAAATGACCAAAATGAATGTACCAAAGACACGTTCAAAACGGTTTGATCCCTCGTTTCTGATACGCACTGCAAAGGTCTGTAATTCACTCTTAGGCTCTGTCATTCCCAACTCTTACAACTTGGGCGTCTTCAAATCAAGAGTGAATAGGCATCTCCTAGGCAAGCGCGTTCCACCTTAGACTGTATCATCACTTTCCATCAGGTATGATCACAGTCAAGCGCTACCCCATATTGTTAAAAAAATATACAAGTGTGGGTTAATCCCTATAGTGTGCCCGCAGCTAACCTTTTAACTTGATCCTAGAAACACAATAAACGTGATAAGAAGTCCCAATTATTTTATTTTATTTCCAAAACAAAAAATATTATTTCATTAAGGAAAATAAAATTTAGCAACCCTAACTGTGATATCAACAATCCTCTATCATTTTCATTATTCCCTGATCATTGATATTGAACCAGCTGTTTTTAGGGATGGCACTTTTTCATGGTATAATTTAGAACTCCCTATATTTCCCTCAGGATATGAGCTACACTTCTTGTGATACTTTTTCACGCATCTATACATCGTTCTCTTTTTTAGGTGTTCGGCTAAGTAGGGTTAGAAATCTACACGTTGTATATGGAATCCTGAATTAAAGGAAGCTCTTTCGATGTGCATTTACATACCGCCAGAGCTTCCCTTCTCTTTAGTGTCGCTCTAGTCTGTACCTAGTCATTCAGTTCTATAATTAGCTCGGAAGGTGCGTGAACGACCGATCGCGTACGGTGAAGGCCGCGTGCGCGGGCGCATCGCAGCGACATACACGACGCCCGCAGGTGACGATGACGATGACGTTTGAGCCAGAAACTCCTTAATGTTATCGAAAACAACCAATTCATATATTATGACTGTACAGCGTGTAGATTACTTGCCTTAATTAGCCGAAAGCCTAAAGTAGGGAATGATGTATAGATGCATGAAAAAATATCACAAGAAGTGTAGCCCATATCCTGAGTGAACTACGGGGAGTTAAGAAATATACCATAAATTTTAAGTGACATCCCTAAAAACAGCTGGTTCAATGAACTGGGAATAATGAAAATGATATGAGGTTTGTCAATATCACAGTTAGGGTTGCTAAATTTTATTTTTCTAAATGAAATCATATTTTTTGTATTGAAAATAAAATAAAATAATTGAGACTTTTTATCGCGTTTAATATTGTGTTTGTAGGATCAAGTAAAAAGATTATTCATTCTCACACCCCGCAACGCTATCCAATAATATTATTTTTCCCAGGCATCGGTCTGGGAAAATACGGAAAATGGGTTTCCCCGGGTTTGCAGTTGCTCAGAGCTGTATAATTAAGCTATCCAAAAAAAAATTAATTTTATAATTGGGTTTAGGTTTGTATGAAAGTTCATTTTTCAGTTAGATTCATGAAAATTGGTATATAAACTTCCAGATAAAAATAAGAGAATGTGTGTCCTAGGGACTTTGGAAATTTCACCCCTAACTCTGGCTTAAATTTGGATTAGAGGTAGATTATACAATGACCCAGAACTTTGCGTCCCGGAAATCCATAGTTTCCGCACGATACTTATGTGAAAAACCGAAATTCGCGCAGGAGAAATACTCCTTCATTCTACGACTACAAAACCGATTTGGTTGATATTTGGAATGGAGACTGCTTATATCCTGAATGAACACATAGGCTACTTTTGTCTCGAAAAATCCATGTCTCCAAGAGAAGTGTCTGAGTGAGGTGACGCTAATCTAGTCAAGTTTAACGCTACCAAAACGCAAGCGTGTTTATTCACCGCAAAAAAGAGCCCCTTCACCTTGGCTCCCACTTTTCAAAGTGTATTCGTTCCGATCGGCGATCACATCGATCTCTTGGGTATTAAAATCTCCCCCAATCTCAATTTTGGGAAATGCATCGAAGCTAAGGCGAAAACAGCTGCCAAAAAACTGGGCATCCTGAACAAGGTTAAGCGGTATTTCACGCCCAAACAGCTTTTGACACTGTATGAAGCTCAGGTTCGTTCCGGCATGGAGTACTGCTGTCACCTCTGGGATGGATCTGCAAAATATCAGCTCGATGCATTGGACTCGGTTGATCGCCGCGCACGCAGAATAATCAGCAAGGAATCGCTAACACGGGCAAAATTGCTCAGTTTAGAACACCGACGCAAGGTTGCCTGTTTAGCGGTTTTTTACAGGATATACTTTGGAGAGTGTGCTCAAGAACTCCACAATCTAGTCCCTCCTTCATCTTTCTACCATAGAACCGCAAGACGCCGGGAGAAGGGGCATCCTTATGTGGTTGATGTCCAGCAAGCTCGAACGAAATGATTTTCTTCCACGTTTCTGATACGTACCGCTAAGGTGTGGAACACCCTTCCAGCTTCTGTGTTCCCAGCCAAGTACAACCTGGGTGCCTTCAAGAGTGAATAGGCATTTTCTAGGCAAGCGCGCTCCATCCTAGACCTCATCATTTCTGCCCATCAGATATGATTGTAGTCAAGCGCAAGTCTATCTATAATTAAAATAAAAACGTTTACACTCCTTCACGCATACATTCTTTGAAACATAAAAATTCCCTAATTTTCTACAGTCATCTATTACTACAGCTATAGGATTGCTTTGCCAAATTTTTTCAAAGGAAGGTTATTAAGGAAATTCAGGTTTTGCGTTGTTTTGTTTTCGAGTTCAACGTGGGCGGAGCCGCAGGCAAAAGCTAGTATACTATACTTACGTACATACTTTAATCAAAGTGCTACCTATAGTCGATCGGTCCTATTGAGTTAATGGTTGTGTTAATGAATTTAAAAGCAATTGACCTACAAAAGGTCTTATTTGAACCTAGACATAGCTTTAACGATCCTAATTTGGTCTGTCGAGGATATCATAAAATACAAGTAAAGACTAATAGGTACATGTTATCTTGTTCTTCGGCCAATATAGGTACCTAAACTTAGGAATGCTTTTCTGCTTCACGATAAAACAACTGACACTACAGTAAGTACTGTATATTGCAGGTAACTACCCGAACGAACTTCGCAAGAAAAGTTTCCATCAGACTACCAACAGTAAAATATTATCCCGTAGGCTAAGCAAATAATAGAGGATATTTTCACTTTTCAGTTTCAGAGGTCAAAGATTTAAATCGCAAGATGCGCACTAAGCCTACACTACGCACATCGAAAACGTCCACAAATATGCTGAGTGCTCTCAGCATGCTGTAGTTGCACTTGTGACAGAGAGAGTGACGTGTCGCATACAAGACAAAACGTGGGCGTTCTTGGCGGTTAAGGGCTCATCTAGCGATTTAAATCTTTGCCATAGGTATAGAGTTATAGACATTTTTACCTCATAGAGACATTTCAATCCACGAAGACGCGTCCCACTCTGTCAAAATCGCTTATGTGACATTCGATTCGTATGGAGTTTGACAGAGTGGGGCGCGTCATCGCGGCTTGAAATATCTTCAAGTATTGCATACTGACTATTCAGCACATTTATACAGGGTTATAGAAAAAATATCGGAAACCTCTCGACACCTAAATGATATCATTAAAAGTAACAACTTTTGTTCTACAACTTTTGTTTTAACTCGATATTTTGAGAAATATCACTTATTCAATATTTTGCATACATTCTTTCTTTGTAACTACTCTGTAGTCTACTACGTAATATCGGCAACGTCGCAGCGGTTTGGCAACAGGGATAGTCATAATCGCTGATTACCTGTATTTTGTTTCACAGTGTAATGTCACTTTACAGAAATAACATAATTTATTAAATTTTTGTATGACACAAATTAATACGAAATTTTGGAAAGTTATAGAACAAAAGTTTTTAGTTATAATGATATCATTTAGGTGCCGAGAGGTTTCCGATATTTTTTCTATAACCCTGTATAGGTGGATGGGATGGGGTACAACAATATTCATTCAAAGGTCTCCTTTTATTTCGGCTGCAAGACCAAATGCGTCTAAATGAACGTGAATGACGTCATAGGTATACATTTGGACTATTCCCACGTCATTACTATTACACTTAATCCTTTAAGGACTGAACGGGCCTTGTCCGATGAAAAAGGAATGTGCTACTCCTAATACGGTAAAGCAAGACTAACAAGAGTTGCTGAGAAAAATGTGTTTCGACCTCTTCATCTTAGTATAATGTTAGAACTATTTATGCTACTGCCTTTGCGCTATTGAACCCACTTTTCTTATATCATATAGTACGGGTGGTACGGAGCAATTAGCTCAAAAAACGATCGAACCCGGACATCCAAAGTAAGGAACTTGCAATAATATTTGTTTACGGTTTTAGTCTAAATGCACCGTACCAATAAGCTTATGTTTCCTTTTACCATGAAGTGCTTACCTTCTTCTGTACTGTGGATGCAATATTTCTGATACCTAATAAATTCTTGAGTCTGTACAGATTCAGACACTTTATATTATTTCTAGCTGTCGCCTGCGGGCTGCGTCCCAAGTGAATTTCGATTTTTAAAAATCCCGCGAGAATCACGGATTTCCCGGGATCAATAGTATTCCCGTTCCGACTCCCTATTCCTTCCTACCTTTATACCTTCTTTCGAAGAAACTCTTTTTATTCACTATTATAAGAAATTGAGGATTACTCTTTAACCAAAGCTTGATCCAGGATGTTACAATAAGTTAATGAACGTCGAACGATGTCATTATACGAGAAAAAAAATCATATTACCATTCAATAGTATGTCATAATACATGTTCCATGATCCGTCTAATGAGTGCTCTTAGTATTCCGTGGATCATGCATAGAATAGAAGACCTTGGTATAAACGTATGACAATAAATTAGATATAGCTGTAGATACTTATACTTACCGTCTGTATTTAAATTGCGTAATATTAATCAATTGACGATGAATGGGATAGGACTTATTTGCATTTATAAAAGGAAAAGATAATCCTACTCTATTATCGACAGAGACTAACTCACAGCTCAAAGTTCAAACCATAGGAAATGTTAAGAAAAAATTGTCTAAAAGTTTATTGGAGTGGCTGTGCTTAGCTTGTTCCTGCATTTTGGACGGTATCTAAGAATTATTTTAGGCAATTATATTAGCGGATTATACTATGGTAAAACAAATTATAATCTTTCCTTCAGGTCTATTCAAGTTTTCACTTTTCACCCACTGAGTGAAGTGAATCAAGAAATAAAATAAGAAATTAACACTGAAAAATACTTTACGTCAATTGGTTTAAATTGTAAAATTGAATGTATTTCAACATAGGAAATACAATCTTTCAACCTTATCGCGCAAAGTTTTAATTTCACGATTGTCGACCATGTTGCGTTTGGAACTACATTCAATTTTACGCTCTATGTATTCTTGAAGTAAAATTAATTAATCGGTGTTCGCAAAAAAATGTTTTGATTTCAATATCGTCTGCTTATAGTATGACCTTTTTAAACATTTCACTTCACGAAATGTAGCTGACACATTACGTGAATTGCTAATCAGCTTTATTTAGTAAGTACTTACAAATAAGTTTCTTTTCACTAGTACATAATATTGTGTAGATCTAGCCTAGGTTTAGTTTTATGCAATGATACTCGTAGGTACCTATCTACACAATCTGCAACATCGTAGCTGTGGATATAAAACGGGCGCCTATCCCTATTAATTTTGCTTTATTATTGAACTACTTGCGAAGGTGATAAATCGTTCTATTAAGAGGAGAACCTTGCCCTTAATTGGGCCGTACACAAATATGGTCCATAATTCATACTTACCAGAGAAAAATGACACTATAGTCCATTCCGTATTCCTCTTGCGAGAGAGTCCTAACGAGTGTAATCGTCCTTATGTAGAGCATATAGCGATTTATTACCTGGATCTTGAAGTTCAAGGCTCAGTCATAAAAGAAGAAAACATCTAATAAATCCATTGGCATATAAATTTATGGACCCCGGGTGCAATACAAAATCACGAAAAAAGTTTCTCTACAAAACCATATAGCTTTTCTCGGGACACTTTTTTCGACGACGAAACGTGGGTACATATATATTTTAATAAACAAACTTAAATATTGTAATTTATGTCTTAAACCATTAATATTATTAATTTATATTAATTTATTTTATTAATTATTATTAATTTATGTCTTAAGCCAAATTTTGCTTAAGTGCGATTGGAACTCTTTTCGCGTTTTGGATTTCTTTAGGTTCGGACACTTTTTAGCGCTGACCCGAAATCCTTACTGTTATATATCAATGACTAAATCAAAAAGTGGTAATGAATAACAGTAAAGTTCAAATCATTAGTCATATGTATGTAGGTAGGTACTTACTACTTAGTTGATAGTAGGTACTCACTCAAACTTGGTAGGTTAAAAAAGAATAATGAATCAAGTGCAAATCAGACTCGCGCACTAAGGGTCCGTACCAATTAAAGAAATCTATAAAAATAACTTTAGTTAATACGAACAAATTAAATATTGCTTCGGGCTAATCACGAGCGTAGCAAGGTGATGATGCAGAAGCTCCAATATTACTCTATAATTATAAGGGTAATTATTAGGGCATCGAAAAAAACGAGCAAAAAATCACGTTTGTTGTATAGGAGAAGGAGCCCCTTTTAATATTTTTTAATTCTATTTTTTGTATTTGTTTTTAAGCGGCAAAAGATATAAGTAAGTAGGTACATCAATATTGTGAAAATTTCAATTGTCTAACTATCACGGTACAAGAGATACAGCCTGGTGACCGACGGACGGACAGACGGCGGAGTCTTAGTAATAGATCCGGTTTTCGTTTTTACCCTTTGGGTACGGAACCCTAAAAACATCGCAAACTTTTTTTAAGAGATCGTCATCTTAATAACTAGCTATTAAATCAAAAAGGTACAAAAGACTGGAAGTATTAAGCAACATTGTAAAAAGACAACAGTGAGTTCCTTTAAAATCACTAGGTGATACCCGTATCAATGTTATTTATCGGCATAAAATGACAGGTTGGCCATGTAGAGAATTTAAAAGAGGCTGCGCTTGCTTTTCACTTAAGAATCGATAAATTGATCGCGAGCAATACAATAAATCGAAATAGCAACGTAAAAGAGAATGACCAATGGTGGTAGGTATTAAGTTTTCTCATAAACCAAAACCAAAATATTCTAGGAAAATAATTTCCTGTAATACAGATCCCAGCAAAAACATTTTCATGTAAAATGTTGCCAAGACGAGAACATGTGGCTCACACTATCAAAAAGTTATCAGATCTCATGTAGAGCAAGACTTCTAACTCTACACGCCCTAACTCTATAAATCCTAACTTTATAAACTCTACACTTTAGTCAAAATATATTATGTCTTGGCTGTTTCGGTACCGTCACATGGGCGTAAAGTGAAGAATTTATTCACTGTTCAGTACTTTTCTAATAGAGTTTTGCAAGTGGCATAATGGACCATGCAAAATTCAAGAAATTTCACATTAAAATTAAATGGTATCACCATTGTTATGGGAAAAAACTTCCATTTATTAAAAATATCCCCTAAAGCAAAGGAACACACTTTTGCAAAGTGTGATGAAGTATTTGAAACCAATGCAGTTAGTAAAACCTAAGTGCAGTTTCTGAGGAGACTCAATACCTATCTAATAAATAATCGTTACTACAGAAACTAGGTATTGTATATCAGAAAAGTACAAAGTCAGTAAATAATATTTTTACTTTACACCCATGTGACAGTAACGAAACAGCCAAGACATAATATATTTTGACTAAAGTGTAGAGTTTATAAAGTTAGGATTTATAGAGTTAGGGCGTGTAGAGTTAGAAGTCTTGCTCTACATGAGATCTGATAACTTTTTGATAGTGTGAGCCACATGTTCTCGTCTTGGCAACATTTTACATGAAAATGTTTTTGCTGGGATTTCACTTCTTTTTGTAAGTTGTTTACGACTATATTTTTTATTTGGTTAATTTCCTTTCTTTGGTGTATTTCTTGAATATCATTGCAAGGTGGATATTTGTCCGAATCAAGTATCCCCCCCCTCTATCATTTAAATGAGGGAACCCTCCTTGGTTCACCTAGTTTATTTTTTTCCTTATTTGTAGTTTATTACAAAGAGTCCCTATATCAATTTTGAGACCTCTAGCATCAATATTTGCGGTAATTTCATACAAACTTCCATCCCCTATTTTAAGGGGTTGGGGGGTTAAATTTCCAACTTTTGGAATTTTTTTGTTGGTTGTGTGCTAATACTAGCTTATATACCAAATTTCAGAAATTAAGTTTTTATTATACCTATATACTTATGGGAAACCCCATACGAACTTCCAACCCCCTAATTTTATGGATGTGGGGTGATTAATTAAAAATCCTGAAACACGTATTTAATTGTTTATTACAAAGAGTCCCTATATCAATTTTGAGACCTCTAGCATCAATATTTGCGGTAATTTCATACAAACTTCCATCCCCTATTTTAAGGGGTTGGGGGGTTAAATTTCCAACTTTTGGAATTTTTTTGTTGGTTGTGTGCTAATACTAGCTTATATACCAAATTTCAGCTTTCTAGGTCTTCAGGAAGTACCTAGGTATTTTGATGATCATCAGTGAGTCAGTCAGTCAGTCAGTCAGTCAGTCAGTGACGAAATTTGGGTTTTTTAGACGTCAATAAAATCTAAAGAATAAGACCTATAAAATTGAAACTTTATAGGTTTAATAAGTTCACTGGCGACATCATTTTCCGAGAATTTTGATTATCTGAAATAATTCAGGCCTAAGTTATAAGGGTTTAAAAATACGGCGAAACACTTCGAGAAAAGATAGGTAGTGCCCTCGCGCTTCGCTTGGCTCGTCTTGGCGGGGACACTACCGTGTCCCCAGATTTTATTAAGGATGCCCTGACTTACGATGTCTCCATACATTCGAAATACCAAAATCATTTCTAATTCGTGCAAATTTCAATAATGTTGTGGTGTTATTCGGGTTCATATAGTAATAATCTATGCTCCGGCCATATTTGGTTAGGAAATATTTACCTACCTAAAACGAAACATTTTTATGAAAATTGTTATAACTTTGGTCGAGTTCCGTAATACCAAAAATTATGAATGAAAACTTTATTATTATATGAACCCGAATAACACCACAAAATGATCGAAATATGCATGAATTAGAAATGACTTAGTATTTCGAATGAATAGTTTATGGGACTATTAAGAAGTAGTACGAGCACAACTTGTTTATATGAACTTTGGAATCCGGATATTATTAGAAAAAGACTGTTAAAAATAAAGTTTGGATTTGATTTAGCTTGATACGGGATTCAATATATCCATGGTCATTATCCTTTTTACCATACGTCCATACCTACCCATTGGAATGTATACCTACCTAGTATTGATTTGATTGGAGATAAAACTGTTGGTAATTTTAACAGTTGTAGCAAATCATAGTGCGCTATGCGCCGTGAACTAAATTGACTGCAAACATAAAAGCAAGCATCGCGTAAATTGTTCTCAATTTAGTGTTGTAAAAATTAGGTGAGTGGTAGGTATCTTTAACCTAGCCTAGGCACGCTGAGGTGTATCGAGGCATTTCTTTACCACCACAGATTTTATTTACCACTATCCAAAAAGGTATCTAACTAATCAGTACTTCTAAAATATAAGTAAACGGTAAACTTGTTTAACAGTAATTGAAGTAACCACTATTGGTCTAAGATCCCGCCATACAACGACCTTCACCGAGCTGCTTATTGGATGAAAACTATTTTATATCCAATTAAATATGTCAATAAATATATCGCAAGTGGGTTGCCTAAAAAATTTCAGTCCAGGGTATGATTAATTAAGAATTAAAAAAAAACCATTGTAACATGGACTCCTGTTTGTTACAGTTTAGTTGACATAGTAGTTCAAATTAGATTGGATGTTATAAATAGTGCTTTTTGCCAGAAATAATTTCCTGGCTGAGGAAAGTATTTCTGCTCTATATTTTTTGGCAAAAGAAAGTTAACGGATAATAAAATCGTAGGTTTTATGCACAATTATGCACAATTGCAATTTGCGACCTGTATCGCTCATCCAATCTAATTTGAACTAAGATGTCAACGGAACTCTAACAAAGCGAAGTTCATGTTACGATGGATTTTTTTTAAATTCTTAATTAATCATACCCTGGACTGAAATTTTTTAGGCAACCCACTTGCAATGTATTTATTGACATATTTAATTGGATATTAAATAGTTTTCATCCAATATGCAGCTCGGTGAAGGTCGACCTTACTTGGGATCCCCTACTATATAGGTATAAGGTTACTTGAGTGGTGGTGACTATAAAGTGTTAAAAAACTTAGGGAAAATCAAAAAGCCATAGCTATAAATGATTTGTCTGCAAAATGAAACGTAATTCAAAAAATACATACCCGATCGCAAAATTCGTCACGTGATTTATCGAAGACAACTGTCACTCTCATCTTTTTAGGGTTCCGTACCAAAGGGTTATAACGGGACCCTATTATAATATACGGCCGTCCGTCCGTCTGTCACCAGGCTGTAGGTATCTCTTGAACCGTGATAGCTACAGACTTGAAATTTTACAACAAACTAAGCTGGGCTATATTTTGTAAATGAGTTACAATGTCGTGTGAACTGCCCTCGTAAGCGCCATATTATAGGTTACTAATTTATGTCCGTACTCCAATAACATGTAGATGGTAGTAGGTATAGTATGAACACACATTGAATCCCGATGAGATGTGGCGCCACCGTGCATGTCTAATTATTTACTTCACGTGTCACTATTGAGCCCAAAGATTTAAATCGCTAGATGAGCCCTAAACCTTCAAAAACGTCCACATTTTTGTCTTGTGTGCGACACTTTGTCTCTCTCTGTCACGAGTAAAACTATAGCATTATGCGAGCACTCACTCAACATGTTTGTGGACGTTTTCGATGTGCGCAATGTAGGTTTAGGGCCCATCTTGCGATTTAAATCTTTGATTGAGCCATATCCCACGTGGCATACCTACAATCTACAAAGTAGGAGTTAGGACCTACTTATCCAAGTAGATTTTTTTTTACAATATATGTACAAGTTTGTAAGTAAGTACCTACTTGAAGATCATCATACAAGCAATCCGTTCACTTAAGCAGCATCTACCCTCCTGGAGGTTTTTATTTTATTATGATCCTGAAGTGCTTTACACAGGTTTAAATAAATCAGGGTTACCTAGGTACTATATCATTGAAAAAAATTTCAATGACAAGGATTCTTGGAATGATAGGGATATATTTTTATCTCCTCACGAGATTGCTTGTTATGTAATAATTTTTGTATTATATAAGGAAAATTGTAAATAATTGGATTTTTGAAAAATGCAAGTGTTTCTTGCCAGTTCTTCTCGGTGCAAATCTGCTTTCCGAACCTGGCGGTAGAGTTTTGACTTTTGTGATGTGAAAAAATGAAGATTTTCATTTGCCTGAGGCGGGAATCAAACCCGCGACCTACTCGAATCCGAGCGCGCGCTACTGCGCCAGGAAAGTCGTCAAATACCGATGTTAAATTTATATGCATGTTAATTCGCATTTAACCGGCCGTGTTATACGGCTGTCCACTGTCCAGTGCCCACGGGTGACGGGGAACACAAAATTCCCTCGCATGACTCTGGTTCCGAGAAGGTACGTTAGATCACAATCCCGATACACAAGGCATTCAAACATGCCCAGGCCCTGCGCTTCACGGGTTAAAAGGAAGATTTGTTGTTTTATTTTTGAACCGCAGAATTATTTAGAATAAATACAATACAGATAAAATATTTCGAAGACAGGCATGTAAGGGATATAAATTAGTGTCTAGATTTATTAATAACTAATTAATGTTTATAGGTTTTGTCTTCAATAAAAAAGGTTTAAGGTTTTTTTTTTCAAACATATAACAACATCAGGCTAGAACGAAAGGCCATACCTACGAAGGGAACGAAGCTTAGCTTTATGAATTACATAATATACTTATTTAATTAAATAGTGCTTGCTCTAATGTATTACTTATCACTACCCATTCACTATCATAAATCCTGTATTAGGTACATATAACGTTCTAGCTACTGTACTGTTATGCTCAAGTTATTTTTGTTTTTTAATAATAAACGTAGGTACATATTATATCTGCATAAAAAATTATAGGTAGCAACCGCCGCTGTATCTAGGGAGTGACGCAAGTAGGACAGATACATTTGTTTTGCTATAATTCGCTACTTGAAAAGAACCTATATGCAGGAACACCGCCCACATACAACACCACACACAATTCTTCGAACACTAATTCGACTTACTGCTTTTGGCGCCGTCAATCAGCCTGGCAGTGCGGAAATGAACTCTCGGTATTCTTGGTACCATCCTTAACAGGCAAGAGTTGATGTTGTGTTGAACCAAGGATCATTCCACCACAGTACCGCAAGACGCCGAGAGAAGTGGCATCCTTATGTCAAAATTATGTGGTTGATAACCAGCTTGTCGAACCAGCTTGTTGATGATGCAAACTTCTAAGGTGTGCCCTTGCTTCGTGTTCTAACCCAAGTTAAAGTATAATCTGGTTGCCTTCAACATAAGAGTGATTAAGCATTTTCTATGCAAGCACGCTCCACCCGAGTCCCTAGACCTCATATCCCAACCCACTTCCACATGTCCCGGAAAAGGCGTTTTTCTATCTACCCTAGTAACCAATCACCAGCCGTGGTGACATCACGCATCACGAGTGGCGCCGGCGCCGGCCGCAGCGCACCAATTATTGCCAGCAATTGTTCTGAGCCTAGCGTAGTTCGGGCCAAGCGTCAACTGAGCCTATCTAATTAAATTACTAAAATAGACATATACGCTGGACAGGGCGCACGGTGCGGAAGAATGTCGCCAGTTTACTGGTGTCAAAAATGTTTGTTTTGACACCAACAGCGTTAGTTGTATGCCGAACGCAGTATGGTCTAATGTCTATTGACAGATCACTAAAACCCCTTTCCGTGGTAACAGTAAAAACTAAAATTAAAAGGGGGCTGCTAGTAAAACGTAGTTTTTATATAATATTCTCCCGTAATGCCTGTCGCACCCACCAACATATTGAGAGCGAGGAAGAAAAAAATAATAGTAGATTGTTACACAAGGGACGTAAGTAAGCTATTACAGAACAAGATCCAATTTGGCGCCAGTGCGAGCGCAGCTCGCATAGGGCGCTAATGGATCGCGTGCACCCGAGATATTTAGTCACACGAGCGAGCGCAGCGAGCGAGGGTGAATATAGTTCGAGGGTGTAATAGCTACTTGCAACCGAGGTAAGCATTCTACTTTATATCATTCTTGCGAGGTAAATAAAACATTGGTAATGCAAAATGAAATTTTAATTAGAGTAATTAGCAAATTTAGAGAAAAAAAAATAAAAAAAATAATAATAAAAAAAATAAAAAATATAATAAAAAAATAATGAAAAAAATATTAAAAAAATAATAATAAAAAAAAAAGTAATAAAAAAAATAAGAAGAAAATAATAAAAAAATAATTAAAAATAATGATAAATAAATAATGAAAAAAATAATAAAAAAAAGTAATAAAAAAAAAAAAATAATAAAAAAAATCAAGCATAGTGCGACGTAATGTTGCCCTTGAACTGTAATGTGAACATTACAATTCAAGCATAGTGCGACGTAATGTTGCCCTTAAACTGTAATGTGAACATTACAATTCAAGCATGTTGCCTTGAATTGCAAACACCAACTTACAAAGAGACTTTCCACCATAGTAATCCATATTTACTGAGCAAGTATGATATAAAAACCATTTACGGCCTTAATCTTTTGGAAACCGATATCAGATACTTGACTGCCTTTTGCCATTGCAGTCAAAAATGCAAAAGAAAATAGTGCTAAAACCAACCACGATCAATCAATCAAAGAGTTTGGCGTTTGGGAAGGTAGGTATTACTTGCATTACTGCGAAGCAGCAGTATAATAAAAACATAGCGACTCTGATTCCTCGTATTCCACGTATATATTGGTCTATGCTCCAACAAAACAAATATATTTTTTTTTTTTTTTTTTATTTAGTCCACAGAACTGACTACAATTAATGTATCAAGCAAGTTAGTATCTTTAAAAAATATAGTTGTTAATTGAGTCTACTGGATGTGGACATAGCATGCGCAATTAAATAGTACAGTAACTAAGTACAGTGTAACATACACGCTTATCAAACAAAACAAAAACTAATACAAACAGCTATTAAAAAACTAAAAGAAGGAAGAATAACTTATACTTATTAACTTATCTGGGTACTTAATTTACTTTTTATTCTAGGTATACTGTCACAGAAGATATCTATAACATCTCTGTGACAATTTGCAAGAAATTGCATTCTATACAGCGGACTATGTTGTCCGAGATTGGTTTTCGCTTGAGGCAAACAGAAAGTCTTACGATTGTGTAAGCGGCTGCAGTCACGAGGCACTACGAACTTTAAGCGTTCAAGTAACTCAGGCGCATCAATGAGACCCTTTATTAGCTTTGCCAGAAAAATGACATCTGTAATCTTTCTACGGTCTTTAAGTGATTTCATTTTATAGTAAGAGAGACGAGCTTCATACGAGAACAATTTATTACATTTGAAGTCCTTGTAAGTTAGATGGTATAGAAAACGTTTTTGAATTCGTTCTATTCTATCAGAATGAACTTGATACCCTGGACTCCATACCGTGCTGCAATATTCAAGGATGCTACGGACAATACTATTAAAGACGAGAATAGATAAACTGGGATCCTTGAATATTTTCATTTGTCTGAAGACCAGTCCTGATATCTTTGATGCTTTAGATGTTATTTGCTCGATATGTGGACGAAAACTTAAAGCAGAGTCTACAATAACACCAAGGTCTCTCATACTATAAACTTCCTTAAGACTCACATTATTAATTTTATAGACACAGTTTAACGGATTTTTTTTTCTGGTAAATTTAATGTGGAAACACTTATCAATATTTAAGGACATACCGTTTATAGTGCACCAGGAGTAAACAGAATTAATATCATTCTGTAGTATAGCCACGTCAGCTTGGCTGTTAATAGTTTTGTAAATTTTCATATCATCTGCAAACATTTTGAATTTACAATTTAACTGGAGTGCCAAATCATTTATAAAAATTAAAAAGAACGTTGGACCTAGATGTGATCCTTGAGGTACACCCGATGTTACATTTATCTCGTAAGACTTAAAACCATTAACAGCAACAAGTTGCGACCGATTTCTCAGGTAAGATTCACACCAACGTAACAATGAGCCATGAATACCCAAGGACTCAATTTTTAATAACAAAATATTATAGTTCACCATGTCGAATGCTTTTCGAAAATCAGTGTAAATTGCATGTACCTCACCAGCAGCATCGACAATCTCAGCGATGTCTGAAATATAACTAACTAAGTTGGAGTTCGTAGATTTACGAGGGCGAAACCCATGTTTATTAGGATCGAGATATGGAGCTATGTGTGAATAAATTTTTTTTTGAACTAAGCTTTCTAAGACTTTACCACAAACTGATAAAATAGATATGGGCCGGTAGTTTTTTATATCTTTTGAGTTGCCAGACTTATGGACTGGTGTAATATATGCAATTTTCCATTTGGTAGGAAATATACCCGTTTGCAAAGAATAATTATATATGAGAGTTAGTGGTTTAACTAATTTATGAGCGCATTTTTTAAGAAATACTGGGGCAAGAAGATCTGGACCGGGCCCTTTAAGTGAATCCAAGTTTAAAAGATGTTTTAAAACTTCTTTTTCAGTTAATTGACAAGCACCGAATGGAGCATTGGGAAAGGTGTTGTTTAGAAGTAGTGAATTTCCCACTTGACAGTTACTGGTGCTTGCGTAGACCGATGAAAAATGATTGGCAAAGGCATCGCATATATTCTTTCCTCCTTTGGCTACAAAATCATCCAGAAACATTTCGGTCGGAATACGATTAGTACCATTTTTACGCTGTTGTTTAAAAAACTTCCAAAAGTAGGTGGGATCGTCTCGAATACATTCAACAACGCGTTTTTTAAAACTGTCATAACAATCTTTTATCATAATGGCGCAACGTTCACGCAGTAAATTGTATGAAAATTTGTCCATTGAGTTATTATATTTTTTGCTTTTATGATGGATTTTCGCTTTTTCCTTTAATGCTCGTAATAATGGACCTGAGAACCATATAGGATAGTGTCTATCACGCGGTTTCCGCATGGGTGTATGTCTATGAATGATGGGCATTAGTGTCTGGTAAAATATGTCTAATTTTGCATCTACCGTGTAAACATTTTGAAATAGAGACAACCAATCTATTTGATCCAGTTCCTTACAGACATTATCATAGTCACATAGGAAGAAATTAAGAAATGGTGTTCGAGAAGGTTTAATGTAACGGTTATAATTTACTTTTAAAATAATTTGTAGAGCAGGATGATGGTTGTCTATTGTAACCAAAGCACTTTCTTCTTTTTTCACTTCTATGAAATCAGTATTGTTTGTAAGGACTAAGTCTAAAATACGATCGTTTATATTTTGAATAGGATTACACTGTTTCAAGTTATTGAAAGCAATATTCTCCAAAAAGACACTATCTATATTATGACATGGTTGGCCAGACACTAAGCCGTTTCCATTCGAATCAGTTATCCAAGAAATGTTAGATAAATTGAAATCACCGACGATAAGAATTGGTGAATCTTGACTTATTCTATTGCTACAAATATCAGTCACACTTTTAAAAAAGAATTCCAAGTAATCTTCCTTGACAGGTGGAGGAACGTAAACACCACAGATATAAACAAAAACGTTGTGACTGACTTTAATCGCTATCCATAAATCTTCACATACAGATTCCCATTCGTACTTCCTAACAGACTCATATTTATTACTAACGGCAATTGCTACCCCGCCACCTTCTTTTTTATGGGAAGATAGTGGACACGAAGAGCGATCTCGCCTATATAAAATATAACGACTATCTAGGATTTCGTTATCAAAAACCGTGTTGTTCAGCCATGTTTCGGTTAAGATTATTAAATCGTAGTCCTGACATAAAGCCGCTGTATAGATATCTTCTGTTTTGGTCCTTAAACCTCGTACATTTTGATAAAAAATATTTAACGTGAATTTTATACAATAAAATGCTACTGCATGCATACACAGATAGTTAACTAATTCAAGCCGTTTAAAGTTTCAGTATTTTTTATCCACATTGCTGCAGCTTCATTGTTTTTCCGAACAAATATACGACCATTTCTTATCCACACAAACTCATATTTCTTCTCTTTCGCAACTAGTCTAGTGGCAGCATGTAACTTTTTATTCTTTGGGGACAAGTGTTCCATGATGTATATAGGTACAGTTTGACCAGCGAAACCTAAATGAGATGTATTCAGCTTGTTCTGAGGATTTTTCTTATTAAAGCGTTTTACGGCCGCAAGTAAGTCATCTCGTACTCTTGGGCTAGACAGTTTCACTACAATGTTTCGCGGACGTTGGGACTGTGTATCCATCTTAGCAACTCTGTGGAAGTTCAGTATGCTGCCGTCTGTTAAGTCGCAAGAGACAACTGATGCCATCTGCTGGACAATGGTAAGAATATTCTCATTTTTGGTTTCCGGGATACACTGAAGCTCGACATTACAATCTCTAGCTTGCTGCTCAAGGTGATCAATTTTGCTATTTAATTCAATCATTTGCGATCGTAAGTTTTGGTTTTCCATATTTAGATTCGATAGGGACTTTTTGGATTCTGCATTTAACTCAATCTGGTCATCGTGAGCATTAGATAAATATTGCACGGACTTTGTTAGCTCGTCCACTTCCTTTTTTAGGGTACAAAATTTACCTCCCAGGTCCCTAACTTCTTTTTGGACTTCGGTAAGCTTGGCATCGAACTTATTTAGGCTTACTTGTTGGTTTTCAAAGTGTTCCTTCATTTCACGACGCAAATTCCTAATCTCATTTATAATGATCTCTTGATTTAGACCACTTGTCGTTCCCAATAACGGCGGTAAGACGGTCGAGTTATCGGGCGATTGCTGCTTGCGGTTTCTGCCTTGAATTGGTGTATTACTATTATCCTGTTTTGGCTTGCTAGCCGTGCAAGAAGGACAGACCCATGTCGCTCGATTTGATGTACTAACGTCGTCATAGTTTACGCACTCACTATGGTACAATAGAGCGCAACTCCCGACAGAACACTTTAATCTTTTTTGCGTGAACTAAGACACTGTTATTACAAGCCGCACATAAGCCGAGCATTTTCGGTTAAAAGACAAAAAACTATAAAAGGCAAAAAGTTAAAAGTATTGTTCTGGTTAATATATTTATATATTAAAAAAAAAAAAGATGATCAGGGTGTATGTTGGGAAGGGATATGAACCATGAATATATTAATCGATACAGATGTTCAGGCCACTATGTTGCACACTGCGCCATCGTAGGTACACTCGTCACAGGCGAAAATAAGATCGGGAATCGTGATCTTTGTTTACGTCAGAAAAAATATGTCATGTGCGAAGGTACTTTAATTATTCACTGTGCACTAGTTATATTTTATTTCACTGTTTATAGATGTTAACTGCATCCCATATCGCTAATAATGATTAACCAACATTTGTTCATATCCAAAAAAGTAATGTAACACTAAATAGTAGCTGAACTGTGCTTAGTTTATTTTAAAAAGCCACATTTGCAACGGAGATGTTACACTGACGTTATGTACGTTATGCGACGCGCGACGACTTACTTTATATATAATATTTACTTGTTTAGACAGCAAAACTACACAAACAAAGAAATTAACTCAAATAAAAAGACGCTAGTGTCCTGGGACATACGAGTCACAAAGTTTGGAATAACACCTACAACAAAACTCCATTTTATTTATTTTCATGTGTAATTTCACCCATCGCTCGATATATGTCGCTGTCTTCAGTTAGCTCGTGCTAACAAGTTCAATACCCAATCCATATAGGCTATACGTGATTGCATGCATGCCATTTCTGTTGAGTATTTAGTAAAACACTCTAGGTTTTTGAAGGTTTTCTTTGTGACGGGAACTTCGTTAGGCAAAAAAAAAATGTTGCCCAGCCACCCCCAGCGAGAAACGCTCCTAAAAAATCAACCTAAAATAAACTTTGTTAAAAAAAACTTATTACTTACCTCGTTGGCTAAAACCAATGACGAAAATCGAAATACGCTACGAGCGGATTCACAAGTGGACAATAAATTTAAACCTTCATTTTACACATCAGCTCGATGCCAGAAATCGTTTCCAAGGAAGCAAATAAAACATCTGGCGAAAGGGCATCGCGCTCATCAAGCGAGACATTTACATCAATTAGTTGGAGTCAAACTCAAATGCAACGAAATTTGATATCTACGTACCATATTGCACCTACTTGTCGTCTCGACTCTCGCATACCCTTAATAAATAATTGGTCAGAGGAACATGACTGACCATTTGATTTATTTGATAGTTGTTGACTGTTGTTTTAGGTGGATGGCAGGTATCACTAATTAAAAAAATATTTATTAAATAAGTGATGAATAGCCCAATAGATGATGCCCGTCATTTCGGAACTATTACAATTGCAGGATAGTTGAATCGTAGATTATGTTAAATTAGCAGACTTGGGGCCCTGATGGCAATGGTAATTGCGAAAATAATTAATTTGACGTTTTGTATGGAATTAACCTAAAGTCGATTTTTTCAAAATATAGGTAATATGTTTATTTAATCAAACGTATGTACCACTGCTATTTATGCACTTTTGCCATCTCATAGGTAGTTCATTGATCCCTTTACTAAAAAATCTATTCGGACAGGAATCAATATAAGATCTTTGAAGGCGTTTCGGACTGCCCCATCGGAGTTGAATTTTTTTCCCTTGCAAGAAGTTACCCAAATTTCGAAAAAATGGCAATCTGTTGGAGCAAGGTCGAGGGAGGGACAGAATGATGTTTTAAATTTTAATACAACCAATTTATGTACCCAATGTAGGCGGTCATAATACCTATAATCCATTTTATCCGAGAATTAAACTCAAGTTTTTCCTCGAAATCGAATTGAAGATAAAATCTACCCTACGAGTTATCTCCGTCCAATTTTATATCGAATCTACTATTTTTTTATAAGTTAAGGGAATCAGAAGATTGAATATAATATTAAGTACAATACTAGTTGTTGCCCGCGGCTCCGCCCGCTTGAATTTCGGTTTTTTGCTAATCCCGTGGGAGCGATGAATATTTCCGGGATAAAAGTAGCCTGCGTGTTAATTCGGTTAAATAATTAATTAATTAATAAGCTATCTATCGGAGCGCCGACGACGACGTTTATAAATCTATGCTATCTATGTTCCAAAATTCAGCCAAATCGGTTCAGTAGGTAGTTGCGGCGTGAAAGAGTAACAAACATTTTTTCTCTTGTTATATCATAGGTAACGAAAAATCCATCCATCCATACTAAAGTACAAACTTTCGCGTTTATATAATGTTAGTAGAATATATTATCCCAGCAAAAACATTTTCATGTAAAATGTTGCCAAGACGAGAACATGTGGCTCACACTATCAAAAAGTTATCAGATCTCATGTAGAGCAAGACTTCTAACTCTACACGCCCTAACTCTATAAATCCTAACTTTATAAACTCTACACTTTAGTCAAAATATATTATGTCTTGGCTGTTTCGGTACCGTCACATGGGCGTAAAGTGAAGAATTTATTCACTGTTCAGTACTTTTCTAATAGAGTTTTGCAAGTGGCATAATGGACCATGCAAAATTCAAGAAATTTCACATTAAAATTAAATGGTATCACCATTGTTATGGGAAAAAACTTCCATTTATTAAAAATATCCTCTAAAGCAAAGGAACACACTTTTGCAAAGTGTGATGAAGTATTTGAAACCAATGCAGTTAGTAAAACCTAAGTGCAGTTTCTGAGGAGACTCAATACCTATCTTATAAATAATCGTTACTACAGAAACTAGGTATTGTATATCAGAAAAGTACAAAGTCAGTGAATAATATTTTTACTTTACACCCATGTGACAGTAACGAAACAGCCAAGACATAATATATTTTGACTAAAGTGTAGAGTTTATAAAGTTAGGATTTATAGAGTTAGGGCGTGTAGAGTTAGAAGTCTTGCTCTACATGAGATCTGATAACTTTTTGATAGTGTGAGCCACATGTTCTCGTCTTGGCAACATTTTACATGAAAATGTTTTTGCTGGGATTTCACTTCTTTTTGTAAGTTGTTTACGACTATATTTTTTATTTGGTTAATTTCCTTTTCTTTGGTGTATTTCTTGAATATCATTGCAAGGTGGATATTTGTCCGAATCAAGTATCCCCCCCACCCTCTATCATTTAAATGAGGGAACCCTCCTTGTGTAAGCAATTCTTCCCTCTTCCCAGTCTTCGCCAAATTATTGAAACTCCTTTTCGTTTACAGGTCCAGGATTGTGAATAAAAGATTCTTTCCACTTATTTATCTTTTTGTATTTTTTTCATAAATTAATAATTCAATTAGTAACATTTTTTACGACATATCTTTTCAATCACAGACAGAACTAATTACATTTCTATTTTCAAATTCCATAAAAATAATATTAATCGTAAAGAGGTTTGTTTTCCAAAAATTATACATATTAAATACTTCACGGTGATGCAAAATATTAATGAAAACTAAACATAAATCTTCAGCACGCTAACAACTCGTCCATCCTGATATACATTTCGCGTCCCCGCGAAATACTGAACACTGTTACAAACAAACATCAAATAACCTAAGAATCATATTATCAAAACCGTATGATATCATTTAACATTATATTTTTTATAAAGAAAGCTTTTATACATTTTATTAATATCCTTCTCAGCACCAGATCCAGGTTACCACCTAGCACCAAAGTACTTGTCAAAACGGATCAAACGAGTCTAAACTCGATGGGGTTGTGTCATTTAACTACCGAGTTCCTATAACAACTTTCCTGTTCATCATCAGATCAGCTCCAAGTCAGAATTGTTATCCAATTACACATGTATACAAAATTTAAGTTCAATCGGTAACCGGGACGTCTTTAACTTGCAAAATTTCATTACAAACAAACAAGCATTAAAATTGGTGAAACTAGTAACAATTACAAAACATTTCAGGGTAACCCATAAGTATTAATTGTCATCATCTGAATTACTAATTTTTGACTTTATAAATTATGAATTTTCAATTATTGACATCTTGAATTATAACGAACAATATTATGAAAAATGATAATTATAAATTGACATTCTGAATTACTAATTTTTGTCTTTATAAATTATCAATTTACAGTTATTGACATCCTGACTTATATCTACTATAAAATTATGAAAAAAAGATAATTTCTAATTTAATCAAACAAATATTTACATTTAGTTTTTTTTTTATATATTCATACGCCATAAGGCAGAATATATAAGGATAATAATTGTTATTGCTGACCACCTAATGTACCTGCATTCATATGAATAATTGACATTTATTTATTTATTTATTATAATCATTAATTTAAACAAATAACATTGAACACACAATACACTTTATGCACTTTTTATATTAATTTACAAAATTAAACAAATCAAATTATTGTATTGCGTTTAAAGTCTTTAAGTACGTGCACCTTGCACTTCCAAGTCTTCCACACTATCGTGCTACCTTAGCAGTGTGGGCATAATGATCTTCTACACTATCATGCTACCTTAGCAGTGTAGGAATAATGGTCGTCCACACTATCATGCTACCTTAGCAGTGCGGAATTAATGGTATTTTTACACTATCATGCTACCTTAGCAGTGTAGAAACTAGGTGCATATTGCACTACAATCAAACATTTACAATTTTAACTTCATTAGAAACAATCCTTGTTTGCAACAAAACATCAAACAACAATTACTTTACACTAATTGAAATACAAACTTCCAGTTTGTACTAACACACAATGAGGCAGAATCAACATACGATGTTTCATCTCAATTCATTGTCTCGCTGTTACAAATTAATACACCATTCCATGCATTAGATCCTATAACGTCAACAAATATTTTTAAAGTGAAACTTTTATTACATCGTCTCAAACTCGTTTCGTCTATGTGTTGCAAGTCGCGTGATGGTCGGCCGCGGAATAGGAACAAAGTGAAAGGCGCTCGTCAGAGCAGCCAAGACCACAAAAGTTTGACTTTTACCGTGGTTTCATAAAACCACACAATCCTTTTTATAAAAAAAAAATTAAAAGAATTATCTCTCTGAAACACATATCTAAATCACAAAATTTTGTTTTTAACCATCAGTATATCCTCGCAAAGGATGGCTCACTACATTCTCCATTAAAACAGGACCAAGGATGTGCTTTATCAATCGTGTATAATTATAATATTATTATGTTGTTAAGCCTTTTTTTGTAACAAAATTATCCTCCAATCCTCATGATACAATATTTTAGTTACACTATAATATAAACATAAACCTTTCGGTCTTAATTTTATACTTTTATCGCAACCTTGTTTATACATTATGTTCTTTCAATTCTCACTAGATCTCTCATTGTTAATATCAAACGGTTTTTCTGTTTCTTTCTTCAAATCTATTGAACTTTTTTTTATGACTTTTGCATACCATAACTACTCATGATACTAATAATTACATGGCCTTTTCATTTATTTTTTAAGCTCGTGAAATGGCTTCACAATATTTTTAGTCAATATAAATTATTCCCTAGTCTGTGTTTTTAACACTCGGTAAAAAAAATAACAGTGCTAACCAATTTTTCCTTAAGTCACCAGTGGGAAGGTCACAATATCTAAATCGACCGCCAGAAAAATTAAAATAAAGTGCTGAATTTAATCTAATTACGAAGTCTCACAATTTTGTGAATACGTATCAGATTTAAGTGAAATAAATACGAATATTCCTATAATGACATATTTTTAAAGAAATAGATGACAACCATTTTTATTTCCCTTTTCGTCTTTCTCAAGCTGTTTGTTACTAACCTAACAAATGGATTGGACATAATTATTAATATTCGATATGGTATGGGATGACTTTCGTATTTGAAAAGACTATTTAAGTTTTTTTAAATATTGCTAATGTTTTGCCGTCTGCAACACATTAGCACTACCGTACCTTAATCCATCCTTAGTCACCTTATACTCCCAGATGCGCTTAAACACAAAATTCTTAGGTACATAAATCCATCAATCATCTGCTTCTAAACTGGAAGATTTTTTATATAAATATAGACATATTAAATATATTAAATATAGACATTAATCAGAATTTTCTTAGTAATTTCTACTGCTGGGCTTTTACTCGTTATAAGATGGTATAAGTAGGTACTTATAGCTTTCTCAAGACGAAATTAATAGTTCGTTAAAAAAAACTGAATCCTATTGTCAAATCTCAATAGTTAGGTTGACCGAACTACTATAGGTATTAGGTATATATAATTCATACTGCCCATCAGGTGTTAGGATCTTTTCTTTTTACTCTTAGTGTCTTGAGTTAACGAAATCTAACAATATTCAGTTATATGGTTATAATATAATTCAACAGGTTTTATACAAAATTTCCAACCGAACGATCACTCTATTCCTCAATACGTAGCAACGGAAAATCTTACTATATTTCCTTTCTGTCAAAGCAAATCAAAAAAAATCTATCACCCGTTCTAAAATAATTTAACCCATACAGTCATAAGCGATTGCTTCTATATTTGCAACTTGACTAGTTATTTCTGTAATCATTTTCGATTTTTAAATCATCTTGCCGAGTGAGCCTTTTGTACCTTTAGTACTATTATGTACTCCGTGACCTAGCTCAACAAAATTCTCAGTAAGTAAACAATCACAGTACCAATTCATAATAATAGATATCGAGCAACTTTGTCTTTTGTCCAAACTTGCGTAATTATGAAGTTAATTCGAAAAAATGAATGCTTATCGCCATAATTTGAAACTATTTGTAAAATTATACCACAGATTTTAACTTATACTGCCAACACTACTTCATGTCATAATTAAAATAAGTTATACAATGATTACCGTTTTTGATGTGCCCATTACTATAATATCGTTTAATCATAGATCTCGATCTAGATTTCGACCGGTAAAACTTTTACTATCGTCTAGCTGTAAGCTTTCATACAAAAACCAATAACGTTTTCCTACTCGTAAATATGTATAATCCGGTTTTCATAACTTTTAGAAATGTTGCAGATACAATGAAGTACTTTGTTCATAAATTTAACTTTTTAAGAAGTATTACTTATGTTAAAAGTTATTAGAGTCTAAATATCCATATTTTTGACCTTAAAACTTACTCGAGTATTTTTTGAAATAAAACGTACGAGCCTAAATTAAAATGTACTGAACCTAATAAAACCAAAATTGTCCAATTCAGTAGGTAACGTTTACTGGGTGGATGGGTAAAAACTCAAGCAATATTTCAAGAATAAAATTTAGGTTCTGGACTTGCAACTCTATACGAGCATACGAAGTATTTTCAACCGCGTTTATAAATCGTATTTAGGTGAAGTTAATAAAATATTTATTTCAGTTAACAAAATCACAATTTTTTTAGTAAAGCCAAATTATTCAGTTAGCCATTTTACGTATGACACAATTTCCTTCTCAAAAAATTATTTATTTTATTACATTGACTGCCAGTAGAACAATGACGACTTCCCATTCATAATTTTAGTTGAGAATATTTTCTATTAATATATATATAACAAATATCTTTTAATTTCATTCTGCCTATATTCCTTAACTCATTATTTTTAATTTTTTTTAAACATATTAATGTAAAACAAACTCATTTTTAGTTTCATCTATTTAGTTTATCTAAGTAGATATATCTATCAAGAAAAAAGCGACTCTATCCAAGAAATATCCAAAGATAATAGGTATTCAATATACGCTATGGTTAACATAAGTCACTGGTCCTAGGATTTGTTACTATTATTAGTTGTAATTTATCCTTTATAACTATAGTTGTGAGTCTTGAGCAATGCTGCGAGGTACACAATTGTAAAATAAATCCGTAGTCAATTAAAGAAAACCCTATTGGGTTGATAAAATAATATCAGATTATAATATGAATAATTCGAAAATGCAGAACTACCAAAACAGAATATTAGAAATGAACGTTAGAAATAGTTTTGTCTGAATCAATAACCGAATAGTTGTGTTGATAACTATATAACAAAATAATTCAATAAAAATAACATCAAGTGCACATACCTACTGCACTAAAGTTTCCTACAGGTGCTTACTCTTTATCTAAGTTGATTGTAACGTTATTGTAATGCTTCTTTAATAACTTTTTATTTTAGTACCCAAATTTACCCACCTATGTGATTGTGATGTGTTTCTCTATCACATTATCGACATTTAAAATTTGTTACAACTTGCCAATTACAAGCAACGTTGCCGATTACTTTTTGAGTAAACAATAACAAGTATTTACTTATAACTGCCAAATAACATAAACGTCCAAAGAAACTGTTTAAGCAGAACTGACTTGAATTATAATATGTGTAGTTAATAGGTATGTCTTCATCTAAAACAATTCAGTCATCTAGTCACAATAATATCAATGAGCAGTTTGTTTGCTGACCCAACAATAAATTTCAGCGCTTTCTCTTACTTTATTTCAAGTTATAAATGATTATTATTATTCGATATTTAGATAGCAAATTACAATTATACTGTGAGATTAGTACGAGTTGGATCAATTTAAATTCAACTTTCGATTCAATTCAAACTTTGACTTTTTTCACAAAATTAAATTGTACTGAATATTTAGCATTATTAATGTATTTTGTACTAATCTTACTGGTTACATTATTTTATGAAAACATTAATTTTTCTCTACTTATTTATAGTTGTTTGATTATAAAACCTCTTTGATATATATTAATTAATAATAACCAATAATCATAAACCATTATCAGTTATCACCAAACAACATAGTTTGCAGCGATGCAGGTATAATAGCGCAAGTAAAAACGTGAATACGCGACCCATTAAGCTCAAGTCTCGATAACATCTGCAATGTATGACGCCTGTGCAATCTATGACTATCTCTAAATCTAAGTATTTGCCGCTTATCGGTTCGGTGATGTACGGGGTGTGCGTCGCTGTACCGCAGGCCGTCTTGCCTGCCATCCAGCTGCCAGCACTGCTAAGAGCGACATCCACCGACGTACTCGACACTCGTAGCACGTTGCCGCCAGCGACGATTTCGCCTGCACCTTGAAACACCAACTGCTCCACCACCAAGCTGCACCTTGAAACAGCAACTGCTCCACCACCAAGCTGCACCGTAGACTCCAACTGCTGCCATCACCAGGCTGCACCATGGGACACCAGGCTGCACCGTAAGACACCAACTGCTGCTACCACCAGGCTGCATCGTGAGACACCAACTGCTGTTACCACCAGGCCGCACCGTGAGACACCAACTGCTGCTACCACCAGGCTGCACCGTGGGACACCAACTGCTGCTACCACCAGGCTGCACCGTGAGACACCAACTGCTGCTACCGCCAGGCTGCACCGCGGGACATCCATTCACTCCGGGAACGATCACATGGCATCTTGAGTCACTTACCTGAAACCATTTAAACAACGAGTATCTCTCTCCTTATACCCACACATTATGTACCTACACACAATAATATGTAGTACATTCAATCTCCTACCATAAACTTATGAAACATGAATCTCTTAGAATCCAAAATTACTTTACATTTAGTACACACACTGTGGTAACTGGTAAAGATTTGTAAATCAATCAATCAATCAATCAAACAATTTATTTGCATACATGTGTCAGGTATAAAGATGATAGAGAAGTTGTACAATCTCTTATCTCTTTTGGCAATTTATTGTATATTTTACAAAGATTTAAATCTTTGATATTTTAACAGCCATTACGCAAACACCCTTATAAATGAATGTGGAATTGTGAATGTCTTGTACATTCTAAAACACAAATACATAAACATGTACCTTCTCGTGGGCGTAGAATTGCACCAGGGTAACGGTAGAACGTTATAGTCCCTGATGTCGTCCCTCTTCGGATCTGTAAGCAATTCTTCCCTCTTCCCAGTCTTCGCCAAATTATTGAAACTCCTTTTCGTTTACAGGTCCAGGATTGTGAATAAAAGATTCTTTCCACTTATTTATCTTTTTGTATTTTTTTCATAAATTAATAATTCAATTAGTAACATTTTTTACGACATATCTTTTCAATCACAGACAGAACTAATTACATTTCTATTTTCAAATTCCATAAAAATAATATTAATCGTAAAGAGGTTTGTTTTCCAAAAATTATACATATTAAATACTTCACGGTGATGCAAAATATTAATGAAAACTAAACATAAATCTTCAGCACGCTAACACTTGGTTCACCTAGTTTATTTTTTTCCTTATTTGTAGTTTATTACAAAGAGTCCCTATATCAATTTTGAGACCTCTAGCATCAATATTTGCGGTAATTTCATACAAACTTCCATCCCCTATTTTAAGGGGTTGGGGGGTTAAATTTCCAACTTTTGGAATTTTTTTGTTGGTTGTGTGCTAATACTAGCTTATATACCAAATTTCAGAAATTAAGTTTTTATTATACCTATATACTTATGGGAAACCCCATACGAACTTCCAACCCCCTAATTTTATGGATGTGGGGTGATTAACTAAAAATCCTGAAACACGTATTTAATTGTTTATTACAAAGAGTCCCTATATCAATTTTGAGACCTCTAGCATCAATATTTGCGGTAATTTCATACAAACTTCCATCCCCTATTTTAAGGGGTTGGGGGGTTAAATTTCCAACTTTTGGAATTTTTTTGTTGGTTGTGTGCTAATACTAGCTTATATACCAAATTTCAGCTTTCTAGGTCTTCAGGAAGTACCTAGGAATTTTGATGATCATCAGTGAGTCAGTCAGTCAGTCAGTCAGTCAGTCAGTCAGTGACGAAATTTGGGTTTTTTAGACGTCAATAAAATCTAAAGTATAAGACCTATAAAATTGAAACTTTATAGGTTTAATGAGTTCACTGGCGACATCATTTTCCGAGAATTTTGATTATCTGAAATAATTGAGGCCTAAGTTATAAGGGTTTAAAAATACGGCGAAACACTTCGAGAAAAGATAGGTAGTGCCCTCGCGCTTCGCTTGGCTCGTCTTGGCGGGGACACTACCGTGTCCCTAGATTAAAGCTGTCGATAAACGACACATATTCTATTAAAATATCAGTGCCAACTTTTCGTAGGTATAGAACGAAAATAACCGACAAGATTAGTGCAGTGCCCCAGTGGCCGCGAAACGGAAATCGCGTTTTTATTTCATTTTTCATATGGCTTCCGCGATATCGCGTTAGGGTACATTTTGAGGTATCTAGACTAGCCTGACTATACCCAGCATCTTTAAGGCCGTAGACGGTTTTTTGCTCACTTCTCGCTCTTACGAATACGTTGGTGGCTGCGACCATGGATGTAACATAAAGGATGTGTAGCAGAACGTGGTTAGTAGAAGATAAACACCAGATTTTAAGTGGAGAAAATACCAGTTTATTGTAGCTATTTTAGGATCTCAAAATAGTATGTCACAGTCAAAAAATAAAAACGTATTCCAAACAAACTATCTTTTTAAATTCAAATTTAGCCATATACAAAAAGTTTGTATATCCAACACGCCCCTATAAATTTAAATTTAAAGATATCCAAAAGAAAACTCAGCTGGCCTTAACACCTAAACCATCTAAACACTTATTGTGTTTAACACTAGATAACGGCTTAGTAAGCACATCAGCTAACATGGATGCAGTGGGTACATGTCTCAACTCAATGTCGTTCTTGTCCCTCAAAACCTCCCTCACGTAATGATACCTAATATCAATGTGTTTGCTACGTGCATGAAACACTGGGTCCTGAGCTTAAAATATAGCCCCTTGGTTATCGACATGAACAATCACTCGAGCGTACCTCATGATTCCAAATTCCTTCAATAAGCTATTAAGATATACAGCCTCCTTCATACTCTCCGACAGGCTAACATACTCTGCCTCGCACGTTGAAGTAGCTACGCTACGCTGCTTTCGAGACTGCCACGATATACAGCCACCACCTAAAATAAATGCATAACCAGAATAAGATCGTCTGTCTAATAAACAATTCCCCCAATCAGCATCTGAATAACCCTGCACACATTCACCAGTTCTCTTGTACACGAGACTGTATTGGCTTGTTCCCTTCAGATAACGTAAAACACGTTTCGCTGATTTCCAATCGGATTTTTCAGGATTTTTCACTTTCTGGCTAAGTTTACTTACCGCATTAGCGATATCGGGTCTGGTTGCATTCGCTAAATAAGTAATTCAAACAACCTATTAGCTCTCGATAAGGCCATGCCTTGCTGCTCTCATCACTGCATTTCTCTTCTTCTTTCCGTTTGGAATTTATCTCCATAGGAGTTGCACATTTATTGCAATTTTTCATGCAAAAACGTTTTAGTAAACTTTCGATATAATTTTGTTGTGACAAAACAACGACATTGTCTTTTCTTCGAATATCGATGCCTAACATATTTTGCTAAACCATAGTCTTTCAAATCGAACTCTTTCGACAACTCATTCTTAAACTTCGTAATTAAACCTCTTTCTTGACATGCGACTAAAATATCGTCGACCCCATTCAGGTTTATCACTACTCTTTAAAGCATTTTTCAAAGTAATTTCAGCTGAACCTACAAAATCTTCAATTTCATTTTCATCAGCAGAATTGATCGGTTGTGTAACTTCAGTCATTTGATAAATTTTCTTCGGACGGCCTACACTACCTGTGCGTAAAATCCTAGGTCTACCAGGAGCTCTCTTCATCAACCTTTGTTGATTATCATGATTTATTTCTTCAGACGCTTGTTCAAGTTCTGCAGGTCTTGACGAAGAATCATCTTGATCATCTCCAAGATATGCTTGACATTCACTCCATATTTCTTCATCAGTCGCTACTCGGTCTGTCTCATTCTCGCCCCTATGTTCTTCAGTTATTGGAACATTTTGCCTCGAGAATTCAATTTCAATGAAATCCTTATCTGCGCAAGGCCCATCGGATTTAGAAAAAGGTAACGCGGTCATCTTTCCTTTAGCACAAATATCGCAATCACGTAAGTTTCGTACTTCGGCAACGTCAAATTTAGCACCTAATTTACCTAAAAGCTTGGCAACATCTCTACCGTTCAAATGTCCTAATCTCTCGTACCAACAACGTACATCAGCATTTGAACCACTTAAATTACAATACTCAGACCTATTTACACAATATAAATTACCCCTACGATATGCTTTCAATTCGATTTCACCTTTCCTGCCAAAAACATGTGCTACATCGTGTCTAAATGTAACATCATAACCATCGTTGGTTAACTTGGCTACTGAAATCAAATTCGTCCTTAAATCCGGGACATACAGCGTATCACGTAATTCAAATGAGGTCTCAGAGTGATCGTTACATGCCGATAACCTTACAGTACCCTTACCTTTTATAACAGTACTTACATGCGTAGCTAAAGTTATTTCACCGCTAGTCATTGCTAAAGTGCCCCCGAACTTACTTGCATCATTACAAAGGTGAGACGTGCACCCACTGTCCAAAATCCATTCGTACTTTTGAACATTCACAGCATTAGAAACTTCTAGATCTGAAACATTAAAAGTAGTTAGAGTTTGATCTACACAATGTGTCTCTTCAGCCTTCAGGGCATTTCCACCTACTTTTCTTTTACAATCAGATGCTTTGTGTCCAGGTTCGTGACATTTAAAGCATTTGTACTTAAAACCTTCATTCTTTTCCGTTCCTTCAGCCTTAGTACTCTTTTTAGCGCCTCTCTTTCCTTTCTTGAAGTTTTTATTTACGTTTGTATACATAACGCCTTCATACTGAATTTTATTCACTTCTCTCGACTCGTACTCTTCCAATATTTTAATTTTTAATGCCTCTGGTTTCGGCAACTCGTCTCTCGACTCAATAGCACATCTAAAGCTTTCGAAATTTCCGGGTAAACTGTACAACAACATTATAGACAGCAAATCATCGTTGATCTGTATACCCATATCTCCTAGCTTATCAACAGCATCGAAAAAGGTATTCAAATGTTCGTGAACATTTCCTGTTTCCGCCATCTTGTGCAATATCAACCGTTTTAAAAGTGTTGCTTTCTTAGCAGGCCCTTTTGAAGCATAAATTGACTTCAGCTTCAGCCATACTTCACTCGAGGTATTACAGCTCCTAATATGTCTTAGTTCGCTTCCACTCATCGATAAAATAATGTCCGCTTTAGCTTTTTCGTCCTCTACTTCCCATTTTTCAGCCTCTACAACTTCAGTTGGTTTCAGTACTTTACCATTTACGTACTTCCAACCATCATTTTTAGTTAAAATAGCTTGTACCTGTATTTTCCAGCTATCGTAGTTGTCCTTATTCAAGGGCTCGATTCGCATCATGTTGCTCGTCATCGCACCTCGATACTCGATCAGCTACTCCGTCTCTTATCGACTTTAAAATCAAATTTTATCCTCTACATACGATTACTTCTCTCGTATCGTATCTGGGCACCATAACCAATGTAGCAGAACGTGGTTAGTAGAAGATAAACACCAGATTTTAAGTGGAGAAAATACCAGTTTATTGTAGCTATTTTAGGATCTCAAAATAGTATGTCACAGTCAAAAAATAAAAACGTATTCCAAACAAACTATCTTTTTAAATTCAAATTTAGCCATATACAAAAAGTTTGTATATCCAACAGGATGAGCCCTTAGTGACGTCACGCATATATTTTTAGACTCCGCCCTGAAGCCGGATTTTTAAATTGTCAAATCTGTAAAATGGCGCTAATGTATGCGACCAACAGTAGGACCAACAGCGGTAGGTATGTGCTGTCAGCGAAGTGTCAGCGGTACCAAAATGTATGACGTGCGACGCCATATATGAGAAATTTTTGGTTTCAACATACTTACCTACGTCACTTAGTTTACGTCCTCTTAGCGTAGCGTATTTCGTCATTGGGTGCTAATTGGGTGCGACAGGCAGCATTGCATGACAGAAAAACTACGTTTTACCTACCTAATTACCTACTAAAAAACTAATATTTCAGCGTTTTTGGAACTTATTATACTATTAAAAAATTAAAAAAGACATGTACCTACTTACTATTATCCATTGGACTTTCCGATAAAATTAAGAAAATGATGATTTTGGAACAATTTTTGATAAAACTTAGTATTAAATCTGCATAAGCTACCGCTTGTAAGAAAATAGCCACTGTAAATTGAAATCAATAAGCCTCATTTTAGCTTAACAAAAATGTTTGGACCGCTCTCTTGTTATATATAATATTATCTCTATGGAAACCATTCCTATCCTTAGTCTGAGGCACTGATATCATTCTGATATCTATCCAAAGAGGTAAGAGTAGAGATCTATCTCTGGATTCATGATTCCCAATGATTCCATACGTTTGACATTTCATTTTTTCTGCCGATTTGAAGCGCCTCCCCCGAGCGTCCACGGTACTAAATTGACATTTGTTGACCGTCGTTTTGAATGTCATTCTAGTTCCATAGACGCTTACAGTCCGTCTAAAAAGAGTAGAAATTAATAAAAATGTAACTAAAGTTATATTTAATGCTGGCAACTCAACGTTTGTTTACAAAACTTAGGTTCTATAGTCTGTGGATCGGTTGCACGAAAAGAAAACATCAGTTTTTTAGAAAGTTTGTTGTTTTTACAAAAAAGAGAACGAACACCATCATTACTACGAACCGGACAATACGCAGCGGAACGCGAAAAGTTATTTATACTTTGGTATTTGCGATGTCTTGCCGATTAACAAGCTGGCACAAATGTATACGGCTTTTTCGATGTTTGCAAGAGAGTTGCTGAAATGAGAGGTATGTTGAGTGTATTTTGCTTATAACTAATACAAAAGTGAAGTAATTTTTGTGATTGTTGCTTGAGAAATTCATTATTTTCCTTTTTATGCAAATTTCTTAGTATTTTGAGGTTATTTAATTGTTATGATTTTTTCATAGAATTTGTAGCGCGATCAGATTGATTTGATAGTTTAAGCAAAACGTTTTTTCATTATCATCATATCCAATCCAGTTACTTGTTTTTATTCATATTTATTTTGAAAACCCATAGAGCAGAAACAAAGAGGAGATGTTGTATTAAGATTTCACTATGAAATATCGAGTGACATTTTGCGGGGTGAGGGGTTGTGGAACGCCGCCCACTTCTCAATTTTCCATCTGCGGGTTAGTAGCAAAACTACTCGCTTAGCGACCTAACATCGATTTATTGATGTCACTACATAGTTCAGCTATCTCACACTAGATGTCAATAAGTGTAGAAAGCAATGGGACGTACTCAGAACTTTGAGCTTCAAAAAGTTTGTGTAATAAATGAATAAAATAAGGGTTAACATTTTTACTGATTTGTATGTGTACTTACGTACTTAAAATTTCTAAGAAAGCAAAAAATTGTATTGTTTGGATTTTTATTTTTAATTTAATTTTAATTGAATTTTAGTATTATTGGATTTTTAATGTTAATATCGAGAATTGTATTGAAGGAAAATGAAATAAGTTTATTGTACGTAAAATCAAAAATCACACGTGTTACTGTGTGTCATTCTAACATTAGTTTTTCAGTTATAAAATTCTTACTAACACTTGTATTGATGTAAATCATCAAAATTAAATAAATAAATAAATAAAAATAATAGACAAATCATTATAACGAACATAATTTTATTTACAAAATTCAATTACCTGAGAAAATAATAGGGTTAGTTAGTTGTTGTCTGTTGGTTGCCCTATCGTTTTGTATGGTTGCGAAATGCTTAAAACGAATATCGATATATGGATACGAATATCATTAAAATGGCAAGAACAAATCTTTGTATATTTAGTCGGAGTCCAACCCTGTCTGTTCATTGTTGTGATCCATTGTTGTTTTAAATTATCATCCGATGGAAATCTAAAAAGAAACATAAAAAGAAATGAAATTAATTAGATTCTAAATTATCATTAATATGGATAAAATTATTATTTAATATTGGAAGTTCTTTCAATTGATGAACAGTCACGGAGAATAATATACATACATCGGCAGAACTTTGTTACTTAAAAATATTTGCTATGAAAATGTTATTTCATACTGACCATAGCCGTGTATTATTCAGTAAAATTATTTTATTCTAATTACGGCCCTGGATATTTGGTACGTTGAAAATACTTAACGATAGATGGCGGCCCGTTCACAAAATAATTATAAAAACTACTAAGGCACTGTTTTGGCGACTAAAAAGTATTTTAGGACTAAATGTATACTTTAGTTTTCAGTATCCACGAATGATTATTACAATATACTAATGCGGAACATTACGTACTTATATTTTTAATACACAAAAGTTAAGCCATCTAGTGTCAAGTAGTATAATTTATACTTGAAAGCCGAGAATTTTCTAGAAATATTTTAATAATTATGTATAAAATTACTTACAAATGAAATGTGATACCATTCATAGCATCAGAACGTCTGTCTGAATAACTTTGACACGATAAAACACAACACTTCATCCCTTTGTTCTTAAAAACGCGAAAACAGACCGATAATACGAGTCTCAATATATGTGAACCTGACGAACGCAGACAGCATACTAACTAAGGCCCCGCCCACAGTGATGGCGTCAGGACCTAGTTGAAAATCACAGTGCACAGTTGCTTAGGCCAACTCCTCTTTGTTTCTGCTCTATGTGAAAACCGGACAAGAGCGAGTCGCACTCGCTCGCTGAGGGTTCCCTACAAATTTTTAATTTACAGCTACAATGTACATAATATTATACCTAGTTCAAGAATCGAGTCTTGTAAGATCTTTTGACAAAGAATATAATTATTACGTATTCGTTGATTTATTTGAATGATGATGATGATTTAAAGACATAAATTTTAAATTTTTCAAGTTTGAATGTTTGTTACCGATTGAAGTTCAAAAACTTGTTAATGTAGTGAAATTATTTTTATTTCAGGAAAATCTGAAAGTACGATTAGAAGATTAGCAGAAGAAGGGTTCAAAAATAATGCTGTGTTTTCTACGCCCGGCAAAAACCTCAATGGATGTCCTAAAAAACCAATCGGCTGACTTCAACATTGCTGTATTAGATTTAATGATAAGCTGCCACTCAATGTATGCGACATTTTGGTCAGCCAAAACTCATAAATAAGCAAAATAAAACTGAAATGAAAATAACCCATAAGAGTAACACATTGTTCTAAATTACTAGTGACCACTAATAATAATGATCGGCTGAGTGTTTTGCAGGCAGACAGTTCAGGGCGCGTTAGAACCCTTGTAAATGTAGTTTTTAAGTCGTGAAATAGTTATCACTTAGTTATCTTACTATTAATAAGAACATGTATGAAATAAATCATTTGATCCTGTGATTCCTGTCTCAGTCTGAAAGGACGACTGTGAATGTAAATATGTAATGTTTAGTGAAATGTTTAAAAATATATATATGAGATTGTGTGATTTTTGTGTTTTTTTTTTCTGCAATAAAGTTTATAACAATACACTGAATTTTTTTTATGTTATTCTGTTGTAAATAGAAAACTTTTCAAACATAAGAATACGTACAAAGTGTTCAAGGTTATTTGTTTGATTGTTACTTCTAATCGCCTCAACCGATTGATTGGTATAATATGTGTATACGTGTGACGGTGGGTAGGTACAAGTAATAATTCTCTGGTTCCACAAAAACAAATATATATATATATATATATATATATATATAGATCCGTTCACGGTAAATGTTGCTCCAGTGAGAAGCTAGAACAAATGTTGATCCACCTATTTCACGTGTTTACTCAGCTCTACCTCGGGCCAACTGATATACTTTGATCCGCCCATAATGCGCGTGTGACGTCAGTGGATCTGCACGAACAGATTTTCGACATACTCGTCAGCGATATAACCAATATTTGTTGATCCAAAAACGGCCGAAAAAATCATACTGAAAAAGCTTTCTTAGATCCAGAATATATTAAACTCATATGCGACATTTACTTATAATAAGTGGATCCGGAGCCAAAACTGACGAATTGGCATCTTACACAGAGCGGCAACGTCGCGTTCTACGTGTGACAAAGAACCCACTAGACTACTTCGTTAGAGAAATAAGGTAAGAAAGATGCGTTAGCTACTGCCTTTGTGAATCGAACTTATTTAATCGAAAACTAAGTAGGTGTACCCAGATTTATTAGAAAATTATTTTGTGCTTTTCAGTGGGTTTTTTTGAAGGCGGTTCCCTTTTTAGGGTTCCATACCAAAATGGTAAAAATGGAACCCTTATGGTGAGACTTTCTCCGTCCGACCGTCCGTGCGTCCGTCCGTCCGTCCGTCCGTCCATCCGTCCGTCTGTCACACTTTATTGTTTCAGTAACTATTAAAGCTATCGACCTGAAATTTGGAATAGTTGTAGGTAATTGCGGTGCGCCGCCATTGCAATCATAACAAATTGAAAATCTATTTTATTTTTATTAAAAAAGGGGGGAAAACTGGGTCGTCGAAATTTCAAAATGAAATAACAATATTGAATGGAGTATCATATGAAAGGCGTTACTTGTGTATTCTAAAAACAATTTTTATTTAGTTTTATGCCTGATAGTTTTTTTTGAGTTATTGGGCAAATTGTCGAAAAAAATACCGTCCCCCCCCCCACCTTGTCTCCGAAGTTTACCAATCGAAAAATCTGAAATAATTATGATCAATAGGAATAAACGTATATTTTACAGTAGAAAAAAAACAACTCTCTAGCTATTGTACTTTTTTTGATAATAACAATAAACCACCAAAATCAAAGTTAGGTTTGCGGTTTGGCAACAAAAGTACCTACATGTATATTATACTCGTAAATTCATGAACTAAAGTGATTCTTTTAATGTTTTTCTTCTTTTATAGTATGGAACCCTTGGTGCGCGACTCGTACTCGCGCTTGGCTCGTTTTTTAAAAAACAATTTGAAATATCGTGTATTTTGATGGTTTCCGCGGAAATAGTGAAAAATGTTTATTCATGTGGAAAAACATTCCTTCAAACTGCAACTAAGAAATTTTTTTGCTGAAAGTTGGAATGGAAATAGAGTTCGTTCTAAACTAACACAAAGGCTACTTTTTATTCCGGTAAAATTCATGGCTTCCCGTCAGAATAGGAAATCTAAAATTTCGTGAGCGAAGCCGCGGGTATCTGCTAGTAATCCATATTAGATTATCTATTTAGAAACTCGATATTATGTAGGTATTATGTTAACGATTGAAGAGGAGCGGGCGGAGTAGAAAGGCCGCTTCAGTGGAAAGTGGAAACGTAGGTACTCCCTTTTCCGTGATGGATACGTATGGTAATAAATAGGGTATTCATATTATGATACCAAGGACTAAGGACTTACTTGGCTACCAGTTTTTAACTTCGCACGAAAATAAGTTTTAACTAACTATGCGTTTCAAATATCAATAGGACCTTTTTAGGGTTCCATACCAAAATGGTAAAAATGGAACCCTTATGGTGTGACTTTCTCCGTCCGTCCGTCCGTCCGTCCGTCTGCCTGTCACACTCGAAAATCAATTTGAAAATCATTTTTGTTTTTATTTAAAAAGGGGGGAATACCGGGTCGTCAAAATTTCAATCGAAAAATCTGAAATAATTATGATTAATAGAAATTAACGTATATTTTACAGGAAAAATAAAATTAACTCTCTAACTAACTTTTTTTAATAAAAACAATAAACCGCCAAAAACAAAGTTATGTTTGCGGTTCGCCAAAAAAAGTACCTACATGTAAATTATACTCGTAAATTCATGAACAAAAGTAATTCTTTAAAAAATTTTACTTCTTTTGCAGTATGGAACCCTCGGTGCGCGAGTCCGACTCGCATTTGGCCGGTTTTTTTTTTTATTTATAGACAGAAAATGCCTAAAGCATACCACTCCGGCAAGGGGAAACATATGGGTTAAGTTGCACCCACTAAAACTGTCTGTGTCCACGACGGACTCGCTGGCGGGAGTACGGGATTCACTTTTGTATGCACTACGCTCCCGCCAGGTCATAACCCACCGGTTTTGACGACGGACGGCTCCAAACGTCTGTCATCCGCAGGCCGGCAACTTATGGATGGCACACGGCAACGCCTAGTCACCTAGTGGGTATCCTTCGAGAGGGCTGCGTGACCTGCATTTCCATCTAACGCTCTGCCGCCTACTTTCAACATTCAAATTGCGACAGTGGCAGTAGTATCTTCACAGGTTTATATAAAAATCATAGTCGAAAAAGTCCAACTTAGCGAATTAGTCGCAAAGTTACTCACCAAGCTCTATACTCAAACTAATTTCTTAAACTGGATACTTTCAAATAAAGATATTTGTATAAACCTACGAAGCGGCAACGTCGCGGATGCTTTTAGCCAATCCGATCGTTTGCCGTGCTCTGATTGGCTCATTTGAATTGGATCAACATTTTCCGTAACCATCGCAAGGTGGATTTGTATATCGGATCAACTTCTGCGAACGCTAGTAAAAAGTTCCATGAGTGTAGATGTTGATCCGGTTGGAGCCACATTAGTTACCAGAGATGCATATTGGATCAACAAAAGGCGTCGGATCAACATGTGTTTTCAGATCAACAAAGTACTCGCGTGACGTCGCGAATGATCAACATTTAGCGGGAAGAGATCTCTATATATATATATATATATATATATATTTGTTTATATATTATTTGTTTATATATATATATTTATATATATATATATATATATATATATATGTATATATATATATATATATATATATAGATCCGTTCACGGTAAATGTTGCTCCAGTGGGATGTTGGATCAAATGTTGATCCCCCTATTTCACGTGTTTACTCAGCTCTGCATCAGGCAAACTGATATACTTTGATCCGCCCCTAATGCGCGTGTGACGTCAGTGGATCTGCACGAACAGATTTTCGACATACTCGTCAGCGATTTGACCAATATTTGTTGATCCAATAACGGCCGAAAAAATCATACTGAAAAGGATTTCTTAGATCCAGAATATATTTAACTCATATGCGACATTTACTTAAAATAAGTGGATCCGGAGCCAAAACTGACGAATAGGCATCTTACGCAGAGCGGCAACGTCGCGTTCTACGTGTGACAAAGAACCCACTAGACTACTTTGTAAGAGAAATAAGGTAAGAAAAATGCGTTAGCTACTGCGTTTGTGAATCGAACTTTGTTTACAAAAGCAACAACACAAGCTTTCAATTATTGCTTGACAGATTTTATTGCGGGAAGACGTTTGCGCAAGTTTTTTGTTTGTTACCGTGTGGGTGAATTTGTTCAATGACTATTTTTGACTATTTCAAAAAAATCTTCAGCCGCAAGTACAAACCAATTTGGCTGAAATTTGGAATGGAGATAGGTTATATCCTGGATGAATACATAGACTACTTTTATCCCGGAAGAGTTAATGGTTTCTGCAGGAAAAGTGAAAAATAGATATTCACGTGGAAAAAATACTACTTCACGCTGTAATTACCGAACTGATATGAACTGACAGCATGCTTACAATGATTTGCGAATTTTGATTTGGCGCCGACTTCAAAAACTAAGTAGGTGTCACATCATCATCATCATCACATCAGCCTGCGAACGTCCACTGTTGAACATAGGACGTCCACTGTTCAACATAGGCCTTCCCAAGCGAGCGCCACTACACCCTGTCCTCAGCCTTCCTCATCCAGCCGCTTCGCGCCACCCGCTTAATGTCGTCGGTCCAACGAGCTGGAGGGCGCCCCACGCTACGTTTACTTGTACGCGGTCTCCACTCTAGGACTTTTCGGCTCCACCGGCCATCGCCCCTACGACACGCGTGACCTGCCCTCTGCCACTTCAGCTTGCTTATGGTTTGGCCTATGTCAGTGACCTTAGTTCTCCTGCGGATCTCCTCATTTCGGATTCTGTCCCTCAGGGAAACTCCTAACATCGCCCTCTCCATGGCCCATAGGCCCATGACGTTTCAGCACCATAGGTGAGGACGGGAAGGACGCACTGGTTAAAAACTTTTGTTTTCAGGCATTGAGGAATTAAGTAGGTGTACCCTGATTTATTAGAAAATTATTTTGTGCTTTTCAGTGGGTTGATTTTTTAAGGCGGTTCCCTTTTTTAAAAAAAGAAATTGAAATATCGTTATTTTGATGGCTTTTTTATTATTTTTTATTCCGGGAAAATCAATGGTTTCCGCGGAAATAGTGAAAAATGGTTATTCACGCGGAAAAACATTACTTCAAACCTCAACTAAGAAAATTTATTGCTGAAAGTTGGAATGGAGATACGAGTAAATGAACACAAAGGCTACTTTTTATTCCGGGAAATTCATGGTTTCCCGTGAGAAAAGGAAAATCTGAAATTTACGCGAGCGAAGCCGCGGGTATCTGCTAGTAATCCATATTTGATTATTTACCTATCTATTTAGAAACTCGATATTATTTAGGTATTATGTTAAAAGGTAAAATGGGTTGTTGAAATTTCAAAATGAGATAACAATAATGTGGGGTATCACATGAAAAGGCGTTACTTGTGTATTCGAAAACCGATTTTTATTTATTTTTGTAGCCGATAGTTTTTTTTATTGGGCAAACTGTCGAAAAAAATACCGCCCCCCCCCCCCCCTTATCTCCGAAGTTTATCGTTCCAGAAATCTGAAATAATTATGATCAATAGGAACATACGTATATTTTACGCTTCCTCTTCGAATTTATCTATACTTAATATTATAAAGAGGAAGCGTAACATCGTTACGCTTCCTCTTTATAATATTAAGTATAGATAACAATAAACCACCAAAAACAAAGTTAGGTTTGCAGTTCGCCAGCAAAAGTACCTACTCGTAAATAATACTCCTAAATTCATTAACAAAAGTGACGTTTTACTTCGTTTATGGTATGGAACCCTCAGTGCGCGAGTCCGACTCGCACTTGGCCGGTTTTTTTATTTATAGACAGAAAATGCCTAAAGCATACCACTCCGGCAGGGGGAAACACATGGGTTAAGTTGCACCCACTAAAACTGTCTGTGTCCACGACGGACCCGCTGGCGGGAGTACGGGATTCACTTTTGTATGCACCGCGCTCCCGCCAGGTCATAAGCCACCGGTTTTGACGGCGGACCGCTCCTATAGTCGAAAAAGTGCAACTTAGGGAATTAGTCGCAAAGTTACACCAAGCTCTATACTCAAACTAATTTTTTAAACTGGATACATGCTAGAAACTTTCAAATAAAGATCTTTGTATAAACCTACGAAGCGGCAACGTCGCGGATGCTTTCAGCCAATCCGATCGTTTGCCGTGCTCTGATTGGCTCATTTGAATGGGATCAACATTTTCCGTAACCATCGCAAGGTGGATTTGTATATCGGATCAACTTTTGCGAACGCTAGTAAAAAGTTCCATGACTGTAGATGTTGATCCGGTTGGAGCCACATTAGTTACCAGAGATGCATATTGGATCAACAAAAGGCGTCGGATCAACATGCGTTTTCGGATCAACAAAGTACTCGCGTGACGTCGCGAATGATCAACATTTAGCGGGAAGAGATCTCTATACATATATATATATATATAATCTATATATATATATATATATATATATATATATATTTTTAACTTTTTAAAAAGAGAAGTGATTATACACCTTCACCTATAATTAAAAAGAATATTTTCAAGCCGGTTTTCGTCGCAGTATATGGAGTTGTCAAGTGTTACCATATAAGCGACACTAGCGCCCTCAGTTATTTTCTACTCTTTATAGATGGACTGTACGCCAGTTACCTACGCAACAATTAGCGCCACTCGCCAGAATGGCGAAAATCAAGTGTCTTCAATTTTACTTTGACAGTGCTATCCAGAGTATGTCCTTGTATATACTCTATGGAGATCAGTGGTCTGAGGCTATGTCCGAGGTTCTCTATAGGTCATAGACAACTAAACTATTTTTTAACATGTTTTCTATCCCTACACATCGACAACTAGAATCCTGCACCTGCACTTAAGTTACACGTCATTGGTGAAAATCGTGGAAATATTTGATTGTTCATTTCAATTGGTTCTTATTTGACATTTTTATTTTATTGTCCAATCATCATCCATTATTTAATTGTAAACGGAAACAAACCATGTGCTAACATGGCGATTTTTCTTGATCATCAACATCATTCTGAAATCGTCCTAATAATATAGTTCGATTGTTATGGGATTTTTATTTGATGTACAGTGTAATTTGCTTTTTGAAATAGTTTAGTTGTTTCTATCGCCGTAAAGAAATATTGCATCACAATGAGTGTCGACGCGTATGGCCCGAGCTCTCAAACGTTAACATTCCTTGAGACAGAAGAGGCTGATCTAATCGGAGCAGACACCCAGGGCTCTGAGTTCGAGTTCACCGACTTCACTATCCCGTCTCAGAGCCAGACGCAGGCCTCCCAGCATGAGCACGGTTTAACCACGTCCAACCAGGTGAGGAAACATTCTGTTTGCATAACCTAATTACATTGTAAACCTCCAGAACTAACGTGGGACTAATCCTGCCGTTGAAATTACAGGTGAACGGCTTAGGGCGGAACGATCTTAGTTCGAAAGTGTCGAGTGTCGCTAATGCTATAGCAGAGTTGCAATTTGAGGAAGAGGATGAGGCTCTGTACAGCAGCAAGGAGCTGCCCGACCATGCCTGCAAGTACTGCGGCATCCATGACCCCGCCACGGTTGTTATGTGCAATATCTGCAACAAGTGGTGAGTACATTTGCATACATTTGTAAGGCCTGTAACATACAGCTTTACATACGATCACAAGCAAAATATATATCACCTTCAGCTGATCTACATAAAAAGTATTATTTGCATTATATTTTAACATAAATAAATTGTGTAATATGTAGTGTAAGTTTGCAAATGATAGAATGAATTAATTTAACATTCATAATTTGCATATTCTTACCAATACCAATAATATAAATGTGAAAGTTTGTAAGGATATATTTATCCAACTGGATGTTTGTCATGCTTTCATACAAAAGCTATGTGGCTGAAATTTATAATGGAGATAGATTATACTCTGGATTAACACATAGGTTAATTTTTATCCTGGAAAAATCCACGGTTCTTGAAGGATTCATGAAAAACCAAAATTCACATAGGTGTTGCTAGTTAATTATATTCTCAAAATCTTGTATATACTATGTAATAATTGATACAAGGTTTTGCACTCTGCTTTGCTTGTGTGGATTCCAATAATTCACAGATCCAATGAATATTGTAGATTTTCCAGGAATAAAAATAAGCCTTCATGATAATCCAGGATATACCTAAGTTATCTCTATTCCAAATAGCCACAATGGTATATTATTAGTTTGTACCAGAAGTCTGATTGCGTAAGGAAAACATATTCATCGTTTCCATAATTGTTAGCGAATTCTGCCCCTCGTAAATGTAAATCAGGGATCCAATCAGCAGGCAGAATAAACGATTGAATGAATTGATTATTATGATTTAGATTTCCTTACACAAACTAGGGGCAGGAACTGAAAAAATAAAGAGTAATCATGTTGTTACAGGTTCTGCAATGGCCGAGGCAACACCTCTGGATCCCATATTATTAACCACCTGGTGAGGGCCAAGCATAAGGAAGCAGCACTTCACCGAGATGGACCCCTCGGGGAAACCCTTCTTGAATGCTATTCATGTGGCGCCCGGAATGTCTTTGTCCTTGGATTTATTCCAGCTAAAGCTGACTCTGTTGTTGTACTTCTTTGTCGGTGAGTAGATTTATTACAATGTATACTAATATTATAAAGTTAAGAGTCTGTTTGTTTTCAATTCATGCAGGCTAAGCCACGTGCGACAGCTAGTGTTATAAATGTTGTTATAAATTTATGTATTGTGAGTACTAGATGCCTCTCTTTCATCATCTTTGTATGGCTCTAGTCTGTAAGGAAAGGTTCTTCTCTCAGAATGTGGATTGCCTACTACACTGGCTGGGATGGGCTGTCTTCACACTCCTTTGATATAAGGCCACTATCCCACTGGGCGTTATGCGAGCGTTAGCTTTTCTTCAAATGTATGCGCAGCAAAGTGACATCAACGTTGAGAGCCTCTAATGGTGTTGAGAAACAGATGTTTGAGAAACGCTGATGCTCGCATAACACCCAGTGGGATAGAGGCCTAGTGGGGTATTCCCTGCAGGTTTCCCCATGATATTTTCAAGACTGTCAGAAGTTGGTGCCTGCAGGGGTAGGATGCATGCATAGTGATATGTCTTTTGTTGCTCTCTTTTCTCTTTCTGATCCATATTGATAGACAGAAAAGAACGATAAAAGTAGAGAGACATAATATCTACATGCACATGCTAAACAGGCTGGATTCAACCTGTAACCTCCGATGAGGAGGCAGACATCTGAACCAGTGGGCTGTCATTTCTTCCAATAGCTATAGATAATTAGATATAAATAGCAGTTAAAAATACACTCCATAGTAGTAGTTTATGATCACAATATGCACATGGATTTTCCAATTTCTTTATTGCTACAAATTTACAAAACACTTATGAATCATTGAAAGTATGAATACTTAATGAGGCTATGATAATGATCAGTATTTGTTGTCAAACTAAAGCTAGTTGTATGCCAACTTAATCTTTTTAATAGCAGTTTTTTTTAGTATACTAGCCATATTATTTATGATGACTAATGTGGGGAATATTCCTTATATTATCCATATTTTCCTCCTCCAAACAACTTTATACAATGCCAATACAATACAATTACCATTGTCCAATCACATTGTTGTTGTGTATTATTGGGGTATTGATTCCTAACTATTGGGGTATTGTAATGACAATACCCCAATAGTTAGGAATCAAACTAGCAACCTTCTGGTGTCTGTCTACTGCTTAATGTTTGAACTTTTGACTTTACAGGCTGAAATGGAATAAACCATTAACATTATCAAGTTGTAATTTTGAATTTTTCTCTACTATGACTATAATTACGTTTCTACTGTTTCTTAGTCATAAGAGCCTATGTGAAATAAAGAATTTTCTATTCTGTTATTGTTTTTAGCCAGCCGTGTGCTGCACAAAGCTCCCTAAAAGATATGAACTGGGACCAAGAGCAATGGAAACCTTTAATTTGTAAGTTACTTAAGTTGCTATTAGTTTGTATTTTCTAAGTGGAATTATCGCTTCAGAAGCTTTCAGGCGATATTCAGGTGCTATGACTATCTTAGCTGCTATGCAAATTACTAATTGTATTATTATTTCATGTTTCATGTGGTTTTTATCAAAGCCACTGACATTCCTTTATAATTTGTATGATAAAATGTTCATTATTCTAAAGCTACAGTTGTAGCTCAGTCTTGGTTGTTGCCACAGCCAAGACTGAGTAGTTACTCAGTCTTGGCTGTGGCATGGAGAACATTATAATAAGTAGAGAAAGTTTGTATGTATGTTGATTATTCCTTTACAATGCAACTAATGTACCAATTTTCCTGCAATTAGAAATAGCGATCAATTATACTGTGGCACATAGGTTACTTTTTCTGGATAAATCCCTGTTTCCTATAGAATCTATATCTATAGTATAAATTGTTGTAAAATATTTCCCATAGGTGAGCCGTAGGCAATGACTGGTAATTTCAATAATATACAGGGTTATATAAAATATACCAAATCGCTCTCAGCCTGTAGTTTGTTTACATTAACACTTACAACTTTTGTTCTACGACTTTTTAAAATAAAGTTTTAATTTATTTCATACGAAAAAAATGTTATTTCTGTAAAGTGACATTACACTGTTGCGGTTTCGTGACGCGAGTTCGCGCGCGCACATCAGCAAGTGGCGTCCTTGCCTCTTGCTGATGTTACATTACAGAGTAGGCACAAGTAGAGTATCTTTGTAAAATATTGAATATCTGATATTTCTCAAAATATTGAATAAAAAAAAGTCGTAGCACAAAAGTTGTTAATTTTAATGTAAACGAATACATGCCGAGAGCGATTTGGTATTTTTATGTAACCCTGTATTTTTCCTTTTTACTTCAACACTTTCTAATCATCATTAATCTGTGATTCCAGCTGATCGCGCTTTCCTGTCGTGGCTTGTGAAAGTACCTTCTGAGGCAGAGCAGATGAGGGCCAGACAGGTAAATCATTTTTTTCGTTGTATGTATAAGTTGGTCTGATAAAATCCAAAGCTCACCAGTTTATAGCAGTTTACCTATACCATAAAAGATCATGTTGCATCAGCATGGTTTTTATCATATTATCATATTCACACCGTTCCAGAGTGAACGGTGTAAATATGCCCGCAATTACTTCTATCATCAAAGTCAAAGTCAAAATATCTTTATTTCACATAGGCCTAACATACAGGCTCTTGCGAACGTCGGTATGACATTTCTTGCATAAGAATGGTGATAACTACAAGTCGACTTAAAACTAAGTTTACGAGGGTATCGATCATCGATACTAGTTTCATGGTTGGTCTGTGTAATATATTCCAGGTGACGCCGCAACAGATCGGGCGCCTCGAAGAGCTTTGGCGCGACAATGTCGACGCTACGTTCCAAGACTTGGAGAAGCCCGGCGTGGACGAAGAGCCCCATCAAGTGCTTCTTAGGTGAGAATCCATTGATAGGCATGCTCTTTACTTTAAACTAGTGGAAGCTCGCGTGAATTAATTTTCAGAAAAACCCACGGGATCCATAGATTTTCCAAAATCCTGTGTTCCTGAGGGGAGAGGAGATGTCGAAATGACGAAATCTGATTGGTTACTCAAACACAGCTCCGCTTTTGTAGAAACCGAGCGTTAGAGCGCGTAGTCGTGTCTAGCCGTAGAATTTTAGAACACGCATATATTCCTGAGACCTTTAAGCCTGTGTATAATCCTGAGTATAATCTATCTCAATTCCAAATTTGAGTTAGATCGATTCAGTAGTTGCAACGTGAAGGAGTATCAAACAAGACACATTTACACACATACAAAACTTTCGCCTTTATAATACAAGTTATTTATATAACTTGTATTATAAAGGCGAAAGTTCAACGAAACATCGAAATTCATTTGGCTTTCTGTGCTTCTTCTCCCATATAGCTAATCTCACATTCTTCTGTTGATGCAATCCTCTAAAATATGGTACACGTATGTTGCATGTGTAGGGACACAGTTCAACGTAACTAGGCACTATATCATCTTTATGGATAATGCACTTTATGCACCTTTGTGTAACGGGCGCTTTGGTGGTAACCGAGCGTTAGAGCGCGTAGTTGTGTCTAGCCGTAGAATTTCAGAACACGCATTGACAAATTGTAATTTTATATTAGGGAAAATAAATAATTGATTTGATATCTAAATATTAATTTACTCCAAACCTCTAAATATGTATTTAATTTATTTATTTATTGTTCAGATATGAAGACGGCTACCAATACCAAAATATATTTGGCCCACTGGTGAAGTTGGAGGCTGATTATGACAAGCGTCTCAAGGAGTCTCAGACTCAGGAGGGGATTGAGGTGCGCTGGGACGTGGGGCTCAACAAGAAGACCATAGCCTACTTCACGTTGGCCAAGACTGACAGCGACATGAAGTTAATGCACGGAGATGAGTTGAGGCTGAGGTAAGCGTCATATTTTTTTTTTCATCTTTACCAACCTCCTTAGTACTAGGTCTTAACCAAGTAAGTAGTAACCAACCAAGTAACTACTCTAGTAACTCTATTACTAGGTCTTAACCACCACCAAGACATATCATCTAGCAGCTATTAAGGGTTCCGTACTCTAAGGGTAAAAAAGGAACCCTATTACTGGGACTTGGAGTATGTCTGTCCGTTCGTCTGTCACCAGGCTGTATCTCTTGAACTGTGATAGCTACAAACTTGAAATTTTCACAGATGTTGTATTTCTGTTGCCGCTGTAACAACAAATATGAAAAAATAGATTATTAATAACCGTAAAAGGTAGACGCTTCAAATGTACACGTAATATTTAAATTAAAATAAAAATAATATTTAAGGGGGGCTCCCATACGGCGCGGGCGTTTAGTTTACACTTTAATCCCATTGGTTTTTATAGTCCGAAACCCTCAGAGCGTGAGCCCGACTCGCACTTGTCCAATTTTATCCCTGTTTTACAGATACGTGGGTGAACTGCACAAAGCTTGGTCCGGCGTCGGGCACGTGATCAAAGTACCTGATAACTACGGGGATGACGTGGGCTTGGAGCTGAAGAGTGGCGCCGGAGCACCCCTGGACTGCACCTCCAACTTTGTTGTGGACTTCATTTGGAAGAGCACGTCTTTTGACAGGTAATTTATAATCCAAACCACTCCAGTTGAATCCTTTACAAGATAGCTTAAGATTTTTATTGAAAACCATTATAATCGTCTAATGTGCATGTGTTAAACTTTCACGCCGCAAGTCGCATCCTCTGAACCGATTTTGCTGAAATATGAAATTAAGAACATTTTATTCTGGATCAAAGAATAAACTACCTTTTATTTTGCGTCCGAAACCGAATGTCACGCGAGTAATTTTGCGGAAAAAATCCTATCCTACTAATATCCTTCCTACTAATATTATAAACGCGAAAGTTTGTAATAATGTGTGGATGTATGTTTGTTACTCTTTCACGAAAAAACTACTGAATGGATTTTGATGAAACTTTACAACAATATAGCTTACACATCAGAATAACACATAGGCTATTATTTATAAAGATATAGTGTGAATTAGCCAAAATATATAACGATAAGTGTCACGTAAATAGGAAAAAATTGCAATCTGCGACCTTTACTGACGTACGCCGCGAAAACCGTTGGAGTTACACGTATATAATGTATGATGGAAATGTTTATCTTAAATAGTGCTACAAAAAATCCCGCGGTAGCATATATCCAACTCTTATGTGTAAGCCATTATCGCTAAAATAGTGAACTCCGAGTGCCCGATACTAGGCGTTCCGGCGCGGTCGGGCGAATGCGGGCGGGACGGGGAAGAGGCATTTATGAGTGTGCGAAAAAAAAAAAAATACCATCACGCGCCGCAAACCGCGGCGCGGCAATATAGCATAAAGATAGATAGATAGCTCTGATGACATAACATCCACTAAAAAAGGATTTTTAAAAATCTCGAAATTCACGCGGGCGAAGCCGCGGGCAAAAGCTAGTTAATAATAAATGTTAGAATTACCAGTAGGTTCACCATTAATCTTTTAAGAATAACTTTCCGCACGGTTAACGCATTGAAAAACTATATTGATCAAATGTATGAAAATATATTATAATATGTTATTTGTTGCAAGTACGTCACACAGGTTTTTGCATTGTTTTAGAATGCAACTGGCGCTGAGGAAGTTCGCGGTGGACGACTCGTCCGTGTCGGGGTACATCTACCGGCGCCTGCTGGGGCACGAGGTGGAGGAGGTGCTGTTCCGCGTGCACCTGCCCAAGCACTTCAGCGCGCCCAACCTGCCCGACCTGAACAGGTCCCAGGTACTGATCTGTGCCCGGCTATAGGTAGTGTCAGGGTACGTCTACCGGCGCCTGCTGGGGCACGAGGTGGAGGAGGTGCTGTTCCGCGTGCACCTGCCCAAGCACTTCAGCGCGCCCAACCTGCCCGACCTGAACAGGTCCCAGGTACTGATCTGTGCCCGGCTATAGGTAGTGTCAGGGTACGTCTACCGGCGCCTGCTGGGGCACGAGGTGGAGGAGGTGCTGTTCCGCGTGCACCTGCCCAAGCACTTCAGCGCGCCCAACCTGCCCGACCTGAACAGGTCCCAGGTACTGATCTGTGCCCGGCTATAGGTAGTGTCAGGGTACGTCTACCGGCGCCTGCTGGGGCACGAGGTGGAGGAGGTGCTGTTCCGCGTGCACCTGCCCAAGCACTTCAGCGCGCCCAACCTGCCCGACCTGAACAGGTCCCAGGTACTGATCTGTGCCCGGCTATAGGTAGTGTCAGGGTACGTCTACCGGCGCCTGCTGGGGCACGAGGTGGAGGAGGTGCTGTTCCGCGTGCACCTGCCCAAGCACTTCAGCGCGCCCAACCTGCCCGACCTGAACAGGTCCCAGGTACTGATCTGTGCCCGGCTATAGGTAGTGTCAGGGTACGTCTACCGGCGCCTGCTGGGGCACGAGGTGGAGGAGGTGCTGTTCCGCGTGCACCTGCCCAAGCACTTCAGCGCGCCCAACCTGCCCGACCTGAACAGGTCCCAGGTACTGATCTGTGCCCGGCTATAGGTAGTGTCAGGGTACGTCTACCGGCGCCTGCTGGGGCACGAGGTGGAGGAGGTGCTGTTCCGCGTGCACCTGCCCAAGCACTTCAGCGCGCCCAACCTGCCCGACCTGAACAGGTCCCAGGTACTGATCTGTGCCCGGCTATAGGTAGTGTCAGGGTACGTCTACCGGCGCCTGCTGGGGCACGAGGTGGAGGAGGTGCTGTTCCGCGTGCACCTGCCCAAGCACTTCAGCGCGCCCAACCTGCCCGACCTGAACAGGTCCCAGGTACTGATCTGTGCCCGGCTATAGGTAGTGTCAGGGTACGTCTACCGGCGCCTGCTGGGGCACGAGGTGGAGGAGGTGCTGTTCCGCGTGCACCTGCCCAAGCACTTCAGCGCGCCCAACCTGCCCGACCTGAACAGGTCCCAGGTACTGATCTGTGCCCGGCTATAGGTAGTGTCAGGGTACGTCCACCGGCGCCTGCTGGGGCACGAGGTGGAGGAGGTGCTGTTCCGCGTGCACCTGCCCAAGCACTTCAGCGCGCCCAACCTGCCCGACCTGAACAGGTCCCAGGTACTGATCTGTGCCCGGCTATAGGTAGTGTCAGGGTACGTCTACCGGCGCCTGCTGGGGCACGAGGTGGAGGAGGTGCTGTTCCGCGTGCACCTGCCCAAGCACTTCAGCGCGCCCAACCTGCCCGACCTGAACAGGTCCCAGGTACTGATCTGTGCCCGGCTATAGGTAGTGTCAGGGTACGTCTACCGGCGCCTGCTGGGGCACGAGGTGGAGGAGGTGCTGTTCCGCGTGCACCTGCCCAAGCACTTCAGCGCGCCCAACCTGCCCGACCTGAACAGGTCCCAGGTACTGATCTGTGCCCGGCTATAGGTAGTGTCAGGGTACGTCTACCGGCGCCTGCTGGGGCACGAGGTGGAGGAGGTGCTGTTCCGCGTGCACCTGCCCAAGCACTTCAGCGCGCCCAACCTGCCCGACCTGAACAGGTCCCAGGTACTGATCTGTGCCCGGCTATAGGTAGTGTCAGGGTACGTCTACCGGCGCCTGCTGGGGCACGAGGTGGAGGAGGTGCTGTTCCGCGTGCACCTGCCCAAGCACTTCAGCGCGCCCAACCTGCCCGACCTGAACAGGTCCCAGGTACTGATCTGTGCCCGGCTATAGGTAGTGTCAGGGTACGTCTACCGGCGCCTGCTGGGGCACGAGGTGGAGGAGGTGCTGTTCCGCGTGCACCTGCCCAAGCACTTCAGCGCGCCCAACCTGCCCGACCTGAACAGGTCCCAGGTACTGATCTGTGCCCGGCTATAGGTAGTGTCAGGGTACGTCCACCGGCGCCTGCTGGGGCACGAGGTGGAGGAGGTGCTGTTCCGCGTGCACCTGCCCAAGCACTTCAGCGCGCCCAACCTGCCCGACCTGAACAGGTCCCAGGTACTGATCTGTGCCCGGCTATAGGTAGTGTCAGGGTACGTCTACCGGCGCCTGCTGGGGCACGAGGTGGAGGAGGTGCTGTTCCGCGTGCACCTGCCCAAGCATTTCAGCGCGCCCAACCTGCCCGACCTGAACAGGTCCCAGGTACTGATCTGTGCCCGGCTATAGGTAGTGTCAGGGTACGTCTACCGGCGCCTGCTGGGGCACGAGGTGGAGGAGGTGCTGTTCCGCGTGCACCTGCCCAAGCACTTCAGCGCGCCCAACCTGCCCGACCTGAACAGGTCCCAGGTACTGATCTATGTCCGGCTCTAGGTCAAAAATGGGCTGTGTTGCGTTTCGATACACAGAATTCAATATTCATTGCCAGCGTGCTGCTGTGGCCTGTGAGGCAACGAGTTACCTCGCGCACGACTACTTGCGCAAACCAACACTTCACGGCTAGCATCAATGTGAAGTTTGAATCTAGTTGTAACCATGTAATTTGTTTCCAGGTATATGCAGTCAAGCACGCCCTGCAGCGTCCACTGTCCCTGATCCAAGGTCCCCCGGGCACAGGAAAAACGGTGACCTCAGCCACTATCGTGTACCAACTGGTGCGGCAAAACGGCGGGCCGGTGCTCGTGTGCGCGCCGTCCAACACGGCCGTGGACCAGCTCACCGAGAAGATCCACAGGACCGGGCTGAAGGTGGTGCGGCTGTGCGCCAAGTCGCGCGAGGCCATGGAGTCGTCGGTGTCGTTCCTGGCGCTGCACGAGCAGGCGCGCGCGCTGGGCTCGGCCGACAGCGAGCTGCGCAAGCTGACGCGCCTCAAGGAGGAGGCGGGCGAGCTGTCCGCCGCCGACGAGCGCCGCTACCGCGCGCTGCGCCGCGCCGCCGAGCGCCGCCTGCTGGACGCGGCCGACGTGGTGTGCACCACGTGCGTGGGCGCCGGCGACCCGCGCGTGGCGCGCATGCGCTTCCAGTCCATCCTCATCGACGAGGGCATGCAGTCCACCGAGCCCGAGTGCATGGTGCCCGTGGTGCTGGGCGCGCGCCAGCTCATCCTGGTGGGCGACCACTGCCAGCTCGGCCCCGTCGTCATGTGCAAGAAGGCCGCCAAGGCCGGCCTCAGCCAGAGCCTGTTCGAGCGCCTCGTCGTGCTCGGCATCCGCCCCTTCCGGCTGGAAGTGCAGTACCGCATGCACCCCGAGCTGTCGCGCTTCCCCTCCGACTTCTTCTACGAGGGCTCGCTGCAGAACGGCGTGAGCGCCGAGGAGCGGCGCCTGCACAAGATCGACTTCCCCTGGCCGCGCCCGGACCGGCCGATGTTCTTCTACGTCACGCAGGGGCAGGAGGAGATCGCGGGCTCGGGGACGTCCTACCTGAACCGCACGGAGGCCGCTAACGTGGAGAAGCTCACGACTCGCTTCTTGAAAGCCGGCGTTCGCCCCGAGCAGATCGGCATCATAACGCCGTACGAGGGCCAGCGCTCGTACCTCGTGCAGCACATGCAGTACCAGGGCAGCCTGCACGCCAAGCTCTACCAGGAGATCGAGGTGGCCAGCGTGGACGCCTTCCAGGGCAGGGAGAAGGACATCATCATAATGTCGTGCGTCCGCTCCAACGAGCACCAGGGCATCGGCTTCCTCAGCGACCCGCGCCGCCTCAACGTGGCGCTCACTCGCGCCAAGTACGGGCTCATCGTGGTCGGTAACCCCAAGGTGCTGAGCAAGCAGCCGCTGTGGAACCACCTGCTCGCGTTCTACAAGGAGCGGCGCGTGCTCACCGAGGGGCCGCTGTCCAACCTGAAGGAGTCCGCCATCCAGTTCGCGAAGCCCAAGAAGCTGGTGAACGCGCAGAACCCCGGCTCGCACTTCATGTCCACGTCCATGTTCGACGCGCGCGAGGCGCTGGTGCCCGGCTCGGTGTACGACCGCGCGCGGCCGCCGCGCGACCCGCTCGCGTACGTGGGCCCCGAGCGCGCCGCGCTGCCGCACGCGCCCGTGCCGCACGCCGCCTTCGCCGCGCACCGCGCGCCCGCCGCGCCGCGCAGCGCCCGCCGCCGCGCGCCGCGCCTGTCGCAGGAGCCGCTGTCGCAGCAGCCGCCGCTGTCGCTTTCGCAGGGCGCGTCGCAGCCCGACTTCAGCCAGGAGTCGGCGGCGCCGGACTGCCCGTCGCAGCCGGACGGGCTGCTGTCGCAGGACTCCACGTACCAGGGCGGGTTCCGCGCGCGCGGCGCCCAGTACTGAGCCCCGCCGCCGCCCCGGCCGACTCGCGCCTCCGGGGGCGAGCCACGGTACTGACGAGACGCCGACGCGCACACCACCGGCCGCCGACCGCGGGAGGAGCAGGAGCCGACGCCCGCCCGGCGGCACCCTCGCCGTAGAGAACGGTCCGCGAGGGAACTCCATCATAACACTACAGGAATACAAATAGGGAACTTCGATATCCAAACGTTTCGGGAAAATTGTAGACGGACGGGGGCGCGCAGCTCGATAGAGTGTTTATGCCTACCGTACAACGATCGTGTCTACGACCCACGAACACGAGATTCATGTTCGACCATTACATTTCACTTGTAATTGTAATTTGTAACTCAAACGCAGTAACGCTGTACCAGTTAAACTCTGTGAGACAGATTCGTGAACGCCCTTTAGGGATTTAACTCTTTATTTTATCATAACGAAACATAGTAGAACTTGTTCTTTTAGTGCTGTTTTCATTAATATGGTTTTGTTTCCATTGTCATTGGGTAAGCGATCATTAAAATTAATGCTCTTTGATATATTAGACAATATTACAGCAATAAAATCTTCATTATTTTTCCTTCATAAATGCATCTTGACTAGACCTTGACTTACTGAAAGGAAGATTCTACTTTATTCATGACTGAAAAAAAATAATCATAGATATTAAACTTCACCCAATTTCAAATATTTTGATGTCATCTGGAGCACATATTCACATATACACATATGCACATATGGAGAAGTATTTCGATTGGAGCTTTGTGCAGTTGTGTACGTTTATAGTTTTCAAATTAATTCTAAAAATTCAAAGGCAAAAGGTGCATTATTTCCATTGTTTTTTATAGAAAGTTTATAAACATAGGCAAGTTTGTAAATCTTAGCTTGTTTTATTTTTCCTTAGACAAAAATAGACGATGTACTTTGATTGATGACTTTTTTTACACAACAAAACTACTCATGTTAAAATAGATAAGAATTAAGATAAAAAGTAATAATTAATATGTGAGAGATTTTAAACTACTGTAAATCTTCAAACCGAATAAGAAATTAGTCTTATGCCAGGAAAAACATAATATTGCAAAATAGAAACAATAATTATATAGACAGCAGTCATTTGTAATATCATAGATTTGGTTTGCAAAGCGAAATGAGAAGATAATATAAGTGTTATAATGTATTAAAACAATCGATTGATATTGTTATATTCTTCAAAAATATCATGCTTCTCATATTGTGTTAAAATAAATGTTTTAATTTTAAACACCATTTTTAGAGACTTCTGTGTAACATTGTGAATGGAATATCAATCAATATTTGCATATCATGGAATGTAATAGTTTTAAATTAAATAATCGAGTGTGACAGACGGACGGACGGACGGAGAAAGTCTCACCATAAGGGTTCCATTTTTACCAATTTGGTATGGAACCCTAAAAATGCCTTTAGTCTATATTGGGACTGGGTGTCTACTGGATACAATATTTCTTTAATTTTTTAATTAGAAATGAAATCATGTTTTTACTCTATGCTCAATCCGCTGATGGTCTATTTGTGAAGGAAAAAAAATAAATATCCTTTCATCATTCAGATTATTGTTTTCTTCCGATAATTTAAATCCTGGGTTCAAGAAAATCTTGAATTTTTAAGTGGTACATACCTACTTAAAATGTCAAGCTTAAAGACACTTAAATAGTACATTGCTATATAAGTGCGGAAAGTATGTCAATTCTTTTCGAGTCCCGGGTTGGCCCAAGCCGGAAGCGCAGGCTCTCGCTTATTATAAGCGGCAGCGAGGTGGTGCAGTACTCTAGAACCGGTTCCCAATATTTGATCTATCTTCCATTTGCCCTACCAGAGATATCAATGTGACATTAGCTTCATACAAATTATGTCAAAATTCTATCTCTAGTAAGGTAAACCATAGATAGATTGAATATTGGGAACCGCCATATATGGATAGCATGTCCACGAGGCCGGCATGCCAGACGCGATCAAACTTGACGCCTTGTTGTGTTGCATTTTTTATGGAACCCTAAAAACACGAATTGTGATAGTGTCCCATTCGCACTTAGCCGATTTTCGGGTGGCTGTGCCGTGTGCGCAAACTTTTTTTTTGAGGGTTGGATCCACTGATTTCCATAGAGTATATAGAATATACTCTTACTCTGGATAGCTGACTGTCAACGCAAAAATGACACTTGCTTTTCGCCATTTTGGCGCTGATTGTTGCGTAACTTGGCGTGAGCGTCTATGGAACTAAAATCAAATGACATTCAAAACGACGGTCCACTTCCAACAAATGTCAATAAAGTAGGTACATACCGTGGACGCCGGGGGAGGCGCTTCAAATCGGCACAAAAATGAACTGTCAAACGTATGGAATCATGAATCCAGAGATACATATCAGTGGTTGGATCCGAATTGCGCTTTCATGTTGGCAACTGGTTGGCAAGCTCAAGTTCATCTCAAGTTTTAAAATTGCCAAAAACGATAATACAAGTACGAACTAAATAAAACATTTTTGTATTAAATAATATTTTTAATATTTTGTTAAAATGCAAAATAAAATAATATTGTATAAAAATGCTAATACTCAAGCATTATCCACTTGAGATTTTTGCACTGAGAATACTTATAAACTAACAATATTATATCATTGTGAACGTCTTTTAGATACTTCAGTTATAGCAACGAATATATAATATTACTAAGTTATAGTTACAAATATTCATAAAACTCTTAAACATCCAACTTTAATTAGCTACCACAATACACGATACATTTCCATTCCACAGGGAAAGAAGAATGACCAAAGGTTATTATATTATCAAGTTTTCTCCAAACCAAAACCAAAATATTCTACGAAAATAAAATAGTGTTTTTTAAGAAATATTGGCATAAGAAATTTGTTTTTATTATTCGGAATTTAATTTTGCATAAAATAATATACGTTAATAAATAAAATAAGGGTTCCATATTTACCATTTTGGTATGGAACCCTAAAAAAGGACTGCAACTCTCATCAAACTATTGTTGAAAACATTCTTTCCAATTAAAAATTTTAGACTTAAGTAAGTGGTTTTCTCATGGATACCATTATCAGAACTGGACTAAATTGAAATGGGACCACATGGAAAACTTCAGCTTTCGAATAAAGAAAGAATCATCAAAATCGATTCACCCAGATATCGTAAAAGTTTGATGTAACAAACAAGGAGGCCGTAGTCTATTACAAATTAAGTTTGAATCAGCTTGGTAGGGGATTCCATATATGCATTGGTCATTTATCCTTTGTGAAAAGGATTAGTAAAAAAATTAAATTTGTACAAAATAATTGGTACAAGTTTTAGCTGGTATATTATTAAAAATATCTTAAAACCTAAGATTACATAATAATGAAGCAAATGTTTTAAACATCTTCAGTATAAATTTTCTTGTAACTTGTATATTATATTATATATCTCTTGTGCAACAAATTCAAACAATAAACTTAACATAATATATTATCCATTATAATATTATGTGAAAAAAGATTCCGACGAATTGAGAACCTCCTCCTTTTTTTGAAGTCGGTTAACAAAAAAAAAAAACCGCAGCCACCGCCATATTTCGTGTAGTTTTCGTACGTTTGTGGTTGTGGCCAGTGGCCCATGTGTGGGGATACTAAGAAAGTAACAAAGAAAAGGACGATTTCGCATTGTGAAGTGCACATCTCCTGAGGATATCCCGGTGTCGGGACGAAACGTGCGTCGAAGAAAGTGTTGGAAAATTGTATGTGGTGTTTCATGTGGGCAGTGTTCCTGCATATTGTACCATGTACAGAATCTTTTCAAGTAGCGGATTAATAGCAAAACAAATGAATCAGTCCTACATTTAATTAAGTGAGCTATAATAATGTGTTTTAATTTAACATTATTACTCTATACCTGATCCGTTTAAAGCAGTAACAATTATATTGTTAAAAAAATAGGTAGGTATATAAATATAGTATTTAAAAGTGCAGTGATGCTAAATGCATTTATAACTAGGCACTGGCACATATTAATCTTAACAGTTGTGGCAAATATACTTTTTTGTTTCGCTATGCATTTTAATCCTAAATATTTAAGTTGTTTAGTGGGTACATTACAGCAGTTATAGATTGGTATAAAAATCCAAATTCATTTAAATATGTTTTCCAAAATATCGTAAAATTAGTCAATATTTGTACATAATATGTTTACAGTCAATTAATATCATTTGGAATCGAATCGAACCTGGCCGGGCTGGTGATCATGTGGTTGCTCTCCCCGCGGTCGTGGATCGTGCGCGCCGAGGAGCGTCAGTTCTGGGGGTTGTATGGAATCACTGCGGCAGAGGCGGCGGCTGCACGGCCGCGTAGGTCGGGTAGTAGGGCGCGAACCTGGCCGGGCTGGTGATCATGTGGTTGCTCTCCCCGCGGTCGTGGATCGTGCGCGCCGAGGAGCGTCAGTTCTGGGGGTTGTATGGAATCACTGCGGCAGAGGCGGCGGCTGCACGGCCGCGTAGGTCGGGTAGTAGGGCGCGAACCTGGCCGGGCTGGTGATCATGTGGTTGCTCTCCCCGCGGTCGTGGATCGTGCGCGCCGAGGAGCGTCAGTTCTGGGGGTTGTATGGAATCACTGCGGCAGAGGCGGCGGCTGCACGGCCGCGTAGGTCGGGTAGTAGGGCGCGAACCTGGCCGGGCTGGTGATCATGTGGTTGCTCTCCCCGCGGTCGTGGATCGTGCGCGCCGAGGAGCGTCAGTTCTGGGGGTTGTATGGAATCACTGCGGCAGAGGCGGCGGCTGCACGGCCGCGTAGGTCGGGTAGTAGGGCGCGAACCTGGCCGGGCTGGTGATCATGTGGTTGCTCTCCCCGCGGTCGTGGATCGTGCGCGCCGAGGAGCGTCAGTTCTGGGGATTGTATGGAATCACTGCGGCAGAGGCGGCGGCTGCACGGCCGCGTAGGTCGGGTAGTAGGGCGCGAACCTGGCCGGGCTGGTGATCATGTGGTTGCTCTCCCCGCGGTCGTGGATCGTGCGCGCCGAGGAGCGTCAGTTCTGGGGGTTGTATGGAATCACTGCGGCAGAGGCGGCGGCTGCACGGCCGCGTAGGTCGGGTAGTAGGGCGCGAACCTGGCCGGGCTGGTGATCATGTGGTTGCTCTCCCCGCGGTCGTGGATCGTGCGCGCCGAGGAGCGTCAGTTCTGGGGGTTGTATGGAATCACTGCGGCAGAGGCGGCGGCTGCACGGCCGCGTAGGTCGGGTAGTAGGGCGCGAACCTGGCCGGGCTGGTGATCATGTGGTTGCTCTCCCCGCGGTCGTGGATCGTGCGCGCCGAGGAGCGTCAGTTCTGGGGGTTGTATGGAATCACTGCGGCAGAGGCGGCGGCTGCACGGCCGCGTAGGTCGGGTAGTAGGGCGCGAACCTGGCCGGGCTGGTGATCATGTGGTTGCTCTCCCCGCGGTCGTGGATCGTGCGCGCCGAGGAGCGTCAGTTCTGGGGGTTGTATGGAATCACTGCGGCAGAGGCGGCGGCTGCACGGCCGCGTAGGTCGGGTAGTAGGGCGCGAACCTGGCCGGGCTGGTGATCATGTGGTTGCTCTCCCCGCGGTCGTGGATCGTGCGCGTCGAGGAGCGTCAGTTCTGGGGGTTGTATGGAATGACTGCGGCAGAGGCGGCGGCTGCACGGCCGCGTAGGTCGGGTAGTAGGGCGCGAACCTGGCCGGGCTGGTGATCATGTGGTTGCTCTCCCCGCGGTCGTGGATCGTGCGCGTCGAGGAGCGTCAGTTCTAGGGGTTGTATGGAATCACTGCGGCAGAGGCGGCGGCTGCACGGCCGCGTAGGTCGGGTAGTAGGGCGCGAACCTGGCCGGGCTGGTGATCATGTTGTTGCTCTCCCCGCGGTCGTGGATCGTGCGCGCCGAGGAGCGTCAGTTCTGGGGGTTTTATGGAATCACTGCGGCAGAGGCGGCGGCTGCACGGCCGCGTAGGTCGGGTAGTAGGGCGCGAACCTGGCCGGGCTGGTGATCATGTTGTTGCTCTCCCCGCGGTCGTGGATCGTGCGCGCCGAGTACGGCGACTCCTTGTACACCGGTTCGGCTGAAACACAATGCATCATCATGAATCTCAAACCTTTCAAAAATAATGACAATGGCGCAATGGCCAGAAACAGACGAATTAAGACCACGATTACTTTCTACTATAACTAGCCAAAGCCAAAGGTGACAGGCCCTATCCTCATTTTTTGACAGCCTCGTTGGTCTAGTATGGGATCATCAGAAGGGCAACGTTGAAGATCGCTCAGCAGCGACCTATAGAATTTTGACAGTTGGCGCTACTGTTTGCTTGTACGAAAAAAGTTTACGTAAATCGTTCATATGTCCATATCCTGTGGTTTCTTATCAGAGCCCGTATCTCATTGCTTTAAATAGAATTTCTTACTCAGAGTCGGATAGAGTGTCTGATGGGGCGCCGTGGGCGCAGGCGCGCCCGGCAGCACCCAGCCGCCCGGGATCGCGTCGCCGCCCGCCACCTGTTCACACGAAGAACATTATGTAAAATTACCTACATTTATTCCAAATTTCAGGTCGATAGCTTTAATAGTTACAGGTCAATCACGTGACCGAATAGAGGAAAACACGCTGTTTTTGAAAATCGACCACGACAACTTGAACGTACTTCGCGTGACAATCGACAGCAACAGCAGCACAGTGAACAACGCAGTGCATAGAGTAGATTGTGCTTTCATTTGTTTTCATTCGGTCACGTGGTTTTTAGGGTTCCGTACCCAAAGGGTAAAAAGGAGTAGGAAGGACTTCACTGTCCGTCCGTCCGTCCGCCAATACTACAGCCTACAGGTCGTAGAGATCTGAAATTTGGTACCTAGATTGATATTAGGTCATTAGGTTGATATGGGTCTGAGGTATTTTTTATGAAAAAACTTACCGTTAACTTAACACAAGTATTGCTTACTTTAATGACAAAAATTTAAAATTAACTGTATCAAGTAATTGTCAAAAAACATCTAATCAATCAGGGTTATACCATTTAAGAATTTCTATTTCTACAAAGATTCTTGGAATGATCCCTATAATTTATGTTGTTTATCAAGAATATTTTGTGTTTTGCTTCAGTTTCCTGACATCCTCGCGAGATATCAAAAAAATCAATAACACAAAAATGTTATAAATTTTCATCTTACATAATAAAAGTTGTATAAAATAATGACATTTTTAAATAGAACAAATGCAGAGTTTCTTGACTGTTCTCCTCGGTGCAAGCATTACGAACTTGGTGATGGTGGCAGATTTTCGACTTTTCAATAGAACCTGTGTAATAGGCCTAAGTGAAAAATAAAGATATTCAGTATCAAATAAAGTTTGAATTTGGCAAGCAGACCCGTTTGGTATTTATACCAGGATTGGTTCACTTATCACGTTATCGAACGTACTAACCGTCTCGACATACTAATTTCAGACGGCCGCCGTACGCCGGCTACTTCGCTCGCGTTAGTTCATGCACGGTCTATTTCGTCAAACGAGATAAAGTTACGCGTTAGAGAACGATAAGAGCGAAAGAGACCACCTTTTTCTATCGCTGTAGGAGCATAGCGGAGGGCGGAGCCAGGCGCTATTGCGAACTGAATTGCACTTTTTGTGTCAGCGTCGTCACTATTTCTTTAAATCATGTTGCGGAGTGAGCCTTCTGTACCGTTAGGTACTATTATGAAGTCCTTTGTGGGGTTGAGAGTACGCTTCTACAATATGATCCCGAAGTCTGTTTTGGACTTACCTTTACACAGGTTTAAAGCCACTGTCAAGAAACATCTCATAAATCAGGGCTACCATACTATTGAAGAATTTTTCAATGACAAAGATTCTTGGAATGATAGGGATATATTTCCATCTCCTCATGAGATATCCTAACAGTTATGTAATAACTTTTCATAATATATAAGAAAAATTGTATATCATGACATTTTTGAAAAGAGCAAGTTTCTTGCCAGTTCTTCTCGGTGCAAACCTGCATTCCGAACTTGGCGGTAGAGTTTTTGACATTTCATGGGCGCCTATTATTTAGGCCTATGTGAAATAAAGAATTTCATTTCATTTCATTTATGTACTCCGTGTTTATACTGGGGTAAAAAAGGGTGTGTTTCCTCACGTTGGGCGGCTGCGCGGGCTGGCCGGGCGCCACGGGCAGCACGGCGGGCTGGCCGGGCGCGGCGGGCGCGGCGGGCGCGGCGGGCGCGGCGGGCGCGGCCGGCGCCGCCTGCCCCGCCAGCCCCACCAGCGGCACCGTGCCGATCGTGACGTACTTGCGGTCCTTGAGGTTCATGTGCATGCCCGACACCGCGCACTCCACCTGCCGACAACATTATACCTTGTATCGTCCTGCCCACAGACTTGTATACTAAAGACAGGGCGAACAGCGCGAAAAAATGTCGCCAGTTTAAGGGAGCAAGAATGACTATTATACCCCCCCATAGTTAAAAAAAATATAAAAAATAAACATGTATCGCAGGAGTTTAGACAGATGTCACTACATATTCTTGTATGAAGAACGTCTACTTAAAATGTTCGGATGGGCCTATCTTGACTATTTTTATCTATTGTCCTGCCCCAGAACGGTGAGAGTGAGCACATAGGGACAAGGCGCGAGAGGAAACAACTTGTAGGAAGTCAAGAAGGCGCCCCGGGAACAAGTACCGAACGGGCGCCCTCCCGCGATTCGGCCCCCATAACCACGAGGTTGATTGAGCCATGGGTGGTGGAGGGTTGTCCCTACCAACAAGTTTATATTATGTTAGACTAGCTGACCCAGCAAACTTTGTTTTGCCATTAGGGATATAAAAATAGCTTACGACCTGCTCTCAGAGCAGACCCAGTGATCATACACTGAAAATTTCATAACAATTGGTCGAGCCGTTTTGGAGGAAATTGATAACAAACTCGAGACACGAGAATTTTATAATATATCATAACGTGTAGTTAAATTTTCTGCCACCGTTGCAAGAGGGGAATGTGTCATACATATACATTTCAATAATGAAAAAAAAAATTGGCACAGCACCAAGTGGGGATATTTTGTTATTTGAATACACATAAACACATATTTGGACACATACAGCGTAGCCGCATAACGAATAACAACAAACGCAGTGTGGTACCGGCATGACACGTTTCCCTCTTGCAACAGTGGCAGAAAATTTGACTACACCTTATGTTAAAAGAATGATATACCTTTAAATCATAATCCAAATCAATGATGCTGCAGTTGAGCAGGTTGGAGGGCGGTACGGGCGGTACCTCCAGGTTGACGGTCCAGTGTTTGGTGGCGCCCTCGGCCACGGGGCCCTCCTGCTTGGTTATTATCACGTCTTTGCACTTCTTGATCGCGGTGCTCGGCGTGGTTGCCCTGTATGTGACCACCTGTGCAAATAATAATCAAGTTATTGTTTGAGTTACTTCAAAAGAAAAACAACGGAATCCTTATAAGATCATTTTATTGTCGGTCTGTCTGTGTGTCAGTCATAAGCCTTTATTTCAGTAACAATCAAAGATATCGATACCGACTAGACTAGTAGGTAATAATGACCCAACATCATTGCCATGAAACAAAAGTCCCGCGTGTGTTCCGCGCCCGATATCTCACCGGTCGTGTAGTTGTAGTGTAGTTGTTGCCATCATATCTTAATACTAAATTGGGATACACTATTATATCACTCGCACAGTGAATCTCTCTGGATATTAACAAACATGGTCGAAATCTCTCAGGGGAACATTAAAAAAATTATGTGTGTCGCCGGAATTTAATGTCATTCCGCTGTGTACAAACGGCGTCGTCAGTTTATAAAATTCGCCGTTTGCAATATGCCCTAGACAAAGGTATATCGCCGTGTCATTTTACATTTTGCCTACATGTTGCATAATAAGTAGGTATACATATATAGATCTATGACAGCTCGAAAATGGGGACCAATTCGGATCTGTAACGTATCCGGCGCTGCGGGAGCCCCTTCAGCTTCCGGCGACCAGCCTCGGCCGCTCCGGCTCGCCCGGGTGCCTGTGCTTTGCTACAAGAGCGCAGGGGCTGCACTTCCCGCAGCGCCAACGCCACATATTTCCTACGGCATATTGCAAACGGCGAAATTTTATAATCTGACGCTGCGAGTGGGTCTACACTAGGCGAACCGAGCGCGAGTCTAACACAATTCTAGTGTGGACCGACTTACAAGCCTCGAGGCTGCGTTCCGCCTGTTGTCGGTTTCTTGACAAACACAAGAACTTGAATCTTGAAGCCGAGAACGGCTCCGCTAGTGCTTTGATCGTGCTCGGTTCGTCTAGCGTAGACCCACCTTTACAAAATACCTGTGACATATACACACTAAAACGAACTACCTTTCTAAGGAAAATCTTGACAAGATGCACTTGCACGTTGCTCTTGTTCTCAACGTCGATGGTCAGCGGTATCACCTGCCCGGGGCAGTAGCCTGACACCGGCGCGCGCACGTCCACGGACAGCGGCGGCGACGCGCAGCAGAAACAACAGAAGGTCTTCTCCATTTGGAAATGTATTGGCTCCTGGAAATGGTTATACTCATGAAGCACTATTATGCAGCTACTGAACTAATTTGCTTGTACATATAAGTCAAAATCTGGGTGACCGAGCTTTGCTCAGTAGTATTATTATTCACCAATAGATAGCAGCGAGAGTTATATTTATTTTTGATAAATTCGTCATTTTCTAAAAATGAATCCTAGATAGATCGACTTATCGCCCTGTGTGACAAATCCTCCTGTATATACTAAATTTCATGAAAATCGTTCGAGCCATTTCCGAGATTCAGAGTAAATAGAAATATATATACAATGCATTAGATATAATACAGCTTGTTTTTATTATCTCCAAAACATCTGGAAATATCATCCTATTAATATTCTCTCTCTCTTAGGTCGGTCCCTCATGACTGAGGATCGTGACTATCAATCACGGCGAGTAATCCTGCGGTGTATGATTTCCTTCCATAGTGTCCTGTCTGCAGCGATGTGGACTGCTTCGTAAAAGGTAAGGCGCCGGTTTTCTTTCCTATTAACATCATAAACGCAAAAAAAGTATGAATAGATCTTTGTTATTCTTTCACGCCGCAATTACTGAACCGATTTGGCTGAAATTTGGAACATAAATAGCTTATAGCCCAGATTAACGTAAAGGCTACTTTTTAGCCCGGAAAAATCCAGCGATTCCACGGGATTAGCGAAAAACCAAAATTCACGCGGGCGGAGCCGCGGGCTACAAGCCCTAGGCTAACAGCTAGTATTTAATAAAATAGAACCAGTCAAGTAAGAACCAAAATCTACAAAGAGGATTCCTACCATCATAGAGTAAATTATGATTAATTAAAGTTAATAAAACATCAATGGACTAAATAAATGAAGGTTACAACGCAACATTGTTTAATAATATCACACAGAGACCTTTAACTCACAAGTTCATCAAAAGGTGACTTTCACCAACTTTGTATTGTACCTACTTATAGGCACTAAATTACTTGACGATAAAATATACAAGGTTACAAAATGATATCTCTTAAAATAAACAACTACCTACTGCAATATGTTCATAGGCATTAATTGTAAACGGCATATACAATCTTAAAATATTTGTACAAAGTATAAGACACAAGAGAAGTGGCATCCGTATGTGGTTGATATCCAGCAAACTTGAACAAAACGTTTTTCTTTCACCTTTCCCCTAAGGTGTGGAACACTCTTCCAGCTTCTGTGCTCTCAGCTTAGTACAACCTGGGTCCCTTCTAGACAATAGTGAATAGGCATTTTCTAGGCAAGCGCTCTCCATTATAGACCACATCGATTCTGTCCATCAGACACTATTGTAGTCAAACGCAAGCCTATCTATAGTAAAAAATAAAGTTCAATTAAAAAAATTGAATAACCTCTTGGATACCCAAGAGATGCAGGTTTCCTCGCACTGTTTTCAGTTACCACAAAAAGGGCAATTATCCTTCGAAATAAGGAGACAAAAGTCAAAACCAAAGTCTATGCAGCCATACAAAAAGTCTTACCCTATAAGAAGGATTTAGATTCAAATCCAAAGCATTGATGACGGTGAATGCCAGCTTAGTTTCCTGATCGAACTTCCATGGTCTGTCCAGGGTGACTTTAACAGTGTACCTCACGTAGCCGAACTGTCCTTCAAATGAGGACGGCAGCACGGGGGGCAGTGCACAAGTGAAATTGTATACTTGTTTGCCTGCAGGTATTTCTATCTCATTGCCTGTAGGAACAAGGACAATATTTTTATTAAGTTTTAGCACACAACCCTGGCATCCAGTTTTTTCAAAAATTGTATACTTATAACAGTGAAATTGGAAGAATGGCAGTATTTTTTATTAATGACCCATCTCTATTTAACAATAACTTAGGTGCGCAGTTAAAAATATATACATATATTGCAAGTTACTCATGGAAAAGTTTCATCAAAATCAGTTCAGTGGTTTCAAGATATGGAATATATCTACGATTTCGCATTGTGAAGTCAACATCTCCTGAGGATGTCCCGGTGTCGGGACTAAACGTGCGTCGAAGAAAGTGATAGAAAATTGTGTGTGGTGTTTCATGTGGGTAGTGTTCCTGCATATTGCACCATACAGAATCCTTTCAAGTAGCGGATAATAGCAAAACAAATTAATCTGTCCTGCTAATTATGTATTTCCGCAAAATAACGCCTGCTTCCATTCAATATATATCTAGATGTTATGTATGGGTAAAGTCCATCTCTCACTTACCTTTACCATAACATAAAATAGAACAAAAAACTATCCTATGTAAAGAAAGGAAACCATATTAAAACCCAAAACCATAAAACTCGATACTTGAACTTATTTCATAGGATACGCAAATTGACTGCCATAAACCTCAGATGTGTAATTAGCTTACAAATAGCAAAAAATCATGAAAATTTTGAATTTCGCGGGCGAGTCGTTGATTTCGCCTTAAAAATTAACAAAACCTTGAAGCTTAATGGCTTACCAGTATTGCTTCCCAGCAAGTAATATTGTATCTGGAAGTACTCCTCATTTCCCTGGTGCAGGGTGTCAGCGGACTGTGTTTTTCCATCAGAGCTCTGCTCCTCCTTACTCTCACTCCATTCAGTATGAGCTTCACCTTTAAACTTCACATGGATACCTTTATAGAAACATTTTGGTTTATACTTCTTGTTGTAAATATCATACTATGGACATTTTTAGGATAAGAATTAGTAGTATTTGTGTTTATTTCGGGGGTCAAACTATTCCATTCCAAATATTAGCTAAGTTGGGAAAAATTGTTCAGTAGTTGTTATAGACATTTCAATCCAAGAAGACGCACCCTTATCTGTCAAAATTACTTATTTTCATTCGATTTGTATGGAGTTTGACAGAGTGGGGCGCGCATCTTGGATCGAAATATCTATAAGTACTTGGAAGTAACAATATTCCTGCATTTGTCCTGCATAGATTTTGCCTATCTTTTAGTTTAGTAGTTTGACATAGGTAACTTGCAAATCCCGAGACCTTAGTGTTTTGACATTGCATTTGAAAATAAAATAAAGTTTTATTCATTATTCTACTGTGAAACAGCACTATTATTGTTTTACTATGAAAGGCACTGTAAGCTGACATGGTTACTGGATAAAATGTGATCTAAGAATTGACGTCTGCAGTGTGATCACAGTGCAGTGATTAGTATGACATTGCAATGCATAGTTGTGGGACACACTGCATCTTATATGGACATCACTTAGCTTGTGCTTAACATCTCTCGTTTTACTTCCTTTCACTTACTTTTACTTACTTTCACTTATCTCATTATTCTTTCACATCAAAATGTGGAAAGTCACCTTCAATGATAGATGGTAAACTCACAATGTACGCCTGCTGTTAAGTTACAAATTATGCTAAGCTTTATGAGGTAAGTTTAGTATTTCCGTTTGCACCTTATTTAGTTCAGTGCGAGCTCTGAATGGTGATCATGACTCAGTAACATGCTAGGATAGCTGGTAGAAATGCTTATAGAGGAGTAAATCATTTTTAACCAACTTCAAAAAAGGAAGAGGTTCTCAATTCATCTGAATCTATATAGTAAGCAGTGATAGCTCAGTGGTTCTGACCTCTGCCTCTCATAAGGAGTTCCCGGGTTTGAATCCTGGGCATGCACCTCTGACTTTTCCCAGTTATGTGCGTTTTTAGAAAACTAAATATCATAATCACTTGCTTAACAGTGAAGAAGAACATCGTGAGGAAACCTGCATGCCTGAGTTCACAAAAATGTTCTTGAAGGTGTGTGGATCTTGCCAACCCGCACTTGACCAGCGTGGTGGGCTAGGGCCTACCACTCTCAGTCTGAGAGGAGACCCGTGCCCAGCAGTGGGACAAAAAAAGGGATTGAGATGATGATGATGAATTCATTTTAAACCCATATCTTCATTATTCAGACTACTAAATAGAGCTATTATATCCTAGAATGATGAATGCTAGTTTAATTAAGACTTTACCACGTACATATCATAGGTGTTATGAGTTAAGCAAACTATGACTCACAACATGCTACAAATATTTCTTTCATTTGAGGCGTTCCTTTACTCACCTCTAACTTTTTTTTTGGGCTATCGAAAACATATTCTATTCTTCCGTTCACTGTCTGACCGGCGTAATAGGTATTCCATTGATTATCCAAATAAATCGCAGCTTCCTTGATACCCATTTTAGTAATATTATTCAAACAAGGCAAATGAAAATGCGGAAAACTGTGAGAAAAAAAATTATTCAATCTATTCCAGATTCCTAAAACAAATTCAAGTCCAGGACCTGTGTTCAAGTCTTTCGGTTCTGGTCTGTGTTCAAGACCTTTCGGTTCCCTGGTCTGTGTTCAAGACACTTTTCCACACAGAATATTTACCATAGACTACTAACACTATATACTATATAGTCGTCTATGGTGCTATCAGTATATTCAACTCTATGGGTGCTATCATTAATCTACGGGCGATGGGTACCATCCGGGCGCGAAAATTCAAATTTTATTAAAACTAAATTTTTTCGCAAATATTAGTACACTGTAGTTATTCTAATATTTGCGAAAAACTAAATAAGATTTGAATTTCGCGGGCTGGTAGGGCCGCAACACCACCTTTGTACCTCAAGTCACAGTGAGTCACAGAGTTCATAGCATAGAGTGGTTTACTATAAATGGACATGCCATGGACTCAATATTTGTACTAAAATTTAAATCACAAGTGACAACAAGTGACCAATATAATATGTCGCACTGGTATTGCATTGGTACGGTATTCCCTATAGCATGCCCTGTAGCAATGCCCTATAGTGTCCCTATACATAATATAATGCCATAGTATAATTCACTTGCACAATGCATAATGGTTGTCTGCTGTTGTCTGTAACGAGGATATTATAGATCAATGGGTTGTCTGTGGCTTAGAGGCCACAGAAGTTATGTTCATAGACATAAAACACTATGTTATTTTTTTTTAACTGTGCTGATTGCTAAAGTGTATTTTGTTACAGAGAAGTAGGTAGGTACCTAGTGTAATCGATCGATTCTTTGCAAAGATTACAAATACAAAACAAATAGGTACTCAAAAAGGCCGATCGTCCCTTGTGGGAAATATAATAATCTACTCTACAGCAGAGTAATAAATCTTAAGATAAGTTAAAATTGGACATAACTTATTCTTCTTTTCTCACTTAAATTATTAAGAAAATTTTATTTACGCAGTAATATAAATGTTCCTACTTCTAATGTTTTTCTGAATCGGAATGATAAATATTTCTATAATAATTCCAGTATTTAATGGAGAGAAATGGATAAGTAATTGCATGAAATCAATTGCAAATCAAACCATTTTTGATACTGAATTAAAAGTGGAAATCGTCGTATACAATGATGGAAGTACTGATCAATCTAAAGAAATGCTCGATAATTGGGCCAAATATTTTCATATGCGTAATATACCATTTAAACAAACAGGATCGGTTAAATCTAAAGGTGTTGGGGCAGCTAAAAATGCTGCAGTATATGCCAGTTCTGGCCAGTATCTTTGCTTTCAAGATATTGATGACGTCATGCTTAGTGATAGAATATTGTTACAATGGAAGGTTGCAAGACTGGATCACAGTTGTTTAATTGGTTGTAAAATAAATCGAGATCCTCCTAATTCAACACCTCGCTTCGTCCGATGGGCTAACAATATACCACAGTCACTATTGAAAATACAAATTTACCTATCATATGGACCTACTATTTTAATGCCTACATGGTTTTGCCATCGTTCTGTATTTGATAAAGTTGGAGGATTTGACGAGTCTGGCTATGGTACGCCAGAGGACCTTATATTCTTTTATGATCATGTTGATGGTGGTGGTGATTTGTATAGAGTTGATAAGGAACTGCTAATCTACACTTATCATGAAAATGCTACGACATTTTCAATTAATAGAAATGAAATTAAACAAATTCAATTGAAACGGCTAGAACTGCGGATAATTCCACAATGGAAAAAATTTACTGTTTGGAATGCAGGCAAAGCAGGCAGAAAGTTTGTTCGTATGCTTAATCCTAACTACATTAAAAGAATTAAAGCATTTTGCGATGTCGATGATAAAAAAATTGGTCGCACGATTGAATTGTACTGTCCTAAAAAGAGAACTATAATTGCGAAAATACCAGTTATTCATTTTAAACATGTGAAACCGCCTATTATAATATGTGTAAAATTAGATCTGACAAAAGGAAGCTTTGAAAACAATCTGAGATCATTAAATCTTATTGAAGGAACTGATTATATTATATTTAGTTAAAAATTAAGCAAGACATGCACAAAGATTTATTTTTTATCTTCAGATGGGCGTTCGTCCAAAGCAAAACTGTTTCCGGTGTGATGTTCTTGGTGAATTTGGTATGTGTTTGAGATATTATTATATTCTGGTATCAATTTACAAAATATTGTAATTTACCAAAAGTGTTTTATTTTATCCTATCATTTTAAAATAAAGTTAAGGAGGGATGGAGCCTAAGGTCGATGTTGTTATGATGATAATAGTGAATAAAACGTAATACTTGTGGATAATCTAGTCAGATGATTTTGAAAATAGAGGAGTTATTCACATCATCACATATTGGACATAGGGCTTTCCAAGCGAGCGCTACCACACCCTGCCATCCGTATTCCTCATCCAGCCACTCCCCGCCATCCGTTTTATGTCGTCAGTCCACTGAGTGAGTTGGTGGGTACCTACCCTACGCTACTTTTTTCAACTACGTTTCCACTCGGACTTTCAGCTGCATCGGCGATTGCCCCTGCAACATGCATGACCTACCCTTCTGCAGATCTCATCATATCGTGGTTAATACAGACTGATACAGACGCAAAATGATTTGGTTACGTAAGTCGTAACATCAGCGGATTTAACGTAAAAAAATCGTGTACGTTATTGCGGATGCTACACTCTCCGTGTTTTTGCCACAGATTCAAAAATATTAAATTGATTATATCTTTTAAATTAAATAAAATAATGTCACTTTGCTGGAGAATATAGACATAATATTTTAACAAAATAAAAAATGGACTGAAATGCCCTTTGATTATGTTTATTGTGTGTTTACTTAAAAGTACATAGCGTCGTTTGAAGATGCATTTTGCATAGTGAATACTATCCCTTAGATTCCCATGTGTACTCACCCTTATTCCTGCTAAGTTGGTACTTTATACTTGCCTGTCACCAGAGAGGGCGCCAACTATTTGAATCTTTAGTTGGTAAGCCCTGATGTCTGTCATAGCGTTTTGTGAATTCCTGCGTAGTGTTTTGTGATTTTCTTTTTTCCTGCACTAATGAGTAAAAACGGTGAAAAAGATTACCAAAGTGCAGTGGAGGGAGCTGGGAGTGATGTTTCTCAGTCTCACAAGGAAAAAAGAAGCTGCGACTCATCGTCAGACGAAAGCAGCGGGGACTCCGATTCGGGATCGGGACGCGATTGTTCGCGCCCTCCGAATAAGAGAGCACGAAGATCAAAGGAGAACTCGGACCCACGGGTAGACTTTTTAATGGATCACGTGAGTCAGCTATCTAATTATATTCAGTTATACATGCCGAATAATGTGCAGGCAAGATCTGACTTACCAACTGTCTGTGTTGAGTCACCATTAGGCTCCTCTGCAGAATTTCTAGTGAACCCCAGATCTAGACAGCTGGATCTAGGTGAAAATGAGACAGTTGTAGATGAGAAAAAGATTATAAGAGATGCGCCGGCAGAACGGGTGCAGGCTCTTTGTAGGCTACAGAGGTTCAGTTCAAATCAGTGGAAGGAAGTTAAATATTCAAAAAGCCTACAGACATTGTTAGCTAGGCCAGGTTTTACAGAGTTGAAGATTAATGATGAACTCTGTCACTTGAATAAAGGGAAAGATTTTTTAATGACCACAGAGAGAGTGATGGCTGGGCTTACAAACGGTCTTTTGGAGCACAAGGAACTGATGAGAAACAATTTGCAAGAGATTGTAAATTGGGCTAACAGTTCAACAAATGAGTTAACACCAGACAATTTGTATAACAAAGTAGTGAGTCTCTTTGGGCCAGAGTCCCAGAGTCATAAGAAAATGGATCAAATTTTGCAAGTGGTTTGTGGGAAGAGAGCAGAGTGCATTGAGGTAAGAAGAGACAGGCTCACAGTAGAGGTGCCTAATAAAAATTTACAAGCCACATTGAAGAATGTACCCCCGAGTGCGGATTACCTGTTTGATCCTAAGGCATTAATGCCTGTGATTCAATCGTTGGGGGGATCGGGATCTTGGCTGAATATGCCAACATATCTGAAAGAAGGCAAAACTTTTAAGAATAAAAGCAAGTCTGATCGTGAACCTATTGCTTCCACATCAAAGCATGCAGATCAGGGATATCGTAGCTCAACCTTTCGTCCTGGCAAAAATAGAGCATTTTATAATAATAATAATAATAATAGCCTTTTATTTCCAATATATGATAACATAAAATATTAATAAAATTATTCACAAAATATTTAAATTAAAAGTCAATTTACATAATTATTGCATGCAATATATATGTCATTATTTATTTTATTTTATTTTATTGGAACGCCCATTTTCGGGCAAAGGCCTCCTCCATCCTTTTCCATTTAAATCTATCCCTCGCCAATCTCGTCCAGGTGATTCCTGCCGTCTCGGTCAGGTCGTCGCGCCAGCCAGAGCGCCAGAGCATTTTATAAGAATATAAAAAAGGATACAAAGCCAAATAATAATACGAAGAATGATTCCTTTCGTTCAAAAGATAAGAAGTGACAATCATATGAAGTTCAGGGGGGGTCAGCTAATAGATTTCTTACCAGCCTGGAAAGATCTAGGAGCCAACAGCTTTATCATGAAAATTATTTCCGGGACTCGCATACCTTTCATGAAGAAACCTCCCCTGATATATCCGTACCAAAATTTGATGAACAGATACAAGACCAAAGTTTCATGGGATATGACATGCATAATAAAAGATTTAAAAGAGCAACAGGTTTTGGAGAGATCAAAACAGTTAACACCAAGCTTCCTATCAAAGATGTTTTTAATCCCCAAGAGCAGTGGCAGCCTTCGTCCTGTGTTCGACTTGCGGGGACTGAACAATTATGTTCAGGCCAAACATTTTCAACTAATATCCCATGCATCAGTACCAGATTTCCTACAGGCCCAAGATTGGATGGTAAAGATAGATATTTCAAATGCATATTTTCATGTGCCAATAGCCGAGTCCCATCGGTGCTACCTCAGGTTGGTGTACCAAGACGAATTGCTGCAAATGACTTCTCTGCCTTTCGGCCTATCATCTGCGCCCCGGACATTTGCAGCTCTAACGAACTGGATTGCGGAAATCCTTCGTTCCAGAGGAATTCGGGTTCTAGTCTATCTGGACGACTTCCTCTTGGTCCATCAAGACCAGTCCAAGTTGATTTCTCAGACTGCGGAAGTCGTGAGGATCTTGGAATCTTTGGGATGACAAATAAATTATCCAAAGTCAATGTTGAAACCAACACACCAATTGGAGTATCTGGGAATAGTCTGGAATACCGAGGAAAACAAGGTCTCACTATCTATAGAGAAAATAAGGAAAGTAAGAATGGCTGTTCTGAAGACATTAAACAAGAAACATTGCACCCTAAAGCAGTTGGAAAAGTTGTTAGGTCAATTGAATTTCGCCAATTTTGTGGTACCAAGAGGCCGACTGCACTGCCGGTACCTACAGATACTCCTCAAACGATTCAGACGAAACTACAAGAGGAAGCAGACGTTGCCTCCTCAAGTGATGGTCGATCTCAAATGGTGGATTCGCGCAATCAAAACCAATTCACTTCTACATCATCGTCCATTCACTCACTTCCTAACGACAGATGCAGCGGATGCAGGTTGGGGAGCCCAGTTAAACGAAATTCTGATGTCTGGTACGTGGACAGAGGAACAGATGAAATGGCACTCGAACTGGAAAGAGCTGTTCGCAGTATATGTGTCGATTCGGAATCGGTCTCATACGCTGAAGGATGCTCATATTCTAGTCCAATCAGACAACCGGACACTAGTGTCATACATACGGAACGAGGGAGGAACTCATTCCCTGAGTTTACTCAATCTAACACGCAAGTTGTTGAGGCTGACAGAAGAGAAGAACATACTCTTATCAGCTCATTACCTCCCGGGGAGGTACAACTGCACAGCCGATCGCCTATCAAGAGGGCAAAGGCTGTCCGAGTGGCATCTATTGCCCACGGCAACAAACCGATTATTTCATCGTTGGGGAACACCAGACATCGACTTGTTCGCGTCTGCAGAAACAGCCGTGGTCAAAAACTATGTTTCTCTAGACTGCAGAGATCACTCAGCGCTGTTCTCAAATGCCTTCAGCAGAGATTGGGATCATCGTCTAGGGTGGATATTCCCTCCGCCCAATCTTATGCCTCGGATTTTAGCTCAGCTAAACAGAGCAAAAGGTCTTTACATCATCATAGCACCCCTCTGGGAAAAGACCTTTTGGTTAGCGGATCTGAAAGCACGAGCCTTGGAACCACCTATAATGATAGAGAGACTTTCAGAATGTCTGATCGACACTGCGACAGGCCTAGCCCCAGCGCAAGTAGACCAACTGACGCTTCAGGCTTGGTTAGTTGGAGGTGGGGTGAACAAATCTGCAGCTGGTCTGAAAGAGAGAGACAGTTGTTAAGCTCTAGTTGGAGACAGTCAACAATAAAAACTTATTATCCAGCTATTAGAAGATGGTTTAAATGGTGTGATGAGAATAAAGTGAATAGTCTTAGACCACAGTTACAAGAGATAGCTAGATTTCTGGCCTATCTGCATTTACAATTGCATCTTGCGTATAATATAATCTTAATTCATAAATCTGCTATATTCACATTTTGTAAGATCAATTTAGAACAGGGAGAAGAGCAATTGCTTATAAAACAGATTCTTAAGGCTATAGCTACAGCACACCCAGTTAAACCAAAACCACCAGTGTGGGATGCTGAAATAGTATTGGATTCGTTGTCTAGAGAAAGTAACAAGGTCACGCTCTCTTGAAAGTAACAAGGTCTGCTCTTTGAGGCATCACGCAGGACTGCAGCTATTCTTCTGTTGGCATCTGGAAGGCGAGTACATGATTTAACATTATTAAGAATATCAGAAACCCAGATATGTATCTCAGAGGATAGAATAATTCTGTGGCCAGTGTTCGGCTCAAAGACAGATTCAATACAACATAGACAGTCGGGATGGTTACTATTGAAACACCCAAATCCACAAATCTGTCCAGTTAGATGGGTCAAACTTTTAATTTCACTCTCGGCAGAGAGAAGATGCAAAGAAGAAGGGCTGAGTCACTTATTTATCACTGTTGTGGGCAAACCTCGGCCAGCTTCCCGGACGGTGATTGGAGGATGGTTGAGGTCGGTTTTGAGAGAGGCAGGAGTGACTGCACCTCCTGGTTCATTTAGAGCTGCTGTGGCATCGGCAAGTTGGATAGAAAACCATCCTGTAGAAGACATATTAGCTAGGGGAAACTGGAAAAGTGAACAGACATTCCAAAGATTCTATTGCAAAGAAATAGAGAGAAAGACGAGAGGATCTCAGTTACTGTTTGATAATTTTAAACCTCAGTGATTATGTGTATTGTATGTGTTGATTGTTATTTTTATTTTTCTAAGACAATTTGATTTTTATGTTTGGTTTATAAGTATGAACCATTTAATTATTTCTTTTAATCTAAGAGTTTAAACTTTGAGTTTTAGTCTATGATTTGTAATAAGATGTCATTGGTTTCAGTTCTATTGACACAATGGAGATGTTTGGTCAATAATAAACAATTACATTTGTCACATAGCGTATTGTGTTTGTCACCAGCAGAGAACAAACAGGTCTTCAAACGACGCTATGTACTTTTAAGTAAACACACAATATAATATTTTGAATTACAACAAAATTGTTATTGTGTGTTGAAAGAAAAGTACATAGCGTCGTAGGAATGTCTTCCTGGTGAAGACACTATGACAGACATCAGGGCTTACCAACTAAAGATTCAAATAGTTGGCGCCTCGGAGCAATTAACTAATTGCTCCGAGGTTGGCGCCCTCTCTGGTGACAGGCAAGTATAAAGTACCAACTTAGCAGGAATAAGGGTGAGTACACATGGGAATCTAAGGGATACTATGCAAAATGCATCTTCAAACGACGCTATGTACTTTTCTTTCAACACACAATAACAATTTTGTTGTAATTCAAAATATTATATTATAGGTACCTAATCAAAGTGGTGGACAGTCTAGTTAATAATAATATAATAGGTCTATGGTTTATTTCCTTAATGACGCCATCTTATGCGCCACTTTACAGATTAAAAATACTCACGCTTATTTTGTAGACACATCCATATTACGAACCTTTCGTTACAAACGTATGTAAGAGAAATTATTGGATAATTTTTGGTCAGGTAGCCTAAAATCGCCCGTTTCTATTTTCCAGGTAGCCTAAATGTCTACCTACAGGTAGCCAATCGTGGTTTTTGGTCGCCGATTGACCCCCCGAGGTAGCCTAAATGGCGATAATTCTCCTTAATCTGGCACCTCTGCCCACGGCTGATCAATACTTTAGGTGTTGCCGTTTTATTTTCCTGAACTTTCAACTTTCTGATTTTCCTTATCTTTGAAGTATAAATGTCACAGTACCCTAGCCGGTAAATGTGCCCAGGAAAATACCACTGCGTAGCCATTTTCCAATCCTTTTCACTGCATGTATGAGCAGCTACTAATATACAAAAAGTACCTACTCTGTGCCTAGTTTCGTGCCCGTGGTCTGTACTAAACTCTATGGTCTGTACTCTGTACTCTGTGCATAGACATAAAACACCACAGACCAGGAACCGAAAAACACTACTCTGTGCTCAAAACATAGTGTTTTATGTCTGTGATGTCTATGAACTCAAAGTACCTAATAATGTTCTGTGCTCAAAACTTGAGAAAAGTGGTGCCAGATTAGGCGAATTATCGCCATTTAGGCTACCTCGGGGGGTCAATCGGCGACCAAAAATCCCGATTGGCTACCGGTAGCCATTTAGGCTACCTGGAAAATAGAAACGGGCGATTTTAGGCTACCTGACCAAAGTTATCTAATAATTTCTTTGACATAGGTTTGTAACGAAAGTTTCGTTACAAACGTATGTAATATCAGGTTTTTTGTCTTTCCATGCTGTTTGCTTTCTCATACGTATTGCAATTACTATTTGTAGGAATAAGATAGATATACATAAGTGCGTTTGACACTAATCTTTTACTATACTTTATATTGGCCGGACAAATAAAGTGACACTTCGATAAGACACAATGCCCAGTGCAACGGAAAGTTACGTCACGTATCCGTATCAATTTCATTCGTGTGAGTAATAATAATAAAATTTGAATTTTTGCGCCTGGATTTTTACTATGGTATTCTGTATCTCAATGATCTTCATCAAGCTTTTTTATTATAAAACATATTTTTTATCCATTGAAAGATTTTCCACAAAATTTTATTTGAATGATAAATTAAAGTAGCAATGTATAACGAACTATAGAAAACAGTTATTATTACTGCAAGTGTAAATACAGAACATGACCCAACCATAAGTTATAGTTTGGTTATTGGTACCTATCTACAATAAATAAATAAATAATATCTGGGTGACTGAGCTTCGCTCGGCAGTATTACTACTGGCCAATAGAGGGCAGCAGGAGTCATATATATTTTTTTTGTAAATACGACATTTCCTAAAAATGTATCCTAGCTAGATCGATTCATCGCCCCCAAAACCCCCTGTACACTCAATTTCATGAAAATCATTCGAGATTCAGTTTATATAGAAATATAATATATACAAGAATTGCTCGTTGAAAGGTATAGGATATTACTTTTCACTTCACATTGTTTTTTTTACGTGTCTTCTTTATTTGGGTCTAAAATATACGTCTGTTAGATACAAAGATTTAGGCGAATTAGGCTACTTGTGCAGAAAAAAAAATTGGGCGAATTTAGGCTACTCAGCAGGCAAAATTGGGCGAATTCAAATGGCAAATATCTGGCAACCCTGCAGTTGAGAATCATTTGAGAATCAAAGCATTGTATTCAATAGTATTCAATATACTCTATGAAAGCATTATATTTTTTCGGGTTTGTTGTTGTTCATTGTTGCAGTTATCAAAGGATTTAGGAGGTGTTTGCAAACATATAGACATAGATAAATATGTATGTACCTGAAATAGATGTACGTCTCAAGCCGATTTATGGTTCTTGGAATAACGCCATCTAGTGGTCATAGTTAATACGCGACGTACCTACATACGTAGTAGGTACCTACATACTATACTACCAGACCACTATTTTTATTTTTATTTATTTTTAGGAATTTAAAAGAAAAACAATACATAAAAATTGTCATAATTTATTTTACAATGAAATTAATAAATCATGCTTTTCACAATTTCTTTTTGTTTTTATTTTTTTCATAATAATGAATTGCTGCTTTTTGAATTGGATCATTATGATCCCAATTTAATTCTTTGCCTGCTAATATTTTATTAACAGTTTTACACAGCATAAATAAATTAAATGTTATGCTTTTATGCACCAAAAATTTCGTGACTTCGTCTCTGTGAATGCTGCATTTTATAAATGACGTATCCATATTTATTGCACAAACTAATTTTATGTACTCACAGATATTTTTTTTCGTCGGACTTGTTGTAAAAACTTGTTTTGAGATATTTTCAATCTGTACAAAAAAATCAAAAGCTTCTTTAGTGGGATATGTAAGCCAGGCTTTTTCGGAATATTCAGAAACTTTTATAAATTTGTGAAAGCTTTCCATTTTTTCACTTTCTAAGCAAATTTTGCAGTGTGGACATCTTTTAAAAATCTTTTTTGCTTTTTTTACAAGCCAACCACTGCAGTATCCCAAGGCTGCACATCGTTCCACATCTGTGGGTGATTGGCTTTTAATTAAATTTTCTGTTTCAACAGGATTTATAAGTAAATGAGTTTCAGATACTGTTACCTCATTAGAATTTTGAGAATGTTCAGATTTGTTTTTAAAAAAATTTTGTAAGTTGTCCAATAAACATGGATTTTTGTCATTTTCACAGTTTGCTCCTACTGAGTGAGACGATGTCATGTTGTTGACCACTAGTGTCTTGTAAGCCGATTGAAATTGGGCAGCATTCGGCATAACATTTTGGCAGCCTTGTGATCTTATAGCTCCAAAAAAATTTTCTATCGGGTCCTGGTTGAAGTGACGCAGCAAAACTGAATAAATTTTTTGACTATTCAAGTATGTTATGATAGCTTTGAATGCTTCAATTGTTTTCACCCAACTTGAGAGTGACGGAACCACTGTAAATTTTCCACTGCTTGTCTCAAATTTCATCGATTTCAATACTGGAATGCATTCTTCCCATAATTTGTGATGCGGTGAGTTTGGTGTAACAGCACTTCTGTATTCTTTTCCGCCTTCTATTTTGCTGGAGCTGCCATTGACCGAGTCGAAAAGATTATCAAAAAATATGAGCAAATTCGCAGTATCCTTGCTCTCTTCTGGTAATTTACCATTATCTGTAAAGTATAAAACACAGGTAAACAAAAACTTGGTATAATTATATTTTGACTGCCATTGATATAGTTAATGTAAAAGTGAAAAGATAATAATATAATATTTCATGTTTTTAGGTTTGGTTTTAAGCTATAACACAAAAATTGATCATTTCACTAATTTCATTGTATTTTATGAAATTGTGTGAAAAGCATTAAAAATATATATTTTTTTTTTAATTAAACCATCTATCAACAACTACACTCTATTGAAAGTTGGATTTTCAATATTTTTTTTATTGCTGTCATTTCAGTCTATGAAATTGGGCATAGTTTCTCCCTAATTTTGTACTTAATGAATACTTACTCGAAATTTATACTAACCTGCCATGTATCCCATTGTTACTCCAACACTTCTACTAAAAACTTGAGTGCAGTGTTTGACCCTCATTTTTGGAATTAAATTTGGCAGGACATGGTGAGCTGTGAGCTTAGGTACCAATCTATACCCACTATAGTTCGGGCTTCTTTGATAAAGATCAGCTATATGCTGCCATTTCGCTGTACATTCTTTGTTTTTATATGTATATTTTAAATTTTTTGTCAATAAATTATTTCTGACACCTTTCATTAAATGAGGAGGGTCAAATATAGGCACAATTTCTTGAGAATTCATGTGAAAAAATCCACCTTTCCACTCTTTTCCTTCTTTTACATAACTTTCTCTTGTTTGTTTTAGTAAAATGTTAATTGCGGACATGTTGGTTGTGCCTTGGTCACAAACCACTGCAACCACTTTAAGTCCTGTCTGCTGAACTTTGCTTACTACTAATTTAATTAATTTAACCAACTCCCATGACTTCGACTTGCTACTTTTGTAAATATAAGTTACGGGTTGTTTAAATTTTTTTATAACCCCACGCACCATAAATACTAAAGCATGGTTTGCGAATTCCAATTTTTTTTCCTCCCCATCATCACTGAAGCCAATGATTTCATCATTTCTTTGATCGTATGTCAAATTTGCCGCTATGGACATTTCATCGAAAATAATTGTGCAGAATCTGTGATGTTCAGGTAATTTCTGGACTTTCTTTTTCATGTCCAAAAACATGTGATTGTTAATGCCTGGTTCCAGTTTAATTTCTTGAAGGAGTTTCAGCAGTGTTGTCCTTTTTGGTAATATGCATATTTCACTGAATAAGCGATATGCCTTAGGACTAGACTTATATAAAGATAAAGACAGTACTTTTTCTTCCAATGTAAATCGCCTTCCCTTAATTTTTTTACCTGCCTGTTTCAATTGCATTTGAATAAATGTTTTAGCTGACTTTGTCAAAGTTCTATTCATATAACTGATTGCAACATGTTTAGCACTTTTCTTAGCCAAATTTAACCGTTGCCTGAATGACTTATTTGTCAACTTGGTTCTGCGCACTTGCTTCTTTAAATGTGTAATTATTTCCTTAAGCTTCAGTTCATAAGGCGTCATAGAAACTGTAAAAAAATAAAATACATCACATTTAATTTTTGCATACAAAATTGTTAACCAAATATTATTACGTATGTAACTATATTAGGGTTAAAACATACTTTCACCTAATGATAAGTCAAGATGCTGCCAAAGCGTTTATAATATTAATTTGGCTAATTAATGGTTACTCTATCAGTTGGAGATGCGTTTTAACCGGTAAGATGATAACCAACCGCAGCCAAAGAAGCCTCCCACCAGACCAGATCTAACCGAAATTAGATACTATGAAATTCTGAAGTAGGCTACGCTGGGAATTGAACCCAGGACCTCTTGCTTGAATGCAAGTGTCTCATACTGTGCCATAATTTTAAAATAAAATTGTTGGCAGTTATCTACAAAAGCCTTCTTAGGAACTCTGGATCTATTTGAAATGTTTTTAGATGCATAAGTTTTGAATGGAAGCAGGCGTTATTTTGCGGAAATCCATAATAAGCAGGACTGATTAATTTGTTTTGCTACTATCCGCTACTTGAAAGGATTCTGTATAGTGCAATATGCAGGAACACCATCCACATGAAACACCACACACAATTTTCTATCACTTTCTTCGACGCACGTTTCGTCCCGACACCGGGACATCCTCTGGATGTTGACTTCACAATGCGAAATCGTAGAGATCTCTAACGACGAAATCTGCATCGAAGAAAGTGATAGAAAATTGTGTGTGGTGTTTCATGTGGATGGTGTTCCTGCATATTGCACCATACAGATACAGAATCCTTTCAAGTAGCGGATAATAGCAAAACAAATTAATCAGTCCTGCTATGCATAAGTTTATATACTAATATAGTCAATATAGCTTAATAATTATATTCTATGATGTTTAAAACTTGGAAATTTACCTGATCTCCTTGATGGGGCTGCAGTCACATGCGTTAGAATCTCTGGTAGGGGAGTAACAGGTTCATTGCAGTCTTTGCTAGTACTAGCAACAATTGGTACATCATTTGCAACACATGGTTCAAGTGACTCTGTTGGTTGATTATGAGGTAGTATATTTTGGTCATATGAGACGGGTAAATTCACATCTGAAACAAAAATTAAACCTCTTGAAAAAACATGTCATTTTAATTTTATTATTATCGTAATGTGTATATTATTGTAGGCAAATTGCATAACTCTCCTTACTACAGCTGTTAAAAACCAGGGCTGTTTTATATTGTGGCGATTTTTTCAATACAAAACAGCTAGCTGTAATGTAATGTGGTCATTTATGCAATCCACTTGCGACATATACATAAGGCATTATTACTATCATATTATACTTTTTTTGTCTTTCAACTTTAGTTCATCGTCTATTAAAATACAAAGATATGGGAATAGTCACCCCTTATTCCCATGTTTTTTTACAGGTGAGGATTTTTCAATCTTCATACTGTAGTGACTAGTGTGATGTGATTGAGTATCTCGGAGTATCCTAATAGAGCTCTTTGAAGACGGAAATACTTATAGATATTATACCTGGTACACAAATAGATGGTACAGCAATCTTACTCAGCCGGTTTTTAGATCCATAATACTTTCTATCAAAATGTTTATGACAAATTCGTCTATTCTTGAACACGAAAGATTGTTCTAAGGTTGCAACTTCTCCGCCGATTTTGCGTACCCATTCTTCGAACCGTTCTTGATCCGTGTTGGGATTGGGAAACCGGTGAAGAGGCACTCCTATAAAAAAGGAAACAAATGCGTTAATTCTAGATCGTGAAATAATCACATCACACTAGAGGTGTGTAACTCCGGACTAAGTGACTAAAAGGAATAAGATCCGTAGCCGGAGCCGAAACTCTTAACCACTCCGAGCTCACACTATTGATTCCAACTCCGCTTAATTAGTCCCTACTCCTGGACTCGTTTGCGGTTTGGGTTTGAGTTAGTGCGGTGCGATCTCTTTCGCGGCACATCGTGTCATGAGTATGACTCCGTTTGTTTTTGGTACCATCAGGCGAACGAGACAGCTACAAGCTGTCTCGTTCGCACTTCTGTATTGCGAGTGGATAATGGATATTAGCCTTTAAGAGAACCTAACAAAATTTAAAATTGTTTAACTTTACTCATACATATTGTGTTATTATAGTTTATTGTTAATTTTTAAGAAGAATTTAAAATTACGTAAGTAATTATGCAACTTATATTAAAAGTTAGGTCCATTTTTAGAAAAAATACAAGTTCAAAAACAGACATAATTTTAATAACTAATAGGTACTTAAAATAAAGTCCTATCTAAAAACTTCGTCATTTAATTTAAGGATATTATAAGGCAGTTTAACTTAAGTATAAATTTTGTAGAAGTATTTTCAATGTAGGAATTATTCGGAAGCAATAGTTAAGTAGTTCAGTAAGTGTTTTTAAAGTCGTCTCTCGCGATTCGACACAACGTTTTTCCGAGAGTCTAAAAGGTTCGGTGAATAAAGGTATCGTTAAGACTAATTCAGTCTTTGGACTAAAAGAGTCGCACGGGAGTTGGAATCATTAGGAGGATTCGGAATCAATAAGACTGATTCAGTCTTTGGACTAAAGGAGTCACATGGGAGTTGGAATCATTAGGAGGAGTCGGAATCGATAAGAGGAATCAGATTCGAAAGCGGAGTTGGACTAAGTGAGTTGGATCTTTTAGAGGACTACATAGTAGCCACGACTACATCACACACAACCTAACCTAACCTAATTCATTTCATTAAACGATTTACATACCATGTCCATGTTTAACGAAGCAATTTACAACGCAACACGACATAAAAGACATATTGAAACTTAACACTATAAACTTGAGTCCAATTTCTCTGTAAAACTAAAATGAGTCCAATTTCTCTAAAATAGTTTGTACACAATACACTTGTGCGGAGGATAATTCAACTCGACGCGGAAAGCCATGAATACAAATCAATCGAATATAGATGCGTTGGCGCGGCACTAATGACGAATGACGACAACGAACGCAAAACCAACACAAAATCACAAAAGCAGAAAGAACAACGGTGAACGGAAGGTTTATACATTCGCGGACATCTTTTTTTTGTTAGTTGACGACTTGACGTATGTTTACAATGTGGCCATGTTAAAAAAAACATTTTAGTAAAATATGGTTTTAGTTATAGCAACACTGCCACTTAATTCAACTACGACCGCTAGTTATCGCTAGTTTGTATGGGTTCGACTTGATTTGTTCTAAGACGGCATAGCATGCATATAGAATACACAGAAACAATGCATTAGTTATGTACGTTAGATAGTTAGTTAACAATTTAAACACTGGAGATCACAGAACATTATTACCCTCTGGAGATGGATGAATCAAAACAGGGCGCCCAGCCACTTAGTGTTGAAGAACTTAGGGCAAAGGGTAACGAATGTGTAAAGGATGGGAAGTTCATTGAAGCCGTATTACACTATACCCAAGCAATTAAGCTGGACCCGAACAACTACATTTTGTACAGCAATAGGTCGTTCGCATTCCTGAAGTTAGATCAACACTACCTATCGCTTCAAGATGCTAATGAAACTGTTCGATTGCAACCTCAATGGGCAAAGGTTTGTTCTTTTCTTTGCCTTTCAGCTTCAATTGATAAGGTTTTTAGGGTTCCATACCAATTTGGTAAAAACGGAACCCTTATGGTGAGACTTTCTCCGTCCGTCACACTAGATTATTTCAGTACCTAGGTAACTATCAAAGCTATCGACTTGAAATTTGGAATAGTTTTAGGTAATAGTGACCCAATGCCATTTCAATTTCAATCATAAAATATTGAAAATGCAATCATAAAAATTGTTTTAATTTTTATTTAAAAAGGGGGAAAACCGGGGCTTCGAATTTTCAAAATAAAGTAACAATATTGCGTGGGGTATCATTTTAAAGGGTGTTGCTTGTGTATTCTAAAACCGATTTTTATTTATTTTTATGCCTGATAGTTTTTGATTTATTGAGCAAACTGTCAAAAAAAATACTGTTCCTCCCCTTATCTCCGAAGTTTATCAATCAAAAAATCTGAAATAATTATGATCAATAGACATTAATGTATATTTTACAGGATAAAAAAAATCAACTCCCTAACTATTATACTTTTTTTAATTATACTTTTTTGTTACGTTTGCAAACAAAGTTACGTTTGCGGTTCGCCAATAAAAGTACCTACATGTAAATTATAGTTGTAAATTCATGAACAAAAGTAATTCTTTTAATGTTTTACTTTGTTTATAGTATGGAACCCTCGGTGCGCGAGTCCAACTCGCACTTGGCCGTTTTTTTTTAAATTTCTCGCGAGAACCTTATCTTTGACAAAAGCATAGTTATTATCCTTAATATGAGTATCCTTGTGTGTTTAAAGATCACAGCTCAACTATTGCAATAATTAAAAGAATCTCTTTAAAAAGAGATTAGCAAAGCATTAAAGTGCAGTTCTACAGAGAGAGATACAAACATTTAAAAAGAGATTTTTAAATGTTTGTATTGTAAGCAAAGATTTAAATCGCTAGATGGGCCCTAAGTTTCCAAAAACGTCCATGTTTTGTCTTGCGTGCGTCACGTTGTCATCTTACACACACAGCGACACAAGGAATGGTAATATAGTGATGTCTCATTTACTCTTAAATGAAATTTGCTCTCGCGTTCCCTACACATGCTACCACAGCATGCTGAGAGGGCTCAGTCATCATGTTTGTGGACTTTTCGATGTGCGCAATGGTTTTGCAATGTAGGCTTAGATCTCATCTAGCGATTTAAATCTTTGTCTGTAAGGCAGACTGCAAAGTTTACAGTTTATTCCAGGGTTATTTCCGGCGAGCTGAAGTAGAAGCTGCAAGTGGCTTGTATGATGAAGCTATTATTTCTTACACAAGAGCATTACAGCTCGATCCACACAATGTCAAGTTGATGGAGTCAATCAGAAGTATTACAGATGAGCAGCAGAGGAAAATTAAAGGTACAAAACTTTATTTCTGTCATTTTTAATTTTTATCTATTTTTTAAACGAATAAATCTAGCCCCTTTTCTTAATGAATCTTAATTTTAAATGGCTCATTTCTTTGTTGAATCTATTTTTTCACAATCTTTAGAGCACACCCAAACTGTTACTTGTTGGACTTTTTTCTCCTAAGAACATTTTTATATAGTTCCAAGTTGCAACAGGTATGAATGAGAAATGAGCAATTAAAATCACAAATTTATACTTTGCAATCATGTATAAATGTATTGAGATGGAAATGTATAAGATGGAAATGGAAATGTATGCATGTATGCCATGAGATGGAAATTAATATTGTCTTTTACCTCGTAGGTCATCAAAATACCATCTGGATTTGCACTTGCGTGGGTTTAATTGTTGGAATAGCTGTTGTTATTTTAGACTACACATTGACTACCAGCCCTACATTAAATGTAAGTTAATAATTTATCAGTATAATCAAATAGATAAGGCAGTCAACTGTCAAGATTATGGTTTGAGATATCCACCACCCTAGTATAATCATGATGGAAGATACGATTTTGAGAGCCTTCAATATTTAAACAGTGGTTAATAAAATAAATAAAAATCCTTGACTTGCTTTTGATTCACTTAACCACAAAAGCTTACTTTTGATTCACTAAACAAAGCAACAGTGTATAACAAACCAACTGTAACTGTCAAAGATACGGAATAGCTTCCCTGGTCTTAGAAATTTATTTTCTAATAACTAACCGAACAAACTTTTTTTCAGCATCCATTTAGCATGGTAGCATTTTCAATAGCACTAGCTGGACTGGGATATGCTGTGGGGAAAACTTCAACATTAATGAATGCATGGAGCGCTGGTAAATCCCTACAACCGCCACCAGATTTAGGTAAAAAAAACAATAGTCCCGTTTCTTACCAAAAGAGAGTTATTTCAGATATTTATATTTCAATCCACAAAGACGTGCCCGCTCTGTCAAAATCGCTTATGTTTCATTTATTCGTGTGAAGTTTGACTGCATCATCGTGGATATCTATACTAGTATTTAAAAAAATACCAATAAATACTCAATAAATTATAATCCTTATTTTTGATTTGAACTGCAATGCTGAATGCCGAAAAGTAGCAATTTTCAAATAGTCAAACATATGAAAAATTTCAAAATTAGAGAGATGTATTTGCTGCCAAAAGTTGGTGATTCTTGAGTGTATTATTGGAAGTCTGGCATTTTTGCAGATTTCCTTGCAGATTCTTGCTACATTTTCCACACACTTAAATATTGTGGTAAATTCATCAGAATGTTTATATAATTTATTTTTCAAACTAGAATTATTAACAAACAAAATGGTAAAGAAACTAAATTTATCGATATAAAGAAACAAAAGTTACAAGCATTTTTATAATAATTCCAATTAGACTGAGATAATAATTGTATAATATTATTTTTTGTGGACTTTTTTTCCTAGTTTATAAGAAAGACAAAAAATTGAGTTTAACTGTGTTGTCTTTGTTCACAGTTACCAATGACAGTGAAAGAGAGACCTCTGCACCCGAAAAAAAGACCAAGTATAGCAAAGCGCAAGCAAGGCAGAGGTATAAGCAAGGGAAACTTTAGTTATGTATTTAAATATATTTATAATTCGTTTAAAATGTTACAGGCGCTGTGTGTATTTATTACATTAAATACTTAGTAGGTACCAAGTCAGAATATCTCTGTGCAAAGTTATAAAACTTGATGTAATAAATACACTGCCCGCAATCAATGTAGTCTGATTTCAATATTTACAGTACTGTTAAAATAGTATAACAAAAGACTGCTGATCCAATCAAAACTGATTATGGTCTTAGCAGTGAATGGAAAAAAACATAGAAGTATTTCTTCAGATCATCATTAATATGGTGTAGCGGTCAAGTACGCCATACTACCCCACATCCATGAAACTTTCCCACTGCATATCAGTTAAACTGGCTTGGTCCGAGTGTTCGATACACTGTGAGGTAGCCAACAACGGCTGGCATAAAAAGTCGTTAGATTTGCCTCAAAAGACAAGCAGCTTTGCTTTCGTCTACTGCTTATTTTAGCATTTTTAGTTTAAGGCCGGCTCCACACGTTGGCCCCAAACCCACTCGCCCAACGTTTGGATCTAGCAAATAGCCTTGGCCCCAACGTTGGAGCGCGCTATTTTCTAGATCCACACGTTGCGCGAGTGGCGTTCGGGCCAACGCGTGGAGCCGGCCTAAAATGATTAATCTTTAAATTGGTCACCCAAAAATACTGGATGAGTTTGGATTTTAGACTTTTACGAGTAATGGAGGCATATATATATTATTATTATTGTTATGATAAAATATCCATATTTATAACAAGCATTTCTATTTGAGAGAATCATTATGCTGAACAGTTTGAGATTGGACTTTATTAAGCAAATAGGTGTAACATCTTTTTGTATCTGGGTATATTGTAATCGGGATTAGGTAATAATATATTAGTAATTGTTCTTTGGGTATTTTAAAATAGGTTTAGGTACTTATTATACATTTTATTCCATTTAGATTTGTACAGCTCATTTGTACTTAGCTCTAAGTCAGACAGTAACTTGTTGATCTTGAAAAGACATGTTTGAATTATTAATAAAATTATATTGAAGTGCATTCTGGTAATAAATGTTTTTAAAATAAGTAAATTATGTATTTTATTATAATGTTTTTTAACAACTCATACTACACCTATAGTCATAGTAAACAGTCGCTGCTCGCATGGCAATAAATTGGGGAATGGATTAACTCATCAAAACCAGTCATAAATGGCTTCTTGACTAGATAAGCTATACAGGGCGTCCTACGGTGATGCCACATGGAGGGTACCTTAAATATTGTAGATAGAGCATTTCGCTAAAAGAACAATTTCAATTTCAAAATTATTTATTAATTTAACTTATCAAATACTCAAGTCCTTACGGCAATGTCAACGTTTCTTTTTTCTGGACACAATCAGAAATGATACAATGGTCTTCCTTCATTTCTGATACTATGTTAAGTATGTCGCAAAAAATAATCCTTATGCGGAAGCCACGAAGATAACTACACGATTTTTCTATTTTATCGGATGCGAGTCCAGTTCATCCAGGCGATCATTTAAAAATATATGAATGTAGTTGAAATTGTGTGTTGTAATTGAAATGAAGACGTCTTCTTGTACAATATTTAACCAACACTTCCCCTCGCATTGCCATTGATTCCCATGTGGCATCGCCGTGTATCATCCTGTATATTATTTGGTTGTTAGTAAATAAAAGTAGTAAATAGGGGAAATACTTTATTGATCCTAGTGTAAAATGTATTTCGAAAATTGCATCAATACAATAATATATATCTTTTGAATATAATTATTATTATTGGTCTCATACCTTACAGTTAAAATAAGTCCAACATAGAATGTATGGATAAAAAAAGTATAACAATATGGTATTTATACAATAATTACTACAAACGAATTTACAATGGAAACAATGACTAAAACAAAAAATGGGGTTTTAGTGGCAATGCCACGAGTTAACCATTTTTGAAAAAAAAATGTATGAATGAAATGTAGTTGACCGCGGATTCAATACAAACATATTTAAATGGTTAGTTTATAAGGGCGGTTGTCCGCCAGAACTGTGCTAAATGTAGCACATATCTGGTTTCACAAAAAAACTACAAGAGCCAGAAAGAGGTAGGGGGGAATTGACGTATATACTCAAGACGGGGCGGACCGCGCGAAAAAATGTCGCCAGTTTATGGGAGCAGAAATGTTTATTGTGAACCCCCTCCGGCGTCAGTAGGAAGCTGTAAGCCTACGCAGTATTTCGCAGGAGTTTCGACAGATGGCGCTACATTTTCTTGTATGAAGAAGGTTTACCTACGTCAAATGTTCGGATGGGCCTATCTTGACTATTATTATCAATTCGAAAGAGAGAGAGCACAACGTTTCGGTTAATAAAGTAAGTTGATCTTACGCATAAGGCGCTGTTCCGAATTAGAACATGAATTACACTAGAACTACAAGCAGTGTTGTGTCAAACGCATTCAATAGAAATGCCTTATTTTCATAAGCTATGAAAATAATCAATTGAAAATCTAAATACTGCGTTCGACATAAAACATGGCATACTTAGTAACATCACATCTCTGGTGGACAAATATTCTTTTAAAAGGCATAAATGAAATAATGGAGCAGATATTTGCATATGAGAGCTAACCACATAATTTATACTGCTATTTATTAGCTACAAATATTTCACAAACGCATTCATATTCATAGGTTATAGCTGTTGCCCGCAGCTTCGCATCTGTGAATTTCTATATTTCATTAATCCCTTGGGAACCATGAATTTTCTGGGACAAAAAATATGTATATATGCGAAATTTCAGCTAAATCGCTTTAGCAATTTTTGCGTGAAAGAGTAACAAATGTCCATCCAGCCGTAGGTATATCCAAGCTTTCGCGGTTATTACATACAATTAATTAGTAAAGACATATTCGTTAAAATTAATGAAAACAGACTTTAATTGTTTGTATTGAGCCCACAATCGACTTTTAAACATTTGATCAGTGGCTGTAACATTGTTATTTAAATATCCAATAGTAACACTTTAGAATCTTTGTCTATCGCCAAAATATTCCATAATTGTGCATTTAATCTTCGTGCAACATGACAAACAAAGCTTATAATAATTTATACAACATTTTACATTCGCCGCAGCATCGCACTACCTATAAAATACAAATAAAAGTAAAAAATACCAATAGTGTTCATTAAAATAATATCGTGGCGATGTTAAATCCTAAGCTTTACAAATAATATTACACAGTAATATTACAATTTAAGTATGTTAGTTTACAATCAATAAGACCCAAAATAATGGCGCCAATTCTTGTAGCCAATTTCAACTGAACTGATTTGACTTTCCACTTATGCCAGCTCCACACGTTGGCCGAGGCGAGGCAAGTGACTACTAGCGGGAGTGAGAGGTTAGTACTAATTTCTCGCTCGCAGCCACTCGCCTTGCCTCGGCTTACGTGCAGAGCTAGAGTAAGGATGCGTTTCGACTGACACAGATTATATCAGTACTTGTGAGTAACTTTCTGTTATATTCGACGTCTCTACTCCACTCCGCTCCAAAAATAACACCCTAAGACCATAAGAAGCCTTATTGCAACCCGTTATAAAAATAACAATATTTTTTGTCGACACCACTTCAGAATGAAGTAACTTTTTTATTGGTTAACTTTTGAGGTATGTTTCTACTAAGCAGAAGGTAAGCGAAATTGCTGATTTGATCAGTCATTTCTTGCACCATTGCTGAATGTAGACAAACCCTTATAGTTGGAGGAACAAAATATAAGGGTAACAAAGAACCGTGAAGTATGGGTTACACGTATTTATATTTATTGTGTTGTTGAGTTGCACTTTGGTGTTTAAAACGACCGTGTTTTCTCGACGAGATATGTCAATCGCTGTCCGATATGGCTTTCTTCCGACGTTTCGCTTGTTTAGGCTTTACAATTTCTTCTTCCTGCAAACGAGAAATTATACAATTAGATATAGGGTTCAATGCAATTTTTTACCTGCCTTATTTAAAAAATTATAGTTTTTTTGAGTTCTATACCAAAATTGAACCCGGAATTGAATTGTACCTACATGTATAAATTATACTCGTAAATTCATGAACCAAAGTGCTTTACTTCTTTTATAGTACCCTTTTTAGGAACCCTCGGTCCTAAAAGGGTACTATAAGTTCGACTCGCACTTGGCCGGTTTTTTTTTACTACAGATTGGCTTGCGCTTGACTACAATCATGTCTGATGGACAGAAGTGCTGAGGTCTAGGATAGAGACCGCTTGCCTAGAAAATGCCTATTCACTCTTGTCTTGAAGGCACCCAGGTGTACTTGGCTGGGAACACAGAAGCTGGAAGGGTGTTCCACACCTTAGCGGAACGTATCAGAAACGTGGAAGGAAACGTTTCGTTCGAGTTCGCAGGACATCAACCACATAAACAATATAAGCCAATAACGCACTTAAAAGGGTTATGACAGTAAACTTGCATCATCAATGCAATGGCAGTATCTTCTTCACATGTTAATGTACAAATCTTTACTTGCAGTTAAAGAAATTGGTCCAGAATCGACTATTTTGTAAGTCACTTCAAACTAGACACTCGGACTTTTTCTTAAAACGGACGCTGTCAAGCAAAGATTAGATTTTTTATACACTAGGAGCGACAAAACTTTTTTTACCGTATAAAAATCCATATATTTGACCTAAAAGCTCCCTCGAGTAAACCTAAAATACTAAAAAAATAATACGAGCTTAATCTAATGAGACTAAAATTATCCTATTTGGTTAACGTTTTGGGGGGTAAAATCGTTATCACCTGAAGCCATAACAAGAACAAAATGAAGGCCTAGCTGTGGAGTCTAGAGTTGCAACTCTTTCTATGTATATGGACATAGATATCATTTTGGAAAATACCTACTGGCGTCGCGCTTCGTCACTAGACGATATTCTTAGAAGGGTATGGTTACCTCGCTGTCCTCATTGGATGAATGCAGCGCTCCCGGGCTGATCGGCAGCGAGTTGGAGACCAGTTTCCTCGCCCGCCGCGATATCGGCAGCTCGTCCTCCCACGCCAGTAGGAATAATTCGCTATACTGTCTCTGAAAAATTAAAAATTAACACTCTAACATAACTTGCGCTTTAATTTTTTCTTACTTATGGATATGAAAAGAAAAATAGCTCACGACCTCCTGTCAGACCTACAGAAAATTTCTTAACAATCTCCGTTCATAATGAGCCATTTTGGAGGAGTTTGGTGCCAAAATTGGCACAAGAATTGTATGTTTCAGCATAAGTGCAGTTCTTTCAGTTCAGTTATTTCAGTTTCAAATATTGTTTACAAATTGGTCACGTGACTTCCACGCGTTCCTATACATTTTTTTTTATGCGATGCAAAAGCGATCTTAAATAATCTAGTGTGACAGACGGACGGACGGACGGAGAAACCATAAGGGTTCCATTTTTACTATTTTGGTATGGAACCCTAAAAACGCATGGATACGGCTGCCTGTAAGGTATACGATAAGGTTTGTCTATCGCAGTTGTCACAGGAACTTTACCAAAAATGAAATTATTTCTGGCAGAGATCTCTATTCTCTATGGAGTGAGAGCAAGAGAGACGCGCGCCTTACTATTTATTTATTTTTTACGGCCTTATTATTTATTTAACTCTTTATTTGTATACCACAAAACCATAATACTATATCTAAGGAGTAAAAATTAGTTAGTACAACTGGCGGCATTATCGCTAAGTAGCGATCTCTGTCAGGTAACCTACAGATAAGGAAAATACAGAGGCGCCTTAGTAAATATATGACCGAAAAAGGGTTCAGTTTTTCTCAAGAAACGTACAGAACCTTAAAAAAACCATGTCGACTCTACTAACCTTTAAGCTATCGCTGCTGTTTGATTGCGACTGCTGTAATGCTTTTTGTAGACACTCCATGTTGAAAATTGACATATCATCCTGTTCCACGCAGCATACTCTTATTTGCTCTAAGTGACCTAATACCTGTAAAGGAAAATATTATGACATTAAACTATATTCTGTATATCTCTTCTCTTCTTAGCAGGGACACTGTGTCCCCCAGTGTCCCTGCTAAGAAGAGCCAAGCGAAGCGCAAGGGCGTTTTTTAACCCTCATAACTTGGGTTAGGACTATTCCAGATATACAAAATTCTCGGGATAGTATTTATTCGCTATTCTATAATAATCTATTCTACAATCTATTCGCTTAGATATTGTCGTTAAAACTAGGTACATACATGCAATCGGTCAACGGCGTTTGATGTCCTTTGAGAAAACCGACGCCGCAACCGGCCGCGCGCAAAATGAAAGGGAACGAACTACACTTTACCCTTAAGTTTGCTGAGGTGATTTGAAAACACTGATTTATTTCTTGTTCGCATCATAAAGGGAACGAACCTCTGTGCAAAATTTTGCTCAGCTCAGCTACTCGTATGATGAGTCACTGCTTTTTTATACATAAGATAAGATTTAAGATATGATTTCTTTTTAACGCAATAATGACCATTTTCAATTATGGTAGCTACTGCCATACAATGCCATATAAAAAATGTGCTTCAAATCCGAAGCACATTTCATCACACATATTGAGTATAATATACCTGATCAAAGGTATAATCACAAAGTATTTTTTGGCAGATTTAGCTATGGAATGATGGGTATAGTTTACAGATTACACTCTGGATTAATACATAAGCTACTTTCTATCCCAATTCCCATAGTTCCTGCGGGATTGGTCAAAACTCAAAAGCTAGTAAATTAATAAAGATTTTTACTCACTAATTCCGCCGACGGTGGCGCGTTCGGTGGAATACTATGCTTCCCGGGGCGTTTTCTTTTATTGGGACTCGTGCCGGGATACCTCGTGCTCAACAGCACCGCGAGCAGATCCGCCACCTTGTCCTCGAAGTCCTGGCACCAGTACATCACGGTGGACACCACGAACATGTCTTCTTCGTCCACCGTCCGGCAGAACATCTGGCGCACTACATCTGCCGTCGGCCGCTCCTGCTTCAGGATCAACAGTACCGACGTCAACGCCTCCGCGTGCTCCTTATACGACAGCTTAGGAATTATCGGCAGCACGTCCTCCACGGAAATCTCATGCGCAGTCAACAGCTGCCACAAGCAGTACTGCTCGAACGTCTCCCAACTCAAGCTGGTCAACAGCATCGACGTGAAATCGTCAGATTTGAACATCATCAGATTCCCTTGCAGCGTGAGACACACGAGCCGTTGCAACTGCCCCGCGTCTAACGTCGAAACTATCACGTGCAGCAACCTAATGTGATTCTGCACTTGATCCTTATACTCCCTATACACATCCGGTATTAACCATACCAGTACATTCGCATCTGTCTCTTGGCACTTCTCGAAGTCATCCGCTAAGCTCTCCGCGAGTTTCAACTCCAGATACCCGCAGTACTCTCTGTATACTTCTGCTTTGAATTTAACATTTCTCTTTTTAGCCGGATCTCGCTCGGCGCGTTTCTGTCTTTCGTAGCATACTTTTAAATAAACTAGCAAGCAGTATCCCACACACTGAACTGTGGCTTGAGAGTAGATCTCTTTCAGAGTTTCCAGCATAAGTTTGCGTCTCCCTTCCGTGCTATTGCCGGGCACTAGATAATGGAACATGGCAAAGATGGGTGCGTTCAGTATGGAATCGAGTTCTGATGGGGTCGGGTTCCGGCTCATTTTCAACGGCGGCGCTTCTTGCAGCACCGCGACGAACAGATCAGCGAGTGCTGCCGCAGTGGGCATCGGGCTTCCGCACGCGTCCAATAAAGCAGTCGCGGCCGCAGACGTTCTTTCGTCCAACAGGGTTTCCGCAAATGGACGAAGTATGAGTGGCAACGCTGCTGCCAGCTCTGGCCTTTCTCTGGCACGCACTTCGGATAGCGGCAAGTCGTCGTCATCCGTGTCTTCAGCGATGTGCGGTGGAGGATCGTCCTCGTCGTCTGAGAAAGCTGGCTCGTCAGGGCCACCTCTCGGTAAATCGTCAGTCCCTTCATCACGGATACCAGAAACACCTTCTCCGTTCCCATTGCTGCAGAACTCTTTAAATGTATCTCTAACAGTTGTGCGCAATTCTCTATCCAATTTGGGAGAATCAAATAAAGGCTGCAAATTAGGCAAGACTCTTTTTTCAATAATTTGTTGTAGAGAGTTGAAAATACCCTGTTTGACTTTGTCAGCATACGGTGGATAGAAGTTTGGAATAATACGACAGAGAAAGTCCAATAATGTAGCCGTTACAGCTGGATGGGATCTCATCGAGTGATGCATCACAAGAATGGCTGGTTCTATGTTCATAATATTATCCTTTTCAGGATCATAAAAGAGCCAATCATAGAACAGAGCCAGTTTAGCATTTGACGCTGCGACATTTGAAGTGCATGTGGTCAACAGCCAGCCAATAACAGCCCACCTTGGAATGATATCTGAACAGAGTAGCTCATTTGTAGGGTGTATGACCCCCACTATGAACCTGATCATGTCACTACGGAGAGATTGTGACTCAGGTGTGGCGAGGTATTGTCTTTGAAACCACTCTTGGTACTTTTTATGATGTCCAAACCTAACTTGAGATGTTAGAAAGACTAATTTCCTTTCCATGTCAGGAGTTAATCTGGATTGTAAGTAACGTCTAGAGGTCCTCGTTTGTAGAAGTTGCATAACACTGTTAAACGTTGGAGACAGTGATTTAGGATTGATTAAAATGTCCTGCCATAATTGGTTGAATTCTGGAATGCGGGCAACGTTTTGTAACAGTCTCACTAAGTCTCGGCCGAGGGTTAACACTTCATTAAAATGCTCTCTAATCAGTGCAATAACAAAGTTAACTTCCTTCTGTCTCAGTGCCATCAGCTGCGGTATATTATGATCTTCAATTAATCTCATGTATGTATATACCACCATGCATACTAAAACAGGGAATTTATCCAACCATATTCTATTATCAATGTATATATCTAAAAGAGATTCTACGAGAAAAATGTTTTTTGGTGTGATATCACCTCCAGATGCATAACGCATTAAGTTCCAGCAAACACTATCAACACCAGTGACTGCGTTTCTTATCATTTCTTTAATAAGCCACAACAGCTGGTTACGGGTAGTGTCTTGAAACTTTAGATACCTTTCCAGAATCAAATTGGAGAGATTGTTGAGAACAGAAGTTAGCCCATCTCTTGTTATTAGGGTGAGGTCTCTGTAACATTTGGTGGCGTTGAGCGGCTCCGTAAGAATGGACATGAGCATACCCAGTGACACGTCTTCATGATTTTTGCATACGGCATTATTTAATGCGTCGTGAGCTTCCTTTTCGCTGCAGTCCGCAACAAGAGATTGAAAGAAGTTGTAAGCCCTTTCGTATCTCTGAAATTGAGAACAGAATTACTAATAAGATAATAATGCAAAACTAAAAAATACTCTTACAAGTTTGAAGTTGATCGAATTGAAATTTCGCGCCACGATAAAGTGGCGCCGCCATCGTCTGATGAGGGAAAATAAGATTTTACATGGCTGACCAAATGATTCTTTGTTGGAAACTGTAAAAATGTACACAATACCTCTTCTATTTCATCCTTGTTTTCGATAGCGGTGCACACAAAAAGTCTAGGCGAATTAGCCTTAGTCTGTTCCATATTTAGTATACTTGTGAACTAATTAATTAAATAAAAATATAGCTGAGTTCGCCTGCATGGCTATCGTAGGCGAAAAATATACATAATGCAATGCCATATACAATCACAGATTATATATTGTGGACATTATATAAAGCACCTTATTTAAGTGTGCATGTGTGCAAATAACTGACCAGTGTTGCCAGTGGCGGCTGGAGAAATAGAACGTCGGGGTGTCTGAAAAGGAACGAAATTCGAGGTGAGGGAACGAAAAAATTTAGTTGTGCAAGATTTTTATTACAATATAATATATATATAGCTGTTCGTGCTGACTGACTCACTGATTGATCACCTCTCCTGAACAATTTTGTATGAATTTTTTTTTTACTAATCATTTCGTATAGAGGGGAAAAATCATTAAGAACAAAAATATGGAAAGATGATTGAGAATTTCGAAGACAGGTGAAGAGCACAGGCAGGGTCCCTATCCAAGATAGGTGGGGCTGCTCGACCAAATGTCATTTGAAATGTCATGCAATTGGCAGTGAGCTGAAAAAAAGTTCAAAATGGCGGATTCAAAATGGCCGTCATTCGAATTTCGAAGATATCTCGGAAAGTAAAAAAGATGGAAGGATGGTTTCTTGACAAGTGATCTGGAATCGAAGGTCTACGCGATGGACAGAAAAAATCCAACTTGGCGGAAAAAAAATTTCGATAGAAAATGTATGGGGAATTTTGAAGGGATTTTTTATAGGCGGGAAAAGAGCACGCCCCCATGCGCCCTACTAGTAGGTTTATATAGGCATTTATATTCATTTATTAATATGTAATGACTATGTATTGTCACATAAGAAATTTTTTGTGATAATGTCCGTGACTTCGTCCGCGTGGAATTCGTTTATATATGTTGCGTAGGATGATATGCATGAACCACCATGAACCTTTCTCATGAATCACTACGTCCACTGGTGAAAACCCAATTGAAAATTTTTCGGTATAATCTGTTAAATAAGTCAGTGTACCTGGGTAAATTAAAAGGTGCAAGCTGCAGCAAAGTTCTAACTAGCACACAATAGTCAATACTAACACCATAAAAACAAAATTAAAAGTAGGTACATACCTACTCAGTGAAAAAACTTCCCAAGCTGCAGCAAAACAAAAACTTTGTATATATTACTTTTCGCTTCACGTTGTTTTTTTACGTGTCGTCTTTGTTTGGGTCTAAAATAGGTCTTGTTAGATAGTGCAAAGTTTTAGGCGAATTAGGCTACTTGTGCAAAAAAATTAGGCGAATTTAGGCTACTCAGCATGCAAAATTGGCCGAATTCAATTGGTAAATATCTGGCAACCCTGCTCGCCACAGACTAATGAAGCGTATTTTGTTTGTTATGGCTGCGTTCGTACTTGCTTAGGAAAGGGCGGCAGTTTTAGGCCGGATGGAGAAACTAAATTTTTTGTTCTTGATCACAGATTATGTAGTCTTGATTTCTAATTTTGTTTTCGTAAAAGAACGAAAAGAACGGTTGAAGTTAGGGAACGCCGAGGGAACGCTTGATCATAAAATAGAACGCTTTTCGTTCCCTAGGGAACGATCTGGCATCGCTGTAACTGACGTCTGACATAAAAAGTAAGTCTGACGCGTAGACAGAGAAAAGCTATAGACGCTGGTAAAGCGTGTCGCAAAAAGAGACAAAAAAGGTTACGTCACTATTTTTAGGGTTGCCTTGTGAGGAAAACTGACTCCACATTTTTTTTCACAATAACAAATTAGCAGTGTCTGTCAAAAAAGTCATGAAACAAAAAGAGTAGAAAAATATTTATATAAGACAGAATAAAGTATATTTTAGTGGATAATTAAATAATCAAAAATTATACATAATTCTTTTCAATATTCTGTATGAACACACTTTTTAATCAGTCCTATTAGGCAGGGAAAAATTCTTGTTTCCGTGAATTATGTTCATGACTTTTTTAACGAACTGTAACTACAAAATTAGATACAAATTTACTTTATATAAAATCATTAATTAACTGGAAGGCTGGATTCCACCAATTTTGACTTTTATTTAAACTTGGCGGCTACACAATCAGCTTGCTCAATGTCAAATGAAATATCATTTGGACATATGACAAAGCCGAAACCAAGAAAACTGGTTAACCGCCAAGGATAATAATTGTCGGTCAAAATCGATGAAAACAAGCTGTGATAGTAGGTTCTGGATTTTTGGGTGAAAAATAAAATATATTGATTTTTAATTAGCTTTTAATAAATTATTATTATTATTATTAGCCCAGTTGTAGTATGGCATGACTACAACTCGTCCCATTTTCGGGCAAAGGCCTCCCCTAGTCTCTTCCAAGTTTTGATATTGTTGGTATTTCTGTGCCACAAAGGGCCTGCAAACTCTACAATGTCGTCTCTCCACCTGTAGACTGGTCTTCCTCTCTTTCTGATATTATATATGGTGAATATTTTCTACCACTAGAACCTGGGTTCAACATTTTTTTTAAGAAATCTCTATTGGCAGGGTCAATAGATTCTAATAAATCTCCATTTTCTTCGCTTATCAAGAACATTGTTTTAAGTTCTGTAATAATATTTTCTAGTGTAGCCACTTTTTTTGATAAACGTCTACTCTTTTCTCGAAGAGCTTTTAATTTTTTCAGTCGTTCGGATGCTAGTTTTTGTGAGCTTTTCCATTTCTTTCGCAACGTTCGAGGAGTGTACTCTGGAGTCTTAACCTAAAATCCAAAATATAAAAGTTAAATAACCGTAACTTTGTTGCAGACATAATATTTTTTTATGTAATACTTACTGTTGATGGTTGTTGAGAAATTGGAGGGTTTACTATTTCAACTGGCATTTGATCACTAGTCGAAGGCAGTAAGTCATCAGCATTATCAATCTGAAATAATGCGATTTTTATGATAAATTTGCCACACTTTTATAGGGGAAAACAATTTTATTTTTAATTAATATACTTACATGAATGTTTAAATTATTTTCAATTTCCATATTTGTTTCTTCATGTGTGACGGATGAGGATGATGTAATAGAAGTCTTTATTTCCTAAAAAAGAAAATCTTATGAAATTAATATTTGCACACCCGTCTGTGGGTAAAAACACATTGATTCCTTTGTCGTTTGTATTCCACCTGTATTTACATGTTTTTATGCAAATAAATGATACTTTACTTTACTTTACTTTTATACAAAAAGGTGCAGGTAGGATGATGAGTTTACAGAAAATAGTATATTTTTAAGTTCTTGGTATTTGATAGTCCAAAGAACCTGTCTCAGTCATTTATTACTAATTAAATGCACAAAATATAACAGGTGATTGAACTAAATATATTATTAACTGAATGTTTACCAGAGTAGGTACAGCATTGGGGAATAGCAGTGTCAGATTCTTCTTTTTGTTTAACACTTTTTCCTCAAAATGTCTGCTGCAAATTTTTGAATACGTTTTTGGTGTCCAATTTGTTCGTCCAGTAGCTGCAATCCAATTTCTACATAAATCACCAGATTCAGGAAAACTGCAACAAGCCATTAAATATTTTAGATATTTTAATCATTACACACTGTACTTAGACTACATATTATAATTTCCCATAAAAGTGGGTAATTATTTATAGAAAAGTTGGCAACACTAGGTTTTTAGGCTAGAATTTACATTCGTTAGTTAAGTGCTCTTTTATAGATGAATTTACATCTAGAGTACATCATACTCAATATTTAAGCAATATATGAACATAATAAAAAGTTACTGAATGCCTAGTAACTGATACTTACGAATGAAAAGACAATCCGGGCATTTTCGTTCCGCTATCACTTTTACACCCTTTAACACTACACCGCACCATGATTTTTTGTTTTGAATCGTTGTAATAATATGTGTAAGTTTATAAAAGTGTTCAAAACCTAATTTAACTTGAATCGGACATAACATAATCGTAAAAACTGAATTATAAAGTAATACGATAGCTAACTGTTGGTCCGCTGTCAAACTTTGTTTAGCAAAGTAGTGTGACTAAAACATAAAAAACGTGACACGCTACGTGAAACAAAAGATCTTATCGTTCTATTTCTTTTCTTTACACGACATCGGCGTAAGTTGCTCTTTATCTTGTGTGAATGAAACATAAGATAACAATTTGTCTATAGCTTTTCTCTGTCTACGGTCTGACGCCATTTTTGTTTTAGTGAAGCTATTATGCTTACAATTTTTTTATCGATAAGTTGTGTGAATTAATGTTATGAGAATTTTATTATAAATATCATTATAATTCGCTTTTAATTCTTATATCTAGATAATACAAATGTACGCTTATTAAAATAATTTTCCTTCTTCATTGTAAAACGAAGTGATTATATACTCTTTGCTTCATTGGTCACAAAGAGTATATAATCACTACGTTTTAATTGGTCACTGCATATTGTGAAGCCATATCTAAATATAACAAGAGTGCGAACCAAACATTTTCGTTAAGCTAAAATGAGGCTTATTATTGTAAACTTAGAGTAGCTATTCCCTTACAAGCCGTCGCTAGCTAAAAGCGGTCTGGGTGAGAACGATCCTTCTGGTACTGTGTCCTTGTCTAACATATTGCCATCTCAACTAAATATTGCCTTTGGTAGAGATGGTAGAAAAAAAAATAGTTTGCTTTTTTATGATTTACCAAAACGAACATACACAAACTTTGAAACTTATTTTATTATACCTCCAGTTAATGTAATAGTTAATTTATGTAAATAATAATTATTGCGTTGTATCCACATAAAAATAATTCATTACAACTGAGTAAAGTAGTTCTTAAATGTTCAGGACTGGTAATACCAAATGCAAGATGGTGGTTTTTTCAAAAACAGCAATCATATTCTGTAGGGTAACCACGAATTATGTGGATCAAAGATTTTTCTACTCACGTATCTAGTAGTAGTTAGGTAAATACGGTACGGTAGACAAATATATAACAGTTCTCTAACGTAGTAAGTTTTGTTTTTTTTTTAATTTGATGGGCAGGGGTGGTTAGTATACTGTAATACTATTGAAAATTGGTCTTGATAGTATGGAACTCTCAGTGTGCGAGGCCGACTCGCAATTGAACATTTTTTTTACTGAGTTTGTTATTATCAGGAGATAGTTTGTGTTAAAAATATTATGCGTACTTTCAGACGTTGTCATTATGATTTTAAAATTAAATCTTACGCACAGACATCTTTCCTTTGCAATAGTCGTGATTTTTTTCACGCTTGAACGTTGCTTAATTCTTGATCTTTGTTGTTTGATTTTCGATTTTTGATTTTTGATTTTTGATTGTTGATCTTTTTGATCTTAATTTTTTGATTTTTGATCTTTGATCTTTGATTTTTATTTTTTGATTATTGATTTTTGTTTTTTGATTTTTGATTTTTGATTTCTGATTTTTGATTTCTAATTTCTGATTTTTGATTTTTGATTTTGACAGACAGCTTTCTCACGCAACGAATTTCAATTTAGCGTGGCAATGCTGCCTGCATAATGGGTACCCTAGCCCCTAGCTACCCTAAATTTTATATGTAGCTACATATTAATTCTTAAAATAAGAAGTATTTTAATTTAATTACATTTCTTAGTTTCGTTCCTTAATGTATTGTTTATTATTTTTAAAACCACATTTATAATGAAAATAAATGTTGTCATCATTGGAATTTGTCCTGTGTTCCGTTTCATCATGGTCACCTTAAATTAGAAAGGGACACAGCGCCTGCCGAGCCCTCTCGCTCGGACCGGTTTATTCGTCATGGTGGACGGTCTAGTTATAATGATATGCTATGTCTATGAGCCCGATACACACTATCCAGTAATGTCCAATGTCCGTTGTCCAATGCGAGTGCGATCATTGACCATTGTTTTTATGAAAATAAGGAGCACACCACGGCTGTGCCCGCGAAATTCAAATTTTTCGTGGTTTTTCGCGATTTTTAAGCTAATAAGATATAATAGGCTTATGGCCGTCAAATTGCGATAATCCCAATATCTTCTTCACGTGTTTATATAAAAATCTCTGCTCGAAAGTGTCGAGTTAAAGAAAATAGTCCAAGATTTGCGAGTTACTCTCATAAAACTCGATACTCGGATTAATTTCCTAGGATACACATTTTTATGCAAAGATTTTGATATAATCATGTAAAGATGATACTGCCATTCTCGCAAATTGATTGCCATAAGCCTATCATGTCTAATTAGCGTACAAATTGCAAAAAACCACGAAAATTTTGAATTTCGCGGGCAGACCCGTTGAGTTCACAAATTAATAAATTGCGTATCGACCATGCATTAATAGTGACGTCTAATTTTTTTCTATTCGTTTTTGCAAAATTTTTCCCTCGCACGTGTAAAGTGGCGTATGGAGATTTTGCGAAAGTGTGGAGCTTTCATAAAATTTGTCCTAAGATTATAACAGAGTATTTTAAGTTTCTTTATCCAAATTACGAAATACGCTACGCTAAGAGGACGGTGTGAAGCCAAAAATTTTTCAAGTATGGAGTCGCGCTTCATACATTTCGGTACCAGCCTTGGCACATACGTTCGCTGTCGCACATAGTAGATTTGTCTCTTTCTAGCAAACAACATAAATAGTGCATACCACAGACAATAACTAACTTTCATGGAGGTACCATGGTAGGTCCATGCTAACTTTATAATGGTGCATTATACTCTTTGATTATGTATTATTTAGCCATAGACGTAGCATATCATTATAAATTTAGCTGTCTTCCTGAGTTTCTCATTCCATGCCTTCTTCATCCCTTTGATTATGTATTTCCATCCATTATAGTCCTTTTATTATCTCTGGAACTGTCTTGCGTCAGCTGCAGATCTCCATAGAGTATAGAGAATATACTCTGTATCTGTCAAGATAAAAATGAAGACATTTGATTTTCGCCATTTTGGCGCTGATTGTTGCGCAACCTGGGCGTGAGCGTCTATGGAACTAAAATCAAATGACATTCAAAACAACGGTCCGCTTCCAACAAATGTCAATTTAGAACCGTGGACGCTCGGGGGAGGCGCTTCAAATCAGCACAAAAAATTAACTGTCAAACGCATTGTCAAACGTATGGAATCATGAATCCCCTACGAGGAAGGAAACTACAAGTGGAGCAGCTGTAGTTTTCAACACACACATATGCGTTTATATGTTGCGTGAAATCGACATAGCTATAACAAACATTACATTGTCTCTTTCTAACTAATTCAAAATTATATACGTAAAACGAGATAGCAACATATTTGTTTTTTCTGATTTCGGCAACACTGAAGTTGTGACGTCACGAAAAAATAGCCGGGTGGGCAATTTCTCCATAATTTGTCGCATTTTGTAGATTCGAACATGTCGAAACATGTATACAAAGTTTATGCGTATCATGTTTTTTGAAATATTAGACAATCATATTGTGGTTAAAGATCTTTATTTCTCAAAAGAATACAATTATTCACTTACTGAGAAACAATAGTTTTTAGCAAAAAGATAAAATAAATTTAAAACTACCCTCGGCCTTCGGTTGCTCGACTTAGCCGCGTACCGCTCGGTCCGGCTGGTTCATAGATGCTTAATCGTTGCCACAGTGTAGCATGTAGCAGTAGATCAACATGAATTTAACATTGTAAATTTTTATCGTGAAGTACGTGTTGCTTTAACTTGGATTTGAAAATATGGAACGATGTTGCATTCTTGACCTCCATGGGAAGTGTATTATACTGTTGAACACCTTCAAATTTTACATTTCTTCTTCCAAGGCAGGTTCGTATGCGGGGAAGTAAAATATGGTCTTCTCGCCCCCTACGACAGGCTCGACTCTGCACTTGGTGTATTTTTGTGAAAGTTATGTGTGTGTGAATGGATTTGTTAAGAATTTTTCTGATTAGAATACATGTGCAGTAGGCATGTAACTGTATGATGTTCATGAGTTTAGTGTCTTTATATAATTTAGTTGTAGATGTTAGGTAGTCATAGTTAAATAGCATTTTAATTATTTTATTCTGAGTTATTTGTAAGTCCTTTAAGTTGGTCTTAGCCGCGAATCCCCAAATGTCAATAAGATATAGAAGATGTGGTTTTACTAAAGAGTTATAAATTAGTTGGCGTATTTGATGCGGAAGACAGTGAACAACATTTCGTAATGATCCCATTAACGAAGAAAGCTTATTTTGAATAAATTTAATTTGTGTTTTCCAATTTAGATCGCAATCTAGTCTAAGTCCAAGATACTTTTCATGCATTTTTTGCTGCAATATTTGGTCGTTTATTAGAAGAGGTGGGTGATCTGGTATTTTTTTGTTTTTGCTTTTAAAGATGACGTAGCTCGTTTTTGCAGCATTGATGGTCAATAGATTTTGTTCAAACCAATTCGACAGTGTGTTTAGGTCTTGTTGTGCGTGATCCACCATTTGTGTTATGGAACTTCCGTAGTAAAAGAGACAGGTATCGTCCGCATAGAGTGATAAGTGGCCATGTAGGTTGATCTTATGAATAGAGTTTATGTAAATAAGAAATAGTAGTGGTCCCAAGATGGATCCTTGGGGTACGCCGAAACCTGAAGTGATAAGAGTTTTGCTTTGATATTCCCCGATTTTCACTATTTGACGTCTGTTGGTAAGTATGACTCCAATATTTTGTATGCTTCCCCCGATATGCCTATACTCTTAAGCTTTTGCAACAATATTGAGTGGCTGACTGTATCAAAGGCTTTTTTTAAGTCAATGAATAAGCCTAGTGCTATTTTTTTCTGGTCTATATGTGTATGTAATTTAGTTACCAAGTCTACTGTCGCAGAAAGAGTATTAGACTGTGAACGAAACCCATATTGCTTCTTATAAAGGAAATTTATAGAATTAAGATATTTTTCTAATCGGGTGTAAATTACTTTTTCAAAAATTTTGGATATTACAGGTAGAACTGAAATTGGTCGATAATTGTTAGGATCTGCCTTCGAACCACATTTATGAATCGGTGTTACTTTAGCTATTTTTAGTGGATCTGGAAGTATACCTCTCGCAAGATGTTCATTAATACACCTAGCCAGTTGGTCGCTAACAAGTTTATTAATTCGTTTTATAGCTTTAGTAGTGATTCCATCAATGCCTGTGCTACAGTTTGTATCAAGTTTGTGGATCAATTTAGTTATTTCGTCTGATGTACATGGTGAGAATACATTAAGTTGGTTATCGAATTCTTGAGAGTGTGTCTGAGTGGATGTTCTGGATTGTTGCTTAGTGAGTATGGCATTTGCAAGGGCCGAGCCAATCGTGGAGAAAAAATTATTAAATGTCTCACAAATTTCGTTGCCTTGCGTTATTGTGCTCAGTTCGGTGATTAGTTTGGGAGGGGATACATCTGATTTTATTTTATTTTTCGATAAAGTGTTAACGAGGTCCCACATTTTCTTCGGTTGTCTTCTGTGTTTCATGAATGCGTCATAATAATACTTCCCTTTCGTATTTTTTATAGCCATAGCAGTATCCATTCGTTCTTTTGAAACATATTTTTTTAACTCTTCGTTTTCTGGATCGTTTTTTAATCTATACCAATTTTCATTTCGTTTTTCAATTTTAATGATGATGTCTTTACATATCCAATCTTCACAGGGTGGATTTTGTATCTTAGTTTTTATAACCGTACTTTTACTAATGGCATATTTAATGTGTTTTTCTAATTCTTCGTATGTATTATTGGAATATTCTATGTTTTCCATATGTATGTATAAATTTTCATAGTTGATGGCTTCGTATTTTATAAATTTCTTTTTTGGAGGTTTGTATTTCTTCATTTTCAAGTAAATTTGTTTATGATCAGACATCGGAGAATCTATAATGCTCATATGAAATTCTTTATCTTTTAGGTTGGTGCAAACATGATCGATTATTGTTTTCGTTGTTGGTGTTTCACGAGTGGAATAGTTTTCATGTATGTTGTTAATGATTTGGTAACCAGACTCCTGCAAGGTATTCCGGTAACGTTTACTATTGCGATCTTTTGTGAGAAGATCAATATTGAAATCCCCAAATATTATAGCTCGCTTCTTGTGAACCAATTGCGTCGAAAATACTTCAAGGAATTCGTTGATATTTGAGGTTCCGGGATTGTAGATCACTCCTACATTTAGTGCACATTTTTCAATATGTACCCAAAGATAATTGACGCCACCAGTGTATATTTCTTCATTTAAACTGTGGTTTACGTTGTTGTGTACGTAAATTGATACACCACCACCCCTTGAATCTGTTCTAATATTATAATAGTGTGTGTAATTAGGTATTTGATAACATTCAGCTTCTTCGGGTGATTTTAACCATGTTTCGGTCAGTAGTATAACGTGTAGGATGCAATTGATTGATTTGATTACGCACTTAAGTTCATCAAATTTTCCTTTGCTGCATATGCTGCGGACATTTGCGTAAAATAAATTGAGACTTGACTTGGAGGTAGAGAGTTCATGGTAAGTATGACATAGCTGATAAGTGACCGTTTCGGAGGAATTGCTTATATTCATTGTAGCTGTTATATCTAGTTTTTTGGATGCGTTTTCACGATTTTCGGTATACCTTTGACGTACTTAATGGTTAGGTTTGCTTCTCCATTATTTTTACGACGGTTTAGTTCTTGGCTAAGTTCTTGCATCATGATTTTTTGGGTGGGGGTCTGATCAGAGTATATTTTTAGTTTATCTGGTAGTTTATTTCTATTTCTCAAAATTTCTCTTACTTCAGATTGGTTTTCCAGGAATACTTTAAGTGGACGATTTTTTCCAGGTGTATACTTGCCAAGTCGAAGAGTTTTAATTATTTTGTAATTTTTAGACACTACACTCTGGAGAGTCTCTTGAGCATCTTTTTTATCTCCAGATTGGCGTGCAGAATTTTCAGTAGCGGTTTGTTCAGGTAATCCAACAATAATTAGATTTTTACTCCGTACTGCATATTAATATTCTAATTTACGTGCGGATCATAATTAGTATTAAGATGTGAAAATGCCTACTCAGTGTTGTGTTGTGCAGTGCAGATCGCGGAAAGACAAAAATAGGCCACATTTAACAGTTCATAGGTCAGTATTCGACTTCATTAATTATATCGATAAATCGTTAAAAATTATGTGTTATTATGTGTTATGATCATATTACATGCACTTATATAATGTGTAAAAGATGAAATATTTCTTTAGGATTGAAATAAATTCGACCTAGTTTTTGTTCTTATGTTAACAAAACAAAAACAAAGTACTAATGATGTGACCGCTGTTATACCGATATCGATAAAATTCTTATAATGTAAAGTTAAACGTTGATAGATGAGTAGGGCTCCTAATATCGCTACCTTCTATTTGGACCTCGAGGTTTTACACCTCTGACTTCTCGTAGTTATTTCCGCTTTAAGAAAACGGGCCTCGGATGCGAACATTTACTATAGGTACAATCACTCGTATCAAATGTAGTTTTGTCTCGCGGGATAAGTTAAAAATCCTAATCCGGAAACATAATATGCACCGCTGGCAAAACCTTGTTTTACTATAAATTAATTTTTAATAGTAATAATTCATTTATTTTGTTCTTAAATATTTAATTACTAACCACAAACTACATCGATAATATTTCCATATCGATAGATAGCTAGACAGCCCTTCTGATCAGCTGACTGGTGCCTATCTGTGATTGGCTGATAGCTGTGATTGGCTATTTTTGATGCGACAGAAGATGGCGGAAATACCTGAAAAGACTCACTACTTTGTGTCCATTACTTCTTTAGTCATAGTGAATCCCTTGGAGATATTTATCAGTGGTCGGCTGTCAAGAAACGTCAAAAACGGCGTTCTTCCGTGATCCGTCCCGTTTTCCGCCATTTTGTAATTTCTTTCTTGAATGGTCAATGGACGGATTTATTTAGGGTTGTAATTTAAGACGTGTAGTATTTTATCGCTACGGCAAATTGTATCCAAATACGTGATAAACTTCGTGTGTCGTTATAATAATATCCGTGAACTATAAGGTAAAAGTAAAAAATATGAACAATGCCAAACCGGTGTTTCAGTCATATGGATTTAAAATGCTTGAATTGTTGAGATTCTCTGATCATTTGCTGTGTTCTCTTATCAGACAATGGACAACCAAAGAGAGAAGGAACGAGACCGCACCAGGCGTGGAGATAGACCCACCAGGTTTTCTGACGCCGCGCGCGACCGCTCCGGAGACCGTGGCGAGAGGTCCGAGGGGAAGCGATTGTTTGTCTCAAATATACCTTACGAGTTTCGTTGGACGGAGTTGAAGGATTTATTTAAAGACAAGGTATGAACATACAACTTCTGAAGTTTATTTAGTATTGTTCGCAGTGTATAAGCCCTGTATGGTTTTGGTGTAAGGACTATGCAGTTGCTCTATCAAGTGACTTATACCTGCAGGTCCGTAAAGCCTGCTGTATTTTTCTCCAGTTTACACTTTACACCCTGTTTCTGCATTTTATTATGTTGTTACTTGTGAGCAGCGAGTATTTGTTATCCATTACCACAGGCACCATTGTGAGAGTGGGATAGTACTATTTTTAGATGTGCTTTTAGTTTCTTTAACACAAAAGCACCAAAGGTGTCACAATTCTTCGGTGCAAAATGTCAAGTAATTGATGTATCTAGGAATAGTGCTATTCTTTTAGATGTGGAGTATATTGAAAGGGATAGCATTCTTTTTAGACATGTCAAATTAGTTTAGAGCTTTGCTCAATAGAATTGGCACTGTTTTAAAAAAAAGTTTCATTCCAGGTTGGTGATGTAGCTTACGTTGAACTATTCAATGATGAGAATGGTAAACCTCGAGGATGTGGAGTTGTGGAATTTACAAACTCTGAAGCCATGAAGAAAGCCCTATTTGTTATGCATAGATATGAACTTAATGGAAGGAAACTAGTTTTGAAAGAAGAGACAGGTAAGTTCTTCTAACATTATGTTCTTCTAATGTTGTGTAGTACTGCACAATTTGGCAACTATAAATGACAATTATATTATTTCTCATAATAAGGTTTGAAATGTTTTTTTCCGTGCACCTATGTCTGTGGTAATTAAGTTAAAGATCTCAATTCTTATTTCTGACATAGGTTTTCTTATTTGCTAAATTACCAGCAGAGATTATAGCTAAGATTAGAGGGAAACTCTATATAACTATATACTCCTTAGAAATTATTACAAATCATATTGTACTCTATCTCCTTTATCAACCTGTTCCTGACTTGCAAGCATTTATGAAATGTCAGTCTAGTGTCTACTGCTAAGTTATGATAGCAGTTTTGCACCAAGAACAACTGGAAAAAGCTCTGTATCTTTGGCTGCATTCTTGTTTTTGTTGAGTACTAAAGTATAATTGAATAACAATAAACTGATAGATTTTGTATAATCGTGTATTGGTTTGTAGGTAATGAAAGGAACCGAGTGAATAATCCCCGCCAAGGGGGAGGAGGCGGTGGTGGTGGGGGCAGACACATGAGGGATGACAAGGATGGGAAGTATGTAAACAGATTGTCTACATTTTGTGTGTAATATCTACCGAATGGTGCCAATTCTACCAAAATTTCAGCAAAATTTCAAGACATGTCGAAACTGAACCAATTTGTCACATCTAAATTTTCATATGCAAATTATATTATAGCTTTCTCAAGTTCTAAACCTGTTACTTGTAGGTTTTTATTTTATTATTCTGAAAATTTGGCCTGCTGGTAGAAACTAGCGATCGAACATTTGTATATGAGAACTAGCCAAGACAGACCTTAGGCTTCAATATATTATCCTAAGCTATAAGAAGATATATGTTTTTATAAATAAATTTCAGGATTGACCATTGAACTTGGCACCCATTAAGATCTCACTTCTTTTGTCATTGAAGTCAACAACCAAGGCATATACCTATCATAATATTGAACTTGGCTCTCATTTCACATTTATGTTTTTGATGGGATTGTTCATACATATAATTTACAATATCTCTGATTGCCTACTTAACATGATCTCCATGGCAGTGGCATGGTAGTGCCAAATTTTTTAGTCTTGGTTTATTACTGTGAACTCCTCAACATGAACACTATCTCCCTTATTAATAAATGTGGAGTAACGATGGAGTAGCTAAACTCTGTTTTGTCTTTATCTATCATGATTCATGTGGAAGTTGACATTTGAGGAGAAAAGACTAAACAAAGTTTACCTACTCCATCATTACTCCACGTTTATTAAGGAGGGGGTATATGTATAGTCAACATGGGTAAATGTAAACAGAGGTAAATGAAAATGCATTCAATAACTTCATAGTTTTAATTTATATCAGTTTCAGTGTAATGAAATTCATCTATGATAAATTCACTATTCAGACATTTTCATACAGTAGACTATACATGCGTTTTGTTACACTATGAAACTGATATTACTACGAAATTAATGAATGTGTTTCCATTTACCTCTGTTTACATATTTCATTTTTATATTTATATAATTACATAAAAACAATATTTTATATATCTAGCTGGGGAGGAAACAAACCACGAGAGCCGGAAAACTTTAACACATATGGTTTAAGTCTACAGTTTTTGGAGTCTATAAATGTGCAACCGCCTTTAGTCAAGAAAGTTTTTGTTGCAAATGTAAGTAATATAATATTTTTATTTAAGGCAAAATCAACAAGTATGCCTGCGAAGTTTAAAGTGGCATCGTAAATCTTCTTTAAATGGACACTTTAAAGCAAGAATTTGTATATAAACACGTGAAGATGATACTGGCATTTCTGCAATTTTACTGCTATAAGCCTATTATGTTTTATTAGCTTACAAATTGTGAAAAACCACAAAAAATTTGAATTTCACGAGCACACCCGTTGCATGCTCCTTAACTTATATTGATGTAATGAAGCCAAAGTGTTTCTTTTATATACGTAATGTGTTTACCTTTGGCAGAGGTTGGGAGGATAAGTTGGTAGATAAAGATTCAAGGTATTCTTCTTATATTTTGAATACATGTAAGATTTATCCTGTTATTTTTTTTAGCTTGATTACAAAGCAGACCGCGCGAAAATAAAGGAAATTTTCAAAATGGCGGGTAAAGTCCGTAATATTGAACTGGCTGTTGACAAAGATGGCAATAGCAGAGGATTTGCCGTTATAGAATACGACCACCCTGTTGAAGCTGTTCAGGTATGTCCTTTACATTTTTTATTCAAAACTGACTAAAGCATTTTTAGTAATAGTTTTTAATCTAAACATCTGGCATATAAGTAAAACTTCAACACAATTTTTTCACACACTAATATTTAGCATCAAACCTTAACCTTAAGCTGAAATCCGGAAACTGGTCAGGGTATTTGTCTTACCTAGACAGATGCCCAATGCAAAAACTGCAAAAGTCTTTATATTTATGGTATGCGCTGCGGATAAACTTTGTTTGTCGAATGCGAAAGTCATTTGTGTCTTTTTGCAGGCAATATCAATGTTTGACAAGCAACTGCTATTTGACCGGAGAATGACAGTCCGTATGGACAGGGGCACAGATAAATCTGAATTCAGATTGCCTGAAGGTCTCAAAGGCATCGGCTTAGGGTTGGGACCGAACGGGGAACCATTAAGAGATGTTGCGAGGAACTTACCACAGAATACAACACCCAATACATTGAACTTGGCAACGGCGGGGCCGTCGTTTGGTGCAGGAGTTCTGGGCGCTGTGCCTTCTGCTGGGGTGGCCTTGAACGGGCTTGGTTCAGGTCTGGCTGCAAACACACTCACTACAAATGCAGCACTCAGCAGCAGTTTAGGATTGCAGGTAATTTTATACAAGCAACTTCTCAGAATAGCCATAGAGCGACTGGCCATTCTGAGACACTTTCCTTTACTCAAGTTATATTTAGTTTCCTACACTCATTCGTAAAGTTGATGTTGAGATGTGCCCGGGATTCAAACGATTCAATTCAATTCAATAATTGTACAATTCCTTGATTTTGAGAGAAGACCCATGCCCATAAAAAGGATGAGTGGATAATCAACTTAAGGTTGCTGACCTCATTTCAAGAGGCCTATAATCAGCAGTGGACGTCCACTGTTTCAACTAATGACAATATACAACACCAATTTGTTTGTCAATTTTCTTATTTTATAAAACTACCTGCTGTTTGCTTTACTCTCTTGTATTTTTAAAATTCTTCAATATTCCTTGTCGGTTGTAAAGAGAAACTGCAGCCAAGTTTCTACGACAAAAAGCTGGACATCAATATTTCAGGAATTTTACCAAAATAGACAAATACAGTTGCCGGCACGTAACTTGGCAAGGATTTGGCGACGTGGGGGAAATTTCGCGCACCGTACGCTTCGTGCAACGAAGTGCGATAGAGACAACATCAACTGACCAACCAATAGCGCACTAGGATCCCGTTACCTCGTTTCCCCCGCCTCACGCTGTAGCCAAAGAGACCCAAAATTATGTTCTGCGCATTTTGATACTTGCCAAGTTACGTGTCCGCAATTGTACCCATGTAAGGAAATTGGAAAATGAAGAAGATGGTTTTACGACATTAATGTTCTATTTCAGGCTTTAGGGCTGACCGGTCTAGGAGCTCTACAAAACCAGCTCTTGCAGCAGGGGCTCACCGCAACAGATCTAGCCACAGTGCTGTCGCAGGCCCAGGCAGCTAATACCAACACGCTGGGTCTCAACACAAATGATGTTAGCAATGTCCTCGGGGGTAACAACATGGGCAACAGTGTTTTAGGACCCAATTCCACTATGAGCAGTGGACCACTATCAGGTATATTATAACCAGCTTTTGGATTGGATTTTGCTGTAAAAAATTAGCCTATGCTTAATCCAGGCTCGTATTTCAAGCCAAGTTGGTTCAGTAGTTGTACGCACTTACTAAGTTTCGCCTTAATAGTCAATGCCTTATCTCGCTGCCTGTGGTGCAATAAAATTCGGAAATGCACATTTATTGGGATGTACAGCCAGCCTGCCGGGAAAAAGGCCGCGACGTCCTGTCTTCTCATTTTATTGCACCGCGGGCAGCGTGATTTTGTCCCGCCTATAGTATGATTTCACGACTGACCTGACCACAGTTATTTAGTCTACATGGCAGTATGAAATTTTATTTGTTCTACGGAGTTACATAAAAATACCAAATTGCTCGCGGCCTGTACTTGTTTACATTTACACAAACAACTTTTTCAAAATTCTGTATTAATTAATTTAATTTAATTTAATTAATTAATTTCGCGCGCCGCCGCGCCTCACGCCGCACCATTGCTACTTACCGATGCTACATTACAGATAAGGAACAAGTAGAGGATCTCTGTGAAATATTGAATATTGGATATTTCTCAAAATATCGAGTACAAAAAATTCAAACAAATCGTTAGTTTTAACGCAAACAAATACATGCCGAGAGCGATTTTTTTTTTTATAAACTGTATATTATTTATAGCTCTTTTACTTTGGTCCGGTTGGTAGTATGGTCTGCAACCCGCATGGCTGACACTGTATAAATCTGTCAATCAAGGCTGGCATAACACAATACGTACAAATTGTGACACTTTTGTCGATTTAAGTATGTTCACAACACGACGGCTTCTGTGCTTTAATGTTTCGATGCAAAAACTGTTTTGAAAGTAGGTACTAATCGTCAAATGGGCGGCGGCACGGTGGCCGGCCAGGGCTACGGGCGCGACTCCAGCGCGCAGCAGACCAAGCAGCCCTCCGACATGGTGATGATCACTAATGTAAGTCCTTTGTTTTCAATAATCTGCCATTCCACCCATTAACGTCATGTGAGCGCAGGTTCCGTCTAGTTTAACAATATTTTCTTTAATACATTTGCTCAAAAAAGTTGACATTTCACTGCGTGTTTAGCGTGCGGAAAGTTTAATTTCTAGTGCGAAAAGAATAACTTTTCTTATCGGTACCGGCCCGCGCAGGTAGTCAGAGCAGGTATAACCCGGTTTCAATATCTGTGGACCTGGCTCGATGACGTCACGTCGTGTCAGCGCTCTGATATGGTGCGCAAAACAATCCGGGGCGAGCGCGGGGAGGTGAAAGGAGAACGGGAAGGGGGTACGCATTCCAGCGAGGTCCACAGATATTGTAACCGAGTTGTAGTCTCCATAATTGTGTCAAGCCAGCGCCGACATGTTCCGAACGGCAACCTACTTCACGTAAATATTCCTTCAAGTTATTGGTTGCCTGGTAGAAATCGCTATGTAGCGATAAGGCCGCCAAATTGTACTCCTAAGTTTATTTGTATTTAATTTATTTGTTTCTTTTTTATATTTTTATTCTGTGGTGTGCAATAAAGAGTTTATCTATCTGTCTATCTATCGATCTACTTTGTACGTGCATACGCCCTTAGACTGGTGCGATTGAAAACCCTTATTCATTGATAATTTTTGTTCCAGCTGCCCCCGACAGTGACTTGGCAGTTGATCCGCGAGAAGTTCAGCGAATGCGGCGATGTAAAGTTCGCTGAGATGACCGCTCCCGACACCGCCATCGTACGCTTCCACAAAGAATGGGACGCCGAGAGGGCAGTCAGTATCCTTTTAACGACATAGAAAACGTTTAGCCCTAAATAATTTTGGAGTATTGTCGTACTTACTCCTGGAGTAGGGAGGATATAGGTCAAATTTATAGGCTATGGTTATAGACGACCTCCCTGGCGCAGTGGTGCGCGCTCGGTTTCGATCGCGGGTTCGATTCCCGTCACGGAGTTCACTTAGGAATTTTATAATTCCTGAATTGGCTCAGGTCTGCGAGGCTTTGGCCATGGCTAGTCTACCAGCAAAGACGCACCGCCAAGCGATTTAGCGTTCCGGTGCGATGCTGTGTAGAAACCGTTGGAGTGGGTTCACTTACAAGGGGTAAGTACTTACTTACGTAACCGTCGGAGTGAGGTTAGTGATATTATTTCTTAAAAACAATGGAGAATTATCATTGAAGAGAAGATAAAGTTAACATAAATTATTATTATATTATTGCTTGCTATACAAGAATCGGAAACTTCTCGTGGGACTTTTGGGACATTTGGGACATCAACGCCTTTTAGTCAAAGATAGAACGCCAAAGATAGACTACAGAATAGTCCTGAAAGATCTCCAAACACTATTTATGTTCCAAATTTATGCTGCTTGGATGTCGTCCACCTTTTTTAGTTAGCGTTTGACTTTGATCACGCCTGATGGAAAGTGACGATACAAGGTGGGAGGTCTAAGGTGGAGCGCGCTTGCCTAGGAAATGCCTTTTCACTCTTGATTTGAAGGCGCCCAAGTTGTAGGTGCCAAGACAGAGCCTGGTAGAGTATTCCAGGCCATTGCAGTGCGTATCAGGAACGAGGAATCAAACCTCTTCATATGTGTCTTTGGTACGTAGTAGGGGTGAAAGCCTTTTCGATGCCTTGCCTTATAGGAGGTTTCCACTACCGCGTTTCCCGTTCTTACCTCTGCATGCATGACCACATAATCTTGATTATCCTTAACACACTGTCCAGAAATGTTTGATAGGACACGTATTGACGGCCGGACAATAGACGTCCGTTTCTTTTAAAAGAAGCCTGCAGTAATGGTAAGGTTTTGTAATTAATAAATAATCAACATTAACACATTTCTAAGCTGTAATAGGTACATACACAGTAAACAAACCTGCTCTTATTTGCATTGCAATGTATAATACAATCAGTGTTATTCGGGATTTTTACTCCATGGACCGTCATTTACTTGATTTTTTGCGGTTGGGTTTCTTTTTGTCAATATTGGTCTTATACTACTATCGTTCTTATGCAAGGTCTGTAAAATGGTTGCTCTTGATTAGTCTTAAATTTAATACGTATTATGGTTACAGCTTTGTGCCCTTTATATGCTATAACTTATGAGCTTATTGTTGTTTTTTATTCAACTCTCGTATGATTTATTGTACTAAGGCAATTACGGTTTTTAACGCCATAACCCTCTTAATTTTATTTAGTAGATGATTGATTTGGCAAACGCTTTGTTTCGGTACATTATTTTAATTGACATTGGTATTAACAGAATATGTACTAACGTTGTAAATTGGGAATGAAACTGGACCTAATATGTAACCTCGTAAACTCCGCTAGTCCTGGGTAACATTTTCAAGTTCTGCTGTTCGTCATATTATATGTATTATTTTAATTACTTTTATGTAAAAGTTATTGGCGTATGTATTTCATATACCAGCAGCAAAACTTACTTTAAAATGAAGGTCAAAGGTTTTCAGGGCTAATATTGTATGCGTTTATGCAACATATTGTGTGGTTTATTCCACCGTGACTTCGTAACGCCTGAATCGATAAGTTTAATATGTGGTATCGTTATAAACCGTAGCTTTCTCAGGGCAGAACAGTTAAATGTAAAAAAATGTATTGTTCTGTGCTACTTGTATCCAGCGACTTTCCGCGACCCCTTAATGTGGTCAGTCCATCTGGGTGGTCTGCCAACACTGCGCTTTCCCGTGCGGGGTCGCCATTCCAGCATTTTGGGTCCCCAAACCCGTCGGTTCTATGAGCTACGTACCCCGCCCATTGGCAATTCTGCTTTGCGATACTGTTCGCTGTGTCGTAATGTAAAATGTGATGTAGAGTTTTGCTGCTAATAAATCATGCTAGGCACTAGGAAAATCTGGCATGTTTTATGACACTCTGTCTCTTAACTCACCTTTAAAAAGGCTCATTTTTCCATCACAAGCCATAAGATCACTTGCATAGGGCGTGCAAATGTCGTTAGCGGGTGGCTGTAATAAATTGTTTTGTGTTTTCAGGAATGTCGTATTGAAGTCGAGGTCAAGTCGTTTGTCGGTCGAAAACTGCTGTTGATCGTCTTGTCTGCTGCGTATTTCTTCCCTTTTTATCGATTAATTGACTCAGAAGTTTTGACAATTTCTTATAAATCACTAGGTTACATTAGCATAAGTCATATTATTGTGTAAGCCGTGGTCGAAACAATGAAATTATGTTCCAACGTCGCAGATTCCTCGGCGTGACTCGTTGGTGATTGAATTTGAGGGCTTATTTTAGACTATAGACTGTAGAATGTTGCTTTCGATAATAATATTAGTGTATTATTAAGTTTTTTTTTTAGAAATACTGTAGGATACTTAAAATCGCTCCTGTTTGACCTCGTCAAGTTTCCATTGATTCGATTTAATAAACTGATTTAGACTACATGATTGTTTATTTTTGATCTATTTAAATCGTACTAAATTAATTTTAAATTGTAGTTATTACAAGTTCGCTTTTATATAATGAATAATGTGTAGTTGAGTGTCAATGTGAGATCAGGAATTGAATTTTTTTTGTTTCCACATCAACACGCCTGTTGTATAATCTTCTTGGCCTTCTACCATCATGGAGGCATGTTTGCATTCATGTGTCTGTAATGAAGAATGTCAGTCGGATACCTCGTGAATCTGATCTTCGGAGCAGATATTGGAATGACGAATATATTTGTCGATAGCGGGATTCGAGTAGAGTTAATTATTATTAGCAGCTGCTGTCCATTTTGACGAATTTTGAAGGCACGACGATTTTGTGGCGAAAATTAAAACCATCATTGATGATTTAAGAGAGATAAAATATAGGACATCGTCTCGCTTTCACGACAGCAAACTGATCATCATCTTGAAGAAAAAAAATATATAACTGCTCGTTTTTCTACAAGTTCTTCGTTTCGACGTTATGAAAAACAACATTAACGACATTTCCAAATTGGTAATGGTAGTTACTGAGGTGAAATGGCTTAAAATCTGTCGTGGATCTACAGAAAGAACGTCACCCGCTAAGCGTATTGGTATAAAGTTTGTGTAATATATTCTACCCAATAAAGAATCAGTCTTGAGTGCTATCAGTCTTGAGGTGATACAGAAATAATGTTCCTTAAAAGTTAAAGAAATTCCAAGTCGGAGTTCTGTATTCTTTACAACCACCTTTATCACAAAGGTAATCCTCAAAATCGTTAAGTTGTAATTATTGCTGCATTATGTATTTGTGAAACATTATAAAGAAATCTAGTTACTGCACCGTTTCGTGACAGATTTTATTTTGTGAAATGTTATTGTATAACAGGTATAACAGGACGTCCTTTAATATTAATCATGATTGTGAGTGTAACAAATTCTAGTGATTTGAGAATCACGAACATTGAAAAGTGAGTTTCGGTTGTGGATCAAGTCATAAAGCGGCGTTGTCCATCTCTGCGTTTTGGAACTCGCGAAGAAGATATATTTTAATGCAAAGGGCTCCATTGTCATCTCATAAATTTTGCTTTGGTAAGTTTTCAAGTCATCGAATTTGGAGGTTTAATTACTTGTCTTGTATTATCTGGGAATGCATGTCGCTATATTTATTGATTCCAAAAATCGGTCACAGATGAGGAACACTTCGCTCGCATTATCCGGTCTTTAGATTTTCGGAATGATTGGTCTGCGACTTACTATTGTATCGCTCTCGCCAATGATCCACGCACTTGTAACATAGATCGATCTTGGGAACTTCAACATCTTTGAAATTGGAAACTTTGGGAGTCTTTGGAGAGCTGACATCTTTCTAGAACTTGAAGGAATGGCTGTTATTATTGAGTTATTGCATTTCATTTGGATTATAAAGGTTAAATGATAAATGTAAGGTGCAAATTTCTAATTATTCTTTATGTTTTTCAGGTACGGTACATATATAGAGTCCCTTAAAATGAGGACATTGAAGGAATAATCATATTTATGAATCGCATGATCATGAAAGAAAGCGATTATGGTCCAAGCAATTTCAAGAGAGTTTCAAGGTAAATTGTTTTGGGAAATATTGTGATTACCCTATTATATTTTATCTAATTCGTGCTTTGCCAAAACTTCTTCGAAGTAAAGATGTCCGCCGGTCTGTTTGTAATAATAATGTGTATATATTTTTATTCAAGTGCCTTACCTTACACTTTACTACTTGATGAAGTGACACTATAGTCGAAGATGGAACACACGTATTAGAAGATGCTTGCCTATACACTCTTTTATAGAATTTTTCGTTGTAATTTTCTGAAAACTTGAGAGCGTTTCAAATCCTAGACATGTCTATGAGGAAAGAAAACTTGAACTGTTTAAAACAAATCACTAGTGCCAATGGTTCTTAAATAACACTGATTTATTTCCTACAGTATTTTGGTTTTGGTTCATGAAAAAACTTGATACCACTTTTTGGTCATTCTTCTTTATTGAATATTTTAATGGTTTTAGGTGCATTGCGATAGAATTATTGGGAAGGAAGTGGCGTTATTGAAATCAGCTGTTTGCATAGCGGAGGTGTTTTACAAGGATTTTTGAGGGCTTTGTACGTTATTTACTCAGCTCTTGGAACGTGGGTAAATTACCTTTTTTACACTAGATACAAGTTAGTACCTACTTGATTGCGATCTAACCTGATGGTAAGTGCCACCAAAGATGATAACGAACAAAGTTGGAAGGGGTGAGTTCCTCACCCCAACGGTTTCTACCGGAACATCGCACCGGAACGCTAAATCACTTGGCGGTGCGTCCTTGCTGGTAGGGTGGTAGCTAGATACGGCTGAAGCCTCCCACCAGAATAGATCTGAGCCAAGTTATAAAAATTATAAAATTCTAAAGTGACCCACGGTTGGCGGAATCAAACGCGCGTCCTTGCGCCAGGGAGGTTGTCAAAACCTTTTACAACTAGTAAAATATCAGAAGTTTCATTAAATTGTAGCAACAGAGTTATTCATTAAATCCTCTGTCTCTATTTTTTAGGTCAAAACGCCGCGCTGCTGAAGAAATTTTTTGTTGTGTACGTACATATTATATTGTAATATAAAAAAATAAAATTCAAATTAATTTTACATTCTTGTATTTTATTTTGCATGGCACGCTTTACCTTTTACGCCTATTTATAGATTGCATTTAAGGACCACACGCTCTCATACATTTTTTACTTGAGTTAATCTCGAAAAATATACATTTATTGTTAAATCTATTGATATTCACGATTTACTTAGGACTTTTTATACACGCAATTTCAATATCAGGCAAATATTTACTTTAGTTAAAAAATAATACAGCAATTAAAAAACGCCAAATTTAAAGATGTGTGGGTGAGAAAAAACATACCTATAGCTATGTTTACGTGATGTTTACAAGCGACATCTATTATAACTACCTAAAACAACTTCATTTTGAACAACGCCACGCCATCTATTATTAGATGATAAAAATACGTCGCTAATATGGACGCTGTTCGAAATTCGATAGGTTCATATCTTAGTATGCGATGAGTGATGACGTATATTCTTATTCTACTATATAAAAACAAGTCGGGTTTTCCTTCCTGACGCTATAACTCCAGAACGGACGAACCGATTTCCACGGTTTTGCATTCGTTGGAAAGGTCTCGGGCTCCGTGAGGTTTATAGCAAAGAAAATTCAGGAAAATTTTCAACAGAAAAGCGGGAAAATCTTTTTAGCGGGAAAGCCATCTGGTGGCGAAACGGAGTTCGCCGGGTTTGCTAGTAGAGTAATAAAAATGGAGTAATTATTGCCAATTGCCATAAATTAATCATAATCACGGTACTGTGAATGCTGCCTGTTAACGACGCGAATATTTATTCCAAAATTTTAATTTGCGTTTTATAAATAATTTAAAAATTGTTAATTTTAATCTATGTTTGCATCTCCAAATGTAACTTATAATTTGAATGCTTCAATAAACGAGGTGCAAAAACAAAACGTCAAGCAGAGGGCGCTACGCGGTAACGTCAGTGGATTGACAGCGCGCAAATTTGCAAGGAAGGACGCCGCCGTTACGAATTCGAAAAGGAAAGCCGCTTGAATCCTTTGCTTCACGTTTAAAAGCCCTGAAAATACCAAAAGGCGTTATTATTTAGCTCCACCGTCTACAAAGTGGTCCTTCGAGCCGGATCTGTTGAAACTGTGATTAAAAATCACACGATCAAACCTGAAAGGAAATATTTTTGGAGCGATTCAACTACCGTATTGCACTGGATAAGAGACAACACTCGTAGTTATCAAGTGTTCGTCGCTCACCGACTAGGCGAAATTGATGAGCTCACCTGTGCGAGCGAGTGGCGATACATACCTACTACGCTAAACATAGCCGACGTCGCTACCCGAGAAGGCTGCGATTTGAGTGTTTTTGAAGGCGAGTGGTTCTACGGTCCTTCTTTCTTATGCCGTGACAACGATGAATGGCCTGCAGACCTGCCGAGAACAAGTCCAATCGTCTCAGATAGATTGGAATATGTGGCTGCCATAAAGGATATTCCCATACACTCACCTGCGTGTCCCGATCCGGAGAGATTTTCTTCGTGGATACGGCTCCTAAAATCTACGTGCATGGTGTTGGCGTTTGTTGATAAATGTAAGAAACTTAACGGAGAAGTCGACGGAGTTATGATGGAGCGCGCCGAACGACTGTTGATGCGATACGCACAGGCTCAATCGTTTTCCGAAGACCTCCAGCACCTGCAAAAAGAAAATACATTAGACAAGAAAAGCAAGCTACTCACCTTAACGCCGTTCCTCGATGAGTACGGTGTTCTCCGAGTAGGCGGGCGCATCGACGCTGCACCTGGAATTTCAAGAGCCACAAAACAACCAATAATATTGGATGGTCGTAGTCACATAGCGAAGCTCATAGTAATGCACTACCATAGAAAGTACGCTCACGGTAATCAAGAAACTGTAGTCAACGAATTAAAGCAAACCTATTGGATCTTGCGGCTACGCCCGACTGTGAAAAACGTCGTATCCAAATGCTTGCTTTGCAGAATCCGCAAGGCACAACCGCAACCACCCAGGATGGGAAATCTTCCCGAAGCGAGGATGGCGCATCACCAGCGGCCGTTCACGCACTGCGGGGTGGACCTATTTGGACCGATGAAGGTAGCTGTGGGACGGGGGCATAATTTAAGGTATGGCGTGTTATTCACCTGCATGACCATACGAGCCGTGCACATCGAGTTAGTGCACTCACTTACCACTGATTCCTTAATTCTTGCTGCGCGACGCATGGCTGCACGAAGATCCTGGCCGAAGTTCTTCTATTCGGACAACGGAACAAATCTAAGAGGAGCAGCCACTGAATTAAAACGGGCAGTGCAGGAGTTGGATCAAGACATGCTGAAGAACGAGGCCGTGAACTACGGCACCACGTGGGTTTTCCAGCCACCCCTGAGCCCACATTGGGGTGGGGCATTTGAACGCCTAATCAGAAGCGTAAAAACGTCGCTCAAGGTTGTACTGAAGGAACGCACACCGAGAGAAGAGGTGCTGATGACACTGATGACAGAGGTGGAACAAATAGTCAACAGCCGTCCCCTCACTCACGTCTCTGTGGAACCTACAACCGCAGAGGCCATCACACCTAACCATTTTCTTTTAGGTACTTCTTCGAACCTTCCAGTACCCGGGGTTTTCGATGACTCCGGCCAGTTCCTGAGAAAGCAGTGGCGCATCTCGCAGCTCCTAGCCGATCAATTCTGGCGGCGCTGGGTGAAAGAGGTCCTGCCGCAGATGCTACCGAGGAAGAAGTGGCAACATGAGTCCCAACCCCTGCAGGTCGGCGACGTCGTCGTGATCGTCGATCCCAACATGCCGAGAGGAGTTTGGCCCAGAGGCGTGATCGAAGCGGTCCTGCCGGGCAGAGATGGGCGCGTGCGCGTGGTGGACGTGCGGACGAAGTCGGGGCTGCTGAGGCGGTCTACAGCTCGCGTCGCCAAGCTGCCAGTTGGAGAAGAGTGCTGAGCCCAGCACTGGGGTGGGCTATGTTAACGACGCGAATATTTATTCCAAAATTTTAATTTGCGTTTTATAAATAATTTAAAAATTGTTAATTTTAATCTATGTTTGCATCTCCAAATGTAACTTATAATTTGAATGCTTCAATAAACGAGGTGCAAAAACAAAACGTCAAGCAGAGGGCGCTACGCGGTAACGTCAGTGGATTGACAGCGCGCAAATTTGCAAGGAAGGACGCCGCCGTTACGAATTCGAAAAGGAAAGCCGCTTGAATCCTTTGCTTCACGTTTAAAAGCCCTGAAAATACCAAAAGGCGTTATTATTTAGCTCCACCGTCTACACTGCCATTTTTATCATTTTTAGGGTTCCTCTAAGAATAAAAACTTTACTTAGAAACTGAAGTTGGTAGGTATTTACCGCGCCCACGCGGCCCTGTGTGACCGTTTGTGGCAGATTTCTGCCAATTAGGCAGATTTGGATCATAAATTTTAAGTCTGGTAGAATAAGCTGACGATTTAAAAAAGTGGCAAAATGTGTCAGATTACAAGGAAGTCCTTATAATATTTGATATAAAATGAAAAATCGCATGATTTTATGTCTATTTTTCTTGTATGATTTACTTAAATAGTCCTCCTAAAAAAAGTTACATAGTCTACTTTGTACTCCCTAGTCTTTAAATATATATCTTATACATATTTTAATATGTGAATCTATAATTTATATTACATGTATTACTTACATATTATAATATAATATATAACTATGTGATCTGCCACCTTGATTCCTGAACTGCATACTTTAAAAGAACTTGGCGAAAAGAACGGAAAATGTCTAACTTTCGTGATTTAGGTATTTTTTAGGTACCATCAACATGAATAGGTATAATACCTACCTATAAGATATTTATATAGGTACTACCTAAACCTTTCGTTTACGTTAAACATTTCCCGTTTGCCGTTTAAAAGAAAGCATTTTAAGTAATTATGCAGTTCAGGAATCAAGGTGGCAGATCACATAGGTATTTATCTTTTTTCAGTGTCTAGCAGTTTCGCCAATTTTGTAACGGCCACACTAACAAGCGCGATTCAAAAGACCGCTGTTTGCCATTGATTAAGTCTAGACACACGGTAGCGTGTCAAGCCAAGTTCAAAAACAAAACTGGCAAGCGCAACATGTGTAATATTACACGAACCATTTGGTGCCACTTTTGACACCTTCATATCTCAAAAACTGTTTGACATAAACGTTCCGCGGACTCCGTTCCGTGTTAGAAATATTTTTGTCCCGGCCTGTTTGTCCCGCGTAATACCCACACTCCAGTCCCTTCCCCCACAGCGCTGAATGCGACGCAATCATATAGATACCTACTGCCTATACTTATACTTACCTACCCTGTGTTCCTACCTATTGCCACGCAACGGCCGCGCCGGAGCAGCGCGACCCATTGAGATACTAAATAGCGCGACCGCACCTTTTTATTTCGCTAATATCTTTGAAGATATTTGTTTAAACTGAATAGAGTAAAGGGCACAATTAGTCTACATTAAATTTCCGTTAGGAAAAAACATATTTACAAAGATATAAATTAATACCATATGGGCTAAATAAGCTTCACAAAAATCATTTATTTTTTAACCTTAATTTTAACACTAAAAGCAGTTATTGTGAGTTACTCGTAGGAGATAGGCATATGCTTTCGCGGACATTTTTACAGATTTTGATACGTTCTTTAATATTGTAGAACATTGTTTTGTTCTATCCTCAATAGTTACCGCAGCGCACGCGATGAAAGCAATTTTTTTACGACTTGGATTACATTATTCAAATTTAAGTAACTAATTTTGGAAATTATTATAGCCTATGACACTCCACAATAACGTAGCTTTCTATTGGTGAAAGAATTTTGAAAATCGGTTTAGTAGATCCAGAGATTACCCCTTACAACGTCACAAACATCGTTACGCTACCTCTTTATAATATTAGTATAGATATTAAAGCCTAAGGTCTGTCTTGGCTAGTTTTCATATACGAATTTTATTTTAACCTTCGCAAGTTATATAAATGTTACTTGTCGGTTTTTATTTTTTATTATTCCGAAAATTTGGCCTGCTGGTAGAAACTAGCAATCGGACATTCTTATATGAGAAGTAGCCAAGTCAGACCTTTCACCTTAGGCTTCAATATATTATCCTAAGTTACAAGAAGATATGATATTTTACGTTGTTTTAAATAAATTTCAGGAAAGACCATTTAACTTGTCACCCATTAAGATCTCACTTATTTTGTCGTTGAAGTCAACAACCAAGGCATATAATATTATAATATTGAACTTGGCTCTCATTCCACATTTATGTTTTTGATTTTATATACTCCGTGCGCAGTGCCGAACTGGCAACGTCGCGCTCCGCGCCGCGCAAATATAGATATGCGAATCGGGCTAGTAAATTATAAAATTACTCTAATGCAGTGCGACAAGGCTATCTTTGCGCACGGCCAAAATTGGTACTAACGCTGCTATCTTGTGATACTGTTTGATAGTTCGCTCTGTCGGTATATTACTATTGTATGTTGAGTTGTTTTTTCTTACTATTAACTATTTCAAACTAAAATAGAAATAAAATTGAGGAGATTTAATTTTCTGGAAGCCCTTATTCTATATCAGCGCCCTCCTGTCAATGTTATTCAAGTGCCAAGAAAGCCTTGTTGGACTATACCTAAGCATTTCAGGATGGTACGCGGACGCCCCTTCCCGTACTAAATAGGAGGACGTCCCTGAGGACTACTAGAGAAAATCAACTCTCTAACTATCATAATTTTTTTGATAATAACAATAAACCGCCAAAAACAAAGTTAGGTTTACGGTTCGCCAACAAAAGTACCTACCCATATGTAAAATACAACTTAGTAAATTCATGAACAAAAGTGATTCTTTCAATGTTTTACTTCTTTTATGGTATGGAACCCTCGGTGCGCGAGTCCGACTCGCAATTGGCCGGTTTTAGGGTTCCATGCCAATTTGGTAAAAATGGAACCCTTATAATGGTGAGACTTTCTCCGTCCGTCCGTCCGTCCGTCTGTCACACTCGATTATTTCAGTAACTATTCAAGCTATCGACCTGAAATTTAGAATAGTTATAGATAATAGTGACGCGACATCATAGCAATCGTAAAAATTTGAAATTTGATTTTATTTTTATTTAAAAAGGGGGGAAAACCGGGTCGCCAAAATTTCAAAATGAGATAACAATATTGAGTGGGGTATCATATGAAAGGGCGTTACTTGTATATTCTAAAACCAATTTTTATTTATTTTTATGCCTGATAGTTTTTCATTTATTGGGCAAACTGTCGAAAAAAATACCGTTCCCCCCCCCTTATCTCCGAAGTTTATCGATTGAAAAATCTGAAATAATTATGATCAATAGACATTAATGTATATTTTACAGGAAAAATAAAATCAACTCCCTAACTATTATACTTTTTTTGATAATAACAATAAACCACCAAAAACAAAGTTACGTTTGCGGTTCGCCAACAAAAGTACCTAAGTACATGTAAATTATATACTCGTAAATTCATGAACAAAAGTGATTCTTTCAATGTCTTACTTCTTTTATGGTATGGAACCCTCGGTGAGCGAGTCCGACTCGCACTTGGCCGGTTTTTTTTACAAAGGATTATTACATTTACGTAAATAAGCAGACGATATTGAAATTAAAACATTTTTTGGGAACACTGAAAAACTAATTTTACTAATATTGACATAGAGTGTAAAATTGATTGTCGTTGAAAACATGGTCGATATTCGTGTAATTATATTTACTTTGCACAATAAGATTGACACATCGTATTTCCTATATTGGAGTACATTCAGTAGTTCTGGCATAGAGTAATAAAAATATGTATCTTTGGTTCTGGTAAGTGTACATCCTATACTAATATTATAAAGAGGAAGCGTAACGATGTTTGTGACGTTGTAAGGGGTAATCTCTGGATCTACTGAACCGATTTTCAAAATTCTTTCACCAATAGAAAGCAACGATATTGTGGAGTGTCATAGGCTATAATAAATTCCAAAATTAAAAAACGCATCTTTACTTAAACTTGAATAATGTAATCCAAGTCGTAAAAAAAATTGCTTTCATCACGTACGCCGCGGAAAATATTGAGGATAGAACAAAACAATGTTCTACAATATTCAAGAATGTATCAAAATCTGCAAAAAAGTCCGCGATGGCATATGCCTATCTCCTACGGGTAACTCACAATAACGGCTTTTAGTGTTAAAATTGTGGTTAAAAAATAAATAATTTTTGTTAAGCGTATTTAGCCCATATGGTATTAATTAATATCTTTGTAAATATGTTGTTCAGAACGGAAATTTTATGTAAACTATTTGTGCCTTTTACGCTATACAGTTTAAACAAATATCTTCAAAGATATTAGCAAAATAAAAACGCGCCGCCCCGGCCGTTGCGTGGCGATAGGAGGCAGTCCGCAGTATCTATACGAATGATCGCTCGCGCTCAGCGCTGTGGGCTATGGCATACTATTAGGTGGTTCGTGGCTGTGGTTATAAGCAAGTATAAGGCCCGGTTTCCACCAAAGCGAAACGGAGCGGAGCTGTGTTTGAGTAACCAATCAGATTTCGTCATTTTAACATCTCCGAAACGGGGAGAGGTGATGTCGAAATGATGAAATCTGGTTGGTTATTCAAACACACCTCCACTCCGCTCCGCTTTGGTGGAAACCGGGCCTTATGCGGGACAAACGGGACAAATACCTTTATATATAACCTATATCAGCATATCACACACATCGCAATATAGCCCCAAGGTAAGTGATAGCTAGTCTTATGGGTACCTACTAGATATCTGATACATATACCTATATATGCATAGGCATGTATATGTATACATATATACACATACATATGTGTATGTATTATATTATTTATTATTATTTATGTATATACATAAACTAGCTGACCCGGCAAACGTTTGTCTTGCCATTAGGGATATAAAAAATAGATAACCTCCTGCTCTCAGATCTACCGATCAAACACTGAAAATTTCATAACAATCGGTCGAGCCGTTTCGGAGGAGTTTAGTAACAAAGATTGGCGAGAGAAGTTTATATATTATAGAATAATATATAAAATACTGAAAAACACCCAGACACTGGAAAGCATTCCTGCTTATATCACACAAATCTTTACCAGAAGTGGGAACCGAATCCACGACCGACCGACGACGCAACGGCAGGTTCACTACCACTACGCGATTCGGTCGTCAAAATAATAGATATCAATATTAGGTATAGTATAAGTAGACAGGTATAAACATTTCAATCCACGACGATGCACCCACTCTGACAAAGTTCATATGAATCGAATGAAACATTAGCGATTTTCACAGAATGGGGCGTGTCTCCGTTGATTGAAATATCTATAGGTAATTACTTGTTAGATACCTACAAGTAAAAGAAGTAGGTGGATGTAATCACGAGCTCCTGGGTTCGATACCTGGGTCGGGCAATAACTAGTTTTTTTTTGTTTTTATTTATCAAGAAAATTTTAGTACCAGCTCGGAGTTTTGAATTTAGTATCTTGCCCTAGATTTCTCTCCAAAAATTTGATATTGTGGACTATAAAATGATATCTCTGAGTATTTTAATTTTAACGCCATCTATGTTGCATCTATGTCTTTTTCACGCTAGTAATTGATAGTACACGTAAGAACCACAGAACCTTGGATTGGAACCATAGCATCAATGTATGCGTGCGCGTTGTGTCTTTACACTCACCGAGATGACAGATATTAATACTTGAACTAAATAACAAAATGGCTACGTTTTAGTTTGAAGTAATGATGTGATAAAATAAAAGACAATGTTTAACTTTCGCAAAACAAATATTATTAAAAAAAGTTCATTACGATTGGCGTAAATGATTAAAAACTGTAACTATCGTAACAGCGCCATCTAGCGGCAATCTCTCTGAGGATGAGCCGTGTAATTCACGTTAACAAAACAATATAGTGCTCTTTACTACTGTTATTAGGAGTTCTACTAAAGAAATTAGCGAGCTACCGATGCATAGGTTTATCACACCTCCACTTTTTACTGAAAACAAAACAATTTAATATAATTAATTATTTATTAATGCTACTGACATTTTTTGTTCTATCGATTTATATTAATTAAAATATCGTAGAAGTACTTTTCAATACAAGGGTGGAAAAATGACATTTCTTTGCAAGTCTCGGCCACGTCTCGGCTTGTTGACCCAAGCCGAAGGCTGTTTCAACTTTACAGACGATTGCATTGAACGACGTTTTTTAATACATTTGCCAAAAAATATTATTGTTTGCGATTAGTTTAACGTGTTTGCGTGGCGTGCTTGAGTGCCGTGCTACGGTTGCAGCACTCTGGTTCCTGTGCCGCGCAGAAGGAAAACAATAAAGCACTAGTGCGGAAAAGAATAACTTTCCGCACGCAAAACACACATGTTAATGTCTACTTTTTGAGCAAATGTATTAAAAATAAAATTACTTACACACAATGTCATAAAAGCCAAAGATGACGTCTCTGACCACCCGAACCTTTGGGAACGACGTTATTTTGATTTTTAATTTATTCAGCCCGCTTTGTGGTACAAAGTCTTCCTTATCCTTATAATACAAATCCAGTTCACAGCTGTTTAGGCAGTTGCAGTCACGTGAAATTTTCGGGAGGTCTTTTGTATTGCAAAAATTTTTGGAAGTTTCCTCTAATGTTTTTAAAGTCATTATTTCTTTTCTATATTTCAGCACACATTTTAGCTCTGTTATGTGGCATACTCGCTCGCTATCTGCATAAGAAAAAAAAAGTATAAAAAAAGATTCCCACGAATTCAGAACCTCCTCCTTTTTTTGAAGTCGGTTAAATATAGTAGTACCTACTTACCTATCCAAAAATGTTACGCGTTTTTTTTTAAATAAGTTCATGGCGCTCATGACAATACACTACCCTCAAGCGGAATACATATTCTATCTATTATTTTTTGTAGAGGTAAATCAATAGTTTCTCTAAGAGGGTCTAAGAGTTAAATTGAGAGTAGATACTCGTAGATGTAGAGTTGATAATAATTGATGATTTTTTGCACTCCACAACTGAGTAGGTACTTGGCTGCAAGCTCGCCGGATGTTAGATGTTATCATAACTTGGAAGGTGTAAGCAAACTTTCTACACAGCATCGCGCATGAACGCTTCATCGCTTGACGGTGCGTCTTTGCTGTCAGGAAGATAGCCACACTACCGTCCACTACCGTTTTGACACCAACGGCGTCAGTAGTAAGCCGATCGCGGACCGTGGTCCACGCCACATTACCTATTATATCCGCACGCGCGGGTCAGGGATGGTTTCTTCCATATTGTGACGTATTAACGGGACTTTTGTCAGATAGCGCTACTTTTATCTTGTGTGAAGAAGTTTTACGGCAAAATGTTCAGATGGGCTCATCCTTAGGTTCATTTCGGTGCCTGAGCTAAATTAATAAATTTTAAAGAAGCCCGTAGAGGCTTACGACGTACCACACATCAACTCTTCAAAAATATTTATAGTCTTGCGACGTGTCTATAGGTAGTCACACGTACACGTATCTATAGTTATTATCTACACTTACTCAAGGGCTTGTAGAAGTGAGGAACGCAGCCGCATAGTCTCAGGATCATCTTGATCCTGCATTCCAGCATGCAATGATTGAACGAATAGACTGGATATCTCTTGCTTATCGGTTCATCGATGAAACTGTAACACGTAAAATACAAGCCAGGAGTAGAATACCTTTTTACAACACTTAAATTAGCTGACCGAGCTAACGTTGTTTTGCCATATAGGGGTATAAAAATAGTTAATTAGTAATAACCTACTTTCATAACGAAGTCAAAAAAAATCATAAAAATCGGTCAAGCCGTTCCGGAAGAGTTTGTTTACAAACACTGTTACACAAAAATTTTAAATATTTAAGATGTACAGTGAGGGTCAAAAGTCGATATAGAATTTGTAAACTAGATCCCTTGCATGCATACATTACACTATTACTACTTATTTTGAACCTGATGGTCATTAACGTAAGGTTGACATTGCTAACAATTTACGACACTTGCACACCGTTTTAGCCTTTAAGCTATGTATGCACTTTTGACCGCAACCGTACCTACCGGCATTTACGTATCCGTAGTGGTTTGTAACGCAATTCATCCGATATTCTTGTGCTCCACACAGACAACCCGAAGCTTATGACTCCCTCTACATCGAAGACAAACGACGAGCCCGATGCCAACGTGACTTCATTGGGACCATGGATATACACCTGGAATAACCCTGCTTACTATTTTTTAACACTACAAATAGGTAGGACTGCGATCTCACCTGATGGTAAGTAATGGCCCAATAAAACGGCTGCATCAGCAAGATGTTATCGTGTTAATTTGTAAGGAGCCGCGTCGGAATGCCCTTAAGTGGTTCGTCTGCTGGTAGGGTGGTAACTAGCCACCGCCGAAACCTCCCACCGGATCAGACCTAAGCCAATTTAGAAATTAAAGTGGCTAGAATTAAGTGGAATTTAAAAGGCGGGAATAGAAACCAAGACTTCCCACAGCCCACTCGAATTCGAACTAAGTAATGTTGAGTAGATAATATAGGTTGAGTCTGCTCAACAAGTGAACCTCGGTACCGAATACTAGATTACTTAATCAGCCTATAGAGTCCAGTCCACTGCTGGACATACATGGGCCTTTCCGAGAGGGTGCCACCACATACTGCTTTCCTGATCCACCCGCTACCGGCGACCTTTTTCACGTCGTCGGTACATCTGGTTGGCGGTCGTCCTATACGCTGCGCTTGCCGATACGCGGTCACCACTCTAGAATACGTCTGACCCAATGGCCGTCGCGTCGGTTCAGTTACCTTGGTTCTCCTACGGATGTCCTCGTTGCGGATTCTATCCTTCAGAGAAACACCCAGCATAGCACGCTGAGCGACTTTGAATTTTTGGACAAGGCCCACTGTGAGTGTACACGTTTTTGCTCCGTACGTCATGACCGATAAGACGCAGGCGTTGAAGACTTTGTCTTTAGGCATTGGGGTATCAGCGAGTTGAAGACCTGACGCAGTTTTTCAAATGCTGCCCATCCCAGATGAATTCTTCGGTCAGCTTTCTTGTCGAAGTTGTCTCTACCCAACCTGATCTGTCCCAGCCCCAGGTAGTTACTTATATATTCTTGAACAACTTTGGTGCTGACATTTTTAACAACGATGGGCCTTGTGATAACGTATTTATTGAACATAATCTTTGTTTTGTAAACGTTCATCCAAATCTCACCCGTCTGGAAGAATTCGTCGGTCGGCATTTGCTCAAGATTCGGCAGCGTTTCTGCCAATATGACTAAGTATGTCGTCAGTAAGTATGTCGTAAGTTCGAGATGATTTCGCCATTTACGTTTATGCTACAACTTTTCCAGTCCAAAACCTACCGAAACTGAAGAACTGTTAAAATTTTAGCATTAGCAATAAGTAGCGCTCCAAAATCCCACGTCATTTTTCTTCCTATAAAAGCTTCAGTGAAGATTTTTTATGATTTCTCTTTAAACAAATTTAACAAGGACGTAAATAAGATGCAGACTTAAAATAGATTTTGGTTAAGTAGTGAATCATACCTACCATATAAATAGGTGCATAAGATGTTAACACAGTATACAGGTCAGCTTCAAATATAGAGAGTTCAACATTTTTTTTCTCGTAAGAAACGGCTGCAGTGGCATCGTTATTCCAATCCCTAAAAATAAAGTTAAAGTGTACCTTGCCATTTTCCAATAAGTAAGTAGTAACTGTCTAGAAATTGCTAATATTCAAGTGCTATTTGTGTTGGATATAGACTTGCACGTGATGTTTTGATTTGCCATGATAGAAAGCAACAATACGGTTACAGGTAACTACTCACAGAGGCTTGTCGAATATAGCTACATTGGAGTTGATGACGTGGCACATCCCCAACTCTGTCATGGCCGCGTCCACAGAGATGTTCATCTTGAAGTTACTCGAGAGCGAACCGTTTCCGAAATCGCGGAACAAAGAAGCCGATACTTTCGCATAATTTTCTGGCTCAATTAGCTATTCAAATAAGAACGCTATTTTACATAAATTAATTTGACTTGTGTAGTATGAATATAGGTACTAATTTAACCCCCACGCAAAATGTGGGGTGTTATAAGTTTTCCTTCGATGCCTGTGTGTGTGTGTGTGTGTGTGTGTGTGTGTGTGTGTGTGTGTGTGTGTGTGTGTGTGTGTGTGTGTGTGTGTGTGTGTGTGTCTTTGGCATCGTAGCTCTCAAGCGGATGGACCGATTTCGATGCGGTTTTTTCATTTGAAAGACAATTTCCTTGCGGTGGTCCTTAGCTACGTTTGTTGTAGCCACAGGTTTTATCTGCGGTTGTAGCTAGGTTGTAGCTATGTTTTTTATTACCTCTATTCCAAAATGATAATCGTGAAATGACAAGCGTAAGAGGTTTCTTAAATTTTTAATTTATAGTTAAGTACCTATTACTAGAATACAGTAGGTACCTACCTGTAATATTTCATCCTGGAAATTATAATCCATAAATTCCAAGTTATCTAAAGCTGCATGCGTTATCGTCCACAGATAACCTTTTATGTTTAATCCAGTTGCCTCATAGGTATCGCTGGTATGTAATGAGTTAAAAAAAGTTCGTACGCATTATTTTTTTTTCCTGATAATTAATTATCAAGATTATCTCGTATAAATATAAATACCCCATGAATATAAATAATAACTTACTTGACAAATTGTCCAAATTTTATAATATCGGCTTTGTAAAGAGGACATAGTGTGATTGCTGGGTAAGATATATTCCAATCAAAGTAGTTCCTTTCCACACTCATAACAGTCGGGGCAGTCTATAGAAAAGTTTCAGTGTCTTTATGTTGTTCAATATTATATAACTGACAGTCTCTAAGTTGGTAGATACGTATGACTTACGACAAATCTTAAATATTGTAGAGACAATAAAACAATCATCACACTTATGCATACGAATAAGCAGCCAATCCAAAATGCCCTGGAATTGAAAAGTTATTTTTGTGAGACTTTCTCCGTCCGTCCGTCTGTCATTTATAATTCGAACACTTCGAAGTGCGAACCAAACTTTTCGCGGCTGTATTATGTTATTTTGTTACAAACATATTATTTGATTTCAAAAGATGGATTTTTCTGGGACAAAAAGCCCATGTGCTAATCCGGGTTATAAGCTATCCATGTTCCAAATTTCAGCCAAATCGGTTCAGTAGTTGCGTTGTGAAAGAGTAACAAAGATCTATTCATCCATACTTACAAACTTTCGCGTTTATATATTAGTAGGATATGTTAGGATAGGATAGGTTAAGATAGGAAACGATTATCTCTTTTATGCGTCAAAAAATTCTATCCTATCCCATCCATCATTGAGCAATACACCCCTGCTGAAACTACCTCGTTGCAGTCAACGAAAGCTACGGTTCGCTTTCGACTTCTTTGAGACTTGAGTGACATATTTTAAACGAAAGGGTATTCAATCTAGTTAGTTCAGTCGAAGTTTTCGGCGAAAGCACGCAGTCAAGAGAGATTTACTCACTTCTCTAAATAATGAAAGCGGTTATTTACGATGTAGGGAAGCCCGTGCGTTGTTGAACTTTGCCACTCGCTTTGTAAATACCTAACGAGTTGTAGTTTAAGCGGGCTACTGTAACTATTATTGCACTTTCTCCTGAAACACGTCTTCTTATGTTTTAGTTTTTTAATGGTTGTAAACGGAACTCTTTTATTTCTCTCCGCCATTGTGTTTTGTTCTCTCTAAGAGCCAAGACCTTTATGGAGAAACGATGTTCGTTTCATTCTGAACCAACTGAAATGATGATTAGGTACTGCTACCTAATATTTTGACTACTTAATATTTATTTAATACAAAGGTTATAATTTGGCGTGTTTTCAATATATAAAGGTAGATATTCATAATTGATAATTTGGCTTGAAGCACATTGACGTCTGTAGAGTTGCTACTTAATCGTGGAAACTAAATTTTAAGAAATTGTACCAACGCAACGGTTACTTTACTTGGATGAATAAATCATTCACTAAATTAAATGAAAGGTTAGAAATAATGAATAGTATCAATTCAAAATTGTAACCTTTACATTGTCCAAAATAAAATTAAAAGTAAACTATGAATAGTTAAAAGGTAGGTACATAATTATTATTATTTAGTTATTTAATCATGAACATGTTTGACCACAAAATTTCAACGAGAAAGTTTCTAATTTCCCCTCAATTATAAGTTCATAAAAGTTTTGATTACAGAAACAGCGGAACCGGGTCAACTTTTAATTATTTCTCTTAAATATTCATTGTAACTCGGCAAACGCAAAACCACTAACAAAAAACATGCGCGTGACATTCGAATGAACAAATTGGAATTTGCTAGTAGCCGCTCACACACACTGAATATTTCTTTGGCTCTTTCTTTTGGGTTATGATGGTTCAATACGTCCGTCGTCCAGCCGCGAAAATACCACCGATATATCGGGACAAATATATTATTCAGTAAAGAGGTACTAGGTATGTTATTGTTGAGGTTGACATGTTTGACGAAAGTTTTTATTAAAAACATGGAGATGCATATGAACGTTATGCCCGCAAAATGGACATAAACCTATCATGATCAGCCTACTATTTTCGAAAAACGAGTTTTCGCGACCGGACATAATATCGAACCACATCAAATTACTTCCACGGGTCGAAACCTACACTTTCAGTCATACCTTTCCTTATGTGTTCTTTTTAATTTAAACCAGCGTTAATATAAAATAAATAGTATGTCGATACGCGTAAGTCAGAGTTTTACGAATAAGCCTTAAATTTTTAAGTACGTTCCTTACCTTGTTAAAATTAAATTAGTATCAGCTCCTGTTTTCTCACTTTCCAATTTATTATGTTTTTTTTGCGTTTATACATAGGTTTAATATTGGGTTTCCCTCACATTAATCTACTGTACTGTTTTTTGTTCGGGCCATTTTATAATAATATCATGAAAAAGTAAATAATGGTGTTCTAGTTTCTTTGTAATAATGGGCTTGGTCGGAATGATTTGGACATTACTCAATCAATTGTATCAAAAGCCTTTTGCTTTGTGTCCCATAATTTAGACTGGATTATTTCACAATACACCGTGTATTGTTTACTCAGTTTTTTATTGCTTTATTGTAAACTAGAATAGAAATAATGGCATACATTATTTATAATCTAGTTTAGTTTCTAACGTACAATTTTTATCCGACAAGGAAATCAAAGGTTACATGCATTTGAATTTTTGGACTGGGTGCCTTCTGTCCCTTTCTCGAAAAATGAATATTTATATAGCTAGCTGACCCGGCAAAGGTTGTTTTGCGATTAGGGATATAAAAAAATGGTCAAGTGCGAGTCGGGCTCGTGCTCAGTGCGCATGGGTTCCGTACCATCAAGACCAATTACAACAAAAAACAACTCTGCCCACCGATATGATACTGGTTGGATACACCACTGGTTGATATCTGCAAATAACGGAGCAATTTATACCAAATACATAAGGAAAACAGTTGAGTTGAGATTACCCTTGTAAGAGAATAATTCCATTACGGGTGTTAGCGCTTATTAATGCGATGATGAAATATTACCTGATACATAATAATGACGACAGTGAGATTATGGAGAAGAAACGAAATGATTTCTGCGCAAAACATGCAGGTTACTGCGAACGACAGGTCTTGTTGGTATCTGCAAATGATGGAGCTAATTGCTTCATCATTTGCAATACCAAATACTTAAGGAAAAGCATATCCATTGGAAGAGACTAATTCCATTACGGTTGTTAGCGCTAATGAAGGCGTGATGAAATATTACCAGATACATATGACACTAGTGAGATTATGGAGAAGAAACTAAATAATTTCTGCGCAAAACATGCTAAACCTGCAGGAACTTGTTGAAATCTGCAAATAATAAAGCAATTAATACCAAATACACAAAAGAAGCATATCTGTTGGAAGAAAATATTTCCATTACGGGTGTTAGCTCATATGAATGCAAATAATGGAGCAAGTAAGAAATTACTTTGCTTAACACGATAACGTTAAGAATTTTGAGCTCGTGTACTGGTTCCTGGAAGGTATAAGGCGTTTGCGGGAGTAGGTACCATTGCCGATATAAGCCGATATTATGCACTATCGCCAACAACAATAGTAAAATTATAGAGAAGAAACTAAAATATGTTTTTGCACAAAACATGCAGACCTGCAGACTACTGTGAACAACAGGCTGGAAGAGTTGAAATCTGCAAACAGTGGAGCAATTTATTATACTTTTTCAGCAAGATAACGTTAATAATTTTGAACTCCTGTACTGGATCCTGCAAGGTCTCTTACTCTTGCGAGAGTACTATTGCTACGATAAGCCGATATTATGCACACTCACCAACAAAAACAGTAAAATTATAGAGAAGAAACCAAAATATGTTTTTGCACAAAACATGCAGACCTGCAGACTACTGTAAACAACAGGCTGGAAGAGTTGAAATCTGCAAATAGTGGAGCAATTTATTGATAACTTTTTCAGTAAGATAACGTTAAGAATTTTGAACTCCTGTACTGGTTCCTGCAAGGTCTCTTACTCTTGCGACAGTACTATTGCTACGATAAGCCGATATTATGCACACTCATCAATAAAAACAGTGAAATTAAAGAAAAGAAACTAGAATATGATTTCTGCGCAAAAAATGCAGACCTGAGGGTACTGTGAACGACAGGCTGGAAGAGTTGATATCTGTAAACAATAGAGCAATTTATAGATAACATTTTCAGCAAGATAACGTTAAGAATTTGAGCTCCTGTACTGGTAACTGGAACCTTCAAGGTCTTAGGCGATTACGGCAGTAGGTACTATTGCCGCGATGAGCCACACTCACCACCTACAACACTGAGATTATAGAGAAGAAACTAAATAATTTCTGCGCAAACCTGCGGGCTACTGTGAACAAAATTCTGGAGAAGTTAAGTTATTGTAAATTTACACAACATAGCACAAAGAACGGCAAAATCGTTTTGAACAGGATTATTCTATTACAGATGTAAGCTCTAATTAATGCGATAATGAAATTTTACTTGATACATAATAAAAATTATATAAAACGAGAAAGCAACAAGAACATGTACTACCATACCATGTATAATAAAACCGAACAAACAAACAAATCTGTTCGTTCAAGAGAATCAAAGTGGACATTTATTCTCTTTCAAAGTAAGTAAAAATTCAAAATCAAAACCAATGACAAGCAAATCCGTTTCGAAGACGTTAATGCAATTACGGGTGTTTTAACTCCACTGAATACGATTATGAATTTCCATACAAATGACAATACGAAGGTTATTTAGAAGAAATTAAATAATTTCTGCGCAAAACATGCAAACCTGCAGGCTACTGCGAACGACAGGCTGAAAGACTTAATTGTTGATACCTGCAAATAACGGAGCAACTAATGGAGCAAATTATATTATGTAGATGCCTGTTTTCAGCAGGTTGACGTAAAGAATTTTGAGCTCCCATACTGGTTCTTGCAGGGTCTTAGGTGTTTGCGGAGTAATATTGCCGTGATAAGCCGATATTATGCTCACTCGACAACAACAATGAGGAGAAGAAACTAAATGATTTCTGCGCAAAACATGCAGACCTGCAGGCTACTGTGTACGACAGACTGGAAGAGTTAACTGTTGGTGCCTGCAAATGATGGAAAAATTATAGATCACTTTTTACAACAAAATGACGTTAAGAATTTCGAGCACCCCTACTGGTTTGCATAGACTTAGGTGTCTGTGGAAGTACCTCCTATTGCCATGATGAGTCGATATTACGGGTATGCATATTCGCCAACAACAACAACAGTAAGATTATAGAGAAGAAACTAGTATTGATTACTGCGCAAAACATGCAGAACTGCAGGCGACAGTGAACGACAGGTTGGAAGAGTTAAATGTTGGTGCCTGTCAATAATGGAAAACTTTAACTTTTTTCAGCAAAATGACGTTAAGAATTTTGACCTCCCCTACTGGTTTGCCTGGTCTAAGGTGTTTGCGGGAGAACTATTGCCACGATGACTCGACATTACGAGTATGCATATTCGCCATCAACAACAGTGAGATTATAGAGAAGAAACTAAATGATTTCTGCGCCAAACATGCAGACCTGCAGGCTACAGTGAGCGACAGGCTGGAAGAGTTAACATGTTGGTGCCTGCAAATAATGAAAACATTTATAAATCACTTTTTTCAGCAAAATGACGTTAAGAATTTTGAGCTCCCCTACTGGTTTGCTTAATCTAAGGTGTTTGTGCGAGTACTATTGCTAAGATGACCCGATATTACGAGTATGCATATTCGCCAACAACAACATTGAGATTATAGAGAAGAAACTAAATGATTACTGCGCAAAACATGCAGACCTGCACGCTACTGTGAGCGACAGACTGGAAGATTTAACTGTTAGTGCCTGCAAATAATGAAGAAATTTTTAGATGACTTTTTCAGCAAGATGATGCTAAAAATAAAATGCGCTCCCATGTTAAGACATTGCAGGAACCAGTATGTTTGCCAAGTACTTTTGTCGCGATAAGTCAATATAGAAACTGATAGGAAGAAATGATTCTGTCTCAACAATGGTGTTGTCCGGACTAACATATTATAGCCTGACCAGTTCATGAAGGTATTGGGAGGTGGCATGTTATTGACTGAATAGTGAATATAAAATTTGTATTTGGTAGATCAAGTAGGAGAAGTAAGTACGAAATAACATACATGGACAAACAACGTTACACATATAACCATGTTTCAAACTCAGTTTAAAATTAACTTAATCTCTTGCTACCGAAATAAACCTTAATGCTACTGAATTAATGATGTTACAAGTAATTTTCAGTTAAACCTACCCTAAAGAATTTGTATATTTTTCTGATATGAAACTAATATAAAAAAAAATTGCTGTAATATTATGTGTCACATGCCGGGTCTGTAGGTACCGTAAAAACTAATTACTGCAGTGCAGGAAACGCCCATTTTCTCATTAATAGAAGTCGACAACCGCCACTAACTAATTACTAAAGATGGATGGAGTCTTAAGCTCGTTATCGCCATTAAACGAGTACACGTCACGCCTTCAGTATATGGGAGCGTTCTTATTTCTGACTAGCTAATGGCACGGAATACATAATAATAACTATAACGGTAAGGCTCACTCCGCAAGACGATTTCAAAAACTAGCGACTCTAGCGCTGACACAAAGTGTTCAATTCAGTTCGCAATAGCGCCTGGCCACGCCTCCGGAAAGGACACGCAACAAACGCAAAATTGTGGTCTCTTTCTATCGCGTGACTTTATCTGCCACGCACATCGTTGCCACGTATGCAGCGCGTGAAATAGTAAGTACAAGAACCAACGCGAGCAAAGTATCCGGCGCGCGGCGGTCGTCTGAAATTAGTACGTCGAGACGGCTATCTGTAGTTTCTCGATCACGTGATAAATGGACCTGGCCTGCTAATGGTATCGACCTAAACTTTAACGCAGGTTAGTATATGAAGTATTGTGAAGGCAAACCTACGTTCCTGGTAGGCCATTCACCGTAACGCGTAAGCTACATTTCGTGATGTGAAATGATCAAAAAAGTCACCGCATTTAGGTAAACATAAGCAGACAATATTGAAATCACAACACTTTTGCGAACACTCAAACATTAATTTTACGACTTTTGATATAGAGCTTAAAATTGAATGTAGATCAAAACGTTACATGGTCGACAATCGTGAAAATAAATTAACGTTGAGCGATAAGGTTGAAAGATTGTATTTCCTATGTAGAAATACATTCAATTTTACGCTCTAAACCAATAAACGTAAAGTTAATTCACATCACTCAGTGTGTGAACATGTTACGAGAATCGAACGACGACGAGTAAGAGTTCACCATAATTGTTCGCAGAGGTGTGTAAAGCCCGGTGAAAAAAAGGTGGTGAGTATGGCCCGACGATTCCTAGCAGTGCAATCTAAAAAGGGGTTAAGATGAAGAGGGGTTAGATGACGAACCAAGGAAAGGTTGGCAGGTCAGGTATAACAAGGTACCTAAGCCGATGAAGATAGAATCATGTTTTAAAAATACTAAAATGCATTAATAGTGCAATACTAAATACAGTACCTTTAGCAAACAAGTATTTAGGTACCTTCGCTTAGGAAACGTTGCATTGTGTATCTACGAGTAACATTGAATTGAGTTTCGCTGTAAAAAGTAACCGTACTGAGGTTATTCTATAGGTAACAGTTGTTCTCGATGTTTGTTCGAAACTTTCTGTTGTTGCTGCTGCTTGTGATAAATCTCTTGTTGGAGAAACTCTTTGTACAGATATGTGATGAAAAAGCTGTGCTTTCACTATTGTAGTACCTAGTGGATTTAAAGAAAAGGTACGCTACTACGTCTTATCAGCCAAATGTATTTAGGTGGGTACCTAGTACCTACTCACTACAGCTTCATATTAATATTGTTTAACAGAAATGTTTTATAATACTTGTTGGTTCATTTGAGAGGAAAAGTGGCGTAAAATTGTTAGGGAATTCGCAAAAGAACGACATCCCTACTTATAATTTTATCAAGCAAACTTTGAAGACAAAGACGGCTTGGCGCCTGTTAATTGCCGCGAGGAGATTAATTTGTTACGTCGGTCGTGTCGTGTTTGTTGTTAGGGGTTTGCTGAGATAGAAAAAGATTTAAATCGCTAGATGAGCCCTGAGCCTCCAAAAACGTCCACGTTTTTGTCTTGAGTGCGACACATTGTCATCTTACACACACAGCCACATAAGATAAAGTGACATAGTGACGTCGCATTTACTCTTAAACGAAAGGACAATATCCATGGTTGTATGGATTCCCCTTTGGATTCCCGTATCAAGCTGAATCAAACTCAATGTGCATCGAAAAGATTAAAGAAAGTAACTTTTTGTATGGAAAATTAAATTCCGGATATGAAAAAGAAATTCTTAGTGCCAATAGTTCTTAAAAAACACTATTTTATTTTCCTAGACTATTTTGGTTTTGGTTCATGAGAGAACTTGATACCACCTTTGGTCATTCTCTTTTGCACTTGCGTTCTCTGTCACACAATCTTACTACTAGAGCATGAGAGCACTCACTCAGCATGTTTGTGGACGTTTTCCATGTGCGCAATGTAGGCTTAGGGTTCATCTATCGATTTCAATCTTTGGAGATAGCAGCAACGGCGCTGTATTGATGCCTGCCTGAAAGTGGTTTTGTAATAGATTAAGTTCGATTTTATGCTAAAATTCAAGTAATTACCATAAGCTTATGATAAGCTTTATTGTGAAATTTCAATAAAAAAGATTCAAATAACTTCAGTACCTATAATAAGCAATAAGCATTACCTATTTGTATCTACTTCAACGGTTATAATTTGGTACTTAGCTATATATTTTATTTTAGAATTCGATAGCTCGTTTTTATTCTGAATGTACCTTGCCAGATTAAGATCTTGTCGATATTTTGGTTATTAGGTATTCATAGTTCATTCAAGTTTTTTGTCAAGAAAAGTTGTTTTACTGGTATTTTTGGTTTAGATGTCAGAGCGTTGTGGTTATAATTTGAGAATTGTAGCGTATTTGAGTATACGAAAAGACTATAGAGCCTGCACTGGAATGTCCACCGTAGCTTGTATTTGACTTGTCCATCTTAGGTCCACTTGCGCGAAACGGGAGTTAAATATTTACATTTTTAACCCTAGAGTCAACGTTGGACAATTTTGACAACTTGATCTGGGTTAGCGTGCTAACTATGAGTTAACACAAGGCCGACGCAAATTGGCCTATTGGCTATCAATCGCAGGCTCTGTTGCCCTCGACTCTTTCTTTATCAATTAAATATAAAAACATATAATTACTACGAATTCGATTAAAATAATAAAATATTAATAATTCTTTCTCTACCTAGGCAATGTTTGTAACATAATAATGTGCATTAAAATGTTCCACGATAAAAGCAATTATGACGTTAATTTGTACAAAAGCAATATCGAAATAATGTTGTCGAGGTAGTGTTTTCAGAAACGATGAATTTGCATTTCGCAAACAAATTGTTATGCGGTAAATATTTATAGCACTTGAGCCTGAGCTTTTAGCAAATATTTATACTGCTTCATGTTGTAATTTACTCGTGATTACAACAAATACAATTACCAAACTGGTTATTTTTTTAACTATATATGCTTGACTGTGATTACACCAGATGAAAAGTGATGCACAGGATGTGTGTGTTCTAAGGTGGAGCGCGCTTGCCTAGGAGATGCCTATTCACTCTTGATTTGAAGGTGCCCAGGTTGTAAGTGACGGGAAAGACTGCATGGCCTTTGCATTGCGTACCCATCAGGAACGAGGAATTTCTTCATTGATCGTAATTTAAGTTCATCTTGAGATGGGAGCCATGCAACCCGTGCGTGAGACATTTTCTCACGCTGCCCGCCGGATCGCGCGCGCGCTCGTGTGTGTGTGTATACGACTATTGTTATAGTTGAATAAAAGAACTCTTATCTGACGTAGAGAAACGAGATAACAACATGAAAGGTTTATTGATTCAGAAGTAAAGTATCATTTAATAACTCTATCGAGTAAAGACAGTTTCGAATACGGAGAGTTATCTATTGAGAAACTTTAACGCAAATTGCGTCTTTCCCGCCAATATTAAATTTCTGTTGGCGTTCAGAATTTATGATAGCTTCTCAAAAGATTATTATTAATAGTGATAATTTAGCTTGCTTCAATAACTTTTTAATTAAACAAGTTTGATATAGCTAAGTATAACATTGAGGTCTGTTTTTCGAGACGGGGACAGTTGTGACTATAGGAAGGCTGTCTTTGAAAAAAATGTCTTAATTTTTTGAAAAACATTCATTCACAGATTTTGAAAAAATGATCGTCGAAAAAATGGGTGATTTCCCCAAAAACTTCTGATGATAACCAAATTCCTTTCTTATAATAATTATTAAAATTCGGAAAAGCCAATTGCATAACGGTAAAAAGGTATAATTTCTTAAAAAAGCTTATGCAGGGTTTGTTTGGCCTGTAGTTATTTACATTAATAGTAACAACTATTGTTCTACGACATAACCACTTGCCGATGTTATATTATTTCAAAGTAGGAACAAGTAGTGTATCTGTGTTGATATTTCTCAAAATATCGAGAAGGAAGAAAGTCGTAGAACAAAAGTTGTTAGTTTTAATGTAAACAAATACAGGCCGAGAGCGATTTGATATTTTTATATAACCCTTTATAGGTAAGACGGTCGATATTACTTCGATGACAGTAAAACTAGTATCTAACACGGGAAATATCGGTAAATCTACGATTTTGTAGAAATCTTAGAGTACCTATATAGTAAGAACGATGGGACGCAAGAGTTGTAGAGAAACAGTGCAATACAAAGGCATTCCCTTTCTACTGACCTGTCAGTAAGGAGGGAACATTTCTACAAAGAGAAAAGTAATCATCCGTTACGAGCTCTCACCTCCAGATAAACTTACGACCGTTTTCACCAACATTTTAAGAAACGCCTAAGCCGATAGGTGACAGTTTTCACATACAACAACTGTCATTTAAGGGCTTAGGTGTCTCTTAAAATGTTGGTTAAAACGAGCACTAGTGTCTTTACAACTTCTTTTCAGGTCACCAATATAGGTACATACTGTTAGGGTTTTAAAGAAAAAAATAGCTGCATCTTGATCTTTTCAAGTTAATGATTTTATTGAGGCCCCAAAACATTGCAAAGGAAGAAATATGAGCCAATACTATCACGGAGGTTTTAGTCATCCCTGAACTATTTTATTATTCCCTTACTTTATACTTAACTATTTTAAGTGAAAATTCGAGTAAAGTATGTTATATCAATGAAAAAGCAGAGAAGAAATTTTCTAATAAAAAATAACCGCGTCAAAACAGTGTTTGTAACAGAAGTCCTCCGAAATGGCTCGACTAATTTTTATGAATTCTTTTGTCTACATTAGGTAGGTCCGGTGGCGCAATATCTCGCTGCCCGCGTTGCAATAAACTGGGGGCCGCCTGCAGTTGTGCTCTCTGTCGCCTTTACAAGACTTACTTGACTTTCCAGGCAACAAGCGCTGTTGTTTTCCGATTTAGAGTCGACTATGGAATTATTCTATTTTCATTAACCATATTTTTAATAATGTATATTCACAAAAGTAAATATCAAATTAAATTACATCGTTTAGCTTTGTACGGATGTAGCAACTCGTATTGATTTGACAGTAGTTGCAGAAAATAAATAATTTAAAACGTAATATAGTTTCACATATTCTCGTTCCCAACGGTACAAATACGAAGCATCGTACATTACGGAGGAGTACGAGTTGAGTTGGTACATGCACCGATAGCATCCAATCAGAAGGAAATACACGCTTGAATACTTCACACTCACAATATTACGCTTAAAAGTTATAAAGTTAATGAATTTAATATATGCTTAGGTGCGTTTTACACATTAATTACATAACTGCCCAAAAAAAGGAGTGTAATGTTTTAGGGTTGATTTTTATGTGACTTTGTTTATTCCACCATAACTTCTGAACGGTTGCTAATAATATTTGGACATAATATGGGGTATCTAAGACTGCATTTTTTAAGTTTTGTTTCTTTATTTTTAAATTATAGCATGTTTTTCAAAAGTCGAGTTTCTTTATTTTTAAACTATTTACTTGTTTTTGTTTCTTATATGTAAATACAGCTATGCACCGCCCATGGGTAGAGCTACCAACAAATCTTATGAAAACTGTGGTAGCATCGGCTGGTAGTTAACTGCCAAGCACCCAAATCCACTAGTGGTCGCGGTGTCTTTTAACACCCCCACAAGGCTGTCCCCAAGTAGAGTAACCAAACCCAGACAACCAGACTTCGACCGACAATGCTCCCAACCTTGCACATTTTGGCCTACACACATTGACAATTGACAAACAACAGACAGCGCTTTCGCCAGCTAAGGCGAGGACCCCGTTTCCTATCGTCATCCGGACAAGGATAATGAAGTGACCCGGACGTGCATCATATCTATGGCCTCGGGGGCGTAAAAACTAGCAAGTGTCCAACCGACCCATAGTCCCATACCCAATGTCGACCTAAGTCGCGGTCCGAATCTTATAGGAGACGCACTTAGAAAGACGTTACCCCTGATCTTCTCGAGCGACCCCTCTTCGAGTCCTAGGAGCGGAGGAGATTTATTTATGGTTATTTTAAGTAAACAAAACAAGAGCACTCGCCCTATATTATATATTACGCTATATTTAACAACATTAAAGCAGCGCATGTTAAAATGAAATGCACTTTTAATCAACCACAGAAACCGCGGTCTCGCAACTTTCACAATTATTGGCTGCGTAATATCGAACCATACATTAATTTTAAAACATTTCGTTCATGTAAAGATACTTTTAATCAATGAACCTATTTACTTACATGTCCCGAGGTATTTTTAATAAACATTCACAAAATGTAACACAGATTCGGTGTAACTTCATGAAAATTAAGGTTACCTACTTGCAGATTCAGTTACACGTTAATATCGTAAAGTTATTATTACTAGCTTTAATTAATGCAAGTTGATCGTAAAAATGAAACTGTGATTCAATAAAATTAATTATTATGTATAGCATCATGTTAACTTTCTGCAGTTAGCACTTCTTTTCCTAGGGACAAAGCTGTTACAACGTCGAGGAAAATGTCTAGATTAATACAAAAAAATAGATATCTACTGGTTCATAGATATTATCGCACAATAGGAAACATAAAGTATTGTTGGAAATTTGTTATAAGAGCCGCTAACGTCGTAACATTTTCGAAGAATGTAAGATATTTAAGATATCTTTGAAGTTTACTCAGTTTCTACTTTCTTCCATGACCAGCAACAAAGTTCAGAATAAGTGATGAGTAACCTTTAAAAACGTATGCTCTTACATAGCTTTTCCTCTTTATAATTGATATAATCCTTTTTAGGATATTCCTACAACTTTTTCACGTTTTTACATTTTTCTAGCTTTTACACCCGGAGTGAGCTATGGATTCTAACGATAGTTCCCTTTTCATCAAGAGGTGCCCCGCTTTCATTCCCTCAACATCGAGCCTATGATTTTAACACTTCCCTGAAAACTAGATCAGGCGTTCAGACGATATGGTCAAACAAAGAAACTTACATAGCTACATACATGAACTCTGAGAACATATAGTAAGGTTTCTGGGCGTTAGGGCAAAAAGAGTTACTTATCACATGATTTTGCAATTCAAGGAAAAATCCAGCCTTATTATTAAAAATACCTAGTTGGTTAAACAAAAATATTTCAGCAGCAACTCGAGTCAGCTTGTTAATTATTCTTGACCATAAAACTAATTTCAGGTCATCTGGGAATAGGCCTGTCGAATGGATAACGTTAGTTGGCAGAAGTCCAAAATATAGAGAGATCGTTTGCAATATTGAGAGCTTATATACAGCTCCATGCAGGTAAATACGTTGTAGTCGTACTTACGTTCAAAACTTTTAGCTCCATAGTCCATGTTCAAAGAAGGGAAAAAAATCAATAGCAGTATTCAAATGTTTTTATTTGAATACTGCTTTAATATTTACTACCATTTGACCGTTTATTAAAGTTTTGCGGTCGAACTATCAGAATACGAAATCCTTTAATTTGTAATTGGTAATTAAGAGCGACATAAAAATAAACATTTAACAATCCGTTCTAATCGGATTTGTAAAACAAAGGATTTTCTTGTATTTCGAGCACATAACAAAATTATATTGTCTTTGTCAAAATAGGGAAAGGTAGAATAGAGAGCATGCATATAACATGTAATTTATTAATTTAAGTATCGTATAAATAAATAAATTTTCATGCTTGGGATTTATACTCCCGATTTCCCGAATAAGACGCACTAGGTTAGTTAGTTTTTAGCACATAAAAGAATGTACATCTTTTGTATGGCTTATATGTTTTGACTGTTAAAGTTGTAAAGAAAGTATATGCAAACTATGGTAGTTTAAACTTTAAACTATATTCTCATCAACATCAGCATCAGGTTTTAAGAAATATTGCATATTATGTTAAAAGTATTAGCGTCTAAATATCCACATCTTTGACCTAAGAACTTCCCTGAGTGTTTTTATTTAATTTCTAAACTATAAATAAACTAAAACTAAAAAATAAAACAAAATTTAAAAAATAACACGTACGGGTTATATATATTAAGGTGTACTAAATCTAATGAGATTAAAATTGTCCAATTCGGATACGTTTGGCATTGCAAAAACGTTATCACCCGAAGCAATATTTCAAGAACAAAATTAAGGCCAAGCTCTGGACTCGCAACGCTCTCTATACGAGCATAGATATTATTTTTGTAAATAACTACTCGTGTCGCACTTCGTCACTAGACGATAGTCTTAAGGGGCCTGTGAACTACAATGTCTCCATTCATTCAAAATAACAAATCATTAGTAATTCGTGCATATTTGGATCATGTTGTGGTGTTATTCGGATTCATATAGTAATAATCTATGCTCCTGGCCATATTTGGTTCGGAAATACTTCTTTAAAAAGAAATAATAATCAATTTTGAACAAAATTTTTATAACTTTGGTCGAGTTCCGTAATACCAAAAATTATGAATGAAAACTTGTAACGTTCTTTATTAACTGGTGTTTTTCATTAGCTGGACAATAAAAACTGTGCTCCTGAACTAATGCGACGTGAGATAGTGTTGTTTTTATTACAAAACAAATAAGTAGAAAACATGTCCTCTTTGACATAAAAATAAGCAAAACTAAATTCGCTTAAATTTTCGTTTAACAAAAGTATTTCGGAACCAAATATGGTCAGGAGCATAGATTATTACTATATGAACCCGAATAACACCACAACATGATCGAAAATTGCACGAATTACAAATGATTTTGGTATTACGTTTGTATGGGAGACACCGTGGGTCAGAAGACTCTTAAGCATAAGTATTAGCGATAATAATATATGTATTTTATTAGAATCGTTAAGTTACTTCTATAGCGTACAGTACAAATGACATGGTAGCTTAGTTAGATGGTAGTTCCTCTTTAGAATAGGTACACTGTCACTATACCAGAACTAGGTTGTAAATGAGGTTAACTTTTGACGGGTTAAATATCATAATTAACCGCAATTCGCAAAACTATTTTCGAATATCGCTGTAATTAACGTTTCCAACTGTTAGGTAGTTTAAAGCGTTTGAAAATGAATAAACATATTACTATTAATAAACGAAATTTTATAACAAACCGCAAAATTGTTATTTATGCCATCGGTTACTTTATGACATGATTTAATGATACGCATTAAACGTATTTATTATTCATTATCTAAATTAATTTTAGTACTACAGAATATTGGTTATCGCGCAAAAATTAATTGCTTATTGTAAAATGTTTCACTGAAAAATATGTTTCATGTGGTTTTTATTTTAATTTAACTATATTACTATGCTATAATACTGGTAAGAATTCGATACTGTTCTACGTTTGCGATTATTCTTCCATATAGATTGTATGGCGAAATCGAATCGAGCTTCGAATCGATTCAACAACGTGTACTATCTATCCCACAGTCCTCAAATTAGTGCACGCGTAGAAGCGTAGAGCATCTACGGTATGTATCTCGTAGCACACGTAGCACTTGATTAATTTACTATTAATTTACTAGCAGCTCCTTATTGTCCATTGCTTTTTAAAACTCATAGATCATAAAGCGACACTTTATTATCAGTACATACGTGTTTGTATAATGTATATGCGTGTGTTTGTTACCCTTTTACGATACAATTTTGAGATAGAACTGGTTTCTTTTTTTTTTAAATACTTGGTTATGATCAAACCGGTAATCACATAAATAATTGTGACTAAGGACATATTGTAGAAATATTTACGTTTCGTAACGCTTACACCGCTACGAAACACATCTTTTAGACTGTGTACTGTAGATGAAGGTTGGAAAGCTGAAGTTTCTAAGGTAGAAAGAAAACTAATTTTTCCGAAGCTAGTATTTGAAATATAAAATCAAAATTAACTACCATGTCTAAAACTCTCGAAATAGGTGATTTTACAATTTCACGTTACCTAACAGAAATCGTTGTAAATAGCCTCGTGAAAGTTTCAATAAGTGAAGGCAACAGCAAAATATCAGGTGGCGAGAAATCTCCAAATGAACGCGGTTCAACCATCGATTAAACATATTAAAGGATCAGCATTTACTGACGTCACGCATACATTTTCAGGCACCGCCCCGAAGCCGGATTTTTATTTTGTCAAAATTGTAAAATGGCACTAATGTTTGCGACCGACAGCGGTATGTACTGTCAGCGGACGCGAAATGTACGACGCGCGACGCCATATTTGAGAAATTTTTGGCTTCAACATACTCGTACGTCACATCTTTCTCGTCCTCTTAGAGTAGCGTATTTCGTCATTGGGTTCAACTGTTGGATTTCAAAACGTACGGCAGTAATGAACCGACGCGGGCGGACCCTTGAGATTTCAATTCGGTTTGGCCGCGCTAATGCCGTGTCATCCAATGTGATCGACAGCTGCCAGGTATGTTGACGAAGCAAGTTCAAATGGCTTTAAAACGATTGCTATATATCAGCATTAATTATGTATTATGAGAACTAGTCAACTATCTGACTCAGCAAACGTTGTTTTGCCATTATGGCTATAAAGAAATAGCTTACGACTTGCCTACGACCTGCTCTCAAATATATCTTTTCCACTTAGTTAGCTATTTTGGTAATTCTATCAGGCGTTTCATATTAGATCAAGCTGGTTTTATTTGATCTGAACTAAAACCTCCCTTTAAGCTTAATAATAAAAAATGTACATTAATGACTGCTTGAGAATAATTTGACAGTCCATCCACTGCTCGCGTTGGTCTGTGATGGTCATGACAGACACATAGACGGACAACAGAGTAATCTTATAAGGGTTCCGTTTATTCCAATTGAGGCACGGAACCCTAAAAAATTACTCATATCTGCTTTGTCAGTGAGTTAACTTGCGGGCATTATAGATAGAACAACAGACGGATTTGTAAAAATTCAAGTTATTGACCTGCAGGACCCTAAAAAAGCATGTAGATAAGTTTTTCTCCAAATTTACTTCTACCAATTCTAAACTCCAATGTAGTTTCCCATTTATTTCTCAGTATATCGCATGACACATTGCATGGAAACTTAATTCCAGAGCAAATCATATCTTTTGTTGGAACTTGAGATATAGGGTATTGCTTTATAAAAATTTAATGGTTTTCCTTTGGCTTCTGATGATGTATTATTTAGTAAAAAATGATCCTTATGATCTTTTGCTTTGTATGATAAAACTACGTGTAAGTTTTTTTTATATTCGGTAGGTCTGAGAACAGGGCGTAATAGGACCTAATATTAAATAGTGTTAGTCAAAGTCATAAAAGTCAAAAAATCAAATAAGACTATTATCCTCTGCACAAATGCGACTTAGTAGAATAGAAGATCATCTAATTTAATGATGAATGAATGAATGATAATGAACGCGCCTCCATTACATTTTTATTTTTACATGTTAGCATAAACACGTGGAGAGCCGTTCATTTTTTAATTAGACGTTCCATACCTCGTCTTGTTACACAGTACACAATGTACTTTGTTTTAACCACGTTGAATGCAAGCCCACTCAAAAGTTAAAAGAAAAAACTACTATATAAGGAGTGTTTTTAAACTAAGTGGGAGCTGATATGGCGCCAGATTGTCTGGAAACTTATCAATAAGAAGGTAGGTATTACTGAAGTTCTTAGATCAAAGTTGTTTTCCGTCTAAACTTATATTTTCAATCAAGTTTAGATGCGTTTCAACATTTGAATCTTCAAATTAGTCGGGAAATTTCAATTGATCTCGAGATTTTATTACGCTTTTATAATAAGAGAACTCTGTTTAAACTTTTGTCGTAAAATAAACGTGATTCTTGTAATTCCTTTAAGGGATTATTGTTTGACAAGGAAATCAATTTTCTACTGTAAATTACACATGATTTTCATCAGCATTTAATTTTTTCACAGTTGCACAGTTATATCTCTGCTCGACTTTGCATCGGTGGGATTAGGTTTTTTTTTTCTTCCTTATTATAAAGTACCATTGCCAAATGGATACTTTACAATATTATACTATAATCTAGCTTATGAGCTAATAAATAGTAATATTATTCTAACTTAAATTTCCTAGTATTGATTAGATGGGATTAGGTGCAATTTTTATTTGAGTGGTACCGTCATGGTACCGTAGATAGAGCCCTACCCAACAACAACAGCTCCGTAGGCGCGGCAATATTTTCTTGTAGTGTGAGTGTGTCAATTTGAAATTTGTATGGCGCGCGAATGTTAGTGAAAAATTGTTCAGCGACGGCCGGGTTTGTTAATTTAGACATAATATTTATTGCCGCAATTTCGAAGTCCCCGGCAGCCTCTTGGACTTCATAGGTGGTACTTTAGCTAATTTAATCGACAGCTGTCATTGGCGCCTATAAGTACTGTTGTGCAAAATCTTTAAACAATTATACACTAATTTGACGCATCTTATTATAGTGCTATGGTTATCCATGGGAAGTATTTTGAAAAGGATTGCACTAATTTTATATGAGTCAAGCGAGAAGCGAGAGTAATGGGCCAATAGCGCTTTGGCCAGTATTGTGTTTTTCATGCGTTTTCAATCTCAATTCAGCCACACGATCTTTATAGCTTATTGGTTTCTATAAAATTGTGTACTATACAACTTCCAGTAAGTACAAATTACCTTGCGAATCAACATGGGAACCATTATCGTTATTTTTCTTAAATTTATAATCATTAGATCTATATCATTGTCCTTTATTCAACAACTTGTACTAGACATCACTCAAACATTTACTCGAAAAATTAACTTCTGGAAAACTCTAGTTAAATATTAAGAAAAATTTATTATTTTGTTGGTGTTTATTTACTATTTCTTGTAAATCTATAATTAAAGTAAATAATTTGGCCACAAAAGAAATATTCTACCAACCAAGAAGCACTGAGTAGATCAAAGACAAGACCGCACTGTGATCTACTAATTCTAAAAGGTTTCGAAAAAAAAAAGAGAAACGGAAAAAGAAACGCGTATTTTTTGCGTTATAAAATACTGTAGCGCACCTTATTTTGTTTAAATCCAATAATAGTAGAAGGCAAGGAAAATAACAAGGTTTTGTCTCCAAAACATCTCTGCTTCTAAAATTAAAATAGGAAACCCTTAAGCGGAAACTCAATTAACTACTCAAATATCAAACTTGTTTTTCAATGGAAAAAGAAAATGTTTATTTATTTATTTATTTATTGCATACATGATCAAATATCATGTTATCTCTTTAGCATGTTTTTAAGTAAACGTACCTTGCATTTAGTGTCCAATTAGATACGAAATAATAATAATAATACGTCAATGATGTTTTATATCACAGACCAAGGAATAACTTGTGATTTTTAGGGTTCCATGCCAAAATGGTAAAAATGGAACCCTTATTATCTGTAAATATACTTTGCGCTCCAATACTTTGCACTTTCACCTCGATTTGCCGATAGGAAGTGGAAGTTATTCCAATGAAGCCCGTCGACCTTCGAGCCTAAGTTTGGTCGATAGAGGGTTTAACGCATACCTCATACAGGTATTCGATTGCTTCAAAGGCAGTCATGAAGCGACCCAAATTCAGAATTCTTCACATGTCAATAAGCAGTGGCAAAATATTCAGGGCGTGTAAGCCAAGGGGGCTTTAGAGTTGACAAAGTATCTTTGGATTTTAACCAAATTGTAGAACAAGATTTTAGATAAAACCATGACGTATTCCTATAAGGAAAAATTTCGCAAAACGAGTATCATTATAAGATTTTTACAAGGAAGAGGATGTTATTTCGAGAAAAGAATTTATTATTTATTATAAATGTTCGCCGTTCAGTCGATATGGATATGTGATCTAACAAGGGAGCGCTTCGTCCGTTGCCCTTAAACCCCTCGGGACTCGTAGCAAACAAAATGCTTACTTTACCAGAACGCGCGTGTTCGAGTCAAGAATGCCCTAATCGGCCATTTGGCGGCGTTAAGGCCCTATTTATTATCCTAACTAGCGAAACACTATAGTTTTCAGAGCGTGTTGGATCGTTTTGTGTTTCTTACTGGCTGTTATTGTCTGCATCTTCTTCTAATGAATACGACATAACAAGTAAGAAATGTAATTTGGCTAAGAGCTCTGTATTTGAATGACTTTTTCATCTCACCCGCTCGGAAAAGCGTTTTTTAATGCCCGAAATGTGGGCGGGAAATGCTATTATATTCCCTAGGCCGCCAAAGCATTTTCATTTTTCCCAAGGAAGACAAAGTAGTATGAAAATCCTTTCGGGCCCTTGGGCCGAAAAGCATTTCCAACGTCAAACTCGTATTACGTGTCATGTCAATGTCAAAGCTGAAGACTTCTTTTTTTTCTAATAACACATACGTTCAGTAAAAAAGTTCGACCTTAGAGTTTGTATAGGTACATAAGTTTTTTTATTTTTACTTTTTCTTAGAATATCAATAAATATAATAACTCCTATTTAGTTTTATTAATTATAAAAGAAATCTAATTAAATCCATGATTTTTCCTCGTTGTTTATATCTTTGGTTCTTAGAAATTTCTATTTCAGAACGCATTTAAAAAAAAAGTAAAAAAAAAAGTTTCTCAATTTTTTTTCTGGTCTAGTGTCAGCTTTGATTACAATATAAAGAGTTTTAGTTGTCTATGTTTTCAATAGTGATTAAATGAAAATACCTAATATTTTTTTATTCCTTCATTATTTTTTGTTTTAAGTTTGAAATAAGGTGAGTGATGATTGAAGGTGGTTTCAGGAAGTGAAATTTTTCAGAGTTACCAAAAACAACATTTAACATAGCTGGCAATGCAGATCTAAAGTGTTCTTCTGGTGATTTTCCTCACTGTGGTGAGATGAAAAATTTTGTGTTATGTACGGGCGCAAATTTTTTTGGGTCTCGTGTCTTTGAATGCCTCGCTATGCTCAGGATTCAAAATTGACACTCGGCCCAAAAATCCACTTTGCGCCCTTGCATAACAAATAACTATTTCGGGTCATGCTAAACATTTAAGTCCGGAAAACCTTGAACACAATACAAGTTTAATTTGTAAGCAAATCACCTCTATCCATATGCAATAATACTGATTTGAATGGCTAATTCATTTGGAAGATCGTGCAAGCGCGGCGGCTGCAGTGTACAGACAATTGGAAAATAGATGACTGACTGATTAAATTCAAACATTAAAAAAAAGTTTGTTGTGTTTACCAGAGAAGTAAGTTGATGTTCCTATATTCTATGGGGTCTATATTTTTCTTTTTAATAAGCAGGAGTATGTAATATTTTCCAGTCGATTTATCAGATTCCGGTTAGTGGAATCTATTAGTGTAGCCAGTAGAATCTGTTCTGTTCCAGTTAATGTAATCTGTTTTATATACAGTCCTACAGTGCGACAAGGCTATCTGGGTGCATGGCCAAAATCGGAACTAACGCCGCTTTCTTGTGATACAGTTTGATATTTCGCTCTGTCGGTATATCACTATTGTATGTTGTGTCGTTTTTGGTTAATATTAATTAAAATTAAACTGAAGTTGAAGTAAAATTGAGATGATTTTATTTTCCGGCTTCCTTTGTTCTATAACAACGCCCCCCTTTCAAAGATTCAAAGATTCAAATCATTTATTTCATATAGGCCACTACTTGTTAGCACTTATGAAGGTCAAGTAGGTACATATATTTATTAATAGTGATAAGTGATAACTATTTAACGACTTAAAAACTAAGTTTACGAGGGTTCCATTTTGGTGTCATTCAAGTGCCGAGAGAGCATTGTCGGACTGTAAGTACTTACGCGTGTCTATAAAATCAATATACTACAAGTTTCAATTTCCATAGAATGAGCTTTCAATTTCTATTTGCGTTGAACGAGCAACCTAAAATATAATTATTATTTGAGTTACTAATGGAGTACTCCGCTCTGGGGTTTTTCTGTTTGTTTTGTTAAGTCAGAATTTCTTAGCAGGGTGAAATAAAGCAAGGATTTAATTATTTACAATTTAATCAAATACTAAAGGTTATAAATGAATTTGCAGGATAACGACAATGTTGTAATGCTAACTATATGTTATGTATATGTTACCGGAAATGTATGAAATCAGAAAATGTATTACATTTCCTAGGAAATCTAAAGAAATTCTAAAATCGGCCGGAAATGTGTGCAAAAAACGAACGTCAATAGGTTTTTGATGTAACTTAGACTAACTTAGCTTGAAACAGCCTCGTACAGGACCCGTATTATAAATCGAATTGGATTGATTTAGTTCGAAATTGTCATAGAACCGAACTGCCTAACCTTGACACCATGCAGTCTTGTTTGTCCTACCCCTAGAGTGATTTTTAAGCTGGAGGCGCGGAAGGAGTGCAGCCCCTGCCCGCTGTAGTAAAGCACAGGGGTGCCTGTGGTTTGCGACGCAAGGGCGAAGGGGCTGCACTTTCCACAACGCCGGAGACGTCACCCGAATGACCATTTCGGAGAGATCCAAAATGATAGTTATTTTAGAGCTGTCTTATACCTCCGCAGCCTCGGTATGCTGGTCACCTTCGGCGACAAGCCTTGGCAACTTCGGCTCGCCTGAGTGCAATCTTTGCTACGTAAGAGCGCAAAGGGGCTGCACTTCACAGATCCGAATAGGTCGGTATTTTAGAGTTCTCATAGATCCGATTTGGACACTGCACTTCCATGCTTTCGTCTTTCACTCATTTCCTAACGCCGTTTAGGATGTGTATAGATTTCCTAGGAAACGTGCTTATTACTTCATGTTAAAATTGTCCTTTCACACATTTCCTAAATACACACATTTCCGGTAACATACATAAGTTTGCCAAAATTGGACGGAAATAGATGAGGGAAATCGTGGAAAAAATACGTATTTATTTGTTCAAAAAGAAAAACAAATTTAATATATTGAAGTAGGTATTATACTTCCTCGTATTCGCAATATTTATTATTGCCTCAAATATTAAAGAAGTGCCTGTTCATAGGTACAGTTAGACATAGTTAAATAATTGTAGTATGAATATTAGAGACTTACTAGTAACTTGCTACTGTAACAAACCAATACTTGCTAAGCGTTAGTCGGGATCTGTTAGTGAGCAACTACAATATTAGCCAAGCCATTGCAATTTGTGGTTCTGCAGTAAGAACCATTAGGCGCCAATTCCTGTCAAAGTTCGACTTGGTTAGGACTTACAAAACCGCTACTATCGGAGGGTGATTTGGGTTTGAGTTATGCTACAATTATTGGGGTGGAGAAAAGTTTCTCAGTTCTTCATTGTTGTACATATTACATTTAAAACGTGTAGATGCCCTAATTAGCCGAAAGCCTAAAGTAGGGACCCATGTATAGATGCATGAAAAAATAAGTATTACAAGAAGTGTAGCTCAAATCCTGAGTGAACTATAGAGAGTTCAAAAATGTACCATAAATTTTAAGTGATATCCCTAAAAACAGCAGGTTCAATATCAATGAACTGGGAATAATGCAGAAAATTATATGAAGTTTAACACAGTTAGGGTTGCAAAATTTTATTCTTCTAAAGGAAATAATATTTTTTGTATTGCAAATAAAATAAAATAACTGTGACTTCTTATCACGTTAATGTGTTTCTAGGATGAAATTAAAAGGTTGGCTGCGGGCACACTATACGAATTAACCCACACCTCGTATTAATATCCAAACTTAACGACAAAACCATTAAGAAAATTGGAGTACTTACATGATGAAGAGACTTAAGTCAGCCAATTTCTCAATTTCATGAACTGCTTTCTATTCTCAAAACAAAGATCTTACAAATCCCTTACATTTCAAGGAGTGAACCCGATTGTAACGTGCTGAAGTGTTTGGCGTCCGGCCAATCGGCGGCGTTTACTGACCGCATTAGAGGACAAGTAGTTTTCCTAAGGACGTGTTCGTGATGTAATTACCTGTTCTCGGCTTGAAAAATATGGTATATGTAGCATAGAAAACCACTTCGGGTTGTAATAGTACCCTACATATGACATACTCACAAGTAAGCTTACGCACATGCACAAATACTCCTCGTCGGGTCGTTTCCTCGTAGATAAGGGCATTGAGGTATAAATACTTAAATGGGTAACCGCGATTCCAAAACTTGGTTTGCAAATACCATTTTTTTTCACAATATACATATTATCATGCTCTGATTCTTCTCTAACTCTTTATGTATAAAGGTATATTCTCCGGCTTCTGATGAGCATTGTAGAGAGAAGCCAAATGATTCCTTCGTCTGATTTTCTTGGCTTAAAATCTAACCACCTTGACCAGGGAATACAATAATAGTACCTAACTGTACGTTAGGTTCACTCCCCAAGATGATTTAAAGAAATAGCGCCTGGCACCGCCTCCGCTATATGCACCTATTGTGCTCTCTTTCTATCACGTTATTTTATCTCTTTTGACGTACTAGGGCTACCTCGTAATCGGGCGCTCGCAGCGTGTGAAATAGACCTTACAAGAACTAACGTGTGCAACCTAGCCGGCGAGCGGCAGCCGCTTGATCACGTGACAAGTGAGTGTGGCCTGCCTTGACTAGTAAGTAATCTTTTCTCCAATTAATGTTATTAGCTTAGTATTAACATACTCATAAGTAAATGCGGCTTCGCCCGTGTGTCGTTCAGGCTTCAACGATATAAAGGTTTCGCCTTCTTTGTTATTACTCTGATATAACTTAGTAAGAAAACATGTTCAATAGATCAAATACCTTGTTTATTTCTCGTCAGATAAGATGGTATTATCTCTCGTTTCGTCGCTGAAAGAATGAGCGTTCGCTCCAAGGAAAACTTTTTACTCCAACCGGCAATCTCCGATCAGCTATCAATTTCCTCGCAACAAAAAGCAACAAAAGTATAAACAATAAAGTACATGAAAAGAAAATGGATTCGATACGATAGAACCTATTTTACGCAACACAAAGGGCATTGCGTTGAAGCGATATCGGAGGAGAATTTCAATTCCAAGATTTAGTGGTTCCCTACGTCTCCCGTTAGATCCCCATTCATTGTTGTGCGGTAAATCACTGCGCTTTGGAAGCTGCTTAAATTTAAGATTTACCGATTACGCGTCACACCTATAACCTTAGAAACAATTATCTACAGGGATATGTAATAAATACCATGTCGCTCTCGGACTGTAGTCTGTAGTGTAACTAACTTTTTGACTCGAAATTTTTAGAAATATGGAATCTTAAATATTGAACAGAAATACTCTTTCTTACTACTCTGTACCTAATGTAACATCGGCAAGTGGAAACGGCCGGCTGCGGCGCGCGAACTCGCGATTTGCGTTTGTATGGCATCTTTATACTTTGTCTTTACATATATTTCAATCCACGATGACGCGCCCTACTCGGTCAAAGTCCATACGAATCAAATGAACAAGTGATTCTGACAGAGTGGGGCGCGTCTTAGTGGATGTGTTTCCCAACTGCTCGCAGCGGTTTGGCACCTGGGAGAGTGGATTGTGGTGATTGTTTTGCTCATCACATGTATTATTTGGTTTCACTGTCTAATGTCAACACACAACATGTGTTTAACAGAAATAACATGATTTAATATTTTTTTGTATGAAACAAATTTTTTAAAAGTCGTGAAAAATAGTTGTAAGTTTAATATAAACAACTGCAGCGATTTGGTATTTTTTACACAACCCTATATGCTACTTCGTTAGAATGCGTTTTGCCTAGTTAAAACTAGACGTCTTGCCTCGTCACTCCGTAGCCATATGCCATATTATTTAGATTGGATTTAGCGGATGGAACGAAATTAAAAACAATGTATGATTTACGATCGCTAAACTGATCACGTGACTTCCGCGCAGACAACTGTCTCTCTCATAATTTTCTTGAATTGCATTCCATTTTGTTCGATCCTACGAATCGCATCGAATCGAAATAATTCTTATGTTGTATTGCTATGACTGCTTGTAAAATATTGTTTTTTTAAAAGTCTCGTTGAAACGATTAAGCGCTTCAAAAAGTTCATTTTTTTTCTTCGTTCATGGATTTATAAGGTTAACTAAAATAATTTTTATGTGGACGATTCTTCTTTCTTTAATGTTTTTAGGATTTCTCGTCTCGTCTTATTATTTTTTAACTTCATTAGCACAAACTCACTTTAATTTATAAAATGATTTCCTCTATTACATTTTCTTTAGAGTTGCCCAAATAAAGTTTTCGTTTCTTTATCGTACCGAAACTTCCAAACTCTAACAACTTTACGTCAGCTCACCTCAAACAACTTTAACTTTTCTCATGTTAATATTTTAAGTTGTTTTAGTGATTTTTAGGGTTCCATACCAAAATGGTAAAAATGGAATCCTTATGGGTGCTTATGGTGAGAGCTTTTCCGTCCGTCCGTCTGTCACACTCGATTATTTAAAAAACTAAATGTCATTTTAGTGCATTGAATTAAAAGTCGGAATATAACGGTCGGTCTTGAACAAAAAGGTCATTCAATTTTTATTCCAGTATTAAAGTTCTGTGACTGCTGCGTCTGCCTTTATTCTGTTTTCCCTTTGATATAATTACTTAATGAGGTTGGGCTCGTCATGTGGGTCTGAGCCGCATTAACGAAGATTGATGAGTCCTTCGCCAATATCACGCACTCTTGGATTAATCTCGCCTGTCACCCGTTTGAAATTCAGAATTAACAATTAAGTACGAGACCTTGTCCTTATTGTAATCAATAAAGCCATCGTAGCGTACTACGAAGCACTTTCTTCGCACAACGTGTTCTATCTTTTAATTCAATTGCAATGTATATTATAATGTATGTTCGAATAGAATCTTGCAACTCAATTTTGAAGCAGATATCTTTAACTGATTGAGCTGAAATTTTGTATACACGTTTGATTTGGATGACAATACATGGTTAGTTGTATGATGTATCTAATACTCCATCTTTTATTATAAAAAGTAATAATATGGAGTTAATGAAACAATATTGTTTTACAAAAAAGTCGCAGTCAAAATCATCGTGCGTCTATATGTATATGGGCCCGAATCAATATCAAACAAGAAAGAGCCTAAAACAGTGGCTGTACCCGCGTCGCACCGAGGTAATGTGTCCGAGCCCTTATTAGGGCCATTATCACACCGTTTTGCGTCAGCTAAAGATTCATCGATCACAATTTTTACACCCACCTACGAGCGACTAAATGAGGTCGCAAAGTGTTGAGTTTGAGTGACGTAAAATGTAATCAGCCTTATATACGGGGTGTTTTTAGGGTTTGTACAGTAAGGAACCCTACTACTGAGACGTAGCTGTCCATCCGTCGGCCTGTCACCAGGCTGTATCTCTTAAACCGTAATAGTTACAGACTTCAAATTTTTACAGATGATGCATTTCTGTTGCCACTATAACAAAAATACTAAAAGTACAACCAAGTGGTTTTTTTCTCGTTTTTGCTCGATATGGATAACGGTAACAGGTAGACGCTTAAAATGTTTAGTTATATAGGTATTTACTGTAGAAATAAGTAGTTAAATTAAAATAAAATAAAATAAAATAATTAAGGTCGAGGGCTCTTATACATCAAACGTGATTTTTTGCTCGTTTTTTAATTAAAGTGGTTTATTTATTTATTCAGAAATATGTCTATTGTATAATCAAAAACTAAAACTATCAATCTTAATATATTAAAAAAATATTGAATTTAGTTACAAATTTTTGGAATTTGGTGGGCAGGGGGTTAAGTTTACTTCAATACTATTGGGTCTTGATGGTACGGAATTCTCAGTGCGCGAACCCGACTCGCACTTGACGAATTTTTTTAACAATGTGGGGCAGTCTCAAAACGCAGGAGCTTTACAGGAAAACACTCTTAGAAATCATATGGAAATGTTTTGTGTGCATTGCGTGACGTAACGTTAAAACAGGCACAACTCACGCTACGCTATGATTTGTCTACAATTTCTGAGAGTTTGCTTAAGAGCGCTCATGCCGACACTTTCTTCATACAAACGTAGAAGTGTGATTACTATATTATTTGACGTGTTAGGTTCAAAATAAAGTACAATATCGAATCATTTCATCATTATCTAAGTTAAAAGATATTTAAAAATATACAATATATTGATTTTAAGGTTACAAGCCTTGAAAGATTCACATTTTGACACAATTACGGCATACGGCAACTTTGAGCACAAATACATAAGATTAGGAGTATAAAAACTCTAATTAAAGATATCATTCAACATAGTTTACATATTTAATACTCCAAATAAGTTTACTACCATACATTGAGTAGTTTTTTCTGAACATCACTTTAGTCATACGACTGTTCAACGTTTTCGCGAGCTTAATTTCGGTGCAAATTCGTGCCCTCTCACTCAAAACGGAGCGGGAGCGGGACAGTATCACGGAATTATGCGCATATGTACGCACTACACTAAGTATATCCCTTTTCTATACATGATACGAGTAGGTGGGATAGCAAACAACTTTGTCACGCGCGCCGTCAACTTTGGTCGAGCGTACTACGCTCCTTATAAAATTCAATAGTCGTAAATGACAGTTTTGATTAGCCTCAGATGGCGTTGGTCGCAGAATGCGATTAGAGTGGCCACTATCAATCTCCCGTAATTACTTAGTGACGGTTATCGGGTTGTCGGCCACTGCTAATGACGAGATGGCCAGTCCGGTCAATGCGGCCAGCCTCCAACGAATTAACTTAACGAGTTGTACTAGGTCTAAATACGAACTTATTCCTCCAAACTCCTGCCTAGTGCGTAGTAGATTAAATATTTGATGGTAGTGGGTATAGATTCTTTGCAGTCATGAAATATAAACCAAAGGTCAAATGCGGGCTGGACTAGCACACAAAGGGATCCGTAGCATCTAACTAAAACAACAATACCTTTTGCAAATACCATATTTTTTCACAAAAATAGTTTGGATTTGATAAAACTAATACTTTTTTTCGGATTTTTTTTATTTGTGCTATAATCCTTTGCTACTTGCAAAATATTTAGTTTAAAGTTTGTAAGCCAAAAAGAACGATATAAAGAGCCGTAACCTGATTGGGTTCATTGGAAGCCATATCCTCTATCCATTTCTAACAAAAATGGCATAAGTGGCGGATAGATGTACTCGTATATAGTTTATATATAGTGTATCATACCTGTTTTCCGTTTCTCATTTGAGGTACGTAACCCTAAAAATAACCCTTTAACCCTAAAAATAACAAGGCTTTTTCTTACCGGAAGTAACGAATAAAGGAAATTACAAACGTACATAAGGCAACATTCTTTTCAAATCCGTAATAATATATAAGACATTGAGGATCTCCAAAATTAAACCACAAATTGTTTCTCTGAAATAACAAAGTTTTGTTTTATTACAAGTTTTGTTTTATTTTACAATTATCTAGTTATTATCAAGTTACGACAATTACACTTCTATCTCACCTGAAATAACAAAGAAACGACATTTAAAGTTCACTATATCTCGAGTCCTCAATCACATTCTTTCTATGAGTTTTTATTACGATAAAAAAGCACAAAACAATTTCAGCGTCCCTCGCCATTTTAAATCATCGACACAGATCACTAATCATAGGTACCTACGCGACAGACAGCTGATACGCGAAGCGCGGCAAATTCAAATGAATGAAATGTCACTCATTTCATTACATCTCCCCCCCTAAGAGCGAAAATTCTAAGCAATATATCTGTAAAATGTACTTATAAGTCATCTTCATATTCATTATCATCTCCTTCATCTTCTTCAGCCTCTGTTATGACAGGTTGCAATTTTGTTATCCTAATAATATTATAAAGGCGAAAGTTTGTGTGTGTGTATGTTTGTTACTCCTTCACGGCTCAACTACTGAACCGATTTAGCTGAAATTTGGAACATAGGTAGCTTATAACCCGGATTAAAACATAGGCCACTTTTTATCCCGGAAAAATCCGTAGTTCCCGTGGGATACTCAAAATACCATATTTTCTAGAGCAATCTATATCTATAGCTACATCTATAGATAGATTGTTCAAGCGAACTTGCTTGAAAGCATGTTTAAAGGTTGGAATAGGGAACGATAACGGGAAAATGACGTTTCCCTTAGGATTCATGAAAAAGCGAATTTGACGCGGGCAAAAACTGATGATATTATCACTATAAATGTGAAAATGGCCACTATGTAGGTTCTGAACATAGCACTGTACGAATTTGACAAGTGTGTTTTAGTTGAACAAGGGGATATGGGATAATAATGCTATAAATAATAATGCTGTAATGCTATAAATAATGCATAATGCTATAAATGTGAAAATGGGTACAAGTATTATAGGTTCCGACATTACAACTGTTTCGCTATTAGCATTTTGTGTTTTAGTTGAGCAATGAGAGATACAGGTTAATAATATTATAACTATGAAAACGGGTACTTATATGATATAAGTTCTGAACTAACATCTGTTTCGTTACGGACAATGTATGTTTTAGTTGAGCTATGGGATATGGTATAGTAATTAGTAATGATATAAATGTGGAAATGAGTACCTACCCATATAGGTTCTGAAAATACAACTACAAATTTTTCGCTATTTACCTATAATGTGTGTTTTGGTCAAGCAATGGGATACAGGTTAATCATAATTCATACCTACTAAAAATTTGTTCCTGTATAGTTTCTGAAATTAGAGCTGTTCCGCCATTAAAAATATGTGTTTTAGTTGAGCAATAGGATATGTGATAGTAATTATGCTATAAATGCGAAAATGGATACCTATAAGGTAAATGTTCTGAAATTATTTAGCTCTTAAGCGGATACGTTGATTTTATTTTCGTCCTTCTCACTCTTATGAATACGTTGGTGGGTTAGGTTAGGTTAGGTTAGTATGCAGCGTTGCGGAAGAATATAACAGAAAAACAATGTTTTACCTAATTACTTCAAAAACTAAGCCAGTTGTTAAAATGTCGTTCTGAGCGTTTTTGGGAATTATTTTTTACCGATACATTAAAACAAAAATTACAATTATGTCTATCATAGTTTTCGATGGAAATAAGAAAAATGGAGATTTTGGAGCAATTTTTGGGAGAACTTTTGGGCGAGAAATTTTTATCCAATCGTGTTTCTGAAGTTAGGTTAACAGTTTTTTCCCAGAAAATCCATGACTCCCGCGGGATTTGTAAAACCCCGAAATTCACGCGGGCGAAGCCGCGGGCAAAAGCTAGTATGAAATAATGTTGATTCTGTTTTTCTGTTGCCTGTATCAATCCTATAAATGGAATTCGATATTTTCTCTATTATCTTGAAAGGGCCTATTTTTAATTCGTCTAATTTCTTTCTATTCAGTCTATTTCCATTTTCTACATATACACTGTCTCCTACATTAAATTCTTGCATTTTTCTATTTCTATCAAATATTTTCTTGTTATACTCATGAGATTTTATTGTATTCTCTAATGCCAATCTTCTATCAGCAATCCACTTGTCTTCCTTTTCCATCGTTTTGAATTCATTTGGTAGAATACTGACATTTGTACCATCCAGTAAATATTTTGGTGCAAAACCTGTAACGGAGTGTTCTGTTTCATTATATTTTTGTATACATTCTCTTGCCAGTGTTGTCCATGTTCTCTTATTATTTTTCTCATTCATTTTACACCTTATTTTATTTACTATTGTTTGGTTTAATCTTTCATTCAAGCCGTTCGAGAATGGTGTATTCACGGCTGTAAAAATTGTTTAAATTCTCTTGAATTTATGCCCGGATATTGATCTGTCAGGATAATTCCAATCTCATCTGTCTCTAGTACTTTCTTTGTTAAATTTATAAAGTCACATGCATTCTGGGTTTTCGAAGTCGCAATAAATGCATATCTTGTGTAGTGATCTACTAAAAGGTGTAGATATTTCTTTGTAGACCTAGATCCTCCAAATCCACCAATAGTATCCATTGACATTATTTCAAATGGTTTGGTGGCTGGTCCCAGTTGTGACAGTAATCCAATTTTTTTTGACATCTTGATTTATTTTTTATGCATATTTCACATGTTTTACAAATATTTATGATATTTTTAGTTAGGTTTATAGCCATATTGAACTTATTTTTTTCTGCAGTTGTCTGATCCCAATATGGCATAAATCTTCATGCACCTTTTTTATAAGTTTTTTACTAAATTCTTCTGAGAGGATAATCTTTTCCTGTTTCTTTATTTTTTTATAATAGATATTATTTTTTAGTATTAAATTTTGTTTCTTTTCTCTTATTGTTTCATTTTTCTCTTGGTCTCCAACTATATCTTTTATTTGTATTAAATTAACTATTCTCAATGTTTCCTCTCTGTTATCTTCTGGTTCTAATACAGGGTTTCGGCTCAAACAGTCTGCTTCTACATTTTCTTTACCAGGTATATATTTTACGGTAAAGTCATACTGAGATAGGTAGTATGTGAGATCACCCAATTCTTCATCTGTCCTGCATTTAATGTTCATGTTCTCTAGAGGTTTGTGATCTGAGTAAATGGTGAATTGTTTTCCGATGAGCCAGTGCTGCCAATATTTAACAGCTTCTTTCATAGCAAGACATTCTAAATATATAGCCTTTTTCCGTTTTTGATGTTCATTCAATTTTTTTGAGAAATATGCCACCGGTTTGTCTTTACCATCTAGTTGTGTCTGTTTTAATATTGCTCCAATGCCCTCCAAAGATGCATCGGTAAAGATTTTGATTGGTAAGTCTTTGTCGAATATTTCCAAGACCGGTTGCGAACATAAATATCTTTTTATCAGATTGAATGCTTCTTCACATTTCTCTGACCATACAAATTTCTCGTTTTTTCGTAATAAATTGTGTAATGGATCTAAGATAATTGCACTTCTTGGTATATAGTCATGGTAGAAGTTTATTTTTCCCAAAAATTGTCTAATGTTCTTTTGCGTCTTAGGAGTTGGAAAGTTCCTTATTGAAATCAAATTGTCTTTTAGTGGTCTTACTGAATTGTTCTGAATTATATGGCCGAGGTATTTTACCGAGTCTGAAGCAAAGGTACATTTCTTAAACTTCAGTCTAAAGCCTTCTTTAATTATTGCCTCTAATACATTTCTAATGTGCCTTATATGTTCTTCAAAGGTAGACGAGTATATCAAAATATCATCAATATAGTTGACAGAGTATCCTGTGAGATTGTGTTTTCTTAGAATATTGCTTAAGATTCTCTGGAAAATTGCTGGTGATGTTTTCAAGCCAAAAGGGAGGCAGGTCCACTGGAAGTGGCCATCTTGTGTGACAAATCCTGTTTTACTTCTGTCTTCCACCCGTAATGGTATTGCCCAAAATGCTGAGTTTATATCTAGTGTAGTAAAATACTTGCAATTTCTAGTTTTAATAATTAGATCATCTATCAAAGGAAATGGTTGAGCTTGTGGTATAACTATTTTGTTTAACTCTCTGAAATCTACACATAAACGGGATTTTCTATTTTCACCTTTTTTAAACGCCAATGTCACTGGAGCAGCGAAAGGACTGTATGATTCTTCTATTAAATTGTTCTTTAGTAACATCGATATTTGCTCTTCAATTTCTAATCTATCTTGTATTGTACATCTGTATGGTCTTTTACTACAATATTTATTTACTTGTAAATCTATGCGAGCTTCATAATCTTTAACTGAACCTATATCATACTTGTCTTTAGCAAATATTGTTTTATATTCCTTTATAATTTTCTCTATCTCAATTTTCTTTTGATTATCTAAATGGTCTGTCATACTTATAAATTCCTCTGTTTCTATGTGTTCATTGAAATTTACTGTATATTTTTTTATATTATTATCTTCATTTCTGTTATCTTTAGACATCCTGTCTATTTTATTTGTTATTTTCTTTTGTTCTATCTGCAAGTTCTCATTTTGGGTTAATCTGAATTTCTTTATCATATCTAATCCGATTATGAAATCATCAAAATCTTCATTTTCTACTATGTATACATCCACCTCTTCTTCTAAATCAAATATTTTAATTTTTATTGTTATCAAGCCATCCATCTTCTTCACACCATTAACCGTTTTCATGTATGCTATGTTCACATCATCTTTTTTTTCTTTTACTTTTATTAATCTTGAATTTATTATAGAAATCTGTGAGCCTGAATCATAAATACCACTCACTTCTAGTTTATTTTCTAATAAAAGCTTGATTTTGATTAATGGTGTGCTTACTAGTTTTTTTTTCAGTATTTATGTCTACTTCAATTATGGAGTTATTGTTTACATTTTTAGTTTTAAGAACTTTTTCAGGTTCATTTTTATTTTTCTTGAACCAACATGACTCCTCCGGATGGTATCTAATTCCTTTGTCCAAAGACTCACAAGTCTTACATGACTTCTTCTCATAAGTTTTATTTTTATTATAAAATGTACTGCTCTTTATGTTAGTTGAGTTTTTCTTATATATCGTGCCTTCATATTTTCTTATCTCGTTGAACAAGTCAGTAGTGTTGTTGAGTTCATCCCTGTTTAACTTATTTAAGATAAATCCAGGTAAACCAGTTGCAATAAGATCTATCATTGTTTTGGAATCTATAGATTTGTTTATATCTAATAAAAGCCGTTCTTTTTTTATGGCATAATCAATTAACTGTCCTTCTTTATACCTAAATGCGAGAGCATATGTGACTATGTCCCATCCTTGGTTTTTAAAAGTTTCTAAAAACTTGTCTTTCCATTCACTCCATTCAGAATTTATTGTTAGTTTTATGATCATCGAGCTATACCAATCCAAACAAGGTTTATCTAAAAATAACCTCAAAATATCTATTTTTGTCTCATCTTTTGTTATATTAAAGCGCGCACACTCTTTTTCAAAAATTTCTATCCATTGCATCGCATTAGGATTTTTGCTTGTGAATTTTTCAATAATAAATTTTTCTGAGATATGTTTTAAGTTATGTTGACTTTCTTTCTTAGTTGTAGTTTCTATTAATTGTTCCAAGATTTGTTGCAAAGTGTCATTTTTGTCCTTTGCTTGTGTTGTGCTCACTTCATCTAAATATTGATCTAAAAATTGCATATTACCTTCCTCATCTACATATGTCTTCTTTAGATTTTCATCCAACTTTATCCATACTTTTCTACTCTGGTGTCTTTTTTTAATGCTATTTTTTACTTTTGCGAAAGTGTTCGTTTTAACAATATATGTATGATGACTCACCGGCTTCAGTTCCTCGGGTAAAACATAACATTTTCCTTCTTCAGTACATATTGAAGTTATGGCTAATACATTTGATTTGCCATCATTTGAGGCTATCATCGTAAACTCAAACTGAAGCCGGTCCATATTCTCTTAGTTCACAAAAATGTCGTTTTATAAGACATTGAGGATCTCCAAAATTAAACCACAAATTGTTTCTCTGAAATAACAAAGTTTTGTTTTATTACAAGTTTTGTTTTATTTTACAATTATCTAGTTATTATCAAGTTACGACAATTACACTTCTATCTCACCTGAAATAACAAAGAAACGACATTTAAAGTTCACTATATCTCGAGTCCTCAATCACATTCTTTCTATGAGTTTTTATTACGATAAAAAAGCACAAAACAATTTCAGCGTCCCTCGCCATTTTAAATCATCGACACAGATCACTAATCATAGGTACCTACGCGACAGACAGCTGATACGCGAAGCGCGGCAAATTCAAATAAATGAAATGTCACTCATTTCATTACAAATATAATATTAAACGTTCGTTATTTTCCATCAAATAAGATATTAAGGTCTGAAACAATTTAAATGATTTCGTTTATGAACTCAAACTTCGAGTAAAAGGTTTAAAATGCTACCGCGAAAGACTTATAATAGTAGTTTATGAAACTGATGCATAATGGGGGGGTATTAAAACATGAGTGTGAGTTTAAAAAACGAGCCGCAGGCGAGTTTTTTAATAGTATCACACGAGTGTTTTAATACCTAATTATGTATAGTTTCATACACTACTTTATCTACGCTCAAATTATCATAAATCCAAACCATAAAATCTTGCTAAAGTTTGTCGTAAATCCTTCATTTTGTTGGTAAAAGATTGTGGGTCATTTTTGTTGCAATTACTAAAATGTCAGGTGGAGTTAAATTTTCTTTAGTAGGTTTCACTGCTAGACATTTTTCCGCGCTAAGTTTTGACTAAGTAACAAAAATAACACATTGAAATGTTAAAAGTTAGGTATAGCGCCAAAATTCAGTTGTAAACTGCGTATAGTCCAAAGACGATATAGTCTCTTAAAAAAGTCATGAAACAAAAAAGAGTAGAAAAATATTTATACAAGTCAGATAAAGTATAATATCTGGTTGACCGAGCTTCGCTCGGTAGTTTAACTACTGGATAATAGATGGTAGCAGAAGTGCTTCGCTCGGTAGTTTAACTACTGGTAGTTTAACTACTGGCTAATAGATGGCAGCAGAAGTCATATTTTTATTATTTTTTTATTGGTAAATTCGACATTTTATAAAAATGAATCCTAGCTAGATCGATTTATCGCCCCCAAAACCCCCTGTATACTAAATTTCATGAAAATCGTTGGAGCCGTTGCCGAGATCCAGATTATATAGAAATATATATACAAGAATTGCTCGTTTAAAGGTATAGAATTTTAGTGGATAATTAAATAATCAAAAATTATACATAATTCTTTTCAATATTCTGTATGAGCACACTTTTTAATCGGTCATATAAGGCAGGGAAAAATTATTGTTTCCGTAAATTAATTGTTGTGTATGGTCGATCATGGCCCATCCCATGTGTTGTCTGTGGACTCCATATTATATAAAAAAAAACTAAAAAAAAAAAACAAAATTGAGGATTGGCTCTACACTCTCTTTTGGCTATGACGACCACAGAGAAAAGAAAGTTATTCCCTGGTCTGTGATGACGACACATAAAAATACAGGAACCCAGAGCCGAGTATCGTAATAGAAATTATTCAACTTTCTAGAGATATTTCCATAGTACAGCGATGTTATAATGAATAACTTTTTAATAATTATAGAAGTCTGTGAATAAAGTAGGTCAATATGTGACATATTTTGATTTCATAATTCGAACTTTAAGCAATGAGCGTAGATAAAAGAAGTTCCCGGCGTCTTTCCCCTTCGATTCGTTTAAAAGCCATTAGGTGTGGTAAAATCTTCGTTTTTATTCCCGGAGATTGATCACCTGAACCGTACTGTAACTACCTGTACTAAATCCTTACCATTTAAAAGGTTTGACGTAGTGTACCGTAGAGTGTTTGATACTCTTGAAAGCTTTGAGACAGCGCAGACTGTGAGAAATACCTTGGCCTTCCCCTAGTTAGTATACCCGCTAAAAAGCGCAACAAACATTTAACATTTTATGATAAGTATATAAAAAGATCAAGCCTCGTAATCGACCCAACATAACTAAGCGAGCATTTGAACGGTATATACATTTTGTAAATATTTACAGTCTTGCTATATACGAGTTTTTAACTACCTTTTAATTTACCCATGTAAACCCAACATAATTAACGAACATTTATTTCAATTCCAAAAACTCAATACCTATAAGGTTCTTTCCGTTATATACTAACGCACGCAAATCTTATAGCTCAAGTAAAAAATCATAAAAGCAAAGGATTCTAAAGAAGAATCCTGAGCGTAGAGAGGACTTAATATACGACGTCTGACAGCAAAAAATTTTGGCGACGAATTACATATTCTATTTTTCATCATTCGCTATGAAAAAAGAACTAAAAGTACCAATTGACTTGAAATTCGCATGAAAATAAAAATAAATTTCTGAGAAAAACAGATAAAAAAAGAATAATGACACAAACGTGGATCAATCAGAATAGAGTAAGTGGCAACTTCCATAAGGACAAAGTTGAATTTTTCTCACGCTTTCCTATAAAGCCATTTTTTTTGAATAAGGTGTGATAAAAAACTAAGTATTTAAAAAAAATTGTAGTTTTCGCCCTTATTATATCAACAAATAATAAAGCATTAATAGTTTGATGACACGGAATCCTTGTTTATCGAATAGGCATTATGAAAATTTATTGTAACTTTTAGTTTTGGTTCTTGGGTTATACCTTTGATTATATATATTGTAGCTCTATACAACAAATAATAAAAGCATGATTGCGGAATCCTTAACGCGCGAGACGGACTCGTACTGGCCATTGAGATACTATGATGGTACTGGCCTGGTTTTTTATTAATATAGATACATTTTTTGCTATAAGTCTAGACAGCAAGTACTTCATCTTCACTGTCGGCGCTGATAAAACACAGCGAAAATCGAATACGTCATTCTTGCCACCTGAAAGGAAAACAAAGTTATTTCGCAGTTTATGCAGCTTTCCTTGTTTTATACTGAGTTGGTGAGAGATTTTCCTCCGCTTTTCCGGTAGAGAATAAAACCAATATCTCGTTTATTTTTTAAAAGAAAAGGAGACTGAATTTTGTACAAAATATCTTCCGCAGATACTAGATACAGGTTGTATAAAAAACAGTTACAGCGTTCTGTATGACCCTAAGGGAGTTTAAAAGATTTTTCTTATTTACTGTAATGTAAATCGAATATTTACGATTATAAAAGGAACCACAGTGGCAGCTTTTGACACTCAAGGCTGGATGATAGAATCAGTTATTTGAATTTTTTCATTCAATATGTAGGTATAATTATCAAAGTTGGTATGCTTTATGAATCCTTCATGCCATTTGGCTGAAAATATACATTATTATTGATACTATTAGTTTCGGAAAAATTAACTACAATGTTTGTGTTCAAAATCAAAAAATCCTACACTGTAAAGCCGTTGGTTGAGTATGTTATAAGATAAATCTTACATCGAACATAATGCTAATTATGTTCGATGTAAGAATATAGCGAAAAAAATTTATTACCGATACAAAAGTGGTGTACGATAGATCTTGTATACCAAACGCCTTAAGTATGAGCGGCCTCTGCGCCTGCGCACATCCGATCAGGACAAGGCGTCTGATGTCTTTGTGGGGTTGTTCATCCACCTTACACAAATGCCAGCCACAGTAGAACATAGAGTTTGCCAAGAGTGATGCCTGTTTGTAAGGTCAATAATTAGAATGATGCACAAATACCTACTGGGGGGCTATTCATGTAACGCGTCACCTTTATTTCGTGAAGTGAAAAGTTTGAAAAGGGCATGGCATTTAAATATATAAGCAGACTTAAATTTTACGACTTTTGACATAGAGTGTAAAATTGAATGTGGTTGAAAACGCAATATAGTCGACAATCGTGGAATTAAATTTGGTGATAAAGTTGAAAGATTGCATTTCCTATGTTGAAATACTTTCAATTTTACACTCCAAACCGATACACGTAAAGTTAATTTGATGATTGATGATTGAAAAAAAACACTGAGTTTTTTTTATTTATTTCTTGATTCACATCACTCAGTGTGTGAAAACGTTTCGAAAGTAGCCCCTCAGTTATAAAGAACTTAAGAACTGGTGTCTTTGGATGATGAGCACAGTGCAGTGTGTCGTTTGATATTGCAACCCAAGTCTTGGGATGCTCTGCTTCTGAGGCTGAGCATGTAGATCAGGCTTAAACATCAGGTTCTTGTCATATCATTATTTGTTTTAAAAAAAATAATGTTAAATAAATAAAGTGTATAATAGATACCTGATAAGTTATTTCGCCTGCATTCCAAAGATTCAGTGCAAGCAAAAAGAAAAGAGAACCCACAAAAGTGTACGTCATGAAGGCATTCGTTAAGTTCAGATGAGGAGAAAGCTGAAATTGTCGAAAATAATTCAAGATTTACAAACAATGACACTTCTTCGCTCAGAAGAAAGTTTGTGCTCACCGCTAAGCGAAGCAGAAGCAAAACTGCCACTGCTGAACTTTCGCAAACTTGGAGGGACATTATGACTCCGAATACGCGATGTATTTCATCTGCAAGGCTAAGACTTGATTATTTTAGTTTATCTATAAACTATAAAGCGGAGCGCCAGCGACGACGTTTATAAATCTACTAGTAGGGCGCGTGAGTGCGCGGGCCACATGTGGCCCGCGTGCAGTCTTCCCGCCTATAAAGATATTGCCGTCATCTCCATCGCCAATTGGAATCCGATTGGCAGTGGGCTTAAAAAATGACCAAGGAGCACTGTCATGGTTTTAAAGATAGTTAAGGGCTGTTCGAACAAAAAATACGCTGAACCTCATAGATGAGGTTCAGCGTATTTTTTTCTCTAACAGCCCTTAACTATCTTTAAAACCATGACCGTGCTCCTCAACCATCATCTAAATCCTATATCATCATCACTTCTCACATTTTTCGCTGGCAGTTCTCTGAAGAACTGCGTCAATGACTTGGATAGTTCCCTACTTATTGTAGCATGCACATTTTCCATGGGAAAATAAATTCCTACATTTTTTTATTCATCTCGCAGAACTTGAGATCCTGATCACCTCTTGCTAAGTAACCACTTTCTTATCTTTTATAGTTTCCGAGATAGAACAACACGAAATTTGTATGGCAGCCATCTTGAATCCGCCATTTTTTTTTTAAGCTCACTGCCAATTGCATGACGTTCCGAGTATTTTTTGTTTCAGCAGTCCCCACCTAACTACTATAATACCTTGCCCATGCTCCGCGACTGTCTTCAAAACCCTCAATCATCATCTCATTCCATATTTTTCTCTAGTAATTCTCCGAAAAACCGCATCGAAACCTTGTATAGTTAGTAGACAGTAGTAACCAACACTTGGTCTCTTCAAAATTCCCCATACATTTTCTATGGAAAAATAAATTCCGCCATTTTGAATTTTTTTTCTATCCATCGAATAGACCTTCGAGTCCTGATCAACTCTTGTCAAGAAACCGTTCTTCCATCTTTTATACTCTTCGAGGTATTGGCGAAATTCGTTTGGCCGCCATTTTTAATCCGCCATTTTGAATTTTTTTTCAGCTCACTGCCAATTGGATGACGTTTCAAATGACATTTGGTCGAGCACCCCCCACCTATCTCCAATACCCTTGGCTGTGCTCTTCATCCGTCTTCGATATCCTCAATCATCAGCTCTCTCCGTATTTTTCCTCCTCATGAATTTTTCCTCTCTATACGACCCCATCCTTGAAAAAAAAATTTTTCATACAAAATTGTTCAGGAGAGGTGATCAATCAGTGAGTGAATCAGCACGAGCAGCTATATATATATTAACTAGTTTTTCGCGTGAGGGCGCGGCCCGCTAAAGCGGACCGCGTAACTGCTGGGAGCCATTTACTTGGTCGCTCATACTCGGATTTTGCAAAAACTCCATATTTCAATTTTTCCTGAAAAATGGGGTAATTTTTTCACCAATTTACACCCCGAATCTATACGTACGATCACCCCATAAACGTTCAATTGTTCTGATGTTGCCAACTGTACAAATTTGAATTAAACCGTCCCGGTTTGAGGCAGGACAATGAAAATTTTTAAAACACTACAGCTCAGCCGCCATCTTGTTTTTCCAAATTTTTTTATTTTTTTCTATAAACAATTTTCTCATTTCCTCAAGTATTGCAAGTTTGAACGAAATCGGTTGAAAAACAAAAGAGTTACGAAAGTCACGTTGGCCGCCATCTTGTTTTACTGAAATGTCATAATTTTTCCCTACTCTACTCCTGCCCATAAACACATCTCCGATACATCATTGTATCGTTTTCTACCAGTTTATCCGAGAACAATACCAATATTCTTATAGCTCCTAATCGCCATACAAATTAGTATGAAAAAAAAAATTTCGCCATTTAGAATTTTTTTTCTTTCTATAAATAAACCCTCTCATCCTGATCATCTTTTATTAAGAAACCACTTTTCTACCATTCATACTTTCTGAGATAGACTCCGACGAAATTTGTATGGCGGCCATCTTTTTTACGCCATTTTGAAATTTTTTTCAGCTCATTGGCATTTGCACGAGATTTCGAATGATTTTTGGTCGAGCACCCCCCACCTATCTTCAATACCCTGGCTGTGCTCTTCACCCGTCTCCGAAATCCTCAATCATCAGCTCTCTCCATATTTTTCGCCGAGTCATTTCTTGACTTCTATACGAAGCCATAAGTGAAAAAAAAACTGTTCATACAAAATTTTACAGGAGGACATTTTGGGGAAAATCTCGAAAACTACCCCAAATGTGGCAACACAGCTTATATATCTCGATACTGCCGGTCGAGTTACACAATCGGTTCATACATGACGACTTTCCAAAATGTTGCCAAGTGCCTTAAAAACACGATCAAAATATTCAAAAAAAATAAATAAAAACAAAATGGCTGCCACCCCATTCCACATAAATATTTTACACAGTTTCGTACTCTTCCTAGTAACTACAGGATTAACCGCTCCTGATGACGTTACAATTTTTCATCTCGCTCGCACCCAGGCGACATGATGGCCCCTGAAAAGTGACCCTGTCGAAAATCACTTTTTCTTTGATAGATTCCAGTGTTGCCAGTGCTCGATCACAAAAATACCCAAATTTCATTTGTACGAGTAAGACACGTAGTCGCTCATACTCGGATTTCGCAAAAAGTCCGTATTTGGATTTTTTACTTTTTGGGGAAAATCTCGAAATTTTCCGAAAAATGGGGTAATTTTTTTCCCCCACTCAATACTTCAAGCCTGTACACACAATCGCCCCATAAAAGTCGAAACGCTCCGATGTTGCCAACTGTGAGAAATTCGAATTTTAAAATCGCGTTTTTTCGTACCTCACACTGATTGGCCGCCAGAACAGCCGCCATCTTGTATTTTGAAAAATTACTCCCGTTTTGTCAAAATTCAAGATAATTGTGGGCGAAACAAGCAAAAATTGACATCTTCAACCACCCAGTTTAGGATCCGTGGCGCCGCGGTTTGGGGTCGAAAAATGAAAAATTTTAAAACGCCACAGCTCGGCCGCCATCTTGTTTTTCAAAATTTTTCAAATTTTTCTAAAAACCATTTACTCATTTCCTCGAATACTGCAAGTTTGAACGAAATCGGTTGGAAAACAAAAGAGATACGAAAGTCACGTCGGCCGCCATCTTGTTTTTCTGAAATGTCATAATTTTTCCCTAGTCGACTCCCGCATCCGAACACATCTCTCATACATCATTATATCATTTTCCGTCTCCTTCTGGGAGAACAATTATGTCAATGAGTGAGTCAGTCAGTCAGTGGTAATCGAGCTATATATATTATAACTAGTAGGGCGCGTGAGTGCGCGGGACATTATGACTCCGAATACGCGATGTATTTCATCTGCAAGGCTAAGACTTGATTATTTTAGTTTATCTATAAACTATAAAGCGGAGCGCCAGCGACGACGTTTATAAATCTACTAGTAGGGCGCGTGAGTGCGCGGGCCACATGTGGCCCGCGTGCAGTCTTCCCGCCTATAAAGGTACATCGCCGTCATCTCCATCGCCAATTGGAATCCGATTGGCAGTGGGCTTAAAAAATGACCTAGGAGCACTGTCATGGTTTTAAAGATAGTTAAAGTCTGTTAGAGCAAAAAATACGCTGAACCTCATCAGATGAGGTTCAGCGTATTTTTTGCTCTAACAGACCTTAACTATCTTTAAAACCATGACCGTGCTCCTCAACCATCATCCAAATTCTAGATCATCATCACTTTTCATACTTTCCTCTGGCAGTTCTCTGAACAACTGCGTCAATGCTTTGGATAGGTCCCTACTTATTGTACCATGTACATTTTCCATGGAGAAATAAATTCCTCCATTTAGTTTTTTTGTTCATCCCGTTGAACTTAAGATCCTGATCACCTATTGCTAAGAAACCACTCTCTTATCTTTTATACTTTCCGAGATAGAACAACACGAACTCTGTATGGCGGCCATCTTGAATCCGCCATTTTAATTTTTTTCAGCTCACTGCCAATTGCATGACGTTCTAAGTAATTTTTGTTTCAGCAGTCCCCACCTAACTATAATACCTTGCCCATGCTCCTCGACTGTCTTCAAAACCCTCAATCATCATCTCATTCCATATTTTTCTCTAGTAATTCTCCGAAAAACCGCATCAAAACCTTGCATAGTTACCAACACTTAGTCTCATAAAATTCCCCATACATTTACTATGGAAATTTTTTTTCCGCCATTTTGATTTTTTTTTCTATCCATCGAATATACCTTCCAGTCTTGATCAGCTCTTGTCAAGAAAACATTCTTCCATCTTTTATACTTTCCGAGATATCGGCGAAATTCGAATGGCGGCCATTTTGAATCCGCCATTTTGAAAAAATTTTTAGCTCACTGCCAATTGGATGACGTTTCAAATGACATTTGGTCGAGCACCCCCCACCTATCTCCAATACCCTTGGCTGTGCTCTTCACCCGTCTTCGAAATCCTCAATCATCAGCTCTCGCTATATTTTTCTTCCTCATGAATTTTTCCCTTCTATACAAAACGATCAGTGAAAAAAAAATTTTTCATACAAAATTGTTCAGGAGAGGTGATCAATCAGTCAATCAGCACAAGCAGCTATATATATATTAACTAGTAGTCCGCGTGAGGGCGCGGGCCACATGTGGCCCGCGTGCTGTCTTCCCGCCTATATAGGCCGACAATAATCCCCCTACATTTTCTATCGAAAAAAAAAAATTCCGCCATATTGGATTTTTTTTCAGCCATTCAATAAACCTTTTTGTCCTGATCACTTCTTGTCAAGAAACCGTTCTTCCATCTTTTATACTTTCCGAGATATCGACGAAATTCGAATGGCCGCCATTTTGAATCCGCCATTTTGAATTTTTTTTCAGCTCACTGGCAATTGGATGACATTTCGAATGACATTTGGTCGAGCACCCCCCACCTATCTTCAATACCCTCCCCGTGCTCTTCACCCGTCTTCGAAATCTTCAATCATCAGCTCTCTCCATATTTTTGTTCTTAATGATTTTTTCCCCTCTTTACGAAATGATTAGTAAAAAAAAATTTTTTCATACAAAATTGTTCAGGAGAGGTGATCAATCAGTGAGTCAGTCAGCACAAGCAGCTATATATATAGTAACTAGTAGGTCGCGTGAGGGCGCGGGCCACATGTGGCCCGCGTGCCGTCTTCTCCCTACTTGCCTTCCAACTTTTAGTCCCTTATCAACATTCCCCATACATTTTCTATGGATTTTTTTTTCCGCCATTTTGGATTTTTTTTCTAGCCATCAAATAGAGCTTTTTTTCCTGATCAACTCTTGTCAAGAAACCGTTCTTCCATCTTTTATACTTTCCGAGATATCGACGAAATTCGAATGGCGGCCATTTTGAATCCGCCATTTTGAATTTTTTTTCAGCTCACTGCCAATTGGATGACATTTCAAATGACATTTGGTCGAGCACCCCCCACCTATCTCCAATACCCTTGGCTGTGCTCTTCATCTGTCTTCGATATCCTCAATCATCAGCTCTCTCCGTATTTTTCCTCCGAATGAATTTTTTTCTTCTATACGACCCCATCCATGAAAAAAAAAATTTTCATACAAAATTGTTCAGGAGAGGTGATCAATGAGTGAATGAATGAATCAGCACAAGCAGCTATATATATAGTAATGCTATAAAGTCTGTATTAAAAATGAGTTTCCTCGTGATAATGTCACATTTTTCCAGAAATATAAAAAACTAACAATTTTCACTTTTCACCCTCCGTTACTCTGAAACCGTTCACTTTAGCAAGCTTATGCATTTTTGTTTGCAATTTAACGTACAATAATTACTTTTGTACTTGACACTTTTGCGCTAAATAGCATAGTTTTTATTATATTTAAGAAAAAGAAACTGAAAAAGCAGAACTTCTAAACCCCTCCCCCCAAACCCGACGCTATCGTGGGTATAACTTTTTACCAAAGAATATGTGGACTGCAAAGAATAATCTGGTATTCCAATAATAGGTACTCTTACTTTGGATGTCCGGGTTCGGTCGTTCTTTGAGCTAATTGCACCGAAATAATTATTTTTTGTCCATATTGACTACAAAGTGACTTACAACATTAACTTTTGATGCATCCGAATTCCTTCCAAACACCCCGTTTTCAATACTTTAGCAGCCGCTTCGTTGCTCACGACTAAAACATTCCTGTCGAATTCTCGCCCTATCCTCTCATAATGTTGACATAACGTAATGAACTTGTATGCCATGGTAATGAGATGGATTATTGGCATACAATCAGTCGACATCATAGGTAGCATCATGTACAGCCAGGTCATGTAGAAAAATACACGTAATATACTCGCAATGATAGAATCGTCGTGGTAATGTGGTATGTATGTGACCACAGTGTAGAAGGGCGTGCCTGAAAATAGAATCAAGTTAAAGCAAATGTTTTAAACTTTGTTGTTGTTACAGAAGCTTGTAATGTTACCTTCAACAATTGCCTTCCTCAAACTCTCAACGCCATAAGCGGTTAGCGATAAATATACTGTAATGACATAAAATGTGATTCCCCACTTTACTTTTCTTTGTTGACTTTTCATTAGCTTTTCTTCTTCAATACCCTCCATGACTGTAGCCATTTCATAGTTAAGTTGTCTGATAGCTCGTTTGTAGTAAAGGAGAAGGAACATTTTAATAAGAATAATGTCGTGAATGGCCGAGAACATCATGGACGACTTTTTCTCCACTTCTGGAAATTCGCCGAATAGAAACGCGAGGTTCTCGAGGAGTATCATAACGAAGTATACGGAATATGAAACGGCGCTGTAAATTTTATAACAGCCTGTTTCTGGGTAAATATTCTCGTACCAAAAATTCCCGGCTCCTGCGTAATATACGAATCTGCAGTAGCTTTTTAGCAAGCGCTTTGTACCAACCGACATTATGAGTAACAACAATATTTGGTCTTTTTTCTCAGTTTATTATTTTCCACGGGATGAAACGTTTACAAGGCTTGGGCATCGATAGCGATATGAAGTGTGAGGTTACAATTTACTTGAAACAATTATTTACTAAGGTATAATTTACGCGGGCAAACTTTCCGTGAAAACATTCGGTAACTTACGATTATAAATTTTCCCTTAATTAATATCGTAACGCACAAAGTTTGGAGGTTTCTTTCATAGGTATCTATATCGAATAAAAATTAATTACTCTACATTTAGGATCAGTCAAGAATTTTTGGAAAATAGAAAGAAAATACACCCGTGCCCGTGCATTCGCTAGCCTGACATCTATTTTCAGTTATAGGGGTTGAATTTTCGAAAGCCAAAAAAACCCAGAAAAGATGTCCATGTCAAAACAGAGCCAATTTGTAGCCATAATTCAGCCTAATCCGTGTGCTCTAACTGTGCATTGATAGGTCAGTCAGTCAAGTAATATTTCCCTTTTGTGTAAATGTATACAATGTATACAGATTATTACAAGTATATTTTAGCAAACTCCTTTATTTATCTTTTCTATCTTGACTTTTCCTTTGTACATAATCATTTAAACTACCAGTCACAGATCTTAATAAAAAGTTAGATTTTATCCTTTAGCTTGAATAGCATTCACTAAAGAAAATCGTTAGCATTACTATTAAGACTTGTCAACTTAGTTTAAAGATAGGTTTAACAGAATCAGCACCAAAAAGTTCCTTTATTTTGGACTCCAGCCAGCAGCTAATTGTTCGGTATCGTACTCCCAGCCGAATAAAAGCCACTCGTGGAACGAATTAGTATGAGCATCTGTTGCGAAATTAATATTTATATCTACCAATACTCTATCTATATTTTAGAATCAGATTTTCATCATTAAGTACCTTTAAGTATTAAGTACTTTTCAACCGACTTCAAAAACGGAGGAGGTTCTTAATTCGACTGTATGTTTTTTTTTATGTTTGTAACCTCATAACTTTTGACTGGATGAATGTATTTTAATCATTCATTTTTGATTAGGAAGCTGATGCTTCCCGTGTGGTCCCACTTCAATTTGTTCCAGTTCTGATCATTATATTCATGAGAAAACAATATAAGTCTTAAATTTTTAATTGGAAAGGATGTATTCAACAGCAGTTTCATGACAGTTGAAGTCGGTTTTTTTGTGAATTAATTAACGTATATTATTATTCAATACTGATTTGTGTAGAGGCATTTGTCTCTGAAGTCATTGCTGGTATAACGAAGTTATTTCCAAATTATTATTTTCAGAATTCAACGTTGAAACATATTTGGATGATAAATGGAATAGAAAGCTGTTAAAAATTTGAAACAAGGGAACTCATTACAACGAATAAAATAATTATTAAGTACAGTACCTATTTTTCACTGTACGAATGTTTTAATTTTATTCGACCGATAATTGGTAAAGTTTCCGGTTATTCTGCGAGGCATTTCTGTAGTTAATTGAAATGGGAGCTATTTTGTCCATGGACTTGGTACGCTCAATATTCATGTCGCACGGTGTCATAATGCCGTATTAATTGCTTATGCTGCTTAATCCTTTTGGTACATAATATTTAATTGAGTGTCTACCATTCGAACTTTGCAGATTCCAGCTTCATTATCATTGCGCGTATGAAAGTAGCTTTTATTTTTACTTATTTTACTATGACGTAACTATCAGCTATGAAAGGATTCTTGAAAGCTCAACAGAAGTAAAATATAGGATCACGTATAAGAAGCCACTAAAATTGTTGTCCCGAAGACACTATGGCTCACTCAGGTGAGCCATATCGAAGTTGGAACGAGAAATAAGTATAAACCTTTCAAACACAAACCTACACAATAGGGACCTACCTTCTATGTATCTCTTCATACACAAAAATATTGCAATTGTTCAAGTGAATAATATACGTTAGTTAATTAATAAAAAAACCGACTTCAACTCTCATCAACCTATTGTTGAATACATCGTTTTCAATTAAAAATTTAAGACTTATATGGTTTTCTCATGGATAGCATTATCAGAACTGGACTAAATTGAAACGGGACCATAAGGGAAGCGTCAGCTTTCTAATAAAAAAAAGAATCATCAAAATCGATTCACGCAGTCAAAAGTTATGAGGTAACAAACATAAAAATAACATACAGTCGAATTGAGAACCTCCTCCTTTTTTGAAGTTGGTTGATAACAATAAACCATTCAAACACAAACCTACACAATAAGAAATACCTTTTATGTATCTATGCCTACACAAAGATACATTTTGGCAATTGTTCGAGTGAAAACTAGAGGCAGTATCTATAGAAATCGGTAAAACAATAGCGTCTAATGTAATTCTTAGCGGAGAACCGATATGTACGAGCTTTATATAGACTCCTAGTAAAAAGGAGTCGTCTCAGAGAACATCTTTTCTCAATATACACCTGCAGCAATATATCAGAGGGGAGCTCCCGAAGGATATATCCGGTGCGGGTCACGTTCGAGAATTGTTTTTCGACGAACCCAGCGCTACCTCTCACTCAGGGATAAAACTTTTTACCCTCTCCCTTACAAAGCTGTTATCTCCGCAATTTTCCCTAAACGTGAAAGCGATAATTTTGTGAGTACTATGGTTAACGAATATACCTATACCCATATATTTTTTAGATCCAATATTTTTAGTTGTTGTCCACAAATTCATATCAGTATTTTTTTTCACTAGGTATAGAAGTTAGTATTTGACTGTGATCTCACCTGATGGTAGGTGATGATGCAGCCGATGATGTTATCGTAAAACCTAAACCCACCCCTATCGGTTTCTACACAGCATCGCGCCGGAACGCTAAATCGCTTGAGGCGCGTTTTGCTGGTAGGGTGGTGACTAGCCAAGACCGAAGCCTCCTACCAGACCAGACCTGAGCCACTTTAAAAATTGTAAAATTCCAAAGTGGTCCGTGGCGGGAATCAAACCCGTGACCTTCCACTCAAATCCAAGCGCGCGCCACTACGCCAGAGAGGTCGTCAAAGTAATTAATATTCCTATGTTGTGTTGTATGTTCACTTATTAAAAATAATCTTCTTTCTTCTGTAGGTGGAAAATAAACCCTTATTTTACAGAGTTCAGAGCGTCCCACAACATAAAATAAGTGTTATTTTATATGTTTCTTGTAAAACGTGATCTATCTTAGTACTCGTAGTTTACCGAAAATGTCACATTTTTCATAGAGGAAATAGCGCATTCTTACACTAAAAGCCGGCGAGCACGTGAGACTGTGTAAACTAATTTAACTTGGAAATGGCTTCTTCCTGTTTCTCGGAGTGTGCTCTTAAGGAAATTTCATATATTTCTAATATTACTATCATTTAATTTCATTAAGTACTTTGTGTAAATAAATAACAAACTAATATTTATTTTTCATCAAACAGAGGGAATAGTGAGAGCAAAATTCAATTTTGTTTATGCTTTTTCCCTTCTGATTCATTCGATAGATATGCCTTCGGATCATTCATCTTTTTTTATGTGTTTTTCTTAGAATGTTCACAATAATCTTCTAATAATGTCTACACCTACGAATTTCGAGTATTTTAGTATTTTTCTCATAAATATTAGGTAGTTATTAAAAATGGGGTGTGTCACTTAGGGTCAAAATAAAAAATCTTTTCTCGGGCGTCGTGTATTAAATTCTTAGCTATGTTTAGAATTCTACTTTAGAATCCTTTGCTTCTCTCTAAATTCAAAATAGGGCGCTTGAAATAAAATTTCACTTTGGTCTATTGTAGCACAAGTTTCTAATAATTTTATTATTGTTACGAACCACTTATCCTCGCGACTTTATCAGAGTTGAATTTTCGTACATCCTAATCGTGATTTCGTAAATCTGTGTACTCATTCATTCAAATCTATCTAGATCTTCTGGTGTGAATCGACCTAAAAAACTACTGAACAATACCTCTCCAAAATCAGTTGTAATCTTTAAGAGAGTTTATTTATTGAAAGCTCTCGTCCGAGCTCCGATTGCTTGTAAATAATGAATATTCGATGAGAGTTCGCCGCAATGTCGGGTAGAAAATTAAACTTGGCAACTTAAACATAGCCACGGGCACTTTATAGTGTTTAATTCGTTTTGAATTAAATTCAAGTACAAACAGTTACCTCGTTAGCACACAAGACTTTTGCGTCAAGCTTTGGAAGGTGTCAAGATATTGTGGTGAGAGCTTATATTGCCAAAAACTTGACTCATTCTTATGTTTTTAAATTTCTCGTGAAAGTCTCAAATATGAAGAGACCCGTAAAATCATAGAGGATAGAGATTCATGGAAGACTTTCAAGATGTTAAATTAGCGACAAAGCACCCAACCCCACTCACTACGTGCAGGCCACTAGACGCTGACGTACTAAGATTGTAAAAATAAGAAATACATTTAAATTTTTTATATAGGTACCGCACACCCGCGGCTATGCTCAGATAACATACTATTTTCTCCCTTAGGGGCTAAATTTCCGGAAATAACGATCATGTATGATCGACCGTCACAATAGCTATAAGTATTTCATCCCAATCCGTCAGTCAGTCAGGTAATCACTCAGTCTTTCAACAATAACCTTTTCTTTTTATGATTTACGGCGGTTTTCAATATAATATCTATCCATAATTCATACTAGAGATAGAAATTTAACATACGCCCCATACAAGTTATGTCAAATTTCTATCTATTGTAAGGGAAACCATGGATAGATAGGCTCATAGATACTCGTAGATTATAAACGTCGTTGCTGGCGCTCGATAGGCTATTGAAAACCGCCGTTATACTATCATCCGTATATTTATACGGAAATTCTTTCCATTTGATATATATCCGTATTTATATCAAAATTTAAAGAATTTGGATATAATATTATATTACGAAATTATAACAAATATTCCTTACCTTTTCCGTCTCTACAGAATTCAAATCACGTTCAAATGTAATGTAAATGTACCTACGGAGCTTTTGTCAAGCCGAAAGTTTTGATTGGAGGTTTCGATATTCGTTTAGGCTTTTAGCGTCATGTGCCACTAAAACCCTCGAAATGTTAGGAGTCAAGTAATGTTAACTGGCAGCAATCCAATTTGAACGTTTGAGAAAAGCATTTCCTATATTGAAACGATATCATTAAGGTTTGATAATGGCGCCGTGTGTTCGTGACGTTTCATTTAGCACATTCTCAGGACTTCTATAATTGTTGACAGTCGTATTTTGGATTATTATTGGTATTATACCAAGACAATTCTTGGCGCATACAAACTAAAATTATACTTAAACTAGCTGACCCGGCAAACGTTGTTTTACCATTAGGGATGTAAAAATAGCTTACTTAGATTAAAAATACTTACTCTTAGACGTACCGAGCATACAAAGAAAATTTCATAACAATCGGTCGAGCCGTTTCGAAGGTGGTAACATAAATAGGCACGAGAATTTTATATATAAGAGAAGAAATGAAAAATTGTGTTTGTTTTGCGGATTGCTTTAAAACCAGGTATCGTACTTCATTGGTTTTCAGGATATTATGTTCTGGATTAAATTGGTGCTATTTGCGAATATAATTTTTATGGTTATATCTATACCCTTTTTCGTGAGTCAAGTCATCTTTCAGATTTCCTTACACTGGTGTCAAATATCACTTGCCTCACAACGAAAGCTGACTCGAAAAAGTAAGATATGTCATGTTAGACCGCTCATACCTAAGAATACCCAAAATAATACGCAAAAGTTTTAACCTTAAAATCGATTACTTCGATAGTTCTTTATGGAACCTAAATTAAGCTTCTTTAGTCAATCTATATACTTATAATAAAACTGTAAAGGGTCGAATTCTGTACATTGAAGATATTTTGAAAATTTTTGTTGGAGGACACTATTTAGTCGATACTGAAGCCAAAACTGTAATTTGTTTAATTTTTGTCTGTCTGTCTGTCTGTCTGTCTGTCTGTCTGTCTGTCTGTCTGTCTGTTTCACGACCGGGCATCACGGCTAATCCGCTGGATGGATTTAAATGAAACTTGACATGATTATAGTTCATACCCCGAGGTAGGACATAGGATACTTTTTGTCCCGAAATTCATCATGGTTTCCCTGGAAGACGGCATCAAAGTCCAAACGTTTTTTAGTTATAATTCATTAACGCGTTGTCCGATTCCATTCATTCTTTTTTTGTTAGAAAGGAGGGTCTTTAAAGTTTATTCCATACAAATCTTATCATCATCACTTTTGTAGTTCAGAAATTACAGACATCAGAACCTTTAAGTTCAAGTAGGTAGGTGACTTGAAACTCGGAATGCCCAAAGAACCTAGGGCTAGGACGTGGGGCTCAAGTAAGACTGGAGTACCCTTACAGCCGTAAATAAATAGGCTTAGCAGGAGATTTTGTATGGTTTAAAATTTTTCACTTTTAGGGTGAACAAAAATCATGTAACTGGCGTTATCGCTACGTTATACCGTATAGCGCCATCTCTACAATTTATGTGGAACTTGAATGTAAAACTCTGAGATAGGTTTCCGAATTTTTTTAAATAAAAATTAACTGTCATGTTATTTACTGTTTCCTGACTTTATATTAAGATGGCACTTTATATAACTGATGGCACATGAACAGATTTAAACTTTATCATCCGCAATATGGAAAGGGTAAGTAATGGTTCACAAATATTTTTAACTCTTAGGTCTTATCGATCCTAACCGACTGACTTTCATCTAAGGTCTTTTTATACGTAAGGAAATATATAGCCATTGTCCATTCTGATGTTTTGGATTGTATTGAGATGAAGCAAAGATTTTTAAAAGACTCTAATATTATGTTGGGCTGGGGAATATTGTTAGTAGAGTAATTTATCCCAGTGGTACCTACCCGGCCGAACTCTGAAAGAAGAGTTTTACAACCAGTACAACTTTTCACATGGTTTAATAATTTTTGACATATTTCGTGGTTTCAGAATAAAAATCACAATGAAAAGGACGATTTTAACTGTCGATATTTCGATACATTGGTACAAGTCGTGGTCACGTAGTGACCACGACCTGTGCCACTGGGTCGAAATATCGACAGTTAAAATCGTCCTTTTGATCTTTCAACTACGTATTAATGAAACTTTATATTATTCTTAAGAAAAAGGAGTTTTCAAAATCACCACAAGATAACCCGTGTAAAATAAGAACAGGTTTCTGTACAACATCACACCAGAATCCCGCGAAAAATCAAGGAATTCCAGTAGGAAGTTATATTATGTAAAAAAATCGTAATTCACGCGGGCGCAGCCGCGGGCAACAGCTAGTTTAATATAATATTGCCTCTGATTTATCTAGTTCCGTCTTATCGCAACAGATTATCATATCTCTAATTATTAGAGATATGATAATCTGTTGCCTTGCGTTGTAGATTTATATTAGAGTCTAATATAAATGTCAATATTAGTTATTGGCATTTATGCAAAGCCGGGCAGCTACCGAACCACCATACATCAATTAATGTACAGAACTACAGACCGAGCGTAAGTTATCGTGGATTAAACGACGGCCTCTGTGGATCAGGATTATAGCAACAGTAATAAGATTATTGTATGACATTGACTTCAGAGTTAAATAAAACAGTTAATTACAGATATTTCAATCCACAAAGACGCGCCCTACTCTGTCTAAATCGCTTACGTTTCATTACATTCGTATGGAGTTTGCTGTTTGACAGAGTGGGCGCGTCATCGTGGATTGAAATAGCTATAATAACAGATAACGCTTTACTAATTACAATTATACATTTATATATTAATAATAATTACAGATTATTAATTATACAATTATTAATATCTTTGGTGACCATTCTTTCACAATTTGTTTGCGTTATTCCTTACTTCAAACTTTAAAAGCCTTAGGATTACAAACATGTAATTTGAAAGCAATAGAGCCTCTGAAGTTAAAAGCCAATTCTGTTCTCCTATCAGAATGCAAATTGCTATTTGTGGTCTGGGCTTGGCCTCCATTGAATCTTATACGTCCTCGATATAGCATCGATTAGCTCGACGGTGTATTTTGTTGTCTTATCTCTTATTACCATTTATTATTGACTGTATTTTGCGGGAATTAATAGCAGCTACTTACTAGTAAGTAATAATAGAACGAACGAAGATTGGATTTCATTTATGGACACACTGATACATTGTTATTCTGAGATTATTACAATAGTATTGAACATTATACTTTATTAAGTAGAATAATTGAGGATTTGACTCTTTTTTTTATTACTTATTTATAAACTAGGACAAAAATAATGAGATACACTGAAAAAACTAATTAGGTAAAATGGTAAAATTACAAAAAAGTTAAAAGCATCTAGCGATATTAAATTGTGACGTCAAACCTTAGCTTCGTGCGGCTTCATACATATTTTCATTTTGCGAGAAAGGGATAGAAGACCTTCCCATTCCAAAATTAAAATGCTTGTGACTTTGTAAATCTTCGTTGGAATAATTTTTTTTTCAGTGAAGTGTTTTTCAGTTTCTTTTTATCCGAGTTTATAATAAAGTAATAATTTTTATCAAATTCAAAAGTTCCACGTCCCAATTCATCATTGACTCTTTAAAAAATTTCATAGGTGTGATCCGCAACAACACAAATTACAATTATTTTGTAAAATAACGCTGGGCTTACAAACCGTTCTGTTGTAAACGAATCATTAGTCAAATTAGCAGCCACCTCCGCCCAGGTCCTGACTGATGGCTGGATTACAAAATATGTAATACAAAAATGTGATGAAATATGAAACGATTTGTGTGATCCGCACAAAGGGCGTCCGCATTTGCATAATCACTGTACGCTCGGGCTCCAGGGAATTAAACGAAATGCGTGATATCGCAACATAAAACAACACAACTGTGTTTGACATTCGTTTAGTATAATAGAAAACAAATGACATACCAAGTAAAGTGAAACAAAGGTTGGAAAAATACATATAAAGAAAGCTCCTATTTTTATATTTTCATGTGTGATTTCACCCATATATCGCTAGGTGGCGCTGTCTTCAGTTATCTCACACTAACGAGTTCGTAATACAAAAATACGTGATTGCATGCGCAATGGGCACGCATGCAATAAGTATACTAGCATGGACTGTTGACTAGTAAGAGAAACTTTCATTCTAGATTCATAGAGCTCTAAGAGGCGGTCCTCGATTTCAAAAGTGCGGCGAAAATACTTTGCCTAAATTAGCGAACCCGACTCACACTACTAATTATAAGTTGCCGCACTCACGGAGCTGTCGTTGTTAGGTACGGCTCCATCTAGTCAGAGCGCGAGCGACTTTGTCTAGATTTTTCTAGATTTTCTTTTTGACGGGATTTTCGTCACGCAAAAAACCTTCGCTAGCCCTGCGTGAAACCGTCCGTAAAGAAACTTTGTTTTCCAAAAGACTCACTACCAGTTACTACTTTATTTCACTTGCGACTTCGTTTGCCCTTATTGTTTTATCAGAAACGAAAAACGAATTTTGTACGAGGTTCAATAACATTATAAGCCTATCAGCGAAACGAATATGAAATGCAAGTGGCGACGAGACGTCTGAAAATTAAAAAGAGACTCTTTTGTCCCCTAAAAACTTAATGCTACTTGATTGCTCATTCTGAATATTAAGCGGGAGAGAGATAAAAGCAAGAAAGTGAGACTTTGCTGAGAGGTCATTAATCTTCATTAACGACGTGCTCGAGCCTCTGACTGCTATCTGAAATATATGTGAGGACAAACGAGATAATGATAAATTGCATTCATTTTTGTCGCTAGGGAAGTCATAATTTGCGACAAATGTTGGCTAGAGGATGTTCCTCGTTTGCGGTTAAAATGATTGTAATAACAAAAATTCTATATTGTTGTATCACACACTGTCCTGTTGTGTGTTGTTGTCAGAGATGTTGTTGTGTTGTGTTTGTCGAAGCTCAGACGTTTTGGGCAAATGGTTGGTTACTTATTTTTCTCAAATGTGCTTGGGAGCATTATTTTGACAACCTTCTTCAGGATCTCGAAGTAGCTGTACCAGCCATTCAAAGCAGCGGTCGGCAAAAGTTGTGTGGAAATCAATTTCTGTCGTGGTTCAGCGGTCGAATAAATTACATAATACACTGATATCTGTCGTGTAATTTAATCATGTGACGTTCTTTCAATCTGACACATGACGACTAAGTGAAAAGGTTCATGTAAATCTTGAACTGGCTTGCAAATAGAAAGCTGTTTATCTAAAAAAATGCTTGTTGTTGATTGAATTGTTGCGTAAGTGGGCAGTTAGGTACTAAACAAGCCTTGGCCACAACTAGTCATTGATGAACTCACGTTTGTGCCTCGGCTCAGCCACGGTCCTCATTTACACTTTCATCCAGCAATGCTTGCAGTAATGTAGGTACTATTTTGTTCAGTAACTCAAAAGTGAATAGACTTGTCTAGGCGGGTTCCAATTTAGGTCTCTATCATTGATGTCCAACGCGATGATGATTGATTCTAGTCAATCGCAAGACCACTTTGTATAGAAAGATCCACTCTTTTTGAACCACGACACTCGCCAGATTTTGCCAACATAATTTGTGAAGCACAGTCGTGACTGCATTAATTAACAGTCGCGCAATGGCGTTAAAAAAACTTGCACCATCCGAGGAATTCATTAGGAAAAGGGAGGCCCGTGGAACTAACTCTTGACCTAATTAGCCCCATGCCTTCAAACAGATGAGGATTCTTTTTGTTAGCTCTTTTGTTCCACCATAACATTGGAATCGTGAATGAAACATGAACGCAAATAAACATCACTTTTGTGTAACACAGTTTTATAATTGCATGCGCTTAGGTCTAAGTGTCGTGTCGCTTTATGTCTGTATGAGTATGACCTAGCCACTTTAGTTTAGCGCTAGCTTTTTATTTTAATTTGGTTGCACAATTCACTGCATGCTACGAGAGTTACAAGTTTTTAATTACATTACTTATAAACATAAAAATGTGTACGTAATGGAGGTTAAAGTGTTCTATGCCACGTACATTACATACTTACCTTATTCTAAAACAACTATATAATGTTGTATTACGTAGATATTGCTACAATTGTATCTAGAAGAGCGATACTTTCAGGTAGTAGTTCGAGTTAATAATATTCGGTGCTTAAATGGAGGCAAGGCTTACTCTTTTATCACTCTTTTATTTTTCATTTCAACTGACTTCTTATGTTTGTTCTTTCATAAATATTGAAATGCACTATTTTAAATTAGAAAGCTGCCGCTTCCCGTGTGGTTACCATTTCAATTTAGTCCAGTTCTGATAATGGTATCCATGAGAAAACCATATAGGTAAATCTTTTTTTTTAATTGGAAAAGACGTATTCAACAGTAGTTTGGTGAGAGTTGAAGTCGCTTTTTATTCTACTACAACACAACGCTGAAAGTTACAGCGTTGGCAAAATATTTTCAGCGAAACAAGCAGGAAAAATATTTCCCTGTTGCGACAGAATACGAGCTCAGGTATTAAAAACCTGCACCAATAATGCCGACTCGAAACTATTTTGTTTTTTTTGACACATGGGTGGTACTGCAAGTGCGAAGAATAGGATGTGCATATTTTTAAAAAGTATCAATAAAAAATAAGCTTTAGGATTTTTCAATCGCCAGTTAACTAAGGAATAAATATGACGTTTTGACAGATTTTGTATGGCATATGCTTATTCCCCAGATAGCTTATCGATTGAAAAATCAGCCCTTAGTAGATCGTTAGTATTAGCGAATGTTATTTAGCACTGGCTGATTCTGTAACGTTAGTTAGCAACTCGCAGTAAGAAAACTTAGTTATTAATTATGAAAACTGAGGCAAACATCTTTTTTTGCACTATTTTACTAACCTACGTTAGTATAATGGTATCAGGTCAACTTACCATTACCATTCATGTTACTAACTTGTGCAAAAAAATACAAAAAAATATGGTTTTTACCTCCGTTTTCTTAGTTAGTAAACAAGTTCGAGTTGCTAAGTAATGATACAGAATCAGCCCGGCCCCCAGGCCAAGACTATTACACCAAAAACTGAACAAAGTCAATACCATCAGTTCAGTTCAGTTCTCTTGACAATACATTAATTTATGTGAATGGGCAATGGCATTAATTTAATTTATGGTACTTACAGCTAAATCGTCTCCAAAATCTCCTGCATAGAAAAAATCCTTGAGATATAGGTAAATACTGCAAATAGAGCCATAGACATAGGTATACCCTTTTTTTTTATCGTGGGGAATCCTCATGGATACCCAGTAGCCCGGGGGAGCGGCTGGGTTATGCCGGACTCTTACCGGCTAAACCCCACGGTGTTTCCTCCTCGCACCGTATGACGGTAACACGGGAACGCTTGCGCAAACCTCCGTGAACCGCCGCTTGCGCAGCCCCTTTGATTTGAGGTAGGCATCTCCTCTCCGCTACGTATCTCCTCTCTGATTTGGTGGAAACCAGGCTTAATTGAGGTTCTTCTAACACTCCTGTCCTGTGTAATTATTGAATACCGCTGATTTCTACTCTTACCGCTACTGCATAGCTATTATGTCGTTATGATTCTGAAAATGGTTTCGCGATCACCAGACATTGGATCCGATCCAAGTTATATTTCTTACTTCTGCGCGACCTTTAGTTATAATAAAATGCAAGACGTTTTATTGCATTGAAATAATCGTAATTCAACGCTTTTGAAGGTGGCTAGGTAGGTAGTTCCAGGTAGACTTATATCGCGCTTTTGAATAATTTTTTTATGATGATGATGGTAAAAACAATATTTATGAAAGTACCTACCGACTGGATCCCGCGAAGAGACCAATATAAACAAACAAGTAGGCTTGACAGTTGCCTTCAATAAGTCTAGTGAACAATTTGTCGATCGGATATGTCATACCCTTATTATATTTATTTTAACTCTGTTCCATTTAGATATGGAATGAGCGATCAGCAGATTCGTTTATTATGTAGTTACATATAAAACCACATGAAATACCTATTATTAGTCGCTCGCTTCACTCATGTGATTTGCTGTTTCATATAGTATGATGGCATATAGATAGACTTGAATTTCTACTGGTTTGAGACATATACACTGGCTTAAACAGGCAAATCGGAAGATTTGCATGACTTAGCGAAATGTGTATCAGCATTTTACCAAACTTCTGAAAAATGCTTAATCATGTCTAGCATGTATCGCTTGCTTGCATGCCAATGATGTAAATAGATTCAATAACTTGCAATTTGTCTTATATTATAAACACCGTGGTATGAAAGCTGGCCTGCAGCCAAGACGGCTCTTGTAAGGCCAATACCCAGTGTTCACTTCACGGCTATACAACACACGCGGCGAGTAGTCTGCACTGAGTCGTTAAGTTTACATAGTAAAACCTTTGTTCGGTACAACAACTCAGAGGCTTGGCTTGAAATGACTCTATGAACAAAACGGCCCAAACCCACAGATATAAGCCTGAAGATGCGGTCATCCTAACGTTTAACGTAAACCTTCTTCGTACTAGGAAACATCCCCATCTGCCTAAATTCTATAGGTAGCTGCTGTGAGTGCTGAGCGAAAAGTACATGGTGTCCTTACTGGCATCAGAGCAAACATTTTTGACTCCAGTAACCTGATATTTTTCCGCGACGTGCGCCCTATCCAGAGTTTATGCCTTTAATTAAAAAATACACTTATTAAAACAATACTGAAGCTTCATCAGGATGTTGACTCGAAAAAATGTGCCCTGCATTAAGCTTGCAGGCAACATATGAACTTGTATTTATAAGAATTTTTACAGTTATAAATAGTTATAAATTTAAGTTATATGACGCTGATGTTCAGCAATAAACCAAAATTACCTTATAATCAAGTTTATCCGAGCAGCGTCTTTGTCGCAAAATTTCATTAGTGCTCGCCGCGCTGTATTTATTGCTCGGCGACAAACATAAAGCTTATTCATTAGAGCGATCTTGTTTGTGACCCAAATTCTTTGAAACAGTCTTGGTGGCTGTGGTATTAGCTTCTAGTATGAAGTATCTACCTCTCGTACATACTGTTCTAACATGAACATTGAACGTTGCTTAGATTGCTTCAGTGAATCCAAGGGGCGAAAGTTTTAATCGGTTTTACATTAAAATCTGATAATGTAAGAGCTAAGTACATAAGTACACTAGCTGGCCTTGTAGGTTTCTCTACAAGCACTGATCGGGATTTTCATTTTCCCCAAAATACAAGTCAGTTCTTCTTGACGTCTTAATTTCAGTAAGATCAGAGTCAGGCATACTTATGAGGCAAATCAGAGGTAAAAGTAAACTGCCTTGTTAAATACTGTTCACAAATACTTTAAAATAAATATATCTTGTAGCAAATACTTCTAAATAGATTTGTAGATAGTAATTCGCTGAGCCGGGAAACTAATCGTAGCATTCAGATTAAACACTCGATGGATTATCATTTAGTCAGTTACTGTCAGAGGTAACATAAATTATATTATATTTGTAGCTAAGACTTAGATAAATATATTAGTCTACTAGGTACATACATACTACAAAATTATGTTACAGAAAGAAAAAAATTCAATCGAGAAACATTATACTTATAAAGACAGAAGAAAAATCTAAAACTTTTGTAAAAGTGAACTCATCACAATTATAAACTACGTAAAATTAAGAGTTTGATAGATAGATAGATAGATAGATAGATAGAAGATAGATAGATAGATAGATAGATAGATACATAGATAGATAAACTCTTTATTGCACACCACAGAATAAAAATATAAAAAAGAAAGAAATAAATTAAATACAGGACAATTTGGCAGCCTTATCGCTACATAGCGATTTCTACCAGGCAACCAATAACGTGAAGGAATATTTGAAACTGGACACGTGGTTGGTGGTGCTAGAATAAATAAATACAATAAACTACTATATAAATATATAAAATAATGTAAAAATATATAAAATAATATATAAATAATAATATATATTATTATATATATAATAATATATATTCCAGGGCGACAGTTTAAGTCCTTTATGGTTTTGCTTGGCCCTTAACCCTCTCAGTACGTTACTGAGGGATTCAGGGTTGGGCTTTCGCCTTTGCAGAAGGGGTGAGGTCATATCTCACTTGCTCTATATGGATGACCTAAAATTGTATGCATCGAAACGTTCAGACCTAATGAAATTGCTAAAGATCACTCAAAGCTTTAGCAATGACATTGGGATGGAGTTTGGTGTTGACAAGTGTGCGGTTATCAATGTAGAGCGAGGTAGGGTTGTGAGCTCTGAGAATCTAGTACTTTCAGATACTATTATTCTCAAATCTCTCTGTGAAGGTGAAACCTATAAATACCTAGGAATGTCAGAGGCACTTGGTATTGAGGCAGGAACTATGAAACAACTGGTGCAGGAACGCTTTTTTGGCCGCCTGAAAAAAGTCCTTAAAAGCCTTTTGTCGGGTGGTAACAAGGTGCGCGCCTTCAACAGCTGGGTCATGCCCTTACTCATTTACACCTTTGGCATTCTTAAGTGGACACAAACTGAACTGGATTCCTTGGACCGCATGGTCCGTAAACTGTTGACGGCATATCGTATGCATCACCCCCGTTCGTCAGTAATGAGATTGTACATCCCACGCAAGTGTGGTGGACGTGGTTTTTTAAATATCAAGAACCTCCATAATCGTGAGGTGTGCAATCTTAGAGATTATTTTCTTAAGATAAGCGGTGGTATGCATAGGGATGTGGTTGCAGTGGATAAAGGTCTTACTCCACTCTCCTTAGGCAAAACGAATTGGCGCAAGCCAATAGTGCTGAGTACCTCGGAACGCATGGCGATATGGAAGAGCAAAGAGTTGCATGGCAGATTCTACAGGGCCCTGATGGGGCCGGATGTAGATCCCATTGCTTCTGTATCTTGGTTACAGTTCGGAGACCTCTTTGGGGAAACCGAAGGTTTTGTCTGTGCAATTATGGATGAAGTTATCAAGACGAGGAATTATCGGAAACATATTATGAAAGATGGCACTATTGACATATGTCGAGCGTGCCATCGTCCTGGGGAGTCCCTCAGGCATATTGTTTCCGGTTGTTCCCATCTTGCTAATGGCGAGTACTTGCACAGACACAATCAAGTAGCCAAGATCATCCATCAACAACTTGCTCTTCAGTATGGCCTCGTAAATGTTGAGATACCGTACTATAGGTACGACCCTGCGTCAGTTCTGGAGAATAGTAGTGCATTGCTCTACTGGGATCGGTCGATTATAACTGACAGGTATATTGCTGCCAATAGACCTGACATAGTAATAGTCGACCGTTCGGCGCGCCGTGCAATAATTGTGGATATCACCATTCCACATGATGAGAATCTCATGAAAGCGGAGAAGGAAAAACTATCAAAGTACTTAGACCTTGCTCATGAGATTACCGCCATGTGGGGTGTGAACTCGACGATTATTGTTCCGATAGTCGTTTCAGTTAACGGTCTTATAGCGAAAAACTTCGACCAACATCTTAAGAAGCTTTCGCTCAACTGTTGGATCAAGGGCCGTATACAGAAAGCAGTGGTCCTGGAAACGGCACGCATTGTGAGGAGGTTCCTCACTCTTGAACCCTGACCACTGGTAGCTTGGGTCGTTAAGGCTCCGCGACCAGTGGTGGACTCAATTTTTTAATATTTTTAAACGTGTTTTTTAATTTTTTAGGAACATTGTTAAAAATATTATTTAATTGTAATGAAAATAAATGATAGATTATAAATAATACATTTCTAAGAGTACCTACCAATTACTTACTTTTCACCTGCTGCTACAAATTACTAACGTGAAAAATCACAATCAACAATATGTAGATATATTATGGTTTAAAAGCACTGTATTTTAGATTGCTATTACAAAAATCACAAATAAGAAAGACTATAATGTTGAATTGCATAGTAGATTACAATTACAAACACGCTATTTAAATGCAATGTCTGAAGTGGTCTCAGAACGCAAATTGCCATTTGCGGTTGTTTGAGTTGCAAATGTATGATTCTGCGAGTCTGAATGAGATTTTAATTCGGTTTTGTCTAACGCTACAACGTGCGAATGACGTGAGACGGAAAAATGATTATACGTATATTAGAACTTGCAATGTATTCAAACAACTGTTGTGTGACTTTAAGTAAGTCCGATGGATAGGTACCACCGCAATTCAGGATAGTTCAGGTAACTGCTCTGCTGCAAAACACTGATTGTCAGGCATTACTGTGTTTTGCTTTGAAATAATGTACCCATTTGATTAAATTCTTGGCCAAAGGTTTGTGAACAAAATTAGCTGTTGCGCACAGTTTCGCCCGCATGAGTTTTGGTTTCTACATATCCCATTATAATGACTCAAACTTAAAAGATAGACAGGTGGTGTCCCGGACTCTTTTATAGAAAATTTTAAAGCAGTACAATTCCACAACACATGATTTTTGCGTAACTTTAACCGTTTACGCAGCGCACGTTTTCCAAAAGAAAAAAATTTGTTCCATTTGTTCCAATTTTTTGAATTTTGTTCCATTTCTTTGCGTCGTAACGCTATTTGTCACTTGACTTAGGGGGAAGATGCATTGTTTCTAACATCAGGTGCAGAATGTCTTACTCATTTCCTTTTTTCTTATTTTAATCTGCCTAATGATAAGCCTTTCATTCGATAGTTGTTTTTATTTTGTTTGAGTTTTATTTTGTCAGTTCAGAGTTTTGTTTGGGCAGTGGTCAAGCATAAAGCATTTACTCGATAGCAAAAATAACACTTATCCAATAACTATACCAAGTACGTAACGTGATGTCGAAATCCTAATATCCTAATAATCCTAATCCTAATCCTAATAATATTATAAAGGCGAAAGTTTGTGTGTGTGTTTGTTACTCCTTCACGGCTCAACTACTGAACCGATTTAGCTGAAATTTAGAACATAGGTAGCTTATAACCCGGATTAAAACATAGGCTACTTTTTATCCCGGAAAAATCCATAGTTCCCGTGGGATACTCAAAATACCAAATTTTCTAGAGCAATCTATAGCTACATCTATAGATAGATTGTTCAAGCGAACTTGCTTGAAAGCATGTTTAAAGGTTGGAATAGGGAACGATAACTGGAAAATGACGTTTCCCTTAGGATTCATGAAAAAGCGAATTTGACGGGGCCGGGCCGCGGGCAAAAACTGAATCTATTATCACTCTAAATGTGAAAATGGCCACTATGTAGGTTCTGAACATAGCACTGTACGCATTTAACAAGTGTGTTTTAGTTGAACAAGGGGATATGGGATAATAATGCTATAAATAATAATGATATAATGCTATAAATAATGCATAATGCTATAAATGTGAAAATGGGTACCCGTATTATAGGTTCCGACATTACAACTGTTTCGCTATTAGCATTTTGTGTTTTAGTTGAGCAATGAGATACAGTTTAATAATATTATAACTATGAAAACGGGTACCTATACGATATACTGTTTCGTTACTGACAATGTATGTTTTAGTTGAGCTATGGGATATGGTAAAGTAATTAGTAATGCTATAAATGTGGAAATGGGTACCTACCCATAAAGGTTCTGAAAGTACAATTGTTTCGCTATTTATAATGTGTGTTTTGGTTAAGCAATGGGATACAGGTTAATAATGCTAAAAAGGTGTTCCTGTATAGTTTCTGATATTAGAACTGTTTCGCTATTAAAAATATGTGTTTTAGTTGAGCAATAGATTATGTGATAGTAATTATGCTATAAATGCGAAAATGGATACCTATAAGGTAAAGGTTCTGAAATTATTTCACTCTTAAGCGGATACGTTGATTTTATTTTCGTGCTTCTCACTCTGTTGAATACGTTGGTGGGTTAGGTTAGGTTAGGTTAGTATGCAGCGTTGTGGAAGAATATAACAGAAAAACGTTGTTTTACCTAATTACTTCAAAAACTAAGCCAGTTATTTAAATGTCGTTCTGAGCGTTTTTGGGAATTATTTTTTACCGATAAATAAAAATAAAAATTACAATTATGTCCATCGTAGTTTTCGATGGAAATTAGAAAAATGGAGATTTTGGAGCAATTTTTGGGAGAACTTTTTGGCGATAAATTTTTATCCAATCGTGTTTCCGAAGTTAGGTTAACACATATGCTGTTTTTTCCCCAGAAAATCCAGGACTCCCACGGGATTTGTAAAACCCCGAAATTCACGCGGGCGAAGCCGCGGGCAAAAGCTAGTTACCGTATAATCCACTTTAGATCGAAGCCTCCTTGTCGCGCAATTTCATTAGTTCACGAGAAGCTATATAGCTGAGCGACAACCGTGAACTCTCATTCATTAGTGCCGACTTATTTGTAAGTAGAGTTGTCTATCGATAGTCGACTATCGCTAAATTATCGATAGTTGACGTCGTATAAATAGTATTGATAGCCTATCGATAGTATCGACACTCGATATTATCATTAGACCAATATTGTTATAAAAAATGTATCGATAGTATCAAAAGTATTAGCTTCAGTAGTATCAGTATCATCGATAGTATTAAAGACCAATAAAATTTTAGGATAAAGTTTTCGATAGTATCGATAGCATCAATTACTCACACTCACAACGCGACGTTGGAACGTTACTATCGATAATATCGATAGTTTAAAAAAAATGATATTATTGATATATTATTATGTAATAGTATCTATCCTGTCGATACTATTGCTTCTAATAAATATTGTTAGTTAATTTGTGGTATTGGAAGTATCGATATTGTTACTAGTTTTCAAGGTCATCTATCGATAGCGAAACTGTCGATAGTTGGGTAACTCTATTTGTAAGTTGTATTCTGACACAGGCTCGGAAGCGTATCGAGCCGCCTTTTGAGACTTCGACGTACCGGTATCTTTTCATCTTATTTGTAAGCTGTCGCTTTTTTCAGGAGCTCAGCCCTTTTATTTTCTACTCAATAAAACCTCTTCCATTTAATCTATGAAAAATGAAACAGGTTTTTAACATTGCTGCATGTTCCTGGAACAAAGTTTTATTATTAGGGTATCGCGTAGGGGGCTAGGCGAACAAATTGGTCAACTGCGAATCGTGCTCGCGCACTGAGGGTTCCGTACTATTAAGACCCATTCTTTATGGTTTTAAAGTAGCTAAACACCCCATCCCATTCAATCATAGCGGCAAAAGAATTACATCGTCTGTGCAAATTTCAAGTCTGTAGCTATCACGGTACAAGAGATACAGCCTGGTGGCGGCCGCCACAAAGGAGTATTTCCCCCTCTTGAATTTCCGTTTTATACCAAGTCCCCAGAAAACATGGATTTTCCGGGATAAAAAGTAGCTTATGTGTTAATCCAGAATATGATTTATCTTCTTTCCAAATTTCAGCAAATTCCGTTCATTAATTGCGGCGTGAAGGAGTATTTCTCTGTAGTTCGCTCAGCGGTCACCCATAGAATTTTGAAAGTTGGCGCTACTGTATGCTTGTATGAAAAAGTTTTACGTTTATCGTTCGGATGCCCATATGCTGAGCTTTTTTATTACCAGTATTTATATATAATACACAGAATATAAATATAGATACACAGAATATATATATTTTTCGCGTATTTTGTATTTCATAAAGTAATAACCTAAATCTTAGTCTTAATTATGAGTTCCAAAATGGATTATAACTCTCATGCACTCACACAGAATTACAAAATAGGTATGACATTAAAACTCGACAAAGCGTTTGAGGTTGGAAGCGAAGTTTGTACTCTTATCTGAATGCTAATTAAGTTTATGTGAAAGGGATGAAGGCGCTTTCATTAATATCAAATCGCGACCCCAAAGAGATGATGAAATACAGGAATTAGTTTTGAATGTAGTATTTCTCTCTTACTGCACTTTACCACATTAATTTTCAAGTTAATTAATAATCATAATCTTATTACTTGGAATGAAAAGTTTTTATTTTTTAAAATGTGGATTGAAATCAATGTTTTATTTTTGATCATCAATTTTAATGTATTACTGTTGTATTTTATAAGTTACTTACTAGGTTTTAGACGCGGTTTCGCCAGCGTGAATTATAGTTTTTCACAAATCCTGAGGGAGTCGTGAATTTTCCGTTCCCGTTACCCCACGCTTTGCCAACTTTTGTATTTACTTTCTTGGAAGTTTATAGCAATGTACAACCGATTACATCCGGCTAGTAACATTCTATAAACACGGCAAAAATCACGTTTGTCGTTTTTCGCTCCCTAAAATATTTATTTCAGTTATTTTTAATACTTATTTGTTGAAATAGCCCCAATAGAAACACATAATGTATGAAAATTTTAAGTGTCTAACTACGACGGTTCAAGAGATACGTCCTGACTCCTGATGATAGACGGATAGACGGATAGCGGAGTCTTACTAATAGAGTTACGTTTTGTAGCCTTTGGGTATGGAATCTTAAAAAGATTAGAATGCTTAAATTACTTCTCCTAAAATGTAATTGTGGTTTGTTTTCACTGTTTTGGTTTGTAAGCCATCGTTTATCAAAAATCATAACGGCATGATGATGGTTAGCTTAGGTATACAAAAAATGTTAGCAGAAAAGTATTAGTTATGCGATATTATGTAATATTGCAAGATTTATGGTCTCGAGTGGTCTCGGTGAGGGCGAAAAGATTTGCATAATCACGTTCGCGTGGGGTCTGTACCTACCGTGTACAGTGAAATGCGTGATCTCATTAAGTGAAAACAAGAAATATTGAAACTAATTTGTTACAATTATTAAAACGCTATATTTGCCTACATTAAAACTGGCAACTTTTGTTCTATGACTTTTTTTTGCTCGATATTTTGAGAAATATCAAATATTCAATATTTTACAGAGATACTCTACTTGTTACTACTCTGTAATGTAACAAAGGCAAGTGGCGACGGCGCAGACCGCTCCGCAGCGGCGCGCGAACTCGCGGCGCGAAACTGCAACAGTGTACCTAATGCCACTTTACAGAGATAACATTTTTTTTTGTATGAAATAAATTAATTCTGAATTTCGAAAAGTCGTAGAACAAAAGTTGTTACTGTAATTGTAAACAACTGCAGGCCGAGAGTGATTTGATATTTTTATATAACCCTGTATAGGTAGGTACTTAATGTGCTTATGTGCTTATTTAGGGTAGAGACCCGCATAAGCGACCACACTTGAATCCCTAAGGATCTTTTGTGTATGCTCCAACTTATAATTTCTTCGACATGACTCAAACGTCGAAATATTAAGGGAAGTTGTAGTTGTTTATTTCTTACAGTCTCATGAGGAAAAAGCAAAAAAATTAACGATTTTTATTATTAAAGATTCCATTATTATTGTCATCTTGTCTGTGATATCGATTTTAATTTGAGGTACCCATAGGCCATAAGTACCTTCCTATAAAGCTTATAACCCTAAAACCTTATGAATAGGTTATTATACAATAGTTAGAGTATACTATTTTACAATAGTTAGAGTATATTTTGCATTGTGAATGCTCTCGAATCGTTCTAAGATTTCGCATTGTAAAGTCAACATCTCCTGAGGATGTCCCGGCGTCGAGAGAAAGTGTTGGAAGAATTGTGTATGGTGTTGTAGAATCTTTTTAAGTAGCGGATATCAAAACAAATCAATCTGTCCTGCTATTTATGAATTTCCTCTAAATAACGCCTGCTTCCATTTGATAGATTTTTTTATTATAGTAGTTGCGAGTAAACGAGTAGGCCAGTTGAGGTGATGGTAAGTAAGTAGTCATTAGATAAGTAGTACGGTAAAGGAGATTCAGTATCAGTTTTTTTTCTCTTCGCTATAAAATGAGTTTTAAATAAAGTTGAAAACTGATACGACTTTGAGAATCGTAGGTGTACTTTTCAGGAACAAAACTTTTAAATTTCAATACTTCAAACTTTGACTTTATAATATTCAGGATCTTTTGACGTTAATTTTTTTACTTTTGTACTAAGATGAGATGAAAAAATTCTTTAAACATACCTAAGAAAAATTTTCGTGGAAAAAGATTTAGCTTATTAGGTCTTTTCTCTATGTATTAAATATTAATCTCCTAGTATATGAAATTCTCGTGAAAATTTTTGTTACCAAACTCATGCAAAACTCGACTGATTGTTATGAAATTTTCTAAGTATGTTTTGTAGATCTTATAAGTAGGTCATAAGCTATTTTTTATATCCTTAATGGCAAAAGAACGTTTGCCGGGTCAGCAAGTATTTTTTAAATACAATTTTTAATGAATATATAAAATCAATGCATTATACATTATTTTATTTCATAAGAAAACATCTACTTACCAACGAAGAAGATAAGAAGAGTTTACAAGAAAACGAGCGTCCCAGATAAGAAACTCAAACAAAGAAAATAATAAAAAAAAGAAAACGTTCGCTGATGACCTATCAGAAAACTATCTCAGCCATTAACGAGCTATCTAATTGCAATAAAACAGATTGTCTTTGTAGATTTCCTTTTAACCCGACCCACCTCTATCCCTAACTAATTAATACTAAAGAGATTGTTTAGTACCTGAGATTAACTGGAACTATTTATCTAAGAGAAAAAAAAGGTGGAAGTACGGATTGACCTTTTACAGAGAGTGGTTCGTGTATAGTTAATATTTTGTATTACTTAAATTATGCTATAACTATTATTGTTAATTATAATAATTGTACTCCTGTAAAAATATAGTCTCAAAAATAAACCTTCAATTACTAGTTATAGAGGCAAAGGAGATAAACATCATCTGTGAAGAGTGCAGTGTGTCACGGTTTCAGAGATATAGCCTGGTGACAGACGGACAGACGGACGGTGAAGTCTCAGTTCCAGGTCAGGGTTCCGTTTTTACCCTTTGGATACGGAACCCTAAAAATCAAATTCACTCGGGATATTATAAAGGTGTTTTAAAATGTAAAGAATTAGAAAGACTGTAGAAAATATTTGCTTATTTACAACAATAATATTATGATGAAGTTGTTTCATCTGCAATGATAATAATTATTATTAGAATAAAAATACCGCACATTGTGAAGCAAATGGCGAGAGTAATCTTTTAATCACGTTATTATGCGACGATAAAATAAAATTCAATGTTCGCAAACAAATTAGTGTTAAACATGCCATTACCGTTGTTGTTATTCAATCGATTCTGCATTAAAATGTAAGTGCTCGTGAACACGACAGTATACATGCAGATGACATGAAAATTGCTTAAAATGGGAAGAAATAAAGACACGCTATAAGACTTTCAACTATTCGATCCCCCTTACAAGTGGTAAAGGCCGACGTCTACGCAACCCTAAAAACTAATTTTATCCTAAAAATAGCCTTATTGACTTCAGATTCAATAAGCTATTTTAGGATAAAACGGAACCCTATTACCTAATACTCCGCCGTTCATCTGTCTGTCTGTCAACAATTCAGCACCACAATCAATATTTATATTTTTACAGATTCTTTATTCCGATACATTTTTCCATACTTTTATAGATATTTTATTACGATACATTCATCAATATTTTTATGAATATTTTATCGTACGGAGCCCGTTGTGCGCGAGTCAGATTCGCACTTGGCCGTTTTTTTATATTAATAACACTTGTAACTAATAAGTTCATATGTCGGTACTCTTATAGCTGATATTATGTAGTTTAGACATTTTTTATACGTGTAAATAGCTACATGTAAGTAGTAGATGGTAAACTAGACAGGGTACGGTTGGCGGGCGGCCAGGCATAATGGTCGTTTATGCGATTATTTCAACTAGATAAATTGCTCGCTTCCTAAATTTACGTGCAAAATACTTGTCTTCAAGTAGGAGGATTTTACTTTGTTAAAAAATTAAAACAAAATCTTTTATTTCAAAGCTGCCTTATATTATGCCTGAAGATCTTAATTAAATTATTGTACTTAATATAGTGTCTAGCCTGTCTTATAAGAATTTATTCAGACTTTAATAGAGTAGAATGAGCAGCATACCTAGATGAAGAACATTGTCCCTTGTCAACGTCATAAAATATGTACAAGATAAGCTACTTTCTATTATACATAAAATGTCTTCAAACGTACCTATGAAGAAAACTGTAATAGATAATCCAATTAACGGCGTAGGTGGCGTATTTACGTGGGGGTATTTAGTGACAATTTAAAAACTATAAGGCAATTACTTTCTAATTTAAACGTTGTATTTTGGGGTCTTTAATCTTTAATCACTATGAAGCATAAAAACCACTAGATAAAATTTTCTCGATAGAAAGGTCTCCTAAAAGTTGCTCCAAAATCTCAGATTTACTAATTTTCTTATTGGAAACTACGATGGATTTACCTGAAATTTTGTTTCATTTTATCATTAACACTGTGTTCGGGACACAGTGTCGATATTAACAGTATCATAAAATCGCTGAGAAACAGATTTTAGATAACTCGCTTAGTTTTTTTAGTAATTTGGCAAAACGACGTTTTTCGGTAATATTCTTCGGCGACACTGCATGTCGCACTTACTAACGTATTCGTAAGAGAGAGAAAGACAATAATAAATTCAATAATTATCCTCATAAGCATAGGCAAGACCCGGCAAAGCACAAATAGAAATGGCCATAATCATAGCGTAAGGAATTCTTGCACTCGCATTGAGGCGATCAATCTCCATTATCGGAAACGATCGCCCTAATGCCCTGTTATTAGATTAACGTTGAAGATACACCCACCGTAGGGCACGCCCTCTGACAATTATACTGAGACAATAGTCATCGATTTCTGCTAAATGGCGAATTTACAGCGCCAATTTGCCTAATAGAAACGGAATGTTCTCGAATTCTATGTAGGCATAGATAGGTACGAGTACATGTAAAAATATTTTTAGCAGGTACTTATTTTTAACCTCCTATAACCTAACCTACGTATTGAAAAACAATTGAATGCTGGCGTTTGATTCGTAATGTCTCAATGTCCAAGTTTGCACTGAACTGAACTCAATCCTGACTGAACTGAACTAAATCCTGTATGCTAACTTGAAGTTAGCATACAGGATTTTCATTTTACTCGATATTTTGAGAAATATCTGTAATTTAACATCGATAAGTAAGTGGCAACGGCGCGGACCGCGGCGCGACGGCGTGAAATCACTTTACAGAAATATCATTTTTTTGTGAAATAAATTAATACTGAAATTTGAAATGTCTTTTTCAATAACCCTGTAGGCGCATCTATCATCTATCAAAAGAGATATTAGCCAGTTGAAGTTGGATCATAAATAAAGAATGCAGTAATTTCCTTTATAAAAAAATCAGGTGCGTGTTGTTAAGACCTCAGCCCACCTATAACACTCGGAGTGTGTAATGGCGTACTTATACGAGTACGATTCGTGACGGAACTGGATACGCCTCTTCGTCATTAGCGGCACTTTACACCACTTAGCTAATTAGTAAAGATTGATGGAGACGCATTATACCACGTGGACTTTCATAAAATGGTACTTAGTACGTAAGTACACTTTTCCATTTAATTTAATGTGAGACGATACGATTTACGATACCTAATATGCACTTTCACAGTACCAAAAATTACTTTAGGAATAATAAAGCATAAGAGAACCTAATTTCTATCTATGAAAGCATAGACCGCCACCACTAAGTACGAACTCTTTAATAGACACTCCATCGCAAAACATTATACAGTAACATATTTTCAGTAAGTATTCAAATTCACGTAAGGAAATTATGGCATCCATAATTATAACTCAGTATTAAAATTACTACTAAAAAGGTAAGCGATATTCAAAATCATCGTTGCTGTTGCAATGATGATGAATAAAAATTGGATTGTGAACTGTTGCAACTAGAAGTGCCAAAAAGAAATTACTTTGGTGAGCTATATAGCAATAGGAGTTGTAACGCCAATATTTTGACAGGTATAGTTTGAACGAGGGAACCAGATTTCAGTCCGTTCATTGAATAGTTAAAACATCGAGGCTTTTAGAGCCCACGAAAGTCCGTTCCAATATTTCATCGTACGAGAAATATATCCCGTGAACTCTATAAACTATTTTTAAATTTGTTCACCGATATAAACTTGAGGATGAGCCCATCGGGATATTTAACATCAACCTTCGTCATACAAGAAAAAAGCACAGACCTAGGAAACAAAAAGGACAGGCCCCGTCTACAAAATTAACGTGACTATTTTAAATCTGTAAAGTGGCGCATAAGATGGCGTTGTCTGGGGTATACGAACATTTAACAACAAATCTTGGTGCTCATCATGGCGCCTCATATCACGCAAGGCTAGAATGATTGAATAGGGCGCCTCCATATGTCTGTTATCTCTATGGAAAAAAGTAGCGCCATTTGTCAAAATTTCCGCTAATACGCCGCAATATGGCGGAAATCGTTCTTGTGGAAACTCAGAATGCGGACTAATGAAAAGCATCAATATCTGTGTCGTTTACTGCGGTCCACAGACAATACTCCAAATGGTTTACAACTGTCGTTGTTGGTGTCAAGTCTAATTTTTTGACACCAGTAACTTGGAGACATTTTTCGCGCGGTCCGCCGGGTCCTGTGTATACGTCTATTTGTTACAGAGTGCGCATCAACTCGACACCGTAAACGTAATCCTCCGACAATCCTGCAAAAGTGAGCAAAGTGAGGAGGATACAGTTCCCAGCTCCCGAAGAGGATCCCAACAACAAACACAAATCAGCGGAACACGCCGAGCGTTAGTTCCGAGGGGGAAATACGTTAGAAATAAATGTAAATAGATAGGGCTTGCGGGATTAAAAGCGAACTGATATACGGCGACGGGGCCGCAGCCGCTCCCTTGGGGACGGGCAGTAGCTGAGGGATAAATAAAGGGGAAATATGATTACAGTGATAAAGGTCCACCTTTGTGTAAAGTGAGATGAGATACTGCAATATCAATTTTACATTTGAGTAATGTCGATTTAGGGAAGCTGATATGAAAAAATTGGTCAAGTGCGATTCGGGCTCGCGCACTGAGGGTTCCGTGAGTGTGATAAAGTCCAACGCTCAGTAGGGTTAAAATAAACTAAACATATCTGCCCACCATATTCGACCAAAAATCAAGTTTGTTGTATGCAGACACCCTTAAATACCCATTTGGTTTATTCTAAGTGAACATTTTTTTAATTAAAGTGTGTGTAAGTGACACTTCAGAGGTTAGAATTTATGACTACATAATCCGTGAATATTTGAAGAGTCTACTTGTTATCGAGCAAACCCAAGGAAAAAAATCACGTTTTTTGTATGGGAGCTCCCTTAAATATATATTTATTTTATTCTATTTTTTAGTATCTGTAAAAATTTAATGTCTGTAGCTATCACGGTTCAAGAGAAAGAGATACAGCCTGGTGACAGACAGACGGACGGATGGACGGACGGACAGCGAAGTCTTAGTAATAGGGTCCCGTTTGTACCCTTTGAGTACGGAACAATAAAAAAGTAATTTATTCTTGAATATATGGGCACACTCTGTTCACGTTAGGCAAAATCATAACTATAAAGAAAAGTAAACTAAGTAGGTATTTTTAAGCAATTGAGTCTCCGTTTAAATAATTATTCTAATTATGTCCTTTTAAAAGTTCTTGCAAAGTGACAAGTTCGCGCAGTGGTAATTAAAGGCTCTTTCATGCTCACTCCGGACCGAAAGCACGGATCTGTTAGAGGAGTTTATTAAAAGTACTCGAAACTACTTAGCTTTTAATCGGCTTTAGTTGGTTTAGAACCCTATAACGATCCGGTTAATATATATGGAAAAAAAAATCCAGAAAAGCTTCCCATCCTGCCCGGTAAACGATTGCACGGTGCGCAACGGGCAGGATGGGAATTTTTTGTGCCATCCTGCCCGGTACGGGGCAGACGCACCGGGCGAAATGGGAGCAACCCGTGAAAGCTTGTAAGCATGATTCACGTGACAACTCAGAGTTTAGTATAGGGTTTGTACGAATTTGTAGTCTACTCGCATCGCACAAATGAATCGAATGCCTCTATATACATTTACAGCCAGCGCCATCTATTGACAGCTGCATGCCAGTGACTGTCCATAGATGGCGTTGGCTGTGAATGTATGGAGGCATTCGATCCGTTTGTGCGATGCGAGTCGATTCGAAGTACGTACAAAAACCTGTACTAACCCCACTGAACCGAATGGGCTGAAAATTCAAATGCAATGGTGGCAAACCCTCATAACACGTAACTATAGACTACTTTTACGCCACGGGATTTAACGACCTCAGATATTGAGTTCGAAATTGTAAGTGACTAATCCCAAAGCCTACATTTAAGAGCGTGTTCTAACTTCTAAGCGCTTAATCCCGAAACTAGCATTAATAGGCCATTAAATTTTGATTTCATTCTGCTAGCTAGTTAATTATTTTTTATTTATTTTACAATGAAACTTATCGCTAGCTTATTCTAATTACTGAACAAGTCTTGCCCGCGTAGAATGGTGTCAAGAACACCGGCTGCATATCCACGTTGAACAGCTAGGTCGATTCGTTATGCAATTAATGTACTTCTCTTCTAATGAATTCACTTTCAAATAGCAATAGTGGTGTAGAAACTGTGTAGATAGCAGAACAAAAGAATTTGTTTTGCTATAATTCGTCACTTGAAAAGAATATCTATGATCCAATATGCAAAGACACCGCCCTCATGAAGCACCTAACACAACTTCTTCCAACACTTTCTTCGACGCACGTTTCGTCCCGACACCGAGACATCCTCAGGAGATTTTGACTTCACAATGCGAAATCTTAGAGACTCTAGTAGCGGATTATAGCAAAACTAATTAATCTGCCATGCTTTTTATGAATTTCCGCAAATTAACGCCTGCCTTCAACTGTGTAGATGCCAAGAAGGTAACTCAATGCAGGTTTCGCACGTGATTACGTGGAAAGGAGCGTTCGGTCAGAGCGCGAGTTTGCGGTGTTTGTAGTTTGCAAGGCATTCAAATGTTGTGGACGAAGTTTGGTTTCGAAGCGAGCAACATTAGGTCCTGCTGCATTTGAACATTTGATTACGACCTCTGGCGTTCGAACAATGTAAAAGTAATAATGTACAAATTAAAAACTCGCAAATGAGTTTTTAATTTGTACATTAATGAAGAAGAATGCCCAAAATATGTGGTATCGAGTTTTCTCATTAAATAAAATTAAAATATTGTAGGGAAATAAAATAGTGTGTTTTAAGAACCATTGGCACTAGGATTATGTTTTCATATCCAGAATTTAATTTTGCAAAGTAAAAAAGTAATTTTTGAAAGAAGGTCACTACTTGTAGGTGTAGATAAATTAATGTGTAAAAAATACTTTTTTAACAAACCGCAAATTTAACTTTGTTTTCAAAAAACAGTTAATTGCTAATACCAAAGAAAGTAAAACAGATAGTGTTGAATTTTTTTTTTGGGAAATTGGGAATATTTATTTTTGGGGAAATATTTGATAAAACTTTCTACTGAGAATATATCTCAAAACTGCTATAAAAAGATAGATTTTAAAACCAAATAGTCTTTGTAATTTTATCCTACAGGCATTGAGTTATAAACTACTACAGGTCATTAAAATCGCTTCAATAACGATTTAGCCTGTTAATAATGATGATAATATTAAAAGGGAATAGAAATAAATATCTTCAAGTCTTTATAAATATTGAGGCTACAGTTAAATATACTATCGGTCCTTCTGAATAGAATCTCGAGCGTTTTTCGGTATAATATTTCGTTGTGGTTACTATGATATAAAGGCTTTTGTGGACTTATTCCATAAAAACGCACTTATGAGATGAAGGTACTCGTAAAAAAGTGACCTTTTTCAAGCTCTTTGTGGTGCCTAAAGAGGAAAATACAAAAAGGCCAAGTGGTTAATGTTGTAACTAGCCACTGCTCTGAACTTGAATTGTAGTTTTGACGTAGGCAATAAAAATGTGACTGAAAATAAATTTGTTTCTCTTGATTTGTCGAGTTTATGAAACTATGTCGAAGACTTTCTTTTGGGATGAATTAGTAAAACGTTCATCATTATTTACTTGCACAGATTTTATTAACTTGTTCATAAACTTCTTTTTTAATTAGTTTATTTAGTGGTTAATACCGGACAGACAGGGATCCTATAAGGGTTGAGTTTTTCTCATTTGCAAGCAAAACGAATGCTTACGAGTATAAATAGTCATTCATGAATCCCATATTATGGTGCAACATAGGAACTAACAAAAAGAATCCCTTTTCAGAGCGACAGCAAGGCGCTAATTAGGTCAAGCGCGAATGCACTTGGTAGTTGGTACCTTCATCCAAGGGTTGCCTGTTCCGTATTCCAAAAAAAAAACACTAACAGAATCTACTTCAAGAGTAGTTTGATAAGAATTGAAGTCGGTTTTTGTTAATTTATAATATTAACTTAGGTATATTATGTAATCAGAAAAAACAGGCAATAAATATTCAATTAAAACTGGAAAACCTAATGCCTACTGCCTAAACCTATGCTCTCCTATATATTATATCAAAAATTTAAGCATCTAATTGACTCAATCAAAAGTTACTTTCATTTATGGAGTTCATTGTTGGTTTCCATTTATGGAGATTCACGGATTGTAAAGACTCCACAGTCCATTCGGTGCAATGAATATATTGAGAATTGGTGTCAGTAGTTCGGAATCTCAACGTCAAACGTTCGGAACGAGAGCCCGATTCGCACTTGACCAGTTCTTTTACTGTTTTGTTACAGAGGCGAAAACAGTATACACATATTATAATTGATAAAAAAATTGTTTAAAAGTTTGGTTGGCAACCCTAAGCGCGACTGTTCTAGGGACCCTTATCCTAATGAATCCCTTAGTTCGACAGAGGTTTCAACGAGAGGAGGCGAGTGTTTCACCGCCATTGCTCGGCCGCGGGTGTGAATGAGCCCTTAATTAATACTGGCAGAGTTGTATCGTCGTATTACAAAACGTACTGTATACCGTGGCTGTCTCTACCAACTACGAGTACCTTACAAAATGTAACGTAGCTGTCTCTACCAACTACGAGTACCTTACAAAATGTAACGTAGCAGTCTCTACTAACTACGAGTACCTTACAAAATATAACGTAGCAGTCTCTACTAACTACTAGTACCATACAAAATGTAACGTAGCTGTCTCTACCAACTACGAGTACCTTACCAAATGTAACGTAGCTATCTTTACCAACTACGAGTAGCTAACTTCATGTTGCAGTTGGCTTAAATTCTCGCATTCAATTCTCGGCTTTGGTCAATTTGGGAATTTATGATTTTTAAAATTAGACGAGGCTGGTGATCCATGTATTAGATAGATGTAGTTTTGAGATAAAGATATATTTCAGCAATGGGGTTAAATCATTAAGTTAACGTAAGTACCTTCGAGTATACATATATTGTGGATTGGACCACAACCTTCCGGTGGTTAATTGGGTTAAATATTAAGGGCAATGGGTAACATCCGGGCGCGAAAATTCAAATTTTATTTAGTTTTTTGCTCATAGTGGGCTAATTATACATCGAAGGTTAATGGCAATGTGTTTTGCGGGCACAGAATTTATGCATCTACATGTTTTTAATAAAAACTCTGCTCAACAATACTCATTTACTTCATATTGGTTCCCGATAGCTCGAAATCTGGGAAACTGCAAAAAATTATCTTTCGGGAACCAATATGAGATGAGTGGGAACTTTCGAGCAAAGTTTCTATTAAAAACATGTAGATGCATAAAAAGTAGGCCCGCAAAATGCATTGCCATAAATCTAAAATGTTTAGTTAGTCTAATATTTGCCAAAAACTAAATAAAATTTGAATTTCGCGGGCTGGTAGGGCCGCAACACCTTAAGTTGTAAATAAATACTGAAATAGAAAATATATTTCTTTAAAATATATATATTTTCATAAGAACGAACTCTTGCAATCTGGATTGCATAGTGAAGGAAATCTGCAACTATTTATTTATATAAATCTTAGTCTAGACTCTCAGCAGCTGATTAGACGTCTGCCACGTTTTTTGCTTCAACCTTAAGTGAATCACTGTAGAAATGTTGCTCTGGATACGTTCAATTAAATTTAGAATTTAATTTAAGAAATGGGTATCAGAGTGGAGAGATATATTCTCTCAGAGATGCGGCCCGGACTGGATGAGACTAGCGCGTGACAGAAAGCTCTGGAGTAATTTGGGGGAGGCCTACGCCGTAGAGGCGACTTTTGCGTGAACAATAAATCCAATTTGACATGTAATTTATTATTAAATTTTTCATTATCATTTAAAATAAAATAAAATTATAGACTGACGATAAATAGTGAAACTCAAATGCTTAAATGATTTAAAAATTTATTGGATTTTTCGTATTATATGACCATCAATTAATTTTATTGTAACGTAATAGAAATAAATGATTTTTTATTTATTTATTTTATTTATCAGAGTAGAATCTTTATTAATTTTTTAACAGGCCCAACCCAGCTACGTCTTTAATCTATAACAAATTTAATACAAACATACTAGTTTTTAAAATGCGCTTTTATAAAAAATTGTATGTAAGTACTCACACTATGCTACAAAATTACGAAATTAGACTTAGGAACTCATTATTATCAGAAACAAGAGTTATTCTGTTGGCTGAATTCTTGCTTGCTCAATAATTAAAACTATCGATAGTTCATATACTCGTATGTTATCGGTAAAATGTTAACATCTGACAATATGAGTGCTGGACCGATATGAGTATTGGAGTGTTAGAAACTACCTAAAGTTCCAGGCACGCACCTTTAGCTCTAACTTTCATAGTTAATGTTTGTGGCAACTAAATAGCACTTTCTCAACAGTATGTTTGGCGGAAACTGTATGGGGCAAATCCATATTATTACACACTGTCTACATTCATTGGTGTGTGAAGAAAATTTGCACGCCCAGTGATGAGATATGGCCAAACTATTGTCGTTCTAAGAAGACATAAAATGGATTGAAATTTGCCGTACAAGCTGATAAGTATAATTTTGTCAATTAAATTAATGTAATATTTGACTGAAGAGAAAAGCATGTAATTTATCATTGCATTATGAGTTGTCTTCGAATACATTTTCAGATAATGAGGGAGTCGAGGGCGTCGTTCCTTCTTAATGAAGATTGATGATTGCAACATTTTCTGGATCTTATCTCTTTATTTTATTTAATGTTAAATGCTAAATGAGCAATCAGTTAGAATAATGTTTACAAAAACCATTGAAGGTTGGAAGTTTTGTTAATATCTTTGATCTCTGTTCAAAAGTAATAAACCAGCATGTTAACTTAAAATTAGCTATAAAGAAAAATCCACACTCAGTCATTACACACAGACAATATTATCTTCGTCCAAACCCTGGGATCTAGAAAGCTGAAAATTTTACACAGAAATCCTTTATAACGTAGAAAAGAAATATGAAATATTTTTAATTCCCTCGTGATTATAACGCCCTTATTCAGTGGTTTTAAAAAATGCCACCAACTTCCTGTGACATTCTAAATATTTTATCCTTTGAAAGGTTTGTTACTATACTTTCTTTTTCATAAAATAAATGTAAAACTGTATCCACATTTTAATAAAGTAAACAATGTCGAATTAGTTCAGTCTCAAATTCAGCAAACAATTCAATGTCTATAACTACTATAATATAAAATTGTACTCAATCCTATACTTCGATTATTATGAGAAGATAATGCCGAACGAACTCAAGTTTTATGCAAATTATACTTTTGAGTTTCAGTCTTGAATTGATGAGATTTATAATGAGATTGGAAGTGACCTCAGTTTTTTAATTAACTATCCTAAAAATTGAATTTATGGTGAAGGAAATAAAGAAAAGGTTCCTTTATAAGATTACATTTTAAATTTAACAAGAAGTATAAATGAGAGGCTGCGTTATCTCAAATAATCTCAGATTTATTACAAGTACTAGCTATGCTACAAGTAGAAATGATTTGAGACCTTGTTTGATGATCAATTCTTGTATATCTTCTCTAATACACAACATTTTCGTGTGTCGTGTTGGTCGTCAAACTCCTCCAAAACGATTCGATTGTTGTGAAATTGGCAAATAAAAAACAATTTTTCATTTTTAGAAAATGTAGTAATTACAAAAAAATACCCAGCAAAGTTCGGTCACCCAGATATTGAATTTCAATTTTAGATTTTACGACGATTTGTGTATGCACATATTAATAATAAATAAATAGACTGTATCGACTGTATGTTTTTTTTTTATGTTTGTTAACTCATAACTTTTGACTGGGTGCATCGATTTTGATGTTTCTTTTTTTATTGGAAAGCTAACGCTATCCATGAGTAAACCTATATGGTTATTGTTGACTCATTGTCAATGTAAAGAAGTGGTGGCTTTTCAGTTTTAGTGATTTCCTCCAACATCTGTTGTAGCCATATAATTTCCCGGGCTGTCTCCGTAGTTGCCACTACCTCTGCCTCTGTCAACGATAAAGCTATCGTCTTCTGCTTGTTACTCCAGCCTTCTGCATTCACTGATAACATGTCCTTTCTTCTTGCAAAATTTGCATGTTTCTACGAAATTTGTCTCTTCTTCGTGTTCATCTTTAGTGTTGGTAGTATTGGTGTTGGAACCATTATTAAATTGTCTGGCTTCTGATTCTTCTAAAATTTTACCTTGAATTCTTCAGGTTTCGGTAACGTGTCTCTGGATTCTATCGCTACACGAAAAGTCAGGTGTTAAGCTGTATAGCATCATAACAGTGAGCAAATCCTCATGAATACAAATGTCCATATCCTGCAATTTGTCCACCACGTTCATGAACTTATTTAAATGCTCTCTAATATTGCCATTTTCCATTTTGGACAATATTAACTTCTTTAAAAGAGAAGCCTTCCTAGCCGGTCCCTTACTGGCATATATAAAATCAAGCAAAGTCCAAATCTCGTGAGCTGTTTTGCAGTTTTTTATTTGCTTCAATTCAGAGGGTGAAATTAAAAGTACTAACTCAGATTGAGCTAAAAGATCCTTCTCTCTCTTCTCTTCATCAGCTTTCTCAAGATTCAGCGGCTTCTCAACAACACTCCATAATTTATTTTTGATGAGTACGGTCCTTGCTTGAATTCGCCATGTGTCGAAATTTTCTTTATTTAAAGTCTTAATTTTTGTACTTGAGCCCGACGCCATCGTGATCAACGTATTTATCGCTTTATTTTTACTCTGCTACCATATTAAAGTAAAATAAATACTGTTGGAACTTGTGTGAACGAATGTTTTTATTTTAGAGTAGTATGACAAGTCATATAATAATAGAAAACTGTTGCTATAGAGACTGAAAGTACAGTCCTCCTAACAATATCGATAAAACATAAAATATATAAAACATCGACTTTAATTAGAATGTTCCGCGTATAGACGAATCTGTTCAGAGTAATCTTAGGAAGTTTTATCACTACTTTACGGATTTTGTACGCTTATCAATAGTAGAAAAATGGCTTTTCATTGCGGTAATAGATTACAGTAAATTTATTTAAGAATTAAAGATCTTACTATTTCAGTTTCTTAAGTGAGCCAATTTTAAAAGAAAAATGGACCAAAGCTACTGGAAGGCTACATTAGTTCCCTTCAAAAACAAGTACAATCTGCTCCGATCATTTTTTGGAAAAGGATTTTACTGTTAAGAAAAGTGGTAATATATATAAAACTGGAGCGCAACCACGTAAAAATATTTTGATTCATCGCGCACTGGTGCGTGTATAGTCACAGCAGGCCCGTGACACTCAGTACAAATTACATGACTTAACTACCTACACTACTACTAAAATGCCGGCCCTATAAGCATTCATTTCTATGTGTGAGTAAATGTCATCGTAGCCCGTTAGGGCTGGCAAAATACGACGTGTACGTGGCGAGTTGGCGACGACGCGACCGATGCACAGTGACAACTTGCAGCCCACTGTAAAACATTAGAATTGCGGTACAAATGCAATACTTTGTTTAGTTATTTCATGAAAACTAATTATATTTCATTGTGTTTATCTTTAATTTTATTAATTTCTAAGGATAAAATTAAAACAGAAATATATATTTATCTTTATAAGTACATAGCTTTTTTCCGCGGCTTCACTGACCTGAATTTTGGAGTTTCACAAATTCCGTATAGACTATGGATTTTTAGAGATAAAAAGATAGTAATGTGTTAATGAAAGTTATATATCTTCAATCCAACTTGCAGCCAAATCGGTACAGTACGTACCTAGTTGCGGCATGAAAGAGTTACAAACATCCAAACCCACAAGCTTTCATATAATTCATATTCGTTAAACAATAGGATATTATAATCGGATACCTATAAAAATCACTGCAAAAATAATTAATTACAGTTCCTTGCCCATATGATTTTTTTATTTGTCAAGCACAATCTGAGAAAACTTTATTAATCCTCCGGTTTTTTTCATAAATTTTACTAATAAAAAATTGTCATCCAAAAAGGTATGCTTTTATTTACAATCAGTAGCCCTATGATGACAAAGTTATGAATTTGTGGCAAACTTATTGAAATACAAGACAGCGCCCACGAGTACCACCCGACGCGTCGCGCTCGTCGCTCTGGGGTAATACATTGACGGGAGGGTGTGAATGTCCCTTCTTTACGTTAGTAATATTATATATTCGTTGGTCACAGTCAACAGGCCTAGAATCACGTGATTCTAGGCCTGTTCCCAACAGTGTTAAATTAAAGTTGACACTTGAGCGACATTGTTTCAAGGATATTTGAGTTTTACTTTTCCTCATAATATTACATGAAACAATGTTTTGTATTTCAAATCGGTCTTTACTCAGTTTATTTTTTGCTGAATATAACATTTTCTGAAAATAATCCCAGCTAGATCGATTTATCGTCCCCGAAACCTCCTGTATACCGTTCATGAAAATCGTTGGAGCTGTTTCTGAGATTCAAATATATACACGAATTGCTCGTTTGAAGACATAAGATTAAACAAAGTTTTGTATGTAGCAATTTATGATAAAAAGTTTTCTCAAATTAGGTAATAGTAAATTCCTTTCCTTCAACAGTTCTCTGATTGGCCCATTGTATCATTTTATGTGATTTTTTATGACTTAGAAGAAATTAATTAAATTTGATTTTTTCAACTTTATCGATAATTTTACGAGTCACGGTTAAGATGCATCACTATACTTTGACAGTTATCAAATATTTAAGTTTATTCTTTGCCATTGAAATTTTAACCTTACTTACATAAAAACAGAGTTCCTAAAAAAATCTTTAAAATACGAATCAACTAGCGGAAACAAAACCGGAACTATAGGTATATTTTAAGTCAATTTTTGCAATATAAAATATATGCCTGTGACAATAAGGTTGACTTTAATGTTGGCTTGTTGGTTGGCTGAATTTTTTCGTTACGGTTTTTCTGAATTCGGTTCACCCGTCAAGGCCCGCGATAGAAGCTATGCAATAGCTTAAAAACACTTCAGATTGAGGCTAAAACACCATGAAAAATAAAACTTGATGTCTGATAAGCACCTTGATGTAAAGTAAAAAATAAACTCCAGATTGAGGTTAAAACACCATAAAGTAATATTATTAATTAAATAGATTTAGTAATATAAAGTAATAGATTAATTTGTAATGTTATATGTTTAATTAATTCCTCAGATAGTTTATCTGGCGATTGAAAAATCAGCCCTAAGACGAACAGAAAACATCCCCCATTTTGTCATAAGAGTCTAGCATCGGTGGTTAACGTCGTATCAAACGGTGTCAATGGTTTCAATAACTTCCGTATTGTTTTAAATAAGCGCTGCTGCCGAAGCTTTGGATCGCAGCCAAGATGTTCTTGCGAGGCCTAGCCTTTCACTGGCACAGATGTGGTTACTACCTCTGCTACGTCGTTAACTAGGCTCCGCATACCCTAACGGCCATTGATTGGAAGACGGGCTGAGGTAAGCCTTTGGGAGACCTAATAAAGTACGTACAACAAAGCGCTACAAGATTTCGTTGCAGGCATTTTCGTCTCTATAAAGGCCCATGCACATGATGCGACGCACGCTCACGGCGTTGCAATAACCCATAAAAATGGGAAATGCTTTCCAAAAAACCAACTTCAAATGCCACTACAAAGAATGAAATAATTTTTATTTAAATTTTAGATACCTACACCAATTCGAAGTCGGGCAATGTTTCATACAATCCCTAATAGTCCTTCTTACTTACTTGATGTGCGAAGAAATGACGAAGTCATAGAAAATCGCCCGACTTCGAATTGGTGTAGGTATCTAAAATTTAAATAAAAATTATTTCACTCTTTGTAGTGGCATTTGAAGTTGGTTTTTTGGAAAGCATTTCCCATTTTTATTTTATACTTTTTAGTGGAAAACAATAAAATGCACAAGGCGTTGTAAAATACCCAAATTGCTTGAGGTGTGTTCATAAAATCTGAAGAGATACCTCAAATTCACCAAGGTCCCATCATCAGACCCTGACTTGATGACTTTAGTCATCAAATCAGTATCTGCTAGCAAATGCACCAGTAACTATAAAAGTTACCCAACTCGCTTCAAGTATACTAGCAAAATTTGAAGAGTTCCCTCGATTTCACCAAGATCCCATCATCAGACCCTGACTTGATGACTTTAGTCATCAAATCAGTATCTGCTAGCATATGCACCAGTAACTATAAAAAATACCCAACTCGCTTTAAGTATACTAGCAAAATTTGAAGAGTTCCCTCGATTTCACCAAGATCCCATGATCAGATCCTGACCTGATGACCATAGGACAACTTGGAAAATATTACTCTTTCTAATAATACTCAAATAGTTTCATGTGTCCATATAAAATTTGAAGAGTTCCCTCGATTTCTCCAGGATCCCATCATCAGATCCTGACCTGATTAAAATGGAACCATCTGGAAACAAAACCCTCTTAAACAAAAAAATAATTTTTCAAATCGGTCCACGCGTCTTCGAGTAATCGGTGAACAGACATAGAAAAAAAAAAAAGATGCCGACGAATTGAGAACCTCTTCCTATTTTTGAAGTCGGTTAAAAAGCAGATTGTCATGTTTTTGTAACTAGTTCAGCGCGCGTACAAAACGTCAAAACAATGCGGTATACAATGACGAAATACGCTACGCTAAGAGGACGGGAAAGATGCGACGTATGTTGAAGCCAAAAATTTCTCAAATTTTTCGCGCGTCGTACATTTTGTTACCGCTGACAGCACATACCGCTGGCGGTCGCATACATTAGCGCCATTTTACAGTTTTGAAAAATAAAAATCCGGCTCTAGAGCTTAGCCTAAAATTGTATGCGTGACGTTAGAAAGTGATGATCCTTTAAAATGTTTAATCAATGACGGTATAACATGAGGTTAATCAGGTGAAAATAAAAAATAGTGTTTTTTATCCAATATGCAAATTATAAATATAAATATATAGAGGACAACATCACATGCATTGCTCCGATCCCATAGTAAGTAGCTTATGCACTTGTGTTATGAAAATCAGAAACGACGAAGGTACCACAACACCCAGACCCGAGACAATGTAGAAAAGTTATTTTTGTACATTGCCCCGGCCGGGGATCGAACCCGGAACCTCAGAGATGGCGGCGCCTTGAAAACCGGCACGCTAACCACTCAACCACGGAGGTCGTCGGAGGAATTATCACCTTTTATTTTTTGATAAACATAAATTAGGTAGTAGTATTAGAAGACGATTAATAAAATGGTACCATTACCTTGCGCTACTTCGAAAATCTAATTTCCTAGAAATTTTTGTTTAAAATATTCTTGCAGCTTACATCGTACATTTTGTTCTTGCAGTATAAGATATTAATGTGTCAAAAGCGTGCCAACATCGCCGCTTTTAATATTTGAACACCGAACGCTTTTCACGTAAACAATGTACCTATTTTATAAAAATCCCATGCACAGTATGACGTTTTGAAAAATTATACCTGTTACTACGGGTTTATACATTTTTACCAGGTTTTCTTAGGTCCATATTAACATCATTTTACTAACAAATCGATTGAATAAATTGTTTTACTATTATGGGCTCCTATTTATCTCGATAAAAACAGATTGTTCCCGCGGGATGTTAGAAAAGTAAGGAACTGCTACAAGTAGGTAATACCTACGTATTTTGTTTTTGGAATGAAATGCCTTTTCGGACGGTACGGTGGAGGTTGCTAGGCGAAAGAAATGTTTTTTTGTCAAGAAAGTCCACGAAAATTCTCTTAATTATGCATTTTATCATTTTCTGTTAAACCACTAACACATACAATTTGAAAAAAAAAAAATATGTAAAATTTTTTGGAAATTAAAATTTCAAACAAAGTAAGTAGGTATTATGTTTTGCGAAGTGGTATGAATCAAGATTTCAAAGATTTGTGCTCAGCATACACCTGCGTTGGTGTAGCGTTTCGAGCACCAAGTACAAATATAAATACGACGAGTATACTGGGAAGCTACGAATTTTGCAGTGTCCAATGCATAAATTTTCGGGTGTCACTTTTATAACATGATATCCTACAGAAAGAACTTCGTTCCATCCGAGTGTTCCACGACCTTCACGCATATTTTTAAGGGTTCCCTACCTCAAAAGAAAAGAAACAGAACCCTAACATTGCGGAACTTTTGGGTTCAAGGTGGTCGCTGAAAGACGGCGGTCGGTGCGCGTTGCTGTTGCGAGTAATTAAGGCGCACACCACGGGTGTGCCCGCGAAATTCAAATTTTTTGTGGTTTTTCGCGATTTTTAAGCTAATAAGAGATAATAGGCTTATGGCCGTAAAATTGCGATAATCTCAATATCTTCTTCACGTGTTTATATAAAAATCTCTGCTCGAAAGTGTCGAGTTAAAGAAATTAGTCCAAGATTTGCGAGTTACTTACATAAAACTCGATACTCGGATTAATTTCCTAGGATATACATTTTTATGCAAAGATTTTGATATAATCATGTAAAGATGATACTGCCATTCTCGCAAATTGATTGCCGTAAGCCTATCATGTCTAATTAGCGTACAAATTGCAAAAAACCACGAAAATTTTGAATTTCGCGGGCAGACCCGTTGAGTTCACGTTAACGACGGCGTATCGCGTGGAAGCGGCACACTTGTCTCGCCCAGCGGCGGATGCTTGAAGAAATGTGGACGATGCTATCTAAAACATTCTAGCAGCCCAATGTAGCAACACCACCGAAAATAGAAGTTATTTTAAAAGCAGTAGGCGTGCCATCATGACGTAATCTCTCTTCAACGCTCGCTCTGTTTGCATTTTTATATTATTTGCTTAAAAAATAATTCACAATATGAGAATATATTATTAATTTACTTAGATTTATATAACGATTATAAGATTTATGATAACTAACAAAGTTGGTAATATGATATCTACCTATTATGTAAAAAATGGAAAATTCTTTTCAAAAAAACCGACTTCAAATGCCACTACAAAGAGTAAAATAATTTTTTAATGTAGGTACACCAATTCGAAGTCGGGCGATTAATACGAAGGACTATGATTGTACGAATTTTTGTACTACAGGTTTTTGTACGAATTTCGAGTCAACTCGCATCGCACAAACGAATCGAATTACTCTAAACATTTACAGCCAGTACCATCTATCGACAGCCAGGCTTCACAGATCTAGGAAACAATATGTATGGGCCTTGTCTACAAAAAAGCGTGACTAAGTATTTTTAATCTGTAAAGTGACGCATAAGATGGCGTCACTTAGGGAAGTAAACTCATACATGAACACTTGACAGCAAATCTTGGTGCTCAACATGGCACCGCATGCCACGCAAAGCTATTTTAGGCTAGAATGGGCCGCCTCCTTAGTTCTCTTATCTCTATGCCGAGAGCTGACGATGCGTTCGAATTTTGAACGTCGATCTTTCGTCAACGATGCAGTATTTCCAGCCAGTCGCCACAAATGTATGATGCGAACAATAGTATTCAGAGGTCGTGGTCCAACTACTTAGTAGTTTACTATGCTGTTTTCGTCTTATATTTGTATTTTGATAGTAATCTGGTATTCCACGTTGCAGATAACGAGCATGTTGTCGTTAATTAATAGCCGTTAATTAAGCACAAAGCGGCCGTTGCGTCGGTGATATGCCGCCGCGCATCGCACGTAAATGGTTTACTTACCTTTTAACGTTGGATTACAGAAAAAAATAATAATATGCGGTTCACATATACTTCTACCTTCATTATTTATGAAACTTCTGATTTATCTCTATTTTGTCTCTCCTTTTAAAAGTATGTTAGAGTCACAAAGTATTGCGTTATTATGGTAGTACGTTAGTATTATTATATATTCGGTGGTAAAGTCGAGTATCCTTCTAAGAAAAGTTAGCAACTGTTGAGTTGGTTGTCAGAAATCTAGATTTAGTACCTACTCTGCAAGAAGAGTCCTACCAGTCACCACCAGTAGAAATTTTCACATGATTTAATGAAATTTGATATATTTCGTGACTTCAGGATATGATAAATAATGGATATATAATATTGCACGGTTACTTACCTACATACAACGATGTCTACATAACACAATCAAAAGAACGATTTTAACTGTCGATATTTCGATCCATCGGTACAAGTCGTGGCCACGTCTAGTCACTTAGCGCGACGCGAATAGGTGTTTTCAAAAATGATATCTATGCCCGTATAGGGAGTGTAGTATCTTGTGTGGGTAGTTACAGAAAAAGCAGGTAAACTAGTATATATAAGGTAACCCCGATTCATAGCGAGTCAGTCGTTGCATAACCGTTGACGGGACAACACCTGTCTTAGTAATTAGTCATTGCGTGCTAGTGTTTGAAGTCCGTAGTGAATCAGCGGACTTTACAGTGGCGACGAGGATAAACTGTAAGTCATTTAAATTTTTAAAGAAAAGGAGGAAACAGTGTTAGTTCATCATGCATGATAATGTTTCGAATCCATATCAAAAGTGGTATTTTACTTTTAAAAGCAATGAGGGTCAGCTACAGTTACACGTTTTTACCATGCAATTAAAAATTTTCTCCAAAAAACCTGCGGGTAGTTGAATAATACTAAAATTGCAAACGTAACAGGAAAAAGGGCACGTGGTTTCAAATCTGGTTCCATCCTGACTATGTTCATTAATTTTCATTCGGCATACAGCTTAACTATCAAGTCAAAACTTTATTTTGAACGGATAATAACAGGAATGTGTTTTCAAATCTGTTTTCATCCTGACCGTGATTTTTCGGTTATAAAACTATTCGAGAATGCTTGAATACCGTTTAACTATCGAATCAAACCTTTATTTCGAACAGGAATACGTAAAACATCACCCGAGCCATCATGTATAAATACGATTAGTACGATGATATTTCACGTTAATGTGATTGAGACAGGGGTTAAAATAATCCTCAATTTTCAAATCCAGGTTGCTTCCACGAATAGTCCAAAATTGTGTGAAATTTTATTGAATTTCGCTTTCAAACGGAATTTAAAGATTTTATTAGTTGAAAATGCTTAAGTTGATATGTGACGATAAATAATAATGAAATGAAATGGTATAATATAATCAATTGGATACAAGTACTAATTTTGGTGAGCATATGTGTGTAAAAATAAAATTTGTTTACTTGTGATGATATAAAATTGGTATGAAGTCCAATTTTATGAAGGGTGTGAGCGGTTGGTCAGGTGTAAGTGCTAAAATGGATCATTGCCAGGTCATTGTGAAGCGTAAGTGCCAGGTGTGCCAGCTGTGAGTGCAATTAGTGGCAGGCCTTCTGACCGATTGGCTCCCTCGTGTATCTAGCAGGCCTTGGCATCTAGCCTACAGTGGTGAAGACGGGCATGTGCTTGCTCCCGCCCCGTTGGGCCAGTAACGGCATGTTATCTACTGGAGTGGTGACGGGCATGTGCAGTGCTGGACCACGGGGGTTCTGGGTTTAAAGTATCAACTAGTTGAGACTTGAGTGACGTTTACACACCTATGCTAAACCATACACGGATGTTGGAATTGGACGGTAGTGTCCAAACTGTTATATATAACAATTGTTGACATATATAAAATTATGCATAATAAGCTATATTATAATTACATATAGCTACTAAAGAGATTTATATATAATTGTTTAACGTCGCATTTCACATTATTTCCGTTTATTTGAATAACAGAGAAAATAAAATATTATAGTGATGAAATGTTACTGGTCATCAGCACTGAGTTGTAATAAGTGTACAGTTTTAGTGTAATTGCAATTTGCCGAGCGTAAGTGCTGGATAGCCAGCTGGAAGTGGCAATCATTGAGTGTTAAAAATAATTGTCGAGCGTAAGTGCCGGATGGAAGTGACAATTCTTGAATGTTGAAAATGACTTGTCAAAGCGTAAGTGCGAAAATTTGTCGAGCGTTAATGGCGGTTCGTCGGGCGTAAGTGCCGGATGGCCAGCCGGAAGGGACGATGTGCTTGCTGGAAGGGACAAAGCCGAGCGTTAATGGCGGTTCGTCGGGCGTAAGTGCCGGATGGCCAGCCGGAAGGGACGATGTGCTTGCTGGAAGGGGCAGCCTGCTGGAAATGACAGTCATGACATTCTTGGCTTACTCCCCGTATGGCCTATAAGTAGACATGTTACTCCACGTGTTGGGACGGGCATGTACGGCTGTAGGTCACGGGGAGTACGATTCCGATGGTACGATTCCGATAGTACGTGTACGGATAGTCCGTCGCGTCTTGGTGTCCCTTATTACAACTCTTCGTGCGTTGCGGTTCGCTTAAGATATTTTCCCCATGTCTATTATACCAGAAAGTTACACAGCACCACTTCCCTTATGATTCCGAACTTTGCATCCTTACCACAACTTAACAATGTTTTATGTGTAACACCTCGCGGTTAAGACAGAGGTTGAAGTCATCCATTTTATTAGAAATCAATAAAAAGGGGGGAATGTGAGGTAATAAGTAGTAAGCGAGGTAGCAAGTATTCTATAACTATTTGTGTTATTACATATAATAACGTTAAGATTTCTATATACTTCTTCTTAGTCGTTCACTCTTGACAGAGTGGTCGTGGTTATACTTTCGTAGTTACGATGTATGTCTAATGATGCACCACTGCTGCCTTAGCGATAGTTTTCCAGCGGTTCCGTTGGCGGCATTGCGAGAGCACTCAATAATGTAGGAATTTGTAGCACGCCGGATTAGATCCGTCCACCTCATTGGGGATCGACCACGTGGACGCATCCTTTCCACTCGCCCTTGAACCACCAGATGTCCCATATACTATGCAGATATTTAATAGATAGATTAATTATTAGTGTACATTAAGATTATCATCGAGGGACCTTCATTTTATTCTTGAAATAGCGCTTTTTGTATGAAAGCTTATAATTAGACGGTATTTACACCAACCAAGAAAATTAGGAACAACGAGGCCACATCCATTCACCAACCAAAAACGTTATTCATCCGACGACGGCGGTGTAAATTCTAATCTGTTCGTGGTCAGGGCCGGTTCAAGTTTAATGATTATTGATAAATAGTTTCCAGCATAGTAGCAGCGTAGTTGCATAGCGGTCTTCAATAGTTGCCGGTGGATGGCGTCATCGCCGGCGCAGTGGAAAGCACTGACGGAATTTCCGTTCTGTAGCAGCTGTCCGATGCAGCTTCTGACATACGCTCAGACCACCAGTGGTTTTCAGGTACGGTGCCTGCACGGAGGAAGTTTCCCTGCTGCCATCAAATCCGGCAGAGTTGGATATGAAATAAGAGAAACCTTGAATTATTGTTTGCCTGTTCCTCTCCAGCTGAATGACTAGATGTTCCAAACAGTGAATAAAAGTAAAGCAATTGGTGTTGTGCGTTTTTCGATAACACGCAGGTTTTGGTCTTGATCAAACATTCACATCTCGTCTAATGTAAGTATGGTATCAGGTGTACGAGTACATGTCCCGTAGTTAATAATTATTTATGTATTTGTGGATTATAAAAAAACGTGGCAAGAATTATGTTGAACTGCAGAAAAAAAAAGGGAAAAGAAATAGATTCTGTTGTGCGCTTTCCGTAATTTTGTAATTTAGTTGGTTAACTGAGTATCGTGTGGGTCAGCAGTGGCCTGTTTTTACTCGTCTATAACTGTTTAAAATTTGAATAGTCTCCATTACATTACTAAAATGGTATTTTTGAATTGTCTTTGGTTATGATTGATTTTGTGAAAACAGCCATCCGGTCAACGTTCGTCTTTAACGGTCTGGGTTCAACTCGCTGAGATCTTCTGGGCTGTGTCGGTTGTGATACCGTTCGAGCTTTCTCTTAAAATACCCCAAGTTAGGGTTAGTTATTTTATTAGTATTGTTATTTTATATTATAGTTTTGCCTTGTTTATTTTATGTTTTTATTTATCGTTCAATTCATTTATAAAATAAACTGTACTCTTATAATACGTAATGTAAATATAAAACATGTGTGTAATACGTAATATAACAATGGTAATTTATAGACAGTAATGGAGTAATGAACAACGGGTAAACTTAATTTTGATTCCTGCGGGTCCATGTGATATTTAAGTTCATATTTTGATTTAAAATGTTAGATGTAGTTGTTGTTGAAGTAAATCTAGGTAATCTAGTATCTTTTATTCTGGCATCTGACCAATTTAATTCAATTGAATTTCTTTATTGCGAATTTGGGTACAATATAGTATGGATGTCGCAATATAATAAAATTGCTCATATCCAAATTCTACCTTACGGCAGGCAATGTTACAAAATAATTACTTTAGTATTATCAGTTTACATAATTATACAATTACTCAAACATAATTTACAAAATCGCAGCTGTTGTCAATCTTTATCAATTTAACTGTTTATTTTACTCAATGAAAAGGTTTATGTTTCAGTTAGTATATTACCTACCATACAGTGTTATACCCGCAGCAAACATTTTATTAAATTTCAACATCAAATCTGAAGATTCAATTACGGTAATTTTAAGATCTGAATACTTGGTTAACGTCAGCCTTAGTTCTTATAACACAAATGCTCCTAGAACTGCAGTAATCCCTCCAAATATACAAAAAATCAAGATAAAATATTTTTGAAATACTGTTTAGTTTATAATACAAAGGATCCAGTTAACTACAAGGATTATTTTATTATGTGGTATTAACCGTACCACATAAAATATATAGATAGGTACAATATACGTACTCATTTTTGATATTAATTATGATATATTTATTGTTCCCCATACATGAATCCATTAATCTTTACGGTTAAAAGAAATAGTAGAATAACCTTTGAAGCTATTTTTATTATGCTTAAGCCAAAATTTGCGATTTCCGACGGCCCATAAAACAGTAACATCACATTATCATATATACAAACAGTTGGCATCACATTATTTGGAATTTCATAATCTAGTTTTTGTCCTAAAAATATCAATACATATAATAAATTTTGAAATATGCACATAACTTTCTCATTAGAGCAGTTCTTGTAAAGGCTGTTTACTAAAATAACGGTTGACGCTCTATGCAAAAGCAAGTTATTTTCCAAGTTTCATAACACAAACTTATAAAAATGTCATATTTAGAGAATTCAATATATTTATTAGAAAGTCTTTTAAGAAAAATATGATATACTAAAATTTTCATTCAAAAACAGTATAACCAAAAGTGACATTTTTTAACATTTTTTCGAGATATTAAACGGGTTATTTTAGGATAAAATCCGACATATTTTGTTATTTCTTAGTTCTAGTAATTTAATTTAATTAATATCCAAAGTCACTGATAATTTACTTTTTAATAAGTTGTATATTTACTTTACTATAAATCATTCTGTAATAATATTATTCAGCCCAAAATTGCGTCCGCGCCACAGAAAACGATAATAGTATGGCGCGAAACGCGATGCTAGCCGCTTCGCATGAAGCTTTACATTATTTTACAAATTCCTATAGATTTTGATTTGTTGCGAGTATATCTGGATTTGTTGAGTAGGTTTGCCATAGACAAGACTAGGTAATGCTTTTTATTATCAATTGTTCAGAGCGAAGGAAAGTCGATAGTTCATACAAGAGTTGTGACTAAGAAGTCTTTCTATTCAGCAAAAATAACTTTTATTTGAACCAGTTGTACATTGTATATAATATTATGGAATACTTAATATGGTTTATTATTTTCAAAAAGAAGAGCTCTTAAAAAATATATTATGATGAAGTACCATGTCTGAGGTACCTTTTCAAAGCACCATCATTTAGAAGAACTAACAAGTAAATATTTTTGAAATATTATTACAATAATATTGAATTTCGTTATGATACTGGAGTAACAACACTCCGAGTATCTATTGGCTTTTACGTGAGCCTAATTTTTTGTACTAGAGTAGGTACCTAAAGGGTCCAAGTAGGAATATATTAAATTTCCACTAAAAATTTAAATTAAAAAAAAAAAAAAATACCCAAAGGAAAAAAAGAGGAAAGTAGAGGAAAGAACCTAAGTAACTTGACAGGCATGATAGAATAAAGTAAATGAAACTACCTAGGCAATTAAGTTAAGTGTTATCCTAGGCAGACATGATAAACACCAGATATTAAAAAAAAAAAAATTTAAACAAAGGGAGAGATGTAGTATCTTGTGTGGGTAGTTACAGAAAAAGCAGGTAAACTAGTATATATAAGGTAACCCCGATTCATAGCGAGTCAGTCGTTGCATAACCGTTGACGGGACAACACCTGTCTTAGTAATTAGTCATTGCGTGCTAGTGTTTGAAGTCCGTAGTGAATCAGCGGACTTTACAGGGAGAGTTGCAAGTCCCGAGCTAGGCCAGGCCAGGTCTACATAGTACGTGATTTCTCAAAAAGTAAATCGTACGAGCATAGTATTAACTTCGTTGTATCTGCAACATTTCAAAAAATTATGAAAATCGAGCTACATTTACGGGTAGGAAAACTTTATCGCATTTTGTATGAAAGCTAGACGATCCTCTTAATGCTTTCACACCGTATGTACTCGTACGAAGAACTTAATCAACACTTAATCAACACTATCGCAAATAAATAACAAGATACGAATTATGTTACAAAACATAGATAAAATGCAGACATGTATATGTGTATATTTGTGTAGCATAATTACGAATTTGCGAGAGGCTCTTTGAAAACATAATTATCTGTACTCTCGAGAACGGCACGGTTTCTTTTGTAAGATAATTACATTGACGAGGCAATTAAAATAATAGCTCCCAGCAACGTATTATACCCCTTTTAAGGACACTTGCTAATAACGTTGAAAATAATTTACAAGACGCAAAAGAGTTTTTAGGAACATTATTTTTGAAAAAATATTTCCTAAAACCAAGAATATTCTATTTTTATACTTTTTTATTTTGCATGTCAGTATTCGATTGCAATCTAACCTTTTAGATAAACCGAAGATGTTACAAATCGTACTAATTTGGAAGATATACGGTCTATACCTATTATAATCATAGCCTTCAGTGTGATGCTGACCAAACAGGTTAGGGTTTTAATATATCTTTCAAATCAGTAAGTATAGATATTTCAATCTATGAAGACGCGTCCTACCAAAATCGCTAATGTTTCATTCGATTAATATGTATACAATTATGTAAAAAAAAATCGCTTGGCTGTAAGTTCTTTTTTAAGCATGTTTAATGATTGGTATACCCTGGCTCCAACTAGACCAGATTTAGCGTTCATACTTATCTATTATTATAATATTTATCGTCATGGAAACCTGTTACTCCATATCTATAGCTTGGCAACTTCGTGCGGGACCCTCATGCGGGGTGACAGACGGCCGGAGGACGCGGTAACGCATACATGCAGAGAAGTGTCCCCTTCCCCGCTACACCGCCCGCTAACCGCTGACATCTAAGTTCCTTGCCTCCCCCACCGTCGCCGTCGTGCGTGACGAGGAGGGTCACGCACGAAGTTGCCAAGCTATAATCGAAACGAATTTCATAAAATGAATGGGAATTGGGAATAACAATATTGTACCCGATCGATAAAATTATCACGTGACTTATCTATTAACTATTATCACGGGAGCATTTCAACAACTGTGTTAGAGATGTTGTTAGATATGGATGGATTAATGGCTTTTTCTTTATTTATTTGAATTGAATTAAGAAGACGAAGGTGTATTGATACTACTCTAGAGAGAAGCTATTCTGCGACCTTAATCGTTAGTTATGGAGCTTCTGTATTATTTAGCTCGAATGGACGATAAATGCTATTGAGATGGTCATCAACGCGTGAAGAAAGCTGTGTAACCTTTACAGATCATGATCATACCTATCTTGTTTTTCGGTTTTAATGTTTTCGATTTGAAAGTTTTCCCAAACTTTGCTGTAATACGCCAGCGACGACGTTTATAAATCTATGGCTGTAACTTTTATTTTATTTTTAATTTCAAATACTTACGGTACTAATAAATTTTTGATGACTTACTTAGTTTTCCAGTAATTAGAAAAAACTTAGTTGACCCTATAACAAAGACTTCGCCGTACGTCTGTCACCAGGCCGTGATAGTTAGACACTTAAAATTTTCACAATAACAAATAAAAAACGTAGAATACAATAAAATATTTAAAGAGGCTTCCATACAACAAACGTGATTTCTTGCCGTTTTCATTGATAATGGTACGGAACTCTTCGTGTTTGTGTGCGTACTTTCGTAAGAGTGAGGACAACTGCTGCTGCAGCTGCTTGGGTTAATACACATCCTTAAGGCCAAGCTTGTCTCGTCATTCTTTCGTATAAAAAGAACATCAAAGAAGCCCCTCGCTGCGTCAGATGCAATCTTTTATTTATTTGATGCGCGATTGAGCGCGGCACAAGCGTTCGCGTGTTTGCTGACAGATACAATCTGTGGTGCTGTTTGTAATTAATGGCAGCGCATCGCGTGCGGGCACCGCACTTGTCTCACTCGCTGATGCTGTGCGGGAGAAGTGTAAAATGGTGCTGAATAACGCTGATACCACTGTTCTAAAGATTAAAAGTACTTCCCTCAGTATGTGTTACCATTAGCTTTTGTCTTTGATATATATTTTATCCAGCAGCAATATACACTTGACCTGTGCACTTGACGCCTTGCTTGTATCCTCATCCTTTGGTATAAAAAGAACATCAAATAAACTCCTCGCCGCGTTAGATGCAATCTTTTATTTATTTGATGCGCGATTGAGCGCGGTACAAGCGTTCGCGTGTTTGCTGACAGATACAATCTGCGGTGCTGTTTGTAATTAATGGCAGCGGATCGCGTGCGGGCGCCGCACTTGTCTCACTCGCTGGTGCTGCGCGGGGGAAGTATAAAGTGGTGCTGAATAACGCTGATACCACTGTTCTAAAGATAAAAGTATTACCCTTAATGTGTGTTGCCATTATCTTTTGTCTTTGATATTTTATTCAGCATGGTAGCGCGGTATTAACTTTTACTAAAGTGACGTAAAAATACTCGTGCTTAATGCCGTTATCGAGCTTAGGCGTCAGCCTTAGCTGGCGATAGCTCATTCCATAGTAATTAAATGAAAACAAAATCAAAGAATGTATGGGATTGACAGTTGTCTTCGATAAGTCACTTTATCTATAACATATTTTGTCAATCGGGACATTTCTGTAATTGTTTTGAATTTATTTATGGCAGTGTGCGGGCGCCCTACTTGTCTCTCTAACAGCCGTTTTCACTAAACCTAGGAAACTCCTAAATCGAATGCTTAGTCCTAAGGTGACAGTTGTTGTAGGTGAAAACTGTCACTTATCGGCTAAGCATTCGATTTAGGAGTTAGGTTAGGTTTAGTGAAAACGGCTGTTACTGTTACTACTGTTGAATAAGAAATATACTCTACCTACTCTATAAAGATAAACTACTTGTCATTATCTTTTGTCTTTGATATTTTAGCTAACAGCGTTGGTGCGCTAACAATTTTTACTGTGGCAAGCATGACACTAATAGTTCGGTATTTTCAGCCAACGGAAATCCAGGCTGGACAAATGCCTCCTGAAATGATTTCCAGCTCACGACTTATTCATCACTTGTATCCAGAGACTCCTCGCGACTCGCTTAATGTCGTCAGTATTATTCCTGGAAACCGCTTGTTCTATCGTAAATGCGTCTTGAAACTTTAACTATTTATATGAGAAAACTTCTCACGAGCGATTACGACTGCTTGGAGGATCCCTCCATACAACTAAGTAGTCGTGCTCGTGCCATCCAGTCACACATACCAGAAGCAATATGTACAGTTTACATCATAATAGGTATATACATAAGTTAATTGTCAGAGTTGCTAACTTTTATATTTCCAGTCGTCCAAGTGCTTTTAGTGACGGTAAATGAAAGTCAGCAATAACTTCAATAATGAAAAAAAGTAAATGGTACTAAATGACTCTTTTTCATTTCAAGAAGAGTTGTGGAATTCAATATAACACTCGTAACTGTGCGAGCGTACTCGGTGCTTGGTAAGTTCAATCGTAAAGCTTCCTCGATTTCTGTACATAAAAAGTGCGCACAAATAATATCAATAACAATATTGCATTCCCTACGTCATAAAAGTTGTTTTACGTACCTATAAACACAACTCGCTGTTGGCTAGTCATAAAGTTTTCATTTACGACTTTTTTACTGTGTTCGGAACAGAACGGCCGGGCACCTATCCGTGGATTTTTATTTAATTATAAGAAACTGGGTATTTTTATAGCAAGAATAAACGTTTGATTTAATTAGTTACGCCACGACCACAGACCTTTAAAAACTAATAAAATTTATTAATGGAACCTTCTTAGTGGCAGGGCGCTTTAGAACTTAGAACCCTCGCTTAGTAAACATTATAATGACACGTTGTAGGTAAGTGCCAGAAGGTAAGACTTATGTGAAATATAGAAATTTGAAATGAGTTTTCTTAACATTTAAGTAATTGTCTACTAATCAATCAACAAGGGAGCAACGGTCGACGTGATTTTTGATGATTTCGATTTTGAATTAGTTTCAAAACATAAATTTTTTAAAATCAGTTTTGTGGACACATAAAGTCTCTTGAAGGTGCCCCGCCAAACCTTCTTAGAATAAATTTGGCAGACTTATTAGACATAAGTGTACTTCGATGGCCCAATGCCCATACAGGTTTGTTTGTCATTGTTTTAATATCCTAAGATTTTGGTTTGAGTTTTCTAAATAATTAGATTTATCGCTTCAATGACTTTTTATAAAAGAAGCTGCGCCTTTTAAAGTATGATTTCCTAGAAAATTCCTCTGAATACCTATTCAAGTCTATTCAATGCTCTCGAGATTTCAACTGAGAATAAACTGCGCTAAAATCTACGCTTTCTTCAATGTTACAGAATCACAACAGTATATAAACTTAGATAAAATGATGGATATATATTGTGTATCTATTTACTTTAATACACTGCATTAAAGTATCTGAAAACTACTTCTACATGTAGGTAGGTATTACTTACTATTCGTTTGATTTTAAAGATATTGTATACCTTTCTCAGTTATTAAGCACATGCAGTTATGTAATAATACCACATACGAACGCTGATAATAAAGCACAGATCAGAGAATTAAGAGCATGAATTTTAATTTTTAGTAACTCTGCTGAAACCATAGTTTTTCTCGGGATAAAAAACGTTGCTCTAAGAAGAATGACTAAAGGTGGTATCAGGTTAAATTTTTTTTAAGTGAATATACGAGTATAACTAAGTATTCAATGAACATTTGAAGCGTCTACCTGTTACCTTTATTAATGTCAAACAAAAACAAGTAAAAAGATCACGTTTATTGTATGGGAGCCCCCTTAAATATTCACTTTATTCTTTTTTGTAGCGGCAACCAAAATACATCATTTGTGAAAATTTCAACTCTGTAGCTGTATGGTGACAGACGGACGGACAGCAAAGTCTTAGTAATAGGGTCACGTTTTACCCTTTGTGTACGGAACCCTAAAAATTAAGTAACCATACATCCGTGGTCATTACTCACTATCATTTCAGTCAAATCGGTCACATGTTTAATTGTAATTGATTGATTCGTTGGCAACGACGATATTTATTTCTAAGTCTTGAAATAAAGACATGAAATCTAATTTCTAGATGACACAACGATACACGATAATGTCATAACTATATAGCATTACAATGTTGCCGAAGCGAGTGTGATAAATTTGACATTAACCAGTAAGTAAATATGTGGTAGTAAACGTCCGTTTCGGGCAAACTGTAAATTATCCGCAACCGGACATTGAGCCCGATTTATGTGGGGGTGGCGGGAAATAAAAACCGGTTTACATGATACTGCGGGAACCCTCGGAGCGAGAACATGCATGAGATAACAGCGGACACTGATCATCTCGCAATTTCATCCTCCAATTGCGGTGTCCAGTGTCCACGTTTATAAAATAAATTTTAGTTAAATATAAAGAGATATTAATTTTATTAGGTACTTTCAATTGTAGGGATGCCATCGGCAGGTTGTTTTGTTGGCTACAACTACACTACTAATTTGCGTCACTTATTGGCATCACTTTTAGTCCATCAAACTTGAATGATCCAAAACTAATTCACAATTTCTTTTGCCTTTTCAATGGTTTTTTATAAATAGTGTCGTAATTGTTTCGTTGCAAATAAAATAATTCTATCATGTTAGTGTAAGTGGTACTGCCGTTCTAATACGATATAAAATAAATAAATAAATATTGATAACATTTAAATGGAAGTCATGTACAATGAGTTACTTAAGAGTAGTTTAATCCAAGTATCGCATTCATAGATCCATCTATTTATGAAGAAATCCAAATAAATAGAGACACCAATAATCACTACTTTAATACATGGAATACTACAATAAAGATATGCTCTTGATTTGATCGAATGTTTGCGATGAGCTAGAGTGTGAACATTAATATTCATGAAGGGCTATGCAAAGTCCTGGTAGCAAAGGCATCAACACAATATACGCCGTAAATCTAGCAGTCTTTGCATAAAGCACCATGGGCGATAAATTCTGAGGGACAGTGGCATTTTGTTCTCAGGTAGACCGTAGGTAGCTATTTCAGATGTTATATAATCGATTAAATGAAATACTTATGAATTATATTTATAAGATGGTCTAAGAAAATAGTCTGAAACCTACGTAAAATCTACGTAAGATCTTTAAAATAACGCAATGGATTTTGGTGCAGTATTTTTTTAATAGATAGAATGATTCAAGAGGATCAAGGTTTATATATTATGTATAATAAAGTAGAGAAACAAGAAACAATGATACCTAATTTAAAGGTTTCTAAAGTGATGAAATAAACAATTTTTTTGGAAACGCTGGCGAGATATACTTATCAAAATAATGTATAACAGAATTATACTGAAATTTGGAATGAAGATATATAATATATTGCATTAACACAAAGGCTACATTTTGGTTGGAAATGGATTTTTTCACGGGGTTTGTGAATCACGAAGCCACAATAACTCGATTTACGTTGCGATTTACCCGAATTGTATTTCGAGTGCTTTCTCCTGTGATTTTTTCATTAAACTTAACATTTTTCAAGCGTATTATTATTATTATTAAAACTCTTTATTTGCACCACACACCACATAACAAAGGACAGAAACACATATTAAAGTAGGTATTGGTCCAAAAGGCGGCCTTATCGCTAAGCAGCGATCTCTACCAGGCAACCTTGAGATCAGGAAAACAGAGGAAATACATTTATTTTGTTTATCTTTTTATCTTCTGCTATGCATCGGCCGAAAAAAATGCTAACCTTTAATCGTCGTTATAGATATTTCAATCCACGCTGGCGCTGGCGATGTCGCGCCCCACTCTGCCAAACTCCATACGAATCGAATGAAACATAAGCGATTTTGACTGAGTGGGGCGCGTCTTCCAACCTACTCGTAATAGCGATATCTGAGGGATAAAGAAGATTAGCAGAATTATTTATGGCTCTACTCGATAATGGTTGTGACGCGACGCCAAATTGTTTTTGCTCCAATTACGGACAGTCGTGCCCACAAAATGGGCAGATAATCATGTAAATGTCACAAAATAATTATTATCAGTGCCACCAATCTGACCTATATTTCGCGGTATTTGTTTTATGTTTAGCGGCTATTCACACTGTTTAATTCTATAAATAATAATGCGCCACATACTTGAACACTGATGGTCTGGTTCCCAACATTCTATGTATCTTCTATTTGCCCCATTAGTGGTATCAATGTGACATAAGCTCCATAAAAGTTCTGTCAAATTTCTATCTCTAGTAAGGCAAACCATGGCTAGATCAAGCTAGATAGAATATTGGGAACCGCCCGAAAACTTAATTACTTTGATCGTATAACTGGTTAATTTATTTGTAAATTCCTCCTTTGATTAGAAATAATTTTTCATCTCACCCGCTCGGAAAAGCGATCTTTAATGCCCGAAATGCGGGCGGAAAATGCTATTATATTCCCTAGGCCGTCAAAGCATTTTCTTTTTTCCCAAGGGAGACAAAGTAGTATGAAAATCCTTTGCGGCCCTAGGGCCGGAAAGCATTTCCAAAGTCAAACTCGTATTACGTGTCATGTCAATGTCGAATGCTGAAGACTTCTTTTTTTTAATAACACATACGGTCAGTAATGAAGTTCGACCTTAGAGTTTGTATAGGTATAGTATGTTTCATTACAAGTGCGGAAAGGCTGTTATTGCAAAGAGTTCCGACAAATGTCTACCCGAGCCGAGGCGCAGCCGAAAGCGAGGGTTGACAGTCGGAACAAGTTGCAATGACGGTTCCGCACGTGTACTGAACGATTATTTTTAATACAGTTGCGAAAAAATGAAGCAATTTAATAAAATAAAAAACACAATAAACTCAACTAACTTAACATTTTCTGAAAAACTATTTGCTTTTTTCTCTTCTCTCCACGCAATAAATTCGTCGTATGTAGATATGTAGCGACTTTTTGACTTTTCCGGTAAAATGTTCTCCGAAGCATTTTGTGCAACAAACAACTAAACTCGCAAAGAAAATTTCTCAAAAATGGCGCCAACCGTAGAATATAAGCAGTTTTTTTTTCTTCACCCATTCTGGTGATTTAAAAAAAAAATAAAAAAAAAATTTGGTCATAGACTAAATAATATTCTGGTACGCAAAGGGAACTATGCCCATACAGCCAAGTCTTCAGTAGAATTATTTTTATTGATATAAAATGAAAATGAAATTTAATGAGATGAAATGAAACCTAACCAAACTCATTCAATCAAATCTGATATTGAAACAAATTAGTAGCTTCGTTTTAGAAATATACGTATTTGCATGAATCATAAAAACTTCTATGAATTTTGTTAGTAAAAACTTCATGGTTGGTTTTTCTTTTTAATAGACATTATTTTGACAGTTGGGAAAGATAACGCACGAGTTCGGGAAAGGTAAAAAAAAAAAGCACGAGTATGTAATAGCCCACATCCCGAACGCTATACGTCCCTGCAATACGCCACTTTTTGAGCAACTGTATTAAAAAATTAGTTCCTTTATTTTTATTTTTAACTTAGAATATCAATTAAAATAATAACTCCTATTTAGTTTTATTAATTATAAAAGAAAGCTAATTAAATTAATGAATTTTCCTCATTGTTTATGTATTTATTGTTAATATACTTATAAATTATATTATCTTTGGTTCTTAGAAATTATTATTTCAGAACGAATTCAAAATAGAAGTAGAAAAAAAAGTTTCTCATTTTTTTTCTGATCTAGTGTTAGTTGTCTATGTTTCCAACCATGATTAAATGATAATACCTTATAATTTATTTTTGCTTTATTCATTATTTTTTTGTTTCAACTTTAGAATAAGGTGAGTGATGATTGAAGGTGGTTTCAGTACAAGTGAAATTATTCAGATTTTACAGTTACTAAAAACAAAATTTAACATAACTCGCAATGCCAATCTAAAGCGTTCTTCTGGTGATTTTCCTCCCTGTGGTGAGATGAAAAATTTTGTGTTACGTACGGGCGCAAATTTTTTTGGGTCTCGTGTCTTTGAATGCCTCGCTATGCTCAGGATTCTATTCTTTCAACTCTAGAATCCTTCGCCGCTCAGCATTCAAATTTGACACTCGGCCCAAAAATCCACTTTGCGCCCTTGCATAACAAATAACTATTAAGAATAACTTCGATCAAGTGAACAGTTCTGCTAGCAAAATAGTTTTCTTACAACAAAAGCAACAACCGAATTGTTGCTTTTGTTGTAGAATTTGCAGACCCGGAAAACTTTGTTTTGCCATATTAAACATTTACACCATTAGAATATTCACAAAAAAAAATAATAACAATTAGTCATCCTGTTACAGAGGGGTTTCGTTATAAACATTGTGATACTTACGCGATTTTTCTATACTAGATTAGTCATATCTAATTTACCGGACAAATGCTATTTGGCCATTAGGGACATAAAAATAGCTTACTTCCCACTGTCAGACCTACCAAACGTGCACAGAAAATTTTATAACAATCGGTCGACCCGTTTCTGAGGAGTTTGGTAACAGGCACTGTGGCACGAAAATTTTATATATTCGTATATTCGAAGAAAAATGTATTATTAGGGAAGTCAATAGGTACTTGCACTAAGTGGAACAGACTCGTAAGTGACTTGCCTGGTCTCCATGTTTGAATTGCAATAACTGCTATTGTCCACCAGTTAACAAGGCAAGGCGAGCTGAGGCCACAGACATCACATGCTAGGCGCGGCACCACACAATACCATTACCTCGGCACGATGACAAATCATCGTTCTCACAGTCTTCCCAAACAATCGCCCTAACGACCCCGTGGCCATAACGCACTTACGGTTGGCGCTGATTATCATGTCGACTGGACGATCGGCGATGACTAAGAGATGGTGCGAAACTTTGGGATGCGCTCAAACGTCATACCTGCAACTTTATGGCGTAGGAGCCGTATTGTGAAGTTTGGTTTAAAAACTATAAAGACAATTACTTTCAAAAACGTCATGTATTTTGGTTCTTTAATCTAAAATCGCTTAGAAGCAGCAACACAATTGGATAAAATTTTCTCGATACAAAGTTCTCCTAAAAGTTGCTACAAAATCTCAGTTTTTCTAATTTTTATCGGAAACTATAATGGATGTAATAGTGATTCTTGTTTTAATGTGTCGTTTAATGTAATAATAATATCCAAAAACGCTTAGAAACAAATTTTTGATAACTGACTTAGTTTTTGAGTAATCAGGTAAAAGGTTGTTTTTCTGTTATATTCTTTCGCGACGCTGCAAGTCCAAAATCTTTAAAGTGCTCGAGATTGCAAAAGGCTTATAAAAATGACGATTTTACAACTGGGATTTACCGTTAATAGTAATCATTAAGTATCTTCTGCTATCTTTCTACCATTAAGTATCTGAAAAGGGCAGAGCCAATTACTTACTTACTTTATGAATTAGAGAGGTTTCCTCGATGACGACATCTGCCGGGTCAGTTATAGTCGGTATTTATACTGCTGTAAATTGGACAGCTGTCTCTTGGGCTCCACCCGTTATTTGCACAGTTGGCCAGGTTGTTTGTCATGTGCAGGGCTTGAAATCGCTTTGATGTTTACTGAATAGAGCAAACCGCTTTAAATCAGGTGCACAGTACCTTCAGGATAATACTTATAAGGCTTTGTACTAGAACTTATTTTATTTTATATCCCCCTTCTTGTACGAAAATTATCGAAAGTAACACCAAAAATACTGGATTGCACAATTTTGCACATCAGAATTAGCAGACGCATTTTATTCTGGATATAATAGAGTTATATTAAATATTGCAACTAAAATACTAAGTGGGTAACTAAAATACTAAGTGGTGGTCTTTTTAGTCGCACCTAAAAGAAAACACCAAGTAGTGTTGAGGGAAGCATTTGGAAAAGCATAGCAATAATAATAATAATAAAGATTTTTATTTAAGGCAATATAAGACCCAATTATTACAGCAGTAGAATACATAAAAATAATTGATATTTAAAAAAAAACTTACAAACTATACTAATCTAAAACTTATAAACTAACTGGGAAGGTTAAGAAACACTTCCCAGGCGTCAATGTCACAGCAGTTACTTTTTATTATTTTTCTCACAGACCAGCGAATGAGTTTTTATATTTCTCTGTGATTATTCTTATGCACAGATAGCCAATATGTAAATATGCTACTGGGCATTCCGTTACACACCATCTTGAGATGAGTAAAGACGAGTAAATTAGTTTATAGTTTGCAGATTTTGCGAAACAAAATTGAAACATCCTGTCTATTAACATTTCAAATCAGAAAAAACTGTAAGTAAGTTTAATATCATAAAACGTTAAAATCTTATTTTACTAAATAAGGTGGGTGGACCATGGAAGGCCACTCTAACAAATGAACAGTTATTATTCGTTTATTTACTGATTAAATGATACGAACAAATAATAAAGTAATACTTTGTTTTATTACGTAACATATAAACCACTTTTTTTAATTTCAGATTTGATCAATATTGATTAAACTTAAGTTTCATTGAACTCTTCTAAATGGCGTTACTAGGAACAAGGCTCCTTAGAAGGCCATTATAATAAAGCAGTCATTTAACACTAAAAGTTATTAAATAGCGATTAAATCTACAATAAAAAGAATTGGTTTATATGTTACGTAATAAAACAAAGTATTACTTAAATATTTGTTACTTTCATTTATCCTGTAAATAGATGAATAATAAATAATTATTTGTTAGTGTGGCCTTCTATGGTACACCCACCTTATCTTAACGTCGTCGATTTCCGATATCAATGAAGCGAGGGACCGTACTGCCAAAATAGTGGCGCGAGCGATTCGCCGCCGCGTCTGTGATTTCTAGTTCGATGGATGTTTATGTAGATAGAAGGAATTTGTCATCACATGGCAATAACTACGAAATTTTAATAATTGGCCTTCGAAGGAGCATGGCCTTCCATGGTCCACCCACCTTAATTAATTAAAAAAAAAAAAAAAAAAGCTTTGATATTACCATGATATTACTTTGGTGTAGATGTCAGGTGTGTTAAATGCTAATTTTACATCGTCCAAATTGCAATCGTCCATCCATAGAGTTTGTATTAGGTATATCATAATGTATATTAATAGACCTAAAGCACTAAAGCAAACATTTCCTTTGTCGATCCACAAAGTGCGGCTGAACAATAAAAAGCAATTTATTTTCCCTCGGCGTTTTTTTCATCAGCAAACAGGAATGACGTGTAAAACAACAGTCGCATTGACGAGGGTCTCGGTAAATAACCGAAGGGCGGTAATTATCCCGAGCTAGTAACGTATGCGTTAATTGCAAATAAACGTCATCAAATTGATATATTAAATAATTCTGTACATAGTAATACGTTCCCGAAAATAATTGCAGTATAAACGGTATGGTTAATTTGTCTTTAATTAGGGAATTTTCAATTTTATTTGACCGTTTTTTTTTTATTACAAATTACGAAGTATGTGACTTATCATAGTAATAATATTATGATTTATGTCTACATTTATGTACACCGTAACCATCATCAGTATAGGTATGTCTCAAAAATAACGTTATTAAACCGATTTTGTTAGTGATCTTCCGGTTAAAAACTGTAAAGCCAATTTTTTTTAATTAAGCCAATTTAAACGTCATGTATTTTGGGTCTTTAATCTAAATTCGCTTAGAGCAGTAACACGCGATTGGCAGAAAAAGTCTTTAGTTGTAGGAAGAAATGCCAAAAAGCACCAAAATAATAGGCTATTTGACTAAATTTTTAAAATGATTTTAAAGAATTTATTACTACCTATTAAGCACATTACATTGATATTTCGCGGAAATTTAATGTAATTCCCTTTAAAAACCACTTTTAAAATTTCAATTTTCAAAACCGCGCCAAAAACGCCAATTTTGTAATGGCGCTTGTCATCTGACTCGTGACGTCACACATTGTCAAACGCATATAAACAGACTACAGTACCGTACAGTTTAGTTGAATTTCTTTGCTTTTCTTTAAATTTAATAAAAATTCATATATTTTAACAGAAAGAATGGTGTACAAATGCTGTGTAGTACCATTATGTACAAATACCTCCATAAATTGCCCTCAAAAAGTGTTTGTGTCTGTACCATGATAAACCGAACTCCCATGAACTTCCTGAGTATTTGTCAACATAAACTAAAATGAGATAATGATTAATGATTATAATAAATAAAGGAAGGACTAATATGTTCGACGCGGTAGGTACTTACATTGCTGTTTTTATGTTTTTCAGTTCCGCGCCATAATAATCAGTAAAGTGCAACCATAAAAGCATCTACCATAGGTAGGTTGCTATTATCAGCTCGCACAAAATTTGATTCCATTCTGCGATTTGAAATACTTAATTATTTATTTCCTTAGTATGTTTAGTTATAAAGTTAACCAGAAAATTACTGTTTAAATAGCTAAAAGATAAAATAAAACGCCCGCCAAACAAAACACTCAGAAAAATCAGTACAAAAAGCTGTTGACTTCCCGCAAATTTTCGAGTGTGACGTCACCAGAGTTGCAACCAATCACAGGGCGTTCCTGTCACAGGCAAAATATCAAAAATTATAACATTATTAAACTCTTATTTTGCTGAAAAATATACATATATTTGATTAAAATAAAGTGAAATATGCTTATTTACGTTGTTATTAGTGAGATTTACGGTTTACCACAATTTCAGGTATATTTTCATTGTTGTCAAATAGCCTATTATTTCGAGTTTAAGAAGAATTTAAGAAAAAGATGTTATAGGAATGAATTTCAAACTAACAAAAAGCTTAACTACAGTCCGACAAGGCTCTCCTGGCACTTGAATGACGTTGTCAGGAGGGCGCTGTTATAGAGCAAAGGCGGCCAGAAAATAAAATCTTCTCAATTTTACTTCAACTTTAATTTAATTTATCAAGCAAAAACAACACAACATACAATAGCGATATACCGACAAAGCGAACTATCAAACAGTATCACAATTTAGCAGCGCTAGTTCCGATTTTGGCCACGCCCCAAGATAGCCTTGTCGCACTGTAAACAGTTTCACCGACATAACTTAGGTCTCATCATATTTGTCACAGCTGGAGGATTTCCGAGTTGCTCGCAAACCGACATTTCATTTCCTCCACCATTTTACTCCGAGCACCGAACGAGTAATGTTCATGAATGAGATTGAGTTAAATGGGATCGAGCTACTAACGGATGGTGCACAACGAGGCAAGTGGTTATGAACTGAGGACAAAACATAAAGTACGAACAGCAAAAAAACTGGAAACAAGTTCAACTTGGGTGTGAATGAACTGCTGTAATTATAATAGCTCAATTAGTTTTTAAGAACCATCGTGCAGTGATGATAACAGAAAACAAAACCCGGCTGAGTTTGTTGTGGGTTTCTTCTCAGTGCAGGGCGCGTTGGAACCCTCGTAGTCGACTTGTAGTTATCACCATACGCGACAAATATCATAATTACGTTTTACATGAAAGTTTTGATTTTTTTTAATTTTGAACAAGTCGTTTCGCTTGTTTCGCGCGTAAATGCAAAGGGCATAAAGGACTGGTCGATGAAAGTTTTTTTTTTTAATATTTTTTACGAGTATTTATCAGGGCATTACACACAAGACTGATAAATATGCAAACGTATTAATATACTGTATACATACATGAATATAATATATTGAAAAACACCCAAACACTGGAAAAAATTAATGCTCAAAACACTAACGTTTAGCCAGTAATGGGAATCGAACCCACCACCTCCGACGCAGACAACAGGTTCGCTACCGCTACGCCATTGATCGTCAAACAAAAATTAACCAAACAGACCCCGTTTCATACCACAGTTTGTATATGTATATATTTATATATTTATCAGTTATCTAGTACCCAGAACACAAGCTATCGCTTACTTTGGGGCTAGATTGCGATGTGTAATATCCTGATATATATTTATTTATTTATAATTAAGCGCTAAATGAAAGAAAAATCTAGAATTTTTATTTTTCTCGGTTGAATATTATACGGATTTTCCGAGAAGAAAAGCTTTAAAAGGGAAAAATTGCTCATCTTGGCATCTTATAAAATGAGAAGCCATAAGCCCTAGTCTTTTCATTTCCATTCATAAATACCGGAGTAAAAAGCGCGAAAAGGTGACGAGACTCTTGTTCCGAATACCGTGAAAGTAGGAAATCAACTCCTGTGCTAACTTTTTCCTCAGAGTGGCTTTTTGTTGACTGCCATTTTTACTGCAGCTACGACATAATAAGTAAGTATATTTAACTATTCTTTCTGGATAACTCTCGACTTGGTTATTAATAACGCTTATCCACTGTAGTTAAGTTTTTTGTCTGCCTTCATCATTAATCGATGAACGCCGGCTCATTGTCACGTTACCTCTGAGCTGAGCGTGCAAACGAGAGCGCGGAACGAGCGATAGAGAGGGAAGATCGGCCTAAACGTTCGGCTTGTGACGCAATGTTTTCTTATGACGTTATCACTTTAAATAATAATCCGTGAACCACCAGCTGTATACACAACAAATATAATTTAATTTTATGAAAAACGGAAGGATTAAAGCGAAAATTTTATGAATTTTTAGATCCATATAATTGATTAATGTTATAAAGTGAAACATAATCCTATATGTTGGTACTGTTTTCTTACATACATAATGAAACATTGTTTAAACTATAATATTTGATTTAGAGTTATAACAGAAAATATATAAAATTTTGTTAGTGAAGTAATAAAAATATAACTAATATATTTTTATATTTGTATAAGATAACTCGGAAGTTTTGTAACTTATGTATACAACAACAAATACATTTACATAAACATGTTCCACATGTAAGGGGATCGGCTAACTGATCCATTTTTTGCTGCCCAAAAAAGGAGTTGGTGGTTTAAGGGGTCAAAAAACCAAAATTTTTTAACGTCTTAAAGAATTTGACGAACGTATGTGGTGTCGTCAGAATCCTAAGCTTTGGCAACACCGCAGCTGGCTTTTAACTTTGTAATAGTTTGTTTTATAAATAAATAATTCATTTTGTTACAGGTAAGCAGAATAAATTATCGGTTCATTAAAATTCTCGGTAGACAAAGCCTCGAACGATCTCAAGTTATTTCAATAATATAGCTATATAAAGTTTCTAATAAAATCAAACCGTTTTAGCATAGTTCTCCTATATTTCGAGGAAGTAGAAACAATTGATAACAAGCAGGATGGAAATTTTCTTTATTTACTTTTTATGTTGACATCCCTTGTTACCGCATTTCCTTGGAAATAAGCCGTCGTATTTATTTTAAGGACGGAGAGATTATCCGTAACTCAATGGTAATATATTAAAATATCTACTTTTGAAATACAATTTTATTACAAGGTAGTACATAGTATTTTATAAATTAAATAAATAAATAAATTTAGCTTGTGTTATGGGATGGGTATTAATGACTTGAATGAATGAATATTTTCCTTTGTGACATACTCGTACAGTGATGTTTGACTTAAGTTATTGGTCTATATATTTTTTAAGAATTCCGATTGGTTAACGTAAATAAGTTTTTTTTGTTATCAAAGTTTGACTTGGATGCACCGATATGAACCTAAGAATGCTCACCTGAACATTTTACCGTACTTAAGCCTTCTTCATACTAGTACAAGAAAAAAGTTGCGCTATCTGAGAAAATTACTGCTAATACGCTACAATATAGAAAAACCCGTTCCTGTGGTTACGCACGTTTTATTAATCCAATAACTCAGTGAAGTGATATGTCCACAAACGATACTGACGTCGTATCAAAACTAAACTTTTTGACAGCAATAAAGTGGCGAAATTCGCGCGGTCCACCGGATCCTGAGTATTTGTATTTGGATAAAAACATCAGCAGGTGATGGAACAATAATTTTCCTCTTAGACAAAGTATTTAGTTATTCTTTATAACAGCATTATATTTTCGATTAAAGCGTGAAAGAATCAAAATGAAAGTGCTTTTGATAGTGATGACGCGCATAAAATTAAAACACGAGCGCTTTGCGAGTGCTCAGCGTCCCGGTGAATTGTACACTCGATCCAATAAAACGGTAAGGCAACAAAAACAGTACCCTTAGTACAAGATCGCCGAATCACGAAATAACCTCTTAGGTCCACTTGCGCGAAACGGGGGTTAAATATTTACGTTTTTAACCCTAGAGTCAAAGTCTCTGATTGGACAATTAAAAAAAAAAGATTTTTAGAGTATGTACTCTGGGCTAGCGTATTAATTCTGAGTTAACTCGGGTTGGCGTAAGTGGGCTTTAGTCGTAAGAATCAAGAGGAAGCGGCTCTGAGTAGGTGACTGGTTCAGAGAGTTACAACTATGCTCGTTAGTATGATGCATATGCTAAAAGTAAGTATTTATATACAGTGTGTCCGGGATCGAACTAGCGATAATTTAAGAGAGTGTTCTATGGCTATAAGGTTATATATTATTAGATTTCTAGCGATGCTGATTATTCTACCCAGTCGAATGAAACCATTTGAAAACATGTGAATCAACAGACTTTCAAGTTATTACTGATAATGTGTGCACATACCCAACCCCCCTTTATAGGAAATTTTTTGCTTGTAATGAGCCATAGAATACTCCCTTAAATTATCGCTAGTTCGATCCCGGACACACTGTATAATCAGAAACGAGGAGATCCCGTACGAACCACCCAGCAGGTGAATTATGCTATCTCTTAAAGACCCATTCGCCCGAGTTTTTATAAAAGTTACAGAATGAATAAGTGATTTTTAAAAAACATGGTCACTATTTGCCCTCCTTTTTTATTAATTTATTACATTTCATGTAGTCTAAAAAACGTCGTTTACTTTGTCGTCACTGTTTCGATACTCGGAAACCATTTTCGCTTGCGTGGTCTGAAACTCGTACTATGGGTGCAGAACAAGGGCTTTACTAATGTGCATCATATTTCACTTGGCTGCGGAATTTCCAATTCATACACCGGTATTACATTTCCCAGTAAATCTAACACAAAACAAGAACCTCATGAACTAGATTGAGTATTACGAGATTTAGAGTAGATGATAAATACATTATTTAATTTATGCTCAAGCCTTCTAATGTCGGAACTAGACTTCGTTATTTGTTATTCGTTATGCGGCTACGCTGTATTTGTCCAAATATGTGTTTATGTGAGCAAATAACAAACATGCTATCCACACTTGGTGCTATGTGCCAAATATTCCCAATACGTGTCCTTTGAAGTGTGCTAAAAACGGACAAGAGGACGGATAAGCATATTTGCTATTCGCGCTTATATGCGTTATTCGTGCAAATAAAGCAAATATAGACGAATGAACCGCCCACACTTGGTCGTATGCGGCCGAATAAGGCGAATAACGAATAACAAATAACGAAGTGTGGTGCCGCCATTATACTTATTGACGTCTCTCACCAGTTGTTCAGTTAATCACATATAATTTAATAATATTTAATTGATATAATATAAACTAAGGATTTCGGGTCAGCACTAGTGTCCGAACCTAATGAAATGCAAAACGCGAAAAGAGTTCGAATCGCGCTTAAGCAAAACTAGGCTGTATAATAATGTTTTAAGATATAAATTACAAAGTTTTAGTTTGTATATAAAAATACACAATATGTATGTTGATGAGAGCGTATGCTTCTAGCACTGTTCTACGTTCGCACGTGAGCGCCACGACATTTTTTATCTTTATACACTCTTGCTGCCATATTTCTGTACATATACACATTTCAATTTACATAGTTTACGTCGCGGCCTATACAATAGTGACAGATATATGGCCCAATAAAGCCAAGATGTGAAGAATGGCTCCTATCCTATTAACGTCACTAGCAGAACAATCTGCCCTTTGTCGAACGCGATCCTGTGCTGGCAGCAATTTGTGGTGTATATTGTGATGTTGAAATCGAAATTATGGTCCATATATAAAAGAGCAATATGGTTTATGGATGTAAGTTTGTTTGATCAGATTCAACTAAGGGTTTGTATTCAAAAAGTGTTTTCAAAGACAATTGGGGTTTCTCTTAAAATAATTTTTCATCCATTTCACCATCAAATACATTGGCTTCAGTTGTTTACATAAATTAAATAATCTTAGACATCGTCTTTAACAATTCTTACCTCTTATTTTTTCTTGGTCGCGATTCTTCATTGCTAAAGGTCGTGTCCGCATTGCGTTTTTTACGATCCCTCTTAATTCTGTTTACTTTTTTTCTCATATGGTTTGTCTACTTGATCAGTAGGTCCTATTTTTCTACGAATATCCCCACATGTTTTGTAGGCGTACCTGAGATTTTATATCACAGATCATAGTATATTAGTGGCCATATAATCTGTTAAATCACAGTTGGAACCTACGTCCTTTTATTTCTAGACCGTTTCTGCGCCTCGAGTCTTCCTTAGTTATAATTGTAACCGGATCAGTTCAAAGGCTTGCTGTTAATTAATAACGTACGGATATTATATTAAAATTTACGCCCTACTTTCTAATTAAGATATTAAGCATACTACATACTCTAATATACATGTACCTATTAAAATATAGGTAGATACGTTATTTGTTCTCTCGTTTATGTTTTGGTTAGATGAGACCTTTCTGGTTATGACTGCAGTATTTAGTAACTTGTTTCAACTGAAAAATACAGTACTATTAGTCTTAGCGACTTTATGTCAGAGGCAGTAGCTTCGCGTTAATAAATCCTACACCACCGCCTCTTTGTCATATTTTACAAGGAAAAAGTATATTCCCTTTTATTCTTTTTGGCACTAAAATGCTCTTTCCTAGATTGTACAAAACTTACTAGATTGCTCTTATTAATGTAGAGCCAGGCCACCAAGGTAATGACGGGCTTTGCTGGAATTTGCCAAGAAAGATCTACGTCTAAGAGTCTTGACGTTCGGAGGATGACGTAAAAATTGGTTGTCTGTAAAGTTGGTTTACGGTCGATATGTTCACGTAATAATGATGTAAGCAAACATTGCGTCACAAGGCGAACGCTTAGGCCGATCCTTCCTCTCTTATTCCGCTCGGCTAGGTGGAATGTGATAATGAGTCATGCTTTTTAGTGTGTGCAGCCAGCGTTCACCGATTTATAAGACGTTCCTAGACTTGATTGTCTAAGAATAACGTACTCATCATAACGATGAATACGGTTTTCTTCCGCAATCGGACCCCAGATTAAGTTTTGAGTTTCATGTTACCTTTCACAAAACTAGCTAAAACCCTAATCAGTTAGTCCATGTTAGCAAAAGAAAAAATATATAGTTCGTACCCATACCGTTTTGCATTTCGTTGTTTGTGTGTAGGAATTATGAATTGCTCGTGTTTGCTTTTTGTTTTAAAGTGAAGTAAAGTTCTGCAGTATTTTACGGGAATAATAATAATGAGAATAATAGCTCTAAAATAATTAAGCTTTACGTAGAGTATTTTCTGGAATATATAATTGTATGCGAGAAAAACATCGTAATTAGAGCATTGAACAGTTCAATACAAAATAAATAGTAATACCATTTATATTTCTAAAATGACTTCCCCCGCGTATCCGAAGCGTCAATGTTAACAAAGTAAATCGAATTAATGCTGCAAGCAAAACACTGTTGTAAGTGCATTAAGGAATCCAATACAGAGTAATAATGCCATTTGTTTCTCTAAAATTATCACCCCCCTTGCGAAGCCTGAACGTCAGAATTCTACACAACGTCAAACAAAACAATGCTGCCAACATAACACAGTTGTAAGTGCATTAAGAAATGCAATACAGAGTAATAGTGCCATTTGTTTTTTCTAAAATCACCACCCCATGTCCCGAACGTCAGCATTCTAAACTAAGTCAAGAAAAACAATGCTGCAGGCAAAATGTAGCTGTTAAAAAATAACTAAACCCTTCATGCAAATAGCTCATTGGCTGAGCTGTGCGGGCACGTATATCGTACAGTGTACACGTAGGCCTGAATTACGCGCCGACGACACATCACGCTTGTTATAACAGCCAATTTTCACGCACGCCGCGTTCACTGCTTGACTGGTGAAATGTTTGACACCGATTGACGCACATCGCAACGGGCGTTTCACAAATAAACTGTAGATTGTCAGTATTTAACTGAATGCTGATTGGCGCATGATTTACAAAGATTTCAATTTACAAAGATTTCTCGGTCTGGCAGCGTTCGGGAAGCTTCGTGATGTCTTCTCGTCCAATATCCCTCAGTGCCTGAAAACTAAGGTCTTCGAACAGTGCGTATTGCCAGTGATGACATACGGATCAGAAACATGGTCTTTTACAATGGACCTTATAAGAAGGCTCGGAGTCACTCAGCGGGCGATGGAAAGGGCTATGCTCGGAGTTTCTCTACATGATCAAATCAGAAATGAGGAGATCCGTAGATGAACCGGAGTCACCGACATAGCTCATTATATTCGCACTATCCCGAAGCTGAAGTGGCTATGGGCAGGACACATACCTCGTAAAACCGACGGACGTTGGGGACCCAAAATGCTAGAATCGCGACCCCGCACGGGAAAGCGCAGTTTTGGCAGACCTCCGACCAGATGGACAGAGGACATAAAGAGAGTCGCGGGAAGGCGTTGGGGATACAAAATGTCACAACGATGACGCAGGTTCAAAACCAAATTATATTAATGGTATATTAACATAACGCATTTTTAAAAAGGTTAAAAGAACGAGTCGAAAAGTTGTTTAGTTCGAATTCATAGTTCACTCTGCATCTCCAGATGAATATAAATTTTTATTTAATAATTTCGTGAAATACGCCATAGGTATATTATTATAATGTTACATAATACGCCACCGCAGTGTTAGGTAGTAAACCAACACGCAAAGCTTAATTAAATGTTGTAGTCGCTGGAGATTTTGACGGGATTCAGTCTATTGTGTTGAAACGTAATGCCCACTCTACTATAACATTGAGCCTGGTTTTGGTACTAATTTTAGACATTAATTAAAGATTTCTAATAACAGCCCCAGGAAGCAATTTCGAGCGAAACTATAGCTTCCGATTGTTATTTATTATAACTACTACATTCCAGATACGACGATCTGACGACCTCCCTGGCGCAGGGGACGCGCGTTCGGATTCATGTGGGAGGTCACGAGTTCGATTCCCGCCACGGGCCCCTTTGGAATTTTATAATTTCTAAATTGGCTCAGGTTGGGTCTGGTGGCTTCGGACGTGGCTAGTTACCACCCTATACCAGCAAAGACGTACCGCCAAGCGATTTAGAGTTCCGGTGCAATGCTGTGTAGAAACCGTTGGGGTGACTTTAATTACCTCTTCGAAGTTAGTATGTTAACATTATCGGCTGCATCATCACCTACCATCAGGTGAGATTGCAGTCAAGTGCGCCAACATGTAAGGTGTAAAAAAAAACTTCAAAATGAAGAACAAGATATTTAACTTTCATATAAGCACCCAGGAGCGTGGTCTTCTCCGATGGGTGTGATTTCCTTCCAGGGGGTAAGGGCCTCGAACATCCTTACCCAAGCGAGGTGTCGCGGGGGCGATACGCGCCCTCGGTGTTGATCTTTAAGCCCCCTGATTAGGGGACTAAGTGTCCGTTCTCACAGACCGGCTCGGACCGGAGAGCACATTTTGATAGCGATTAAAATAGAGTGTTGGATAGTAATTGAAATAAGGTTTATTTTTACATATCACCTCTTTTGTTATTGAGAATGCCGGAGAGCAAACGCGGTTAGTGTGAAAAAACAAAAGGAGCCGACCGGCTATGTATGATTTCTGATGACGCGCTCTTGCCGCTCTCGCGCAGCCGAACAGCTCCGTTTGCGTGAACAGAGCTCTTCCAGCCGGTCTATGTGAAACAAAGCTTAGTCGCTCCGGCCAATTCCAACCGTGCGCGCGCCGGAGGTCTGTGTGAAAAGAAGAGCACCGTCTGATTCTGTCCGAGCCGGTCTGTGTGAACGGACACTAGGCCTCGCCATCTTGGCTTTGCGCCTACGGGTCGGTTTGCATCATTGGTCATCTCCAGTTGATCCTCGCGTCGTCTTCCTCGTCTACAACGCTACTTGGCGGACGGGGACCGCAGGAGCTCGCGAATGGAATGGAATGGAGGGAGTCGCCTCTCGTTCATAGCTAGCTCCATTCGAAATGATGGGCCTTTGAAATAGGATTGAAACCGTAGTTTCCTAATAGAGGACCCCGCAGTCTTCCTAAGACCAAAACAATGTGTATCGAAATTATCGTATCAGCGGTAGTTGCTCCCATAGCTCAATTGGCAGAGCATCCAGCCGCGATAGCTACGCGTTTAAAATTCAAGTCCCGTTAGCAGCGATAATTTTGATACACTTATGTATAATTAATTAATTTCGTTCAATTATGAACCTAAATATGATATTTAATTTGACTTGAGAATGTTCAATTTAAATAATGTTGATAAATGTGGCTTAACGGCTTAACGGATTATCACTAAGCCTCTTTGTATTTATTTATAACAATGTGATTTGTTTCTATTAAGTACATCTAAAATTTAACGTAGGACAAAGAGACCTTCTTCTCGTTATTTCTAAATTGAAACAGTGAAATCTGGTTTGCCTGTTTCCTAATCTTCCTAGTTTGTCATTAAGCGATGTAGCGAACCAAGTATTCTTAGAAATACACATACAATACAATAACAAAAAATACAATAACTTAGTTTACTGATGAGAGGTTAATCACTTTCTTGTCGAATTCTAGTCGGAAAAAGAAAATGCGGTCTTATGGACCTGGAACTGTGTTTATATTATCTATTAATTTTTCTTATAATAATATTCGTTTCAACTTAAAAAAAATAAACATTTTGAAGCTTGCATAGCTTCTATCGCAGGCCTTGAGCGTGGAGATCGAATCCAGAAATTCCGTAACGAAAATAACCTAACAACCTCCACGGAGTGGGCGGTGTTAGAAGTTGATAAACAATAAGTTGATAAAAAATGCTATGCAATAGCTTTTTTTTTAATGTCACACGTCTTTTTTTAATAAATAAATATTATATCAGGACATTATAGACATCGCAATCTAGCCCCAAAGTAAGCGTTGGCTTGTGTAATGTGTAGCAATATGTAATTTTTTATTCCGTTGCTTTCGTGGAAAAAACTGAGGTTAACCAAAGTGTTATGTAATCAGATAGTATAATTATATTGTCTTATAATATTTTTTAATAAATATAATTGTTTATAGTATTATAGTTAAGTCTAGTGTTTACAACAAAGCTCCTACGATACGGCATGACCGCTTTTATATATTTTTTGTGTATATTCGGTAAGCCTGAGAATTTTGTAACAAACATCCAAACTCATAAACTTAGGTACAAACTTATATTATATTAATAATACTAATAATAATTAGGAAATTAGATTATGTGTCACGTACTTAATTAACATTCAATTCAATTATTATTATTCAAACAGTATTTAATGCCATCCAATGGCCTAGTAGAATAGATAATATTATTATCACGGCCCGATAGAATTTACGGCCCAAAGATAGGAAGGTTAACGAGGTGGAGGAATTCCTTGTTAATGCCGTCGTAAACTACGATAATGATGTCACATGCGATATAACCTACGGACACAGATAGTGGGGTTTAACATTACTTTTTATGGGACTAAATTAAAAATTGTAGGTGAAAAATAGACCGTACTTAATAACGAAGTGTAATTTAACATTATTTCTTACATACTTAAGTACCTGTTTTTATAAATAAAAAAAAACAGGCAAATGCGAGTCGGACTCGTGCACCGAGGGCGGGTTCGCTACCGCTACGACATCGGTGGTCAACACTTGAAGAAAAATTGCATTGCACCCATAGATTTATTAGGTCGTCGTTCACGCTCTGACTAGATAGAGCCCTAACTAACAACGACAGCTCCGTGAGTGCGGCAACTTTTTGTAGTGCTGTGTGAGTGTGTCAATTTGAAATTTTTATGGTGCACGGATGCTAGTGTGGTAAAATTGTGTAGCGACGGCTCCGGTTTGCCAATTCGGGCAAAGTATTTTTTGCCACACTTTTGAAGTTGAGGGCTCCCTCTTGGACAATGACTTCTAGTACCTACATAGAAGTCTTTGCTCTTGGACCTCTATGATTGCGCCTAAATAACACGCGTTGCATAAGATGTCAATATCATGAAATACTTTTGGAAATTTCTTGTTTTTTAGTTGCTGAGATATGCATTTATATTAATTTGTTAATTTTACTATTATATTTAATGTTCTATTATATTGAGGCTCTGTGGGCTGCACTGAGGGATCAAAACATACCTGCAAAATTTATTAACATCCTGAAGGAGATATACTCAAAAAGTAAGAGCCTTATAAAACTTGAGAAAAAAGGTAGAGCATTTGATATAAAGCGAGGGGTAAGACAAGGAGACCCCATCTCTCCAAACCTTTTCACTGCTCTATTAGAAAACATCTTCAGAAAATTGGATTGGACTGGTTTAGGAATAAATGTAGACGGGGAAAATCTAAACCACCTTCGTTTCGCTGATGACATAGTTATAATTGCAGAAAGTCATGAACAACTCTTATATATGCTAAAAACTCTCGATGTCCAAAGCAAAGAGTGTGGTTTGGAAATGAATCCTGAAAAAACATGCATTATGACAAACGGAGCTCAGCATAATGTAAAAATACAAGGAAATAATATAAAATACGTTGAGGAGTATACTTACTTGGGCCAAACTGTATCTTTTAAAGGACATTATGCAGAGGAAGTGGAAAGAAGAATAAAAAAAGCATGGGCGGCCTACTGGTCCTTAAAACATATATTCAAATCGCAAATAAATATTAAACTTAAGAAGGTAGCTCTGGACTCAGTCGTTACGCCAACACTCCTGTACGGATGCCAGACGTGGCCAATAACTAAGGAAATAATACATAAAATACAGGTTACTCAAAGAGCCATGGAAAGGAGCATGCTAGGCCTAAAAATAAAAGACAAAATAAAAAACAAAATAATAAGAAAGAAGACAAAAATTATTGACGCGGCAAAACTAGCATGTCTCCTTAAATGGCGCTGGGCCGGACATATAGCAAGAGCAACTGATGGGCGTTGGACTGAAAAAGTTCTGCATTGGTACCCACGGGACACGCGGAGGCCGCGAGGCCGGCCGCGGCGTCGTTGGCGTGACGACATCACTGAGGCAGCGGGAAATATATGGACCAGGCTGGCGAGGGACAGATATGAGTGGAAAAGGATGGAGGAGGCCTATGCCCAAAAATGGGCGTTCCAATAACGACATACTTAAATCATGCATGCGAACTTTACAAATAACGTATTCCTTTTGACATACAATAACATTTACGACATAAATTATAGATAAAAAGATTTCTGACTAATATAATAATTAACTGACATTTTTATTTTTATTATTTTATTATTTTACTTTTTAATTATTGATGTTATTGTGTAATTTGTGCTTTAGTGACGGTAATGTGTATGTGCTATGATTGGAAATAAAGGCTTTATTATTATTATTATTATTATTATTATTATTTAATGTGCTTAGATATATAACCACAGTTATTAGTTTAACGTATGTGGCATATTAGTATTGTGGAGTATTGCTAGTTCTTGTGTTTGTATTGTTCTATGAATAGAATGGGAATCTGGATGGAACTTGCTGAATTTCGAACAAGGTTCAATATGAGAACGCTATGTTTTGCGATATTACACGCCACACGGCACGTCGGCAACAATTGCCAGTTCAAAAGCGATATTAATGGGTTTAGGGGTGCCGCTGCCCTTGCGGTGCGGTGGCAAATTAGTTGACAAACTCTTCATTCATTACGAGCAAGTTGTGCGGTTTAACTATCAGAGTTGTTGACTAACGCAAGTCTCTCCGGCTGTTGTAATTAAACGCCACATCAATCTAAGTCAAATTATTAATCATGAATTTACAAATTTCAGTTACAAATTATACTCAATGTATAAATTGGAACCTCGGTCCTTAAGGACCTTCAAGATCAAAATTCACTTTTATTTTTGATTGTAAACTGTAAATTCAAATTGTTATTTCAAATTTGTATTTAGCATTACATAGGACATTATTACACAAATTATTTAAATTCATTGAACCATCACGCCAAACTCACACTTATGTTAGAAAGAGAATGTACAACAAAAACCAAGGAATATTCATTGTGATGTACAATATAAGCAACGAATATATAATATTACTAACGTAAAGAAGGGACATTCACACCCTCCCGTCAATTTATGACCCCAGAGCGCCGAGCGCGACGCGTCGGGTGGTACTCGTGGGCGCTGTCTCGCGAGTGCGTTATTTCAATAGGTTTGCCACAAATTCATAACTTTATCATTATAGTGCTACTGATTGTAAATAAAAGCATACCTTTCTAGATGTCATTTTTTTTATTAGTAAAATTTATGAAAAACCGGAGGATTAATAAAGTTTTCTCAGATTTTGCTTGACAAATAAAAAAATCATATGGGCAAGGAACGGTAATTAATTATTTTTGCAGTGATTTTTATAAGTATCCTATCATAATGTCCTATTGTTTAATGAATATGAATTATATGAAAGCTTGTGGGTTTGAATGTTTGTAACTCTTTCATGCCGCAACTAGGTACGTACCTACTGTACCGATTTGGCTGCAAATTGGAATGAAGATATATTAACTTTTATTAACACATTACTATCTTTTTATCCCTAAAAATCCATAGTCCATACGGAATTTGTGAAACTCCAAAATTCAGGTCAGTGAAGCCGCGAAATAACGCTATGTACTTATGAAAATAAATATATATTTCAGTTTTAATTTTATCCTTCGAAATTAATTAAATTATAGATAAACACAATGAAATATAATTAGTTATCATGAAATAACTAAAAAAAGTATTGCATTTGTACCGCAATTCTAATGTTTTACAGCGGGCTGTAAGTTGTCACCGTGGCATTGTGCATCGGTCGCGTCGGTCGTCGCCACGTACAGGTCGAGTTTTGCCAGCCCTAATGGGCTACGATGACATTTACTCACACATAGAAATGAATACTTATAGGGCCGGCATTTTAGTAGTAGTGTAGGTAGTTAAGTTATGTTATTTGTAATGATTGTCACGGGCCTGATATAAGTACATGTATGTGGTTGCGTGAAGGTATGTGTATAGATATTTCAATTCACGACGACGCGCCTCTCTCTGTCAAATTCCATACGGATCGAATGAAACATAAACGATTTTGATAGGGTGGGGAGCGTCGTCATGGATTGAAATACTTAACTATACACATACATGTGTTTGTTTGTTGCTCCTTCCCCTAGCAACTACTTTTTTGAACCGATTGGGCTCCAAAAAATACTGCTTTTATTACTTACTTTAATGTTGCTTTATGGAACACACAACACGAAGATATTGGAAAATGTTTAGTTACTGTAATATTTCGCTACATATCTTGTATTTCTCTAGCTACTGCATTACAGACGCAGAACATACTCTGGGGCAGAGATTTTCTTAAAATTTCATCCCATCGTTACTTAAAGCTAATAGAACTACAAGTGCTAGCCAAGTCATACTTAACCAGGAATTTCTCGGTTCAAGTAATGCGACTTGGCCTTACTCCAAAAGTGGATGTGCGGCGAACCGTTGCATTATTGAGACGCGGTATCAAAATGTCGCAATCCGAGTATCTATACTTCAGCCAATTAAGATCATACTCGTACAGCGGACACTCAATGTCCGCAACATTGCTGATCCGTTGTTCAATTGCAGTCTTGTTGTTATTTTAAATAAATAAATAAAACTGTCAAGTGTACTTTTTACCCAATTTTTTATTTTTGTTGTAGTGTCTTTAGAAATACAAATATTATATACATATATAAGTATTTTACCTTATAATAAAATGCAATTGAAATGCGTATGGAACATGACAAATAACGAGCGACGTAGGCGACGATTATATAAATATATGACAAATTAGTTGTATAATTTGACGAGTTGACAAAAAGTATTAATTAATTTCATAATAAGTCTACATGCTTATACTTACACACAAACAATTGCATGAAATGAAATGCAGTCAATTGGTGAAAATCAAACAATTAATGAATCGCATGTACTATTTTCAAAACATTCCCGTCGTGTTTATTATAACTTGGAGCAATCAAAACTTCATTCTGTTTCCCACACAGACATTCTGTTAAGTTAAACAAATAAGCCTCTGTCACGAGTTTCCTTTAACCACTTTTACAACGGCTTTGTTTGTTTGCGAAGATTTTCATAATTGCGTTTAAGAATTCCATTAATTGCTACGTGTCTTGTTGCTACAAAATTTCGCTTTCATCGATTACTTCAGCTACGAGTACGTTCTGTCGTATTTTCGGATAAAATTTATGTTATTTATGTATAAGTAATTTATTGTAAGTAGTTTATTGTATTTATTTATTTTGGCTCCACCAACCGCGTTCCCAGTTTCAAATATTCCTTCACATTATTGGTTGCCTGGTAGAAATCGCTATGTAGCGATAAGGCCGCCAAATTGTACTCCAAAGTTTGTTTGTATTTAATTTGTTTCTTTCTTTTTTTATATTTTTATTCTGTGGTGTGCAATAAAGAGTTTATCTATCTATCTATCTATCTATCTTTCTATTGCCCTTATAGGTAACTTAGATTCCAGTTGAATATCAGTTTAATTGATTTTCAGTTAGAGATGGCAAGTGAAAAGCATTACAAAAATATCTTCACTCTTTCGCAGGGGACAACAACAGGACACAAATCTGTTAAGCACAGAAAATGTTCCATTCCGCCGGGAAATTTCCGTAAGAAATACCTACCAAATAAATGTGAATAAATAGGGCTTGCGAGATTAAAAGCGGGGCCCGTTGATATATAGCACCCGCATTCTTGGGATCGGCGCAAAAGCGAACGAACGACTAGTAAAAAAGAATAATATGTGAGTTATTCTAGGTCAACAGCTGTTCACGATATCGACGGATCTTTATTAAAATAAGAATTTTTTATTGTTAACAATTGTAAATATTAATTGACATTAGAGCAGCCTAAGTAATTTTCCAGGGCGTATATTTATTTCATGCCTATCAAATTTCGCTTAAATTACTACTGAGAGGTTTTCACAAACGAATCACGAGGCATCGCACAAACGAATCGTATTCCTCCATACATTTACAGCCAGTGCCATCTATTGACAGTCGCTGACATACATCTGTCAATAGATAGGAATAGCTGTAGGGAGGAATTCGGTTTATTTGTGCGAGTCGAGTCGAAATTCGTACAAAAACTTGTACTAACCATACAGTAGTTGTCACGTGATTGATTAACAAACATCCAAGCGTCTTTCACATTTATTGCCACATTACGTGTACGAGTATGTTAGCGAGCCTGAAAATTACCGACAAAATGGGTTAACTTTTGATTGCGTTGACTTAAAATCTTGAATTTATTATACTTCCAAAAAAATGGAAAATTTAGCACTTATCTATAGATACAAGGGTTCTTAGCAGACACCGATAAACAGACAAGATAAAAGAAAACTCCGATTTTCCTGTTGGAAATATAAAACAAAAAAAAAACATTTAATTTTGACGATACGTTCACTTAATAATTGAATGGTCGTTTTCATTATACAAATTAAATTATTTATCCATTGTGCTCTTTTGAAAAAGCTTAACTAATGACCGAAGCATTTTCGCGACTTAAAGTAAAGTGGGTCGGGTCTCAAGAGAATCTGTAGACAGTTATATGAAATCGTGCTAAAATATTAGGTACACGGAATTCAGAATTAAAGTTTAAATGTACGAGAAATGTTAATTTGAACACTGACAAGAGCTTAATCATACTAACTCTTGGCCTCGAGAAGAGGGAATAAATTAGTGATAACAGATCAAAGAGGGGGTCTGCTCAGGTTTATTATACTGGTAATAATATAAGTTAATAATAAGCTAATTCAACAATAGCTGATTATATTTGAATCAACGATCTTAAATAAGATATTATGTAAAAATAAATAAGACTAACTGATACCACAATAACGTTGAAACTTTTATTTTCTCTTATGGTTTGGTTTTAAAGAATTCCACGAAGCAGAAGATTAATTATTGTTAGTATTAATGTTATGAGACTGGTTGTTAGCTTATATCACTGGTAAAATTAGGTAGCTCACTACATTTTTGTGTTTACGTGTTATTTATTTTTTCATATTTCTCATCACTGCGAACGCTTTGTAAGACCAGTTTATAAGCTGAAACAGAGATCGGTTATTGGATTAAAAGTTAATATTTTATTTTCAATACGAATGTTAAAAACTGTTTTTAAAATACAAATAATGGCTACAGGATATCGTTAAAGTTTTTAGGATTCATGTATGTACTTGAGTTTGTTTATTCCACCATAACTACTGAACGGCTGAATAGATTTGGACATAATATGGGGTATGAGGTATCCTTACATCATTCCGAGTCGTTTAAACACAGAGCAGTCGTGTTTTTTGTTTAAATGTTTTACTTGTTTACTTACGTATGTATACGTGTCTAATGACAGTGTGAATATTTTCCCCGCAGTGACTTTCAAGGGCCGCTTGCATCGTTCCAGTAATATTATGATGAACATCACCGTTTTCGGATCGGTCTCGAGCCAAGGCCCGTCAAAAGCAGCTTGGCGAATCTCAAGACTCTGAAATAATGTAGATTAACTAGCTGACCCCGAAAATGTTGTTTTGCCGATAGAAGATAAAATAGCTTACGACCTCTACCCGAACATACACAGATTTCATGACAATCGGTCGAGCCGTTTCGGAGGAGTTTGTCAACAAGTATATCCACGAGAATTTTATATATTAGATACTATCTGACCCGACAAACATCGCTTTGCCATTAGGTATTAGGTTTTTTTTTACTATCCGCCCCTTGAATAGATTCGGTATATAAAAATAGCTTACGACTTACTCTCAAAGTTACCGAACAAACACAGAAAATTAAAATCATAATGGGTCGAACCGTTTCGGAGGATTTTGGTAACAAAGATTGGCACGAGAATTTATGTATCTAGGTCTATTAGAGTCTAGCTGACCCAGCAAACGTTGTTTTGCCATTAGGGATACAAAAATAGCTTACGACTTAGGTACTCTTAGGCCTAACGCTAATACGCAGAAAATTGCATAACAATCGGTCGAGCCGTTTCGGAGGAGTTCGATAAAAAAATTTGGCACGAGAATTTTATACATTAGAAATTAAACATTGTATCTATTTTAGAATAATTTTTACTATAGGTAAGCAGTAAAAATACAAGCCGATGGGCTACCTATTACGGAAATGGAACATTTTTAAAAGAATTATTTACCTTGCCATTCGGTGAAGCAACTTCAGCGTAAATTGAAATGAACGTTTTCCAATTAAATATTTATTAATAGGATCATTTTCAACTATCGAAACGAAAAAGCACGTTGTGAGTCTCTTATTCCTACCACTTTAAAGATGTACCCAGTTTCTATAAATTATTATTTCAGGTTTGAATGTTTGTGAACTCCAATGTTGTCATTAATTATAATTCGTAAATATCCTGCGCGTTGTAGCAAACTCATACATCATTAATGGATTTTTTAATAGGTATAAATATTTAAAATTCCTCAAACTATCAGCTGCACTTCTACTTTGGTACGTCTACATATATCTTCAGTAAGCGATATATTTTACCGCTACGATACGTACAGCCCGTCAGCTAGGCTCGGGAACAAAATAAATTGTACCAGGTTGTATAGGAGAGATTGATTACCTTCAATATAAGTTCGTTGCCGAACCAGCACAATATAAATACCTCTATCAGCATACACGTCAAATAAATGGCCATCCAAAGGATTTGCATAGGGTGACTGCTCGGATTTTCAATCTGGAAGAATACTCGCAAACTCTGTTGTATATGAGGGGTTTGATAACGTGGACGACCTCCCTGGCGCAGTGGTGCGCGCTCGGCTTCGAGTGGGAGGTCGCGGGTTCGATTCCCGCCATGGGCCACTTTGGAATTTTATAATTTCTGAATTGGCTCAGGTCTGGTCTGGTGGGAGGCTTTGGCTGTGGCTAGTTACCATACCATCTTACCAGCAAAGACGCACCGCCGAGCGATTTAGCGTTCCGGTGCGATGCTGTGTAGAATCCATTGTGTGTGTAATGAGTGAGTTTACTTAACCATTCCAAGTTAGTACGATAGCAACTTCGGCTGCATCATCACTTACCATCAGGTGAGATTGCAGTCATATACTAACTTGTATAGTGTAAAAAAATGGAAAAAATTGCGATTGGCATATAAGGGATAAGAGTAAAAACAGTTTATGGTGTTAAAACCATTTCACTTCTATTATAATGTTATATATTCGGTGCTTCTATTGAGGAGATATGTATCGCCTTGAGTTATGAAATAATTTTTTGATAAACTATTATTGAAAAATAAATAATAATTAATATTAAGCACCATAAACTACTTACGGATAAAAATTGTATTCCCACCAAACAAAGAACCATTACGCTTAACATGAATTGTAAGGCAGACGCCAAACTAAAAGCACTTTCGATCATGTACACGAATCTAAGGTAAAAAAAAAATAACACATACGTAACAAAAAGCAGCTCTCACTTATTAATTAAAATGACTGTATTTTAAATAAGCTGTGACGAAGAAAAAGTTTTTATTATTTTACCTTATGATAGCGTTGTAATGAATTATATTGTTCTTTAACGCCTGACGGATATAAAATTGGTTGTTGCGGACATCTTCGATATTAAAACGTTTCATTCCCCTTATCTCATCCCTTATACGTTTTCTTTCTGCTAACATTTTGAAGTTACGTAGATTGTAAGCCAAAATCTCTATTTGACCAACTGAAATGATAACATTAAATTTAAAATATGAGATTTTAAATGTGGAAATATGTATTATAATTATAAAACATTATAAAAAAAATCCGGATCTCTGTTTGGTACGTGTGTTTTTGAGAGGGAATTAAGCAATTATCTAGTCTTAAAAACAAACCATACCAAACAATTAGCTAAAAGGGGGATGGGTATCATCCGGGAGGGAAAATTCAAATTTTATTTAATTTTTCGCTAATAGTGGCCTATGAGTGTAGCGGGCACAACATTTAAATGCATCTACATGTTTTTAATAAAAACTCTGGTCAACAATACAAACTTATTTTCTTCATATTGGTTTCCGATAGCTCGAAATCTGGAAAACTGCAAAAAATATGTTTCGGGAACCAATTTAAGGTGAGTGGGAATTTTCGAGCAAAGTTTCTTTTAAAAACATGTAGATGGATAAATATTATGGCCGCCAAATTCATTACCATAAACCTACAATGTGTAATTAGTCTAATATTTTGTCGATAAACTGAATAAAAGTTGAATTTCGCAGGCTGGTAGGGCTGTTTCACACCCTAAGATGGCTTTTGTATTGGTAAGTAATTTATAGTGTTATTAAAATGAAATAATGATCTTACTTGCCGAAGCAATAAAGGCTGCAAGTATAGTATCCATCACACCATCTATAATACATGTCGCGGGCTTGTAATATATCTTAAAAGGAAAAGAAAAGTTTTGATGCACTTACTACATACGTAAAGTTATTAGTCTGTATTTTTAAACTTACGTGATGCAGATATAAAATAGAATAGATCGGCGATTTGTTAACATCAAAAAACGGATACTCTACGTTTGTAGGCAGGATATCAAAATTTTCGGTGAGCGGTAGAATAATTGCCACTGTATGTTGAAAAAAAATGTTAGCACACTTTATATTGGGACTAACACTTTAAAGCATTTACGTTATTATAGGTCTATATAGCCTGAAGTTTTTTAGGCATATCTTTTGTTGCAAACTTGCTATGGAAAGATGGAAGATAGGGCTGTATCTACTGGAAAGATAGAACGTCGAACGAACGAAGAGGTTTAGGATAACTGACATCGTGCGAGAATAATATACGTTTGGGTATCGTGGAAAGACGGAAATTGCTGAGCAGAGCAATACTTGCAGCGGTGCCTTGGAGAAAGAAGCATCGGCTGACCATCTGTATGATAGTAGTATCGAGTACATAATATTAACGTACGTTGTAAGGCGATACAAAATATTACATTTCACTAGAACAGAAGCAGATGTCGTGAGAATGAAAATTTCTTACATCGATAACGGTCTACATGTGTTCGACTAATTTTATTTGATTAACGGACTATTGATAATGAAATGGACTCCGTGAAAATAATAGTAATGTTTTAATGAAAATGAACTAGATAGGTACACTGTGCAAAAAATAATGTAACAATTCTACTATCCATAGAAAAGGACTGTAGGCGGTGTATATTGACCGACTACGACAAAATAAATAAATAACATTTCGTAAAATAAAATACGAATGAAATATGTAAGCATATAAAATAAACAAGTATTAAAAAATCTCCGTTTACCCGAAACAGCTCCGACACACATAGTAGAATAGTACGTCATCACTAAGCGTGCCGTTTTGATGCTTTTTTTCAAAATCTCTTGGTGCTCTTTCTCTACTGGTTTAAATTCCTCGCAATGCAAAAATTCCAGGAGGTTTAAAATTTTACCCTTATTCAACCAAAATACGGCAATTTTAAAATACGTGTACATTTCACTCAGGAATAAGTACAGACTGGAAAGAGTACATATACGTGCTTTAAATATCACATTTAAAGCTCGAGCATATTTAGTTGGGACTGCGTTGAATAATGAATTCCGTGTGTGATCTCTCTCACTTTGGGTAGAGTTTTAAATATTTTAAAATTACATTTACTATACCTACATGAAGCCTGTAGGAACTTTAAAAATTACAGCACTTAAAAGCCTACAGCACCCTACAGTCTAAAGTATTATAATATAGATGTGAAACGTGCGTATTAAAAAAAGAGCCAGCAACCGACTCCACAAATTTAAAATGTGAGTTCACAGGAATATGCTTAAAATCAAGTATCCATCTAATGAGAAGGTACTAGAACTAGTAAGGTAATAGCGAGAACTGATATCCATTAATTAATTAATTATTTATCTAAGCGCAGAAAAGTAGCTTTATTTGACAACCTAACCAAGAGAAAAGATAATTGCTGGGAAGTGATCTCTAGGGCGTCAAAGACAAATTGGTTGATCGATATAAAGGTGTGGACTGGACTAGTTACCCAAAATTTGACGAAAGCTACATTTAATTCAGTCCAGTTCTGACCATGACTTCTATGAGAAAACCATATAAGTCTTAGCGCAAATGGATAATACCTAAATACTCGTATCACGTAAAACCGATTTCAATGATCCTTTTATTATTAGAAACGGATGTACTTTATGGGGTTTTTGATGACAGTTAAAGTCGGTTATTTTTGTTATAATTTAACCAGAATTAAAAGATATTCTATCTTGAAACTCTGGTATTATTTTATCAAAATATTTACCCCTCTGCAATATCGCCGACATTCTCGCCTCGTCTCACCAAATAAACGACTTCTCCGAAGCAAGGCAAGAAGCATACCAGCCACAATACCACCACTGTATACATCAAGCGTAACCAAAAGGATAACTTAGCAGGGTCAAAACTGTAGTACCACATGCCGTAGAACTTCAACCAGTATATATGGACGGCGTGGTATAACCGTGGATCCAAACCATCCCATGACTCTAAGACACCATACGGCAGGTACGGTTTTAAAAACAAAAATTTTGATTTCATATTTCCTAAAACAATTTTCATATTTTTTTATACTGTTGGTAAAACTTAACCCTTTGATGCCTTGTTTGGGAATGGCTCTTATTTACTGCCAGTGCCGTATTTCTAGCCGCTTCTTGTGTTAATGAAAGTAGGTATGGACCCGTAAAACATTGATGTACGCTTAAGGGTGAGCGCCTCAAAACAACAGTCGTCTACGAGTATTTGAAACTTCATAATATTATTTTAAACGAATACGTTCACTGCGAATATGTTTATTGTTCAAGTAGGGAACAGCATTTTTAAAAATACATTTAAGTAAGAATGTAGTTAGGGAGGTGGGAGCGAGCGGTTGAATTCCTTTGATGTGGTTTATGTGTGCATTTTTCATAATTGTATGTTAAATATGAATATAGACCGAAGTTTATTTTCGTTACAGATATAAAATTGTCAATACACAGCATTTATTTACGGCAAGATTGAATAGAAGCAGGCGGTATTTTGCAGAAATCCATAATTAGCAGGATAGATTAATTTATTTTGCTGTAATCCGCTACTTGAGAATAATCTGTATTGACTAATATGCCGGAACACCCCCCACATGAAACACCACACACAATTCTTCCAACACTTTATTTCTACAATTTTGCATTTTGAAGTCAACATCTGAGGATGTCCGGTATCGGATCGAAACGTGCGTCGATGAAAATGTCTTCTTTGCCTGTAGGATTGTTAACTTTAGACGTGGCCAAAGCCTGCCCTCAGATAAATTCATTAAATAAACGTAATTGTAAAATCTTTCATCCACGTTCGTAGAGTGAAGTTAATTAAAGTTCGCTGAATCAAAGCTTCTCCTTAAAGGGGGTAAATCTAATATGCCACTAGAAGCAATTAATATAATCACGTCGGAAACATAATTATCCTACAAAAGAAAATATGATGTTTAAATACCGATAATTGTTGTATTTTCACTATAAGACTCTTCTCTAAAATTCTTATTAAGTATTTCTTATTAGATAAAGAAGGGTTAGGACTCATTTTAAAAACACCTTTCTTTGATCAAGGTTTTTATGAATATTTAAACTATTACGATGCAACGTATTTTATGTTGTAGGAGTATTTTTTCATGCGTTTGAACTCAGACTACATTAAACAAACGTTTGAATATATTAATAAAATTTAATTTACTTACAAAAATTATATATGTAAAAAAAACCACAGTTCCCTCGATAAAAAAATTGAATATATTGTTATTATCTTTACTCTATGATGAACTATAACTTCTTTAATCAATGTCTTTTCAACTTAAATTATATCGAGTGACACACTGTAGCGGGAATGGAAGAATCTTTTCCTAGAATGCACGACAATGTAAATCGTAAAGCTTGTTATGAAGAAAAAGCTCCTGTTATGGAAAAATAGCAGAAAATCTTAAAATCAAGTCACGAAGATGCGGCGTCCGGTTTTTAGAATTGACACTTGTTATGAAAATAGCGACAGCAGATGAAACTCCTAGTTATAAAGCCAGAATGAAGTCGTAAAGACAGGGCGTTTATTTGGAATCGACCTTGATCTTATAAGGCTGCGAAAAGCGGCGGGACTGGACGAAGCGTTCCCGATACCGAGGGACACCGTAAACCGCAAAGCTTGTTATGAAAATAGCAATAGCAGGAAATACTAATTGTTATAAAAAAAATGTTGAAAAGCTGGAGTGAAGTCGCAAAGACAAAGAAGTTTTAATGTCAAGGAATCTACATGGAATAATAAGTGTTTGTTTATTATTTCGAATCATAGAGCTCATATAGCAAACGCCAGCGGCTTCGCACGCGTAATTTTCGGTTTTGTACGAATCCCGTGGAAGCCGTGGCTCTTTCCGAGATAAAAAAAAACTTATGTTGTAAACTTTCTCCATTCCCCTGTCTAATTGGTTTAGTTTAGTTGCGGCATGAAGGCGTACACACACATACAAACCTTCGCCTTTTTAATAATATATGTGAGATGTGATGTGATTATTGGAACGATAATTTCTCATATTCATTCGTTTTCAAAATTATTTTCTGTATGTTTACCCTTTCTGTATGTTTTTTTTATTTTTAAATTCGGGATGATCAAATTGCTTCGACCGGATTTTTACAGGCCGATTCATGTTATTTAGCACCCTTGTTAAGCTGGAAATGTAGAGGCTCCCCAAATAAAAACAATGGCATTTCCATTGGGTACCGTGTAAGGTGTCCTTAATTTATTTTTTGATCCTTTATATGGAGTGAGTGGAGTGAAACAGAATGTAAAATGTACATGACAGATATTCATTATTATAAAGCTGTATCTCGCGATTTTGTTATCAATGGTTTTTAGAGTTCCGTACCCAAAAGGTGAAAACAGGACCCTTTTACTAAGACTGGACTGTCCGTCCCTCAGTCATCAGGCTGTATCTGATGAACCGTTATAGTTACCGACTCTCAAATGACGTATTTCTGTTGCCACTGTATCAAGGGGGCTCCGATACAACAAACCTTTGCAACAAACGTGATTTTTTTTGCTTTTATTGCTCTATATTGATAGCGGTCACAGGTTAACGCATCGAACATTCACAGAATAGTTGACATTAAAAATAAATAGTACACTTAGATTGAAACAAATATTAGGTATATTTATTTAATTATTATATATTAAATAGAGGGCTCCTACGATGTTCTCCATACATTCGTAATACCAAAATCATTTGTAATTCGTGCATATTTCAATCATGTTGTGGTGCTATTCGGATTTATTAATAATCTATGCGGCTGGCCATATTTGCTTCGGAAACACTTCTTTAAAATGAGACATCATAAGTACGTGGAGCCTTTAGGAGCAAACGTGATTTTGCTCTGTTTTGAAATTGGTGGGCAGGGGTGTTTAATTTACTTTAATCCTATTGAGAATGGTTCTTGATAGTACGGAACCCTCAGTGAACGAGCCCGACACTTGACCAATTTATTAAGGTCATCGTTTCAGCGGGCAGGAGGCTGCCTTACTTACTTACAAACTTCGTTAGGAGTAAAATACTTGAACGAATGACGAATTTTTTTTAAGTATAGTTCTTTAGTCCCTTCTTGATAAAAAAAACTTATAACATTATACCACTTCCACTAACTTCTTCTTCCAACCTTCTATAAACTTCTACCACTTGATACTCAAACTCCTTCTTTCTATCTTTTGCCTGTACCCATTTGTGAAACTTGTTATTAGCTGTAAGACATGTATGACTAGTTTGTAAGATTTAGCTGTAAGTTTTCCATTATAAAATAAAATAAAATAAGAACAAAACAGTCGTTTGGACACCTGATACAGTCATGTACCCGTATCTCGCTGGCATAAGTTCTGAATATAGGTCGGGTCATGCGGCGGCTCTGTCATACTCGTATATTCACTCACTAAGCAACAATGCAATGTATTGCCGTATTCCGGTGTGACACATTATGGAGGCTGAGTACTTTCAAGCACTAGAGTCTAGAATCTGTATTTTAGTTCCGCCTCCCGGTATATTCTGATATTCACGAGGTCAGACCAAGTCGTTAGTATCATAGCTTTTTACGTAGCATATATATAACCGTATATATTTTGCTGTATACTCATAGCATAGAATTATGATAAAATAAAAAAATAGTCGGCTGAGTTTGTTGTGGGCTTCTTCTTAGCGGCAGGGCGCATTGTGAACCCTCGTAAACTTAGTTTTAAGCCGTGAAATGGTTTTTACCATTAAAGTGACCGTGTAAAATGAAATGACTTGTCGTAAGAGCCTCTATATGATAGACCTATATGAAATAAAGAATTTTCTGTTCTATTCTAATTTCTCTGTTAGGTTTTGCTAGCCTGCGTGTATTTCGACTTGTTTTGTTTTTTTTTGGGATAATAAGTGGCTTTTACGACAAATAATCCAGGAAATTAATTATCTGCATTGCAAATTACAGTCAAATCGTTTGAATACTTGTAGCGTGTTGAAGTAGCAAACGTTCAGACATACAAAATTTAACAATACACGGACACAATACCACAGATCGGCACGCAAAAATAGGTTAATTGTAATAATTAATATTTGAATTAAGTAACATCACTTATTTTGGTTAAAATTTGTATAATCTTTTCACGCCCGGCGAAATGATAAAGCTTTGAGCTTATATTTCGATCTTAACTTTCACGAAATTGTGTCCTAAAATTACGCATTTCCCGTCGATATTAAATTTCACTGTCTGAAGTTACGACGGCCTTTCAGCGCCGCAGCGGTGTGTTCAATAATGAGGCGAAACAATTTATGCTATTATAGATTACAATGTGAGAGGTAGACTGAAAGCTAGACTGAAAGATGAGAGGTAGACTATCGCATACTCTATACTTGTAGTCTATTTTTGGTATATGTATATTGTTTTTCTAGTATATTTGCAGTATTTAGAATAATTTCCACAAAACGGCAACCTTCTCTACAATATGGATAAACAAAGTAAACGAACAGTTGTTTTGTTTAATTCGATAGCACCTTTAAGGTGACTATAAATTCGAGGTATTATAATCTACGAAGGTATATTTACGGATATAATCGAGGCCGACGTGACGGCTTATCGTAGACTTAATAATGCCAAAGACTTCGTTGAGTTAAAATGATTTTGCCTTCCTCCTTAGCGCCGTTCGCATTTGAAGGGAGATATTAGGCACGGGTCACCTTAAATACGAGTATCTTGGGTTTGCTCTGGTGGGAAGCTTCGTTCATAAATCTTTAACTTCTGGAATTGGAGAAGGAGCAGCACTTGACTATAATGGACTACTGACATCTGGAACGACATGAATTCAGCACATGTCCTGCAATTTCCGGCGTGGTACAACAATGTTTCTATTTCTTTTCGCCATCCGTTCTATCGCCCAATTGGCACCTCATGACGCTACTGATTCGATCAGTTAGAACTTACCGTGTGTGGGCGTGGATTGGCATGACAGTTACGGCACAATCGAATTTCAATTCTTTTGGCTTGATAATGCCAATTGGATCATGCCGATTGGGCCCGTGTATCGTGTAGTGTGTCGGCGATCATCAGTTCAGTAGAATCAAGACTTTTGTCGGTGGTTAGACGTGATCATGCTCGCGTTGCCACTGGTAACGCTATTGAACTGCTTCAATTGAACGTTGCTGCCGATTGGACAGTTTAATATTATCGTGTGTGGCGTAAATGAACCAACTGCAGATTGGACGATATAATGGATGGTGTATGGCTACCCTAAGGGCATTGAAGCTGCGACTCAAAAAATCTATTTCAAATTTTGCCTACTCGGTATTATTAAGGTTTTTAAGTTAAGCTGCTATAAAGAATTTTTATTATAATGTTTCAGCCGCGGTTTAAGTGTGTAGTGAACTATTTGAGCACTTTATCAGGGCGTGCGATGTGCGCGCACGTATACGTACTCGCTGAACAACTAGCGGCTAGGACGTTCCCTCAAATTTATGAGGCGCACTGCGGAATATAAATTCCATTGCGCCTCTCTCTGAGACCACAAAAAAATTTACGCGAAACTGAAATAAAACAATCTCTTTCTAATTATGAAAAGCGTTAGTTTCAGCGTTTGTAGGGATTAAAATTGTACAATGTCGCAGTTTTGGCGGAATAATTATGCAACTTTTCCTGCAACTATTGTCAGTGGGAACTGGGAAAGCTCGACCCGTCCGAGATTCGGGCCATATATTATACCTAAGCAAATTTTGTGAATGTGACTTTTATTGCGTATTATGAGAATTATTTATTATTAATAATAATTATTATTAATTTTTTAATATTCATTTATTAATTATTTTTATTTATCATAATTATTAACATTATTATGAGAACAAATTTTCTCTTACCTTGTAAATCTATATATCTATAAAAACCGGCCAAGTGCGAATCAGACTCGCGCACCGAGGGTTCCGTTATCCGTATGGCGTGCCTAAAACTTAATGGCAAATTAGAGATGATGCCTCATAAAAGTGAGTCCCGAATGTAAAGTAGCATCTTATCGTTCATTTATTTACATTGCATGCACCTTTTTATTTCCTCTTAAGATCCCGATAAACCCCGAGGAACCCTTTATCTGGTTTTATATTCAAGATTCTCCTATGAATACTGATAAGTGGGATGAAAGAGAATACGGTAAACACTTTTCAAATGTAGACCTAGATAAAAATGAGATGGAATATATATTGTTTATTTCTTGCTATTCCCTTATATTAATTCATCCACAACTTTCCTGGCTTTATTTTTTTATCCTCACTTCATTTAAATAAAACGTCTTTGAATTCGACACTATTAAAGTATATAATATTATGTCATTTTAACAGTGCAAGTTTTATAAAATTTCTATTTATGTATTGTTAATCCTATGTGTTAATCCGGGTAGCTTATAAGCTATCTATGTTATAGTTTCAGCCAAATCGGTTCAGTAGCTGCGGCGTAAAAGAGTAACAATGATCCACCCATCCGTACTTACAAACTTTCGCGTTTATATATCAGTAGGATACGATAAGATAGGATAAAGCGATGTAGGTAGGTTGTTACTACAGTTTTCTATAACATACAAAAAGGGAAACAATTGATTTTCATTTTAGCGCCGAACACTAAACGATAAGAGAGAGCATCTGTGCCAAAGTTTCCCACATTACGTTTTTCATGTAGAGCCTTAAATGCAGCTGCTGTCTTATACTCGTATATTACATTTTAATCTTGGCTTATACGTCTTTAATTAAACTTTCGAAAATACTTTATTCAAGATTGCTGAATTAAAACCAGAATTTAGGCATTACTAGACACAAACATTATTTTATTTTTATTTTAGGTTTTTAATATTCTTCCAAATCCAAAATCCATGTCCACGCAAAAAAATCCTTCACACCGCAACTACGCTGCCGATTTGGCTGAAAGGAATGGAGATAGATTAAATTAGAAACCATCAAAAAACAAGCAATATTCAACCATCAAAATACAAAACTAAAACAGCAACCGTGGAAAATAACTCATAAACCGTTTTACCCATGCCACTTAAATTTTACCGTACTAATAACCATTCGACGACATTCATCTGCAATTTACGGCCGCACATCAGGATAATTACTACCCCTTTGGTTATTTACAGACCCTCGTCACAGAGAGCGTTGTTTTACATGTCGTTCATGTTTCCTAATGAAAAAGTAAAGGTGGGCAAATGCGAGTCCCCCACGCACGCTGTGGTTCAGTAGCATTACGGGCCGGCAAACAACATCGCTATGTATTGAGTAAACTGGTACGAAATAAGATATATATATCTTTATACCTTAACCGAAGCATTTCAAACATAGATCAATCATTTTCGATTGATTACTTAAAAATCTTTAAAGAAAACCACAGCCCATGATTTTTCCTATATCACATTAATTCCACATTTGAACTACTTTAGGTCAGTTAAGTTATTCACGGTGACTTTTTTATCGTCTTACAAAAGCAAACCAGTGAAAGTACCCAATGCCTACTATCCCCTGTTAAAAAAAAATTCATTATTTTTTTTCATCAATTTCTTTTTTCATTTGAAAACACCCTTTAGCAAATAGAATTAATATGAAACGCCGGGCGTCTAGCGTACATATTTATTTACTATTTAGGATAGATAAAGGATGATTTAAAATGCAAAAAAAAAATTTAACAAAAAAATTAATTAAATGTTTTTTTTTAACAAGGAATACCCGCATCGGGTACTTTCACTGGATTGCTTTTGTAAGACGATAAAAAGTTACCGTGTATAATTTTAAGAATAGGTGTTTTACGTGTTTTACTACTTTTTTAACACGGAACTATAGAGCACTTTTACAGCGTAATTAAATAGAAACAAATGCATAAAATGTATTCGTATACTATTATATCTTACGCCCTGCCAGAGATATAGGTTAACCTGCACAGTTCAGTCGATTCATTACAGCTGCAGGTCTATTCTCAGTTCCCATTCACGCTCGGTCTCATAGACCATACATAACGTGCGTAACTGCATAGTTTAGATTACACAAAGAAAATTAAGATATTTACTTCCATCAACTGTTTATGAAAAAATACATTGATATTCAAGGGTTTACGAGGTAGGGACCCTAAAAAGTGCTCTGGGAATTTTTTTATTGTTTGGTCGCGGTAGGGCGGTGCGTAAATCAGAGATTAAAGGCTTTGCGGGATATTGTTCATTTGAAGCAAACATTCATCAACCTACGGCTTATATTGATACTGGTAACAAGTTCACCAACCATTATACTGTATAAAACACCGACGCTTTTAGGCATTAATCTTCTTGTAAATTGAAACAAAAAACCTTTGATCGATAATTTTTTCTAGAATGTTTTGTAACAAAACAAAAGTATGAAATTCAATTTATGAATAACGAAAACTATACAGAAAATCTTCTTTAATAATAATAATAATAAAAGCCTTTATTCACTGACCTTTAAACTTTACAAGCTATTCTCATAAAAACAATAGTATTTTTAAATCTATTTTCCTTACCAAAAATAATATTAGCATTAACAACTTAAAACTTGGAAAATCTTCTTTAGATTACTACGTTTCCTGTTTTAGATGGACTCTAAATTGGTTTCTCCTAACGAACATTAATTAGTGTTCTAGCATCCTACAGAAATACTGTTGTAGCAATAGTTGTAGCACGAGACACGAAGCACTGCGATGTAGGTATGGCAGCAACACTGAGCGGAAATATGAAAAACAAAGCAAGTAGGGTTAGTACAGGTTCTTGTAAAAATTTCGAGTCGACATTTAGAGTTGACATTTACAGCCAGCGATATCTATTGAGAGCTGCATACCAGCGACTGTAAATAGTTGTCGCTGCTGGCTGTAAGTGTATACAGGATTTCGATTCGTTTGTGCGATGATGCAAGTCAACTCGAAATTCGTAAAAAAAACCTGTACTAACTCCTCTGTACATATAGCTGCTAATTGGGTAACTTAACTTTTTGGGTAAAATAACTTTTGGTTTTTTCTTATTTTGTGCGATGTGTAACTTGATACTTAAAACCCTTTATTTAATGTAGTCTGAGCTTAAAACGTAGGTAACTTGATACTTGATATGTATGTGTGACATGGTATCTAGTATCTACTCTCTGTTACTCTTAATTAATTACTTAAAAGTATTGTGCCCCGTTATTAACCTCCGACGCAAAAAGAGGGGTGTATAAGTTTGACGTTGATGTCTGTCTGTCTTTGTGTCTGTCTGTAGCATCCTAGCTCTCAATCGGATGGACCATTTTCGAAGAAGCTTTTTTTTTACATTTGAAAGCCTTTCCTTGCGCTGGTTCTCAGACTTGTTTGGTTAATATCGGTCCAGCATTGTAAGTGTACCAGCTCTTTTCCAATGTAATGTAAGGCATTTGTTAAGGAGTTTGTTTACTCGATCAAATGCTTCACGCGTGCCCGATTAATCGTTAGACGACAAGCGTTCGGGTTTTTTTTATTAAATTTTTAATTTCATTTTGTTATTGGATATTATCACAGGCGGTACATCACTTGAGAAGATTTATTGAAACAAATGCTAGAGTGACGTTAATGCCGTCTACGCTTTACAGCGACCCTTCCATTGACCCTTATCAGCCTTTGTTCAACAAGAAACGGGCTTAGCAGACGTCAGTGAGCGAGAGATGTATTGAAAATGTATGTGTTATGTTATATGATACTGCCCTCTTTGTGTGGTGGTAGGGATTAAATAGTTAGGTAACAAGTAATAATTAAAAAACACGACTGCCCTGTGGTAAAACTACTTTTTCCAAAAAATATAGCCTATGTTACTCGGAATGATGTAAGGATTCTAACGACACCCCACACGTCCAAATTTCTTCGTCCGTCGAAAGTTATTATACATACACCAACCCTAAAAACATTACACTCTTTTTTTTGGGCAGTCGTGTAAAAAACAGTTGCAACTGCGGCAAATCGTAATTTTATAACATCCCTTAATTCATGCCTAGTAACGTCGATGAATTACATCAACAAGTAATTATACTCTGACATGCCCATGTACGTTTGTACCTGATGAAGGGGACACTTAGTCAGGCATTTCCTGTGTATAAAAAAGGTACTGTAAAGGTACACTCTATGCCTAACCTGTTTACTATCGTTTGTGCCGGCCATACACCATCCTTCTTATCGTTCAATATTGACAAGTCGCTGCCGGCTGCCGATTGGATTAGTTAGCACTGGCCGTGTGTGGGCGTGAATTAGCAAGACAGGCATGCTGATTGATCGATAGAAAGGATGATCTACAGCTGGCATAATTAGATAAAATACTTATGAGTATACTTGCTAGTATGCTCCTACTAATTAGTATTAGAAAAACCTGAGAACTTTCTCCTTTATGAAATCGGTTAGGCAAGTTACTAGCAGCATTTTAAGTATTAGCTTTTCTTATATGACGTGGGTCTGGCAAACATGTTAAATTCAAGATCTCACTCTATTGCACAGCATGAAAAGAAAAATTGATTAGGGTAAGATTACAGTAGGTATCTACCTGGCTATTTGAGGATTCATTGTATAAAATGATTAATAGATATTACTAAATAGTTTGGGTATATAGTAAATAGATTTTTCCTTTCATAACTTTCTAAGGGAATACGCTTTTCCGTTAATGGAATACAGTATCACCGAAAAGGTTTTCTTTGCTTACCGAAATGCTTCGAGTGTCCTACACTGAAAGGGTTGCAAAACAATGTTCCAAAAGGTTTATTTGTGTTAGCGTTTTCAATCTATAGAGTTGTTTGTGTGTTAAGCAAAAATAATCTTTTATCCATTTAGCTTCAAATATAAAACGTTGTACAAATGTTAATTCATTAAGTGTTTCAGTAGCACTGCATTTGCAGATACAATTTCTATAAAAATAATACGATATTTAACACATTTACAACGTTTGAACGAATAGATCCCTAGAGTGGTACAGTTATTAATAGTCGGGTGTGGGGAACATATTTTACCATTAACACTACCATTGCTGGGATCATCCGAAAATGGCAAACGAATTCAGTTATATACACCCTAACAACATACTTTAAGCCAATAATATTATGTAAATAATAAAATTTCGGCCAAATTATAAATTTTATAGCTTACTAGCAACTCCGTTTCGCCACCAGATAGCTTCGTTTTATGTAACATTTTTTATTTATTTTTTAATTTTTCCTGAATTTTCTTTGCTATAAACCTCACGGAGCCCGAGACCTTTCCAACGAATGCAAAACCGTGGAAAACGGTTCGTGCGTTCTGGAGTTATAGCGTCAGGAAGGAAAACACGACTTATTTTTATATAGTAGATAATAATAATAATTAAAAGTGAGGGAGGTATTACGCGAAATTATTTTTAACATAATATAAAATGTTCGGACGGACATACGGACGGAGAAAGTCTCACCATAAGGGTTCAATTTTTACCATTTTGCTATGGAACCCTAAAAAAGACAAGACTTTCTCATAAAATATTAGGAGGCAATTCTAAAATAAATACTGAACCACACTGGACTGATTTAGCTGAAATTTATAATGGAGATAGAATTGAGTCGTGATTGAATCCTGTATTAACATGGGTTTATTTTTACCTGTAAAAATGGTTCTCGCGGGATTTGCGAAAACGGAATATACGCGGGCAAAGTGGTATAATTCTAAATATGTCACTCACCACTACCACTAATCAAAACCTCAATTTATAAAATATCGAAGATAAATATAGGTATATTGAAGTCCTATGAGGTTTATAGAAAGGGAGGAACGTCAAAGACGCAAGTCTCGGGGGAGGACAAAGAACATTTATTTCTTTACTTCTCGCCAGTCACGATGATCATTTGTCATCCGTCCCCTATTACGGAACAAATTTTGTGTCCGCCTCAGATAGCGTTATCAGCTTGATGTTTTCATTACTACACCTGTTAAATAAAATATGAAACCATCCAAGTGCGAGTCGGACTCGCGCACTTAAGAGTTCCGTTGTGCCAAGTGCATAAAAGCCTCCTTTTCTTTTTCATTATTTGATAATATATATTTTTAACAGCTATACAATATATTAAGGTAGAGAAAGTGCATTTGTTTTTTCATGTCAAGTTATTTGATTTTACTTTAAACGAAATAAATGGGAAATACCGAACGTTTAATTTACTAGAAGAATATTCCAGGGAGTTCATCAGGATTAATTTCTCCTGGTAGGTATCCTGTTTTATTTTTTATTTATTGTTTGTCATTTTTCGTATAAACATGATCTTAATTGGAGCAAAAAGATTTGGTTTCACTTTGGTTAACTGAGTGGAGCAATAAATAATTGGGCTAATCCCTTTTATCCTTCAGATGTCGTTCTTTGTGGAGATGAGGTCATGAGGGCTTTATGGGTCTTATGAATTCATCGTTAATCATTTGCGTAGGGGCTATTGTTGTTAACATAATATTATGAACGATCATATTAATTAACTAATAAAGATTAATTTATTAGACTCATATTTGGGCAGTCTTCTAATAAAGTCGTATTATAATATTAAGAATTTATTTATAGGTATATTACTCGTAGTCAAGTGTATAAACTTCAGAAAAGACTTCTTTTTGGATTCTTTTAAATTAATAAACAGTTTTCTATAAATAAACTTTTCAAAACACATTTTCTCTTAAAGCAAAACATTGATTTGAATCCTATAGAATATTCAAGAAAAACTCTTCGTGAGTTAGACGGTGTGGGTTTACTCTTATTTGTATCGTTTGTAGCGGAGTTATTGTGATTGGAAAAGTTATGGCTTCGGAAAATCTCGGAAAATCGTCGCGACCCAGTAAAGTACGAATATTTTGCTTAACCTTTTCGAACATAGTTTTTTATTTATGAAATAGAGAATTGTATGTGTCATTGTATAGTTAACTCGGCCGGGTAACTACTATTTTAATTCATTCCTGTATTCTATATTAACATGTATACTTATTAGGTATTTACGCCAAGTGATAGCCATTCAGACACTAAAGTTGAGAGAAAAAATAAAAAAATTCAACATTTTTCATATATCTCACGCTAGCAACACTGTGTCTGTCCTTTCCTTCCATTAGCGTTCTAGTGCTCGGCCGTTCAACACAACATTATTAAACTCGTATAAAAAAAGTGAGTGATTATAAGTATTTCTTGCGGAAATCAAAGTATCCGAAAAGAAATATTCAAAATAATCGGATTCATCGTCAAAACGAATTGTGAAATCTACGGAATTGTTATTATTGGTTCAGAAAATCCATATTGCTCCAGTGTTGGGTACACCTCTTAGAGGGTGTTACGTTCACAGCAGTATACATTGAGGGTAGTTGGAAGGACTATCGCCTTTGTTTTAATTACTGCAAGAGGAGCTAATCAAGATGCATTCTTCGGTGATGGGTACACTTCATTTAGAGGGTGTGACCTTCACGACAACATACATTGAGGGTAGTTGGTAGGTGAAAAACCTGAGGACTATCGCCTTTGTATTAATAATTGCAAAAAATAATTGCAAAGCATCTATGTTGAGGACACTGCATAAAAGGGATGTGATCATCACGACGACATACATGAGGGTGAGTTAATAAGATTATCGTCTCTATATTAGGTAATCATTGCAAAAAAGTCAATCAACATAATATATTCTGCAGTCTATGCTTCAGTGTTGGGTACACTTCATTAGAGAGTGTGACCTTCACGACAATATACATTGAGGATGGTTATTAAGACAACGCCTATGGATTAATCATTCCCAAAAATGACAAGATTATCTTGTAAGCAACTTCCAAAATAGCAAATTGTTGCTTAAACGCCCCCATACCATGTTGAAAACACCGGTTGACGGTTCTCGTCCGATCACCGAAATCAAGCAACATCGGGCGCAGTTAATACTTGGATGGGTGACCACCTGGGAACACCGCGCGATGCTGTTTTTTTTATCACCAACCGCATTGGAATGATATAAAGGATAAAAACGATTACCTTTAGAAACTATTTCGATATACCCTCATATCAATATTTTCTTTTACTGTCTGCTAATTTAAATGAACCAAGATTACTTTACTAGACCAGGTCTGAAAAGTACCCGCAATCAAATGCACTATTTACAATTATTTTAGTCTTCCACACGAATCGTCCATTGACAACGTCTTACAAAATCAACTAGTAATACTACTCAAAATTTGAAATGTACGAGTGAGACACAAAAATTTTATTTGATAATATAATATTCTAATAACTTCTGTGTATATTGTCTTTTATCAATAATATGAAATACAGTTAATCAAGATCCAATATTAACTGGCACTGGAGGAATATCTGAGCAAACCACCTGTCGGTCCATGGTGGACCCACGGGCCAAATCGCAGGACAGCACTCGTCTCTTGCGACGACTTTTCTCGAAGATTTACCCAGGACAGAAGAGTCTTGATTTCCCCACAAGAGCAGCACCAGGAGCAAAACAGCCTTGCAAGTACTTATCGATGTCCTCTTTTGACATTTCCGTCGACCTGTCATGTCAGGCGCCGCGCGGCCGCCGATCGGAGTGCTGGCGGAGCGTTGCGCTGTTTCGAACCTCGTGCGGACTCGCGCATGTTCGCATATAGTCGGGTCGGGGTAAGAAGGCAACCCGTGGTACCCCGGGGGGACCATCGGGGGTACCACCGGCAATAAACGACACCTACTTACTCGTACGTTTGCCGTTTAGCTTATAGAATAACCGCATTCATAAAATATTCGAGCCTGATGATATTTTTTTATCATGCTTAAATATGAGTGGAAAATTTATTTATTTTCTCTCTTTATGTTCTCAAAACTATGAACAGAATTTAATGTGTATTTTTTTTTCTCTTCTTTAGTTCGCATGTAGTGCAATGACACTTTAGATATCTAGGTACTATCCTAGTTTCATTCATAATAATTTACTTTTATACAAAAGGTTTTATATTATGAAGATTTATAAACTATTGAACCACTAATATTACAATTAATTTTCATGTTTAAGTAATTAAAAATGAAAATGATTTTTTTCAAATGGGCTTGATTTACAGGCTTTTATGAAAGCTTGAATCTGAAAAACGGGTTTGCGCTGAGAAGGTCTGGCAAAAAACTCGGCTATTATATTCTGTTCACATACAATTGAATATGAGACAACCTATTCGATAACATACTTAATATTTTTTTTGTTATTCCATTACAAATACATGTTTTTAATACAACCATTCTTTCATCGTAACTCGATGTATTAGATATTACATCAAATTTATCAATGCTTTAACTGAGTTAGGATGCATGCTTTTAAAAGAATGCAATATTTTTGAATATCAAAGTTATTTATAGTTTCTATAATTGACTATTTCTTAAATTTCTTAAATGAATATTAAATATGGAAACTGTAGAGTCCTTATAAAACAATCGATGATATGTTTATTTAAATTTATTTTAGGTATCCTTGTACCTGTATCTACAGGAATATCGGTATCCATACCTAGGAATAACGTAACGCAATGGAAAATATATTTAAAGACCAAAATTAATTTTTGCTAGATCAAATATTTTTATTTTCAGGCGATCGCGCCGCTAATTAACTAATGGTTATCTATGCATGAAATGTTAAAGGATTTGGAAATTACCAATAATTATAAGATCATAGAATCATTAAATACCTACTTCATTGGATTTATGATAATATGAACAATGATGGTTCATAATTTTGGCTTCCATGTATCATATTTTTTTTTGTTCTTTTAGAGTTGATACATAGCCTACATTTTATTTTTTCTGTATTTAATCATTATTAAATAAGTCTAATATTTTGTTTAACTTTCATGCCGATGGATGACGCCGCTGCAAGGATTTAGCTCTCGATGATGACTGACCAAGGTCAAATGATAATTGAAAATTGGGTCATCACTGCTTCACTAGGAACTTGAATACCAGTACAGTAGTACTTCGGCTGTGGTATGTAATTAACTGATTATTATTAAACGAAGATTCAAGACTTTTATCTTCTGTGATGACAGTGGAATTATTGGGTAAGTGACAAAAAAAAAAAAAAAAATTTTTTTTTTTTCATCGTCGCAACAAGTCAACAAAGCATTAATCGCGAACAATCGCGAATAACATTTCGACATGTCTACCTATTAACATGTTATATTTGCTCGTTGATTTTTGCGATTATCAACTTGGAAAAATCAGATCACATTTTTCAACTGAAAGACTGCTAAATTAAAAAATGGTCTTGATGCAGAAACTGAAGAACTTAAAAAGTATTGTCTAATATTTGTATTCCAATTGTATATATGTGGTTTTTTGTTTACAACTAACCAGTACAACAGCGATAGTAGTGTTGGGGTGACTGTTAAAATAACAATTAATGATATTAAACAACATTATTATAACATGAATAAGAATAACAATTATGCCTTCAGTTAAAATTTTAATATTATGTGAAATGATAAACTCAACACGATTTTACATACTATAATATTGTATAAGAAGTTTACTGTCTGACAATATTAGAAAACATGCTTTTTTCAGACTATCTTAAGTTTCTATTATTATCACTTTATTAGAACTCAGGAATAAACAGTAGATACAGTTACTTCATCAGCCTTTGTCTCAGAATCAACTTTAAAATAGGCTTATAAGATGATTTATCTATGGCTTTTTTTTAAATCTCTTGAGAATATTCTTACTTCACCCTATTCAGTTAAAAATATAATTTAAGGTCACTTTAAATCTTAATGACCTTATTAAAGCTGTACCTACACCAAAACCCAAATAACAATATTATTATGGAAATTAAATAAAAATATCATTGTTAACTCCTTCAATAGAAATAACTCTAAAGAGCTATGAATAAAATTAAACAACACTTTACAAAAATACTAATGCCTACTCCTGTATTTTCGTAAAGTGAAGTCAAGATGAACAAAAATTTACGAACTAGTTCTCTGCAACCCATAGATTTATTAATCTTATATATTAATAAATTGATCTTATTTTTTTTTTTTCTTTCCAAAAATATGTCTCGGTAATATTTATTCTACTCAAGTTTATAAAAATATATTCGTGATAAATTTACTGTTTAAAATATATATTTCATGGTTGCATATTAACAGCTCAATTTATTACGATTAATCAAGTGTTGCATTTAAAAGTTTAAACTGATACAAATATTTTCAAGCTTGTTGAAAGAGGTTTAAAACCTCTTTTAATCGTCAAGACTACATACGAGCAGTACTGCTAGAATATAGTCTTAATATACCCTTGGTATTCGCACATATAAAAATATATGTTTTTGTACATATATTATTATTAATATATTATACTAATAATATTGATTTACTATCTATCACAGTTTTAATATTTCTACAAAATTATGCCATTAATTATTAATTTGCTTTGAATATCAACTTAAGTTGTTATTTTTATTTTTTTGCTCAATATTAAGCGATTATGCTTATTATTCTATTAATTTAAAAGCATTTCTTATTTACAAATGTCATGGCTCTAAACATCTACCTAATAAGTATACATGTTAATATAGAATACAGGAATGAATTAAAATTGATGATTAAACGAACTTACCTTAAGTGAAGTTCTATCATAATTTTATGAATTCCTGTATGAAGATATTAACACCCTCCCGCCCCTGTTTTGTGGAAAAACCCATGTATGAATTTGTAAATAAAAAATGTACATATTACAATAATAATAAATATTTATTGAAGACAACATAACCCATATATATATATATTATTATATTTGCATATATAATATTGTGTGGTTATGTATAATATTGTGTAGTTATGTATATATTAGGTATATGATACATAATATTTGGGTGCTCTGTAGTGCTTCCTACCAACACGAGCTTATCGAAGCACTAAGGCACTCTTATAATAATTACTCTGAACTAAATGAAAGGACAGACACAGTGTTGCTAGCGTGAGATATATGAAAAATGTTGAATTTTTTTATTTTTTCTCTCAACTTTAGTGTCTGAATGGCTATCACTTGGCGTAAATACCTAATAAGTATACATGTTAATATCTTCATACAGGAATTCATAAAATTATGATAGAACTTCACTTAAGGTAAGTTCGTTTAATCATCAATTAATTACTCCTTTCAGTTAATAAAATTAATTTCAATCTTTGATGTTAATTTTATGAGTCATGGTGAGTTTTGAAACGTGTTCACATTTGCAAAAACAAAATGCGTCACGTTTCAGATTTCCAGAATGCCAATTAAATGTTAAATAGATTATTATCAATGATTGTTGACTGAACAATTCCGAATACGTTTGGCAATGTCACAATAAGAGAGCACATTCCTTATTTCTATAAACTAACTGAGAAAAACCATGGATTAGGAGCATATTGTTGACACCTTTGTATTATATTTTTTGGTTTAGGTATTACCTATATAAAATTAATAACGAGTTTCGGGAACACAAACATTAATTTTGGTATAGAATTTTTTTAAATAAAATCATAAACCTGGAAAATTTATTATATAATCGGACGTATATTTGTCGCCAGAAATCAAAAGTATAATCTACTCGTACCTACCTTTAATTTAGGCGTTTATTCTCGATTTCGAGGAAACATTAATTGCAATCGGCTTCGTAACTTTGTTTGGCTTCTAACACGGAATGGCAATCGATGTTTTACTTGCTCAGTACTCTGGTAAACCAACTGTATCTTTAGATAGGATTTAAAAACAAGTCAAAAGTTCTGTTTTAGCCTTAGCGATACGAGAACTGTAACTGACGACTGTATTGTAGGATGTTTTTCCATTAATCAGAAATTTCTCGATCGGTTTCAATCATTGATTTTATTTTTATTTGGTAGAAAACGAATAAGGAATGTCTGGAGACACAGTAATTCAATTTTTTATTTATTATTATTAATATATTATGCTTGCGTGTGTAACTGTATATTTGTCTGTGTATTATGTTTTATTATGAGGTACTTTTTATAATATAGAACAATTTATGGCTCGAGCGATCAGTAAAAACCGAAATTTTCGCAGTTGGAGCCCCGAGAAAAAGGTACTTAGAAACAGGTGTATTTAACAGAGAAAGAGACCTTTCGGCCATAAGCAATGGTAAAAAGAATAATAATAAAAGATTTGTTGGTCGTAACTCGTGTCGTATAGTATAAACAGTACTCGATGTATAAAGCTCGTGCCGAAACAAGAGTTGATAACAAATCTCATTTGATAAAATAAAACTTGCGGTCGCGAACTTTTAACAATCGCTTTTTCCTGTGTGAAGTTTAATACTTACACAATTTTTGTATACAATACAAAAATTATTTAAAATTCGAATGCATGTTGCCCAAACAATTATAATAAAAGCATATTGTGCCTTTAATCCTTCAAGTAGTTGTAGTTCTCCATTTCACTTTTAAAGTCTGTTACAACATTTAGTTGAAAAGTTTATTCAGGAATATTATGAAAGCTGTACACAATGAGACCCGTGATAAGGCTTCCGCTCTATATAGAAGTGGAACATACGAAGCTTTTGTTGTCAATACAACTCCACAGTAACAAATTCCAGTGAACAGCTTTAAAATCGTTTCAGGTATTAAATCTTCTCCGAAACTTGTTATTTCTATACCTCCGATGGTTTGCCTTTATTGTCAGTAAACTGAAAAAAACTGATCATTAGATTTTTTTAAATGATTTCCCTCCCTTCTTTTACTTTACTACTATGTTGATTATTATTATTACTTATTTATTCGGCCATATATAGTACGATTATCTTAAATGTTTATTATACAAGAAGCTTTGTCAGTCGCGTGGTTGAAACCTGAAAAGATAGATTTAATTGATTAATAAATAAATATAAATACATAAAATAAAAATTATTTACCAAGCATATTATATTTTGTAGAGTAATTCAAAATAACAGTGTCCTTAATCATCTTGCTGTGATATTGAAGCAAGAGATTGCAAGTTCAATTAATTACAGCATAAAAATCTCAATCCTACTTATCCAGTAAGCTTCGGCCATGGCTCGCTACCCAATTAACTAGCAATTCTGGTGCAATACTATATACCAAGGTATAACATATCTTCGAACAAGGAGGAATCGCCGTCAGGCGCTAGTTGGTGAATGATTAACAAATTAGTGACTTTTCTGTAAAGTAATGATTTGGCAATAGCATTGCGGCGGACAGAAAGGTAGATTCAAAGAAAGATAGCAAAATATCAGTGTCGGTGCTTTTGGTTGAAGCATGCAAATGAAGGAGACACGGTAAGAGTTCTGTCAACAGGAAATCCTTGTGGGACCGATGGGAACAGATGCGGCGGAAAGTCATCTTACTTTGTGACAAAATATCCCTCAAGACATTTGTCACCGTTGCCGCATTGAATCATACGTTTTCTGGCTGCTACTGAGAGAGTTTCGAGAATTTTCCTTGTGGTATTCTCGTAGCATGACAGCGAGATTTGCGATGCTCTGCAAAATGAAAAGATATTAAGGGACAGGCTTTTCTGAATATGCACTTAACTGCTCAAAAACTAAAAAATTTTATTATGTAGGATGTTTAATTTATTTATCAGAGACCTTTTTTTTCTCTGGAGATATCCGATCTGTAACTAGGTTGGATTATGTAGAGTTTTATCCACTAAAACCCTCTCGGTGGACATGCTGAGCTCCTCAGCACTCATGTTGGAAGAATCTCATACGTACGCACTGGTGATGAGGCTTCCTTGCGCGGCGCCCGTTGGGCTCGACATTTAAAAACAGCCACTTCCAGAGGTCAGGGTAAGCTCCGAGGTCCCAGGCTGTTAAGGATTATCTGGTACTGTTATCTAGGGTGTATTTAATGCGAGAGGGATCAGATCTATCTAGATCCCTTTCCGCAGCTGCCTTCTTCGTCATAACAACCTCGCAAATGAAGGACTGCCGACTGCACAGTTTTTTCCACCGATTAGTGCGAGCTTGCATTGCTGATACTTCATGTTGTAGGTGGGGAGTTGAGAGACTTAAATTGCAACAGTTATAGAAAGGCTGTTAGGTGATATTTCCATAGAGTACAATCTTAATCAGTATCTCGAAAACCTAGCGTGGAACATTGTGAGAGAACATGTAAATGCTTAATGCAGAAAATTACTAAGTACTTGATGCCGAGTCACGGCCCAAGTTACCGAGTGGTTAACAGTCATTTACCAATAACCCTACACATGCAGTGGGCAAATAAATATGCGGAAAATACGACGTAGGTAATAACTTTTAACGAGGGCCGCCTCTAGATTGACGCATTGAAACTCGGTGACCTACTTATTCGCTGAATGAAACTCTTAAGTGGGGCCAAAGAAGAAAGGTTTCTGTGCTGTGTGAAGTTATAATGGGCGTGACAACTCGCACAATGACGAATTTCACAACAATTGCACTTAATTAAAATATGGTAAATCTGGTGCTTAGGGTACCAATTTGTGTTTTCTACACTTAAAACCGACTGACCGATTAAATGAGTCCAAAATTTATTTCTGGCTGTAATTTCCGGTTTAACTTTGATTTTACCTTCGTTTCAACGTTTGTTTCAGCCGACGGACGTCCACTGCTGTACAAAGGCATCCTGTGCATTTTTTTTTTCAGATAACATGGTCCTGCGCCACTTGCATCTAGCGACTCCCCACGAGTCACTTGTCGTCAGTCCATCTGATCCGAGGTCTGCCGATACTACGTTTTCCCATGCGGGGTCGCCATTTCAGTAATATGGGACGTGGTTCTAGCAATTTCTTCTTATTAACTGAAGATAATAAAGAATTTCTAATCAGAGAATTATTTTGCAGTCCCGGTTGTCATCAGTATTCTCCTTAATATGTATAAGAAAAGGCATTTCAAATGTACACGTACCAGATTTATTTAGATTTATCCCGATGACTACTGGAAAATCATAAATATTCATGAAGGGCTGAATGTATAAGGTCCCTGCATGAAAAAGGTGGCTCAACGTATGCCATAAATCCAAAAGAGTTTTTGCCTAGCAAGCTATATTAGCTGCCGGAGCAATAACTTACGCTAAACTTATGCGGTACACTGTATTTCCTGTTGTTTACTTTGGTCCCTTAGTTGTGCACACGATATCTAATATTGAAATTGTTATTGTACGAATTATTATTAAAATAAATAAATATTGGTAGGTATACTCGTAATACGGTTCTTGCAGGATTTTTTACATGATAGAATCCGTATGAGTTATTATTAAAAAGTATTTTAACTTCTATGCTTAAAAATTAATTATGGCACTAAGCAAGAAAGAAACTGTGACTAGTCTTTAGCGAACATCCCTGGGGCGATCACTCCATTTCTTTGAATAAAGGAGCGAATAAAAATGATCATCGGCATCCTAACTTTGCGCTTCAAAATAAACTTTTGCTGACTTTAAGATTATGTAATCTTTGGTGTTTATCTGTTTTCTAAATCTCCATACAATCTCATATCATGTCCATATTATCTCTCATCGACATGTATATTTTTGAGAAAGCATTTCTAGGTTCCCATAGTGTAATGACTCACGTGTCTATTTTTATACTTTTTTTACAAGCGCAAGCCTATCTACAATAAAAAAACAGTAGTAGGTAGATGGCAACAAAATAGTTAGTAAAATAGTTCTAATTAAAGTTCCTGATACATGCCTTCATGCTAGTAATTGGTGCAACAAAATTATATTATGCCAATATTCGACACACTGATTATAATTAGTCTCCAATATTTGTAGAGCTACTATACCAACCAAGCATCGAGGAGTGGTAATCGATTTTACTAATATCGCGTATGGCTGACGAGTTTATTTATAGCGATTGCTCAAATTCCGTGCTGGTATAATTAAAACAGTGATCGTTAGACTAGATTTATTACTCGAAGTTCGATCATTAATATTCTGGATGATTTTGCCTCGTATCATGATACTCAAATTTACTTAGTTTAAAGAGGACTTATTCCGAAATCGTTACAGATTGTGATACACTGTGGTAAACTTTCTTCAAACTTGACTTGTTTTGATTAGACAAAACTTACTTAGACATAATTTAGTGTAACGTAACATTGTTTTGATTGTTTCTAATTTCTTATTTTGTTAGTAAGGTTAAAGCCATAATCAAATAAATTATATAACAATGTAATAAAACCTCAAGCGTTACTTGAATAATAATGTTATTAGGAACACTTGATCGAAATATTTGAAGCTCACGAAAATAGGAAATATTTAAATAAATAACTAGTGGACAACATCACATACATTGCTCCGATCCCTTAATAAGTAGCTTATGCACTTTTGTTATGGAAATCAGAAATAACGAAGGTATACCACAACACTCAGACCCGAGACCATGTAGAAAACTTATTTTTCTACATTGCCCCGACCGTGAATCGAACCCGAAACCTCAGCGATGGCGGCGCCTTGAAAACAGGCACGCTAACCACTCAACCACGGAGGTCGTCTAATATAAAGATATACAGAATCAGTTCAGAGGATGATTAATATACCTTTTTTTTTTTTTTTTTTTTTATTACGGGGGGGAAATCTCCATAGAGATATCCAATCTGAAAGTAGATTGGATTATGTGGGATTTTTACCCACTAAAACCCCCTCGGACATCCTCAGCGCTCATGTTGGAAGCCTCCGGGATCTCTTACGAACGCACCGGAAGCTCCCTTGCGCAACGCCCATAGGGCTCATCTCTGGCTGACCCTTAACATGATTATTATACCTACTTAGTTACAACATTAAGTAATCCTTTCCTTTTGCTTAGTATTTCAATAACTCGAGGTTACATAACATAACAGGTAAGTAAATGAACAGAGAGTTAATAATTCGAAAATAATAATTTGACCGTTGACGAATTTTGTTTCCTTGGATTAATCTAGTAGGAAAGCTAGACTTTAGTAAAGATGTCGCATATCCGTCGTGCTTAAGTACTTAGTATTCGTATAAAAAATGCAATTGGCGAGGCTGAGCATTCCGCTGTTTAAAATATTAAATATGTATTAAAACTCTTCAATTTGTTCACCGTGCAACTCTCGGAAAATTTCAGGTATGAGCTATACAATATTAAGGTGCTACATGCTTCGTTGCGGGGCATTTCTGCGCAACTGTGTCGCAGCGGACTGTGGAGTGAATGAATGACGCTTTTCCTGAAACTTTTATAACTGTGTGAACGTACACTGCGTTTGTTTTTTTTTTTGCATTGGAATTCTAGCGATGCATATACAAAGGTTAATAAATATCTTTTGAAGTAGGGTTAAACATATAAAGGACTAGCTGATGCCCGCGACTTCGTCCACGTGGGATAAAAACTATTCTATCTTTTAAGTTGGACCAAATGACAGATATTCACGAAGTTTGAACTAGATCGGTTCAGTAGTTTAGGAGTCCATTGAGGACAAACATTGTGACACGAGATTTATATATATTAAGATTAGCAGTTAGTGAGGTCACGCGTGTATTTTATAGGCTCCACACTAAAGCATCATTTTTAATTTGTTGAAACTGTAAAATGGCGCTAATGTATGTGATAATTGTAGGTATGTGTTGTCCGTACCGTACCGTAGCGGTACTGGTACTTTTTTTGGCTTTAACACACGTCACATATTTCCCGTCCTCTTAGCGTACCGTACTTCGTCATTGGACGGTATCGCGCAGGGGGCTGGGATAGGTGGTTGATAATAACTTTGATAATATAGATTAATTACCTAACATAACAATTTCTAATTTTTTTTCTATCTTAAGGATTCTAAACTTATCAATTTTTATTATATTATCACAAATCTTCTTAGAAAAGCTTTTACTACGTCATAAGTCACAATTTAATCGTTGTTATAAACTTTTAAACTATTATCTTATCTTATACCTTTAAACGAGCAATTCTTGTATATATGTATATTTCTATATAATCTGGATCTCGGCAACGGCTTCAACGATTTTCATGAAATTTAGTATACATGGGGTTTTGGGGGCGATAAATCGATCTAGCTAGGATTCATTTTTATAAAATGTCGAATTTACCAAAAAAATAATAAAATATGATTTCTGCTGCCATCTATTAGCCAGTAGTTAAACTACCGAGCGAAGCACTCCTGCAGCTGCCATCTATTAGCCAGTAGTTAAGGGCGATGGGTACCATCTGGGCGCGAAAATTCAAATTTTATTTAGTTTTTCGCTCATAGTGGGCTAATTATGCATTCAAGGCTAATGGCAATGTGTTTTGCGGGCACAACGTTTATGCATCTACATGTTTTTAACAAAAACTCTGCTCAACAATACTCATTTACTTCATATTGGTTCCCGATAGCTCGAAATCTTTGAAACTGCAAAAAAATATCTTTCGGGAACCAATATGAGATGAGTGGGAACTTTCGAGCAAAGTTTCTATTAAAAACATGTACATAGATGCATTAAAAGTAGGCCCGCAAAATGCATAGTCATAAATCTTCAATGTGTAGTTTGTCTAAGATTTGCGAAAAACTAAATAAAATTTGAATTTCGCGGGCTGGTAGGGCCGCAACACCTTAAACTACCGAGCGAAGCTCGGTCACCCAGATATTATTATTTAATATTTGAATTTAGAGTACAATGTAGCAATTATTTATTTAAATTAGATACTAAATTTTAACTATTGATCAATTATGTATTCCACATCAAGGCTCTGTTTCGATGCAATTATCTTAATTCCAATAGACATACAAACTGTCATTTTGCAATTGACTTGCACATAAATTGCAGTCCGTCGGTGTATCCTCGTATTTTTGAGCTATTATGGAAGCATTTGTCAATTTGGTGATGAATGATATTGTTTCGATTGCTTTTTTCTCTATATCACAGCTCGCTTTGTCAATGTATCTGGAAAAATGTTTTATATACGGGCACTTGATCCATGTCTCGATTTCACGGGTATTGGTTTCCATCAAACCAATATTTTCGTTATTTCAAAACTGTTTTCAGTTTAAATACATTTTATAAAAAAAAAATTAAAAATTGCTGTCTACGGCTTTAGCTATTGCTAGTCTGTAATGTATACGATTGTACGTATAGTTAATCCCGCTAAAGGCAATATAATAAAACTCGTAAATATTCTCTATTCTCCAATTTATTTAACACACGAAGAACAAGTAATGCCCGCAATTGGTCGTGGCTTAAAAACTTGCGTCATAGAATCGGTAAGAGCAAATGCTCTCTGAACAAGTGTTCAGCACCCTGAAGATGTGGCGAGATCGACACTGCTTTTTTATTGCAATACCCAAATAACTTTTGTTTGTGGTAACTGGACAATCTATCAATTTAAACATACCAAGGTATTGTAAATAATACAGTAGTAGAGAGTAGAGTATGAGTAATTATGCATTTATAGACCATGGTGAACAAAATATGGAAAAATGTGATAGTTTATACATATAGACCCTAGAATAACGATAAAAATATAAAAGGTAGATATTCATGAAACAATCCGATATGCAAAACAAAACGGTCACTGCTTTGCGGACAGGCGACTGGACGCGCGGAGTGTGGACGTGTGGCGGGAAGTCATTTGTCACCCGTCAGATATGTCGCTCAGCGTACGTGTTTACCTTAATGCCCGGTTTCCACCAAAGCGGAGCGAAACGGAGCTGTGTTTGAGTAACCTATGAAGATCTGTGTCGCGTTGTCGCGCTAAATCATCATTTTATAGACTTTTCTTAGAATTTGTCGTTACAAGTATATGCGTATGGTTGGCGTCGTTTGATGTCCTTTGACAATACCGACGACGCAATCGGCCGCGCGACTAAATGAAAGCGAATGGTCTATACACAAGCGTGCTAAGATTCATCGTGCCGGATTGCGTTGTTCTCTATTATGCGGTCGAGGCGTAGGACGACACGGAAAAGACGTAGATATAGCCACCCAAGTGAATGTTGTCGCGAAAAATCCTATTGGGCTCTGTTGGGCGAGAGTTTACCGACACTGCCTCGATAGTACCTATCGTGTTCGTTAGAATACTATGCGTTGCAAAGATTTACCTGAACGCACTCATCGTTCGCCGTAACCTGTATATTTTGTGCTTTTTGGATTTTATATTCTTTACAATTTTTCCATGCTCTTCTTAGTTCTTCCTCTATGGGAAATTTTGATTTGATTAGATGTTGAGGTTGTAGTAGCTGCCTTATACTCTTAACAAATGTCTATGTCGCATAAATGTATTTTCAGTTGATTCAACTAGAGGTTTACGAAAAATATTTTGAAACATGACTCTTTTTTTCTTATTTTTAGAATAAAAAGTTTCCTTTGTTCAATACTTTTTATGTCCTCTTCTTTTTGTCATTCTGAATATATGTAGGTTATGTTATATATAGTTGATTTTCCTATATACGATTTTTGGTGTTGTATACGAGGGTGAAAATTATGTTATGGATTTTAACTACTGCTGCTATCGTTTGGCATTGTATATTTCACGTTAACTTGACGGGAAAATATGAAAAAAACAGTTTCCCATTCGTGTTCGTGATACATGCACCTCTTGCCCGAATGCATATTGGCTGCGAACAAAATTTATATTTTTTGAGACCGCTATTTACTTTGCACCGTGGTACCTTATCGGTATAAGCGTAAAGAATAATAATAGTAGATTGTGCAACAAGAACATAAAACCATCCATTTCATCCGAAAAATTTGACCCCCGAGCCAAAAGCGAGGGTTGATAAAACATCGAGTCGAGGATAAAATGGGTTTTCTGACCAAGTTACACACGCTGATTTTCACTTCAGAAGCGAATAAAGTTCGGGGTCAAGGATTCGATTCCCGAATGGAAGCAAACGGATATTTTTTTAGCATATTTTGATATTTTGAACGACTCTTGACAGTACGTTTACCGATTTCTGCCAGGACATGAACCAAATAGGGGAAGCACAGTCCGTAAAATAGAGTCAAGCCAAGTATATTCTACAAAATTATTGCAGTTTCAGTCCATACTTAATCTCATGTTAAATATCGAACAATGTAACACACTATCAATTTGAAAAGTTTTAGAATGAATAAAAATTAGATTTTGTGAATATTATCCTATTAATAAGTAAGTGCTCGAACATAAATCAAAGAAGCTCGCCCGGGCTCTTTTTACTTAAAAAGTAGTTTCATATCTCGAGCTTAAAATTTAAGCCGGGTTTCTGAAGTTGGTTACAAAGTAGAAATTTATGTGGAAGGACAAAAATTAAGTAGATCATCAACTACGTATAATAACTGAGTTGGTTTAGCGTAACATTTTCCTAAGCGCCGCCCTCGTCAGACTTTTATGGCTACGAAAAATAACAATGGGGCTCTTAAAAATTTCGGCTCACGCACACATGCACGTCATACATACATCATAAACTTCTAAACTGTTAAAACACGCATAATCACGTCTAAACTACTATATTATGTTCTATATCATACTAGCTGATGCCCGCGACTTCGTCCACGTGGGATAAAAACTATTCTATCTTTTAAGTTGGACCAAATGACAGATATTCACGAAGTTTGAACTAAATCGGTTCAGTAGTTTAGGAGTCCATTGAGGACAAACATTGTGATACGAGATTTATATATATTAAGACTAGCTGACCTGGCAAACGTTGTTTTGCCCTTAAGGATATAAAAAAATAGTTGAATTGAGATTTAAACTATCCTATCTCTCAAGTTGGATCGAACTGCACATGGTGTGCGAATTTTATTATAATCGGTTAAGTGGTTTAGGAGTCCATTGAGGACAAACATTGTGACACGAGATTTATATATATTAAGAAGATTTCCAAAAAATAACAGAGAATAATATACTGGTGGTATGTTTCTGGTTCTATGTTTTTCAATTTCATTGGGTAGATACTTACCTCACAATAAATCTTGAAAATGAAAAGAAGAGACAATGGAAAAATGACTTTCACGGCGATTCGAAACCTTAACAACGTTTGTTTTAAACGAACAAAAGCGGTACATTGCTAAATCGCGTACGAAGCCATAATAATCCGTTTAGCAAAACGTGAACATTTGAGCTTACGAAGTCATGGAACAAAAAGGGGATACTCTAAGGGAAATTCAATGAAAGGAAATTTATTTCAGCCTTCTTATGATTGTAAATACTAGTTCGCATTTTGATTTGTATATGCCAACCTACGGAAGAAGTATATTAGCTGCTATAGATACAGCTCATCGGTCCGTAACGCTAAATCCATTTCACGGACTTCAAGCCAGAGGGGCGTATAAGCAATTACCTCTGCTTTACAGGAGAAAAAAAAAACATCAGTTTTTATTCAATGAAATGAATGAATTCTTTAACTGAAATTATTTTGCGTCTGGGCGCGACTGCGGAAAACGTGAAAAAGGGAGTAACGGATTTAACTATATTGAACCACTCGCTTCATTATACGACATCAAAAAAAAAACTCAGATGGATAGTAAACGAGTCTATAAAAACACCGCAAAACATTTATAAAATAATTCTTGATTTTTGAGAAAAAAAATGCGTCACTTAGGCAAAAACATCTAAAACAACCTTTTCTATTTTAACTCTGCAAGCCATTTCGTTATTATAATTGAAAATATTTTTGGTTAAAACATAGGACGAAAGTATAGATAATGCATTTACCGTCAAAGTTATTTCTAATTCAAACCACAGAGCAAATAATATGACCTCCAAATCAATCATCTTTTTATGCGAAAAACGCCATACATTTTACTATATGAAAAAATGGTCTCCAGAAATCGCTTTATATTAGAGAGTCCGCGGCATGAAAAATTCAGTGCTGTCTCAGTTTTCAAGGTGAATCCACGTCTGTTTGAAGAAGCGCTTCGTTTTCGCGTCGCTCGCGATTGAAATTGTGTGTCTCACTCTATCCAAAACTGGGTGGGTCGTCAGTGCCAGCGTGGCTGCTGCCAAAATTATATTATTTGTAATTTTTTCGAGCAAGTAGACGAACTAAACTAAGCTGACCCGACAAACGTTGCTTTGTCATATATACATTATTTCTCACTTAGGGGTATAAAAATAGTTTGAATTCTATTCTCGGACCTACCGAATCCACTATTCTACACATACACTCACACAGACAATTTCATAAAAATCGGGAAAAGCCGTGCAGGAGCCATTTTGTTATTAACACTGTAACACCTGAGTGACCTTGCAAACTTTGTATTGCCTTTTAATCTGTTTCTCACTTATATGATAGGTGAAGATCGAAGTCAACTATAGGTATTTAACGCGCTAGCGGCACCGCCGCGCCTCCGCACCGGTAAGCGCGAAGCAGAATTAAAATGGTAAAAGTATTTTTTTGGAGTTTCACTGATATTATTTTTATTTGTTTTTGTCGTATGAGTAGGTATTTCTATTCAAATATAGGTTGTTGACTGGATGATCGACTTCACCTGACGGGAAGGTATTCTGCCACAAACTTTTCTTGCCCTGTGGCCAAAAATGGACCTAACGTCAAAATTTCGATTTACTCATAAATTATTCCTTTAGTTATAAGAACTTACGCGCGAAATATCAACACCATAAACGTCAACTACCACAATTCTTAAAAAATTGAAAAACCTTTGCAACAAGCGTGCAAGGAATTAATAATATGCTTACTTACAAAATGGCCGCCATTTTCAACTTTTTTGTTACTGGGGCCAATCGCTTTAAAAAATCGATATCTAAGTTTCGCAGTAAACATAGAGAAGGAATATGTGGTCAAAATTTAAAAAAGTGGCCGCCATTTTCAACTTTTTTGTTACTGAGCCGATTGCTTTCAAAATTGAAATCTGACCTTGTCAGCGAGCCTAGGGAAGGAATTTGTGGTCAAAATTTAAAAAAAGTGGCCGCCATTTTGAACTTTTTTGTTACTGGGCCGATTGCTTTCAAAATCGACATCTGACCTTGTCAGCAAGCCTTGGGAAGGAATTTGTGGTCAAAATTAAAAAAAAAGTGGCCGCCATTTTGAACTTTTTTGTTACTGGGCCGATTGCTTTCAAAATCGACATCTGACCTTGTCAGCGAGCCTAGGGAAGGAATTTGTGGTCAAAATTTAAAAAAAGTGGCCGCCATTTTGAACTTTTTTGTTAATGGGCCGATTGCTTTCAAAATCGACATCTGACCTTGTCAGCAAGCCTAGGGAAGGAATTTGTGGTCAAAATTAAAAAAAGTGGCCGCCATTTTGAAATTTTTTGTTACTGGGCCGATTGCTTTCAAAATCGACATCTGACCTTGTCAGCGAGCCTAGGGAAGGAATTTGTGGTCAAAATAAAAAAAGTGGCCGCCATTTTGAACTTTTTTCTTACTGGGCCGATTGCTTTCAAAATCGACATCTGACCTTGTCAGCGAGCCTAGGGAAGGAATTTGTGGTCAAAATTTAAAAAAAGTGGCCGCCATTTTGAACTTTTTTGTTACTGGGCCGATTGCTTTCAAAATCGACATCTGACCTTGTCAGCGAGCCTAGGGAAGGAATTTGTGGTCAAAATAAAAAAAGTGGCCGCCATTTTGAACATTTTTCTTACTGGGCCGATTGCTTTCAAAATCGACATCTGACCTTGTCAGCAAGCCTAGGGAAGGAATTTGTAGTCAAAATTTAAAAAAAGTGGCCGCCATTTTGAACTTTTTTGTTAATGGGCCGATTGCTTTCAAAATCGACATCTGACCTTGTCAGCGAGCCTAGGGAAGGAATTTGTGGTCAAAATTTAAAAAAAGTGGCCGCCATTTTGAACTTTTTTGTTAATGGGCCGATTGCTTTCAAAATCGACATCTGACCTTGTCAGCGAGCCTAGGGAAGGAATTTGTGGTCAAAATTTAAAAAAGTGGCCGCCATTTTGAACTTTTTTGTTACTGGGCCGATTGCTTTCAAAATCGACATCTGACCTTGTCAGCGAGCCTAGGGAAGGAATTTGTGGTCAAAATTTAAAAAAGTGGCCGCCATTTTGAACTTTTTTGTTAATGGGCCGATTGCTTTCAAAATCGACATCTGACCTTGTCAGCGAGCCTAGGGAAGGAATTTGTGGTCAAAATTTAAAAAAAGTGGCCGCCATTTTGAACTTTTTTGTTAATGGGCCGATTGCTTTCAAAATCGACATCTGACCTTGTCAGCGAGCCTAGGGAAGGAATTTGTGGTCAAAATTTAAAAAAGTGGCCGCCATTTTGAACTTTTTTGTTACTGGGCCGATTGCTTTCAAAATCGACATCTGACCTTGTCAGCAAGCCTTGGGAAGGAATTTGTGGTCAAAATTAAAAAAAAAGTGGCCGCCATTTTGAACTTTTTTGTTACTGGGCCGATTGCTTTCAAAATCGACATCTGACCTTGTCAGCAAGCCTAGGGAAGGAATTTGTGGTCAAAATTAAAAAAAAGTGGCCGCCATTTTGAAATTTTTTGTTACTGGGCCGATTGCTTTCAAAATCGACATCTGACCTTGTCAGCGAGCCTAGGGAAGGAATTTGTGGTCAAAATAAAAAAAGTGGCCGCCATTTTGAACTTTTTTCTTACTGGGCCGATTGCTTTCAAAATCGACATCTGACCTTGTCAGCGAGCCTAGGGAAGGAATTTGTGGTCAAAATTTAAAAAAAGTGGCCGCCATTTTGAACTTTTTTGTTACTGGGCCGATTGCTTTCAAAATCGACATCTGACCTTGTCAGCGAGCCTAGGGAAGGAATTTGTGGTCAAAATAAAAAAAGTGGCCGCCATTTTGAACATTTTTCTTACTGGGCCGATTGCTTTCAAAATCGACATCTGACCTTGTCAGCAAGCCTAGGGAAGGAATTTGTAGTCAAAATTTAAAAAAAGTGGCCGCCATTTTGAACTTTTTTGTTAATGGGCCGATTGCTTTCAAAATCGACATCTGACCTTGTCAGCGAGCCTAGGGAAGGAATTTGTGGTCAAAATTTAAAAAAAGTGGCCGCCATTTTGAACTTTTTTGTTAATGGGCCGATTGCTTTCAAAATCGACATCTGACCTTGTCAGCGAGCCTAGGGAAGGAATTTGTGGTCAAAATTTAAAAAAGTGGCCGCCATTTTGAACTTTTTTGTTACTGGGCCGATTGCTTTCAAAATCGACATCTGACCTTGTCAGCGAGCCTAGGGAAGGAATTTGTGGTCAAAATTTAAAAAAGTGGCCGCCATTTTGAACTTTTTTGTTACTGGGCCGATTGCTTTCAAAATCGACATCTGACCTTGTCAGCAAGCCTAGGGAAGGAATTTGTGGTCAAAATTAAAAAAAAGTGGCCGCCATTTTGAACTTTTTTGTTAATGGGCCGATTGCTTTCAAAATCGACATCTGACCTTGTCAGCGAGCCTGGGGAAGGAATTTGTGGTCAAAATTTAAAAAAAGTGGCCGCCATTTTGAACTTTTTTGTTAATGGGCCGATTGCTTTCAAAATCGACATCTGACCTTGTCAGCGAGCCTAGGGAAGGAATTTGTGGTCAAAATTTAAAAAAGTGGCCGCCATTTTGAACTTTTTTGTTACTGGGCCGATTGCTTTCAAAATCGACATCTGACCTTGTCAGCGAGCCTAGGGAAGGAATTTGTGGTCAAAATTAAAAAAAGTGGCCGCCATTTTGAACTTTTTTGTTACTGGGCCGATTGCTTTCAAAATCGACATCTGACCATGTCAGCGAGCCTAGGGAAGGAATTTGTGGTCAAAATTAAAAAAAAGTGGCCGCCATTTTGAACTTTTTTGTTACTGGGCCGATTGCTTTCAAAATCGACATCTGACCATGTCAGCGAGCCTAGGGAAGGAATTTGTGGTCAAAATAAAAAAAAGTGGCCGCCATTTTGTACTTTTTTGTTACTGGGCCGATTGCTTTCAAAATCGACATCTGACCTTGTCAGCGAGCCTAGGGAAGGAATTTGTGATCAAAATTTAAAAAAAGTGGCCGTCATTTTGAACTTTTTTGTTACTGGGCCGATTGCTTTCAAAATCGACATCTGACCTTGTCAGCAAGCCTAGGGAAGGAATTTGTGGTCAAAATAAAAAAAAAAGTGGCCGCCATTTTGAACATGGCAAAGATTATGAAAATATTGCTCTGGGGCAGTTGGAATCTTATTTGGGAAATGTTAACGGTTTCCCTTGTCACATAAAAAAGTGCGGTTTATTTGTGGATCCTGAAATACCATACCTTGGAGCAAGTCCAGATGGATTATTAGATGACAATAAAATCATCGAAATAAAATGTCCATATGCGTCTGCCAATATGTGTATAGATGACGGGGTCCATCTAAAAAAAATCACTTTTTGGAAGTGCAATCCAACTGGAAACCTGATAATAAATACGAGTCATGACTGGTATTATCAGATCCAAGGACAACTTCATATTACGCAAAAAAGTGAATGCATTTTTATGGTTTGGACTAAAGTAGACTTTAAAATTGAAAATATTAAAAGAGATGACGATTTCTGGAAAAAATTCATGGAAGAAAAATTTAAAAATTTTTACCTAGACTGTATGCTCCCAGAAATAATTGATTCGCGATTAGATAGAAAAATGGAAGTCAGAGAGCCTATTTATGTGATGGATGCAATTAAACGGAGAGAAGATATGAGCGATGCAAGAAAACGTAGGCATGAAAATTTAAAAGAAATAGTCAATAAGAAAAAAAGAATCTGATGGATTTAATGTCAATTGACTTTTGTCATGCATACAAAATGGCAAAAAATTAACTTGGGGAACTAGGGCTCGTTTTCACAAGAACTGTAACTTAGGTGATCCTTAAAATGTTGTAACCGTAACCCTTGGGATAAAAATACACGTGAAATACTTTAAAGTTACCTTTACATTTGAAATTAATACAATACATTACAATATTGACGTTTTACAAGAACCTGTACGTTAGGCCTATGTAAAATAAAGATATTTTGACTTTGACTTAATTAAATTTCGATTGATTATTATGTTATCTACTTATAGCTTGACCGCTATAAACTTGGCCCTCCCATGGTCTGCGGGACGCGGGGCGGGAGCTACTCAACCACTAATCTCTATTCTATGGATTAAACATTCTATACAATTCAGGCTGGGTCACTGTGGATCCATAGAATAGGGATCAGTGCACTAAAATAATCAGCTGTCAGCTGTGACTGACGTGAATAACGCTACACACGACAATATTAATCTTGCGACGTGTATTATGATACATACTCAAGAAAATACCATAGGAGAATTCTCAAGATGCGAGTCATTACATCGTATCGTGTATAGCCAATCGCACACCCGCCCCGCGTCCCGCAGACCATGGGAGGGCCAAGTTTATAGCGGTCAAGCTATATTTATCCTATCTTCTGATGTAACTTATGGCACTTTTATACGTATTTATAAGATCCTGTATAGTGAGGCCTATGTGAAATATTTTTTTTTAATTTGAAATGAGTTAACTTCAGATTGATTGTAATGTTTTGTACTTATCTATATTGTCTTCTGATGTAATATATGGCTTTTCAATAGTTCCTAAATAGAAAATGTAAATTTTTGAAATCACTGACTTGTTTTAAACTATATCAACCTTTAATTGTAATTGTTCAGTACTGTAGCATTGAGCGCGGCAGCACACGGTCGGTCCGCGACATGACGCATTCACACTGTGCCAACCAATACCTTATCATAATCATTGTTAATATTTAATTCATTATATACATTAACTGCCTATCATTTGCATACAGTGTAGCATACAACAGTAATTACAATAACTATCACACATAATATCACATATGAAACCCTTACATAATATGGATCAAAACATTGTCAAAATTATTCATTAAAAAAAAAAATAAGTTAACAAACGCGTACAATTTGTCCCCGCCTTTTGCATCCGGGCGAGCACGGATTTGCCTACGGACTTCGTATTGCGATAAGCTAGTTTCGACGTACACTGCGCGTTTTCTGTGACAGTTATAAACTTACTTCAAATACTAAACCCGTGATGAACATTTAATTTATCTGAAGTATCGACATTATATTTTTACATGGTCAGGGTACTTATCATACACCGCGCGCATTGCGTTGGTTGAGTGGAAAATATCAATGTTGTTGTGTTATCGGAAGTTCGCGTGCTCGCAGTCGCCAGTCTTAAAAAGAGCCATTGAATAAGAACTTATTAAGCTATTTTTGTCTTCTGGAAAGTAAGGATATTGCTTATACGCTTTGATTAGGATATATCTAATCAAAGCTTATACGCCCTTCTGGCTTGAAGCCCGCGATTTGTAGGTTCGAAATACGAATATGTCCTTGCTATAGTAGGGTGGTTACCTCTCATCTATGATATTTAAAAAAAATCTAACTGGATTTTTCCTGGAATGAAACATAGTGTAGCCATCTGCACCAAGGAGGTATCCAAAACATTTAATTCAGAAGTATTGGAGGCCTATGAAGATAAAAATTGCGTGTTTTAGTCATGTATAAATGTCGAAACATGAATAAAGGAAACGAAAGGAATATCAGATTTAATTTCTGAAATTAAAGACTGCCAAACTATTGCAACTTGAAACTGAACATAGGTATTATGGTTTTTAAAAGTATTGAACAGAATTTCTCTAGCAAAAGCGCCAGGAAGCTGAATGGCTTACGTGGTCATAATCACCTTGTAAGGGAAACGTGAACAAAATTCAAACTTACACAGTCACGAAACAAAAACCGAATACGATACGGAAAGGAAATGATATATTGGTTTCCATTTACACGGAAATAATAGTCTCAAATACGAGGAAGAAAAAACAGATTTTAGAGTAAAAATTACTCTATTTGGGTTTATTCAAATTAAAACAACATCAATAGGTAATAATTTAATCTTAAATGTACAACTAAACTCTAAAGTGAAAAATATTTACAAAAAGTATATATAAAAGTATATATCTGGAAGAAATCCTCATATGTAGTGATAAGATGTCCTTGTACATTTCCTTTCTGTGTTTGTTTTTAATTTTAATTTCTCTGTACTAAATAAATAAATACACCGTAGTGTTTGGGTTGGGTATTTTTGAGGTGGGATGAAACCGTTGTACTCGCGATACCGTTACTGTAACCGACACCTCACGTAATTGTTCAAGGTTTTTAGTACTTCTGTTGGCACTCCTGGAGTGCCGCATCATTTGCCTTCTTACTTACTGACTTCATTGAGCGCTACCATACGAGTCTTGGCCTCCTATACAGAAGGTCTAATATTTTATTATAGCCCGCGGCTCCGTGAATTTTTCGCTAATCCCATGGGAATGATGGATTTTCCGGGATAAAAACTAGCCTATGTGTTAATCTGGGTTAAAAGCTCTCTAGTTTCCAAATTTGGTCTAAATCGGTTCAGTAGTTGCGGCATGAAAGAGTAACAAAGATCCATCCACTCTTACAAACTTTAGCGTTTATAATAGTAATAATATAAGTGGGGTAGGATAGGATATAGGAACTTATTAGGGCAGTTGTATAATATTTTGAAACAAGTATTGAGATACCTAATGGTATGGATAATGGCATTACGTAGGTACTAATTATAACCCTGATCGTGACCATTGTTAATGATGAAGCTTAGTGCGAAAAGTCACGACACGTTAATTGAATAAAGGAAATTATAGTTATTTTCTAGAATGTTCTACCTACCTCAATGACCTACCTTTACTACTCAATACAGGCCCGCTGGTAGATTCAGAATTTATTTCTCCGGGTATCCGGAAAACGCCTTTTGTTCCCAGACTGGAATACTGCTCGGAATTTCCTTATAATATCGATTCATCCAGTTTTGTGAGACATTTTTGCTCTAATATTTCCGTCGTGTTTTTGTTATCGCCTCCGTGGCGCAGGGGACGCACGCTCGGATTCGAGTGGGAGGTCGCAGGTTCGATTCCCGACACGGGCCACTTTAGAATTTTATAATTTCTAAATTGGCTCAGGTCTGGTCTGGTGAGAGGCTTTGACCGTGGCTAGTTATCACCCTACCAGCAAAGACGTACCGCCAAGCGATTTAACTTTCCGGTACGATGCTGTGTAGAAACCGTTGGGGTGACATAACTTACCCCTTCCAAGTTAGTACGCTAACATCTTCGGCTGTATCATCACTTACCATCAGGTGAGATCGCAGTCAAGTACTAACTTGTATAGCATAAAAAAATATCAAGAATCTATGAAAGTGATATGATTTTGATTAAATAACATCATTTTTAAATTGGCTCTAGTATGGTCTGGTGACACGCTTCGGCTGCGGTTGGCTACCACGTTATAAATATTTCAGTCCACGATGACGCGCCCCACTTTGTCAAAAACTCCTATATACGAATTGCATGGAACATAAGCTATGTGACGCGCCCCACTCTGTCAGAGTGGGGCGCGTCTTCGTGGATGAAATACTTATACCGGCAATGACGTACCGCCAAGGATTAACGGCATAGAAGGCCTATTTATGCGATTTTGACCGGCCTCTCAGTTGAAAACTATAGAGACAATTAGTTTCAAATTTGAACGTCATGTATTTTGGATCTTTAACCTCAAAACGTTAAGACGCAGAAACACGATTGGAAAAACTTTCCTCGATAGAAAGTTTTCCCAAAAGTTGCTCCAATCTTCTCATATTTATTCAGATTTATCGGAAACGATTCAACAGTTTTCTGTTCTTTTTTTTTTTTTGGGTCCTTATTGATGAGTACTCAAATCGACGTGAAGTTTTTTGAAATCAGGACTATACATTATTCACAATACAATTAAAACCTATTCAAGTGAAAACTCATTATTCCGCCCCCAAATTACGTAAGTGATAAGCATATGGTTATCTCTTTCGGACGTTTGATGCATGTATATTGACATCATTGTCTTTCTGAAACGCCTCATAGGCGTTAGTCTGTCCTGCGCTAATGCGAGAGTCGGACGTGCGCGTGAATGTATATTTCGCAGCCGTAGATTTCTGATCGTAATATAGAAAGTTATTCCTTGGTCTGTGGCAATAACCGCTGAAATAACGCCCTCTATTAAGCGGCTGAATGGTTATATTATATACTGTCAAACACGCCATCTGTTAGTATGTCGCTGAACGATTATGTGCGCAGGAAACCCACGTGGTTTTGATATGTACTTTGATAATATTTTAATTTTATATGTTGTCATTTACCTATTTTATTAAAACTTCGGTTTATTATTTTATAAAAAAATGAGAAAATTAAGAAATATTATTTTTAATTATTATAAAAATTAAGAAATTTAGTTGGTCGAAGATCTATGAGTAAATACCTCGCTGCTCGCGATGCAATAAAAAGGGGAAACAGGACGTCGCCTGTTGCCCTGCAGGTTGAAGACGATAATTTATTATTATTATTATTAAAAGCTTTTATTTAGTTTCACATGTCCCGATGTTTGTTTGTTTGCCAAATTGTTGTAACTAATCAAAAATCCACTTCATGGCTACCGATAAATCGGTAAATCGAGTGACAATGCGAAATTATAAAGACAATGCGACGACCTCCGTGGCGCAGTGGACGCACGCTCGGATTCGAATGGGAGGTCGCGGGTTCGATCCCGCCACGGGCCACTTTGGAATTTTATATTTTTAGGGTTCCATACCAAAATGGTAAAAATGGAACCCTTATGGTGAGACTTTCTCCGTCCGTCCGTCCGTCCGTCTGTCACACTCGATTATTTCAGTAACTATTCAAGCTATCGACTTGAAATTTAGAATAGTTATAGGAAATAGTGACCCGACGTCATAACAATCGTAAAAATTTAAAATTGTTTTTATTTTTATTTAAAAAGGGGGGAAAACCGGGTCGGCAAAATTTCAAAATGAGATAACAATATTGAGTGGGGTATCGTATGAAAGGGCGTTACTTGTGTATTCTAAAATTGATTTTTATTTATTTTTATGCCTGATAGTTTTTGATTTATTGGGCAAACTGGCGAAAAAATACCGTTCCCCCCCCCTTATCTCCGAAGATTACCAATCGAAAAATCTGAAATAAAATGTAAATTATACTCGTAAATTCATGAACAAAAGTGATTCTTTCAATGTTTTACTTCTTCTATGGTATGGAACCCTCGGTGCGCGAGTCCGACTCGCACTTGGCCGGTTTTTCTAAATTGGCTCAGGTTTGGTCTGGTGGGAGGCTTCGGCCGTGGCTAGTTACCACCCTACCAGCAAAGACGTACCGCCAAGCGATTTAGCGTTCCTGTACGATGCTGTGTAGAAACTGTTGGGGTGACTTTTCTTACCCCTTCCAAGTTAGTACGCTAACATCTTCGACTGCATCATCACTTACCATCAGGTGAGATCGCAGTCAAGTACTAACTTGTAGAGCGTAAAAAAAAAACCGGCCAAGTGCGAGTCGGACTCGCGCACCGAGGGTTCCATACCATAAAAGAAGTAAAACATTGAAAGAATCACTTTTATTCATGAATTTACGAGTAAAATTTACATGTAGGTACTTTTGTTGGCAAACCGCAAACGTAACTTTGTTTTTGGCGGATTATTGTTATTATCAAAAAAAGTATATTAGTCAGTGAGTTGATTTTATTTTTCCTGTAAAATATACATTAACTTCTATTGATCATAATTATTTCAGATTTTTCGATTGGTAAACTTCGGATATAAGGGGGGAACGGTATTTTTTTCGACAGTTTGCTCAATAAATCAAAAACTATCGGACATAAAAATAAATAAAAATCGGTTTTAGACTACACAAGTAACGCCCTTTCATATGATACCCCACTCAATATTGTTATCTCATTTTGAAAAATCGAAGCCCCGGTTTTCCCCCCTTTTTAAATAAAAATAAAAATAATTTTCAAATTTTTACGATTGTTATGACGTCGCGTCACTATTACCTATAGCTATTCCAAATTTCAAGTCGATAGCTTTGATAGTTACTGAAATAATCGAGTGTGACAGACGGACGGACGGACGGACGGACGGACGGACGGACGGACGGACGGACGGACGGAGAAAGTCTCACCATAAGGGTTCCAATTTTACCAAATTGGTATGGAACCCTAAAAACGTGAAGCTGACCCTCCTTATCTCCGAAGTTTACCAATCGAAAATTCTGAAATAATTATGATTAGATATCAATGTATATTTTACGGGAAAATTAATATCAACTCTGTATCTATTATACTTTTTTTGGTATTAGCAATTAACCTCATAAAACAAAGTTAAGTTTGCGGTTCGGTAAAAAAGTGATTCTTAGGCCCGGTTTCCACCAAAGCAGAGCGGAGCGGAGCTGTGTTTGAGTAACTAATCAGATTTCGTCATTTTGACATCTCCGAAACTGAGGAGATGTCGAAATGACGAAATCTGATTGGTTACTCAAACACAGCTCCGCTCCCCTTTGGTGGCAAGCGGGCCTTATGGTTTAACTTTTTCTAATATAGTACGGAACCCTCAGTGCGCGAGCCCGACTCGCACCTGACCAATTATTTTTTATTTATGGGCATTCTTTTCTCATAATTTAACGTTACCGGGGTAAATAGGATTTTTTTTTCAATAAATTTCCCATCCGCCCCGGTAAGCAATTACGCGGAGGCTACCGGGGTAGATGGGAAATTTATTTATTTATTTGAACGTAATCAACAGCGTTACAAAATATAAAATACAGTTTAAGTTAAAGCTAGAAATAAGGCCAAATATGATTACAATCAAGACACGCGGCAGCGTGTCAAGCCATGTTCAAGCAAAGGAACTGGCTAGCCAGCGCCAAGTGTAAGTTTACACGAACCACTTGGTGCCTCTTTTGACCCTTCTATAACTCAAAACCTCTTTGACGTAAACACATAAAACTACGTGTGTTTAATTATATCCAAGAACATATAGAAGCCCAAATTTCATGAAGCTAGCTCAAACAAGATATGAAGGTCAAAAAGTCGTTAAAATGCATACTGACTGACATATAGTACAAAAACCTAACCTACTTCCAGATGACCTAGAAGGATGAAATGTTGAATCCAGCTTGGTTACTGTGTGTAAGCGTAGGAAAAATTCAAAAAATAAAGAAAAGTCAAAAAATAAGGGGTGTTCCCATACAAACTGAAATATAGTACCTAAATCTAACCTATACTTCCAGATGACCTAGAAAGATGAAATTTGAAATCCAGCTTGGTGATTGTGTGTAAGCTTAGGAAAAAATCAGAAAATAAAAAAAAGTTAAAAAAATAAGGGGTGTCCCCATACAAACTAACATATAGTACAAAAACCTAACCTACTTCCAGATGACCTAGAAGGATGAAATTTGGAATCCAGCTCGGTAACTGTGTGTAAGCGTAGGAAAAAATCAAAAAATAAAGAAAAGTCAAAAAATAAGGGGTGTTCCCATACAAACTGAAATATAGTACCTAAATCTAACCTATACTTCCAGATGACCTAGAAAGATGAAATTTGAAATCCAGCTTGGTGATTGTGTGTAAGCTTAGGAAAAAATCAGAAAATAAAAAAAAGTCAAAAAATAAGGGGTGTCCCCATACAAACTAACATATAGTACAAAAACCTAACCTACTTCCAGATGACCTAGAAGGATGAAATTTGGAATCCAGCTCGGTAACTGTGTGTAAGCGTAGGAAAAAATCAAAAAATAAAGAAAAGTCAAAAAATAAGGGGTGTTCCCATACAAACTGAAATATAGTACCTAAATCTAACCTATACTTCCAGATGACCTAGAAAGATGAAATTTGAAATCCAGCTTGGTGATTGTGTGTAAGCTTAGGAAAAAATCAGAAAATAAAAAAAAAGTCAAAAAATAAGGGGTGTCCCCATACAAACTAACATATAGTACAAAAACCTAACCTACTTCCAGATGACCTAGAAGGATAAAATTTGGAATCCAGCTCGGTAATTATGTGTGAGCGTAAGAAAAAAATCAAAAAATAAAAAAGTCAAAAAAAAAAAAAAACGGTGTCCTCATACAAAAAACTTGTAATACGCGCTAAACAACCAAAGGTTCTACGTGCCTAAACCAATAATAGTATAAAAGTGAAGTACATATATTACATGAGATTCAATGAATAAATAAATACTTTATACAACCCGTTCGCTGTAAGTTTGCCGCTGTCAACTGTCACGCGTTTAGCGTTGTCTCAGCCACTCAGTTCTAGTTCCAGTGAGAAAACGCTATACTGACATCATTTGACAGCAGCAAACTTATGTTGTACTAGCTGACCCGGCAAACTTCGTTCCGTCTAACAGTCGATTCTTTAATTTAGACATTGCAACATTAGGTACTTTATTTTTCTATCACTATTATCTCTAACATTCAAGAGAGTGTAGAAAATAGTATAAAAAAGAAAACCACGCAGCGGAAATGCAAGAAAAAGCTTTAAACTCAATACCTGCCTAGTTTTCTTTACAAAAAGTAATGATATCCCACCAAAAACATAAATGTAAAAAAAGGAGAGTCAAGTTCAATAGAAAAATTATGCTTAGCTGTCGGCTTCGCCGCAAAAAGAATGGAGATCTAAATGAGTGCCAAGTTCTATGTTAAATAGAAATTTGTATTTATAGGAACAAGAAAACAATATGAACAATTATTAAACTCTATTTCTTTGCTTTATTGGATACCTATAACAATTGCTGTTATTCAAAAATGTGAGATCCTAAAATAGGTTAGATTTGACTTGGCGAGTTTTTATCGGAATTAAAATGTTGTATAACTTTATAAAATGACTGATGTAATGAAAACTGGCCAAGTCAAATCTAACCTATTTTAAGATCTCACATTTTTTAATACATAACAGCAGCAATTGTTATAGGTATCCAATAAAGCAAAGAAATAGAGTTTAATAATTGTTCATATTTTTTTTATTACAATTAAATAATATTTTTAACAATGTTCCTAAAAAAAATTAAAAAACATGTTTAAAAATATTAAAAAATTGAGTCCACCACTGGTCGCGAAGCCTTAACGACCCAAGCTACCAGTGGTCAGGGTTCAAGAGTGAGGAACCTCCTCACAATGCGTGCCGTTTCCAGGACCACTGCTTTCTGTATACGGCCCTTGATCCAACAGTTGAGCGAAAGCTTCTTAAGATTTTGGTCGAAGTTTTTCGCTATAAGACCGTTAACTGAAACGACTATCGGAACAATAATCGTCGAGTTCACACTCCACATGGCGGTAATCTCATGAGCAAGGTCTAAGTACTTTAACAATTTTTCCTTCTCCGCTTTCATGAGATTCTCATCATGTGGAATGGTGATATCCACAATTATTGCACGGCGCGCCGAACGGTCGACTATTACTATGTCAGGTCTATTGGCAGCAATATACCTGTCAGTTATAATCGACCGATCCCAGTAGAGCAATGCACTACTATTCTCCAGAACTGACGCAGGGTCGTACCTATAGTACGGTATCTCAACATCTATGAGGCCATACTGAAGAGCAAGTTGTTGAGTTGTTACCTTAGAAGAACTAACAAAACGAGCCCAAACTCGACATGGCTAGCTCTATAAGTCTAGGAGATCCAGTAGTAGACTTCGAAGTATGCCTTCAGGTCACTCCACCAGGTCAAGCGGTAAGGTCTTCTCATAACTAACAAAACGAGCCCAAACTCGACACGGCTAGCTCTATACGTCTAGGAGATCCAGAAGTAGTCTTCAAAGTATACCTTCAGGTCACTCCACCAGGTCAAGTGGTAAGGTCTTCTCATAACTAACAAAACGAGCCCAAACTCGACACGGCTAGCTCTATACTTCTAGGAGATCCAGAAGTCGTCTTCGAAGTATACCTTCAGGTCACTCCACCAGGTCTTGTGGTAAGGTCTTCTCATAACTAACAAAACGAGCCGAAACTCGACATGGCTAGCTCTATACGCCTAGGAAATTCAGTAGTAGTCTTCGAAGTATACCTTCAGGTCACTCCACCAGGTCAAGTGATGATGTCTCCTCATAACTAACAATATGAGCCCAATCTTGACACGGCTAGCTCTATAAGTCTAGGAGATCCAGTAGTAGTCTTCGAAGTATACCTTCAGGTCACTCCACCAGGTTAAGTGGTAAGGTCTTTTCATAACTAACAAAACGAGCCCAAACTCGACATGGCTAGCTCTATACGTCTAGGAGATATAGTAGTAGACTTCGAAGTATGCCTTCAGGTCACTCCACCAGGTCAAGCGGTAAGGTCTTCTCATAACTAACAAAACGAACCCAAACTCGACACGGCTAGCTCTATACGTCTAGGAGATCAAGAAGTAGTCTTCGAAGTATACCTTCAGGTCACTCCACCAGGTCAAGTGGTAAGGTCTTCTCATAACTAACAAATGCCGTTATTTAGGATAACGAGCCCAAACTCGACGGGGTTATGTGGTTTAATTACTGAGTTCTACCATCTTCGAGCTCCATCTTATTTATTTTTCCATAATTTAACGTACCTACTTAAATTAACAAAAAAATTCCCATCCACCCCGACCAACTATTACGCGGTACCGGGGCTTATGGGAAATATTGTCCCATCCAACCCGGTAACGGGGTAAGCCACCGTGGCGAATATTAATGTGGTGGAAATAGCCAATACATATTAATTTCAGTCAAGGACATTCGCGCGTTAGCGAAAGCGCTATTTTTGAAGAGCTGAATGCTACCATTTTTTTATTGAACAGAAAAAAATTAGCAGGACAGATTAATTTGTTTTGCTACTATCCGCTACTTGAAATAATTCTGTATGGTGCAATATGCAGGAACACTATCCACATGAAACACAACACACAATTTTCTATCACTTTCTTCGACGCACGTTTCTTCCCGACACCGGGACATCCTCAGGAGATGTTGACTTCACAATGCGAAATCGTAGAAGTCTAAGTCGTAGTGTTCCTTTTAAAGAATAAAATAAAATATATATTTTTAAAGAATAATTTAATATAATTTTTTAAAGAATATTTTTTTTAAAGAATATAATTTTTTAAAGAATAAAATAAAATATATATTTGGATTATGGTAAGACGATCAAAAGGTCACCGTGTACCTACATATAGCTATAGATAGAAAAAAAATTCGCTCGCGGGCCACATGTGGCCCGCGCCACCACGCGCACTACCTACTAGTAAGTAGTATTAAAACCATTCCAAATTTCAAGTCCATAGCTTTAATAGTTACTGAAATAATCGAGTGTGACAGACGGACGGACGGACGGACGGACGGACGGACGGATGGAGAAAGTCTCACCATAAGGGTTCCATTTTTACCATTTTGGTATGGAACCCTAAAAATAAGGAAATCAGTAGGTACCTACGACGCGCCCCGGTCTGTCAAAATCGCTTGTGTTTATTCGATTCGTCTTCGTGGAGTGAAATTATATCTATATACCTACCAAATTTATTATTATTTGCACAATCAGCTTCAACTTCAATCACGTAGGTACCTACTTTTAAAGTATTGTATTCTTTCCGCGCCATCTATAGGCATTAGTGATAGTTTTTTTTACGTATTAATACCGCTTTCTGCCGTTGTGCTAGTGTTCGTACGTAAAAGTACCGAAATTCGCCGCATATTGCCAAACGGCGTGCTATATTGAAGACACGCCCCTTTTTCCGAAGTACTCGTAAAAACTGAAATGAGTTTTTTTCAATGTAAGGCCTTAAGCATTCCATAATGCGATAAGAACATTTTATCTTCGGTTCTATTATTATTAACCGCGAACATATTGTAGCGAATCACTAATCATAAAGGCGAAAGTTTGCAAGTGTATACGTGTGTAGGTATGTTTGTCACTCCTTTACGCCATACTTCTGAATCGATTTTTACCTCGGAAATCACAGGATTTGTGAACACTCGGAATTCGAACGGACGGAGCCGCGGGCAACAGGTATTAAATAATAACAAATTTTCTGAAGTATTCAATGTCTGAAGTAACAAGAGTTCCCAAATAAACAGGAGAAATTGTTGTACGCACGTGTATGTACAAGTAGTTAGCGAACCACTGTAAAATAACTATTTGTTCCGAGAGTACAATGGTTTTAATACAAAGAGAACGTTGTTAGTTAAGCATTGGGCGTGTTATGAGTACGGAAATGCAGATACCGATGCGGTTTCTTAATTAGATATTCATATAAAAAGACAGACAAAATGATATACAGAATTAGTATGCATTTAAATATTTCATTTGGAAATATAAATCATAAAAAGTTAGCGTTTAGCTCCAGACAATATTTTACTACGTATGTACTTAATTACTTATGTTAAATTAAATGTCTTATAAAGTTACGAATTATTTTAAGGCACGTAGAAAAAACGTTCATCTACGAAAAAAGAGCCAACTAAATAAAATAGAACTAACATCAAATGTCTTGGGAAATATAAGTTTGCAGACCAGTTGTTGAATCCAAGAAGACGTACGATTAAACAGAATCCAAAAACATCGTATTTCATAAGAAACTTAACGCAAAGTGACGTGCTAGACAGATGACCGATGATTTTGCTCACATGTTCTATTTTCTCGGGGGAAATGGCCACGTTCACTCTCGTTTACTGAAACAAATTCACTCACCTAAGACAGATGAGGCTTGCTGTGTAACTAATAAAGCAGCATCACACCTGTGTTTCTTTTTATTCAATAACTAGACAGTACTATCAAGTACGAAAATGTATATGATACCTGGGCACACGGTCTAGCTAGGTAGATTCAATCCTACTAATATTATAAACTTGAAAGTTTGTTATGTATGTATGTATAGACATTTGTTACTTTTTCACGCCGCAGCTACTGAACCGATTTGGCTAAAATTTGGAACATAGATATATTAAGACTTATAACTCGGATTAACACATAGGCTAATTTTTATTCCGGAAAAATTTATCATTTCCACGGGATTTCTAGCGAAAAACCAAAATTCACGCGGGAAATAAAGTCACCACCCACTCGCTTGGATGTGTTTGAGAAATTACATGGTATCTTGTTGCCCAAAATCATAGTGCCTGAAGACTCAAGACTTCAAATTGTGCTTGTTACTTATTATGAGTGTGCTCATTTACACCTCATACGGCCTCATAAGAAGGCTCAGAATTACTCATCATGCAATGAAGAGTTCGGAGTGTCTTTACGCGTTTAAACTGAAGTTCCATAGATGAACTAGAGTCACCGATATTGCTCAATATGTCGCAAAGTCGTAAAACATAAGTTGTTCGTTATAATGTAAACAAGCACAGGCCGAAAGCGATTTGTTATTTTTTAATATAACCTAGTATTATTTAATAGTAATGAAACAGAAAATCCAAGTATTGGCGAAAAACGACGACGCAGGTGAAAATGCAAGAAAAAGATTTAGTGTATTAAGCACGAACTTTGCGCTATAAATAATATCAAAAAGATTACCCTAAAACTAGGTGTGCGGTAAAAATAAAGTGCTTTGAAGTGGAGCGCATTTGATTTATTCCTTGGCGCGGCACTTGCTTGTTAATACGAACTTAAATTATTATCGAAATTATAGGTTCGTTGCTGTTGATGGCGTTTAATTAATCTCCACAGTGATGGAAAATTGTTCAGAGACGAGTATGTCGCAAATTAGTTCCAAGTCTGTACTTATCTTTGATTTAAATACCTGTATTGTTGTTGTACTTGTGATATTGGATTGATCTAAGTTTTGGAGGTTATTGTTTTTAAGTATATCTTTGACGGTTTTTGTATTGTATTTTTTACTGTTTGGTGGTTAAACTAACCGTAAAGGCTTCCAACATCCAACATGATTACGAAATACTCGTATAAAAAATCGGCTGAATAAAGAACGTTTTTTAAAGACGTGATCTTTGATCAATAGTACCTATGGGGTTGTTTCGTCTAAAATCATAATGTTCTGAATTCAAATATTGCGTGCAGGTTTGAGTGGAAAGTAGAACTCTCCATCATCAATCCCACTTGGACACATTTAGTGTCGTGGACAGTTGGGTTGATGATGAATCCTGGATGTGGATAGTGAAACTCTCATGACCTCCTGTCGAGTTTGGGCTCATGTGGTACCGTGTTTTGAAGATACTAATTAATTTAAAAGGTGATGCTAAGTTTTTTAATAGGAACAGCGAGCTTAAAGTAACAAATATGAACCACACTAAAGCTTTGATTGTAACACATCTTCTGTAACAAAAATGTGTGAAGTGAATATTTTTATTGGGCGTAAAATTAAATATATTAAATCGGTTTTAGAATACTCAAGTAACACCCTTTCATATTACGATACCCCACTTAGGTTTATCGCCCCAGTTTTTCCCCTTTTTAAATGAAAATAAAAGCTATTTTCAATTTTTAATGATTGCATTGACGTCGGGCCATTATTATCTACAATTTTTCCAAAGAAATAGGACAGGAATAAATAGGAAGGGGCGTGACAGACAGACGGACAAAAAAGTGATCTTAAAATGGTTCCTTTTTAGGTACGGGACCCTAAAAATATAACGAATAGGTACAATTTTTAGAAGCAAAAACCAAACGTACAGGTATAATAAATATCCCGTTATATCAGCGGAAAATTTAAAGTACAGATTTGGAATAGCGTTTGTGTTAATATTTATCGTGTCCGGGGGCGATACCCTCGGGAATAATGAGTAACGTTTGTGTGTGGAAAAAGATATTTTAGGCTTTGGTTTTTTGTCACTATTTTTGAAAATGTGCTCTTATTTTCGTGAACAATAAAAGCGAAAGGAATTTTAACAGTAACCATTTTTGTAGTTTGTTGTTACATTTTTGTAGTCAGTAATACAGATTTAAAAAAAATCACAGACCATTTCGCTCGGACTTGCGTAAGCAATTTATCTATTATTATCATATTTTTGTATATTTAACCAAGCAAGTAATTTATATAAAAATGTATTGTTGTGTGCTTTAAAGATTTGGATGAAACTTTGTATTTAAAAGGAAATACACAGTTTGTATAAGATAAAAAACAATTGTTTCCCATAGTTAATTTAATGAATAATACTTTGATTATTAATGATAATCGCTCTCATATTGATACCAGAACATCAAATAGATAGAACTAAATTTGCATGCTAATTTCCACTTTGAAAGTAGTACGTTCATAATATAACGTTTTGAAATAAATTGGAACGTGTAGGTACTTACCTGCGTATAAACAAAATAGGAAAACGTACGAGCTTCCGTAAAGAGCGCTACTAAAGGCGTGGAAAGCTTACTAAAGAGAAAAGTACCTATTTTCCTTTACACCGATCTGGTTCTACTTATTTAGGTGAATATTTTCATGTAGCGCACTTACTCGTATTAGATATTTTAAACGGATTTTTTAATGAAAATCAAAAATTTTATTTTTCACATAGGCCTAAATAATAGGCTCTTATGAAAAGTCAAAACTCTACCGCCTGGTTCTGAAAGCAGGTTTGCACCGAGAAGAACTGGCAAGAAACTCGGCAATTGCTCTTGTATGATACTTTAAAGATTCCTATCGTTCCAAGAATCTTTGTCGTTAAAAATTCTTCAATGGTATAGTAACTCTGATTGATTAAATGTTTTTTGACAGTGACTCTAAACCTGTGAAAAGGTACCTAAATCCAAAACAGACTTCGGGATCATATTGTAGAAGCGTACACTCAACCCCACAAAGGACCCCAGTACTTTATACCACGGAGTACATAATAGTAGTCTAATGATTATACGCAAACGGTGTAGCACTGTAACCAACTTGTGCCCTTGATTATAATTCTGACTGCGCTTACTCTTTTATACGTTCGTTTCGGCCGACGGACGTCCACTGCTTGACATAGGCCTCCTGTAATGTTTCTAGCCCACACGATCCTGCGCCACTTGTATCCAGCGCCTTCCCGCGACTCTTTGAATGTCGTCAGTCCATCTGGTCGGAGGTCTGCCGACACTGCGCTTTCCCGTGCGGGGCCGCCATTTCAGCACTTTGGGTCCCCAAAGTCCGTCTGTCCTACGAGCTATGTGCCTCGCCCATTGCCACTTAAGCTATGTCGGTGACTCTGGTTCGTCTACGAATCTTCTCATTTCTGATTTGATCATGTAGAGAAACTTCGAACTCCGACTCATTTATTACTGTGATGTAATTACTACTAAAAGTCGGATTTTAAAATATGCATACGAGTAAGTGCAATTTCTCATTACTACTCCACAGAGATTAAAAATACAACTCTATTCTATAACCAACTCCTTCGGGAAATCGACTCAAAATCCCTCACATACAATGTTAGTATTAAATTCATGATTCAGTTCCAAGATTCAATGGAACATCATTCAGTGATTACATTGAATTCACATTTATTTTATCATGAAGTAGCTGTATTCTGTGATTTCACCTCCATGAATTTCGGTTTTTCACGAATTTATGGGGACCATGCATTTCTCAGGGATATAAAGTAATCTGTGTATATTAAACCAAGGAGCAATCTATCTTTATTCTTAATTTTTGCCAAATTGTTAAATGAGTTTAAGAGTGAAGGAGTAATAAAATACACACACACACATACATTTACATACAAAATTTATCCTTTATAATATTAGTATGATAAGAAAGTGTGACTTTTTAATCCCTTTTTGTGCGTTTGATATCGAATGTAGCAGCAAACTTATACACCTAAATAAATTGGCTACCATAAAATATACACAGTCCAACAGACGCAATGAAGTTGTGGATAGAACCCTCTAACACATTCTCACATATCACACCGAGCGTTACTTTCAATACATTTTTTATTTGCGGGCCAAAGGCAGGTAATACCGCGTTTCCTTTCCCGCTTTTCATTTAGATACGCCCCGATTTCTTTTATCCCCTTTCCCTCAATTCTCTCTCCATCTTTTTCCTCAACTTGCGCCCCACTTTACTTAATATAATGATTTTCTTTTGTGTTTGTGTATCTCTAATGACCGAGACTTGAATTAGTCTCTGTTTGATTTTATTCGCAATGTTTTTAAGAGACCGAATATTGGTTTGTTTAAAATCAAAGAAATTTCTAATTACTACTTATATTTTATATTATAGTGTTTTCACACACTTAGGAAATTATTCCTATAAATTTAAATATGCATCAAAATTTCACTCGCGGTGGGACTCGAACCCACGTCCCCTAGCTGTCGCGGCTAGGTGCTCTTCCTCTGAGCTACGCGAGACTGCATATATTTCTAATTGTTTTGAGGATAAGTATGTACTTACACTAGAAGCTCGCTTATCGTTTATCGGGACAACCGACCGCGACAAATTAAAATACCAACAGCTCAAATTTATGCAAGCATAAATCTAATAATCTAATTAAAAATGTCGTAAATAAGTGAAGATATCGTATATTGGAAGAATTATCTATTTCTTTTGTTCAAATTTCCAAGCATGTTTGAGAAAAAGTTATTTTATAAAATACTCATACTGAGGAATTAAAGCGAACAGGTGCGAAAGTAATTATCTCTTGAAATGCTGTTTTTGGCAGGAAGCTACTTAGAAGTTCGGAAAAAGCTAATACACTTTACTAGCGAGTGTATTGAAAATTTGACGTAGAAGCCTACGAAAATATATATTTTCTAAATTATGAAAAGAATAAAATAAACCAGACCACAGAGACTCCAGTTTCCAAAAAAACGGAAAAATATATTATCCTAAATTTTTATATGAGGCAAATTGTTGTGCGGCTCCAGAGAGCAGCTACTCGGTTTTGCCAATATAAACGAAAATTCTATTCTAACTGGCTTATATGTGCCAAATATCTATTCTTTATAATACTGCAAACTGTAACACAGTATTGAAATTTGGTATTTTTAAGGAATCTAAAACTACGCTGTATGATTCTAAGACAAAGACTTCGCTGTCCGTCCGTACGTTCTTGAATCGTAACAGCTAAAGATTTGAAATTCTCACAGATGATGTATTTCTGTTGCCGCTATAGCAAGAATTACTAAAAAATCGAATAAAATTAATATGTAAGGGGCCCCCCTATACAACAACCGTGCTTTTTTTATTATATATGCTCGATATTGATAACAGTAACAGGTTATCAATCAAATGGTTACAGACTATTGAGTTATTTATATATTCCCTTTAAAAACATATAGTTCATTTAAAGTAAAACAACCTCCCAATAAACGTGACTTTTTGCTCGTTTTTTAATTGGTTTGGCTAACTCTATTGGAATTGGTCTTGATAGTACGGAACCCTCATTGAGCGAGCCTGACTCGCACTTGACCAATTTTTAACATTATGTTTTAGTATTCATTTTCACAAGCTATAAATATTAATCTACTAGAAGCAATGACATTATCGCTTATTACTATTTATTATTCATTCGTAAAATCTATTTGTAAAAGCATTTTGTAAAGGCTGTAATCCATTTGTAAAAGTGTCCATCCTATATAACAGTTTGTAGATCTTTATTAGAATTCTGTTAGTACAGATAGCATCATGAAATATAATAATTTGCGTGAAAAAGGGCATTTTGTTTAATTTGGAAGTTTATGGCCACTAAGCCGAACAAAAAGCATCAAATTTACTGTGTTGGGGGTTTGTTAAAAACTGCCATTAGTCTAGGCGGGTAATGCCACAAATATGAAACTTTCCTCTCAACTCAATTTATTTGTATTAAAGGGACCTAAATTTTGCTACTAGGTAAATTTTTTTTGTTCATTCTGGCGAATGAAATATAGTAATTCAAAAAATTAATGCATATATTATTACGGTATAATATTATGTACAAAAATTGAAGAGTGCCTATATTTTGTTGAAAATATTTCTATGTACGAGTACCCCTTGTACACTGATTGGTCGACTGCAAGACATAATAAAATAAAATATTACGAATAATTTCAAACAGGCTTGCAAACTGAAACCAGTTTACTGAAATAATGAATGAACAGTTTGACTTAGACAAAAATTATTGTTGTTCGTGATTGATTTAAAAAGATTCTGCCTAGGTATTTACTTAGTTTAAATTTCTGAGCATTGATTGAGAAAATTACTATAAAAGCTGGCCGCTGTATTAATGTACTATAAGACCTTCGTAAGTTTACTTCTTGGATATCTCCAATATTAGAGCTGTTCGTTCGTTCGTTCGTTTCAGCTGATGGACGTCCACTGCTGGACAAAGGCTTCCTGCATTGATTTCCAGCCTACACGATCCTGCGCTATGCATCTATGATCTATCGGAAGCTGTCCATCATCTCAAAATATAATTTCTAGTTTTAAGCAATTTGGAAAAAATGTAGACAATACATTCTTCTGTCGATGCGACACCTTTTTTGCCCGTTGTCGTCCAAAGGTCTATGTTAGATAAGTTAAAAGTTAAGATTACTTCTATTTTATTTGGGTTAAAAAAGAAGACAAAATCTTAAATTATTAATATTTTATTTCTATCAATATTCTTAAAACAATAAGTAACATAGTTTAGTATTTCTACATTTGATAGTTTATTACACAACCCTTTTTTCTACTTGTATATTTTAAAGACAGCATCGATTAATGTTGCTTGATAAAAAGTAGAGCTAATACACACAAAGAAATCAAGGGAAATGATTGAAAACGCAATTTTGTTCCCTGTGGGTTATATCATACACGTAAGTAAATAAATGTAGGAGGATAATTTCATTTAAGTTAGATATTTTTCGTTTAATTTCAAAAAGAAATACACACGTTTACTAATCAGTTCTTCAAATACATCAGTAATAACTATTATGGTGATGCGTTGCACACAAGTACTTATCATTTTCAAGGTAAATCTTGCCGAGTAAGTATACATAATACAGATTACTTTACCGTTGTACTGTATTTATTCACTTTATAATACATTAAACACTCATACATATTATAGCTACAATGAATACATTATTAACGGATTGATTTGATCTTAAATATCTCCTGCTTTTTCATTGCATTTTGTTTAGTATTAGCTCTAAGGTGTAAAGAAAGTATTATAATTTTAATTGCAACTTTACATGATTAGAATGAAATATTTGCTGTCATAAATTATATCAAACAAGTTTTAAGCTTATTTACACCTCAATATTTACACAGCTTACCATTTAATATTTACATTGGAATATATCTTAAACTACACCAAGGATTATGTTTAAAACTATTCACAATATGTATATTTTCTATTTAAATAAAACAGATTACTATTATTTGTCTTTGACAATTCCAACAATCTTTAATTATACTAAAACCAACTTTACTTTCATTCTTAAGGGTCGTAAATTATAATAAAAGTTCATATTTTTAATGATCAACAAAAAAATGTAAAATACATTTAAAAATCACGGAGAAGTAGAGCAGACTCAACCCCAACTCAAATAAGTAAATAAATAAATTAATAAAAAGTACGACCACCGCTGGGTTCGGCTGTAGCGTGTGGGTGGGCGGGCTTCACACACCTTTTAGGACATTATTGTACGTAGGCGTGCAAGTTTCCTCATGATATTTTCTTTCATCGCTAGTTATACAGTTACACAGGGTTATTTATACATATAAGAAATACCATATCGCTCTCTGTCTGTATAGTGGTTTAAATTTAAACTAATAACTTTTGTTCTACGACATTTTTTAACTTGATATTTTAATAAATATCAAATATTCAATATTTAACAGAGACACTCTACTTGTTACTGCTCTGTATTATAGAATCGGCAAGTGGCAACGGTGGCTGGAAGTATTTATCCGTCTTATTAGCACCGCGTATTTCCTAACTGCACATATATTTAATTTCACGATATAAAGGCATTTATTTCATAACATGATTTAATATGTTTTGTATGAAATAAATGAATATTGAATTTTGAAAAATCGTAGAACAAAAGTTGCTAGTTTTAATGGAAACCACTACAGGCCGAGAGCGATTTGGTATTTTTATATGACCCTATAGGTATATCCACAAATGTACGTAACTACAAAAACCCTCCTGACGGGAGGCTATAAGGTCTGCCAGAAGGAGAGACTGGTAGAGAGTTAATATTAATAAAAGATGGTTAAATGGGATCGAACAAAAATTAACTTTACTACAGAACTTCAAAGAAAAAAGAAAATGTAGGTGCCGCCACTTAAACTGAGACTGGATTAGATATTGATTGAAAAATATTCATAGTAGCTCATAATGATGGGCAGCCACTAGAAGTTTTATGAATTTATTATTTTTAGTCTAAGAGCGCAATAATAAAAATAAATACCTTAAACTTTCATAGTAAAATTTTATAATACAAATCTCGCTGCTTTTGTAAAAAAATATAAAATAAAAACATTTTTATGGACTCCAGTCTAAGTAAGATTTTGCAGATGTGTTTTTCTTTTTCTTCGAAGTCGTTACAGTGTCTCGTAAATTTACTCGCTGATAGCAAAAGGCAAAAGGAAAATAAAAAAGAGAGAGAGCTCGGGAAATTTCTAAACAACTGGACCCTATCGAGTCGTCGTACCGTGCCGTGAGTATCTTTGCAGAACACTCGAGGGTTGCATATTCACCGTACGTTTGCGGGAACTGAGAGCCTGAGAATGTAACGTAACGGCCTACTCTTTATGCAACTGACATTTACAACAGACTACATAATGAATACTGTATAGATTGCATAGGACAGCTTTATAATCGGCAAACGAACTGCAAAATAATTGACTTGTAATCAACAACAACTTGAAATAACACAGAACTACAGAACTTTAAAGGCAAAGAGGTATTGAATTGTAGGTATTAAATTCAAAAGTTACAAATCGAATTAAAATTAAATAATTGATTCAAGCTTAGTGAATTTGTCCCAAATTGATTCGATTTTACTAAACATAAACTTTTGACAGTTATATCACATTGTTCACAGAGGTAAGAAAATGACCGTTTACCAACATGGGAGTAGCTTATAGAATATATACAACTGAAATATAATAATTTTTTTTATTTAATTTCTCCTTCTTGATAAGATTCATAACAACAACTATGAGAAAAAATTCAGTGCAATATGGTTCGATCATTGGTCACAGGTAGGTTCTGAAAGAATTCGGTCCAATAAAAAAAAACCTTCAAAATACTTTCAAAGCCTAATACGAATCTGAGGAAACAAATCTGAGGAAAACAGCATGAATTTACACTGCTAGAATGAAGGAAGAAAGTTGTATGGAAAAATTTTCTACACTATTGTGAATTTTTCGTTTTGAATAAAAGTAAGTATATTTTTCTAATAAGTGTTTAAAATAATAGTTAATTTATCTAAACTGATAACTGGTTCGCAAAATCGAACGTGAGGATACAGAATTTTTACCAATTCCAATAGAAATATTAGTCAGTTGATTCTCGCCCATGCTGTTTACTCAACTGATAGAAAGGCAAATAACGTAGCAAAGAGACTGGACGGAGGCTTATGCACGTAACAAATATATTTTATACCAAGCTTTTATATTGAATCTCAGCTCATGCAAGATTGGAATAACAAAATCGATTTTCTCTTAATCTTGCTACCGGATTAAGATCGACGTAGTTAGCCGGAAAAACGAAAGAGAATAAGCGTCGAATAATCACCTAAAGACTTTAAGCCGGCGTGGTAAATGCGTTCCGTTAATCTTCTAAAAGACACTTAGGGTGGTCCACCATGGTGACTTGTGGTGGCGATAATAATGCAGTCAGTCATAAGTTCAAGATACGACGGAATGTGACAGCATAGCTACGCAATGTAGTCGTGAGTTCAAGCTACGACAAAATGTGATAGCATTGTTACGTTATGAAGTCGAAAATTCCAGCTACGGAAATGTGACAGTAATGATACGTAATGTAGTCGTGAGTTCAAGCATTGCTACGTTTTGAAGTCAAGAATTCCAGCTACGGAAATGTGACAGCAATGCTACGTAATGCAGTCGTGAGTTCAAGCTACGAAGAAATGTGATAGCATTGCTACGTAACCACTTCCGACAAAATGTGACAGGAATGCTACGTAAAGTAGTCCTGAGTTCAAGCTACGACAAAATGTGATAACATTGCTATGTTATGGAGTCGAAAATTCCAGCTGTGGAAATGTGACAGCAATGCTACGTAATGTTGTCGTGAGTTCAAGCTACGAAGAAATGTGATAGCATTGCTACGTAACCACTTCCGACAAAATGAGACAGCAATGCTACGTAAAGTAGTCCTGAGTTCAAGCTACGACGAAATGTGATAGCATTACTATGTAATATGGTCGCTAGTTCAAGCTACGAAAATATGACAGCATTCCTACGTAATGTAGTCGTGAGTTCAAGCTATGCCGAAATGTGCTTCGTAATGTAGTCGTGAGTTCAAGTTACAACAGCAATGTAACACCATATCTTCATGAGTGGTCAATTGTGGCATTTGGATCATGCAACTAAGAGTTCATAAGTACTTTTCGTTTGCGTATCAAAATAATTAGTTCAACAAAATTTAGGATAGTATTTTGATAAACACTAGGTAAATATTATACACGCAGCAGAATTATCGCTAAAATAGTGAGACGTTTTTGAAATTGTATCGCTGCGGAATTCGCCGTTTGCGAAGGCCTTTAGGTCTTATCATAATGAATACCTCAAGCTCTCCGCTTTTTAAGGCGCTTATTGCCCTATTAGGGAATTCAATTAAGCGGCGTTGGTAAGCCATTTTATCCCGAATATTGATGTTTCAAAATAAAATTGCAAACTTTGAGGAAAATTCAATACAGAGTTTCAAGTTTTCATTTAGTTTTAAAGTATTTTATTTATAATATCAAATTAATTCAAATAACAAACATTATTGTTACCTTTTAAAGGTGATATTTACTAGCTAACGAGTCGTTGTATTTCAAATACATAGTCATTACAAAAGATTATACCTCGATCATTTCAGTTGCACTATACATAAAGCATATTAAACTAATACTATCATTATATACGAATATAAACCAAGAACTTATTCCGTAGTTGGTCATCTCCAAGACCGCATGTCCAAGTTGTCGACGTACCTAAGAAGAGCTGGGATAATTACAGTGATGGATATACCACAGATAACGTAAAGTGACATTATGTAGTAGATAATGGAAGTACTCAGATGCAGCCAGCTCCGTCGCTGGACCGTGGATGCGGCAGCGATGGTCGTGACGGCCACCAGGGCTTGATTGAGGCGAAGCGATGGCGGACTGGAACTTTGCATAGCAGCCGGCCGTTCCCCGCTCAATACATGAACGATCACCGACGCAGACTCTGTATGGAAATATTTTCAATATTAAAATTATGATATAATACCTTCAGGGAAATGTATCGTGGAAATTTATCTAGGTAGGTTTTTAATTTTGTAGAAAGACTTGTTAAAGTTTAAGTTTGTAAAAACTACGTTTTACGTTTACGTAAAGTTTGAGTTAAATTTAATACCTATGTGTTAGGATCTCAGGTGGCCAATTTTCGTCTCTTTTATCACTTTACCTTAGCCACTCCAACAAATTTGATGGACCCTTGAAATTTTCGCAGACGTTACACCTGCGCAAGATGAATTCATTTCAAGTTTAACGCTGGCAATTACTATTTCTTTTATGTTTATTTTTCTCACTAACATTACTTTTCGGCACTGGAGGAACAACATTGGAATTATTTTATAGGATATTTTTATATTCTGTAGTTAGATAGATTGGTTTAGTATTTAAAATGCAATTTAAACTGGAGAGGATAGAAACTGAAAATTGGAGTTTCAGAAAACTAAGTTAATAGTTTTCTGAAACTCCAATGTTTTGTTTATCTAAGAATGATTATATTATGAAGGTATATCTAAACTGCAAAAGTACATTATAATTAATGACGTTAAGATTTGTAAAGAAAAATATAAGTAAGATTACATATCTGGGTACGCTCGAGGTCAAAAGTGCATACACAGCTTAAAGTCAATTGACCATTAGGTTTTGACCTACGGCTCCTTAAATATTATCGAAACATTTTAAGTTTGTGGGCTTATAACACTATCTTGTGTATGTGTGTACATTCTGAAAACACATACGGAACGGGAAACAGCTATATCGATACGGTAAAGAAAATGTTAATAAAGAAATATTAATATCATAGAAAACAAAGCTTCCGAAGGCCCTTGTAAAAATGAGTCTCTTATTAAGTTGTGCGAGGCTCAGTGGAGTCTCAAGTACCGATATCGTAGATGAGATAGAGCACGTAAGCCTGCTACGTATGTTCTCTATAAGTGTGGGTAAGTACCTAAATATGCGATGTCATTATTGTGACAGAAATAAGAGGATGTTAAGTAGAAACTATAGAAATAAGACTCTTCTTAAGAATAATAATTCTGAGAGGACATCTCCTTTAAGAAAAGTACCATCATTTAAATCTACCTTTAAATTATGATCATCAGCCTAGTAACCTTCCACCACTGAACACAGACATTATTTTTTGAAGAAGACAGAATGTCGAAAATAGTCGTTATTATAAATGATTGAGTATCATGGATAGACGGACGGACGGAGAAGGTTCAATTTTTGCCATTTTTATGGAACCAAAAAATAATAAAGTTTTATATCACTCAAAAGTTTTATTAATATTTCCTTTTTTCTTTTTAAGGTTCCGTACCTAAAAAGAAAAAAACGAAACCCGAAACCAATAATAAATATTTTACGGGGAAAATAACTCTGTATATTATATCTGTTATTTGAAGATAGTTGTTGTATTTACAACTATCTTCAAAAAAAAGTTAAGTTAGCGGCTTGGTAAAAAAGTGATTTTTATGGCTTTACTTTTTATAATATAGTACGGAACCCTCGGTGCGCGAGTCCGACTCGCACTTGGCCGATTTTTTTACATTATTCTAACACACTCCCGTTGAGATTGTAAGGAGGCTGTGTGCACTAAATAAGTTTATTCAACGCGAAACAATTCTGCAGCAGGCTTGCTGCAGTAGCTAAAAGGCACGTGCGGGGATACTCATAACCTCTCGATCATCGGTCAATTACCTATTATGCTCCTGTAGTAGAATCCCCTATTATTTATAGATCTTCGCTTATCGTATCTGCATTGTGAAATACAGAATTTAGATACTAACTCAATATAATAATTTCTGGAAGGTTAAAGGTATTGTTCCCAAAATAACATGTTTTGTATTCATAGAATTATGAAAGAAAATGTATAAATAACTACCTCATGAATGAATGAAATGTTCCTTATTTACGGTACGCCGAAATAGATGTTAAGATTGAGGTAAAATTCAGAATGGTATATTGGAAAGGTCACATGTAAATTGATTTAAATGTGGGCTGTGGACTATGAATATACAACGAATTTTGAACTATAAATATACAACGTGTAATTACTTGCTCTAATTAGCCGAAAGCTAATAGGGATCGATGTATAGATGAAAAAATATCACAAGAAGTTGTAACTCATATCCTAAGGGAACTATAGGGAGTTTGAATTTTGCGGGCTGCTTGGGCTGAAACGTCTTTCTCTGGTCCCTTGCTATTGCTATATTCGTCTCATAAACAGATCAGAGATTAAGTTTTATATTGACAAGTCTCATACGTCAAAAGACAAATAAACGAATGGTCAGATTACAATGGGAACGATTTTTAGATCTATGAATATGTTCTTCCTACATAATACTGTAATACACAGCTACTGTATTTTACTCTAACATAACCCTAACCCCAGCTGTGTGAAATCGATGTTTTGCTAATGTCGATAATGATGTGAAAAGTTCACATAACCGTTCGTACTGAGTTCGCAATGCTCAACTAGTTACTGCACTGTAGTGTAGAGTCTGGCAGTAAAGTTCGTCCGACTCGCTCTCTACACGTCGTATCTGCAATGCGTTACGGGTTTTCAATTTACTAACAGAATAGGTCAAGTTACTTGTATCGTTATAATGCAAATTGGGTTTCTAATACAAATTGGTATTTCAAATACAAATTACAGACATTTTAATAAAATTTGTGTTAACTGCGGACGAATTTCGACCAATCGGCGGGACCAAGTGATAATTCGATCCAAGTAAGAATAAAAACCTTTGAATTTATAATCAAGGGATAAAAGGCATTACCACGGATTAGAAACAAAAATCTCTTCAAAGGGTAAAGGGTAAAACTCCATCTAAAATATCTAACAGCAATAAAAGCTTTCGTTTGATACAATTATGTCGCTGTTTTAAGCTGTTTTGGGGTATACTATGTATAATTTTTCTATAGATACAAATGGCATGGCATTCTATAGAAGCAACAAAGGTACTCGTAGTATTTGTATCGTAGTAGGTATTGGAATAGCATATGTACAATTTTAATTAGAAAATATCCTATAACTTAGTTTAAGTTTCTTTATATTTGATAAATTAAAGAAAATATTTGTTTGGTATCTAAATAATGTATTTATGTGTGTAGTCACAGATTTTATGTGTAGTTATATAAAAGTAGTTTTATTCATTAATTAATCTGTAAAATTTTGCTATCAGTTTGCTGACAAATACGTCAGTCGAATATGATTAGACGATAGAAAGGGTGGTTTATGGCTAGCATTACGCAGACTTTAAGAAACTTTACGTTGTTCCAAAAAATAACACCTGGCTGAGTTTGTTGTGTACTTCTTTTCATTTTAAAGCGCTTTGGAACCCTCGTAAATCTTGTTTTAAGTAGGTACTTTTCATCATTAATAAGTATTCAAAATTGCCTGTAAGTTAAGCCAATATAATATAGTCATTTGTAGTTAGGAGTTATGCCTTTACTACCGAAATAATGGAGAATAGAGCACTGCCCGCTGTATTTGAAATGTACATGGCACAAGTGTGGTGTTGGATACTACTCTGTACTGGTCAGGGTTAATTAAACGTGTTGAGCGGACACGCGCGGAACCACAAACATGGTGAATTTCGAGGCATCGTACCGTTTGCCTCTTTGACTAAACTTCCAATTGAAGTGCAGATGGAAATAGCTTGCGTTTTGGGTGATCGATAAACACTTGATTCTGCCATTTTTCATGCAATAGCAGTAGGTAACCTTGTATGTTCATCGCTTATTAAAAGTATACATTAGTACAAAAAAAAGTAGCAAAAAAAAGAGACGCTACAATATGTCTACACAAAGTCGAGAAATTCAAGTAATTTGAGAAACGAACACAGAAATAATAATACACAGATGTAAGTCTCGGTCCCGCGGTACAAAGGAACTTCTCCTCATTGACACTGCTATTTGCCAGCAGGTTCGGCGAAATAAGAAAAACCTCACGGCTGCTTGGATTGATTATAAGAAGGCCTATGATTCGGTGCCTCACACGTGGCTCATGGAGATCATGAGGTTGTATAAGGTCGATACAACCCTATGCTCATTTCTTGATACATGTGTGAGACAGTGGATGACAGTTCTTCGTCATCCGGGGACTGCTGATTTTTCTGATTTGACTGAACCGGTAAGGATTCAGCGGGGTATATTCCAGGGGGACAGTTTAAGTCCTTTATGGTTTTGCTTGGCCCTTAACCCTCTCAGTACGTTACTGAGGGATTCAGGGTTGGGCTTTCGCCTTTGCAGAAGGGGTGAGGTCATATCTCACTTACTCTATATGGATGACCTAAAATTGTATGCATCGAAACGTTCAGACCTAATGAAATTGCTAAAGATCACTCAAAGCTTTAGCAATGACATTGGGATGGAGTTTGGTGTTGACAAGTGTGCGGTTATCAATGTAGAGCGAGGTAGGGTTGTGAGCTCTGAGAATCTAGTACTTTCAGATACTATTATTCTCAAATCTCTCTGTGAAGGTGAAACCTATAAATACCTAGGAATGTCAGAGGCACTTGGTATTGAGGCAGGAACTATGAAACAACTGGTGCAGGAGCGCTTTTTTGGCCGCCTGAAAAAAGTCCTTAAAAGCCTTTTGTCGGGTGGTAACAAGGTGCGCGCCTTCAACAGCTGGGTCATGCCCTTACTCATTTACACCTTTGGCATTCTTAAGTGGACACAAACTGAACTGGATTCCTTGGACCGCAAGGTCCGTAAACTGTTGACGGCATATCGTATGCATCACCCCCGTTCGTCAGTAATGAGATTGTACATCCCACGCAAGTGTGGTGGACGTGGTTTTTTAAATATCAAGAACCTCCATAATCGTGAGGTGTGCAATCTTAGAGATTATTTTCTTAAGATAAGCGGTGGTATGCATAGGGATGTGGTTGCAGTGGATAAAGGTCTTACTCCACTCTCCTTAGGCAAAACGAATTGGCGCAAGCCAATAGTGCTGAGTACCTCGGAACGCATGGCGATATGGAAGAGCAAAGAGTTGCATGGCAGATTCTACAGGGCCCTGATGGGGCCGGATGTAGATCCCATTGCTTCTGTATCTTGGTTACAGTTCGGAGACCTCTTTGGGGAAACCGAAGGTTTTGTCTGTGCAATTATGGATGAAGTTATCAAGACGAGGAATTATCGGAAACATATTATGAAAGATGGCACTATTGACATATGTCGAGCGTGCCATCGTCCTGGGGAGTCCCTCAGGCATATTGTTTCCGGTTGTTCCCATCTTGCTAATGGCGAGTACTTGCACAGACACAATCAAGTAGCCAAGATCATCCATCAACAACTTGCTCTTCAGTATGGCCTCGTAGATGTTGAGATACCGTACTATAGGTACGACCCTGCGTCAGTTCTGGAGAATAGTAGTGCATTGCTCTACTGGGATCGGTCGATTATAACTGACAGGTATATTGCTGCCAATAGACCTGACATAGTAATAGTCGACCGTTCGGCGCGCCGTGCAATAATTGTGGATATCACCATTCCACATGATGAGAATCTCATGAAAGCGGAGAAGGAAAAATTATCAAAGTACTTAGACCTTGCTCATGAGATTACCGCCATGTGGAGTGTGAACTCGACGATTATTGTTCCGATAGTCGTTTCAGTTAACGGTCTTATAGCGAAAAACTTCGACCAACATCTTAAGAAGCTTTCGCTCAACTGTTGGATCAAGGGCCGTATACAGAAAGCAGTGGTCCTGGAAACGGCACGCATTGTGAGGAGGTTCCTCACTCTTGAACCCTGACCACTGGTAGCTTGGGTCGTTAAGGCTCCGCGACCAGTGGTGGACTCAATTTTTTAATATTTTTAAACGTGTTTTTGTAATTTTTTAGGAACATTGTTAAAAATATTATTTAATTGTAATGAAAATAAATGATAGAAAACTTAAACAGTATATTAAATGACAATACTGAGCATAAAAACAGCCTACATTACACTTACATTGACCCACGCCTATATAATTATAGCTTGCCTTAATCCTGAGCTATGTTGAATACATTAATAAATTATTTTTTGTTTTTACAATTTTCTACCGTTTTGTCAACTCGTCCAATTTATCTTAACCGAAAGTAAACAAAAAAAAGAAAATGCCTAGATACAGTTGCGTACTAATTTCTTGAACACTGTTTTTCAATTTTCCACCGTTTTGATATCATTAAAACACATACCACGTAGAGTAAAGATACGTTTACTTCTCTTTCTACGTTTGTAACAAATCAATTCAATTGAGACATTGTACCTACACCAGTTTGTTCCCCCTTATCGTGGAAAGTTGAACAACGCCTTTGTCGCTGACTTCTGCTTCATTTAATACCCTTCCTGTTGCAATGTCTAAAATATAATACCAAGCTGTTTCAAGTTTCAACGTAGCATTCAATATAACGGTTCAGAATAAAAGCTCTCTGTGTGAGCATACCTACATAGTTATTTTATTTCACTAACGGGTGTCCGCGGCTTCGTTTATGTGACACTCCGTTTTACCCGGGGCATTGAATTTTCAAAAATTCTTTTTTAGCGAATACTTGCTTTATTATTCCTACGAGTATTTCTAATTTATGGCAAATGCCGGATGGATAAAAAAAACTGAATTCGCAAGTCCACTTCCATCAACTTGGGTTACGCTACGCTATTACGTAACTAGTACTTCTGAGTTAAATTGACAAATTTTAATCCATATTTTGTCACGGTCTTTAGGATCACTATGTTTTACGCCACTTCTGTCTCTTTATCTCAGGAACGGAGGAAAAAAATTATAATATGCAAACATTGAGGTCTCTGATCGCTTATTCTGGTGGTATAAAATCTTCTAGGCAAGTTCAAGTCAATCGAATGAAATTACGGCCATTTAAAACCTATACGGTACTTTTCATTAACCTAAAATCATGAGTAAGGGGCAGGGTATCATAAAACCTCGCGTCTTTCGTAAATTGTGTTGAAGCTAATGACTGATGCTATTCCCCGCTGAGGCTTCTGCGAAGACTGTCACTGATGAGTGACAGTCTTCGCACAAGCCTCGTTCTTTTTAAATCTTGCCATGAGACCTTGTAGCCATATATCACACCTGAACTGCTCGGCGCGCAGGTATAGTTCCCGGAGTCGTGCGGGGCAGCGCGCGCAATGAGCAGCCTGCTCGTGCGCGTGCGCTGCTCGGTCTCCACGCTGATGCCGCCGCGCTGCGCGTAGTTCACGACTTGCTCACCCCGATACCAGTAAATGAAACTGCAAACAAGATGCTTTTAATTACATTTGTTTTGCCATTAGGGATATACAAATTAGCATACATCCTACTCTCAAAACTATCGAAGATACACAGAAAATTTCATCACAATCGGTCGAGCCGTTTCGGAGGAGTTTGGTAACAAAAATTGGAACGAGAATTTTAATTGGCTATCCGATAATCCGACGTCCACGAATCTTCGAAATAGACATAGATTTTATAAAAACAAGTTTAAGTTTATGTAAAAAACTTGAGAAAATAAGTACCAAATCATACATGATAAATGCAACATTTGTATTTGTGTCATTTGTGTTTTGATACTCCTTCGTGCCACAACTACGGAATCGATTACTGGAATAACGTTCAAAGAATACATCCCAGAATAATAAACGATAAGGCTATCGATATTTTTACCACAAAAATAGATTCCTATCTTTCTAGATTGGTAAAAACCGAAAACAAGGGGTAAAAACCGAGTACAATTACAGTAAAGATTAGTCAGTATGTTAATACTGTTGTACTGAGCCATAAAGTTAAATCATAGAGATTCGCATCAAATGCTCTTCATTCGATTTGTCTTAATACTTAATGAACCATCCCAATCTCACTCACACTACCTATTGTAAGTTCCCACCCAAATGAATAATTGACATCAGGAACAATGGCACAAAGCAGAGCTGTAAGCTGCTATCTAACAAGATTTAATGTAGTAGACTCAACCGTAATTTACTTGGTCATCATCAAAATTTCAACCATAAAGTGGGTTTAGCAGTAAAACGCCTAAATGTCAAGATTAATCTGATGGGTAATCTTAATACCTATGTCGCAGATATAGGCGAGACTGCGTGAGTTTCGGGTAGGTTCTTAAAATTTAAGTAGTCGTTGCCATTTTTAGTACATCTATTTGCAATGGCTTAGAAAATACTTTTAAGTTACTTTGGGGTTCATATTACGATGTACTTACCGGACTTAGTTTATGAGCTCTGATGAACGCTGTAAAGGTTTCTTCATAAAATATTTAAGAGAAAAACGTCTTGGAAATTCTTTTGCCCCTTACTTTTATTTGTACGTAAGTAATGCCTATATTATTAAGACGCACGGTACCTATAACACAATATACAAAATAACTTCATCGCAAAATTAAATAGTTGCACTAGCTTGCAAGTACTTCTAAAAGCATTAAGGTGATTTATTGAATTTATTTTTGTCTTTGTCTCTCTCACGGATACGTTGATGGGTGCGACATGCAGCGTTTCGGAAGAATATGTCAGAAATACGACCTTTTACCTAATTACTCAAAAACTAAACCAGTTATCAAAAATCTGTTTCGCAACGATTTTAGATATAACTAGCTGTTGCCCGCGGCTCCGCCCGCGTGAATTACGATTTTTTTTTACATATCCCGTAGAATTCCTTGATTTTCGCGGGATTCTGGTGTGATGTTGTACAGAAACATGTTCTTACTTCGCACGGGTTATCTTGTGGTGATTAAAAAACCCTTTTTTTTAATAAAAAAATATAAAGTTTCATTAATACGTAGTTGAAAGATCAAAAGGACGATTTTAACTGTCGATATTTCGACCCAATGGCACAGGTCGTGGTCACCTACGTGACCACGACTTGTACCAATGTATCGAAATATCGACAGTTAAAATCGTCCTTTTCATTGTGATTTTTATTCTGAAACCACGAAATATGTCAAAAATTATTAAATCACACGAAAAGTTGTACTGGTGGTAGAAATCTTCTTTCAGAGTTCGGCCGGGTAGGTACCACTGGGATATAATACTCTACAAACAATATTCCCCAGCCCAACATAAGAGTCTGCTAGAAATCTTTGCTTCATCTCAATGCAGTCCCAAGTATCAGAATGGGCAATGGCTATATATTTCTTTACGTATAAAAAGACCTATGACGGTCAATCGGTTAGGACCAGTTAAGACCTGAGAGTTAAAAATATTTGTGAACAATTATTTTACTCTTTCCATGTTGCGGATGATGAAAAAAAACGTGGCACTCTGGGAATGTCCACAAAAGTGAAAACTTTAATCTGTTCATGTCTCAACTGAACAGCGCCATCTTAATATAAAGGCAAGGAACAGTACATTACATGACAAGTAATTATTATTAACAAAAATTCGGTAGTAACTATCTCCAAGTTTTACATTCAAGTTCCACATAATTTCTAGAGATGGCGCGATACGGTATAACGTGGTCTTAAATTCATGATTTTTGTTCACCCTAAAAGTGAAAAATCTTAAACCATACAAAATCTTCTGCTAAGCATATTTATTTACGGCTGTAAGGGTAGGTACTCCAGTCTGATTTGAGCCCTTACGTCCTAGCCCTAGGTGCTTGTCCATTCCGAGTTTCAAGTCACCTACTTGAACTTATCGATAAAGGTTCTGATGTCTATAATTTCTGAACTACAAAAGTGATGATGATAAAATGTATACGGTATAATCTTTAAAAAACCTCCTTTCTAACAAAAAAAGAATGAATGAAATCGGACAACGGGTTAATGAATTATAACTAAATACAAATTTTGACTTTGATGCCGTCTTCCAGGGGAACCATGATGAATTACGGGACAAAAAGTATCCTATGTCCTACCTCGGAGTATGAACTATAATCATGTCAAGTTTCATTTAAATCCATCCAGCGGATTAGCCGTGATGCGCGGTCGTGAAACAGACAGACAGACAGACAGACAGACAGACAAAAATTAAACAAATTATAGTTTTGGCTTCAGTATCGACTAAATAGTGTCCTCCAACAAAAATTTTCAAAATATCTTTAATGTACAGAATTCGACCCTTTACAGTTTTATTATAAGTATAGATTATTACCGATACATTCAAACAAAAATTGCAATTACATCCATTTTAGTTTCCGATAAAAACGAGAAAAACTGAGATTGTCGAGCAACTTTTGGGAGAACTTTCTATCGAGGAAATTTTATCCAATCGTGTTTCTGCTTCTCAACGATTTTAGATTAAAGACCCAAAATACATGAAGTGTAAATTTAAAAGTCATTGTCTTTATAGTTTTTATACAAAACTTCACTAAAGATCGCGTAAATACGGCTTCTACGCCGTTAAAAGACAGGGATATTATACTTGAATAGCGATTCAGAGTTGAACAAATTTGAAGAGACAAAGAGGCACGGCAAACAGTACTTGTGGATGCTTTCCCATAATCTCATTCATATGAACCTCCTTTGTCTGGAGCCTTTCTACCCATTTGCCTATACATACGTTTAACCTCAATTCAAATACGCAAATGAATCTTGGATGAGACCATTTTCATAATGTAATGCTTATAAAAAGAATTTTAAATATTTTACTAATGTCCTCGTATTTCAGATTTTACTTTCAAATTTTATTTATTTTGTGAAATACTTAATTAAAATATTATTTTTACATCTGAATCTTAAATTACGGAAACTTGCTGACATACGGGTATAATTACTAGTTAGTTAATTATAAATGCAACATATTACACGATAAACCTAAAAGAACTAACATGATAGAGTAAATAACAACACATACTCCTACTTACAAAAGAAACTAATTTAGCTATGTTTTTTTTTTCAATTTTTTTAGGCTAATTAAGATGTTTCTATTAGTTTTATAAATAAAAAATCCCATACAATTTTCATTTGGATATCCAATAAAATTATTAAGTGATGACAAAATTGCCTTTCATTTAAACCAACTAATTTATTATATGGAATGGATTCATTATATTGGCAAAGCAAACAAAGCACTCCATTGGGTAAACAAGTCTCTATGGAAAACCTCATTGATTCATATTAAAATATCGCATGCAATTACGCCAAACAACAAGTTGGGTTTTTTTTTATATTGTGATACATTATGAACAGTTAAAACGATAATGTAAATATTATTTTACGCATAAATAACAGGTACGTAACATTTTTAAATTTAATAAATATCTACACTCGACAGTTAAAAAAAAACTATATTTGAAGTCCAGTCTGATACTACGATTGCGTGAAGAGAAGAAACTAATCTTCTTAAAAAATATTTTGTAATAGTACTGATTCGACTGAAAAGCGTTGAAAATATTTTTAAAATCCAAAAGCAACAGACAGAATTTGTAATGAGCTCATATGTAACATGTACTTTCTGGATTACAATTACAATAAAAAGTCATATTAAAATACTTACAGATTACCAGATTTTGATTAGCGAAGAGTATGTACGCTCATTAAAATAACTATATATCAACGGGGGTATAAAACGTTTTGTGTTTGACTCATTGATTAAACCCTTAAAGGATCTGCACTTACTAACGTCACGCATGTAGTTTTAGGCTCCACCTTGAAGCATCCTTTTTAATTTGTCAAAACAGTAAAATGGCGCTAATGTTCGTTTCAGCCGATGGACGTCCACTGCTGGACATAGGCCCCTGTAATGATTTCCAGCCCGCACGGTCCTGCGCCACTTGTATCCAGCGCTTTCCCACGACACTTTTAGTGTCGTCAGTCCATCTGGCCGGAGGTCTGCCAACACTGCGCTTTCCCGTGCGGGGTCGCCATTCGCTACTGTAAGCGATACTGTACTGTATTGGAACTAATGTAACCGACAATATTATATGCTGTCCGCGGTGCGGTACTGTTGTGCGCGGTAACGACGCCATATTTGAGAAATTTTTGGCTTCAACATACGTCACATATTTCTCGTTCTCTTAGCGTAGCGTACTTCGTCATTTCTCGTTTATTCGTCAGTACATCGTTTGATGTCATAAAAATAACAGCTAACACAATCCAAAAAATAAATCCCGGCCGCCATCAATAACGTGAACAGTTTCATTTTCCTAAAACCCAATATATTTTTTCACGCAACCTATTTATTCCCGCATCCATAAACATGATAAGCTTATTTTCTGATAAAAGGGTCGGTCGAGGTCCCTAAGTGAGGCATTCTTTGCCTATCAGCGTTTAATGGCAGCATGTGCCCGAGATCTTTCTGCGGAGGGACCTTCAATTTGAATATTGATTAGGTGATACGCGCCGCGAGAAACTCTGTTAGGTTTTTCATTTAAGTAAGTTACTAGCGGCCCTTCCCGGCTTCGCAAGTGTGGACATAATTTTTTTTAATATTTTTTAATATATATTTTTATATTTCTTTGTAGTTATTGATAAGTACTTTCGTTCATTACATCAGTCATTTTATAAAGTTATACAACATTTTAATTCCGATAAAAACTCGCCAAGTCAAATCTAACCTATTTTAAGATCTCACATTTTTGAATAACAGCAATTGTTATAGGTATCCAATAAAGCAAAGAAATACAGTTTTATAATTGTTCATATTGTTTTTTTGTTCCTATAAATACAAATTCCGATTTTATTTTATTTTCTGATTTTTTTTATTTTCTGATTTTTTCCTACGCTTACACACAATTACCAAGCTGGATTTCAAATTTCATCTTTCTAGGTCATCTGGAAGTATAGGTTAGATTTAGGTACTATATTTCAGTTTGTATGGGAACACCCCTTATTTTTTGACTTTTCCTTATTTTTTGACTTTTTTTTTTAGTTTCTGATTTTTTCCTACGCTTACACACAGTTACCGAGCTGGATTCCAAATTTCATTCTTCTAGGTCATCTGGAAGTAGGTTAGGTTTTTGTACTATATGTCAGTCAGTATGAATTTTAACGTCTTTTTGACCTTCATATCTTTATAACCGTTTGAGCTAGCTTCATGAAATTTGGGCTTCTATATGTTCTTATGGATATAATTAAACACACGTAGTTTTATGTGTTTACGTTAAAGAGGTTTTGAGTTATAGAAGGGTCAAAAGTGGCACCAAGTGGTTCGTGTAATATTACATTTGGCGCTGTCTAGCCAGTTCCTTTGCTTGAACTTGGCTTGACACGCTGCCGCGTGTCAAGCCAAGTGTAGTGTAGTTTTGAGAGCGCAGATAAATAGGATATAAACATCTTCCGTATGTTACATGTACGCCAAAAATTTAAATCGTGCTCGAAAATCGCATTATGGTCGCATGGATTTCAAATTATGAGGTGAAAAGTTATATTCATAAACAGTCACAGAGGCAAGCGTCTGTTTGAGAGCGAGCAGATTAAATTCCAGGTCATGCGAAATATTTTTTGCAATGCGCCGAGATTATTGCATTGTATTTTTAATTTAGCAATTTCTGCTGTATCGATCCCTTGATAAAAAATCAATTAAATTTTTATTGAACGTTTTTATATTAAAACTTAAAAATAATAACGTTCCTCATACTCTGCCACGTAGATGCCAGTTGCGCGTGAGATATTATAGTAATTTTGATACAGTTTCAGTGAAGTATTTGTTACATTCTGGAAAAGATTTAAGTATATATTAACCGACTTACAATGCTCTCCGAGGTAAGGATGAGAATGAACGCCAATTCCCAAACCCCGGCTAGTGATATAATAGTAATCCATCTATACTATAAGTGCATATACTTAGTAACCTAAAATCTTTTCTAGTTTTAATCAACTTTATCGCGAGCGCTAAGGTTTTCCCATAGGCATTACGTTATTGAGAGTTGTTTCCAATACAACTGTTTTCGTCCTTTCAGTTCGCGGAAACTCTATCTGATGCAGGCGTAACCTTTTAGAGTGATGAGATAATTCAATCAGAGGATATACTCGTATCCAACGAGACGAAACCGGATTTTTTCATTTAAAATCGCAGCAGTGAGTGGGAAACAAATTTAAAGTCTTCTTCAGTAATCATTAATTAATTTAAAAAAACTTAGCTTCTGATAATGGTTTTATTTGCGTGTTTATAATATACTAACTATTGCCCGCGGCACCGCCCGCGTGAATTTTTGGTTTTTACAAATCGTTTGGGAATCGTGGATATCACCGGGATTAATAGTGTGCCCGTTCCCGCTCCCTTTTCTAACCGATATACCTACTTGCAAATAAATTTGCTATTATAATCTCTGGCTATATTATATTGCAATAGCGAGTTTTGGATTTTTTGAACTCCTAAGGGAACCATGGTATTTAACTGGATAAAAAGTAGCCTATGTCCTTTCCCAAGCTCTAGTCGATCTATGTTCCAAATTTCATCAAGATTGGTCCAGTGGTTTAGGCGTGAAAGCATAACAGACAGACAGACAAACAGACAGAGTTACATTCGCATTTATAATATTAGTAGGGATTGTTGTGTATATTTTTTCTGTTAAGAAAGCTAGGTATATATATTTTTAGGAAGAACTTTCGTAGAGATAGTATTTAGATAACGCGCAATAATAGGTCTGGTGGCTTGGCACGCACTGGCAACCGATCAAATGTTCCAGCGGCAGCGTGATGATGAGTAGAACTCGTTAGGGGTGAAATGGTGGTAACAGCAAACAAACTCCGACTTAGTTTGTTGTCTCAGTGCAGGGCGCGTTTGAATCCTAGTAAACTTAGCTGTAGTTATCACCAAATATGTGTGACAACTATCATATTATTGACGTTTTACAAGTGCCTGTACGTTAGGCCTATGTGAAATAAAAATATTAATAGGCCAAATTACGATAACATCTTAGCATCATAACATCGTCACTTACCGTCAGGTGAGAATGCAGTCAAGTAACTTGTAGAGTGTTAAAGAATTCTTTGATATTATATAATTAAACATGGTATAGCCAATTAACTGCTACAAGATCTATATCATTCGCCACATAGACTGCACATTCAAGATCTTTTGCAGTTGACATTCAAGAAATTTATAATGCAGCTCTGTTAAATATTTAAATGCGAATTCCGACTGAAGTTTTTCAGTAAATTTTCATAACAGTAATGGAAAAGTGGGGCAGGTATGCTTTTATGCTCTTACACAAATGAAATCTAAACTCACCTCGGCGGGTCGGGGGCGTGCTTGGCGACGCAAGTGAGATTGATATCGGAGCCAGCTCGCACGAACAGCTCCGGTCCAGACAGGATCTCAGCCTTCGACACTGTTGGCAGGAGAGCAATCATTGATACAAACTACCTTTCTAGCTTTATATTGAGATCGAACTGTTCTTGGAAGCGTTAAAGGTGCACCGAGGTAAAGCAATACTTTTAACATTTTCTTACTTCCTATCGACTGGGGGTTAGTAGAAGTTGTTGGATTTTTGATACGAATTTCGATTCGGTTTCGACTTGTAATATACGAGTATGGAATGGAGTTTTGATACGAATTTCGACTTGTAATCTAGCATGACGTTAACGAAAACGTTCAACTCTTTCGAAATTTTTATAGCATTATTGTATCTTGTGCTAGGCCCGAGATGCTAAGACTATCGTTACAAGTATTTATCGTGCTTTATAAGTATTTATCGGTTATAAAATATGTGTTACTTAAGGCAAGATCTGATAGATCTTATTTTACGATAGGTAATTCTGTGTGATCTGTGATAAAGTATTTTGAAGAACGAAATGTAAAATTTTACGGAACTTTGAGGATACCTATTCAAAAAGGATAAGTGTCAACTGTTACTATTAATTAAAAAATTTCTTATACCTATTACCGGTAGATAAAATATCGTATGTCACTTTTAATCACGGAGAAAGATCAGTCTTGTGATAGTCCTGTGTGATCTATTATAAAATATTTTGAAGAATGAAATATAGAATTATACGGAACTTTGAGGATACCTATTCAAAAGGGGTTAGGGTCGACCGTTACTATCAATTAAAGGCGCTTATACCTATTAACGGTAGATAAAATATCGTATGTCACTTTTAATCACGGAGAAAGATCAGTCTCGTGTTAGTCCTGTGTCATGATCTGTGATAAAATATTTTGAAAATCGAAATGTAAAATTTTGGGGATACCTATTCAAAAAGGGTTGACTTTTACTATCAATTAAAGGTACCTTTAGAGCCTTATACATATTACCGGTAGATGAAATATCGTATGTCATTTCTAATCACGGAGTAATTCAGGTAACTTGTAATTTAAGCGCGATTAAATAGCCACGTGTCACTGACCCAATTACCGTTAATAGTAATTGTTGTACCGCGCTATTGTTGTAGAGAACAGAACAGTATAGAATTTCTATATAATTGAAACGCTAATGTAATAGCAAACATTGATAAATTAGACAGTGGTTAGTCTCTGTTTGGCGATGGCATCAAATGTGATTAAATTTTAATATTAAATTAGTCCCAATTATCGTATTGACACGCAAAACATAAGCGCATATACCATTGGCATATAAATCTATTGACCCTGGGTGCAATACAATATTCACGGAAAAAATGTCCCGAGAAAACCTGTATTAACGAGAGTATTGCTCGTTTTCAGAGACACCTAAGCCCTTAGGTGACAATTGTTGTAAGTGAAAACTGTCACCTATCGGCTTAAGGGGCCTGTGAACTGCAATTTCTCCATTCGTTCAAAATACCAAATCATTAGTAATTCGTGCACATTTGGATCATTGTGGTGTTATTCGGATTCATATAGTAATAATCTATGCTCCTGGCCATATTTTGTTTGGAAATACTTCTTTAAAACGAAATAATAATCAATTTTGATCAAAATTTTTATAACTTTGGGCGAGTTCCCTAATACAAAAAATTATGAATGAAAACTTGTAACTTTCTTTATTAACTGGTGTTTTTCTTTATCTGGACAATAAAAACTGTGCTCCTGAACTAATGCGACGTGTTGTTTTTATTACAAATCAAATAAGCAGAAAACATGTCCTCTTTGACATAAAAATAAGCAAAACTAAATTCGTTTACAATTTCGTTTAACAAAAGTATTTCGGAAACAGATATGGCCAGTAGCATAGATTATTACTATATTATGAACCCGAATAACACCACAACATGATCGAAATTTGCACGAATTACAAATGATTTTTGTATTACGTTTGTATGGGAGACATCGTGGGTCAGTAGCAAAGAATATAAGTCAGTAGACTCTTAAGCGTTTCTTAAAGTGTTGTAAACAAACCAAAACATTGTAAATTATACCTTAAACCTTTATATACAGCCTAATTTCACTTCGAATTGGTGTAGGTACCTAAAATTTAAATAAAAATTATTTCACTCTTTGTAGTGGCATTTGAAGTTGGTTTTTTGGAAAGCATTTCCCATTTTTGCACTTGGCTATTGAGGGCTAAATACGAGTAAAATGTGTGTTCTCAAAATATTTGAGAACACGCAAACGTCCTATCAATAGAGTTCTACATAAATCCACAGCTTTTAAACAAAACAAATATTATTTTTATTTACAAATATTATGTATTTTTGGATTATAAGCAAATATTATATTTGAAAGGCATCAATTTGCTTTGAGAGCCAAACTCAATACTATTTATTAATGAACACATTTTATCCAAAATTTCAATCCAGAGATTTGTAACAGCCAGTCGATAAGAGGATTAACACGGTTTTCGTAAAAATTATTTATCGGTTCAATGAAAGCTTTTAATATTAAAAATAATTTCCATATTTTTCTGCACCGAACTAACGACGACATGTTCGTATAGTAGGTAGTAACTTAGTTGTTAATTTTTTTATATCAAAGAAATATCTGGGTGACCAAGCTTTGCTCGGTATTTTTTTGGTAAATGCGACATTTTCTCAAAATAAGTCTTAGCTAGGTCGATTTATCTCCCCCGAAATCCCCGTAGGTATACTTACTAAATTTCATGAAAGTCGGTGGAGGTATAATATAAGATAAATGTGACGCGCAAGACCTAATGATAAGTGATACGCAAGCCCATGCTGGACGCAATTGCAATATTAGACACAGCAAATTGTACTCCGCTCATCATTCTAAGACAAATGTTCTTGGATCTCATTGTTCTTTTTAGATCTCACAGCTACTACGACGGTGTACACTGTACAGTGCCTTTCAAACCGAAACACAGTAAGTACATGACTGCTTCACGGAAGAATAACTGACACTGCGGTGGTAACTACCCGGACGGATTCGTCTAGGCGAGTAGGTTCCACTACCAGGTAGTGTGCAAGTATGACAATATTTGGTCTGATGATGATGGCTCTGCCGACACTGCGCTTCCCGGTGCGTGACTGCCATTCAAGCGCCTAAGGTCCCTAACGTCCATCGGTCCTACGAGCTTATATGAGCCTCGCTCATTGCCACTTCAGTTTTGCGACACGTTGCATTATGTCGGTCACTTTGGTTCTTTCGCGGATCTTCTCATTTCTGATTCGATCGTGCAAAGATATCATTCAATATCATTCGTTCCTTCAGCCGACGGATATGCACTGCTGAACAAAGGGCTCCTGCAATGATTTCCAGCCCACATGGTCCTGCGCTACCTGTATTCAGCGCCTTCCCGCGACTCTATCGTGCAATATATCGCTTAATACCTGATACTTCAATTTACTCACCGACGACAGTGAGGCGAAACGACAAGCTAATCTTAGGCTCCGTGGACACTTGGCACTCGTAGACGCCCGAGTCGCGCGGCTGCGCGGGCGCAACCCGCAGCGTCCACTCGTCCGAGCCGTCGGCGTGCAGCGCTGCGAACCGCGCGTCGCTGCTGTACGTGTGCACCCCCACTGTTAGGATGTGCAAGTCACGCTTGCGGATCCACGATACCTGAAAAGAAACGCAACCTTGAATTGTTTTGTTCTCCTTAGCTCCTAGAGCAAGGCGGCGCAAGATCGTTGTGTTTGGCGGTCATTTCAGGAAGCCTATGTCCAGTAGTGGACGTCCATCGGCTGAAACGACGACGACGACAACTTAGCTCCTGTTGGATAATTTTGTAAGGTTCTGCTCTAGCCATGTGTCGCATTCGTGCGTTTCTTAAGATTGCTATTGTATCGCTTTCAAACGGAATATAAAAATGCGTGGGGTCACGTGACAAATCTTTCATTATTTTAGCAGTAATTTTCATATATTTTTGAATTTCGTTCCATTTCTCTCATTTAGCGTATCGCAAAAAGCCACATGACTGGTATAAGAGGTGATATCATTTTGTGTCTTAACATTCCCTTTTTCTCTTTCAAAAAAGCGATTGTGTGAAAATATTTTGGATCAAAAGTGAGATGAGAGCAATTTCACATGTTTGCCAGGAAAACCTAAAACTGTGAATGAAAATTTTCAACGTACAACGGCTTACAGTGAGCTTTGTTCCTGCAAAAATCTTAGAACAAAAAGTGCTAAGACTCCCCGAACAAGAACCAATTAGCCATAATTGTAAAGTTGCTAAAAACTAGCACGTTGTGCCCTAAAAGCACCTTAAATCTGGGACACTTAAGGCGGGTCTGGGACAGCGTACAATGGAATTAGTCCTCGGATTGAAACTTTCTCGTGGAGCTATAAAGAGAGCTCTAAATGTTTTAATTGGATAAAATCCAATGAAACGAATTTGACAAGAAAGCAGATGAAACAACGGAGTTAATTGAAACCTTGTTGACGATTGTATCTTGTATCTAGTATGCACATTGAAGCACCTATTGTGGGTCACGAAGGGATTTTTTTATAATATTTATTCGTTCTTTTTCTGCGAGAACTCCTAAACTACTTAACCGATTTTTATCAGATTTCCACACCGTATGCAGTTTGATCAAACTTAAAAGATAGAACAGCTTAAATAATTAATATGGCAGAACAATGTTTGCACGGTCAGCTAGTACTATCTATAATTATGTCAGTTAGATTATTTTTGCAGCCTATAGATTTGGGATACAAATTGCAGCAAACGATTTTCCAGGATACTGACTTTGATTTTAAAATCGTTTTCATAAAACAAGGAGTTGAATTTGTAATACATATAACTAGTTCAAAGAATTTATATTTCCTTGAAAATTTGCTATAGCTTTATTGTGTAGGTATTTCATATAGAAAAAGTAATGGGACCTATTTGAGCATTGCAAAGTTTGATCAATCAGGCAGGCAACAGATAATAAATTAAGCAATAGACGACTAGATATTTTGCTCTAGGTACCTATACTAACAAACGCATTTCAGAGTCTACTGACCCACGATGTCTTCATTCATACAAAATACCAAATCATTTGTAATTCGTGCAGATTTCGATCATGTTGTGGTGTAATTCGGATTCATATAGTAATAATCTATGCTCCTGGCCATATTTGGTTCGGAAATACTTCTTTAAAACGAAATAATAATCAATTTTGGTCAAAATTTTCATAACTTTGGTCGAGTTCCGTAATACCAAAAATTATGAATGAAAACTTGTAACTTTATTTATTAACTGGTGTTTTTCTTTAGCTGGACAGTAAAAACTGCGCTCCTGAACTAATGCGACGTGAGATAGGGTTGTTTTTATTACAAAACAAATAAGCAGAAAACATGTTCTCTTTGACATAAAAATAAGCAAAACTAAATTCGTTTACAATTTCGTTTGACAAAGGTATTTCGGAACCAGATATAGCCAGGAGCATAGATTATTACTATATGAACCCTAATAACATCACAACATGATCGAAATTTGCACAAATTACAAATGATTTTGGTATTACGAATGTATGGGAGACACCGTGGGTCAGCAGACTCTTAAGTAGATACATTTGAATCTTGTGCCACAAAGTCGTTTTGTTCACTCAGTCGAGTAAAAGGATTACATTAAGTAAGCTTAAATTATTTACAGTAGAACAAACATATTATGTAAGAATAAGATGTGTGATCTAACAATGTAGGTGAGGACTGAGAAACAAACACGGAAATAGAGTTACAAGACTCCTTGTCTGCATATATTGTAAATACGTGGTATTTTTACATGTATGAAGAAAAACATGCATGCAGTTAGTAGCGTTACCTTAACATAACAGAATTAAATCAGTTTTAAGCAGGAGGCCTCTAAGTATAATTTATGTACCTACTACTATAATGTCTGTTGTAGAAGCTATTTTTTGACTAAATTAATAAATAATTGTTTCATCATCATCATCATCTCAACCCTTTTTTTATGTCCCACTGCTGGGCACAGGTCTCCTCTCAGACTGAAAGGGGTTTGGCCATAGCCCACCACGCTGGCCAAGTGCGGGTTGGCGGGCTTCACACACATTTTTGTAAACTCTTAGGCATGCAGGTTTCCTCACGATGTTTTCCTTCACCGCTAAGCAAGTGATATTTAATTTCCTAAAATTAAATATCACTTGCTTGCTAATAATTGTTTAATAAAAATTAATAATACACATCATTTTATTAATCCCCAACGCAAAAAGGAGAGCTTTATTAAGGTTTGGAGTGTAAAACTCAACCTTACGTCGGCTGCCATCGGTATGCTTAATTGCATTTTAGGCTTTAGCTCTTAAAGTATGATATGAAATCTTTCCTCGATATTTAAATTAAATAACACACCAATGAAACGTTTGCAGTAGTGTGTTATTTGAAAAATAATAATAGTCTTTAACATGGAATGGAAAGAATTTGTCAATACAAGATAAATGGCACCATAATAACAGGCAGCAGTCAAAACTTCCCACGATCGAAAACCCAATTTCCTAAATTGAGCCACGCCGAGCCCGAATCAGCATTCCAAAGGCTGTATCTAACACCAACAAACTCTTAACTGATTCAAATCATCATCAATACATATAATAAATCTGTTGTTTGTCTGTTTGTCTGTCTGTTTGTACGGGCTAATCTTTGGAACGGCTGGACCGATTCCAATGAAATTTTGTGTGGTGGTAGCCTATGTCCCTGGTCAACATATAGGATACTTTTCATCCCGGTAAAATAAAGAGTTCCCGTGGGATAGTTAAAAAACTGCAATTAATTTAACAGCTTTGTAAACAACAACTAATGAACTTAATTTAGTAAAATTGGTCATGCTGATACCTTATGTTGCCTTTTTAACAAAATATATATATAGTTAAACTTATTAATCCAATCGAGTTCCCGCGGGAAAGAAAACATTACAAAAACAGTTAGCAGGCGTCTTTCAAGTAACGGATTTTAATGAAATTTTATGATCCTACTTTATATATATGCCCGGTCAACATTTAAGATACTTTTCATCCTGAAAAATTTGAGAGCACCCGTGGGATGTTTAAAAAAACCTATAGCTACTTATCTCCGTAGCACAATCAAAACGGGGTCGAAATATCGACAGTTTAAATCGTCCTTTTGATCGTGCAACTTGGTATAACTATACAAGGTATTTATCAGACAAAAGGCATGCATTCGATCTATGTGCGGTGCTCATTTCTTGGATACTTGTAGACCTCTATTCAAGAAATTAAAAATACTTCCACTTCCGTGTCTATATATATACCAAATACTCTTATTTGTAAAAAAGTACAATAACATCTTTCCCATTCATAATAATAACGAAGGTCTTAGAACGTGTCGGAGAAACAAAATATGTGTACCGCCAATAAAATTAAACATTTATTCTAAAAGCGCATATTGCACCGCAATAACTCTGTTTAACAAACTACCTGATAGTGTACGTGATAAGCCATTGACAATATTTAAAAATAGAATTTTTGAACTGTTGACGAATAAACTCTACTATGACATTAAGGATTATATTATGGACGATAACATTTTAAATTCTTAGTAATTCAAATTTTGCTATAATATTACTACTTTATATTAATATTATTCACTTTGTTATTACTTTTAAGACATTAATATTCATACACCAATATTATTGGTAGAATGTAATCGGTAATAAACACTTTAAGATCTTAAAGATAACCCGTACGTAGCAGGAACGGGTTGCTACGTACACAGTAGCGCATCAGAATGCTTAATTACAATATCTGGGCGTTGGTATCATCTCAGAATAAGATAAGTTTGGTTAGTATAGATATTACAATCCACGATGACACGCCAACCCTATATCTTACTCCATGCGAATTGAGTAACATAAGCGATTTCGACAGAGTGTATAAGTAGAGGAAGACCAAAGAAGATATAGGTAAATTGTGTAAAAGAAGATAGCACGTTGACAGGAGAGATTGGAAGAAGACTCCTTTACGGGTCCATCGAACCCAAGGACCACTCATTTACCTTGGAAAAAATTAAGAAATTCCACGGGAAACATTTTTGTAAAAAAAACGAACTGCACGCGGGCGGAGCCGCGGGCAACAGCTAGTGCAAAATAAAAATAGCAGTAGCGGAATAACATTTTTATTTTATTACCGGCGAAAATTGTATTTTATATTCGCTGACGAATAAAATTGGGCAGACAGCTAAAAATTCTCACCAAGCGGACCATATGCGCATAACTCGTAATATCAAATTTTTCACGACTCCATAACCAGGTTCGCTATGCGATGTAAATAAAATTATACATTTGGCATGAAAAATTGTGCCCGTTTTACGAGGCACCCTATAAAAATTCCTGGGATTCACGGCCCAGGAAAATACGAATTGTAACTACGAGTATAACTATAAGTCTAGGTGTCGTTATTCAGAGTGTTACAGCTCGTTATTTTGCGATACACATTGAAATTATAGCTATAAACTTGGCCCTCCCATGGTCTGCGGGACGCGGGGCGGGAGCTACTCAACCACTGATCTCTATTCTATGGATTAAACATTCTATACAATTCAAGCTACGTTCACTGTTATTATCCATAGAATAGGGATCAGTGCGCTCAACTAATCAGCTGTCAGTGACAAACGTGAATTACGCTACACACGATAATATTAATCTTGCGACGTGGATAATGATACATACTCAAGAAAATACCGTAGGCGAATTCTCAAGATGCGAGTCATTACATCGTATCATGTATAGCCAATCGCATACCCGCCCCGCGTCCCGCAGACCATGGGAGGGTCAAGGGCCAAGCTAAAGAAACAACAAATTTATTGCAGAAGCACTACCAAATCTGCTCTAAATTTCTAATGCACTAAATCTCGGAGCCAAACTAATTTAGCAGGTCTTAAAATACTGCTATCTAAAATACTCCTCGTGAAAAATGTTAGCACTATTTTCAGGTCTTTGAAATTACCCGGTTTCATTTAGAGATTTAGTAAACCCGAATAAGCGCTATTGCGTTTCTGATTTAATACGAGTTGTACCTAACTACGAAGATTTACTTGTATTACTTGTATTTATTGTACTACTACTGACTTAATTTAAAGTTTACACAGTTTGTGAACACCTAGAATAACTTACCCGTGTCCCTCTTCACTGTCGCCCGAACATTTGGGTATACTTAATGGATATATTCAAATGAAGAGTGAACAGGTATGCCCTTAAGTTCCATACAAGTGTCACCTAAACGTTTACTTACTACTCGTATTATGTATGATCACTGATCTCTATTTTATTGAAAATTCATTCTATAAATCTGAGAGTTCCTTTTTTGTGCTGATTTTAAGCGCCATCTACGGTACTAAATTGACATTTGTTGCTTGTGACCGTCGTTTTGAAAATCATTTTATTTTAGTTCCATGAACGCTCACGCCAGGTTACAATAACAGAGCCAAAATGGCGAAAATCAAGTATCTTCATTTTGACGTTGACAGTCAGCGATCCATAGAATAGAGATCAGTGTGTATAATCGTAAATTCCAATTTAAAGTCAATAGTCTCCGTACAGTCCAGTACATTCAGATATCTGATACGTCTGATCATCGAAACACTAAAATGTGGGAGCTGTTATAACGTCAAAATGTCTTCTAAAATTGGTACCAACGTTCAACGTATAACTGCTTTGCGCCAGTCATCAGTGACCGACTGACGACGTCAGTCTTTTGCTCGGATCAATCAACAAGAGGGACTACAGTAAAATTGTACCTAGGTGGAATGTTAGTGATGTGCTAATCCCGCTGGCAGCGATAATTTTGATACACTATAAATATAAATAATTTAATGAGGTCATAATAATGAGTGCGAGATACAGTTCAATGCTTTTGTATATCGATGCGCCAGACTTCTGTTTAATTTTAGATTTCCAAGAAATTTCATTATGAAAATCACGAGCGTTCCACGAAATACTTTTCTTGTCTCCTAGTCTCCTCAGCACAAAAGCTTTCTCAATACAACGCTATTGGGAATTTAATTCGAATTTGTATTCTACGCGTTTTGCCCGCGGCTTTAAAACTTTCGCGCCACGTTTAAAAGCGTCGCGGGGAGGAATGGAACTCACTATAACTGCATATTCACAAACTATTCTTTCGCTCCGTGTCAAAGTTTTTATGGGTCAAGCCCGGATCAAGTGGCATTAAACTCTCTGTGAAAAAAGACGCACTAGTGACGATGTTTTATTGCATCTTATTCGCAGGCGCATTATGTAGAGCGTAAAACTGGCTTATTAAAAGTGTTTCGAACTACGAGTATACGTACGAGTATATTCATGTATTCTGATAATATTACTGTTTTGATACTATATAAGACAATTTATATACTGGCGCAGCTTTTGTTTTACTACATTATTCTTCAGTAGGCTACCTAAGAAGGAATCATAATCACAAAAATCATAGATCAAAGAGACGATGGAGAGTATTTTAATAAATACTTATGCGCTTAAAACTAAGGAGATCCATACAAAAATCAGAGCGAACGATAATTGTAACGTATCGCGAAGCTGAATGTGCTAGACCCTAGACAGTATTTTATTAAAATTTTTATTAAACTAGGATACAAATAATGACATGCATACAAATTAAAATTCAAATCCGACTAGGAAATACGTTACGAAGCTACAAGAATTCGAGTTTTTTTTTGTAGGTGTCTTCTGTATACTTTTCGCAAAACTTGTAAGAAAGAAAGAAAGAAAGAAAGAAAGAAAATTTATTCAATGAAATATAACATAACAGAAAACATAAAAACAAAGACCAGAAGAGTCAAAAGAAAAAGCTAAAAAAATTAAAATCTATAAAGCTAACAAAATAAAAACAAAAACGATTCAGGAGTTTATGGTGCTACAAATGCGATGCATAAGGATCTAAGGCTATGTCTGCCTTAATTGGACTTATAATTATTTTGTTACTTAATTATTTAGTAGGTATAGTTTCGAAAGTGAAAATTCAATATTTTTGTTTGAGTAAAATACCTATCTACATACCCTTATGGCAGGGCACTTAGATTGAAGGATCGATGGATTGAGGATCCAAGGAGTCGGAAATGGCGACGAAGAAGTTTATTAGCAATTTGGCATCTTCTTTTTACATATATTAGGCAGTAGGCAGTATTTAATGGTTAAGCGTTTTTAAAAAAACCTCCCGAAAACACGAATAGCACTGCAGTGCTGTGAATCGGAGCAATCTGCGGCCCGAATGAGTCAGCTCGCTAAAGCCCTTCAATAGACAATTTGGCTACCATTCACTGGCTGCTCTCACCGGAAACCATGTAAGAGATTATCCATTCTACTGAATAAATTCCGGCCTCGTTTGGCGCTAAATCCGAAATACGTAAGTAAAAAACATAAGCGCGCGTTCCGCTGAATAGAACAGGCGCCTATACGAGTACCTATATTCAACAGATTTAAAAAAAGGATTAGGCCATCTGAATGTTTTACGTAAACATTTTTCATACAAGCAAAAAGTGGCGCTAGCTGAATATACATGTACTCAGAATTAAAATGGTTAAGACATAGATCACCATCAAAATGACCAATTGGCATAGATCACCATCAAAACAGTATCTCCTTGCATCAAAATGACCGAGTTTGCAGGCATCTTACACCATTGAGAACGTATCAGTCATAGCTTGACATTGACATTAACTCACATATTTATTCTGAAAGAACAATGGTGTGGGCCCATACATCGCTTTCGCTCACGTTACGCTATTGCAACTATAAATGAAAAAATATTTTTTTGATTGGGCCTGCAAGCCTGAACTCAATGCTAAAAGATTTTTCTTACAAAAAAGTGGAGAAAAATTAATATTTATTTTCAAAATATTGTATCTGAGTATTATAACAACAACGACCTCCGCCATGAAGCATCCGAGAGCATAGACAATACACTAAATACTCTTTGATAAATACTTTTCACTTGTCCAAGAATTTGTCACTGTTGACAGTTGGTAGCCATGTAGCTGACGGACAGTGTTGCGAGATGCCGGAATTAAAAAACTCAAGTGAAAGAAAATTCTAATTGAGTTAATTAATCAATATTGAATGACAAGGGTGTTTCGGAAACGCTAAACAACCAAGACAAAATAATCTATGCTCAAAATAATCGGTTGTAATAGATTTCAGTATTATTAAAAAGTGTAGTCTTCTGTCAAATAATCTCAAATCTTCAAGCAGTTTATTTAAGTGAGACTGGCTCACACGGAATAATAATATTCAGATTTACTCCAATGCAGTGGAAAACCCTAAACTAATGTAATCTTTTTATGTAAATAATATATTTCAGTAAAATAAAATGCAAAAAAAGGAACAATTGAAATCGATACAGTTATTGTCTTTTATTCTACATTCTGATCAAAGAACTAACGTAGTATGTACCTGAACGTAGGTTTTTCTTTATTATCTGTTACATGTTGTTCTCGTACAAAAGTGGACCGACCGTCAAAAAGGTGGAGTATAAAAGTGGAAAAGTTTGGCAACCGGTAACACTAGCTGTCAGGAATGTGGAAACGGAACGTATCAGAAATCAATTGAATTTCTTTAAATATTTAATTTTTTGACCCGACCTTTACAATAACTCGTGATACCTTGAAAAAATTCAGTTATTTACTAGAATCGTCTTGAAATAAATGTTACATCTAGACGCTAAACTTTATTTGTGTACATTTCTGCCCATGTTCTTTCAGAGGCTTGAAATCTGGATCCCCGATTAGGAAGGCAAACTTCTGAATCGCTGGCCGGATGTATAGATATTTTAATCCACGAAGACGCGCCCCACTCTGCCAAAATCGCTTAAGTTTCATTCGATTTGTATGGAGATTGACAGAGTGGGCCTCTTATCGTGGATTGATATATCTTTAATTTTGGAGAAGATGTTTGCGAAAATTGCGGTTCGATTGATCTTTTTGCTACTTAACTAATTAAGAAATTAAAACCGTAAGAGTTTACTTAATTCTTATGAAGAAGTTCGTGGAATGAGAACTATGACAACAAGGCAAGTTTTTTCGTCTCTATTTTATTTTAAACTTTTTATCCCTCATCCAATTAGCGTATGGTTAACGATGACGATTAATTTTAATTAACTTGATACTCTTATTCCTTTTTAGGGTTCCGTACCCAAAGGGTAAAACGGGACCCTATTAATAAGACTTCGCCGTCCGTCTGTCACCAGGCTGAACGGTGATAGACACTTGTAATTTTCACAGACGTATTTTTGTTTCAAAATAAAAAATAAAAAAATTAAATAGAAAAGAATAAAGATTCCGACGAATTGAGAACCTCCTCCTTTTTTTGAAGTCGGTTAAAAATTAGAATAAAAGGCTCTCATTCAACATACATGATTTATTGCTTGTTTTTACTTGATATTGATAACGGCAACAGGTTGACGCTTAAAATATTCACAGAATATTTGGTTATATATACACTTTAAAAAAAAAACTAGTAAAAAATTTAAATAAAAGAAATATTTTAGGGCGAGCATCATATTTACAGTCCTATATACATAAAAAACAAACGTGATTTTTTTTTCTCGTTTTTCTTTCATTTGAGGGGTTTTGGTTGGATTGTTCTTGATGGTGCGGATCCCTAAGTACGCGAACCCGACTCGCACTTTATCAATTTTTTACATCAGATGTTCGTGTTTAGATATTTATGCGAAACGGCTAAATCAAGCTCAAAGATAATGCATCACTGTATTTCAGGCCGGCGTCGACTGTTCATAATGACGGGTCAGCCACGTAACCTATTTCGTTGTAAAGAGTGTAGGTAGGTACATACAGCGGGTTAAAAACCCATTCCACTAACAGAAATGGCCTCTTTGTGCGAACAACAACCTCATTTAGTTAGCGACCCCAATTTGAGAAAAAGTATATTATTAACAGCCTAGTTTTGCTTTTCTTGTACGTAATAAAAGTTTGTTACGCCGTAACGTATTACCATTGATATATGTATAACTAGTAGGGCGCGTGGGGGCGCGGGCCACACGTGGCCCGCGGGCTGTCGTCCCGCCTATTTAAGTATTGTAGCCCTGAGTCATAATTGTTCCCATACATTTTCTATGGGAAAAAAAAATTTCCGCCATAATGGATTTTTTTTTCTAGCCATCAAATAGACCTTCAGGTCCTGATCAACCCTTGTCAAGAAACCGTTCTTCCATCTTTTATACTTTCCGAGATATCGGCGAAATTCGTATGGCGGCCATTTTGAATCCGCCATTTTGAATTTTTTTTCAACTCACTGCCAATTGGATGACGTTTCGAATGACATTTGGTCGAGCACCCCCCACATATCTCTAATACCCTTGGCTGTGCTCTTCATCCGTCTTCGATATCCTCAATCATCAGCTCTCTCCATATTTTTGTTCTTAACGAATTTTTTCCTTCTATACGACATGATCCTTAAAAAAATTTTTTTTCATACAAAATTGTTCAGGAGAGGTGATCAATCAGTGAGTGAATCAGCACGAGCAGCTATATATTGATACTAGTAGGGCGCGTGAGTGCACGGGCCACATGTGGCCCGCGTGTAGTTTCCGCCCATTAAGGTATCGCCGTCATCTCCATCGCCCATTGAAATCCGATTGGCAGTGAGCTGAATAAATTACCAAGGAGCACTGTCATGGTTTTAAAGATAGTTACGGGCAGTTCGAAGAAAAAAATACGCTGAACCTCATCGGATGAGGTTCAGCGTATTTTTTGTTCGAACAGCCCTTAACTATCTTTAAAACCATGACAGTGCTCCTCAATCCTCATCCAAATCCTAGATCATTATCATCTCTTCTCATAGTATGTACATTTTCCATGGAAAGATAAATTCCGCCACAGTGAATTATTTTCCATGCATCCCGTAGAACTTGAGATCCTGAACACCTCTTGCTAAGAAACCACTCTCTTATCTTTTATACTTTCCGAGATAGAACAACACGAAATTTGTATGGCGGCCATTTTGGTTTTTTTTTTCAGCTCACTGCCAATTGCCTGAAGTTCCGAGTATTTTTTGTTTCAGCAGTCCCCACCTAACTATAATACCTTGTCCATGCTCCTTGACTGTCTTTAAAATCCTCAATCATCACCTCATTACATATTTTTCTCTGGTAGTCATCCAAAAATCCGCATCAAAGCACTTCATGTTTTACAACTCTTGGTTTCTTCAATATTCCTCATACATTTTCTATGGAAAAATAAATTCCGCCATTTTGTTTTTTTTTCTATCCATCGAATAGACCATGGGGTCCTGATCACTGCTTGTCAAGAAACCATCCTTCCATCTTTTATACTTTCCGAGATAGACACCGATGAAGTTTGTATGGCGGCCATCTTGAATCCGCCATTTTGAATTTTTTTTCAGCTAACTGCCAATTGGATGTCATTTAGAATGACATTTGGTCGAGCACCCCCCACCTATCTTCAATACCCTCCGCGTGCTCTTCACCCGTCTTCGAAATCCTCAATCATCAGCTCTCTCCGTATTTTTCCTCCTCATGAATTTTTCCCCTTTATACGACCTCATCAGTGAAAAAAAAATTTTTCATACAATATTGTTCAGGAGAGGTGATCAATCAGTGAGTGAATCAGCACGAGTAGCTATATATATAGTAATATGTATAATACTAAGGATTTCGGGTCAGCGCTAAAAAGTGTCCAAGCCTTAAGGTGTTGCGGCCCTACCGGCCCGCGAAATTCAAATTTTATTTAGTTTTTCGCAAATATTAGAGTAACTACACATTGTAGATTTATGGCAATGCATTTTGCGGGCCTACTTTTTATGCATCTACATGATTTTAATGGAAACTTTGCTCGAAAGTTCCCACTCATCTCATATTGGTTCCCGAAAGATAGTTTTTTGCAGTTTCCCAGATTTCGAGCTATCGGGAACCAATATGAAGTAAATGAGTATTTTTGAGCAGAGTTTTTATTAAAAACATGTAGATGCATAAATTATGTGCCCGCAAAACACATTGCCATTAGCCTTCGATGTATAATTAGCCCACTATGAGCGAAAAACTAAATAAAATTTGAATTTACGCGCCAGGATGGTACCCATCGCCCTTAAGAAATCCAAAACTCGAAAAGAGTTCCAATCGCACTCAGGCAATTTTATGCTTTATAATAATGGTTTTTTCTCGGGACACTTTTTTCGTGAATTTTGTATTACACCCGGGGTCCATAGATTTATATGCCAATGCGTATTACCTACTAACGTTTTGTTCCCATGCGTGTACAGCAGTTCGACAATACAACAGCCGCTTTTAAATTGGTTTCTTTATCTGAATGTTTAATAGGCATAATTACAAAGTTTTATTTAAATAGGTATTTTATGTTGGTGTTGATTCTATTTCGGCCTTTAACGAGTGGCGGGAAATCGTGACTATGGGCGGTTAACTTCAAGCTTTCAGTGTTTTATAGATATTAGCGCTAGAAATAGTTTTGCTTTTACTCTATGTGTTATTTTTGCACGAATTCACTTAGCGTTTTAGTAATAATCCGCTTTAATAGAACCTAACTGTTTTGCGCGGATTTTTCTTCAGAGTATAAATCAATATTATCACGTAAACTGGTTTGTATTTTTGCTTTTAATTGGGAAAGCGCAACGTTTTTATAACCTTAATTTTATAAAATTTTACGATTAGAAGTCGTGAACAACAAGTGCAACCCAAATACTTACTACTTTTTCATTTATAACTTATCACTGCACCCAACATACCTACCGTATACCTTTTAGTAACTCTATACCAGCACGTATTAGTAAGATAATTAAATATTAAACAGAGATACTCTAATTGTTACTACTCTGTAATGTAACATTGGCAAGAGGCAACGGCGACGGCGCGCAAACTCGCGGCGCGAAACCGCGGCGATTTGCGTTTGTGAGGCATCTTTTTCCGTCTCATTAGCACTTCTCATCATTTCCTAACTGCTTGCAGTGGTTTGGTTACTGGAACAGTAGAATGTGGTGACTGTTTTGCTGATCACAATATGTATTTGGTTTTACAGTGTAATGTCACTTAACTTTTTGTAAGAAATAAATAAAATTAATACTAAATTTTGAAAATTCGTAGAGCAAAATTTGTTAGTTTTAACACGGAATACATTATAGTACCTATAACGGTACAGGAGGCTCGCTCCGCAAGATGATTTAAAGAAATAGCGACGACGTTGACACAAAAAGTGCAATTCAGTTCACAATAGCTGCTGGCCCCGCCTACGCAAAGTTCTGGTCTCTTTCTTATCAACTTTATCTCATTTAACGTACTGAGGTTGCCTCGCGATTACGCAGCGCCTGAAATAAAGTTGTTGAACGGCCTGGTTTTAATGTAAACATCTATAGACCGAGACTGATCTGGTATTTTTTATATGACTTTGTATAACTAATATTGTACTGACCGCTCTGTCGGCTAAATTTCGGACTCTGCAGTGGAGGTAAGCTGGCTGGCCCACGGCGGCGGTGGCCTCACGCTTCGTGCTATTGTCGAAGTACGGCTGCCCGAGAGGCTCCCAGCCTCCGCCGCCGGCTGTTACACCTGCAACCAAAACATTCATCATCAAGCATACATACATACAATACATACTAGAATACAATATTATAGACATCATGTCAGTCCTTAGACACACTGCTGTATTCGACGACATGGTAACAATCCTGCAGCCGTCTGCGTCGGCTGTCGTGGGTTCTATTATCACAACTGAAAAAAATTTGTGTGATGAACATGAATGTTTTATAGTGTCTGGGTGTTTATTAATATATTATATTTATGTATATTAATATGTATACACATAACTCAACTTACTACGATTACTTTTGGTATGTAACGCCCAACGAATACGTACCTCCTACAGGATACCTAAATATTTTTGATTTGTTCATGATGGTTTATTATATAAATAAGTACCTGATAAATTTCATTACCTAACCTTATAAAGAAAAGACATTATTTTGTTCGTATCGCTCAGATTTCTAGGATTAGTTCCCAAATATAAATAAGTGGTTACGCTGTATTAGAACCATACTAAAATTAAACTGAAATGATTGCCTATCCAAAAATAGCGGTAGGGATTATTCTATTAATAAAATATGCGAATCAATTTAATAACATATAAGGGCAGGTATCGCTTCTATGAAGTAAGGCACACGTAACATACCATACCTACTTATCTCGGTATAGGACATAGGAAGCGTAGCGACATGATTTATACTCGCTGTAACCCTTGGGAATGAACCATATGTCACGTCTCATACTCCAGGGTTCCAAGTCGGGGTCAGGTCGGTGAATCATCTTGCCTGTCAATATTAAAGCTTCGGTTACAGATGGTCCCACTCGTACTAGATTGACATGGATTTATTGACAGATTTGTATTTTTGATCCACAAGATAATAATATAATCGGTACATATGACATAATATGCTTTAATTTTCGTTTCCAAGTTTCAATGTAAGATTTCTATCAGTGTCAGGTTTTTGGCTTTCTACCTCGAGAAAGGGCTTGCTTCTTGATTTTCAATCCTTTATAGGTTTTGAGTTTTGCAGCCGCAAAATTATTATCGCAATAAAATTGCCTTTAACTTTTAATTCGGCTAATGTGTTTTGAGGCCTTAGTGTTTTTGTATCCAATTAAATTTGATGCTTGTCTGTTTGTCAGAGAGGACATATTATGTGTGTGAAACATGTGTGAAACGATGTGGCAGATACATGTGCTGAGATACGGAACCCTAAAAAGTCAGATACAGAAAAATATTTACGTCAATAATCTTATTTGCAGTGCGGTCGACATGTGGACTTCATAATATAATAGTGATGTTTGCGAATAACGAATATACAGTTTCCGCTCTGCTTAAGTGCCCAGGAAAGTAGGACAAAATAATAAAACCAGTGACTCATTGCTGTATTGCTAATAAGAAGTTTGTAAGGATTATGTAATTGGCGCGCAATTATCGGTTGTTCAAGATAAGCCATTATAATAACTATAATTGCGCACCGCATTACAATAAATTATTATGATTGCAAATAGAGGTAATAAAGCATTTACTTCGCGAATATTTATTTACAACCACTGATTATTGTTAGGTATGGTTTATTGTTTTCAATTTATTTTGTTATAACTTTATAACAAAAACGATGTGCTTTTATGGTATTGAATGTTACTACCTGCCTTACTTATATAAGAAGTCGATGTTACATTGGTTTTCACAAACTCTAATCAGGTAAACTTAGTTATGAATAAATGAATCGTCTTGGTCAAATAATAATATGGAATTAATAAGGATAGATTATTATATATAACTAGCTTTTGCCCGCGGCTTCGCCCGCGTGAGTTTGGGGGTTTTACAAATCCCGTGGGAGTCCTGGATTTTCTGAAAAATAAAAACAGCATATGTGTTAACCTAACTTCAGAAACACGATTGGGTAAAAATTTCTCGCCAAAAAGTTCTCCCAAAAATTGCTCCAAAATCTCCATTTTTCTAATTTCTATCGAAAACTACGATGAACATGATTGTAATTTTTGTTTTAATGTATCGGTAAAAAATAATTCCCAAAAACGCTCAGAACGACATTTAAATAACTGGCTTAGTTTTTGAAGTAATTAGGTAAAACAAAGTTTTTCTGTTCTATTCTTCCGCAACGCTGCATACTAACCTAACCTTTTTTTTTTTTTTTTTTTTTTTTTTTTCGTGGGGAAATCCGTTATGGATACCGGCGTGCCACGGGGAGGCACTTCGGTTATGTCGGAGTCACACCGACTAAAACCCCACGGTGTTCACCTCGTCGCCTGGTGGTTGGGCTACGGGACCGGAAGCACTCGCGCTACCCAGCCAACGGTGTCTGCCGAGGCAGACCCTCCTTCCTTCTTCATCAATTCCCTGACAGAGGTGCATCGTGAACACAAAGATGCACCTCCCGGCTCGAGGGCCATTCTCCATCGGGCGACAAACTCCCCGTGTCTATCGCCCGGGTGCCCTTTTAAGGGGGCAGGCGGCGGTCATGGGCAGCACGCCTGCGCCCAGCCCTTCTGCGGCGGATGGGATGAGAGCCCACGTCATCCTCTCTCATCCGCTCCGCAGCCTCCTTCTGCGTCATTACTTCCTCAGAGAAGCACTCCATCGCCTTCCAAGACCTGTCACTCTCTGCCATGGCCTTAACCACGGCTGACAGGGAGAGGTCCTGGCCAACTATTTCCACCAGTGCCTCCCGTGGAGAGGTCCAGGCTACGCATTCAGCCAGAGTGTGTTGCGCCGTGTCCACGGCGGCCCCACACTCATGGCACCCCTCGGTTGATACTAACCTAACCTAACCTAACCCACCAACATAAGAGTGAGAAGGACGAAAATAAAATCAACGTATCCGCTTAAGAGTGAAATAATTTCAGAACCTTTACCTTATAGGTATCCATTTTCGCATTTATAGCATAATTACTATCACATAGGTATTCTATTGCTCAACTAAAACATATTTTTAATAGCGAAACAGTTCTAATATCAGAAACTATACAGGAACACCTTTTTAGCATTATTAACCTGTATCCCATTGCTTAACCAAAACACACATTATAAATAGCGAAACAATTGTACCACAGATCACTATATTAGTTACTACGTAATGTACTTTCAGAACCTTTATGGGTAGGTACCCATTTCCACATTTATAGCATTACTAATTACTATACCATATCCCATAGCTCAACTAAAACATACATTGTCAGTAACGAAACAGATGTTAGTTCAGAACATATATCATATAGGTACCCGTTTTCATAGTTATAATATTATTAACCTGTATCCCATTGCTCAACTAAAACACAAAATGCTAATAGCGAAACAGTTGTAATGTCGGAACCAATAATACAGGTATCATAATACAGGTATCCATTTTCACATTTATAGCATTATACATTATTTATAGCATTATAGCATTATAATTTATAACATTATTATCCCATATCCCCATGTTCAACTAAAACACACTTATTAAATGCGTACATTGCTATGTTCAGAACCTACATAGTGGCCATTTTCACATTTATAGTGATAATAGATTCAGCTTTTGCCCGCGGCCCCGCCCGCGTCAAATTCGCTTTTTCATGAATCCTAAGGGAAACGTCATTTTCCCGTTATCGTTCCCTATTCCAACCTTTAAACATGCTTTCAAGCAAGTTCGCTTGAACAATCTATCTATAGATGTAGCTATAGATTGCTCTAGAAAATTTGGTATTTTGAGTATCCCACGGGAACTACGGATTTTTCCGGGATAAAAAGTAGCCTATGTTTTAATCCGGGTTATAAGCTACCTATGTTCCAAATTTCAGCTAAATCGGTTCAGTAGTTGCGGCGTGAAGGAGTAACAAACATACACACAAACTTTCGCCTTTATAATATTACAAGTTCGCTTGAACAATCTATCTATAGATGTAGCTATAGATTGCTCTAGAAAATTTGGTATTTTGAGTATCCCACGGGAACTACGGATTTTTCCGGGATAAAAAGTAGCCTATGTTTTAATCCGGGTTATAAGCTACCTATGTTCCAAATTTCAGCTAAATCGGTTCAGTAATTGCGGCGTGAAGGAGTAACAAACATACACACAAACTTTCGCCTTTATAATATTATTAGGATATTAGGATTTACAACCGGAATTAAAAGAGAAATTAAAAAAAAACGTTAAAAGTGGTCTTGTCTTTAAAGAGGACATTCTAGGTTAAATAAAAAAGTAATACCTCTTTGAAATTTTATACTACAAGAAATAGTTAAAAAATCTTTATATCGAAACTCGCTATAAAGAATTTTTAACGCTCGATATTATCATGAACATTAAATTTTAACGATATCAGGTTTTCAAAGAAGCTTAAAACTTGTTTCAGCTTTGAACATAATATTAAAAATTTATTCTAAAATAACAGTAGTTACATTTGTTTGTAAAGAAGTCAATTCAAGTCTTGAGGAAGCTCTTTGTTCAACTAAAATATACATTACTAATATAATATTATTTATTTGGTAAATAAGAATAAAGGTTTTTATAGATTTTCTATGACAATTTCAAAATAATTCCTAGGCTCTGCTAAAGTAATTGATAATATCTAACTTTTTGAATGAAATTCTTAAAATTTATTAATATTATATTAGTTACTTGGATTATAGTAGAAAATATAAAATTGCATTTGAGCTGCGGACGCTGCGGCGTATGATACCATTATAGACAAAGCCCACAGAGCTGTGGTGTGGTTATTTAGAATAATAATCGTTATTAAATTAATCATTTTAAAACATAAATTCCAAATAATATTATAAAAAAATGGTTGTTTTATTAAAAACTTGAAATACTTTCCGTGGGAATATCCACGTACTTATTACACTTGGATTTTATTTGAACAGACGATATTAAAAGCTCTACAAAGTAATGAATATGGTTGATGTCAGAGAAAGTAATATGAGAAATAAAATTATTATTTCTTGGTAGACACTCGTTTTATGGTACATAGAACGAGAATTATTACTTGTTGCTATTTTATTTATATACATATTTTCTTCACTGGTTTGTCGAATGTTTTTATTTTGTTATATTTATTATATTTGACAATATAGAGGTACTCCATATTCGTGAATGTTGAGGTCACCAAGTGGACTTATGATATTTAAGACTCTTAAAATCTCTTCTCTCTTGTAAGGATCTACAAACTCGTTTTTATCTATACCCCGTTTTTTATCGTTTATACAGGAGGCCTCTGCTCAGCAGTAGGCTAATAGTCTAATTGCTGAAACTTTTATTTTATCTGTGTAACTCCAAAACGAATTTAAGTCTTGGCAACACTGCGGCCATTTTGTAATTCTGTAGTTCGAGCATAGAGGTCCAAGAGGCCTCCCTCGACTTCAAAAGTGCGGCAACAAATACTTTGCTAAAATTGGCAAACCCGAGCCGTCGCTACACAATTTTTCACGCACACAAACATCTGCGCACCATACAAATTTTAAATTGACACACTCACACAACAACAAAAAAGTTTCCGCACTCATGGAGTTGTCGTTGTTAGGTAGGGCTCTATCCAGTGAGAGCACGAGCGCCGATATATTATTTTAAATCTATGCGTTCGAGAATAAACTTCTGTTCGGTTCAACGCTCTGCGTTTCATTTATTTATTTTATCAACCAGTTTATCCTAAAACAGTGTATCCAAAAACAGATGTAGCAAAACATTGAATAGAAGTTTAACCTTGTCTGTATGTAGATGTTATAAGTTTTCCCTGAATCATGGTGACTCGCGCGAAGCTGGTCGGTTTTAGTGGTTTCAGCCGTCATACGACTCCGCCCGAACACGCTAAAGGCGATCCCTCGACGATAAAATTGTACTTTGTTTCCCGTCACGTACCGCGGTTTTTTATTCCCAAACGTTAAATGGGGTGTTTTGTAAATGTACAAAAATGAAATAATCTTTTACTAAGCACAGACTAACTAAAATAATGACTTCTTTCTTATCGTTTCTTATTTCGATAGCGTAATATTATTATAATGATGATGATGAATATAACTATTACTAACTAAAAACATAATGAATATACTCGTATTGAGTTTAGTTTTTTTAGTACGAATATAATATTTGAGATCGAGTTATCAGATATGGGAACAAAAACCCGGCTTCAAATCGGAAACCTGGTTTTAATGTTTTTTAAGGGTTTTTTTTATGTAAAATAAAAATATTCATTTAATATTATTATGCACAATACACGAAATTGCTTCTATTCTGAGTTAAAGAATATTCAAGATTAGGTTTTAGAAATAAGTTATTAGAAATAATTAAATTTAAGTTAATATATATCAAATAAATACTTGAAATTTTACTTACATCTAAAACTACCATTACTAAAGTCTACCTAGACTTCGGATTGGTTTCTAGAATTTTTAGGTGAAGTTTTAATGTTAGCCATCAATCACTATTATTAATAAATTGAACAGTTTATATTATGAACTAGTTTTGCAACATTGTTTTTAATATTGATAATAAAAAGAGAGTGTTCAATGCTTTTACACTCTGAAACGTGAAATTTCATTTAGTTCTGCAAACTAGGTACATACAACAAAATAAAAATGGACATGCGATTCTCTTAGCAACTATTAGGTTTCGTCGAAGTGCCGGCTTTTAAGGGTAGAATCGTTATTATCCCCTTCGCAGGGGCGTTTACAAAAGCCTTTATCTTCTAATAGTAAAAGTTTATTTGTATTTGCCCGTAGGGTTACATTACGTTGGTAGGAAGGATAGTTTAGCTTGAAATTACTTTTGTTATTGTAATAACCTATCGTGTTTTGTCTATTTAGATATCGCTTTATGGGAAAACAGAGGTATGATTTTCTGCCGCTTTCAAGTTAATAAATTTAAACCAACTCTAAGTTAGAAGGTTCCGCTGTTATTACTAACACGAGATAGACAACATCAATAATGAGGAAAGTTACTTAAGTAATAAAAAAAAATTCAGGCACATTTCGTTCAGTTCCAATTATGACTTAAGTATCTACGAGTAATTAATGGTGTAAAATTATTCTTGGAATAAATTGTACAGTTATAATAGAGCTGATCATTAAATAATAGTAGTTTATGAAACGGATGCATAATGGGGTTAATACCTAATTATGTAGAGTTTCATACACTACTTTATCTACGCTCAAATTATCGTAAATCCTAACCATAAAATCTTGCTAACGTTCGTCGAAAATCCTTCACTTTGTTGGTAAAAGATTGTGGGTCATTTTTGTTGCAATTACTAAAATGTCAGGTAGAGTTAAATTTTCTTTAGTAGGTTTCACTGCTAGAAATTTTTCCGCGCTAAGTTTTGACTAAGTAACAAAAATAACACATTGAAATGTTAAAAGTTAGGTATGGCGCCAAAATTCAGTTGTAAACTGCGTATAGTCTGTTAAAAAAGTCATGAAACAAAAAAGAGTAGAAAAATATTTATACAAGTCAGATAAAGTATATTTTTAGTGGATAGTTAAATAATCAAAAAATATACATAATTCTTTTCAATATTCTGTATAAACACACTTTTTAATCAGTCATATAAGGCAGGGAAAAATTATTGTTTCCGTGAATTAATTGTTGTCTATGGTCGATCACGGCCCATTCCATGACTATAAAAATGTTGTCTGTGGACTCCATATATAAAAAAAAAAAACAAAATTGAGGATTGGCTCTACACTCTCTATTGGCTATGACGACCACAGAGAAAAGAAAGTTATTCCCTGGGTCTGTGATGACGACACAAAAATACAGGAACCCAGAGCCGAGTATCGTAATAGAAATTATTCAACTATCTAGAGATATTTCCATAGTACAGCGATGTTATAATGAATAACTTTTTAATAATTATAGAAGTCTGTGAATAAAGTAGGTCAATATGTGACACATTTTGATTTCATAATTCGAACTTTAAGCAATGAGCGTAGATAAAAACGATTTAAGTTTTTAAGGTTCCTTCTTTAATCGTAAAGATTGCTACGCTTCTACGATAATTTTAAGTATCTATAGGTACGTTAATTTGTTAGTATGAGCGGACTCATACTAACAAATGCAGGACACAGAGACTCTATGATCTCACTAACTAACTTCTGAGGATGTCCCGGTGTTGGGACGAAACGTGCGTCGGATAAAGTGTTGGAATAATTATGTGGTTTATATTGACGGTGTTCCTGAATATCGGATCATACATAATATTTTCAAGTAGTGGATTATAGCAAAACAAATTAATATTCTATGTCTTACTAATTATTATGGATGTCCGCAAAATAACGCCTCAAATGATTTTAAAATGTGTGTGAAAATAAAAAACAAATAAATTATAATAGGAATAAATATTTCATCAAAGTAGTGTTTGCGACGTTTTGACGCTATTCCAATAAAACATCTTAAACACCTAAGATAAAACATCTAAAAACACCTAAGATAAAAAACACCTAAGTAAGGTTGTATACTCACCGAATAATATGAAAATACAGCTCAACTCCGCCGTCCACATCGCGAAAGCTTTTCACATCGTGTCCACTCTAATAAATACCACTTCACTGTAACACCAGCCACTTAGGCTTAGCATGTTGTTTGAAATGTTTGTTTCTCCCCACATATTTTATTTATAACTGTCTCTTTATTATTGTAACACTCAGTCCGTAACCTGTAAAAAAAGGAAATTTCCGTGTTCAGTTTTTCAGTATCATCCCAGCTTTATAAGTAAGTATCTATCCCAGCATCGTATTTATTCAACTTTAACTTATTCATTTCAGCTTATTTGGAATTAAAAAATAAAATTTTACAAATGTAGAGGCAAATAATATACGTTAATTAGTTAACAAAAAACCGTCTTCAACTTCTGTTGAATACGTCCTTTTCAATTAAAAATTTATAACTTATTTGGTTTTCTCATGTATACCATCATCAGAACTGAACTAAACTGAAATGGGACCCACGGGAAGCGTCAGCTTTCTAATAAAAAAAGAATCGTCAAAATCTATTCACCCAGTCAAAAGATAACAAACATAAAAAAAGGACAAAAAAAAACTAAATACCAATTAACATGCTAATTTGTTTGTACGTCACCCTACTTTATTAGCACTTCCCCTCCCATTTCATACTAGGTACGGCGAACCGCGATCGTCCGTTATCAGACAAATGCGGGCCTAGTATTTGAGAAATAGCTCAAGTTAATAAAAGTAATACCAGACGACCTGCCCAACGCAGTTATCGTGCACTCAGACTGCATCGGCACTTAGCATCGGTGAGATGGCAGTCAAGTACTAATTTGTACTTTACGATTTCGCATTGTAAAGTCAACATCTCCTGAGGATGTCCCGGTGTCAGCACGAAACGTGCGTCGAAAAAATTGTGTAGTGTTTCATGTAGGCGGTGTTCCTGCGTATTGGACCATACAAATTCTTTTCAAGTAGCGGATTATGGTAAAACAAATTAATCTGCCTTGACATCACTGATAACTAACCTCAAGATATGGACATCCGAACGATTTACGTGAATCTTTTTCATACAAGCAAACAGTAGCGCCAGCTGTCAAATTACCGCCACCGCCGCTGACCGAACTACCGCGTGGCCTTATTCTGTTGGTACTAATGTCACCCATAAACTGGCGACATTTTTCGCGCGGTTCGCCGTGTCTAGAGTAGATGTCAATTCCTGACATACAAAAGTTAAAATCCTCGTACGATATAAAAAATATCATTGTTTTTGTCGAAAATTACCTATCACGGGGCAGGAAAAAGTAATTAACGCAAATTCATATTTTATAGTAGCAGTAAAAAGCTCGTGTCATGTCAGAAAATCAATTAGCATTTAGCTGGCAGCAATAACTCTGGAAAATGACTGACCAATTAGTAGATAAGTAACATAATGAGTTTGTAATGAAAGCCGCCTCGACCGCCAAATTTGTATTGAACTTTACGTGTTTTTGTCGAGTATCATTATTGAAATGTACCGTTGCAAGCATTTAAACAAAAAAAAACCGGCCAAGTGCGAGTCGGACTCGCGCACCGAGGGTTCCATACCATAAAAGAAGTAAAACATTCAAAGAATCACTTTTGTTCATTAATTTACATGTAGGTACTTTTGTTGGCAAACCGCAAACGTAACTTTGTTTTTGGTGGTTTATTGCTATTATCAAAAAAAGTATAATAGTTAGAGAGTTGGTTTTATTTTTCCTGTAAAATATATATTAATTCCTATTGATCATAATTATTTCAGATTTTTTGATTGGTAAACTTCGGAGATAAGGGGGGGGGGGAACGGTATTTTTTTCGACAGTTTGCTCAATAACTCAAAAACTATTAGGCATAAAAATAAATAAAAATTGGTTTTAGAATACACAAGTCACGCCCTTTCATATGATACCCGACTCAATATTGTTATCTCATTTTGAAATTTTGACGACCCGGTTTTCCCCCCTTTTTAAATAAAAATAAAATAGATTTTCAATTTTTTATGATTGCAATGTCGGCGCGCCGCAATTACCTACAACTATTCCAAATTTCAGTTCGATAACTTCGATAGTTACTGAAATAATCGAGTGTGACAGACGGACGGACGGACGGACGGACGGAGAAAGTCTCACCATAAGGGTTCCATTTTTACCATTTTGGTATGGAACCCTAAAAATAATATTATGTATTCGGTGCTACTATTAATGAGTGTTCTGAAAACTTAAAAAAATAGAGGTTTGTATGTTTTTATATTAAACTAGCTGTTGCCCGCGGCTCCGCCCGCGTGAATTACAATGTTTTTACATATACCGTGGAATGCCTTGATTTTTCGCGGGATTCTGGTGTGATGTTATACAGAAACCTGTTCTTACTTCGCACGGGTTATCTTGTGGTGATTTTGAAAACTCCTTTTTCTTAATCATAATATAAAGTTTCATTAATACGTAGTTGAAAGATCAAATAAGGACGATTTTAACTGTCGACATTTCGACCCAGTGGCACAGGTCGTGGTCACTACGTGACCACGACTTGTACCAATGTATCGAAATATCGACAGTTAAAATCGTCCTTTTCAATGTGATTTTTATTCTGAAACCACGAAATATGTCAAAAATCATTAAATCATGTGAAAATTAGTACTGGTAGTAGAGCTCTTCTTTCAGGGTTCGGCCGGGTATGTACCACTGGGATAAAATACTCTACTAACAATATTCCCCGGCCCAACATAAGAGTCATTTAAAAATCTTTGCTTCATCTCAATAGGTACAATTCAAAATATCCGAATGGGCAATGGCTATATATTTGTTTACACATATAAAGCACCTATGACATTATATGATATTTCGACCCAGTGGCACAGGTCGTGGTCACTACGTGACCACGACTTGTACCAATGTATCGAAATATCGACAGTTAAAATCGTCCTTTTCATCGTGATTTTTATTCTGAAACCACGAAATATGTCAAAAATTATTAAACCATGTGAAAAGTTGTACTGGTGGTAGAACTCTTCTTTCAGAGTTCGGCCGGGTAGGTACCACTGGGATAAATTACTCTACTTACAATATTCCCCAGCCCAACATAATATTATAAGAGTCTTTTAAAAATCTTTGCTTCATCTCAATACAATCCATAACATCAGAATGGGCAAGGGCTATATATTTCTTTACGTATTAAAAGACCTTAGATGACAGTCAGTCGGTTAGGATCGATAAGACCTAAGAGTTAAAAATATTTGTAAACCATTATCTTACCCTTTCCATATTGCGGATGATAAAGTTTAAATCTGTTCATGTTTTAACAGTGCCATCTTAATATAAAGTCAGGAAACAGTAAATAACATGACAGTTAATTTTTATTTAAAAAAATTCAGTAGTACCTACCTATCTCAGAGTTTTACATTCAAGTTCCACATAAATTGTAGAGATGGCGCTATACGGTATAACGTAGCGATAACGCCAGTTACATGATTTTTGTTCACCCTAAAAGTGAAAAATTTTAAACCATACAAAATCTCCTGCTAAGCCTATTTATTTACGGCTGTAAGGGTACTCCAGTCTTACTTGAGCCCTACGTCCTAGCCCTAGGTTCTTTGTGCATTCCGAGTTTCAAGTCACCTACCTACTTGAACTTAAAGGTTCTGATGTCTGGAATTTCTGAACTACAAAAGTGATAATGATAAGATTTGTAGGGAATAATTCTTAAAGAACCTCCTTTCTAACAAAAAAAGAATGAATGGAATCGGACAACGCGTTAATGAATTATAACTAAAAAACGTTTGGACTTTGATGCCGTCTTCCAGGGAAACCATGATGAATTTCGGGACAAAAAGTATCCTATGTCCTACCTCAGGGTATGAACTATAATCATGTCAAGTTTCATTTAAATCCATCCAGCGGATTAGCCGTGATGCCCGGTCGTGAAACAGACAGACAGACAGACAGACAGACAGACAAAAATTAAACAAATTACAGTTTTGGCTTCAGTATCAACTAAATAGTGTCCTCCAACAAAAATTTTCAAAATATCTTCAATGTACAGAATTCGACCCTTTACAGTTTTATTATAAGTAAAAGATTCGTAAAAAAATTAATAAATGTTTGCATTTAGATGACAAAAATATATTAATAGCTGAAAACATGTACCGTACCGGAGGGTTTTTAAGAAAGTCTTGTAATTCCTGTGATAAGAAGATGATACTAGCTATCATCATCATCATCAAGTAAGATTAATAACATAAAATCATAACTATAGGTACCTAGTAGAAGGTGACAATTCAGATCCCTCTAGCAGGAGACTCATTGGGCGCAGAAGAGAGAAAGATCTTCGACCTTCATGAGTGGCCGATGTACGAGACTTTAGGTGTCAACCGTGACCACGGGGGAACCAAATTAAACAGTTCCTGAACACACAAACCGAAATAAATTCTATAGAATACCGATAGACATAAAGGCTTACTACGATGATTTAGACTTTGAAATTATTTGTTGACCAGTGTCTTGTTGCTGATGAATCTTCTAGCACTGCTATCCCATAAAAGGCTACAGTACTAGATGGATGATTGAACCTGTGCCTAGTACAGAGTGAGGAGATGTTCCAGCATGAAGTAAATACTGCTTGACTTGGTTTTATATTTTTTGCTAGTAGTTAGCTTTGGATTCGATACATCGGCCAAAGTTGAATTTGGATGTCAAAATGAATCCATAGTTATGCGTTTAGCAGTCTCTAAAAAAGGTGTGATAACAGAATAAGTACGAGTTGAAATGACGTGTGCTATTCACGAAGGGCCCTGGAGCAGTACGGGATGAAAAGAGTGCTGAATCAGAATTCATGAATCCGACGGTCACACACCGTGGCTATACCCAGCAGCTATATGAATAACAATATCAAAATTCAAAACACTCTCAGCGCAGTCTACAAAACATGCAATTCGCACCGATATAACCTGAGGATAAGCCCATCGGAATATTTGATGTCAATTTTCTTCATTCAAGAAAAAAGTAGCGCCATTTGTCAAAATTTCCACTATCACGCCGCAACGCAGCGGAAATCGTCGCTGCGGAAACTCGCGTGCGGAATAATAACAAGTATAGTGATCTGTGACGTGGACCGCGGTCCAAAGACAATACCGTCGTGTTGTCGGTCGGCTAAAAACTGACGCTGTTGGTGCAAAACAATTATTTTTGACGCCAGTAAACTGTTGAAATTATTTCGCGCGGTCCTGTGTATACGTTGGTGTAAAAAATAACACTCGGATCCATTCTCCCAAGAGAACGAGAGGCTTTTAACGTCGAGCCCCATCGTTTTTATTGAGTTTGAATATATTTTGTTAACATAACCCGGCTTTAAACAAACTTCGTTTATTATATAAAATTCTGTTGTACTCGTATCTTTTGATGTTTCAAGAATAAATTCATTGTATAAAATATTCCTTTGAGAAAGAACATTGAGCCGTAAATAAAATTAGTTATTGAAACGCTAATGTTATTTTCTGCTAGAGAATATTTTAAGTTTCTATAGGTACCTACAGTTTTTCTGATAAATACGTTTTTAATTTAAAGATGGTCTCTCATCTGCTGGAAAGGAATAGGTTATCGCCTTAACAAGTCTGATATGTATTTTTTTAATATGCCTAGAATGATGCAGTGGAGAGAAATCGTAATTAGAGTTATAACTTATAACGGATGATCTGTCATGAACAGACTGAGTGTGTTAAAGGAGACGGGGATTTCTGAGCCTGAATTTAATAAGACTTTGCTCTCAGATTGACAAAATCCGCTAAATTTTCAGTGACATTTTCATAATAAATATGTATTCTTAGAAATCAGAAGCGGAAATGATTTTTTAAAAATAAGAAACGAATGCCTAATCACAGATTGAATGAAAATCAAAATCACACAAAAAAAATAAGACACAATTAGCACTAGAAGGCACGTCCGATACGTCCAAGCGCTCGAGGCAAAGTGCGCGAGCGCTGCGCCTCGCCACCTGTCGTGACTAGTTTCACTGCGTGGAGAGGCCGGGTTGCGGAAAATCTCTAAGACGGCTTCTCCTGACAGCTGTACGTCCTCGTCAGCTTGATTCTGTTCATCCTGGTCAACGGTGGATTCCTCAGCTCCTATCTGCTCCTCATCGACGTGAGCACTTGGGGCTTGATTTGTATGTGCTCCATTCAATTCATCATCATCATCTAAAACTAAATAAGATTATTAGAAGTGGTTCCTTAATTCCTTAGAGTTTATCACCGTCCATTTTAAAATGATCACACGCGTGCACTTCGAGCGATCACATCAAAATAGGCGGCCGGGACTTGTGTCCACATAATATGAGAGCTTCACACGCTCTCATAGGTACGTAACGAACAATAGCCACTGTCGGGGCAAAGATTACTGCCTCAATGTCGGGGCACATACGACTGCCACAGTGTCGGGGCATATACGACTGCCACAGTGTCGGGGCATATACAACTGCCACAGTGTCGGGGCATATACGACTGCCACAGTGTCGGGGCATATACGACTGCCACAGTGTCGGGGCATATACGACTGCCACAGTGTCGGGGCATATACGACTGCCACAGTGTCGGGGCATATATGACTGCCACAGTGTCGGGGCACGTATGGATACCTCAATGTCGGGGCATCATATAAATAGCAACGTCAGAGCAAAACAACAGCCACAATGTCGGGGCAGAGTAAAAGCCACAATGTCGGGGCAAGGTAAAAGCCACAATGTCGGGGCAAGGTAAAAGCCACAATGTCGGGGCAAGGTAAAAGCCACTCGGCACCGAGGCGCGCAGGCGGAAGCCCTCGCACCAGAGGCGCGCAGGCGGAAGCCCTCGCACCGAGGCGCGCAGTCGGAAGCCTCTCGCACCAGAGGCGCGCAGACAAGCCTTTCGCACCAGACGTGCGCAAGCCAAAGCCTCTCGCACCGGAGGCGCGCAGGCGGAAGCGCTCGCACCAGAGGCGCGCAGGTGGAAGCCCTCGCACCGAGGCGCGCAGTCGGAAGCCTCTCGCACCAGAGGCGCGCAGACAAGCCTTTCGCACCAGACGTGCGCAGGCCAAAGCCTCTCGCACCGGAGGCGCGCAGGCGGAAGCCCTCGCACCGAGGCGCGCAGTCGGAAGCCTCTCGCACCAGAGGCGCGCAGACAAGCCTTTCGCACCAGACGTGCGCAAGCCAAAGCCTCTCGCACCGGAGGCGCGCAGGCGGAAGCGCTCGCACCGAGGCGCGCAGTCGGAAGCCTCTCGCACCAGAGGCGCGCAGACAAGCCTCTCGCACCAGACGTGCGCAGGCCAAAGCCTCTCGCACCAGACGTGCGCAGGCCAAAGCTTCTCGCACCATACAGATGCGCAGCCTTTGCACACAGTTAGGTAACTGTAAACAAAAGAAAGTCAAAAGTAACACGCACTAGTTATCTGGGGACCGCTCGTCCAGCCTGACCACAGACCAAGGAATAACTTTATCCTGACTTCTACACATTACACAACTTAAGAAAATAAACGTCAGAACAAAAGGGCGAAAAGCTCAATAATCTGGATCAACGTGTCAGTTGTGCTTTCGATCAGCCCTCTAAGTTTTATCTCACTTCATAGCGGCATGGGCGGACTACACTTGACCTCCGTCCACTCACTCTTATAAACATGGACACGGGGAAACACAGACGGTCAACAGGCAGTTATACCACTCGCAGACGCAACCCGTAGCCGTACACGTCGAAGCATGTAGCCACGCGCTGAAGCGAGGTGTACACGTAGAGACACTCGGCGCACACGAGGCAACACAAATCGAATGGCGCCGTCATCTAAAGAATTAGTCATACATAGATCATAACAAAAACACACGTTTTAGTGGAAATGGTCTCTAACTCTTGTACTATGGAACGAGACAAAAACACGCCAGCACGTCTATCGTACCCAAGACGTACACAGGGTGTTGACTGTAGACCTCAAAACATGAAAATTTCAAAATTACTTTTACGTAGATAGAAATCATCAAACCTAGTAAAAGCACATGACAACAATGTCACGCAGACGCGTTGTTGTACCTGCTACTTAGCATACTACCTGCCAAACATCTCATCTTATTTGCTGCTTTTGCGGGTAGGATGCGCAATACTTATCGCAACAAAATTAAAAATTATTTGTTCTCTGGGCAAGATAGGACATGTAATATTGTACCGGTTTCACTTTCGTTTATCGCACCGATCGCGTTTGTAAGTGCTTGCTCAGCAACGGATAAAATGCTACTACCCTCACATTGAAGTATGTTTTCTCGATTGAAAAATGAAGTTCGCGATGTACTAGCTATTCTCGATAAAATCAAGTCTAGATGTTATTGAAGCTAATGCACGTTTTAAAGAAATGTCTTCGAGCCAGAATCGCGAGCACGTGACCGTGGCCGCGTGTAGAAGCGCGAACGAGAGCGCAAGCGGGGCCGCGAGTGCGATGGTGTATGTAATCGCGATCGAGTATTGAGAAGGCGAGACCGCGATCGAGGCTTATGTCGGCGTCGGCGCGATCTACTACGAGTGCGCTTAGCACTGCGTGATCTAGCACTTTTCTCACATGAACGGGGTGAACGTGGCACTATGGGTTAACTGATCACTGTTTGTTTGTCGGGCAGCACGTGGGTTTTAGTTGTTTAACACGGATCACATCTATCACTATCACGACGGCCAAACGAACTATCGCGGCGACTGCGTCGGGCGCTTAAACACGGAGATTAACTGCGCGTGTTCCGAGAACGGGTTTACGGCGGCATCGCGACTATGCGAAGCATAACGGTGCTTACGAGAATTTTGCCTCCTATCTCGTCTTTCAGGTGGCGTATAGCGATCCGCAGACCTAGACCTAGACCGCATGATTATTGAGACCGAAAAAGGACACTCAAATTAATAGCAAACCGGTTTCTTAAATATTCACGGCACGCAAAAGAAAAATAAGATGGCGAACGGTCGCAACGCGCGTGTCGATCCCAATTCTGATCTTAGAAATCAGAAGCGGAAATGATTTTTTAAAAATAAGAAACGAATGCCTAATCACAGATTGAATGAAAATCAAAATCACACAAAAAAAATAAGACACAATTAGCACTAGAAGGCACGTCCGATACGTCCAAGCGCTCGAGGCAAAGTGCGCGAGCGCTGCGCCTCGCCACCTGTCGTGACTAGTTTCACTGCGTGGAGAGGCCGGGTTGCGGAAAATCTCTAAGAGTATCTATTGATATCACTTTTATATTCCTACCAGGTTCCAGGTTTGTAGATAACCGTATCAGTCTCCTTTCAACTTATTTCAGTAAATCGAGCAGGCGGGTCACGAAATGTTAAGTGGTCACACCTGTTAATCATGAACGTTTGTAGCCCAAGCGGAAATCCTTTTTTTATATTCCTTGATCCGTCTTAGTATCAAAATTTTGAGGGAATACTGCTTTAGGTAGTTTAACTATTTGGCATACAAAATTAAAATTTAATCCATGTTTAGTTGTAGAGGCATGAGCCTCGTAGAAATAATTTAACTACTTGTCTACGTTACGGTATGTATGAGGTCTATATTTTGCTAAACTATTTTACTGTATGCGTAGGATGTACCCACGCATAAAATCTTAGTGAAAATCTGTATTACGTCTGTAATGCAGGCAGATAAATACAAAGATACATGACGCAGCGCTTCCATATTATAAACATCAATTTCTAACTCCCTAACTTAGGAGATGTGAACAAACGATTGAGCGATTTCCGGCAAATTAATCAAACGTGCGGTTCGTTTCATGTTGGCAGAATTTACGGTTATTTGGTAACTACCTAAATGTAAAACGCTATTGGTTAATCCATATGTATCCAATCCTTTAAAAAAATACTTTAGCTTGACTTGGCACCAATACTGTTCAAATCTTCGCGTGTTTCTGTATTAGATATACACCAGTAATAAATATTTTACTCGTATAATAAATTTAATCGTATCGCATCGGGGTCTGGACGCCATACAACTTAAGGTGGCGCGTTTTTACCGATAGCGGATAGCCCTAGCCACAATGTCCGGGAGACCAGATCCAAGAACTTAAAAAGTTGTAAAAACCAGTGTAATAAATATGTAGAGTATGTAAGGTACTAACATAAAAACACTTACCATATGAAATATATCTGCAGTGAGAAGTCAACTCGTTTGAACTCAAGACAAAGCAACCTTATATTTGCGGCAGAGGTTCGACTCGACACACGTAAGGATGTGCACTGCACAGTGTACAGTTCAGAGAGAATTTCCTAACACCTGAAGGTATTTCATGCAAATATGCTTCATGGTCGTAGTATCAAAGACGATCTTTCAATTAAGAATTCTTCGTAGTAAATTTTTTTAAGTCTTTGAACCACTACAAATCCATCTTCCAAGATGATTTCAGAAGAAGCACTTACAACATGATAAGTACCTACTAAGGATGCCCTAACCTACGATGTCTCCCATACATTCGTAATACCAAAATCATTTGTAGTTCGTACAAATTTCGATCATGTTGTGGTGTTCATATAGTAATACTATTCTACTTCTATTCGGCTTGATTCTGTTTTATTGAACCATCTATCTATTTTCCAGTTAAAGGTTAGGTACATGATCTCACTCTATTTGCGCTGCAATGTAATTGCATTGCATTACGTTTAAGGGGGATGTATGGTTAGTGAGAAATTGCGAGCGCCCTGAGGGGTTCGATGCTAATACCTACCAGAACTTCGCGAGTTTATAGTCTCTCGGTTTGTTGGTTTAACTATTTACTAAGAGGGTATAGACCATCATATGTCTTTGGAAATTTAGTTTTTATTTTAGTAAACTTTGAAATTTTGTAAAATAAATAGGCCCGGAAGTGCAAAATAATACAACCTACGTAATAATTATTAATTAACAAGAATAGTATTCTATTTTTCACAGATGCAATATTCAGTGGTTTTATAACAAAAATATTTATTCGTAACCCTTTCTTAACTAAAAACAGGATTATTTCAAAAAAAATTTTGCCCAAAATGACTTTAAAAAGCTAGACTCTTAAACGCGATTTGACGTCTGTATAAATTAAAGAAATTATAGAATAGAAGTCATCAGTCTGAGTTCTATTAGTCAGCCAAAACAGTTGTAGCTTATTTTGTTTTATTGAGCTTGCTTTCATCGTCAGGTTTTGTTAGTCACAACGCTTGAGATGGAAAGCAGGAACGAGAATGCCGCTGAACGAGAAATTCTTAAGCCGTGAAAATTATGACCAATTGGACCCCCCAGCAAAAAAAGACCAAAAACGCCGGGCTGATGGAAGAAGATGGAAGAAAGAACAAAGAAGTAGACCTAAGAAGCATGGGTAAGTACACCAACTGGCGCACGGAGTCAAAGGACCGCGACAAGTGGAGGAATATTGTGGAGGAGGCCAGGGCCCAAAAGGGCTGTAGACAACAGGATACATATAGATAGATTGAGCCTGCTTTTTTCCAGTTAATGTGTGTTAATGTGTACACCATGTACCTCACTCACTCTATTTGGGTTGCGTTACACTATCGAAAATCATCGTTACGACTATAACGTAAGATTTATTACACGAACATTACTATCACAAAAGTTCCCCTCTGTGATTGATAACGGTCAGCGAGTTACTCTACCTACTCGTAAATATAATGCGAGAATATTATGACGAAGATATGAGACGACCTCATTAACCCACATGATGTCACAATCATATCAAAACTACCCAAAAAAATTCGGAATAAAGAAAAAATCAACTCGCCCATTGAGGTCGTAGACATATTTTATTTTTGCGAGTTTTTTGAATTGCGGGAGTATTTCCCAGAAATACGTTGTTTTACTTTTTATTTAAAAACTAATGCTTGTTTTCACCAACACTTTAAGAAACGCCTAAGCCGACTGTCACCTAAGGGCTCAGGTTTCTCTTAAAATGTTGGTGGAAACGGGCATAAGCCAGTTATAGTTAAGCCCGAGAAAAAACGTGTTTTCTATTACTAAAAAGGCAGTTGCCAAAAGTATTCGTTGATACCACCGGATTTTTTTTATTAAATTAAAGTTTATGTGCTTATTAATATTATTTACTAGTTGATTGGCCTCTGTAACGCTATTTTTAATTTCTAAAAAAAATATTACGATGTAACTCGCAAGTTTAATGTTTCATAAAATAAAATAAAAATAGACAAGTGCTGATTTTAAATGTTCTTACTCATTACTAATGTTTCCTAGGTATTTATAAATCTGCATGTTTTTAAACATTGGCCTTCTATAACCTTTTCCAAATATGCCTGGCTGTTGCCAGTCTAGCCCACAACAAGTAGTAAAACTTAATAGTTTAAAATTGGACGAATTGGTGTCGATACCCGACAACGAACATCCCTCCTTCTAGCCTGTAAAGCTGGTTTTTTGCCTCGTTTAACTATACCTAGAGCTACACCTAAATTACTTAAACCTCAATAGCGAGATGATTGCAATAGCTTGATGATTGATGATTGATAAATGCAGATTGGAATCTTACACATCGTAGAATCCTACGACCAACGACGGGGTCCAATGACACCTACCCATTAGCAGTTAGGAGAAGCCTTTCACACTCCTAACACTAACCTAACCTAACCTTGCGGGCGCTTGTCCACTTGAGACAGCTGTGCTACATTGTGTCAAACCATGTCATCACGTAAGCTTGGATCTATAATACTTATGTATTACTTGACAATTTGTATATTGTGTACTCAAATATGACCATATTAAAATTCCACTTTGAGGTAATTTGTCTGATAACAGACTACGTCAGTTGACCAATCACGGCTGGCATGACCTTTCAGTGCGAAACAATCGCGAGACTTTTGGTAATTTTAGTTACGTTTGACGTTGGTACCATTTTGAAAGACAAATTGTACGAAACGGATACTTCCATATTTTAGTATTTTCATTACATAAATATCTTAACCCTAAAATGGTAGAGTAAGTACTCATAGGTGCATTAATATGCATCTTAGCACGTAGTAAATATCTCAGTTTGTCTTTAAACCCAAGATTAAGTGCAGACGAGCGCAATCCCCCCCCCCCCCCTAGTGCGGCCCTTGAAAAGTAGATTATCATTGAAAAATCTTAATCGGAGTTGGAGTTAGGTAACTGGTGCTGAAACATAACGTCCCTGTAAGTTACCAAAACCACATTTATTTATTAACCACTTTAGAAGCTGATTTGAAGAAAGCTTGTTACTATACCTATTACCTAGGTACCGATTTGCCTTCCATCATAGGTCCCCGAGTTTTATCTATTCTCTAGTCGATCAAATAAAATTACATTCTTCTAGTGAGCGGTATTCGACCAAAATATTTCTAGATGAATAAATTCCTGAAAGAAGTCCCTTCTCATTCTGTGATGAGACCCGTGCCCAGCTGGAATGCTCATGTTTATAAATTACTTTCCGTTCACATGTGAACAGATATTTGATACAATTGTGCCTACGATTAAGAAATACTTGGATTATTTGCATATTATACTAAAGATAATATAAGATACAATGTTCTATACTCGGTGTGATGTCAAAGTGTATAGAAGATAATACTCGTATAATGTAATTATGAAAAGTATTCGTAGGTATTTCCTTCAAAACGTCTTAAGTTTTCTATTATTTATTAAACAAGGAAATTAGAGTACGTAATTTATTAACAAAGTATTTACTAAACATGCTTTACTGTAATTAAAATAAATAATTGTACAGCACTAAATAAAAATAGAGTACCTACTAATTAAAAAATAAACGAATAAAAAGTGATTACTATCTCTCCAATAGCCCAAACACTTATTATATAAACTTTATTTTTAATTTGGAAAGTAAATAAAAGTTGGCCTTTTTTAATTCACATCACTCGAAAGTTTTTTTTAACTTTTTGCACTCGTCCGTCACAAATCCATTGCACTTTTAAAAATGGAATGTTTACAACGCAGTCGCAAGGAGCGCGGAGGGCGGAGGCTACGCCGTAGACACAGCGCGGCCGGCTACGCGCGGACTGGCGCGCGGAGCCGCGTAGGCCAGGCAGCGGGCGACGTAGCGGCCGTACATGCGCACTCACAATCCTTTTGGCTTATACCCATTGTGAAATTCGCCGCTGTAAGCGTTCCCGCATTGGTTGGAGATAAATTTTACGATACACTGTAAACATGTTAAGTCTCTTTTTAGGGTACCGTGCCTGAAATTTAAGAATATACGAGTATGAATCTCGTAGGTAGGTCAATTTGTTGTTTTTACACTGCCCAAAAAAGGAGTGTAATAAAGATGGCTTTACCGCGTAAAAATAGCTAGAGAATTTACACAGAATTTTTATAACGACGGAGTTAAAATTCTCATAGAAGACTATGCCCGTTGCATCAACAAATAATAAACTCAATATTTTTGAACGTGTTTTCTTATTTCATTTTTAGAACATTGTTAAAAATATAATTAGATTGGATTTAAAATAAATGCGAGGATTAGGGACTTTATAATACGGAACCTTTAGTGAACGAATCCGAATCGCTGATGAAAATCGAGTGTTAGTCCGGGTTTTTGAGAGCGTTATTGTTTTCATCCACATGCTTTTAATGCCTTCTACGGGGTGATTGGGCATACACTTCAAGGATTTCGTGTTTAGTCCAGGTCAGGTTTATCCAATACTTGTAAATATGATAATTATTTAATTGAAAATATTACTGATATTTCCCTGTCATAAGGTTCATGGGTCATATTATTTATATCGGATCTCCAATTCATAGTGTCTACTCCACTTTAAATGTATTTATTTGGCAGCTTAAACAAGTTTAAAATTAAATTCTTGCAATGTTTTAAATATTTCTACAAGTAATTGTAATAACATTTTCTCTGTTTATTCTTTCTAAAATTCCGTTTCAGACAAAAAACAACGTTTTTTTAACTAAAAATTGTATCTGAATACAAAAGACGTTGTTACAGCCTTAGGTCAGAAGCTGCTGATATAGTTTAGATCAGAGAAGAATAGATGACTCCTTATTTACACTTTACAAGCAGAATATACCAGACGCATACCCCTCCGTCTGTGGAAACAGAGGGGTTACGTAAGAACGTTAGTTAGAAACTCGTACTAAGAGTACTTGTCCACGGGATGCTATGCTGCGTTTTCTGTAAAACGACACCGTTACAGATGACTTGCATTTGATTTTCATTCAATTATAGCTTATGAAAATCAACTCTACAAGTGATGCATTTTGCGACTCTATTGGTGCATTTGACTCAAAGAGTAAGTAGCTTAGCTACGTAGCATATCTCTAGGTAGACAAGTACCTTTAAGTTTTTGTTAGGTAGACGATAATACCTTACAGGTATTGAACATGCGATCTTTCAGTTTCAGTCCGTCCCTTTCTAGATGAGGTAATGAGTTATCCGTATTATTCTTAAAAGTATGTGCTTAAAGCTTTCAAATCCGTATATATTTGGCACGGTGTAAGCCTTTCTCATTCTGCCAAGAGAAGCTTTCTCTTTCTGTCGTGATGAAAATGATGGCATTATGAATTCAAATTAATGAGCAGGAAATCGAGAGACTCTCTAACGATGCCAATTTACTTCCGCGAAACTCAGAGGACAAATTTTCCACGTGCCTCTTATAAATAATTCACATTTATCCTCCTTTGGAATCGTTACCCTTGGCAGGTATATAGCTTTACCTACTATTTAGCTATAGCTCTGTGTATAAAATTTCTGTAGGTTTTGCGTACGGAGCTTTATATTCTATAAGATTAATGATTATTATCGTTACTATATTAATTGTTTGTATTTCGCACACAAAAGTATACACAGACATAGAATAGCAAGGACATTTTTTTATTCAATTAGTAAGTTGTCTTTAGGTGTAAGAAAAATTAAAAATGTAAATAGCTATGTATTTACATTGGACTAAAACGGAATAGATAACAGAAAGATACTACGTACATATTTGGTTGTAAACAGTTACGCCTTTCAATTTTCAACGGTTTTCTATTAAATATAATAAAAATGTCTTAGTGATGATAGCCGGAATCAATGGATTAACGGTGTCTCTGTTGCACAGAGGAAATAAAACACAAAATTCAATCGCGAAAGGATTCAATAGCGTCCTTTTCGAAGAAGAGCTCACAATGTACTGCTGCGTATAACTGAATTTACGACTATAATTTGTAGAGGTGATTTGTGTTTGATTAACGCTCGATTGACTTTGCAATAGGTTTCCGTGCCAGTAGATTATTATCATTATATGAGTGATCGGTAGATTTGATAAACTAAAACTGCCAATAAAGCCACCAATCATTTAGTTGCGGGTGGGTTTGGAATGTCATGCATTTTATTTAGATAAATAAACGTGAACAGGCTAACAGTTTTCAGGAAAAAAATACTCAGCGGTGACAAAAAATAAATGCATTGTCACCGGTGAAAACATTTTATGAAAGTTTTCAACAAAACTGACATCCAGAGGCGTGTCTCTTTCCTTTCGCACACGTTTTATCTGAAATGTTTGCTGAATTTTCATTTTTCCACGTCTTTTAACTGCTCAGTAAAATAAACATCTTTGTTTGGCTTCTTCGTAGATATTATCTGTATATCACGAGAAAGTTTATAAGTTACAACACAGGGAAAGGACATGGCCGAAACTTGTATGGAGCTGTGCCCTGGAAATAAAATAAATATTCATGGCCATCGACAAACAGTACGTCAAATTTAAGCTTATAATTATGTCTTTACGATCGTTTATGTTTTATGATCAGAAAACAGGCGAGAGACATAATATCGGCATAACAACTTTCAAAAAAATGCGCCAAAATATTTTTAATAGCAATGATTTTTAAGCTATTGCATATCGCGGGCTTTGACGGTGCAGACCTAATCCAGAAATTCCGTAACGAAAATAACCTGGCACTCCTAAAGTAGAGCTTTTGGTACTAGGCTAGCATGAAAGCAGGGAGCGCAACTCCACAACTTTTTAGTTTTTAGTTTGCCATCTATCCAAAAACAGCAGAACTTTTTAATGACTTTTTGAAATATCACAAATAATGCGTATTGGTTATGAACTACTTATTTTTTCATATTACAAAGCTTAGAAATGTGCGAGTAAACATTTTGAATAGCTATTTTTTTGATAAAAATCATTGATATTAAATATATTTAGGCGCACTTTGTTGCAAGTTGTTATGCTGATATTATGTCTCTCGCCTGTTTTCTGAGTATAAAAATTAAATGATTGTAAAGACATCATTATTAGCTTAAATATGACGTACTGTTTGTCAATGGCCATGAATATTTTTTTCCGGGGGCAGAATCCGGCCATGTCATTTGTGGAAATAGATTTTCTTTCTGTTCGCAATGAAATAAATGAACCAATTCTTTATTAATTACCAGACCCCCGAGATTGTTGAGTTAAAATCTTCATGACACTACATTCAGCATGGCACTCGAGTTAAAATCTTCGTTAGCTATTTTTCATACCCACAAGCCTATGTGGCTTTGCATATAGTGGCAAACAACGTTTTTCGCTTTTGCTATTTCTATTTAAGTACATGGTTGTTGGTATGTATTACTAAATTATACTTTATACCTATTTTAATAAAATATAGCAATATCGTTAGGATGTTCCAATTTTATGTAAGGTTCAATATTGTTACGTAATATCTTTACAATATCTATATATATCTAAAAGAAGAAACTGACTGACTGAATGACTGACTGACTAACTGACATATCAACGCACAGTACAAACCGCTGGGTCTAGAGACTCCAAATTTGGCACACTGGTACCTTATAAGGACTAAGGGAGCACTAAGAAAGGATGTTTCAAAATTCAACCTCTAAGGAGGTGACACATTTGTAATGGAGATTATATCCTGGGTTAATAAATACGCTACTTTTTTCCCGAAAAAATTCATCGTTCCCGTGGGATTAGTTAAAAACCGAAATTCACGCGAAAAAAATCTTCACGCCGTAAGACAGACTTTATACTGGATTAATTGAAGATTTTGGTCTTATGATAAAAGTGAAAAATAGATATCTATGCGGGAAAAATATTCCTTCACGCCGTAATTACTCAACTGATTTGCCTGAAATTTGGAATGGAGATAAATTATATCCAGGATTAATAGATATTCTACTTTTAAGCCCGGGAAATTCCATGGTTTCTGCGGGAATAGTGAAAGACAGTTATTTGTATGCGGGAGATATACTTCACGCTGCAACTTCTGAAAATTTTTAGCTGAAAATTGGAATTGAGACAGTTTTCGTCTAAATTAACACAAACGCTACTTTTTATTCCAAAAAACGATGGTTCCCGTGTGTAGGGAAAACTAAAATTCACGCGGGCCAAGCCGCGGGTTTATGCTACATAATTGGGAATTTCATTACTATCAATAAATTTCACAGTTTACCGCTTGGGACGCTATCTACCAAGTTTAATATTAATGAAGCCAAACTTTACCGAATAAAATGTATACATAATATACAACAATGTTATTGTTATCACTAGAAGAATATTCAAACTTACACCTGATTAGGTAGATTTCAGTGAAGCGTAAGAAAATTCTTACTATTTTTACCAGTCGTTATTAAGGAGGAGGTTCTCTATTTAGCGGAATCTTGATTTTTAGGATTCCGTAGCCAAATAGCAAAAAACGGAACCCTTATAGATTCGTTGTGTCTGTCTGTCTGTCTGTCCGTCCGTATGTCACAGCCATTTTTTCCGAAACTATAAGGATTATATTTTCCCATACAAAATTAATTTTTTATTCGTTGTTTCACGAATTCCGGCAAAACTAAAAGACGTAGGGATCTAAAATGTGTTACCCAGATTGATATTAGGTCATGAAGGTGTACTAAGACGGGGATATTCGAAATTTAAATTTTAAGGAGGGAAACATCTTAAACTTTTTTTTTGTTTTTGGATCGAATTCTTTTAAAATCGATATCTGACTATTGCATATCTGTAAGCATATAGAGATAGAATTTATGGTCAAAATTAATTTTTTTCATTCTTTTAGACAGGAATCTTGAAAATTAAACGCCTGAGGGAGTGAAACATAGGTTGAACATGAGCGAAGCCGCGGGCAAAGAAAAGTGATTCTTATGGATTACTTTTTCCATTCTAATACGGAACCCTCCGGCCGGTTATTTTGTTCATAATCAAGTACCTATGCGCACATAACATTAGAAGATTTATTTTTGTACACCGAATATGAGAAACTACTAAAAGATTTACGTAATATACTAATATACTTACATAAAATACCTAAATACATAATATAGTGAGGAAAAAAACGATTCCCGACAAATTCATAAATAATTCATACTTCGACCAAATGCCTCGAATGTTTTGTCATTTGCATAGATGGCACTTCACTATTCATTACAATCCGTAATTAGTGTCCACATATAAAACAAAATGGCTACAGGCGTCTGTCTGTTTATATTTAAAAAAAAATTATGACAGTTAATTTGTAGTACCTTAATAAAAAACTGATGATAACAACAACAAGGCTGTTCTATGTATAGCCGCAACACCCAATTGTATTTTCGACTAGATCACCACCACCACACTGTATCCACAACTTGGAAGGGCCAAAATAACGGAACAAAATATACAGCACCGCGCAAGAATACTTCGAGATACGAGCTTTGCTGGAAAGGTGCCTAGCTGGTAACCAATCGCGACCGAAGCTTACCATCAGACCAGACTATTAATATACAACTAATTACCTACATTTCAATTTCGCCTGATGGTAAGGGAGGGCCGAAGGTGTACAATAAAAGTTACTACGTTATAGTACTAAACTGGAAGGGGTAGTTAACCCCCACAAACGGATCGAATGCCTCCATACATTTACAGCCAGCGCCATCTATTGATAGCCGCATGTCAGTGACTGTCCAAAGATGGCACTGGCTGTATGTAAATGTATGTATGTGTATGTAAATGTATGGAGGAATTCGATTCGTTCGAGCGATGCGAGTCGACTCGAAATTCGTAAAAAAACCTGTTATAACCCTACGGAACGCTTCATCTCTTGGCGAAACTATTATACAGGTGGAATGGTAACTAGCCGCGAATTTCTTATCAACCTTACAATAGCTGGGAGTGGCTTTCCCCTCAGAATAAGAAGGGGAGGGATGGTTCGTAAGTCGAGGAAGGCCAAAGAAGATGGATGTATTGTGTGAAAGAGGATTGCATGTTGATAGCTGATAGAAGAGAATGGAAGAAGACTCTATTACTGAACCGTCGACCCCGGAAACTTTCACTCATTTATCCCGGAAAATTCAAGGTATTCCACGGGATTTGTAAAAACCCGAACTCGACGCGGACGGAGCCGCGGGCAACAGCTATAGTATTTAATAAGAATGTATAATTAAAAGAACAAAAAACTGAAACAAAAAGTTGCTAATTATTACGCCAATACCTATAAACTAGTATATAATCACAACAATACTGTACTTCAGAGCGATGGTTTGTCGAATTTCATTGCTGATAATAAGTAACTATGGAAAAATTTAAAGTAAACCCATTGCAATCGGTTTTAGAAATAATTGAGGCATTCGAAAAGCGTATGGGTTTTCAGAACCCCATAAAATGGAGTAGTGCAATCGCTATTATCCTGTACCATGTAGCCGCCGTTTACTGGTGTTACCACTATGCTTTTCCAGTAAAATGGCAAACTGTGGGTTTTGGTGAGTACTATCAAAATTTTTGTATTTCTAACCCGTATTTTAAGCTTGTCTGAGATAGATAGGTTTCCAGTGACATTGCTGTTGGCCAAGTGAGGACAACTAGTAGTCCGATCGTTGCGCCTTCAGAGTTATGCATTGATTAAACATAATATAAAGTAGCGTATTTCGTCATTGGAGTTATGTGAAAATGTTACATAGAGTACAGAACGGTCTGTGCCATTAATCATTCTTTTACAATATCGTCAACATGATTATATCCCTTCAGCTTAACTTACAGAAATCTATGAGTAAGCGCAGTAAATTGTTGATTAGTTATATTAGAATTAAGACTTCCGTGAGTGGACACTACAAGAAGGAAAAAAGGGCTATAAACTCAGGCATATTGGGTCAGGATCGCCCGACCCATCAGGGGTCCTTCTTCAGGTGTATTGTTTATGAATATGCGTGAGTTTATAGCCGTGTTTTTCCTTCTTGTTGAATAGTTATTTGCCGGTTCTGAAAGCAATAGGGAAATTCCCCTCAAGGGGTTTGCCTGGGGATCGCTGGCTACGCCATCTATCGTCACCTGTCGAAGACCGCTACAATCACTCCCTCTGAGACTGATAAGTCGTGTTTTTTCGTGGGGCACCCTGGGACGCGTCAACACGTGCAACATCGTGGATGCGCGCGTCGAGTATCTGAGCAGTGGCAGCGTCTGTACTCGGAGACACTGGACTGGCTAAGCCGTTGATACCTATTGATATTGTTATGTGTATTGTGTGAGTGACCTTCGAACCGAGAGTCCGTTGATGCGGCGGCGCGCGATTAGTGAGTCGGTCGGCGGTGACGTGTCGGCGACCAGTGAGTCGGTAGGCGAAGACTGAGAATCTGGTGAGGAATGATCGGTTGATGTGGTTGTTGCGGTTGTGGTTGTTTCGGTTGCGGTGGTCTTGTTGCGTGTTCTTCAGTTGATATGCACCCTCTGGTGGTGATATCACACTTTGCAAACAATTTGGAATATGAAAAATTTTAATTTTTTTTTCTTAATTTTTCATTTATTTTCCAGCTATACTAATGTATCTGCTGACCGGTTTTGGTCGCACGGGAGGAGCGCATCGCTTGTGGACACACAAAGCGTACAAAGCTACGACGCCGTTGAAACTGTTCCTGCTCATGTGTTTTGCTGCCAGTGGTCAGGTTTGTAACCTTAACGAAAAACTGTTTTTCTGGCGTTCTGGACCTGAGACATGAGGCGGGCCTAAATATCTTCGCCCCCTGGCCTCTGAAACTCTGCGCCCGTGTGTACCTGCACTATAATAGATAAAGCCAGCTGATCAATAAGTATTGGTATCAGATCATTAACGAGAGTATGGGACCGGCCGCCCGCGCCAGGGATGTATTGCTGTTACCAGCTAGACCACATGACCCTGACCCTCTTTTGATTTTAGGCTGGACGAGGCGGCACATGTGTGCCGCACAAATATGCGCAGAAAGTTTATAATCTTTTGAGAAGAGCGGGAATAAAATCACCACCGCAGCCTCGGCCGCTCCGGCTCGCCCGAATGCCTGTGCTTTGCTACGAAAGGGCGAAGGTGGTGTCTACGTCACAGATCCGAATTTGTCCCTATTTTGGAGCTGTCATACATCTGATTTTGATACTTCACTCCCCTGGTCTTTCACACACATGGCCAGCAGCGCATTCGGTATTGTATAGAATGCCTAAGCCAAGTATAAAATAAACAATATTTTATATTTGGCCTGAACGTTTTAGGCATTCTATGCATGGCCTAGGTATTGCATACAGTAGTATTGTATACAGTGATATTTTTTTGAGAAATATCAAATATTCAATATTTTACAGAGATACTCTATTTTTTCCTACTCTGTAACATCGGCAAGTGGTAACGGCGCGGCGGCGCGGCGCGGCACGAAACCACAATAGTGTAATGTCACTTTACAAAAATAACACTTTTTTGTATGAAATAAATTAATTCTGAATTTTGAAAAATATTTTTTTCGAAACCTTGTATATAGAAAAAATATATATTATTCAGAATACCTTATATCAATGGGTTCGTGACCATCGCGTGCATCACAAGTACAGCGACACGGACGCAGACCCGCACAACGCTAGCCGCGGCCTGTTCTTCTCGCACATCGGCTGGTGGATGCTAAAGAAGAACCAGCACGTGCTGCAGGCCGGCAAGCAGATCGACATGTCCGACATCACTGGCGACCCGCTACTGAGACATTTCAACAAGTAACTGCTTTCAAAACTATTATAAACAATCACTTACCCAATGCTGCGAAAGAAAATCGGACGATCTTTGGTCATATTATTTTGCAGCCCATGGGCATCGCAATTTCTTTCAGAACATAAATTTCTCGAAGGGAACTCCGACCTGCACATTTTTGTGCTACTTTAACACATATACTTAATGGCTTCCCCGACTCTTATGGCAGTCAGTCTATCAAGCTGAGGGTCTACTAGCATGAGAGCTGACCATTCAGCACTTTGGATCCCACGCGCTACGTCTAAATTCAGTGTCTGAAACGGTAACGGCCACTTCAACATTGCAATCCTTGCTATGATAATAATTACAGTACATGTAAGGATCTCCTCATTTAATTATGATAGCGTAGAAGTAGATAATCATGTGTACAAATGCATAACTCATTACTTCGTTCGCTCAGCGACCCTGAATCGCGACCTTTTTTACGGGAATAACAATCAAATACATTACTCGAATACTATAATTATAAGGACTGTAATATATAATTCGGATCGTATGTTCGATCGTATGTGATTGTATTAAAGTGCTCTTTCAGATATTTCGCGTACTTGAAACTACTGTTTTGCTATGGTATACCACTGTATATCAATGTTGTTCTTTTGGGCGAAACCTGGCAGTGCACGGTGGCATGGCAGTTCTTCATCAGATTCCTCAGCATGGTTCACAGTGAAATGACCATCAATAGCTTTGCACACTTTCATGGATACAGGCCATATAATAAGTAAGTATATATACGAGTAATATACCTAATGTACTTGTTTAAGAAATTAACATGCTCAACATTTTCCTGATTTATCAACAATCCTCCTGATCAACTGGGCGTATCCACGGTGGAGCAAGAAAATAGATATATAGATAAAGCCATTTCGTAAAAACCTTTCTCATAGTTTTTTTTCTGTTATTAAGGCCCGCTTCATAAAACCCGCACACAGAAAATTTCATAATAGGTACTCGTAATCGGTCGAGCCGTTTCGGAAGACGTAGTAACGAGACATGATAATTTTACACATAGGTATATTAAAGAGGAGATTAAATACTAGTAGTTTATAAAACGAATGCATAATGGGGGGTAAAACATGAGTGTGAGTTTAAAAAACGAGCCGCAGGCGAGTTTTTTAATAGTATCACACGAGTGTTTTAATACCTAATTATGAAGAGTTTCATACATTACTTTATCTACGCTCATATTATCATAATTCCAAACCACAAAATCTTGCTAACATTTGTCGTAAATCCTTCACTTTGTAGGTAATTTTTATTGCAATTACTAAATGTCCGGTCGAGTTAAATTTTCTTTATTAGGTTTTACTGCTAGACATATTTCCGCGCAAAGTTTTGACTAAGTAACAAAAATAACACATTAAAATGTTAAAAGTTAGGTATGGCGCCAAAATTCAGTTGTAAGAACCATAGACAATAGACATTGTTTTTGTTGTCTATGGTCAATCATGGCCCATCCATATTCTCGGTATGCTCGGTAATGACTACCAACTAAATGTTGTCTGTGGACTCCATATATAAAAAGACAAAATTAAGAAGGCTCTACACTCTCTTTTGGCTATGACGACACATAAAAATACAGGAACCCAGAGTCCAGTATCGTAATGGAAATTATTCAACTATCTTGAGATATTTCCATAGTACAGCGATGTTATAATGAATAACTTTTTAAAGTCTGATTCGTATAATTCCAGAAATATCAACCCAAGAGAGAATCGTTTTGTGTCCATGTGGACTTTCGGCGAAGGCTGGCACAACTACCACCACGCGTTCCCCTACGACTACAAGGCGGCCGAGTACTGCGACGTGTTCAACTGGTGCACGGCCTTCATACGCTTGTTCAGCGCAGTGGGCTGGGCGTACGACCTGCGCGAACCCACTCCCGACATGATCCGCTCCATTGCTAACAGATTAGGCGATGGAACAGAAATACACAACACTATACTTAATTGAAAATTAGACTAAATAAAATTGTATGAATTTTAACTCGATATTACATTACCTATTGTATGTTGTAAAATTACTTTTTTAAAAAATCCGATATTTAATACACAGCAGCAACTATAAACACCGCAACTGATCACTTTGCGCTTCTCTTGCGATTGTGAAGGAGTCTTCATTGATTAAACGATATGTACGACTCTGCAACTCTCTTAAATATTTTGAAGCAGTCAACAACCAATTTCATATTGAGAATTACAGATTAGAAATTTTGTAGATAACTTTCGTATGAAACGCGGAGATAAGTGCGTATTTGAATATTGAATAACTGCTTTTACTGCGGACATGATTTCGCCTAGTAAATTATTATAAGGACTGGGAAAGTGGGTATGAGATCTCTCTCCGACGTAAACACAGGTAGGCTGATGTTTACGTAACACTGATGCCTCGTAAACAGATTAATGTCGTCTTCCTCCAGACAACCACCTCCTCGTTTCCTTCGCAATAACAATTTTATTACTCCCTACAATGACAAGGTATTGTGAATGATCATCAATAATATAAAATAAATAATAGACAAGCTTTATGAGGTTATAAAACAACGGCAGTTTTAATAATATTGGCAGAAATCGTGGGTCAATTTATAGCTATTTATTTGTTTTTTTTACTTTAGGACTTTACGTCACGAGTATAATTTCTATCACACTAGTATAATATTATACTAGTGTGATAGAAATTATACTCGTCTAACATTCTAACATTATACAAGTCTAACATTTTTATACAGGGTTATATAAAAAATATCGGAAACCTCTCGACACCTAAATGATTTCACTTTTGTTCTACAACTTTTGTTTTAACTCGATATTTTGAGAAATATCACTTATTCAATATTTTGCATACATTCTTTCTTTGTAACTACTCTGTAGTCAGTACGTAATATCGGCAACGCCGCGCGCGGTCACTGATCCGACGCGACGATATCAGATCGTCAATGGATAGTTTTAAAAATTATTATTAATACTTAATTCCACTTTTAAGTAAGTAAGTAAGTAAGTAAGTAAGTAAGTATGCTTGTATTTTACGATACAGTCTTTGGAAAGCATCCTCGGACCGGTCCTTGACCGACTGACGGCCGACGGGCGACCGTGAGTCGTCCTCCCCGCCCCGCACGCTGCACCCCTTTTATAGTCGTTAGGCTAAGCGCACACTGCGAAAAATAATCGCATGTGATTAATATTCGCAGGTGCGATGCGAATTTGTCAATATTTTGTGTTATATGAAAAAATACTTGAGTCCCACGCACTGCGGAAATAGTCGCAAGCGCAACTCTCTCATGTGACAATATGATTGCTCCCTGTCTTTCGTGGTGCGAAAATAAATCGTGGGTTTTTTACACACTACAAGTTAGTACTTGACTGCGATCTCACCTGATGGTAAGTGATTATGCAGCCGAAGATGTTAGCGTACTAGCTTGGAAGGGGTAAGTATAACCCACCCCTTACGGTTTCTACACAGCATCGCGCCAGAACGCTAAATCGCTTGGCGGTGCCTCTTTGCTGGTAGGGTGGTAACTAGCCACGGCCCAAGCCTCCCACCAGTTCAGTTCCAAGAAAAATTAGAAATTATAAAGTTCCAAAGAGGCCCGTGGCGGGAATCGAACCCGCGACTTCCCAGTTCCCACTCGAATCCGAGCGCGCGCGCCACTGCGCCAGGAAGATCGTCAAAAAATCGACAAAGGTTGTGGTGCGCGTAGGTATAATATTCGGATTGCGATTAAGGCCTTACATTGAAAAAAACTCATTTCAGTTTTTACGAGTACTTCGGAAAAAGGGGCGTGTCTTCAATATAGCACGCCGTTTGGCAATATGCGGCGAATTTCGGTACTTTTACGTACGAACACTAGCACAACGGCAGAAAGCGGTATTAATACGTAAAAAAAACTATCACTAATGCCTATAGATGGCGCGGAAAGAATACAATACTTTAAAAGTAGGTACCTACGTGATTGAAGTTGAAGCTGATTGTGCAAATAATAATAAATTTGGTAGGTATATAGATATAACTAGTAGGGCGCGTGAGTGCGCGGGCCACATGTGGCCCGCGTGCAATCTTCCCGCCTATAAAGGTATCGCCGTCATCTCCATCGCCAATTGGAATCCGATTGGCAGTAGGCTTAAAAAATAACCAAGGAGCACTGTCATGGTTTTAAAGATAGTTAAGGTCTGTTAGAGCAAAAAATACGCTGAACCTCATATGATGAGGTTCAGCGTATATTTTGTTCGAACAGCCCTTAACTATCTTTAAAACCATGACAGTGCTCCTCAACCATCATTCAAATCCTAGATCATCATCACTTCTGTAGCATGTAGATTTTCCATGGAGAAATAAATTCCTCCATTTAGTTTTCTTATTCATCCCGTTGAACTTAAGATCCTGATCACCTCTTGCTAAGAAACCACTCTCTTATCTTTTATACTTTCCGAGATAGAAAAACACGAAATCTGTATGGCGGCCATCTTGAATCCGCCATTTTAATTTTTTGTTCAGCTCACTGCCAATTGCATGACGTTCCAAGTAATTTTTGTTTCAGCAGTCCCCACCTAACTATAATATCTACCTTGCCCATGCTCCTCGACTGTCTTCAAAACCCTCAATCATCATCTCATTCCATATTTTTCTCTAGTAACTCTCCGAAAAACCGCATCACAACCTTGCATAGTTACCAACTTTTAGCCTCTTCAACATCCGCCATACTTTTCTATGAAAAAATAAATTCCGCCATTTTGAATTTTTTTCTTTCCATCAAATAGACCTTCGGGTCCTGATCACTTCTTGTCAAGAAACCGTTCTTCCATCTTTTATACTTTCCGAGATATTGGCGAAATTCGTTTGGCCGCCATTTTGAATCCGCCATTTTGAAAATTTTTTCAGCTCACTGCCAATTGCATGACGTTTCGAATGACATTTGGTCGAGCACCCCCCACCTATCTTCAATACCCTCCGCGTGCTCTTCACCCGTCTCCGAAATCCTCAATCATCAGCTCTCTCCGTATTTTTCCTCCGAATGAATTTTTCTCCTCTATACGAAATGGTAATTGAAAAAAAAAATTTTCATACAAAATTGTTCAGGAGAGGTGATCAATGAGTGAATGAATCAGCACGAGCAGCTATATATATAGTAACAGCTATATATATAGTAATTTCACTCCACGAAGACGAATCGAATAAACACAAGCGATTTTGACAGACCGGGGCGCGTCGTAGGTACCTACTGATTTCCTTATTTTTAGGGTTCCATACCAAAATGGTAAAAATGGAACCCTTATGGTGAGACTTTCTCCATCCGTCCGTCCGTCCGTCCGTCCGTCCGTCCGTCTGTCACACTCGATTATTTCAGTAACTATTAAAGCTATGGACTTGAAATTTGGAATGGTTTTAATACTACTTACTAGTAGGTAGTGCGCGTGGTGGCGCGGGCCACATGTGGCCCGCGAGCGAATTTTTTTTCTATCTATAGCTATATGTAGGTACACGGTGACCTTTTGATCGTCTTACCATAATCCAAATATATATTTTATTTTATTCTTTAAAAAATTATATTCTTTAAAAAAAAATATTCTTTAAAAAATTATATTAAATTATTCTTTAAAAATATATATTTTATTTTATTCTTTAAAAGGAACACTACGACTTAGACTTCTACGATTTCGCATTGTGAAGTCAACATCTCCTGAGGATGTCCCGGTGTCGGGAAGAAACGTGCGTCGAAGAAAGTGATAGAAAATTGTGTGTTGTGTTTCATGTGGATAGTGTTCCTGCATATTGCACCATACAGAATTCTTTCAAGTAGCGGATAGTAGCAAAACAAATTAATCTGTCCTGCTAATTTTTTTCTGTTCAATAAAAAAATGGTAGCATTCAGCTCTTCAAAAATAGCGCTTTCGCTAACGCGCGAATGTCCTTGACTGAAATTAATATGTATTGGCTATTTCCACCACATTAATATTCGCCACGGTGGCTTACCCCGTTACCGGGTTGGATGGGACAATATTTCCCATAAGCCCCGGTACCGCGTAATAGTTGGTCGGGGTGGATGGGAATTTTTTTTGTTAATTTAAGTAGGTACGTTAAATTATGGAAAAATAAATAAGATGGAGCTCGAAGATGGTAGAACTCAGTAATTAAACCACATAACCCCGTCGAGTTTGGGCTCGTTATCCTAAATAACGGCATTTGTTAGTTATGAGAAGACCTTACCACTTGACCTGGTGGAGTGACCTGAAGGTATACTTCGAAGACTACTTCTTGATCTCCTAGACGTATAGAGCTAGCCGTGTCGAGTTTGGGTTCGTTTTGTTAGTTATGAGAAGACCTTACCGCTTGACCTGGTGGAGTGACCTGAAGGCATACTTCGAAGTCTACTACTATATCTCCTAGACGTATAGAGCTAGCCATGTCGAGTTTGGGCTCGTTTTGTTAGTTATGAAAAGACCTTACCACTTAACCTGGTGGAGTGACCTGAAGGTATACTTCGAAGACTACTACTGGATCTCCTAGACTTATAGAGCTAGCCGTGTCAAGATTGGGCTCATATTGTTAGTTATGAGGAGACATCATCACTTGACCTGGTGGAGTGACCTGAAGGTATACTTCGAAGACTACTACTGAATTTCCTAGGCGTATAGAGCTAGCCATGTCGAGTTTCGGCTCGTTTTGTTAGTTATGAGAAGACCTTACCACAAGACCTGGTGGAGTGACCTGAAGGTATACTTCGAAGACTACTTCTTGATCTCCTAGACGTATAGAGCTAGCCGTGTCGAGTTTGGGTTCGTTTTGTTAGTTATGAGAAGACCTTACCGCTTGACCTGGTGGAGTGACCTGAAGGCATACTTTGAAGACTACTTCTGGATCTCCTAGACGTATAGAGCTAGCCGTGTCGAGTTTGGGCTCGTTTTGTTAGTTATGAGAAGACCTTACCGCTTGACCTGGTGGAGTGACCTGAAGGCATACTTCGAAGTCTACTACTGGATCTCCTAGACTTATAGAGCTAGCCATGTCGAGTTTGGGCTCGTTTTGTTAGTTCTTCTAAGGTAACAACTCAACAACTTGCTCTTCAGTATGGCCTCATAGATGTTGAGATACCGTACTATAGGTACGACCCTGCGTCAGTTCTGGAGAATAGTAGTGCATTGCTCTACTGGGATCGGTCGATTATAACTGACAGGTATATTGCTGCCAATAGACCTGACATAGTAATAGTCGACCGTTCGGCGCGCCGTGCAATAATTGTGGATATCACCATTCCACATGATGAGAATCTCATGAAAGCGGAGAAGGAAAAATTGTTAAAGTACTTAGACCTTGCTCATGAGATTACCGCCATGTGGAGTGTGAACTCGACGATTATTGTTCCGATAGTCGTTTCAGTTAACGGTCTTATAGCGAAAAACTTCGACCAAAATCTTAAGAAGCTTTCGCTCAACTGTTGGATCAAGGGCCGTATACAGAAAGCAGTGGTCCTGGAAACGGCACGCATTGTGAGGAGGTTCCTCACTCTTGAACCCTGACCACTGGTAGCTTGGGTCGTTAAGGCTTCGCGACCAGTGGTGGACTCAATTTTTTAATATTTTTAAACATGTTTTTTAATTTTTTTTAGGAACATTGTTAAAAATATTATTTAATTGTAATAAAAAAAATATGAACAATTATTAAACTCTATTTCTTTGCTTTATTGGATACCTATAACAATTATGTTATGTATTAAAAAATGTGAGATCTTAAAATAGGTTAGATTTGACTTGGCCAGTTTTCATTACATCAGTCATTTTATAAAGTTATACAACATTTTAATTCCGATAAAAACTCGCCAAGTCAAATCTAACCTATTTTAGGATCTCACATTTTTGAATAACAGCAATTGTTATAGGTATCCAATAAAGCAAAGAAATAGAGTTTAATAATTGTTCATATTGTTTTCTTGTTCCTATAAATACAAATTTCTATTTAACATAGAACTTGGCACTCATTTAGATCTCCATTCTTTTTGCGGCGAAGCCGACAGCTAAGCATAATTTTTCTATTGAACTTGACTCTCCTTTTTTTACATTTATGTTTTTGGTGGGATATCATTACTTTTTGTAAAGAAAACTAGGCAGGTATTGAGTTTAAAGCTTTTTCTTGCATTTCCGCTGCGTGGTTTTCTTTTTTATACTATTTTCTACACTCTCTTGAATGTTAGAGATAATAGTGATAGAAAAATAAAGTACCTAATGTTGCAATGTCTAAATTAAAGAATCGACTGTTAGACGGAACGAAGTTTGCCGGGTCAGCTAGTACAACATAAGTTTGCTGCTGTCAAATGATGTCAGTATAGCGTTTTCTCACTGGAACTAGAACTGAGTGGCTGAGACAACGCTAAACGCGTGACAGTTGACAGCGGCAAACTTATAGCGAACGGGTTGTATAAAGTATTTATTTATTCATTGAATCTCATATAATATATGTACTTCACTTTTATACTATTATTGGTTTAGGCACGTAGAACCTATGGTTGTTTAGCGCGTATTACAAGTTTTTTGTATGAGGACACCGTTTTTTTTTTTTTGACTTTTTTTATTTTTTGATTTTTTTCTTACGCTCACACATAATTACCGAGCTGGATTCCAAATTTTATCCTTCTAGGTCATCTGGAAGTAGGTTAGGTTTTTGTACTATATGTTAGTTTGTATGGGGACACCCCTTATTTTTTGACTTTTTTTTTATTTTCTGATTTTTTCCTAAGCTTACACACAATCACCAAGCTGGATTTCAAATTTCATCTTTCTAGGTCATCTGGAAGTATAGGTTAGATTTAGGTACTATATTTCAGTTTGTATGGGAACACCCCTTATTTTTTGACTTTTCTTTATTTTTTGATTTTTTCCTACGCTTACACACAGTTACCGAGCTGGATTCCAAATTTCATCCTTCTAGGTCATCTGGAAGTAGGTTAGATTTTTATACTATATGTTAGTTTGTATGGGGACACCCCTTATTTTTTTAACTTTTTTTTTATTTTCTGATTTTTTCCTAAGCTTACACACAATCACCAAGCTGGATTTCAAATTTCATCTTTCTAGGTCATCTGGAAGTATAGGTTAGATTTAGGTACTATATTTCAGTTTGTATGGGAACACCCCTTATTTTTTGACTTTTCTTTATTTTTTGAATTTTTCCTACGCTTACACACAGTAACCAAGCTGGATTCAACATTTCATCCTTCTAGGTCATCTGGAAGTAGGTTAGGTTTTTGTACTATATGTCAGTCAGTATGCATTTTAACGACTTTTTGACCTTCATATCTTGTTTGAGCTAGCTTCATGAAATTTGGGCTTCTATATGTTCTTGGATATAATTAAACACACGTAGTTTTATGTGTTTACGTCAAAGAGGTTTTGAGTTATAGAAGGGTCAAAAGAGGCACCAAGTGGTTCGTGTAAACTTACACTTGGCGCTGGCTAGCCAGTTCCTTTGCTTGAACATGGCTTGACACGCTGCCGCGTGTCTTGATTGTAATCATATTTGGCCTTATTTCTAGCTTTAACTTAAACTGTATTTTATATTTTGTAACGCTGTTGATTACGTTCAAATAAATAAATAAATTTCCCATCTACCCCGGTAGCCTCCGCGTAATTGCTTACCGGGGCGGATGGGAAATTTATTGAAAAAAAAATCCTATTTACCCCGGTAACGTTAAATTATGAGAAAAGAATGCCCATAAATAAAAAATAATTGGTCAGGTGCGAGTCGGGCTCGCGCACTGAGGGTTCCGTACTATATTAGAAAAAGTTAAACCATAAGGCCCGCTTGCCACCAAAGGGGAGCGGAGCTGTGTTTGAGTAACCAATCAGATTTCGTCATTTCGACATCTCCTCAGTTTCGGAGATGTCAAAATGACGAAATCTGATTAGTTACTCAAACACAGCTCCGCTCCGCTCTGCTTTGGTGGAAACCGGGCCTAAGAATCACTTTTTTACCGAACCGCAAACTTAACTTTGTTTTATGAGGTTAATTGCTAATACCAAAAAAAGTATAATAGATACAGAGTTGATATTAATTTTCCCGTAAAATATACATTGATATCTAATCATAATTATTTCAGAATTTTCGATTGGTAAACTTCGGAGATAAGGAGGGTCAGCTTCACGTTTTTAGGGTTCCATACCAATTTGGTAAAATTGGAACCCTTATGGTGAGACTTTCTCCGTCCGTCCGTCCGTCCGTCCGTCCGTCCGTCCGTCCGTCCGTCCGTCCGTCCGTCCGTCCGTCCGTCCGTCTGTCACACTCGATTATTTCAGTAACTATCAAAGCTATCGACTTGAAATTTGGAATAGTTATAGGTAATAGTGACGCGACGTCATAACAATCGTAAAAATTTGAAAATTATTTTTATTTTTATTTAAAAAGGGGGGAAAACCGGGGCTTCGATTTTTCAAAATGAGATAACAATATTGAGTGGGGTATCATATGAAAGGGCGTTACTTGTGTAGTCTAAAACCGATTTTTATTTATTTTTATGTCCGATAGTTTTTGATTTATTGAGCAAACTGTCGAAAAAAATACCGTTCCCCCCCCTTATATCCGAAGTTTACCAATCGAAAAATCTGAAATAATTATGATCAATAGAAGTTAATGTATATTTTACAGGAAAAATAAAATCAACTCACTGACTAATATACTTTTTTTGATAATAACAATAATCCGCCAAAAACAAAGTTACGTTTGCGGTTTGCCAACAAAAGTACCTACATGTAAATTTTACTCGTAAATTCATGAACAAAAGTGATTCTTTCAATGTTTTACTTCTTTTATGGTATGGAACCCTCGGTGCGCGAGTCCGACTCGCACTTGGCCGGTTTTTTTTTACGCTATACAAGTTAGTACTTGACTGCGATCTCACCTGATGGTAAGTGATGATGCAGTCGAAGATGTTAGCGTACTAACTTGGAAGGGGTAAGAAAAGTCACCCCAACAGTTTCTACACAGCATCGTACAGGAACGCTAAATCGCTTGGCGGTACGTCTTTGCTGGTAGGGTGGTAACTAGCCACGGCCGAAGCCTCCCACCAGACCAAACCTGAGCCAATTTAGAAAAACCGGCCAAGTGCGAGTCGGACTCGCGCACCGAGGGTTCCATACCATAGAAGAAGTAAAACATTGAAAGAATCACTTTTGTTCATGAATTTACGAGTATAATTTACATGTAGGTACTTTTGTTGGCAAACCGCAAACGTAACTTTGTTTTTGGCGGTTTATTGTTATTATCAAAAAAAGTATAATAGTTACGGAGTTGATTTTATTTTTCCTGTAAAATATACGTTTATTTTTATTGATCATAATTATTTCAGATTTTTCGATTGGTAATCTTCGGAGATAAGGGGGGGGAACGGTATTTTTTCGCCAGTTTGCCCAATAAATCAAAAACTATCAGGAATAAAAATAAATAAAAATCAATTTTAGAATACACAAGTAACGCCCTTTCATACGATACCCCACTCAATATTGTTATCTCATTTTGAAATTTTGCCGACCCGGTTTTCCCCCCTTTTTAAATAAAAATAAAAACAATTTTAAATTTTTACGATTGTTATGACGTCGGGTCACTATTTCCTATAACTATTCTAAATTTCAAGTCGATAGCTTGAATAGTTACTGAAATAATCGAGTGTGACAGACGGACGGACGGACGGACGGAGAAAGTCTCACCATAAGGGTTCCATTTTTACCATTTTGGTATGGAACCCTAAAAATATAAAATTCCAAAGTGGCCCGTGGCAGGATCGAACCCGCGACCTCCCATTCGAATCCGAGCGTGCGTCCACTGCGCCACGGAGGTCGTCGCATTATCTTTATAATTTCGCATTGTCACTCGATTTACCGATTTATCGGTAGCCATGAAGTGGATTTTTGATTAGTTACAACAATTTGGCAAACAAACAAACATCGGGACATGTGAAACTAAATAAAAGCTTGTAATAATAATAATAAATTATCGTCTTCAACCTGCAGGGCAACAGGCGACGTCCTGTTTCCCCTTTTTATTGCATCGCGAGCAGCGAGGTATTTACTCATAGATCTTCGACCAACTAAATTTCTTAATTTTTATAATAATTAAAAATAATATTTCTTAATTTTCTCATTTTTTTATAAAATAATAAACCGAAGTTTTAATAAAATAGGTAAATGACAACATATAAAATTAAAATATTATCAAAGTACATATCAAAACCACGTGGGTTTCCTGCGCACATAATCGTTCAGCGACATACTAACAGATGGCGTGTTTGACAGTATATAATATAACCATTCAGCCGCTTAATAGAGGGCGTTATTTCAGCGGTTATTGCCACAGACCAAGGAATAACTTTCTATATTACGATCAGAAATCTACGGCTGCGAAATATACATTCACGCGCACGTCCGACTCTCGCATTAGCGCAGGACAGACTAACGCCTATAAGGCGTTTCAGAAAGACAATGATGTCAATATACATGCATCAAACGTCCGAAAGAGTTAACCATATGCTTATCACTTACGTAATTTGGGGGCGGAATAATGAGTTTTCACTTGAATAGGTTTTAATTGTATTGTGAATAATGTATAGTCCTGATTTCAAAAAAACTTCACGTCGATTTGAGTACTCATCAATAAGGACCCAAAAAAAAAAAAAGAACAGAAAACTGTTGAATCGTTTCCGATAAATCTGAATAAATATGAGAAGATTGGAGCAACTTTTGGGAAAACTTTCTATCGAGGAAAGTTTTTCCAATCGTGTTTCTGCGTCTTAACGTTTTGAGGTTAAAGATCCAAAATACATGACGTTCAAATTTGAAACTAATTGTCTCTATAGTTTTCAACTGAGAGGCCGGTCAAAATCGCATAAATAGGCCTTCTATGCCGTTAAGTTTCGCATTGAACATGCGGAAAAAAATCGCATCACAGTGTGCGCTTAGCTTTAATCTTTCGTCAGTTATTGTGAGCATTGTGCATCTTTATCTTTCTCATTAGCACCGCCTATGTCTTAACCTGTCGCAGCGGTTTGGCAACAGGGATAGTCATAATCGCTGATTACCTGTATTTTGTTTCACAGTGTAATGTCACTTTACAGAAATAACATAATTTATTAAATTTTTGTATGACACAAATTAATACGAAATTTTGGAAAGTTATAGAACAAAGGTTTTTAGTTATAATGATATCATTTAGGTGCCGAGAGGTTTCCGATATTTTTTATATAACCCTGTATAAATGTATGTGTGTTTTGACACCTTTACGCTGCAACTGGGCTGATTTGGTTTGAATTTAGAATAGGTATATATTGACAATTTTTATTACGAAAAATTCCAGGGTTTATACGGCATTAGTGAACACCCAAAATTCACGAGTGAAGGCAACAGCTATTAAAACCCATCTCTTTCGCCATCTTGGCTGTGGTGTTGATTAAACCATGGCCATGTATTTAGAAATAAAAATCTAATTATTACGGTTAAAGAAACTTTATTCTCATTAAGAATTAAGAATTCACTTTACTGACATAAACAAATAGCGGTATTGATAAGATCTAACCTTTCCTCCGAGCATATCGAAATAAAAAAACCGGCCAAGTGCGAGTCGGACTCGCGCACCGAGGGTTCCATACCATAAAGAAGTAAAACATCACTTTTGTTTATGAATTTAGGAGTATAATTTACGTGTAGGTATTTTTGTTGGCGAACCGCAAACTTTGTTTTTGGCGGTTTATTGTTACTATCAAAAAAAGTTAAACCAAACCAAAACCAAACCAAAGGTTGCCTGGTAGAGATTGCACTAGCAATAAGGCCGCCTTTGCGCTCACTGTGTTCCGTTGTATTTTGTCTCTCTATTTGTGTTTCTCTGTGTGTGTGCAATAAAGTTATAAACTAGCAATGCCCGCGGACTCCGTTCCGCGTTAGAAATATTTTTGCCCTGGCTCGTTTGTCCCGCGTAAGGCTCGGTATCCACGAAAGCGGAGCTGTTTGAATAACCAACCAGATTTCGACATATCCTATCCCCTCAGTTTCGGACCTCGGAGATGTCAAAATGACAAATTTGAATGTTTACTCAAATAAAACTTCGCTCCGCTTCGTTTTGGTGGAAACCGAGCCTTATACCCACAGCCCACCGGACGCAAGGCATTTGGATAAATATCATACTGCTTATACTTACCTATCGCCACGCAACGGCCGCGGCGGCGCGCAAAACGTTTTTGTTTTGCTTATATCTTTGAAGATATTTTGTTTAAACTCTATAGAGTAATGGGCACAAATATTCTACATTAAATTTCCGTTCTAAAAAACATATTTACAAAGATATAAATTAATACCATATGGGCTAAATAAGCTTCACAAAATTTATTTATTTTTAATCCACAATTTTAACAGTAAAATCAGTTATTGTGAGTTACCCGTAAGAGATAGGCATATGCTGTCGCAGACTTTTTGCAGATTTTAATACGTTCTTTAATATTGTAGAACATTGTTTTGTTCTATCTTCAATAGTTTCCGCAGCGCACGTGATGAAAGCAATTTTTATTACGACTTGGATTACATTATTTAAGTTTAAGTAAAGATGCGTAATTAATTTTGGAAATTATTATAGCCTATGACACTCCACAATAACGTAGCTTTCTATTGGTGAAAGAATTTTGAAAATCGGTTCGGTGGATCCAGAGATTACCCCTTACAACGTCACAAACTCATAAACTCACAAACATCGTTACGCTTCCTCTTTATAATATTAGTATAGATAAATAAATAAATAAAGTATAATAGTTAGAGAGTTGATTTTATTTTTCCTGTAAAATATACGTACCTATGTTTCTATTGATCATAATTATTTCAGATTTTTGAACGATAAAATTCGGAGATAAGGGGGGGGAACGGTATTTTTTTCGACAGTTTGCCCAATAAAACAAAAACTATCGGGCACAAAAATAAATAAAAATCGGTTTTCGAATACGCAAGTAACGTCCTTACATATGATACCCCACTTAATATTGTTATCTCATTTTGAAATTTCAACAACCCATTTTACCCCCCCTTTTAAATAATAAATGACGTCGGATCACTATTACCTAAAACTATTCCAAATTTCAAGTCGATAGCTTCGATAGTTACTGAAATAATCGAATGTGACAGACGGACGGATGGACGGAGAAAGTCTCACCATAAGGGTTCCATTTTTACCAAATTAGTATGGAACCCTAAAAATACCATTAAAAAGTACCCATACTTTATCCGTATTCGGAATGATAAATTTCATCAAGATCTGTTTCGCAGTTGAGACATGCAAATAAATGAAACATGGACCTTTATAACACACATTTTACATTAAAAGGTAGCATGGAATCCTTACAAAATTTTTATCCATTTAGGGAGTAAATAACACATCGCTTGCTCCACATTAGGTGAAGGTACATTTTCTTTAAAAATCTTACAGTAGAAAATGAGGGTTTGCTGTAATACTTTAGAGCCCGACAGAAAACCTACAAGTTGAACACGGCGCAATCTCGTACCTATCGAACTAAGCCCAAATAAACTCGTTTTACAAAGTCTTTTTACAAAGCGCTCGCCCGGTTTATCGAGCTCAATATGGAAGAGCTCACAGCTGATATTGTCTGTCTGATAATACTTAATTTAGATTTTATACAGTGTGTCAGGAATCGAACTAGCGATAATTTAAGGGAGTGCTCTTTAGCCAATTACAAGCAAAAAATCCCCTATAAAGGTGGGGCGCCCCCTCACCCCCTCCCCGGTAGAGCCGTTTCAATTTTGTTCCTTGTCGAATGAGACGATTTGAGAACATGTGAAGCAACAGACTTTCAAGTTATTACTGATTTTGTGAACACATACCCAAAACAACGCAAACAAAATTGAAATGGCTCTCCCGGGGAGGGGGTAAGGAGGGCCCCCCCCCCCCCCCCCCTTAGTAGGGGATTTTTTTTGCTTGTAATGAGCTATAGAACCCTCCCTTAAATTATCGCTAGTTCGATCCCGGATACACTGTTTATTAATTTAGGCATGTTTACAATACCGCAATTTATAAACAAAAATATTGTGTATAACACGAATTATTTGGTTCCCCCGTAACTTTTTACCAAAGAACGGCAAAGCATCGAGAAGGTTTTTTTTTATCCTTACATATTCGATGTACTAGAGACAAGTACGAAGCGGGTAGATTCCTTGTTTCGATGATAAGCACTGTAAAGGCCTGGAATACCCTCTAAGGCACTGTCTTTCATGCCAGTTACAACCTTGGCGCGTAACGTATACGTCGGAAAACATTATTACCTATTAAACCTTTGGATAAAGTCTAAATATATAAAAGAAGATACTGACTGACTCACTGACATATCAACGCACAGCCCAAACCGCTGGGTCTAGAGACTCCAAATTTGGCACACATGTTCCTTGTGAGGTCTAGGGGAGCACTAAGAAAGGATTTTTCAAAATTCACCCTCTAAGGGGGTGAAACGGGGGTCCGAAGTTTGGATTTTATCAAGTTAAAATACGTCTTCACGCCGCAACTACTGAACCGATTTGGCTAAAATTTGGAATGGAGGTAGATTGTATTATGGATTAGCACATAGGCTACTTTTCATCCCGGGAAATTCCATGGTTCCCGTGGGATGAGTCAAAAACCGAAATTCACACGGAAAAAAAATCTCACGCCGCAAGTACAAATCCGATTTGGCTGAAATTTGGAATGAAGATAGATTATATCCTGGGTTAATAAATAGGGTACTTTCTATCCCGGAAAAATTCATGGTTTTTGCAGGAAAAGTGAAAATCTGACATTCTCGCGGGAAAAATACTACTTCACGCCATAATTACTGAACTGATATAGCTGAATTTCGGAACAAAGATAGATTATATCCTGGATCAATATTAAGGCTACTTTTCATCCCGGAAAAATCCATAGTTTCCGCGGGAAACCTGAAACATTGATGTTCACACGCGAAAAATTCTACTTTACGCTGTAATTACTGAACTTATTTGACTGAAATTCGGAAAGGAGATAGATTTTATCCCGGATTATTACAAAGCCTACTTTTCATCCCGGAAAATTCCATGGTTTCTATGATAATAGTGAAAAACGCGCAAAAAATTATTCACGCCGCAACTACTCAATCAATTTGGCTGAAATTTGGAATGGAGATAGTTTATATCCTGAATTAATGCCTAGGCTACTTTTTGTCCTGGAAAAAATTATGGTTTCTATGATAGAAGTAAAAAACAGATATCTACGCGGGAAAAATATTCCTTCACGCCTTACTTACTGAACTGATGTGGCTGAAATGCGGAATGAAGTTAGAGTTTATCCTGGATTAATACAAAGGCTACTTTTTGTCCCAATAAAATCCATGGTTTCCGCGGGAAAACTTAAAAACAGATATGCACGCGGGGAAAATACTACTTTACGCTGTAATTACTGAACGGATTTGACTGAAATTCAAAAAGGGGATAGGTTTTATCCTGGATTAATACATAGGCAAATTTTTATCCCAGGAAAATCCATGGTTTCTAAGAAAATAGTTAAATAACAGATATTCATGCGGGAGAAATACTCCATCGTGCCGTCACTTCTGAACCAATTGGGCTGAAATTTGGAATGCAGATAGATTATATCCTAGAATCAACTACTTTTTTCTCGGGAAAATTAATTGTTTTCGTGATAATAGGGAAAACAGATATTCATGCGGGAGAAAATTTATTACTTCACGCACAACTACTGAAAATTTTTGGTTTTTAGTTGAAATGAAGATAGATTTCATGTAAATTAACACAAAGGGTATTTTTTATTCCGGAAAATGGATGGTGCCCGTAAAATAGTTAAAACTAAAATTTGCGCGTGCGAAGCCGCGGGTATCTGCTAGTAAAACAATAAACATTTAATTATTGTAAATGCGGTTGGCACGATTGTGAAATGCGGAACCCACGTGATTTCATCAATAACATTGTTAACAATTTTTTTAAATTTCGTTTCCAACTGGGCATATAGATGGCGCTTTAGGAAATTCAATCACGCTTACAAAAGCAAAAGTGCTGAGGCATACTACATCAGAGTAGACGCACTATTAGCGATCCCTTGAGGACGCTCTTATGAATAGTCATTTTATTTTTGAAATACTCTGTTCAGACCCAAGAGGACTGAATAAGCAGAAAATGAGAGCCTACATCGTTAAGGGGCGCGACTGCGGAAAACGTGAAAAAGAGAGTTACGGATTTAACTATATTGAACCACTCGCTTCATTATACGACATCAAAAAAAAAACTCAGATGGATAGTAAACGAGTCTACAGAAACACCGCAAAACATTTATAAAATAATTCTTGATTTTTGAGAAAAAAAATGCGTCACTTAGGCAAAAACATCTAAAACAACCTTTTCTATTTTAACTCTGCAAGCCATTTCGTTATTATAATTGAAAATATTTTTGGTTAAAACATAGGACGAAAGTATAGATAATGCATTTACCGTCAAAGTTATTTCTAATTCAAACCACAGAGCAAATAATATGACCTCCAAATCAATCATCTTTTTATGCGAAAAACGCCATACATTTTACTATGAAAAAATGGTCTCCAGAAATCGCTTTATATTAGAGAGTCCGCGGCATGAAAAATTCAGTGCTGTCTCAGTTTTCAAGGCGAATCCACGTCTGTTTGAAGAAGCGCTTCGTTTTCGCGTCGCTCGCGATTGAAATTGTGTGTCTCACTCTATCCAAAACTGGGTGGGTCGTCAGTGCCAGCGTGGCTGCTGCCAAAATTATATTATTTGTATTTTTTTCGAGCAAGTAGACGAACTAAACTAAGCTGACCCGACAAACGTTGCTTTGTCATATATACATTATTTCTCACTTAGGGGTATAAAAATAGTTTGAATTCTATTCTCGGACCTACCGAATACTCACACAAACAATTTCATAAAAATCGGGAAAAGCCGTGCAGGAGCCATTTTGTTACTAACACTGTAACACCTGAGTGACCTTGCAAACTTTGTATTGCCTTTTAATCTGTTTCTCACTTATATGATAGGTGAAGATCGAAGTCAACTATAGGTATTTAACGCGCTAGCGGCACCGCCCCGCCTCCGCACCGGTAAGCGCGAAGCAGAATTAAAATGGTAAAAGTATTTTTTTGGAGTTTCACTGATATTATTTTTATTTGTTTTTGTCGTATGAGTAGGTATTTCTATTCAAATATAGGTTGTTGACTGGATGATCGACTTCACCTGACGGGAAGGTATTCTGCCACAAACTTTTCTTGCCCGGTGGCCAAAAATGGAACTAACGTCAAAATTTCGATTTACTCATAAATTATTCCTTTAGTTATAAGAACTTACGCGCGAAATATCCACACCATAAACGTCAACTACCACAATTCTTAAAAAATTGAAAAACCTTTGCAACAAGCGTGCAAGGAATTAATAATATGCTTACTTACAAAATGGCCGCCATTTTCAACTTTTTTGTTACTGGGCCGATCACTTTAAAAATCGATATCTAAGTTTCGCAGTAAGCATAGAGAAGGAATATGTGGTCAAAATTTAAAAAAGTGGCCGCCATTTTCAACTTTTTTGTTACTGGGCCGATTGCTTTTAAAAATCGACATCTGGCCTTGTCAGCAAGCCTTGGGAAGGAATTTGTGGTCAAAATTAAAAAAAAGTGGCCGCCATTTTGAACTTTTTTGTTACTGGGCCGATTGCTTTCAAAATCGACATCTGACCTTGTCAGCGAGCCTAGGGAAGGAATTTGTGGTCAAAATTTAAAAAAAGTGGCCGCCATTTTGAACTTTTTTGTTAATGGGCCGATTGCTTTCAAAATCGACATCTGACCTTGTCAGCGAGCCTAGGGAAGGAATTTGTGGTCAAAATTAAAAAGAAGTGGCCGCCATTTTGAACTTTTTTCTTACTGGGCCGATTGCTTTCAAAATCGACATCTGACCTTGTCAGCGAGCCTAGGGAAGGAATTTGTGGTCAAAATTTAAAAAAAGTGGCCGCCATTTTGAACTTTTTTGTTAATGGGCCGATTGCTTTCAAAATCGACATCTGACCTTGTCAGCGAGCCTAGGGAAGGAATTTGTGGTCAAAATTAAAAAGAAGTGGCCGCCATTTTGAACTTTTTTCTTACTGGGCCGATTGCTTTCAAAATCGACATCTGACCTTGTCAGCGAGCCTAGGGAAGGAATTTGTGGTCAAAATTTAAAAAAAGTGGCCGCCATTTTGAACTTTTTTGTTAATGGGCCGATTGCTTTCAAAATCGACATCTGACCTTGTCAGCGAGCCTAGGGAAGGAATTTTTGGTCAAAATTAAAAAAAAGTGGCCGCCATTTTGAACTTTTTTGTTACTGGGCCGATTGCTTTCAAAATCGACATCTGACCTTGTCAGCGAGCCTAGGGAAGGAATTTGTGGTCAAAATAAAAAAAAAGTGGCCGCCATTTTGAACATGGCAAAGATTATGAAAATATTGCTCTGGGGCAGTTGGAATCTTATTTGGGAAATGTTAACGGTTTCCCTTGTCACATAAAAAAGTGCGGTTTATTTGTGGATCCTGAAATACCATACCTTGGAGCAAGTCCAGATGGATTATAAGATGATGATAAAATCATCGAAATAAAATGTCCATATGCGTCTGCCAATATGTGTATAGATGACGGGGTCCATCTAAAAAAAATCACTTTTTGGAAGTGCAATCCAACTGGAAACCTGATAATAAATACGAGTCATGACTGGTGGTATTATCAGATCCAAGGACAACTTCATATTACGCAAAAAAGTGAATGCATTTTTATGGTTTGGACTAAAGTAGACTTTAAAATTGAAAATATTAAAAGAGATGACGATTTCTGGAAAAAATTCATGGAAGAAAAATTGAAAAATTTTTACCTAGACTGTATGCTCCCAGAAATAATTGATTAGCGATTAGATATAAAAATGGAAGTCAGAGAGCCTATTTATGTGATGGATGCAATTAAACGGAGAGAAGATATGAGCGATGCAAGAAAACGTAGGCATGAAAATTTAAAAGAAATAGTCAATAAGAAAAAAAGAATCTGATGGATTTAATGTCAATTGACTTTTGACATGCATACAAAATGGCAAAAAATTAACTTGGGGAACTAGGGCTCGTTTTCACAACGACTGTAACTTAGGTGATCCTTAAAATGTTGTAACCGTAACCCTTGGAATAAAAATACACGTGAAATACTTTAAAGTTACCTTTACATTTGAAATTAATACAATACATTACAATATTGACGTTTTACAAGAACCTGTACGTTAGGCCTATGTAAAATAAAGATATTTTGACTTTGACTTAATTAAATTTCGATTGATTATTATGTTATCTACTTATAGCTTGACCGCTATAAACTTGGCCCTCCCATGGTCTGCGGGACGCGGGGCGGGAGTTACTCAACCACTAATCTCTATTCTATGGATTAAACATTCTATACAATTCAGGCTGGGTCACTGTGGATCCATAGAATAGGGATCAGTGCACTCAAATAATCAGCTGTCAGCTGTGACTGACGTGAATAACGCACACGACAATATTAATCTTGCGACGTGTATTATGATACATACTCAAGAAAATACCATAGGAGAATTCTCAAGATGCGAGTCATTACATCGTATCGTATATAGCCAATCGCACACCCGCCCCGCGTCCCGCAGACCATGGGAGGGCCAAGTTTATAGCGGTCAAGCTATATTTATCCTATCTTCTGATGTAACTTATGGCATTTTTATACGTATTTATAAGATCCTGTATAGTGAGGCCTATGTGAAATATTTTTTTTTAATTTGAAATGAGTTAACTTCAGATTGATTGTAATGTTTTGTACTTATCTATATTGTCTTCTGATGTAATATATGGCTTTTCAATAGTTCCTTAATAGAAAATGTAAATTTTTGAAATCACTGACTTGTTTTAAACTATATCAACCTTTAATTGTAATTGTTCAGTACTGTAGCATTGAGCGCGGCAGCACACGGTCGGTCCGCGACATGACGCATTCACACTGTGCCAACCAATACCTTATCATAATCATTGTTAATATTTAATTCATTATATACATTAACTGCCTATCATTTGCATACAGTGTAGCATACAACAGTAATTACAATAACTATCACACATAATATCACGTATGAAACCCTTACATAATATGGATCAAAACATTGTCAAAATTATTCATTAAAAAAAAAAAAAGTTAACAAACGCGTACAATTTGACCCCGCCTTTTGCATCCGGGCGAGCACGGATTTGCCTACGGACTTCGTATTGCGATAAGCTAGTTTCGACGTACACTGCGCGTTTTCTGTGACAGTTATAAACTTACTTCAAATACTAAACCCGTGATGGACATTTAATTTATCTGAAGTATCGACATTATATTTTTACATGGTCAGGGTACTTATCATACACCGCGCGCATTGCGTTGGTTGAGTGGAAAATATCAATGTTGTTGTGTTATCGGAAGTTCGCTTGCTCGCAGTCGCCAGTCTTAATATATCACAATTCACAACTCGCAAGCATTTATTGTGCATGCCAATGCCAATTGCCAATAAATAATCGAAAAAAAAGCCAATGAGCACTTTTTTCGATTAAGTATTTATTGTGCAATAATGATAAATGCATTATTGATTGTATCTATTCTTTCAATATTTATTTATTAGCTCCTAATTACTGGATCTTTTGTACTACAGAATAAAAGATTGTGCCGAATAAACCATGGTTCACCTTTACGAGGAGTTAAAACAAAATATAAATAAATGTCTAGTTGATGACAAACAGAGTTTCTCGCGGCCCAATACCTTATTTTTGACTTTTTAAATATTGCAGACCATAGGCCTCCAATTTTAAACTCACCCCAACGATTTCTGCACAGCATCGCACGGCGCACCGGAACGCTAGATCGCTTGATGGTGCAACTTTGCTGGTAGGGTGGTAACTATCGACGGCCTAAGCCTCCCACCAGACCAGACCTGAGCCAATTTAGAAATTATAAAAAAATTCCAAAGTGGCCCGTGGCGGGGATCGAACCCGCAACCTCCCACTCGAACCCGAGCGCACGCTAATGACATTTCCTACAAGTTTGCTCAATAGTCATCGATATACATCTTATATAGCTAAGGATTCTTCAAGTTTCAACGTACCTTTATGAATGAAAATACCTGATGTTGCCGGCCTTACATACCTTAGTATTAAATATTGACCATAAACTAAACGTATTACATAAACTACACAAGTCGCTCAATGCAATTGCAAGATGTATGCTCGAAATAAAACAATAAACATGTAATTATTGTAAATGCGGTTGGCACGATTGTGAAATGCGGAACCCCACGTGATTTCACCAATAACATTGTTAGCCAAATTTTTTAATTTTAGTTTCCAACCGGGCATATAGATGGCGCTTTAGGAAGTTCAATAGCGCTTACAAAAGCAATAGTGCCGAGGTATAACTACATCAGAGTAGACGCATTATCGTATAGCTTACTGACGGGTCTTTTAAATTTTTGAAAATGGTCTGTTCAGACCATAGAGGACTGAATAAGCAGTAAATGAGAGCCTAGATCGTTAATATATCACAAGCATTTATTGTGCATCCTAATCCTAATCCTAATATAATATTATAAAGGCGAAAGTTTGTGTGTGTGTATGTTTGTTACTTCTTCACGGCTTAACTACTGAGCCGATTTAGCTGAAATTTGAAACATAGGTAGCTTATAACCCGGATTAAAACATAGGCTACCTTTTATCCCGGAAAAATCCGTAGTTCCCGTGGGATACTCAAAATATCAAATTTTCTAGAGCAATCTATAGCTACATCTATAGATAGATTGTTCTAGTGAACTTGCTTGAAAGCATGTTTAAAATTGGAATAGGGAACGATAACGGGAAAATGACGTTTCCCTTAGGATTCATGAAAAAGAGAATTTGACGCGGGCGGGGCCGCGGGCAAAAACTGAATCTATTATCACTATAAATGTGAAAATGGCCACTATGTAGGTTCTGAACATAGCACTGTACGCATTTAACAAGTGTGTTTTAGTTGAACAAGGGGATATGGGATAATAATGCTATAAATAATAATGCTTTAATGCTATAAATAATGCATAATGCTATAAATGTGAAAATGGGTACCCGTATTATAGGTTCCGACATTATAACTGTTTCGCTATTAGCATTTTGTGTTTTAGTTGAGCAGTGAGATACAGGTTAACAATATTTTAACTATGAAAACGGGTACCTATATGATATAGGTTCTGAATTAACATCTGTTTCGTTACTGACAATGTTTGTTTTAGTTGAGCTATGGGATATGGTATAGTATAATAGTAATTAGTAATGCTATAAATATGGGTACCTACCCATAAAGGTTCTGAAATTACAATTGTTTCGCTATTTACAATGTGTGTTTTGGTTAATGTAGGGATAGATAGTAGTTAACTGTTTCGCTATTAAAAATATGTGTTTTAGTTGAGCAATACAATATGTGATAGTAATTATGCTATAAATGCGAAAATGGATACCTATAAGGTAAAGGTTCTGAAATTATTTCACTGAAGTGAAGCCAAAAGGAATCCAGGAGGGGACGCTCGGAGTGGGCCTGGAGATGGGCCCGCTCTGGATGCGTCCAAGAGGGGTGCGGGGGACAGAGTTTTCTGTCTCCTGCAGCCAGGAGGGGTCGCGGGAGAAGAGGCGTGTCGGTGTGTCGTTGCCGCTCGCCTTATCTCCCGCGACCAAACGGTGGCGCACCGTTAGATGCGTCGGCGGCGGGGCCGCAGGGGAAGAGGAGTGTCGGTGTGTCGTTGCCGTTCTCCCTGTCCTCTGCGGCCGTTTGGTGGTTTGCGGCGGAGCCAAAGATCAGATCCGCCGCGGGGTATGGGAGGTCGATGCCTGCGAAGTGCAGGAGCAAGCTTCGCAGGTATCGGCTTACCCGTGCCCACGGCCCCTGGGTGGCGGTCCCGGGGGGGTCCGTCGCCTTACGGATGGGCGCCGAGGAGGTAAGGCCGGCTTAGGTGTTTCTGGCGGGCCTTGCTGTTTGAGGGGAGCTCCATGCTCCACCTCGTGGAGGGGCTGCGCAAGCGGCCGGGCACCGGCGGGTTCGCGGAGGTTTGTAAGCGTTCCCGTGTTCCCGTCATACGGTGCGAGGAGGAAACACCGTGGGGTTTACACCGTGGTCCGGCATAACCCAGCCGCTCCCCCGGGCGACTGGGTATCCATGAGGATTCCCCACGATAAATAAAAAAAAAAGGTTAGGTTAGTATGCAGTATGCAGCGTTGCGGAAGAATATAACAGAAAAAGGTTGTTTTACCTAATTACTTCAAAAACTAAGCCAGTTATTAAAATGTCGTTCTGAGCGTTTTTGGGAATAATTTTTTACCGATACATTAAAACAAAAATAACAATTATGTCCATCGTAGTTTTCGATGGAAATTAGAAGAAATGGAAATTTTGGAGCAATTTTTGGGAGAACTTTTTGGAGAGAAATTTTTATTAAATCGTGTTTCTGAAGTTAGGTGAACACATATGTTGTTTTTTCCCACAAAATCCAGGACTCCCACGGGATTTGTAAAACCCCGAAATTCACGCGGGCGAAGCCGCGGGCAAAAGCTAGTAAGCAATATTATCGTTGCACATTTTGTATGTGTGGTTACAAAATATGTTCAGTGGTTGTAGACGTAGTGTAGCGGAAGCGTGGAGGCCTTGGATTACGATGACAGCTTCCCACTTAGGTACCTACTCGACACCGGCTGGCTGGAAGTAAACGAGGCACTCAGTAAGAGGGCCAATTAAGATTATAACGTAAATGTAATAACGTTTAAAAAAATTTATATCGACGCAAAATGTTGAGACTCTCATGATAAACATAAATAAGAGGCTTTTAGGGGATTTTTGCCACTTTTTAAGATGGTCACTTAGCCAAATTATTAAGGAGTTCCCTTTGGGAGTTCCTGTTTATTTTTAACTACGGATGATGTTACGCGGCTAATCGTTTTAAAAGTAACCTGATACAGGAGAAATCAAATCTCGCTGCAGCCTAGTACCAGCCCCTTGATTCTGCAAAAATACTTATAGCAGCGACGAGCTAACATCGATGCGCTGATTGGACATTGGTTAATGATGGCATAATGCAACCAAAGTGACAATTGGCTGCTGATGGCTGTGTTGCTATGGTTACCGTCGTTGGTTGGCCGATGTACAATTTTATATTTACGAGAATCACACCCAGATCAGCTGGCCTAGCCAAGATACATTTAATTGTCTTTGTGCAATCCCAAAAGCTTTAGAAAACTGTATGCATAATCGTTGATCTTAGTAGGTATGATAACCCTTTCATTCACATACATTTTCTTAATTCATAACAAATTAAAAAACAGATAAAATATATTTCCCGGCCTAGAGTCTAAAGGTCTGTTTAAAAAAACTAGTTCGTGCTGTTAAATTTAACCCCGCTAAACCTTCGTACCATGGAGGTTGCTGAAAATTACTGTAGGTATTTATACTGAAATACCTTATCTACCTTAGTTCAAAACGATCTGTGCCCTATGATATTAAACGAAAGTAGAAGCTATAAAAAGAATCTTAAATCTACCCGACCAACCCTTAAGCTCTTTGGAGGTCTTACAGCTCATTATTTTTAGACAATCTTGAAGTCTTTCATTATTTTTAATGTAACATTTGTACAAACTTAACAAGGTAGTTTAGTGAAAGTAAATATTATTATAATTAAAAATCCAGCCTAAAAAATTGTCTAATTAATTTTTGTCTAGACAAGACTGCTCGCACTGTCAAAAAGTTTTAAGATCTTATTGTAACTTCTAACTAAACACACCTTAACTCTACAAGGCGTTACTTTATAAACTTTAACTTAATTCACTTCAGTCAAAATATTTAGCTTCGGCGTTTCTTTAGGGTAGTATATGAGTAATTGTATACAAAATACTTTACGCTGCAACTACTAAACCGGTTTCGCTGAAATTTGGAACATATATAGCTTATAACCCGGTTTAACAAAGGCTACTTTTATCCCGGAAAAATCCATCGTTCCTACGGGATTAGAGAAAAACAAAAGTTCATGCGGGCGGAGCCGCGAGCAACAGCTAGTAATAAATAAATAAATAATTCATAATATTAAAACAATACGTCAAAATTCTTCGAAACTATCACATAATATTTCATTAATGTAACTTGATAGGCGTAATATATACGTATGGCTTTGAAAACTGTTGTAGTTAAAATTTATTTACAGTTACACTGCATATTAAAGGCATAATTAATCAAGTTATCAGCCGAATAAGAATAGCGTATCATGGATGAATACTTGTTTATTAAAAATCGACCAAATAAAAGCATTTCAAAGATGATAGATCTCTTAACATTGAAAATCCATGCTTGCACGCAACCAGCTCCTTGGGTTACCAACATAATATATAATATGTAGTTATCCCATGAATCTGTATGCAACAGCCGTGGAATGAGTGTTTCCCAGATTCATCGGGTAGTAAATATAAGGGATGACCAAACTTTGCTTCGGTTTGAAGTGGATTTTGACGTAGCTGTGAAATATGTACAAAGTCTGCCTCACAGGCGGGGAAGTTTTAGCCGCATCCACCTATTTGAGACAATGCTGGCTTTAACTGAGAATCTCTATTATTAATTTCATGCTTTGAATATATGCTACATGAAATTAGAATGGAGTGCGTTTAATTGTACATTTCAATATAAGTGTGTGTTATATAAGTTTCAATATAATGTCATTTCTTTACGAGTCTCGGTTTGTTGACTCAAGCCAAAGGCGCGTGTCAACTTTAGAGACGTGCATTGAACGACGTTTTTTTAATACGTTTGCGAAAATAAATATAGGTTTTACATGTTTGTCTGTTCCGTGTTTGTGTGCCGACAGTGCCGTGCTTCAGGGCTGCGCTACGGTGCATCCGCTCCGATGCCGCGCACGAGGAAAACAAAAAATCATTAGTGCGGAAAAGAACAACTTTCCGCACGCAAAACACACATTATGGAAATGTTTACTTTTTGAGCACACAATATATTATTAAACAATAAAATTCTTTGCTACTGTCAAAAGTTACTTTGCGTTTTCAATTTCCGATAGAGTAGTTAATAACATCCAAAATCCAAATATCAAAAGTTCACAAAATTTGGTTCAACAGTTAAGACGAAATACTTAATTACACTTAGGCAGATACCGTTAAATTGCTTCAAATTGATTAAAATCGATCCACTAGAATGCGGGATATCTCTTGACCCGGATTCGACGAGTGCGAATCAAGTTCAAAAGTCGGTTTTTTATTTAAAAAATATTGAAGGAATCAGTTATGGGACATTTGAAGATTATATAAGAAAACAAGTATAAGAAAAAGTGTATTTAAAAAAAAATACGTTGTTAAAATGTTATACATGTATATTGTTTGTGTCCTAAATAAATAAATAAATAAGAAAAATATATTTTTCATCTTATTAATATACTTTTATAATTAAAACTTCCTACAAAACTATACGCTAGTTTTGATTCTGAAACTCTCGAGGTTAAACTTCTGCGAAGTAAATTTTAAATGTCACTTAGGACCATTTGCATCAACTTGTAGTGTCTAGTGTACTTAGTAATTCTGAGTGAAATTATCAAAACATTTACTATCTTGTTTTTGGGGCAACTAAAAATCGAAATAAACTGGTTCTAATTTAAGGTGTGTTACTAAGTTAAGCTAAGTTAAGGTTAAGTTAATAACTTTGTGAAAACGCTTTAAAAAATTAAGGATCCGTAAAAATTAACACATTATGAATTGGGTTACCTAAAAAAACCTTCAAAAGAGACAGTCTTGTAGTGTCATTGTCACCGCGGCTCATTAAAACCTGGTTAATGATGCAGCTGCTTGTTACACACTTGACAGATGTGAAAAGCTTTCGTTACGTGCTTTTCTTGTTCTGTTTAACTCACGTAGCTGGCTGGAGGGTTGTGTTTTATGTTAATTTTCGCTCGAGACTTCGCTGTCCGCCCGTCCGTCCATCCGTTTGTCACCAGGTATCTCTTGAACCGTTATAGCTATAGACTTGAAATTTTCACAGATGATGTATTTCTGTTGCCGCTATAACAACAAATACTAAAAACTAGAATAAAATAAATATTTAAGGGGGCTCCCATACAATAAACGTGATATTTTTTTGCTTGTTTTTGCTGTATATTTATGAAGGTAATAGGTAGACACTTAAAATTTTTACAGAATATATAAGTATATATTTACTTTAAAAATAAATAGTAAAACTAAAATAAGATAAAAAATTTAATAGGGCTCCCATACAACGAATATGATTTTGTTGCTCGTTTTTGAATTCAGTAGGAAGGCGTGTTTAGTTTTTTTTAATACTATTGTGAATGGGGCTTGATAGTACGGAACCCTCAGTGCGCGAGCCCGACTCACACTTGACCAAATCTTTATTTTTATTTCACAAACGACTCTTGTTGTTATTTCTTAAATGGAACTTTAACAAAATAAAGGAAGAGAAAACTAGCATGTAATATGTAACACCCAGAAGTTCGAGCACCTTCAATTAATAATGCAAGTGAAGGCAGGTTGGGGGCGACCTGGCCGCAAAAGGATATCTTGGCTTCGAAACTTACGCCAATAGTATGGGAAGATCATCCGTACATATCGCTATGATGTCTCCGAAAGGAGACGGCACACTAAGAAGAAGAAAGTACTTTTAATGGACATTAATCTATTTTAGCCAAATTATATCATAATCTCTCATTAATCTCGATTCGGTCACCAAAACACTAAGACAACACTGAATATTTAAACGTGATAAAATATATATTTTTTGTATAAAATACTATTTCCATCGGCTAATATTTTCAATGTTCAGTACTATAAAGTATGATTAATGATCAGAATCAAACTTTAAACCATTTCGCAGGCAAAATATTTACTTGCAAAGTTTCTGAGTACTTCCATATTGAACGCTAAATTAATCATTTTATTATCAATCGTTATTTGCTCTTGTTAAAGTTGTTCATTTAATCTTTGTAATTGCTGTTGTGATTCAAACCAATAAATTATTATTCTAGGTTATAATTATTATTATTCCTTAACTTCACCGTGACCTTCATGCTCTTGTTAGCAATGAATAGAAAAGATCGAATGAATAGAAAAAATAGTCGAATTACCATAAGAATATCGTTAATGATTTTATCTTCATCAGGAAGATTAATACTGCAGGCATTTCTCAAATTCTCTGCAGAATGCTTTTTACTACGATAGGTACCAGTAATCTGTTACAGTTGCAGTAGATAAATAATAATCTAGTAAAATATTTCGGTCTCGCTAATTCGGTCGAATACAAAACTCATAACTGACGGTTCTAAAGCTATATGCAGGTTTTATAAAAATTGACACTATTTTAGAAATCAGTTATTTATATACTCGTAAGTTAAACAAAACTATGTAAATACACATGATATAGAAGCGATGATATAGAAGCGATGATGGATTTACTGCAAACTCTATTTATTCTATGACGACGTTTCCACTAAACGTGAGATCATCTGGGGAAGTGTGAAATCTGTTGGCAACCAAATATTTGCTGCAATCCATTTTAAACATGCACAATACTTCTTTGCTTCAAAATTTAATAAAAATATTTTACATTTAAGGAATACTGTTTGGTAGAATGCATAAGGGTATTTACCTTAGTGAGTTTTTTGGTTACTAATCTTGTGGATATTGTGGATTATCGTTGAGTTTCTGTAACTTAATTATTAGATACCAGTATACCTACTTACCTATTACAAATCGTATTTTTTTATATATCTATAACTCGAAACAAACATGTTTAAATGATAAAAGTTTGGAGTTAAATATCAGAATTGAAATCATTGATCAAAATTTCGGACGCAACCCTTAGTAACATTGTTTTATTTATCGATACTTAACCCACAAGTCATTTTCACGAATTTTTCCAACAAAAAATTATATTTGTACGAGACTAACGCTGCTCGATTTATAATTTTGTAGGTACCTATTTGTTTGCTGATACAATTTTGAAGTAGATTGAAAGGTGTAAATAGTTTAAACCTCAAACTTCAAATATTCAATTCTAAATCATGCTTTAATGGAATCGCTTGTAGGTTCTATTTGAAATTTAAATAACAAATGTTTTCTAAAATTTTAGTAATAATTTATGTGGCTAATTTTATTTATCGGATGCTTGATAAGGGAAATCATCATATTTTGTAGCTAAAATTAGTTTCTACGCTGTATTTTGTTAGATACTCTACATTTCCGTTCTCTATCAGATCTTCGATAACACTTATATTCGATTCCGAATACGGTTAGTGATCAAGTTAACGTATTAGCTGAAAGCACTCGATGCTTACAAGTTACAATGTCGTATGGGTCGCTTTATCGGAACACTAAACAGTTAACTCCCAACTTTGTACCGGAGGAAATTCGTTTCAAAGGAAAAATATTGTCCGGTTCCTTGCAAACTTTTGTTTTATTTGTTCACACACGACCATCTTCTTTTTGCTTTATTGTATTGTTTTCTTAGACAATTGAGTTTATTGTTTTCGGGTATCTAAGTTTTTTTATAGTTACCTAGTTGTTTTCTGTATAGTTGAGATAAGAAGGACCTCTTAGCAGGGAATACATAATAATACCTAACGGTACTGAAGGCTCATTCCGCACGATGATTTAAATAAATAGCGACCGTAGCTGACACGAAAAAGTGCAATTCAGTTTGCAATAGCGCCTGGCTCCGACCCGTTATGCATCTTAAGTTGTAGTCTCTTTCTATCGTGTAACTGTAGCTCTTTCGACATACACACACACACACTCACACACACACACACACACACACACACACACATATACGCACACACATAAACAGGCAAACAAATTAAAACTATATGTATAAGTATAGCTGTATACTAACAGGAAGAGCGGGGATCCTGGGACACAGGTTTTATATAATAAACTTACTCTAGGATCCCCAAAAACCATTGGTAAATGATGTAGGTACATATGGTGAAAATAAATTTTCATTTTCATTTTTTTTTTTTCTCGACGTACTAAGGTTGCCTCTTTATCGGGCGCACGCAGCGCGTTAGGTGAATAGACCGTACAAAAACTAACGCGTGCAACCTAGCCGACGCGCGGCGGCCTCCTGAAATTAGTCCATGGAGACGGCTATGTGTAGCATGGTCGATCACGTGATAAGTGCAGTTAGTTTGCTCTTAGTAGGCCTAAAGAATACTTCTTAGTTCTTACCTAATAACACCCTAATAAGATTATTATCCGGCATGTCCTATGAGATAATATCATTCGTCATTGGATACTGGATAGTATAGATAAATAGTAAATTCCCGCAAATCCGCATCGGCCTTGACACTTCCTGCGAGCGTCCCTGTCAGCTTAAGCTCTGCGACAAAACGAATTCCTTTTACGACAAGCCCATTGTTGGTTTTATACTGAGGTTTTATACAAGGACTTTTTCAACATTTTTCATTTTAGAATTTAGATAAAGACAAAGATTTAAATCGCAACATGGGTGGGTTGGGCCCAAACATGTTAAGTAAGTGCTCTCAGCATGCTGTAGTTTCACTTGTGACAGAGAGAATGACAACGTGTCGCACACAACACAAGAACGTGGACGTTTTTGGAGGTTTAGGGCTCATCGAGCGATTTAAATCTTTGGATAAAAATGACAAAAGGAAGGAAGAAAGGAAAAAGGAAGTTTTTAAATATTTCATTATAAATTTAAGTAAGCCTTGGAATGCCTCCAATATTTAAAGATCTTAAATACAGCATAATATACATCAAAAATAACTAAATTCTCATTTAATTTTCTCTGCCTTGTGTCTTCTTAAAGCTAGTTTAAGCTTAAAATATAAAGGCAACCTAAAAAGGGAAGGGAACCGCTCTAAAATGGGAATAAGACCTTTTTGCTCGGCTAATTACATAGACCAAATACCGCTTTTACTTTACGCGAAAGAAACATTAAAGTATGTATTAATTTCCTGCACCAAACTGCTATTTAAAGTTAAGTTTTTAAATATGATTATGTTAATAAACTATCCCTAGATTGTTATCAGTTATCATATACATATGACAAGAAGTTTATGACAAGAAGTTTATGAGCCTTAAAAATATAAATTTATGGCAATTTAAAATAAAAAATATCTAATTTTCATTTTTAAGGATGTCAATAATTTAAATAAATAAATTAAATGCTGATGAAGACAAAAATTGGAAGAATATTATAAACCTTAGCGATAAATATCAGAAAATAGAGAGTATGAATTAAAATTTGTACGCATTTTTAGATAAATAAATAGTACGAAGTTTATTTTACTATACTTAACAGTATCTGTAGGTTCTAGGTACTATTCTTTTTTAAACATACGTGTATGAGATACATTTTTATATTATAAATTATGTAGGAATAGAGAATATTACAAAGTTTCTTAAGAGCACAATTGCTCATTAACATAGAAAAAACATTCAGTTAAGCACCAAATCGGTTGTGCCAAGCAACAAACGCAGTTCCATTTCGAATTTTACTACAAAGGCTTTGTTTCGAATACAACGCAGAAGAAAAAAAAGAAGTTTTCTTCCACTGTGAGATTGTTCTATTCACACTAGACCGTGATTAACATTCAGCCGCGCGCTTGCGATGGTCTTTAATGGCTTCAATTGTGAGGAAAATTTTATTGCATTCAATGATTCTGCGAGGAGTTTTGCCCGGAGTGAAATCTTTTGAATCGCACCTTTCTAGGATTCATTATAGTAAATGGAAAGCTTGATAGATAGGACCGAATACGTCATATTGAACGCTAAATTCATTCTTGTTAACGGCAGAGCAGGGATGCGCCTGTAGCTTTTTCTAAACACACTATAAGATTATTTTTTACACTAGGTATACAAGTTAGTACTCGACTCTGTCCGCAGTTTCACCTGGTGATAAGTAAAGATGCAGCCAAAGATGTTAACGTACTTACTTGGAAGGGGTAAGTAATGTCAACCCAACGGTTTCTACACAGCATCGCACCGGAACGCTAATCGCTTGGCGGTACGTCTTTGCTGGTAGGGTGGTAACTAGCCACAGCCGAAACCTCCCACCAGACCTGAGCCAATTTAGAAAATGTTGATTATGCTTAGTATGAGTGATCAAGAAAAACCGACTGCTTTTATTACTATTGTTTCATGAAGTCGCACTGCAAAGGCCTGCAATACCCTCCCAGGCAATGCCTTTCTCGCCACTAACAACCTAGGCGCCTTCAAATCAAGAGTGAATAGGCTAGTCATCACTTTGCATCAGGTGCGATCACTGTCAAGCCAATTTAGTTAAAAAAAAGTCACGTCACAATTAAAGGTTTAAAATGGAAATGTCGATCAGGTTAAATAATATTCAAACAATATTAACATCCAATATTATCATTGCATTGTAATATTAAATCAAAATCTCATTTGCGCTGCACTACACAATGTAAATCAATCAATCCAAATTAATTAAACCAATAAAACAAGACACATATTGCGGCATGTGTGCTGTATTATTGCTAGAATGAGAACATTATTACAACAGATATTTTCGAACTTGTAGTTATTGCAGTGAGGAAAAGTAGGCATTTCCACACGTTTTGCTGACCTTCGTATTCGGGAAGCACTCAATTATGACAGTTCGCAAGCAAGCTTTGTTCTCTTATTTTTAATAGTCTTTTAGTGATCATAAAGATTAATAAAGTAATTTATCTACGCTCATTGCTTAAAGTTCGAATTATGAAATCAAAATGTGTCACATATTGACCTACTTTATTCACAGACTTCTATAATTATTAAAAAGTTATTCATTATACCATCGCTGTACTATGGAAATATCTCAAGATAGTTGAATAATTTCCATTACGATACTGGGCTCTGGGTTCCTGTATTTTTATGTGTTGTCATAGCCAAAAGAGAATGTAGAGCTTCCTTAACGCGAAATCAACGGCTCTGCCCGCGAAATTCAAAATTTTCGTGGTTTTTTGCAATTTGTACGCTAATGAGACATGATAGGCTTTTGCCAATCAATTTGCGAGAATGGCAGTACCATCTTTACATGATTATATCAAAATATTTGCATAAAAATGTGTATCCTAGGAAATTAATCCGATTATCGAGTTTTATGTGAGTAACTCGCAAATCTTGGACTAATTTCTTTAACTCGACACTTTCGAGCAGAGATTTTTAACCGACTTCAAAAAAAGGAGGAGGTTATCAATTCGTCGGAATCTTTTTTTTTTTTTTTTTCTTTTTTTTTATCTATGTATGTTCACCGATTACTCGAAGACGCGTGGACCGATTTGAAAAATTCTTTTTTTGTTTAAAAGGGTTTTGTTTCCAAATGGTCCCATTTTAATCAGGTCAGGATCTGATGATGGGATCCTGGAGAAATCGAGGGAACTCTTCAAATTTTAAATGGACACATGGAACTATTTGGGTATTATTTGAAAGAGTAATATTTTCCAAGATGTCCTATGGTCATCAGGTCAGGATCTGATCATGGGATCTTGGTGAAATCGATGGAACTCTTCAAATTTTGCTAGTATACTTGAAGCGAGTTGGGTATTTTTTATAGTTACTGGTGCATATGCTAGCAGATACTGATTTGATGACTAAAGTCATCAAGTCAGGGTCTGATGATGGGATCTTGGTGAAATCGAGGGAACTCTTCAAATTTTGCTAGTATACTTGAAGCGAAATGGGTATTTTTTGTAGTTACTGGTGCATTTGCTAGCAGATACTGATTTGATGACTAAAGTCATCAAGTCAGGGTCTGATGATGGGATCTTGGTGAAATTGAGGGATCTCTTCAGATTTTATGAACACACCTCAAGCGATTTGGGTATTTTTACAACGCCTTGTACATTTTATTGATTTTCACTAAAAAGTAAAAAATAAAAATGGGAAATGCTTTCCAAAAAACCAACTTCAAATGCCACTACAAAGAGTGAAATAATTTTTATTTAAATTTTAGGTACCTACACCAATTCGAAGTCGGGCGATTGTCTATGACTGCGTCATTTCTTCGCACATCAAGTAAGTAAGAAGGACTATTAGGGATTGTATGAAACATTGCCCGACTTCGAATTGGTGTAGGTACCTAAAATTTAAATAAAAATTATTTCACTCTTTGTAGTGGCATTTGAAGTTGGTTTTTTGGAAAGCATTTCCCATTTTTTATATAAACACGTGAAGAAGATATTGAGATTATCGCAATTTTACGGCCATAAGCCTATTACGTCTTATTAGCTTAAAAATCGTGAAAAACCACGAAAAATTTGAATTTCGCGGGCACAGCCGTGGTGTGCTCCTTAATTTTTTCTTTTCTATATGGAGTCCACATACAACATTTAGTTGGTAGTCATTGCTAAGAGTAGGTATGGATGGGCCCAAGATTGACCATAGACAACAACAAGAATGTCTATTGTCTATGGTTCTGCGCGCATATATATGTGTTCTGTGTAGGTAGGTATGCAGTTAAAAACTGAATTTTGGCGCCATACCTAACTTTTAACATTTTAATCTGAGATTTTAATGTGTTATTTTTGTTACTTAGTCAAAACTTTGCGCGGAAAAATGTCTAGCAGTGAAACCTACTAAAGAAAATTTAACTCCACCTGACATTTTAGTAATTGCAACAAAAATGACCCACAATATTTTACCAACAAAGTGAAGGATTTACGACAAACGTTAGCAAGATTTTATGGTTTGGATTTATGATAATAATATGAGCGTAGATAAAGTAGTGTATGAAACTCTACATAATTAGGTATTAAAACACTCTTGTGATACTATTAAAAAACTCGCCTGCGGCTCGTTTTTTAAACTCACACTCATGTTTTAATACCCCCCCATTATGCATCCGTTTCATAAACTACTATTATTAAATGATAAGTTACATCGACATTTATAACATTTCTCGGAGTGTATTTAAATAGTTAATTCTTTTTCCTTTTTTTTGAAATTATTAAAATATAACTTATCCCAAACTTATTCTAATTACTGTACCAGTCGTACCCGTGTAGAATGATGCCTAGGGTTGCATTTATGCTCTGAAGACCTAGGCTGAGTCGGTCCGTAAAAAAATGGGAAATGCTTTCCAAAAAACCAACTTCAAATGCCACTACAAAGAGTGAAATAATTTTTATTTAAATTTTAGGTACCTACACCAATTCCATTCCACTACACCATTTTTATTTTATACTTTTAGTGGAAAACAATAAAATGCACAAGGCGTTGTAAAAATACCCAAATTGCTTGAGGTGTGTTCATAAAATCTGAAGAGATACCTCAAATTCACCAAGATCTCATCATCAGACCCTGACTTGATGACTTTAGTCATCAAATCAGTATCTGCTAGCAAATTCACCATTAACTATAAAAAATACCCAACTCGCTTCAAGTATACTAGCAAAATTTGAAGAGTTCCCTCGATTTCACCAAGATCCCATCATCAGACCCTGACTTAATGATTTTAGTCATCAAATCAGTATCTGCTAGCATATGCACCAGTAACTATAAAAAATACCCAACTCGCTTTAAGTATACTAGCAAAATTTGAAGAGTTCCCTCGATTTCACCAAGATCCCATGATCAGATCCTGACCTGATGACCATAGGACAACTTGGAAAATATTACTCTTCCTAATAATACTAAAATAGTTTCATGTGTCCATACAAAATTTGAAGAGTTTCCTCGATTTCTCCAGGATCCCATCATCAGATCCTGACCTGATTAAAATGGGACCATCTGAAAACAAAACCCTCTTAAACAAAAAAAGAATTTTTCAAATCGGTCCACGCGTCTTCGAGTAATCGGTGAACATACATAGATAAAAAATAAAAAAATAAAAAAAAAATAAAAAAAAAAAAAGATTCCGACGAATTGAGAACCTCCTCCTTTTTTTGAAGTCGGTTAAAAATGAGCCAGCCGCCACAGTACATTGACGCTATTAACCGCGAAGAAAAGTCTTGAAGAAATTTCAACAATTATACTATCTAACACTTTTATATTAGTCTAGCTGACCCGACAAACGTTCTTTCGCTATTAGGGATTTAAAAAATAGCTTACAACTTACTCTCAGACACTGTACCGTAGGTACAATGTATGTCGGTGCTCTCAGACCTACCGAACATATACAGAAAATTTTGGAGGCAAAACGGCTCGAATGATTGTTATGAATTTGGTTTGGTAACAAAAGTTGGCCTAAGAATTTTTATATGTTATTAGAGAGAAGACATAAGCTGCGTAACATATTTTGACATAGCACGCCTTGGTGTAGAGTGGTGGGCGTAAGCTTTACTCGTGAATTCTTCCGAATTCCACCTGAATCGTGAATATTTTGCCGCAAAACAGTGTACTACTAGTCAGTGTACAGTCTAGGTACTACTCTCTTTCACAAAATACGAACAATAAACATGCAAACAATACCCGCAATCCATTTTATCATTGCTGCGTATTTGAAATAAAAATTACTACGTATTACTATTATTATTAGTATGAATGTGTTTACATTCACATTTATTATATTTACCAAGACTACATAAATAACTGAAACGAAACGAATATTAATCGCTCTCCACTCGAAATAAAAATAGTTATTATGATGGCTTGTTTGATTTAAAACTTTCGCTCGGTTTGTGAATAGGCCTTTAATTGAAAACTCTTGACGTCGACAAATCGCTTCGATTTATTCATCTATCATTTTAATTATGATTTATTAAATACATAAAATTTCAATTTAAGTAGATAAAATAATTAAAATCAATTCGTTTGACAAGATACCTTTCAATATTAGCTTAATTTTGATAAATGATAGTAAATAAAATTGACTGTTGGAACGGAACGGTATCAATAATGAAACGAGTTTTTCCAAGCTGGTGAGAAAAATTTTGCTATCATATTTACTTATAATATCCCGGGTTGTACCTATCTACGTGATTACAGGTTATAAATACATCAGTAAGGTCACAATAGAGTTAAATTTCACATACGAAAGTATTCAGCCCCTGTAAGTATAATTGCTTATTACGCTGTAAGGGCCTCATTAGAAGCTGGTTAATGATGCAACAGCTTGTTAGTACAATCGTTCTGGCACCTCGTAAAGGCTTTGTGTAGGTATGTAGCCCTCGGACTAAAGAGTCTAGACTGTTTTATGTACGTCTTAGGGATTTATTTTTAATGCAGAGCACGATACCAGCAGACTAGCCTTTGCTGGCAACGCCGCCCGTGTGAATTTCTGTAACAAATCTCTGAAACTGCACTCAGAGTAATAAAGTCTAAAATAATAATTATTAATAGGTTTAGGCTTTTTTCAATGGCTTAAAATTCGTGTACGATCGTGGGTGTAGTTTTTCAAGATATTATTGTTATTGATTTAATATGTATATATGTTACCGGAAATGTGTGAAAACCAGGAAATGTATACGATTCCTAGGAAATTTATGACATTTCCTGGCTTATTTAGGAAATGTGTGAAAGGAGAATTTTAACATAAAGTAATAAACACATTTCCTAGGAAATCTATACAAATCCTAAACGGCGTTAGGAAATGTGTAAAAGACGAGAACATGGGAGTGCTGTCCAAATCAGATATATCTCTAAAAAAAATAGATAAAAAAATCTAAAAGATAGAGCTCTAAAATATCGACCAATTCCGATCTGCGACGTGTCCGCCGCTACGTGAAGTGCAGCTCCTTCGCTCTTACGTAGCAAATATTGCACCTATGCGAGCTGAAGGGGCCAAGGCTTGTCGCCGAAGGTAACCAGAATGCCGAGGCTGTCGAAGTGAAACAGCTCTAAAATAGCGACCATTTCGGATCTGTGACGTCTCCGGTTTAAAAAACACTCTAGGGGTAAAACAAACCAGACTGCATTGTGTCGGGGTCAGACAGTTCGGTTCTATGACTATTTCGACAATAATCCTAAGTGAATCCTATTCAATTTTGTAACTGTACGGGTCATATATGGGACTATTTCAAGCTAAGTTAGTCTAAGTTTCATCAAAAATCTATTGACGTTCGTTTTTCTTAACACATTTCCTAAGGCCGTTTAGGAAATGTATAAATTTCCTAGGAAATGTGTAAAATAGATTTTTTGCACACAATTCCTACCCATTTTAGGATTTCTATAGATTTCCTAGGAAAAGTGGTTATTACTTTATGTTAAAATTCTCCTTTCACACATTTCCTAAATGAGCCAGGAAATGTATACATTTCCTAGGAATCGTATACATTTCCTGATTTCATACATTTCCGGTAACATAAATACAGAAGATATAATTCAACAATACTCTAAATCACAAAGAGCTTAATATGATTCTATTAGTGTAAGTTCTTAACACAAGTGACAAGGCACGTTTTTCGTATCAAGCTTGATCCGGACTTCGCAGAGCGGAAAATAGAGTGATGGAGTTCAGTTAAACCGCAATGATCCGCTCGGAGCGTGACAATTTTTACGTAAGCCGCTGTCAGTTCTAGATATTAAACACTACACATCAGAGAAGTGAGTATGGTAATTTGTTGGAAACTTGTAGCAATTTTATATATTCGGTGCTTATAATGTGTTTATGTCCTTTATTTATGTACTGAGTAAATCGTCAAATAAGTAAACCATAAACTTTATTTAAGCCGTTCGAATTGCTAAATTGATCTGTGGTCTAACGCTATTTTGTAATGTCCTTCACAGCTTGCTATACCTAAAGAGCGCGTCAAATTCGAACTCGATAATCGCTTTTCGTCTCGCTCCTAGAACAATCTGCCGTTGTCAGTATTAATCAGTTATAGATTTAAAGTCATCCGCCATTGTATTTAGTTCAAAGCTCTTCTAATTAAATCTATAGAATTGTGATCAATCAATTTATTTCACAATCCTGACCTCAATTTTATCTACAAAAAAAATGATAGGTACCCAGAGTCTAAACATGGTATTCTCGTTTACGTTCGCTCACGTTTTAAAAACTGTGTTTTTTAAAGAATGATATACGCTATCGATTAATCGCGCGATCATAATCGAGGTTTTCGTTCTTTTCAGTTCTAGATATTAAACACTACACATCAGAGAAGTGAGTATGGTAATTTGTTGGAAACTTGTAGCAATTTTATATATTCGGTGCTTATAATGTGTTTATGTCCTTTATTTATGTACTGAGTAAATCGTCAAATAAGTAAACCATAAACTTTATTTAAGCCGTTCGAATTGCTAAATTGATCTGTGGTCTAACGCTATTTTGTAATGTCCTTCACAGCTTGCTATACCTAAAGAGCGCGTCAAATTCGAACTCGATAATCGCTTTTCGTCTCGCTCCTAGAACAATCTGCCGTTGTCAGTATTAATCAGTTATAGATTTAAAGTCATCCGCCATTGTATTTAGTTCAAAGCTCTTCTAATTAAATCTATAGAATTGTGATCAATCAATTTATTTCACAATCCTGACCTCAATTTTATCTACAAAAAAAATGATAGGTACCCAGAGTCTAAACATGGTATTCTCGTTTACGTTCGCTCACGTTTTAAAAACTGTGTTTTTTAAAGAATGATATACGCTATCGATTAATCGCGCGATCATAATCGAGGTTTTCGTTCTTTTATAGGTATTTTTTTGTTTTCGAAGCGTTAACAAAAGGGAAAAGCCAACGTGGCAAACCATTCTGTTCCGGTTTGATAATAATCATAATTCGGAATAACAGCATAGTTATTAGCGAGCAAAGGTATTAGCATAGTTATTAGCGTAATTCGGAGTCCAACTTACTGAAGTAACTACAATATAGGTACTTAGTTTAGCTTCTCATAATTGCATCACCCGTTCACTTACTTCTTCTGTATCATTTATCATCATGATGTTGTGATACTTACTTAAAGCAAGCACCTTTAGTTACTAGAATATTAAAAATAACGATTTATTGTAGCATATTTTTAACCGACTTCAAAAAAAGGAGGAGGTTCTCAATTCGTCGGAATCTTTTTTTTTTTTTTTATCTATGTATGTTCACCGATTACTCGAAGACGCGTGGACCGATTTGAAAATAGTTATTTGTTATGCAAGGGCGCAAAGTGGATTTTTGGGCCGAGTGTCAAATTTGAATGCTGAGCGGCGAAGGATTCTAGGGTTGAACCCTGAGCGCAGCGAGGGGTTCAAAGAATAGCGAGGCATTCGAAGACACGAGACCCAAAAAAATTTGCGCCCGTACGTAACACAAAATTTTTCATCTCACCACAGCGAGGAAAATCACCAGAAGAACACTTTAGATCGACATTGTTATTTTAAAGTCGAGTTATGTTAAATGTTGTTTTTAGTAACTCTGAATAATTTCACTTACTGAAACCACCTTCAATCATCATTATTATTTTAAAGTTAAAACAAAAAAAATAATGAATAAAGCCAAAAAAGTATTGGGTATTATCATATAATCACGATTGAAAACTATATTCAATATACTTACTCTATGATTGAAAACATAGACACTAGATCAGAAAAAAAATTGAGAAACTTTTTTTCTGTACTTTTTTGAATGCGTTCTGAAATAACAATTTCTAAGAACCATAGATAATATAAAATTTTATAAATATATTAACAATAAATACATAAGCAATGAGGAAAAATCAAGGATTTAATCAAATTTCTTTTATAATTAATAAAACTAAATATGAGTTATTATTTTAATTGATATTATAAGAAGAAGTAAAATTAAAAAAACTAATTTACCTATACAAACTTTAACGAACGAACTTAAAATGTTGATCGTGTTATTAAAAAAAAGAAGTCTTCAGCTTTGGCATTTGACATTGACATGACACGTTATACGAGTTTGACCACAGATAACTCAAACAAATTTGACTTTGGAAATGCTTTCGAGCCTAGGGCCGGAAGGGATTTTCATACTACTTTGTCTCCCTTGGGAAAAATGAAAATGCTTTGACAGCCTTGGGAATATAATAGCATTTCCCGCCCGCATTCCAGGCATTAAAGATCGCTTTTCCGAGCGGGTGAGATGAAAATTCTTTTTTTGTTTAAGAGGGTTTTGTTTTCAGATGGTCCCATTTTAATCAGGTCAGGATCTGATGATGGGATCCTGGAGAAATCGAGGAAACTCTTCAAATTTTGTATGGACACATGAAACTATTTTAGTATTATTAGGAAGAGATATATTTTCCAAGTTGTCCTATGGTCATCAAGTCAGGATCTGATCATGGGATCTTGGTGAAATCGAGGGAACTCTTCAAATTTTGCTAGTATACTTAAAGCGAGTTGGGTATTTTTTTATAGTTACTGGTGCATATGCTACCAGATACTGATTTGATGACTAAAGTCATCAAGTCAGGGTCTGATGATGGGATCTTGGTGAAATCGAGGGAACTCTTCAAATTTTGCTAGTATACTTGAAGCGAGTTGGGTATTTTTTATAGTTACTGGTGCATTTGCTAGCAGATACTGATTTGATGACTAAAGTCATCAAGTCAGGGTCTGATGATGGGATCTTGGTGAATTTGAGGTATCTCTTCAGATTTTATGAAGACACCTCAAGCAATTTGGGTATTTTACAACGCCTTGTGCATTTTATTGTTTTCCACTAAAAAGTATAAAATAAAAATGGGAAATGCTTTCCAAAAAACCAACTTCAAATGCCACTACAAAGAGTGAAATAATTTTTATTTAAATTTTAGGTACCTACACCAATTCGAAGTCGGGCGATTGTCTATGACTTCGTCATTTCTTCGCACATCAAGTAAGTAAGAAGGACTATTAGGGATTGTATGAAACATTGCCCGACTTCGAATTGGTGTAGGTACCTAAAATTTAAATAAAAATTATTTCACTCTTTGTAGTGGCATTTGAAGTTGGTTTTTTGGAAAGCATTTCCCATTTTTTACGAAACGTAAAGTTTTATATAATCCTTGGTGTACGAAAAAAGCATGTCCCCCATGGTCACGTACCGCCTGAACCGAGCGTGCAAGCAAGAGCGCGAAACAAGTGATAGAGAGGCACGATCAGCTTAAGCGTTCGGATTGCAATGCAATTTTTTCTTATGCCATTATCACGTAAAATAAATAAAAAATGGACCTTAAACAACGAATTTTTTGGTTACGATTTGTTGTTTGCTCGGAAGTAAAAAGATGTGCATGCTTCAATATTCTGAAATAAGAGAAACAAAGGCATAATAGGACAACTTACATGGGAACGTGACATCACGTGCCTTGGTTTACGTCTAGATAGCCTTAGGAAGTACGTTGAGACTACAGAAAGACGACATTGTAACGTGAATATATTTCGTATGGTTTCGTACCTCAAAAGGAAAAATACGGCACCATTATACTCGTATATATAGGATCACGTTGATTTTCATCGATCTGTGCCATTTATGATACTTTTGGTATAAATGAGTGGAAGTCGGCACTCGACATCAAAAGGAATTAATAAATCTGTTAAGATGTATAATTGGGTATTTTCCTATGTTTGGATTTGAAAAAAAATATTATTTTTTATAAACTAGGATAAAATAATAATAATACAGTGAAAAAAATATTAAAATCCAACAAAGATTTACAAAGTCATAGGCATTTTAATTTGGAGTGGGAGGGTCTTCTGTCCCTTTCTCGCAAAACGAAAATTTGTATGAAGCCGCGCAAATCTACTATGACATTCGTAAGGTATGACGTCACAATTCTTAGTTGCTATCTCTAATTAAAAATATTTAAATGCTTGTAACTTTCTTGTTATTTGATTGATTTAATTAGTTTTTTCAGTATACGTCATTACTTTTATTGTAGTTTATAATAAAGTAATAAAAAAATTGAGTCAAATACCCAATTCCTAGGTGTAAATCATTCCAGTCACCGCATCGTATCAGCACCTGGCAGGTATATTTTGTCTACCAATAATACCTAATGAAAAGACAATCTCATGGTTTTGGTGGTACAGAACTCTTTAGTTATTTTTTGTTTTGTGCACATCCACTGTTAATTTACATAGGTAAGTACCTTTATCGTTATATGCATGAGCTAGTTACTGTAGATTTGCTAAAAGGTCTTACGAATAATTTCCAGATTTATGTCAAGCCTCTGGAAAGGTTTTCCAAATATTTTAAAGACCTCGATTACCTGACCTGATTTAAGGTCGCACATACTGCACCAGTATAGTATGTTAATATTTATGAAAATTCACATACTGAAAAAGCGAGATTCATGAGATTGTTCCGTTGGCGTATTTAGAGATTCGGCAAAAATACAAATTAATATAATTGTAATTGCTGATCGTATTTCCTAGTACAGAATTCCTCGAAAATATGTTCCAAGATAAATTAATTAAGAGCACCTTCTACGAATCATTTTGAATCAGTTTCTCCAAATTAATGTCCATTCTATTAGAATCATTTATTGTAAGATTTCCACTAAGTGGAAATACGTGGAAACTTCGCTTGATGTAAATATAATTAAGACAAGTTTCTACCTTTTTATTACGCAACGTTATTAAATTATTTAAGAGTTACATTTTCGTAGATAAAAATTAGCGAATAATGTTGGAATTTCGCTACCAAGTTTTGTTGTTTGAATATAGATTTATCTACTGGCTTCATATATTGATGAGGATATTTTTATACGGAGGGCCTTAAAGAGCACTTAAAAATATTCAAAAAGTCAATACTTTTAATTAAAATAATTTGCCAATTAATTTGGGCGAGTTTACGTTAGGTAATATATATTTTTTTGTTTAATCAGCGATAAAATAAAACTTAGTTTTAACACAGCCGAAACTATTCTTTGTACCAAGTTAAATAAAATAAATAAATATATATCAGGACATTACACACATCGCAATCTAGCCCCAAAGTAAGCGATAGCTTGTGTTATGGGTATTAGATAACTGATTAAATATATATAAATACTAATATACATGAATATAATACATTGAAAAACACCCAGACGCTGGAAAATATTCATGCTCATTACACAAACATTTTTACCAGTAGTGGGAATCGAACCCACGACCTCCGACGCAGACGGCAGGTTCTTTACCGCTGCGCCATTCGGTCGTCAAATTCAAATTGAAGTGTTTATTATTACAGCTTTAACTCATCTTCCTGATTTATTCTCAAAATAATAAATCATTACTTCGTTTCTTGGGAACTTTGTGAAGCTGCCGCAAAACTTATCTATTATTCGAGATATTATCGATTCGTAATGAAACTTTAGATAAGTACCAATTTCATGTCCAATTAACTTTATAATCATCCTAGTTAGTACGGATACTGTATTATTGAAAAGGCGTATTTTATTATAAACGGATATGGGTATGTCACGCTCAGGGCGTATTTACGCTCAAATTTCTCAACACTCGGATGTCGTATCTCATTAAAACTTTATGAATAGCAGTTGTTGTACTTTTGATTCTTGTGTGTTATACTTTTAATTGAATGTAACCTCTTTTAAATGAAAAAAGTTTGTTATTTTTGTGTTTCTCTTTATTTAGGGTTAGTATGTTATGCCTTGTTAGTTTGGTAGTAGATATGGTGTGTATAGTATACTCTTTTAAACGAAGTATTACGTTAAATAGTAAGAATTTTTTAAGTTAACTATTAATAAACTGTTCTATAATGCGAGTACGTACCTATACATTTAGTAAACCAATGTAATAAGTCAAATGTTTAATTTTTAGGCAAATTTAAGACGAGTTTTGTTTTAAAGTTCATTAAAAGTTGTTCGAAACAAATTCAGAAATTCAATTGGTATTTAAACTATTTTGATCCCAACATTCCATACATTTGACATGATTAAATTAGTAATTTGAGTACCACTTAAATTTTGGAATTGATTTCGAACAACTCTTGGTAAAACTTGGGATATTGGTGGAGATACAAATAAAAATCTGAAGGAGTTTTGAAATAGCTGAGCAGCACTGCCCGGAAGCATTTCACTATTATTAAAGGCACGTTAATGAGCCTTGGACTCGTTTTGAATTTTTTTTCTTTTCGCTCAACATCAAAAGTTTCCCTTTGCAAAGTGCTAATGAGAATTCTCATGTTAATTGCCTTCCGTTGCTTGAATATCTAATTATATATAGCATCTCGTTTCAAAGATGAGGAAAATGGGATTTAATGAAAGTTAATCCTTAACACGGGTAGCCGTAATTTTACTTAAAGTTCTGAATAAAAGCAATGTTCGTTCTAAATAAAGTTCGATCGACCATCTTGGCGCAGCACACTATGGTATTCAAGCAATAGGACGGTCAACTTACGATAGATTTTCGAACACAAAGGCGAATAATAAAATGGAAAATTCTTTTCAAAAAAACCGACTTCAAATGCCACTACAAAGAGTGAAATAATTTTTCAATGTAGGTACACCAATTCGAAGTCGGGCAATTCGTACAATCATAGTCCTTCATATTAATCGCCCGACTTCGAATAGTATTAGATTATAATGTAGTGGCATTTGAAGTCGGTTTTTTTGAAAAGAATTTTCCATTTTATTATTTTTTACTTTTTAGTGGAAAACAATAAAATGCACATGGCGTTGTAAAAATACCCAAATCGCTTGAGCTGTGTTCATAAAATCTGAAGAGATCCCTCAATTTCACCAAGATCTCATCATCAGACCCTGACTTGATGACTTTAGTCATCAAATCAGTATCTGCTAGCAAATGCACCAGTAACTATAATAAATCGGTTCAGCTAAACACGAGATAATCACGGAAAATCCTAAATACCGATATAGGGACTAAACAGACAACCTCTTTTTTTGACGTCGGTCAATTAAAACATATATTTCAGTCAACTTGAGAATCTCTTTCTCTTTTAAAGTCCGATAAAATCTACACTGTACACCCGTAAATCTACACTGTATCCCGATCGCAAGCGATTTACTATTTTCCGTTGAGGAGTTCCGCTCTCCATCTCCGAAGATATTCATTAAATCTCGACGAAATTAAAACGAGTCTACCTGTGATGTATGGCCTATCTAACAAAAAAGAATCATCTAAATCCGTTTTGCCGAACTCGAGATAATCGCGAACAAACTTAAATACAAATATGTCGATCAAACAAAGAACCTCTTATTTTTTTAAGTCGGTTAATATACTAAAACCTTCTCCAGAATGTAACAAATACTTTCCTGAAAACCGCATCAAAATCGGTTCAGCCAAACGTGAAATAATCGCGGACAAACATACATACATACATACATACACACATACATACATACGGGTCGAATACAGAACCTTCTTCTTTTTTTGAAGTCGGTTAAAAAACGACCCTATTAAGTACTGAGAGTGCGCTGTCTGTCTGTCCGTCTGTCTGTTACCAAGCTGTATCTCCCTAACCATGATAATTAGACTCTTGAAATTATTACAGATGATGTAATTTTGTGCAAGAAATAGTATTATAAAGTAATCTTTTTATTTTATTTCTTAATTAGGTAAAATCACTCAATGTCTATGAAAAGGTTACCTACGCGAATAGCCCCAAAATATTATTGATTCGGTTTCACCGAGCAATCTAGCTATATGCGGAAACTTAATACTTTATATCTTGTACTAGTCCCGCACTTACTTGTCTGTCTCGTCATTCTTACAATTATATATAAAAAATATGATTACATTATACATAAAATAAATATGAAATGGCTGCCTTTATACCCAATGCATTAAACGGAAATGATTGTCCTAATGTTTATTTAAGCGAGATATCGCCAGTGTACACGGCGGTGTAAAACACACACGTTTTTCTTAATAATCATTATTACAGCGGGACTTACGAGGCAGTGTTTTGCAAATCCAGCGCGGGCTAAATGGCCCATTGCGGGGCGGATGCGGATTTCTGCTGAATTAACCTAATACCCAGTAATATACTTCTTTGTTTAATTTAATGAAAAATTCCAAACAATCATACTTTGTTTCCATTATGCTGCGATGTGTAAACGAAAGTGAAATTATGTTCATATGCCAAATAAGTGCAGATGGGCTTCACGTAAGGTTTTCATACACTGAGTACATCACTCAAGAAATAAAATAAAAAATTAACACTGAAAAATTAACTTTACGTCTATTGATTTATAGTGTTAAGTTGAATGTATTTTAACATAGGAATTAGGAAATACAATCCTTTAACGTTATCGCGGAAAGTAAATTTAATCTCCCGATTGTTGACCATATTGCGTTTCGAACTACGAGTACATTCAATTTTACGCTCTACATCAATAATCGTAAAGATAATTTTTCACTGTTTTAAATTAACTTTTTTATTTCAGATTTCAATACCGTCTGCATAAATACGTAAATGATCTTTTTAAACATTTCACTTCAAGAAATGTAGCAGTCGCGTTACGTGAATACGGCTGTGCTATTCTACAAAATGAAATAGCTGCCAGACAGCTGCCAACCCGAATATGACATGCAAAATTGTACTCTATTACAACTGACAAATTCATAGATGCATAGATGTACGCTCGTCGCTGTTTTGCAGAATAGCACGGCTGGACCGGACCCACTGGATATTTATAACTTAATATTTATTACCATTCATTAGATTTCATTTGCATATTGAATTTGTTTATTTTTACACTAAGAAAGCAACAGCATGTTGCCAAGATCCTATTTTAATATTATGGTATCCATCAGACACCCAAAAATAAAACGGAGTAACAGCTTTATAAGTTCTTTCCAATAGAACTGTTCAATAAAACTTAATTCGACGACTATTTTTACGATTCACTTTATTGCTTTTTTCGTTGCTAGCCGAGTTCCTCTATAGAAAGTTGTAAGGGACAACGGGATAATCAGATTAGATTTCAAATTATTAAAATTTCCATTTATTCTTTGGCAAATTTTAGACATTAGTTATAATATTTTGTGGGTAGCAGATATAGGTCTCACATCGTAATATATTATTCTCAGTGGCTGATCCGGCAATCGTTGGTTTGCCATACTCTCAATTAGGTGTTTACATCCTATTCTCAGACCTACGAAATATACACAACAAATTACATGAAAATCAGTCAAGCCGTTTCAGAAGAGATTTGTTAAGAACACTGTAACTAGAGAATTTTATATATGCTCACAATACCCTCTCGCCTAAGACAGAGGCCTATGCCCAGCAGTGGGACATAGGCTGGTGAATGGGAATAAATCTAAATGTATAAACCCATGCTTTAGATAACTACTCATAACTCACGTCGTACTTATTATAATTAAACTAAGTACAACGTGACGAATTTTACTGATAGGACCCCATCAAAAGAATTTGCCACGGGCCTCAGTTAATATATTACGCCGCTGTTACTTAGGGTAGGAATATCCAGAAGTTCTAATATTTCCGCTTTCTGAATTTTTGGGTGATATAATATTCTACTACATTATAAAGTTAGAGCTGAATTTCATTTTATACACAAATAAAACTGTACATTTCGTTAAACGGTGCATCATGCTGATGCAAAATAAAAACCCGAAAATAACATAGGTACTCAATCCTTACGAATTAATTTTAATTCGTAAGAATTCATACGTACTATCAATTGAATTGTTACCTAAGTATTGATAATTGTAGGTGGTTATATAATTCACACAGGCGATAATTACGTTCCTATTTTAATCCGATCATATTTTATTAATTTGTAACGTCAGCCTTTCATTGCGACCACAATGAATTCCAAACGGGCTTCGGACTCGCTAGCGTAACTGTATACGTAAGCACACATAAAGGTTTTCATGAATATTAATTTATTTTTATGAGTTCCAAATTTAATATATATTATTTAATTTTAATCCTGTTAAATACTTAACCAATGTAATACGTGTTATCATCTGCAAATATAATGCATACATTTTATGAGTACAAACTTTTATATGCAGCCTGCACGTGTTCTGTTAATTCTAAGTCTTATATACCTTAGTTGTACACCACAGGCCTTAGTGCATCGACCTCATGATAAACATACAAAAAATGAAAAATTATGAAAAACATACAAATATAAATAATATGGTCCACGCAAAGACGAAAGCTTATGTGTTGTTCCTTCTTCATACAAAAATTCAAACTCAAACTCAAAACATTTTTATTTCACATAAGCCAACGTATAGGGCCTTTGAAAACATCAGTATGATATTTGTCACATATATAAATACAACTTAAAGCTAAGTGAACGAGGGTTCAAACGTGCCCTGCACTGAGAAGTTTATTTTTATAAACTTGCAATCCACTTTCTTTCATGCAATCCGTTCATAATAGTTATTTGTTATGCAAGGGCGCAAAGTGGATTTTTGGGCCGAGTGTCAAATTTGAATGCTGAGCGGCGAAGGATTCTAGGGTTGAACCCTGATCGCAGCGAGGGGTTCAAAGAATAGAATCCTGAGCATAGCGAGGCATTCAAAGACACGAGACCCAAAAAAATTTGCGCCCGTCCATAACACAAAATTTTTCATCTCACCACAGCGAGGAAAATCACCAGAAGAACACTTTAGATCGGCATTGCGATTTATGTTAAATGTTGTTTTTGGTAACTCTGAATAATTTCACTTACTGAAACCACCTTCAATCATCACTCATCTTATTTCAAAGTTAAAACAAAAAAAATAATGAATAAAGTAATAAAAATATTAGGTATTTTCATTTAATCACGATTGGAAACATAGACAACTATCACTAGACCAGAAAAAAAATTGAGAAACTTTTTTTTTACTTTTTTTTGAATGCGTTCTGAAATAGGAATTTCTAAGAACCAAAGATAGTATAAAATTTAATAAATATTTTAACAATAATTACATAAACAACGAGGAAAAATCATGGATTTAATTAGATTTCTTTTATAATTAATAAAACTAAATAGGAGTTGTTCTATCTTTCGATGAACATATGGAGGGCGCAGCAATGGCGCACCCTCAGTATGATTGCAGGTTCGTTGATTTAAAATGAAAGACGGTGTGTCCACAGCGAAGGCGCTGGTTGAAGTAATTTATTTCAAAACTGCTTAGTAATGCTTGACAGTTTGACAATTTGTATGTGACGTTGACGTGAACTGAGAAAATACAGAGTAGCAGACAGCTGAGCATAGATAATGTTAAAATTGGCGTAGACATAATTCCCCCCTCTGAAACGCTGAGGGCGTTTAAGAAACGTTGCTGAATGGAGATGTCAGGTTCTCGTCAATGCTCCTCTTATGACTCCTCTTGTGGGTTTAATGTTCGTCACTCTTGCGATACCGTCAGGGCCAGGACATAATCCACTCTGCCCATTCGCCAGGGAAGTGGAGCGATGTTGTCGTGTTGCAGAATGACCAAGTCTCCTACGCGCAGATTGTCTTTGTGCGCTGCTGCTGCTGCTGCTTGGTGTAATGCTGAAGCTCGCTGATGAGCCCTTTGCCACCGACGCCAGAATTGCTGCCGGTTTCTCTGTCCTCGCGTAGCGGTCCAGACTGCTGGTGCTGAGGTCTTCTTTGTGCGGCGACGGCAAGCCTGTCAGCGGCCGGCCGATCAAGAAGTGCCCTGGGGATAGATGGAGCAAATCATTAGGAGAGGAAGACATAGGAACAAGGGACGACTATTTAAGATAGCCTCCACTTGCGTTAAGAGTGTACTCAATTTCCAAATGTTTAATTGCTATTTCCTATGCATCCTTTGATAATAACATGATTAATATGATTATGATCAGTTCATTCTATGTGAAATATTTAAGACAGAAGCTAATGAAAAAAGCATGAATGAATATCGCTGATTTATTTTGCACCTCGACTCTTCTGAGTCAACATCTGACGCTGATCCGCGAATTCAAATGTCAATACCTACAGCATGAAATGGAAAGGCAGGCATCACACACTGTGCTGGGTATCAAAGTTCGACCTTGATGCCTCCTGCAAGTTATGCAATCGCGGACCGTGCGTCGCACTAAGCATTTTCCCCCCAGTGGCTAAGCTGTTTATATGTGTGAATAAAAAAATGCTTGCGGAAACGATTTAATGAAATGCTATGTCTACTATGACGTATGAATCGTATTACGAATGAAAAATTATGTTTAATTGTATGATAATATTAGAATAAAACTATTATAGTTGTATGTATGTATAGGCGCGAGGTATGACGCGCATGGTTTAGCGACGAGAAGCGCCGCACACAGCTTAAGCCGTTGATTGTCATCGGCTTGCCGGTGGGTACCCTCTGCTTCGCGTACAAAAATGTACGCTCGACCTACTGAGTGAGACGATCGTTTTTACATAGATATACGTCCCGTATCCGACTATAGATGAGTCAAAGAATGTATGAATATATTTTGAATGTGTGAATGATTGTGATTGCGGGCGAATGCAACCCTAATGTATTGAAAATGTTTAATGTATATGATTTGGCGCAGTAATGACGCCTGAAATGATTTGGCGCAGTAATGACGCCTGAAATGTATTGACGCTGTAATGACGTCTGTTTATGTTTTGACGATGCTATGTCGTCTGTAATGTTTTGTTGACGCTGTAATGACGTCTGTAATGTTTTGGCGCAGTAATGACGCCTGAAATGTATAATTGACGCTCTCATGTCGTCTGATATGTATTGACGCGGCAATGACGTCTGCAATGTTTTAAAGCTGCAGTGACGCGGTAATGACGTCACTGTCATTATAGATGTAACTTGATATGAAAAATGTAATGTGTTTTAGTATCCAGAGAATTCTGTATTGACTCTAATGGTTGAGAATGAATTCTTTGGAGGTGGTCTGTCACAATATTTACCTGATTTGAGGCGAGTAGTGTAAATCTGGAAATGCTTACATGCCTTCTCGCTGTCAAGGAATTGTGACTGTTTGTGTATGTGTAAGCCATTATCTAAAGAATCATTGGATGAAAAATTGCAATGTGTTTGCTTGGCGTCACTATTTATTGAAATAGGACCCGTGATAACCCAACCGAATTTTGAGTCATACATGAATGGTTTGTTTTCGCCTAGGGATGTAATTTTGTTCCCTATGACCTCCCAAAATAGGTCAGCACCGATGATTGCATCGACGGGCGCAGGTGTGTAAAAGTTGGGATCAGCCAACTGAATGTTGTGTGGTATATCTAGTTGTTTATGATCTATGTATATTTTAGGTATGTTACCTGTTAACTCAGGCATAATAAAGCACGATGAGTTTGCATGATAATCGCCCTGCAGTGAGCTGAACTGAACGGAACATCTTTCAGTGACATGATTGTTTGTGTTGTTACCTATACCTACGACATTGATATCTGTAGGTATCGCGTCTAATTCTAATCTTTCCTTAACACGTTGAGTGAGGAAACTAGATTGGCTCGCGTTGTCGAGGAGTGCTCTAATGATCTCGGATTTTGAGTTTTTAGGATTTGTAACCCGTATCCTAACTGTGGATAGCATAACGTGCGACGTTGATTGTCTAGCAACATTTACGCTTACCTCCTCGACAGAGGTTTGAGCTGAGTCTGTATTACTCAATGCCTGTGAGTGTGTAGGTGTAGCGAGATCCTGAACAGGTGTAGGTAAAATGTTGGAACCCGATTGCGTAACACAGGAGAACACTTTATTTTGTTTAGAGTTTTTAGTGTGATTGTTATTGCTACTAGATAGTCTATGAGATGTATGCTTGTCTTGAATGATGTTTTGATTGAATGATTCCAAAACATCGGCGCGATCCTTAAGAAATTTATGAAATTGTTCTAAGGTAGGTATGTCACTTAATGTGTTGCGATGCTCTTCCCATTTCATACTGGTTTGATTATCTAGTTTAGAGCTAACCATGTGAATAATCAAAGTGTCCCATTGATCGGTGGGCTGCCCTAAACTAGACAAAGCACGTAAATTTTTGCTAACATTATCAATTAATGATCGTAATGATTGTTCTGATTCGCGAGTCAGTGGATCGATGCTGAATAAAGCGTTGAGGTGACTGTTAATTAATTGCCTTTTGTTGTCATAACGCTCGCATAATAAACTCCAGGCTTGCTGTAATTTAAGGCGCAAACTTCCAGGTTGCTAATGACACGCGCGGCATATCCTTCTAAATATGATATTAAATAATGAAACTTGTGTATTGGTAATATGTTTGAATTTTGATCAATGAGCGAAGAGAAAATTTCTTTGAATTGCATCCAACGTGATGCCGCCCCGTCAAAGCGAGGAACCTGGATTAATGGAAGTTTGAAACCTAATCCCTGGTGTCCGCCGCCACACTCTTGATGTGTGGAGCTGCTGTGAGCATCCTCAAGGCTAATATTTTTTGAGAAACGCGATAATATATCCTGCGCGAGTGACAAGGCTGAATCGATTTCGTTCTCGATTTCTTCTCGAATATCGAGTTCTTGTTCTAAATCGTCAGCGCTCAACGTTTCGATCTGACTTTGTAACTCACCGAATTCGCTCGATAAACTTTTGAATTTGTTTAATTTGATCTTTAATTCACCTAACTGTAAAGAGTCTAAACTGGATGATTTGCTGAATTTTGAAATGTAATTTTTGAATTTAGTAACGCGGCCTTTCACGCTACTGCGTTTTATAATCAACTCTTTTAGGTTAGACATTTTAAATTATAGAATGTTGATGAGCAACGAATGCATAAAAATGTACTGAAATATGGAGGTAGTTCAAATTATTAGGACAAAGACGCGCGCGGTGAGTTGCGTAATGAATCAACGGTGCGCTCCCGCTGCACCGAAAACCGATAAGCAGTTTTGAATTCACTGCGATAACTAACGCGCGTGTACTAAATATGCTATTGTATGAACTATGAACAACGGTAATTACGTGCGATTGATGTAGAAATGTGATGATTACGTGCAAAATTTGAAATGAGTGATGTGTGAATGCAAAGTGGAGTACTATAAAAATAGTATATGACCCTTGGATGAATGTGGATGTAGATGGATGAAATGGATGTATGAAATGGATGGATGATTGGACGATTGGATGAAAGTGAATGTGATTGTGTTGTATGGATGTGATATAGGGGCACTTATCTTGAAAACGTCCGACACGTTGACGGCTGCTGCGGTCTTGATTCGGCCGGGCGTCGATAAGTGGACTTCTGCGTGATTTCTTCGCTGCGGCCACCTTCTTCCGATGAGGACTGTTGTCCGGTCGTGTCTCGTGGTCGCCAAAATTATGTTCTATCTTTCGATGAACATATGGAGGGCGCAGCAATGGCGCACCCTCAGTATGATTGCAGGTTCGTTGATTTAAAATGAAAGACGGTGTGTCCACAGCGAAGGCGCTGGTTGAAGTAATTTATTTCAAAACTGCTTAGTAATGCTTGACAGTTTGACAATTTGTATGTGACGTTGACGTGAACTGAGAAAATACAGAGTAGCAGACAGCTGAGCATAGATAATGTTAAAATTGGCGTAGACAGGAGTTATTATATTTATTGATATTCTAAGAAAAAGTAAAAATAAAAAAACTAATGTAGATACCTATACAAACTCTAAGGTCGAACTTTTTTACTGAACGTATGTGTTATTAGAAAAAAAAAGAAGTCTTCAGCTTTGACATTGACATGACACGTAATTCGAGTTTGACGTTGGAAATGCTTTTCGGCCCAAGGGCCGGAAGGGATTTTCATACTACTTTGTCTCCCTTGGGAAAAATGAAAATGCTTTGGCGGCCTAGGGAATATAATAGCATTTTCCGCCCGCATTTCGGGCATTAAAAAACGCTTTTCCGAGCGGGTGAGATGAAAATATTTTTGGACTTCCTCAACTTCCTCTATACATTGATACTCAACAGTCAACATTCTTTTAGTGACACATTATTTTTATTTCACTGCATTGCATGCCCGTAATACGCTCCTGTTTTCTGTCACTGGGACAAGTATCAAACTTTTCTTTACATACTCGTCTCTTACCTTATCCATTCTTGTCACACCACACATCCATCTCGACAGTTACATTTCAATCGCATGTACTCTTATTTCAGCCATTTTTTTTACCTCCCAACACTCTGACCCATAAAAAATATAGCACTATATTTCGCACTCAAAAGACTAGAGATAAATGAATTTAAAGCAATTATTTATTGAAATGAAAACCAATTATTACTAATTTATTTGTTGTTTATATTAATTGATTAGTCTGCCAGCAATCAATCTGACGAATGCTCTACTAATCTCTGTCGGTGACGAGCTCTTTGCAAGCTTCTGATCACCGATGACCTGAAGTATAACGAGTCGAGATACGCTGGTTAAACATTGCAGCAGCATTCGGTTAAACCACGGTGAACACTCCAACGGAGCATTTCACACTTCGACTTCTGTTTCTGTAATCTGTTATTGTTCAACATTCATCACTAGCGAAATTGTTGATTTTTAATTTATTTTAGATGCTTTAAAGACGTATTTTTAACCACGTACATACCACAATAAAAATGGTGTCTTTTAGTGGCAATATGTCGACCTAATTGCACACATAGGTCGGTCCATTTAATTTTTATTATTTTAGGGCATAATCGCAATCGCCAGATAAACTATTTCTAACGAATAAACTTGACATTTTGACAGATTCCCCATACAGAAATGATCACAACGTCAATTCGCTACATAAAGTTTATCTGATGATTGTGGAACAGACCCTAATAGGCCAACTTTATGCTCAGCCACATCGATTTGGTATAGCTTTGACGTGATTGAGTAACAAAAATACAAACAATATTTATAATATTAATGAGATAACAGTGTACACTACACACAGATTTTATATAATGCAATTACTTACAGATCAAACTACAGATGGAAGTATTAGCCGCCTCCATCAGCAATTATTCTGATTGATGCGCTCGCAATCTGTCGCGGTGGCGGCCGCTGAGATGGGCTATTGATCGGTAATGAAATTGTAATGAACAAAATGTTTGCGCTTAGCGAACGGGGTTCTAAACCCACGGTCCTTTGATGGTAAACTATTATCGTAATGTCATTTGCCACAGTGGTTTCTGCAACCAAAACGTTGTATCTGTGTGATAAAATGAAAATTTAAGTACCTGAAAGGACACACTATGCGTTTTTAAGATATAAGACATTTACTTTGACATCTTCTATCTATATACTTATAATAAAACTGTAAAGGGTCGAATTCTGTACATTGAAGATATTTTGAAAATTTTTGTTGTAGGACACTATTTAGTCGATACTGAAGCCAAAACTGTAATTTGTTTAATTTTTGTCTGTCTGTCTGTCTGTCTGTCTGTCTGTCTGTCTGTCTGTCTGTCTGTCTGTCTGTCTGTCTGTCTGTCTGTTTCACGACCGGGCATCACGGCTAATCCACTGGATGGATTTAAATGAAACTTGACATGATTATAGCTTATACCCCGAGGTAGGACATAGGATGCTTTTTGTCCCGAAATTCATCATGGTTTCCCTGGAAGACGGCATCAAAGTCCAAACGTTTTTTAGTTATAATTCATTAACGCGTTGTCCGATTCCATTCATTCTTTTTTTGTTAGAAAGGAGGTTCTTTAAAGATTATTCCATACAAATCTTATCATCATCACTTTAGTAGTTCAGAAATTACAGACATCAGAACCTTTAAGTTCAAGTAGGTAGGTGACTTGAAACTCGGAATGCACAAAGAACCTAGGGCTAGGACGTAGGGCTCAAGTAAGACTGGAGTACCCTTACAGCCGTAAATAAATAGGCTTAGCAGGAGATTTCGTATGGTTTAAAATTTTTCACTTTAGGGTGAACAAAAATCATGTAACTGGCGTTATCGCTACGTTATACCGTATAGCGCCATCTCTACAATTTATGTGGAACTTGAATGTAAAACTCTGAGATACGTAGGTACTACCGAATTTTTTTAAATAAAAATTAACTGTCATGTTATTTACTGTTTCCTGACTTTATATTAAGATGGCACTGTTAAGACATGAACAGATTTAAACTTTATCATCCGCAATATGGAAAGGGTAAGATAATGGTTCACAAATATTTTTAACTCTTAGGTCTTATCGATCCTAAACGACTGACTGTCATCTAAGGTCTTTTTATACATAAAGTAATATATAACCATTGTCCATTCTGATGTTTTGGATTGTATTGAGATGAAGCAAAGATTTTTAAAAGACTCTTATATTATGTTGGGCTGGGGAATATTGTTAGTAGAGTAATTTATCCCAGTGGTACCTACCCGGCCGAACTCTGAAAGAAGAGTTCTACCACCAGTACAACTTTTCACATGGTTTAATAATTTTTGACATATTTCGTGGTTTCAGAATAAAAATCACAATTGATCTTTCAACTACGTATTAATGAAACTTTATATTATTATTAAGAAAAAGGAGTTTTCAAAATCACCACAAGATAACCCGTGCAAAGTAAGAACAGGTTTCTGTACAACATCACACCAGAATCCCGCGAAAAGTCAAGGAATTCCAGTAGGAAGGTATATTATGTAAAAAAATCGTAATGCACGCGGGCGGAGCCGCGGGCAACAGCTAGTTTACCATAAAATTATGTTTTTGGGGTATTTGATCTAAATTCGTCTACATCGACTTTGCATTAACAGTTAACTCCTTGTTACACTTCCACCTTTAGGTGTATTATTATTTATTTTACTATCAGACAGTTATACAGAATAGTAATTTGGTTAAAGTTTAGGATCTAAGCCCTCAAACTAGGATAATACCCTTGTTATTATTGTAAAAAATAGGTTGATTTATAGGTCTTTTGTTATGTCTGACTATGAGTTCCAGCAGAGCGCCAATTAGAAATTTCGCTGTAGTAGGTAGGTATGTAGCGCATTATTGTCGTTTGGTAGAATATGCATAATAATATGGCGTGCAATGCGTAAGCTGTCTCTAGACTGAAATAAATTATAATAATCATTGTGTATTATATATAATACTGTATATAATCCTGTTTTACATCAGTGATAAAATCCGAGCAAACAGCCTAACTGGTAGTGACTAAAATGGGTCTTAACAAAGATTTCGACAGGCGGCTGTTACTCATTCAAAATCGAGTATGCCATCGCAATATAAATCTTATGGCGATCGTAAAACTGTCCTCCCGCGTAATAAAAGTAGCTGTGCTTCATTGGTTTAGAGCCTTGTCATTGTCCTCATATACTCCGAGAAAAACTCAATTTCTGAGATTTCCGAAGGGCTTAGCTTCATTTCCTTTTATGTCTCCCCAGATACTAAATTCACCCAGCCAATAATAAAAATTGTCAGGCTCTACCGGAATACGATGGACATATTTTATTTTTTATTCGTTAATCTGATTCGGTATGAGACGCGTTGGCATGTTTTAACTACTATTTTTCATGGAAACTTCAGATTGTTACAAGAAACATTAATAATTCTAAGAATTTGATATCCTAATAATATTATAAAGGCGAAAGTTTGTGTGTGTGTATGTTTGTTACTCCTTCACGGCTCAACTACTGAACCGATTTAGCTGAAATTTGGAACATAGGTAGCTTATAACCCGGATTAAAACATAGGCTACTTTTTATCCCGGAAAACCCATAGTTCCCGTGGGATACTCAAAATACCAAATTTTCTAGAGCAATCTATAGCTACATCTATAGATAGATTGTTCAAGCGAACTTGCTTGAAAGCATGTTCAAAGGTTGGAATAGGGAACGATAACGGGAAAATGACGTTTCCCTTAGGATTCATGAAAAAGCGAATTTGACGCGGGCGGGGCCGCGGGCAAAAGCTGAATCTTTTGTCACTATAAATGTGAAAATGGCCACTATGTAGGTTCTGAACATAGCACTGTACGCATTTAACAAGTGTGTTTTAGTTGAACAAGGGGATATAGGATAGTAATGCTATAAATAATAATGCTATAATGCTATAAATAATGCATAATGTTATAAATGTGAAAATGGGTACCCGTATTATAGGTTTCGATATTACAACTGTTTCGCTATTAGCATTTTGTGTTTTAGTTGAGCAATGAGATACAGGTTAATAATATTATAACTATGAAAACGGGTACCTATATGATATAGGTTCTTAACTAACATCTGTTTCGTAACTGACAATGTATGTTTTAGTTGAGCTGTGGGATATGGTATAGTAATTAGTAATGCTATAAATGTGGAAATGGGTACCTACCCATAAAGGTTCTGAAAGTACAATTGTTTCGCTAATAATGTGCAATGGGATACAAAAAAGGTGTTTCTGTATAGTTTCTGATATTAGAACTGTTTCGCTATTAAAAATATGTGTTTTAGTTGAGCAATAGAATATGTGATAGTAATTATGCAATAAATGCGAAAATGGATACCTATAAGGTAAATGTTGTGAAATTATTTCACTCTTAAGCGGATACGTTGATTTTATTTTCGTCCTTCTCACTCTTATGAATACGTTGGTGGGTTAGGTTAGGTTAGGTTAGTATGCAGCGTTGCGGAAGAATATAACAGAAAAAGGTTGTTTTACCTAATTACTTCAAAAACTAAGCCAGTTATTTAAATGTCGTTCTGAGCGTTTTTGGGAATTATTTTTTACCGATACATTAAAACAAAAATTACAATTATGTCCATCGTAGTTTTCGATGGAAATTAGAAAAATTGAGATTTTGGAGCAATTTTTGGGAAAACTGTTTGGCGAGAAATTTTTATCCAATCGTGTTTCTGAAGTTAGGTTAACACATATGCTGTTTTTTTCCCAGAAAATCCAGGACTCCCACGGGATTTGTAAAACCCCGATATTCACGCGGGCGAAGCCGCGGGCAAAAGCTAGTAGTGTTATAAACGTTGTCTGTTACTACCCGCTTATAGAAACCTCATCAAAATCTGAATAAAAATGTATCCAATTACTTCTTGGATTGTGGACAAAGCTCCTGGCTACAACTGAATATTACCTATGACCTTTAGAAGCAAAATATAATCTCTATATCAGACTGGATATCAGGACCTTTAAAGGCAAATAATCTCTATTTCAGTGTGATGAGATTACCCTTTAAAGTAATTAACCGAAAAAATTATATTTTTTATTACTTTATCTGATGAATTTGTGGGACACCTCGTATGCCCGCACAACTCTTTTGTCTACGTAAGATACGTTTCGCTCTACACCAAACATCATTAGGAGATGTTAACTCGACCTAGTGTCATACTTTACAAATACTACGATGAGATGTTATTGATATTTCAAGGATATTTCAATCCACGAAACGCGCCCTCACGAAACTCAGTCATAATAGCTTATGTTTCATTATATTCGTATGGAGTTTGATAGAGTGGAGCGCGTCAACATGGATTGAAATAGGTATCTTCATGCCGATTTATTCGACATTGTAAAAGCAAAACTATGTTGTTTTCATTGTCAATACTTTAACTACTTTCTAATTAAATCGATCATATTGAATTGTGACGTTACAACTTACCTACTTATGCCATAGTAGCTTCGTGCAACTTCATGCAAATTTTCGTTTTAGTAGAGAAAAGAGATAGAAGATACTTCCACTCCAAAATTAAAATGCCTAAGAATTAACATTTAAAAATGTAAATCTTTGTTGCAATTTAATATTTTTTTCATTTTTTTCCACTGTACGTCATTATTTTTACCCTAAAATTAAAATGCATAACAATTAACATTTAAAAATGTAAATCTTTGTTGCAATTTAATATTTTTTTCATTTTTTTCCACTGTACGTCATTATTTTTACCCTAAAATTAAAATGCATAACAATTAACATTTGAAAATGTAAATCTTTGTTGCAATTTAATATTTTTTTCATTTTTTTCCACTGTACGTCATTATTTTTACCCTAAAATTAAAATGCATAACAATTAACATTTAAAAATGTAAATCTTTGTTGCAATTTAATATTTTTTCATTTTTTTCCACTGTACGTCATTATTTTAATCCTAGTTTAAAATAAAGTAATATTTTTTATCAATTTCAAAAGAAGTTTAATACCCAATTGAAAATGAAAAATTGACTATCACTTACCTATATACCTACGAAGCAAGTGTCTATAAAGTTCATTGAACCTTAGAATACACTATTGATTTTGTGTTTATAGCTAAATTTTCCAGCCGAATGGCTTATAGTATATTCCACTTATTCAATTTTTAGCCGGAAGCCACTTGCCGCTCGCGCTTTTGTTGGGAACTATCGATGCGATCGACGAGGTTTAGTTCAGTTTTAGTTCACCGTTCACGTTTGATCTGGAATTCTGCTCGTTATTAATATGCGCATAGATTAATACATTTGCGTATGTAGCTATGTATAAGTTTTAAGCTACAGATCTTAAATGTTAAATAAAAGCACATAAAACTAAACTAAACTCCTCAAAAAAACTCCAAAGCTTCGAACATTATCGTAAAGTTGTCTGTCTGTCGGTATTCTATAAAATATATTTCGGAGAGTGTGCTCAGGAACTATGTCACCTTTTTACAGACGGCAAGAACGGCAAGGCATCGAAAAGGCTTCCATCCATACATAGTCGACGTACCTATCAAAGGCGCGTACGAAACGGTTTGATTTCTCGTTCCTAATAAGCACTGCAAAGGCCTGGAATACCTTACCAGACACTGTCTTTTCTACCATTTACAACCTGGCCTACAGCACTAGCCTATTTAGTTAAAAAAATTTTTTTTTAGATTTTTAGTCATATCGCATCGCATCGCTTCGCGCACAAAAATCCTGTGTCATTTGAAAATTATTGTGATAATAACCACAGAGTAAAGAAGACCATATAAAGTACTTCCCTGGTCTGTGATAATAACCATCGATCCGCGCTCTGATAAATAATTACTACTTAAAATAATTTTACTTAATATTAGAAACAACAAAAGACAGTTTTCGTTTTATTCATGAAAATTGACATCTGGAGACAGCTACAAAGATGCAACATGGAGTGCTAGCTTGGATTTAATTAAATGCATAGTAACACCCGACAACACTGTAGAAGAACGGTATTTTAAATATTTAATTCCTGAAGGCAAAATATTTGTTCAAGGTATAATTATTAGTTTCTTGAACATGAGCAGTTAAAAGTTTACTTAGCGTAACACAGCCTCGACTTTTAGTGGCTAAACTCTGAACTGTATGTTGAGTGATGCAAATTACGAGCGCCGTACTAGCGAACTCCTCGCCGCAGTATGTGATACACGGACATTAAGTACACAGGCACAGAAAGTGTAAATCACAAGTTTTCTCCACTGCTAAGACGGATCAAACTTAAAAGTACTATTATTCATAGTAATTGTTAACGACGCGAGTAATTTATTCGACATTTTAAATTTCGTTTTATAAATTTTATTTTTTTATATATTTTTTATTATAAATTTAAAAATTGTTAATTTTAATCTATGTCTCCAAATGTTATTTTTAAGCTATTGCATAGCTTCTATCGCGGGCTTTGACGGTACAAACCGAATCCAGATTTTCCGTAACGAAAATAACCTGGCACTCCTAAAGTAGAGCTTTTGGTAGTAGGCTACCATGAAAGCAAGGAGCGCAACTCCACAACTTTTTAGTTTTTAGTTTGCCATCTATCGAAAAATAGCAGACCTTTTTAATGACTTTTTGAAATATCACGTGCGTGATAGTTAAAGTTTGTGAAGTTGCACTCCCTGCTCGATTAATGGCAAAACTAAAAATAACTTTAAATTCTATGCAATTGCTTTACCGCGGCAGTCTCCGAGTGCCACACGCCTTTTTTAAATTTAAATGCGTCAATAAACGAGGTGCAAAACAAAACGTGAGGCAGAGGGCGCTACGCGGTAACGTCAGTAGATTGACAGCGTGCACATTGGCAAGAAAGGACGCCGCCGTTACGAATTCGAAAAGAGAAGCCGTTTAAATCCTTTACTTCACGATTTGAAGGCCCTGAAAATACCAAAAAGCGTTTTTATTTAGCTCCACCGGCTACAGTAATTAAACAACTTTACAGCTACATACCCTTAAAGAGACCGCTACCACGGAATACAATAATAGTAGGTACCTAAAGTACGGACGGTTCACTCCGCAAGATGATTTGCGAAAAAAGCGACCCCAGTGCTGACACAAAAAAGTGCAATTCAGTTCGCAACAGAACTTGGCTTCGTTCACCTAAAGTTGTGCTCTCTTTCTATCGCGTAATTTTATCTCTTTCAACGTACCAAGGCTGCCTCGTAATAGGGCGCACGCAGCACGTAAAATAGACCGTACAAGACTAGCCCGGCGCGCGGCAGCCGTTGAAATCGGTCTAGTCATGACGGCTACCTGTAGCTTCCTTGATCACATGACAAGTGAGCGTGGCCTGCCGCTACCCACTAGGCCTAAAACCACCGAAAATATAATATTACTGACGTACTAAAACCTAGCACGCTTTTAACCATAAATGATTTCCCTCTTGTTGACTGAGTACTTAAAGTATACGGGACCCTAATATTAAGCCGCACGTTGAAGCAATAAATTTAAACAGGCTACGCATTATGTTGTAATTTGCGTGCATTTCGTTTTGAAGCGTTTAGCTTTAATCCTAATTCTGTAATAAGGCCTGACATTGATATTACTGACAACGTTGTCCCCTTATTTGATGAAAATAATTTGTTGTGTAATTAGGTCTTAATACTAACTTATTGCTAACTTAGGACTGACTAGTCCTAAAAGAGTGAGAGCAACCGTGCTATTCTGCAAAACAGCGACGAGCGTACATCTCTGCATCTATGAATTTGTCAGTTGTAATAGAGTACAATTTTGCATGCCATATTCGGGTTGGCAGCTGTCTGGCAGCTGTTTCATTTTGTAGAATAGCACAGCATGTATATCATATTTATAGATATCATATTATATGATAATGAGCATGAAACTATATATATAATTCTTTTTCTTAAGTTAAGAGACTCATGCTCGTTTTCACCAGCATTTTAAGCGACACCTAAGGCCTTAGGTGACAGTTATTGTAGAGGCTTAGGTGACGGTCGTTAGTATACGTTGAGTTTATATAAAGTATGCAAAGATTTTTGCAAGACTTGAAGAACCTTCTTCTGTGTAGCATTTGCTAATTTGTCTTCGTATGCCCGTTTTCAACAACACTCGTAAGACTATAGGTTCACTTTCAACAACTGTCACCTAAGGGCTTAGGTGTCTCTTAAAATGTTGGCGAAAACGAACATAAGAGACTGTACATAGAAAATTACTTGTGTACATAGAAAGACGTATATTATAGTATGGTATAACTTTTAATATAGAGGGGAAAATAACAGAATTAATCATCATCGCCTTTTATAGCTCATTGTGATTTAAAATGCAAATTAAAAGCTCCGTGTAGGCCACCGAGTTTCCACTTCCATAATAGAAGAGACCCCTAATATTACACCGCACGGAAGAGCAATAAATTTCGGGGCGCCATGCGACATGGTAATTTGTGTGCATTTTGTTTTGCATCGTTGAACCTTTGTAAAAATTCTGACGGATACGTTTCACTTTATTCCCAATTGGTATTCCCATACTCGGAAGCACTGAGAGCTGTTGAAAGTTGTATGAACGTGTAAGGGTTTTCGACAATCTGGCCCGGTTTCCACCAAAGCGGAGCGGAGTATTTAAGTAACCAATCAGATTTCGTTATTTTGACATTTCCAAAACTGAGAGGATAGATGTCGAAATGACGAAATCTGATGGGTTACTAAAATACAGCTCTAACTCGTTTCTCGGCCTCTCACACTAACTATAGTTTAAGTTTCTAAAATCTCTGGAAAAAGTATTTTAGTACGCCGTTATTCCCTGAATAAAAAGATAATAAAATACTGTTTAAAAAAGTGTACAGTTTTCAGTCACTAAATACAAGCAACATTATCCTATACCTTTAAACGAGCAATTCTTGTTGTATATGTATGAATATATTATATTTCTATAATCTGAATCTCTGAAACGGCTCGAACGATTTTCATGAAATTTAGTATGTAGGGGGTTTTGGGAGCGATAAACCGATCTAGCTAGGATTCATTTTTAGAAAATGTCGAATTTACAAAAAAAATATGACTCCTGCTACCATCTATTGGCATACAGAGAAATACCGAGCGAAGCTCGGTCACCCAGATATTTTATATTAACTACTCAAGTTTGACCTAACGTTACATGACTACACATCTTTTAGCTAACGTCATTGCGAAACCTACATGCTACTTGGTACCCTAATCATTGGTGTCCCTCATTCGGGCCCATTTATTGTTCAGTTTCAGAACTCGATTAAAGAAGAATAACCGAAGGTGGTATCAAGTTTTCTCATGAACCAAACCAAAATATTCTAGGAAAATAAAATGGTGTTTTCTAAGAATCATCGGTATAATTTTGTTGTTGTTTTTAATTTTGCATACAAAAAGTTACTTTCTTTTCAATGCACATTTCCTGTCATGCAGATTTTATTAAGAAGTTCAACTTGTTTGTATAGGAGTAATGTGGAGACCGTAGTCTGTAAAAAATAGTAGTGAAGAAAAATAAATTAAAAATTGAAGCTCACCGCCGCCTCGAAAATATTTTAATATTACCGTGATAATAGGCGGTGGTGTTTAAAAAGTTTCACGAGAGGCATAAAACGAAAATTAAATCGCATAATACTAAAGCCTCATTAAAAGCGAATTAAAGAAGTAGATTTCTATTAGGGCAATTCAACAGAAATCCGCATTCCTACCGCAATGGGCAATTTACTGAGCGCTTTATAGTGTATACCTACCTACTAATTACTATACACATCGCTCCGTTAGCAGCCTATTCTGATGTTTATAAAGAGAAACGTGACCATTCACACCTTCGTTTGAATATTATGATTCCTTAATAATTAACACGTATCGTAACGATAAACCCGTTTATTATGGATATAACTATAATTATGTTCCTTATTTACCTAGTTCGTTAGAACTAGACTCTATTGTAAGGGCGATGCAAAAGAAGTTACCCTACCAACTTGGAAGGACTGTATCATTACTTTCCATCAGGTGTGATCACAGTCAAGCGCTAGCCTAAATAATTAAAAAAAACCAGCCAAGTGCGAGTCGGACTCGCGCACCGAGGGTTCCATACCATAACAGAAGTAAAACATTGAAAGAATCACTTTTGTTCATGAATTTACCATTTTGGTCATTGACTATAAAAAATTACCCACCATAAAAACCAACCAAATTGAACAGAATACCTTAATATAGTGCGCTTTGTTTTACTTCCTTCGTGTTTAACTCCGCTGAATAGTTAAACCTATTAAAAGGATCGTTTTCAAAGAACAACAACCAAGAAACAAACAAAATTGTGAGAAAGCGAAACTAAGAAACACCGACTACAGCTTCGGCAGCTTTAATTAAAAGCAAATTTGTAACAGAATATACCGGATAATTGGACAAGTTGGACCGCCTCTATTCTAAAATTTAAACAAAGTTTATCCGTAAATAGAAATCAGATGATAAAGAACTGTGTACCTACTCGTAAAATCGAGGAAATAATCTTATAACACCTATAAAAATGTTTTATCATAACTATAGATATAAAGAACAAAATAGTCAAAAACAATACACTTATGAAATGACGTTAAACAAATCAGTTTTTGATAGTACTACAAAATGTATATAACCTTTCTATGTTTCTATGTATCGTCAAAGAGGCCAAAACCCCAAACTATGTGAAGTGAAAGAGAACTAGGAAAATGAAATCTCGGGAAAGCATAATGAGATGGTGGTCATTTTTGATGATTGAGAAAGTTCGACTCCAAAACCCGCACCAATTTTGTTGGATATGTTTGAAGTTTTTTTTTTTGGCAAAACAATGGCTGTTTAAGATACGTATCCTACCTATTATATTAGGTATACCTATTGTACTTGAAGTTCTTTGATTAAACGATCTTGTAAATAGCTGTAGAAGTATCGATTGCTCTTTACACAATGCCTTGTAAACACAATGTTCACACGTGATTATGTCTTGGATATGTCTTGCAATACTATAGACCGGGTGTTGGCATTGGCAATTATTATAAGCTGTTATTGTCAAGACCTTACAATAACTGGAACAAAATAAAATCAAATCATAAACTTTCATTTACATCAACTAGATTTTAAACATTCTTCCTTTTGCAAATGTATAATACATATGACTTGGTCGTTATTGTGGTTATGAGTGGAAATTGACAAACCCTGTTTTACCATTTCCACCCAAGTACAAAATAAAATGAGACGCATTTGTTATTCCGGGATTTTAATATTGATAATTCGGAGAATATCACTAGTGATTTTAGTTCAAGAAAATGATCGCTTAATTTGGTAGTCTACTGAACGCGCTGGGCCTGTTGGGACGGCAGGGGGCGCGGTTCAGTATCAGTAATCAGAGCCTATTTAATTACCATCTTCAAAATACAGTCCAATATAGTACACAGTCTTCAACAACTACACTGAAGTAATGTGTTTGTCATAGGCTTTTTTAAAACACTTCCGCGATTTAAGGATTCGGTGGATAAGTTATTCAAAATAAAAATGCCTAGGTATAACTCCGTAAATCTTTATTGGATTTTAATATTTTTTTTTTAGTTTACGTCATTATTTTTATCCTTGTTTATAATAACTAATAAAAAATTGGAGTCAAATTCGATTCAAACAAAGATTCGCATTTCGTGCTAGGCCACATTATTTTGTTACCCATCAGACGTGGGTTTCAGCTTATTTCATAAATCAAGCGGGCACTCGACGTGACGTCACGTTCGACGGTTGACTGGGTCTGAAGCTGGAACGTGACAAAACACTTTTCATACTTCTATTTAGGTATTTGATTTGGCAATAGCTCTGATGCAATATTCCTGAAATAAAATTTTCATTCTTTAATCACTCATCGCGATGTAGCCCCAAAGTAAGCGACAGCTTGTGTTACGGGTAGGTACTAGAGAATAATTGACATAATATTATTATTAGAAAATCACAGATACTGGAAAAAATTCGTAGGTAGGTACTCATCACACAAACATTTTCCAGATATGGAAATCGATCCCACGACCTTCGACGCAGAGGACAGGACATTACTTGACTGCTGCTAACCTGAGTTTTAGAGACGATAAAACCAAAAATATATTTGTTCTAACATATAAGAGTATCACAGCGTAGAACCGAGTATAATCGCGTATCAGTTGCTACGCAGCATCACATCGGAACGCAAGATTGCCTAACAGCGAGCCATTTATAAAATCCCAAAATTCGTACTGAGAACAGACTTCGAGACCTCCCAATGAATTTATGGGCCGGGACACCAGAGGTCATCATCTAATACTATATAAAATTCTCATGGCAGTTTTTGTTACCAAACTCGACCAATTGATATAAAATGGCAGAACAACGTTTGCTGAGTAAGCTAGTGTTTATATAGGTTTTGAAATTATGTACCTGCTGTAGCTATCAGCATTTACACAAGCAAAAATACGAGAGTATCTTCTGGGCTGGTCTTAATAGGGTATTTGACTCCAATTTTTTTATTACTTTATTATAAAGTAGAATTAAAATAATGACGTGCACTGAAAGAACTAATTAAATCGATCAAATAACAAAAAAGTTATAAGCATTTAAAGATTTGTGATTAGACAGAGATAGCAACATGAAATTGTGACGTCACACCTTACCAATGCCATAGGAGCTTCGTGCGGCTTCATACAAATTTTCGTTTTGCGAGAAAGGGATAGAAGATCCCCCCACTCCAAAGTTTAGCCTGTAACTTTGTAAATCTTCGTTGGATTTTAATATTTCTTTCACTGCACGTTATTATTTTTATCCTAGTTTATAATAAAGTAATCCCAGCAAAAACATTTTCATGTAAAATGTTGCCAAGACGAGAACATGTGGCTCACACTATCAAAAAGTTATCAGATCTCATGTAGAGCAAGACTTCTAACTCTACACGCCCTAACTCTATAAATCCTAACTTTATAAACTCTACACTTTAGTCAAAATATATTATGTCTTGGCTGTTTCGGTACCGTCACATGGGCGTAAAGTGAAGAATTTATTCACTGTTCAGTACTTTTCTAATAGAGTTTTGCAAGTGGCATAATGGACTATGCAAAATTCAAGAAATTTCACATTAAAATTAAATGGTATCACCATTGTTATGGAAAAAAACTTCCATTTATTAAAAATATCCTCTAAAGGAAAGGAACACACTTTTGCAAAGTGTGATGAAGTATTTGAAACCAATGCAGTTAGTAAAACCTAAGTGCAGTTTCTGAGGAGACTCAATACCTATCTAATAAATAATCGTTACTACAGAAACTAGGTATTGTATATCAGAAAAGTACAAAGTCAGTGAATAATATTTTTACTTTACACCCATGTGACAGTAACGAAACAGCCAAGACATAATATATTTTGACTAAAGTGTAGAGTTTATAAAGTTAGGATTTATAGAGTTAGGGCGTGTAGAGTTAGAAGTCTTGCTCTACATGAGATCTGATAACTTTTTGATAGTGTGAGCCACATGTTCTCGTCTTGGCAACATTTTACATGAAAATGTTTTTGCTGGGATTTCACTTCTTTTTGTAAGTTGTTTACGACTATATTTTTTATTTGGTTCATTTCCTTTTCTTTGGTGTATTTCTTGAATATCATTGCAAGGTGGATATTTGTCCGAATCAAGTATCCCCCCCTCTATCATTTAAATGAGGGAACCCTCCTTGGTTCACCTAGTTTATTTTTTTCCTTATTTGTAGTTTATTACAAGGAGTCCCTATATCAATTTTGAGACCTCTAGCATCAATATTTGCGGTAATTTCATACAAACTTCCATCCCCTATTTTAAGGGGTTGGGGGGTTAAATTTCCAACTTTTGGAATTTTTTTGTTGGTTGTGTGCTAATACTAGCTTATATACCAAATTTCAGAAATTAAGTTTTTATTATACCTTTATACTTATGGGAAACCCCATACGAACTGCCAACCCCCTAATTTTATGGATGTGGGGTGATTAACTAAAAATCCTGAAACACGTATTTAATTGTTTATTACAAAGAGTCCCTATATCAATTTTGAGACCTCTAGCATCAATATTTGCGGTAATTTCATACAAACTTCCATCCCCTATTTTAAGGGGTTGGGGGGTTAAATTTTCAACTTTTGGAATTTTTTTGTTGGTTGTGTGCTAATACTAGCTTATATACCAAATTTCAGCTTTCTAGGTCTTCAGGAAGTACCTAGGAATGGGAAACCCCATACGAACTTCCAACCCCCTAATTTTATGGATGTGGGGAGATTAACTAAAAATCCTGAAACACGTATTTAATTGTTTATTACAAAGAGTCCCTATATCAATTTTGAGATCGCTAGCATCAATATTTGCGGTAATTTCATACAAACTTCCATCCCCTATTTTAAGGGGTTGGGGGGTTAAATTTCCAACTTTTGGAATTTTTTTGTTGGTTGTGTGCTAATACTAGCTTATATACCAAATTTCAGAAATTAAGTTTTTATTATACCTATATACTTATGGGAAACCCCATACGAACTTCCAACCCCCTAATTTTATGGATGTGGGGTGATTAACTAAAAATCCTGAAACACGTATTTAATTGTTTATTACAAAGAGTCCCTATATCAATTTTGAGACCTCTAGCATCAATATTTGCGGTAATTTCATACAAACTTCCATCCCCTATTTTAAGGGGTTGGGGAGTTAAATTTCCAACTTTTGGATTTTTTTTGTTGGTTGTGTGCTAATACTAGCTTATATACTAAATTTCAGCTTTCTAGGTCTTCAGGAAGTACCTAGGAATGGGAAACCCCATATGAACTTCCAACCCCCTAATTTTATGGATGTGGGGTGATTAACTAAAAATCCTGAAACACGTATTTAATTGTTTATTACAAAGAGTCCCTATATCAATTTTGAGACCTCTAGCATCAATATTTGCGGTAATTTCATACAAACTTCCATCCCCTATTTTAAGGGGTTGGGGGGTTAAATTTCCAACTTTTGGAATTTTTTTGTTGGTTGTGTGCTAATACTAGCTTATATACCAAATTTCAGAATTTAAGTTTTTATTATACCTATATACTTATGGGAAACCCCATACGAACTGCCAACCCCCTAATTTTATGGATGTGGGGTGATTAACTAAAAATCCTGAAACACGTATTTAATTGTTTATTACAAAGAGTCCCTATATCAATTTTGAGACCTCTAGCATCAATATTTGCGGTAATTTCATACAAACTTCCATCCCCTATTTTAAGGGGTTGGGGGGTTAAATTTTCAACTTTTGGAATTTTTTTGTTGGTTGTGTGCTAATACTAGCTTATATACCAAATTTCAGAAATTAAGTTTTTATTATACCTATATACTTATGGGAAACCCCATACGAACTTCCAACCCCCTAATTTTATGGATGTGGGGTGATTAACTAAAAATCCTGAAACACGTATTTAATTGTTTATTACAAAGAGTCCCTATATCAATTTTGAGACCTCTAGCATCAATATTTGCGGTAATTTCATACAAACTTCCATCCCCTATTTTAAGGGGTTGGGGGGTTAAATTTTCAACTTTTGGAATTTTTTTGTTGGTTGTGTGCTAATACTAGCTTATATACCAAATTTCAGCTTTCTAGGTCTTCAGGAAGTACCTAGGAATTTTGATGATCATCAGTGAGTCAGTCAGTCAGTCAGTCAGTCAGTGACGAAATTTGGGTTTTTTAGACGTCAATAAAATCTAAAGTATAAGACCTATAAAATTGAAACTTTATAGGTTTAATAAGTTCACTGGCGACATCATTTTCCGAGAATTTTGATTATCTGAAATAATTCAGGCCTAAGTTATAAGGGTTTAAAAATACGGCGAAACACTTCGAGAAAAGATAGGTAGTGCCCTCGCGCTTCGCTTGGCTCGTCTTGGCGGGGACACTACCGTGTCCCCAGATCCCAGCAAAAACATTTTCATGTAAAATGTTGCCAAGACGAGAACATGTGGCTCACACTATCAAAAAGTTATCAAATCTCATGTAGAGCAAGACTTCTAACTCTACACGCCCTAACTCTATAAATCCTAACTTTATAAACTCTACACTTTAGTCAAAATATATTATCTTGGCTGTTTCGGTACCGTCACATGGGCGTAAAGTGAAGAATTTATTCACTGTTCAGTACTTTTCTAATAGAGTTTTGCAAGTGGCATAATGGACCATGCAAAATTCAAGGAATTTCACATTAAAATTAAATGGTATCACCATTGTTATGGGAAAAATTCCATTTATTAAAAATATCCTCTAAAGCAAAGGAACACACTGTTGCAAAGTGTGATGAAGTATTTGAAACCAATGCAGTTAGTAAAACCTAAGTGCAGTTTCTGAGGAGACTCAATACCTATCTAATAAATAATCGTTACTACAGAAACTAGGTATTGTATATCAGAAAAGTACAAAGTCAGTGAATAATATTTTTACTTTACACCCATGTGACAGTAACGAAACAGCCAAGACATAATATATTTTGACTAAAGTGTAGAGTTTATAAAGTTAGGATTTATAGAGTAAAGGCGTGTAGAGTTAGAAGTCTTGCTCTACATGAGATTTGATAACTTTTTGATAGTGTGAGCCACATGTTCTCGTCTTGGCAACATTTTACATGAAAATGTTTTTGCTGGGATTTCACTTCTTTTTGTAAGTTGTTTACGACTATATTTTTTATTTGGTTAATTTCCTTTTCTTTGGTGTATTTCTTGAATATCATTGCAAGGTGGATATTTGTCCGAATCAAGTATCCCCCCCCCCCCCTCTATCATTTAAATGAGGGAACCCTCCTTGGTTCACCTAGTTTATTTTTTTCCTTATTTGTAGTTTATTACAAAGAGTCCCTATATCAATTTTGAGACCTCTAGCATCAATATTTGCGGTAATTTCATACAAACTTCCATCCCCTATTTTAAGGGGTTGGGGGGTTAAATTTCCAACTTTTGGAATTTTTTTGTTGGTTGTGTGCTAATACTAGCTTATATACCAAATTTCAGAAATTAAGTTTTTATTATACCTATATACTTATGGGAAACCCCATACGAACTTCCAACCCCCTAATTTTATGGATGTGGGGTGATTAACTAAAAATCCTGAAACACGTATTTAATTGTTTATTACAAAGAGTCCCTATATCAATTTTGAGACCTCTAGCATCAATATTTGCGGTAATTTCATACAAACTTCCATCCCCTATTTTAAGGGGTTGGGGGGTTAAATTTCCAACTTTTGGAATTTTTTTGTTGGTTGTGTGCTAATATTAGCTTATATACCAAATTTCAGCTTTCTAGGTCTTCAGGAAGTACCTAGGAATTTTGATGATCATCAGTGAGTCAGTCAGTCAGTCAGTCAGTGACGAAATTTGGGTTTTTTAGACGTCAATAAAATCTAAAGTATAAGACCTATAAAATTGAAACTTTATAGGTTTAATAAGTTCACTGGCGACATCATTTTCCGAGAATTTTGATTATCTGAAATAATTCAGGCCTAAGTTATAAGGGTTTAAAAATACGGCGAAACACTTCTAGAAAAGATAGGTAGTGCCCTCGCGCTTCGCTTGGCTCGTCTTGGCGGGGACACTACCGTGTCCCCAGATATTTTTTATCAAATTCAAAAGTAGTGTAAGACCCCATTAAGCCATACAAAACGTCCAACATAAAAATTCATAAAATCCTACATTAGAACATCGTGTATTACGTTTCATAACAGTCTTTCTCCAGCGCATAACTGATGCAAATAATATTCAGTTGTATAAATAAAACGGTCTACATTAGCAAGAATTTGTGTTTTTGCATCCCTTGCCTTACATTATAATAATAAATTGTTTGTTCTAAGTCTTCACGTACTTCCTAAGGCTATCTCGACGTATTTCGAACGGTAAATCAAGGCGCGTGACTACGTAGAGTCCGCCTTATTATGTTGTAGGATTTTACAAGGTTTTACTTAACTTGGCTTATCGCAATGAGTTTATGCGTGTGTTTAGTAAAAACTTTGCTCATAATTTCCCGTTCACTCCATATTGTTTCCCAAAAGATTATTTTCTGCAATTTCCCAGAATATCGGGAACCAGTATGAAGTAAATAATATGTATTCTTGACCAAGTTATTATGAAAAATATGTAGATGCATAAACGTTATTCTTGTAAAGTCATTGCCAAAAGCCAACGATGTATAATTAGCCAGTATTTGCGAAAAACTAAATAAATTTGAATTTTCGGACCTGGACGTTAATTCTAAATCCAATCTTGCTTGGGCTGATGGCCCAAGACGGTACACTAGTTCTCATACCTCTGTTGATCCAAATTCCCATACAGTATTTTGATTTGTATAAGAATAATCGATTGGCATCAAAATAATGTAGAGTTTATAAAAGTAAACGTATCTTCTTTCCTCACCTCTTAAAAATCCATCCTGTATTTTATTTATGTTACCGGAAATGCGTGGAAACCAGGAAATGTATACATTTCCTGGCTTATTGAGGAAATGTGTGAAAGGAGAATTTTAACTTGAAGTTTAATACATTTCCTAGGAAATGTATACAAATCCTAAACGGCGTTAGGAAATGTGTGAAAGATGAGAGCATGGGAGTGCCGTGTCCTAATTAGATCTGTGAGAGCTCCAAAATGTCAACTAATTCAGATCTGTAATGTCTCCACCGCTGCGTGTAGTGTAGGCCCTTCGCTCTTACGTAGCATAAATTTCATTAGGCGAGCCGAAGTGGACAACGAGCATTCCGAGGCTGCGGAGATAAGACAGTTCTAAAATAGCGACCATTTCGAATTTGTGACGTCTCCAGCGCTGGGGGAAGTGCGCCGTTGCGTAAACCACAAGCACCCACGCTCACCTCCACAGCCTCGGCATGCTGGTCGCTGGAGGCCGCTCCGGCTCGCCCGGGTGCCTATGCTTTAGTACAGCGGGCGGGGGCAGCACTCCCTCCGTGCCTCCGGCTTAAAAAAAACACTCTAGGGGTAGGACAAACAAGACTGCATGGGTTCGGGGCTAGGCAGTTCCTAAGTTAGTCTAAGCTACATCAAAAATCTATCGACGTTCGTTTTTATTAACTACGAGTAATTTCCTAATGCCATTTGGGAATTGTAAATGTAAATGTGTAAAATACATTTTTTGTACACATTTCATGCCGATTATAGGATTTCTATAGATTTTCTAGGAGTTATATACATTTCCTGTTTTCCTACATATCCGGTAACATATACATCAAATTTCAAAAGTAAATTAGATTGTTATAATCAAATTGAATCTAGCAGTTTTTTCATTATTTCCTCAATTTTCCAATAAATGAAAGTGATTACGCTGAATGAATATTTAACCAATTCATTTAAAATTTATCCTTCGCGAGCGTTCACAAAATTAGGAATAATTTTATTTTCAACTCGAGAGGCGAGAGGTATTCTGTAACAGCTAAACGCACTCCTCAGTGAATCTACATGAAAAGGCAGATTTTATTTCATTTGAATACCGAAATTAGATGTATAAGCATTGAAAAAGGCTTTTCATTTTACAATGCAAGCAATCTTCTCAGTCTCTTTCACATGTGTGTACAAAAATTATTCATTTTAACCTTACATCTTTGCTCTATATAACCTAACGTAACCTATCAAGTTTAACTCCTAACCTATCAAGGTAAACTCCGAGGTTTAAGTGAACGAAAAAACACAGAAGCCGCCATTTCAGCATTTTTTTTAATTTCGTTTCATTTCCATCTTTCTATCAGTTAGTAGGTTATATCTTTTAGGGTTCCGTACCCAAAGGGTAACAACTGGACCCTATTACTATGACTTTGCTGTACGGCCGTCCGTCCGTCCAGCCGTCCGTCTGATCTTTTGAACCGTGATAGCTACAAACATGAAATTTTCACAGATGATGCATTTCTATTGCCGCTGTAACAAAAAATACGTGATGTTTTTGCTTGTTTTTTTCTGGATAAACGGTAACCGATAGACGCTTAAAATGTTAACAGAATATTTAGTTACAATATATTTACAGTACAAATAATTTATTGGAGGTGAATTATTGGAAGTCTAGGATCACATAAATCTTACAAGAAACGCAACGTAAAACCGTTCCCCAGAGCGGCGACGGTAACTCTGTTTCATTGGTTGGAGCGTGCCCATTGTCCCCACACGCACTTCGAGAGAAAGAACCAATTTGTGAGATTTCCGAAGGGCTTAGCTTCATTTCCTTTTATATCTCCCCGGATACTTGCAGTCGTCCATTCTCTAAATGGCAAGAGACAATCATAATCTTTGACACCAAAGCACGAAATTAAAAGTGACATAATATTTTGCTATCATTTTGTATGATTTGTTTCAGGTTTTTAAAATTTCTACAGGAATCCCTAGTTTTCTTGATTAAAAAGCCTACACTCTGTCCTTACGTACTTCTCAATTGTTTAATATTTTTACACGCCTTCCCATAAAAAGGAGTGTAATGTTTTTAGGGTTCATGTATTTATGTATTTATGGTATCGTATGTATGTATGTGAGTTTCTTTATTCCACCATGACTTCTGAACGGCTGAATAGATTTGGACATATGAGGTATCGTTATCATTCCGAGTAACATAGGCTATATTTTTTTGGAAAAGTCATGTAACCATAGGGCAGTCGTGTTTTTAAATTATTTACTTGTTCACAATTAAATCAGCAGTTGCAGAAATTACACATATTTACCGGGCGAGTAAAATTCCGCTCATTTTTTAATTCCATGGTAATTATTTAATTCCAAGACATGGTAATTAAAAACCTTGTCTTTATAAACCATGTAAATATCTGTGCTAAATTTCAGCTTGGGCTGGGCTTCGCTTTTTTGTTCAAAATAATAGTAATTAACGTATGTGTAAAATAACTTAAAAGTAGCGTAAAGAGACATTATTCCCATCGCTTGTATGCGTAAGCACGTGTAGGGGCGTTCAATCATAATAGCTCAATGTATCGCGAAGCTGAAGTGGGAAGTGAGAGTACATAGCTCGTAGAACCTACGGACGTTGGGGACCCAAAGTGCTGGAATGGAAACCCTGCACAGGAAAGCGCAGTGTTGGCAGACCTCCGACCAGATGGACTGACGACATTAAAAGAGTCGCGGGAAGGCACTGGATACAGGTAGCGCAGGACCGTGAGGGCTGGAAACCATTGCAGGAGGCTTTTGTCCAGCAGTGGACGTCCGTCGGCTGAAACGAACGAACAAACGAATACATTGCAATAAATCTTCCCCGGATCTGTGTTCTGTAGCTTTAATGAGTGCAGTTGCATTTTCAATAATGAATACTTATATTTTACTACTTTGAGGAATATTCCTTGAAGTAACATGAAAACAATGGAAGTATTCACACCCTGAATACCGCTGCATCGGCTGGCACTGTCTGATACCGACAAACTAATGCCTTACCCACCTAACCGTAATTTATGGTGTTTTAATTATATTATACTCTAGTGAACTGAAGTTATATGGAATAAACCAAATTTTGAGTAAGTCTGCAAATCGTAGTTTTATAATTTTCATTTTTAGAGTTCCGTACCTCAAAACAAAAAAATGAAACCCTTAGGAGATCACTTTGTTGTCCATCTGTCTGTCTGTCTGTCTATCTGTGTGTCACGACCCATTATTTCAGTAACTAAGGGTCGTGACACACAGACAGAGAGACAAACAGACGGCAACAAACTGATCTCATAAGGGATTTTTTTTTTCTTTTGAGGTACGGAACCATGAAAATTGTTACTTACTTACTTGCTTGCTTTGAAAATCTTTGTTGTGTTTGCATGTAAAATCTCTGTTTCAAATTACCAAAAGAATGAGTCCTTGAACGGAACCGATAGCATGTAAAGATTGCGAGCTCGTAACGTTTTATCAACTCAAAACTGTTTACGATCTCGTATGTCGTTACGGGAAACCCATAAATTCCCCTATGCTTATAATCCATATAAATGTCTATCTCCATTGCCGTTCCCATTTTATATAAATTGCCATCGAGTTTTACCTTTCAACCACGCCATTGTAAGTGTTATTACTTGGAGTAATATTATGGTTTTTGTGATATTTATACTGTGTGTAATTATGCAACTTCAGCCAAGTTGTTCAGGGTAAAGTGCAGCCAGCAGTCTTGGCGTCAGTTAGTTATAAGTTTACTGTAACATTTTCATTAAAAACCATTTCATTAAAAAACATTTTCATTAAGTTAGTATTTTGTATAAATCCTACCTAATACCTACTATTAGGTTACTGGACAAATATACCTATTTGTATCGATTTGAATCGAAGACTTTTCGAAACGTTTATTTTAACTCTTCAATATAAAATGAACTCAGAATCGAAAGCTGTTTCTCTTTTTCCCTCTTTGAAAATTAATCCATAACGTAACAAATTTAAAAAGCAAATGTAGAGGCAGCATGTGTGGTAAAAACGCGTCTTTCTTTGTTTATGCCGCTAGATTTCCGCAATAGAAGTGCAACCGAATGCACCGAGAATTACCGAATGTACTCGTATTGACCACTGAATGGCGTACCGCGTAGCGGTAGCGAACCTGCCGTCTGCGTCGGAGATCGTGGGTTACATTTCCACTACTGTTAAAGGTTTGTGTGATATGCATGAATGTTTTCCTGTGTCGGGGTGTTTTTTTAACCGACTTCAAAAAAAGGAGGAGGTTCTCAATTCGTCGGAATCTTTTTTTTTTTTTTTCTATGTATGTTCACCGATTACTCGAAGACGCGTGGACCGATTTGAAAAATTATTTTTTTGTTATAGAGGGTTTTGTTTCCAGGTGGTCCCATTTTAATCAGGTCAGGATCTGATGATGGGATCCTGGAGAAATCGAGGGAACTCTTCAAATTTTATATGGACACATGAAATTATTTGAGTAATAATAGAAAGAGTAATATTTTCCAAGTTGTCCTATGGTCATCAGGTCAGGATCTGATCATGGGATCATGGTGAAATCGAGGGAACTCTTCAAATTTTGATAGTATACTTAAAGCGAGTTGGGTATTTTTTATAGTTACTGGTGCATATGCTAGCAGATACTGCAATGTTTCATACAATCCCTAATAGTCCTTCTTACTTACTTGATGTGCGAAGAAATGACGAAGTCATAGACAATCGCCCGACTTCGAATTGGTGTAGGTACCTAAAATTTAAATAAAAATTATTTCACTCTTTGTAGTGGCATTTGAAGTTGGTTTTTTGGAAAGCATTTCCCATTTTTAATATATTATATTTATGTATATTAACATATATTTATCGGTTATATCTAACACCCATAACACAAGCTATCGCTTACTTTGGGGTTAGACTGCGAAGTGTGTAATGTCCTGATATATATTTATTTATTTATATGTTTATTTGCCGTAGGGACGATATAACATGGTAGATAAACGTTTTTTGCTTAACATTTCTTTTATTAAAAACAATAATTCCGTCAATAAGCCGCAAAATCAATGCAAGCGCGCAGTTTGAATGCTTTTATCCCAGAAACGTGCCACTTTGGAGCCACTGAATGCAATTAAATTTCTTCACAAATGAAACCATTAAGGCGTACTTAGCGTGCGGTAATGGAAATCTTCGTATTGTGCGAATTAAACAATGACACCTACCAAACCAATTACTTACACGCAGACATGTTTGATTTATGGATGCAATTGTAAAAAATGGAAATTAGGTTTAGACTTAGAGTAAGTAAGAAAAAGTTAATTGTTAAAAAGAATTTATGGAATTATTTCTCGTACTTAGGTATTTATTATGTTAGTAATTACCTTGAAGATGCATTAAATACACTAAACTTGAGTAAACTTTTAACTTCGCATCTAATGCACCAAATGTTACTAAGTATCGGTATTCCCATCGATTATATGACCCTGAGGATAAGCCCATCGGCCATCGCATTGATTTATAAACTAAGGATTTGGGGTCGGCGCTACACAGTGTCCGAACCGAATGACACACAAAACGCGAAAAGACATATTACAATTGCACTTCAGTCTCGTGTTTGAAAATTAGGCTCTATGTAATGGTTTTTAAGATATAAATTACTAATGTTAAAGAATTGCTAATGTTTAATGTTTTAGTTTGTTTATAAAATACTAAACTCATGTACCCTCGTTTATATAGATTTTCTCGGGACACTGTTTTCATGCATTTTGTATTACACCTGTCGTCCATAGATTTGTAAGCCTATGGCCCATCGGAACATTTGACGTCAACCTTCTTCATACAGGAAAAAAGTAGCGCCATTTGTCAAAACTTCCGCTAACATACCACAACATGACAGAAATCGTCCCTGTGGAAACTCTCATGCGGACTAACGTCAAGTGGGCATACCGATCTGTGGCGTGGACTTCTGTCAATAGCGGATAATATTGCAGCTAACAACTGACGCTGCTGGTGTCAATACAAACATTTTGACGCCAGTAAGTAAACTGCCGACACTTTTTCGCGCGATTCCCCGGATCCTAAGTACACGTCTATTAATTTAAGTTGACAGAATGAGATGAATTTACCTGTGTTTTGTCGTAGATAGGCTTGACGACAGATGGAAAGCAATGACACAGTTTAAAGATATTATCAGATATTAGGCGCGCTTGCCTATAGAAAATGCTAATTCAATCTTTATGTTGAAGGCACCCAGGTTATTTTGTTTGAAGCACAGAGGCCGCCAGAGCGCCGTCGCCTTAGCGTATGCGAAACGTGGCAGAGAAACGTTTCATTCGATTTTGATGTATGTCAGACAGTCAACCACATAAGGATGCCTTAGCGTCTTGCCGTTATATGGTAGAGGAAGACACAAGATTTTGCAGTAAGTCGAGCTCGCGCACTGAGAGTTCCGTATGTCAAGCTATTCTCAATAGGTAATATTTAAGTAAACTGAACACTCCTGCCCACCAAATTAAAATACGATCAAGAAATCACGTTTGTAGTGTGGGAGCCCTCCTTAAATATTTATTTTTAAAGTGAGTATATAATTAAATATTCTGTAAAAACTTGAAGCGTTTTACTGTTGTTAATATCGAGCAAAAACAATCAAAAAATTCACGTTTGCTGTATGGGAGCCACTTAACTATTTAATTTATTCTATTTTTTCGTGTTTGTTGTTATAGTGACAACAGAAATACATCATCTGTGAAAATTTCAAGTCTCTAACTATCACGGTTCGAGAGATACAGCCTGGTGACAGGCGGACGGACGGACGGACAACGAAGTTTTGGTAATAGTGTCCCATTTTTACCCTTTGGGCACGGAATCCTAAAACAGCTAAACAGGCAACTCGTTGCACACGTTACCCCTCTCGCTATGAAAGGGATTCGTGATCATACTATGTGGGCCGTAAAAGTATAAAAAATATAGAGGATTTTTTGTAAAGAATTGGGTCATGAGCACAATTTAAAGCTTGGCGAACAATCTCTACTTTGCACTGCAATAGCCTAACTTAGTGCCTATTTCCCTTTTGCAAAGACCTAAGGCTATATTCTCTACATTGAGTTGCCTTGTCATTAACTGGGTTAATTGTTTTTGTACGAAAACGCGCTCTCTAGAGCTTGATTAAGTGGTAAGCTTGACTAATTCCTCTCCTTTGTAGGTTTCTTCATCTTCTAATTATTAGCTTAGGGCGCTACAAATCTTATTAAACCACCTCGTTAGAAGTTAGGATCGACAACGTTTATTACATTAATTGAAACTTTCCTCGCCCACAGTATTTGGTGTGGACGATGGTATACCTAATGCCATACGCATTCAATTCATGTGAATTGAATGCGTATAAAGTAAGATATTTTAATTGTTACGATAATAAATAACTTGTTAAGATAAAATTAACTTGATAATAACGCAATCATGGCTTAATTTTTCAGGAAATTAATCTAGAACGTGAATACAATATGTACTCACCTTTATGATAATAACATCAAGATGAGCCCATCCGAACATTTTACGTAAACCTTCTTCATACAAGAAAATGTAGAGCCATGTGTCGAAACTCCTGCGAAATACTGCGTAGGCTTACAGCTTACTACTGACGCCGGAGGGGGTTTTGCTCCCATAAACTGGCGACATTTTTTCGCGCGGTCCGCTGGGTCTATAGTATAGGTGTCTTTGACTCACCTATAAAAATTTGTTAAGAGTCACTAACTCAATTTATTCGCTCATTGGGGTAGGTATTATGAATCGAACACTTAAATCTTTCTATCAATTATATATCGGAGTATTATCAAAAGATAATAAAGTAACTAGAGAATGTGTATTTTACTTTAAAATAAATAAAATGTTTCGCATAAGAGCCGTTCCACAATTTTAATAATTACAAATTTCCAAATACCAAAAATTTAATAAAGTAATCCCCATAAAATACGTTATTAAAACCACGAAACATACTTTTAATCATGCTGAATACCATTATTTATAATAAGTACCTTGGTGTTTTCTTTCTTTTTTCTTTATGAAAAACGTAATAATTTAGAATAAAATAAAAATAGCGGCCAAGTACGAATTAGACGGACTCGTACAGGGGTTCCATAGGAGGGCTTTATTGTTATTATTTTTTTATATTCCGTGCAGGAACGAAAGTCTAGCTACAGTTAAATAAAAAAATATGTATTACCGTATCATATATAATATACCGTTTGTAACTAACATCCTGTGTGCACCAAATAGATAAAAAATAAAATAGACAGGTACATGAACAAAAACATGCACATCTACGAACTCGATTTTCAGATTGTTTACTACACATGGCCAATAAGATCATTGTTTCTTTCCAAAATCACGCTTCTTAGTTATATGGGCAGTACGTTTTGATGGATAAAGAATTTCCGTTACTTTTGAACGGATTGAAGTGATAATTTAGGGTTTTTTTGTATAAATTTCACCATACCCCACTAAGCTCCTGAAAAAAGGGTTGCCAAGTGTGGACAGACAAGCGAACAACAGGGTCTTATTTTTCTCATTACGCGCGGAACTCTAAAAACGGCGTTTTAGGCAATTTAATTTTATTAAAATCGGTCTCACCAACGACGGCACCATGAAAAATACTGTTTCACGGATTATGACTCCGAATTTATTAAGTCAAGAAACAAAATAGCGAGTGGAACGCGTTTCGCAGCGTTCAGCAAATTGGTTAATAAATTAAAAGCGGCAGTCTCAGCGCTGTCGGCGACAGATGGCGCCTGAAATACGACAGGTATTTAGCATGTTGCAACACCGGCCGCCGCGATCCACATTTTAATTTTATGCTTTATGAGCAATTTCTGTATCAATTTTTCCCCGACGTACTTTGCATAATTCAACGCCGCTCCTGACTGTTCAATTCTCGAGCTCCATGGCGCAATTTTCGGGGAAAAATTGCGTGCCTCTATAGGCGTATGCGATCCATTGTTAAACGCCGTACTGTGAAATATAAATTGTAAAGAATAATAATATATTCTATCTCAGTTGTTTTTCATTAGAGAGAGCTAGAGTCTCATTCATAATTCATAAATAAATAAAAATACATTCCGGTTCTCTAAGTTTATTTTAATTTGGGTTTTCACTTAGGTACCTATATGGGTTATACATATAAAGGATCAGCACTTACCTACTTACTGACGTCACACATGTATTTTTAGGCTCCGGTCTGAAGCATCTTCGTAAAATGGCGCAAATGTAAGCGACAAAATTATGTGCTGCAGGAGTTGTGAGCGGTAACGACGCCATATTTGAGAAATTTTTGGCTTCAACATACGTCACATTATTTCTTGTTCTCTTAGCGTAGAGTACTTCGTTACATTGATAATACCTCATTAGAGTTTAATAACACTTGTAACAAATTATTCAAATTTTGCTTAAAATGTTAAATAATAGTACTAGCTTTTCGTAAAAGCATTTCTGGCAGAACCAAAATAAACAATCTATGGTAAAGTAAATTTATTCATGATCTCATTTATTACAGATACGAAAAAGCTTGTACTTAAAGATAATTGGCTTGTCCGTAATACAATCATGAGTTAATCTTCTCAGCCAATTAATCGACGCGTAGCCTGTAATAGGTGCTTCGTATAATATAATAATAAAGATTACTTAGAGTTGCCAAAGTTACATTGTAAAAAAAATATTGCCCTATCCAGATTAATAGTAAGCTAACCGTTAAGCTCGTCAGGATATATTATATATTAAACAGAACCATTATTATAAATCAAGATAAAATATATGTACCAAAGGATAGCTAATAAAATGTAATAAATAAAAACCTTGTTCGCATTTACTTGTAAACGGTATTATCTAGATACAATCTCACCCTGTAAGAAAATTTAATCTATTACAGAGTGGTGAAGCTTTTGTTGTCGAATGAACAAGGGCTACGGTCTCTTTCGAACAATATTTTAGTACGCTTCACTTAGCACCAACACGCAATGACGCAAGAAACCGACAACAAAAGCACGAAAGTAAAGCAAGGATCGAGCGTTAACAAATAAAACAATGGTTTGTTGGAACCAAGCGATATTTTCCTTAGAGACGAATTTCCTTTGGCACAGAGAAGGAAATTAACAGTTAGTGTTCCCATAAAGCGACCGACACGACTTTGTAAGCATTGAGTGCTTTTAGCTATTACGTTAACTCGTCCATTAACCGCATTTGGAACTGGACTCCATTGTTGACGCACCAGAGTAGTTGCTGTTGAAGCTCTAGAAAAGAAAGAAAATTTGAACTCACTCGAAATATGCCACGCCGGAAATGAATTATGGATGATTGCTAGAGGCAGGCGTTACAGTGCAAAATCCCACGACGTCCAAGAATGTCAGCCAATTACTAAAATAATAAAAATAGAAAAGAACTTTTTAAACATTTTACATTATTTTTTATTTTGTAAAATAAACATGATGTACTATGTACATTGAGAGCAACAAATATTATGTCTATAAAAAAAGTGCTCAATTTCTTAAATATTCACATCAAACGGGACTCTTTTGATGTGAATATTTAAGCGAAAGCGAACTAAAAATCAAATATGATAGATAAATCGTATTTGGATAATATACTGGCCTGCAAATGTAAGTATCACACTTTTCAAATTGTCTGATACAAAGTGTGAAACTATATTTTGCAGGCCAGTGTAAATAAAGAGTTGATTTTATTTTATTCGTAAAATATCCGTTAATCTCTATTAATCAAAATTATTTCAGATTTTTCGATTGATAAACTTCATAGATATACAAACAATGCCCTTTTATATGATATCCCACTCAATATTTCATTCCCTGCTTATCTCAGTATCTCATTACCTGGTCCCCCCCCCTCTTTTTAAATAAATGTAAAAAAAATCAATGTTTTTAATTGCAATAATGCGGGCCATTGTTACCTATAACTATTCCAAATTTCATGTCGATATCTTCAATAGATACTGAAATAAACGGAAATAAAGGGTCGTAACACACATACAGACAGACAAACGGACAAAAAAGGGTTCCATTTTTTCTTTTGAGGTATGGAACCCTAAAATATAGTATAATATAATTTAATTTGTAGCCACAGAATGCCATAAAACGCTTAAAACTGCGCGGTGCTCAGGCATGGCGCGACAACGACGCAGCGTGACAGCGACAGCCGACTAACAAGATAAGTGCCTTCTGGCCACTTCTGGCAAGCCATCACTCGTTCATAAGCTTCTACGACGCGACTCTACACCACTTGAACTTTATTTGAAATAGTGTTTCAGGTGGAAGATATTTATTTATACATAAATTATATATCGAAATTCAACAACAACAAGTGATCCAAGGGTTTTATCTATCCGACTCGAGGAAACGGAATCCAAAAAAAATATATTGCTTTCCGCATATTTATTATTTAAACAGAAATTTAACGTTATTATTGGACGCTAGTGGGATAATATTTCGGAATATGTGAGATCATGATGTTGCAGCTGAAATTCGGTGTCCAGTCATAATTACTTTTTTGAATGCACAGGAATTGCCCAACGTTTTATGATGGGGCTAGCAGCCACTAAAACCTGTGTTTGCCACGATGGGCCACAATGACGGGAGTACGGAATTCAGTTGCGTAGCACCAGTCGAAACGCTATTTGACCCACCAAACGTATCCGTAGCACTTTGGGTCTCAGGCACTCGGCCCTTACGGTATTAATTAATTCCTAGTGAACACTAGCCATTCCGTATGACCAAACCTAGAGATTACTTTTACTTTATAATTTCAATAAGATTCAAGTATGTATTTAAAATATTTCAATAAACTTGAAGTGTTTGCTGCATAAAAATAATGTCATACTCAGATCTTTGTTTAGGCTTAAATTCGTTAACTTACGAGTTACGACTACATGGATTGATATTAACAAACAAAGCTCGGTCTAGCCGGTGGGAAGACGACTAGACGTGACAGTAACAACTAAGTAACAAGTTAAGCGCCCTCACGCGGACCGGCTCTTAAATTAATATTTAAGCTACGAGTATTATAACACCATTTACTTAAGGTACAGCAATAAATCTTATTCGAACTAAATGTAAGAGGGTCAGGCATTATAGAAATCCATATTGGTGTTGCTATATTAATGTGATAAGTTCTTATCTGATATCTTATCTTATTAAATAATTTATTTTTTATATGTGAATTTATTACGCGGTTCTCGGGAATAGCTCTAACGATTTCGATAAAATTTTGCATTTAGATAACGATTTTGCTGTTTAGGGCTCTTAAGTATTTTTTTGAAAATCGCAACTTTCCAAAAACAACACCGAGGAAACGTTCACCAAGATTATTTGTCTTATAATTATTTCGAGTTTCTCGGAATAGGCTTTAAAAATTTGGATGAAATTTTAATTTTTACGTTTATAATTTATGTAAAAACGCAATTTTACTACAGGTTCTCATATTTATTATTTATATTAGTAATATAATGTATTCGGTGGATCTAATATGCAGTTATCATATAATCATTTGTACAAATAAAAATTCCAATGCTAGTCGACTCTTCGCCCGATAAGCCCGTCGACAAAATAGCGTGACGGCGACGATGGTCAACAAAAGCGTCATCACGCGATCATTTTAATATTATCGTCTTATCAGCTTCTACGACGACGTATTATCAGCAAATTACATATTTTTAACTTTTTAAACAAATGAGCCATTTATTTTACCAAACCCTTAGTTACATAATAATTTTTCTTATGATGAAATTAAACTACTTACAGCCGTTTTCACTAAACCTAAGAAACGCCTAAATCGAATGCTTAGCCGATAGGTGACAGTTTTCACCTACAACAACTGTCACCTTAGGGCTAAGCATTCGATTAAAGGCGTTTCCTAGATTTAGTGAAAACGGCTGTTAGTGTCTATTTTTTATTTTTTTTTACAATTTAGAAAATAATAATTTCAAGTATTTTAAATATTTCTTATATTGTAGTTTCTTGGGATACCCATTTATTGGAGCAGGCCTTCTACATCATGGCTCTCATCATTTTACAAAATATACTCGCTAAATGCGCGTTGGATTCAACATTAAAAATAAATATAATATCGTTTTATTGGCAATACAGCAGTATAATGTTGAAGTGGTTTGGAAGTGGTTATCTGTGGCAACACTGGAGCAGAGAGATGTTGTTCTTCTTCCGGTTGTTTATGGCATCTACTGTTTCTTATCTTAAAAATTAACGAAACATTAATTAATAGAAACAGAAAAATAAACAGAAGTTATATTTTTTTGGTTAATTATTTATTATTATTATTAGCTACACGTGGTTTGCTATTATTAATTTTCTACTATCAAATCAGCGTTCACAAACAAAGCTCAATCTTACAGCAGAAACAAGAAAGCGGCATGGCGTGACAGCGACAGTCTTTAGATGTCCACCCACACCCTCAAATGAACTCTCCGCTGCCTTAAAGTACATCTAAAAAACGCTACTCTTCCTCTTCAGTGCTATATTTTTATTTGAATTTCTTGAGCATGGATATAAAGCCATGTACGTAGCTTACTATTATTTATTTGCCACTGTGAAGGCAGCGTTCACAAACAAAGCTCAGTCTTACCGCGGAAGCCTTAAGGTGACATGGCGTGACAGCGACAGTCGGGTAACACGATAAGCGCTCTCAGCCCCTCACGGCAGCTATCCTTCGCTTTAAGCTCCTATGTAGCTACAACCTACAAGTTGGTCTTTCTACTACAATATTATTATAAACTTTAACAGCCTCTCTTATTCTGAAACGTATTGCTGGCAATGATTAAACATAATATGAGAAAGGATCAGCACTTACTGACGTCAAGCATACATTTTTAGGTTCCACCCTAGAGCACTGATCTCCATAGAGTATATCGAATATACTCTGGATAGCTTACTCCATACATCTGACAGTTTTTTTTTGTGCCAATTTGAAGCGCCGTCCCCGAACGTCCACGGTACTAAACTGACATTTGTTGGTAGTGACCGCCATTTTGAATGTCATTATATTTTAGTTCCATGGACGCTCACGCCAGATTACGCAACAATCAGCGCCAAAATGGCAAAAATCAAGTGTCATTATTTTTGCGTTGACAGTCAGCACTCCAGAAATATAGATAGAGCTCAGTGCCCTGGAGCCACATTTATAATTTGTCGAAACTGTAAAATCGCTAAAGTAGGTATGCGACCGACAGCGATCATTTCCGTTTCGAAATTGATTGCTGAGTATACCAATAAAACACAACTCCTATACTATTACCATAATATTATAACTGAGTAGCTACTATCTTTTAGTTGCTCTACAAAATCTATATAATCTGACAACATTATTTACACGACCTTTTTATTATTCGTTTATTTCTATCGCCTATTTTATCTTGACCACAAGCAAGAAACAAGGTGGTTTCTAATTCGTAAAAATTTAATTATCGATAACTTTATTTTGAATCGTCAAAACTGTAATGTATCACACGTAATCACGAGTATTTTGAGATTTTTTTTTGTCTTTAAAATCTATTTGTTTATACAATGCCTAAGGGGATTGCGACCCAAATAAAAGAGTACATTATAGACGTCTCAATAAGCAAATTGTAGGCGAACGTGATACGAACGTCTAATGGCATTGTTTACCTACAGTACCTATATGGAAATTGTAGATACCACCTTTTTCGTCTGTTTATTTTTAGAAAGGAGTGATGTGATCGCCTTTCGGAACGGATACACTTTGAAAAGTGGGAACCAATGCTTGCATTTTGGTAGCGGGGATAAAATTCAAATAATAATTTTTTAATTAACTTTAATTTCATAGTAATTTTATATAATGTGCTTCTGAGAATAATCTATGTATGTTGGCTGAGATCATAAACTCAAAGTTCGTACCATGTAGATGGCAAAATTTTATTTGCCTAAATAGTCTCATTTATTAATTTCATTATTACTTATTACCTTGGCCCTGATTCATCAAAGATAACATCAAAATCAAAGTAATTAAATATATATTAGGTTTCTTCTTTTTATCGTTCGGCTTTCCATTATGGTTGCGGGACGATATTTCATTTATTTTAATATAAGTAAAAATTAAACCGGCTTAACAGAAAAATCTTAAAGTAATGTTTTGCGAGCTCATTTTTTTGTGTAGGTGTCTAAATACCCTGCGTAAACTTACCTACCTAATTATACGCGTACTTACCTACATATAAAAAAGATAATTTTCTAATCATTTTTTTTTATTCGTGGATTTGTACCTATTTAAAACACGCGGAAATTATTTGTTTTCCCGGGATGAAGACTGCGTATGAAAACAAATAAATAAAGCTTATATAAATCTCAACCCAAAATTTTGGCGACTAAGGAAAGTTATGGCCAAAGGCATTCATATACAGAATAGATAATGAATTAAAATTCAACACAATAATGTTCTCACCCCTACGTCACTCGGGTAACAGTGGAAATTTTGAAAAACTTATTTTTTGCTTCAATTAAAAAATAAAAATTTAAGTAGAGTTTGGAGTAGTCAGCAATGATGAATAAGTCAGTGAGTGTGTAAATCAATACTATTCTTTTAACATTTATTATCATTGAGTAGTGACAAACATATTTTTACGAATTCTATGAAATCCTTCTTGAGTAGGGAAACTAAAAATTAGAGATCGCGTATTTAATAAATCATGCTGTAGGGTGCAAAACTGAACTTCGCCTTACCTCATTTTCAAGGTCCTAATTAAATTTCGCGTACGTATTTCATCTTGGAAAGGCTTAGGCACAAGCCACTGGGACCAGTATAGGCTTTTATTAAATTTTCGGTATCTGGCAACTTGTGTACAGACCCGTGTTACCTGCGTGAGTACGGCTAATTCTGTCATAATTTATGATGTTTCGGTCCACAGTCCCTCTAGCCCCACGGAACTGGGATGAACCTTTTACTTTCTAATTAAAGAGTTGAGGATTTTACATTAATTCCGAAATTCAAATCATTTTAATTTCACGATGTAATTTCTGCAGAGACATTTGAGTGGGCTGTTCCAACTTTCAGCAGCTTCGAAACAAGACGCAGTTGTTGTCGACTTTTTTCAGAGTTACCAGAAATTATATAAGTTGACGACCTCCCTGGCACAGGGAAAGCGCGCTCGGATTCGAGTGGGAGGTCGCGGGTTCGATTTCCGCCACGGGCCACTTTGGAATGTAATAATTTCTAATTTGGCTCAGGTCTGGTCTGGTGGGAGGCTTCGGCCGTGGCTAGCTACCACCCTACCAGCAAAGACGTGCCGCCAAGCGTTCCGGTGCGATGCTGTGTAGAAACCGTCGGGGTGACTTTACTTACCCCTTCCAAGTTAATACGTTAACATCTTCGGCTGCATCATCACTTACTATCAGGTGAGATCGCAGTCAAGTACTAACCTGTATAATGTAAAAAAAAGTTACTAAATATATGGATATTCTAAGTAAGGTCAATATTATATAGGCTCAATGTTAGCCACTTTAGCTAAGTTAGCAGATGAGGGTTCAGATCCCACAGGTTTCAAAAATATAACTAGTAAAAATAGAACACTAGAATAAGTAGGTAGGTATGATGAAATAGATAATTTATTCCAATCGTGAAGTAACTGAAATCATTTTTACATGTTTTTTTTTCGTAATCAAAATGAACCCAAATGATTAACGATCGATTCACCTTCTTTAGAAACCAACAAAAACTGGATCAACTAGCTATCAATACCTTCTAAATTAGGTTTGAACACATACAATGGCGTCCATTGTGTGGCGATGATTTTGGTTTAAGCTAATGTTCCGGTGAAGAGAATAGTATAATGCTAGTTGGCTGATATGATCAAGGCCCCGGCCCCGGGTATCAAAAGCATAATGGTAATAACTGCACATTACCGGAACTCTGCACGGTCCTTATATTATTACTAGCTGACCCGGCAAAAGAGATTTGCTATTATTTTTTTGACACCTAGCGAATATACACTGAAAATTCCATAACAATCAGTTGAGTCGTTTCGGAGGAGTTTGGTCACAATAATTGGCACTAGATTTTATATATTATAGAAAAAAGTAGATTTGTTCATTGATTTGTACTAAGGCATTGGCAAACTGATAGAGGTAAACGAAAATTAACACTGGGAAGCTCGTAACTACGTACGTAAACCTAGTTCTAAGTTGCCAAAAATATTTTATCACCATTATCCATAGATCTATCGTCGCTGACGCTCCGACTTGATAGAGCCCAACCTAATACGTGCGAGTGAGTCAATTTGAAATCGCGCGGATGCTAGTGTGCGTGAAAAATTGTGTAGCGATGGCTCGGGTTTGCCAATTTAGGCAAAGTGTTTTTGCCATACTTTTGAAGTCGATGGCTCCCCTTGGACCTCTATGCCATTGTCCTATGAATCATTTCATACAATTTAATTTGTGTAAGCAGTAAAACCTATAAAGAGTATTTTGATTTTGATTATTATTATTGGTCAAACACATTTTGTTTTCACACCAAAGATTCTAAAGATTTACTTCTCATAAATATAAGTCAAAGGAAAGTTATACAATCAACGCTGTCGTTGGAAGTTTTCAAACAAAATGGTAGCTCTGCCCCTCCCGAATAACGAGTCAATCAAATATTTACATTCCAAATGCCACGGCTCTAAACGAACTAGGTCTTAATAAATAATCAATCTTAGTCAAGAAGAAAATAGATCAAGTGTAACCAAAGTTACCAGAGCAAATACGTCACGACTAATGAGGTCCTTTGTAGAACGCTGAATTTCGTGAGCTAATGTTCCAGTCAGGCGAGCTTGAATACGAGTACCTTCAGGAGTACCTGATTGCGAAACATACTTCAGGAACTGGGACAGGAACTTATCGAAACATTTGCTGGAAAATGGTATTATAAATAAACTTTTAGTTTTACCGGTGTGTGATTCCGAGTGAAGTTAAACTGGTGGAAGTCTTCGGCCGTGGCTAGTTGCTGGTGCAACTAGCCACTAGTGTAGAAACAGTTAGGAATGAGTTTCATTACCTCTTACAAGTAGTGAGATAAAAATCTTCATCTTCATCATCATATAGGTGAGATCGGCAGTCAAGTACTTACTTGTAAAGTGAGAAAAAGACTTCAGACTTCGATTGATTATTTATTGTATGTGAAATTTCACATAGTAGTATGTTACACTAGGAAGTGTATATGTCACGAGGATATGGATTAAAATTGGCTCTGCAGTCTGATATATCTGCAGCATGGGGTTCAAAAAAACGTTAAATTTTTTATTTTCATAATTTAAAATATCAGTTCCATCCGCAATCTGGAAGATGAGAAATCTAAAAAAATAAGTAATTATGTTATCGATTTTTGATGTACTTAACGTCGTAAAGTCTGATGTAGACACCACCTGAAGACCGAATCCCGCTAATAGGAGGCTGGAACCTTAACCATTCATCTGTCACTGTGTTACTAAAGTTCTTTGATGTCGAAGTCCTCGAGATCTTAAGAGAGTCGTCAAGTGGAGCCCCGTTAAGTCAGTGCGGTATTGTACGCAATCAGGGACCGCATTGGTGTTACAAAGATTGCCAACAGCCCTCAAGTGCGGAGGTTTATAACAACTCGTCGTTTGACTGAGAAGAGATCTCACCTAGAGAATATTGCTCCAATTAAAATTAGGTCGCGTTTCAACTTTGGCAAAGCCTTCGGGACTCAGCGCTTTCATAAAAGTTTCAAAGTCCAAATTCACCTGATTTGATTTGATTAACCTACTGTGCGTATACTCACAAAACTTTACTAATTTAATATTTTTGTTAATAGTTTTTAATTTAGTATGTTTTTTCAGGTGAAAACTTACCTATTAAATTGGGTAAATAACTTTTGCTAAACAATAGTTATGTCTACAACATTTAAACGAAAACGATATTTATAGGGACTGGCAACTAGTCTCTAATAAAGTGGAGTTTTCGTGAAAAACAATATAGTAGTGAAATATTGTAGTGCTAGTAAATGTACTATTCTTCTAATATTTTAACATATAACATTCTCGTGCCAACATTTAACAATCTCTTCCAAAACTATTTATTTTTATAAATAGTATGGCTAGTCATTTAAACTAACCCGAGGGGCACTTGAATTCACTTAAACGGAAAAGACTGCTATAATTAATTCAGGGTTTGTACGTTTGAGTATTTAAGTGCTACGTACTCCTTTACTCCGCTACTACTAGTTTAGCATCTAATAGGGATGGCAATAGCTTATACCCAATACCTATATGAACGAAGCTACAGTCAAGACATAACAAATAGGTGCTCATAAATGAAATAAGTAAATTTAGAACAAACAAGTTGTTTATCTTAGAATCGGTTTTGTATGTGCCCAAAGGTATCGGACCCATATTAAAAGGGTCCGAACAAAGGTGCTCCGCTAAGCAGATTGGTGGTAACGTGACGGGACAGCTAAGCGGTCTAGGGTGTTAATCATCAACTTAACATTCCATTCACGATTCGTACTCCGGTTATTTGTAGCAACAGCAGTAGTCTTTTCGAATGTGATCAGTCTTTATATTTACTTGAGTAAATTTTAACAGGCTTAGAGTTGCTATTTGTTTGTAGTTATTAATTTGACGACCATTTGGTTGAGTGGTTAGCGTGCCGGTTTTTAAGGCGCCGCCATCTCTGAGGTTCCGGGTTCGATCCTCAATGTAGAAAAATAAGTTTTCTACATTGTCTCGGGTCTGGGTGTTGTGGTACCTTCGTTGTTTCTGATTTCCTTAACACAAGTGCATACTTACTAAGGGATCGGAGCAATGTATGTGATGTTGTCCACTACTTACTATATTTATTTATTACACACTACACTACTATATTTATTATTTATTAAAAAAATGTAAATAAAGTATTTTAAAAATCAAAAACAATCCCAAAATCAGTCTTTACTCGGCAAAATGATAAACAATTTGTTCGAATTTGTGTATATTTTAGATAATTTAAAAAGTTAGTACAGTAGAAACAGGCTCTCACATTTGCAAACAACTAAATAATATGCGACAATTATATTTATATCACATCCAATAGCTATACATAAGCTAAACGCATCAACAATATATCCATGCAATGAGAGTAAGTTTTTTTTTGCCCTTCAATCACGGATCAACGTGATTGTTTGCACTAACGTACTCATAGTTGAAAGCACGGGAAAATTAATGATTAAACCGGATTAGTGAAAAACCAAAATTCTCCATATTTAAGTATCTGATTGATTGAAGTTTTTGCATTGTAAACTTGAATATCAGTGTGCTACGTGCATTTTTATCTATACCTATAATTACGAGATCGATTCTATTGTTCAAATACCACAACTGCCCTGCCCTGGTATATTTATGAAAAAGTCCATAAAATGATAAGTAGGTACAATTTCACCATTTCACCAACATCTTTGTTGTACATACTTAAACTTTACGTTACTTTAAACCTACGTTAGCTTAGATTACTAATATTATAATTTTCATGTTAAAAATATCCCAATTATAAATTAATCTTCCTTGTAACGAAAATGTATCAGGAAAATATTTTACTAAAGTGGAAAGCAGTAAAGAGTAAAATAAAAGATTGCAGCCTAACGAGGCGTACGATCAAAGGGTTTAATCGCAATTGTTAGAACGACAGGAAATGGAATATTTTATTGCGCCAACTTGCTTTAAAGACAATTTGCAATTGGCTTTGGATTCATCAAATTATTCTTTTCTATACTACTATGCAGTCTTCGCTTTGTAAATAGCATTATAAACGAGGTGATGCAATAATTTCTATTTACTCCACAATATTTTCAGTCTGATATCTTATTATTTGATTTGAGTTATTTTTTGCGAAATTTTCACTAAACCTGTTATACTAGATTTTTTTATACATAACAAATACTTCCCAAAAAGCTTCATTAGTAAAAAAAGGGGTTTGAATACCTACCTATAAATAGGAATATTATATAGTTATAACATTCCTATTTATAGATATCTCCATAACGTTATTATAAAAGAACGTCTTTTCTAAATCAAATGCTATTTATTTATTTAATAATTAGGTACTTACATTAACGTTGATAGCTCAGTAGTTCAGACCTCTGCCTCTCATAAGCAGGTCGCGGGTTCGAATCCTGGGCGCACCTCTGACTATTCCGAGTTATGTGCGTTTTCTTAGGAAACTAAATATCACTTGCTTAGCGGTGAAGGAAAACATCTTGAAGAAACCTGCATGCCTGAGAGTTCACAAAAATGTTCTCGAAGGTGTGTGAAGCCCGCCAACCCACACTTGGCCAGCGTGGTGGGCTATGGCTAAACCTCTCTCAGTCTGAGAGGAGACCCCTGCCAGCAGGGGGATATACAAAGGGGTTGAGAAGGAGTGAGAAGTATAGGTACCTACTTACATACAAAAATTTTACATGCATAAAAATTGAAAACTTTAATCTCCACGCCAATCTGTTGTAGAGATCACAGCCTTCCTTATATTGATGCAAAAAAAAAGATTCCGACGAATTGAGAACTCCTTTTTTTGGAGTCGGTTAAAAATAAAACGAAATTATAATGTGTGTCTAATGCGGACCTCAGAAACAGATAAATAACGATGTTGAAAAAGATAAAAAGTAATTTTCGTCCTTTAGTGGATGGTGGTAAACGGATTTCAAGGAATTTTAAATAAACTATGTCTTAAGCAAGAACTAGTAAGAACTGAAACTATTAATAAAGTTTGTAACAACGAGAATATGACCTGATTTCAGCAAGTTGCTTCTACCTCAAAGCCTTGTACTTATCGTCAAAGACCAAGTTCACAGGGCGACCGCGTTCGAGAGCCGTTGATTCTTTGAAAAGTACGCCAGTGCTAGGTTTAATTGCGTACAGTACCGATTCAAAAGCTTTTCACTCGATGGCACACTTAAACACTCAGTGATATCAAAGAGCTTCTGCTTCAGTCTCACGGGATCCTTTAATATTTTCTTTTCAATATACCAACTGAATGTTTGGAAACCAGCTTTTTGGTATGTGAAATTTTTGGCTACTTTTTAAGAGTTTTTTACTATTTGAAAACCCTTTCTAAAAATGTTCTATTTCATAATCTATACTAATATTATAAAGCTGAATAGATCATATTTTATCGAAGAAAGCTATAGGCTTTAGAATATCACGCTATATAACCAATAGGAGCGTAGTATCAATGAAAAATGTTGCAAAAACGGGAAAAATTGTAACGGGCAATATCATACTTGCGAGGTAAATAAAACATTGGTAATGCAAAATGAAATTTTAATTAGAATAATTAGCAAATTTACAGAAAAAAAAATGGTTACTTATTATAATTAATTATAGTAATATTGATAAGAAAAGAGATTGTTTACCAAGGAGTTTTGCATAGCTTGAACTGTAATGTGAACATTACAATTCAAGCATAGTGCGACGTAATGTTGCCCTTTAATTACTATAATGTGAACATTACAATTTAAGCATGTTTCCTTGAATTGCAAACACCAACTTACAAGGAGACTTTCCACCATAGTAATCCATAGTTACTGAGCAAGTATGATATAAAAATAATTAAAATTAAAAAAAAAAAAACAGTTGAATTTCAACCTTAACTTGACTTTGAGTTATTAATTGTGCATCAAGGGGCATTTCTCTCGTTTTGTACCAGACACATCTTTCAACTCAATACCTAAAAAAAACTAATAAATGGCAAAAAAGCTTTGAAACATGCCGAAAATAGCTTCATTTCAATTTTCATAAAACTGGCCAGTAAACTTTCCTTTACACGTCATATTAATATTTTTATACGGCTAAATTCCTGCTAAATAAAGACGCGGTTTACTGCGCCGAATGGTTGACATATTTTCACTCAAGCTTTGAGAGGTTTTCACAGAAGGATCACTCAACGCAAATATTTCATGCTCACACTAAAAAGTGTTTCAAGCGGATCAACCGAAAACCCCACGCGTGCCTGCTTAGGGATGTGTCACTTTATAAAATCAACAAACACGATAAGGGTAAGGGAAACATCAAACTGCTACACTCATTTACTTAAAGGATTTTCATAAAATATGCAACTTAAATCTTTTCAATCAACGCGGTAGGATGATTTATTATTTTTTTATTTCCGCAGTTACAACCTTCGTCTTGCATTAGATACGCTAGAGGTCAAAGGTTCACGGAATAATTTTTATCTGGTGGGGGACTATATTCACCAGACAAACTAAGTATTAGTTTAACCAACATACAAAATAACGGAACCAAGATTCCCACTAAAAATCACTAAAAATATATAACCAAGCAAACAAACATTCCGTTAATCTAAGATTTTTATTGCAACTAGGAAAAGGACTAACCGATCTATAAACATGTAAAGATTGTTGAGATAGTTATGGAAATCAATCTTAGAAGAAAAAACGCATTTTAGGGTTTGTTGTTAAACATTTAACACTTTTAGTAAAAATTGCAAACGGGGGATATGTGAAAAGCAATACTGTACTGTGTAAAAGTAAAATTTAAAATAGATATTGCATATTAATCAAATTTCGATGTATGTATTTATTTAATTTTTATTGCACACAATAATTAAGACTACCATTTGATTTGATGATTTTCTTCCATCATAACTTCAACTATTTAGAGATAGCATTGGATAGGTATACTGCGCGTGGACATTCATTCGAGAAAAATTGTAAGACTTATCGCAAGTTTGAAACGTTATCAATAAAGGTGTGATTAAATTTCGGCAGCAAAGGTACGGACTATTGGTGGAATCCGTCAGAGATATTAATATCTGAACGTCAGCTGTTTCACACCTGCCAAAGGCTTAATAAAGCCGTCTTATGAACTTAGCTTTTACAAACTTTGCCCTGCGCAAAACGTTTCTTCCGAAGTAATAATACGTTTTTAAAATTGATCCCGGATTTCACGGCACACGCGACGCGAGGGCGTGCAGCTGAGAAAGGGGCTGCTTTTAAAATATAGTTTAAAATAAGTATTTTTCATTTGTGGCTTCTCTTCTGATTTTGGAATCTTCCCTATCTTGGGTTTAACTACCTCGTTGATAGCTAGTTGGCTTAGATTAAGTAACCATGTTTAGCTGAGGTTCAATTTTAAGATCGGACTATGAAATATTCAATAAATAGTATGAAGTTAGGAAAATAGTGCCACGTAGAGCACGTTGCTCTCGTAGTGTATTGGAAAGTCTGTTTATATCATATAGGGGGTAGATAGACTCAAATGGTTTATTGATTTCATATAGGCCTTACTTGTTGGCTCGTATACGCAACGAAATACGAAAGTCTGAACAAATATAAGCATAAGAAAATTGATAAATAAATGTTTCCAACCCAAGAAGACGTTCAAAGAATTTCATACAAATTTTCAGACCAACACAAAATTGAATATTTTATTGAGGCAACTTACTTTAAAGTTGAATTCACAATTGATTTCGAGGCTACTTCCATTACTCTTTGGAACCTGTTATGCAAAGTAATGGATTCTGCACTGTGAAGGTTGGAAATGAAAGTTATTATAACACTCTTTGAAATATTTTCTTGGTTCATAATTACTTTTTAGTTGTATCTATAATATTTTTCGGTTAATTGTTTTTTAGGCATATTGTGAAGTTTAGATGTCTTTATTCAGTTTTAATAGTAGGCACGTTTAACATAGGTTAATTCTCTCACTGTACTCGAACTGCCTCTTAAATTAGCATGTCCAGCTGGTTCTGGATCTTCTCAAGCATATTTAATGAAATTATAGTGAATCCTAGATATGTTTAATACAGTATAGTAATTTTGTAGCGTAAACTTTTTATGTCAAAATGCTAGTTTTATTAGTAACGTAATCGCAAACAAATGTAATGTGTACCCAATCAAAAAACCATATTACTAAATCAATGTTACTATTTAGGTATACATACTACTTACTCATAGAAAAACAAAGTTGCGTATATGAAGATAAGTCCTTCTTTATTATGTTTTAGCACAACAGCAATTAAGATGTGAGCCTCGATACGCCAGCCAATAAGCCGTAAATCTATCATTATATTAATTATTGGAAATGAACGGTCAACAAGACAAATATCTATTATAATTATGTTATTAATGGCCATGATGATATAAAGTAATGATGCTGTAATAAAACGATTTTCTTGTTAGTAAATCAATCATGATTGAAGGCAAACAAGGTCGTAACTCAGACGCTAAAAGGAATTTGCTGGCTAAAGTTATAACGTTACATGGGGTAGGTATTATGTGTAGGTATTTTGTCACACACTATAAGGTCATTCAATTGTGTGTGTGCAGTAAGTTTGTTATTCCTTGATGCCATAACTACTAAACCGATAAGGCTGAAATTTGCAATAGAGATAGATTATACCCTGTTTTTAGTTAACATTTTAATATAAATGTTATTTATGTTAATTCAGGGATTCCTGTGGGTTTTGTGAGAACCCAAATTTTAGGCACTCACTAGAAATACATGTTATAATATTCATCCTTTTATGTAGATTTTAAGAACACCTACTGCTTTCAAATTGCAGCTAATGCGTTTATTCAAAGTTCGATAATAACTTCTAATACTCGTACTTGCCCTTGTAGTGGGCAAGTATTACAAGTTTTTCTCTCATTATTACAATGAAGTAATATTTTTTTACAATATATAAAGGTATAAGAAAAAAAGTTTAAAAATATTTAAAAAAAAACCGGCCAAGTGCGAATCGGACTCGCGCACCGAGGGTTCCATACCATAAAATAAGTTAAACATTAAAAGAATCACTTTAGTTCATGAATTTACGAGTATAATTTACAAGTAGGTACTTTTGTTGGCAAACCGCAAACATAACTTTGTGTTTGCCGGTTTATTGTTATTATCAAAAAAAGTATAATAGTTAGGGGGTTGATTTTATTTTTCCTGTAAAATATACGTTTACTTCTATTGATCATAATTATTTCAGCTTTTTCGATTGGTAAACTTCGGAGAAAAGGGGGGGGGGGGAACGGTATGTTTTTCGACAGTTTGCCCAATAAATCGAAAACTATCAAGCATAAAAATAAATAAAAATCGGTTTTAGATTACACAAGTAACGCCCTTGCATATGATACCCTATTCAATATTTTTATCTCATTTTAAAATTTTGACGACCCGGTTTCCCCCCTTTTAAATAAAAATAAAAAAGATTTTAATTTTTTTATGATTGAAATAACGTCGCGCCGTAATTACCTACAACTATTACAAATTTCAGGTCGATATCTTTAGTAGTTACTGAAATAATCGAGTGTGACAGACGGACGGACGGAGAAAGTCTCACCATAAGGGTTCCATTTTTACCATTTTGGTATGGAACCCTAAAAACTGGTACCACCACCGATCCCTGAGCTTTAACGGGCCAAGCCACCGGTAGTCAGGGCTCCAGAGTGAGGAACCTCCTCACAATACGTGCTGTGTTCAGGATCACTGCTTTCTGTATGCGGCTCTTGATCCAACAGTTGAGCGAAAGCCTCTTGAGATGTTGATCCAAGCTTTTCGCTATAAGACCGTTAACTAAAACCTAAAATAAGAAGTTGAAGACGACCGGATGGCGTAGCGGTATAGCGAACCTGCCGTCTGCTTCGGAGGTCGTGGGTTCGATTCTCACTACTGGTAAATGTTTGTGTGATAAGCATGAATGTTTTCCAGTGTCTGGGTGTTTTTCAATATATTATATTTATGTATCCTAATATGTATATATATCAATTATCTAGTACCCATAACATAAGCTATCGCCTACTTTGGGGCTAGATTTCGATGTGTGTTATGTTCTGATATATATTTATTTATTTAGCAGGACTGATTTATTTGTTTTGCTATTATCCGCTACTTGAAAGGATTCTGTATGGTGCAATATGCAGGAACACCATCCACATGAAACACCACACACAATTTTCTATCACTTTCTTCGACGCACGTTTCGTCCTGACACCGGGACATCCTCAGGAGATGTTGACTTCACAATGCGAAATCGTAGAGTGACTCTACTCTACGAATACTCTAGATAGAAAATTGTGTGTGGTGTTTCATGTGGATGGTGTTCCTGCATATTGCACCATACAGAATCCTTTCAAGTAGCGGATAATAGCAAAACAAATTAATCAGTCCTGCTAATTATGGATTTCCGCAAAATAACGCCTGCTTCCATTCAATATTTATTTATTTATTAAGAATATAAGGGTGTATAATAAGAAAGGGCAACAAATTCTTATACCACAAAATGGCAAACCCGTAACTTCCTTTGCCTTTTCCAAACCGTTGAGACAAGCGAGAGGTCGCATAAAGGAGCTCGATTCAATAGAGCCTTTCCCTTCTCGGACAATGTCGGTAATCGCCTTTGTACAAAGTTTATACTTTGTACCCGACCCGTATTCGGTTATTGGGAAATATTATGTGGACTTAATATTATCGTATACTTTCAGTTTCATGAATAAAATAAGGTTTTGAGCCATGTCTACTTAACTAATATCTATACATTTTTTGTACAAATTTAATAAACCTCTTAGTAACTAAGGCTATACCAGGTATGTGTAACTGTAAATCCTACAGTGGAATAATAATATATAGCCAAGCTAAACTTGTGTTCACGTATTTTTGTAGCGCGGTAAAACAAAATTTAATTAGGAACGTTTTATAGAATTTTGGTACGAACCCGTCAGGTAAGGTACTAGGTATTCTGTCCCTAAGCTTAGAAAATAACAACTAGGTTCATTGTACTTACAATTAGTCATTTCCATAAGGAAAATGATCAAAGCCACGATAAAGTAAATAATTAAAAATGATTTTAATTTAGAAGGATCTGACAATTGAAAAAATACGCACGTATTTGTGTTTTAACATTACACATTACATTGTTCATTTTGTGGGCGCTCTTGGAATGCTGCTTTTTTTATTCAATAGGTAGTTCATTAGGTATGATTACAAGATATTAGTTTCCCAAAAAGAAAAACATTCGACTTCGCTCTTAGTCATTACGTTTGGAGTGCTCACTTCTTGCAACCTCATTTATATATTTGTGAACGTGTAGTTCGCTCCAGTTTGCGGTGCACTGCGCTGTCAACAAAATTTGCCCGAGATATTGCAATTCCGTCACTTCGACACTGCGACTACTTCTAATAACTTTTATTGATGTAAACTAGCAGTGCAAAAGATTTATTTATTAATACAACATCCAAAAAGACCTCACCATGAAAAGTATTAGGCAAGAAACAGAGTTGAAAACTAGCGTCTCACATAAATATCTTGGCAAGCAGACTGGAGAGAAAAGGCAGTCTCCGGTTATTTAGATTAATAGAAAAAGTGTCTCCGATCTGTTCCAAAGATTCTACAGCCCATAGGAAGCTCCGTCAAAGGACGAATACCACGCTCTAAACTAGAAACCACTGCCACCAAACGTGCACAGCCCAATGTCCAGCGACAAATTGCCAAGGAACAAAATTAAAAGGAAAATTAAAAAAAATTATACAACACTTAAATCTATCTGTACTTTACTTAATATTATCAAAAACAATAATACGCCGGCAGAATTAGCAAAACATACAAAAAAGTTAAGTTTTTCGTAAACTGGAACTTTTGGAACACCGTAGAGACATTAGCTCTCTATAATATGCGTTTTACGTAAGTTTTTCAATAGGGACTGCTCTGAGGAGCTGTTTGAGGAGATTCCACCTTCTACTTGTTCTGAGCATACACTTCGGCGTAGAAATGAATTCCATCCCTACTATCCTGCTGGCTGGCAATCTTAGACCACCCGGTTTGCCAGATCCTTTTTTTTGCGCATGTGTAAACTGCTATAGAACCAGCTACCAGCAGCAGTATTCCCTCAAAGCTATAATATGTGGCTATTCAAGAGATATAATCATAGCAGATAAAGAAACTCAAATCGCAAAACGGGTGCAGCAAATGTCAATTTGCTTAACATCACGTGACCCATCTGCTCGTAAGCAGTAAAATCACTCGGTTAGCAGTGGGCTAAGAATAGACCAGATTCACCAGATGCCCAACGTATGATGTATAACATTTATAATTTCGCCATGCAATCTACGACTTCTAAAAGTAGACCGTATATGCAGTGAGTAACGGAAAACGTATGACTCTACCTTAGCATTATTTTATCTTGTGCTTAGCCCTGTTGTTGTTATAGCCTAAGGCTTTATTGGCGAGGAGAACAATACTAAATATATCCAATGTTAATAGTATTAAGACGTTCTAAAATTCCAAATTTAAACTTCTTTATGAACCTTCGCAATATTAAAATTATAACTATAATAATATCAATATTGTAGTCAACCAAAATCAACGGTTTAAATTCAAGACCGCACTGAGAGGCTGCCGTTTACACAGCCGCACTACGCTATCTTTAATTCCGTATAAATATTCATGAAACTGCTTTATAAGGAGCCCCCTGCTCTCTTTAGCTACGTAAACGAAACTTGAGTAACTTTACAGTTCCCTTGCCGCGCCGCCGCCGCCTTCGCATCGTTTTACCCTTTACTTCTTTCCTTATTTCCTCATATTTTATGTAAAATTCCCGTGGCGTTTCACTTACATAGTCATAACATCGTAGTATGTTTTTGGACTAAAAACACATTATAATATTGTTTTCAATTGTTCACAACCCTAGGTACCTAAATGATATGTTAAGTTACGAAGATAAAATTATGCAATAACATTTTCACATTAGGTATTTAACTGCTTAGCACTAGGTATAGGCAATACAAACTGAATGAATTATAAAATTGAAAGAAGAGACGGAGTTTAATTACTTTTATCGACTGAAAAACTTAAAAAATGATAGTTCATTACAATTTATTACTATTTTAGACATCGTGGTACGTGGACAATGGGTAAAAATATTGTAAAAAATTAAAAATAAAAGTTTTTTGCTTACACGAATCTCTGGTCTTATTAATTAGAAAAGACCCGTCGCATGTTTGTAAAAGTAAACAGGAAAGCAGCATTATGAATTATGAGAAAATTAGCCAGTCTCATACGGGTAACACGGGTCTGCGAAGAGATTTTGCACGGATAGCCAAAATTTAATAATAACTTTTCGCATACCCGGCCGCCCATTTACAATGTAAAATTAATACAGTGAGTTTTTCATATTTTCTCGCTTGAAATACCTACTAATTAAAATAAATACTTTTATTATTAATAACGAATTGTTTAATATTAATGATAACTATATAACAAACCCCTAATATATATTGTGTAAGTCCTGAATCCTTTCAGATTATGTTTTCATATAACTTACATAAGTTATATGAAAACATAATCTGAAAGGATTCTGGACTTACACAATATTTAAAATACTGTTCACTAAAATTTGTATAATTTATAAGGATTATTGTGTACTTTTTGCCACCTTTGCACTCTACATTCTAATATAAAAAAAAAGATTTAATTAATTCCCTAAATTAATTATTTTGTTCTGTGTCTAACAATTTAAAGGTCGGTACTAATACGAAAAGATAAAATTAGAGAATTGTAAAAAAAGTTCCAAGGCAGCTTTGGAGACTATCATTCTCTGAAGTAAGAGAAAAGAATATTTCATTATTCAATGGGTTCTTTAATTCTGATTATAATGATAAACTAAAGCCCTATGTGAATAACCTAAATGAAATTGTTAACAACATGATTTAACTACAATATTATGACGTTTACAAAGTAGTGTCATTGATTTAACCGCATTTCTCAAATATACCGAATTGCCGTAAAATAAACCTGCAAGTGGCTTATTACTTCATGGATAAGTACTGAATAGGTACCCACTTAGTGACCTCAATATGGAGAAAGAGCGCATTTGTTTCTCCGGCGCTGCAATCCACTCACAAATCTCGCGAGAGCAAATCCAGCGGTTTGCGCATTACAGCCATTTGACGCTCTCCTAACGACACAATAAACATGCTGTTTTGTGACTCACAACGTTGTTCCACAAAAATAAAGGTTGCTAACGTTCCAGCTCGGGCAATTATTATAGCCGCGTATTCAATTTGTTGTGCAGTTACATTCTGCTAACTGTGACGATTACCTTAAACAATGTTTTTCGATATGGGGGCAAATTTTTGTATTTTTCCCCAGCTTAAAGACTTTGCTCTTATAAGTTGTATGCCTTATGTTTGAGGCGTCGGCTTTGTTTTCGGGTTTTATTTATAATTGTGCAGTGCGTTAGTGACATCTAAATATTGCTTAGCGAGGAAAATATTGCAAGAATAAACCCTTGCATGCCTGCGAGATTTCTGTTATAATGTCAAAGGTGTGTGAAGCCTCCCAAACCGCTTAGGCTAATATGACAAATTATAGTTAATATGGCTTTCCAGTTTGAGAAAAGGCTACTGTCCAATTGTGGATAGTAAAAATAGTTTGAAACTCACATATGTATTTTGTTCTTTGACTTTTTCTAATGAACCTTCCGTAGAAATACACGAAATGAATATAAGTAAATTCGGATAAAATACAGAAGGCGAACATGAAATGATGTAGGTAAAGGACTAAATTATAAAAAAAAAGTATCTGTTTACCAATATTTTCTATGTGTATCCCCTGTGATGGTTCCGCCCATTTAGTCTTTGTGTAATATATTTCGAGGTAAAAATATTATGAAAAAATATGAAATTTAACTCTCAAAAGTGATTAAAGCGTAGGTCGAGTCTCGAGGCGCACTTGTCCAGCGGTTCCCAAGTGTACATCAAAGCTAAGCCGAGGCGACATTCACTACTTTATATTATAGGTACCACTTATTATAAAGTTTTCTTTTAGTCTCGTAAGCTTATTGAAATAAAAAGGCTCTGAATTTATTTTATTTTTATCTTGCTTACCTGCAAGTTCGCTCCCGCATTGATTGTGTGTTTTTTATGTTATTAGTCAATGAAAAATAAAGTCATGAAAAATAAAGTCGTGATTTTCTTTCATACAGTTTTTTTTTCAATTTAAATGTTCCCAACCTAAAAACTTATCACTAGCTTATTCTAATTAGCAAATAAGTCTTACCCGCGTGAACCCCTTTCTGTCAGCAGTTGAGGCTATTTATGCAGTGATTCCATGGATGGCCCCAGGGTCTCCACGGCAAACGGGACAAAATATATGTAACTCTCTAATAGAGAGGCATATTTGCAACGCTTACCGGATTCAGCTGCGGCTTTGATTCTATCTCCATGATATGAATATTATTATTTTCTTACATATACTATAGTTTATAATATATCTTAGCGGATATTTTTAATCTTTGATTTTACATAAATTAGCTCATATTTACGATTAGCAACATTTTTTTTATTCAATTTCTTCGTATCGCGCGGTCTTGCTATTCAAAGTTCAAGTGCCGCTGTTAATGTCTATAAGCCCACTAAAGATATCTCAGGGCATGTGTCATCACAACTGAAGCGGTGCTCCGTTCAAAGTGAGTATATGGATTGCACTCGATCTATAATGGCACGAGAAAAATTACACTTCGCCTTTGTGTTAAAGGCGAGCAGGACCGTTGGAAATTGCTTTAGAAAAATCTTTTCTCATGAATTATCCTGATAGTCAATGTTTGTAGGGGTTTCCTTGTTAGATCAACGTCGTATAATGGAGACTAGTCCTATAACTATGAAGAATATAGGGGATAATGGATTGACGCTTGTTTTCACCAACAATTTAAGAAACGCCTAAGCCGATAGGTGACAGTTTTCACTTACAACAGCTGTCACCTAAGCGCTTAGGTGTCCCTTAAAATGTTGGTGAAAACCATGGATGTAACGTAAGATAAACGATAAGCCCTTAGTGACGTCACGCATATATTTTTAGGCTCCGCCCTGAAGCCGAATTTTTAAGTTGCCAAATCTGTAAAATGTCGCTAATGTATGCGACCAACAGCGGTATGTGCTGTCAGCGGTACCGAAATGTATGACGCGCAACGCGATATTGAGAAATTTTTGGTTTCAATATACGTCACATAGTTCCCGTCCTCTTAGCGTAGCGTATTTCGTCATTGGTGAAAACGAGCATGAGACTAATTGTCAATCATTTGAAAATTTTTTAATGTATGTACGTAGTTAAATATAAGTACGTTAGTTACATTTGGCGATGGCGTACTTATAGTTGGTAGTGATCTTGCCTTCTGCATCGGAGGTCGTGGGTTCGATTTCCACTACCGAAAAATGATTTTGTGATGAACATGAATGCTATTTACGGGTACTGATACTATACCTTTAAACGAGCAATTCTTGTATATATATTTCTATATAATCCGAATCTCGGAAACGGCTCGAACGATTTTCATGAAATTTGGTATACCGGGGGATTTGGGGACGATAAATCGATCTAGCTAGGATTCATTTTTAGAAAATGTCGAATTTACAAAAAAAAATTACTCCTGCTGCCATCTATTGGCGGGTAGATGTACTACCGAGCAAAGCTCGGTCACCCAGATATTGATTTATTTATCAGTTCTCTAGTAACAATCATAACACAAACTAACTCATTGATTACTTAACAATTTTGATCTTAAGAAGAAAACCTAAACTTATGGCGATAGTTTACCTCTACGAAAATTAAATTTTATAGAAAATACAAGAGAAAAGTAAAATAATATGTTTAATCTATTCTAAGGTTCTCTATGAAACCTGTTAGGCAACAATAGCGGCAAAGGGCTTTTTGTTACTCAATACCTACAAGTCTTTATTAAAACCAATTTTCCGCTCATTACGCCTTTTCACCTCCCTGATTTTATATCCTGGTAAACAAAGGTAAGTATCGAATATTCTCGAAAACATGTGAGAGCCTTATAAAAGAAATCCAGGAACAGCAAGTTTACTTTATCTAGAGGAGGAAATATTATAAAGCAAAATCAAAGATTTTAATAATAAATGTGTAGGAAAATAAAAAAGGCGATTGATTGACCTTTAAACGCCCAGTGCAAGCTATTGGATGGATCAGGCTGAAAATTTGCTTCCTATTACGACATTACATTGACAAAAGGAGAGTTTTTAAATATCTCTTAGGTGGGCTAATACGGAGATAATGGCGATAGTCACGTAAGCGAAGTTGCGGGCGTTTGCTGTATAAAACCACCCATTCAGTACCTTTTTAATGTCTTCACCTTGAAATATTTATATACTTACAGTGCTTAGGTAAGAACCAAATACGGAATACCACTGAAACTTTTTCTACGTTTTTCGAACTAAACCCAATATACATTCCACATCCAGTGAATCCTCATAAATCTCATTCAAACCAAATAGCTACAAAACGTGAGCGCATGAGTAACTTTTTGCGATAAAATTAACTCGTCCGAAAAGCTACGGCTACATTAATGTAACATAACTCAGACAAGTTTACGACTTAATTTGAACTCGTAATCAGTTTACCGAGGCACCTCTGCTCGTAGCAGATTACTCCGCGAAAACAAATGTCAAGGGTAGCGTAATGTACCACCTCGCTCGTACATTCTGCTCGTACATGATATTTTTTATTCTTTTGTTTCCCTTTTAACCTAACGACATGGTTATTTTTACGATACCCACCGCTGCCAGCCAAGCGTATTGTATAACTGCGTGTATGCAAAATGGAATTAAATCTAACCGGTGGTAACTTGTTACGATCTACATTATTGCGGCTTTGATCGCAAAACTTTACTATTCAGATTTACGTGAAATGTAGATCATATTAATATAGTTTTGTGTTCATGAGGATCGATATAAAAGACAAATTAATAATATGTTGTAAGCATTTATGATGTTTAAAATGAATTTTGAAGCATAAATTAGTTAAATAAATAATTTACTCATTTCTATTTTACAAAAAAAAATGCTTTTCCGATGTAGATTGTAATTTAGGTGATTTTTCTTTAGTGCAAACAGTGGAGTGGGTAATGTAGGCTCAAGTATGAGTGGTTTGACCCGGTTGCCAGATTTAGCCATTTCTCTCACATGTTACTGTTTTGTCTCATATGGGGCAAATCTATGTCTTGAAAATGTAAGAAAACTGTGTCAGTCAAACTAGGGCCCTTATAGCAAAAAAAAAATCAATAATATCCTATTCACGCACATTAATTTTAACAAGTTTTCCATTTTTTTCATTAATTTAATGTTTTGTAATTTTTATATACTGTGAATACTTATATAATTGACAAGTGTATTTTTATATCTTATATTTTTAATTGAACAATTCGTTTATATATTAATCTGAATTTCAGAAACTGCTCTAACGAGTTTCTGCGATAAATCGATCGAAGGATTCATTTTTATAAATTTCATTTTTACAAAAAAAATACCGGTCACCCAAATGTTGTCTGTTATGTGAATAATAATTGTATTGTAGTTCCAAATATTACTATGGACTATATTAGCGACACAAACCCTTGGAATTGACTGATAAGGGGTAGATTGCTCCGTTGTCGTTGATAGCCTATATTTTAGTATTTATACTTTGTTTGTTAAATGGTGATAACATAAAAAAAATACCCGGCTGAGTTTGTTGTGGGCTTCTTCTCAGCGGCAGGGCGCGTTTGGAACCCTCGTAAACTTAGTTTTAATTCGACTTGTAGTTATCATCATTATTATGCAAGAAATGTCATACCGACGTTCGCAAGAGCCTGTATGTTAGGCCTATGTGAAATAAAGATATTTTGATTGATTGATTGATAAATAAATGATTGTTTTCTTTTTTCTATTATATTACACCTTCACGTATTTGCACGCAAAAGAAATAATATACTATGTTCTTTGTTTTTTATTAGCTTTTATATTGGTAATAGTTATTGATAATGACTGTAGTTGATTTGGCTTTTAAATAAACCAAGCTGCACATTTAATGTAAAACTTGTCTACATCAGCTGTCGCTGTTTCGTAGAAACCTACAATAGCGTCATCTGATATTACGCTTGCTGCGATAGCTCTATGATTCATAAAGCTGAAGTAGGTAATGGACAAAGGAGCTCCCAGAACTGATGGAGATACTGAAATACTAAACTAGTCTACATAGGTTTATGGACTAGTGCAGCAAATCTACCCATATGACACTTAGCGATACGACAAAAATATGAAATACGACAAATAAATGGAATAAGACCTGAAATGGTCACGGCACATATTTAGCATATGTGCCGTGACCTCTACGTGTTCTTATACATTTTCTGATTTTCGCTCAAATACCGACAGAGCTCAAATACTCGCGATATACCGCCAGAGCGAACTATCATACAGTAGACGGCGGTGTTAGTTCCGATTTAGGCCACGCGCCAAGTTAGCCTTGTCGCACTGTACTCAGATATGACAATGACGCCGACGTGTCAAGAAAGTTTATTTATTCCTTCAATCAAAAAAGTCCGCTGAGAGATTAGAGGATACGAGACTTAGAGAGCTTAGAGGATTTAATTAGGGTTTGAAATTACTGTACAAATGTTGATATTTTTCACTTTGAGCATCTGATCATATTCATCAAATAAATTCATATTTATCTGTTCCCTTTATACTTTTTAGATTTTCTCACAAAAGACGCTTTACTAAATTAAATAATAGAATTAGAAAAGGAGAACAAAAGTATACTCCACTCTCATCTAAAGGTTACCTTATCGAATCCTAAAATTGCATAAAACGTTATAAAAGGATCAGAGTATCTTATTCCACAATTTATTTAATTAAAAAGAGAAATTTTGAATGTTTCTTGTTCTTTGAATTTGAAATGTAGATAGCACATATCTACCCTAGGTTAACACATTATTTATACTTTTAATCTTGGAAAAAATTACATTATCCACATTTCTATCATATCAAACCTAAATTCCATGTCGTCGAAACAATAGCAGTGATAACTCTGAGATATTATATGATTTATATCTTTGATTATAGCATCATGAATAGCAATGAGCTACTTATCTGATTCCATAGCATTAATGGCTAGTGTTAATAGTTTATAACAGTGCTGTTGTATAATTGTATTATATAAATTATTAATCAAGTCTGTATCAATATTGTCGGTTGGATGTAATAAGACTGTGACCGCAAAGGCCTCACGGGATAATTTGGTAAGCCGCGGCTAGTTCCATAGCGCATTTGTTCAGGTTCACTTATCACGTGATCTACAAACTACAGGTAGCGGCCGGCTACTTTGCTCGCGTTAGTTTTTGCACGATCTATTTCACGCGCTGCGTGTGAGGCAACCTTAGTACGTGAAATGAGATAATGTAACGCGATAGAAAGAGACCACAACTTTGCGTTTGTTGCGCGTTCTTTGCGAAGGCGGGGCCAGTTGCTATTGCAAACTGAATTGCTCTTTTTGTGTCAGCGCTATAGCTTTTATTTCTTTAAATAATCTTGCTTAAGCCTCCTGTACCGTTAGGTACTGTTATGTATTCAGTGATGTTAAAAAAATTGTTTGTCAGTAAAGTCAGTTTACGGACGATTCCGTGAAATACACGGAGCAGGGTCACCCTGCTCTGTTTATTTAAGCCGAATGTTTAGGCCGATCATGCCTCTCTATCGCTTGTTCCACGCGCTTGCATACTTGGCTCAGGCAAAACATGACACTGGTAGCAATTAAAAAAAAAATTATCACGTAAAAAACTTTCATTCCTACTTATCTCTATTTCTCTACTCCCTTACTCCCTTAGGAAACCAAGTTGTAACCAAATGTAATGGAAATTTACATTAATTTGTTCTGCAACGTAAGAAGTTGTTTAAGATTAAACCTTTTAGTCTTTATAAAATAAATTGTGGATTCTCCCACATATTAAAACTCAGCTTCAACCATTAGAAAAGCGCTCCTCCCACACAACAGTGTCGTAGCTCCGCTAAGAAATTCTACGAACCATTTCAAGTCACCTTCTAAAGAAAGTTATTGGACATGGCGCCAGTTAGACTTACTGCAAGCTGTGTATACATTGCTAACATACTTATAAGATTTTGTTCCATTTCTACCATGTGTTTATCCTATTTCACTTACTATATTTTACTCGTACTCCCCGTATTTTCAAAATATAAATAAATAAATAAATAAGCCTTTATTCACTGAAAAGTTTTACATACTTAAGTGTTTTACAATTATTATAATTGTAGCTAGTACATACTTTCTTACAAATTAGTTAGCAATATTCTCTATTATTTAGTTATTAACCTGACCTTAGCTTACTTAGGTTGTATAAGTGTTATTATACATGTATGTCTTTAGCAAAAACAGTTTCAATTTTTTTTTTTAAATATAAATACAAACTAATATAAAAATTGTGTAAAACTGTTTTGATCATCTTTGTGTGTAATAAATTACAATAATATTACTTATTTCATGAACTAGTGCATATTAGATTAATACATAAGTTGGTGTTATATAGTGTGATATTTTTAAATTAAGTAGAATTAACTATTACAATTTTACTGCTATATCTTAGTTGTTTAAGAAAAGTTTTTATCTATTACATAAATCTTTTTTGATTAAGTAGTGTATAAATAGTTCTAATGCGATTTATCTTTAGAACCTTTGTAAAAATTGTATAATTAACTATGTATCAGTAACATGTAATCTTTTGTATATAATAATCTAAATAATAATGATCTTTTGTATCTTAATAAACAAATTTTTACAGCAAATAAGATCATAACTTTCAAAATTACCATCTTTGTATTCATGTGCAATTAGCAATCAATTTTTCAACATTAAACCTAAAAGTATAGTTAATTTGGAAAAGTTAAAGTCAAGCATGAAATCTATGACAGTAATTATAGTCTATCCCCACAGGTAACAACTCTCTAATGTATACATATAATTTCATAAAAAGTGGAAATCGTTAAAGAATGTAATGCATATACATAATACTTATGTTTAAGTTTATTTATACTAATGCATGATTTTGTACGATTAAGTACCTACATAATCAATTAGGACAGGATAAGTATGTAAAGTTTTCTTTTTATTAAAAAATTGTGTTAGTATCTTTAGTACCCTTAAGTTAGTATTTACTTTTATTAATACCTAATTAATATGTTATTCGTATTTTTACATTAAATAACCTATGGTGTAATATTATATTTAATTTAATTACTTAAATATGTACTAGAAAGTAGAAACTATCTTTTCAGGACGCCTTAATAGGCGAAGGCCTCTTCTAGTAGCCGATTATTATTTTAATTAATCATTATGTTTCCAAGAAGCTTTTTCAATGCCCAAGGACTAGAAGGTTGTGGTCTAGCCTCTCATGGCGACCACCCAGCTTGAGAGGCGGAGAGGGACGCTAAAATTCTTTCTTTCTTTATTCTTCGTCTGTTATTATTTATTATGCTTTTTATTTTTCTTCTTATCAACCTTTATATTTTGGTGTTGTATCTCTGAAGGTGATGATAATATAATTTGGTTACTCGAATCTATTCCTTTATGATTATTACTTACAGCTGCTTGGTTATTTAGTATTATAATTTTGTCATATTTTAAAATTGCATTTTTCCCTGATTTTCTTTCTTCTTCAAGTACTTTTCTTAATTCTCTTCGTTTTTCTAATACTTCCTTCGGAAAATCTTCCATTATATAATAATTTGTTTCCTTAAGGCTCTTTTTTCTTTTCAATAATTCTATCTTTTTTCCAACGGTTGCAACAGTTACTATAACGGGTCTCAATTTACCATTTTCTTTTCCAATTCTCCCAACGTATTCCAGGCTAGTTTGGTCAAACTTTAAGTTCATTTTGGTATTAATTATATCAAGTATTTTGTATTCTAAGTCATGGTACGAATGTTCATCAGCTTCCACGCCAAAGAAAAGTATGTTTTTCCTTCTTATGTATTTATCTATGGTTTTAATAGACTGCTGTTGTATGTTCAATTGTTCTTCTAATTCGGCACTTTTCTCAAGGATCACTAGAAACTTTTGGTCAAGATGTTCAATAATATTATTTGTGATTTTCTTTTCCATACAAATGAGATCCTGACTTTGCTTTTCAAACTGTTTTTCAAACTGTTCTTTAATCTGCATGAATAACTGCTTAATATCATCCATTTTATAAACTTCTTATTATGTAAACTGCGCAAAATAATATAATAACGGAAAGTAGGTTGTCAGGTAAGAGGTTAATAAGTACTAGGTATGTGCTTTTTTCATCAGCTAGATATATGTGCGCAAATCTGCATTATAATATGCCCCAAAACCAAGGCCAAGGTTGCGTATTCAATGGCTGCAATGTAATAGGTACAATATTTCTACGCACTAAGTAGTATTTACTCGGCGCAGGGCCGTTGGCCGCTTCGTTTTGTTTGTAAGTTGGTATAGTTAGACTTCTTCGCTTAGGTACTTAATAGCTGATGACTTTTTGCTTTTCTTGTTTTTATAACTCCAATATACAACAACTTAAGTTTAACTTTCACTTGTAGGCATGTACTTACATATATTTTCTACACTCCACGACACGAAGTACGTAAAAAATGTATATTTTAGTTACATTTGTAGGTTACTTTACACTGCACAAAGACGCCATTTACTTATTCACTTTTAAGGTATTATCTCACTACGTTGTACTTGGATAACGTTTACACGTGGAAATAGTATATTAATCTTTAGTATTATATGATTGTTTTACTAGTATTAGTACGTTTTTAATTTAATAAACGATAAAATTACGGAACTAGTACCGCACGGTTGCGCTGCAGCGCCCTCTCTCTTTCAAAATATACATAGTTCAGATTGGTTTTATTGTACAGTGTTACTTTTGTTAATTAGGTTAATTATATAAATTCGAGTATTTGTATGATTTGAATTTAAAATATATTATGTATACTCCTCACTACAACTGCTGAACTTATTTTGCTCCTATGGACTCCTATTTGTTACAGTTTAGTTGACATCGTAGTTCAAATTATATTGGATGTTATAAATAGTGTTTTTTGCCAGAAATACTTTCCTGGCTGAGGAAAGTATTTCTGCTCTACATTTTTTGGCAAAAGAAAGTTAACGGATAATAAAATCGTAGGTAAATAAGCACAACTGCAATTTGCGACCTGAATCGCTCATCCAATCTAATTTGAACTAAGATGTCAACGGAACTCTAACAAATAGGAGTTCATGTTACGATGCATTTTTTTTAAATTCTTAATTAATCATATCCTGGACTGAAATTTTTTAGGCAACCCACTTGCGATATATTTATTGACATATTTAATTGGATATAAAATAGTTTTCATCCAATAAACAGCTCGGTGAAGGTCGACCTTACTTGGGATCCCCTACTATTATAAACCGTAATTATCTTTCGCAATAATATCACTTAGGGCCGATTTTTCAGTCGCCAGATAAACGTTAACTAAGGAATAAATATGAAGTTTTGACAGATTTTGTATGATATATGTTTCGATTGAAAAGTCGGCCCTAAGTTAGTAATACTTAAACATACAAAGATAATTTAATATAAATTATGCATGTGGATAGCAATAAAGAATCGTGCCTGCGCTCCCACGAACCAGAACAACAAAAGCAGTTTACGGCTTTGTTACACGGAAGTAAAATAGTCTTTATTAAAATCAACCTTGCACTTAATACGCTCCATAAATTCTTTTGAACTACTACCCCAATTCAGTTGTAGTCTTTACGTTTTTAATAAAAATATACCTACTTAGTAGTTTTTTGCACATTTAAAATACCTCTCGACTATTCAAAATTTCACTTCTAATATTATAAATAGTGTTGCCCAAATGCAAGAACAAGACGAGACTCAGCCAGTCTTGGTCTTGGTCTTGCGCCAGTACATCTGGTCTTGGTCTTGGTCTTGGTCTTGCACTCCCAGTCTTGGTCTTGGTCTTGGTCTTGCAGCAAGAATCTCGCAAGTCTCGCAATTACCTATTATACTTATAAGTAATTTCTTATTTGGCTCAGGTCTGGTCTGGTGGGAGGCTTCGGCCGTGGCTAGTCACCATTACCAGCAAAGACGCACCCACCAAGCGATTTAGCGTTCCGGTGTGATGCTGTGTAGAAACCGTTAGGGGTTACTTACCTCTTCCAAGGTATAGCGATAACATCTTCGGCTTCATTGTCACTTACCATCAGGTGAGATCGCAGTCAAGTACTAACTTGTAGTGTGTAAATAAAACGGAGGTCGGCCCGCGCAATTCAAATTTTATTTTGTTTTTCACAAACATTTTACTAGTACAATAAATCAGGCTCATGGTATTCATTGTGCGAAAAGAGCAATATCATTTTCACAGGTTTATATAAAACCTACTAGTAGGGTGCGTGGAGGCGTGGGCCACGTGTGGCCCTCCTGCTGTCTTCCCGCCTATAAGAAATCCCTTCAAAATTCCCCATACATTTGCTGTGGAAAAAAAAAATTCCGCCATATTGGATTTTATATCATCAAATAGACCTTTTTGTCCTGATCAATTCATTGATCCACCTTTTATACGTCTTTCCGAGATATCGACGAAATTAGAATGGCGGCCATTTGAATCCGCCTTTTTTAACTTTTTTCAGCTCACTGCCAATTGCATGACGTTTCTAATGACATTTGGTCGAGCACAGCCCACCTATCTTCAATACCCTCCCCGTGCTCTTCACCCGTCTCCAAAATCCTAAATCATCAGCTCTCTCAGTATTTTTCCTCTGAATAAATTTTTCCCCTTAATACGACATCATCCTTGAAAAAAAATTCCTACTTCGTTGGATTAGTTAAATTATTGCGAAAAAGAAAATAAAATTTGAATTTCGCGGGCAGAGGGTGCGATTTCACGTTAACTGCAAGACGCAAGAGTCTCGCGGGCTTAGTCTTGTTCTTGCTCAAATCTTGCACTGCCAGTCTTGTTCTTGGTCTTGCTAAAATTAGGCGGTCTTGGTCTTGGTCTTGGTCTTGCAAAAATGCAAGAACAAGACCAAGACTGCAAGACCAAGACTGATTTTGGGCAACGGTTATAAAGGCGAAGGTTTGTATGCAATGTGCTTGTGATTGTATGTTTTTTACTTCTTCACGACACAATTACCTACTATTAAACTGAATTGGCTTAACAAGAAAATGGAGATAGCTTAGGTACTCTGAATTATAGATATTTCAACCCACGATGACGCGCCCCACCCTGTCAAATTCCATACGAATCGAATGAAACATAAGCGATTTTGACAGAGTGGGGTACGTCTTCATGGATTTAAATATCTATAACATTTTAGATATTACGGGATATGAAATGTTCATATTCCGTAAAATCTATATTCCTTGTCTTAAAAGATAATATTATGAGCTACAATAGTATTATCTATTTGATTGTATTATTGTTTTTCAATAATTCTAAATATTGGAAATGGTTCAGGTAAAATCGGCATTGAATTATTACTCGTAATTGCCGGTTTCTACCACACAATTTCGTCAAATATCTATAAATCGGTTTTTATGTGGCCCAAAAGCAAATATGAACCGTAGAAATACCCAATAGTGCTGAGGCTGCAGGCACGGAAATGAGATCCACTGCATTGAAATTGTGTGCCAAGCGCAACGGAGCAATTTATTTCAAAAAAAAATATTGTGTCATTAATTTTGAAGACTCTTCACTTATTTAGAGTAAGGTCCTTTATAACTGTTGGATTTCGGAACACAAGATCTATACCCTGTTTATGCATGGATTTTTACAGCGTGCTATGGAGAGGGCTATGTTAGTTGTTTCCTTGAGGGATATAATCAGAAGTGAGGGGATTCGCATTAGACCCAAAGTCACCGACAAAGCCAAAACCATTAGCAACCTGTAGTGGCAGTGGGCAGGTCTCCCTTGTCGTAGGGGCGATGGCCGTTGGAGCCGGAAAGTCCTATAGTGGAGACTGCGTACCAGTAAGCGTAGTATGGGGCGACCTCCAGCCCATTGGACCAACAATATAAAGCGGGAGGGAAGCGGCTGGATGAGGAAAGATGAGGACAAGGAGTTGTGGCGGGCGCTTGGGAAGGCCTTGGTCTAACAGTGGAGTCCATAAGCTGAGATGATGATGACGATGAAAGCCTTTTTTTAAGTTAGTCGCTCTGTCATACACAGTGTTGTAATATGTAATCCGATTTTTAAACAAACTATACTTTCCAGATCTTCTTCTGAACTGAACTGAGCTGAACTTCAGAAAATCAAATCAACTTACGAGTTTCTGCTCATTGCTAAGGGATGTCACTTTCTAAGCTCTGTGGGTCTGACATAGTCCTTTATTTGTCCGACCTCTACAAATAGTTCCCGGAAGCAATGGCGCGGTGGCGCTAGCAATATAAGAGCGCTATATTGTTCAGAACAAAACGGAATTTCATAAGAATTTTTCATTTAGATATATTTTCGCTCAATTTGTTGTTGTTATTTTCTTTCCTAAATAATTTGATGCTTGATTTTGAAGTGTTTGCCAGTAAATTGCCAATAGATATATCCAAATGGAGCTTACATTAATCAAATTACAATGAATTTGGGCAAACTTAATTATTATATTTCCATATTGTGTAACGTAACATATATTGTAAACACAATAATAAATATAAAGGCACGGGGGTGCCTTCATCATCAGCGGCCGAGTCCATTGTATGTTATGTGGGTAGGCGGGCGAGGAGAATCAATTAAAACTTTACATTGAATCAACGAAATATAATCGGAATCACACACAGGTTAATTTAATGACACCACACACAATAGGCACTCCACCGAACACGTAGATTGATCACGCGATGCAGACCGATTAGTCTTGCCTGCCTCTCGGTTTTCACGTGGTTGCACACTAGCGCCCGGAGTTGTGCCAGAGTGGCAAGCCGCGTCAGCTGTCAAATGACCACAGACAACAGACGAATGTCCGATGCGTTCCTTGCCACTCTAAACAAAGATCGACGCGCCGTCACGGCCGGACTGACATTCGCGCGCCCTCGCGCGTCTGCTCGTGCCCAGGTATATCTGCAAAGTAAAACACAGCTGAAGTACACTTCAGGGCATGCTCGCCCATCCCTGATATTTCACTACTATTACGTCATCTCTAACGTCACATCTGTTCATTGCGTCAATTACCCACATACTGGAGCGGACAACTGACCTTCAACCAGCCACCACCTCAATGTAATGACATGGTCCCGTCAGCGTCCCTTCCACCAGTAACGAACGTCGCACGTTCACCGTTCACACGCTGCCGCAAATGAAGTGATCCGGAACCTCGACCCGCATGAGCCAGTCCCTTAGACCATTCACTCGCCACCCAGCACGCACATACAGTACCAACCCAGTTTGAAGTGATCCGGAACCTCGACCCGCATGAGCCAGTCCCTTAGACCATTCACTCGCCACCCAGCACGCACATACAGTACCAACCCAGTTTGAAGTGATCCGGAACCTCGACCCGCATGGGCCAGTCCCTTAGATCATTCACACTGCTCACACACGCGTAGCAACCAAGGTCAGAGTCAATAATAATCAGAGTCAAACCGCTCATCGATAATAAACCGATGTGAAATACACGAACACAGTATATACATTACGAGCACATAGCATTTCACTAACCATTTACTATTCATCACGTTCGGAGGCAGAGAGGGTTTCAGAGCTGGCGGTCATAGTGTGTGAACTAGACACCGACACTGTGTCACTATTATCATCAGATGATACCGCCTCGATTTCCTGACCGTGGACTGCCGCCGTCTCGGCCTCCTCTACGTTATCAATTAAGGAACTAGCCACTTCAGCCAATCCGTCGTAACCTACAGGTACTGCACGTAGATTTTCATATGAGTATTTATAAATGCGGTTAGACCCATCAACGTCTCTAAGTTCGTATCTATCGTGATCTAAAACTCGAATAATAGTAAACGGACCTCTGAACTTTCTCTGAAGTTTGGTTTGACTGCGCTCGCTACACTTAATAAAGACGAAGTCACCTACAGAGAACGGTTTCACTTTTGCCCTACCGCGGTTGAAACGTTCAACTTCCGATAATGCTGCCTTCCTAATATTTTCAGAAGCATTTCTCCGGATTTCGCCTAAATCTAGACGTGTCTCAGGTTCTGTTTGCTGTGATAGAGCAGAAATCCCTAATGACTGCGCTCGAGTACCAAACATTAGTTCCGTTGGTGAATAACCAGTCACTCTGGACTTAGTACTATTCAGTGCTAATTGTACCTCGGGAAGTTCGTCACGCCACGTTTTATTCGGGTCGTTCTCTACTATTGTGAGTAGACATTTTAGAGTTCGCATTACCCGCTCTACTTGGCCGTTGGCTCTACTGGAACCAGTAGCAATTAGGTGGAGTTCTATACCGTGGTCATTGCAGAATTGCTTGAAGTCCGCACTTATGTAACACCTGCCTTGATCCGCTATTACACGCTTCGGGGCACCAAAGAGGCAAACTGCTCTTTTGAGAGATTTAACTGCGCTAGCTGCATCGAGTGCAGGGGTGTAGTCTAAAAGGACATACTTTGTGAAGGCATCGATTATGACAGCGGCATATTCTTTTCTGTCACTCTTCCCACTCAATTTCCCTGTGATGTCAATATGTACAGTGTGCCAAGGTGTTGACACTTTAGGAATTGGATGTAGTCGGACTTGCTGCGCTCCTGAGCATCCTTTTGATGCTTTACACACTATACACGAGTCTACGAACTTACGCACTTGCTTGGACATTTGTGGGAACCAGTATTGCTCATATATCTTGTCCAACGTCTTATCTGCCCCAAGATGCATAATTTCTGTGTGTACGTGATTAATAAGAGTCCATGTCAGGGATCTTGGGACAACTGGCAGCCAGAAACTGTTTTTGTTGCGTTCGATTTTCCTGTAGAGTATCCCTTTCCGTACATCATAAGTGTGGGCAACGTCTTCCGGTAGCTCATTGTTACGGTGCTTGGTGATGAGATCCTGTATCTCATTATCTCGTTTCTGTTCCACCGCTAGCCAACCTTGATGTAGCTCAATGAAGTGTACCTCTTTATTATTCTTAGGTACTTCAGTTGTCTCATTTATTTTTGACGAACCAGGCAGCGGCTCTGAGACGGGATTTCTAGATAGATAGTCCGCGTGACTCATGCAACTACCCTGTTTGTGGACTATATCAAAGTCATACGCCTGCAAGAATGCCCACCATCGGTGAACTCGAGGGGTCAAGTCAGTTTTTGACTTCGATGCTTTCAACGAGTTGCAGTCTGTAAAGACTGTGAAATGCTGACCATACAGGTAGGGCCGAAAATTTTCGACAGCTCGAACGACCGCCAGGGTTTCTAACTCATAAGAATGATATCGTGATTCCGTGTCGGTCGTTCGTCGGCTAAAGTACGATACTACATGGGGTACTCCATCTTTTCTTTGGATCAGTATGGCGCCGTACCCTTCAGAACTCGCGTCAGTATGTAGCTCTATGGGTGCATCACGATCGAATATTGCCAAAACCGGCTCAGACGTCAGTATCGCTACAATCTTTTTGTGAACTTCATTATGTGCGTCTGTCCACTTAATCGGACCTTTTAATTTTGTTAGTGGGTATAATGGACCGGCAAGGCGAGTGAAATTTGGTATGAATCGTCTGAAATACGATGCTAGACCTAGAAACTGTCTAACGTGGGAAGCCGTTTTAGGGGTTGGAGCGTTCACCAAAGCCTGCACTTTCCTGGGGTTTGGCGTGACTACCCCTGCTCGCACGACATACCCTAGGTAGTCTATCTCCTTTTTCATGAACTTGCACTTATTTATGTTAAAGGAAAAACCTGCGTCAGAAAGTGCCTTCAAGGTCCGGTCCAGACGTTCTAACCCGGTAGATACATCATTTGAGTAACACAATACGTCATCCATATATGCTAGTGCTACCTTATCTTTTAATGGTCCTAGTGCTGTATTTATGCATCTCTGGTAGACAGATGCAGCATTCCTCAACCCAAATGGCATCGCTAGATATTCGTACTGACCATCAGGGGTCACAAATGCTGTTCTCGATATACTGTCGCTATCCGGGTCAATTAATATCTGGTGATAGCCTGAAGCCATATCTAGCGACGAAAAGTAATGCGCACCATGAAGGCGATCGATTTGTTCATCAATTCTAGGTAGAGGGTAATGCTCGGGGCGAGTATTGACATTGAGTTCCCTATAATCTACGCACATCCTATCGGTATTATCCTTTTTTTTAACTAGCAATATAGGGCTGGCAAATGGTGAGTTACTTTCTCGAATAATACCCGCTTTTAGCAAAGCTGCCACTTTCTCGTTAACTACTTCTTTCTCAGCGGGCGCCAACCTATAAGGGCGTCTCTGCACAGTCTTATTTGGGTCGATAGGGTCTATGCGAAGAACGCCTGTCGTTACACGTCGCGTTGGCGCACCATCAATGAAAAACTCCCTATACTTATGTAAGATATTGATCAATGCTTGTTTCTCATCACCTTGCAAGTCGGTATCAATAGTCATGAAATCAGATTGAACGGGTGCGTCTAGCACGTTGACTTCTTTTCGGGAGGTAAAAGTGAGCTGATCGTTGTCAATGTGGACGTGCAAGCCATTCCCCAATATATCTCTACCCAGGATCACTGATTCCGCAATGGTGTTGTCAGGTACTACATGAAACAGCACGGTTAACGAAATGCCTTGAACATTGATGGGACTAAGAATCTGAGAGACACACTCAACGTTTCCCCGGCCAATTCCCGTTAGATGTACTAAATCACTCCGCACAGTACCAGCAAATTTATTGGCGAAGCTAGCAGTTACCAGCGAGCAAGCAGATCCACTATCAAAAAGAAAAGAAACGGGCTCACCGGATGATGTAGTGAGAGTGCTCCTTGATGATTGGCGTTCACACACGTGAACCTCCTTAGCCGCCTGTGCTCCGCCGCCCTTCCGGTCTGCACACGCGGACGCCACGTGACCTGGTTGTCCGCACACGTAACAGGTGACAGGTCTTGCTGTGACTTTTGACGTTTGGTTGAACGCCTTGGTTGAAGTATCGGGCTCTTCTCTCCGCTTCCGGCAATCCACGGCCTTATGTCCCGCCGTGCCGCAGCGGTGACATGTGCCGGCGAAACGGAGTTCATTAAATCGAGCTCTTTTCACGTCAAAGTCATGGCCTTCGCCACCATCATGCTTACGCTTGAGCGAAACGCCGTTGAGTATACGTAAGAGTTGAGCTCTAGCAGTCACGTTATGAGAATGGAGCTCGCGACGAATCGTGATGTCTTTTTGGCTCAGAACTGACGCAACAAACCCGGTAATCATATCTTCGGACATTTCTATCCGCGGAATGCGTTCTATAATGCTCCAAAGACGCGTGGCAGCCTCAGATGCCGTTTCCTTTCCGCCAATTTGAAATCTTAATATTTCATCAAAATAGTCTTGGGGTAACATCGGTTTTGCGAATTTCGCTAGAAGTAATTCCTTTATTTGAGGCCATTTTAACTGTGAAGCTTGCAGCTTCGTTAAACATGTCGCGGCTCGACCTTTGAGGGCCCGCGTAAGCAGCAATAATAGTTCCGCACCTTCTAACTTGCGGCTGTCCACGACGATTTCAGTTACGTTGCACCATCCTTCTATGTCTGCTTCACTATCATCAGGGTCAAATTTAATCAATTGCGTTGATTCACGACTCGAGGATTGCGGCTGTGCTGCGGTCAACAGCCGTGATATGAACATCTCCATTCGATCCATCACATTCGATTCTTTCGCTGACGTAGTAGTTCTCGTCTCCTCTGATCTAAGCCCTTCGCATCCCACTTCTGATAAAGGCACGGGGGTGCCTTCATCATCAGCGGCCGAGTCCATTGTATGTTATGTGGGTAGGCGGGCGAGGAGAATCAATTAAAACTTTACATTGAATCAACGAAATATAATCGGAATCACACACAGGTTAATTTAATGACACCACACACAATAGGCACTCCACCGAACACGTAGATTGATCACGCGATGCAGACCGATTAGTCTTGCCTGCCTCTCGGTTTTCACGTGGTTGCACACTAGCGCCCGGAGTTGTGCCAGAGTGGCAAGCCGCGTCAGCTGTCAAATGACCACAGACAACAGACGAATGTCCGATGCGTTCCTTGCCACTCTAAACAAAGATCGACGCGCCGTCAAATATATAAATAAATTTTTCTTCAGAGTTCAAAAATGTCTTCGAAGTTGTACCCACCTTCAAATTATATTTTGGCCCAACGTCAATATATAATTTACAGATTCATAAATTCACTAAAACAATAGGTACGAGTTTCAAAGCCAGGAGGGTAATTATTTTTAATAACTAAGGGTTATTGTGCTCAAGTAACTATTTAGATTTTATTCATGTTTTATTCCAGTAAGTGACTCACCGAATTTGATGATATAGAGGGAGCAGTCACGCAACGAACTCAATTAAAAAAGTAATTTTATTAGCAAAACTCATAAAGACAGCAGCAAATATTGAACTATATAATAATTTCTGAAGTCAATTATTATTTTAGATGAAACTGGGTCTATAATAATATTCTGTGCTTGCTCTAATTACAATTCTTGCTACACAGACTGTTTGTTGTTCAAAATTATATTAATTTAGCTTTGTACATTATCCTATAATTATAAAAGTATTCCCTAGCAAAATTAATTAACCAAAGAAAAGTTATTCTTACAATATTTATTAATCCTTCAGCTTTTGTTTCACTATAAATAGCTTTTTTCAGTAATTGTATTGAAATAACTTGAAATAAATATACATTTAAAAACCAAAACAATAGTATATTATTTAATCTGATGCTAAATTGACTTGTAGGTACATTTTGTTGTGGATGTTTGTACAGATTTTCTACCGACTTCAAAAAAGGAGGAGGTTCTCAATGCGACTGTGTTTTTTGTATGTTTGTCATCTCATAAGTTTTGACTGGGTGAATCGATTTTGATGATTCTTTTTTTAGAAAGCTGAGTCCTATTTCAATTTATTCCAGTTCTGATAATGGTATTCATGAGAAAACCATGTATCTCTTACATTTTTAATTGGAACCGATGTATTCAACAGTAGTTAGATGAGAGTTGTAGTCGGTTTTTTTGTTAATTAAGTAAAGTATATCATCACTTAGTCCATAACTAGGCAACTGTAGCGCTTTTATTATTATTTTCTTTATCCGTTTTCATCTGCGAACATCACGGAAGTTTGATTATGTAATCCAATGTAGTATTTTTTTACTAGCTGACCCGTCCCTTACTTGCTCGAGTGAGTGAGAAAGGATCTCACGAAATCCATTCTTATGCCCCGTCCAAATAATGAAAGGAACCTTTGTGAAAAACTCCAGCGTTTTAGGTTCAAGCAGGGCTTGTAAAAGATACAATGGTGGGAGGCTTTGGCCGTGGCTAGATACTATGCTACCAGCAAAGGCGCACTGCCAAGCGTAAATCGCTTCGCGTTCCGGTGCGATGCTGTGTAGAAACCGTTAAGGTGAAATTACTTATCCTTCCAAGTTGTTACGATAACATCTTCGGCTGCATCATTACTTACCATCAAGTGAGATCGCAGTCAAGTACTAACTTGTATACAAGTAAAAAAAAAACAATAATGCTTAAAATTTGTTAAAGTTATATATTTTCGCTTACCACATATATACGAGTATGTACGCGAAAACCACATAGAGATGCGAATCGTCCAATGTCTCTGGGTTTATTAACTACTTACTGGGTGTTAATGATGTAGCGACTAAATGAATAAAGTTAGAACTGTTTTATATTGATTTTAAACACATACTATGTAATAAATTGAGAGCAAGCTTGTCATTAAAATCCTATCAAAATGTCAAAGTTTGTAAGTTCGTGAGTTTGTATGTTTGTAAGTCAATAAAGACGCTCCAATTAAGGTCGGTACGTTAATTGGAGCGGTTTGGTGGAAATATAGAAAAATATATTTACAATTTTGTTTATGTTTTTTTTTCCAGGTAATCTAACGGCCTCCATCCGACCGATTATCACCCGACGGAGAGATCTCTGTAGAGGTTTTGCATCGGCGCAGGAGATTTACAATGCAAAAAAAATACCGTCACTCTCATAATTCTATATGACGAAAGCTCCGACACGACGAGAAAGAGATCCGGCTAAGGACTGACGTCTTATATTATTTATATATTTTTTTTTAAATTGTTAATAACTTACATGTTTACAATGTTACAGTAATTGTATTAACATGTGGCCCTGTCAGGGCGTTGCTAACAATATACACAGTGCTCGAATTGGACCGGAACGCACCGGAACGGCGTTCCGGTTCGTGAAATCACCGTTCCGGTTCGTGAAATCAGCGTTCCGGTTCGTGAAATCAGCGTTCCGTTTCGTGAAAATTATTCTCAAAGTAATGGAGGATGGATACGTATTTACTGCAGTAAATATTGTGGTTCTGAATCTGGTACGGTTTTGCACATACAAATTTCACTTTCTCGGTATCCCAGTCCTTTTTGTGCAGTAGACAAGTTATTGTTTTTGCTTATCATTACAACTACAAGCTTTTATATAGTTTCTGCACCTGTCCCGTTGCCTGTAATCAAATCTAGCAAGTTAAATTTGATCAAATTTCCTTCCTGGTTACCAATTGTGCTGAAATTTTGCATTCAGACGATGCAAAATTATTATGACATGGAGCTGATCTGATGATGGAACCGAAGGTAGTCATAGGAACTCAGTAGTTAAATGACACAACCCCATAGAGATTGGGCTTGTTTGATTTGTCTTGATGTGTACTTTGATTCTAGATAATAACGAGGGTCTGATGATAGAGCTCAGTAATTTAAAGACGTAAGCACATCGTGTTTTGGCTCGTTTGATTCATCTTGACGAGTACTTTGGTGCTAGGTAGTCCGTGTGGTGCTGAGAAGAATACGGATTAAACATATTATAAAAGCTTGTTTTCAAAAATATATTTTTTAAATGATAATAGTCTAAAATGAAATTGCCGTTTTCTATGGAATAAGTGAAAGTACTAATTTTTTCAAACTTTTTTATTTCTGTTATTCAAAGTAATTACCCATGCAAGCAGCGCATCTTTGCCAACGTATTGGCAGTTTATTAATTTTCTTCTTCTCCTTCTTGTAAAAATCAGCTGGACGGGAGGCAACAAACTCTTCAAAGGCAGTTTGTACTGCCTCTTGGCGATTGAATTTTTTACCCACTAGAAAGTTGCCTAAATTTTGGAAAAAGTAATAGTCGGTAGGTGCAAGGTCTGGGCAAGGTCTGGTGAGCATGGCGGATGAAGCAGAGCTTCCAACCCCAGCTTGTAGACTGTCTATTGCGCAGTATGGGGTCGCGCGTTGTCGTAAAGGAGCAGTGGGGACGACCGATTGACCAAAGCTGGTTGCAGATGTGCAAGCTTCTTCATCATTCTCTCCAGTTCTTCACAGTACAAAACATCTGCTGTAATGCTCATGCCGTTTTGTAAAAAAGCTGTGGTAAATCACACCCGCGCTAGACCACCAAATATTGATCATCACATTTTTACAGGTCATTTTCGGTTTAGGGCATTGCTTTGGTGCTGTACCAGGTTCTAACCAACTTGTTGAGCGCTTTCTATTGTCGAACAGAATCCATTTTACGTCGCACGTAACAATTTGTTTTAAAATTTCTTCATTTGTTTGCCTGTTCTCGGCGCGTACTTTGCGCTGGCGATCATTAAGGTCGGGTCTATCTAGCTTTTTTACCTTCACTTGCCAATTTGTCGCAAATTGATCAATATTGTTTTGATGCTTACATCAAAAGCTGCTGCTAGCTCAGCTGTAGATTGACTTTTAGCCAGCTTCCACAATCGCCTTTATGTCATTATTGTTGACCAAAATCTCCGGACGACCACGAGCTTCACTTTACAAGTCAAAATTTCCAGAACAGAACCGGGGAAACCAATAACTGGTTGTACGTTCATTTGTACAGTTCTCTCCATAAACGTTTTTGATGTTACGTGCCGTTTGTATCGCGTTGGTGCCACGACAAACCCATATTCCATAATCACACGAACTTTTTAAGTATCCATTATGACGAAAAATATTCTATTGTAATGAAAATACAACGCTTATCAAAAAACTAAATTAATTTGAATTTAGAGTACAGAGCTATTAAAAACTATTTTTTATTTAAAATGACCAATACTGAAGAAAGGCCATTTCATAGTTAAAAGACCTAATATTTAAAATTAAAAAAATGAAAAGGAGTACTGTGAAGGGATAGCGTTCCGGTTCGTGAAAAAGTTCAATTCGACCACTGAATATACATAATCTAATCATTATTTATTAAAGTAACGAATTAACAATTTTTATTTTATTTTATAAAAGCAGTGGAATTAAATATGGCAATAATGTAATAATAATTTGTCTAATGAGAGCAAATACATTAATAAATAAATTATTAGATCAGAATGTCAATAATGATAATATATGCGCCTCGTAGTCATTATTATTTAATGCGTATTATTACTCTCCGAGGCACGCTGGTAAAACCAGTCCATAGTTTGGAAATAAAGGAATATGCTTCTAAACTACAAGCTGGTAAGTACTAAGTATTGTTTTTGTAGAAACCTCAACACTATATGCAGTTGGACATTCTCCCTGGGCCAACTATACTACTTGTTGTTAAATGGTGATAACATAAAAAAATACCCGGCTGAGTTTTTTGTGGGCTTCTACTCAGCGGCGGGCCGCGCGTTTGTGAACGCTCGTAAACTTAGTTTTAAGTCGTGAATGGTTATGTAAAACAAAATGACGTGTCATAAGAGCCTTTGTATGCTAGGCCTATATGAAATAAAGAATTTTTCTATTCTATTCTATAACGAAGCAGCTAACAAGAGTATAAAACTTGGTCACATTAAATACATTTATTGTGTGGCCAGCCCAGTAAGCTAAACATGTAAGTAGAGAACTTTCTAATGACCAAATCATCTTTGTAGTGAAGCGTTTTCTGCCCAAACGTGTGCCCAGCCCCGGGCATATGGTGCCGTGGCCATGAATATTAACACGCATGAATATTCCGACTTTATTTGCACATCTCTTGCTTACACGACACAGTAAACAGCACTTGTGGGTATTTACCACTTACAACGGGTCACTCGAATAGTAAAATTACTATGTATAAATATAGTTTATCTAAAAATAATTAGTCGATAGAAATTCAAATCACGAATACCAAAACACGAATTCCAAAATATTGAGTGACACAATTCTGGTGAGCAGGATAGAAACAACAGTTTTATTTGTGTGTTATTTCATGTTACTTGAGTTATCGAGAAACAAAAACATCCGTAACTTTTCAATTTATATTATTACCAAGCTATAAGTTCATAAGGTCATCACAGTTTTTTTTCTGGTAAACAGGTTTTATTCGTATTAAATACATGTTGTATTGCTCTTAATAGCGGCTATTTGAAGACGATTCACTTTCATTTATACATTTCAACGCAGGCTTAATATGTAATTTCGTTTTTAACGCCGCTGTTGCTCCCGAGCCGGCGATAAATATGCCAAGACTATAATACTCCAGCTCCCTTTTAAACCGAGTTCAGTTTGGTACGGAAATAGCACAACGCAATTTAGATACCTTAAAATGTCATACCGTATATTAGTATTAATTCAAATTAATGACATAGTTCATGTATTTTTTAATCAAATAAATACTTAAATTTTATTTTTGTGAACTAAATCAATGTTTAGAAATTTCTGATTTTTGCACTAAGAAAACCTAATTCGCAATTTTTTGTTACTTTACTGATAAAAAAGGTTCTTTTAAAGCACCAAGTTTGGAGTAGTGACCAACTTTGATTTTATTGTAAATGCATTATTTTACCGTAAAAACTCGTATTTACGTCGATGTGGGAACAAAACAAACGGCTACAAATTTTCTACAATTTATTAACACTTAACCCCTGAAACAGAATAATTATAAAATTCCTTTATTCGTGAACAAGTAAAAAGTATCGTTGAAAACATTTTTTGAGCTTACTTGTTGAATTTAAATGTAATTTCCGAATACCAACTAAAATTGTTCTCATGATTAAAAAAGTCGTAATGAAAAACCGCGTAGTGTTTCCAATCATGAAATCCGAAGTTAAATAATGAAATGAAATTCCACTAGACCACCGCCACTATATACTTCTCAAGGAAGCTACATTTATGATAAGAAGTGGTTTTTAAAATATCCACGGGATTACCCATGCGAAAATACAGTTAGTTTCGAATAAGGAAACGGTTCCGCTTTTAAAGCATAGCCCAGGTGACGATACCGATTATTATTGAATGGAAGCAGACGTTATTTTGCGGAAATCCATAATTAGTAGGACAGATTATATTTTTTTTTGCTATAATCCGTTACTTGAAAAGATTATGTATGGAACAATATCTCTACATAGAGATCTAATCATAGATCTCTACGATTTCGCATTGTGAAGTAAACATCTCCTGAGGATATCCCGTGTCGGGACGAAACGTGCGTCGAAGAAAGTCTTGGAAAATTGTGTGCAGTGTTTGCAGTGGGCAGTGTTCCTGCATATTGTATCATACAGAATATTTTTAGCGGATTATAGCAAAACAAATTATTCTGTCCTATGATACTAATTAATTACAGAATTTTACTTAGTCTATGTATGATTTCATAGAAAGTACAAATATTTTGTAGCTGTACGCGTAGCTCGTAGCGTAGTCGTAGACGTTCTCGTAGCAACGCAAGCGCATTTTGTGTGAATATTATGAATTGCTTCACAAATAAGTAATTGTTTGATAATTATAATTTTATCACACTAATATTGTAAAGGCAAAAGTTTGGGTGTGTGTATATAGATTGGTGTCTTTACAATAAAACTACTAAACCGATTCGGGTGATTACCATTGAATCAATTTCCATGATTTTAATTCAACTTTTTATGATATAAGATGGAGGACTTACGAAACATTTATTTTTAATGAAGAAATCAATATTTGATGCCATTCAGCACTGATACTGTCATTTATTTCGAGTAATTGGGCAGTGAGTAGGTACACTAGGCTATATCATACTTTTATTAGTACTTAAGATTCATTTACATTACTGAAATTACAGAAACGTTAAAGTTTCATAAAACTAATACAATTACGAGATTACTGCTATAATAGGCTAGCTTGATAATAAAACGTTAAGTGTTATTGGGTAGCGTATTAAACACAAGTCTGCTGTCAAGAAATTAAGGTTTAGACTTTAGAGCTTACTGTAATCCTTCCAAAGGTAAAAAAACTTTAAAAATATTTCTCAGAAGGTTATATTATATTAAAGAATAAACAAATTAAATACATTTTTTCCGATGAAACTACATATTATTATTAAGTACTTCCTGTATTTATGTCATCTATAAAATACAGGTAACCACTGATAGGTAAATACAGTGTTTACTAAGAAAGTATGGGTGAGTCTGAAATCAAATTCATAAATCTCATATTATGTTTTCAAAAATCCTATACCCATAGTTATGTGCCTTGCAACCTCTTAAATATACGTAAAAATCAGTAAAAATTAACACGCAATTCATAAATTAACATTAAACAAATAGCAAAAATTATATGTATTGAACATATTTAAATTAAGGTTTTCAAACCAACATTAGTAAGCCTACCTTTCTATATTTACAGAGCCTATTTTTGATGGAAGTACTTGTTCAACATATAAAATTATTTTGGTTATGTTTATAAGAAATCGTGCGAGTAATTAATATAATGACCTGTCATAGAGAAATGTAATCAAACGAAAGCGTCTCTTTGATGTGGATTTTATAAAACTCAAAGAATGTATATAAAGGCCGTCTAGACCCTTGACCTTCCCTTAAAAACACTCTCTGTCATCTTGATAAAATGGATACGGGTCATTTTATTTCTAAAAAAATTATTCGAAATAAACATTAGTCCATGTATGATTTTTTTAATAGAAGGCTGAGTTACAAGTAGAATGGGTAATGGTGTTCTTATCAGTATATTATCTGCTTTGTTAAACAATTTATTACTCAGTCTGTGTTGACTCACTTTTACATATTCAACTAGGACCAAACGTATTACAAACAACAGCCCTTTTTAAATGTGAGAAGATAATCCAAAAGTGCGATCTAATCAACTAATTTACTCTAAAAAACGACGATAAGAACTTTTATAGTATTCAACAGGTAGATCTACACGTAGTCGTAAGCGAATGTAATTCCTCGAACACAGACTAAAATTCCTTTCATGATTGAAAAACTTGTTACAATAAAACGCTCCAAGTGGAATTCGTGGGCCATTTCCACAAATTTAGGAGAGTTATATGTTGAACAAATTGAAAAACGCAGAGCAAACGTGGCGGTATGTTAGCCTGCAGGATGTTATGCCAGATATTTGTTCAGGGGGAGTAATCTGCGACGCGCCGAGGAGTTTCCCTTAACTGATTACGAGTTCAAATTAAGTCGTAAAGCCGACTGAGTTACGGCGTTTTAATGCTCGCGGCCATCGCTTTTATACGGCTTAATGTTATCGTTAAACTTGCTCATTATTAACTACGACAGAACTTGAGTTTTATAATAGGTATGCATCATTCGAGGTGTTTCATTCATTCCATTCTTAGAAGCCATAAACCATTCTTCAGTCTTCACGTCCAATCGGCATGAATTGGGTATTACACTACCTTTTAATTTGATAGAAATTATTACTTTATTTATAAATAAAATAATGACGTAGACTGAAAATGTTAAAATCCAATGAAGATTTTACGATATTACAGGCATTTTAATTTTGGAGTCGGAGGGACGACTATCGCTTTTTTGCAAAACGAAAATTTGTACGAAGCCGCACGAAGCCACTATAGCATTAGTAAGGTGTGACGTCACAATTCAATGTCACTGTCTCTGTCTAACCGGAATTATTGAAATGCTTATAACTTTTTGTTAATTTATCTGTTTAGTTAGTTTTCTCAGCTATTTTTATCCTAGTTTATAATAAAGTAATTCTTAATTACGAAGTATTTCTCCGTGCAATATTTGATGTTTTTAGGTCCAGATCCTAGAGTTATGGGCTGGACGATGATGTTAGGGAACGAATGAATAGGCTCGGGTTTTTTTTTATTTAAATTGATACAGATGAAAGTATGTATGCTTATTATAAGAACTCAAGATTTGATTTTTTTAATACTGTGGCTATTTAATAAAACCTTATTTCGTTTTGCACAATATAACTAGTAGGTAAATATGCTAGCGGAGCCATAATTGCTTCCGGGGGAACCATTTGTAGCTTGTTTATCTTACGAAATACAAATAATATAAGACAGAATTCCTATAATATTTGTATTGCTCAAATTGCCCCAACAAATCGTGATATTAGTAAAAAGTTTGTTTGTTTTCACAATATTGCTTTTATAATTTTCGTTATAATATAATACTGAAAGACGCCGTGTGCTTGTTGACGTAATATTACATGTTAATATAACATAGACCTCAGTCAGTCAGTCTAGAATATTCAACAAACTAAAGTACCAAAGCGAAACACTATAATTTACTTACTTGATATTATCAGTCTGCAAGTTAGTTCCTAAGTAAATTGGAATACCAAACACAAACTATGATTGGGTCCCGATCTGCCGCAGAAATTGGTACTATTATATACTGATAGCGATACTGCGATCCCTCAACATCTCACAGTCAGCAAGCGACTGGTTTCATTCTTATCTACAAGGCCGCCAGCAGTGCGTTCGACTTGAGGAAAAATTCTCTGGATGGGCCGATACTGTTGTAGGAGTGCCACAGGGTGGAGTACTCTCTCCACTTCTTTTCTCGGTGTTTATTAACGCACTAGTAAAAGCGTTGAAGTTTAGTACTTATCACCTGTATGCCGATGACCTACAGCTTTACATCTCCTTCAAAGCCGATAATGCGTCAGACGCGATCAAAAAATTAAATACCGATTTAGAATCCATCCGCATTTGGTCGGTTGACCATGGTCTGATCGTCAATCCAACTAAAACGCAAGTAATGTTGGTGGGCAGGCAGATGCAAGTTTTAAAACTGGATCTAAAGAATCTCCCCGCGGTTACTTTTAATAACCTGCAGTTGCCTTACTCAACCCAAGTCAAAAATCTAGGGCTGCACGTTACGCAAGATCTAACATGGTCTGTACATGTAAGTGAAATCAGTCGCAAAGTATTTGCAGCCATGCACACTCTCAAAAGGCTAGAGAATTTCTTACCCCGAAGAGCAAAAATAGTTCTGATAAATTCTCTTATTCTCCCTATCATTGACTACGCTGATGTTAGCTACACAGACATTACCGAAGAGCTACTGAACAAACTCGATCGTCTGCTCAACTTATGCATCCGTTATATTTACGGGCTGCGTAAGTATGACCATGTCTCCAATTTCCGTACACAGTTAGGGTGGCTCAATATTCGCTTTCGCCGGAATGCTCACGTTCTCGCTTGTCTCTATAGAGTTCTAAATGACCCTTCTTCCCCTCAATATCTGCAGGAACGTTTCAACTTCCTCAGCTCACAAGGGCGCGCCCATCGGTCCACTGATATCGATATTCTTACCTTTCCAAAGCATTACACCAGGCTATATTCAGATTCTTTTACAGTTACGGCCATCAGACTGTGGAATACACTTCCGCAAAGTATCCGGCGGTCGTCGTCTCTAAGTGTCTTCAAGTATAATGTACACAAATATTACATGGAGCTGCAGAAAGCAAACTAAACATATTAAACGGATATTATATATATATAATCATATTTGTATACTATGTATGTAGGTGTATGTATGTATATATATACATATTAATTATAATTATATTATTATTGTATCTTTTATGTTATTGTGCCATATATTTCATGCACTTTATTATTATTATTATCTTTTTTTGTATATACTCAATTAAATGTTCTTCTTTTTTATCCCGTACTCCCTATCCACGCGCACATAAATGCTGACTCATAACTAGGGTAGCTACGCTGGAAGAAAATCCAAAATTAGGATTAAGCTGTTGCTTTTGTACCTTTTTGTGTCCAATAAATATTAAATAAATAATAAATAAATATACAATATACAGATACTAGTGCTACATACCTACCTCAAACAGTTCATGAACAAACGAAAATTGTGTACAGCCGCCCATAATACAGATTGTATGGATATTATTATCGTTGTTCAAGTCGTGTTAACATATCTACTACAGACGTAAGTGAGGCGGAATAGACTGAGAAATATAATAATCTAAAATCTTTGTACTCATAAAACATATCAAGCAGTACCAAGCAGAAAAGCGCCAGTCTACATCGCTTCTAATTAGGCTGCTATATCACTTATAGTTGTTGGTACAGAGCGTAAGTACAAAATTGTACATTTATGCATGTAGTAGCTCAGCCTAGGCGTATGTAATAAATTATTATTGACATTAAACATGTTTCTACAAATTGATACAAATTATAGAAGCCGACATTTTGTGCATTCAACTAACTCTACGGCGACTCTACTAAGTCACTATACTGAGAACAAAATTAACATTTTCACAATCAACAAAACACTATACATATTCAATCTTGGCAACTTATGTGTATTGTTCCGCGTACCTGAAACTTACATGAGAAGGGTAACACAGTGCGTTCGTGCAGTAATTTGTCGCTAAAATCCTTAAATATATATATTGCATCAAGAAGTTAGATCGCTCTCAGGAGAAAATTCCGTAAAGTTTGCTCCTTTAACCCGCAGTCCGCTCCACCACACCTCGAGAATAATAGTGATAGTGGTGGAATACTCGTTTTCTTGTTATGTTGAAATATGGAACCTGTGGCGAATATACTTTAATACAATTGCGAAGAAGTTTGTCTTTGCGTAGACTCGCGGGCGCACTTCAACAGTAGTTGGCAACGAGAACGTTATTTTCATAAATAGTTTACGATAACTTCGACGGAGAAGCATTTTCATGCATTGAAAAGTGTTCTCAAGTAACTTTTATTGTACGGATATAAAATCTACGAATCTTATTTTTGAATCCCCATAGTCCATAAAATTTCTTTGGATCAATAATTTTTTTAACCCCTACTCGAACTTCTTTTTAACCGACTTCAAAATGATTCACTTCAAAGTGAGGAGTTCTGTATTCGACCCGAACGTGTATATGTATGTATGTTTGTCTGCGATTTTGATCTGGAGAATGTTTTAGTATACAGACGTTCTCAGTTGGATCGATAATATGTTTGAGTTCCAGCTTACGTCTTCACATTAATTAACTTTATCTGGGTTATTTATGGTTACAACGCGCCTGTTACAATTGAAATATTGCATTTAAATTGTAATAGGCGCGTTGTAACCATATAATGACATTGCATTTTATTTCGTGCATGTCTCAAATTTTGAACACCTTATTTCGCTTGCTCTGTCATTTAGTCCGTCTGCCTTGATGGGAGTACGATTACTTACGAGCTTCGGGCTCGTTAACATAAGTCTTCCTAATTATTTAACAATTAGGTACTGTCTCGAGATAATATGTACCATGGTAAACATGGTACAAATAATAACTTGAACAATCTTAACAAATGCCGTAATAAGTAATTTTTCTATGTCTTGTCTATACTCTATAATATCATGTTGTTAGCTTTTAGTGTACTGTGGTATCATTATGGTATTCCGTGGTACTGTGTAAACTTTCATTAAGTCCGAACGTCAATACCCACACTTCCCTCGTTCACCATTAACGGGAAATAACGTACGCGCGTACTAGGCATAGAAATAATGATTTATTCCGTCCAATATTTGCATAGCACTTTCATCGGTGGCTCTGCTCACAGTGTCAACGTAGCAACATTCAAATTACCGTTTACCCAAGCGTAGGTATGGATGGGGAATCGAAATTCTGATTTAAAAGTTAACGTGTAGTTTAAAATTGTAAATCTTTACAAATTCACAGGTTAACCTTAATTCTACATCTCACACACTTATCAATCTAACTATGTATAATATGAAAGTAATTAATATGAAAGTATTAATATGAAAGTGATCGCTCGCAGCGATAAGGCCGCCTTTGCATACCATCACTATTATCTTTTTTCTTTGTTCTGTGTTTCTTTTTCTATGTTTTGTGTTTGTATGCAATAAAGTGTTTCTTCTTCTTCTTCTTCTAATTATTGACAAGCTTAAGCAGTGAAAGCTCAGTGGTTCTGACCTCTCATAAGGAGGTTGCGGGTTCGAAATTCGAGTCCTGGGCACGCACCTCGGACTTTTCCGAGTTATGTGCGTTTTTTTAGGAAACTAAATATCACTTGCTTAGCGGTGAAAGAAAACATCGATAAGAAACCTGCATGCCTGAGAGTTCACAAAAAGGTTCTCGGTGTGTGAAGTCCGCCAAACCGCTCTCAGTCTTAGAGGAGACCCGTGCCCAACAGTGGGACATAAAATGGGGTTGAGATGATGAGAATTCTTGGCAGTAATAAAATTATAGCTATATCCATTGTGATTTCAATTCAAAGTATTACTGTCAATTAAAACAATACTACTTGTCTAACATTTCCAAATTGTACAAGACGGAGTTGTACCGAACTTTGGTAACTCAATAAATCTAACTGGGTACTGCGTTCGTGACATGTAGGTAGTTGTCGCAACTACTCGTACCTATGCTTACTGTTATACTATGCTTATGAAATTGTCGTCAAAGCTATATTTATCAACTACAGTCTAGTACTTCTAATCCAATCACATCTGCTGGAGTATGAGCCAAAGATGCTAATTAGTACCTATCTAACAGGGGGTGAGGTTAGTTACTTACTTTTATAGATAGAATCGAGAATTATAAAATAAGCTCAATTGGTAACGTTGAGAAACATAGGTAAGCACTTATTAAGGCTAATTGAAAACAAGTCCATTTGTTGATGCAGCTGTGTTCATACAAATTCATATACTGTCTTTTCTTTATCGATGCAATAGTTTTTGAATGTTTTGGGCTAAGCAATATGTACATTGGTAATATTGATTTAAACAATTGATCGGGGTTAAGGTTTAATAACAAGTTTAACATTTCGTTGGTAATATAATCATTGGCGCATGTACCTACTCGTAATTGCGTTACTACTCTACCCAAAACACTAATTGTTCTTTGCAACAGCGCGGCGTATGTAGCAGCAGTGCGGGACGTTATACTAACTAACAACAACGCAAAAAGCATAATAAGTAAGCAGCAACACAACTCTCTAAAATAAATTTTATAAAATAAGTCGTCCTTCAATGATTTTCATACAACAAAAAAGTAGCGCCGTTTGTAAAAATTTTCGCTAATACGCCGCAACATGGTGGAAATCGTCCCTGCGGAAATTCGCGTGCGGACTAATAACAAGTATAACGGTCCGCCGGAGTCTGTGTGTCTATTGTCTCCGAATTCATTTGTCATCCCGACTTAGACCCACGGCTCCGAGAAGTCAAGTCAAAACCAATCCTGGCATAGCGTCAGTCTAAGCTGAGGTATTTTACAAATGAAGCTTTGAATTACGGAAGACGAGAAGACGATGTTGTCTTTATTTTTCTCTTCTAAAAACAATAATGTCGCCGGGAGATGGGATGTACCAGCATGGAATACTCGCATATTTTAACATCCCAGTGGTAATGTTGCGGTCAATATGACCATATTATATCTACAAAATGTAAGGCAAACGTAGCTGCAGTTACGTTAAGTGATGCTGCTAATACTTCCTGCTACAAGGAATCAAAATTAGCTAATTTTTTTTTCCGGAGAAGAAACATGTACAAAAGGAAACATTTAACAAAATTATCTTGTACATTGAACGCGAGATAAACATTCTCCCGCCATAACACGCGCTCTTTGTTTGTCAGTTGTCTCTTTTTAATTCAATTTATTGGATGGGGAAAATGTAATCCCCCGGGTCAGGGGGTCGCGAACCGTGCGCCGGAAAGATTGGAAGACATCGGCATAGTTTATTAGAATACCTTACTATACATTTCTTGGTACTACTCTGCTACTATTTTTCAGTATAGTCAAACTGTGAGTCAAACAGCAAAAATTTCGAAGCTATGTTTTTTTATACAAGAAGACGCGCCCCACTCTGTAAAACTCCAAGGGATTTTGACAGAGTGGGGCGCGACTTCGTGGATTGAAATATTTATATATACTAACTACCATCTTACTACTAATGAAAAGTCGAAGTAAGGTGATTCGGAGGCTGTGGCTCAGAATATGTAATGGTCTGTGAACTATTTTTTTGAACCAGTTGGGCTACAACCCTTCGATAGGGACAGTTGTCTTTATGGGCCACGGGCATGTGTTTTATATGAATTTATTAACTTTTCAGATTAAATCAGCAATGGTCGGAATTGTTTAAAGACGTGTTTACGTTAAAATCTTCCAAATGGAAGTACGAGTTAATAAGAGTAATCATTTTCTTAAAGTTAGGCAGTCATATTAACATACCACTAAGGGATGGTAAACTAGGTCACATTATTTTTCCTGGCACATGAAATCGTATATGCAAACGGGAACCCTGCGTTCGTTTGTGATGTAATTATCACATTCACACAGAAGTAGGTTTAAATTACTCTTAACCTAAAACATGAACCACGAATGCATCTCTTGAAACGTGGATTGCATAAAACATTTTTATTCTGCATTAGCAGAATAAAAAACACATTAGCTAGAGCTAGAGGAAAAAATGTACCTACCAAACGAATCGCTGTGTAAAAAATCATCTTATGTTTGTGTTTGCATAAAAATAATTAAGTTAAAAGCAGAAACATAGATTATTATGCTGCAAGACGCCGAAACCGGTGGCATTCTTATGTGGTTGACATCCAACAAACTTGCACGAAACGTTTTCCTTTCACGTTTCTAATACGAACAGCTAAGTAAGCTGGTATGGAACGCCCTTCCATCCTCCTTCCAGCCAAGTAGGTACAATATGTATTATGTGTGCCTTCAAGAGAAGTGGCATATATATTTTTAAAAGGCATTTTCTAGGCAAGCGTGCTCCAACCTAGACCTCATCATTGCTTTCCATCAGGCATGATTGTCGTCAAGTGCAAGCCTATCTACAATAATAAAAAGGCAACATTTGAAATCGCGTTGTCATTTATATGTACCTACTAACATAGGAAGGATAAGATTTATTCACGCTTTGTTAAAGTGATGTCAGGCTTTTAAGAAGAGGTCGCCGCCCTTGCTTTTAAGATAAAACCACTGTTAAGGAGAAACTTCCAGTTGAGGCACGGTTGTAAGAAATTCGTCGAACCGTATTTTTTCTCACTTATTCACAAGATTGTGTTTCTTTTACTTTGTTATTTGAGTTTTTCCTAACACTTTTTTTTTAGGAAAAGTAGATGAAATTACAGGTCCTTATTTTATCTTCCAATTTTCTACAAGGTAATTTCTTAATAACGTAATCTGGATATTCTGGAATCAGTCACTTTCAATGTCAAATACCCGTATTACAGATTCTGTAGGAGATTTTTTTTCACATAGATAGAGTAGATACACCACACATAATATAAACTTTTCCAATCGATAACTAGGCAAATACTACATACCTAGATCGTTATTCGTAAATCAATTAATAATATTTGAGCAAAACATTAAATTAAAATTTTTAAGCCAGGAAAACCTTAGAAAACTTCATCAAAAGAAATGAATGGAAAGTATTGCCACTAGAAGAGGCTAGCTAACGAATATACGCGGCCAAAGTCGATAGGTAGTAACTCAACTACTACAAACATAACTATCAGCCTACAGAATTATAGAGTAATGCTACACAGGCACTACACAGGCCTCATTGGAGAGAGGATTACAGGTGCAGAGAAACAATTCAGAGGTGTTGTTACAGGTTTTTGTACGAATTATTTCGACTCGCATCGAATAAACGAATCGAATGCCTCCAAACATTTACAGCCAGCGCCATCTATTGATAGCCGCATGTCAGTAACTGTCCATAGATGGCGTTGGCTGTAAATTAATGGAGGCATTCGATCCGTTTGTGCGATGCGAGTCAAATCGAAATCGTACAAAAAACTGTACTAGCCCCACAGTAATACCTAACGCACAAATAGGAAATGTTAACCCAAAGAGCCAGAAACTCAATATCAGACCCAAACGAACCGCATATAAAGCAAATCGAACTCGTTCCCCTCATATGTTGCTGGCGGAAGTTTAATCATAAATGTAGCCAAGTTCCTGTAGTTTCTGTACACGACTCGAGACGTATTTACCGGTGCAATTACCACAACCTGCACTCCCTAACTAACGCTCGAGTTGTGAACAAAATTGTGAAGTGTTGAAACCTTCTTGGTTTAGAGAGGAAACTTATTCGGACAGTTATTAAGGCTTATACACAACTTTATTCGCTGAATTTAGGAAAAGTTCACAATATAATTATGTAATAATATTTAAAATGAACATTTTCACTTAAATTAAAACGTTTTCAGTGTTAAATTATAATTTTGTGGTGACTGTTAAATATTTACCGCTCTAGAAAATTTGGACTAGCTATTAAATAGGTATTATTTTTCAGTACGATTTCCGGATATTATAGAATCACGACTTGTTCTCTCATCGATATTTATCCACAAACCCCAAAGCTTCCACCAGCATCAGGTTAACACTGCTTTCATTTTTAATGCCACGGTTCTCATGGAATTTCTAGAAATTCAAAAACTTGGTATATAGCAATATTTTATAGCTATAGATATAGGTAGATACTAGATTATTATAGCAAATTTATTTTAAAGTAGGTATAAAGGTTAGAAAAGGGAGCAGGAACACTAAAATTATATATTAAAATCCCGGGAAGGACCACGATTTGTAATTCACACGGGCAAAGCCGCGGGCAACAGCTGGTTAACTATACTTAGAAAGATGTACCCATCTACTTGAAACCGTACCAAAAGACAATCGAAGTTAGCCATCAGTTACTAAAAGATAAATGGTACCTACTTGTTAGTATTATGTTGACTGTAATCGCAATAACCGTTTCGCAAAATACGTAGGTAATCTAACAGGAGGGATACTTATACGCAAATTCGCCTTCTCGATTTTTATTTGTGGGCACCATAAAGTAATTCTGGTCGCGTACATCGTACCTCTTAGGTTAGTATATCATTTATTCATGAAGCCGTCTATCGCCGGCACGCAATGCGTAATATTGAAATATTCAGTATTTGCATGTGGTACAGGAATCTAACCCGATAAGCTGTAGTGTGTTATCGAGATCGCCGATCTCGGTTTTTATATACTCTGCGTGACTTGCCTTCCTTTCATATGTTTACGTGCCTCAGAGGGAAATAAAAATTACATTCAGTATCTCTATGTATAGCACATACTTCACCTAATATATTTTCATCTCACCCGCTCGGAAAAACGTTTTTTAATGCCCGAAATGCGGGCGGGAAATGCTATTATATTCCCTAGGCCGCCAAAGCATTTTCATTTTTCCCAAGGGAGACAAAATAGTATGAAAATCCTTTCCGGCCCTAGGGCCGAAAAGCATTTTCAATCCAACTTCAAACTCGTATAACGTGTCATGTCAATGTCAAAGCTGAATACTTCTTTTTTTTCTAATAACACATACGTTCAGTAAAAAAGTTCGACCTTAGAGTTTGTATAGGTACATTAGTTTTTTTATTTTTACTTTTTGTTAGAATATCAATAAATATTATAACTCCTATTTAGTTTTATTAATTATAAGAGAAATCTAATTAAATCCATGATTTTTCCTCGTTGTTTACGTAATTATTGTTAAAATATTTATAAAATTTTATATTATCTTTGGTTCTTAGAAATTCCTATTTCAGAACGCATTCAAAATAAAAGTAAAAAAAAGTTTCTCAATTTTTTTTTTCTGGTCTAGTGTTAGTTGTCTATGTTTCCAATCGTGATTTAATGAAAATACCTAATATTTTTATTGCTTTATTCATTATTTTTTTGTTTTAACTTTGAAATAAGGTGAGTGATGATTGAAGATGGTTTCAGTAAGTGAAATTATTCAGAGTTACCAAAAACAACATTTAACATAACTCGCAATGCCGATCTAAAGTGTTCTTCTGGTGATTTTCCTCGCTGTGGTGAGAAGAAAAATTTTGTGTTATGTACGGGCGCAAATTTTTTTGGGTCTCGTGTCTCTGAATGCCTCGCTATGCTCAGGATTCTATTCTTTGAACCCCTCGCTGCGCTCAGGGTTCAACCCTAGAATCCTTCGCCGCTCAGCATTCAAATTTGACACTCGGCCCAAAAATCCACTTTGCGCCCTTGCATAACAAATAACTATTAATCTATTTTAGGCAAAGGCAAGACCTACGTATTAGAATTTTACAATTTGTGTGTTATTACTATATCCGGGCTTCTGAATGAGCGTGACTATAAAAACTGTATTTTGTTTAGTTTTTGTCTGTCTGTCTGTCTGTCTGTCTGTCTGTCTGTCTGGCTGTCTGTCTGTTTCACGACCGGGCATCACGGCTAATCCGCTGGATGGATTTAAATGAAACTTGACATGATTATAGTTCATACCCCGAGGTAGGACATAGGATACTTTTTGTCCCGAAATTCATCATGGTTTCCCTGGAAGACGGCATCAAAGTCCAAACGTTTTATAGTTATAATTCATTAACGCGTTGTCCGATTCCATTCATTCTTTTTTTGTTAGAAAGGAGGTTCTTTAAAGATTATTCCATACAAATTTTATCATCATCACTTTTGTAGTTCAGAAATTACAGACATCAGAGCCTTTAAGTTCAAGTAGGTCGGTGACTTCAAACTCGGAATGCACAAAGAACCTAGGGCTAGGACGTAGGGCTCAAGTAAGACTGGAGTACCCTTACAGCCGTAAATAAATAGGCTTAGCAGGAGATTTTCTATGGTTTAAAATTTTTCACTTTTAGGGTGAACAAAAATCATGTAACTGACGTTATCGCTACGTTATACCGTATAGCGCCATCTCTACAATTTATGTGGAACTTGAATGTAAAACTCTGAGATAGGTACTACCGAATTTTTTTAAATAAAAATTAACTGTCATGTTATTTACTGTTTCCTGACTTTATATTAAGATGGCACTGTTAATACATGAACAGAGATTTAAACTTTATCATCCGCAATATGGAAAGGGTAAGATAATGGTTCACAAATATTTTTAACTCTTATGTCTTATCGATCCTAACCGACTGACTGTCATCTAAGGTCTTTTTATACGTAAGGAAATATATAGCCATTGTCCATTCTGATGTTTTGGATTGTATTGAGATGAAGCAAAGATTTAAGACTCTTATATTATGTTGGGCTGGGGAATATTGTTAGTAGAGTGATTTATCCCAGTGGTACCTACCCTGCCGAACTCTGAAAGAAGAGTTCTACCACCAGTACAACTTTTCACATGGTTTAATAATTTTTGACATATTTCGTGCTTTCAGAATAAAAATCACAATGAAAAGGACGATTTTAACAGGCACAGGTCGTGGTCACTACGTGACCACGACTTGTACCAATGTATCGAAATATCGACAGTTAAAATCGTCCTTTTGATCTTTCAACTACGTATTAATGAAACTTTATATTATTATTAAGAAAAAGGAGTTTTCAAAATCACCACAAGATAACCCGTGCAAAGTAAGAACAGGTTTCTGTACAACATCACACCAAAATCCCGCAAAAAATCAAGGAATTCCTGTAGGAAGGTATATTATGTAAAAAAATCGTAAATCACGCGGGCGGAGCCGCGGGCAACAGCTAGTGTAAAATACAAAATTTCAGCTCTTGGTAACGCATCCTCTATACCTAGATGCTTTGTTCAGTTATAGAGTTGGTACACGAAAATATTGTCTTTACAAAGAAATCATGAATTTCCAGAAACGAAACAGTTTTTTGTAGGTACTGAAAAGAAAACGCCTCAGCTAAACCAAATATTAGAATAAAGTACTTTAATTATTTTGATCAGAATTGTTAATCTGTCAGGCATCTTATCTTACACCTTTGTCGAATCCGTTAAACTTTAAAGGCACAAACGAATAACAAAAAAATCTAAAATCTATATTCAATCGTTCAATACTTAACAAGTCGTAGTTTAATCTGCTTTTACTAAAGCGCAAAATGAGCAAATACTTTCCCGGGGCGTTTTCAACATACATTGTGGGCGTGACAAGCCGGATATAGAGGATTATCCCGCCGGATTGAACTTTGTACGATGCTCATCGGCAAGGAAAATACTTGGGAACATTTTTTTATGAAACAGCGGGGCATCTATTTTGTGGATAATTTGGTTAGGCAATTTATAACTCTAAAAACTCTTAATTAAAGCATTGCATTTTCTTAATCAGCCCAATGTTGTTGTTGATAGATTAAACGAAAGCATTTTGAAATCCCTATTCTAAAATCTCATAAAAGAATGATGATGCGTTCACCAGATGTTAAGTGATACGTTTGCCTATGTTAGATATAATGTGTCCGCCGGCTTTGCGTTGCCAAATCATACATATACGATTCACTGCACCGCACTCATCATCCCGAGACATTATTTCTTAAATCTCACTTTACTCAGTAATGACGCCAGTTGAAGGACCTTCAAAACGGAACACAGCATTTCTCCTTCACCGTAGAATAACAGGATACTGCAGTAGTGGACGAACTCCGCTAGAAGAGTCCTACCCCCCCCCCAGTACAATTAAGTATCAATTAATTTTACATTTATCTAGTAACTTCTGAAAGTAATTATGAAGTCACAAACAAAATATGAAGCGAAAGAAATATTTTTTTAGGACCAACTGAGGTAAGATTACCAGCAATGGAGGAATCTCAAAAAATATTTCAGGTTATTTTTGTAGGAAACATGCTGTTGCAAGCATGATGGGGTGATGTCTAATAACGGTTCTGTCTGTTCTGATCAATATATTTTAGGGTGCATTATTTAAAAGTTTATCCCATCCTGATTTTTTCTCCACTTATTTTTTAGCCAGTTATTATCACGTATCTCCAAAGGCCTAAAATGTTACGCCCAAGCATTATTAAAATAGTTTTGAGGTAGAAAATTACTGAATTTCTACATATTACCTATGTTAATTGTATGTTAGAATAACCTACTTAATAAAATTTTCCTTATAAGTAGGTATTTTCAGATGTTACTGCAGGAAAAAGGTGTCTCTGATCCCAAATCCCACTCAACTACAATAAATTCTAAATCATCAGCATATTCCTGGAATTTCTGAGAAATAATAAGCGGGTAAGATTATGTACAAGGAAAGAAAAATACAGAATTTAGATACTCAATGCGATGCTCCAAAGTGGGTTAGCAAGCTGTAATATCTAACAGGGGACTGCTTATTTTATACATTTCTAGCGCAGCGTTGGATATCTTTTTCGTATTGCCAGTATGATTGTCTCATTAACACAAAGCGCTTCTAGATTACTCTTAACATAAAAATGAATGAACCCGAATGCATCCTACCGCTGCGCTCTCCCCCACATAAACACGAAGCGATAAGGGTAATAAACGCTACAAGGATCTGCAGTGCATTCAAATAAATGTAAATCTATTCATTATGTAATCATTTATTACAAGATTTTATAAAAAATATACATTCTATAGAGGCAACAAACATAATTAAGAGTGCGTATTTAAACTTGAGCTACAGGTACATGTATCATACAACTTTAGAAATATCTACTCATGTATTTTATCTTTTATATCCAAATGCTTGTCATTTTAGTTATAAAATAAAATCTTTGATTTTCACAGTTCTTTAGATCACTGGCCTTCATCATAAAAGTGTTCGCAACAGCCTTCGTTAGTTTTAGACGCAAAATAAATCAAAGGCAGACGCAATTTCCTATCGCAGACACAATCTATTCGTGAGTCACAGGTTTCCTATAAATCTAGTAGCTCCTGTACATTAAACTTGAAAGGTCGCCAGCATAGAGTTGGGGTTGAAACCCCGCGAACACGATTGATTGTCTGAAATCAATAAAGAATATGTGTTCATTTGGGCTTCAAGCAATTTCTATATAATACTCGTATCATGACTTATAACATGTTTGTAACTCTGCCATTTGATCACGGAATTCAAAAATTCAATCAATTCATCCAAAATCGCCCTGGACGTTATACCTCAGAAACGTTTATAACTTACTTGGCATATGCAGCATAAGCTATTAATTATAAGTATTATTTGTTGTTAATAGCTTTTGCCAATCAAAAACAAGAGCAAAAAGACCGCAATATAGTCCAGTGGGTGCTTTGTAATCCGTATTTTACACAAGAGATTATGCAACATACATTATTTTGACTAGTGCTTTTTATTAGTAAACTTTAAATAGTTTTATGTGTAATCCATAGGATTAGTTAATTTTTAATTATTCTTTTTTTAATAAATTTTTTTCAGTCCGTCATAAAACGTATTTTTATTCTTTCCTTTGCATACAAAAAGAGCAGAGATAATTTATTTTTTTGTTATGCCGGTAAACCATGCCAGTAAACTATGTCTTGAAAATGTTTACATTAGGGAAACGTTAATGAGATGCGAGCGATTCAAAAGAATATCTTAAAAGGGTGCTCCGTTTCTGCTTTCGCGGTGTAGCTCTACTATGTGCCTTTTTACAGACGAAGTTCCGTTATGCATATTTAGCTTTGTCCTGAATAAAATTTTCTAACCTGGTATCATAGAGAGAGCGAAAGAAATTATTAAGCTGTCTTAAACATAAGAAAGCTTTTTGAGGACGGAGTTCTATTTATAAATAGAACTCCGTCCTCAAAAAGCTATGATGATTACTCTCACAGATTCAGAATGTCCTCATTTTTATTCGCCTGTGAATTTGCAATTCAAAATAAACCTCAAAAAATATTAAGCTAAAAAAAGGTTTAAAAATGCTGTCAAGTTCAAGTCAGTGCAAACTAGATCAACTAAAAGGCAAAGATTTATTAACGTCGCCTCTGGCGCTCCGAAAATGATTATTATTAATGTACTAGCTGTTGCCCGCGGCTCCGCCCGCGTGAATTACAATTTTTTTACATAATGTACCTTCCTACTGGAATTCCTTGATTTTTCGCGGGATTCTGGTGTGATGTTGTACAGAAACCTGTTCTTACTTTGCACGGGTTATCTTGTGGTGATTTTGAAAACTCCTTTTTCTTAATAATAATATAAAGTTTCATTAATACGTAGTTGAAAGAGCAAAAGGACGATTTTAACTGTCGATATTTCGACCACGTGACCACGACTTGTACCAATGTATCGAAATATCGACAGTTAAAATCGTCCTTTTCATTGTGATTTTTATTCTGAAACCACGAAATATGTCAAAAATTATTAAACCATGTGAAAAGTTGTACTGGTGGTAGAACTCTTCTTTCAGAGTTCGGCCGGGTAGGTACCACTGGGATAAATTACTCTACTAACAATATTCTCCAGCAAGGGCGTCGCCAAGGGGGGGCAGGGAGGAGGGCAGCTGCCCCCCTAGAGATTCTAAAAAAGTTGCCAAATATAATGCAACCAAAGTCCCAAGTCTTCGAGTTGATTTGCTTGAAGTTCAAGCCTTGTCAAAATGTGTCACATATTGATCTACTTTATTCACAGACTTCTATAATTATTAAAAAGTTATTTATAATAATATCGGTGTAGGTACTATGGAAATATCTCAAGATAGTTGAATAATTTCCATTACGATACTGGACTCTGGGTTCCTGTATTGGTCTAAGATCCCGCCATACAACGACCTTCACCGAGCTGCTTATTGGATGAAAACTATTTTATATCCAATTAAATATGTCAATAAATATATCGCAAGTGGGTTGCCTAAAAAATTTTAGTCCAGGATATGATTAATTAAGAATTAAAAAAAAAACATTGTAACATGGACTCCTATTTGTTACAGTTTAGTTGACATCGTAGTTCAAATTAGATTGGATGATAAAAATAGTGCTTTTTGCCAGAAATAATTTCCTGGCTGAGGAAAGTATTTCTGCTCTATATTTTTTGGCAAAAGAAAGTTAACGGATAATAAAATCGTAGGTAAATAAGCACAATTGCACAACAACAACAACTGAATTTCAACAATTACAACTGAATTTTGGCGCCATACCTAACTTTTAACATTTCAATGTGTTATTTTTGTTACTTAGTCAAAACATAGCGCGGAAAAATGTCTAGCAGTGAAACCTACTAAAGAAAATTTAACTGCACCTGACATTTTAGTAATCGCAACAAAAATTACCCACAATCTTTTACCAACAAAGTAAAGAATTTACGACAAACGTTAGCAAGATTTTATGGTTTGGATTTATGATAATTTGAGCGAAGACAAAGTAGTGTATGAAACTCTACATAATTACAAAACACTCGTGTGATACTATTAAAAAACTCGCCTGCGGCTCGTTTTTTAAACTCACACTCATGTTTTAATACCCCCCATTATGCATCCGTTTCATAATAAACTACTAATATAGTACTAGGATACTGTTGTTATTACAATCGCTGTAAATGTAAGGCTCGTAGTACAAGTGAAAAGCTTCATGTGCTGTCGACGTTATCTACATTTCATGCCTACTTTTCTCATTCATAGAGAAGAGAAAAGATTGTAGTAGGTAAAGTCAACTTGCCCCCCCCTGCGCCATCGGCTGGCGACGCCCTTGTTCTCCAGCCCAACATAATATAAGAGTCTTTTAAAAATCTTTGCTTCATCTCAATACAATCCAAAACATCAGAATGGACAATGGCTATATATTTCTTTACGTATAAAAAGACCTTAGATGACAGTCAGTCGGTTAGGATCGATAAGACCTAAGAGTTAAAAATATTTGTGAACCATTATCTTACCCTTTCCATATTGCGGATGATAAAGTTTAAATCTGTTTATGTGTTAACAGTGCCATCTTAATATAAAGTCAGGAAACAGTAAATAACATGACAGTTAATTTTTATTAAAAAAAATTCGGCAGTACCTATCTCAGAGTTTTACATTCAAGTTCCACATAAATTGTAGAGATGGCGCTATACGGTATAACGTAGCGATGACGCCAGTTACATGATTTTTGTTCACCCTAAAAGTGAAAAATTTTAAACCATACAAAATCTCCTGCTAAGCCTATTTATTTACGGCTGTAAGGGTACTCCAGTCTTACTTGAGCCCTACGTCCTAGCCCTAGGTTCTTAATGCATTCCGAGTTTCAAGTCACCTACCTACTTGAACTTAAAGGTTCTGATGTCTGTAATTTCTGAACTACAAAAGTGATGATGATAAGATTTGTATGGAATTATCTTTAAAGAACCTCCTTTCTAACAAAAAAAGAATGAATGGAATCGGACAGCGCGTTAATGAATTATAACTAAAAAACGTTTGTACTTTGATGCCGTCTTCCAGGGAAACCATGATGAATTTCGGGACAAAAAGTATCCTATGTCCTACCATGGGGTATGAACTATAATCTTGTCAAGTTTCATTTAAATCCATCCAGCGGATTAGCCGTGATGCCCGGTCGTGAAACAGACAGACAGACAGACAGACAGACAGACAGACAGACAGACAGACAGACAAAAATTAAACAAATTTCAGTTTTGGCTTCAGTATCGACTAAATAGTGTCCTCCAACAAAAATTTTCAAAATATCTTCAATGTACAGAATTCGACCCTTTACAGTTTTATTATAAGTATATAGATTATAAATAGTTAAGATTATATTTAATTGTTGAATTAGTTAAAATATGAATCACTATTTATTAAATAAGTGAGCACTTCGCCAGCTATGGCCTAAGAAAAATCCTCTTGCCCAAACGTGGGCAATAAAATGGGGTTTAAAAAAATCCGTACCTACCCGTACCACCGCAGCCACTTTGTAAGTTTGTAATCACAAAATTAAATTACAGTGCCCGCGCAGAGTAATAAAAACAAGCACCGGGGGCTATTTGAGGGCAAATGAGATGTAAAATACGAAATCTGCTGCTTTAAGAGGATCTCTTAGTTTACCGACCGCGACGCAAACAAATAAATTCACCTAAATGTTACTTTAATCTCCTTTATCTGCGAGTATGAACTACATACATCTCCTTATTTTTATTGTGTTGACGTTAACTATTCGGGAATGTATTATTTATTTAGTTATTTCGTTTTAATTACACAATATGTACTGTTTCCATGATATATCTAAAAAACTAGCTAATCGCTGATATTTCTTACTTCTTGTAGAGTTTATTTCAAAAAGATACTTATAAATTGAAATAAAAAGCATCTACAACCTACCTATAATACGAGTTTGTGCAAATACTTCCCTCATCTGAATTACACCCAACATTAGCTAAGCGTTGTGTTTGAGCGGAAAATCTTCATGCAAATATTCAAAGACTGTTAATGATCGGATCTTCAAAGACGAGCTTTTTTTTTAATCTACTCGTACATACTACAGAGTGTAGAATAAAAATCTCTTAGTTAGTTTCCTTATTTAAATTAGCCATCACACCGCACTAAGAATTATCTTTTATTTACTTTTATACTCCCATAAAATTCAAAAATCAAAAGTTTCTTGCGCATGTAATAAGATCTAATCTCTAAAACCTCCGTTCTAAAAGACAGTTGCCACTTAATATTAGCTCTTATACTTTTTTACTTTAATTAAATACTTTTCGTAGTTTAATATAATTTATCCGCTTGTTTTGGTGATTTCTAGAAACAGTATTCAGATATAGTGCCAAATAATTGGCATAGAATCGGTTCAGCTTCGTCTGCTAACTTCCCTAATTAGTGTTCGGAGCAATCCCAACAACTTTCTTAATAAAACTAGCCTTAACTAATAATTGCCTCACTTTAAGTACCCACCCCGTTCGAACAGAATCTGTATTCTGTTAAGATACAGTCATATTCACACTAACTACATAACTCGTATACCTAGTACCTTCCTTTTTTATTTGGTCCCCTAATATCCGACGACGCTCATCTCTCATGATAATATAAAAATTTAGAAAACATCCACGACTGTTATAGACTTGTAATTAAAAAAGGATCAATTTTATTAAACTCCCCGACTAAAATAAAATAATAACCTATCAGTATAATTAGAAAAATCGAAGAAAATCCGTTAAAGCTGCTATGCCCTGCCTCAGACGGTGTTGTTGGTGCAAAAAGTTGCTCTTTATCAGTAGGTGGCTAATTCAATTTCTCGAGAATTGGCCCTGACGGATTTTCTTGAATTTGTACCTAATAATAGTGATAGGTCCCTATTTTTGTTGAGTCGGGGCGTCCTATTTCAAGGCTAATCGCACATCTGCACGTAGAAAATGTGCTCGTTATGTACATAACATGTACTACATTAACGAGTTTGCAACGCTATTGTATTTTAACTCAATATTGCGTCGGTAATTGTAAATTTTGCTTATTCCCGACTGCTCGTACTAACTTCCCAGTACCAGCATGTTAACTAGAACTGCGGTATGTATTGTTACGACTGGTGCCGATGTAGTTTTACCGACTGTGTTCTAATCAGCGTGTTTAATGAGTACGGTCTACGTTGTTCCTGGTACAGTGATTGTAAGCACCCACTGGCTTTTATAGGGGTTCTGCGGTCAAATTTTAGGTTTCGACAATTTCAATACCTAACAAATACGTGAGTAATGCAAAAAAGTTGTCTAAAACTTTATAGAATTTTAATGTGTTATTATATTTTATTTTATTTTAATTAGCCACTGGATCCATACTTTTAATAAAGATAAGTAGGACCAGAGAAAATTTACCTAAAATTGTAAAAAGTAGCGACAGAAATATATTTCTAGAATACTGTAGAAAAATAGTTATGATTGTAAATAATAGGAATAAATAGAATAAGAAAAGTGCGATCACAACATATTATAAGATATGAGTGCGATCACACAACTATTTTAAAATAGTATAAAAATCAAATAAAAATATATATATTATTTTTGTAATAGTAAGTGTTAAGGAGACTTTATATGTAATCTAAGAATTAAACAAAACAGCTGTGTATATTTTGTAAGATACCCTGTTGAAATCCTTTATTAAAATAAAGAAAATAAACCAGCTGCAGTAGAGATTAGTTACAAATTAGTTAGGTGGGAAACCCACCCACACAGACTCGAAAGGTGATGGATAACAGAAAGAATTGGTATGCGGAATGAAAGTGCGAGAACTTGTATGGAAGAGTAGATCATGAATAACATAGGCTCCGATGACGTTGGAGGATAGGTATTAAAAAAAAAAGTAGTTATTATTATTGTATACTATAAACGAAAAAATAGTAATTATGTAATGTGTGAATAGAGAATGTCAAAAAAAAAAGATTTTTTTTACCAAGCTCTATCATAGTAATAGATATTATATTGTACATTTTTTGTATAGGTACAATCACTATACGATAGCCTTAAATATAAATAGCCACCATCTTAATTCTACTAAGAAAAACAACAAAAGTGTTTGAAACAACTTGAAAACAAAAAACTTTTGAGTAATTCCCCGATATGAAATCAATATAGGATGTAACTATACCTATAATATATTTTTGTACAAAGTAAGTACTGAGCAGAAAAGAAAAAATCCATAAAACAACATAAATACAACATAATTCACGCAATCTACAGCAGTAAAGCGAAGTTAGGAACAAAGTTAGGAATAAGCGACTAACTTCGTTCAAGCCCTGCACCCGACACTTTTACGGGTAAGTAGTGAACTCGGTGCATGGAGTGCTAGAAATATATTAAAACTTGCAAGTAACTTTGGATTAGTCTTTTGATAAAGTGCTGAGTTATTTAAAACTCCGAAAAAATTTAAGAATCTAATCTTAAATACTTAAGTGCAAACTCAAGTCTCTGTTTTAACATTTCAGTTCTTTCGAAACAATACAATTTCCTATTAAATACCTACGTAAGTACCTATACAAGATTTAAAGGTGGGATGTGAAAACATAATGACTACAGTTTTTAAAAGATTTTTTTAAATTATTCCTAACGAAACTTCTGCAAAGCCAGACGTCTTCAACGTAATCGTTTGTCAGGGACTTACAATAAAGCCACGTAAATCTCTGTGACCGCCCATCTTCCGTACCACCCAAATCCGTAGGTACTTACTCTGATTGTTCGTAGTATTCAAATAGACTTGGCTCTCTAAAATAGAAAATGTCATTTCGTTAACAGTATTTTCGAGACGGACTAGTTCGTCTGTTTCTCATAAATGACCGGTCTTATTTTAATACATGTTTATTTGTAAAAATATCTCTTTATTTTTCTCCATTTACAGATGCCAAAACTTTTACGAATATTTTTATTTTATAATATTAGAAAGGAATTTCTTTTGCAGAAAAGCGAAAAGCTTGGGGCGACTGGAAAAACACTGTCTGGGGAGTGTCGCGTCCGGCATCATGGTCAGGTCTGTGATTAATTACCAGCAAGATTTATGACGTACAAAATTCGTTTTGGTGTCGCTAATAAAGTTACGTACAGCGGAAACTTGGCTATCTACTAACCTGATCGAAAATAATTTGATAATGTACTTACAAGATCTGATAGATTACCCGATTTTGTTGCCTGCATCCGGATAGCTGAGACAATAAAGATATTAAACGATTAGGCTTATAAAATTAGTACTAAAGCCTATAAAATTCTATATAAATTTTAGACCTCTACTCCATCCGAAGTTACATAATATTTCAGAGCATTTTCAGAGCATTTATTTCAGCTTATTTAACAGCTTTAACTTTTAACACTGACTAAAGGCTGTAAAACAAAATAATTAACAACCTAAGGTCGGAGCTCACTAAGCAACGATCCATGATTTAGTTAACTAAATTTGTAAATAACATAATACGAGTATTATCTCTGCCAATAATTACAATGTATAAACCTTTGATAAGGTATATTAGTAGTTTAAACTGAAACGATTAATGCTTGCTCGGTCTTAAGGTGGCGCAGTAGGGTTGCTCCCATTTCGCCCGGTGCGTCTGGCATGGCACAAAAATTCCCATCCTGCCCGTTGCGCACCGTGCAATCGTTTGCCGGGTGTTGAAGGGTTGATGTGATTAAATAAATATTTCAAGATTGTCGTGCTTTATTTTGTCTAAAATGTGCGGACTGTAGTAACGCGTGGATTTGGAGCCCGCCGTGCCGTGAATGGCGTCCCACGCCGTCTTGAGCCGTGTGCTGAGCGCTGATCGTCGCCCCCGCACCGCTCCCCGCCAGGCCCCGGCGCGTTCAGTAACCAAGTACTCAGTACTGAACACCGGGCAGGATGGGAACGACCGAAGTTGCCGGCGCACGTGGCAAAGTTGTTTGCTATTTCACCTAACTCGTATGGGAAAAGGATATACTTAGTGTAGTGAGTATAATTCCGTGATACTGTCCCGCTCCCGCTCCGTTTTGAGTGAGGGGGCACGAATTTGGACCGAAATCAAGCGTTAGTACATAGTATCTCTATGTCGTCAATGCGTTGAACAGACGTTTGGCTAAAGTGATTTTCAGAAAAAAACTACTCAATGTATGATTGCAAAATAAACTTATTTAAAGTATTGAATATATTATAAACTATGTTGAATAATATTTTTCATTAAAGTTTTTACACTCCTAATCTTATGTATTTACGCTCAAAGTTGCCATATATTCAAAATATCAAAATGTGAATCTTTCGAGGCTCGTAACTTTAAAATCAATATATTTTTAATTTTTTTTAATATCTTTCAACTTAGATTATGATGAAATAAATCAATATTATACTTTATTTTGAACCTACCACGTCAAACAATGTAGTACTAATCACACTTCTATTTTTGTATGAAGAAAATGTCGGCATGAGGTGCTTCGTGCGTCTATTTGTATTACCTACTGTGATATTCTATTTTTATCCATCATAAAATATTACCAATGTACTTACATAAATAATAAGATATTATGTTAACCGCTTATAGAAGGTATAAATTTCTCAGTGCCGCTTCGTAATGTTTGCCAGACGTCTAGGCACGATGTTTTTCTGTGCCTGCTGCCTACACCGAGTAAAATATATGCTCTTATCGTCCTAAACCGCTTCGAGCGGGTGCTCACGATATTTTCAGATCCTTAATACATCACAAAATATGAAAAATGTTGTTGAGATATTACAAGGGATTTAAGTAAACGATTTTTGTGTTATGTCGAGGAATATAGCTGACCAGTGTTACGTGTGCGGTGGTAAACGATATAATATGAGCTTCATTTCCAGCACCTTTCAGTGGGAGGTACAGAGTTTAATTCTTATTTGTGACAAAAATATTTAATAATACTGTGTATTATGTCAAACATCTTGTCTCATTTAAGAATTATTCATCTACTAGCTGTTGCCCGCGGCTCCGCCCGCGTGAATTACGTTTTTTTATATAATAACTACCATGGAATTCCTTGATTTTTCGCGAGATTCTGGTGTGATGTTGTACCTGTTCCTATACTGCGCACGGGTTACTGCCATAGTATCGACTAAATAGTGTCCTCCAACAAAAATTTTCAAAATATCTTAAATGTACAGAATTCGACCCTTTACAGTTTTATTATAAGTATATACTCGTAGATGTGGGGAAAATTGTCGTTTTCACTTTAATCTCTACCCACCTGAGAGTACACGCAAACAATATTCGGGATCCATTCTTTGAAATGTTACACGTGGAATTGAATTAGATGCGCGAGCAGTCAGACGGCTGCTACATAAAGGTACACGTGTTGGAAATCTTTTCATACGCGGCATATTGCGATAAATCCATTTTCGACACCCGCTGTACGCTGCGGAACATTTCACTTGAAAGAATCGTATGAGAACAATTTATGAAAGTGCACCGCTCGCCCGCACCACGGTCCACGAGTACAAAATAATCCTTATGACAACAGTGGAATCTACCTCAGTGCTCAGTTATTTATTTGCGATTTCATGGCAATAGTAATATATCGGAGGGGTTAGTTAGGGAGGGTAGGGGGTTGATAATATGAGGGAGGAGTCATTTTCTCTCATGAAAACACGGGCTACGTGCCGGGTTACATGTCAAGCTGCTGGCCAGACTGCGTAATACGCATATCACACTCACCGCAGATTTTACACTGTGCTTGACTGCGATCTCACCTGCAGTGATGATGCAGCCGAAGATGTTATCGTAGGTACTAACTTGAAAGAAATAAGTTACCTCACCCTCTAAATCGCTTGGCAGAGCGTCTTTGCTAGCTTTGAAACTAGCCACGGCTGAAGCCTCCCACTAGACCAGACCTGAGCTAATTTAGAAATTGTAAAATTCTAAAGTGACCCGTGGCGGAAATCAAACCCGCTACCTCGAGAATCCGAGCGCGCGCCACTACGCCAGGAAGGTCGTTAAAATATTTTCTTGTGCAATAAAGTAAGGTATACTTACGCAAAACGCCTGCAGTCTACAGTCAAATAATTTCAACAATAAATTCTCGGTTTGGTTTCGAGTCTGATTGAGTTGGCACTTGCCACATCTAATTTTTATATTTGCTTTACCGTAAGAATCGCATGCTCGCGCCCCTAATTTTCACGCATAATCATTTTCTCATTAGACCCGAAATAATGTTGTTTCTTTTTCTTCTCAAAGAGAGTTTAATGATGATTGAGGAACTATTATAATCCTACAAATAAAGTCATATTTTCGTGGTACGAAAACATCGTTCTTAAGTAA